>JBAJHW010000011.1:2443750-4887500 GCA_037013535.1 Intellagama lesueurii
GTTCTATAACTTAAATCCTAAAAATCAAGTCTACTTTCCCATTTGTACAAAGCAGTTAAAGGGCTAGTGTAGTCTACTGGAGGTGTGTTGGTCTGTGACCTGAGACCCGAGTTCGAGTCTCCATTTGGCCAGGGAAAGTCACTGAGAGTGGCAACAGGAAACCTCTCCTTGAGCATCTAACAGGCCTCAAAAACTGTACAGTATTAGGGTCATTGGAAGTCGCAAACAGCTTGACGCTGCATTAGCAGCAACTTATAAAGGAGCACGTGCAGTTAAATGGAAATGGGTGTCCTCTTTTGTCCTTCCCTTGGGGAGGATGATGTATGTCGCTTAGCAACGTCAGAAGGCTGTACGTCGCCTGCCCAGATCTAAACTAAGAGAACATCCTGTGGAAGAGAAGTGTTCTATTATGAAAGAGGAGAGCCCACAATGTGTGTCTTCTGTTAAACCAGGAGAAGCTATGAAGATATTATGCGTGGCTTTCTGCACGAGCACTTTAGCAGAGGAAGAACCGTTTCTGAGAATCCATGGAGGACTGCAGGAAGAGTTGCTTGGCAGGGTTGCCTAGCCTCGAACCCCTTCTCTTGAGCTTGCAGGGTCATGTATGGGAAAGGGGGATCGGCAACATTTTCCGTTACACACCCAAGGGGGTGTTGCTAAGAACAAAGACCAAGATCCAGGAAGAAAGCCAGTCCTTCAAGCTCTGTGCACACGAGGGTGGCCAGCTCTCGGGACACTGGCTGAAGTCTTGGGTTTTTTTTTAAATATGTGTGTGTGGTTAAGCACCCCCAGGTTTCCAGGCAGTAGGCAAAACTCAAGGTGAGCAGCCCTGGGGGACGTTTGGTTTTCGTGCGTGTGAATGGATGCAGACGGGTGCCCAGATTTACCAGCTGCCTCGCACACACCAAAACGTTCTCCTCTCCCGTTGCTGCTGCTCTTCAGGTTTATTTCCCTGCCTGGAGACATGGGGAAGAGCAGCAATGCCTTGAGTCTTTGGCTGACAGGTCCCTGGTGACTTCAAGCGCTGTCGTGATCAGGAGGGCGCCAAAGTAGACAAGATGCCGTGCCTGAAATCAGCTTTTCAAATGGAAGTAGTGGGCACGTGCAGGACCCAGCGAGGGAGGGCTGCAACCTTTCCCCATGAAACCAAGATCAAAACACCCACCTGTGCTTTTTGAATTTTTTAAAAATACACATTTTAAGCCACAGAAAGGTTTCTCAGTAAGGCAGTGGAAGACACGAGGGAGCAATCTGGATTGAGACCACAGGAGAGAACAAATCATTAACGTTCACCCACCCCAAACTCACAGTCCAAGTCAGCTCTGCTGTGGTTTTAAGTTGTTCTGTGGACTTAACTCATGGTGTGAATTGCATCTTGTCTAACCTGCCAGTTCCCAAAAGTGAGTCCTTTTGACAGATTAAGTCTGGCTTTGTTTCCAGAAATTCGAACCCGCGGCCTTTTGCATAAAAGCCCAGTGCCTAAACCACAAGTCTGTTCTGCCATCTGCTGTCCCAGTTCACCATCTTGGCACTTATCATCCTGCCTTTGGGTGTACAAATTCAATTCCATGGGTACTGTTGGTGGAGAGGTTCTTCCTAAATCATTGCCATGGGTGCCGAATTCCAGCGAAACAGTTGTGTGTGTGTGTGTGTGTGTGTGTTTATTGTTCCCTTTTGATAGTTCCACTCTTCTTTTCCCTCCAAATTTATTTATTTATTTATGTATTTCCAAACTGGCTGAGTTGGTCTATTTGGCCCCCAAAGCCACCTCTCCTGGGCAGCATCACCTCCCCCCCCCCCCCGGCTCCCATGATCTCTTTTAGTGCTCTTTGAACCACCACAGTGACTCTGTGGCTGGCGCAGGTGGAGCATGGGACACGTGGCAGAGCTGCCGGCATGCTCTCTCCCTCACGGACGGAGGCGGCTGAGGCGGCTGCTCTGCTTCTGTGGGGAGAGGAAACCAGAGCCCACTGCCGTGCGGGGCTTCAGCATGGAGTCCCAGGGCCCAGTGACGAGGTTCGGGGAGACTCTTTCCTCCAGGACTGGGCCAAGCCCAGCCCAGGGGCCATTTTCTACAACCCACTCCTTCCTAAAACAGCCGTATTCCACACAAAGAAAGATGTCTGGCAAATGCTTAGTTCCCCCCCCCCCCCTCCTCCTGGAAGCTAAAAAGCAAAATGGCTATACATGTCTGCTTTTGTTTTTTTCAAGGTTTCCCCCTTTTTTTCTTTTTGCTGCTATTTTCAGCCCTTTGGGGGCCTGCTGTAGCCCATGGTGGATGCTGGGGGTGAAATAGGGTCTCCAGACCTACCAGCATTGCCCACACCACCCTAAATGGGTCCTACTTGAGAGGCTTTTGCAAAAAAATAAATAAATTGCATTATTAAAATTTGAAATTCAGTTTGTAGGATTCTCCTTTCCCTGCTGGGGCTGGGGTATTTTGGGGCTGCCTTATAAATCGAAGGTCCTGGGTGTTTTTGTTTTTCTCCTCAGCTTTACACGGGAAATTGCATTGTTTGGTGTTATTTCAATTGTCCAATGCACTGTTGAGTAAACAGGCTGGTGGCAAACCCCTCGAACTGAAAACAACCCAACCGATCATGGAAAAGCGGGCCGTTGCCTCAGGTTGGTGGTCTTTTATGCCAACCGGACTCTGACAGGACGGTGGTGGTCGGCTCCAGGGCCAGCCGGTCTGTTAGGGACAGTGGCCCAGTTACCTCAGGCGATAGACTTGGGAGCTTTGTGAAGGAGAAGCAAATTGTGGGTTATTTAATTTGGTCACTGTATTTTCACTGTGAAGGAGAGGAAGACGGCTGGTGAGATTTTCAGCCCCATATGCCAAAATCATGTCATTTGTTACTTATTTACTGATCATTCTGCTAATCTCTTGCATTTTCCCAGTGAGCTCAAGTCAGCTTGAATGGCTCTCCTTCCTCCGCCCGCACTTTATCCTCACAACCCCCTTGTGATTTAGGCCTGGATGAGAAAGTGCGGTAGGCCCAAGGGTTTCCTGGCCGAGTGGGGGATTTGAACCCAAGTCTCCTGGATCCTAGTTCAGTCAGTACTGCGGACCATGACTGGACCTTCGCTCTTGGCCAACGTCTCTGGCTTTGAGAGCCGAGCAGCTTTACTTGTTTGGGACCGGGCACAATCTTATGGCACCCTCAGGCACCAAAATGTGCTGCGTAGAGTCTGGTTTTCCCCCTCTCTTCCATTTCCCTCTGAGTCCCAAGTGTTTGCACCAAAAATGATGCTGCTGTTCCTCAAGAGCAGTTGGTAGACCCTAAGAACCCTATTTCCCCCGGTTTGTCCCAATTTTTTATGCTTTTGCTTATGGTGCTGCTTTGCCTCTCTTTGAGCCGTGCTTTTTCCTCTTCTGAGGCAGTAAATAGCACCATCTTGTGTACTTGTGTCCTGACACAGCCTGGCCGTAAAATGTGCTCCTACAGGAAGAGGATTGTGTGAATAGGGAGCGGCTATCACACAGGTTCGTTAACGTCTAAGCCAATTACTCTGCCTCTGGCAGCTGGACCTTCAAGGAGGACGACCATGTGCTTTAACAGGCCACCACCAAAAGAGGAGGACATGCGTTAGCAAAACCAAAGAGGATGCCATTTTGGAAAAAGCTACACATGCTAAAAAGGCACAATTAGAAGTGATTGTTATCATTAAAATGGCAAGACCTCTGTCCCAGTTAGGGAAGACCATGTAACCACATGAACTGTGTGGCTGAAGGGTTTATTCTGCAGGCATGACTAACCATGGGTGAATAACTCCAAAGCCCCTGATGCCCTTCCTTCTTATGGTTCTTTATCTTTAAATCAGAACTAGACTGAGCCGCATTTCAAATGAGGTCCCAATCGGAAGGACTGCCCAGACTGTTATTGTTGTGTTTTTTTTTTAAAGAGTGAAATGTGGCATCCTTCATTCAAAGCCCCTCGAGGAAACCCTTTCTGTACCTTCTGATCAGAAAAACAGAACAGCATCCTTCAGTGGTAAGTTGAAGTATCAACTCTAGTCTTTTCTTGTATGTCTTCTCAAAAGGATCTTGTGGTTTGATGTTTGGTGGGAAACGGTTGCATTGAACAGGAGGGTTAGCAGGAAAGTTCTGTTGGACTTGGAGACAAGACAAACCAAGGGACACGGAGGGGTTCAGAGGAAGAACGGTAAATCAGGAAGCCACGGGAGATGGTTGGGGATGGATTGGCTAAAGTATTCCATGTGCCACTGTTTGCTACATATTTAATGTAACTCTGAATATCAGCTGCTAAGGATATAGAATACACGGCACCTTTAGTGCTGTGCTAATGAGGTTCCCAGAGCCATCAGGTTGTCCACTGTTGGAAACACGACCCTGGGCTGTTTGTGCATTGGTTTGATTAAGTGAAGGCTACAGAGAGGGAATTAGGGATGTGGTGGCGCTGTGGGTTAAACCGCAGAAGCCTCTGTGCTGCAGGGTCAGAAGACCAGCAGTCGTAAGATTGAATCCACGCGACGGAGTGAGCTCCCGTCGCTTGTCCCAGCTCCTGCCAACCTAGCAGTTCGAAAGCATGCAAATGCAAGTAGATAAATAGGTACCACCATGGTGGGAAGGTCACGGCATTCCGTATCTAGTTGCGCTGGCCACGTGACCACGGAAACTGTCTTCGGACAAAAAACGCTGGCTCTATGGCTTGGAGATGGGGATGAGCACCGCGCCCTAGAGTCGGACACGACTGGACTAAATGTCAAGGGGAACCTTTACCTTTACCTTACAGAGAGGGATGTGCTGTGATGTAATAGGATGAAATGGTGGTATGATATGAGTCCAAAGAGGTTGTGCAGAGGCCCGGTGTATGTTGCATACACCAATTTAGATTTCAATTGCAGCGATCCTCGGTGGTCGATGCTCTGCTTTGATCTTCTTTCAAAAGGCAATGCACCCTTAGAAGTTGTAACCGAGAACAGGAGGAACTCGTCAATTTCCTTTCTGCCATTTTTTTTATTGCTCGGAATTGCTCCTCCACTCTTGTGAGTAATATAAAAGGATTTCAGATCTTTTCTAATGCAAGGAGAAAAGAAAAGGAAGAGGAGTATTTGGAGCAGGCCGTTGGCAGGAAGGAAAAAGTTTTAAACAGATCCTTTCCCTAGCCCACGACTCTTTCGAGTTCCAGTCTTATCTTCCATGATTGCTTTGTGTGTTTTGGGGAAACAATGCTTCGGGGGGAAAAAACACCCACCTGAGTGCCACCAAGGCCTTCTGCAATTTCTTTGAATTCTGCCCGTTCTGTCACCCTGTCACAACCACACCGAGTTCTTTCCTGTGGCTTCAACAACTGCCCTCTGGTGGCGATTCTCCATCCCAGCACTTTTGGTTAGAGATACTGGTTGGTAAAAGTTTAGTTGCCCTGTGCGCAGCTTGGAATATTACTTTTTTGAAGGTTAACAGATCTCTGTTTCTTGACTACGCTGTGTGAAAAGTTGTTTGCTAACCTGACTCAATGCTCAGAAGTAAGGGCTCTCCCTCCTTCTCTTTGGCAAGGGGCAGAAAACAAAAGGCTGAGACTGGCTGGGCCAAATTCATCTCCATAGAGCAGGCTTTTCCCATTCATGGTGCAAAAAAATCATTCAGTAAGTTAGGTCTCTGGCTGCAGAGCCAGAGGTTGGGAGTTCGATTCCCCACTGTGTCTCCTGTGAGTGGAGCCAGCCTGGGTGGCCTTGGGCCAGCTGCACAGTCCCAGGACATCCCCCTAGAGGAAGGGAAGGGTAATACACCTCTGAGTACTCCCTACCTGGAAAACCCTGAGAAGGGTCAACATAAGTCAGAACTGACCTGACAGCACACAATTATGTTTAGGTTATCAAGGTGTGAGGGGTTAGCAAAATTCTGACAGAGGAAGGCTAGGATATTTGGTGAAATGTTTGAGAGTGTATAGTCTTTGCTGCAGAGACTTCTCTGCTAAGGTGGCTGGAAGCTGTGTTTGAAAAACAGGAATTATGGAGCAAGATATTGAGGATGTGAAACCCACCTCAGCAAGAAATTGGGCAGGTGGCCTCGTTGCCGTGTCCTTAAGCACACACTGCAAATACGGAAGGACTGGCTTCTTAAGAAAAATACAAGCAACCCACCCAGGGCTTTACGTTAGCGAAGGTCAGTAAAACAAAGCAGGAGTTGCATCTCTTTGCTTTGCTTTACGGCTCTATTACTTTAATAATCTTAATCTTAGAACTGCGGAGCTAGAAGGGATCATTGAGTCCAGTCCCGATTTTAATTCATTTCATGCTGGGAGTGGGTGGGGACAATCATCCTTACAAACACAAGGAACAATTAAACCTTAGGCAATCCTTTTAAGAAGAGGAATGGTGCAATTACCTTTTGCAACAAGTGAGGATTTACATCACTATGAGATGCTAATTTAAAAAGAGCATCTTTAAAGCAGGCACACGGTGACAGCTGGCTTCATCTTCAGGGCAGGCGACTCGGTGCCTCTCTCCACTGATGTATAAATATTTATAAACACTAATAAGCTTTGAGTTGTTTTTGAAACAGCTGGCAAAGATCCAGATGGGCACACACTCACAGGAAAAAAAAACAAGTGAGGACAATTGGACAAAGGGCCATTTAGGGGGAAATAAATAATGTAGAGATGGGCGAGCAGAAATGGCCATAATGTTTGTGTGTTCCTAACTGAGCACCTAGGTTAGGCTGAGTGAAAGCAACTGGTTTCAAGATGGCCCAAGGAAAGCAACAGCTGAATTTTCCCTGTCCAAAGCCCAATGTTTCTAAAATTTTTGTTTTATTTCCCTGGCACAGGACTGGGAATTTGAGTGGCCACTTGGTTGATTAATGGTGGTTTGCTGCCACAATTTACACGAATACACTGAATAGCCAGTGGAATTCTGCCCAGTATTTCACACTTCATATTTTCATTGCAGCACCAGTAACTCAAGAGTATCTGCACTAACTCTTCCAGCTGTTTAATACTACTTTAACTGCTGTAGCTCCACCTGTGGAATTATGGGAATTGTAGTTTGGTGAAGAACTGAGAAGACTCTGTCATGGTTCTGGGAAGAATTCCAAATCCTTCAACAAACTACAAAACCCAGGATTCCATAGGTTAGAGCCATGATACAGTCTAAGTTGTATCAGACTGCTTTAACTTTGTAATGCAGATAATGCTCCAAATGTCAAATCCACGATAATTCAACAATGAATTTTCAAGGACTGGATTTCTGAATATTTATTTATTGATTGTTTATTTATTGCATTTTATTCTGCTGTTCCATGAACGACAGGGCTCGGTGATGTAGAAAACATCATCTAAACAATTTTCCAGTATCTAAATTTCTACATTTTCTGGTTTCTAGTGTCCAATTTAATATTATGTTGGCTTGGTTTTAAATTTTATAAACCAGTTTTGAAGGTGTTTTTTTTAAAAGGCAAAATAATTTTAAAAGGCAAAATAATAAGGCAGATTGTTGATTTAGGGTCATGCAGAGGGCTGAAGGTTTGCCAAAGTTATAATATGTGAGTCAGGCAGGCTTTGTACCTGATCTTTACAGCAGAATCCTATCTATTTCTACTCAGAAGTCAGTCCTGCTAAGCTCAGTGGGATTTACTCTCTGGGAAGTGAGTATAAGGTCACAGCCTTCATAACGAATCAGTGTACATAGGGATTGCAATGCCATTTCGAATCCTGAGTGTGCCGGGTTCTTCTACTGCAAAGCAGGGGCACACGAAATCCCGGAAGAAGCTGTGGAAGGTATACAGATGTTGCTTGAGATCTGTGTTGAAAAACGACAGTGTTCCCCTGTCATAATCCAACAGAAGGCCAATCTTCTTGGGTGGAATGGTAATCCTGATGTCTGGTGTCATGCCGTCGTTCAGAAATTCATAGGTGTGTCTGTGAGTGTAAGAAAGAAGTCCTTCAGATTAAAAGTCCTGAGAAATGGGAGCGTTTAAGTAAGATTCTTGCTCCTTCTAGTGTTGACTGACTGTTTTAGGAAGGATTCCTTCCCAGTCTTAAGTGGAGCTGTCAAGAGTTGAACCTGGCATGTGTTCTACCTTTAAGCTATAGCACTTCCCCAAGGTTGCTTACTTTCCCTTTGTCTCCCACCCGTACGAACTCTCTGCAAATCCCTTTTTATGCTCCATCCCTGTAGAAAAGTAGGAACATCTGGCTCCTAACATGACTTTTGTTCTGCTGTGAAAAGGTTTTTGGGGGTATATGTATAGAGAAGTACTCAGTTTTAGGAGCCCTTGCTCTCTGAAATCCATAGTCGTACAGCACCAACCCAGTTTTATGGCACCAGTCAGAATCAGGACCTTGAAGGATAGTTTATGGCAAGGGAGTAAGGTGTCCACACTCTGCACCCAATTCTAACCTTCGCTAAATAGACAGACAAATACATTTAGCCAGGCAAATGAAATACACAAAAGTTCCAAGCAGAAAAGGGAGCCACTCTAGATAATGCCTGTTTCTATAGAAATTACAGCACTCAGTCTACTGCCATTTGAGAGATGACTCCCATTTCATGGCCCTGAGTTGTTTAGGGACTGGAGAATATCTCTCCATAGAGCAGGTAGAGGCAACTCCGACTCCCATCCACCCTAGGCGGCATGCCCAGTGATCAGGGTATCACAGAACCTGTCATCAAAAACTAGAATTTAGAAGCTTAGTTCTAAAGTGGTTATTCCGTGGGAGGCCATAGAAGAGCCACAGCTGTAAGCTTTCTCTTGCTTCAGCTACTGGGAAATTACACTGAAACCCCCTGGAGGAGTTTGTACCTGGAAGGGGTCGTAGCCGTGTGTCTCATGCACCAGGAGGAATGGCTTGTCCCCAAGTAGCTGTCCCTTGGGACGTTTTCAAAAGCCACACCGACACAGTATTCAATGTTTTCATCCACGTCTACCTCCCAGTAATGTTTTCCTAGGAATGGTATTGGATGTCCCAATATGGCAATAGATCTGAGAAAAGGAAACATGTCGTGTAAGTTCACAGCAAATTGGTCATGTCAACTGACATATTCAGAAAACTTTGCTGATAGACTTAGTGGGATGGCTTTCTTCTGTATATTCCCTTGTTACCCTAAATATCTGGAGCTGTCCAAAACCTAAGAGAAAGCTGTTGGGATCTTATAGGGACTCTACATTTGATTTTGAAATAACAGTGACTATTTGCATATTTAGAAAATGTTCAAGTTAACATCATTTGCAAACGGTTACTTCTGCATCTAACAAAGACAGCACTTTTGAAAGATAACAGCTGGTAACTTCATTTGGTACATTTTCCTGTTAGCCCTTTTTATGGGTATTTTATGGGTAACTTTTCCCATTTTACACCTTTCCATTCTTAAAAAAAAATTATTGAGAGGGGAAAGGAGTTACAAACCAGCAAGTAACATAACAAATAGCAAGTTTGATTTTTTAAAATTTAATTTTATTTATTTTTGGCAGCCTTCACTCAGTGGTTTAGGTCTCTGGGTGCAGAGCCAGAGGTTGGGAGTTTGATTCTCCACTGTGTCTTTTGGAAGAGCCAGCCTGGGTGGCCTTGGGTAAGCTGCACAGTCCCAAGGTATTCCCAGAAGAAGGGGATGGTCAACCACTTCTGTGTATTCTTTACCTAGAAAACCCTGGAAAGGGTTGGCATAAGTCAGAATTGACTTGATGGCATGCGAATTGTTATTATTATTGGCAACCAGTTATCTTTGAGTTATCTGTAACAAGACACACAGCACATTACTTTTAAGAAATTATTTTCCAAGCTCTGAAGGAAAGCAGATATTCAACTCCTTCATTGCTCGTTTGCCCAACAAAATGCCCATTCATCTTCTTCTGACCCTTTCCAGAAGTGAACAGCGCTCTCTCCTCCTATAGGGTCAGGAGGCAAGCTGAAGCATCACCTGGCCTGACCTCTCCCCCTCCCCCCCAGTTTATAAATGCACCCGATTCACTAGCTTTCTATAAGCATTACCCTCCCCCATTGTCAGCGGTGCACTGTAAAAAGGAAAGCCGTTTTGTCAGTTCTGCATGCCAGATTATGTTTGCACTCCCGTTGCCATAGCAATCTGGGTAACTTTTAGAATTAAGTGGGAGGAAGTGGGAAATGATCTCCCTTCCCCTCCCCTCCTGTCCTAGTCTAGAGTCCCGTGACGCCTGTAAAATGACAGATCCTGCAGATGGCTGACAGCCAGGGTCGTGTAATTCTGTTAAGAGCACCTAGGTTCTGATGCCATCGATTCACCTTTGCTTTTATTTATTTTTCTCTCTAAAGTTTGTTGAACAAGTGTCATTAGAATCTGAGGGACAGGGTCCAGCCAGGTATATTTATCACTGTTCGTCCGGTGCCCTTTGTGACCCTTTCTTTCTTCAGCGGGGACGTCCCTGGTGAAAGAAACGATCACAGACGCCTCTGTATGAACCATACACAGATTAAAAAATGATACAGAAGCAGTAAGCTATAGCTTCCTGCCACAGGATCCCTGTGGTGTAACTGTTGAAAAGCTAAGCAATAGAAGTGGGTATCCAGATATTTCTGTTTTATTCCCTTCTGCTTATTCTGCACCTTTTCCCCTTGTTCCACAAGATAGGACCTTAAATGTCAGTCATTTAAAACTGTTATTCCTGCATGAAGATGCCACCTCCCTCCTTCCACAACCCCGCTTGGCCACTTGAGTGAATGTGGACGAAGGACTGTTGTAAGAAAAGCCAAGAGGATTCTCCCTTCTTGCTCCATTTCTACATCCGGCTCTTGGCAGGTGTGAACTATTGGAAATGCTGAAGAATGTATTTTGGAGGAGGTTGTTAGAGAAGCAAAGGGGGGAAGGAAGCTGAGCCTATGAAGGAGGCAGCTCCTGTACCTTGTGAAACTGTTCTCACTGAAGGGCAAATCATTTCTTGGAGTCTCCGTTTTGCAGCACAGGATCGTGAATCCATCATCTAGGACAGAGAGCCAGGGGTGTGCAGTCTCCGTTTTCAGAGTAAAGGAAGTGCCTGCAAGAAGATGAGGAATGTTGGAATGGGTAGTCGTGATTGAATCCTGAAAACACAACAGACGTCTCTGATTCATGCGCCAACCAGCGGTGGTGTGGGAACTGCCTCCCCTCCAGATAATCTCAGGAAGCTTTGCGTAAATGCTGGGGCTGTAAAGTCGGGCGCTCCCACTCACTCATAACCTATCCATTGGGTTGACGGACAAGTCAAAACAATACTACTGAGTGAAATGGGGTGGACGGTGATAGGGTGCCCATCCGAGAGGGATGCTGTAGCTACAGATCCCTGCATTTGCAGAGGCTTGGATGAGATGGTCCTTGAGTCCATTCCAGTTCTACACTTCTGTGGTTCTGTACATCATGAGAGGAGAACCATGGGCCTTGTAGTTATTTCAGATGACAGCTGCCACAGTCTCTTATCATTGACCATGAAGGGTCACAGCTGGCTGGGGTCACAGGCTGAAACAGCCCCAAAGACCCAAGTGTTTCCTCACCCCTGCCGTCGCCAGGTGAGACGGGTCGGCACGACATACCTACCATGAGGACCGCATTATTTTAGGTCTTGCTCAACACATCACGGCATATTTTTACAAGTATAAATATGAAGTATCCTTTTATTATTCTTATTACCTATGCTGAGGATGGAGACGGGCGTGCTCCTTTCACTAGGGCCTCCCATGTTGAGGGCTGTCACAGAGATTAGGTAATTCTGACAGGGCTCCAGCTGAATCAGGGTTTCACAGTTGGGAATGCCAACAATCGACCTGATTAAAAAGAGGGAAAAGGCTGAGGATTTACTGGTGACAAAGGAGATCAGACGAAGGATGGTCTCATAAATGGAGATGAGGAGTAACAAAGACAGAGAGAGCGAGAGAGCGCCAGCCAGCCCTAGTGGCCCTACACACACCCAATTTTGCAACTTAGTGAGACACTGGTTGAATAGACTGGTTGATAATGGTGATGGTGAGAGAAGACTTCCATGATTGCCCTTCTGTGATTGCGTAAGTGACTAGGATTCTGGCCACTGTGCTCAGTGGGTCTACTCTAACTATGACTGGACCTCATTCCCACCCAACATTATAAATAAAAACACAAGTAAAATCCCTGACCAAATATACCAAACAGACACATATGAAAATATAAGTATAGCTGTAGCAAAATCAGCAACAGTAAAAAAAAAAAAGCTACTATCCATCAAAATCCAGTTGAAACCATTCACGGTCGATTTTTGGCAAAGAGCAGGCAGAGAGCCGTCCCTTGAGTTGTGTTTTTAAAAGACGTTAACAAGAGCGAAAGGAAGGCATTGGGTCCGTCGCATCCTTGACAACTTACTCCGTCATTATGTTCTCCTCCCCTCCATCTGTCAGCTTGGACAATTCAGCCGTGTAGGAGTCCACCGGATTTGTGTTCCCACACTCCCAACGCACCAGCGCAGCACGTTCACAGCTTTGGATCTCTTTACTCTTGATAGCAGGCGGCAAAGGAGCTAAAAATGTAAACCAGATGCATCCCTGTGATGACATAAGCCGCCTTTGAACGGTGACTTACAAAATGCTCAGTAGGGCCGGCCCTACCGTTGGGCACAGCCGAGGCGTCAGTGGCAGAGGCTGGGGGAGCCGTAATTGCATTCCTTCTGACCCCACACCCTTCTTCTCTCTTGTAGGGCAGCGCGGGATGAGCTGCCTCCACCCTCTTGTAGACCCATTGCGAGGTGGACCTGAGGGCAGCAGGTTAGGCGAGCGGCCAAGACACACTGCCCGTCTCTCTAGCTCCCACATGCAGAGCAGAAGGGGCATCGTTTCAACTTTTGCCTCGGGCAGCAAAACCTCTCGGGCTGCTCCAGGGGCTTGGTTTCAGCTGGGGGCTGCCTCTCATTTCTGCAGACGTCATTTACTTCAGCACTTCGTGGGAGCCTACTGCTACAAATAATTCAAAATCTAGAGCTCGTTTACCTGTCATGTAAACAGCGCTCTCACTGGCCAAGCTGACCCCGGCTCTGTTGACCGCTTTCACCCAAAATTCATACTGCGTGTTAGGTGCAAGATTCGTGACTTTGCAGTAGGTTTCTTTCACATGTAGCATGAATTCTGTAGAAGAAAAGCACAAGGTTCACAAAGTCATTTTAAAAGAGCCTATTTTCTAAACACACTCCTAAACGTTTTAATATTAGAGGGATCCTTTTATTCCTTGATAGCGGGACAGTCTCAACAAGATATAAAGATTTAGGCCTATAAAACATACGTTTGCAAAATGAAATCACACCAAGGTACCTTTTAATCACAGAACAGTACAGAATACACTTTACAGAGCACGAAAAGAGACTTCTGAGGCGATTATCTGATACAATGGAAACAACACAGGAAAAAGAGTCTTGAGTAAACAGGGTTCCCTATGCAATTATTTCTGTCATGGGGGCTTTGCCATCATTTTGCACACTTGCACTAAAGCATTATTTTGCATCAAGTGTTGTCTTCACAATTTTGGTTTCACTTCGACATTTCATGAACCTGTGAGGAGAAAGGTGGCATATATAAAAATATAATTAATTAATTAATTAACGCAAGAACGTGTTCTCTTTCTCATCTCTTCCTTCTGTTGAGAGTGCCACAAAAAAAATGGCCATCTTATGACATAGCAAGAATGTTGTTGTGGGGCAAGCATGGATTTACATCTTCAAGAGGAATTGGACAACCCTCTCCCGGGTCTTGCAAATGAGCTTGCTTTGTTTTGTGGTTGGGTCTTCAGAACTCAAGTATGGGATTCTTCCGCAGTCTGCTTTCTCAAGCACAGCATTCTGCCTGAATCACATCTCTCTGACACTAACGTATTTTCACTTCTAATGGTGGGTTACCTCTAAAGACTGTTTCTGCCCACTGCAGAGGGCTGTAGTGTTGATCACAGGTTCATGAAATGCCCAAATGTACCCAGAAGACAGACAGCACAAAAAAACAAAAAAAAAAAAAAAAACAGCTAGAAAGGGTTATTTCCTCTTCTGTAAAATTGCATCTGGTTTCCACCAGCTTACCAGTTTGCTCTTCTTTCGATGTATCGTTGCTTATCCGTTTGTAGTACAGCTGGTAGCTTTCAACAAGATCTTCTGAGAAAAAACTCCAGCAGACACGCACGGATGTACCTGTAGCTGAGTTGGGATCTTGGGGGTTCATGACTGGGGCGCAAGGGGGCAAAGGAGCTGAAATGAAGAGAAGAAAATCTCTTTACCGACTTTTATGTCAAAGCCTCTCAATTTTCCCAGCTCTGGGGTCCAGTCCTGCCTATGAGGCCTCTGAGAACCACACAGGCTGCCCAAAATCCCAAAAAGGACACAACATTAAAACCAGAAGGTGTTAAAAACCCACTTCCCGTTTTGAGAACTGGCTGTTTAGGGTCTCTCTGTGTGGTAAATGGAGCAACTTAATCTTGGAGCATTATTTTAAAAAAGCAACACATTAGCAACTCCCTCCCCCCCCCCCCCCCGCATCATATCAACACATTATTCATTATTTTAAGATTACTAATGGGCTACTTTTCTGATGTTGACTTTTTTACAAACACACCCTTTGAGAAGGGGAAAACAATGATGTTTCTGCCGCTTCACAAAATAAGAGGTCCAAGTGCTTAGCCGTGTTGCGTTCTGTCCCAGGACTCTAGTGTTCTCAGGCTGCAAATCCTCCGGAATTCTATTCAGAATTAAGTCCCCCTTGAGCAAAACCTCCCAGCTCGTTCTGGACCTGCTATTCTGCCCTGGAAACCAGAAATAAATATAATGGAAAGACCTGGGACAGACTTAATGGAATCCATCAGTCCTTGAATCTCAGAGAAATCTATGACCCGGGCTTCAAAATCTGCTGGAGTTGAGACATTGACATCTACATCCCTTTTCAAGAATCTCTCCAGTCTGTGAAAACCAGACACACACACAAAAAAAGACATTATACAGCAGCTTTAAGACTTTTGGTTGGATGTGACTTAACGAAAGAAACAGCCATGCAATTTAGCGATATTAAAGCCACATATTAAAAACAGCAGTTATTAAAGCTATCAAATACGATTTGGAAATAGAAATAACAAAATCATGTTGGAATTGCAATTTGTTTGGGCTTGAAGCTGTTAGAAGGCGGAGCGGAGATAAAATGAAATAAATAAATGTGATAACACTCAGCATAGCATCCCTTGAACATCCTCGATGGAAGTTTCTAAAAATTCAGCATTTAATATTACCTTTGGATTATAGCCACAGCAGTCTAAAGAGTGGAGAGAAAAAATGAATGAATGAACATTAATGTTATACACGTTTCCCTTGGGAGCAAAAAGAATGATGATTTGGGAAAGGGGCATAACCCCCTCCCAAGATGATAAAACTACAAAGAGGAAAAATAAGGATTGCTCAGATAAAGCCACAGTGGAGAATGCCAGGTGTGATGGAATTTTTTCTTTTACTCTTGCTCAAAGACTATTCTGATGGTGCTAAAGCTCACCTCCAACATACATCACTCAGCAAAATTAGGGTGATCACTCAAAGATGTTGAAAAACCCTGTTATTTTCTCCAGGAAAGCACCTGCCTAAAAGCTGATTTTATTTGAAAACCACTCTACTTCTTGGGTTTGTTAAAATGCTAAATGCAGGGAAACCTTCCATTCCTTAAGGACAGTGTGGACCTTCTCTGGGGAAGAAAATAAAACACGGACAGGAAAGCCAAGGGGAATAAGAGCATGACTCTCATCTGCCTGCTGTGAACAGGCAGGCTAATACAGAGATGCTACTGGGTCGCAAAAGAATAACATTCAGGCCACGGTTTGGCATCAGCATGAAGCCCATCCACCAGAAAACCTGTAGAGGGACGGGTGGCATTTCGGCTGAGCTGCATTTATCCCCAGGAACATCTGTGACACTTTGTAAAGTATCTGGCCTTCTAATCCCACAATAAACCCATGGCTTCAATTTTGAGTTCTATTAAACATCTCTTGTTCAACTCAATCTGTTCATTCTTGCCAGGTACAAACGGGAGGGGGAACTGGCTTGGATCAGGCCAACCATGTAAGGGGAGAGGGGATTGAACAGGGAAGCTTGCCTCCACACCTGCACGGAGGTTAAAACTGAGGGAACTTCCACGATCACCCATGAAAGGTTTTAATCTTCTGCTCCCCCCTCCCCCCAGTCCCCATGCAGAAAAATCTCACAACATACCTCTCTGCCTTTCTCTCTTTCTCTTGTCTTGGAAGCAATTCTATCATCATTATGAATAAATAAATAATGGCCCAAAAATTAAATATGTTTAACAATATGCGGTCATTCCATAACAACAAAACCCTGCTACATGGCTCCTCTGCTACTTAAACGGCAGGACTAACCCGGCCCTCAAAGCAGTGGTTCCCCACCTCGGGTCTCCAGAGGTTCTCAGACTACGATGCCCAGAAACCCTGGCCAGTGCAGCGAGTGGTGAAGGCTTCTGGGAATTGCAGTCCAAGAACATCTGGGGACCCAAGGCTGGGAACCACGAACAGCTTTTGGGCCTGAGGACAAAAGAAACTTTCCGTTCCTACGCTCTCGGCCTCCTGACCTCGATCACGTCCACTTTGTTTTCCCTCTGTCCCAGCTCTTCGATGGTTTCCATCAGCTCCTTGCAGGTGTCCAGGCTTTCTCCACAGCCGACCAACTTCTCGTACAGAGCTTCCAGCTTCTCCTTCTTTTCTTCCCCTAAAGCTTGCATCTTTTCTTCATACCTTTGCTCCAGGGTTTGCATGATGTCTTCGTAACGCCTCTCGAAATTCTGCTCCTGCCTGGCAAAATTCTCCTGGAAAGTATTGGCATTTCAAACGGATCTTAAGAGTTTATCACCCAAGCTTAAAGAAGATTTTTAAAAAGGTGTACCCCTATTACAAACCTAGGTCAATATGTAAACCATAGCATATGTAGCCTGTATACCGGAAACGGGTGTAACAGAGTGGAAAAATAAGGTGAATTTTCATGCAGGTCTGAGTTTACAGCTGGTTTCTCTATGATCAAATCCTGTGTGTAAGTCATAATGTACAGAATATGCTCCACTAGCCAATGGCTCTTGTGTAAACATATCATTTGCTTTCTTTCCTTCTTTTCCCACCTTGCATCACACTCATTGATAATTTTTGTCACTTTTTGTTATTTCTGTTTCCCGATCCAATCCCTGCCTTTCTCTGTCTTCCCTCCCACCATAATCTGACTGCATCTGAAATCAAGAGTTTATTCATAAATTATAATTTGGACCTCCATGTATATCTTTCGCAACGGGCTGTAGTTGTTGGGTCCTTGGGGTTCTACTGAAAACCAAAAATAAATCTTGCAAGCCTGGAACAGTAGGGTTCATTAAGGTTAAACTACACATTACAGCAGGAATGTCATTAGGAGAGGATATTCCATAGTAAGGGCATTTCACACCACTTGCAATTTTGTAAATTAGCTTGCTTTGTTTCACAATCTGTTTTCTGGGTATCAACATGAGCTCTGGTTTCTCAGACACAAAAATCTGCTGAAACGATGTTTGCGAAACACATCAGCTAGAGACTGATGTGTTTTCTCCTCATTTGTCATTATTTGGTTCTTTATTAGTCCTTGGATACACCTCACCTCTACGGTGATGAAGATTTCTTCTAGGTGGCTTGAAAAACTTTCCAGGTGAACGATCTGTTTCTCAAGCGTACCTATGTTCTTCTGAAGTTCTTCCTGTCAAAATGCAACAGGTTTAGCATGCTAGCGTCCTGTTTGACACCAAAATCTCCCACTCCTCCCGGACTGGATTGCTTTCCATTGTTCTTACCCTTGTGATTTCAACCACACTGGCAAGAGGTATGACCTCGTGCTCTTCGTGTTCAGGAGACTGCTTGTCGAGGGCTCTGATTGGAACACAGCATGTAATACAATACGTATTGGCATCTTTGATAGGCTGCTTGTCTTCTCTGTCATAGCTAGTGTTTCCTTTTCCAGGATCACCGTCCTTTTCATGACTTGTTTCCATGCTTGGGACCACTGGCTTCTCTGTGCTTTGGGCCTTCCTTTTCTCATGCACAGCCAGATCACGTCTTCGGAAGGGCTCTGAAAACATCTCCAGGTCTTCGCTTGAGTCATACAGTTCTAGGTGGTAGAGTCTGGGGCTTCCTTGCTCACTGCCTTTGGATGGTGGATCCATCATTGATGACTGGAGGCTGATCTAGAGTGTGACAGAAAGGTCTTGGATTTAAAGAAGCAGGGGCACGAAGGGCCACAGGGTCTTCGAGTTTGGTGTGGAAACAACTGTCAAGAAGGACAGAAAAAGAATACAGAGACTTTAATCAGCTGAAAGGTCACCGTGCTGATTTGATAGTGCGAAAGCATCTAAAAAACAAAACCGTGATCCAGTAAATTTGTTAGACTCTTATGTCAGCAACTGTTGGGAGTATAAAGGCAAAAATGGGTATGAAACAGAAACCCTAAGCATTGTGAAGCAAGCAACCAACAAGGCCTGTTTCAGCTCCCTCTTCACTTGCCATTTCCTCTGGCCCCAATCGATAATGCCTCCCAGAGATGGGAGGACAAGCTGTGAAAAATGGCCACTCCTTTGCCTCTCTCCTGCCAGTGTTTCTTCAAAGAGAGCAGGTAAACAAACAAACAAACAAACAACAACACAGCAGTGGCAATAAGGAGAAGAAACAGGTCAAGGAAGCAGCCGTCCTGGCACAGAGTCATTGAGGGGTCAGGCAGCATGCCTGGTTAGGCTGAGCCTTGACGTTGGCCCTGGACAGAATGGGGTGGCCCCCGCCCTCCATCCCCCAGCTTTCCTCCCTCCCCTGAAAAGATGGTCGCAGTTGGATTTTTGTGTGGGTGTCCAGATGTCACCCTCTTCTGTCTGTAACCTCTCTTGGTTTACTACCACTTCTTTTAACTTTTTTCTTTTACCCCAAAAACCAAACCAACCAATCAGTTAAGCAGGAACTCCTTGCTTAATGACTTTGGATGAGTAGCCTTAGGGGGTTTCCATCTGAGGTGCCCCCAGAGGGGACATCTAATTAACACCAGTTGCCGATTTGTCCAAATTTGGCTGTTGATCCCAATCAGAGTAGATCACTTGAATCAATGCAATTTACCTAAGTGTAGACATACCAGGTTTCCATTTTATTCAGTGGGTCTACTTTGGTTAACAATAGGATTTGAGGCCCAAGAAATCTTAAGAAATCTGAAATCCATTAGACAATATTATAAAGCCATAAATTCCATTTTACAAACTGTAAATCCGTCAGTCTATTGAACGTGCAAGCAGTTTTCAAAGTAGTTGTTAAAAGAGTATGCAAAGGTACGCTAACCTTTGTTTTGAATCTGAAGCTCAGTTGCTGTCCTTGGGCTCAAGATTTATCAGACATTTATGCCTTCTGCAAAGCTTTTTTTATAAAAGTTACATGGCGCATGCCCAGCTTCAAAAATGTATGCAGCTCATTGAAGTAACTGAGTGTCAGCAATTTACAACCGTCTAAAAAACATAATGTTACTTATTAAAACTTGCCTTCCGCATTAAGGATCCATAATGTCTTCTCAGGGACAAAAGACTGTAACTTTCTCATCTCTTTCCCCCTAACAAACCTCGACTTTCATAGCCCTTCCCTGCCGGCTTTCTCTCCCTTGAAACTGAAGAGACTGCTGTAATTCTAGACAGCTGCTTTTTTTCCGAGACCAGGATACCAGCAATGAGCATGAAGGACAGATATAGAATGGCATCCGCTGTCCTTCTAGCGAAAGCTTCTCGTGTATCCTAGGACAGAATGTCAGATCTGAAAAAACTGCTGAGAAAAGATAGGGTTTGAGACTTTGAAGATCCCATGAGACCACTTCACAACTTCCTGCCCAAGAAAGAAATAAGAGAGAGCTTGAGAAAGTTCAAAATCTTATGGAAGGATTAATGAGCCATGCTAATTAGCCTTTGAGAATAATCTTAAATTTTAGGATTGCAGAGCTGGAAGAGGGACCCTGTGGATCTTTTGAGTCCAGTCCCAACAGGGAGAATGACAATCTTATTTACTTATTATGCTCCTGTCTTGTCTTTGGTCTCATGAGCTTAAACTATGCGTCTAGCTTTCTTCTGCAGTTTTATCTTGAGATAGCTGTAGGATTTTAAGCGGCCCAAGTGGGTTCAATTCCTCTGAAGACCAGAACCTGAATCTCACTGGAATCTGCTAGTCACTAAACCACACTGGCTCTTCATACATATTCCAGTATTTTCTGGAAAGAAGGCACTATTAAATATTGGAGGACAATTTTATGGACTGTAGATCAGATTAGTGGTTATAAGTTAGCTACAGGCCCAGCAGCCATGCTGACAAATTATTTAAAAAGGCATTTGGAAACCATGGGCAGGAAAACAGTTGCCAGTCCGCTCAAAGCCACAAGGGTATCCTATTGCCCTCCTGGCAAAACATCATTTATTGGAGAGGGTTATTCATCCTTCCAATAAATTCCTGATTCTGTACAATCTCCAGTGATCTCTATAGTTCCAGTGAATGGCCAGGCTCCCATATTCATTCAATTAATTTCCACTGGACTTTTATGCATTAAGATGCTCAGCTCTTTTAGACCTTTAATGGCGTTTCCTGAGGTGCTTCCTTGTTCCTGGTTGCCATGAACTTGCTTTTGTGAACATTCATTTTTAGATTGTGATCATCACTTCTGCTTCACAACCTTGATTGAGTAACCTTTATTTCTTCAGCCATGTCTGTGAATGAGAAGATTTCCACGAAAGTCTTCCTTTTTTTTTTTACAACTTCCCCATAAGCAATGCATCTAATAGAACACCTGTATTCTCCTGGAAGGGGAGAACTGATCTAAAAATGCTTCCTGAATCCTGTAAAAACTGTCTGAATGACTTCATTTGAATAGATAGTTTCATTAAGATGTGCTTAGACAGCTCAAACATGGGACCCACTTTCACCAATGGCATCCTCTCTGGATCATGGCACAACAGGAGCCCAATAAACCCATCTGTAAATTGTTCTGACGTGAGTTTAAAATAATAATCAGGTGCTATCAAGACAATTCTGACTTATGGGGACCCTTTTCAGAGTTTTCCAGGTAGAGTACTCAGAAGTGTATTACCATTCCCTGCCTCTAGGGGCGCCCTGGGACTGTGCAGCTGGCCCAAGGCCACCCAGGCTGGCTTTTCTCTCAAGAACAACAGTGGAGGAATTGAACTCCCAACCTCTACCTAAACCAGTGAGCTATACAACCAGCCAGACATGAATTTAGATGGGCTGTTTTAAAAAGGTTTTCTGTTTGTTGTCCTATTCGTTTTTATCATGGTAACTTTATTTGGTACATTGTTTCTTAAATTTATAAACCACTTTTGCAAGTTATATAAACTTATTTCAATTCACACAAGTGTAAATCACCCTCTGGATCCTAGCCAAGAGAATCCCTGCCTGCAGGGGTACAACTGAAAAAGGCAGGAAATGCATAGGAGGAAAATGTTGTGTGGCGTTGGAGAGGACAAGCAAACTTAGTCATGAGTTTAAATGTCGTGAGAGATCTCACAGCTGGTGGAGAGAGATAAAGCCTGGTGGAGCTGACTTCTTTGCTTATTGTTCATGCTTAATATAGATTTAAAAACAACAAGCCGGTTTTGTTGCCTGCCTGGGGCAGCAGAAACGTGGTTTTCCCAATTTTGGAAGGCCCCAGTGCTTGGCTTGTGAGTGGCTCACTTTCTCCGATCCAAGACACCACATTTTTATTTTTTATTTTGCCAAGTCCAGGAATGTCTGTCAAGTAGATGGAGCCCTGCGCAAAGGCGCAGGAACTCTTCTCTTCTCGGTTGCCCTCGAACTGCGTGTTCTCCTCTAGAACAGGGAGGCCGGACGGCCGCAAACGTCCCTTGCCCGCGCAAAAAGCAACCCGGGCTTGGGAAAAAGCTCGTCTCTCGCGTTCAGGCGCCGCCGCTTTGTGCGTAAAAGCGCGCATCCAGGAGGCTTGGGTCTCCCGGGGGGGCTGATCCTTCACCCGGGCCCCGATCGAAGGCTGCCCTTGGCCCGTGCTTGCCGCTTGCTGGCAGAGAAAGGCGGACCCTCGTTCCCCCCCCCCCCCCGGCGCCTCCCTTTGGCCCTGGAGCGCCCGGCCGGTGGGGAGGGGAGGGGGATGCGCGCTGGGCGCTTCCCGGGATGATAGGAAAAAGCGGGGTGGGGTGGGGGGACCGGGAATCCTCCGTCCGCCCCGGGGAAGCCCAGCCGCCAACCAGAAGGGCTCGTGGCCGTGACGACATCAAAAAAGGGCCCAGCTGGCCTCTCCCCGCCCCCCCCCGCCCGTGTGATCCGGGCTGGTTTCTCTTTGGCGAAAAGGGCAACAAAGTTTCCGGGGCTTCCAGAAGGCCCCGGGAGGCCCCGTGAAGATCAGAGGGCGCCCCGCGGGGGGGGGGGGGGGCGGCGGAAGAGCCGCTTCCTCGCCTCGGGCTCCGTCGGAAGAGGGGGGGGGGGAGAGAGAGAACGGTCGGAGGGGGGAGCAAGGCGCCTCCGCCGGCGGGGCCGGGGCGCCCCTCTCCTCGGCGTCGGGCCATGGAGGCGGAAGACCCGCAGCCGGACAGCCTGGACGGGTGGGTGGCCGTCCGGGAGGGCCTCTTCGGCCAGCCCGAGGCGCCCCAGAAGCTGCGCTTCCTGGTGGCCTGGAACCCGGTGGAGAGCAAGTTCGCCCTGACCTGCCACAACCGGACGCTGCAGGAGCGCGGCGGGGAGGCGGCGGGGAGCTGGGCCGGCTCCTACTCGCCGCCGGCCCTGCGCGGGGTCCACCGGCAGCTGGCGGCCCTGGAGCCCCGCCTGGAGGCCGCCTTCCCGGCCCTGCCGCCGGCCCTGAGCGGGCCCGCCGGCGGCCTCTGGGCGCTCCTCTTCCCCCGCTGCCCGGGGCTGGCCGAGGCCGAGCTGGAGGCCCTCTGCCGCCGCCTGGAGACCTACCTGGGCTGGGCCCTGGAGCTGTGCGGCCGGAAGCTGCTGCTGGAGACCCTCTTCGGCCGCGACCGCCAGGAGGAGGAGGAGTACTTCGAGAGCCTGCAGGAGTTCCGCAGGAAGGCGCTGAAGGGGCGGCTGAGCGGCGCCAAGGAGGCCCTGCGGAGGGTACGGGGGGGCGAGGGAGCCTGGCAAGGCGTTTGCCCTACGGATCTCCGAGAGCTGGGTGGGGGGGGGGGGGTTATCATCCCCTACGCTCCCCATGACACTCGCCAGAGCCAGCCCTCCTCCCTGGGAGGAGTCCGAAGTTCTAGGCGGCTAGCTGGCCTTTGGTAAAGCTCATCGCTCTCCACGGCCCGTTCACGGCCCAGATCGGTTGCCTGAGGAGGACAGGGGGAGCTTGCCCCCTTGTAATTCTTCCTGGGGAAACCTTCTCTTCCAGTTATGCTGAGAGTCATCACTAAATTCAGAGGGAGCAGGGAAGGTGGAGGGGGGACAGTAAAGGAGGCGCATCCCTGTGACTCAGAAAGGCCTGAGGCTTTGAGCCCCACCAGTCCTGGTTCCACTACACCCTCGGAGACGGGAAACACCCGATAGGATTGGACTGCCCATTCCCATTGCGATTCTTTCCCATGGGCTGTGCCGGCAAGGGCTGGCGGGGGGTGGTGGTGGTGGTGGTGGTTGCTCTCCAACCCCTTCCAGAGCAGAGGCGGTATATTGCTCACAGGTATTATCCGGCCAAATACTTGGTTTGAGGGTAGTCCTCTGTGCAGGGGATGGATGCATGAGAGCCTGGTTTGCTTTTCTGCATCGTCACCCGATCTCAGTCCAGGCTTTGATGGTTTTGTCCTTGGCTGCGTTTTTCTCGTTCTTGTTTTAGACGTTTCCTCTCAACAGAAATTTGTCAGCAGCTGCTCCCCCAGCATGAGCATGTCCAAGGGGCAGCCCTGTTAAGTCTGTCTCTCCAAAGGTGATAAAGAGTCTTGGAACTATTTAAAGAGTCTAAGGTTTTATTTGGTGTAAGTTTTTCTGGACTTCAACCTGCTTTCTTGTAGCTGAAGAAGCCCATGAGGACTTGAGTCTCTGTGTCAGGGAAGCATGGATGCTCTTCAAGGCCCCTTCTTGTTTTTTTCTGGGTTAAAGATGCCTTGAATGACAGATTATTAATTGTGACCAAATCTCTAAAAGAACAGGTTATACCCAAAGGCCGAGCAACACCTTCTGTTTCCAGCAGTGGCTGGCTGAAAGCCTCTGGACAACTTACAAGCTAGAGATGAGTAAAACAGCATCTTCCTATTTATGTTCCCCAGTTATGAATACGAAGAGGCAGCTCTGGTCCTGGAAGGGGCCCTGCCTGAGGCGGGTGTCCCATCAGGATGGCTTGGGCAGAAGGGGAACCAAGATCAGCCATTGGGGGAATGAACTAGCAGTATGTCTTCATGAGAGATGTATGCATTTGTGTTTCTCGACTACATCTCCCAGCATTCTTCAGGCTACGTGGCCTCCTGGAAGTTACAGACCCAAAGAAAATATTTGCCAATCTCTACGGTCTTCATTATTCAGTCATAACTAGTTGATACCACTTGAAATACCGAGAATTCTTGGCTCAGGAGCTCAA
This sequence comes from Intellagama lesueurii, assembly GCA_037013535.1. NCBI lineage: Eukaryota > Metazoa > Chordata > Lepidosauria > Squamata > Agamidae > Intellagama > Intellagama lesueurii. The sequence continues at coordinate 2,468,259 of JBAJHW010000011.1, forward strand.
GTGACTTTCCTTGAACTACAACAGAGGCTTCCAAGCTCTCTCCAAGCTCACTATCCCAGGATTCGATAGGATGGAGTCATGGCAGATAAAGCGTGATCAAACGAATAGAAATGATGCTCTCTTAATTCGTTTTCTCTTCTGGTTCCCTGCCAGTGATGTCACAGTACGACGCCTTAACATTTAACCTCTCACTGGGTGGAAGAAGGGCTTGTTCAGTTGTGTTGGTTCTGTAGGCTGGCTCTGCGCCCTCGCCTTGAGTTTCTGCTGGGAGGAGCAGGTGCCTTTTCAACGGGTGTTGCCCTGAGTCGATTGCCTGCAGAACTGGCCGCCAGGTCACTTGACTGATCTGGACTCTATTCAAGAAGTGAAGCAAACTGATCTATATGGGAGACTGACATTTGCAGGGCTGGGTTGAGTACGGAGTGTCAAAACCTGTTCCAAAGTCTGCATTGGCATGAGAACCGTCAAGGAGACTGTACAGACACGCGCACAAACTTCCCAGTTCATCATGTCTTTTTATCAGACAAGATTTTACTTGAAAGAAGAGAGAAGTCGAAGGCCTGTCTAGGTTTGAAAATCATGTTGACTGCTTGATGCGTTCAAGAGAATGGAATGAAGAAAGAGGGGGGGGATTGGTAAATTTAAGGCAGGCTGCAGCAGGCAATGTGATGGTTTTTGGTTTCATGCGGCATAACCGCTCACAAAGGTGGGTGCAAGAATGGCAGAAAAGTTTGATCCTCCATTTCTGCAAATATAAAACTCCCATTATTTTTCATTCTAGGGGAAATGCTCACAGACTCCTTTATGGGTGGGAAAACAAACCAGACAGTCTTTATATTAATGAAGCTGGAGGTAATTTTAGATGCTGGAATGGGCCATTAAAAAGTCAGTGGCAGCAACGTGTGACAGCTTTACCTAGTGGTTGGAGGGATAAGCCTTCAGACAATCAAGTCTGAATAGAGAGTAATAGAATATCTCATCTTCTAATATAAGTGAGGTTCCATTGCCAGACAGCTAAATGTAGTACCCTTTGAATCATCGAAGAAACAAAGGTAGCTGTGTTGTTGTTGTTGTTATTATGCACTATCAAATCACTTCTGACTTGATATGTTTGAGGAGTGGTTTAACTATTCCCTCCTCCCAAGCTTTTCTGTGGCTGAGCAGGGATTTGAACCCCCGTCTCCTCTGGAGTCTTGGTCTGGCGCTCTTCACCGCAGTGACTGAGTCCAAAGCCCACACAGTTCCTCCGAGGCCTGCCCTTTGCTTTCGGCTGGAGACCAAACGGCCTCCAGGATCATCACATGATTTGCCTCCAGTGGTGGGGCAGAGACCAAGCGTGATTTGTCACCTTGTGGTGAGGAAAGAACTTAAGCGCGTGAGGCCAAACCACCTCATAAAGGGAAGGACGGTGTCCCAAGTTTCTCTGGTACCTCTCTAGCTCACCGTGGGGGTGAGCAACAGCCAACGTGGTTCTTGGCTGAGGTGAGCCAGGCTGGGATCTGGAACGTAGCTGCTGCACATGTCTTAAAGAGTTCAGTCCGCCAGGCTGCCGGGCAGCTTCTCCCTTCATCGGAACCGTTTCCTTGCCGTTAAAAAGAGCCACCTTTGTTTGACAGCCATTCTTGGTAGCTCTGTTAGAAACTGCAAAATAAAAAAATAATAAAATAAAATTGAAATGCTTTAGTTGACTGCTGTTAACTTGTTTGACTATAATAAAAAGCAATTGGCATTATCATCATTGAGACGTATATTTTCCTTGCTGGATGTAAATTGCTGACATTCTGCTTCTTTTGCATCTAATGACATGATCCTTTGCCCCTCCCCTGAGCATGCTAACTGTTTGCTATTTATAACAGTGCAAACTGCAATTAAAAAACCAAGGTGCTTGCAGTCCAATGATTGATTTGCATAACTCTCTTTGTCTATTTACTTATTTGATGGACATGGGCCTGTCTCCCATTACAGGGACCTAAGGCAGTTTGGCTGGCTGGTTGGCTACATCTGGGTGTCGCGGCATCAGCCTTCTCTGTTTGGTTGTCTCCTGCACCCCTGGTATTCAGAAGTACACAGCAGGGGCGTTGCAACAAAATGTGGCAGGGCTGAAGCGCTCCCGTTTCCTCTCCATCTTTCAGTTTGTCTTTCCGTTTGCCATTAACTTGCGGTTCCTTTGCTGCGTGTATAACCCCATGTTAATTTCAGGCTTTCTCTGCCCTTTGTAGGTTCTCCACCAGCACAAGGACATAGAGAAGTTGGTAGACTTAATGGACCTCTACAAGGAGGAAGATGACACCTATTGGGAGCTGGTGACAGTGGCGACTGAATTCTATCAATATTTACTGCAGCCATTTAGAGACATGCGAGAACTGGCCACATTATACAGACTGGAAATCCTGGTAAGGGTTATTCTCCCAGAGTTTCCAAGTCTTACTGAAAGTTCACCAGTCATTGGCCTTGTTCGTTTTGAGTTCAGATCATTGCATCCAACAACGTTCAGGCAGCCTTGAACATTTTCCAGTAATGTTAGGGATCTAAGTTTCCTTTCCCCTTGTATGGAACCCATTCTGCCATTGTGTTTAAGATTCTTTGCCAATCCGCTGACTGCTTCTTTATTTACCCTGCGCCAGCTTTGCCCTCGGGGGCCAAGGCCTTTGCAGCACCTCGCTTCAGTGCTGGAGCAATTAACTTCTGGGCAGGTCCCTCTGGGTGACTTAGTTTCTGCATTTGAGATACAGATGGCATGGCTTTTCCGCTGTATTCCGAACCCCCCTTTTAACTGGGACTTTTGCAGAAAGCCCTGCAGGCCGACCGGCTGGGCCCCAAAAGGATAGAATCCTTGCGGAAGGAAGCTGAGGAATGGACGGAACGGGCCGAGGAAGCGGTTTGCTCCATCCAGGACATCACAGCCAGTTATTTCAAGGAGACAGCGATGGCACTGGCAGGTGAGCAGGGTCGCAGGTCGCCCGCCTATTTTGAGAGGTGAGAGTGGTGGACTTCGGCAGAACAAGATTCGAGTCTCCACCAAGTCAAAAGATCCACTCGCTGACATTGGGCTGTTCTCTGTCTGCCTGATCCACCTCATAGGGCTGGTGTGAAGACAAAATCGGAGAAGAGGGCAGATGTGTCTGCTCATGAAGCAGAATTCTCAGTCTGGACAGCCCAGTGGAGACTCGTGTCGCTGGCATTTGTCGCATTCATGAGTGGATTCCAAGTGTTCAGAATCCTTCACGGGTGCATCCCCTGAGTAATCTTTGCAGCTACCCATGCTGGTCCAGACTGCCGTGCACTTTTGATCTGAGAGACGGGCCTGCCTAAAGCTGCCCAGCAATGTGGAAGTTTCAAACCAAAGACCAAGCCCTTTAGACTTAACCAGCTGTTGCTTTAAAATGTTTCTATTTATTTGTGCAGCATGAGAGCTTGGAAAAAGTTACTTTTTCAGACTACAGCTCCCCAAATCCCTGAGCTGGCCTGGCCAGCGCTCCCAACTCTTGTATAGCTGTGCCAGTATTTTCTAAGCCTTTTCGGCTTTCTTGCTGGGCATGGGACTTTGTTCCTTTTGGGACTCCAACCCCCAGAATTCACCTCAAATTCTCCCAGACAGAATTCTGGGGGATGCAACACAAAACAGAAGTTCACAGAGGAGATCTTATTACCTGCACATGGACTTACAGCCCATTGTTTGGCTTTCAAGGAAAAGGAGATGGAAATTGCCCCCTTCATGGCTGGGAATGGCCCGGCTAGGAGGGAGTCCCAGTGAATCATGGGATAAGGAGTTCTTGGACAGGCAGCCAGACAACCCGGGGGAGTTCCAGGCAAATTCTGGGGGCTGCAGCCGAAAGGAAACAGAAAGCCCGATGCTTGTTTCTCCCCACTTCAGCTCTGCTTCAAAGGCCACTTTGTCTTTCATATGTTCCTCTTCTTGCTGTTTTTTTACCCCCCTTGAGAAGGCTTGTTAGGACTGTTCTTATCCCTCTGGAATATCATCTTTCTCCGCTGTTGTGTTTTGCTGTTTTCTCCTCTTGACAGCCATGCAGAAACAGATGGAACAAGACCAAAAGCGATTTGGCCAAGCAGCCTGGACGTTGGCTTCCCCACGGTTAGAAAACCTGAAGTACCTGTTAGCCAAAGAAACCCTGCAGCACCGCAGAGCCAGTGAGCTGTGCCTGAAACACAAGAGAGCTGAAATCCAGAAGCAAGTAAGGGCATCGCTTACGCGACGGACCTCCTTGGTTTACCGTCTTGGGTCTTGTAGAGGTGGTTTGAGACATTGAAGAGGTCTCTGTGGGCTTGCAAAGTCCTTTTTTTGTAAGCGAGCATAATTCTCACAAACTGCATTGGCAGGAGGATCATAGATCAGTAATGAAAGCTGGCCAGTGAGATTTCCCAAATGCTAGCTCAACCAAAAAAAACCTGAGACCAATTGCCAGACGAAATCCTATTTTCGCTCCTGTTCTGTTTCCATTCTGGCCAGCCAGATGCCCCAAGCGGTAGCTCACAAAGTTGACATGAGTACAACTGGACCCTTTTGCTGCTGTTTTCCAGGCACTGAGAACAAGCAGTGTCTGTGCTCCTGTTGGCAGGAGGAGGCCTTTGCATTGAGCACCAGTTGATCGCTTTATGCCCTCCATTCATTTGCCTGTCCCTCTTTTTAAAAATTATCCAGGCAGATGCTCTTAGATAACCCTTGTCGTAGCAAATTCTAAAAAGGGAAGAAGGGCAGTCCCTAAAAACCCAAAAGCCCTACGTTCCAAGAAAAGACTCCGTCGATCCCTTGTGATCAGTAGGGCCCTTGATTGGCCTACCTTGCAAAAAAAAAAAAAAAAAAAAAGGGTATTATGTGAGTTCTAAAAGGATCTGCCCAAACTGGAGGAAAGGGTTTTAAAATGGCCAATGCAGTCCTTTGTAGACAAATATAAAATGGTGCACCTTGAGGCTAAAGATAAAATAGAAATTACAGTTTCACATGAGTGCTGAAAGGGTCTGAGCAAGCTGTGACTGATCAAGAGAGATCTTCCGTAGTTTTTGTCTGTTCTGAGGGTCAGCAGCTCTCTTGTCATCTCCGGTAAACATCTCTCCCATCAATGGATATTTCATTTATAAACCTCAAGAGATGTCAGAGGATGGAACTTGGATCTTCTGCATGAAAACCATGTGTACAGGGCTGAGTCGAGCCCAAATTTTTTGCCTGCGTGCAGGACACAGCCTGGCTTCAGTTTCCTTTGCACCCCTAACTTTTAAAAAAGTTCACCTGAGATGGGAAGGCGGGACGGGAAGAATCCCCGTGCTGGTTTTTGCCCCTGATGCCGGTAGCCCTAGTCCATGGTGCTCACACTCTCTTTTGGCACACCGTGCAGATGGAGGCCCTCAACGAGCAGGAAGACGACATGGCCCGGGTGGAAGAGCTGGAGATTGAGTACTATGAAACCCAGCTGGAGCTGTATGAGGTGCAGTTTGAGATTTTGAAGAATGAAGAGATGTTGCTTGTGACGCAGTTGGAAACTTTGAAGAGACGGATGAAAGGTAGGCAGGCAGAGGGTGAATGGGGATGAGCAGCAGGTTGGGGAAGGGAACCATCTTTTTCTTTTCTTTTCCTTTCTCTGTAATTTAGTCTTTTGAACATTAAGTGTAAGGGCTTTTCTCTTAGTCCTCTTTTATATTTGTTGCATATAACAGAACGATGCATGAATAAGAAGGGAAGGTTGTAAATTGAAACAAGAAGCATGATACAGTTATGCCTGCTGAAGGCAAAGGGCATAATCATTTACAATGGTTTCTCGCTAGCAAGCAACGAGTCCCTGCTTGGGTTTTCAGGTGTGTGCAGAATTACAGGGTGGACACGCACCTGAAAATCCGAGCAGGGACTCATTAATTAGCCGTGAGAAGCCACTGCAAATTATGTCATTTGCTTTCCATGGATAATAACAATACAATACGATTTTGGCCTGTTATTCATTCCCCACTCCCATAAATAGTCTTAACTCAAAGGGGTTTCCCCATCCCCACCTTACACTTTTCTCTCAAGCACTGGGGGGGGGGGATGCGACCCTCCCACAGACTGCAATCCCCATGATCCCTTACCACTGATGGAGCTTGTAGTCTAACAGCAGATGGGAAGCTGAATATTTCTTAGCCCCACTGAAACATATATTTAGAAACTTTGAACTCTTTCTCTTTTCAAATTAATGAAAACCTCACCAAATTATTATTATTTTTGCATGCTTTTCCTAATGGAATATTGCTTATTTTCTTAGAGATTCAGGATGAAGTAATTTATTATGACACATATGAAAATCCAGACGAGTTCGAATCTGCTCAGCCGGCTCTGGAAGACACCCATGTGCCTGCCTCCGAAATGGCTCAACTAAGACAGAAGATGCAGCAGCTGGAGGCAAAACGGGGGATTATCTGCTCACGGAGAGCGTACCTCAGGAACAAAAAGGTAATTTTTTTAAAAAAAGGTATTTTTAAAATTGTTATTACCAAAAGTTTACAAAGAAAGATGGAAACAAAGAGAAAGGAGAAAACAACAACAAAAAGAAAGGAGCACAACTATTCTGAACTCAAGAGACATGAAGTGCACTCCCTCCACCCAGAGATATATTCAAAGTCCTACTTCATTCATTTGTGCCCCATTTCTATCCAAAAGTAAAGCGGCTCCTGATCTGGAATATTCCCTTTGCCTTTCTCAAATACTTGTTCTTAAAAAAATTCCACGTTTCTTTAAAATAATTTACTTTCAATATTCCTTTCCTGATTTTTAATTTACATGTTAATTTATCATTAATAGCAGTCTTCTGCATTAACTTATACCCTTCCTTCATGGTAATCCAATTGCTGCTCTTCCAATTCCTTGCAAATATCAGTCTTGCAACCGTTACCATAATCTTTATTATTTCTCTTCCCTCCCCCCAATCTGTATTGGTGTTTCTAAACATGTTAAACAAAGCAATCCTTGGTTGTTGTTTTTAAAAAAAGAAATAAAGTTTGCTGTTGTTGTAGGTGAAACTGAATGTTCTGTACAGATTTGACAAATCTTTAAAATGAAGAATGGGGCGCAAAGTTCAGAATATTTGAGAATGTTGTTTTAAAAAATCCCTGTGCACGCCTTCCTTCCTGGTATAAATGTATTTTGGTTTCTTCTCTGCTAGGAACAGTGTGAAGACAGCCGGCGTCTCAGGCTGCAGCAGGCTCAAGAGACCAGTCGCCTTTTCCAGCAGCATCACAGCGTCCAGATTGTGAGTACTTACTTATTTTGTTGGATTTACTTACTTGATTTATGTCCCACTGTTCTTCCCAAGAGGAATCCAAGAAAGTGCAATGGAGGGGGGAGGGAGAAAGCATCTTGTACACTTATACTAACTAAGTTCGGGCCAGCACTGTGTATATTCTGTGTGATTCCAGTTGCAGGATTCAACAGATGCAGAATTCAGAAAAGCAAAGCCTTAAATAAAATAAATAAAGCCTTAAAATAAAATAAATAAATAAAAGAAAAAGTGTCTTGCCCTTATACTGGGGAGGATATGCTGGAAAATGCATAAGCAATACCTGCTGAGGTCCCAAAGCTAGGGAGACGGGCGACTTAGGAGGCATCGATTAGGCCAGACCTTTTTGGCCCTGTCTGAAACTCTGTGCCTCCCCTCCTGAAGTCTAGAAAGACCAGAATAAAGTATGCAAAATAGATCTGTAGAGTGGAATAAAACTGTACAAATAAAAGGTACAAATGTCCTTAGTTTGCATAACTTCGTTATGTTGCAGAATTCCAATTTTGTAGATGAGTCATTAGGATAACCAATACACAGACTTTAACAACATCATCTTCTGTCTGTTTGCTTGGATGTAAATGTCATTTTGTTCAGAGGGGCTTAATCCCAGGTAACTGTGGGATTAAGCCCCACGGTTGCCTTTGCAGTATCAGCCAGGACGAGAACTTGGTGCAACGATAGATTTAAGGCCCAGCCTCGTCACTGCAGGTGAGAAGGAATTATTTGCAGAGATGTACGGGAGCAGGACGGCAGAGATAAGGTGAACTTGCTCCATCCCAACCGAGGATATTCTGAAGTATCTCTGTGCCCAAAGAGGAGGACACGCGTCAGGCTACGCTAGCATGGATGCCTTTCTCAGTCCCTCTTCTGCCAGGACCCCACAGGCTTGTAAAACATTTTTGCAAGCTTGTAAAATTTATGGACCTATTTGTAAGGTTGAATTAGGGCCCCCACACAGTTTCTTGTCTCTCCCTTTGATAGATTCAGCCTGTAAAAAAAACACACCTGTTGCTACTGAGAGGATTTTACAGACCATTTTACAAGCGCTTAGGTCTGCAATGAATAGCCTTTTCAAAGTCAGCCGAGACCCGCTTTGTACAGTTTGGTGTCCTCTGCCTTCTGCCAGTGGAGAGAAGAGACAAGGTGGCTTTGCACTATAGCAAAGGGAAGAAAGAGAGGAGGGAAGCCCAGGGCTCGGGTTCTGAAGGTGTCTTGTGAGTATGGATTTGAACCCAAGCCCCAGTGCTTTGCTTCTAAACTACGTAGGACACACCGGAGCACTGAGTTCTGCTCAGAATAGTCATATAAGCCCTATTGATGTGTGCATCCCCTTTTTCTTATGCCCATGTGCAGAAAAGAGATAAGAAGAAAGAGGAGGAGAAAAAGAAGAAAGCATGGATAAACCAGGAGCGACAGAAAACCCTGGACAGGCTTAAAACCTTCAAAGAGGTGAGTTGCTGTCAACAGCTTTCGGTCCATGCTGGAATCTTCCCGTGTTGCTTTTTTATGAGAGTCTGTTAAAAGGATACAAAAGGAAAAAGAAAATAAGAAAAACCAGGCCCCAGTTCTTAATGTTTTGAGGTGGCTATGATGGTTGAATGAGGGAGAGCCGGTTTGTATAACAAAATCCAGCAGTGTGACAAACACTAGTAGGCCACCAAATGTTTAAAAAAAACACCCACAAGCAATAGGATAAACAACAAATATTTATTGTTCTAACATATTTTGGGACTTTTAAAATTATATTGGTCCTACAGCAGGGAAGTAACAGCTATAAAACTTAAGAACGGTTTTACAACTGATATACCAACCGTGCTTATTTAAAAACAACCCCCCAAACTAAGCAGTGTTCCTAAAAGAGACAGCAACTCCAACCAGTGATATTATTATCCAGTCACTAAGTCATTAATTGCAGTAATTAAATTTCAACTTATACAGAAGGCAGAAAGGGAGGCTCCAGTTTTCAAAAATACAGTAATCATTTTACAAGGATGAGAAGCAATGGTGTACAGCTGTGTATATGTGTAAACGCACGTATAGGCCCAAATCCTGTTGCACAATTTACGCCTCCAGAAGGGCGATGATGGCACCATCAGAGAAGAACTTTTTGATAAATAAATTTGGCCTTCTTTTGTCCCGTAGCTCGTCTGATGTGCGAGAAATCCTTTTCAGCACATGGAAGCCAGGGGAATGGAGGAGGATGTTTTTAATACTCAAAAATCTCTCCCTGCCGGCAAGGTCATCCCCGCTTCTGCAGATCTAACTTACACCAGCAGGATTTTGGCCATAAATAAATATAGCTGTTGAAGGTAGAAAGAGGATGGTTTCTCATGGCTGGCATTTTTTAAAATCAGGCACTAAGGAGTAATTGAATAGTTTAAGAATTAAAAGATGGTATAAGCTTCCAGAGTCTTGAGTAGCAGAGATGGGGAACATCTTCCTCTCCCAGTTATTGTTGCACTACAAAACCCATCATTGCTCACCAGTGGCCATGCTGCCTTTCTGAATGCTGGCAGAAAGCCGTCCACCTCTGGTCTAGGCCACACAAAAGTGCTAAAGTAAATATTAACATTTATGCCACAGTTACACACTTTGTGTGTGTGTGTGTGTGAGACAGACAAACACGGCTCAGTAGGTTTTGGTCAGCACTGGCAGTCTTTATTTATGGTTTATGTCTTGAAACCTGCTGACATCCTTCTCCCCCCCCCCCCACCCGAAGCAGAAATGTCCGTCTCAGTTTGTGCTGAAGACTTCCCATGCCCAGCCTTCGAATGCCAAGCAGGGGCAAAGCGCGTCCCGCCGGACTCCACGTGCTTCCCCGCAGCCATTGTCAACAAGCAAGAAGCCTCCCGAGAAGGTGCCGAAGAATTCCCGTCCGGCACAAGCCAAAGGCTCCAGAGCCCTGCGCCCGAAACCCCCAAAAGAGGTCTCTGTCCAGATTTTTGAATCGCCACGCGGGCCGGGGCCACACAAGCCGAGTGAGGGGGTGTCATCGCTGCAGCAGCCGCTGCCACCACCTCCTCCTCCTCCACCACCACCACCGCCTCTTCCTCCTCCACTCCCAGCCAGCTTGCCTGTTTCTTTAAGGACGACAGAGGTGCGTGAAGGCGCTCTGGCGGCCGGCAGTCCTGCAGGGAAAGGAGACAAGCCATCCCGCAGCACAGCTAATAATTACGCAGGTAAAGAGAGGCTGCTCTTTCCTCTTGGTGCTCTTGTTTAAACGCTCGGTGTTGCCTTTATATGGCAACATTTCCCATCGTGCTGCTGTGCTTTATGACGCTGTAGCATCGGAAGAATCTCCCGGCCCCTTTGCCTTGCCTTGCATCTGGTGGGCCGTTGTTTCCTCCGCGTTTTATAAACGCTCCGCTGCAAAAACAAGCAAGTTGCAGTGCCAGCCGAGCGTGAGCCTGGCCGTCCAAATGCACACCTCCGAGTCACAAACCAGACGGGGGCCAGAGCAGTCGGGCCCAATCAGGATCCATTTCAAAGCACCAACCTGGCCTCCGAGACCAACTGTGGGACCCATTCTATGTTTTATATAACACTCTGCGTAACTAGATCCTTCCTTCAACATTTATTTGTCATGACAGGTTCTGAAAAGAACTATCCTTCTGGCATCTCCTCTCGCAGGTGGCCATATCTTGGTCATCCTCCTCAAACATAGGAAGTGTTATCAGATGGAGGACGGTGCAGGTGTCCGCCTTCTAAATTTATAAGTGGCACATATGGTGGCTTCAAGCCAACGAGCTGTTAAATGAGAAGCTTTTGTTCCTCTCCATGTGAATACATAGTGCTATTTCTTCTTCTTTTTAACATAGAACAATCCTAGGGAGTCCAGTGGAGGGGGAACAACAGACAGGAGAGGAAACCCACACCCCCCCCCACACACCACATGGTTCGCCAGGTTTGCGGGTCATCCAGCTGATCTGACGCTCCTGGGTTGAGGAAGACTAGTTGTAGAAGCTGGCCCCGAGCCTACAAGAAGAGGGCCAAAAAATGTGCAGGGGCGTCGTGGGATGATACCTAAAATACCTTCACCCCACTTCAACACCACCCCCCCAGCCTCCCAACGGATCCTGGAGGACACTTCTGGGGAAATTGGAGGCCACTGTATTTTTCTGTTCTCAGCAAAAACAGATGCGTAACACTACTTAGCAAAGCAAAAGATTTCAGACAGGCCCTTGTGTTAGCCTGTGTCAGCAACAACACAAATGAAAATATTACAATTAAGATTATTCATTTACAGTACTTTGGGTTTTGTTCCTTTAGCTTGATTTTATTTCAAGGTGCATTTCGTTTAGGTTTATGTGGTACTAGATTCTTGTACTTCTCTCCCACCCGTCTCCTGGACGCTTGTTCCCTTACCTCTCTGGCTTGTTGCACCTGAGAATAACAGTTTATTTGTGTGTGTTTTTCTCTCCCCCAGGCTCCATGGATGAGGTTTTAGCTTCACTAAAGCGTGGAGAGGTCCTCCTTCGTAAAGTGGAAGAAGCGCCCCGCCCAGCAGCGTCTTCCGGCTCCTGCCTCAACGACAGCATCCTTGCTGCCATAAGGCAGGGAGTTAAGCTGAGGAAAGTCAGCCAAGAGCCCAAGACGGAGGTCGAGAAGGATTCCGGCAATGAACTGGAGAAAAGCATCAAGGCCGCCATCCAGAGAATTAAGAAAGTGTCGGCTGATTCAGAAGAGGAAGAAAACAATGACCACAACAGTGGTGAATGGAATAGTTAACTGAACAATTTGCAGATTGTGTTCAGAGTTTTCTTGGAAGCTTCTCTGGGATTCCTCTGCAAGAAGATCAGTGACAGCAAACAGATACGAAGGGTTGTCCTGAGACTCAGCAGGCCTGGCTGGCATTTTGAAGGGGGTCCCAGAATCTCTTGGCAGCACATGGGAATTTGGGGGGTGAGGACAGATATGCCAGAATAGAGAGGGTCCGCGCTCAATGTCGGGAGGAGGGAGATCACCAGGTGTGAAGCAGTTCAGGGCAACTGGTTTGCTGACACACAACATGCCTCCATCACTGGATTTTGCATAAGTTTGAGGGTTGGTATTTTGAGGGATATTAAAGATTCTATTATTTCTGGTGATTCCACACCAGCAGTGGTTCAGAACTATTAACTCTTAAAAGTGTCTTTTTGGTTCTGTTCCAAAATTATCTTATCAACACAGTGCTATTCATATGGCATCTTGTATTATTATTATTATTTTAAAGATCATCCCAGATATATTGAGCTACCCCCTCAAAAACAAATCGCTGCATAGCAAACGAGGGAGATCAACTCCTGGTTGTTTTAAGTTCCAAGCCTGATGGGAGAAGTTTGAAAAGATACAAGGAAGGTTCACTCTTGGGATTCCAATATTCAGTTCAAAATAATAACAAACATCACAGCAGGGAATCGTCTGCACCCGCTGTCTGCAGGAGAGGAGCCCCCCAGAGGCGTTGGTTCCCTCTCATTGCTGCTACCCCCATAGTGGAGGGGGATCATGGAGACTGTAGTACAACACCGCCAGAGAATGCCAGTTTGGTGAAGGCAGATCCAGACTTTGAGGATTGGGCCTTTTGAAATGAATACTCTACTGACTATCAGAAAAATGATAATATATAGTTTGCTTCAACTGAAAGGGATTCTTTCAATAACAATGTAAAAAAGTCAAACACAGCAGTCATTATCATTGGCTAAGAAAGGGAACTCAATGTATTCTATTGCAGTATTTCATAGAATCCATGACAGGGTTGCTGACTGGTGTTAACTTCCACGGAGACACGTTTACTTTGCAGTAATGCCTGTTATCCATGAACTATTGAGCAAAATTTGACACTATGTTTTGGAGGCAGGGGTGATCATCACCACCCTTCTTCACCATTTCTCCCCCCCCCCCCCCCACTGTGGGTTGTTTTCCCAACACTTGGTTAGACGAGGTTTGTCTTGGTTGGTGGTGCTAAAGGAGTATTTCTCAAGCAGCCAGGGCGACACTGAAGTATGTCCTCCCCTCTTGTCCTTTGGTGGCACTTCTATGACCGAGACGACCCATCTTAGCACTCCTCTGGATCAGAACTGGGAAGGGTTCTAGTTTTGGGAACCCACGATGGCTCCCTGGCCTGGCTGGCTGCCTACCTGTGGGCCCTTCAGGGACCCTACGCAAGAGAGAACGAATCAAGGGGCCTTGTCCGGTTTTGCACTTCCTCTTCTGTAGGAAGTGCTCAGCATCCCCACGAGCAGCACCCCGTATGGGAGAAGGAAAACGTGTGGCAGAGCAAACCCGGGTGGTACCCAGCGGCCTGTCTGTGTCATGTTTATCGCTCTTCCCACGGGCCAGTCTCGGTGGCCTTTATAGCAAAACAGATCAAGCGGAGAATGAGTCTGCTTGCCCATTGCCCTTCCTCTCAGGGAGCGGGGAGCTTTGAGAAATAAATCCAACTACAATTAATGACAAAACCTGTACTCATCAGTACAAATATCTACTTTGCAGCATTTCACATTTCTGTGCTGAAAAGGGTGAGATCAGTAACAATATTCTGACCATGTCTAACACGCGCCAGGAAAGAAATCTGTTTTCCTGCAAAAACGTAATTCTCGTTCTGTTCCAAATCCTTTTCCCTATTTGCTTGCACTTTCAATTATAGTGGTTACCAGTCCCTCTTAATTAGTAGTATTTTAAATCTAACTCTACCACGCTAATTAGAGGATTAAAAGGTAAGATGTATCCTGAACGACATCTTGGACTACATTACCCACTTTCCACCAAAATACGTTTTACGCAGATTTGTCTTTTGTGGCTCTCCAGACAATTCTGGGAGTCGTAGACGTGCACACCTCTCCGTAAAATGTGCATTTGCTGCATCTTTGTCTCCTACCTCAGTGTCGTCTGTCTGCCCTTTGAAAGCAGATGATGGACATCCAGATCCCATGACTCTAGACTGGGCGGGTCATGGAGACACAAGCTGATGCAGGGTGAGGTCTAGAAAACTGGAAACCCACAGACGGCTCACATGAGTTCCAAAGACTCACAAATGGCCTTTGGACGAGGTTAATTCGTGGTGAAGAAATGCACGACGGGAGTTCATCCTGAGAAAAAAGATTGGCTTTCCACCTGTCTTCGGAAGTAGAGGCAAATATTTTTCCCTATAATGCTGTGCAACTCTTCTCACTAAGCTTTACAAAATATATTACATAGAACAGCACTTTTTTAAAAAAAAAATGATAATTTGAATCTGGTTAAACCTCTGCTCATTTTTGCTGTCTTACATTCTCCACAATAAAGTACCCCATCTGAAGAAACTGGAGGAAACCTTGGGCTTTGATTTTTATTTTACACCGTGACCTCTGCCTGTCACTTTTTTAATGTTAGTATTCTATGAAAACTATCCCTTTCTCACATTCAGGTGGAATTTATTTTGGACTTTATTCATGGCAATTATTTGTTTGTTTGTTTGTTTTTAAAGGAAGCCATGTCAGTGAATCCCTGTACAGGTCATCTCAGAAGCAAGCCCCATGGGACCTCCTCTCAGGCGACACCTGGTTTTGTCATTTTTTCTCACTGTTTAGCTTATATGTTAAATGCACCCAGCTTGTTACTTTTTGGCAATAATGATCCTCTCTATATGCCACTTACTTCTCATGACAGCTTGCTTCCAGCTGGGAAAAAGTCACGGAACCGTAGCCTGACTGAACGTCCCCATTAGGGTTCTTTTGCTCATTAGAAGTTCTCAGGTGTTCAGAAGGCGGCAGATTTTGGAGATGGCAGCTTTTGGACAGGCGCTGCGGAGGAGGGAAAATGCAGGATGGCCCCTATCAGGAATTCACATCCTGGTGGAAAAGGAAGCCGGGCTTGGCGGGAAGTTGCTTTGCAGCCTGGAAAGTTAGACCTCCATAAAGAGCAAGTGCGCATCTTCCTGTGCCCAAGATCACACCACTGCATGGGCGGCTCATTTCCTCCCTTGCAGCTCTCATCAGTTGGCAGCAGCAAAGTCACAGCCAGGGATGATGGGAATTGCAGTCCATTAACACGTGGAGGATCCCATGTGTTTCGTTCTTGGACTAAGCCTTCCTACCCCCGTTGGTTATCATATCTGCTTGGCTTGGGCTGCATTCCAGACACACGGACAAAATAGGTACCTTGTAGAGCAGGTACGAAAACAATGCTGAGCAGATACAAGCTGAGATTTTAAAACCAACTGAGCATCACCTTAAAATTCCCTCTGAGAGCCAGTAATACGAGGACTTTGGCTTGGGAAAGAACCATTCAAGCTTCTGTGTCCTTCACCTTAGAAAAGAATGCTTTTGAGTTTTCTTTCAAGCCCCCTCTTTATTATCATCAAAGAAGGAAGAGCATCACCCTGGGCCACAGGAGTGGGCGCATCCCCACTCCAGAGCCAGACGGGTTGCTCTGACACAGCAGGAGGACTAACTATTTTTGCTCTCGGCTGCAAAGTTACTGCTGGAACCTCTTCCGATCCATGTTATTAAGGAATGAGTCACCCACACCCTCCTCCTCCTCCTCCAGCCTAGTCACTAGCAGCCCAGAGAGTCCCAGAGCTGTTGAGGTGGCCACAGCAATTAGGTGTCCTCATGTACTCTCCTCACCTACACAAAATCTTACGCCAGCTTTCTCTCTCTCCTCCTCCTGATAAGCCAATTAAAATTAGCATTGAGGGGAGTGCGGGGGGGGGGGGCGAGCAGCAGTCCCTAAAGTAGCACAAATTGATCTAGAGCAGCACAGAAGAAGATCAGGTGGTTTTAAAGAAAAGCAGCAAAATGATATTCCTCCTCTGGGGGACTGAGTGGGTTAGCGCAGCATCGCAAGAGGAAAGAAATCGGGCACAGCAGTAGGCACAAATATCCACACCACCACCTTTTTTTAAAAAAAAAAATCTATGCAAGGCTGCGTCTGTCCTTTTCTAGGAAGTTTTCCTGCATGATGTCGTTCTGTGCCATCAAGTCAGAACCCACGGATAGCAACGCTAATAGGGCTTTCAAGGTAATGAGAGACTTAAGAAGTGGTTTTCTGCTCTGGAGCTGGGAAGCCTAGTAAGAACTAGAAATACATTTCCTTAATAGGTATTTCAGAACTCTGTTACAAAGAGTGTAACTTTTGTTCTACCTCCCTTTCCTAGCTGTCTTGAAAAATAAAGTATTTTTTCCCCAAACTTACCCAACCCGCCTCTGTTTTGAGTGGGAAGATCTGGCTGTATTATCCTTAGGAGGTAGTTTCGCTCCTGGAGACCCACCAATTCGCTAAAGCCCCTCCATCTCCATGGTGACAGCTGGTTGCCTGGCTTCCTCCAGCAAGGTTTATCCGGCTTTTCCACGGTTTTGGACTCTCTTTCTGCCGTTGCTGCTCATGTTCCCCTGGAAGGCACTTCCTGGCTCCGAGACAGCAGCGCACGACGGCCTGCGGAGAAGCGAACACTTGGCAACCGATGAGGCCAAAGAGCCCTTCCCACCTTCTCGGCACTGGGGAGAGTTCGGCGTGAGCAGCACCATCCTTTTCTTGGCAAACCTGTCATGGCCACTGCTTGTAAGACAGAGAACATAGCAGGGATGGGGAAAGAAGAAAAAGAACCGCCTGCTGCCAAGTTCACTGGGATAGCACCTGCTTTGCCTTTTGAAGGTCATGGGTTCAGGCCCAGCATCATCACAAAGGGTCGCCTGGAACCGCTGCTGCCAGTCCGAACCGACTATTTAGGGCTAGACAATACTCTGGCAGATGGCAACTTTGCCCCTTGCTATGTGATGAAAGAGGGCGGGTGAAAGCATTTTTGTCTTTTAAAAAACAAAAACCGATTCAAGCCTTATCTTTCCTGTGGACACAGAGGTACTTAAAGCTTTCCTTTTTCCCTTCTATTTTCTGCAATTCCAAATACTGGCTGATCTAACTCACTCCAGTCTGTCGGCAATTGAATCTCTGGCCTTCCCCAGGCAGACGGCACCCTCATCACTGCCACAAAAAACAGGGTCCATCGCTTGAAGCCCAAGGACAGAATGCCAAGTCATAACAGAAGGGGAGGTCCTAGGAATGGCGATACGGCCTCAACCCTAATGACTGTGAATCTGTGAGGCAGGAGTGATCTCTGCCGGGGAGGGGCAACCTGTGATCATCTAGGTGAGAGGGAAGAGGGTTCCCATCCATCTCTGAACACTGGCAGTGCTGACTGAGACCCCCCAGGGATTCAGGAGCCCAGCAACACCTGGAGGGGGGGGCATGCTTCCTGGTGTATGATGTTCTAATATTTCAAACAGCCACAAATCAGCATACTTTGAAATCTCTTCTTCCTAGAGCACCTGCATCCTCCTCCATAGCAATGACACCGTAGGAAGGCGGTTTTCAGCGTCGTAAGTACACACGCCAACCACCAGACCCCTTGAATTCATGATGTTCCCTGCACAAAATAACAACGAAGCCAAAAAGGAGGCAGCAACACCCAAGGCCCTGACAGCAACTTAAAGGCTAATGGAGTTCCTGTGACATAAGCCGGGGACAGGCAAGGCGCTCCCTTTTACAGCACACAAACCCCACCCTCAGAAGGCAATGCGGGTTTGGATTGAGACATGCTAAAACACATGAAGTTTGCAAAATTCCATCACGTTATAAAAACGGTGCATGTTTCTCCCACCCTGCAACCACCCCCATATTTAGGAGACCCTCGCAGACTGAGGCTGCAAGTTGCACATGCATAGATCTGTTGGATCATCAAGGCTACCCCTCTTCAAGAATGACACAGATATTGCTACTATGGGACCCTACAGTGTGGGGTGGGTGGGTGGGGGAACCTGCAGCCCCAAACAACCAATTGACCCCCCCTCCACCCAAAATCACACCTCCTTCCAGGTTGCTGTTTCAACCACAGCTGCTGTTTACTGTAAACAACAACTTCAGTGGGAAATCACAACATGTCACTTCATTAGAATGCTTTGCATCAAAGCAAATATTCAAACCCAATTTCAATGTTTATTTTCAAAGTGGAGGGGAAAGGATTATTTAACACGAAGGAACAAGAATTATGTTCATTCAGAAAGCTGGATGTTTTTTCAAGTCAGGACATAAAAGCAACCTGTCTTAATTAACTTAGTCTCTCTCTCTCTCTCTCTAGTCTTACATAAATGGCTCTATAATACAATAAAAATCACAAAAGATAAAAGATTCATAAAGAAAAAAAGATCTATATTTTCAAGTATATAAAAACCCATCATTTACTGCTACTAGAAGATATTCCAAATATCAACGTTTGCTTAATATTCAATGACATGGAAGAGAAGAAAATATATATTTAAAAATACTTGTTCACAGCAGACAAGTTAACGAGGTAAGAGACAATTTCACATCAATCAACCTGCAGTAATTTTCTTCAAGTTGATTAAACCCACCTTTTATATCTGGATAAAAATATACATTGTAATCACTACTGTATTTTCCTCATACTTTATAGTCAATTACTTCATCATTCACCAAGCCTTGAAACAATAAAAACATGTTGCAAATTTATTACTAAAGGTTCATTATAGTTTTAAAACATTTTGGTATAGCCATATCACCCTAACATACGCTCATCTCTGTGGGCTACTAGAGAAGGGCCAATCTCTTTTTATATTTCTTATAATGATGTGCTCCCCATAGAATGCTATATCCAAATATATACTTAAAGGATTAAAATAAATTCTAAATGCTGCTTTTACTGTTGACTCTCCCAACATGCACCACACACACACACACACACAACACCACAACTGTGCAAGACCTGGAAGATCTTCATTCTTTTTTGGCTGCAATCTTTCATCTTCGTTGGCCTATGGCTAAAATAAAATTATTGCTAACCAGGGACACAAAACAAAACTAAATTAAATTAACTTTCTAAAGCATCCTCAGCTCAGTGTTGGACCTTGGCTGTGTACAGGCCCCACTGACTTTTAAAAAGAAGCTCATTTCGAGATATTGTGCTTAAAAGATCATAGCCTGATGTCTGAGTCCTTTAAGATAAGAACAGCTTCTCTGGCACTCAAAAGCATTGGCAGCCACTGCTACAGGAATTAATCCAACTCTCGATAAAATACAACGCTAGCCAAGCTTAGTGCTGACTATTGCTCTGAAGTCCAGACAAAAGCCTTCCCAAAAGCTGCCACTACAGATTCCTACATGGCCACTGTGCCTTGATCAACTCAACACGTGGGGCACGGTGAGGAACAAAGATGGATGTTGTGAGCTGCTTGCTGGCAGCCCACAAAATTAAGTCTCCTTGCGCCCTGCCACTTTGGGGGTGACCCACAGGAAACCTCTTTAGCAAAGGGCCCGTCAACAGCAGAGATGGCTTTATAGACCTGCAAATTATATGCTTTCACTCCAAGGCATTAGACTTCTACTGCGGAAAATCCATTCAGGTATGTCACTTATCTGTCACACTTGTATTATAAAAGATTCTAATTAGTTTTTTTAAAAACACGCACACACACATCTGGCTGATCCACAGGTGAAATGGTTGAATGGGCTTACTGCACTTTTACCCTGTTTCCCGCCTTTAGTTTTTCAGGTTTCCATCCAAGTATGAATTCCTGGGTGGAAACCTGAAATAACCTTACGGCAAAGGTATTCTTCAGCTTAGTCTTTTATCAGTATGAAATGCTTGCCAGATGCACTGAAATGCAACACTGAGAATGCTCCTCTAAAAACTGCAAAACAACAAATGCTTAGCAGTTGTACTTAAGAGGGCACCAAACCACAGAGGATGGACGACCCACAGGCAGGCAGGAGTACAGGAGGGCTTGTTTCCCAGCTTCCATAATCTCTTGAGAAAAGATGCAAAGCCCGGGGGGGGGGGGGGGGACACTGGCAGTTGTAGGCAAAAAAAGGAAACTTTTCCAAGCCTTTATCATACCAACAGTTCTCTCCCAGGGTTGTTGTAATGGCTGCTCTAAAGAGGAAATGTCAAACACACTGAAGAACTTGGGAAGGGCTAGATGAATGCTAAGAATTGCCCAAGACCACTGCCTGCTTCTTGTGCAACCCCAATTCACTGAGCAGTCCAACAGGTTACATACAGCACCCATCGTGTGAACAGTGCAATCGGAGTACCTTAAGCATGCACTGATTCCCCCAGCCCATTTCTTAAGAGCTCTCCCTCGGTGTGATTGGGTTGGGGATTACCACTACGTGGTGAGGTGGTCGTTATTCAGAGGGGTTACTGATGGTACCCAGAATAGATACCTACAGCTCTTTCCAAGATTCAGCTACCAGGGTAAGATCATAAGTACATGTTTGTGCAAGCACCACTGTATCAATGCATCTGAGTAGTTGAGATAATCTACATGTGCAGATAAATCACATGGAACACAGGTCTTGGGAACAGTGTCAGTTCAAGGCAAAGCTGGGGCACACTCCCCCAGGGTCACACAGCCTCTCCCATATAACCAGCACCCTTCCCTTCCTGTGCAAAACTAACCTGCCTGGATTTTTGCGCCACATGCTGGTTTCACCAGCAGGCACTGATTTTCAAAGCACACAGCCCCACCCTGACACACTTGCACTCTGAAACAGTCCAGTCCCAAAAGGTTGGTACCCATCAGCTGTATCTGCCGCCTGTGGGGTCGGACTGGCTCAAGTTCCTTAAGAGCACGGAGGCAAAAGACCAAAACCCTACAGGGAACAGCTCCCATGGGGGAAAAAGAAAAGTGGAAATAAAAAGATACTATTTACTCATATGCATATGAAGATTGTTGGATGTATAGGCACGTTTTGAAGTCATCTCCTTACCACCTTGTTTGGTCACACTAAACTGTCAAACTGGATCAACTAAATTCTTCAGTTTTTCCATGAAAATATTTAACTGAATCGCTTGGGTGCTATTCCTCTCTCTACTGACAGAATATATAAAGATACTTATTCAAGAATTTAAAAACAACCTTTATATTTTTAACAGATGCTTTATAGTTCCATTTCCTCCTAAATGTATCCTATTACTACAGACGACAGCTAATGATGTTTCAGAAAATCTTTAAGTTCTTCAGAATTACAAATTTTCACTAGCTCTGCTTGTCAATACCCTCTATAAATATATATATATATATACATGGCATAAATGAACAAAACCATCAACTTTGCAAAAATTTGTCCATCAGGTTACGAGGACAATATTTTTACCTTGTGGCAGGCAATCTTGTGAGCCTCTGTTTAGTAGGTTTTGGATCTGTGAAGTCATCAAGCCATCATCCATTTTACACCTTAAAACACGACACCCAAAGCCACGCAATTTTATGAACAACTTATTTCACATCCAGCTCCTGCTACCTGGTCATGATGGATGTTCTAAGATGACCCTAGAGAAGAATGACTTCACTGTTGAATGATCTTTTTTTTTAAAAAAACACCTTTCTTTGGATCCTCTTGAGCATTATTTAAAAGCCCTCATTAAAAGAAGTATGCCTTGCAGAACTGCTTAAAGGAAAATAAAGGTATATTTTAAAAATTATTTTGGTCAACTCCTATTATTTTTATAAAGTTCTGTAGAACTTGGAAACATTCCACCAAACAGCAAGTGTGAAGAACAAAAGGAAACGGGTGATGGGAAGAGAGTGAGATCTGTGTGTTTCTCCAGAGGACACAAAAACAAACTCTAGAGCGAGTCCCCGGTTCTGCATTAACTGATGAGGCTTCAATACTCTCATAGGGGCCACACATCACCTCCAGGCCAGAGCCCCATGGAAACAGCTGGACCTCCCCAAGCAAACTGATTGGCTCACTCAGTTCATGGCAGTCTGGAAATGCAGGAGCTCTGTGCAGGCTCTGTACTTGGGCCACTCAGGTGAATGCACTATCATCAGAGAATGTTCAAAGAAACCCCACTGAAATGAACAGGCTTAAGCGTGCTCTTCTGCTCTAAAAATCCCACACGCCACGCACACTACACTTGCTTGCCGCCTGCATGCAGGCCTGTCTGACTACATGCAAAGTTCTTGGGAAAGAAAAGGCAATTTATTGGCATAAATAACTGCATACAACACTCCCCCAAAACAGGCTGTCCCAGAGTTTTTCGTGGTATTTCGCGTCAGAAACCTGCTCCGAAGCTGCCCCTGGGGCCCCGGCAGGCAGAGCAAGGAGCCACAGCCGTTAGGCCATGGTCACTGGGAGCTGCCTCCCAAGGAGAAAGAGCCAGAAGGCTCAGCACCAAGGCAGCACCTCTGGAGCACATGCAGGGGCTGCTCAGCAGACTAGCCAGGCAGGGAACCCTCATAGCTGCAACAGAAGCTTCCTCCGGGGGCGTGGAGGGATGAAGGCCTTGGAACTGTAACGGCAACAAACTAGTTCTAAACAGTAACTATCCAAGCTTTGCCAATCAGCCCCGGTTCTCTTCATACTCCATAGTTCAGAGGATACAGAACGAGTATGTCGGAACATAAATCCAAGGCCTGATCCAGATATTGCTCCGGCTGGAAGGCGGGAGGAAAGACCCACGTAAAATCTCACTCTTCTGTTAATGAGCAGAACAAAGGATTACACTCGGGAGGGCTTTGGGACAACGGCTGCGGTTCCCGCAAGCTAATGAGAGCACAGACTACTTAGACATGGCATGAATCACGGCAGGAACCACAGGGGTTCCTCTGTTCTCCAGATCATCACCATCACCTCTTCCAGACACAGATTCCACCACATTTAACCTCAGTGTCCCAAAGGAAGGGGGGGGGGACATGTTTAAATGACTCACGGCAAGGGTCCCTCTTTCGGCTCCCATTTTCCTCACTTCCTCTTTCCACTTTGCTGCCTTTACATTCTTTTTTCTAAAAGCTGCAAAACAACAATAACAGCAATAACAAGCACAACCCCACCTCAACAAAACAGCGCACAGTAAGGACTGGCCCGAGGCGGCTTCCAACTAAGGTCCAGGTCTGAACTCACTAGCCAAAAGTCACGGGTTTAATTTAGTCATGTAAATTCAACTTATCCTGAATGACTCAGTGCCATAATTTAAAACGGGACCATTTAATGGGAAGGGCTTCAGAGTAACAAAGCATCTTCATTGCAGACATTGCCAGGGCAAGTCCTCACAGAGATGCAACGCTGCAATGTCGATGCTCTCTTGGGCCCTTTTTTAAAAACAGTGAGCAAACTTATTAACTGCACCTTGACTCAAATACGGTGAGATTTAAGTCCTGGCCACTGGGCTGGGTGCTTCTGGAAGCTGTCACCACCAATTGTAACTGTTCCACATTCTGGATGGGATGCAAGCCTTGAGGCTGCATTCAGCCTAAGGACATAATAACTCACAAGATGTGCTGCCCTGTTTATCTGCACATCGAGTTCACTAATGTGTACTCGAAGCTGTAGCAGCTTTCCAGACGAAGTGGGCAACGGTCTGGGACTCCAGCATGCAAAAGATGGGTCTTGTCACTGAGCTGCAGTGACACCCTTAAACGCTAGCTGGCCATGTCTCATCCAGTTTATAGCCACCCCACGGGGTACAAATATTCATGGCAGTTATGCCAAAACCTTCCAGCTCCTGCCTTAGCAAATGGCATTCTGGTAAGGAAAAGTAGCCAACTTGTCAATCAACACAAGTGAGTTTAAAAACAAATACTTTGTGGATGCAAAAACTGTGCCTTGTCTTCTTGTGATATAGCATCTTCTGAATCACCCTGAACTGAGGCTGCATCTCTCTAGGTCTTCTAATGGCTAATACATAGTAAGAGCGATGGGCTGTCAAGTTGATTCTAACTCACAGTGACCTGCTCAGGATGATCTTCTGGGCATCATGTACTTAAGAAGCACTTCCCTCTTTTTGGTGGTGCTTGGGGAGCACGAAGCTTGTCCAAGGCTGCCCCAGTGGCAGGGAACGTAATCCCCTCAGCCCCACTTGTTCCAGGGGATCTTGGCTGGCCCTTCTCTGGGAAGGCACAGTGAAGATTCAAACTCCCAGCCCCAATCTACCCTACACAGCTTCTGCAGTCCTCGCAGGCCGAATCTGACCAACCAGTTTTCCACAGAGTGCTCTCCATTTATTCTACCTGAACAGGGAGGAGGCACAAAGGAAAACACTGCCATGTTGCTGTTTTTTTTTTAAAGTGCACCTTATTGAAAATGGCAAATCCTGTATTTAAAAGGCCTCATGGGTATAAAAAAGACCACCAGGGAAATCTCCAAATGAGGTTTCACTGGCCTGTACAGGGACTTAGAATGCTGGCTAGGACTGAATCCAGTTGCCGTCCACCGTGCTCTGTTGCCAGCTCCTCAAGCTTTCGGGCCAATAGGCCCTTCCTGAACCTATGAATTGAACTAGGGACCTTCTGCAGGGAGAGGAGATACTTGGCTGAGGAGGCACAGCCCCCCCCCCCCCCCCCACAATAAGGAAGCAAAAGGAGAAACAATTCCTAGGTTTTTCCCCTTTGGTCCCTAAGGTTGCTTCAAAGTGCACTTTCTCAAACCCGGTAAGATGCCACTGCAATCTCATCTCCTCTTGGCTACAGCCGGTCTGTCTGTCTTTCTGTTTCTCATTCTCTCTCTTTCAAGCACAAGGGGAATAAAACTGCATGGAGTTTAATAATCACGATGAAGACAATACTTGCTTCTTGTTTCTATGGTTGCAGCAGCCCTTAAGACAGAAATTTCCCTGCAAAAACTAACTGCATATTCATTTTAAAGGTAAGTCTAAATTCCAGTTTCCTGAGGCAAAAACCTTTCCCACCTGTTTATAACCTCTTAAAGAACCAGAGCAGCATGTCTAATCTTTCTCTTTTCTCTTTCTGTCTCACGTATAAAAAGAAAGAAAATAAGAGGAAAGAATGGGCAGGAATTTTTCAGAGAGGAAATAAAAGAGCCATACATGAAATATTTAGAATCTATGGACTAATCACATTGCAAACAAGAAGAAAATGTGTGTGTGTGTGTGTGTGTGTGTTTGAAACAGAAGTTTTGGATTTAAAACACCCACCCACACCCCAAATGTTAATTTAGAGGGAGCGGGGGAGTCGCTATTTCCTAGTTGTCAACTCCGAGTTTAGAAAGTCCTTGCCGGAAATCGTGAAGTTCATCAATCTTTCCATCGAGGACGTCTAAAAAAGTCTGTAACTCAGCCTTAAGGTTGTTCTGTCTCTGCTTGCTCTCTTCCACCTCTGTCCGTAGAGCTCTGACTTTCTCTTCCAGATCTTGATTCCTTTTCTCGGCAGCCTTGAAAAGAGAACGTGGCATAAATGTCTTCAGGGTAGCACACAAAAGAGCGAACCCACCCAGCCAACAACAAGCACAGCTGCAAGTGCCTTCTCTCACATGCCGTTCTTATAATTTGACCAGTGCGAAGATGAATGTGGATTGAGGGAAAGATCTGCACTGAATTGTCTCAGCGTGAGTTGCATTTTACTTTGGCTGGGGCACATGGACCATCTTTGCACCCCTTGCCATCACTGTTTTGCATTTCTAGCATTTTTTCTAGGTGGATCTGGGGTGATTTAGATCTTCAATCCTCCCCTGCCCCCCCCCCCTCCCGGATCCCAACACGGCTTGGCAAAACAGGGTTTTCAAAATAATACCCTTTTACTCTGAAACTCATGTTTGAATTAAAGGACTCTCAGTGGCTTCCTACGTTTAAAGGAAAGAAATCAAGCTCTTTGGCAACATACTGTCTTTAGAGCTCTCTGAAAGCTCTCCAATGGCAGAGTTCACTTCCTCGATAGAACTTGAGTGGTTTGCCTCACAGGGTGGATTTTCACCCTGTATTTTCCCACACTGTTGCTGATGTATGTGTTGAGAGGGAAGATTTACTGATGAAACCACTGCAAAGCAAGGCATGTCTTCTAATAGATTAAAAAAAAAGAAAAAGGTTGGAATCATTCTTGCTCAAGAGTTCAAGAGCCTTGTGGTGCAGTGGTTAAACTGCAGTATTGCAGTGAAGACTCTGCTCATGATCTGAGTTCAATCCAGGGCTCAGGTAGTTGGCTCACGGTTGATTCAGACTTCCATCCTTCCAAAGTCAGTAAACTGAGTACCCAACTCACTGGAGGTGGGAGAAATGTGTAGCCTGCATAATTAAAAAAATGTAAATTGCCCAGAGAGTGCTTTGAGTGCTAAGGGGTGAAACATAAGCAGCATGTTTTGGTTTTGCTTTGCTTGTAAACAGTTCTGGGTAAATAAGCTTCCAAGTGCCAACAGCACACAGTAACTATTTAGGATGTTGTCCCCCTCTGGAATATTTTAGGTCCATCCCTGAATGTACAGGGAGGAATTATTGAAAACAATAACCCACCTTATTCCTTTTATGTGAAAAGAATATAAAATTCTCTGTCCTTTTTGTCTGACGTAACATAAGGAAAAGTGTGGATATGGTGGTCCACCTAAGTCGCAATAACATTAAATAACGTATATATGTTCTAGTTGTTCAGCCATCACTCTCTGTTCTGGGTCCTTTATGTTGTGAAGGCTTTAAGGGAGACGATCTGCACTCAGGAGAATTCAATATTCTCCCCAACCCCAACCCCATTTTATTCAGGAGGAGAAGAAGGGGCTTAATCTCTCCCTGCCATCGACATAACCATGACAAATTACTTCTTCCAGACATCAACCGTCACACCCGGTGCAAATGGCCAATACTTAGGCACTTCCAGGGAGATTCCTTGATGGCGGAGGGGAAGGTGCACTTATCACACACTGCTGGACCAGGGACTGGGATCTGGGAGTAACAAAAGAAAGGCAGGCAGGCAGGCAGGTCCATTAAATAGCTTGCCAATTCTACTATTATTTAAGCAGGGGTGGGGCGGGGGCTAAACTGGTTACTTTCAGCAATTATTTCACTTTGCTTCCTGCAAGGAGCACATAAGTACATTATTGCACCAAACCGGTTTTGTACAGGTGGTCTCCTACGTGTTTCCCATGAGTAGAACCCAGGGAGTTTTCTCCCTTCTCCTGTGCTGTGATTGTATCAATGGGAGTGCTTTGCAGCAGCTGCAGTACAGATGTGACCTGCGTTTATAAAAGGGAGGAAAATGTCACACCTCTTCTCTTACTGCTTTGATGGTTACTGTGAGCATCAGCTCGTCTGCACTGGCGACTTAGAGGCGTCTGAAAGCTGTTTGATTCCCCACTCATTTAACCGCGATGGCTCCATCCTATGGAATTTTGCAGTTTGGAGAAGGAGTTAAAGGTCTCTGCTTGATAGCTTTCATGCTCGCCCTTGAATCGCAGCAAAGAACTCTAAGTTACTCATCAAACGACAAATCCGAGGATTCCACAGGGTGCAGCTGTGGCCATGGGATTGAGCCATTATAACTGTGCAGTGCAGATGCACTCCAAGTTTCATCATCCTCACTTGTACAAAAATCTTTGGACATGAATCATCAAAAACTTCTGTTTCTACAATTTCTTTTGAAAAAATGGCTACAAGGCTGAATCAGATTAGTATTACTGTTTTAAACTGAAAACATATCTACAAATACAGATAATCACCCATACCTGCAATTTCTGAGATACTGTTTCACATTCTGACATGAGTTGCGGTATGATTTCACCTTGTTTTCGAAGATCCTCTAATTCCTAGCCAAAAAATAAGACAAAAACATAGAGGTTATCAATGTCAAGAGGACAATGAAATAATTAGATAACATGCAAACCTATTTTTAGATTTTATTTTTAAAATTGTAGTTGAAACAATGTGTTTGCATGAGATCAGCGTCTGGTGAAGGGAAACCAAAGAAACAGTTTGCCCTTACAAAGAAAATGAATGGTTCCCCTATTAAATTAGAAAGTGTCATGTTTTGAGGTTGCAGCCCTTTTTTGCTTATTTTGTCACCATCTTGTTCTAATCTAGCTTTGTGTATCAGTGCTATTTTGAGCTTTATTCAGTCAGCAAAACATACTGATGCTCAAGACCTACATCTCCGAAGATACCTTTACTGAAAATAGGAAGAGGGTGATTTTGGTTTGAGCTGACCTTCTTGACAATAACCTGAACGTGCAAAAGAGAACTACTGAGGGTCAGACAGTGGGTGGTGGGGGAGGAACCTTCCCCTGCAGCACCTCCAGGTGCCCTTATGTCCTAACACAAAGGTGCACCAGCAGTGGAAAGGTCATTAGTACCAGTGCTGTTGGCTCTGGCTGGGTCTGCCACCTGTTTGGAGGTGTTTCACCCAACTCCAGGGACAACGTCCGGGCAATGCAAGATCAGCACCACCTAAGTGGACAGCACCAACTAGCTGGCTGGTTGAGGAAAAGGTCCCCTAGACTGCAGGAGGTACACATCCTGCTGTCGAAGGCATGCAAAAAAAGCCTAGAGGTTGAGGAAGAGCACAGTCCTGTGGTAAAATATTTACACCCTCTTTGCTGCTCTGTCTTTTCTCACCTGGCCTTTTTCAATCTTCTTCAAAGCAAAAGGATTTCAGAGCTGCTGTTTTCATGAAATCCTCTCTGTGAGCTCAGTTCAGGCTGGGCTTGTCTTGCAAACCCAGAAATAGTTTATATCTGTGTTATTTTCACACTAATTGGAGGCTGAGGGGAGGCTGCTAATGTAAGAGACACAGCCTGAAAGCCAAGCTGGGGAAACACTCCACCGCATGTGGAAATGAAGCCTGTAATATTCATAAGTCCATTTTCTGGCTGAATGAAAGTTACAAAATGCAGCTTATTAGGAATGCCATTACCTGCGGAAAGGTCTGGGAAGAAAGCATGACATTTTTCTTTGAGGCTTGCTGCTGACAGATGTTTGAAACTGTGCATCAAAACCCATCACTCTGAACTATTTCTAGGCACTTGGAGTTCTTTTAACAGTTGTTAAGCGCATTAGCTACATCAGCTCTGAAAAGAGCTTTTCCAGATATGCTATTAGCATCACCTCAAGTCGACGTACGGTATTAAAAGCAAAACCCCAACGGAAACGATTTGTAGACACAGCAGGCATACAGAGTTCCTTATGCAGCCACAGTGATAAAATATTTTTTTGAAAAACTGCCCTCGGGGCTTACATCCTGTAATAAAAAATCCCTTGCTCGTGCAACTGCACTGGATCACACTACTGTGTTATCTTAGCAGGTATGCAGGGGGCTGTGTAACTGGTTGCACAGCCCTTTTGTGCCAATTCTGACAAAGTGCAAAAGCCTGCACAAGCTTGTATTAGCTCAATGACCTCACTAGAAATAGCCCCTGATTTCTAAGAGGTATGAATTGGGTCCAGTTGTCACGTCCAAACATGATGACCTTACACACATCCCACTTCTGCATCCTTCGTTTACAGTATTTAGTATACTGATTTATTAAAAGAAAATCTAAACTGCCCTGTCTCAACAGATATCGGAGGGCAGGGGGTGCAATCAGTAAGATCACATTAAGAACAATTAATACAATTTAAGATCTTCAAAATAATTAAACATTCTAGCATTCCTGAGGACAGATGAACCGTTAGAACAGCTGCAAAGACAACAGCCCAAACAGATTCCCATAACATCCAAATCAGGTAAAGTATGTTTAAGTCATGATTTCCTGGGCTGGTTTGGGGACGTGGGCAATCTGGGTTCAAGCCACCAACAGGCAGTGAAATTCATTGGTGGACCTACCCCATCAGTTATTTTCCATCATCCTGAACCACCTCACAGAGCCGTCGTGAGAATAAAATGGGGGTAGAGGGAAGAGGTGCATACATGCCGCCTTGAGCTCATGAGAGGAAAGGCGGAAAATAAATGAAGCATGAGGTTTGATAAATAATAAACAAGGTCCTTTTTCTGGAGCGACTCACTGAATCTGAGTCGGCAGCGATGCTCAGAGTAACAGCTCCAAAGCCAGGGGCTGTTTCGTCTTTGCCTTGATCCCATTACAGTCATCAGTCTAACTTCTCCTAATTCATTGAATATCTTCCAAGCCATAATGACAGGTTTTGACTGCATTGTCACTATGATTCTCCAATGTCGATCTTCACCAGAGCTACAACTACTGACAGCAGGAAGGCGTGGGTGAGGAATTAGGAAGCAGTGAAATTTGAGACATACCAGGCACTGTTTTCCAGATAGCTATTTACCCATAACAGTGTCAATAATGTTCCTCTTTTCTTTTCCACTGAATAGATGGAGTTGAGATCAAGGAGGAGACTGTGGTGTAGACTTAACACAACAAAGCAAACACGCTCTCAGGATGGCTGCATGATCTGCAGATGGGGCAGTGTGTGTGTGTAGCTGTGCTTGGTTGAAATGTGCCTGAACAGGATCATCAGTCCCCTCTACCTGAGAGCCTGAAAAGTTGCTTTCTTGAACCACAACTCCCAGAATCCTCCAGCCAGCAAGTGTGCACTCTCCCAAAACACATACTCTCCACTAGTCAAATCCCCAGGATTTTTAGGAACAATGCAGTGTCCATGTACACATCTTTAGATTTTTAAATAAGGGCACCAACTATCACTTTTTGGGAGGGGAGTTAGGCCACTGTTCCCAACCTAGCATCTTTCATCTGGACAGGGATGCATCATGGGAATTGTAATCCAATATATCTGGATGCTGCCAAAGTTGGAGAACATTGATCTAACTCTTTCATTCCTGAAGCACCAGCTAGCAGCCCCATTGGCTATTCAATGTGTTCCTTTTGAGAAATGAGAGGTAGAAGTCTGCTCAGCTTTGATGAATTCATTGAAAAAAGAATACGGCACCATAGGAAAGTCAATTTTCCTCAATAGTGAGCAATGCCTTACTCAGGAGCATTGATTGTGTAACATAATTAAAGCCTACAAGTGTCCCCCAAACCTAAACCTGTAGAATTGGAATAAGCCAAAGCAGCAAATCCACAGTCAAAGCAGCCGTGGCAGATGGCCATCCAGTCTCTGTTTTAAAAAAAGATGATCCATTCCATTGTTGAGAAGTTCTTCCTAAAGGTTAGTCAAAATCCCCTTGCTTGTAAATTGAATCCACTGAGTTGGTTCCTATCCCCTGGAGTGGAGAAAAACCACCTGGCAACCTGTTTGGGTATTTGAAGATGCCTTTCATACCACTTCTCAGTTTTCTCTGCATTAGCACTTTCCCCCTTATCCACCAAGAGGTGAGGCCCATTTACTTCCGTTCCTTGCTTGACTTACCAGCTCCTTGTCTTGAAGCTCCGTCTCCAACTCCTGGAGGCGCCTGCTCAGCTGCGCATTTCGCTCTCGCTCCTTATTTATTTCCTCACACTGCTCTTCCAGTTCCTCAATCTTTAAAGAAGAAAAAGGTAGCCCGTCTTAAGCGCCCATCCCACATTCTTATGCGCACTTCAAATGAAAAATCAATGCACTGTATGAAAGGAATGAGTTGACTGTAGCCATGGACAGTGTTCCTGAGAGACTGGAGAAAGGCAGGTGTAAAAGCCACCCCTGTGGATCACCTCAACGATGCCCCCCTCCACCCTGCTGAGCAAATGGCTGGGCCAGCTTCAGGGCCACCCTCTTTCTCTCTGCAGAAATAGCTATTTATCTACCCATCCTTGGTTTTGCTTTGGCTTCCAGGAGCTGACGGGGACAGGGAGAAGTAGACAGCTCAGGCGCACTTCCCTGAACTATAGCCCCTATGGCCAACGCAGTTAAAATGCTATCAAACTGGTATTGTGTAGATAACAGTCAGTAGCTGAAGAACAAGACAGAATATTAAGCCATGGACTAAAGTTGGCTTAATAACCTGGCTTGTTCCAAAGTTGTTAATCACAGCTTGCTGGCTTGGAAACAGGAACTGCAGTCAGTGGCAGATTTCCTGGGCCCGACGTGCAGAGGCATTTACGCGCTCATCCATCTCATCAGTTTCTGAAGCCGATATGCAATAATCCATGGGCTGTCCCTGAACTCAAGGCACAAGCTTCCTTTGAGGAAGGAAACCACCAGCCCAACAGAGCTATTCCCTCCATGGAGCAGAGCTGCACTCCCCCCTGCAAAACCAAGCGCAGTCCCAAGGCATTAGTGCTGCAAGTCGACAGGAGGCAAATCCAATGCCACTGCTGTTGGAAAACCTGGACAACATCATGCGGGCCAATTCATTGCTTTTGACAGATCTCACCATATTATTTTAGCAACAGGGCCCAGGATACTATTTTTGGGTTGCCGCCTTAAATTATATAGCTTTTTACACCTTTGGGTTATTTTTCTGCTGACGTCAACCTTCTACATAAGTATGATGGGAAAGAAATGGCTTTTTAGTCTGCAGGCAGGCGCTGGGCCTTGCCCTCTGGCAGCGAAAAATAAATCTCCAGTTGGGGAACGACTCTGGGTCAAGACTGGGATGTTGGCATGGGGCTGCCGTTGATTGTTTTCCCACAGCTTGTTTGTGCTGAAGTTTTCCTGTTTGTTTTTATAAACTACCCAAAGGGCATGTCTTATAGATTGACCTATACATCAGGGGGAAAAAAAGAGGAAAAAAAAAGCCCACCCCAACAAATATTGCAGCATGGCATCAACTGTCAAATATTTTCAAACATTACAATAATGAGGGTCAATTGATTTTTTGCAAGTACATTGGCCCAACTCTTTTCCATAGCTTTCCTACATCCCCCTCTGGGTATTATTCTGATTCTGGGCTGGCCCTACCCTTAGACAGGAGGCAGCAGCTCTCTCATGCAGCAGATCTGGGGCATTGTGAAAAAGCCAGGACAATTGTTATGATGATGATGATGATCATGATGATTGTATATTGACCCCCAAAGAGATAAAGGACTTTTGGTCTGACTGAATGGAGCAGCTTTCAGTGGAACAATGCAGGGACATCCATGTTTCTGCATCCAAATACACCAGAGTGACCGGCAAACAAGCCACTGTGCAATGAACCCCACACTGTTTCAGTCTGGTATGGAGCTGACTCAGTTCTGTGTTTATTGAAGGAAGAGTAACTGATTTTGTGACGTGAAAGAGAAGAAACCCAAGAGAAGACATCCGAGACCTAAGCCATCAGCTCCCAAAGACAGCCACAACAATTTGAGACACATCTCTTATTATTCTGTGCTTTGTAGATTTTTTTTTTAGTAAACACCTAGGAGAAGTGAAACTTTAAACCCATTGGGTTAGGTGCCCACACCAATCTGATCGTGCACAAATCAATCGGTATGTAAATTAATTGGCAGGGCATCAGTCGCCACTTGGAAGGTAAAATGATTTCCCCATTCCTCCCAGGCAGGAGGCTTCAAGTCTCTCTGTTTGCTTTCTCCTGTTATTTTCTTCCTATATCCCTAACTACCTTATTATGACTACTGATTAAGATTCCTTGGGTCCTTGGCATCTAAGATTTGCACAACACTTTTTCACAAATATTCTTCCCCCACCCTCTTTGGTCCAGATGGTGCTTTAAAAGAATACATACAAGAGGATATGGTGTTGTCTGAGCCATGAAGCCATTGTACAGTGACTTTGGAACAACGCAGAGCGTATCCCAGTAACGAAGGCTGGTGACCCTGATTTTGGGGTTAGTATGTGTGTGAATGCATTTTCGTTTTAGGCTGAAATTGCAGGAGGTATCCAAGGCTCAGAAACCTAGCCCCCAAGCAGGCTTTGCATTTTGAATGACCCATTTAAAATTGAGACTAAAACCCCAAGTGCATTCACTGACATCCAATTCCCTAGTCATCACTGTCTCCCAGTTGACTCCTGTGCCCCAAACATGTTGCAGAGGGAGAGGGTCGCCTCCAAAGCTGGAGGCGAGGGTCCTGTACTCCACAGTCTGTCCGGCAACCCGTAAGTGGGCCTGCTGCCTCAGATGTGGCTGAAGGACTCTGCATAATTGCCAGCGACTGGGAAAGATTCAACTTCAGTCCTGCTGACCTCTCTGTATGTGGAATAGGAGGACATGCCATCTCAGTCCTTGCCTGAGGCAGGAAAATATCTTGGGATAGCCCTACAGAGGGTGAATTTGAACAGGCTAGCTGCGCTATTGGGCTCATAGATGCAAACTCATTGGCAGTGCTTTCTAGGCGTGTTTGTGTTTACAATGTACACTCCGGGGTGCCGATATGGCAGGCAGACACAATCTTTCTGTTCTGCTCTTTCTTAGATTTTGCTTTTTCTCTTTCTTTTTTGCAACATCCCATTCATTTTTCCATATGTTTACTGAGAAAAAGACACAAAGCTAAGGCTGTACCTTACTCCTCAGGTGATCGTTTTCCTCTTTGCAAATGGAGAACTGCTTTTTCCAGTGTTCGATGCTGGCGGCGGATTCCTGGAGTGCCGATGTCAGTCTGGCGTTGCTTTCCCTTAGGGCCTGCAGCTCCGTTTCCCATTTCTTGACATTACAAGAACTAAAACAGAAGTGGGGGGGGGGGGGAAATCACACACAAAAATATCTTTGAGAGATTGCAACTCTAGCCTGTACTGTGATGTTTAGGTATATTAAATAAAGGAAGCCACCACAATTTTGCACAATGCTTTCTGAGGAGCTCCACGGCTTAAACAGTTTTCCTTAAGTGCCATGAAATAAAAGAAATGAGGGGCAGAGGAGGACAGAACAGAGTTTTAATATACTCAAGCTGGATGCACGTGGATGGATCGATAATTTGACTAAGCCAATTTCTTCCTCTTCACAAAGATGTCTTGATGATGGAAAAGTTCTACAACATAGCACAGACTTGCCCTACTAGAAGGATTAAAAACCATACAGATATCACTGTCCAAGGACAATACCTGCATTGTTTCCAAGCCTTCCATCACAACAAGCAGTTAGAGCTTCTCCAATTTGCTTCCATGTCAGATTATCTGTCTTTTAGCAAAAATGAACCTGTGCCCAAGGCATGCTCAGATAGCCTTTTACAGGGACATGTACACCCACCCTCTGTCGATAGGCAGTGTACAATCTAACTTGTCCCTTATTTTGCTTTTTGTCGATGCAGACTGATTTTATAACAAACTCACAACTCGGCTTCATATTATTTTTCTCAAGAGGGCAATACAGTAATTTCACAGTGCAAGCACTGCTCTTTGTAGAAGCCTCTGGTGTGAACACAACTTATACAGCCAAACTATGCAAAACAGATGCTTGCCTAACAGGAATGTTCCATGGGCTATGCCATTCCCAAACACAGCTGGATGAATCACCGGTCAGAATGCTCTCTAACACAAACAGCTCCCTGTATACAGAAAGCTACCACATTAGAGAGAAGACTCTAGTTCAGTGGTCTCCAACCTTGGGCCTCCAGATGTTCTTGGACTTCAACTCCCAGAAATCCTGGCCAGCAGAGGTGGTGGTGCGGGCTTCTAGGAGTTGTAGTCCAAGAACATCTGGAGGCCCAAGGTTGGGGACCACTGCTCTAGTTGACTCCCTGAGATGTTTGCCTCTCCCCTCTGCAAGGGAGCGTCCAAGCCCACAACACCCCATTGGAAGGCTGAGGACCAAGCTATGTAAGATGACAACATCACAGTTGGAAGGGGACAAAACATTATTCCCCCTGAGGTGGATTCCTACAAAGCTGTCTCGTCCGTGCAACCAACTTGCAAATAAAACTCATGATTTCCTCCTGATGATGGGACACCAGACAAAAGCAAGTTAATTTGCAATTATTGGAGCTACGAAAAACTCAGATTATAGTAAACAAATATCCTTTACCTGTTAGGAAGCTTCATGTCTAATTGTAAAACTGGCCTCTCACATAGCTTGACCTTCATGGAGGTGAGGCCCAGGACTTGCTTTATTACAGAGACTGATTGGCTACAAAGTTGGTTGTCTGTAGGAAGGATCATATGGCAGTAGAAGCTCCTCTGACCTTCTGCCCTGCCCATTCTGCTCCTGAAGGGTCAAGTAGTCCTTCCAGGGAGAGGGGATATTCTTTACCCCATTAGCAAAGCCAAAGTCCACTCTACACCCTGAGTAGCCATCTGGGTCTAGAGTGGTGCCGGATGGAGCGATTGGTTCCTTTCTTCTAAAGCAGAAGATCTGTGCATAGAAGGAAGCCTTTCCAAACAAATGGACAGAAACACTGAATAAACCTATAATTAATGGGGAGTCTGGAGGAAACGGTGGCAGACATAAGGCATGTTAAGCATGAGTGGGGAGGAGAACACACGGAGTGACATTTGGAAGCTGGAATTATGGTGGCTGACAGTTGGAGAGGAAAAGGGGATTAGTTAAATTGGAATGAATTGAGCAGATTAACAATGGCAATCCTATTCTGTCAAAGACTTGGTCTTCTCATCAATTTTTTTTTGTTCCTTCAATAAACAAACACATAGTTGTTATCCCTAGGTAATCTTTAGCTGAACATACATCTGAATGTTTGGATAATTACTCCTAAGTGATGCTGCTAGCAGAGTAATGCCGTGACACAACTTTGTGTAAAAGTGTTGATCAGTGGGCTTGTACATACTATATAAATCATTTTACACTGGTAGACAAAGTGGCATATAAATACAGGGGCCACCCTGGCTTTTATGTTTCATTACTCAAGTGCCAAATGAAAATTCACCAAATGACAATCAAGACCTCAGACTCCATTTCAAACACTGGCCAAAGCATAATCTGAAAGACCAAGATGGAAATCCTGTATCATTCTGCTAAAAACACCATCAGTGGCATGACACTTGTACATTTTCTAGATCAGTGGTTCCCAACCTTAGGTGCCCAGATGTTCTTGGACTGCAACTCCCAGAAATTCTGGCCAGCCTAGCTAGTGGTGAAGGCTTCTGAGAGTTTTAGTCCAAGAACATTGTTTTTTTGTTTAAAATATTTTTATCCCACCTTTCTCCTTAAAAAGGACCCAAGGCGTCATCTGGGGACCCAAGGTGGGAGCCACAGTTGTAGGTAAATCAACAAAGCCTCTGCCACTTGAATATGAAACTCAGCTTTTCAATCTACTGGTCTGAGAACTTTTTAAAGGGGGGGCAGAGGAGAATGTGAAAGTAATGTAAAACCCCCCAAACAATACCAATCTGCGATTTATTGTAGTGAAACTAAAACTAATGATTTTTGGGAATAACAAACTATTCATGCCCACGATATGGAACAGCTTAAGCGAAGCAGCTGCAGCAGGAACTTTTGCCATGAAATCAGCAGGAGGCTGACTTTAGCAGCTGAAACAGGCCAGGTAATTCAGAATTTTGCCCACAGTAAAGGCAGTTAATTGGTAGTGCCATGAATTAAAATATTCATAGGAAAAGCCACTACCTAGATATTTTATAGTGCACAGTTGTGGGCATGTGGTGATTTGAGTTCCCTGGAAATGATACCAAATAACATTCAGGAAAAGTGGATTTGCTCTGGCGTATTTTAGCTGCAATGATCCAATCCAAAGTTGGTTAGTCATGTATTGAAGTTAGAATACTTGAAGTTAGAGCTTGGGAAAAGGCACTTCTAAGACTAAAAATCCCAGAACCCCCCATCCAAGATGGCCACATGCCAGCCTAAGTGGGAGACGTACCATGTAGTCTGAAACATGACTTTTTCCAATTGCTGCACAGGATGCTAATTAGGCATTATTTAAATGTAAAAACAAATGCCTGATTACAAGTTGCACTAACTGGGCCTCTGGGGAACATCTAGGCCAAAAACACTGGAAAGGAAAGTGTGGAAAAGTGTTTTACTAAGCTTATGGTTATTCACCGATGATCTCTAAAACCATTGATCTTGGAATGATACAAAATCGATGAATGTTAACCAAAGAAAAGAAAAAAACAACAAGAGGTTTTTCTTTATGGTCTATCACATTTTGTACAAGTATTTGCATAAGCTCTCTTTTTGTTTACTGAGAAAGATGTTGGTGTTTCCCAAGCTGCATTTTTAAAGCCCACTGACTATTTTGAAAAAACTCTAACTAAATTCCCTTAGGATCAATGTGTTTGTGATTGTGGGTGGGAGAGGTTACAAAATATCTCATTATTCATCATGCTGCCCTAGGGAGAGATTTTTTAACTGCTTTTCTCTCCTACACGGAGACACCAAATACTGAGTAAATTTGCACACCTTTGTCTGATCAGAACTATTACACCCTCAAGTCTTTTTACTTGCATTGGCTGCACTCATAAATTAATTACTATCAGGTGCATCATGTTTGTCAGTGATAGACCTGACCAGTCTGTTTTGGTGGCAGCTTAACGAATCTATTGAGACAGATTGCTCCATTGTAGATCTCATTTGTAGTCAAGAGTAACAGCGTAGTTATGAAAGCAGCCTCACCTTTGGGCGAGGGCAAGCTTCAGCTTGTCATTCTCTGTTTTCAGGTGCACATCAGCAGGACCTCCGTGGGAGGCTTTTTCATCATCTGTTCCATTCACGCTGGATGCCCGAGTTGAACATGGAGTTTCACGCCCTGACTCCTGCACAACACAAGACAGCCACTTCTTGACATTGATGTCGGGAGCACCATGCATGCTGCAAAAAAACAAACCCTAGTGCATCTGCCATTAGCTGGCTGAACCCTAAATTGACCTTCCATATAATAAAGGAGGGATTCCCCAGCCCCACAACTCATCTGCCTGGTGGAGAATCGAAGCCCTCCTGGTCCTCCTCTATTTCTGGCAAAGCAACCTTATATACTGCAGCTCTTGGGAGCCCCCTCGAGTGGTTGCCCATCTTTTAAATAGGGCCCTTCACATCTTTTAACTCCCTCAAATACCCACTGCACCCACTGGGGATAGCTGACCTACAGCAAAGTCAGCTTCCTGGGCCCCAAGGATGCTGGGCAGGCACAGCCCCACAGAGGGCTTATGGAGGGCATCCCTTGGCTCCCACCCATGTTCTGGAGGAAGTGTTCACTTCCAGGGGCAAGGGGTGGGGGAGTCTTTATAAACAGATCTCTTAGCAAAATGGTATCATCTTGACTTCAAATTATGGTGAATCTGAGCGGACACAGAATGTCAAGATGAGAGAAAGCTGAGCTGAAACAGTTCTCTATGAGAGGCTTAATTTTACATTTTCCACTCCTAGAATTTGCCCAGTTGGGCCATATACAGCAGCATGCAACTCGATCAGAGTAAGCAAGGATTTGCCAGAAACCCTTCTGGCTAACTGCTCTTTATCAACACCGCACCTCCAAAGCCAAAGAGTAAGAGAAGTCTATCTGTGAACTTAAATTTCTCTTTGACCTCCGACAATATTTCTAAAGTTTTGCAGTACTTGCTGTTAGGAACTTCCGTCTTTTTCTTTCCTTTAAGCTACATTTCAAACCAATTATTTCATTTCCTTGCACAGACCACAAACAAACAACTTACCTGAGAATGATTGCTAGAGGTTTCTGTTTTTTCTTGTGACCGTTCTCTTGCTAGTCTGGCAGCTTCTTTTACCTCTTGAAATTTCTCAGCAAACTAGACATGGACACATGCAGAACAGTACATGAGCTTGGCCCCAAACCACATCTTATTCAAACCATATATGACAATATTTTACATACACATGAAAGAGCAGTGTAAAACTGAATGTTTTTGGATGTCTCTCAGAATTTGAGAGACTGTGGTGGAGAGGATGCAAATTCTGTTTCACTGTTTAATACAGACATGCAAGCGGGCTTGGATTCAAATTTTCAAACCTATGAGGAGACGCGTGGGAAGTGGTGCAGGAATCTGCAGGGGCATCCGTTCAGCCTGCTGCTTTTTCTATGCCAGGTACAGTGGGAATGTCCATCCCTCGCCTAGCAGCGTTCATGCCCTTCCACTTGCCGCTGTCAAAGCATCCCTTTAATTAAAGGGAAATGACTATGATGTGACAAAGGGAAAACAAAAGCCAATTGTTAATTGCAAATGTTCATTTATGAGCACATTTCTGGGTGGAATGATGCTAATGCAGTTCTGTGACTGCCTGTGCATGTGATTTGTCTGTCAGCCTTATAGCAACCTATGACCTCAGGCTGCATTAAAATAATAAATCTGTGGCTATCAAATGTTGAATGTGACAAGCACGCAAGCATCCCATTGAAACTTAACTAATGCACGATCAATTACCTTAAGATCACACATGTCATCGAACTATATTACCATAATTAGGAGAGAATATTAAGTCTGTTATGCTGAGGGACTCAAAAGACTAATCTAAAACTAGAATCCCTTCTCCCGTGCTTACGAAAGACAGCACAAACTGGGAGAGAACCACATTTCCACTTCTCCCTCCACTCAGACACCATCTTTTATAAGTCTTCTCTACAGATCTTGACATTTAGACTGCATGAAATGTTTATGATTTCTGCTTTGAGTGGGGATTAATGATAGGAACCAGGTAGGTGATGCAACGGCTTTTCAAAGATAAGGCTCTACAGGAAAGTGCTTGCAAAAGCTTTGAAGGCCACTGCCATCTCATTCTAGGAAGTTCACAAGCAGCAGTAAGTCTAATTAGCAGTGATTGCTACCAACTATCTTGCTGTCTAATTTCTGGGGATTGGGATGTTATGAGCATTGCAACTAAATGATAAACCAAGACTCCATTTAGGAATATAGAAGTGTCTTTGTCAGGATGTGCATGCATACGAAATGTGAAAACATGTGTGTTTGTATGCAACGGATGGCCAAATTAGACATGACACTAGCTTCACAATTACTAAGTAATCAAACCTTTCTTCTCCAAAGTTGCAGTAGTTCAAAGCAACTTTTTTTTTGCACAGTAAACTGGCAAATATAGCCCACCCTTATCTCTTGTTGACCAATCACCAAACCAAAGCGTCTGCTGCAGAGCCCATAGGGTACAGTTAGATTAACACTCGGGAGACTTGAGTTCAAATCACAGTGATGTTCATCCTTAAGTATGCCCAATTAAAAGAAAGTTTGTACTAGGTTTCCATCACAATGACAAAGCCAGCTGCTGTTTGGGGCATCAGCCAAGACTTTGGTAATGACCTTGTGGCTTGTAGCTTTTTCAAGGTTGTGACAGGGAAGATGGATGGGGAACTTCTGGAATGTTCAAGGGCATTACAGTCTAAGTGAGCCAATACCATCTGGAGCTACTGATGGCTGAGTGCTTTGCATTAAAAAGGAAAAGTCAACTATGTGTCAAGATAAGTGCCTCCTTTTATAGCATAAACAAATACTAGGGCTGCTGGAATTATTATCTCAGCGCATAGCACACTGTGTGAACTCTTAGTTGTTCATTACCAAACTGCCTCTCCTAGTTCTTGAATATATTTGCTTATTGCTCCCTAACAGGGAGCCTTTGGAAATATTAAATTATTTCTACAATGTTCAGATTTCTTCAGATCTGCAGGCACTGAATGCACATGACTGGCTGCATTCAGGCATCACAACAAACCATGGCTTATGCACACAAAAATGAGCATAGCCTCCCTGCTCCCAGGCTCTTTTTTCCACTTCTTCTGCACATCCATAGAAAAGAGCTTCTCTTCCAGTTTCTGATTACCCCCAAGCGACTGCTGGGTCCTCTGCAATTTATAATGAAGCCCCACTGGGGGCCGGGGGGGAGGACAGCCTATTATGACTGGGGACAGTGTTGTGTAGTCAACCCAGTGCTGAACCAGTGCTAAGGTTCCACCCCACTGGAATGTTGGTCTCTCTTTTTTAGGGATGTAAAGCATACCCACTAAATGTATCTCATCAGTTCAGGCTGTCTTGATCCACTGAGAACATTTCAAGCTCCTTGAGATTCCTTATCTCGAGGCAAGGCGCAAGCAAGACAAGGAGCTCTTTTTCCCTCATCAGGGCCTCCATAATTTGCACAAACTGTCTTTGTGCAAAACGAGCAGCCCTTCGCTTTGAGAAGCAAAGCACACACACACACACGCACGCACGCACACACACACGCAACAAGCACAGAAGTCCTGGCTGGTTGTTAAAAATGACACAGGATACCCCTCTCCAAAGCTTCTCGTGCATAATGGTCCATGCAACACAGTAGCAGTCACTGTCCTTTTGCACAAGGTGTGTTACTTGCACCAATGGGCTTATTTTATCCAAAATACTCCACTTTCCCATCAGAAAAGGAGAATTATTTTGCAGTTCCTCGTTCTCACATGATTCCGAGTGTGGTGTAGTGGACAGAGTGATGGACTAGGCCTTTGGAGAACAGAGTTCAAATCCCCGCTCGGCCATGGAAGCTCACCAGGGGAGTAGAACTGGTAAAACCACTCCTTAAATATCTCACTTACCTTGAAAGTCCTATGAGGGTCGCTATAAGTCAGTTCCGACTTGGCGGCACAGCACACACACACACACACACACACACACACACACACACACAAAGACTAGAC
Organism: Intellagama lesueurii; assembly: GCA_037013535.1. Classification (NCBI taxonomy): domain Eukaryota; kingdom Metazoa; phylum Chordata; class Lepidosauria; order Squamata; family Agamidae; genus Intellagama; species Intellagama lesueurii. The sequence continues at coordinate 2,510,573 of JBAJHW010000011.1, forward strand.
AAGTGAGGATTTATATCCCAACTTCATTTGCGTTTGCTGTCAACTTCATCACCCGCTAGGCTAACTACAAATGGGATTAAAAGAGGGGTGATACTAGAAGTTCTGCTCAACACCTGGATGCTGCCAAAATTGCAACTACAAGCCTAGTTCCCATTCTGGCATCTAGTAAAGCATCTCATATTCCTCCCGTGAGGCTGCTAGGAGATTTTCTACCCCACACAATTGACTGCCACTGCAGCAGAGGGTGGGGGAACATGGAAGCCAAGGTAATCATGATGGCAACCAAGAATGCAAGGGAGAAATGGGGTGGGTGGGGAAAGAGGAGATACAAGCTGTTATTTTCCGTTGCAGCTTTGTGTTACTCCAGGTAACTTCTCCCCGCCCAAAGGCAAAAAGGTGAGACCAAAAATATCAGCATATGTCAGAATAAAGCTTTTGTTGCTGGTAGCTCAGCCTTAGGAATGCCATTATAGCCTTTCTCCTTCTAGGGAAGAATGGTTTTGAGAAACTAGAAAATGATGGTCTCATCGGGAAGTGGCTTGGGCCTCTGGAGAAGACCAGTCGGCTTATACCAGGGTTTTAGGAGGATCTGATGTAGCCCTAGGGGTGACGTTTCCTAGCCCATCTTAATATCCAATGGGGCCTTACAGCAGGAGCAGAAGCTAGGCTACCTCCCACAAAATCAGTGCACAGAAAGAGATGATTTTCTAGCACCTCTCATGAATTCTGGGCTGCTCATTAATTAAGGGAGATTAATCACCCGCCCAAAGACAAGGTTCTGTTAATTAAGAAAACTGGAACAACTCCCAGTTTACATACAGGTCTCCAGTGGAGCCATATGTTTGTTAGTTTAGTTCACTGAGATCAGTGCTGATTTGACACACAGGCAACAGTAACCAAGGCATCCAAACTCAGTTACCTTTGTGAGCTGTTGTTCAGACGAAAACCCCAGGCCAAACACGGTATTTGCTCGGCTGTCAGCCCACTGTCCAAACTTCTGCGACGTTTTTGTAAAGGTCATATTAGGTGTGATTGTGCTATTTATAACTACCTGCAGAAAGAACCCAAAGACAGATTTTCACAAGAAAGTCTAGACTACAGGTGTTAAAAAACAGAAACTTGGAAATAGTTTGGAACTTTTCAGAAATATTCAGATAAGGATACTGGATTCTAAAATGATATTCAAGTGGTGATAGGTTTGTTCCATTCCAGACTTGTGAGAATTAGAAGCTGAAGTCTTACAAACTTATCAAAAGCCAAAAATGAAAACAGGCTTCTTTGTAAAATCTGCTATGGACACAGAGTAGAACTTAATTGGGAAGAATATCTTTCAGAGGAGTAAACCAAGGCTGGTAGCCAAAATGTCTGTGATATGGTTAGCTGCTTACTCAAGCAGACCCACTCCTAGTATGTTGGGACTATACATCAGCCAGCCCACGCAGTGGTTGTGCTACTGGGATGGATAGCAGATGGAGTCTGACACACCTAGGGCTGACATTAGATTATGCAAGATGAGAAATGCTGGATAGCTCTGTGGTTTAAGTCTCTAGAGCCAGAGCTTGGGAGTTCGATTCTCCACTGTGCCTCTTTGACAGGGGCTGGACTGATGATCCAAAGGGTCCCTTCCAGCTCTACAATTCTAAATTTATGATTATTACATTAATCAACCGACCTCCCATCGCCAAGTATAGGATGTCCCCAAGTTACAGAATCCCTGAGAGTGAAAGCCGAGCTAATTCAACAGCACAAAGAACTTTAGGACTAGAGTGTGACCGTGTTGCAGACTGCAGGGATAATAGCTGTCATCTGCGAGACAGCAAAGGACGCTGGCCTTTTCAGATCGTATGCTGCAGCAGCTGATGTCCAGCAAATTGCTGCTTTTAAGCAATTACCTGACTGGGTGGTGGTAGCAGCCTTCAGTAAGTAAGATAAGAAGAAGAGGTGGAAATGGCTTAAAAGCTGTGAAATACAACTGGCCCCCCCCCCTCATTCTGCAGAGACTCTTCCTTCTTTCTTCGGGCACTATCTGTTTCCCATGAGAAGACATTCCATAGATTGCTCTCCGAAAAGATCCTATAACAACTTTCCCCAATCTGGTCATTTTCTGGATGTCTGGGACTATACCCTCCATAATCCTCCCTCTAGCCAGACTGGGGATTTGCGGGTGTTTGTAGCTCAAGCTGTCTGGAGACTGTATGGGTGGCAACAGTTACTTTGCAGCATTAATTGAGGCAGACATGGTTAGCAAAAGACTGGGACGCCTGCTGAGATACCTGCTGACGTCCCTTAAGCACATTTGGAAAGTTTCCTTTCCCAGAAGATTTAAAAGAGGAATATGCTCCGCCAAAAGCCGAACACAATGACAGTCTGAATGATTTGTACTAAGCTGCAATTAAAATGAACGGCAGGGGACCTGTCTTGAACCTGAATGGAAGCAAACAGGGGTTCTGCCAATCAGGCTCCTAATATCCACTTCTAGCACAGGGAAAGCCAAAGAAGGGTTGCGGTGGCAGAAGAGGCAGGCGCTAAATTTGGGGAGGGATGACTGTGTAAGACCGAGTGTGTCAGCACAGCCATCACACTAAGCCACTCGCTACGAGGCCACTGCATGACCTTGGAAAGTTCAACAAACAGGGCCCGAGGTTTTGACAGCAGCACATTCTTTCAACAGCTTTACCTACAGTTTGCTAGTTTTATATGCATTTTCTTTTAAAAGGGAGGGGCTGTTTTTGAAGTGAAAAGATGCTGCCTGAGCTATATCTAGAACACAGGAGCTGCCACATTCAGAGTGCATGTCCACGATGAGCTCAGGGACAACAAATTAATTGCTCATGGGCATCCAGTTCTCTGCTCTCCCCTCTTGGTCCTGGGACTAATGGAAGCCATGCTGCGGGCTTGATTTGCAAGGCTGCCCCAAAGCATCCTGCTGGGTGAATCTGTTGTGTCACCAAGAGCCTGACGGGGGAATTCAAGGTCTGATGGACGACACAAGCAGCCAGTGGCTCTAAAGGCACAAATAAGGGCACTCCTTTAGAAGATATCTTCAATTTGAAGGGCTATCTCGTCTGAGTCAGGTTTAAAGGTCTAGAACCTACACAGGGGGGATTAGGGAACTTGAGGTTGTCCATCATCCCCAGAGAGCAGTATGTGGACACCAGAGTCAACAAAGATGCAGATCATCTCACCAAAATATCACACTGCCCTTCTGCTTTATTTATGGGGTGCACTGTACTGTTCAAAAGGGAAACCAAATTTTGCATCTTTAAACATAAAGTGGCACATGCCATTGTACACAATCTCTGTCCTTCTCTTGGTGATGTCATGCCACTATTTCAGGGATATAGTACTTAAAGAACCACCCTAATCCTGCACCTTAGCTCTCTGAAGCGAGGGACATCTCATTATTTTCACTCATGCCTATCTTTCTGCAGGTTAAACACAATGGCTTCTTGCCCTGACTTTGCAGGAAGAATATGATAAGGGCTGCTCTCCTTTTTCTTGATCTTCCTTTACAATACCAAAATGTCCTCTGCTATTTCTAAATATCACCAACAGAAGTCTCTGCCCACCAGGAGCTAGAGGAGTTAAAGCAGCAGCTAAGGAACTGGAGAGCTGCTAAGTTTTGTTGTTGCTGTTGTTTGTTAAGGGAGGTGGGAATCAGCCCCTGCTTGCTTCTTAGTCCCAGCAGAATGAAATATGCATTGCATTGAATCGACCAGTCTACTCCCACTGTTTCTTCAAGCCTTATCAAATACAACGCCGGTGGCTTCAACATCGAGCCATTTTCTCCTCCCTGCTCCCTCGCCAACCCTCTCAAATGCTGCTCTGACATCCTAATAAAAGATATTGCCCTGACGTGGATCCTGCAGGCGCAGACAATTAAAAGGGAGATGCAGACAAGTATCTTCTTTATGCCTTGCTGAAGCCAGTGGCTCTCTGCTAGAATAAGGTTCAGGAAAGCATCCAAGAAAGGCACTGTCATTTGCAAACCCACGCTGGATATGACAGTGAAGTGGAATCCCTTTCCTGCACACCCACTCAGGGGCTTAATACGTTTGATAAATGAGAGCCCTGTTCAGCACAGTGCTTATTGGATTTTTCACTTCCTCTCCCTGTTCTCCGGATGCATCATTGATTGCGTCGTTCAGAGAGCTCTGTGCACACCAGAGTACCAATGGTCGGCACGGTTTGGTTTGCTGTTTCTTTTTTTGCTTCTGCATCTAGCCCAAATAACAGCCCTGTGCAAATCTGATGCACGGTTAGTTCCATGCGCATTGGTTTCCAAGCTTATTTCCCCACTTCCATGCCTCTGAGTTAGTGGATGATATAGCCAATCCCATTCTGGCTGACGGCAACCCTAACAGGGTTTTGGGGGTGCGTGAGATGTCAAGAGCATGGATTACCACTGCTGCCACCCCACCTACCCCCAGTGAGCATCCATGGCCAAACAAGGGTTTTAATCCAGTTCTCCTGAATCCTTGTCCAACACTGTGTCCGTGATACCACAATGGCTCTTAACTGTATGACATGACCTCCATTAAACCCCAAATAGTACTCCATCAAGCTGACGAGTAGACGATGAGATCCTTGCACTCAGTACTACAAAAGCAGACAAGAACACCCACTTTCCCTTTTGGGATATTTATTTAGAACTAAATGGCAGCGATGAAGGATCGATGGTGGCGATGATTCCCATCAACAGTGCACTGGAACTAAATTTACAAGCAGGCACCTGGTAAGATAACCAGGTGGCGATTATCTGCTGGGTAGAAGACATGTATTCCTTGCCCAGGGCCCTTCTTTTACAGAGATGTATTTTCTATGTGGCCTTATGCTGTGCTTTGGTTACTGTGCAGCTTAAGTGTATTTTTAGCAATGAATATCAGTTTTATTGTTCATAGGACTTTAATTGTATTTAATTGCTTTGGGAATCTTGTTTTGTTTGAAGTGCAAAGCAGTAAGTTGCAAGCAGAAATAAGTGCATCTGCTCAACGTGCCAGAATTATCTCTTCCCATTACCTCTCAACAGAAGACTATAAAGAGCAGCCTCAGTTTTATCAAGGGATATGGTTAATCTTCACCAACCATTACATCTAATCTCAAATAAGACAGGACAAAAATCACAGATGGAGCAAAAGACCCATCCCAGTTGATTGTGGTTGGCCATGATTCATCCTGTAAGGCAGTGACATTTACCGTGTTTTGCTTCCAGATTACCCAGATAGAACCCATGTGTTTGACAATCATTTCTCCTTTCACACCCCCAGGGGAAAAAAAAATCTTATCCATTTATTTCTCTGTTGCCTCTTCACCTGTGGAGCTTTAAAAACAAAAACGAAAACGAAACCTAATTTAAGGAACAAATGTATGGATTCCAACGAGCAACCTCTTACATGGAAATGAACTCTGCCCTGATACAAAGCCTGGAACAAAATTAACCATCGGGAAATATAAACAAAACGTGGAAAGGTACAGGAAAAGGCACTGGTCATCATGGGGCTCTCCTTGCACCATCTGCAGAGTGAGAAAAATGCCAACACCCCCAGGGCGGCACCCAGTACTTCTACAGAAGCAAATGCTGTGTCTGGGACAATGCTTAACATTCCTTCTGAAACAAGCAATGATTTGCATCCAGGTTTCATTTTCACAAGTCATTTCCCACCATTAAACAGTGTGCAATGTTTCTTTTTCCGCAGCTCACAAGGTGAACAGTTTGGGGTGTGTGTGAGAGACAGGAGGGGTGCAGGGAGAGACTCGTTGGAGATATTCAAAGAGAAACTTTCCGCCACTCCCTTAATTGAGACACTCACAGGATCGGCAGGTTCTTCTGGTGGACCAAGTCAAGCAAAGCCAGCGTGTTTGCTGCTCCCGCATGAATAGGAAGACAAAGATCAGCTCATGAGAGCATAAGCCGTTGCTCATATTTTTAACACTAGGATACAGGGGCCTTGGGCAATCTAGAAACCTTTCTCTGTCTGAAAAATATGCAGCTTGCAAGCTGAGGAGTGAAGCAAATGCACGCATATATCTTCCCATGGAGCTGGCTGTGGCCCATTTCTCACGTTCAAAGGGGTCCTCAAAGACTCACATATTCATTACACTATGAGTTTTTGCAGGTTAGAGGCACCCATCGAGGGCATAAGCAGCTTTATGCATCTGCTGAAGGATGCTGCGGTCTGCAAGTGTTTATGCCACCACAAATGTTTGCCAAAAAAGTAGTCACGGTGGTCTTTCTCAGAAGGCTGCCAAAACAAAGGACTGTAGCCCTTTGAAGATTAAGAGATCAATGGCAGTCTGATCTTCGGTGGATCAAGATCCACTTCGTCCAAAACAGGTAGGGCATGTAGACGTTCACTCTATTTACTCCCTGGTGGTGAGATTCATGTCCAGATGGTGACATAGATATTAGGCAAAGAGACAATGGTTTGTTAACACAGGAGTGGGACTATCAAAGTAATGGATTCTATCCAGGGTGACAAGCTAAGTACAGTTGGCTGTCAGAGGACTTATTGATTGGAAGGAGATCATAGTCTGTTAAGAGAGAGAACTATTTCATGCCCAGAATATATTGCAGAAAGCCGGCCTATTTATTTATATTCACCATTAAGGTATTAAGGTATGCATTCTGCCTTTTGACATACAGTATATGGCTTGTCTACTTTTTAAAGAGGTAGCTGCATCAGAGGCTGAGTACACAGGCATTTAGCCTCTTGTTTGATCCTCTGCAGGAATGGGCTGGTTTGTGCCTAAAGACAACAATCAGACAATATCTTGGCTGGAGTGGACTAGTCTGACCCTAGATCATTCCTATCCACAGCTTTCTGGCTCCTGTCAGGGGCTTCTACTTTTTTGGTGCAGGTTGGCTCGCTCTCTTTTGGTCCATTTCCAGCATGTGTGGCCACTGGAAACTAACCAAAAGGCTTCCTTTTTTGATTTGCCAATATTGTGAAGTGGCTTAATAGAGCCACTTCAGGATATTGGCTAATTAAACACTCCCTCTGCTCCTTGGCAGAGGGGAAAAGGAAGTGTTGTTGTTTTTTAGCCTCCATTAGAGCAGCAAAAATGTGCTGCATCATTTATAAAAAAAAATGTTTGCTTTCCCTTGCCTTAAAGGGCTGGTTGAGAAACTGCCCACAGCCAAATCCACCAGCATGGAGCACGAGGCCCTGTGTGCTCCACACCCTGTCTTGCACTCCAAAATCTATTTTGCTATTCTCAAATGTGTTGCGAGATGCTATCCTGCTGCCAGTTGTAACTTAAGATTCAACTCTGCCTCCAGTTAGATTCTGTGCACGGAGTGGAGCATCCTCGTCTCCATAGCTTCAGGCAGCACCGTGTCTTGGAGGGGGCCTGGTGGGAGGAAAGGGCTGTGAATACGTGGCTGTTTGAGGGAGGCTCCTTTGCCTTGAGTAACTGCATGGCCCTGGGGGTTTAGCTGCTGAAACCTCTGTTGTTGCTATAGCACTGTGGTTGGAGCACCTAAACTTCTCCCTAGAGGCCAGAGTGGTGGTTGAGAGGATGGGAAGATAGATCCCTTATTTAGATCAGCAGCTGGCAACCTTGGCAGATGGAGAGAAGAGAAGCAGGATGGAGAAACGTTGAAATGAGAATGCTCCAATGAGGAATTTAAATTTGTTGTTTTAAATTGTTACACACTCTGCTTCTATGTGAGCTGACAAAGATTGCTTTCCCTCTTGCGTTCCTCAGGAACGTCCAACCGTCATATAATTCAAATAACTAAGTACTGTAATGTTCAGATCGTAACAGCATCAGCAACGTTATCAATATTATTATCCTCGTTCTCCAACAACAGTGCATTTCAGCATGTGAGAAAAGCAGGACACTGTTGGTTTGCTAGTCTAAATTGCTCTATGTTTTTTTTTTTAATTCTTCTCAAGATGCCTTAAAACAGAGGGCTGCCTGGAAAAGGTCCTGCAGCAAAGTGACAGCCAGCAAATTTACGGTGGCATAAGCATCCATAGCGGCAGCATCCCTAAAGCACCAGCAGCCTCTCCCTTTTGCTACAATGGGCTGAGGTGGCCGTTCTCCAGAAATTCAGCTGGACACACCAACCTGGTGTGAGAGAGTGGTGAAGGATGCCCCTGGGCAGCCCACACTTACGTTGTCACTTTGGTTCCCGCAATGCAGCTGGAGGTTTATGTCACAGCCTTTAAAGCAGCGTCCTATAGCAGCCAAGGGCAGCGAAGCTGATTCCTGTTCTTCCTCCTGCTTTTTTAAAGCCACCTGACTCTATCCTTTTCTGTAGGTTTTCCCCTGTACCTTTTTCCTCACTCACACAATTCCACAAAAGGAATGTTCTAAGGCAATGTACACTTCTGTCCATCTGGGAAGCCGGCTGTCCTTTTAATACCCAAAGTTCTTGACAGAGCATCATTGTGGGGGGTACTGCAGGAAATTCAGAAGGATGCTCCCTTAGACCCAGCCAGGTATTCTAGAAAGCTCCATCTGTTTCTGCCCAATGAGCATGCAGCGAAAGACGGGAGCATGGATGGGCAACGGCAAACTCCATCAGTTCTGGGTGACCTGGTAAGTTACCAAACCTTGGGGCAATTTACAGCTGATTACAAAGGGTTTCTAATTCCCACCCGTTTTAATAATAGCAACATCTTTGAAAGTCCCCCTCTCCAATAAAATATAATAAACCCCCATTTGGCCATGGAAATCTTAAAATACTCCTGGAAGCACCCACATACCTCAAAATCCCTGTTAGGGTCACCATAAGATGGAAGCAGCATGAAAACACACAAAACAAAATCAATTCCAAGCTCTGGGAGGAAAATGCAAGGCTGTTCTTTAGAAACCTGCAGTCTGCATATCCCGAATATATATGTTACCATGTCAAAGTAATAGATATATCAAGTGACTACGGCACATTGGCAGAAGTTTGGTTCGTTCCTTGTTATTGTTATACAAACTTTTAAGAATTCTCCCAAACTAAATTATTGAGATTTAATTTTAAAAAAACCCACACCACTTCAAGGCTTTAAATCAGATAAATAAACAACATGCTGCTGTTGGTGTAAAATATATAAGAGCAGGAAACACACATTTCCCTTGGGTTCTCTAGGTCAACAGCAGCAAAAAGAATCATGCGCTTCCAAGCAATCTGTTCACAATGTGGGTAAATGTCGAGAAACCATTACACAAGCCATAGAAATCTTGGACTTGATGCCTATTAATAATGTCACAGCTGGAGGAGGATGGAGGAATACACGAGGGATCCTCATAGAGGCATGAAGTTATAAAATGCATGTAACTACAGCAAGCCATTCTTCAATAGGATTGCTGTATGTGCCCCATTAGAAACTAATTTTGAGAAGCAAACATGCCTGACCTTTCACTGTATTTGTCACCAGTGGAACCAAGGAATCCATGGACCTACAGAACTAGCACTATGATCAGCAAACCAGCATCTAGTGAGGTATTCCAATCTGCTGGAAATCAGATGATGTTCTACAGTGCTAGGCCAAAAGACATAACAGCATGACATTTCTTCTCATAAGGAAATAAGGTTTGTTCAACATCTGAATAGCAAATAGCTACAAACTTGGTTTGTACTTCTTCTTTTTTTAAAGGAATGACACACCGGGAGAACTAAAAAGGTAAATCTCAAAAGAATAAATCCAGACAAAGAGATAGCAGCAGCCTTGACTGTCAGCATTTTGGAAGTCTGCATGTCATTCCAATTGTCCCACTAACTCTCCCCACCCCAGCCCTCCAAAAAAGAAGGGAAAACAAGGAGAACGTCAAGGTGATGAGCCACGTTCCCCCACAATGAACACCTGGAGCATCTGTGCCCTTTTCACTCAGAAAGCAGGATGGCTGAGAGAGGCATGGTCTATATATAATTATGCATGAAGAAAAAACTTTCTCAACTCTGAAACTCAAGGTCACCCAATATAATTAGTTCACAATGAATACTGCCAAGACAAAAAGAATTAAGCAATATTTAACTGGCAGGGCTCCATCACTGCCTTGACACAGGAGGGGCTCAATGTAAACCTAGGAAATGCTGCGACTCTCCAATGAGACGTGGTTATTCTTCAACCCCTGGCTCCTTCAGTTTGGTTTAGCAGGGTTGCACGCCAAGGCTGTGAGCCCCCCCCCCCCCCGGGAGCACTTTTGGAATGCTGGAAGCCCTCCTCCCCAGGGGAGACAAGAAGCCCTCCAGAAGTGGCTAGCTTTGCTCTGTGCATCTGCCTCACTTCCCAACCCAAAATCAAAACCAGCAGTGCCCATCTGGGAATGCTGTCACCACTCCTGTTCTTTTACCATTTTGAGCCACCTCTGCACCTGGTGTGACCGAATGGCAGGAGCTTCGGTTGTAGAATCTCTCCATGGGTCAGGGGGCTCCCCACCCGATATAAGAGGTTATAGGGTGGGGAACAGTGAGGCTAAACCAGGTCCCCATGTCTCCCGTATCTGCTTCCTTTTCCCTGTGAGTTGAGACCCACTCAGAAAGAGAGCTTTCTCTGCGCTACCAAGCCTCAAAGAACGCTTGAATGTCCTTGGCCTTCCAGACCTTCAGCATCTTTTAAGCTCTGATGTGAACTGAAAGCAGCAGCTGGTCCTCTCTGTGATGCTCAGAAGTTAAACTGTCAGAGGCCCCCTGATTCACTCCCATTGTGGCTTGGTACAATAGATAACTCGACTGAAACACAAAAGGAGGAGGAGTTCAGACAGTCTTGTCCTCAGCATGTCTCCCAAAGGCACTCTCCAGTCTCCTTCCTTCTTTTAGGTCGCTCTTGTTCTGAAGGCATAATAATGTAGGTCGCTTTTAATGAGCTGCCTGGTGTGTGGTCCCTCCCCGCGCCCCCCCACCCCCGTATTCTGAGGGATAATTTTCACGAGCCCATCTCTCCCCACATTATCTAATCTTTCTGTTAATTCTCTCTTCTCCTTCCCCAACAATGTTAGGCTTTTTTGTGGGTAATGCAGATGGCCTCTCCTACAGCGGGATGGAGATCACTGTGGCAGGTCTGACTTGGGATGTGGCAGCACTAAAACACGGTGCCAGGGCCGCCTCCAAACTGATCTCTAAGATCTTTTAAACCAGAAGGCACTTTTCCTTTCCTGCCTTTCTTTTCCCCATTTATTTTACTATGAATGGTCAGCGGGGGAAAAAACTGCACTTTCTGTTTCTTACTACATGACCACATTGCTCTGTTCCTGCATTTTGTGTGGTTTTTTTAATGATTCCTTAGTCATTATTCATTAGCGGTTCTTTGCTGATCATCCCTCAGTCCAAGAAATTCTTGGCAACCAGGATAAATCTACACTTCAAATGTTTCTGTGGTTCTCATTGCAGCTTCCTTTAAAGTCCACAGTTCCATGGCATGTAGTAAGAACATACATAGAACTAGATAATGTACATTTTCAATGTCAATTTTAAGCTTCTGTTGCGTATTTTATTCTTAATTTTCTAGGCTATCTCTATTCTGACTTCATGGTACGGCAATGGGTTTCATTATTACTGTGTATCATAAACTGTTTTCATCTTTCTATTGTATTTTAATTCAGACTTCCCAGGGACAAATAAACATTTTGATGCATAAATGGCATCAATAGAAGATTCTTCTGCCACGCATACTAATAGTGCATTAGAGCCTGGAGAAATTTCAGTTCAGATTGCAGCTGGGGGACGAAGGGTTAAAACCGTACCTTATGTGGGGAAGAAAGCTGATCTAATTAAGGTATTACCCCTCACATACTTTTCTTTCTACATACAGATCACACTCCTATTTTACTTTCTTTCATTTCACTACTAAAAACTGAAGTGACTTTATTATGCTTTTCTTGGTGGTAAAGATTCAGCATACAATATTTGCTTTTACCCTTACAAGCAGCAAGAGAACAGCATGAATGAAAGCCATTCCATCGTCAGCCTCCACACACCCCAGTCTGATGCTATTCAGCTAGAACTATTAATAGGCATACTTTGGCTTTCTCACTTCACACATGTTGCTAGAGACATTGCACCGGGAATTATCTGTCAGTTGTTAGCAATATACAAACAGCAAACTTGATTGCATGATTTTGCTAACACTGACTGGATATTTTAAAAATCTGAATATGATGTGTGGTTTAGAGGAGTCACAGGACCAACACAGGCAAAAGTACCACTTTGCAACTAGAGACAGAGCTGGCTTAAGCACTGAAGTATGGGCGATTTTCTTCCATTGTTTTTCACGGCTTTGGAAGCTGCAAATTAGCTTGCTTTGGCCTGGATCTGGAACAAGTGCCCTCTGCATGTATGTTAATTTTGCAAACATGGCACCTTTGAAGGTACACCTCTGGAGAATTAATATGCTTTCACCTCCAGTATTGAAATTGCTCACTTGTCTCTTTTAGTTTGGAGACAGCAACAAAAGTGAGTGCTCCCATCTAATTAAAAAAAGAGGCTGTTTCGTGATCATTTCTATGCACACGCACGCACACACACACACCCTCCTGTGTTTCTCTTGCAGAATTTCACTAAAAGGCTATTAGGATCAGACCGCTGCAATTGTAAGACAAATGTAAGACCACCACTTGTTTTTGTAACTCCCCTGTAGCCCAGGGAGCCTAAGTCACAACGACATAAAGACTCGTAAACAAGCAAACATTATCAAGTTCCCACATGCTGAACATACATCCTTTTTGAACTGCAAAGCACCAAGAAACAAGAGCTCACTGAAACTGGATTCTCATTTAGCATTAGGTTATTTTCTGGGGATGGGAGATGGGGAAAGAAAGAGAAGCCACTTTTTAAAAGTTCACATGGTGCCTCCTCCTTTAACCCATTTTCACCCTGGAGGAGAGGTCTCTAAGTAGAATACGGGAAGCATTCCGTATGCCCAAATGCAGCCAGGCACAGACACCATCAATATGTATTTGTCAGATACAAAAGCCATAGTAAAACAGTGTTTTTTCTGCAACACAAAGCTGCCTTTGTTATTATTTATAGAAGACTCAGAATGACTTGCATAAGGTTCCCCGTAGTCTTCCATCAAGGTAACTCCCAGTCACCCCATGCTGCTTATTTTAGACTGCCACCTGGTTTCCCACCAAACACACATGTGCTTTCAACAGTTAGGCGCACAGCTTGACCAGGCTTCAAGAAAAAGACTGATGGAATATGGGGTAACTCTAGTGACGAGCTTGTTTGTTTTAAAATGCTCCTTTCACCCGTTTGCCCCGTTAAGCAATAGAACAGAGTTGTGCCCTCATGCCAGATGTCTGGGTGTCAACCTCCTACCTTGGCTCCATCCACACTGATTATTCGATAGCTGTTCCTTGTGCTGTCATAGAAGTAGGAAACAGTTACCGCCTGCTTGCTGGCAGGAACCCAGTTCTTCTTGGTGGTGGGATCAATTTGGAAGACATGTGCTCTGGTGGTGAAGATGGGCTGCTCTCTGGAATAGGGAGGGACAGGAGAAATGGAATGCATCATGAGTTTGTGGAAGATGGAAATGTCACGCCATTCTGCCCTTGATCAAGGGGAAGTTGATCAAGCCAAGCCCAATGATTGTTGTTGTTGTTGTTTTTCAAGAAAAACATTCACAATGAGAACTCTCAAATTCCAAAGTAGGAGAGCAAAACTGCAAAGGTTTGTCACTTGAGTCTCTTGCACCTATTCTGGGTCACATCATCTGATATGTCAGTTCCTTCCAGCCAACAGCCCTGGGATCTGCCCAAAATTACTACCATGGAACAAGCTTGCTTTCTCATTTCATGATGTCACTGACAGCCAAGCGCCATAGTTTAAGAATCCAATTCCTTCCCCCGGCATGCCTCTCTGCTCCTTTTCCCTCTTAGCTTAATTTTCACTGTACCAAGTATTCTTTCCCATTTTGAATGTTCTTTCGGGAATCTGTTCCCTGCTAATACATCTGCTGAAGAAGCTCTCCCTCTTCCTGTCACTGAATCTTTGCACATGACAAAGGACGCCCTGTACATCTGAGCGCACAAAAAGTCACCAACATGTAACAGTTCTTATCCAATTATATAGAAAATAAATCCCTTATCCCCATTTGATTATCAGTGACTTTTCAGTTCTTTCCCTATCTTTGTATCTATCTTAGCACTTTCTCCCTCAAGCACACCTTGGCTCTATTGCCTGGGGTTGATGAGAGTACTTCAAAAATTATGGAAGGTCATCAAGGACAGGATCCAAAGGTGACCTTCTGATGCACCTTGTTGTTTTGGGCAGACTTTGTTGGGGGTGGGTGGGTGTCTCTTCCTACAACATCATCCCTAGTAGGTTTGTCAGGTCTCAGGGCATCATTATGCTTCCACAGGTTTCTAGATAAGCAGAGAAATCTCAGGGTGAGCAGCACCAGAGGAGAATAAAGTATGGGTTTTGTGTGACTTGGAAGCTTGAACCATGCACAGAATTCACTACATTCACAACTAAATATATTGTGTGACTGACAAGAGGATTAAGATTGAAGCAAGTTTTTGACACTGGACCACAATTCTTATTATTTTGATCTTTCATTCTGTAATATGTTTCGTTTTTTATCTGCAAACCCTCTGAACCCAATATGGAGGTGCTACAAAGTTGGTGGGGGGATTGTTCCCTTACCCATCCTACAGAACAAAGCCTTCCACTGGCGAAGCAATAGCCACTGGATTTTACCTAAGGAATGTGCAGATATGGGATCACCTCTTTGTTTCATCACAGAAAACAAGATCTGTGTGTAAACTGAATGATAATGAATGGCATTTTTCAACCTGGTCTTCAGTCACAAGATCAAACATACCCATGTTTAAGCTGTGAGCTAGTTAACTCAGCCCTATTACTTTCCCAAGCATAAACATGAAAGATAAGCACAGGGTTGTAATTAATTGCATGGATGCATTAATACTCCATCTGATCTCTTTGCTTTTGGGAGGTTTAAAATTATAGGTGATTGCAATTAACAGTATTTTGGTGGAGGCCACAGTTTACTAGGTATACATAAAACTAAGGCCATTGTGCAAGCCTAGATATAAATTAATTTATTCAAATCAATAAAACACGGCATTTAAAAAAACCCTAACGATGGGTTTCAATCTGTGTATGCATGTGGTTTGCAGACAGGTTCATTGTATGTATATCTATATCTATATACAGATCTATGGATTCCACCCTTCAACAAACTTTCCCGAGCCAGCTATAAAAATTACAGAGAGACACCATGTTCAGAGATAGATGTTACCGTGTTTCCCCAAAAATAAGACAGGGTCTTATATTAATTTTTGCTCCAAAAAACGCATTAGGGCTTATTTTCAGGGGATGTTTTATTTTACAGTCATGTCATCTTCTGGTTGCTGCACAATGCTGCACAATGGTGGAGGGCGGGGTTTCACTTAACTAGGGCTTACTTTTGGGGTAGGGCTTATATTTCGAGCGTCCTGAAAAATCATACTAGGGCTTACTTTCAGGTTAGGTCTTATTTTTGGGGAAACAGGGTAGATAGAGACAGTTGCCTTGAGGCATGGATTAGCTTTCTACAGTTTGGGGGCAGGGTGGAAGGATACTAGAAAGGACCTGCACCAAACTCATCCGGCAAAAGGGCTTTACTTATAACTGGGATCTTTAAACATGAATTCAGTCCAGTTTAGTTTTACATCACTTTGATTTTTAAAATCAAACTCTATTTTATATTTACAGAACCTAGAAGTAACAATGAGTTGCAAATAACAAACATTACCAGTAACATTTTCCATCTGGGATAACAATGTTACCAGCATTGTTACTTTTTGTAAAAAAAGAAAAGGATACCACTGGCAACAGTGTTACATTTTCAATTTTTTGTTACATTTTCAATAACATTTGCTCATTATTCCTGCGGTTGACCATCCCACAGAAGGTCCTTCTCTTGCAGATGCCAACAATTGGGACCACCTGCAACCCAACTTTATGTCCCATCACTCAGTTATGATCTCACCCATGTGCCCAGCAAGGGAGAAAATTGAGAATCTGCCTGTTCTGTTCCTAGGAAAATAAACATAAGTAGACCAAAGACCATAGGTGGGCAATACTCTTTAAAAGGATCAACTGTAAACGTGCAAAAGGTGCAGGTTTCCAGGTTCCACAGAACTCTTCATCAGGCCAAGCGATTAAAAAACAAAAACAAACCAACCCATAAATAATGTTCTGAACTCTCAAATCATAACTGCCAAGAATGCAACTGAAAAGTGAGAGCCCAGACATGATCTGTCTCTCAAGCCTTGATACATACAGATCGAACATCTTGTCCTGGAGGCTGGAGCAAAAAAAAAAAAAAAAAAAGCTGAAGGCTTGCTGTTTTGGTTTGGGGTTTGGTTGATTCCATTCCATTTAAACACTGAGCCTAATCAGAGAAGACAGGTAGGCCAATCAAGCCCTTGTATACTGCCAGCAGCCAGAACTGCTAGAGATGTGACTGAAGGACTGACAAATGGAAAGGAGAGTCCAAAAAACACACCTTCCTGCCCCGACACAGGTTGCAAACTGCCACACACAACCATGTGGCGATCATTTCTACTGTGCTGAAAATACACTTAGCACTTGCCACCTGCAAACGAAAAACACTTTAAAACAAAAGTTGGAATCGAGATGTACTGTACATCCTGCTCACATACTGATCAGTAAGCCTAGCAAGACACATTTTCTCCAGAATCTTAGTGCCTGAGGGGGAAACACAGCATCGAAACATCTGACTGTGACGGGTCACTCTGACAGTGTACAGCAGTATGATAGCAACAAGAGGAGGTCTCGGAGCAAAGCCACCCAGCAACGGCCTCCTTGTTGGGTTTGATGCTGTGTGCCTCATTAATAACCGGTTCAGTCCCATACTAACTCATCTGGGGGTCACGCCTGCTGTAAGCCAAGCTTCTCATACGCAGCACTGGCAGCTTTCAGGAAGGAAAGATGAAATGGTAAGGACAGGAACATGACTGAAACTATGGGGAGAAAGGGAAAGCAGATGCAGAATGAGGCTTTGGTGGGAAAACAGGCAGGTGGGGAAGGATTAAGTACTCCCACGCCCAGGCCTAAAAGGAGCCACTTTGTCTTTTAAGATACTGGAGGGATGGGAAATCAACTGAGTGCTCACTGGAAGGACAGATCCTGAAGCTGAGGCTCCAATACTTTGGCCATCTCATGAGAAGAGAAGACTCCCTGGAAAAGACCCTGATGTTGGGAAAGTGTGAAGGCAAGAGGAGAAGGGGACGACAGAGGACGAGATGGATGGACAGGGTCATCGAAGCTACCAATGTGACTCTGACCCAACTCTGGGAGGCAGTGGGAGGGCCTGGCGTGCTCTGGTCCATGGGGTCACGAAGAGTCAGACACGACTTAATGACTAAACAACAACAAGGGATGGGAGTGAGCAAAGAGCAGCCTTAGTCCCTGCCCTGCACAAACAATATATTTGGCAGTCTGTGAGGGTTGTTGGAGGATCCCAGCAGCCCAAAAACTGGCCCCGGCCCCCCAAAGCTGCTTGCTCCTTTCACAGATTCACATTTATCATATGGTTTGCTCCTACAAAGGGGCGGTGGAGGGAGTAGATGCTGGGACCTTTCTCCCAGCAGATTTAAAGCACTACAACAGAAGCACAACCCCTTGTGATGTGTGAACTCAACTCACTGGCACCGCTGGTCAAGCAGGTTTTGTCAGGTTTGGAGAAGAAAGACCCTTGCAAAACCTGTTTGACTGGAGAGGATACCAGGACAAGTGTGTGTGAGTATATGTGTGTGTGTGTGTGGGGGGGGGAGTGCACACCACAGGGGTTGACCCCAGAACCTGCTTATCACCCAGTGCAAACAAGCACTTGCCTTTGAGCATCACCACCATTCATTTATTTGGGCTGTGCAGGGGTGGGAAGGCTTAAAACGAAACTGGGAGATTTAAAGGACTTAAAACCTTAAGATTTTAAATCAACTTATTGTCACGACTTACGTGATTTTACTTTACCTGGAGTAAAATCCCCAAAGGAATCTGGCCATTCTATATTATATATATATAAATATATAATATAGAATGGCCAGATATATATATATATATACTTCCTACATAAAATTTAAATATTTTACAGATAAATATGCAACAATATATGCATATATATATATATACTTCCTACATAAAATTTAAATATTTTACAGATAAATATGCAACAAACACAATGTGTTGCTATGCAAAATAGACCCACGAAGCAATAAAAGGCAGCTTTGTTCTTCAAAAAGAAACCATGAAAGAGACTGATCAGCTTCCAATGCCTCGTGCTGGCAGATCTCATGGGAATGATGTTCCACAGATGGACACCACCACACTGAAGGCTGGTGAGATATGTCTACACAGAGGGCCTTTGTCTCATCAGGATTCAGCTTCAGTTTTACTGACAGTCAAAGCAGCCCGTTTTGGAGTCCAGGTGCCAGTTGGGCACCTGCAGGGCCTCTCCTGACCCAGAGGACCAGGAGAGCCTATAGAATAACTTACAAAACAAGTACTCACACAATGCTGGACTGAGAACCTCACAACGTGCCAAAAATGCAGAACAGTGCATTCTCACATTCCCATGGCAACCTTCACACATGAAGGATGTACAGAATTGCAAAGTTCTTAAAAATAACTCTGTGCACAGCCCAGTTATCCATATGGATCTTAAAGAATTAAATTAACATGAAGAACCTCCCTTCTAGCTGCCAAGAATAATCGCTGAAACAAAGAGAAGTATGGGGAAAAGGTAAAACACGCCTAGATGCCACGTCTTCTGTATGTTAGCCCAAGGACAACAGAAACAAGTGTTAAAGATAGCCCGCAATTATAGCTGACAGCACGTGAGTGTTGGAGAAACCTGGTTCTCCAACAGATTTCTCCAAAAGATGAGACAGACTTAAGTGTTTGAGGAATTAGAAGTGAATTAGAATCCCGTCCTGAACACCAATCACAGATCAAAGTACATTTTCAAACTACATCAGGGGAGAAAAGCTGCTGCTATGCACTAAGACACTTCCACCAGTAATCAATTCCCTCTTCTGATAACATCATCCATAAGGTCTATTTCTAACCTAAGTTACAGCCTTCTGGATAAATTCTTTGTTTTCTTCTCAGAATAGTGGGTGAACCTTCACATCACAGCAAGCTAGGAATGTGCAGAAATCCTGATTTGTTGTGTAGGAGCAGCAGATAAGCAAACCAAAGGGCCTTGCTCCAAGTTCCTTTCTCCTATTGCACAAATGTGGGTGGTTACCCTATTCTGGTTTCTTTCATGTCCAGTAAATCAGAGAAAGAAGCCAGGATTTATTCTCTGGTTAGCAGGAGTGATGGAATAGTAGACGAGGAGGGGAACACTCCCTCACCTTGCCTAACAGACCAGCCTCTACTGTGTAATGCTTCAACCTGGCTAAAGTAAATCATGGAAAGGGGTGGGAAATAAGTATGAAATGGGAGAGAAAAGACAATGCCACATGTCTGATTTCTGCACTGATTACAATCTGGAAATTATTTCAGTTTAATACACCTCCACTTAAAGAGGGGGAAAAAAGGCAATGCATTTTAACTGTGAACCTATACTGTATAAGCTTATTTGTGTGCATCCCTCTCTACCCTCTCTCTCTCCCTTCTAAGACTAATGCAAGCCAGCAGTCAAAGGGGACTGCAGTAATAAAAGTTCCTTCTGCTGCTAGCATCCCGCGTCTTTCTCTGGAGCTGTGCTTTAGTAAAGGCCATTTCAGAGCCCATGCCAGCAGTAGCGCTGCGACAGAATATTTATAATTCACAGGAGAAGCCTCTTACAATTCTCAACAGAGCCGATACTTAATACAAAACCACTTAATACAAATTCCACTTCACACAGTATGGCACCAGGCACCGCTGGGACCCAGTGCAGCGAGGGAAAGAGAAAAACAACAACATGGGTAGGAATCCAGATTGATCTCAGGCGTTACTGGAAAAATTTTTGAGATGAACCTTGCTCTGTTCTAAGCTACTTGCATCCACTTTCCCCTCACTTCACCTTGGTCAAGTCTTTTCCTACATAACTACATTAGAGAAGAAAAGATTGTCTTTTTATTTCTCTAGTTCTCTTGCAGTTTAACCATGCTATTTATTATTATTTTTCTACTGGATGCATTGATGTCCCACTGTTTGCCCAGAAAGCTCCCAGAGTGGCTTACAAAAGAAGGGGCATACAACAGCCACTGCCCTCAGGCTTACAGGCTAAAATGGAAGACACGGCACACAAGGAATAAAGGATATGGAGGAGGGAGGAGAGAAAAGTGGCCCAGAACCACCACCTCATGGGTAACATTAGTTAAGAAAGCTAACCTGGCACATTGCAGAGTTGGAGGATGCGTTACGTCATAAAACCAGCTTTTCAAAGCATTTCTTAGGACATAGCAGGCACAAATTGGAAAAAGGCAGTACAACAGACAGTTCAGTCCAACCAAAAAGCTGGAAAATGTGAAGACATTCCAGGTCAAAAATATTTACATCCTGCAACAGGTTGTCAGTTCGGGTTCCAAGATGCAAAGGAGACATTTCAGAAAGCTGTTAGGCAACGTCTCACTACAGAGACAAACTGGAAGTTTACAGGCTCAACTGAAGCTGGCATTCTCAGGTACTATTACATCAATAATTAAATCCCAAAATGGGTTCCCAGCTCTGCCAAAGGGTTCTGAATAATACACTGTGTACAGCCACCCTCTTGCCTCCATTGCCACCTTTTTAAACTTATCCAAAACCTCTAGCTTCCACAAACATTTCACAGTGTGTGTGAAAGGAAGCTCTATTGCAGCAGAAATTTCCTGCATCCTAGAATCGAGTCTTTTTGCACACTTAGGAGGCATCAATGAAAAAGGGGAAATGCAATGACTTTGGCTTACGAGCCCACTTACTGTTCTCTAATTAGAAGGTATCTGCTTTGAAATATTGGAAGGATGATCTGATCCAGCAGCCAGAGAGAAATGTCAGGCAGCAGGACTGCTCGACATTCTGCCAACTTCAACTGACATAGAATTCTACCCGTTTAGTGACTGGTTTTCCCAGGCACAGCAGCTGGACCAGCTCCCTGTGACCAAACTGGTCACGCCTGAGAAGGGCCACCGAGCAGATTTCAAAATGCGCAGAGTTCAAAATACAGGGATGTCAGAGGTAAGCATGGGTTGCCTTAATTTGGGTAGTGGAGCACACATTCTTGTTTCAGATAGATCATAGTTAATATTCACCACGATTTGCCAAGTTCAGAGATCATCTTAAAGTGTGGATAATGAAAAACAGAAGTGAAAGTCATGCCTGGAGGAGGAGGGCAGAGGGAGAACACGAGTCCAAAGTGACACCATGATAAATCGTGGTTTAAGATGATGTTAGCCATAAACAGCTAACACAGATACTCATGGGCAGGCAGATATGTTGTGGACTAGTAACTCTGCCAAACCAGCAAAGCATACTTGTTGAAGAACTGAAGGATGAGAGAAGGTAGCTTGAATAATGTGCTAAGGATTTATTCACTCTTGTTCTTTAGACTTCTGCTGTTTTTCGGCCTCTTTCCTTGCTTGGAACATCAGGGTCATCCGTGGACCCTTGCCTAATCACCTCTGGTGACAAATGCTATCAACAGCCTCACAGAAAGCCTTTTACAAATATGAGACAGAGGAGGAAAGTGAGCGAGTGCGAGATGGTCTGCTCCATTCTTTCCGACCAACTACCATTCTGCCATAAATAGCTAAGACAGATGCTTGGTGGGCAGGCAGATAGGCTGTGGGCTAGTAACTTTAGTAAATTTTCAGGGCTCTAGAACACATACATTTCTTTTACATACATTTCCCACTCTCTCTATTTTTAAACCGGCCATTTCCCACCCATCCCATACAGTCTTCCCACCTACACCTAGTGTTGCTTTCCATTCGCCTCTGAGTCATACATTCAACCAATGATGTGCTCCAGTAATATATCTTATATAAACCTCTAAAATCAGATTCTCAAGTACAGTAACTCAAGATGATTCTCTCTTTCCACTCCAAATTTCAGGAATGTTGGCAAATCTAAGAGAACCTCAGAAACAACCATATAGTCTCAATGGTTAGAACTGCCATTGGCTGACTGGGTATTTGTTTTATGCATGGCGTTTAAATTGTTGTTTTCTTTTACGTTCATGAAGTTCTGTGACTGATGCAAATAAACAACAGAACGACTTACATTTGCTGTTGAATATTTCCCATTGCTGTCTCATGCTGAACATAAAAACACCTGACCAGTGAGTGGTCAAAAGCCTGGTTAAAAAGAACTTGGGAGGAGGGGGACAGTCTACCAAGCCTTCCCTGGAGTAAAGGTTCCCCTTAACATTTAGTCCAGTCGTGTCCGACTCTAGGGCACGGTGCTCATCCCCGTTTCCAAGCCATAGAGCCAGCGTTTTGTCCGAAGACAGTTTCCGTGGTCACGTGGCCAGCGCGACTAGACACGGAACGCTGTTACCTTCCCACCGAGGTGGTACCTATTTATCTACTCGCATTTTTACATGCTTTCGAACTGCTAGGTTGGCAGGAGCTGGGACAAGCGACGGGAGCTCACTCCGTCGCGTGGATTCGATCTTACGACGGCTGGTCTTCTGATCCTGCAGCTCAGAGGCTGGAGGTCCTAAAACTAGAATCTGATGAGATAAACAAACCTTAACTGTAGGACTTGGAATCATAAGGCTACTTCTTAAGTCACGGGGAGCAGAAAAACCCCAAAGCCTCTCCAGTAAGCCAGCACTAGCCCCTGGTATCGCATCAGGCTGTGACAGAGTCTTTGCAGTCAGAAAAACCACGTTACAGAGCCTTGCTCTAACCTTCCTTGGCAGCCAGGGCCTCTCTTGGTTGCTTGTGCATTAAGAATTCCCCAGTCACTCGGAGCTAAAAGCTTCCTGCCCTGGTTGGGGGTCAATGTCACTTGTCATGCCTCATTCAGAAATGTAATTACATAGAGGCTGAACTATTTTAGGGTAGTGGCGTTGGACTACTTGAGAGATGCATATTATTAGTTCCCCCTATTTCCACCACCTCGAGCACAATTACAGCCCACCAAAGTAATTCCAAGATGCTATTTCAGGGAAGTTGCTTGCTGTATGTATAATGGAAAGCTGGTGGGGGGGAAGGCCAGGGGAGGAGACAACGTGCACAAACATAGGAAGTACTAGTAGGGGTAGGATGAAAAACAGATCTCATCAATTTACGTAGAAACCTTCTACCGTGTTTTCCCGAAAATAAGACAGGGTCTTATATTAATTTTTGCTCCAAAAAACGCGTTAGGGCTTATTTTTAGGGGATGTTTTATTTTACAGTCATATCATCTTCTGGTTGCTGCACAATGCTTCACAATGGTGGAGGGCGGGGTTTCACTTAACTAAGGCTTATTTTGGGGGTAGGGCTTCTATTTCGAGCATCCTGAAAAATCATACTAGGGCTTATTTTCAGGTTAGGTCTTATTTTCGGGGAAACAGGGTAGAACTAAACCAGCCCACACAGGGCGGACCTCCAGCAAATAGCTTTTGCTTTGCAGCCATCGTCACAGCAGCTGCTCTTAGAATCGTGTGCTGCACAAAACATAATTTCAAGGAGCAGACACAGGTTCTCCCCTCCCCCCAGATTTTTGGAATGGGCTTCCGAGACTTAAAATGGAAAGAAAGAGGGGAATTAGAATCGAAAGATGATGAATGCTGACATTCTGGAAGCCAGAAGAGGACAAATTATGCCCCCTCTCCCTGCAAAAAAGAAAGAAAGAAAGAAAGAAAGAAAGAAAGAAAGAAAGTGCAACCAAAGAACAGCTGAAGGTGTGGTATCCAACTCATGTCTGGCTAGTGGGCTGAGAATGTGGAAACGGCACTGTTTGGGACTACGACTCCCATGTTGGCTGGGGGATTTGAGAATCGTAATCCACAACAGTAAGATTTCCACACTTTGGATCGTCTTCCACAGACAAGTCACTATGTGAACCAGAATGCTAGACTAGAGAGACCTCCCACTGGATCCAACATGTCTGTTCTGATGAGAGGTCAGGTTTAAACCTGGTTTCTTATAATCATCCTATAAACACCCTAAATGCAAAAGTCAGTGTGATTTTGGATAATGGGAGAAGAACAAAGCTGGAAATACACTCTTCAGCTTTAAAGTCACTGTAAAGTGTTAGTCACTTGCTGATAAATCATAGTACGATCGATCTGTAACTCATCTCATAGAACAGGTTAATAGAGTCATTTAAAAAAAATTGTCTACCCAGCTTAAGTAACACTACATTCGTTCATTTTGATATTGATACCAGGAGGGTTTTTTTTCTCCCTAATAAAAAACCTCTGTTTCAAGTGGTGATGCACAGGCTGCTTATTAGCAACCAAGCCATGTTCAAAGTTGTGTTGCTGATGTAAAGGTAAAGGTAAAGGTTCCCCTTGACATTTAGTCCAGTCGTGTCCGACTCGAGGGGGTGGTGCTCATCCCCTTCTCCAAGCCGTAGAGCCAGCGTTTGTCCGTAGACAGTTTCCGTGGTCACGTGGCCAGCGCGACTAGACACGGAACGCCGTGACCTTCCCACCGAGGTGGTACCTATTTATCTACTCGCATTTTTACATGCTTTCGAACTGCTAGGTTGGCAGGAACTGGGACAAGCGACGGGAGCTCACTCCGACGCGTGGATTCGATCTTACGACGGCTGGTCTTCTGACCTTGCAGCACATAGGCTTCTGCGGTTTAACCCACAGTGCCACTGAGGACCAGGTCTGCTTTGCCCTACGTACGTAAACACCCAGGAGGCCACAGAGAACTTATGTGGATGCTTTGGTGGCCAAAGGGGCCTTCTCTCAGGGAAGGAGAGGAACTACTAGATTTAGAACTACTTCCCTGGGAAGTCAGAGAAGCATAAGAAACAGCATTAACTTTGAAATGCCTGCTTACATCCATGTCCTACCCCTAGCTGTAGTTTTTTGTTTTTTTTAAAAACACCACCCAGTAGCAAAAAGAACAAAAACAGTAAAATGAATTAAAGCAATTCTTTAAAAATGCAGAGTAATGGATAGTGTTAGCAATTAGAAAAATAACCAGGAAAATACCTGGGCAAACAGGTGTTTAACTGGTGGCATAAACAAGACTGGAGGCCTGCCTGTCCTTTGTGGGGAGTCACTTCCTTGTGGCTTGTGCCGCAACGGATAAGGCCCTCATCCCCATAAGGGACAGTACTCCAGCCAAAGACATCGCAGGCCATGATTTTACAGTTGCTGACTCTGAAAAAATTGCCTTGAAATTCATCTGCAAAAACTGGTCTGAGGTGTTTTCACAAAGATGTAATTATTCTCCAAAGAGGTCTGTGGTCCAAAGCGATTCCTCTCAGGTCTTCAGACTCCAGAAGCTCTCATGGCTACTCCCTTTATTTACTCTGACATTGGGGAGAACGGCTTTGTAGTAGAAAATAGCACAAAGACTTCAGGTTCAGTCTCTCATCTGTCTTGTTTGGAGCATGGGAAGCTGCCTTTATTCTAGGATCAGACTATTTAACAATGTTAACTATTTAGTGCCATATTGTCTGTTCTGGCTCACAACAGCTTTCTAAGGTCAACTGCTACCTGACGTTCCTTTCACTGAAGATGCCATTCTGCAGGCGAAGTAGGTGCTCTCTAACTGAGCGGATCACACAGCAGGAGCAAGGCAGATACCTTTTAAGTCTAGCATAAAGCAATTACTTACGTTCCTTACAGAGGGAGTAGGGACTGCATCTTAAATCCAACTGGTACTCCCCATTAGAGCAGATCCCCTGGGATCAATGGGATTTACATAAGTACTGACTCACCCCTTCAACAAGTGATTCAATGGGTCTATTCCAGGTAGAGCTGCCAATTGGATTTAGACCTGTAGGTGTATGAGGATTCTACTGGAAAAGAGGAAAACTTAGAATCAGTAGACCCCAGAGTTCTAAGGATGCTGGGTCTTATTTTCTTTCCAAATAAAGCAAAATGCTGGTTATGGCTAAAAAATTAGAAAACGGTGCTGGCTCAGATTTTTTTTTAGAATCATGAGAGTCATAAAAACTGAAAAATTATACTAAAGAAGCAGAAGCTGTTAATAGATTTGGGAGAAATTATGTATGCAGAACTCAAACGGTCTTGACTCAGAATCTGGTTTGCCTGGGGTCTGAATTTCATTTTGTAAGGGCAGAAAAACAAACTCATGTTCCTAGCAAAAAGCAACCACACAAATAAAAACTACATGAGAAACCATTGCTTCTACACAACGAGACACACATGTTTCTCTTTTGCTAGGTGCCTGCTCATTCTTTCCTTTTAAATTGGTATTTAATGCAGCTGTGGCTTTAACCAGTCACTCACTTCACACCTTCCTTTGCTATGTTCCTCTCTCAAACATAGATAAGGCTAATATCTCGTGTTTTATTCATGAGAACACTGAAATATCTCAGCTGCTGGACTTCCAGTCTGTTTTGTCCTTGGCTTGTGCCCTTTAATTCAAAGTCAGAACTAGTCACTTTGATGTCTGAGTCAGACTCCCAGAATTACCTCTCCTCCTTACAAATGGACAGAAGGGTGTAAAAAAGGTTAAACATTCAAAATAATACCTTCCCCAAAACTAATTCCCAAGGGGAGAGACTGAAAAGTATGTAATAAAACCACTATGGTGTAACAGGTAATAGTAGATGTTCATTGGGTTGACCCAAGTTTAAATCATCCCTAGGTCTGAACCTCAGTGGGTGGCTCTGAACCACTTATGCTCTTTTTCAGCCTTATAGGGCAATTGTCAGGTTAAAGCTATGAGAAACCATGAAACTACCTTCAGCTTCTAAGAGGAAAGGCATGATATAAATTCAATATTTACAATTGTTGTCCTTTTTTATATATATATAAATTTATTAAACAAACATCCGACCTAAACAACATAAACCTAACACCACAATAAAATACAATTACATAATTGCCCCTACAGCAATGGACAGCCCAAACCCATGGATCAGTGGACATTCAGAAGCAAATCAAATGGTCCTCAGCAACCACTTCTAGAAAAGCGTGCACAGAAATCTTAACTTTTTGGCATGTGTTCCTGAGCAACATCAATTCAGGATTAAAATTGGATTACTCAATTTAAAATTATATTATACAGCAAATCAGCTCAGACATATTCCAGATATTATTGAAGGTAATAAAAATTTAATTTGGACAGAAATAGAAACGCAGGGTAAGGAAGAAAGAATTGAAAGTATATTGTTTAAAGAAAAAATTGGAGAAGAGATTAAAAAGATTACTAACCCTTTCCTTAAAAATATGTTAGAAAATTGGAAAAAGTTTAGAGGTATATTGAGCCCACCAATCTCTCCTTTATCCCAGGTGGTGGATTTAAAGAATTTTCCAGAAAATCTTAAAAAAACTCTTAAGAATATATTAAAAAATAAAGGGATAAATAGGATAAAAGACTGGATGGAGAAGATGAGAGATAAAGGAAATATAAAAGAGATTTTGGGAGGAGAGGGGATTTCTTGGTTTAATATGATTCAAATAGAAAGGTGGACAAAGGAATGGAATAGTAAGGAAGGGAAAAGTAGAAAAATGACAAAATTTGAAGAGATTATTGAAAAAAGATTGAAATTAGAGGAAAAGACAGAAAGAAAGGGAACTGTAAGTCAAATATATAAATTACACACAGGTGGCTACCCTGATTCTCTTTCACTGTCACGCATGTGCACATGGGCAAGCTGAATAGACACACTGAACGAAAATAGGTGGGCAGCAATGGCTGACAGGAGGGCCTGGCGTGCTCTGGTCCATGGGGTCATGAAGAGTCGGACACGACTAAACGACTAAACAACAACAACAACAGTTTTTTATTAAAATTGTTTTTATATAATCTTCAATTTTCATTATAGAAGGATTTTTACTAGTATATAAAGTTTTATAAAATGTTTGAAATGCTTCCAATTTCTCCTTCATTTTATTACATCTTTTTCCATTCAAATCTTGTATTACTCTTATATTACTTCTATTCTTTTTTTATAGAAGACGCTTTAGCTAATAACTTGGAGTTCATTACTAAATTCAAAAAAATCTCTTTTTAGATAAATTAAGTTTCTTTGTACCTTTTCCAGATGAATCCCTTCCAGTTCCTTCCTCTTTGCTTGTAATTCTATTATAGCTTTCTTATCTCTAGTTCTTATAACTATTTTTTCTAATTCCTTTATATTATCTTCTAAGTCCTGTATTCTTTCCCCCCACAATTGTTGTCCTTTTTATGAGCTGTCAAGTCACTTCCAAGCTATGGTGAACCTAATAGGATTTTTGAGGTATAAATTATTCAAGAAGTAGGTTGCCATTGCCAATCCCCACTGAGTTTCCATGGTTGGGAAGGGATCTGAACACAATCTTCTGAGTCCTAGTCTAACATTCTGTTCACTACACCACACTGGTTCTCATATTTGTGATTAACAGTAGTACCACAACAGCAACAGATCTTTGATGTCTTTGCCAGACTCCTAGGCCTATGCTTTTCTCCTTACCAATTTTCTCTTAAGCAAGACAAGGCCCGGCTTTTCATCTGCAACCTTGAAAACATGCCTAATTATTCCAAGTGGAAAACAAAACATTATGCAGTTTTGATATATGTCCATAATACATTACATGATCTTCAGTGCAAGTTCTGAAATCCTATCCAGGTTGTGCCCAAGGCAAGGGGCCTCTATCGACCAACCTTAGTTACACGGTAGCTCACGTTCACCCAAAGCATTCCAGCTTTATACATTTCCCAGCTTCATTCAAAGAACCCTTGGGGTGGCCATTGACCGTGAATGGAGCCTGGACTTCCTACGGTCTTGAGAAGCGGCTCACAGCCCCTCTGTGAAAGGCAGCTGGTGAAAGGCTTCACAGCATGTAGAGAAGCATTAACAACAAGAGTTCACAGATCAAATAACTGTTAAAGGAGGCGAATTTAAAAACACACACATCCAATTCTGTAGCTATTCTGCCAATCTGTATGGATAAACCAGGCATCTCTGCTGTCACACCATTTGGAGTATGCAAAGTATTTCCCATATAGAGTGGGGGTGGTGGTGAGGAAACGGGTGTGTGTGTGTGTGTGTGTGAATCTGGGCCCATCTTACACCTTGGGATTCCTTAGGCAGCCACGCTCACATTCTCACAACAGAAATGTTTGGTTGTTTCCTAACTTTTACATAGATTCTCCCCAATATAAAAAACTAAAACCACTTCTAAGGCTTTTCTTAAGGCACTGAAAACCTTCAGGCAAAATATGCTGGCATGCTGGGTCTTCCTCTTTTGCCTTCGATTCAAATGCTCCCCTCTCTAATGTGCAAACTCTGGGATTCCTCCTCCCCACATATGAATCACTATAAAAGTGGGCACACTCACCCATCTCAGAATACTGTAGGGTTGTGACCAACCATTTGAGGGGGACAGGATCTGTTGAAGGCCTAAATAGCTTATCTACTTTTTTTTCCCTAATAGGTGCTCCACTGAGTTCCAGAAAAGGATGAAAATAGCCCCCAAATCTGCCCACCTCTGGTCTAGAGAAGTACCAACTCTTGGTAGACTTGGGGGGAAAAACCAACCAGGGATGATCAGTTTCTGTCTGGATCTCTGCAACCTGTGCTAAACAACCATCACTGGAAAGGGGTACCAGCTCTATCTGGCCATTTGTAAACCAACCAACAACTCCACACAGATAACTTCTTTAGGCTCAACTTATGCACTAAGTACACTTTTAGCTACATCTGAGTGTGGCCACTACTTTCTATTTGCCACAGAAAGCCCTATCTTGATAATACTGGGATGAACAACATGCATCCTGACAGGTGAGGCTGGAGCACATCTCCCATCATTCCAGACTGGTGGATAATAATTGGATCTGGAGACCAACAAGAGCTAAAAGGCACATGTTGCCCACTCTAGCACACTCATGCATGCAGGGTACAGCAAGTCAACTTGGAGGGTCTAGCAACACCCCAAACCAGACACATCAACATTTTAGTTGGCCAACATTTTGATTGCAGGTGGCTGCCATTGTTCACCCATCATCAGAATACACCTTACCCCCTCATTAATGAAAAAGTCAACACACGGCACCGTCATGAGATCTGGTTACCATGGAAAGGAACAAGCTCACTGGAAAAGACATTCAACAGAAATCAACAAGGCTTGCTCATGCATACATGAGAGTTCCTGGCCAGGCTGCAAGTCTGTGCCAGTCAAACTTTCTACAGTCAGGCAGGCAAGTTTTAGCAAGTTCAGGATCAGAACACCTCCCAGTACCAGATAAAGATCCAGCATTTGACACTGTACGCAGCACCTGCAAAAGGCCACACCTGTGGCCACCCCTCATGTATGGAAGCCACCTCCAGAAAACCTGGGAAATGGAACAGGGTTGTTTCCTTCTCCCAGCCCCATTCCTAAGTCTGCAGGTGCAACACAAATACGCCCGTGCATGGAAGCAGGCTGGGTGGAGTTCCCCTGAACTAATAACATTTCTGAAGTGTATTGCTAAGCAGCCCCTTCCTTCTGAACAGAGACAAACATCTGTTAGAGCAAATGGGGAATTCCCACCTCCTATTCAGAGGAAACCACCCCCCAACAGCTCAGCCATTGCTGCCCACCTATTTTCGTTCAGTGTGTCTATTCAGCTTGCCCATGTGCACATGCATGACAGCGAAAGAGAATCAGGGTAGCCACCTGTGTATACAAATGCGTTCCAATGTCCTTGGTTTTTTCCTCTCACCTATGGCTTCTGCCCCACCAACCCCAGTTGGCACGAGCTTTACAGTCACCTCAAGCTGTTTGGGAAAGTAAAATTTCTCTTCATGTTTTAAAGGGGTGCTTATGATCCGAGAGGTGCCCCTGCATCTTCCTTGACCATATGCAAAGGGTGCTAGCAACACATCTCGGCTTGTGTGATGAGAGCTGCGTGATGGGAACCATGCATGGGGTGGCAAGCATCTTTCCCTTCTATACTTTTTACTAGTTGTGTAGAAGAGGGATTTTCAGCAAGTTTGCACAACAAGCTACACCTGTTGAAACTCCATGTTCTGCAGAACTGTTATTAAAGTTGCTGGAACCCTCTCCTCTTTTGCTTTCAGCCAGACCTAACCTCTCCAGATTCATCCAGATGTCACCTGCCCCTACAGCAATGGACAGCCCAAACCCATGGATCAGTGGACATTCAGAAGCAAATCAAATGGTCCTCAGCAACCACTTCTGGAAAAGCGTGCACAGAAATCTTAACTTTTTGGCATGTGTTCCTGAGCAACATCGATTCAGGATTAAAACTCACTGAATTCAAGGGGCTCATCTTCAAGGTAAACTAGCACAACCTTGCAGCTTTACAGTGCAATTCTTACTGTAATATGATCCAGTGGTAGGAGGTTAGGAATAAGCAGAAGCTGCTTCCACCAGCAGAGAAGTCCCTGTGCTCACTGACCTTAAGGACTTCCCAACCGAGCTGCTCTGATGGTTAAGATCTGTTGGCAGAAGATCCAAGGTGGGGGCAAGGGGCAGGCAAGAGAAAGACCCATGTAAAGCCCAGCTTCTCAGAGGGGCTTGGATTCAGCATGACTTCAGATGGCTCTCAGTCATCTTGGCTAGTCAGGGTTGCACCCTGAGTGTTGTAAAACTAAATTAATGGGGTGGAGGAAGACAGAAAGGTGCAAAAGTAAGGTGCAGGGAGGGTACAGTTGTCATCACCCTAAGAAACCAGCCAGGTCTGGTGGCCAGGGGCTTGGACCTAGCACTGAGAGTCAAATCTCCTGTCAGCCATCAAAGCCAAGAACTGTGGGCCCAGCGCTAACTCTCAGACTTATCGACCTTCCAGGCCTACTGTGAGGATAAAGAGTGAAGTAGGGTGGGAAAGAAATCTCTGGACGCTATCTTGTACTCCTGGGAAGAAAAGGCAGGAGGTTTTTTTGGGGGGGGGGGGACCCAGAAAAAACAAAACTAGAAAAAAAATAATTCCAGCTGCTGCCACCTGCATCCCTTCCTCCCAGCAGATGCTCTGTCTGGACTTGTCTCCTTCCCGTTTGCGTCTGATTTCGACTGTATCCCTGGAGGGGAATGCTAGTCTTAAGCTTTGGCCTCTGCAGGAAAGCTTGTAGAGTTTAGGCATGTCGGAGACACTGTCCCCATTCGGCTTGCCTGACCCCTGCTATGCCGGGAGGGTCGGATCCTGATGACGTCAAGCATGAGGCGAGTTCTCTCAATGTGCATCCCTGCCCTCGCCTTGAGTCACACCGGGCTCCCACGCCTCCGCCCAGCAACTTCGGGGAAGGCATCGGCGTTCTTGCCGGCGCTCCCCGATCAGCCGCCCATCTCCCCGCACACCGATTTCAAAGGAAGCCCCGGCGAAGTCTCAATAAACCCCCGTGTGCCTTCCAACGCAGCCCGGAGCAGGCAGGCTTTCCCGTGAGGAAACCCTCTGAGCCCCCTGACCTGTGCGTAAACCCCTGGAGCTGCGGGAAGGGGCTGAAGACCCTCGCCACGCTCAAAAGCCGAGTCTACGCAGGCTTGCTCAGACTCAAGTTTTCCCTTCTCGCGGTGCGGCTCGTTCTCTTCCTCCGGAGGCTCCTTTAGACGACCGCCAAGGATGGGTGCTGGACTACAAGGCCCATCCTCCCAGCCCAGGAGCCCGGCGACACCTACCCTGTCCCAGGGTCTCCATCCCACCCCCGCGCCCACCCCCGCCCGGGCTCTTCCACCCAAGCAGGCGCAAAGGTCCCCAAAGGCAGGCGACGACCATCTCCTGAGACACCCACTTCTTCAGCGCCGCGGGGGGGGGGGGGGGAGACGGACGGCGTGGCGGGTGTCTTAGGGTCGTGCAAAGGCACGGGAGGTTGGGGGGCCGAACCCCCACCCACACACGCCGTTTTAGTCCTCAGCCGGCCCCGCGTTTGGTGGAGAAAAAAGCCCCACACCCGCTCCCCTGGCGGGGCTGCCCGCGCTCGGCAGGACTTCCAAAGCAGGCAGGGAGGGGGGGGGGGGTCGGCCGGCCGGTCGGTCGGTGGGGCGCCCTCCCCGCAGCAGAGCCCGCCTCCCCAGCGCCCCGTCCTCGCCTGTCCCTCTCGCGGGCCCGGGACTCACCCCATCTCCCGGCACTTCTCGCCCGGCTGGAGCGGCGCCGGCGGGGAAAGCGCGCTGGCCGGCGGGGTCTCGCCTCCGCCGGCGGGCAGCGCAGGACGCGTCCCGACCTCGCACATGCCTCGGTGAGCGCAGGCGGGCGGGCGGGCGGGGGGCACCGGCGCCTCTTCCTGCGGGACGGGGCGGCCAGGCTCGGGCGGCGGCGGCGGCGGCTCCGGGGCGCCCTTTGCGCGCCGCTGGCTGGCTGGCTGGCCGGCTCTGCCTTAATTGCCTTTTGTTCTTTTTACATAAGCGCTGGGGCTGGCGCGGGCGGGGGCCACGCAGCCGCGCGCGCCCTTCTTCTCCTGCTCTTGCTGCTGGTGCTGCGGCGGCTGCTTGGGAAGCCCCGGCGCTGCCTGGCTCCGCTCGCCGCCCCCTCCGCCTCCCGTGCCGCCGGCTCCCCGCTTGGGGAAAGACAGGCGGGCGGGCGGGGCGGCGGCAGGAGGAGGAGAGACGGCGTCCCCATCCCCGTCCACCTGCTGGCCGAGGCTCGCTCGCTCGCTCCCACTCCTCTGCCGGAGAGAAGCCCGCGGCGGCTTCCGAACCCGGGGAACGGGAGGAAGGAGGCGTCCCCGCCAGGCTGAGCGGGGTGGTGGGGGTGGTGGGGAGAACCTTCCTGGGCTGAGATAGATGATACGGTTGGACTACAAGTCCCAGGATCCCCAGCCAGCTGGCTGAGGAATCCTGGGAGCTGCAGTCCCCCGAAAGTAACCTTCGCCGAGCTCTGGGCTCGCTTCCAAACGACGCCCCTGGTTAGGGCCTGGGTCTCGCCTTTTTTAAAGCGGACCGGTGGGGACGCCTCCCCCCCCCCCCCCATGCGCTCTGCTGGGCAGCCGGGCTGGGAACCACTGCCTTCCACTG
Source organism: Intellagama lesueurii (assembly GCA_037013535.1). Taxonomy (NCBI): domain Eukaryota; kingdom Metazoa; phylum Chordata; class Lepidosauria; order Squamata; family Agamidae; genus Intellagama; species Intellagama lesueurii. The sequence continues at coordinate 2,544,538 of JBAJHW010000011.1, forward strand.
GGATGGTGTGACCGATGCTGCACCGGTGAGGCTGCGTCAAGAGACAAGCAGCACGAGGCTGTCCTCATCCTCGGGGGGGCTGATTCCCACCCAGAAGGAAGGCCATGTCAAGGTCCCGAACTTCCTGCACCTGGGAGGCCGGATTCTGCTCTGCCACTGAGTTGTAGGGCCCCACCTTTCTGAAGTTTGGTCCAGCTTGGCAAACATTAAGCAACAAGCGAAAATGTAGCACCTCTCCACCAATAATAATAATAATAATAATAATAATAATAATAATAATAATAATAATAATAATAATAATAATAATAATAATAATAATAATAATAATGAAATCTGCCCACAGTGTAAAAGAAGACTGAAATTCCATCTAGGTAGGGGATACCACAGACCACTCAAGTGGAACTCTAGCAGTTTAATGTCACCAGAGCCTCGGGATGGAATTACATCTACCCTGTTATGCCCCATGCTAAGACGTTTTAAGCATTACTGTGGTGCTCAGGCAGGCTTTCTGGAATATCAAGTATAAATTTTGAAAAGCTTTCCAAGATAAGCAGCTGCATCATCCTGACATTTGAGGCGTGTGTAGTCCGTGGGATTTCAAAAGAGGGACTGTTAGACCCTTAACGGTCTAAAGCACTTCCATAGATTTAAAATTGCTTTTTAAAAAAATACTTACTGCTCAGCTACTAAGCTTGTTTGAAGGAGATTTAAAGGCCATGGTCCTCAAGACAGAAGACTTATTTCTGTACAGCAGTTCTGTAAAAGTCAATGAGAGCAGTCTGGAGTCAGCAATTGTCCAGACACTTGCATCCAAAGGAAGCCCTACTGAGTTCAGTGGGGCTTACTCCCAGGAAAATGGAAGTAATAACGCAGTCTGGGTCTCAGAATATATGGAAAAATTCCTCGCTCCTTAATCCTAAAGTCTGTCTGAACCTCTGTTTTGCACCTGGGTCTATTATTATTTATTTATTTAGAATACTTTTTCTAGTTAAAACAACAACAAAGTAGATATGTCAGTTTTGCAGCCTGGTCTGCTCCTGTCCTAGATCAGTGGTTCTCAACCTTTCTTCTCTTCTGATCTTCCACTCTCTCTACCAAAGAAGCTGAATCCCACTATAACAGAAACAAACAAAAGCCCACTTCCCTTTCCCCCACAAGGATATTTATATCTTTACAGGCATTTCCTAACTGACCATTTACACGAAATTGCTGGGCAGAGAGAACAGAGGGTTAGGAGAAACCCAGCATGTTCAGAGTTGCTACTGGCATGCCCAGAGAGCACACATCTATCATCTGTGGCGGTCAGGCTTTAAAGGAGACGGTGTATTGAACTTGCAGGAGGAGATAGGCACTAAGAGGGAATTTACTAATTGTTTTGAGAAGCTAGCATCCCACCTAGATTGTATATGGGTCCTGCAGGATGTACAGGTAAAAAGGGCCCAAGGGCCCCAGTCTCAGTTCAGACAACTGAGCGTTGAGTGAGAATATTCTATCATCACAGCAGAGCTCTGGATTTCGCCCCACCAAGTGGATGGCTTTTCATATCACAGGCCCACGGATACATGGATAGCCAAGGCAACAAATGGTGAAACTACAAGGCAGAGTATATAAAAGAAAGGCAGCACTCTGCAGTTTTAGAGGAGACCGGCTTCATTTTCAACCTAATTAAATCACAAAATCATTTTGTCCTACAAAATATTTTTCTCACATATCAATTTGCATGTAGTTGAGGTGTTTTGAAATCTCAGTCTCTTGTCACCATCTGTAACGCAAATCCCCACGGCTTAAAGAAATTGCAGACATCTGCTTAAAATGCTCATCTCTTCTGTGGCATGAGAGATTCATAATCCACCCTTGTTTAATAAAAGCGGGACTATATTTCAAAGCAACCAGAGACAGATTTCAGTTTTTAATGCTGTCTTTTTCAACTCCAGTGGACAGAATCCTGCACATGCCTGCCTTTACACTGAAATGTCAAAATAATCCTTCAGCAGGATTGCTGCAGTATATATCAAAATAAGAGATAATATTTAGATCTCTGTACAGTTTAACAGCTTGCCTTGTGGCCTTTGACTGCCGCTAGCTAGTAGATGCAGCTCACCTTCTAGGTGAGGGCTGCAGTAAATGATTTGGTGGTTTAAATGTTCCCTGTTGACAGAGAGGCTGAGGATCAAGCGACGCATGGTGCTAGGCACTAGACCGCTTTTAAAATGAAGAAAACACAGCCACAGAGTCCCGGGTGATGGCAGGTGGCACCCGCTGGAACAAATGGAATGCATGGCAAGATCACTACAGGTGGAGCCAAGTACAGTACATCTATTTTGCTCCCCAGTCTCTTCCCTGCACATCTTGTCTCCCCGCCCCTGCTGTCTGGGTCAAGGGTGGAGGGCAATGTCCCAAGCAGGAAGACCCCCCCTGCCTCCTATCCAGATGTTTGCCTTCTGTCAGTTTCCTGCTGGCAAACGACCCACCCATAGCCTGGCTGTGCTTTGTCTCTCAAGGTGCTTTTTGTAGAAATCTGTATCTCTGAGGTGCAATGTGGAGTCGATTGTCTGCCTAGTTGCTTTGCTTTGTAAATAGATTTTACGAGACAGTTCTCTGTGCGTGTTCTCTTAATAAAGAAATTGATACCTGTAAGAGGAAGCGGCTGGAACGATCACATGACAAAGCGGGAAGTACAAAATTTTACCTTTTCATTTCCAGGGAATATATGCAATAAATGAAATGATCAGCTTGCATGCTGTGAATAGATGTAGCTTATCATAGAACTGTCTTTGGTACTGACAGTCTATCAGAGTATATTCCTTGTTTGGTAAAAGTATGGATTACCCAAATTCCATGCCTTCTGAAGTGAGGGCTCACCTATTTGTTTCTTGGAGTGCTTTAAAAAAAAAAATCTGACAATCCTGTCACTCCTTTTCAGGCCAAAGTTCCTTTTAGCTAAGTACTGTCTTTTAGAATTATAGTATTGAGAACACAGGAAGTTTATATATATAAACCAGTATTGGTTTATATATAATGCCCAGTATTGTCAACTCTACCTGGCTGGGTTCTCCATGGGTTTAGGCATAATGTTTGCCCAGCCCTACCAGGAGACACCACGAGATGAACACAGTATTCCCCACATCTCCTCCACCACTGTGTTTCAGTCCTTTCTAAATACGTTAATGGTTATTATTTCTAATATTTGGTCTGTAGCAAAACAACCTTTTGAAATATGAGCTGATACTTAATTGAGTTGCTTAAACAGAACTGCACATGTTTGCCACATTGCTTTTAATCCCCAAAATAAATGTCAACAACTGTAAATAAAACATTTCCCAAGGCAATTCTTGATTGTACAAGAAGACTGGTTATACCCCCAAACTGTTGTTTTCACTGTATTGCACATATGAAAAAATAATGCCACTGTCAAGATTATTCAATAGAAATTGCTTTAGGGTGAGCAGAATCGGGTTTTGTTCCTCTGCTAGGAGACTAACCTTCACGTAAATCTTTAAATGTGTTCATGTCCATCTGGCATGTGCCTGGCTCATCCTTCCTGTTGTTTCATCCATCTGTTTTCAATTTGGTTCCAATCTTCTGCAAGTCGAACACCCCCTTCTCTATATGAAAACAGTTAGACAAGTCTTTGGAATAATCTGAGCACCTCTCACATGTCCAGGAAAAGCCCCAACCTTTTATAGAAAGCTGCCTTATCCAGAGTCATCAGACCCCTGATCTATCACTGCCAAGTTTGACTAGTAGCAAGAGTCCTGCAGAATTTTTTTTCTTTTTCTGGTGGATTTCCATCCAAGTACCAACCAGGTTTGACTCTGCTTATCTTTTGAAACCAGCCAAGATTGGTGCATTGGGGGTTGCTATGGCAGATATGTCTTTGTGTGGGTGTCTGTGGTGAACTTATTTAGTGGTGGGAGAGCTGTTATACTGGGCAGTGATTGAAGCGGTACTTGGATAGTGTCATAAGCAAAGCCTCTGACATATAATTACTTCAGGATGTTTTGAGAAATTTAACAGGTTGCAAGCAAAGACCAAACGGACCCCTTTCCCCTTAGTCCCCATACGTCTGATGACTAAATGGCTAGTTGGACCTCAGTGGGCGAGGGCACAGCGCAGTCCATCACATCTGATCCAGCTGGCTATTTTAGGAGACTCGGGAATCAGAGTCTATAATTTTTTTGGTGGGTGGGCGAGGGCTAAGTCTCCTAGGTATAAATCCAGTTATTTGTTCCCATTTAATCAAGGGGGTTACAGAAATGTTGACTTACAGTTCACCAGTTTGTTCAATGGGCCTACTCCAGCTGGTTGTGGGGGGTGGGTTTCTCAGAACTGTAGTGCTGCAGAGTAACTTGTCTAAGTTCTGCCAGGAAGAATGTTTGGTATATAGACGGCTCCATCTTTCAAGAGAAGGGAATAGCTGGAGAGTTTATGAGGCACAGCTGGGGAAGCTTGTCCTGCTGCCCACCAATTAAGCCCAATGGCCTGATTCCATTGCTTCACTCTGCCTAAAGGCAAATAGGAAGTACAAATAGCTATTAATCTGGGGGGGGGGGGGGAGTGGGATGGGGAATATTACCTTGAAATGTTTGTTTATTTAAATCCTGAAAGCATTTGCAGGTTTTTACTGATGAATCCAGGCAATTTATTACATTTTGTAGTCCTGTTTTGGGGTGCAGAGTGAGAACAATGTGAGCAATGTTCCAACCTGGGTGGAGGCTTCTTTATAGTACAGAATTTTTCTTAACAAGTGACCTTTAAATGTTAAGTATCTATAAAAATTATTTACATATTGAACAAGAAAAAAAAAGTTAATAAAATATCTCCTCCTTAGACATTTCCTGGTGTCTGTTCTCCCCACCCCACCCAGGGGCTGTAATTTTTTTCTGCAGAAGAAAGGTTAAATAAATTAAATTCTGCCTAAAATGTTCTACCATTTCTCTGAATTCCAAAGCAAGAGCCAAATAAATTAATGGCGCTTCTTTCTCACTCTTTGGAATTCTCACTTTGAATCAGTTACATATCCTTATGCAAGACATTCTTAAATTGTGTATTATGACACACTGTGGTAGTAATGTGTGTGTGTGAATGTGGATGTCTGTGTGTAAAAAAACAAACAACCTTTTGATGCCAAGTTATCAGGAAGGGGTTGTCAAGCTAGTCTATTACAGCAAAACAACAACTACATTGTGTTTAAAGTTCTCTGCACTAACCTCTGACTAAGTTTCTTTGACATGAACTTTCATAGTTAGTTGAAATCCAACTTTTATCAAATGAAATGCTTTTGTCTTTCAGGTGCCACCGTGCCCTGCTAAGGTTGCCTGTTGTTTTTCTATATGATCCATTCCTTTGGTGTTCCTTCCTCATTCATAATTCAGTCTGCATTTGATGTGGGCACTTCAGTCAGTTCTCCATAGAACCATTGCTGAATGACAGAATTTAAGTCATTCCTGCCACAAAGGTTTGGAGGCAAATTACCCCTCACTCGGGAGGAGGCTGCCCGTTGCCGCTCTGCATGGAAGCTGGGCTTGCTTTTTAGCTTTCAGAATCTAACAGGATAATCTGTTCCAGGTGTCAGAGTTAAGTGTCTATTCTAAAGAAAACCCTACTTCATTTTTAAAAGTCTGGAAAATACTTACTTATACCATGAAGTTGTTGACAAGGTGAAGTAACTGAAATGCATACACCCTGCGTTAGGCCTGTCGATTGGGATAGGAATAGTACTCTTTCCTCCTGCACAAGTGAGTTACAGTACTATGTTGGTGGAAAAAAGAATATTATGTTGGTTTAAAGGCATGATTGCACCAGCAAGAGGCTACTGCCAGCAAAAGGACCTGAAAGCACAGGAAAAGATAAAGTGATTCCTAGGGCTTACTTAGAAATTAGACCCATCTCCAAGGTGACAGCAAAAAACAGCTTGGAAACATCCCCACCCTTTGTTTTAAAAAATGTCTGCTCTTCAATAATAATAATGATAATAAACTTAACTGTGTTAAAAAGATTATTATTATTAACATTTAAAGGTTAAGGCAAAGCACTACACTGGAAATTCAGTCTGTCACAGACAACTGGGACTTGTAGTCTCCCTGCTGCTTTGAAAGCCCTTCTAGCACATATACCCCACATTTCTAAAACATCATGTTGGTTTAGAAAAGCTAGGGATTCCAGGGGGAACTGCTTGGAAGTAAGCGTATTTAGGGACCGCTGCCTAAAAGTTTTTCCTTATGAAAATTGGACAGAGTAAACAGCTTATTTGGGAGCCAGGGCGCCCTAGGCTGAGCCCTAAAGTCTGCTGTTTGTTTATTTATTTATTATTATTACAGGAATTTTACTCAGCATTTTTGTTTCCAAAGAGAATATTCAAGCTTCCTTAGGATATTTTTAAAAGCCAACGTACACAAAAGATACGCTAACACACATACACCCACCAATAAGGCGTAAAATTACGAAATACGTGCAAGGCCAGATCATCTGCTATTTTTTGCATGAATGCCAAATTGCATGCAATGGTGCCCCAGTGAAACAGGTCCCATGTTTTTGCACCGGGATGCAGACCATTCAAGTGATACTAGTTTTCTAATCTCACGTAATAATAAACATGTTAATATTTCAGTTGCCACAGGAGTTTTTGTTTGTTTTCTTCCAGCTGACACATTCAGTTATTGCAACAGAGGAGAAACATAGCAGCTCATAAATAAACAAAAAAGATCTTTCTCTGCCTGTAGCACAAAAACAACACCACAAACCAACCAACAAACTCTTGTGGCACTTTTAAGGCTAGATAGATTTCAATACAATAGGTGTCTGGAGAAAGCGGTGGCTGCTCCAGGAAAGCTCACACCGAAATATTTTTAAAGGTGCCACAAAATGTTGCTGTTGTTTTATTATTCTGCACACCACACGGATCTTTTCTTTCTATATATTTCGGGCTTGGGACCCCTGCCAATTCTCCTGACGGGTCTTCCTCCATTTCCCCCTCAGAAACAATTAAATACATATATAAAATAATCTAGGAGTCTATTTAAATGAATCTACTCGTCTTAAAAGTGCCTCATATATTTGTCTATATATGCATGTCTAAGGCATGACTAAAATATCTGTGGTTGTGTTTTTACCACATAGAATATATGCTTTTGTGTGTGTGCATTTATTAACACCTAAACACTTTTTAATTGTCCATATATATATACATACATACATATATACATATATATATATATATATATATATATATATATATATATATATATATATATATATATATATATGTATGTGTATATGTGTATATGTATGTATGTGTATATATATGTATATGTATGTATATGTGTATGTATATGTATATGTATATGTGTATATATATGTATATATGTATATATATGTATATATGTATGTGTATATGTATGTATATGTATGTATGTATGTATATGTATGTATATGTGTATATGTATATGTATGTATACATGTATATATGTATGTATATATACGTTTATTAACGCCTAAACTCTCCCCTCAAACGCTCCCGCGCCCCTCATGAGGCGAAACTGACGCGGCGCGCGCGAGGCCGCGCCTCCCTTTTAAGGCCACCGCCTGCCTGTGCGATGACGTCACCCCTTCCTCAGCCCCGCCCACCGACTCCCACCTCGGCCAGGCGGAATCCCGCCCCCCTGTGGGCGGGGCGAGGGCGGGACCGGAAGTAGGAAGCCTCCGCGCGCGGAAGGAGAGGAAGCGAGGTGGTCGTCGCTGGAGGGAGAATTGAGGTGGGTGGGGTTGGGGGAGGGGGGTGTCTTGTTTTTCTCCCCTCCTTTTGTTTTGCAGCCCTCTCTGTCTTGAGAGATCCAGTCCAGACCTTAATTTGCACCCCTGCTTTGTTGCTTTTGGAGCAGAGGTGTTGCCTCTTTTCAAGGGCAACGGTGCCTCTGTGCATGGGCAGAGGGAGAGAGCTTTGCAAAAAAAAAACACCCCAAAAAGAAGAAAAGAGGTCGGGGGCGGGAGGGGGGTGTCGAAGGGAGGATGAAGCCCTCTGGTTCATCTGTAGGATTAAATCCATAGAACAGCCCAGGTTGGCCAAACCTTCATAAATAGAATCTGGCTCTCAGTTGAACTAACGGCCTGTTATGGACAGTTCGTACAAGTTCGGGTTTTTCTTTGGTTTGATGGTTTAACTGAGATTTGTTATTGAATTTTGCCTTACGTTGTGTTGTAAGCTGACCAGAAGATGGGCAGGGTTAAAAAATTTAGATGAATGAAGGAAGGAAGGCACAAACTGTCCCAGTTTTCAAGTTCTCTCCAGACCTCTTCAGCAGGGAAGGTAGATTTTAAAAAGGAAAAAAGAAAAAAAAAAGATGGAGGAAAGAGGGGGTGGAAATCCAAATATTTGGGTCGGCATTTCGAAGGACGAAGAGCTGCCGTCAAAGTAAGCCCCACATTAGAAAATGGGGCTAGAAGAGCCACATATTGGGGTGGAGGGAGGGGTTCCGGAGGGGTTGGGATAAGCCTCCAGGTCCAAGAGGGAAAGTTTTTCTCCCTTGCAAGCGAACAAGAAAGTCTTGTTTCTTTTAACCCCAGCACTTCCTCCTCCTGTACCTGTGGTCCCTTTGGATGACTAGTCCATCATCAAGGGACGTGGTGGCGCTGCGGGTTAAACCGCAGAAGCCTCTGTGCTGCAGGGTTGGAAGACCTGCAGTCCTAAGATCGAATCCACGCGACAGAGTGAGCTCCCGTCACTTGTCCCAGCTCCTGCCAACCTAGCAGTTCGAAAGCATGTAAAAATGCGAGTAGATAAATAGGTACCACCTCAGTGGGAAGGTCACGGCGTTCCGTGTCTAGTCGCGCTGGCCATGTGACCATGGAAACGGTCTACGGACAAACGCTGGCTCTACGGCTTGGAGACGGGGATGAGCACCGCGCCCTAGAGTTGGACACGACTGGACTAAATGTCAAGGGGAACCTTTACCATCTTTATAAAGTAGCCACGGGGAACCGATAGACCTCCAGATTTTGTTAGGTTTCCACTTCCTGTCAACTCTTCACAGTCCACCAAGAGTACAGGATGATGGGAGTAGAGAAGTCAAGCAACATTTCCGGCTCCTGTTTTTGTTGTTGTTGCAGAAGTCATGACAGACAAACCCTATGATCCACAAAATTTGTTAACGATGGGTTGCTTAACAGGTCTTGTATATTCAAATCGTTGATGGGTTTTAGCCCAGTGATTTACAAACACATATGACTTTGAAAGATTGTTGAAACAGGGTTGGCGGTCTTTTTTTTTTTTGTACTGGTAGAGATTGCAGAATGGCGTCCGTGACGGAGATTCTTCAGAATTATGGACAGATGTTTGCTTGTCGGTACTCTTCAGAAGATAAGGAGTATCAGAAGTATGTCCAGCGGCCGGAAGAACCCCCTCCCATAGTTGAAAATTGGCTAAACAGGTAGGGCTGTAACATCCCTATTACCATAATTTGGTTTTTTTTTAAGTGGCTGGTGGAGAAGTGAGAATGGAGTGTAAGTTATGAGAGACCATAAAGCAATACAAAAGTTTTTTTTTAAAAAAAAAGCCACCTAGAGTTAGTGTCCCAGTTATGCATATAACTGAGAACAGAACATTCATGTGGGAATCTGGCAGATGAACACTTGGGAACATACAGACAAAGCAGAACCAGGTTTGAGTTACATCAATAAAAATATGGAATAAATATGTGCATGTAGCACTGTAGTCTGGGTTAGTAGTTTTCAAACGTTAACCCAGCAAGAAGCTGTAAAGATGCACCACTCAAATTACTTTGTCACCTTAGGGTGATTGACCGAAGTTTGTCCCTAAGAAGCAAAAGAGTCATTAAAGTATATGCTTGTATAATCTGAAGGGGGTGGGCAATGATTTATTTTGAGTTGCTTCAGAAGTTACATGGAAACAGTGAGCTACTTGGTGGTAACCTCAAGATCATACAGAGTTAACATGAGTAAATGATTAAATCTGAATACAAGACATGGAGCTGTATGTGGCCACTCACCAAAGGGTTCTGTGTGAATCTTCTGGGCTTGTCATCTGCATTGCACAGTATGAACCAACACAGGCGTCTCTTAAAAATGGTCACAATAATAAACCAACAAATAATGGTTTTCCCTAGGCCCCCACCCCACCCCACCCCACGGCTGAGGACTGCTGCGAGTATACATAACTGATGTTGCTTCAGAGAAGCAGGCTTTTGCAGGTGTTTCTATTGTTCTACACCCCTTGGAATGTGGGTGGAGGGGGACGTGATGCCAGCCTGACATCGCCTTCAGTCATCTTCAATGCTGCTGTCTCCAGACAAAGAAAGGTTGCCAAGCACCTGGCAGCACCCAGTCGGCATGAGTGATATTAAACCTGATAGAACACACGTTGATTTGCCTTGATATAAAGCATGTCTGTGCCTGAGTGCCTAGGAACCATGAAATTCTTGTTTGTTTTTGCTAAAAGCTGTGGATGATTAAGTAGGGCCCATCGTGATTCCTGCTGTGATTGTAAAAGCACTGAAGTTTGTTTGTTTAATATCACTTGTAGGTGGCCTTTCTCCCAAAGCGGCTCATAATGTTAAAACAAGTAATATTAAAAGCACAATAAATTGCAGATTAAAAAGGCGTTCAATGTGCAATAATTAAAAATCCATTAATTAATTTAAAACCGTCGAAAACAACTTTAGAAAAACAAAACAGCACCCCGAGGGACTCTAACATAGTTATCAAAAGCCTACCTGAAGAGGTGGGTCTTTGACTCTGGGCAGAAGGGGTAAAAGGGAGCAGGCCGGTTAAGGTTGAAGTATGAAACAAGATTGTGTTTTACGTGTGTTCACACTACGTTCCAGTCTGTCAGCCATTTTAGCCAAGCCATTTCCACAGGTATCTTACTTTTTTTATTTCTCGTTTCAGAGAACCTGCCATATCCGAGGTGATTCAGACTTATGAAAAGATGTTTACACATCGATTTACGCCAGAAGATGAAGAATATCAGAAATATGTCCAGCGGCCTGCAGATGCACCTCCCTTAGTGGAAGACTGGAGATGCCGATGGGGTGGTAGCCAGCGATACAGAGATCGGTACCGTTTTTTGATTGTGTTTTGCAAGTTAGGCTTCTTGTTTCCACTTTAATTACGAAATTTAGGGTGTGCGTTTTTTTCTCAGTGAAGCCAAGAAAGATTTGGGGTCCTCTTATTGGGAGAAAGGTGGCCTATAAATAAAACAAATTAAATATATATATATAAATGTTTTCTTATTCACTATGTTGCTCTAGGCAGTGGCTAGATTTACTGAAGTGCTATTCCATGGCCAAAGGGTTAGGGCCAAAGGATTGTTGACTAAGCCTCAGGCCCTTAACCCACACTGTTTCCTTTCTTGCTTTTTGGTGGGCAGTTGATCCCTGATGGGTCTTGCTAGTTTTGGTTGTTTTCAGTGAGTCTTCTGGTGGAAAACGGTAGGCCTCTGCTTAAGCAATGCCGGCAGTTGTTCTGCATTCTCTGTAGAGCGGAGACAAAAGTGCTCTTCTTGCTAAAGGGAATGAACTGAAACTTACGAAGGATTGGCCCTGGGGGCCTACGGTTTACTTCGTCACAAAATGATCCCCACCCCCTTTGCAGAAGAGAAGCGAGATCCAGGCTTTTCCTAATCAGCCAAACAGCCGGTTCTTCTGTGGCATAATTATTAATAGGAAAAATGTGCTGATCAGTGGATTCAATATTCCCCCTCCCCTCCAGCTGTCCAAAAAGAAAGAAAAAAAGATCTAATTTGCATCTTTAGATAACCTTTTGACATATTCTGCAAGGGCTGATCCACATTTCTTGTGATGCTTTACGACTGCCGAATATACATCATTTCCTCCGCTACAAAGCACTTGGGATTTTATACCTACCACAAATATTCTGAGTCATGCTTTAAAACACTCCAGGCTGTACTTTACTCCCCTTCCTTGGGTTGAACTTAATCATGACTGCCGGTACTTATGAAACAGAAAAGGACGCAGTGATTAGATTGGTTTGGGTAGGGCTTGTGCAGGATTTCATGGCGTTTAGGCTCTGTGAGTGAGTCAGTTTATAGCACAGGTGGGAATCAGGCAAGCATGGGCTGTCTGCATCGCTGCTGGACCTTCCTGCACCCTCCCAGAGTTCCTCCATCATTAAAAAGGAAAAAAAACACACATTCTATTTGAAGTAGGAATGGGTGGATGCAACCCATGAGGGTCTAGGGGTGGTGGAAACGTCCCCCAAGATTCGCTGTAGTGTCCCAGTCCTGGTTTATATAGACATTTCACTCTAGCTTAAATGCACCATTTGGAAAGTCTGATATGTCGAACTGGTGATGTTGTCTGATTAAAAAAAAATAATCAAAGCTATTTGCCCGTCTGTCTTAGTCCAGCCCACTCCAACACTCCCGGGAGATTATTGTAAGTCTGGGATGTAACTTGGGATCTAACGTTTACCTCATGAGCTCTTCTATATTATTTAGGAAGGCATCTTTGCAAAAAAAAAAGGGGAGAAAATACCTATTTGGCTGGTGGCTTCCTTCCTTCATTGCCTGGCAGGTTCGACCTTTATCAAGAGATGCCAAGCCATTCATGGGGACATTTTGCAGTACTTTTTTAAAAGGGTTTTTCTCCATATGAACGAGGTTATTCTTGAAGAGAATAGTATTCTCTTCGTATTCATAGTTTTGGGTTTTTTTAAAGTCTGATCTAGGTAAACGTCGTATTTGGAACAACATATATTTTAGAAGATCACTGACTTTTATCTACCCGTGATGTATATTGAAAATAAATGTGGTTCTACGCATGCCGTTTCCCTCTTTACAGATCCAGACATGGCAGACGGTCTGGAGACAGAGACCGACATGATCACCAAGGGGGCCACCGATCGAGTCAGTGGCAAGAAAGAAGTTGGGGGAACAGTCACCAGCAACACCGGCAAGGTCATGCTTCCTACTCCCAACATCGGTGGTCACCCCAGTATGGCTACAGTTCATATTCTCAGGGGTCCCAGTACGGCCATTACTAGTCCAGCGGCTTCCCCTGCCTGTCGGAGAGAAGAACCCGTCCCCTTCGTTTGTTTTGTTCTTTTTAACCGTTGACTTCAGTCCGTTTTAGTTTTTGGTATGTGATGTAGGAAAACATTGCTCTCTTGTTGTTGTTTTTAATGTGCTCTCGGTGTGTTTACATAGTGTCCATTGTAACAAAGGAAGCAGAGACTGAAACTTAAGTCTCAAAGCTGAACGATAAACTCACTACCTCTTATTTTCTTGTGACTCTCGCATATCAAGGGATATTTAATCGTCGGAACAAGGGCAACATTTACTTTGTATTGAAAGAATTTGCCAATAGCCCTCGGCTCAAAGGGGATGTTTTTCCTGAAATGGTGATTCATCCTATTTTGTAGCTAAGGGGAGGAAGAATGAGTAACACCAGTAATACAAAATGTACAGGTGGCCTTCAAATATATATATATATTGTGTGTATATATATAGCATGATTTTCAGTTTAATTCTGAAATAATAAATGAGCTACAAAGTCACACTAAGTGGTAAATAACTATAGGAGATGCAACATTTCGTGTTGTTTTGTTTTTAAATGCAAGATTCATCAAGGTTAAATTGTGTCATTTTAAAATGTGTTTCTCCTGCTGTTTTGTTTCCCCAAAAAATGTTTGCTGATTTAGCTCTCCCATTGGTCAGTGTAAATAAAATAAAAACCCAGTGATTTGGTGAAATTCTCTCCTTACCCAAGCAGCTCTTTTCCTCCAAGGGAAGCTGGGCAACCCATGGTGGGGAAACCTTTTCTTTTAGGGTGAGAAGGACCATCTCCAGACCTGCAGAAGGTGGGCTTCTCCTCATTCTCAGCCGTACTAGCTGGGGGATTTTTGGACTAGGTCCAGAAGGGTGGATCTTTTGAACTCAGTACCTCCTGTTCACGAGGGCTGAGGATAACTCTGTTTCTGGTAGGAAGCTAGAATAATCTCCAGAATGAACACAGACACAAAGAATGAAAAAGGATTAGATGTACAGCAAGAGAGAGCTAGAGAGGCAGGCTGGAGGTGGGTCAACAGTTATTTCTTAAGTATGATCAGGATTGGCTGAAGACTGAAGCAAAATTGCAAAATGACCCGCTCAGCTAAAGCTATCCCAAGTTGGCCAGGGTATTTGGGCAGCTGATTCAGAAGATCCCAGAAGCCTCTCAGCAGATTCAGCTGCTCATGAGGCGGCTCCTTCATGCTGCCTCATGAACAGACAGACTGGCCCTGAGTGAAGAAGGTTCTTCTCTGGCACAAGACAGAGAAGTCTGGAGTGCAAGTAGAAGCTGGGGATGCTTCTGCTTCCTAGTGTATCTGCTAAGCTTGTTTGTGTGGGCATGAAGTGGGCCTTTTAATGCTGTTTCTTCAGCGTCTCAGCAGGACTCTTAAAGCAGCTCTCCCGCCTTTGCTGTAAACAATGGGGTGCACTGCTGCATCCGCAGGAGGAGTCAAAAGAAAAACTGAGAAACACAAGCAAAATGGTAGGCCAGGATCCCGTGGTGTGATTCCACTGCCCGAACTCCTTATCCATGGAGCCAGCAGGAGGGCAGCCCCACTTCCCTGGGGCGGGACCTGCCTCCATGCACCCTCAGCATCTGCTCCAGGGACCTAGGAAATCCCCCCCAAAAAGGCGGCTCTGGGAAGGGAAGGAGACTCAAGATCTGTCAGGCATACGGGAAGAAGTCGTACACGGTTTCATGCCACAAATCAGTGGGTTCCAACTTTGGGGCCCCAGATGTTTTTAGGTTAAAACTCCCGGAAGCCTTTCCACCACTAGCTGGGCCGGCCAGGATTTCTGGGAGTTGCAGTCCAAGAACCTCTGGGGGGACCCATGGTTGGGAACCACATGTTATAGACATCCTACATGCCTACTGCAGCCTTCCCAAATGTCACTTACATTATCATGCCACCACCCTGGCCCAGACCTGCTTTAGAGCTTGTGAATCCCCTTTTTGGAAACAAGAAGTGAATGGCTGGTTTCCTTGCTTTTCTGGGCCAGAAACCAAGCCCAGAATGTGTGACATGTTTAAAATCCAAACCAATTAAAGGGTGATTCCTGATTTTGGAGGGGGGGATTTTTTTGGGGTGTCACAGAGGCTGGGGTGTCGGGAATGCCCGCCCTAGGACATCCTACTCCTCAGAAATAAACTATGCCAGCATTATAGGCATACTTACCAAGCTTCCATAGAACAATTAACTTTCCATCGGAAAGTTTATTTTCGTGCAATAGTTCCAGCAACTGAACCACATTCTTTCTAAATCGAGCTCACCATCACATGTGTCAGTGAATTCATGCAGTCTTGTCATTGCTACCAAGGCTACAAATATCATGTATGGAATAATATTTTCAGAAAGCTGCAAATCCTAGACACCCTGTTCACTAGCACCACCCACCTCCAGGCTAAACCTATTTGACAAGGGGAAAAATGTAGATAAACACGGGACGAAGGCCATTCATTTACACTTGACAGTTTAACAGCCTTTTGAGATCTGTCAAACCATCCCCTGCCAATTCAGTTGCTTCACAGCAGGTTTCTTGGAATTCATTTGCTTTCACACCAAAGGCTTCCTCAGAAAGGTCTTCAAAAGGTTCTCAAACGGGAATGAAATAAAAGGCGGTTGATCCGTGAAGCAAACCTGTGCAAAGGGTCCAGATTTTAGATTATTTTTAAAATAAAATCAAGATTATTAAACAGAGGTTACATCTCCGCTAGGGTGGCCGCTCAGAGCCTTGTTTAAAAATAGAGGATATGAATCACCAAAAAAAGAAGGCAGAAGAGGGTCCTGATTTATGTAAAGCTGCATGTGCTAATGTCTATCTAGACTGTATGTAGAAATGCAACAGACTCGGAGCACATGTCACTTGAATGGCGAAGACTGGGGTCAGATGACCTATGCTAACCCAGCGTGATGTTAGTCTGTGGAACTCCTTGCCACAGGATGTGGTGATGGCATCTGGCCTAGATGCCTTTCAAAGGGGATGGGACAGATTTCTGGAGGAAAAGTCCACTGCAGGTGACAAGCCATGATGGGGATATATAATCTCCAGGCTTAAAAGGAAGGTACCTCCAAATGCCAGAGGCAGAGGGGGATCAGGAGACAGGAATCTCGTGGTCTGGTGTGCTCCCAGAGGCATCTGGTGGGGCCACAGTGAGATGCAAGAAGCTGGACTAGAGGGGCCCTTGGCCTGATCCAGCAGGGCTCTTCTTAAGTTCTTATGTACACCTGGTGTGAGTTGGAAGCAGAAGAGGTATTCTAAATGAAATAAGGTCCATGAGGACTAGAAATTTGCTTTTTAAAATAGAACCAAAGCCTAATACTTCTAGGGTGCTGAGTTCTGTATGCATTATCCCATTTCGCACAAATGACAAGATACAAGGCCCTGAGATTTCCTGCCCTTACACCTCATACAAGTTTTACAGGCTCTCAAAGGATCCCTAGTGAGAAATTTTAAATTTCGAACAAAGCAGACCCTCTGTTCCTAGAGATTTGAGTGGAAAGATTTTGAAGGGTGCACAAAGCCCATTCAAAGCCTGACCGAAACCAGATGGGCCCAATTACTCAAACAATAAGTTTCCAACACGAAGGGCAGCCAGATACAAAGGCTGAGACAAAAATCGCTCTGACCGATGATGTGCAAGAGTCCAGGGCACTTGATGGCCAGCTAGGGTCCATCTCACTTCTTTGCTTTAGAGTGGGAGAGAGGGTATATTATGGGCTAAGAAAGAGGAGATACGAAATAAAAGGTAAGCCGGCCAGAGGACTGAGACGAGGGGGAAAACAGAACCCCTTTCGCTAGGACTGAGAGGCAGGAGGAGTGTTTGAATGAGCTCGATTCTACGCCAAGGAAGAGGCACGAACAGCAAAGCATGTGAGATGAAATTAAGGCATAATAAAACCCGACTGGAAAGCCAGAAAGGGTGATGAGAGTTGGAAGCAAAAGAGCTGGCATCCTTTTTTTTTGCTTTGGCAGAAAACGCAGTCCAGATGGCGTGGTGTATGTCAAGAATGTTCTTAGGGGAAGATCAGGATATACTTTTCTCTGTCTCTTCTTATGATTCTGGAGTCAATCATGCTCTTCAAAACACAATCCTGCCAGCGCCGAGAATAATCACTCTTCTTCATGCAGGGCGTTT
Organism: Intellagama lesueurii; assembly: GCA_037013535.1. Taxonomy (NCBI): domain Eukaryota; kingdom Metazoa; phylum Chordata; class Lepidosauria; order Squamata; family Agamidae; genus Intellagama; species Intellagama lesueurii. The sequence goes on from JBAJHW010000011.1 coordinate 2,561,700, forward strand.
CGAGTGTTCCCTGACCGAGGCGCTAGGACGTTTTTGGTTGAGGCGAGATCTGAATTCAGGGCCTCCTCGCTCAGAAGGGAGAAAAAAGGGTTGCTGGCATAAAGTCATTTCCCCCAAAGGAAAATCTCTGGTAAACATCTTGAAACGTGGAAGGCTCCACGGAAGCCCATTGTTGTCTGAAGGGGACAGAGGCAGAAAGGTAGGGTGGTTTCAAGAAAAGCCGCTGTGTGAGACTGCCTCGGCATGTTGACAACATTAAATGGGGGGGGGGGGGGGGGAAAGGCAGGCGGGGAGAGGAGAACGGATAAACGGCTGTGATGCTTCAAAGGCTGATTTATTTCAATGGGAGATTTGCAGACCCAAGTCTGAAATCCAGGTGTCTTGAAGAGGATTTTAATCCACGAAAGTTCCCATTGTAATAAATAAATATTATATGCCGTCACTGGGCGTTGATCTTAGAACAACAGGGCTGGAAGGGACCCTGCGGATCATCAAGCCCAGCCCTTGTCCAGGAGGCACCGAGGGGGGAATCGAACCCCCAACCTCTGGCTCCACAGACAGAGACCTAAACCGTTGAGTGTCCAGGATCGCATCTTTATTCTTTCTTGCTCTGTCTCCCCTCAATTTTGCCAACAGATTTCAAGTATCCACTTACCTCCTTAGAAAGCAAGCTCCATGCGCAGATTTTGTGTGAATTATATAAATGCCACGCAAGTTGTCACACAAGTGACTTTAACATGGCAATGAAGCCTGAAGTGAACATAAGACTATGTTAAAAGCTGAACTGAAACTCTTGGATTTAGCCCTAAGCTTCCTGGCGTAGCCTCTCTCAAATAGATGATTTTCACATCTTTTCTGGAAAAGAAGTGGGGGCATTGCCCAGTATTCTGAAATCTGTTTACTGAGCCTCAGACATGTTCAATATCAGGCCCTCTCTGAGAGGACTCTTAGGCCCAGCTGCCTTGGAATCGATAAATGAAATGCTGAAGTGCCTTTCCATTCATAGAGAGATGTCGTTCCCATTGGAGCGATATTGATCCACACAGTACCGTGAGGCTAATGCGTGATCATGGCAGAGACAGGCAGCTTATCCACATCGGCAAGTTACGGAAAAGGCTTCTGAACCACAGTTTTCTCTTTCTGGGTTGGGATATGTTACTGTGGAACATCATATTTTAGTTTCCAACTTCAGTTTTGCATAAGCCATGTGCGTTCTTTGAAAAATTACAATCCACAGATGGAGGGAAAAAGAGCAAAATGGCTTCTTGAACCATTTCCTCACTATTGTTGTCCAGTGCCATCAAGTCAATAATTTCAAACAAATCAATTTTGATTTCTTTACTGTCCAGCTTCCACACCCATCCATGGTGATCAGAAATATAAGACTGTGGATGGTCTTGGTCTCCAGCTTTCTAAGTTCCTTCATTAAACAACTGAAAGAGTTGATTTGGGCATCACAGAGGCAAAAGCAGTAATATCTGCATTTTAAAATGAAAAGTGATGTTAAAATAATGCACCATCCTAAAAGAACATAGAAATTCTCATACAATTTACAGATCTGCAACCTTGAGTGCATGGGGGCGAGTCTAGAAATAATTTCCATTGTTGAAAGAAAAAAAAAAAACACGGGATCTTGTGGCACTTTTAACGCCTGTAACCCTTGAACACTTATGCCAATTAAAAACATTTAAATTGAAATCAGAGCACAGTAAACTCAGCATAACGAGGAAGGCAGAACAGACGGCTTGCAGGCATGTTAAGTCGGAGGTGCAGGTCTGACTGTTGATGGAGACCTTCATGACCCCATGCCTCCCCATAGGGTCCTTCCTCTTTAAAGCAAAGATGTACCGGACAGCTAGCTGCTCAAACAGAGGATATCTGCAGGGAAAAAGTAGGATGGCCCTCTGCCTTTCAAAGAGGATGACCCTCTGCAAATTAGGACACATGCTTGTTCTAGATACGAGTATTTGCCATAAGCAGGGGGAAATGGATTCCTCCCTGCTGAGTCTTTCCCAAAAGGGAAAGAATGTCTGGAAAGATGGAAGTGTTTGGCATCAGACGTCCTGGTGGCGGGGGGTAAATGTGAGCCGGTGAGGAGCCGCTGCCTGGCCCCCTATGAGCCAGTGAAGTTAGGGGAATCAAACAGATAATCTCTTTTAAGATTTTTTTTTTAAAAAAATGTTTGAAACCAGGGTGGGCAACTCTGGAAGATCCAGGGTCCCAATTTTTACCTCTCCCAAACACACACACAAAAAAGCAGCTTGGCAGACATCCGGAGAAGCAAGATTAGTGGGTTTATCCCCACCTTCAAAAGAGAGAGAGACGAAAGCCACCCAAACTGTACAGAGTTCAAATTAGGCTCTTCCGCATCTCCCCGTTCACCAGGTTCTTAGCGGTCCCAGTTGGCTTGTTGGAAGTCATTTGGCGACATGGACGTCCCGTGTCTGCGTTCTACCGAGGGGATGAGCAGGGAAGGGCATGACGGGAGCACATGGAGATGACTCCTGGCAGCCGGCGCCCAACTCAAACCTCTGTGTCAGAACCAGAAGGAAAGGATTTGTGACTGGATAAGGTTATCACTGGCTGCCTACGATCCAGATATCCACGGAACATGTAGCAGAGTGCCTCTGTGTTTTTCTCTCCTCCTTTTCTCTCCCGCTTTCATTTTCAGAGGGAAAGGACTATAACAACAGATTCCCTTTGCAAAACAAAAAATACTGTGCAAATCTCTCGTAGGCATAGCTGAGCGGAAGATGTTCTCGGGATGTTGTTGGTGTTCTCTCCTCTAGTGTGCCGAACGCTCAGATCATGTGCCACGTTTTCATTTTTTAAAACTAAGCAAGGCAGCAAACCATGATTCCTGAGAACTCCTCAAGGCTTCTGTACATATGGACAGTTTGCGGGATGGAAGATCCTATTAGAGTAGAGCAAGGGAACTAATCTCCCCACCTCAGAGACATCTGTGCCTCAGAAAAGCTTCTTGAGCGATCTCCCAGTTACAGAGAGTGAATCCAGATTATGCAGAAAGAAAGAGGAGGAGGGAAGGTGGCCGTAAGTCTTTTTTTAGGGAGGACGGGCCTCCACCTGAATGTTTCCCAGTCCTCTGTCTGGAAAGCAGTTCTGTCCAGGTTTGACTTAAAGGTTGAGAATCAGGAGGAGGAACATCAGATCCCCTGAAGTTGCTCATCATCCACAGGGAACAGCATCTGGGTGACAGACTCAACATCTACCCCATAGCTCCCCTGCTCACTGTTCTCCACCCCAACCAGAGTGAGATACTCTGAATTCTGGTTAAATGCTTTTTTTAAAAAAAGGTTTTTTTACAAAATTTCTAATGCTACATTTATATCTATAAAGCATTTGATATCACTATAGTAATAATATCTAAACACACCCCATAAGGCCACACCTCACATCTCAGACAAAATTATTGGATGTTGCAAAGGTAGCTTGTGCCTCCCGGCCGTGCTAAAATGGCCATGTCTTAGGTGACACCTACTTCTTAGAACAGATAAAATGAGCATCTATTCATAGATTAAAGAAGGTTGCCTCAAAGGGACGGCAGCCTCTGTAACCTTCCCCCGCCGTTCCCAAAACCTAATTAAATCCGTTGGATTTGTCAGAAGCTCTTGGTATTTGCAAAGTTCTAATCGGTTTTCCCTAACGGTGTGGGGAAGCCGTTATATTTTGCAATGAGGCAAAACTAACACCCTGTAATTACTTCGGGAGGCTGGCAGAGCCTCTCTCCCCTGCCGGCCAAGGAAGCAGCTGCCGGGAAATTGATCAGGAAATGTAAATGCAAAGTGTTGTAAAAGCGCTGGCAAATCTCCATTGTAATGCCACCGGAAGTCTTTTCCTTCTGGATAATCGTGTGGCCTTCAAGAGCATGACTCCCCTCAATGGCGGCGGCTGTATGAGCATCCTCTCCCCTCATAGATGAGGAAACATGGTCCTTGTGGCTGCAGAGGCATTTAAAACATGATAGGGCGGGGAGAGAGAGTTTTAAGTGATGAGCAAGTGGGTCCTGGATCAAATCAAGCCTGGACGACCTCTGGGGGCAAAACTGTTGAAACTGAGGCGGTCCTACTTTGGGGACATCGTCAGAAGGCGGGATTCTCTGGAAAAGTCAATCATGCTGGGAGAGGTGCAAGGCAGCAGGAAAAGAGGAAGACCCAATATGAGATGGACTGACTCCCTAAAGGAAGACACAGGCTTGAACCTTCAAGAGCTGAGCAGGGTGGCTGAGGACAGGACATTCTGGGGACGGCTCATTCATAGGTAAGTCGGAGGCGATTTGACGGCACGTAACAACAGCAACAGGTGTAGCACTGGGCCTAAGTTTCAGAGTGCTTTGTGGTTAAAATAAAGAACAATAACAAACCGCCCCCCCCCCCCCCCGAGATAGATGGTAACTAAAAGCCTAATAGATTTATGGCGGCATGAACCTTCACAAGCCAGAACTCACTGCACCCACTGCATCAGCAATAAATCCAGAAAAACCAGGGAAGTGAGAACATGATGTTGTGGTGTGCCATGTTCCTATTTCCTCTCCCCTCCTCTCTCCCGTCTGCATCCCATCTCCACGGACGATGCTCAGTTTCTAGAAAGGTGCTGCAGAATGACAAATGGCCATGGATAACAAAACCCAGAGTCCCCGGGGAATGCTTAAGACTAAAAGATTTATCTCTAAGTAAACTTCTTTGGCTTATAATCCACTTCTTCAGGCCCAGGACGACCATACTCCATGAAACCTCACCCCGCAATCCATCTGTTAGGTCTTAAAGACGCCCTGCTGTTTGGGGTTTTTCCATGTCTCCATCAAAAAACAGAGTCTCTCTTTGACGGTCACTCCAAGTGGCATCCCTCGCCTTGGGTTGCCATCTAGTGGACAAGGGCTGGAAATGCAGGCTTCCAGGGTTCTCCGTCCCATTCTGTGTTCCGGGTCTCTCTAGTGGTCTGGAACTGAGAACGCTGGATCCAGACCCAAGTACCGTACAGCGGTGGTTCTGTTCATTCAGCATGCAACAGGTCGCCTCCGTGCCGACTTTTTAACTTGGAGCAATTCACCACCAAAAAGATAAGCTTCTCATCTTAGGCTAGCGTAAAATGGGACACCCCGTGTGGTGTAATGCAGTGGTCCCCAACCTTGGGCCTCCAGATGTTCTTGGACTACAACTCCCAGAAGCCTTCACCACCATCTGTGCTGGCCAGAATTGCTGGGAGTTGAAGTCCAAGAACATCTGGAGGCCCAAGGTTGGGGACCACTGGTGTAATGGACAGCGTGATGGGCTGGGGACTCAGGAGACCTGGGTTGGCAATGAAAGACTCTATTCGGCCACGGAAACGCCCTGGAGGTGCAGAACTGGTAAAAACATTCCTTAAGTATCTCACTTACCTTGAAAACCCTATCAGGGTCACGTCCGATCCAACCTGATGACACATGACAGCTTAAAACGGCCATAAAGATTTGGCAATTTTTTTAAAATTTTAAAAATTACCTTGGGAAGAGATAACTGTCAAATTATGCAGTCGGGTTTCACGCATTTGGGGGAAATGGCAGGGGTCAGCACACCTCTGAGCCGTGCAATAAAACTGCAGCCTAGGAAATTTTGCAGGCTTTTTTTTTTTAACAAGGTTGCCATAAATGGAGATGATCTCCATGCCGTGGGGAGGAGAAGCATCGTGGACTCAACGGTTGCACAAAGCGCGCCATGGCCTTTGTTCTGCCGGACGTTCATCCACCAGGAAGGGGCAATTTCCCCGCCCCGCCCCCCAAAAGAGTCACAAAACTAGTCATGCGATCCAAAGAACACGGACCCCCCCCCCCCCCGGGCTCCGAATTCACACTGAGGATTCGTTGTGCTCAACAGCCCTACTGAAAAGCAGCTGCCACGAACAGGGAGACCACAACTGGCGACCCTAGGAAGCAAGCCAGCAATGCCTTTGGGGGAAACTGTTTGGGAGAGGTTGGGGTGGTGATGGAGATTCCTGTTAACTGGCAATCCTCTGCAAGAGATTCTCCAGGGCTGCTCTTCTTCCCCAGACAGCAATCTGGGAGACGGGAATGGAAATGTTTGTTTCTCACAAGAGGGAGCCTTCTTCACAGGCAGCCCGGATCAACGAGAAAAACGGCTGATGTTTTAACAGCAATCACCAGGACGCAGGGGGGCAAATCTATTCTCTGTAACCCACCACTCTAGAGTCCTACTCAGACACTCTTACCTACTACACCGCGCTGCGTACTATATTCTCAAGGGCTGTTCTGTTTTTCCCCCAAGGAAATCATTTGGGAGGCAAGTCTTCTCCCAAATTCTGAAGAAAACCTACCTTTTCCCTTCCTTTTACACGACACTTTATGCTTACGGGAGAGGTGCTCACCTTTGACAAATGGGACCGTACTGAAAGGCCTGCTTTCCTCCCCTTTCCTTAAAATTTGACAAGAGGGTCCACCAAACGATCGCACGCACTAAATATATGGCTTGCAGACCCACGGTTTTTGCTCTCCCGGCTGCGTCGAACAGAAAAGTTGGCAGAGGGTTATTTAGAATCTCGACTTTTTTAGACGTCCTTGGCCTTTCGATATAAGCTCCGCCTGGGTAACGGTAACCCGGTTTGTGCAGCAACGTGACTCGGATTAAAATGGAGCATCCTGGTTCAAGCAGAAATGAGCTGAACCCAATTTGGTGAACGAGCCCCCTGTGAAACGCAACCGTGGGCGCCTTTCAGGGTGCAGCCGGCTCAGTAATGAATTTCCAGAGGAAAACGAAAGAGCTGCAAGTTATTAGGGTCAGACTTTTCTTGTTTTTAGAGAGAGAGAGAGACAGAGACAGGAGGAATGCCACAGAGGAGCTAAGATGCTCCCTGACAAATCTCTTCTGAAAAGAAGTGCCTCCTGGGTGTCTTCTTCTTACCCTTCTCTCTTGCTGCAGGATGCTGTCCGCTGAGCGGATAAGACCCGAAAGGTGCTCTGGATTCAGAGCTGTCAGAAGCATGAGGAGCCCTGCCCGGTGCATGCTGCTAAAAGGGCAGACCCAGGCAGGGAGCCCATCCGGTGCTCACACGCAGGGCAAGTCCGCCTCCTGTTCATCGGGCGTGTGGCAAAAGGACCTTTCCAGGTCTGGATGTTGCCAGGAGACCCCCGCAGAGAAGCCGGGCTTGTAGGCAACATCAAATGGACCCGTTTGGGTTGACGGGACAGAAAAGCGGCAAAGGATCCCTGGGGATGGGCCCCCATTTCCCGCTGCCTATTGACTTGGTTGAACAATACATTTATACCCTGACACTCCCTCCTCCTGTGAATGGGAAGCTGTGAATGTGGTTCTTCTCCTACTTATTTTTACCACCACATCAGCCCTGTGAGGTAGGCCAGACTGAAAGTGAGTGACCGACCCAAGGTGCCTGAAAACTTTTTTTAAAAAACATATTGGGAAGACTTTTATGGTTGCATGGGGACTACAGCCTGGGACCTCCACTCGAACACTCTAATCACTATGCTCTTCCCGGAGATTTACAGGTCCGATGGGAAGGCCAGTGGTCAACCTTCATGGCCTGTGCGAGCCACAGGGAGTTCTCCGCTCGCCCTGTTTGCCTGTTTTTTTTACCTCCCTCCCAGCATTTCCCCGTGTTTCTATGCAGCAGGTAAGGCTTACTTTCCACAAAGGGGGGGGGGCAATGAGAGAGAGAGAGAGAGAGAGAGAGACAGAGACAGAGACAGAGACAGAGACAGAGACAGAGAGGTTAACACATTCAGAAGCAGAAACACAGAAGGCTGAAAGAAACTGGAGCTCAGCTGGTTGAGTCTATTTTAGATGCATAGGAAAGAAGAAATAATTAATGGCGAGGTGAAGCAAGTGAAGTCAACGCTTCTTGGTTTCTTAGGGCTACTATTTCCCCGAGAAAACTGCTACCACAAGATGCGCAGGAAGCTGCCAATTTCCAAAGCTTATTTACACGGATGGAAGAGAGCTCGGAGCACCCAAGAGGAGCAGGGGAGCCTGAACAGAAAGCAGAGTGGGACGTGAGAGGCAGCGGATGACAGATTGAATCAGAGAGGGAGGGCGACAGCGTTTAGAGGAACGATGCCTTTAATTAGGCAAGGAAGGCAACAGGAACACAGCCATTTAACACGAGAACGAGGAGGGTGAAAGAGACAACCGCCTACACCGTGCAAACAGGAAAAGCCCAAAGCTGCAACAACAGTGGAAGAGGTCTGTGTCCCGATTCCAGGGGAGCGCAGAAACGCAGGGAGAAAAACCAAACCTACATCATTCTGAAATGGTGTCTTTGGTCTTTTAAGATGAATTCCAGAATGGGCCTTATAGAGAATATGTTAAATATGCTTTTACAGAATGTTTTTAATACTTTTTAAATATTCTTAATGCTTTTAAAACACGGTTTCAAAGAGCACTGATCTGTCTACCATAAAGGAATAAAACAAACATGTTTAGTAAAAAGTGAATAAAGTGAAACGATGGCATCAGAAGTCGCTGTGAGATTTGCAGGCACTAGATTCTAGGTAGAAGGGACAGAAAAGCTGCAGGGAGCAGGAGACCTGGTCACCTTCAACGCAGTTAATGGTGAACCATCGCTTCAATGAATAACAGGGTATGCCACACATTTTTGGATTTTAACTCCCAGAATCTACCGGACGAACGGACAAAGGGCCAGTCAATGTGGGAGCTGACGTTTAAAACATACAGAGGACCAGAGGGCATCATCGGTGGCAAGAAACCGAGCATCAGCCCTTGAGATAAGGAAGAATTCAGGAACTGCAAAAGTTGCTTATATTCAAGGAAAGTTCTGATATATTGACCATTTTAAAAATGATTTAAACATAGGTGTTTGTGGTGGTTTCAAATTCTCTTCTTATATTAACAGTTGCCCTTCCCAGATTATAAAGGAGTTGCAACACATCCTTCTTAAGTCATGGGCAGGATTCAAACCTGTGCCGGAGTGGGGACCCCACTGGTTCACTTATTTCCAGTCTAGCTGAGAAAAGGCACATGTTTTATACTTACAGATGAAAACCGTTTTCATATTTCAGTCTCTTCTGAAACTACCCTAAGCATAATATTTGTACCTTGTGTCTTGATCTTGCCTTATCGACGTCTTGGTCTCTGCCTTAAAATTAAGCCTGACAGCTATGCCTGTGAAATCATGGTTACGTTCTCTGCCACATATATATATTTTCCATGTGCTCTCAGGGGCATCTCTATGTTGCTCTTCACAGGCACAGGCTAAGACATGGCCGGTTTTCTTTCTTTGCTTCAGCTTGCAGCTTCTCTTTTCAGCTTCTCTAAAACTTCCTCTGGAGTCAACGGTGCCAAAATCTTCACTAATTTTTCTCGAGATTTGCCACCCTGTTCACATAGAAAAGCAGAGTTTTACAAGGTTCTCTAACATCAGGGTATTTTGAAAACAGATTATTACAGACAATGATTGCAGAGGGTGGACAGAGGTTTATGGCCCCACCTGGGTGACCCTGAGCACCTCTCAGCCTAACACGTGGCTCTTCTTAGGATAAATCCGGGAAGAGGCCAGCCTCTTGTAGGGCTGCTGACTAGGAACCTTTTCCCTGACACCTTTAATTCCATTTGGATTAAAATCTTCACCACAGCTGGTGAAACTGGTAAAACAGAAGTCGGAAAGAAGAAAACTTTCAAGAGCCCAAGAGGAAACGTACTGGGGAAGAAAGAAACACACCATACCTTCTCCAAAACCACCTCACTCTTCTTCACTTCAAGAACCTTCGAAAGGTAGCGGCACAGCTCTGCGTTGGCTTCTCCTTCGGACGGAGGTGCAGCAATGGCTACACCGACTGCAGCTGCACCCAGGTCTGTAACACAGATTTTACGTTTTTGTATCTCCCAAGATACACTGGATGTGTCCTTTTAAGCTCACATCTTAAAAAAAAAAAACACACACACTCTCCAAATCCTCATTCAAGATGTCTGTATGTGTAAAACCTGCAGCAAAGGTAGGCAGTTTGTGGCTACATATCCCATCATCCCTTGCCAGCACTAGTTCAATTACACTCTCAATCAATACGAAGTGACGGAGTGAGAAGACCTGCAGATTCAGGGTGAGGAGCTATCGACACACCTGCAACTGTCAACCTGGTTTTTCTTTTTCTCCTAATACAGGTGAGATGTTTGACACTGGATAATATAATGAGATTAGCCTTGCAAATGAAAGACCAAAATTACTACTCTGCCTATTTGTTTCCTAGCCAGCCAAGACCTTTTCTAGCTTGTATTTTCATGCACATCACAGTGGAATCCTCTGTTACCAGCAAAGCAAATGCAGACGGGCCAGAACATAAACACACGCAAGTCTTCTTTCAAAGAACCCGATGGAAAAGGAACATGACAGGGGTTCTTCCCTTCCTGTGACGCGAGTACGGAAACCCAGAAAGGTGAAGATGAAAAAAATATATATTCAGAGGTCTCGTGCTTCTTCCCTTGACATTCCTCTCACTAACCTGCATGGAATTTCTGGATGCCTATGGAAATCTACGGGGTTGGTGCACAAGGCTGGACCAGATTTGTGTGGGTTTTTTTTTAAGGGTGGGGATAGGCTAAGTCTATTTTAGCAGGGCTCAGCCTCTCCTGGGAACACACCCCTATTTTGAACAAAAAACAACTGCCCACTGCACGAAAGCTGAAGTTCAAACGTGTTTCTTCTCGGCTCAAGACGGCCAACGTACCTGTGACAGCATTTTGTTTTGATCCAGGCTTGGCATGTACAGAGATAACAACCGAACCGTTTTTATCAGTAGCCACGGGACCTGAAGGAACAGAAGGCTTCACTCGGTCCTCAGCCTGTGCCTTTCCCTTAAGAGAGAATGGAGGGGAAAAAAACACATATCGTTAATTTAAAAATGGACGTGGCTGCACCGAAGCAGAGGACCAAGTCAATGGGTTGACGGCTCTTCCCCCCCGACCTGATCCTTGGGCCGCCAGCCCAAGGCGGAGAGGCCACGGCTGGGTAACGATGGCAAAATAAGCCCACTTAGAAGCCAAGAACTGGGGATGCATTCATTGCATTCATTTATTTGCTACGACACAGAGAGTCTCTCGGACCCAACGCACCCCTGCCACTGAACCGACAAACCCCTCTTTGAACGTCTCCTGTAAATATTTGTATCCTTGTTGTTCTTAGCCTTAATATGGGTTTTTAAGGATGTCAGCTTCTAGAACCATGAAGTGGGAAGGGGCCTGTGAGGCCCTCCAGTCCAACCCTCTGCTCAGCAGCCTCTCTAGACTCATGGCTGCCTCTTTAGGCTCCTTGTATCTTATCTTCAAATATCGCCTTTTAACGAGGGGAGCCCCCACTCCTTGTTTTCAGTCTTCAAATATGGTCTTACAAGGATGTGAGCCGCCTTGGGTCCTTGTCAAGGACAAAGGCGGGGCGAAAATGTTTTAAACCAAACCAGAGGAACAGGACGTGCCACAGGGGAGAACTTTCTCCCTGTGCGTGCTGCTTTTTTTTCTTTTCCTCCTCCCTCCGCGCTCTCTTTCCTTTTCTGCCACTCCTCGGTTGGCTTCCTTTTTATCCCCCTCGTGCGAGGTCCCACCCCCTCTGGGCCGCTTCCGCTCCCAGCCACTGACCTTCCGGGGCATGGCCGGCCCCCCCGCGCGGCCTCGGACGGCCCCCGCCCCGCCAACACCAACACCAGCAGCAGTGCTCCAGCGAAGGCTCCACTCGCGCGCGCCCCGACGGGAGGCGAGGAGGGCCAATCCCAGCAGGGCCATTTCCGCCCTCTCCAGCGCCCACTTCCGGGCAACCCCGAGCGCCCATAGAGGCACGAAAGGGATAGAGCGGCTTCTCGTCTCTCCGGGCTGAAGAGGGGGGGGGATTTCGTCTTGCGTGGGTCGCCCGCGCTTCCCTCCCAATGTGTGGGCTTCCCTCGGAAATCGCCCCTGGGGAGGCCCCATTCCCTCCCCTGCTCCTCCGTGTGTGGGGGGGGGTTCGGGAGGGAGGAATTTCATTGGGATTTGCTGCAAGAGAATTATCTGTCATTCCCCCCCCCCCTCCTAAAGTCTCACTCCAGTCTCACCTTCCCCACTGCCGTTAGGAATTTTACCCTAAGGCGGCTTACAACATTGAAAGACCCTCGGCGTTTCTATAAAAGTTACTCCTTGTTCTTGGGGGGGGGGGGGGGCGGGATTTACACGTCCAGCAACATTTGAGATTTCTCAGTTGCTTCTTTTGTTTCTGTCCGTGGAGTGCTCTTGGCAAAGATACTGGAGTGGCTCCAATACTTTGGCCACCTCATGAGAAGAGAAGACTCCCTGGAAAAGACCCTGATGTTGGGAAAGTGTGGAGGCAAGAGGAGAAGGGGACGACAGAGGACGAGATGGCTGGACAGGGTCATCGAAGCGACCAACATGAATTTGACCCAACTCCGGGAGGGAGTGGAAGACAGGAGGGCCTGGCGTGCTCTGGTCCATGGGGTCACAAAGAGTCGGACACGACTTAACGACTAAACAACAGTTGCTTCTTAGGGGGCAGAGCTTATATTGAAGAATGTGACACAACCATCAAAACACCAGTCACTTTAGTAACGGGGCTTTCACGGGTACCTTTAGCCCAAGTTAGATGCGCCTGGGTAATCTGTGCATTTAGTTCCTTAATCTTTCAGTTTTTGGACACAGCCTGATGGACTCCCCATACTAGCTGCTCTGAGATGATTTGCTTCAGAACAACATCCTATGCTCCCGGGGTATGCTAGAATTTGGTTCTGACATAATCCAATGTAAAGGTGAAGATCGGTTTTATGGAGTGCTTTAGGACTTCCAAAGCATTGTTTTTGAAATCCCTATGAACTTGTAAGGCAGGCAGTCACTGTTATTATCCTCGTATTGCTGACTGGAGGTAGGGTTACCAATATTTGAACCTGGATCCTACCCTGCTTCACAGCCCACTCATTCTCAGACACAACCCTGTAACAACCACCTTGAATTAAGTTCCAGTGACCTCACCTGCGCTTACCTCTGAGTAGACAGACATAGGGTTGTGCTGTTTGACATGGGAGAAAACTGCATTTTGTTTGGCCCACTCAACACGTTATGATGCTTTGGAGCTAAACCAGCATAAATGCATTTACTAGCCTGCTGTGCAGATCAGGCTAAATCCAATTGTTAGCATCAACTAGATTAGGTTCATTGAATGAAGGGGACTTTTAAAAGTAAACACGTATATCCCAATGATTCAACAGGCCTAACCCTAGCTAAGAAAAACGATTAAATTTAGCCTGTTGACCTTGATTAACATCTCTCCATGTTTAATAGAGTACAGTACAGTTCTATAAGCATAAATTGTGTCCAGTCAAAATTTATGATTTACTTGTACTTTCCAAAACTAGATGAGACATCTTCCATTCTTCACTTTGTATTTTAAGAATAAGTTCATACAACTTCTTCTGAGTAACACTGTTAACAGTACACAACAAAAAAGATTATCGGTATGTACGCCATACTGAGTGTAATTACAGATGCAATTTGTATCATTCTTAGTTCTGTTTTCCCCCCCCCATAATGCCTTTAGTTTTAAAGAACGCCAGTTCCATTTCACTGCACCGTACAAGAACACAGCCATCTTAATCTGCATCCTGCAAGGAGGGGATCTCGAGGGTGGGGAAAATACAAATACTCTGCTCACTCTTCGGTTATAGGTGGAACACTTAAAGTGATGAAGTTATCTATTATATACAAGTAAGAAGCTTTTAGTTCAAGAACGATTTGGCTGCATACTGCTGCTGGAAGTAGTGAATACTCGTTTTTAGTACCTTCCATGTATATTACTTCAGTTTCATAACACATTTGTGATTATTTACAAAGTTTCACAGTATTTCACATCTCCCGTCAGTTCTTTCTTATCAAAATGTCTTGCTCCACCTCAGTTACTCAGTTACGTATAAAATATTATTTCTGGTATCTGTCCATCTTCTATCGATGTGCCATTGTTGTTGCCCGGGGAACTAAAAAAGAAAAAGCATGTTTTGCTTGATGTAGGAGATTCATGGATTACTTTCTTCAATCCTTTGGTGCCGTAATGAGAATCTGGACCCTAAAAGCAAATGAACAAAAGTTAGATATTTTTCCTCCCTTAACAAAACTCAGAATTTATTTATTTATTAAGATTTCTAGACTGCCCATCTAGCATCTTAGAATGTTCTATTGGCTACTGTATTTTACAGTCAAGAATCAAAAGAGAAGTACGTGCTGTGACACATAAGAGCAGCCCTGCTGGATCAGGCCAGGCGCCCAACTAGGTCCAGCTTCCTGTATCTTACAGTGGCCCCACCAGATGCCTCTGGGAGCACCCGAGACCATGAGAGATCTGTCTCCTTTTAGTTTTAGTTCAAGAATGATTTGGCTGCATGACACAAATGACATGGTTTTTTAAATGCAACTTCTGGATTATATAGATAGATGGTCACATAGTCTACATGAAGTCCAGTGCTATTTAGTCTTCACAAATTTAAAACACCTCACCTTCAAGGTTGCACATGCTGTGTAGCACACCGTTGGCAGGATCTCTATTGGTTCTTTGAACATAACTCTGAAAGTATTTGCAGTTCCATCGCAGCTAAATCCAGTGTCATTCTGTCCTAGCGTCTGGTTTTTCTCATATTCAATTATCTGTCGTAAGGTAAAAAGCCCAGCAAGAAACCTGTGATTTTTCATTATGAACTATTTTTTAAAACACCTTACTAAAAAGTCCATAAACTGACTTTTACCACTGGAACCAGTTCAACTTTTCCAGCTCCTGATCAAACTAAAGGTTTAGCACTAAGCAGAGCGCCACAATCCATCATGTTGCGATTCGAGATTTAATTGGCACCTGTGATCATCTTATTTCCATTGTCATAGTTTCTCACCAGCATGAAAATATCTATATTGACTTTATGTATGTAGCTGGACCTGACTCAAAATGCTCAGACGTTGTTCTCTTGCCTGAAACATCAGGTAACAATAACAGGCATTCCACTTTTCTTTAAAGTGCTGTCTCAGAGCAGCTTCATGAGATGCCTCTAATCTCCTTACAGCACTGGGCCAAGATTTATTCCTTAACTTCAGATAAGCTTTCAATGGATTTGTGTTCCTCTTAGTCTAGCCTGAACATGTCTTATTTTGGCTGCAGCTGTAGATGGGTGAACATTTGTTATGTTTCAGTTTTTGCATGCCCACTTTGTATATGCTGAAGTTGACTAAAAGAGTTTGTTTTTAAAATAAAGATAAATATAGACTTTAATACAAAACCCACTGCTTTGAGAAAAAGTATAGATATCTGATTGGATGATTTGGCAGATTTGCAATGCAGAAAGATGTACTAATAAAAAACAGATGCTTTGTAACCTACAATTATGAGCAAGCATAAACAACTTTAAATAGGTACACAAAGGGCTTTGAGTGAATAGTTTTTTAAAAAAACTATTATGCTGAAATAGTGGCAAATAGTTTGAAACCGTTTCTGCCCAAGTACACATAAAAAGTCAGACTAACATCTTTTAATTATTATGAAAAAATGCTTTTCTAATTAACGTGCCTGTTAATTCTCCAAACCGAATATTCACATTTTGGTTTTGGAAAGCAGGAGAAATTTCAAAGGAGAGTTCTTCTCTAAACATCCTTTTTTTTTTGGTTTGCTAAGAAAAGATTCTAGGTTTTATGTGCAAGTACGTTAAAGTACTTGTAAAGCAACTGGAGTAGATGACTCATTAGAAAAACAGAAAACTGTGGTACCTGTATATTCACTTGGTAATCAGTGGGACCATGAATAGATCCATATAGTCCAAATCCCACAATTGAAATCCTTCTATTGACTGTGAATCTTGAAACAGAGAAAAAGAAGATAATCATTGTATTTGGAAACCAACAAATCTTCATTCTCCATAAGCTGAAAAGGATTTCTAGGCCAAACAAACTACTGTGAAATGGAACAAAATTATTACCAAAGGGAAAGTTTTCTCTTTAACTTGCTTCACAATACAATATCTCAAGAGAAGGACTGACCTCCAACTCCTTTCTCTGATCACAATCTATTTCTAAAGCTAAAGGAATTTTCGAAACAAGTCTGTGATATAGTAATGGAGTTGCGGTGTAAGGGTTTGTTATTTATTTATTATTTATTATTTATAACATAAAAGAAAATCCGCTGGCTCTATCTGATATAGCCCCCTAGAACCCAGCTTCTATGAAGGAAACGTATGCTGAACTAATTATCAACTTTTTGTAATGAAACAATGCTAAAATCAAACTCTTTAGAATAGTGCTGGGGCTAACGGGCACACACGGTGCTTAAAAATCCAATCCCAAATCCACTTGGAAACAGCAACTCTTAATTAGAAAAATACTTTTTATAGGGGAAAACAGAATACGTTTCATCCTCCTGTCCCACAACCACAGAGAGCTGCTGTTTCTATATTCCAAAGCAGTTTAATCAAGCATCAGTTTGATGCCATTTCCCCAGAAACGTCCTGTCCTTTATTCTCCAGAATAAACATCTTCAGATAGGCCTTCTTTTTCAGGGCACTGTAGATGGGATGGGAAGGGAAGGGCTTCTTTGTTAAATGAAGGCTGCATGCTTCTCCAATGCAGAGACTTGTCCCACTTGATTGCTTTGGTTCAGCTGGTTAGTTTCATGCTCTCACTATATTAAGTTTTCTTGATCCGGAAGGTTGTCATACCATTTGAGTTGTACTGTGTGCTTAAAGCCCTAGAATCTATCAGGCTGAAAGAGTTATTTGCAATTTCTTAAAACTGTTGAGGTCGGTTATGGCAATGTTTCTCCAAGTTGTGATGGGCAGCTTGGAGAGACAGAGCTATGACACCACCACTCCACAAAGGGGCATTCCCCCCACCCCACCCCCCAAAATGGGGGACCAATACCTGATCCGGTCACTTGTTCCACTGTAACCCCAGCGACTCTCCACTTGCTGGAACCGATTGATGCAGCACTCCTTCCCTCTAAGACAGCATCTTGGCCGGTCAATATAGTCAACTCTAGGCTTAGGGTTGACTGTAAAATGCAGAAAGAGGTTTACTACTTCCCGATCTGACAAAATTCCAGACTGAGCAGGACCTGAGGGGGGGAAAAAGGCAATGCAAATGAGCTGAACGTATTCTGCACAGAGTGGCCAACTGAGAAACTTGGTTGAGGCAACTTTTCTGACAGGCCTACTTACACACATTTACCCCATGGCTAGGCTGCAGATGTTCAAGTTGGAATCTGGATTAATCAATCTGGGCCGTAAAAGGGGAAAAAACCCTAC
This sequence comes from Intellagama lesueurii, assembly GCA_037013535.1. NCBI lineage: Eukaryota > Metazoa > Chordata > Lepidosauria > Squamata > Agamidae > Intellagama > Intellagama lesueurii. The sequence continues at coordinate 2,578,978 of JBAJHW010000011.1, forward strand.
AACCTTAAAAAGAAAACTGACAAGAAATGAAATATCAGTGGCATTAAGCGGATATGACTCTAGAGACTCCCTAGAAATGTATTTGGATCATGGTGGTTATCTGTCAAGACAAGCTACAATGCTCTTTAAAACAATAAGGAATACACAATTTAGCTTCATTGCCCACCTCAGCTAGCCAAACCAGGTTGGGTTAGCCACAGGTTTGCTAAATAAACTTCACACACAACACGGAGATTATATTTGGGAATTATGTACTCGTTCTTGACAACTGAGATTTTATCATTCGCGAGCCATTGTGTTCCACAGTAAATCATCTATAAGTGAAATACATGCTGCCAGATCTGCCAGCGGCAAAAGGATTAATCAGGATGAAAATTATATTATCCTGGTTTAACTGGTTTGCATAGTGCAGTTGCATGAACAGAAAATACCATTTTAACAGCATAAGATGGGTTATTTACACAGCTTTTAAGCAGAAGTTAGAATGCAACATTATAAATGCCAAAATGAAAAGTTAAATACACCTACAATGATGTATACGTTTCTGTAGAGGATTCCAGTTTCACATACATTCCATCTCTCTCTATACATTTGGTTGCGTCCATAGTAACCCTATACATGTCTAAATTAAGTCAGACTTCAACCAGACGTATCCTTAGGAAAATGAGTACAAGCAGCTGAACCACGTTGAACAACTAACTGACAGCCAATGGCTTATGTTTTCTGCTAACTGGAGGGCATGCAGCTGGAGAAAGCTGCACTGTGGTGAATGAGAATAGTTTCTGGACACAGGTAGTTAAGGGTTGTTTTATTTCACAAAGAAAGAAACCGCAGGCAGGAAGACAGCAATCGGGTGCGCATACTGCTGGGATTCAGGGCCTACGGGAATCAAGGAAGCTTTTTTTCTAACTTGAATATGCCTGTTTCAGATCAAGCTGCAAGAGGATCGTACACATTTTAGGTGGGAAACCAAACAGGGTGGAGGGTCATTCGTCCTTGGATGGGAGACCACCAGGGAATACCAAGGATCTCCTGGGGGTCTGACTCCGCAGAAGGCGCCTTTCTACGTCCCTGCGGATCCAAACTCCTACAGGAGCCAAATAGATGCTCCCATCTTTTTCTTGTTTTCAATCCCCATCCATGTGTCGCTAAACACAGATAAGTAGATCACTTCACTGGCAGTGTTACGAACGCGATCCTTAAGGCACGCTTTGGCCATTCGATCTCTAAAGACATTTGCGACGGTTCTCTTTTGGCTACAAGTCGTCTCCCAAGGGTTACCTGCTGCAAACTCCTCAATTGTCATCAGTGGAAAGCGGATTAAGGACAGAGCTTTGCCAAGTACTTTCTGCTTATTTACAGAGGTGACTGGTAATTGCTGCCTCTGGCATTCGGCTTCAGCCCAGCGAACGACAGCTCCAAACAGCCGGCTCTCCCGAATACTGAGTGTGTCTCTTTCCAACACAGCACACAGCGTGTCTGGAAAAAAACACCACAACAACACAAGGTTACGTGGAGACTTTAGGGATTTTTTTTTTAACCTGCATGGATCTCCCACTTTTAGCAAGGAGGACAGATTCTTGGTGAACTTGCTTTGACTTGCCGTTCCTTCCATTACAGGCAGTGTTCGCAGCATCTTCTAACAGGAAAACAAAACTTTTAAAACGACTGTTTTTGTTACTTTACAACAGCAGTTCTGAGCATCAAACTAACGCTGTACTCTCTACGTGAGTTTGAAACTGATGCAGCAGTCCTACAGTCGTCAAAGGAAGCAATTCCCACATAATTTTACTATTTATGTACTTGGTATGTTTATGTGCCACCTCTCCTCCAATGAGCTTAAGGTGCTATACATGCCTCTCTTCCCACCTATTCTATCTTGTGAGATTAAGTCAGGCTCAGAAAGTATCTCTGGCCCACTGTCACCTCACATACTTCATGAGAAAATTGAAGATTTGAACCCGTGACTCCCAAGCCAGGGTCCAACACTGCAACCACTAAACCTAAAAATAGTAAAACACGCATTAGATTGCCCTGCAGAACTTTTTCATAGCTCATCTTTCTTAAAAACAGAAAATCAAGCTAACTTGCTAACTCAGCACACCTCTTACTCAACAGATTTGTGTCTGGAAAACCTGGACATCTTGGAATCTCCACACGAAAGGCTTAACCACAGATATTTAAATTGCCAGTCTGATCCTGGGATTAACACCGGGAGGGCCACACGTTCCCCACCCCAGTCTAGTTCCTCAAAGGCAACATGAATGCTTGATGGCTACTTACCTATATCAATATCGGTGAAGCCTTCTGCACTGATCGCATCCATTGTACTTTTGTCTATTGTGTCCAGACAAAGACTAGCTAGTTGTGGTTCATCAAACAAACGAGCCTATCAAGAGAGACGTGATTAGATTTAACCTGCAGATTCAGTACTGCAGGACAGGACGGACAGGTAACAGAAATGCTTTCCTAGAGAAACAAAGAAGTATTTTTTACTGAAATAAAACGTAGTGGTATTTCTTTTTTAACATTACGATTTTATACATATTTATATGTAAAACTGCATGTGTCTCTGCCAGCCCCTCCGGTCGCTCCCTGGGATCACAACTAATAAAGATGAGTACTTGGTAAATGGTTACTTTGAATGGCCTAAATGGTGGCTAGATGTTGTTGCTGTTGAGAACACTTAGCCTCAGTGAAGACAAGGGAAGAGAATCCCCTCTCAAGAAAGAACACACAATCCTACAGCTTGCTTCTTCTCTTTAAATACAATTATTAAGAATACCATATGCACAATTCCTGGAAGGTACACAGAGGACAGCACCCTGTTGCCTAACTCTGCCTGCACAATGGGAACAATATCATCACCAGTGGCAACCTGCTGCTGTTTAAAGAGTTGTGTGTGTTTTTGTATTCCAGGGCCTACACAATTTCATCTGATTGCACATGAGTTGTATGCACCCTGAAATCAAAAAGGGAATACTTTTATCGGCTGCAATCTGATGCTCATGTCATTCCCACTGTGCAGGCAGAGCTAGGGCAACAGGATAACGACCATGGGGTTGCAACTTTACTTTCAAGTAAATGTGTTAAGCATCAGTGAATAAGTCTGCTTAGCGATCCACATGCGACTGAGGCTGCTCTTTAAACTTTGGAAAGTTTATAATAAAATGAGCAGGTCAACAACTGTGGACTGGGTCATGTTTTACTTTCCAGGGTGCCCTCGACACTGAACAAACAGGCCGAGTCAGAAGAAGCCCAAGCAAGCAGTTCTAATTTGGACAACTTGCTTAAACCTGTCACATCATGTGAACTGCAGGATCTGGATTGATCAACAGAGGAAGTAAACAGAACAAGATTTACAAAACTGTACACCAAAGAATAAGTGCCTCACATACAAAGACAGTCTCACATGCTTAAGTCCAAAGCTCACTTCTTTAACCCTCCCACCCATGATTTGAATTCAGTCACTTATGCTAAGCTACAAGCTATTTGGGGAGGGGGGGGTAGGACAGTGTCCCCTTCCCAAAATCACAATCTGTGTTCAACAAACATATGCTGTAAATCATCATATTATGTGTGCCATAACAAACTTCCCCATACAGTTAAACAGTCTGCACACAGTTATGACAGCGAGACAATAAAAACATCAAACATAATGTAGCATAAAACGACACCAAACACCTGCGTGAGCACAGACGGCAGAGCGGGGGGTGGTGGAGGCTGCATTCAAAAGTCTCCCCAAAGAGAAGCGTTTTCAGCAGCTTCTTAAATGGAGGGAGGGGAGCAGACGTAGCTCTGCCAAGAAACAGTTTCAGAGTGATTGCGCCACCACCAAGAAGGCCCCGTGTCTTGTAGAAGACTTTCTGGCCTCCTTCGGCATAGCCACCTGGAGGGCCATAGTCCGAGAGGATCTAATGGCATAGGGAAATGACTTGGGGGGGGGGGGGGAAGACTCTCCGCCAGGGAACGTGGTCCCAAACCGTGAGAGGACTGGTGTTTTTAGTATTACCGACTATTGAATACATATATTTAGGCATGGCAAATAACTGTGTTTATCAGCTGACAGATAGCAGTGTTAATTATTGCTATCATACATCAACACCAGCAAGACAGTTACCTGAGTGAGCAGCATAAAAGCATTATCTGCCCGAAGGTGCTTTGTGAGAAATTCCACACAGTGAGCTTCCAGAGCTGGAACAGCATATTTCTTGGCTGTGTACAGGGTAGTCATCACTGTTTCGGGGCCTATCTGAACTTCATCTGAATATAAAAACCTAGAAAACAAGGAGGAAAAATTAAGAAGACTAAGCAGTGCACTCATTTATGTTGCTCCCTTTAGGAACAGCCTTGGGTGGCTGGGCCCCCACTCCCATGCAGCCAAGATGCTTAAGTGTCCTTTGGAAGGCAGCTGCCATTCGTGAAAACTTCTATAGAAAGACCCTGCCCAACTCAAACTTTCTTCTCATTCTTAATAGCAGCCAAAACAGCATGCAAATTATGCTTTCTCACCTGTAAATCATTCCTACAAAACTGGCTTGCAAATAAAACAGGTATGCTTCCGAGCTGCAAGTTTCAAAATCTTAATACTTTCTGTTTTGGAAAACTGCTGTTTGTCTTGCAACACACCTAAGCCAAGCTGATACCAGATATTAGTAGGCAAGCCAAGCTTCCATATCTGTAAAAATCAACAGCTTGCCAAACATGAAGGGTCAGGCACCGTCTTCAGGCGCAAAACAGAAACAAGAAATGTTGCATTCCTAGACAAATAGTTCAGAACACTCCTATTCGTCCAGATATGAAATCAAGTATTTCAATTTTAATGATATCAGAAAGCTGCTCTGGAAACGGGGTGTGTGTTAAACTCTCTGGGGCACAGGATAAATAATGGCAATAAAACAGTGGCCCTCCTGAGGTTGGGTGGACTGTGCAATGCATAACCTCTCGCCGTGGACGATGCGAGTTATGGACAGCAGAAGACAGGATCAAACCCCTAGCAAATGACTGAACTGCATTTGAACACTTAGGGCCGGTCATGTTGGCCTTCCTCACAGGGTTGTTGTGAAGATGAAAGGAGGAAAGGGGGGGGAAAAAAAAGAAGAGCAAGCGGGGAGAAGCGAGGTATACAAAAAAAGAACAACTCGTAACTAGACATGTAAAATTTCCAATTTTTTTTTCCATTTTTCCCAGAAAAAAACAAGGAACTGTAGTTTTGAGTACGACTTGGGTTTTCTATTTCTCAGAGCGACCTTTTTTTGTGTGTGCATGCTTATTGATGATCTTTGCCTTCATCTGGCTTGTCAATGTTGGAAGAAGAGGATGCCTTGCGCGTTCACTGCTTCTAGCTTTAAATATCGTCCTTTTAACGTCGCTCAGCCCCCCCCCCCCTTTTTTCGGGTACTCCTGGCTTCCCACTTTTAAACCTCGCCGCCTCTCCTTGACTTGTCAGCCGCCTTGGGTCCTTTTCAAGGAGAAAGGCGGGGTAAAAACATGCTTTAAACCCATCCCTCAATAATAAAAACTTGTGTTTTTTTCCCCCATGAACCAACGGACCTTTTCCACCTCTAGCCGACCGACGCTCCCACACCGCCTCCCCCCCCCTCACAATCAATCCCACACCGCCTCCCCCCCCCCCTTTCCCCGCCTCCCCCACCTGAGGAGGGCCAGGAAAGCGGCCGGTTCGACGTCCGGCAGCTCGATCTCGGCCGAGGTGGTGGCCATCCCGCCGTTGAACATGGCGTCGAAGACGGCGCTGCCGGCGGCCAGGACGAAGCGGTGGGCGGGGATCCGCTGCTGCCCGGGGCCCGGCCCGCCGCCTCCGGCCCGCGGGCCGCCTTTGCCCACCACGAAGCGCACGTCGCTCAGCAGCTCGTTGGCGAAGAGGAAGGCGAAGCGCTCGCGCAGGGACCGCTTCGTGGCCTGCCAGTTGTACACCGGCTCCCGCTGCACCGACACCGGCGCCGGGGAGGAGGCGGACGAGGGCGAGGACGCCGCCCCGGAGGCCCCCTCAGGGCCGCCTGCCGTCGCCTCAGGGCCGCCCGCGGCCGCCATGACACCTCCTCGCAGGCCGGCGCAGGCGCACTCGCGCCGGGGGGGGAAGACCACGCCTCCCTTCCGCAATCCCCTCTGCGCCGGCGCACTCGCGCCGGGAGAGGCCGCCACGCCCCATCTCCGCGCCGGCGCACTGGCGTCCCGTTCTTCCTCACAATCCGGCCAAGCTCTTTCTGCGCAGGCGCACTTGCCCACCGCTTGTGTCTCTCTCTCTCTCTCAGGCCGGCCGGGGGGGGGGGCTTCTCACGCTCCTTCTGCGCAAGCACGCACAGAAGGCGGAGCTGCTCCAAATACACGAGACGGGCTGCTTCTGCGCAGGCGCACAGTTGAGAGAGCTTTACGCCAGGTCTTTCTGCGCAGGAGGACTACGGCACTCAACAAGCTTTGGCTTCATGACAGCGCAGGGAGCATGCGCCCAATCGACAAGGTGTTGCTAGACACCAAAACATGTAGAAGAGGCATCCCGCTACGAAAGTTCGTTTCCAGGTTTCCATTAGGAAGCTGTTAATAGAAATCAACAGAGCTCTCCCACAGAAATCAACAGAGAAGCAAAGAAGAAGAAGAAAAAAACCCAAATGTTCTTCACTGATTTTTAAGGACATCACGTTTCAAAGATTGCCATTGAACCGTAATAAAAACAAAAATATTGTGGCACATGGGTTGCATGCACGACGTGAACACTGCAACCCATAGGTGTTTAAAAACCCCGCATTAAGATTTGTTCCTGTTTGAATTTGAATAAATTAAATCATTTACAGTCTGGTCTAGTGCAATAGCCTCAGCTTAGTCATTTTTAGCTTCTGCAGAGAGTTCAGGCTTGATTTGACCCGGCACCCACTTCTTTGGCTTTCTGGTAGTCCCACATATCCCCCAAAAATCTCTCCTCTAACAATACATCTCGAATTAATCATAAACACCCCAATAACTGAACCATGGTTGAGAAAATCTTTGCCAGTTTCAATTTCTTCATGGTTAACACTCAAGTTTTGGAATCATTCTATGCTTATTATTTTGGGCTTCTCAAGGATCAACCGTAATCCTACTTTTGCATTTTCTTCCTTAATCTTCCTCAGTTGTCATTTCGCTGCTCTTTTCCACCAGCAATGTGGTGACACCCTTATCTCTTAAATTAACGAGGGCAGTGGAGAAGAGCGGCTCTGCCTAAACCAGCAACATGACACTTTTGCTTGCTTATGTGTGTGATGATTCCCATAAATGCACTCTCTAAGAGGGAGGGAAAATGTGATTTTGGCACTCTGCAGATGAATGTTAGCATCATTAGTTGGTGTGGACGGTGGGAAAACTGAGAAAAAATAAGCAAAGGAAACTGGGAAGAAAAAGAGGAAACTCCTTAAGGAAGAGAATCAGTAGGAGAGAAAGAGATCAGAAAGGGTTAATTTTGTGTGAATGTCACAAGAGTTTGCAGACTTGCTTGCTTTATTTTAGGACTGGTCTTTAGAACTTATCCACAGGCTTCTTCTTCTTCTTCTTTTTGAACTCCCTGTTTCCCGAACACAAAAATCTGTACCCCTCCATGACTAGAGTGTTTCCTGCTTTATGCTAAAAATTATATATGTCTATGCCCCCAGTAAGCACGCTGGAAGTGTTGCACAAGGAAGCCCTGCGGATGACAATAACCAGTGGAGAGTTTATTGCAGTCTACAAACTGCCACAGGAAAGTAGATGGAATAACTGAAAATACATTTTAAAGAGTTGGAGCCGTGTTCATCTTTGCAAGCATTTCAGCAAGAAACACAAAGCAAAACAAAATCAAGAAAAGAAAAGTTTTGGCACTTCAAAGACGGACAACTATATTTTAATGTAATCTTTTGTGGAAGTAGACCACGTGCCACGAATGTCTTCTTTTTTTTGCTTTTGCTTTGCTTTGTGTTTCTTGTTGAAAATACTTGTATTAAAATGCATCAAAATCCATAAATCCATAAAATGCACTAAGACACAGCCACACACAGACAGCCACACACACACTGACATCAACAGAAAACAAAGCAATTCAAAGGATGCCAGATTATTGTTTGGTAACACTTGGTCCTTGTGTTTTTATTGTAGTCATAAAAACATTGACACTGTCGTAGTGATGGAGAAACATCTGCCCTCAGGCAAACAGCTTGTCGGCCCTTGATATGCTCCCAAAAGAGGAGAAAAGGGATCCTATTTAAAGATCCTTGTAGATTGCAGCCTTCCCTTATGGATTTGTTAAAATTACTGAAACAGGAGGGCCCTTCTCAGATCACACAGCCCGCCAACGCGAGCTTGAGCCCCCAGAAAGCAGGAGCTGCACCCTCTTCGGCATCAATTCTGTGTTCATCACAATTCTCTTCTCCCTCACCCTGGGTAAGCCGGCTCAGGCTGGAGAGAGCGGCTGTCCTTTTGGCCAAGAAGGCTCCATTGGGACAACGACCAACTGCTTTCCTGCCGTCTCCCATCGTCTCCTCTGCCGAGTCTGGCTTTGTCGGGTCCTGTAACTTCAGTCAGACTCAAGACAGCCGCCCCATCCCCACGGCTCGGATCCGTCCGGGCCTGCCTCAAGACCTCAAGGGCCAAAAGAGAAGCTGTGTTGGCGAGAAAGACGGCCAGGCCTTGCAGGGCCGTAGAGACCGATCGCTCGGAGATGCGCAGGGGGGTCTGATCTCATTTGGAGTGAGATTTTGATCCTGGCTGTACCCCCAACCCTGGTCCACAAAGCCCCCCCCCCCCCGGTCCAGGATTCCCCGACGGTCTGCCCAACCTTTACAGGGGGCTTCTGGCTGCCTTCAGACCAGCTCCTTGTCTGCGGCTCGGCAAACATTTCAACAAGAAACACATCCACAAGGAACCGGTGTGAAGGTGGCACGAAGCACCCCCTGTAGGGCGGGCCGTTAGGGGAATCCTGGACCAAGGACCAGGACTGGGGGGGGGGGGGGGAGAGTGAGACCTCACTCCAGCATTTGAGGGGCAGTCCCCCCCACAACCCAGTCAGAAATCATCTGGTTGTTGTCACTTGCCATCCAGTTGCTTCTGACTTAGGATAAGTTCCCATCCTTCACAACCCTGCTCCACATTTGCCACCTTGAGGCCCTGGCTTCCTTCACTGAGTCAATCCCTCTCACCTTGGGTCTTCCTCTTCCCCCACCCACCCCCATTCCCCTTTACTGTCTTCCCCGCTCCCAGGTGCGGTATGGTGGATCAGCTGAGACTCAGGCGGCCTGGGTTCAAATCCCCCCACAGGTCCGCCCCGCCCTGGGCACCCTCCCATCCCTTGAGAGATCCGGGGGCGCGGTGAGGGTCCCCATCAGCTTTCAGCGACGGGACGGTGCCCAGCCCACCAGCAGAGGAGCCCCCCCACAAGTCTCAGAAGAAGCGTTCCTTGGGCGGACTACGGCTCCCATCCCACAGCCGTGGATTCTGGGGTTTGTAGTCCCCCCTCCCCCGAGAAAAAGAGGCAGGTTTCCCTGTCCGCGAAGGAGGGGAGGAGCGCTGGGGGCGAAGAGGCGGCCAGGCAGCTCGGGTCTCTTCCCGCCGCGGGGCTTGGCCAGCCGGGAGGGCGGGCGGGCAAGGGAGGCGCTGCGCGCCCGCGGAGGAAGCGCGGCCGGGGCGCCCGCCTGCCCAGCGCCGAGCCCGCCGGAGGATGAGCGCCTCGGCCGCCACCGGCGTCTTCGTCCTCTCCCTCTCCGCCATCCCCGTCACGTATCTCTTCAACGCCTTGGCGGCCACGAGAAGGTCGGAGCGGCGGCGGCGTGTTCGCGTGCACGTGTGAACGCGGGTGGGGCGGGAGGGGCGGCGGCACGCTTCGCTAGGGTGGCGATGTAAGTCCTTCAAGGGCGAAGGGCTGCGAAAGCCGAGGGAACCCGCGACCTGGGGTCCGGGAGGGGATGTGGAGGGCACACGTGTCTGGACGGCAGTTCACACGAACGTGCTTCTTCTAACGCTGCGGTCCTTCGGAGGGAAAACTTTGCGTCCTTCTAGGCTTCGCTTTTGCTGTAGTTTTTTGTTGTTGTTGTTTTGCTCACTTTTGCTTATTTTCGAGTCAAGGCGTCCGACTGAGGTGCCCGGTGGCGGTCCTGGGTGTGCTTACTTGGGAGGAGAGCACCTTGAAATCGGATCCCCCGTGCTTACTCGGAGAAGAGGAGAGTTTTAAAACCATCGGCAGACGAGAGTCGGTCGTTTGCTGACCTGGCCAGCCTGAGCACCCTGTGTCTGATTTTGCAGCCTCTGGTTTTGAAGGGTTTGCGTGGCTGGAAGGAAAACGTTTGCAAGAAGAGAAAACAAGAGGTCCATTGGGTTGCAGCAAAAGCAACCATTAATTTTGGGTCCCCCTGAAACAAATCAAAAGTTCTGTTTGGCACAAACTTTTGTAGATGGCGCAGCGGCCAGGGCATCTTCTGAAGCGGGCCAGGGGCCCCTTCCAGCCCAATAAAACCGGCCACTCCTTGAGGTGCCAAAAGATCATTCACAGTGAATGTCTATTCTTATTACGGATTGTTGTATATTATATGTAATATAATATATAAATATATCATCATGTCTTTCCTATTGGAAGTAAGCACCACTGAATTTAATACTGCTTACTCCCAGGTAAGTGAGGCGTACAGGGCGGTGAGCTTCCTTAGGACATCAGCCTGCTTGAGCCCAGGGGGACTTACCTCTGACTGCAAACGGCATCGGATCCTTTCGTAAAATATACGTTGTGTTCTTGAACTCTGCTAGACATAAAATGGTTGTGGCTTGTGACCAGGGCAGGGTGTGTGTGTGTGACCCCTTGGAATTGTAGGGTGAGGCAGCCCTCCCCCCTGATTCACAAGCCCCCCCCCCGTACCATGCACGACACGTGTTCCTAGATGGGTCTTACACACTTTGCACCCTTAGGGCCGTGGATCCTGTCCCCTCGTGTTTGCGTGGGTGGATGGGGTGCCCTTTGCCAGTAGTCCTGTATTTTGCATTATCTAGATGTAGGAAATGTTCGGGGGGGGGAGCCCTCTTTCCCTGCCAGGTGCCGGAGGAGGCCTGGGGGGGGGGGGGGGAGAGGCAGTGACAGGGTGGATAGAAAGAGGCAAGCCAAATCCCTTGGCTCGTTCGCTTGCATAAGCTGTGGGGGTATTTTTAGAAGCAGGGTTGCATGTGAGGGACATTGTGTGGAGAGCACAACAACAATAGCGAACAGCTGCTTTCTCCCGAGGAAGTGCCAGGAGGGGCTTCGTTTAGCCAAAGGAGTGTCAGGTCTCCTGCCCTGTTTAGGAGGCCACCGGCGTCCGGCCTGGAGACCCCAGCCGGGGTGTGGGGTCGGAGGGGAATGGGTTGCAGGGGTCAACACCCTGGGGCACCGGCTAGGCCCCACATCCTGGGGGGGCGCATTACTGCTGTGCAGAAAGGCGCCCTTTCTCCTGCAGGCTGCGGTGTCCTATTCACCCACCATCTCCGCGCATGGTGGCACAGAGGCAAGAGGAAGGCTTCGGGTGGTGCTTACGGGTGGCTGAAAAGGAAGGGAGGCGCAGTCCTCTTTTTGAAGGTCTCCTCTGTTTGAAAAGCCTGTCTGCTCCCACTGAAAGGCCGTGACTCAGATCAGGGGCCTTGAGGTTGCCCATCATCCACCGTGAGCTGGGCGTGGACAGCAGAACTGGCACACACCTTACGTCCATCGCCGCCTTCCCCATTCAGGTGTGACGCATTATAACTCTGCTTAGGTGATACAACCCATTTGATATGAACCAGGGTGCAGTTTCATGCCCACCAGCATTGCCGTCTGTCTTTTTCTTGCCATGCATGGCTTCCTTTCGGAGGATGTGTTGGTGGCACAAACATACGGGCTCCACACTCCCACAGTGGTACTAACACAACAACCTTACGGTGCGGGGTAGGGTTAGGCTTAAAAAATGTTGATTACTCCAGTGAGCATGGAGCGGAGGGGGAAACTGAAACCTGAGTCTCCTTGGTCTTCAGTGAATAGCATTCCCTCAAAGCTTACAAGCTCGGAGGAGAGAAAAGAGCACACACAACATTTGTGCCTTTGTTTGCTGGCACGCTTTTCAAGTAAAAATCTGCAAACTGTGTGCTCATATTGTAGCTTTAGAGAAATGCCTGCCTGTCATAATTTGAAGAAGGGAAGGAGCTCGCAACTAAAATAGCTTTATCAGCAGTTTGGAAAACGAGGCTGAGAGCAGAATTTGTCTGCAGGCTAGAATTCAAAAGCATGTCAGGAAACAAGTGATGATAAAGGAACTGTGAACACATATGGAACCGTTATCATTAGCATATTTGCAAGATGCACAATACAGGCTGGATGACTCTAAGGTGACAACAAGGTAGCCATAGAAGAGCTGTAGTACGTTCCATAAGTGTTTATTTCAGATCATGAACCAAAGAAACAGAAATGGTGGTTTAAGAGTCTCCCCATAACTGCTGGAAAGGGCCCTAACACATCTAGCAAATGATCTGTACAGTTGTGGGGGCAGCAATATGAAGATAGATAGCCTAGGTGTTTCCCCTTTGTCTTTTCTAGATCTTCCTGTAGATTGTTAATCTTTGTCTTCCTTCCTTCTCCTCTCTCTGAAGTCACTTCCTGCTTCTTCTTTTTTGCCTTCGTGTTTTATCTGGACAGAGCAGCAAACTTAGAAGCATGGAAGCCAGCCATTGGAGCTTCAGCAATACCTTCCAGTTCCTTCTCATCCTGTGCGGTCTTTAAAAGGATTTCCTGTGTGATAAACAATAACTTCCCTTTTTCTTTTTCCATAATGCTGGTCTTCAGAATAATGACATCTTCTCAATAGTAAACAAACTCTGCACTAGGCCATTGCATTCTGCCAGTAACTAAGTTAAACACAGTATGAATTTTCAAACTTTCAGCTAAACCAAAGAGTTGTACTTTGGATGGATCAGTCATTCCCCTTCCATGCTTGCTCTTTCTGAGGGTGTGTGCATTGATTTACAAATGGAAAAAAACAAACCGTCGTTTTGTGCAGAAGTGAAAGATAGCTGAATTTCTCTCTTCCTCTTTCTCTCTTCTTCTCCCCAACTTCCCCTTCTGGTTTTAACCTCTGCAGCTCTTGGGTCATCGTTGCAGTCGGATTGCTGACTCTGCTGTTAGTGGGTGTAGCAGCTCGATTTTTGGTGAAAAGGAAACCACCCCGAGACCCACTGTTTTATGGTATGTGTCAATGTGCTGCAGGTTGGCTATGGGATTTTGCAACAAATATTTCCCCTCTCTGGCTGTTGACTTGATTTAATGGGAAACCATGGTTTCCTGTTACAAGAACAAGCTGTGCAGAAGCTCTCTATCCCTCTCTTTCATGTGCATGGGATGTCGAAAGCTGTGATATAGAATTTTAAAGCAAGCCACAATTCCCTTTGATCCATGTTTAAACTGTGGTTTGTGAGAGCAACCTGGGGGGGGGGGGAAGCTAGTTTCTGATCCTGGCTTGTTTTATGAACAAAATTTAACAGATCATAAATGCTTCTTTTCCTCATGGGCATGAAAGGGTGTGAGGAACATGCAGAGCCGATGTCTTTGTGGCTTGTTCTTGTAGCAAGAAACCATGGTTTCCTGTAACACCTGAATCAAGCCTGTGTATGGCTAAGATTGTATAGCATGAATGACTTGAACAAGGTAATAGCTAGAATATTAAGACTAAACAGTATTAAAATATTAGAACTGGTCAAGGTTACAAAGGGTGGCTTATTCTACCCCCATTTACCACCATGTTATCTCAAGAAGGTCAGCATGGCATCCATTAAATTATTTTGGCTAGCTTTGCAGCCGTTACACTACCCTGGCTTTCTAACTGAGTATTATGTTTTTCAAAAAAGCTTAATGCTTTTTCAATAACATATTAAGCTTGAATGAAAAACCACACTCTCAGTGAGACATATATAGGCCTAAATCCATTCACCAGCCCTATCCAAAGCAGTGGCATCAAACCAGTTCCTGAATGCTAGGTCAACTCTTCTGTGCATCCCCTTGACTCAGTAGGTCTAGTCTAGTTCAGAACACTCGTTAGATTTAGGCCCTAGTTAGTGTGCATGCTAATTCCTCATTTTCTTTTTCTTTTTTGATCCCCATAGTTTTTGCCGTATTTGCTTTCACCAGCATTGTCAATCTGATCATTGGGCTTGAACATGACGGAATAATTGATGGATTCATGACTCATTACTTGAAAGAGGTAGGCTCGTCGTAATGGCTGAGGGAGATGGCTGTGCGCTCTGAATGGTCATTTTTTTACACTTGGGTAAAAGAATGAAAAGGCTCAAGAACTATAGAGCCAAGGGAGAGGGGGTGCCACCACAATCTCCCGGATAGAAGCTGGTGATTCTGAGGGGGGCACTGAATTGTTTATGCTATAATCCGGAGGAACTCTCCAAGGTGCTGAAACTGTTGGGGCTGGAATAGAATTGAGCCCCTTCTCTATCTGCTGATTTATTTAGCTTTTGTGCCACCTTTCTCCCAGGGAAGGGGCACGGCCGAGCTCCTGGAGAGTTCCCGTGAAGTTCGGATTAAACACAGTGTGGATCGACTGCTCAACTAGGGCACTGGCAGAGCCTCCTGGTTTTATTTATTTATTAAATTGGCATGAAATGACCAACTGTTTTGGGAAGAGGGGAAGGAATTGGCCATTTTCAGCTATTTTAGATGGTGCGGGGGCTGTGACTTATTTGGGGGCAGTAAAAGCCCTTTTTCAAAATTGATAATCCCAGTCGCATCTGGTTTTGACATAAGACCTGAGGGCTCCTAAATAAGGTATAGGGGATGGTTGAAAGGGTCACAGTGGACCATTGCAGTCCGGAAAAAGAAAAGGGTGTGAACTAGACTAGAGGATGGGGGTTCAGGACTACATATGGGCATCCCTCCAGGCTTCTGGACCTATCCTGCTGCTGCTGTGAGAGGATGTATCTTTGTGGGCTAATGCCGTTGGCGCCCCTCAAGTAAGGCAGTAAAATATATTGGCCTCAAGTAAGGCAGTAAAATATAGTGATCCAGCCATTCCTTTGAAGGGCTGAATGACAGCCTAAACTAACAGCCTAGTTATGCCTCTAAATCATCTCTTGGGATGGGAGCCTAAATCCATTAAAGTCATTGTTGGGCCCTTTTATTGCCTTCGTGTTCTGTTGAGCTCATGGCATTCCTTCTGGCTTTGCTTGGTGCTCACGATGGACTTGTAGGGAGGTGAGGTGAAATCGTGTCCTGCTGAGGGCAGAGAAACTCACACTGGGGGCCTAACATTTCCCTGCATGAAGGGTAAACACTTCATCCTTTCTCACAGAATTTGGGGGAAAGAGTGGCAGTTCTTAGGGAAAACCAGCTTAGTTTTGCCTCTAGATTCAAGAATACAATTGGGTTCGGAATCCTCATGTATACCGTGTTTCCCCAAAAATAAGACAGGGTCTTATATTAATTTTTGCTCCAAAAAACTCATTAGGGCTCATTTTCAGGGGATGTTTTATTTTTTTTCATGTACAACCATCTACATTTATTCAAATACGGTCATGTCATCTTCTTCTGGTTGCTGCACAATGGTGGAGGGTGGGGTTTCACTTAACTGGAGCTTATTTTGGGGTAGGGCTTATATGACGAGCATCCTAAAAAAAACCATACTAGGGCTTATTTTCAGGTTAGGTCTTATTTTCGGGGAAACAGGGTAGGATTGTGCTGTTAGGCAATCCATTTTTAATTAATTTTTTTTTAAAGGAGTAGCTGTGTTTTAATCCATACCTGTT
This sequence comes from Intellagama lesueurii, assembly GCA_037013535.1. Classification (NCBI taxonomy): domain Eukaryota; kingdom Metazoa; phylum Chordata; class Lepidosauria; order Squamata; family Agamidae; genus Intellagama; species Intellagama lesueurii. Next base: position 2,594,731 of record JBAJHW010000011.1, read on the forward strand.
GCAGCACAACCAATAAAGGCTCTTGTGGCTTTATTTCTATTAATGTTTGTATTTTTGAATTGTCATGATGCCTTGAGAGGTTTTTTTTGTTTTGTTTAGCAAAAGGTGTCTAATTTAGTCTTAATATAATTATTGGCCAGAATCTTACCGTTGATTTATGCATGTGTAAGGGAAATTGCGTATGTCTGGATGGCCACTTGCCATCATTATCAAGGTGTGGGTTGCTTTTCTGGGTGTCCAGCCAGGAACGCTACCCATATCTAGATGGGCAATAGGGTTGTAGCTATTATTATTCTTATTGATCTCAGAGAGTAGCAGTTCTGCTAGCTGAACCATGAGATGTGACTTTCAGGAAAAAATATATATTTCTGTCTAGATTGAATGAATTTTATCAGGCGTGTTCTTTGCAAGATGGTTTTCATTCCTACATCCCTGACATGCTGTCTAACTATATCCATCACTCTGGTACCTGTTTTCCATAGGGTGAACCTTATCTGAACACAGCTTATGCCCACATGATATGTTTCTGGGATGGCTCAGTTCATTATCTGATGTATCTCATGATGGTGGCTGCCATTGCATGGGAGTAAGTGGCTTTCACATCTTCTTCTTTTTTGCCATTGCATTATTGTTTGTTGATCTTTCGTGCTTATTTTTTTTTTTTAAGGTTGCAAAGTAAATGAAACTCAAAGACCTTGCTTTTTGTGCCATTTACATATCAGGCCTTTTATCGAGCAGGAAAAAAAGAAAAGAAAATTTATGCTACTGTTTGACAATGGAAACCAATTCCCAGCTAAATTCAGGGCCGGCTCTAGCATTAGGCAGATTGAGGCAGACCGATTTGAGTCATGTCTTGAAAGGAAACCAAACGATTAATTATTTGATTCATTCTAATTGGATTTGGAAGTCCTTGTAAGCTTGCCTTGGGTGATAAAACAATGGATGTTTTCTAGGTTGCCAATCCACTTTGACTTTGGGAGCTGTATCGCTCTGCTCTAAATTTTTGGACTGCGACTCCCAGCATCCCTTGCCATGGGCTACACTGGAAAGGGTTAATGGGAGGTGTAGTCTGGCATCAAGTGGAGGGTTGTGCTTTGCCCACCCCTGAGTTAAAGCAATCACAATGATGGATGGGTTTTGAGTCCTATCTTTAGCAAGAATAACACTTTCTCTCTCTCAGTTCCTCTCTCCCTCTGTATCTAAATGCTTCCTGGGTGTTTACATTCTTACAACCTGTGTCTCCAGTTGTGCTCACCATGGATGTCGGGAAAAAACCCAAGCATTTCTGTTGCAGGGAAGGTTACCGGACGATCGGGCTCTACTGGCTGGGATCGATCATGATGAGTGTTGTCGTCTTTGTGCCTGGAAATGTTGTGGGTAAGGAAGTGTTACTTCCCTGACTTTGCTTTGTGAAACTGGACCAATAGCTTTTTTCACAATCAGGAGCGAAAACCGAGGCAGGTCTGGGGGCTGTTTTTGTGACCCGCGGGACCCTCTGAGGGACACACAGACTGCCCAAACACTGCATCTCCAAAGGCCTAAAAGCCAAACTTTTTGGGATCAAAAATGGATTTGGGGGGATATTTAATTGGGCAAGGCACAATTGTGAAATATATGAATTTGTAGGTTTCCAGAAATTTCCATTCATCTATTTTGCCAGAAGAAGAGGTTATGCTGGTGGAAGGCTGAAGGATGCAAACTCATGCCATAGATTTTTGTTGTGTACTTCAAACAGCTTGTGCATTTGGTGTTCTGTACCTCCCAGGAGGAAAAACAACAGGAAAAAAAAGAGAACATTTTGTTTTTCCATTAGCACTTAACTCTTGAAACACAATTCACTAAGAGCTGGTTCAGATCTTTGCAAAATGCTCCGTCCGGAGCCATGCTTGTACTTCTGGGAGCGCAGTCATTAGCAAGGAAGAATGGATGCTGGGGTTGTTCCCTGTGGAAACTTGTTGATGTTATGTGCGAGGGCTTAAAAAGCTGCACAGTGGAAAACTAGATCAGGTGGGGAGAAGACACCACATATAGATGCAACCTTGACTCATCATTATGTCTTAGCAATGCTAAAATAGCGAGCTTTTAGACAGCCTGGCATGGTGGCTTTTTATGTATCAATCAGAAACCTGTGTGGCAATATTGATCACATTTTTTTCCTTAGGTTATAGAAAAGGGATCAAACATAAATTGTTGTTTTGAAAGACGAGGGAGAGAAAAAAAATATCCCAAATGCCAATAGATTCCACTTACATAAATATTTCAAATGGGATTCCTTCTGTCATTGCTCAGGTAGCTACAGGATGAGATTTCTCCCGTTAGTGTTATTTTTCTTTCTTTCCTTTCCTTTAGTTTCTAGTTATTTTTGAATTCTGTAGCATTCGTAATACTTGAGGAAACAATTCTTAAGAAGCAGGCTTTGCAAGCAGAGATGATAAAACATTGCTGGGAAAGCCAGCCTCAAGCATGGAGTGTGTCCATGCTGGCTCAGTGGCTTTGGGGCCACTCTTAAGTCAGGCACGGAAGAAAAACCTGTTATATTCTGATGAAACGCCAAACGCAGAACGTCTTTGGTGCTTTATATGGTCGTTTATCCCTGTTGGTGCAATGATGTCATGGGAGAGGTAAACATCCCCCAGATGTGGTGCAAATGAACTAAACAACGTTGCTCAAAAATGGAAGCAAGAGGATTATATTTGAGAGTCAACTTTCAAGTGCCTTCTCTAGGAGCACGAAAACATTCGCTCTTACACACAAATAATCCACAGCTCAAAAAATATTAAATTCTCTGTGTCTTGAGTGCTAGGCTAATTCAAGTCTCCATCAATATCTCGGGGAGTCACTTACACAGAGAGGTTGGAAAGGTAAACAGGCATGGGAATGCAACTGACCGACACGTCAAAGGATCCATCAACAGTGCTGTCCGAGACATGCACTGTAAGTTCTCTTAGCTCAGTGGGGCTTATTTCCAGTTCGTTGTGCACATAGGACTAAAGGCGAGTACTTCCCAGGCAATAATCTAGTTTTGTAAAACTCCCCTGTGAAAGGCTTCATCCTCCGAATGCTCAGCTTTTCATTTGTTTTGTTGATGAACAGGGAAATACGGAACAAGAATTTGCGCGGCCTCTTTATTAGCTATTCCCTACATCTGCCTCCCAGTCTGGGCTGGTTTCAGAATCTGTAGTCAAGCAGCAGCAACTGGAGACTTTACAGCCAAGGTAACATCTTTGTTCATTCTCGCGCCTGTTCTTTATGGGGAAAATGCTGAGCAGAAACATCGGTTGAATTGCAAAACAATTTCTGCTGTATGGCTTAAAAACAAATGGTGTATGTGGGGTCTCCCTCTCCATCTCTGTTCTTCTTGCACACTCATTCACACTAGATTATAGGGTAGCATTCTTAAGATACTTGAAAGGTAGTTACACAGAGGAGGGGCAGGATCTGCTGTTGATCATTCCAGAGTGCATGCTGAGTAGGGAAATCTAGAAGTTAAATTCTTACGATAGATAGATAGATAGATAGATAGATAGATAGATAGATAGATAGATAGATAGATAGATAGATAGATAGATAGATAGATAGATAGATAGATAGATAGATTTATTTCTAAACTTTGCTTCTCCAGTGAAGGTAAGAAGCCTTCTTGCTTTGTTTCTCAAAGTTGCATCCCTTTTTCTGCTTCTGCATATGTTTATGCAGTGGGTGTATTTCAGCAAAGTTTTGGATCACTAACTTGGCAAACTTACAAGCAAGCTCTGTGTTTATCCAGCCGTCTGCTATTTAATGCCAGAAAGATTTCCGTAGTTCCTTTGGGAATTCTCTCTCTCTCTCTCTTTCTACTCCTCTGGCTGGCTGCAGTTTTACATTTTAATCGTTTTTCTTTAAACATCAAAACAGCTGCCTTCCTCACCCCTGGCTTTAATTGTTATGGGAAGTTGTGCAGTTACTCAGATCTAATGGAAACGGTGAGGTTGCTCTGTAATATGAAGGAAACCAGAATAACAAGCCAGGAAGTGTGTGGCCACATCGGTGGCCCTCTCTCTGTCTTATTTCCCACTGGTAAAATTGGGAGAAAAAGGGGCTCAGATTTCAGGCTGAACGGGGTGGCTCATGACGGAACAATTTCATTTGAAGCTGGAGGCTCAAAACTTCTCCTGTTATTCCACATAACTTGGAGGTCTGCTGCTTTTTGAGATAAGGAGAGTTCCTTAAAGCTGGAAGCCACTGGACAAGGGGAGGAGGCGCATGTTTGTAATAGCGTTTTTTCCTTTTGTATACTTTCTGCGTCCTGTTGTTGTTAAGACCTCAGACGGGTTGGCAGCCAACTCATGGGACTTGGTTTGGTTCCAGAAGTCCGGAACACGGGCTCCACTCAGGTAGCCGTTTCCTGTTTACCGTGAACCCAAGCGCATGGGGAAAAATTATGCAGTGCGCTTAGAATATCTTCAAAATGAAAACTACTTGCTCGCTGCTTCGGTTCCCGCTTCCACTGTTTTCCGTCTCCCTTCCCAGGCCAGCTCTAGATTTTGTCAAAAGCTGTGGAAGAGACCCTCATCCAGAGAGCCAGTCTCCACGAGAGCAGGTGGCTCGATCAGTTGCTGTCAGAGCCGATATGAATCCCATTGATTCTGGAGGATGACTCACGGTTTGCAGACCAGAGCTGACAGGGTCGAACGCTGGGATGTTTCGATTAGCAGGGATAATTTGTGTCGTCTGCCACCTGAATGTTAACGTTCCAAACACAATGTGACATGCTGAAAATATATTCATTTAGTATAGCACGAGCTTTTCATAATTGCCTTGGAAGGCTTTAATCCATGAAATCTTACATTTGTTAGACATTACCGTGTAACGAGACTCTTCATTAGTAGGCTGCTAATACAGCTGCTCCCTCTGGAAATTTCTGCTTTAGGCTATTCAAGATGCACACCAGAAGCGGCTTTGGAGAAGACCTTTAGATCTGGTCCTGGCGGCGTACTGCATCTTTGCCACTGGTTTTTGTCTTTTCCGGGGCATGGTAAGGGGTTCTCCTTAAAGACTTTATTGCTTGGTGTGCAGTTTCCAACATAAGCATTACAAAATGTAAGACAGATAGACTACAGCCCAAAGGAGGGGAGAAAACCATGCAATGGGATTTGTAGTCCATCCCCCTCCTTGTAGAACGGTGTTGGACGCTCCTTCTGTTTCTGTTCTCTTTATTATTTCTTACTCCAAGAAATCCAGTGATCTTTGGGTGTGCATGGGATTAATCTACAAGTATGGCAGGTGTTAGAAATGATCATGACATGAGCATTATTCCTCTCTAGATATATATCTAGATTGTGGGACCATTTCAGTAGACGTGTGTGTGTTTTTTGTCCTCTCTCTCTCTCTCTCTCTCATGTTCTGACCTCTCTTTCCCTCTTTTTGATGTGGGGTCATTGGGAAAGTGGTTGCTTAAGACTGTGGTTCTTCTCAATCTCCCAGAAGTCCAAACCGTAGGGCTGGCCCCTAAGGCTTCTGTAAATTGAAGTCCAGAACTCCAAATCTGGAGACTTTAAAGCTGAGCCTTGCTGGTCTGAAGCCAGCTGGAGAAGTGGTGAACCAGGAGCTTTTCTGATCAGCAGCTCAGGCCTTCAACTGCTTTCACACGGCATCGGCTTTGAGTCCGAACGTGGTTTTGGTTTCTCTTTAGATCGCCTTGGACTGCCCGGTCGAACTGTGCCGACTTTACAGCCAGCATCAGGAGCCATACCTCAAGGATCCTTCTGCCTATCCAAAACTCCAGGTAAAGAAGGGATCCGTTGCAGAATCAAAAAAAGAGTTCCTTTTTTAAAAGACTGCAGTTCTGAGAGTTGCAGGATTCTTGGAGCTGCAGGCAAAAATAAATAAATAAATAAAAATAAAATAAAAGATTAAAAGGCGGCGGGGGGGGGGGGGGAATGCCACCCCATTCTGTCTTTCCACCCAAGTGGAAGGCTAGCCAGAAGGACTCCTCTTTTGAAGGTGCACAAGACGCCAAGGGCTAACCTCTCTTCTCCTGTGCAGATGCTGGTGTACATGTTCTACTCTGTGCCGTACTACGTAATCTCACTCTATGGCCTGCTCATACCTGGATGTTCCTGGATGCCTGATTTAACCCTTATACATGCCGGAGGACTAGCTCAGGTATTACACTTCTGTGACCACCTCTGGAATACTGTGTTCCGTTTGGGTTGCCTCACCTGAAAAACCGTATTATCGAGTTGGAACAAGTGCCCTAAAAAGCAGCGCAAGGGATCCGGGGAGACTGGAACAAGCAGAGGAAAGGGTGCCGTCTTTGAGGTGGCCTAGCTTTTTGGACATTCTTGCCGCACAGCCAACCCTGTCTTGCTGCCCTCGTGCGTAGCCGAGAACCCAATCCCCTTGCCGGTTGTACCGTGTGCATGGGAGGCACAGACGGGGCCTCCGAAGGGCAGGGAAATGGGTTCTGGATCAAAAAAAAAAAGAAAAGAAAAAAAAGGCTGAACTCTCTGCAGAAGCTAAAATGGCTCAGACGAACCAGTGGCTGAAATCCTGAAATCCTAGCAAGTCGCAACTAAAGTGTTGAATCACTAGGGATTGGATGGAGTCAGTACCTCCCCCCAAGTCCTCATCATTCAGTGAGCCTATTCTGGTTGTGGCTTGCTAGGCTAAGCAACAGGATTTCAGCCTATCGTACTTGAGACATATCATGAAAAGACTGTCCTATTAGGAAAAGCGGAAGGCAGGAGGGAAAAAAGGTCAACCGAACGTGAGATGGGTCGATTCGATAAAGGAAGCCACAACCTTTCAAGAGCTCTTTAAGGCAGGATTTCCCTCCTGTCATCATTTGAATATTTTTTCCCCATCTTGAGCTATATTACTATTGTTGTTTTTTATTTTATTATATTGTTTTTATTTTATCTATTATTGTTAGCCACCCAGAGTAGACTTTGGTCTAGATGGGCGGGGTATAAATTTAATAAATAAATAAATAAACCTTTAGTTTGCAAGACCTGAGCTCAGTGGTTAACTGAGGGGACCTTTGGAAGGTCATTCATTAATCGCATCACCGTTAAGTTGGAGCTGACATGACAGCGCATCCAAGGTTTGGATGGAGGGAAGGGATATTTCAGATGATGACCTCAGCCTCCACAATCTTGACAACAGACGCACAGGCCACACAACCTTTCCCATTGTCCTCCTTTGACTCTTCTCTCTCTCAGACTTGGCAAGGCATATTTGCCAACCTTTGGCCATGCCCCCCCCCTACCCCAGAAATAACTGGCCACTTCACTCCACCCCTGACCTGTTAACATTTCGGTTAGTCTAATGGCCCACGTTCCACCCTTCCTCCTCCCTCCCGGCAACAGTTCAGATGAAAAAATGTGGGTGCAAGGCTGTAAAAATGCAAACGAACTGTCACTCGAACCGGAGGAGAAAGAGACAGAAGCAGAGAAGGCCACCTATCCCGGGGGCTCTGCCATCACGTCTATCTTTAAACGCTTGTTTAGGCTAAAAATATTCCTTGGCTCAGCTCTCTTCTCTGTGTATAACCTTAGATGTAAATTTACTCGGCGCTCCAGAAGAGTACCATGGGAGCTTTCCCAAAAGCCCCTCACCCACTTTCGATAAAGGCAAAGGAGCAGGAATCTCTCTGGAGGAAAAAGAGAAGTCACACCACCATTGTGTTGCCACATGAAAAACAAAACAAAACAAAGCGCACCGTGATCAGATTTGGGGTTTTCTGGAATCACGGTGTGCGGTTTTGTCCCTGGGCTGTTGCAGAGAACCGTAAGGTTTCCTTGCACGAGGGGGCTGTTTATGACTTTGCGATTCTCAGCAGGATGCTGAAATTGCAAGGATCTGTTAATGCACCCATCTCAACCGTGACTGGAGTTTAAAGAGAGACTGAACCAACTGAGATTTTGAATGTAGAAAAGTCAAATTGTTTGGCTTTCATCCAAGAAAGGCAGAAACAGATGAAATGGCAGCTTTGCAATTAGAAGCAAAGGGGCAGTTAAAAAATAAAGGACGTTTGATTATCCTCACATGACCTGGGAGGATAATGTTTTGCCATCTTTTCATGGCAAAACGGTGCAGGATTCCACTTTTTGTTCGCCAATGTAAATCTGATGGCCATGTTAGTCATGTAGCATTTTTAAGAAGTCAGTTTTAAATAAAGCCATATACAAAAATCATAGCTGGCACCACTGTAGTCATTTTTCCTTTCTCACACAGTGGCTATCCTGACATGTAAATAACGTTAACTGTTGCGATGCCCAAGGCCATCCCTGCAAACAAGCCATAGTTTGTGAGCCAGATGCATACAATTACAAGCCATGGCTTGTTGTTAGCTTATGAATTCTGGCTTGTTGAAACCATGGGTTGTTGTGAATGGTGGTTTGCCCCTGGCTTGTTTTCCCTGCAGCTTTCACTGAATCAGGTTGACAAAAGAGCCAAGAGAGAAATGGGCCAGAAATAATTGAAAGCAAACTGTGGTTTGCTTGGCTAACTGTAAGAGAATTTGCAACTTAGAACAATCAACGGTGACTGACATAAACTGTGGTTTAGTGTGATGTGTGAAGGCCCTGATCACTGCCTCCCACTTACATCTCTGTTTCTTTTCTATAGGCTCAATTTTCTCATGTTGGTGCTTCTCTACATGCCAGAACACCCTACATCTACAGAGTTCCAGGAGAAGGAAAGATGTGGTTTCTTATACTCAACGTAACTTTCGGAGTTGTTCCCCAGCTGTTGGCTTACAGATGTGTCCAGAGTCCAGAGTTTTTCTTAAAGCCCAAGCCAGATGAAAAGGCAGAGTAAGAATTTCTGTCATGGGACTGCTGTTAACAAATTCTGTGCGGTTCCTCCTGAAAGAAGCCTCACAACCTTGTGTTTTTACACACCAGTGCTGAGAATAAAGACTTCTCCCTTTCATAAATCTTCTCGAGACCTTGCTTTCATGGGATTCCAGTAGAACGCAAGTAGGCCGTCTTGATGTTAGCTGAGAATTTCTGGAAGACAACACCTTAAGAGGTGGTCTCCTTTGTGTGGTTATGTGGTGTCCAGTTGCTGCCTAACAGGGTTTTCAAAGTGTGTGAGATGTTCAAAAGTGTGGGTTCCTGTTCGAATCCAAGGTGCCTGAATCCTGGCCTGACGCTCCATCCACCATACCTTGCCAGCTCTCTGGTGTCTTTTCACCGCGGGTTTAACGCACGGCAGAGCTGAAGGCGGTGCATGAAATGGGAACAGACTCTGCCTATCCTCAGCATCATTTCCTCCAGTTGTTTGGGGCTTTTCACGACACCTGCATTGCCATGGGTACAGATGGAAACCGACTTTTGGCATGCAAAAGTGTACTGTCTTGCAGCCGTTCCCATTTTTTTTTCATCTCAGCCTAGTCAGGCGGCCGAATGAAAACTGCAGACAGAAATTCTGTAGACCATAAATTCGTGACACCGTCATGGATTGAAAGATGAAAAGGGTTCTGCATTCTAGGTACCAATGCACTCATCTCTAGTCCCCTAAATAGATCATGAGGTTGGGCCACTTGGCTGGGCTAGTGGGCACATTTTCTGCCCCAGGGAATCTTCACCGGAGTGAGGGAGGACCACAACACACCACAAAACCGGGAATTCGGAGCACCATGAAGAGAGAAGGTGTGATGGCAGGGGAAGGCGACTCCTAGCCTGTCACAATGATCCCATTTTCTTTATTTGATGGTTTTTGTATGGCGGGATGGGGGAGAGTTTGGCCACATTTCTGTGCTCTGTCTTTGCAAAGTAAACGTGTCAGACCAAAGGCATGAAAGCCACAGCACATGGAATACTTTGCTAAGCTGCTTTGGCCACACAAGCCAATTACAAATTTAACCGAAGGCAGATTTAAACAGCTTTAGACAGCTCTAAATGGTACTCTACTCACCCAGCCTGCTTTGTACAAGTTTCGTATTGAGTTGAATCTACTTGGCCCTTCCTTCCTGCCCCCAGCTGACCAGAAACTGGAATATAACGAACACTTCTAATGTAATGTTGCAGACACCCACTCTTTCTTCCTCTATATTGCTCCTTCTCTCCTTCCACTGTTGCCTGGCCCAAAGCTGAAACCGACTGCAACCTGATCAGGGCAGAGACCTGCCTTTTCTGCTCAGTGCACTTTGGCCAAGAACTAGGTGGCCCTCTGCGAACGAACATGAAGCGGCGTTGGGGAAGCATGACAGGATCCACTCTATTTTGGAATTGTGGTTGGTCTTAAGAAGAATATACTTCCCAAACTGTGGGTGTTTTCCTTTGGTTTGTTCCTGTGGACTAACACAGCTACCTTCATTTCTGTTCTTGTGAGTAGCTGACACTGCCCTGCACGGCCCTACTTGAAATACTAGTCATAAATCAAGAACCACGGAACAAATGAATTTGTTTTTTGAAAATGTACACAGCCTTTGCTTGGGCCTGGTTCTTGAGAGCTTCACACGCTACCCAAGTGCCATAAATAAAAATAGCATTGGGACATAAACAGCCAAATTTTCCCTTGCATTTGGGTGTTCTATTAGAACCAACTCAGTGTTAACAGAATGCGTTGCTTTAATACTCGAGTTACATGAATACCTCACATTATTACACGTATGAAGCCAAATACGACGCTAACGTAGCTGCTTACAACCTCAAACCTTACTCCCGATACACATTCCAATAAATTTATTCTGTAAAAACAATAGTTTTTTTGTGGGTTTTTTTTTTTGAATTTTTTCCCCTGGTTTTTTTTTTCTTTTTTGTACAGTAAACTTTTCAACTACAAACCTTGAGTACGCGAAAGATGTTTCAAGGACAAGCATTAACAAGGATTGATAAAACCGGACTAAACCCATATGTTTCCACAATAAAAGCTGGCATTAAAAAATAAATAAAATTCTCTATACTCACAATAGCAACAATAATGTACACAGAATGATGGACTTTGGAATGCTTACTTACTCATCTAGGTCTAGTTTTGAAAGTAGAAAAAACCAAAACGAAAACCAAAATGATGACAAGGATCTTTCCTTTTTTCCTCTTCCTTTCTTCCTCTTAAGCCTTTCAGGTTTTCCTTTCCAACTGGATGTGTCTGGGCTTTGTTTCACGTAGGGCTCCCATCTCACCATTAAGCTTAAAAACGGAAGGCGTTCAAAACCAAGTTTGAGTTCAAATTTGCCTTGGCCTTTGGGGGAGGGAAAAAAGTTCCATGTATTCTTCTAAAGAAACAGAAAAGGACTTCCACTAAACTCCACATATAGAAACTAAGTCAGAGAAATTTACGTTACATCATGATCTTGAGAAGTATTAAGAGTATAGCTAGCTAGGTATTTTCTAATAAAGAAAGGTATTTTCTTACAATATTGACTTTTTTTCTTTTGAGTAGGATTGCAACTCAAGTACATTTTGTCAGGTTTTTAAACCAGAGATGTCCAACTTCTGTAGGATAGGAGGGGACCGATTTGAATCTCCAGACAGTTCTTAGAAGGAAGAGAAAGGATGGAGAGTTTTTGATGCACACAAGCCTGTTTCTCCCCTTTCTCGTGGATGGACAAAGTTGGTACCCTCTTGACGTCAGGACTTCACAGAAAACAGACTCCAGGCGCTGAGTTACATACAAATATGTACATCTACATATTGCATACAAAATCCAAAAAAGAGATGGGAATTATCTCCTATTACTTACAACTTGAAAATATTCATTTTTATTTTTTTTTGCTTTCCTTTTTCCTGACCAATGAAATGGGAAGCAAATTTTTCTCCTAGGTTGACTGTACTTTTGAGGGGAATTGTGGTGGTGGGGTGGGGGGTGGGGGGTCCCGAATGAAATTGGTTCAGGGAACCAGATCTAGCTTATGGGCTGCCAGGTGGCTATCCCGGGTTTTAAACCATTCTTTCTTTCTTTCATTACTTTTAAAACCGAAAATACACAAGGAAGGATGGACACAAAGTTGTTTCAAAAAATGCACGGTGTGTAAAGACGAACAGCATGGAGGGATTCGGGCCCAGAGACCAGTTGTTTTCTAAGCAAGTTTATCTTTATTCTTTTTTAAAAGAAAGGCAAAATTCAGGACTGATTTTTATTTATTTTTTTTTAAAGGGGGGGGGTAGGGTTTGCCTTTTCTTTGGGGCAATGGGAAGGGTATCTAAAAACTGGGGGATGCTGGCAATTATGTTGAATGTCCCACTTTTGCAGAAAGAAAGAGCGCTGTTGTGCGATTAAATAAAACAATGTTCAGAAAAGGAAATGGGTGGGTGGGAGGGAAGAGGGGAGCTGAAACTCATTTGCCGACAAGGAGGAATGTGACTAAATGTGCATACAGATATGCTGCTGATGAACAGATGTGCTGACTTCTATCAAATCCAAGAATATTAGACAACCAAACACGAAACTTTCTTGTGTCTTCCCTTCATACTCAGCAGCCAATATGTTGGTTAAGTCTGGGAAGAAATGGGAAGAAAAGGTGAAAAGATGTCTTTTAAAAAAGAAAGAAAAAGAAAAAAATCCTGTTGAGTGAACAAACACATTTTCAACCAATGAATTTTTTTTTTCTTCCAGGGAGTTTCCCTCGCATTGCTCAGAGGCAGTTACAGTAGGATCCCACCCCCCTCTGGATTGGTGATGCTGAAAAACACAGATTAAAGCAAACACGATACATAGCATGCTCACTGGAAGGACAGATCCTGAAGCTGAGGCTCCAATACTTTGGCCATCTCATGAGAAGAGAAGACTCCCTGGAAAAGACCCTGATGTTGGGAAAGTGTGAAGGCAAGAGGAGAAGGGGACGACAGAGGACGAGATGGATGGACAGTGTCATCGAAGCGACCAACATGAATTTGACCCAACTCTGGGAGGCAGTGGAAGACAGGAGGGCCTGGCGTGCTCTGGTCCATGGGGTCACGAAGAGTCGGACACGACTTAACGACTAAACAACAACAACATACATAGCATGGTCTCTGGCTCTCTCTAGTGGCCAGTACTGGTGACTTCACCTTTAGAAGTATCTATTTCTAGGATTCTTCTTTTTAATATTTTTAATATTTTCAGACTGTGGATAAGGAAATCAGTGGCTCCTGATCCCGCAGATACGGGGGGTCCCATTGCAACTTAATTCCTTAAGCATTATTATTTTTCATCAGGAACATTTTAGTAGCATGGGAAGATGGAAGAAGAGCCACTGTGACACAGCAAATGGGATCTGCCCACGTAAGTTTCCTTTTATGATTAAGAACTATGGGCAAAGCCTGGATATGGGTTCTTACTTTAACTTGCCTTTTAAGGTGTTTTCAAACAGTTTGCTTATACATGTTTAATTCTTTTCCAAAGTAATAATTTATTGTGTTTTTAATTTTTAGAAAACCCCACACCATTTATGTGCCACCCTGGGTCCTGTAATTAGGAGAATGGTAGCATAGAAGTAAAATAAGTAAATAAAAGAGAATTATATTAACACTCACATGAAAGAGAAATACGCCCCACTTGAAATACACATTGTACAGAAAGGTTTGTATTTCTGAAGGTTTGTATTTCTAAACCCTTCTGGCCCTCAAAGGACCGGAAGAAAAGCAGGAGGGCCTTTCTCCCCTAGTATGCTCTCTGATGTTCAGTTTTTATTTCTTTTATTTTGGGTCCTGTTTTTCTTCCAGCGAGCTCAAGAAAACGTAAGTGGCTCTTCCTCCTTCCCACTGTGGCCTACCCCACAGTCTGGTGAGGTAGGCCAGGCCAAGAGGCACAGCCCCAAGCTCACCTAGTGAGTTTGACCAACTTTGGCTCTCGCAGACCAAGCTTGACCCCTGAACCTCTGCACCGCCCTGCCTATCATAAAGGCTTTATTCGTGAATGCTTTCTGTTTACGATCCAGCTTGGAAACTCCGGTTGTCCAGAGGGCTGATGGCCAGCCACCTCCCTGTGGAGCTTCAGCAAGGTTCTCCTGCATCATGCTTTTTAAATGTGCAACGCAGGCACCCTGGCGCTCCTGCGCGAACACCAAGAACTGTCCTAGATGATAGCTACAGAGACTGGCCTGTCCCCCTTAGATAAACTGGATTCGAACCTCAGAAAGTCTTACCCCTTCACTAGTTTTCTGCGAGTCTGAAGAAGTGTTCCTTGTGTCATTGCCGGCCTCGCCAGCATCGGAGCTGCTCTTATTTTCTTCCTCTTTGCAGTCTTTGTCATCTTCATCTCCAGGAGATTTCCGTGACTGCTTGGAAGATTTCTAAGGATATCCATCGAGGAAAGAGAGTGAAAACAAAGAATGCCTATTTTAAAAGGAGACTTAAAGAGTGCCGCAAGAGCTGATTCTGACACCATCATGCGACCGCCACTTCTGACTTAGGGTGATCGTAACGGGATGTTGAAAGAACGTGGGATGTTCTAGGAGGAGCTTTATCGTTGCCACACATGCACACCCCACAGTGCATGTCCATGGCTCTGCAGGGATTGGAACCCAGATTTCGAGTCCTACTTGGATACCCTATCAGACAGGACATTGAAGGAGTTTTGTTGTGTTAAAATAAATCAGCGACTGGTTAAGAGGCTATAATTCCACCTCTCAGGTCTAAATCCTCTGTGATGGTTTATAAGGCTAAAGGAGCTCCATGCTTTGGGGTTTAGCACTGGTGAAAGGATCAGTTGATCCAATTTCTGGGTGCAAAGAATTACAGCATCAAAGAATCATGGAGTTGGAAGGGGCCTAGAAGGCCATCAAGTCCAACGCCCTGCTCAAGGCAGGAATCCAAATGAAAAACAGATCTGACAGAGATGGCTGTCTAGCTTTCTCTTGAGGGCCTCCAGCGTTGGAGCATTCACTACTTCCTGAGGTCCTGGGTTCTGTTGTCGTACTGCTCTAACAGTTAAGAAGCTTTTCCTGATAATCAGCATGTGTCCAAACCTCATGGATCTGGTTGCAGATGGTCCTTAAGCTACAAGATGTGAAATGCCAACAGTGGAGAAGGTCATCAATTACCTTTGAAGTGTAGGATTTTTTCCGTTTTGAGCCGGCTTTTTCGTTCTTTCTTTTGCCTTTTCCATCCTCTTCTACCCGCTCGCCTTCCTCCTCGCTGCTGGCATCTGCCGTGTTCCCTCCTTCTCCCTCAGTTTCTGACGAGCTCTGTTGCTGAATTGCCTTTGGAATAAAACCACAGACAAGCCACACACGCTTTGTACAATCCTAGGTTTCGAGTGTGGTGCCCCTACCGTTTCAACGCGGGCTCAAACGGACTGTACAGCTTTTTGGAAAGAGTCAACGGAGAGGTGATACGATACAATAGCCAACGTCCAATTCCTCAAAGAGTTATCTCACGTCAAACTAGAGTTCTCAACCTTAAGTTTTCCACTTCAGCTCCCAGAATCCATCACTACTAGCCAAGCCGGCTGGGGGCTTCTGGGGGCTGTAGTCCAAAACATCTGGACGGCAGCAGAAGGTTGAGAACAAGCTACAGGACGAAGCACAAGTCTCTCCTGCTGCTCCAGAGGGTAGGACTTGAACAAATGCCTTTCAAAGGACAAGAAAGGAGATTCTGACTCAACATTAGGAAGAACTGGAATGCTGAGTTGCTCTCGCCACTAGAGGGAGATGGTAGCTCCTGAAAAGTGATTGGTCTTTAGCTCCTGTCTATCAAGGTGAATGGGAAGGGCAAACCCACTGTAAAGACTCCCTTCTTCCCCCTATAGGAAAAGCATGCACTGGAAGAGGTGGACTCGAGAGATATCCTTGAGGTCTCTTCCTACTGTTTAAGTTTACATCCAGGATCCTGCGGAGTCTCTGATAACAAGAAAACTCTGCCAGTATAGCAACATAGCGTAAGCAGCTATGTTGCTTATTATTTCTCTAAGAGGAAAACCTGCCCTTCGCTAGCAAAACGGTGACACTTCAGATATTGTCTTTGAATGCTGTAACTTGCTTTTGAAGGAGAAAGGCGGAGTAAAAATATTTTGAATAAATAAATAATAATAGACCCCAGCAGAATGGTTAGAATTTCACATTATTCTCTTGCTGAGATGCTACGCTCAAGCCAGCTGTTCATTTTGGGAAGAAATGCACGCCCACCTCTCAGAGATTCATCCATGTCTCCCCAAAACAGCAGCACAGCAGTGCCGGTGAAGGCCAGACAGAGGACACAGCTCGGCTTCTGGATTTTTCAGATCCATCGTCGTGGAATTTGCGCATGACAGCTGAACACCTGGGAGCAGAAGACGGCGCTGCTGCCATGTGACCCACCCTGCGAATTCTGGACCCCTCGGACCATCACATGGCCTACCGCCGGGTAAGTTAACCCCGCAAAAGACAGAAATGACACCAGGAAGTTTTAAAAAAGGAAGCTGTCCTTACCTGGTATCCAGTAAACTTGACACCGGGGTTGTTTTCGATTTCCCACAGGCCTTCATTAAATCCTTTTCGTTTGTTCGATTTCCCAAACTTGTCTTTATATTCTTTGTATGGGAAGAGGTCTTTAGGCCCCAAAAATGCACTGCGTTTGAACAAAGGAGGCAATCAAACAAGAGGGCTATTCACCTTCCCTTACGGATTACAGAAATTTGCTGCTTCGTTCAGCAAAATTCGTCCATTCGTGGAGATTTCCCAAATAAAACCAAGGTCTCTCCTTTAGTCTACTTATTGTTGATCTCCACGGTTAGGACGACAATCTGCAGATGTCTGGTTAGTGGGATCTGCCCCCCTGTGGTGACACCATGGATTGCATGGATAAGAAGTCCCTGTACAGATGTGCCCATTTGTGTTGCTTGGACTACAACTCCCAGAATCCTGGGCTGCCCTGGGGGATTCTGGGAGTCATAGTCCACACAACACAGACCTGGCTTTCTCCTACATAGCTATTCTGCCTCAGTCGGAAGATACAAGAGGGCTGTATGCTGAAGATGATGCTACCAGCTGATCACAGCGGGCAGATTAGGAATGAATAGTTTTTAAATTTCTCCTTTAAAAGCATCTTGCACCCAGTTTTTCTATCCCTACAGGCATTTGGGAGAAGAAGGCTTGAATGACTGTTTTCCTGGCATTATTTTTACTGTTCATTTGGAACAGCAATATGAAAAGCAAAATATAATGACAGGAAACCATAATGACGGTGTTCCGCTGTGCTGGAACAGAACTGACATAAGAACACTAATTGGAGGAGCAATTAAGAGGCTACTGCCCTATTTTTTTTTTTTTTTGAATCTTTGTTCAGAGGCAAGCAGTGTGATGGAGTTGAAGCAGTGTGGACTATGTAGTCAGAGAAATGTAAGATAGAGTCAGACAGGTTCTGTGTGAAGATGATTTCAGAGACATTGGAATGTGTTTTTCTAAGTGCTATGAGAGTATTTTTCTGAAGACCGGTACAGCATGGTTCGAGATAGAGCTGAAGGTCGGACCAAGAGGCCCGTGGAAGACTCAACATTCCGAGCTAATTGGAGAAGAGATAAAACACCTGGATCTTCATGGGAATTGAGGGCGGAGGAAGGGGTTACAGCCCCTTGAGGCTAATTGGTTAACAGCCATGAAGTGTCAGGAAGAAGGGAGGAGTTATAGAGAATGTAGAAAAATGGACGATGGGTTATGTGGAAGAAGTTCAGCGGTTCTATTCCATGATGACGGGAGAGAAAAAGAACTTGATGGTTTGAGCATGTGGCTTGAAGGAGAAAGAATGTAAGTGGAGAGAAAGAAGGAGGTGGGGCTAGCCCACCTTAGTAGTATTTTTTATTTTAATGGGGATTAGTTATTTTATTTAACTGTAATAATCTTTGAATATGTTCCTTATGCTAAAGCTTGAGCAATATAAACTGATTCTATGAAACTCTATTTTTCTAATAAAAATTATAAAAATTCTTACAAAGGACTGGTCTCTTGAACAGCAGGGTCTGGCTAAATCCAGGGAGTGGAGAGGGCCGCAAACTAGCTATCTTTAAGAGTCCTACCTAACTGAGCTGTTGTGAATTCTAAGGAATCACAAAGCCCATGTGTCAGTACTTGCAAAGTACTGGGTAAAAGTAAAGTGTTCTTTTAAGGTCAGACTTGTTCAAGGGGCTTACGCTACGCACTGCTGAGGTCTTGGGACTTGCCTCAGCGCAAAGGTGGTAGGTCAGTGGCCTGTCGGACTCTCTGACCGAGTGCTAAGCACTCCTTAGGGAGGCCTTGGGCACCCCAAGCAGTATCGTGGCTGCTGCGTTGGTGAGAGTGCTGGCTCATAGCTGAACCCTAGTTAGTATTCCCAACTAGGGGAGCTGTCTTGGATCAATTGCCGAACGATGAATCAATACTTACATAAATCCCACTGGCATTCCCTAATGGAACCGGGTTAAGGAATAGAGGCACATGGTTGCAGATCCCTATTCAGCCCTCAACCCCTCTCAGCCTGGCCTGCCTCACAGGGTGGTTGTGAAAATAAAAAGGAGAAGGAAGACCCATGAACATTGCCACCAGGTTTCTCAAAGAAGTTATAAGAGAGCCATGGAACAAGTCTAATTTTTGAGCTGGGGTGTGTGTGTAAGGAGTGCTTGCAAAATTTGTCATTCTTGGCGATTTCCCGCATATAATCCATGCTGTGAAGATTTGTCCCATATTCATATTCCTCCAAGAGCAAAAGGGTGCAAGATTCTCACCCCTAAACTGAACGGAACACAATATTTCCAATGCCACAGCCACATGTTCTGGCTATTCTAGGCCAATGACTCTCAACCTGGGGTCCCCAGATGTTCTTGGACTTCAACTCCCAGAAACCCTGGCCAGGACAGCTAGTGGTGAAGGCGTCTGGGAGTTTTAGTCCCAGAACATTCGGGGGAGCCAGGATGGGAACCACTGTTCTAGGCCACAGCAAATGGGCAGCCATCATGCAGACAAGAAATAGGTGCAAACGATTCAGCCACACGCTAAGGTCAAAGAGAGAAACATCAAGTTCCTACGGGTTCACTTACGTTTCATGAGTCCCAAAAAAGAAGATGGGGTACTTATTCGCTGGAGGCTTCACAGCTCCCTCGGGGAGTTCATCGATCTGTAGGGCAAAAACAGACATCTGCCTGTCAACCCTGGCCCAGCCAGCATGACCGTAAAATGGGAGAAGCCACACAACCCCCCCCCCCCCGAGTGCGGAGTTTAGCCCTCTTGGTGGTCTGAAAGTGGGTCATTTTAGAGGTCATTTTTAAAGCAGCATTTCCAGAGAAGGTCGAAGTTGTAAGACAGTCTCTTATCGACCCTCCCTGAAGAAGCCAAGAAAAAGAAACTAGCAGCATAAAAAGTAAGCAAGTGGGAAGGGTGTTCTTGTGGCTTCATAACTATGTGCCGTTGATTCTGACTTATGGTGATGCTTTTCAGGGTTTTCCAGGTAGAGTACTCAGAAGTGTATTACCCTTCCCTTCCACTGGAGGCGCCCTGGGGCTGTGCAGCTGGCCCAAGGCCACCCAGGCTGGCTCTTCTCCCAGTGGGGGAATCGAACTCCCAACCTCTGGCTCTGCAGCCAGAGACCTAACGCACTGAGCCATCCAGCCAGCTTGATTACATTAAAAAGAGTAACTTTCCAAGCGTCACCAGATGCAATGAGCTGCTGGCATGCTCCCAGCCCCATAGTAATTTCTGAAAGCCGCTGATTGCATTTCATCCCATTTTGGGGAGGAGTGGGGTGGGGGCTGCCTTGTGGGGACTATCCCTTATGTATGGGGTGCGGGTCTCTCTGGAAAGCGGAGGCTGTGTGTGTGTTTGTGTGTGTGACAGAACAATATGCCTGGATCTGGCTCCTCTGTGCAGCTGTGCTTCCCCTGCAGCCGCATGTGTGAATGGGTTCGGGTGCCATGCAGCTGGGAGAGACATAGAACTTAGGGTGGGTGGAGGATGAGCTACTGTGGCTGCCTCTACAGAATGCATTTGCAATGATGGAAGCTGCCTTGGGTTCTTTTCAAGAAGAAAGGCGGGATAAACATATTTTAAATAAATAAGTGGGAGGTAAACTCCTTGGTTGGGGTGGGGAGTCTCTACCCTGCCGCCTCCCCTCCCCTGACCTCACATGATGGTTAAATGGCAGTGGCAGGGTCAGGAGAGGGGAAAAAAATAGGGGGATCGGAGAGGAAGCATCTACCAAGAAGCAAAGTATATTTCCCCCACATTTTGGGATAAAATAATGGCATTTTCCACCCTAAAACCACTGAAATAAGTGTGGCTACGGATTGGGTGACAAGCGGCTCGCCTTTTTGCAATGACAGGGGTCCAGCAATGGAGGAAGGAAGGAAGCTCCTGGGGGGGGGGGTTGGTGGGGGAAGGCATGCCTCCCCCCCTCCTCCCCATAGCGTCGCCTGACCAGACAAAGCGAACATCTCCTTTGTATTTGTGTGGCCTGTGCATGGCAAGGAGAACAACGTGATGGAGGGGTGGGGGTGGGGAGGGAGAGCCCCCCCGATAACCCTCAACTCCCCCCACTCTAGGGACACCCCCTCCCCCTCCTCTCCGAAGTGCCGCCACCGGGAAACGGCTTGTTCTTTTTACAAGTCAGGTCAAATCTGCTGTGATTCCCCCCCCCCCCTCTGAAACTGCTGGGAGAAAAGCAGTCTTTATGGCCGACACCCCCCCCCCCCGTTTTCCCCTCCTTCCCCAATTCCTGGAAGAAGCAGCCCATCAGCCCTCCCTCTGCTTCCCGCCCACCATGGCTACCCATGGCTTTTGTTGCGCCAGCCATTCCCTCGGCTAGGCTGGCTCTTTCTCTCATTGTCAGCAAGACCTGGGGGGGGGGGGGATTTTAAAAAAGAGAGAGAGAGAGAGAGAGAGAGGAGGAGGGGAAAATCTCTCCCCCCCCCCCCAATTCCAGGAGACCCAGGAACAAAAAGAGAGACAGAGAGATGAGGACCGCGGCAGCTTCTGCTAAAATGGCCCGTGTGCCCATCCCACTGAGGGACTCCTCTCTTTTGGATGCTTATAGGAGGCAACCAGCCCCCCCTCTCTGAAGTGGGGGCTGCCAGCCCTCAAGACAGCCCTCTGCTCTCCTGCTGCGCCCCCCCCGCAAGCCGTGGTGTAAGAATCCCGTCTTTGTGCATGGACAAGACCGCCGGAGACGGCCATTTCCAAGGGTGGCCATCAAAGCCGATGCAGAGAGAGAGAGAGAGAGAGAGAGAGAGAGAAAAGGAGAGTCGTCAGCCGTGGGGTGGGAGGGAAGAGAGAACCCAGGCGTTCGGCCGCTGGGGTGGCTCCTGACACATCACAGAAAAGGAGGAGCAAAGCACAGGCTGACGGGCCAAAAAAATGGCGAAGGCTCATTTAGAGGCACAAATGCACTATCTGATTTTTTTCCTCCTTTGGAAAGAAGACAAAGCGGCTCCTTCCAGCGAGGAAACACAGCCACTCGCCAACCCATGGGACTGCGGGTGCCGCCAGGCTGTGGACGATGGGCAAGTTCAACGCCCCCTTGTCTCAGTTTCTCAAAATCAGAGATGGATTGGAAAGCTGTTCAAGGAGCGGGACGACCGTCCCCCAAAAAGGCCACAGGACCCCCCTCTTAGGGGCAACCGGGGAGAAATGGAGAGGATGCTGCCTCACCAGAATTCATCTCCTCTTTGTGCTGTTGCAGCCCAATTTGATGCCCGAGGCAAGGGGAATGGGCCGACAAAGCCCTCCTGAGAACAATGAAATGACAAACACAGTTGGATTTTGGGGGGGGTGGTTCGTAGCTGATTTTCTACTGGAAGCCTGTCCCTAACCTGGATTTTTTTCTTCCTGCCACTGCCCGCGACACTTCCCTCGTGACAGGACATCTTTATGTACCTCCCAGTCACACTAGGAGCCCTAGCTGAAGAAGGCGAGAGACAATAAAAATACAAATAAAATCAAAAGAAGCGGCTTCACCCTCCACACCCCCATCAGCCCTCTAAATTGGCAACCGATGAACAACATCGGAGGCCAAAAGCAGGCATTGTGAGGACTGCTAAAACATCACAGGAAGGGAAGGAAACACTTCAAAACACAGCATACCTGACAAAAACAGTCTTGACTGTACTTGGTGATTAAAAACAGCCTAAGAGGGCACCAGGTTGGGCTCTCTGGGGAGGGTGTTTCACACCTGGGGGGTGGCTACTGTGGGTTTCTGGTTTCTGGCCCCACCCCAGGAGAGGATAAAACCCCAGCAAGGTGAAATATTTTGAGATACAGCATCCTGATAGAGATATTTCTCCCTCCCCTTCGTAAAGAAGTACGTAAGCCATGGAAAATGAGATCTAAATCAAATGACTGGTCTCCACCAGAGTAGAACACAGGAGAAACTTCCCTTGGACAATTGAGAGGTAAGAAATGGCAACCTAAGGTTGAAATTTTGGAAAACCAGAAGGCAAGGGGGTGGTTGAAGAAATGGATCGACCAGGTTGCCGTTCCCCCATCACGGTCCCGGCTGGAACAGAAAAAGAGAGGAAGCCGCATCACAGCCGACGCAGACCATGCCAAAAACCTTCACCAGAAAAGCCAGTTTGGTTCTCTCGTGCGGAGTTTAAAAGCGGTTCGCTCCCTTCTACAAACCACCCCAGTCTGAAGTAGGAGAGCGTCCAACCAAGCAAGGAAATTTGGGCAAGGAAAATGCAGGAAAAGGTTCCTGCCCAAAGCTATATACAGTAGATGGAGCTTGTAAAAATGGTTTCAGCATGCTCATTCAAAAGCAGATTAAAGATGTTCTGTATAAGAAGGCTCAACACTTTCTCTCGAAGTCTGGAGTAAACCCCATCCTAGAGGTCAAGAGTGACCACAGGGAGACACTTGCTCAACCACAGGGATACAACACAAACAACCTCAGTGGGGTTGGAAGTGTTCTGTGGCCACCACTTCCCTTCCCTAAAGTTTCCAAATACTTCTGCTCCTCTGAAGACATTTCTTCACTTCTCCTCCTCCATCCATTGCTCTAAGATTTTGTCACTATCTGCTTTTATTTATGGATTTTCTCCGTTTTAAAACGTTACCTCGTCCCGATAAAGGTTCCGGTTTCCAAATACAACATGCATTTTAAAAGGATTTTTCTTTTGTGGTAGATATCCCGACACAGCTGTGCACTAGCTCTGTAAAATCACACGCACGAACATATGAGCGGCGCCTTGTAAGGTTCAGTCTAAACGAATTTATCTGCGTTTAATGCTACTGCACGGGATTTCTTGAGAATGAAAGAAATGATCCAGAAACGCAATGGAACACAGATTAGATGTTTGAAAACCCTAATGTCATGCACATCCTTCAAAAATAAACACTCGGTGTCACAAAATCTGAAAGGAGGTGTCCGGGCATGGCCGAAGGAACTTATCTTGGCTGTTTCTCCCCCCACCCCTCTTTCTGCTGTTGGCGTCTAATATTTGGCACCTGCTATTTTATTGCTTTTGCTGCTCGTGGATTATTTATTTATTGTTGCTCCTGCTTATTGCCATATACCAGTTTCAAAGGGAAAAACAGATAACCCTGTGATACGTCCACCTGCTCCCTCGATCAGTGGCTCACAGTTAAGGCAGGGATGAGAACAGAATCCTGAAATATTGTTGCACTGAGTCCCACACGTGGTATTTTGAGTGCCAATTCGGGAAGGAAGGTGGCATACAGATTAAATTAAATGTTAAGGGTCCTTTTAAAGGAGAAAGGCAGGATAAAAATATTTTAAATCAACAAAATTAAACGAAAGACCAGTCGGCCCTCTTGTTTCCGTCACAAAGACACTATTCTTTTTTAATAGCCTCTTCTTATCTTATACACAAGTTCTCTGCTATGAACTTGCGTTAAAGGAAAAGTCAGCCAACGAGATGAGTCAGTCCGTTGGTTAATCCGTGGGAGCCAATTTCATGAGTGAGGCTAAATTATTTATTTAATTTATTATTTATCTAAATTATTTACCCACAATCGTTTTAAAACAGAAGAGGGGAGCGCATTTGCCCTGAGAGCAATGCCTGACACTTATCTTATCAGCATCAATGAAGAGCATGGGAATGTACTCTTTTAAAGGTGGAAAGCTGGATTTGGGAGGATTTGTAATCTTTATTACAAAGCAGGAGGTGAGTGGGGAAGGCTGGACATCCCAATTACAGTTAGACTACAACTCCCATTAATCTCTGCCAACATAGCCAATGAAGGCGCCACAGTGGGAGTGGCAGTTTTCATAACTTCCGAAAGGCCACGCATTTCCTATCCTGAGGTATGAAGTCTGTGCTTGGATTACAAAGCCATTTCAGTGGTCGTGGCCTGAAAATAGACCATCGTTTTTCTAAATATCTCCTATATCCCATTTCCCCCCCTCTAACCTGGCCTGTTCAAAATTTAACGAACTGAGCAACAGAGAAAGTAGATCCTATAAGGAAAAACTGCCAGCAACGCCAAGCTCCGCTCATTCGTCTGCAACAGACCTCCTGCTCTTACTCTTGAAACCCTTTTCAGCCACGGTTTATCCTGACCACTCCCGAGTCGTAGCAGCTCCACGTCTGGATCTCCTGGGCAGAGAGACAGAGTCTTTTTTCTGGACTCCCCTCAGAAATGAATCACTGCCACTGGACTAAGTCGTGAGTGCTTTCTTTGCAAGTAATCAAGGAGGTCCTTGCTGCCTTTGACTCACATGAGAGGAAAAGAAAGGGTTCGTTTAAGCAGCTTTGACATGTCAAGAACCCAGGAGTGGTGCAATTGACTTGAATAGTCAAACAGCTCACAGAATAGTCAGTTTGACTGGGAAAGGATAACAAAAAAAGAGGTTGATTTCACAAAGTGTACTGGCTGCACATCTGTCAGGTCTTACTGACACCCTGGGTAACAGGACCAGGTTTGGGAACCATGGCTCTAGAGCAATTTCCCAAGGCAGGTTTTGAGCCAAAACACATATTCAGAAAGCTGCTTTCTTTCCTGCTCTTACAACCCTTTCTCTCCATCAATGTGATCTTTTTTATGTACACCTACAAGATCAGATGTGCAATGGAGGCTGTCTACATTTCACAGATGTTGGTGACACACATGCTTCTCCTTATAATGTGTTTTCACAATTGTACCTTTTATGACATTTGAGGGAGCACTCCTTCCAGATATGGGCTATCTATAGCAGCGGTCCCCAACCTTTTTGGGACCGCGGACTGGCTGAGCCTCTGAGGAAGGTGGGGCAACCCCCCCCGCGCTTGCGCGGGTGCTCTCTCTCTCGGGCGCATGCGGGAGGCCTGTCTCCGTGGCCCGGTCTGGCTCAGGCCACGGACCAGCACCGGGCCGTGGACCGGGGGTTGACGACCTCTGATCTATACTGTCTGTAAATATCATATAACTTTTCTACTCTACTGCCACCTAGTGACACTGAGTAACATAGTACTGATGCAGAGACTCTGATCAACAATTTGTTCCCCACCCAACGGTATGTTCTGGCAGGTATTCAACCACACTGACCTCCAATATCCTGAATCTACAATATATAGTTTTATTAATTCTCTTTTGTTCAAATTCATTATTGGTACAACTGCATTATCCAGGGCTTCCAAGACAGGCCAGTGTTAGGGACAGAACAAATTAAACAAGCAAACCTTGGCTTCGCAGACGCTGTTACACTTAATAGCACACATGCCATTTCCATATCAAAATTTAAAAAATTTAAAGGGGAGGACGTTATCGACATTTGTGGAACAAATTAAATATAATTTTGTCCACTGGGCATCCTCTTGGCCACAATGAATGAGAATTCTGTATTAGCTACAAGAATTTTATGGCCACCACTTCCATTTATTTAAACTTTATTTTCGCTGCGCTCTGAAGGCTAAGATAAGATATAATTTTAGAAAGCCATAAGAACTAAAACTTTGAAATATCCATTACGAGGAGAGAAAGAAGATAAAGGTGAAGATAATACTGATGAACATTTATTGCAGGAGCCCTGCAGCTCAACCTGAGCCTACTTTACTCATTGACCGTATCCGGTTCAATATTGACACACTCACGCAGGGCTCCGACTGTGGAAAGGTGATTTGATCATGTGCCCGTTGTACGTCATCAGACACACAACCCACACCTCATCAGATCACAGCTGGAGGTCTGTGCCTGTAAATATTGAGTCGGATCCGGGCCACTGTGTTTGGTGGTGCTGGTTCTCAGGGAAGCCTGCTCAAGGCGGTTTGTGCCCATCTCTAATCAGGAACCTAAATGGGGCGAGGAAGAGGGAAAGGAATCAAGAAGGGGGGACTGTCTTTAACAGTGGGTTGTGGCTGGCTGCAGAGCCTTCCAATCCCTGTGGCTACGGCTCAGGAGAGAAGGTGGCCCAGACGTCCTGTGCTTCAGAGATCGGAGAAGACTTTCTCAATTTTGTTATGATGGATAAAGTGTTCGGCCAGGGATCATAAAGTGTGTTGCTTTTCTGGACCTCAGTCCAGGAAATGCTTTTCAGCATCCCTGTTCACTTTATGCCTTTTAAGCTGTTGCATTGAGCTCCGGCTCTGTAACACAGAGAAGTAAAATAAAACAGTATTTTATTTAGTCAGCACACCACAACTAGGATGGCATACATGAGAATAGCACACTTTGCCCGTGGAAGAGAGTGGCTCCGGGTACAAAGAATCAGAGTTGGACTCTTTCGTCCAAACTTTAGAGAGCTGTCCAAGGTGCTGAAGGCTATCCTCAAATCGGAGTGATGCAACACGGGTCGGTGAACCAAGGGTTTCACTTGGCACAAGCCGGCTTTGCATATTCTTTCCAAGAGTGGGCAGAGTTTAGCAGGCTCAGGGGCCCAAGTAACCTCCTCGGGATCTACCGTGGGCTGCCTCACCTCTACAAATGCAAGTGGAAACCACTTGACCAGATCTGGTTTTGTAAAACACTTCTTTGTGCACCGATCCTGGTGCCAGGAAGGCACACTCTAATGGAAGCTCTTTTGGAAGGGAGACATGACTCTTGTCTGTGCAACTCCGGAATATCCTGCATAATCAGGTTTGTGGTGCATTAGAAGGCGCAAGTGTTGTACAGCGGGTAGAGTGACGGATTAGGATTCATGAGACCTGGGTTCAAATCCTGCGTGGCTATGGAAACTCACTAGGGGCAGCACTGGTAAAACTACTCCTTGAACATCTTGCATACCTCAAAAACAAAACAAAACACAAACAAAGAAATAAACCCAGCCCTTTTAAGGTTACCATAACTCAGAAGCAACCGGATGGCATGTAACAAAAACATACTGCCACATATACAAATACATGAAACCAGTAATGCTAAGTTCAGACTTCCATAGAGAAAGCATATTCTATTAGTCAGGAAATGCCAACTGTATGGGTTGGAGTCAAGTCTGGTGTTGTGGATAGAGTGACATACTACGACTCAGCAGACCCGGGTTTGAATCCCTGCTGAGCCATGGAAATTTCCTGGGGGGCGGCAATGGTAAAGCCACCCCCTTAAATGTCTCAGATACCTCAAGAACCCGATTAGGGTCGCCAAGAGTCAAAAGCAGTGGGATGGCATGGAACACATGCCAGAGCAGTAGAGATCCGTGGCAAGCAGGACGTTGAGAGCGACACACTTGAGTGCAGAATCATGTTAGATCTGCTGTGGAAAACGAAACCTTCGTCTGCATTAATTTAGCAAACACTGAATATGGTTATGACAACAGCTTCCTTGTTTGCCTGCCACTTTTCCAGGCAGTCATAGTTACAACTGACTTACATTTTCAAAGGCAGTGAAGTCAGTGCTCATAATTATATCACCGATTATGCAATATCTGGTGCTTTCTTTAGAAGCAGCTGCTTCCCCAAAACATCCAAATACGTCTTTTCTTTTCCTTTTGTTTTTTTTTTAAAAAAGGAAAACTCAAATATTTCAAATATTTTTAAAAAGCATTTTCTGAAAACGCAAATAAACAAACAGGACGTGGCCTAATAAAAGCACACACCACCATTCAACATATATATACGTATATATTTTGCCTGGGCAGGGGTAAACATTGTAACCTTAAAGGTTAAACAAAAGAGATCTTGCGATTCCACCAATCAAGCCAATTTCTTATTGAAAACCTAAGGGGCAGGAAATGTTTTCATATTTCTGCGGTTGAGTAAAATGTCTGGACCAGAATCCCAGGGTTGGGCAAAGGAGGCAGGGTAACCCAGCCAAAGGTGTTTTGAAAGCCTTTGCTGCAATTGATCAGCCTAGCTTAACAGGGAAGCGGCTTTTAAATGGAAAAACAGCTTGCCTATTCAGCTGTATGGTCAGCTGCAGTCGGCTTGTCTGTTTATTTTAATTTTCAAAACATCTCCAAACCGGTGACCAGATACATTTGCAGGTGAAAAGCCCAACCTCCCCCAGAGTAGAATTACAGGGCCGCATTTGCAAATGACTTTAATGAGATTTAATTATCCTTCATTGCCATTAGGTGGCAGGTAAAGTCAATAGAGGAAGTGCCCTTATGATCAGCCAGACTACCAGTCCATCTAGCTGCATCTTGTCCATGCTCACTTCCAGCAAATGGGGGGGGGGGGGCTTTCAGATGTTCTGGACTACAACTCCCATTGTCCACAGCCAGCATGATCTGGCTATGCCAGCTGTATGTGACTGGAGTTCCAGTCTAACACGCTGGGGTAGGAGATGCCAGGAAGGTTGGTGCAGCCCAGCTGGCATCAGAACCCGATATAGCTTTTCTGGCTGTAAATAATAATGTCAGAGATTGAATCCAGAACCTCCCAGCATGCCAAACACAGACTTTTAAACCAGAAATACACAATCCCTCCTTCAAAATGCAATGATAGTTTAAACAGGAATGGAAGTGCAAAGTATTGGCAACGCTTCTCTCTAAACTCTTATAAGAACTTTTTAAGCTTAAGAACTGGAGCTCAAGTTTTGCTTGTTTTCCTTCTCCCTCCGCCTCCCTCTTTCCTTTTATGTCATCATTCAGATGGCAAACCTAGAGGCAACAACGGTCTCCTTTGTTACTGTTTTTATTGAGACTATATGTTACTCATTCTGGGAGCTTTTCCTCTTGAAAAGCTGGGTAAAAAAATAACTGCCATCCATCTATCTGGAAATCCCTCCCTCCTCGGGGTTGTATGACAGGGGTGCCTCGCCCCAAAATTTTAACTTTGCCTTAGTGATAAGCTCTCGGTGAATCACTCCAGACAGTAAAAACAGGAAAGCGGAGGAGGAGGGTGACATTGTGGGCCAGCGGCCGACTTCATGGAACTTAGTAAGTTCTTGGCTGAATGAAGTCTCGAAGTTGAAGCCCATGCATCACAGCCTCCTAAGAATGTTAAAAAGAAAAAGCACAGCTGGGCCAGGCCAGGAGTCCAAACTCCGACATCCTGATGCCAAACCTCTGGAAAGACTTCAAGAAGGGCATCATTACTCCAGCTTTCCTTCTGTGGGTTCGCCCCCACCTACCCTCATGCAAAGGAAAGGGATTCTGAGCAGGCGCAAGGAACACGCCACCTTCCAGACCTTTATAGGACGGAAACTCCCATTTAGTTCTAGTAAGCACAGCAAACATTAAGGGGTGATGCAAAGATGCAGTCCAGCAACATCCAGGGGCCATACATTCCCCACCATGATTTCTAGTTAGTTATGTGCCATCAAGTTGGAACCAATGTATAGTGACCCTACCAGGGCTTTGAAGGTAAGTGAGATATTGAATGAGGGGTTCTACCAGTTCGACTCCCCCAGTCAATTTCCATGGCTGAGGGGGGAATTCGAACCCTGGTCTCCAGAGTCCTAATCCATCGCTCTATCCACTGCATCACACTGGGTTCCCTACTAAATTTAACTCTTTTGATGTGTCCTACTTTTGTGTCGAATCCACGTTGGTGTGTCACAAGATGGGAACATGCACATCCTTGTCTTTCTTCTCTCCCCTCCTTCGCATGTCTATCAGCCGCCATGAAGTGGAGAGAAAACTACTAAAGGTGCATCATCAGCGATCGTGCCAGTGAGGCAGAGAAGAAAACAGCACACCTAGTTCCCCAGACGCTCAGCCATCGCAGCCAACGGATAGGAATTTGGGGAATGGGAGCCCAAGACATCTTAAGAATCACAAGGACAGCGAGCGGGCCACCGCTCGGTGGAAAAGTCTGCAAGCTTCCTGTAAAGAAAGGCCCACATTGTGTCCCTAGCTTTTCCACTGTAGGATTTTGGAAAAACAAAATCTCTGTGGATGTGAAACGGGAGAGTTGTCAGGGTCGGCCTTGCCAGGCCAAACACTGGCCCTAAGTGGACAAACAGAGTGACTCACAATCAAGCTGATTCATAGGCCTTTCCTCCTCTGGGCCCCGATCCACCCCAAGCTGCATGGTGGCAGGTGTCTTGCTGAAACCAAGGGAACGCCTTAAAATGTGCCCTTGGCCATGAAGCTCACCGACCAGTCCTAGAGTTGAGTACCTGCAGACTGTTCGGGTGTTTTAGACTTCCAAATCTCAGAGGCCCGAGCCTATCCTGGCTGGTGAGAAGCAGAGGCGATGATGCTCAGAACATCTCACCGCTAAAATAAATAAAACGTTGGTGGTAGAGAGATGTTCCAAGAGGACTTAACCCCATTGGTTTCAGCTGGAATGAAGCTGTTTGCCGTGACATGGCCCCAGTCCTCAAGGGGTGGGGTGGGGAGCTCGTGCAAATTTTATGACTTGTGCCCCCACTTGGTAGCTCAGCTCTTTGAATAACAGCAACAAAACCAGCCAGGCCTTTGTGAAACCTTGCAGGCTTGCACCATAAAAGGTTACAGCTCATGGTCCATCTTATCTCCTGCGCCAGTGGTTGTCCTGTAGGCTAAGGTGAATCATGTCCTTTGTTCTCTCCACCCTCTCAGCAAATCCTTTATCCTAGGCTGGTCTCTGTCCTGCCACCAGCAGTTTCCTGAAGTTACACTTCAATGGATTTAACTTTTTCTCCTCCCGATTCCCACAGCCTGTCACTCAGAAGCAAGCCAACAGAGGCAGCCAAGAAATGAGCTACCTTCTGTCATTCATGGATAGCATCATATCCCTAACTGAAAAGCAAACCCCCTTCTCCTGTGTGAAGACAGGCAACTAGATTCCAAGGATGTCCACATCTTTTCCCAAATGGGGACTCAAAAGACGCAGCCCATGTTCAAACCGAGGGCGGGCTTTCAGCCTGTAACTTCTGCCAACCAAGCATTCCTTCCACACCAATGGTTCCCAACCTGATGTTCTTGGGCTACGGCTCCCAGGAATCTTGGCCAGCACAGATGGTGGTGAAGGCTTCTGCGTGTTGTAGTCCAAAAACACCTGGGGACCCAAAATTAGGGACCACTGTTCCCTCCCTCCTCTCTCACAGAATTCTGGGACTGGTAGTCCTTAGAAAGCACGTCTTCTAGCAAAGCACACAACTCTTCATCATTCAAACTACAGATCCCCGATTCAACTACAAAAGTGGCCCATTCTTTCTCTTCTAGCGAGGTGGCAACGAGCTTGCCACTCATGTTGAGAATGTTGGCTGGCCTATTTTCATGTTACTACTCTCATCGGTTCCAACAGACCTTACAGGATCTGGACAACAGGTACACAGAGACACAAGTTTCCACAGATCTCCTCCAACATGCCCTACCATTTGGCCTTAAAGGTTTAACTCATCTAGGACTACAGTCCTGAGCCACGGCCTATGGCAGATCCCCACTTGCAAGGATGCTTATATCATGCATCTTCAGGCGATGTCCTAGGACAGTGGTTCCCAACCGTGGGGAACCCAGGTGTTCTTGGACTACAATTCCCAGAAGCCTTCACCACCAGCTGTGCTGGCCAGGGTTGCTAGGAATTGCAGTCCAAGAACACCCAGGTTACCCGCGGTTGGGAACCACTGTTCTAGAACCAGCGCTACCAGTAGCACGGTACTTCTCATTTAGAGTCTACCCTTCTTCCTCATGAACTGTAGGCAACATACATGGCTTCTTCGTCTTTGCTTCTCACAACCGTCTTATGACTGGAAGACAATGATTAACACAAGGTCACCAGCTGAGTTCCATGGTTCAGCTGGAACTAGAACATGGCCCAGATCTCACTAGAGCACACCAAACATTTCACCACGCCAGCTCCTAACACCTCTGGATGTTCCCTCTCCAAACACTACGGTTACAAATGCTAGGGGTCTAGAAAACAACTTCTTCAACTCGCCAATGAATTTTCTTTACACTGTTTGAGTAGATCTACTTTACACGGCTAGAACTGTTTGACATCCTATGGGATTCTTTGGATTTGTAGTTTGGTGAGACTTAGACTTCTCTGCCAGAACTACAAAAGAAAATTCAAAGGTTCCGGCCGAACTACAACTCCCAGGATGCCTTAGGATGGAGCCACAATAGCGCCACCAAACTGCTGGGGGAAGGAAAACCGTGGGTCGACTCCCACTAGCTTGAGCAGCTGATTTCAGACCAGAAAGGCTGCTGGACAAAGTTCTCAGTCCTGTCTCTCTGAGGAGGAAGGAGGATCTGAATCACTTCCCATTCTAGATAATGACTGTGACCCCCATCAAAGCCTACATTAATTAGATTTGTGTATTTAGTATCTCATGTATCTTCTTGCTGCTTCTCTTGAGAGGAGTTTCAGTCATAAACAAAAACATTTGATTCGCTGACTGAAATCACTGGAAACCAGCCAAAGGTCCCCAAGGAAATTTCCTTGAGATCTCCAGATTGGAGAGGACCCAAGTGGGAAGAAAAGAAATCCATATTTCTGGACCAACTGTGAATGAGTCGCAGAGCGGGACAGGGGTGCAGAACATGCATGGCCCCAGATGCTGTTAGGTGGTGGCTCCAACCCTCTCTGACCGGAGATTGTGTTGGCTGGGGCCACCTGGGATTCAGACTTCATCAACATCTGGACGTTTCCTATGCTTTTGGATGCAGGGACCCCATGACCCTTCTTAACTTTGTTTTAGTTAAGGAGATGAACCCAGACCATTCTTTTCTGGGCTCAAAGCTATCTCAAGCTATTTCAGGAGGGAAGACAACTAGTTCTGAGCCCACCAACGCGTAATGGTAAGACAACAACATGCATGTTTTGTATGTCATGCAGTAAAATTCAGACCAAACACTGAAAACTGACTTGGTCCATGTAACATGGTCTCATCAACTTGAGGAAGAGACAACTTTGATACAGTCCAGATGTTGCTGGAATGCAACTGCCATCAGCCTTAGTCGTCATAGTGCAGTGGTTCCTAACCTTGGGTCCCCATATGTTCTTGGACTGAAACTCCCAGAAGCCTTCACTGCCAGCTGCATCGACCAGGATTTCTGGGAGTTGTAGTCCAAGAACATCTGGGGATCCACAGTTGGGAACTAGTGCCATAGTCCATGATGAGGGACAAGATCTGAAAGACCTCAAGTTGTCCAAGCTTGGTCTTCTCTGATCTGCCACTCCCCCTCCAAGGTCTTGGGGCAGAGGGCCTTTCTCATTAACATGCTGCCTGATCGCTTTGAGGGATTAATTTGTAAAAAGGTCAATTTGATTCATTATTTTTGAGACTCAGCTCCCCTCCTTAAAATACTACTTTTCGGAGAAAGATAAGTCCAGGGGAATAAAGATGGATTACAATAACATGATCTCCCAGTTATCATCTATTCTTAGATGGATCCTGAGAGCAGATGTGGTTTCACTGCTAACACTCTATGTAGTGAGTCTGAGTTCCCCCCCCCTCCCGAATATGCAGACATCAGGGCTATTCTTTCATAACTAGGCACATCTGAGCTTCTTTTAGTAGCCTCTTTTAAGGTTGTTAAGAAGCTTAAAAAACCACAAACACACACCCACTTTCTTTGTAACTGCAGCTTGTGTTTTTTTTCCCCAAGTGGCCTTTTTTTGCAGGGGGGCAGGGGCAGAAATATTTCAGCGACCACCCAAAGCACAGCCAAAAGGAACCCGTAGAAAAGTTGCAACTCCCAGACTCTGTCCCCTCTTAGTTCCATGGAGGCAAGCCTCTGACATGAAGGGCCAAATGCAAAAAAACAAAAGCCGGCCCGCCCATGCATCAAAAACCAGTCAGTCAAACACACAAACAAACCAAAAAACTTGACTGCAAGTCCGGGAGGGGCGGAAGCTGTTTACAATGGCATCCACAGCTGGACAAAACCCACCACGGGGAGGGGGGGCAAACCCTGTCCCCCTTTGACCCCCTCTCCCCCAAATCCTGCCCAAACCAAGGGAGGAGGCAAATCCCAAAAGGTGGCAGACAGCAACCCCTTTACCCCCCCATCCTTATAACTCAGGCCCTGCCCAGATCCCACCCACCCCACCCTAAAGGCACCTGATCTCTTCCTGCCCCCATAACCCCCCCAAGGACCTTTAGGGAACCCTTCCACGCCTACCCTATTCAAGGACCAGCTTACTGGGGTGTTTTACGCCCCGTCGTCGCCGCAGGATCTGCTCTCCCTCACCCACCTTCTTCGGCCACCTTTCCTGAGACGGTTTCCTTTATTAGAAGCACGGGTGGGGTTGTGTGTGGCGGGATAGATTTGGCCCCCTTCCTCTCCCCCCCCCAACCCACCTCCTTTCTGTTGCCCGCAATCAAAGGAGCCAAGGGGTGGGGGATGGGATGGCGCCTGTGTTTGCAGGCGGGGGGGGGGGGCGGTTGAGTGAAAAGAGAGAGCGAGAGCGAGAGGCAGCTGTGCTGGGGAGCGCGTCTAATAAATCCAGCATCATTGTCATGCCAGAGCCGTCTCGGCCGCCTCCTCTCTTCGCAACAATACTCCAGGTGCCGCCGGCGGCTCCTCTCCACCATCTTTCTCTCGCTCGCCTTCCTCCCCTGCCCCCCTTCTCCCGTTCTTGCCCCCCCCCCGATGGGTGGGGGGAACGATCGAGAGGAAGATCGGGGGTAGGGGGAGAGTACGGGGGGGGGAGCCAGGTCCTGCCCTCCCTCCCTCAATGATGCTACCCCGGTGTGTGTGTGTGTGTGTGTATAGAACAGAGGAAAGGCTCGGATGGAGAGGCGTGGGGGCGTTTGTGTGTGTGTGCGCGCGTCCCTCCCCTCCCTCCTCGTGCAAGGCAATGGCTTCATCTGGGAGGGGGGTCCCTGGGGGGGCCAAGAGAGAGAGAGAGAGAGAGAAAGGATGGGCCCCAGAGGGCCGGTTGTCTGCGCGAATCGGGGGGTGGGGGGTGGGCGAAGGTGGGATCGAGGCCCCTGGGCCTCTCGGTCGCCCTTCTCTCTTTCTCCCTCCGCCGGCCCCCTCTCCCCCCCCCACCCCAGCCCTTCGAGGGCCCCCCCCCCGGGGGTGGGGTGGGGGAAAAAAAGGGTTTTTTCCTACTCACCCTGGCCGGCCAGTGCGGGTAGCCTTTCATTTTGGCGAAGACCAGATCTCCAGCTTTATATTCTCGGGGCCTTGGGCGCGCCATCGGGTCCTCCTGCCCTCCTCCTCCTCCCGCTCTTCCTCCCCTCCTCTTCCTCCTCCTCCTCCTCCTCCTTCCCGCCTCCCCCAAGTCCGAGGCCACCGGGGGCACCCCAGCGAGGCCTTCGCCGCCTCCGCCGCCGCCGCCCCTTCCTCCGCCGCCCCCCCCGCCGCCACCGCTACGCCCCCCTCCCCACCCCCACCCCCACCCCCCCGGGCCCCGCTTCTCAAGCCCGGCGGAGAGAAGAGCGGACCCCCCCCCCCCTGGAAACGATAGCGATCGGGCGATCTCAAGGGCCGAGGAGGCGGGCGGGCGAACGGCGGAGGCAGGCGGAGCGGAGGGGAGCTGGTGCGCGCGTGTGACTTGAGTGTGAGTGCGTGTGTGTGTCTGTGCGTGTGCAAAAGGGGGGGGTGGGCGAGGGAGGCGGAGGCCGCCAAGCATCGGGGGCTCCGGAGCCCGGAAAAGGGGGGGTGGGGGTGGGATCTGGGGGGGGTGGAGTGGGGGTGGGGGGGCAGGAGGCGGAGACCCCCCCCCTCCCCCGCGAGCCGGCGCTGGGAAACAATGTGGCCCCGGAGAGCAAGACTGTAGCCGCGCTGCCTGGCGCGGGGCTCCGCGGGGCTGGCCCTCGCCCGCGCCCGCCGGTGCCTCCCGGAAGCCTTCCTCCGGCAGGGAGAGCCGGCGGCCGGAGCTTCTCTGGCAAGCAAGCAAGCAAGCAAGCAAAAATTCAAATTCTCTCTCTCTCTCTCTCTCTCCCCCCCCCCCCCGCTTTCTCTTTCTCCTTTTTCCTCGCTCGCTGCCCTCGGTTCCTGCTATTTTCTAGGTAACATGGAAAGGTTTCCATGACATGCAGAAACAGCAAGAAGAAGGTGGCTCGTTATCTGCTTTTTGGGTTTTTTTTTTTAAAAAAACAACAACAACAACACACAAACACACAGAGGGGGGGGGGAATTCGGATCTGCATTTCTTTGAATATTTAGAAAAGGGAGAAATAAACCCTAGATGGAACCTGCTGGAATCCGGACGGTTTTAAAAAATATGTGTGCATTTTATTTTATTTTATCTTCTCCTATTTTAATTTTATTTTATTTATCTTATTTTATTTTTCTTTTGTTTTCTATTATTTTATTTGGCCGGCAGAATTAAAAAGGCCGCTTCTTCCTTTGATACACAAAGCCAAAAAGGCCCAGAACCAATAGCTGGCGCACAGCTGTCTATCCTTACGTGGGAAGAGACCCCCCACCCACCCATTCGCCCACTCGAATATTGGCAAAATCGGGCCATTGTTAGATTCCATAATGGGGAAAAAATGCACAGGAGGAACCTGGGTGTGTGTGTGTGTGTGTGTGTGACTGGTAGGCCTCCCTTGTGTGGGAGAGAAAGTAATTTTTACTCCCTGTGATGAGCCCAGTAAAACCACTGGTATTTGGAAATTTCCTGGGCTGAAGAGGGCTGAAGAAAGCAGAAAAAATTACACATCCTTTTGAGCCACCCCTGGTTGCAAAGATCTGGGCAGGATTAAGTGCTCCTGCCCAGTTGGAAAGAATGGACAAAAGCCGAAGGTACATCTTTCAGAGATAGCATTTGGGGGACAGAAAAGAAGTAATAACACATACCAGCAATTGTTGTTGTTTAGTTGTTAAGTTGTGTCCGACTCTTCGTGACCCCATGGACCAGAGCACGCCAGGCCCTCCTGTCTTCCACTGCCTCCCGGAGTTGGGTCAAATTCATGTTGTTAGCTTCGATGACACTGTCCAGCCATCTCGTCCTCTGTCGTCCCCTTCTCCTCTTGCCTTCACACTTTCCCAACATCAGGGTCTTTCCCAGGGAGTCTTCTCTTCTCATGAGATGGCCAAAGTATTGGAGCCTCAGCTTCAGGATCTGTCCTTCCAGTGAGCACTCAGAGTTGATTTCCTTCAGAACGGATAGGTTTGTTCTCCTTGCAGTCCAGGGGACTCTCAAGAGCCTCCTCCAGCACCACAGTTCAAAAGCATCAATTCTTCGGCGGTCAGCCTTCTTGATGGTCCAGCTCTCGCTTCCATACATTGCTACTGGAAAAACCATAGCTTTGACTATGCAGACCTTTGTCGGCAAGGTGAGGTCTCTGCTTTTTAAGATGCTGTCTAGGTTTGTCATCGCTTTCCTCCCAAGAAGCAGGAGTCTTTTAATTTCGTGGCTGCTGTCACCATCTGCAGTGTTCATGGAGCCCAAGAAAGTAAAGTCTGTCACTCCCTCCATAATCTTCCCCTTCTATTTGCCAGGAGGTGATGGGACCAGTGGCCATGATCTTAGTTTTTTTGATGTTGAGCTTCAGACCATTTTTTGTGCTCTCCTCTTTCACCCTCATTAAGAGGTTCTTTAATTCCTCCTCACTTTCTGCCATCAGAATGGTATCGTCTGCATACCAGCAATACGTCTTGTCAAATAAATTGGTTTTGATTGTGGGGTTTTGAATATGGCAAAATGATGCTTTGGGAGGTCAGCCTTGATCTCCAGGCCGAGATCACCCCTCTTTCCCCGTCCATTGAAGGGTTCTTTCTGTGGTCAAAGGAATAGGGGTGGGGGTGGACCCTACATGCACACAGGTGCCACTTCCTACCCCCTGTTCTTGAAAAGAGACCTGCTTCCTTCAGAAGGCAGAGACATCCCGCATAGGCTTAGATACACCTGATCTGAGCTAACACCGAAATAAATCTGGTCCTCTTTAAGGTCAAAGAATCATGGAGTTGGAAGGAGGTTCTCACTGAAGGCATGAGAACCTCGCTGGCACGAATCAAGGCATGAATCCAAACCAATGTATGTCTGACAGGTGGCTGTCCAATCTTCTCTTGAAGGCCTCCATCGCTGGAGGGCTTGCCACCTCCTGAGGTCATGGGTTCCCATTGTCGTACTGTTCGAACAGTTAGGAATTTTTTCTCCTGATACTCAGCTTAAATCTGACTTCCTGTCGCTTGAGCCCACGATGACGTGTCCTGCACTCTGGGATGATCAAGAACAGGTCCTCTGTCTGTAGGACTACCTCTCAAATATTTGAGAAGTACCATCATCTCTTCCCTCAGTCTTCTTTTCTGAAGGCTGCCCCGGTAAGGTTTCGGGATGTGTGCAAAAAACAGGCTGATGCATCTGCCTCTCTGAAATTGTTCCCAAGGCCCTTCTAAACTAAAATAAAGCTACATTGATTTAGGGGGAATTGAACACTAATCTCAGAGAGCTAGAAATTCTTGGCTGACCAGGCTCCGAATATGGAAACACCCAGAGATGCCCTCGGTGGAGTAATTAATTGACTTTAAAACCAGGGCTAGCCCAAGACATTTTACTAGATAGTGAGGCTTTCCAGTGTTATTGGTAGACTTCGAAGGCCATCATTCCACCCCATTGGCGATTTGGTCATGGGCAGATTGGACGGGAAGGCCACTGCTTGCCGACCCCTGCTTTTGCTCATTATATACTTGGGGGTCTTTCCCAGGGACTCCCAAGTCAGATAGGGGGGTACATAAAGTTGACCAGAGAGGACAAATAACAAAGCATCGCTGGAACCATGTAGATGACATGCAGATTCCCTTAAGGCCTGTATGTACTTACTTGTAATAATAAAAAAGTTTTATAGGAAACTCTTTAAAAGAATCCATAACTTACTACCTAGAACAATTGCTCGAAGTTGTTTGTTTTCTCTGCCTGATTTTGCAACCCTTAAAAAGGGCTCCGAATTATGTTTTAGGCTGAAATGTGTTGGGATGATTCCAGTTTATTAAATTTAAATGTTGGTGGCTTTTGTGTGAGGTTGTTTTTTTATTATTATTATTATTATTATTATTATTATTATTATTATTATTATTATTATTATTATTATTATTATTATTATTATTATTATTATTTGCAGAGGTGCCATCTTGGGACGTTGCTTCTCTTTGTCTTCATAGGTCAGTGGACGCCTGCCAGGTTTTCCCCCTTTTCATCCAAGGCATTTCACTGCCCGAAAGGAAGGAGCCAAAGGTGCCTCTCTATCCACCAAGGTCAAGGTCCATCATCCAAAATCTATGATTTATGTTATGCATTCATACAAGCCTCCTACGGGCCTGGCAGAGGGCCATGCTGAGGGCTTTGGCCCAGCAAACACTGGATGGATGTTTTCCTCCTTTCATTTCAAAATCCTGGTGACAGGGGCAGAATTCTCCCTAACCCATTTCTGCCACCCTGATTTTATTTACTGCATTGACAGCCAAATTTTGTCTAAAAAAACACAACCCCTCAAGATGGTGCACGTGGCTCTCTTCCTCCTTGCTTTACACACATAGCAAGGTGGGTCAACCTGAGAGAAAGTGGCAAGGGCTTCCTGAACCTCGGTGGCAGTCTCAAGAAGGCTGCTGAAGCTTATAAGAGCCGGTCAGGAAAATCTTGTCCCTTTCTTCATGTTGGTCTTAAAAGGTGGCACCCATTTTTTGGATGGATGGATGGATGGATGTAAAATATTTTCCTTCGCCTCTCTTCTTAAAAAGGACCCAAGGCAGCATACATCATTAAAAGACTATTTGAAGCTAAGAACAGTATGTATACAAATACTACGAAGGATCAGACAAATACCATTCTAAGAAACGGCAAATAAAAGCAGTACCAAAAACACATCGATACACGCTGAGGTTAAGTATAAAGTTAGGAAACAAATTGTGAAATTGATATAGATATATATTAGTTACATTTATATCCTACCTGCCTTCAAGGAGCTGAAAGCAGCTTTCATCATTTTTTTAAAAAAATCTGAATTTAGCAAAACTTTCTTCACACTAGACATGGAAAGAACTTGAGATTTCTTACCAAAAACAATTGTAAGAGAGTTTCTCCTTGTGAGAAGAGAAAAAGGGGCCAATTGGTCTATTCAAGCCCAGGGCTTGAATGGCTTAACTCTTAAAATCTTAAATACGTTCTTGTTCTTGTTAGAGCTGGATAGCTCAGTGGGTTAGGTCTCTGGCTGCAGAGCCAGAGGTTGAGAGTTTGATTCCCCCGCGGGGCCTCTTGGGAGAAGAGCCAGCCTGGGTCACCTTGGGCCAGCTACACAGTCCCAAGGTTTCTGCAGAAGAAAGGAGGGTCAACCACTTCTGAGTATGCTCTACCCGGAAAACTCTGAAAAGGTCCGCCATAAGTCAGAATGAACTTGAGGGCACATGGCGATTATTGTTGGAATGCCATCTGTTCTCAACAGACCCACACATCTCTGGATGTTCCAAACCACAGCACCCATGATTCTTGCTCATGGCGCATGCTGTGCTCCAGAGGAGGTTGAGTGCCTTTCCATTGGGAAGGATTCCTTGTGAGGGATCCGGTTCATAGCTTGGAAGTGTGCTCAGCTCCAGGGGTGTTGATGGAAGACTGGGAATGCTTTTGCCCAACACAGGCCAGTCTCCTAGCTGGCTGCACTCCTAAGACGACTCCAGCCAGACCAACCCATCTCTTGATCTCTCTTCCAGAAATTGCTACAGAGAATTTGAGTACATGAGAGAGGGGCCAAAATGCAATAGATCCCATTGCCAGATGGTATGTCGGCACTTATGTGTAGCTCTTATGTGTAGCTCTCTGATTGAAGAATCATCTTATCGTGGAACTGCAGAGCTGAAAGGGACCCTCTGGATCATCCAGTTCAACGCTTCTCAAGGAGGCTCTGTGGGGGAATCAAACTCCCGACCTCTGGCTCTGGAGCCAGAGACCTAACCCACCGAGCTATCCAGCAGTTCATGTACTCTAGTCAGCACTAACTAGATTTAGAATAAGGTTTTTCTTCTGTTTTGGTAACAGGACTCTGACTTCCCACAGAGGCTAGCTTTAACATCTCTTTGCCATGTTCCGGTGAGCAGGAAAGGCTATATTATTTTGTGAAGCTTGGAAGGGATTTAATGCTTCTCTGACCTCTGCTCCTGTTTGTTGTTGAGCGCTCTGATGTATGAGTGTTTTGCTGTGTTTTGTTATTGTAGTTATTTTATCTAATTTGTATACTGCCTGGAGCAGGCGTGAAGTGCAGGGAAAATTCATACATATATCAAAGAAGCAAATGAAATAAAAATAAATTACAATTAATGGTGTGTTGGTCAAGAGAGCTTATTGAATCAAATATGTGGTATTGTGTCATTCCGCCCTTACTCTTCTGGGGCAATATTTGTATTTCATAACAAGTCCAGTGACACATGTTCCATGAGCAACGCGGGGGAAGTTGATGAGAAGGAACTAAAAAAATCCGGACAAG
The DNA here is from genome assembly GCA_037013535.1 of Intellagama lesueurii. Classification (NCBI taxonomy): domain Eukaryota; kingdom Metazoa; phylum Chordata; class Lepidosauria; order Squamata; family Agamidae; genus Intellagama; species Intellagama lesueurii. Next base: position 2,636,192 of record JBAJHW010000011.1, read on the forward strand.
ATTTATGACATGTCCCCCATTGTGTTTTTCTTTCATAAATACTGGAATCCTGTCAAATGTCCATCAAAATGCCTTTTGAATAAGATCCAACGCTTGGGAGGAAGAGGTAGATTAAGAAATGTCTTCGCTTCCTTCTTAAGGAAGCGGACATTGTCTCAGAGTGGCACACCCATGATATTACACCCCACTCAAACTGAATTAATAATAATAATAATTGTGTACCCACTGAGTCAACCTTTGGTGACCCTTTCCAGGGTTTTCCAGGTAGAGAATACTCATAAGTGTGCTGCCATTCTCTTCCTCTAGCGGCGCTCTGGGACTGTGCAGCTGGCCTAAGGCTGACTCTTCTCCTGGGATTTACAGTGAACAATTGAACTCCCAAGCTAACTCACGGAGCTATCTAGCCAGTCCTCAAATGATGGGTGGCTCAGTGAGTTAGATGTCTGGTTGCAGAACCAGGGGCTGCAAAAAAAAAAGAGCAGACCAACCTGACCCATCAGCGTACCAAACAGCGGGTCAAATACCTCTGCGGACCGCCTTTTAGTCTTCTTCGGAGATGGGATGGAGGCAGCTTCTCCACTTCCACCTCACAGGCAGACCTTTGCCTCGGTTTCTTGAGTGGCCATGTTTGGGCTCAAGTCCTGTTGGAACCTTGCCATCTGGGTTTGCTGTTAAAGGGAGGGAAGTTGACACTATATATTAAGGCTGGTTTTTATTATAACCCATGCTTCCTATGTAATCACTGGGGAATTCTTTTTTTCTTCTCTTTTTTTGATCTTAAATGGAATTTATAAGGAGTAGATCAAAAAAAGGGGGGAAGAGAGAACTTACACATGGGACATGCTCCCCTGTCTGTTGACTTATTTATTTATTAATGTTTTTTGCTTGCTTCTCAACCAAAAAAAAAGAAAAGACTCCCGGTGGCTGACGCAGAGTTGATAGAAACACCTTGCCATGTATGAGGCTTGTTTCAAGCTAGTTATACCTAGCATTGCTAATCCAGCTGTTAAAAGCAGCAGAAGGGAGCAATCCCGTGTATACGCCATCATCCTTAGAGGTGTTTCTAAGGTTTTGAATTTGTCTTGTGTAAGATGCTAGAGGCATATCTGGGTGATGATAAATAACCGGATGGCTTTGGAGTGGCTGTGGCATGTGGTTTCTTTGGCAAAGCTTAATCAAGGTCAGATGGCTTTATGTTCTGGTTGGGATGTGTGTGCGTATTTGTGTGAAATGGGTTGCATTTGGGTGCTTTCTTCACTAAGGAATAAAATCACCCGGGGATGGAACAGGGAAGGCCTAGTGTAAAATCTGAGAGGAAAATACCAATAATAGAATAGATAAAAATAGCTGAAAGCAATCATTGTGGCTGTTATTTAAATCAAGTTGATTTAAATTTTAAATCACAAATTTAAATCACGATTTAAATCATCATCCCGTAATAATTTATTTTCTAAAAAAATCTGATCTAAGTAAAAAATGCCGCAAATACTTTGAAGAGCTGTGATTTTACTGGTGTGGCAGTGGGTTGAAATTACTCCACACAACTTCCTTTACAGTTAAACTGAACCAAGCCAGGAAAACCCTTAGATCAGAGAACACCTATAAATAGAGGACTATCTTCTGATGACCCAGGAAACAGAGAACTGTCCTCTGTCCTCAGTGGCCTCCCCTTCTTGTGGCAAAAAGGGGCATTAAATATCACTGCACATAAAAACAGACCTGGATGGACAGATCGGTGTCTCATCAGCCTGTTGTACTTAGTCCGTCTGCTACCCTTCACCATTGTGATGTTTCAACACATGGCAGACTGGGAAGAAATTCAGAGTTTATAGACAGCCAAGGAAGAGAAAGTGAAGTGGATTTATCTTGTTTTTCAATTAGCTTTTTCTTAAGCTCTCCCTTCCCAGGATCAACTTTAACTATATTAACAAGCCACACCAATTAATTTCCTCCCTGCAGTATCATCTTCCGTCCACCAGAGGCCTCTGTCTACCAACAAGTGCGCCATGTTTGATTCTTGGTGGCTCAGGATGTGTTGAGTTTGTCCTACTGCCAAACTTCTCTATTCCTTCTCTTTTCTTTCCCTTCTCTTCTCTTTTTTTTTGCCAGCAGTTAGCCTAAACAATTTTCCAGGGAGATGAGTAAAACACAGAGCTTTATAAATACATGCAACATGTTCCTTTACAGATTCTTTAAGGGGTGTGGGAGTGAAGCTATGTAAGATAAAGTTGTCAAGGGCCATCTGGCAGAGTTCTCTGTCGTGGGTTAAACCCCTTCCTTTGTTTTGTTTCACCTGAATTCAGTACCAAATATTTTGCTGCATAAGCCAGGTGTTTTGAGAAGGGAAACCTGTCTATGCTGCACTGTTATGGCCATTTAATATTACTTAAAATTATAAAGCTCCATTCTGTGGAATTGTGGGACTTGTAGCTCGTAGCTTAGGATCCTTTGCAGTGGTTCCCAGCCTTGGGTCCTCCGATGTTCTTGGACTAAAACTCCCAGAAATCTTCACCACTACCTATGCTGGCCATGATTTCTGGGAGTTGTAGTCCAAGAACATCTGGGGACCCAAGGTTCAGAACCACTGGTCTAGTGAATGTCCCAAGAATGACAGCAGCAGAGCGATCCAGCAGATAATTTTTAACCAGCTCACCAAAGAACAAACCCCAAGAGATGACGCGATGGAGTCACACTGGTTAAAGAGGTATCAAACTGCTATACTTGCATAGTGTAAATACACTCAGGAAATTACTTTCCCACACCCAGTCTACCAACCCGTCTGATTCCATACCATGGTCCATCCAAGCAAAATCTTTCTCTGCCTGGAGATCCTGTATCAAAAGCTGTCATTCCCTCCACCTACCAAAAACCTGCTCTACTTTACCTGGACGCTCTGGATGTTCTCAGCCACAGCCTGATTCAGGAAGGTGGTTGTGTGAGCCGCCCCTTCCTCCCGAGTAGACTGCTGCGCACCCAAGTCAGATTCTTCAGTGAAGTCTTCCAACTCCTGACGCTGCACCAGCTCCTTTCGTGGGGGGGGGGGGGTCAACAAGACCAATGATGTTAGAGAGACCTCCACATTTCTTTCTTTCTTCAAATCCTCCTTTCTGTTGTTTATTTACACTAAGAAAGAGAGGCTTGTTTGATTTGTGACTTGAAGTATGTATTTTCCAGACATGCTATATGAGTGACTAGTCTTATTCTAGAACATGAGGAGAAACTTGCATGTCAGGTTAACAATCCAGATCGAAATGTCCCTTGCCTTCTTCTTCTTATTATTATTTTTGCTCAGGGCAGGTACCAGCTGTGGGCTTTGGTACCGGGCATTGTCAGCTGCCCCGAGGGTGCCGACTTCCTTCATACTCAGAAGTTGTTTTAGTGTGAATGGATGCTTTTTTCAATGCGCTTGAATCCATGTCCGGGCAAGGAGTCGTGTCAAATCCACTCCCAGCTGCTGTGTTGACAACAATAGAATGGTGTACGTACAAAGTCTACTTATCCTTTGATGCTCTTGCATGTGTACGTATATTTGCTTTTGAAGCTGCTAGGCAAAACACTGAAGCGGCCCAAAGAAGTACACTCCCCAAAGGTACAAAGCAAAGCATTTCTTTCTGTCAGACCGGGAAGGGGAGGGATCCTTAAAATAAATAAATTTGGAATCAGAAGCAAAAACCCCACCTGGACGTGAAGGCGGCTGTTGTGAAATCAGTACATTTAGAGGAGGGCTGTTTACATGTTAGACAAGAGGTGTGGAAATAGAAAACAGCTGCTTGGCTACATTCATCTCCACAGACTCCCCTCTCCTGCCTCAGGAGCTTATAAATGAGGGAGCTTATTTAACCATGTAATCTGTGCTAATAGGGCCAGTATGCAATTTGGTCTTCCTTCCCCCCTAAAAGACCCCACAGAGACCCTTGCCTTCACAGCCCAAGGGTCGGGCAACCCTTCAGCCTCTTTCCACTCCCTTGGCCATGTACAAGCCGCCATTTTGTTCTTACAATGGGAAAGAGAAGAGGCCATGATTTCCCTATTAGAATTCTGCCGAAACACCTTGAGCCCCCGGAAAGGCAGTCAAGAAAGGGATGGGAGCTAGGCGCGAGATCATTCCAGTCATGGAGCAAGGCAACCCCTCCCTGGGTCGAGTGCCCTCTATCCTTCCTACCACAAAGTGTATTGGCCAGCTATGTGTGTGATTCACTCAGCGCTCTGCAGGCACACAGCTTCAACACAGCAGCCCCATGACCGTTGAATGCTAAATTCTGTATACAGCTTTCTTGGGGAGCATTTGGCTTGGAGAAACTCAGAAGGCGTTAATTATATCTTTTTATTAACATGTAGAAAACTCTGAAGAAATACAAAATGGTGTTACTTTGGTGGAACAGTGTGTGTGTGTGTGTGTGTGTGTGAGAGAGAGAGAGAGAGAGGGAGAGAGAGAGAGAGAGAAGAGATTTGGGCATTACAAAGTTTCATTTACGGCACAGATTTCTTTCATGTTTAAAAAAAACCCTTAAAAATTAAACAGGCATATTTATACTACCAACAGCAAAAGGACAACATAAAAACCACTTGAAATAAATGGAAAAATGTCTGCAGCGCCTTGACTTCTACAGAATAACCAAGCAAAGTTTGATATTCATCGTTTCTGAGCCTAGAAAGACTTGCTTTGGGGGAAATCTAAAACTCTTAGAATAAATTCCCCAATGAACATCTCCAGTGACCATGCTAGGGGTCATAGTCCCACCAAAGTAACTTCTGCTAGGATTTAGAGTTCCACAAAAGTAACTTTCTCGCGCTCGCCATCAGTTTTACTTTTGACAACAAAATAACCAGTGCTTGGGTTGCCTCCAGTCATTTGAAGAATGATTCCAACAGCACTTTTGCAATTGTGAATTTGCCACATATCAGAATGGAAATAGGTTGCCTTCAGCCCAAATTCTAGCAGCTCAAAGAGTGTCCGTCCGTTGTGGTGTATTGCGCCAGCGCATACGCAACTCCTTTCAATCTGCTGTGTGATATGTGGGAGGAAATTGTGCTAGGAATACTTTAGTGAAGAGGAAAATGAAACCCAGGAAGAAGTAGACAGCCTTTCCTGCTTGCTGCATATGGCCGCCAAGGCCCAGATCCGAATTAAACAATTCTGTTACCATGCCAAAATATAAAAAATAATTTTAAAAAAAAGCATCAAGAAAGGTGAAATGGAAGTGAACAGCAAAGACCACGAACGAAAGTCTAGGAAACCACAAAGAACTCCGAACACATTTGCCTCTCATGGCACAAAACGCTCAGTCACCATCATGTCTGGGGATCATGTTGGAGCAACATTTGATTTTTAAAAAAAACACACAATAAACTCTAAAGGCTTCGTCAGTGGGGGAAAATTGTGATTTAGGATTTCAACTATTCAAAACAGTGAAACTGGCACCCGAGATACAAATACACAGTAATGCTGCCACATGATTGCAAATTAAATACTATAAAAGTGTTCCTTTTAAATACGACATAAGACCAATCTCATTAAGTGCATAGAACATAAGGTGGAAAACTGGTATGTACAGTGACAAGAATATTGAACATAGTTATATTTGTGCCAAACAATGCTTGTATATAAAAGAAAGTGTTAACAAGGCCAACGGACTCTTACTCTTGAAACAAAAGACCAATATTTTCTCTTTAGTAACAAACAACAGTAAGCAATACAAGATATATCAGTTTATCAATATGCCCCATAGTCTTAACGTTGCCTCCTGCCAAATGTTGGAAGATTTGCACCCGGCTCCAGTGTTTGATGTAGCAGTCCAAAAGTGCAATAAAAATACGCATTACGTTTTTTAAAAGGATGTCCTGCATGTGGTTCATTAAAGTTTTTGGAAGCATCGTATTGTGCCAGGAGCTATGTATTTCAGGGGCTGCAAAAATTAACCAGTTGTCCTTTAAAATAATAATGAAAAAAAAAAAAAGACTAATCAAAGAGCTGTTTTTTATGCTTTTTCAGACAATTCCTCAGGCTTGCTTCTCTCGTTATATTTTAAAGACGAGGGATGGTGGAGAAGCCACTTCCCCAACTGACCTGTGAGCAGCTGGGCTGGGTGGAGGGCATCCATACCTGGGCCAACATCTTCATAGATTGTAATAAGGACATCTCCCTCCCTCCCTCCCTCCTTCCTTCCTCCTTCCTTCCTTCCTTCCTTCCTTCTCTTTTCTTTCTTTCTTTCTTTCTTTCTTTCTTTCTTTCTTTCTTTCTTTCTTTCTTTCTTTCTTTCTTTCTTTCTTTCTTTCTTTCTAGAAATTGGGCTTTGCATTTTTCCAAAGTTGTAAAAATAATGGTCAATATTATGTGGGAAAAACCAAGACAGACCAAACCTCCCCCCACCCCCCTCAATGATAACCGATACTCAAATATTTCTAATGCCCCCCAAAATTCCAAAACTGAATGCTATACTCTCCCTAAAGCTATACTTTGCTTTATCACCTATACCTGCCATCAACCCTAGGATGATGGGAATTTTTTTTTAAATGGAACTGAAGTACAAAAAACAAAACAAAACAGTGCCACATGCAAGGGATTTCAAGGTAATAAATTATATAGGGAAGTACCTTTGTGTTTAATACTGTAAGGACAAAATAGAGGCAGAGCTACAAGCTACAGAAAACGTGGGCCTGCTGCTGAAACGCTCATCCCCGAGTCGAGTTTTCACCGAGCTCGTGTGGGGACCCATGGTCGGGAACCACTGCTCCAGCATCCCGTGTCCCGGCTGCCCCTTGCACAGGTGAAGAAGGTAAAATACTGAGACATTAGGATGCAGGTTAGAGAGAGGAGCTTTGTATAACATGCGGCTCGGCCTTGGCAGCATCATCTCCAGAGTGGAAGGACAAGGTTCAAATCTTCTGACTCCACCCTTCGGCACACCCAGCAGATGTTACCAGAAGACCTCCCAAAATGCACACACAAATTAACTTGTAAACAAAACAGTAGGACAATTATCTTGATTGTGTCTCATACGGCAATCTGTTACGAGCACCTTTAGCTTATAATGTTGTCCTTATCTTGTTAGGATTGTGTTCCTTTAAAGCAAATTTCTACATCTGCCCACATAAGAACCTACTATATTATTTTTAAACAAAAACTAAACAATGCCTGTGGGGAATAAAAAAAAGACTCTGTGAAACAACTTCACTGGTATAAATGGAAGTAGAATTTGGCCCTGTGTTTTATGGGGGCTTTAGGTAAAGAAAAGAACAGATCTTCCAGCAATACGTTGTCATTTTTTAAAAAAAGGTTGAAATGCTGTATATAGGAAAAAGTCACTCACTAAAAGAATAGTGAGAAGTGTTTACTGGGAACTGTTTACTGCCCTGATCAAACTCTTGTGTAAATTGGGGTTCTGACTGTGACGGTTTCGGCTACGAACCGAAGAAAACATGGTGTTACAACCTGGGACTTTGCATTTGTGAAGCTGGCGGAGGTGTACCGTTTTGTAATGGGCCCTGAATGTTCCTTTGTTACTGTAGCTTTTCTGGCATAGGTCGCAAGTGATTGGCAAACCAGAAGGGGTGTTTGGGAACCCTGGAGGCAAGTTCTCCATCAAGGAACAGTCTGGATAGAGTTCGTCATTGGGGTTTAAGCAGCTACTTTCACAGCTTTCCGGGCTGCCCTCCAAACCGATGGGATCGTCCTCGTTGCCTCCGTCGGAATCCCACGAGGAGTGGGTGCTGCTCTCTGACTTGATGCTGGATGTGGTGCTGAGGTCTAGAACAGCCCCGTCATTCACCAGGTCATACTGGTAGCTCATGGGGCACGGCTCTCCGATCTTGCTCATCGGGAACACCAGGCTGCCGGTCCTGTTCATCCCTTTAAAGATGACGGACGTCGGTTGCCCGACGTGTCTTTTCAAAGAGTCCTCTGGGCAAACCTCTTTGGCCAAGTCCTTCAAGAGGTAAGTGGCGTTGAAATGATGCTTCTCTGCTTCCAAAGGATCTTTGGTGAAAAGTTTGTGGTGAAGGTTTAGATTGGAGCTGTGTCTGGAGAAATAAGGAAAAGGATCAAGGGTGTCAAAAACTGTCTGGGCAAAGCAGATTTGGAAAGACTTGTGCCTGATTCCTAATCTAAGGAATTGGCCCCAGGTTGGATATCCTGCCGAAACATTGGCTGCTGTATCTTTAACGACAGTGAGCCAACTGACAGGGACCGGAAACTTGGGGGCAAAGCTGTAGAACTTGCTCTCCTTAGGGTGTTGAATGCCAACTCCCATTCAGACCCAGCCTCTCTTGTAGAGTTCTAAATTTTTGTTAAAAACCTCCAGCTGTGCAGCAAAAGTGCAGAGACTTACAGAGCAGAATTAGCTTCAAATCTCCTCACAGTAGCCCACCCCTCCTTGTCTCATCAACTGGCACTTACTGTCTCAAAAACTCCTCCTCATTGGTAAGAGAAAGAATAAAATGTTTAATTTATTCACAGTTCTGAACAGATCATAAACAGCATACTGTACACAAATGACTGCTTTCAGTAGCAACAGGCCTCAACAGACTCACAGCCTGCTTCCAGCAGACTCCTGCAAACTGTATTCTAATGGCACTAAGTGCTCACTAACTGCTAACTACATGCTAACTGCCAGCAGACTAAAAGAGAGGGCAAGAGACACTTAAGCAAAGAGGTGTGGCTCTCTTTGGAATCAGAGGCAGCGAAGGAACAATTGGATTACTGGATTGACTGACAGTCACCCCAGCCCAGAAAGGTCCCTCCTAGCTAGACCAACTAAAGGCAGCGTACGAGGTTGAAATAGTGCCAACAGCCTGCATACCCAAGTGGATCTTGAGTTAGACACCAGTGCAAATTCCTACGGTTCAGAATAACTGGGTACATTTTCATGGTGGTAATTCAGTAGCCTGCTAGCAGTTGGTGCAAGAGGTTCGGTGAGGATAAGAGGCTGCAGAGAGTTGATCCTGTTGCAGCTTCTTGTTAGATCTGAGTCTACAGCCTAACACAGTAAAACACATTTGACCACTGTGCAGTGCAATGAAGTTAGAGAAAACTGGAGAGACAGGGCAGCGAGAAGGAATAAGGTTTTGGCCCAGCAGTTTCTGAACAAGAGCTGCTTGACTGAAATCTAACAACGTAAACAAACCTGCAACAGTTCTTAATCATCATTAAGCAATGTCCAGTGAGGGGTAGAAGTAGAAGCTATACCAGTCTCTGAAATGATTCATCATGGTGCTGGGAAGTCCAAATATTGGTGTAACTATTCTCTGAAAATCTGCATAGTCCTCTAATTCAAGGATGGACAACTGTGGCCCTCCAGGAGTTCTTAGACTACAATTCCCACCAGCCCTAGGGGTTTATGGATCGTGAGAACGGAAGTCCAAAATCAAAGTCCAAAAAACCAGTGCCATGCAAGAGATTTAGAAATATGCTATGAACTTTGATGAAGGCCACAGTCCTAAATACGTTTGTTTCTGAGCAAACCCATTAGAGGTGCCTGCTTAACATGGGGAGTGCAGGAAAATATTAGCACACACAAACACACAAACACACACACACAGGTGTGCACTCTTTTGCTCACACACACACAAATCGACATTCTTCAAACCGCCACACTCCTTATGGAATATCTTCTGGTCTAAGGGAGCCCAAAGTTTCCTTCCACGTTCTTCCAAAAACACAACACAGTGGCATTTTTCAAAATGTATTTGCACATGATACTGCATTGCATATTTGTTTTTATTTTTTAAAGACACGCACACAAACCCACACTGATTTTGAGCACCATCGTTATCTTACCTGTCTCGACTTCTACGGGAGGGAAAAGTGGCGTTACAACCCTCCACCGTGCAAAAATGCATTTCTTTCAGGTGGACGTTCTTGAAATGCATTTTTACACCGTACGGGTTTTTAAAGGTCTTCTTACAGATGTCACAGTGGAAGCGACTGTCTTCCTTCAAAAGCCCTAGCGCACCTCGATTGACTCGATCCATATCTTTGATAGTGTCAAAACTAGGGATGGCCACGCTCCTACTGGACAGGGCGCGGAACCCACCCTTACTGAGTAAGTGGTGCTCCAATTCAGAGAGGCCATTGACAGGAATCCTGTTATTCAACTGCACCTGAATATCGTCATGGGGTTCTGTTACCGCTTGGATCCTGTCACTGTGCAGGTCTTTCTCTTTGGCTGCATTTTCACCGGAAATTGTCTTAAACACTGTGCTTTGGTCTGGCTCATCCTTCGTCTCGGAGCAACGAAAGTCATCCGCTTTGAGGCATGTATCATTTGGCTTGATCGATTTAATGGGTTTTGGCCCTCCAGGAAGGGACGTCCATGATGTACCTGGCCGGGGGTCTTTTTCCTCAGTCTGGGGCATGGCACGGTCTACCCTAGTCTGGCCCCTCTCATCAGGCCCTTCACTTACCGCCTGTTGTGATGGAGCATCTTCCAGGCTGCCAGCTTCACCTGTCGGTTTGGCTGCCTCCACAGCTTCTTTCTCTATCTTGATGGGCATGCTAGACTTACGGGATTTTTTCTTCGGCAGTGCCTCGCAGGGCAGTTCGTTGGAAACCAACAGTTCGGGTATCGACGAGGAAACCAGAGGGAGCGAGGGAAGCGTACCTGGTGTATTCGCAAACTCAGCTGGAGTGACCGGACTGCGGTAGAAGGGAAGAACCGGCTGCACCGTTTTCAGGTTTGGAAAGGGGATGCCGTTTTGGCCAGTGCCATGAAAACTTGATGGTCCCTTGGACTCAGCACAAGAGCTCCCGTGGCTGGGAACAGATCGGTTATCGGAGGCTAACAGAGTAAAGTCTGTCTGTCTGTTCTCTTCCAGTCCAGTGATGGTCAACCCATTCCTCAGATCTTTATCTCTGTTGTTTCGGTTCATGGGCATGTGGAGCCTTGGGTTGGGATTGGCACTATGCCGATTTCGGCTCCGTAGGGAGCTAAACACCATGTTGCAACCATCAATGGTGCATTTGTGTTTGATTTTCAGATGGACAGCATTGTAGTGGATCTTCAGGGTTCCTTTATCGTAAAATGTCTTTTCGCAAGCGGTGCAAAAAACACGCCCTTTCCTTGCCCCGGTGCCATTTTTATCCATGGATTTTGTTTTACTCTCTGGAGATACCTGGTCTCTGTCAATCTTTGTGAATGCATTTGGAGAGGTCACATCCGTGAGCAAATCATCCTCTTCTGGCTTTAAAGGGGTACCAGGACTGGCTGAAGTTGTTTCTTTATCTGCCTGAAATGAAGAGTCGGACGTTAAGAAGGTGTGTTCAGAAAACGGCGTGTGGATGCCCTGTTTCAGTTCTTTGCTGTGTTCCTGAATTTGCTCCATCAAAAGTCTTTCAGGAGGTGAGCCTATCAGGGGCGGAGGCATGGGACTGAAAAACTGGAAAGGCAGCATAAAAGCCATATTGTTGACAATGTTTTCAAAGTGATGGATATTTACAGGGTTCATTTTCTCCAAGACTGTGGAAAGGTTTGGACTTCTCTGGTTGCAGCTCTCAATAAATGCCCGGATATCCATGTTGGCTGCCATGGTGGGAATGACAATGGACTGACCCTCTTTCTCCTGAATCGCCATGAGCTCCACAATGGACTTGGTTTCCCCAAAACGCAGGAACTGCTGCAAAGTAGCCAGCTCCTCTTCGCTGGTCATGATACTCCAGTGATCCAGGACCTTTCCGGAAGCATCCTTCAAAAGACAAAAGGAAAACCCAACAGCAATGCCATAAGTACAAGGGTGACACCATCTTTGGCATCCAATTCCCACAGACTCTTAAGGTAGAGCAGTTCCTTAATTAGATTTAGCACCCCTAAGGTGGCAGCAAAATCTGTGCTGTTCTGCTGACCGACATCTGGACATTTACACATTTCTCTGTCCTTAATTCAAAGGGGTAGACTTGGTGTCAATTAAACTAATCCCTATTTGGAGGAAAGAGGTCTTAGGGAAGCACGGTTTCTTTCTGTCTCTTTAGGGAACCAAAGGGTGGCAACTCATCTCTTGTGTTTGCTTGGGGTGGAAGTTAAGGTTAAGTTAAGTTGAGATGGAGTGGATGCATGAAGAAATGGACTCGCCTCTAATCACTACCATGACCTGAAAATGGGTGGGAATCTACTTCTGGGTGTTGCTGTTGTTTTGCCACACCAATGGCTTGGCTGAAAAGGCAGCCTACGGTGATTTATAACGTGTTCCCTGTCCATCATCTTAACGTCTTAGTTCTTTCTCACTGATCACGAACAGACCTTTACAGAGTGTTTTGCTGCTGTGCCACCAAAATTAAAACACATGCCACAGGTAAGGACGATGTGAAGAGACGGAGCAAAGGAGAAGGTTTAGCTTCACATTGAAGTAATGTATTCTTTCATTGCAAGTTTGATAATCTTCCCAGGCTACTAAGATCAGAGAACAAATGAGCTAGTATCGATCCTTCGCCAGTGTTCACAGAGCACAGCTGTAATTACACTGGAGTGTTGGAGTTCTTTCAAACTCCAAGCAGACCAAACTTTCCCCCAATAACTACCATAAATATTTTATCACAGCACATGTATTTGATGGCCTTCGGAGAGTTTCCACTGGGCCATCGCGAGACTTCTCTAGGACGGTGAAGAATGGCTGGCCATCAATTTTTCATGCAAAAGAGGTTCAAGGTAATTGAGCCCATCTTTTTTTAATCCTAACACTAAAAAGCAAAATTATCCAGCCCTATTAAATATTCATGGGCGTCATAACATAAATCATATTGTTGCTTTATGTTAAGAGAAGAGTGCCAACCGAAGAGGTGGGGGGAGGCAAACGTCTGCCCTCCATTCTTGCAAAGTTCAAAATGACCTTACTCAAACCGATAAATACATCGGGAAGATCTAGACGGGGTCCTGAGAATGGCAGTGAAGCTTCTGCCCTGATTAGCCAAACTGCTCTGATGCCATTAGAATGTTCGCAAACATTTCAACTTCGGAAATCAAGCTCTCAAAATCTTTGCTGCAAAGTTGCTCTGAAGGCAGGGGAAGTAAGATTGAATCCAATCTATTCGTTTCTGTACTCAGTTTAAGGTGCTGCTCATAACCTACAAAGCTCTTAACAGTTGAGGACCTTTATATTGGCAGAATGTCTCTTCCCAAAAATAACTACCCATCCCACATGCTCCTCACGGTCCTTGATGTTAAGAACTATAACACACACAAAAAGTCAACACACAGAACTGAGCTTTCTCGGTGGTGGCCCCTTCCCTCGGGAACAAGCTTCCGACAGAGGCTTGCCAGGTACCATCCCTTTCTGTATTTCAGGAAGCTAATTAAGGCTGAATTATAGGAAGCTGCCTTTTAGTAGTGTAGAACTTGTCCTGAGATGTTCAAACGGGTTTTATTTTATACATTTTTTAATTTAAAAGTGACTTCAGCTAGTGACAGCGTTTAATTGTATTTTATTCTATTTATTTGTTCTTATGTTTTTATTGCACATTGTCAACTGCCCAGAGAGTAGGAACACTTATGGGGTGGTGTAGAAATGGAAATGGAATTAGACTGAGACTTAGTTTGCTTGCTCTTTGGCTGCAGTCTTAGAACGGCAGAGCTGGGAGGGAACCTCTGGATCATGGAATCCAGCCCCTGTGAAGGAGGCCCAGTGGGGGAATCGAACTCCCAACCTCTGACTCTGCAGCCAGATATCTAAATCACTGAGCTACCCAGAAGCTCTTCTTGTTCAAAATATAACTAGAGATGGGCATGAACCGTGGGTCGGGGGTTTGTGCTAGTTTGTTTCTTGGACGAATGGGTGCTTGGTGCTTTCCAGAGTCAGCGCCCAGAAGAGGAGGGGCAGGGAAGCCGGGGTATTGCCTCTGAGTGGGTGCCCCCCCCAGAGGAGGTGGGGCTGGGACCCGCTGAACACCTGTTCGGTCAAGAAACGAACCAGCACGAACCGCTGTTTTGGCAGTTTGTGCCCATCTCTAGATATTACCAAACCAGTTCCACCAGGCTTCCTGATGAAAAAATAAATAAATGGCAGCACGTTTTATGTCAACAAAAGGAATATGTGAATTGATCGGAAGGGCTGAGGCTCCACACTCCCTCCTGAATGTAAGTAAACATGGGACCAAAGTGAACCGGAGGCAACCGATGAGGAGCTCACCTGCAACACATAACCACGGATGTAGTCTTGCAACGTCCAGTCAAGCGCATGGAGGATATGTATGACTTCCTCTTGTTTCAAGACGCTGAAGAGCCGATCCAACAGAATTTTGAGGCGGACTGGAATCGCTTGGGTTCCGTACAGCATAAGGCTGCTGATATCAAAAACCACATTCGACTGAACTATTTCCACTTCACTGGTCGGATATAAGTTTGGGATCCTTAGCTTACTTAAAGCTGTAAAGGTAAAAACAAGGTAATGAGGATTCATATATTCCCAGATATGAAGCAAAAAGCTTTTTTAGAAAATGGAGAGAAAAGCCATGTGTTTGTTTGGTTCAAAATCCACACTGTTTATGGCTACGGCAATGTTTATGACCGAGAGTGTTAGGAAATGCCTCCCTTTCCTGCCAGGTATGTCAAAATGGATTTATTTAACCCCTGCTTGCAGAAGAGTAAGAGCCAGGGAGAACCAGTGTGGTGTGATGGATTCGAGTGCCAAGCTAAGACTCAGGAGACCTAAGTTCAAATCCTCATTCAGCCATGGAAACCCACTTGAGGTAGCAATGACAGATCACTCCTCCAACATTGCATATAGCTTGAACATGTTATTAGGGTCACTGACATTTGGAAGTGACTTGATGGCTCACAACAATACCAACACTTGCAGAATCTTAAAAAGAAAGCCTAGAAAGAAATGCAAATAATAAACCTGCCCATCCAAGCACGGAATGCTAGTCTGTTTGGTGATCAGGGTTATCACATTCTGCCTCCCTGTCTTGGGAATCTATCATCGCAAAACAGATTATGTGGGAGAATATTAGGTCTGTTCTGCATTTCAGCCAGTGATCTGCTACACGTTGATGAATGGGTGACCAGAGTTTGTCGGAGTACTGGTTCAAGGTGGCTTCACTGGGGACATGAGCCCAGAAAGCCACAAAGCACTTTGCTAGAGAGGGATACTGCCTCATGGGTAGAGCACGCTGGAAGTCTCATGTTGCCAGCATCTCCAGGACAATGGGGGTCCCGATGGCACAGAAGCAATGAATCCCATCTGCATTTTGGTCCACACTTTAAAGGAATTATCTAAGGTGCTGAAACCCACCCCTGAAACAGAGTCAGAACCTTGGAAAGCTAAAGCCTAGACCAGATTCACGGTTGAGTTATTATTTTCTGGTCCTCTAAGGCTGCATCTGATCACAGGACGTAGAGTCTGGAAGGATACAAGGCAGCCCTTGGTGCGGATTTCGAACCAAACAAAATATGGTCCCAAAGGAATTTAACCTGGGTTACAGAGGGCAGAAATAGATGAGCACCAGCATTGCAATCAGAAGGTGACACAACACCATCCCTCCAAAGATACATCTTTTCAAAGTTCTCAGGAACCAAACTGGCAACTTGGGGAGCTGCAAAATCTCAAAGTAAGAAAAAACAGATATCTTTTTACACTTGAGAGAGTTCTGCTCCTAATTGCAAAGCTGGCATCATGTCTGTTCCTCAGTCTATAGACAATGCCTGAGTTTTTGTAATATCTCTGTTAATAAATTGAGAACAAGATTTCCATATTGATCTGTTGTCCAATAAGCTTCCAGTTGGAAAGGGATTCCTCTACACTGTGGAATATTACCATGGGTCACCCATCCGTGCCGACACTGGTCACACTGTCGCTGGTTTATTTTCCCCGGTTTGAATCGTTGGCAGCTGCAGTTCACCAGAGTGCATCGGATAGCCTGGAAGATAAGGAAACAGACAGAGATGCTAAGAGATCATTAGCATCTGCCCAGTGGCTGGAGACACGTGTCACTCCAGCTATTGGTCCACCATTGACTGCAGCTGATGGGAGCTGTAATCCCAAGCATCTGCAGAACGCCATGTTTCCTCAGAGACCATTGGGCGTATATGGTCTATTCCGTATTAGAGCATGGGATTAAAAGGGAAACTGGATTGAATTCTGTAGATCTGGGAAATCACTGCAAAAATTAAACAAAACAAAGCAGCATGCTCCCCTTGAAGTCACAAAACACCCATCAAGACACACTGAACATCAAGCTATGGGAACCACTTCTCGGGAATTCAGATAGAAGTTTAGCTTGGCAGCTGGCATGCCCTAATGATGCTGTAGAAAGTCATAAACCTCCTTTTAAAGGTTGGTTTAAATAAGATCTGAAATAGGTCCCCTGAATAGATAGATCTTGACTTCCCGAGATGTCAACTATAACTGGAGTTCCATTATATTTACTCCAAACTGAATTGCGTTCATTCCTATAAGATCAAAGTCAGATCAGAATCCCATAAAGGGATGCTCAAGACATTTAAGAAATGACTGTAAGGAAGAATCTGAAAGAAGTTGCAGAAGCATTTAAACTGAGGCACCCGCTAGTGTTGTGGTAAATAAGCTTTTACTTATTTCATGGGTCTTTATGTTCTCTCCCCATCACCAACTTCAAGCTATGCCCCCTACAGCTAGGCGCGATCCATTTTTCAGGTATTTCTTTAATGTGTCTTCGCTTCCATTTACCCCCACGAGCAATGGGACATAGGTTCCTACTGGAGTGGCTGAGTGGCCTGCTTTATGGAAAACAGTTCTCTGTATGAAGGGTTTCTTGGTTCAGTCCACATCTGCTTTAAAAATAAGCAGCCAGAAGCAGCTGGGAAAGGAAGGGAGTGTGGGAGTTACTCATCCACAGGAAGCAGACTTGCCAATCCCCTGCTCAACGGCCTCCCCACTATGGGGAGTCCTATTGCATTTCTACATTTACCTGTATATCTGTAAGCTAGCACACACGAATTTTATACAGGCCCATGGATTTCCCTTTCTTTTTCACATATTTTGAACCTCTGGTTGGTGCCTCGGCTCAGAAACCTCAACACCTGTTTAGAAAAGTCGGCTGTTTCCCGATCCCCTGTTTGGGGTTTAATGTGTCTACTTGCTGTTTGATTATGCACGTCAGTGTCATTTTGCAGGTTTTGATCTTTATTTATGTTACTTCTGTCTATTGACCATCGCTCCTTGAGGCAGGAATGGGGACTTGAGTCACGAGACTCTCTGTTGAGTTGGACTTAAGGCGCACCCGTGACTCAACTTGGATTTGACTTGGGTTATATTTTTTTCAGTGCTTTAGACTCAGCTTGCCACTCGGAACCCACCCACCCATTCCATTTTTCTGGGGGGCGGGGGGCGGAGAGTGTGTTTTTAATAGGAACTCAAACTTGGGGCTTGGAACCCGGGACTTGGTACCAATGACTCAGACTTGGGACCAAAGACTTGTCAACACCCCTGCCTTGAAGGGGAACCGTGGAGTGACTGAAATCCAGCATTCTGATGCAGCTTTGCAGAAACGTGGCATATAACAACAGCAACAACAGCAGCAGCAACAACAACAACAATTATATGGGTAGGAATCAAGAGGGACAGTTTGACTTATGTGAGGGGAAGGGGATGGACCCCAGCCCCCAAATTTACTCCAGAGGCAGAGTGTGAACCTGTTCAGGGGGTCTCTCAGTAGACGTCACCAAAGGAACAGTGTGTTCTTTTCTCTCCTCTCCTCTCCTTGATTTGTTGTTTCTCTTTTTCAATATTTAAACTGTACGTAGGGTCTTTGGGGCAGGGGCTTGTCCTCCTGTGCTTCATAAAGGGGCATGAACACTGAGGCTGAGGTACCTGGACAAAGGCGTGTGCGTGCGCGCGCACACACACACATCCAGAAAAAGGATGCCTGGTGAGGAAGAGTGTTTTGCGAAACGGTTTAAAAGTGGGAGAAGAAAGGGCATTTTGTAATTTTAAGAGGCCCAAAATTTTGGAGTAGCTTGAGGAAACATTTTAATTAATTATTTTTTTAAAAAGGATTCCTAAGGTGGGGGTGGAAACCCTCTCTTGCTTACACCCTGGCTGTGGCACCAAGCTGTGTCCCTGTTTTAGCACGAGCTGTAAATCCCTCTTTTTTCTGTCATGTACACAGAGCAGGGGATTTGGCATTCAGATGTTCTAATGACCTAAATTGCACTTTGGAAAGAATTTCCATCTTAATCTAGAAACTGATGGGGACGTCTGATAAGGGTCTGTTTTCCATCGCACGTCCCACAAATCTGCCAGTTGCCCTGTTCGTTGGTCTGGGTTCATCATCCCCTTTGCTGGCTTTGAATATTCACTGCAGGGATGTTTCTGTTCAAACATAACATACTCAAAGCAAAACTACAGTGAAGTGAGCCTACACTGAAGTATCTGTTCCAAAACATTCCCCAATGATCCATGGTGAGCAAAGGAAGATGCCTCAGGTTGAAAACGGAGGTCTGGTAGAAACCTTTTCCAATCTCTCCATGATGAGAGCAACAGCAGAATGGATCTGTTGAACTTCTAGCTAATTTGCAGCTGGGATTCCCCCCCCCCCTTTTAAACTGGACTCAGTAATTGTGTCATTCATTCCTTGAACCTGGAAACTCCTTGAAAAATCTCAAAAAGATTGCCCGAGAAATACAACATCTTATTAATTTCAAAAACTGTTTACTGGGCAGCTTGTTTCTCTTAATGTCTGTCTGTCTGTCTGTCTGTCTGTCCGTCCGTCCGTCCGTCCGTCCGTCCGTCCGTCCGTCCGTCCGTCCATCCATCCATCCATCCATCCATCCATCCATCCATCCAGCTTCTAGACTACCCAACTTAGTAAAATACTACTTGGAGTAGTTTACATAATTAAGAAAAACATACAAACTAAAATAATAAAAGAATGCACAGATAATTCCACAAACAAACGAAAACAAAAACAGGAAGGCGGCCGAGGGTGCTATAGTTATATCAGCTGTTTATGAGGATATGTCATAGATGGTCCTTGCAACAAAAAGAGACACACAGAGTGGAATGCAGTGGCAACGCTGTGAAAATCAGCAGTTAAGAGGATCCATGGGAGCCCAGTCTGAAGGCTTCTCTAGTCCCACCTCTGATGGCTCCAGTAGCCAAGCAGATGCCTATAGGAATACCACCACTGGGAAGTGGGTGCCACACACCCTCCCTCTTGGGTTCCCCAGTCTTGGTGACTGTCTCTGATCCTGGATGTAACACATACCCAACAAGACGATTAGCCGCTGGTAACCTTATCTTGAAGGTGCCCAGTCTCCTTTCTTTAAAGCCCTCCAGGTTGGTCCCCAACGTCCCACCTTGCGTTAAAACATTCTAATTACACCCCACTGAATAAGTCCTTTTTTCTTTGTCCTTAAGTCTTACCCCCACCGAGCTTCAGTAGATGACCTGGGTTTCTAATATTATAGGGTGGGGGAGGTGGGGGAAATCTTTTCCTTACCCATTTTCTTTGCAAATTTGTCTTGCAAATTTTCATAGCCAGGATGGGCAAAGGGCAGCTCACCCAAAATTCAAATTGTGGCCCTCCAGAGGCTGTTAAAACACCTGTCGCCTTACACCACTGGCTTGGCTGGCCAGGTTGGGTGGGTGTTGTAGTACAACAGCTGTGACCACCCTTGGTGCATCTTAGCACAGCTTAAACCAGTGGGTCTTCCTTCCTTCCTTCCTTCCTTCCTTCCTTCCTTCCTTCCTTCCTTCCTTCCTTCCTTCCTTCCTTCCTTCCTTCCTTCCTTCCTTCCTTTTTTGGAATCTTAAAAATGACCTTGCTTAAATCACACCATTGGCACATCCATCCCTCCACTGCTTACCTGGACTCGCAGCAACTTTCCCTAACTCTGTATCACCTGTCCAAACTGGCATAAAACAGAGAGGAGAGAAAGTCATGGCCAAAACAGCAGACGCCCGGGGTTGACTTGGACTCCCTACGGATCAGGTGTTGTACCAGTGAGTTTCAGCCCCTCCCTAAAATTAAAATGTAGAAATTGGGGGTGGTAGTGTGTGTGTGTGGGGGGGGGGGGGGGAAGAGAAAATGTGGAAAAACAGAATCCCAATCTGACGTAAACTCATTGGGAGATGTCGCTAAGATGTTATCTACAGTGCTCAAGAGTTACACAATAGTTTTGCACCATCTTGTATCGCTGCAGGCTATTGCACAATTTAAATCAGAATTTAATATAAAATCTTCTCTTGAGGATGAGGCAAACAGATTTAAATAGTTAATTCTTGGTAACGAAATGCCAACTTTTCACCCCAAGCAGACAACATTTCTTGCCGAGGACTCGGCCCCTTGGGTCGGTATTTAAACTCGCCTGTTTTGGAGTGGCAAAACCAAAGCAAACCACATTTTGCGGGGTGTGGACAGCATGTTTATAAGTGTTGTTTGATCAGCTGCCCAGAAAACAAAGTACTGCGGGAGGGCAGAATCCGCTCTTTGCTTTTTAATGTGCTCGCTCGTTAATTACATAACGTGCAGAATTAGATCATGGCAGGCAATATAATTTCACGGGGAAGAAAATTTGAAGCCTAGCATGTTCTCAACTTCATTGAGATGGTTATAAGGTAAAACTGGATAATAAAAATTAGGAGAAAACACCAGTAACTAAACTGAAATCAAGAACCTTCCACCCAGCCACCACAGAAAGAACAGGGAAAGGGCAGTCAATAGGTGGTTTAATCTTTTCCTATGAGCCTGGAAGACTAACCACATTAAATCCAAACTAATAAATACAGTACTGTTTT
This sequence comes from Intellagama lesueurii, assembly GCA_037013535.1. Taxonomy (NCBI): domain Eukaryota; kingdom Metazoa; phylum Chordata; class Lepidosauria; order Squamata; family Agamidae; genus Intellagama; species Intellagama lesueurii. Next base: position 2,656,892 of record JBAJHW010000011.1, read on the forward strand.
GTTCCAGGTCTGTTCCTGATGAACTCCCTGAAGAAGCACCCAAGTGGATTCAAAAGAAGCATCAGGAGACATGGACAGTGCTAGCTTTTCGAGTTTAGAAATACAGGTCCAGAAGCAGCTGGACAAGAAGGGGCCTTGAACTTGTCCATACCTGGATAGAACGACAGTTACCTGGTCAGTTTCCCCCACTATGGGTTAAGCATCCCTTCCCTGCCTTAAATGTCTTCTCTTTCATTTTCTAGTGATGTTATTGTTATCAGTTTTAGCTTGCACCAGCATTTACCGTGTTTCTCCCTTCTAGTTTCTCCCTCGCTAGTGGTCACCTTGAATATGAAGGGGTTTTCCTCATGTTTTAGATTTGACTTGGTTTTTCTTATATTCAGTTGCAGTTTAAACATGTTTCCCTTTCTTCCTGTCTTTACTGCTTTCTTTTTCCTGGGAGGACCTTTACCTTTCTCCTGTATAAGGAGAGGAAACTAAAAGCTGAATTTTACTTCAGGTGCTGGTGACAGGACAACATCTTCCACCATGCCTGAGGATAGTGGACTAATTAAAGGATGATGGTTAGGTCATAAGGATCACACGACCCTGTCCTTCAAAATCTTGTTGCTTGCTCACCCTCCCGTGCGGCATCTGCCATGTTCTTCTTCAGTTTGCCCAATGATAGGACTGGCCCACTGGAGAAAGCAACTAAAATTGCATTTTACAAGGGGTGGGGGTTAACAGAGGGGATAAAAGTTTTCCCCTATTGCTCAGGGTTGGCCACAGAGAAATGTGAGGCTTACCAAAGTTTCATGCAGCATTTTAAGCTCTGTCTCTGAAAAAAGCTCCTTCTCAAAATCCTTGGGGGATGGAAATCCTCAGAAATCTACTTCCTTGCTAGAGTTTTTAAATTTTTTAAGAAGTATTTCGGTGCTAAGTAAAAGCTTCCTTTGACACAGAAGTGAATTGTATGGGAAGAGCACTGTTCAGCTGATCTCTATCACCTGGAACAAAACTCAGAAGAAAATAAACCATGCCTTCGGGAGGAGCAAAAATAATCATATTAATAATAAAAAAAAAGCACTGGAGATGTCAGGTTAAACCTTGTGTCATCCAGATGGTTAAAAAAGCACCAAACACATCAAAGCAAGACCTGGTCCCTTTGGAGGAACAAGTGCTCCATCTGGATATGCCTTGACTGACCGATGAACACTAAGATACAATGACAAAACTGGTCACAGCGGCTCCATTTTCCTGGTTTGATTCTGCAGAGGTAGGCCAGAGTTACCTTCTGGCTGCTGTTAGGAAAAAAATAAGACTTGAACACAAGTCTTGGCATCTATAGTGTTTAACAGAAATGAGCGACTGTGTGGTTGTTGGGTGTGTTTTTTTTAACCACAGCTCCCAGAATTCGCAGCTGCTTGCAGAATTCTGAGAGCTGTTCTGTGCACCTCTAGAGTTTAGAATGATGGGAACTTCTGGTCCTCCAGATGTTTCAGGCGATAACTCTGACACTTCTTTATTGTTGCTCATGCTGGCTTTATGGAATCTGGCAACTGGAGTGCAAACCTTCTGAAGGAACAGAGGGTTCTCCACCCTGGGTCTGTGAGTCTTTGTGGCATGAGTTACAATCAAGATGCAGTTGGTAGTTTGGGCCATTTGATACTCAACTGCACTCTATTATAATTTATTTGGGATATACATCTGTTGTCCTCCAGGTATTATGAGACTACAAATCCCAGCAGGTCCAGATAGCATAGCCAATGATTCAGGAATGGGAATTATGGCCCAAAAGCATCCATAGAGCCATGGTTTCTCACCACTGCTTTATCCCTATGTTCTTTTAACAGCAGACAACCAAACATTTTTGAAAGAGGACGTGATGGGGAAAGCCATTCCCTCTAGTTTGTCTCCACCGTTCGGTAATTTGGGGCATACTGCTCTTGAACGTAGATGATCCATTTAACTATCCTGGTTACTAACCTCTGACTTATTCTCTTGCTATGAGAAGACCTTGACTTAACTGAGGTTCAAATCACACTTTAAGAGAAATGTATATTTCCTGATATAACTACTTTTCCCTCCAGACATGCAGTTCCTTCAAAGCTCTGTGCCCAAGCAACCAGCCCTGTAAATGAAGCATGCATTTGCCCCTTGGTGACCAACCTCAAAGCAAAAGCAAGCTAACTCACACCATGCAGAGTAAAGCCACTGCATTCTAGGACAAACAAATATGTTTTTAATTCTTAAGGAGACTTTCCTTCTAGTGAATCAGGGTGTCTAGTTTGTTTCTCAGAATTCCCTGGAATTTTATAGTAAGACGTTAGGAGAAAGAGGAGAGAGACCACAGTGATAATTTCAAACAGCCAAATGATTCCACATACATTTAATTTGTCATTTTACTGCCGGGGAGGGAGACACCTGTACAATGTTCTACCTTATATCTCACATTAAGAGGCTGGGCCTGACATTTTGCTAATTAAGACCTGGATTTTTTTTTTGGTGGGGGGGGGGCATTTGTGGCTCCACCTCAGCTAGCAAAATATCTTGGGCCACCTCTCCTCTTCAGTTTGCTGAACTGTAAAGTACAGGATCCATTAAGAAATGTACGGGGGAGGGGGGGAAAGCAAAGTAAATATGAGAGACCAGGCTGAATTTAGGGACGCTGCAGAAAAGTATCGACAGACAGAACTGCCATGCGAACCGATCATGTTCCTTGTGATCAAAGCAAACAACCTCTGCTTCTTAAGGACCAAAAAAGGCTGAAAAACTCAAAATCCCGAGGATGGCAAGCATCTTCAGCCGTGGATGTCCTGGTTCCCGAATGGCAGCCATGTGTGATCCTGTCCTCCAGCATATTCAATATTTCAGGCCTTTCATTCTTTCTCTCTCTCTCTCTCTGTGTGTGTGTGTGTCCAGGGCAGGAACCTTGCACACCTCCCCTAAGTCCCCCACCTTCCTTGAAAGAGAAAGTTAATGGATCACAAGGTATGCGGAGATTCTCCACCCCACCTACTTTCTTCTTTCTCTTGACAATTAAAGGCAACTACCTGGCATTCTCTTTCACCGTCAAAGGCACACAGTGGCAGATCTGTAGCCACAAAAGAGGCGCAGTAAACGAGAAGAACATGTTACTACACTGCATTTTGAGAAAGTTTGGCTCGGAGCTATGCGCTGATTAATATCAGCTCTCCTCCCCGGACTTGCCTCTTGACAATCGAGTCACATCTGGCTGACAAATCCTTACAAGCTTATCCAAACCTAGGCAGTCCCGTTCCTGCCGGGGGACTCGCTGGGAGGCAGCGGCAAGCACCAGCCGCGCACTGATGTGCCATCAGTGAACATAATGAAGCCGGCTTCAGTGGCAGGCTGCCGGAACAGTCAAAAGAGAGCAGAACATGCCTCCAGGTTTTGCAACACGGCGCACGGCAGAGTGAGCTCACCCGAAGAAGAGAAGGCAAACAATCACCTCTGAAGGTTCCAGCAGCCAAGGAAGCGCATGCTTTTTATTTTTATTTTTTTAAAAAAAGGAGATAAAAGATAGAACAAGAAGATCTCGACCCCTTTAAAAAGACGTCAACGGCAACCTGAACCAAACAGCACCCCAGTGGGGTAGCGTGTTTTTTTTTTTTACATATAGTCTCACAATTTCAAATGCCCCCCCTTGCTTTACATAGGCCACCCCATAATACTTCACCAAGATGTGGTACAGCAGGAATAGGGTTTTCCTTCCTTTCTTGTCACTAGAAACAAGTACAAAGCAAATGTCCCCTTTTTAAAAGTCTGTTTTGGCTGCTACAAGAAATTGTTAATGGAAAATGCAAACAAGGGTTTTCGGGGCACTTTGAAAACGGGCCGATTCATTTCACTGCCAGCTTTTGGAAACCACAGCCCCCCCCCGCCTCAGAGACCTGCAGTGAAATATTTAACCATCGATTTACATCGACATGTGGGCTGTGTGGGTGTGGATCCAGTTCAGAGGGAGACAGGCAAAACAAAACAAAACAAAATAACTTTCAAAGTGACCTCTCAAGGGTTTGTGCGGTGTTTTTTTTTTTGGGGGGGGGGGGCCTTGGAACAAATTTTGATAAAAGTTTCAGATTTACCCACTTGGTGTCCATTTCATAGGTCTCAAGCCCTATATAGACTCCCCCCTCCCCCCCAATAGCTTTTTCCATGGGTCTATCAACTCCCGATTTGTTTATTTTTTAAAAGAAGGAACCTAGTTTTGTTTTGTTTCTTCAAGTCGTGCCAGGCTGGTGTGGGTGGCTGAAAAAGATTTGATCTGTTCAAAGAACAGTTCAGGTCTCCCCGGCCGCTGCTTTACTCCTGTCAGGGAAGCAGCACAGAATTCAGAGGATGACCCATTTGGGGGCACTTTGTGATAGAAAGAAAGCAGACCTCAAAGGCGGGTCCAGTTTGCCCTTCTGAGAGATTGCTTTCTCCTTCTTCACAGCTCCAAAAGTACAGGCAACAGAACCACAACGTCAAGAGTATTTATTTATATTTATCCATTTAAAGTATTTTTACCCCACCTTTCCCCTTAAAAGGACCCAAGTGGGCTGGCATCATTAAAAGACAATATTTAAGTGAACAACAGTGAGTATACAGATACTGAAAAGGATTAAAGAAATACCACAGTAAAAAACATAAGCGATACCAGAACACATTCAAAGCAGTAAGGTACAGCCATCCATTAAGACACCCCCCCCCCCCCCCGCAGCCAGTCACTCGGGGGAAACTTCCCTGAAGAGAACGGTCTTTGCCTTCTTGAGGAAGGACAGCAAAGATGGGGGGGCCAAAGAATCTCCCACAACATTGAAGAAGGGGTGCCACTATTTTACAGGGCGCATAGCAAGTGGGCAGAGGTACGTGCAGAAGGCACACATTAGTCCAGAATGAATTTCACAAAGCACAACTTTTGCAAAACTCCCGTGGTCAGGTCTCCAGTGCATTTGGTCTGACAGAATCATCATAATCCATTTGCTCGGAGCACTTTTCGAAGTCACAAATCATGCATTTTACAGCTACTAATGTATACCCGGGACCTACACAATTGAACAGAGTCCAGGTCTTTGTGATTTACAGATGCCACAGCTTCAAACAAAACCATCAGCAGCAGCAGCTTGACAGCAAAAGATTTTGTATCAATCACAGGCACAAGAAGCCATTCCACTTCATTTCAGGGTGCATTTTGTCCTGAAGGCCAAGCATTGTGTGAGTTTGCCTTGCAATTCAAAACACACTTACTTGGAAATAAGGTTATCTGAGTAAACATGGTTAGATAGGGCTACTCACCTAAAATGCATGGTTGCATTTAAATAAAAGAAACTGATGTTGAAAACTAGAATCTGTTTGCAGTCGCCTTTGGTTTAATTTCTTTCTTTCTTTTTTGGCTCACTTCCGACAATCAAACTGTTAGCAGAAATGCAAAATCTGAAGCACTTTTCCCAAGCCAGAAGGAGGAAGGCAGAAGACTAAACCTCCAACCGGGGCATGCACAAAATGCAGAAAGAACTGAACTTTCCTTACCTCCGACATTTCTTCTTAGGCAGCAGCATGCGTTAGGAGAGCGGGTTTCCCATCCCCTCCACTGTGCTGGTGAGTTGTACAAAGAAGAACCAGGAAACATGCCTGTCTGTACAAGTAACGAAAGGCAGAATCATCACACACACACACACACACACACACACACACACGCCTGGGTCTGTTTTACCCTCCTCTGGAGCGGCACAGGCACCTCTGCATGCCGGGTGTACACTCACCGCCGAGCACCAGGGAGGGAAGGAAGGTTTCTCCCCACCTCCCGATGTGTGGTTCTCCAGAGAGTCCAAGTTGAGTAACTCTCTCTCTCTCTGTGTGTGTATGTGTCTCACCTCTCCAGGATGCTCTTACCTCTGGGCTCCAGAGGGGAGTGTTTCGGCATGCCCCTCCGCTCACAGGACAGACCCTTGCAGCGAGCTGGAAGAGGGCATGACACTCATCTTTCACACAGGGTTGATCAAAAGCAGCCGGGGCAACCGGAGGCTCTCCTGATGCAGCATAGGGAGCCAGGCTCTACCTCTGCTCCGGCTGCCTTTAAGAAGGCATTAAATCAATGCGGCTCACCCAAGGCCTGTCCGCCTTCTCTCTCCTCCTCTGTTTTCATGGCAGTGGGGGTCCCTTCCCAAGAATATCAGCAACTATCTGCAAGGAAAGCTCAGAGGATTTTATCTTAGTAAAGGCAGGAGGGGAATCACCCATGATGATGATGAAAATGCAGAAGTGTGCACAGAGCCATTGATTTCTTGAGCTCCCAAAGGCATCCTTGGGCTTCTTTTTAAATGTTAAATACAGATTTATTTATATCTACTTTTTGGAAAAACGGATATTAGATGTTGATCAGATCAATTTACAAATCATAGAATGGAACAAAGTTGGGAGGGAGCTAAGCAAGGAAGAGCTACACGTCAAAATGAGACCACAATGAAACATGATAACGGATGCATGTCACAAATGACTTCCTAAGATTCTTCAGAGCAGGCAGCATTTAAAAAGCTGGTTCCATATTGGTTAAACATGAGAAACTGCACCAAAGAGCTGCCGTGCTTAAGAGAAATCCGGTGTGTTCCTAACAGAGCATTCCAAGTTGTAATGTGATTTTCAAATGCAAGACGGATGGTGCTGAGGTCTGGAGCACATGCTAACTGAGTTCTTTACATCTCAAGGTGAGGTGTCCGAAAAACTGGGGTGGGGGTGGGGTTTGCTGCCACTCATTGGCAATACCAAATTAGACTAGAGTTGCCAACTGGATTCCCCTCCCTGAGACTTCAGGGCCAAAACCTGACATCAGGGGCCTTGGGGTGGACTTTTGTAATGTTCCAGAGGCAGGACAGGTAAGAATTGGGGTGGCTCAGCTACACTGCCACCAACAGGGTTAAAGGATGAAGAAGTCTACTGAGTCACAATGCTGGTGCTCCACTCCTTGCCTTACTCTGAATGACACAACAGGTCTGATAGAAGCAGACCATAAAAGCCAGGTGTAAGGAGAGTGGACTAGGGAGTTAGTAGGTGTGTGGACTTAGGCTCATCATGGTATTTGGCCTAAGAGACACACAAACATCTGCATTCTGAGACAGATCCGGCATTAGTGGGTGGAGCATGGCACTCAAGCTTTAAAGTCAGTTCACATAGAAAAATCTATCTGTCCCTTCTCTAGTTGTTCTGAGACTGGTCTCTTTGCCCAGAAACCCAGAGAACCTGGAACCAGAGGCAGAACGGCAGGGGTCTATGGGATGTGTAGTCCTAAACATTTGAAGGCACCAACCTGCCTCCCTCTTCTGTAAGCGAAGGCCATGGAATGGCTCATGTCAGATTTTGTGGCATGGCCAGACTTTAGTGGTTTCAGCACAAGGCTGGTCTGCTTCAGTAGACTGCTAGCTAGCAGTGACAGCTGGTGCCTATTTTGGTTCCTGTGGCAGAAGTCACGACACAGGTAGACAAAGCCAGGGTGATCATCAGAGTTGGAGCAAAAGCAAATATTCACAGACTCGTGCATAATCCCAATGCAGTTGCACAAAACTAGTGTTTTCCCCCCTCTCCATCTACACACAGTCACAGAGTAAACACAAAAGGGAAAGTTTATGGATCAAAAAGATACAAACAACCCATTGCAGGCTCCTTCCGCACAGCAGTTTTTCTCCAGGCACCAGACACACTTCCATGTTTCCCTGAATCCACTCGATCTTGTCTGATGTCAGAAGCCGCTATTGTCCCAGGGACGCTTCTACTGAGATATCTGACTGGACACTGTTAGAAACCAAGCACTGAACATTTGGACTTAATCCACTGGCTTGCTTTTTCTGTGCAAAACTGATAGCCTGGAAAACCCACATTGCAATGGAGTGCCTTCCTTCTGCACCTGGGAGTTCACCAGTTCCCCTGCTGGCTGGATATTGAGTTGTGCGTTCATTATGGTAATTTGAATTTGCTCAGCTTCACAGCCAAATGACTAGTTCACGTCATAGTGGATTACAAGGTCTTTCCAAGTTCATCTCCTTGAGTTCCTGGCTGTTAGATGAATTCATGTTTGTTTGTTTTTTAAATAAGCCAGGGTGTCCTGATCAAGAAAAAACGTTATCAAGAACCTGTTGCATTTTCCAATAAAAATTAGAACTGGTAGGGATGGATTTCTCTTTGTTAATATTTACTGCTATAAACCTATTAAAATCATGCACAGCGCAACGTAAGAACTGTTTTACGTGCCTTTTATAGTAGAATTTCCCCCCAGAAACTGGCACACTTTGGTTTTTCCTTTATGCTACTATCACCAAGACACCTTTCGCGTGCTCCTTAATTCTGATCATCGGAGATTAGCTGTGTTTGGAAAACAGGGCTTGGAAGGAACACATTAGAAGCAATAACGCTACATAACAAGAACCCTACAAAAGTCTTCTCTTTTATCAAAAAAAGGAGAGCAACAGCTGATAATGTTGTTACCTTTTGTTTGAAGAGTAAAATTTGCTCCCCCCCCCCCCCCGCAACCTATTGGGAGAGGTAAAATGCTCTGGAGGGGTTGCAGCTGTTTTCCCCACCATTTAATATCCTCCTTCACCACCCCACAAAACCAAAAGCTAATGTAAAGGTAATGAACACTGTAATTAGTAGCACAGCAAGGCAACGAGACCCTTGAGAGACAGGACTTATGACTTATACGGCAAATTACTTTGAAGGAGGAACTTTTAAAATTCTGGTTGAGAAGTCTCATCTTATCTCAAAAGAAGGGATGAGAAGCAGGGATAACTGTCTGGAGCCATGGTTCCCAACCTTGGGTCCCCAGATGTTCTTGGACCACAGGTCCCAGAGATCCTGGCCAGTGGTGAAGGCTGCTGGGAGTTTTAGTCCAAGAATATCTGGAGACCCAAGGTTGGGCACCATGGGTCTAGCAGATTATTTTAAGGTTTTTCTGTGTCATGCCTCTCCATAATCAGAAGCAAGGACAGCAGTTTGCAGAGTGAGGTCCTACCAGTCTAGTGGTTGTGTGTAACACGGCTCCTACGATATCTCAGTAAGTTCAATACCAGCCACAATGGCATAGATACAGGTTTAACCTCAGAGTAGCAGATGCTTCAGCACCAGCAACGTCATGTCCTGCTCATTTGGGCCCCCTCATGGCATTTCTCGGGGAGTCTTCACATATTTGATGGCCAGTCCACAGCTCAGCAGGTATTTCATCCTGGTGGTGTAACATGCTGCGTGAGTCATACTTTGTCAATGAAAGGTAGCAAGGTTCCTTTTGTTTTCCAGGGAAGCGTTTTAGACTGTTGCAACAATGACTAAACAAGAAATAGTAGCAAGCCAATAAGAACCGGAGAAAAGAGTATTCTCCTAGCTTTAAAAAGCTGTTGTGTGTCATAACATCCTGTTCGGGGTTTTCCTTCTCGCTCTCCAAAATATAACAATGCACCAATGATTTAGAGCTATATTTGTGAATTATGAAAAAAAAAAAACCACCATGGGTGCAATTTATATTTGGGATGGAGAAGATGTTGTTATCCAGATCATTACAGACTACAAGTCCCATGGTTCTGCACTGTTGGCTGTGATCAGAGGGTGAGAACGGGGCACTTCTGATTGCACCCGAAAGGGAACCTTTGCTGGGAGCTACCCCACATAAAGGGACCCCTTCATCCACCGGGGAATGGGTCCAGCCCACCCCCAAAAGGAGTTGCCCTAGAGCGGAATGAGAAAGGTCCAAGTTGGGAATGGATCGGGGTTGGGCGGGGAGTGCCATTCCCAGGACATCGTGTGATCGCTAGGAGATCGCTCACACTGGACGGCACCACAAGCGGTCCAAACGGTGCGCGATAGGCCCGTGCGATCACATCTTCCGTTGCCTCCAACAACGTGGCTGCCTGGAAAAAGGAGGTTACTTACCGTAACTCTGGTTCTTCGAGTAGTCCTCTGTGAATTCACACTAATGGGTTAGTCTGCGCCTGAGCAGAAGGATTCGGAAGCTTCTATAGCTTTAAGAGCTCTGCGCCGGGGGACCTCCCCCGGAGATTATATTACCACCCCGGCGCTGAGCACACTAGTTCCGTAGAACTGTCCGCCGCTGTACATGCCAACCACAAGGAGTCGGGACGCACAGCGGGGAGGAGGGTGGGTTCGTGTGAATTCACAGAGGACTACTCGAAGAACCAGAGTTACGGTAAGTAACCTCCTTTCTCCTTCGTATCCTCTGTGAATGCACACTAATGGGTGATTAGCAAGCTGACTTACCCGGAGGTGGGCGTCACGACAGAACAGAAGCCAGCACTGCTCTACCAACTGCAGCCTCTGCTTTGGCCCGGACATCGAGGCGGTAGTGGGCTGCGAAGGTGAAGGGTGTAGACCACGTCGCAGCTTTGCAAACATCCGCAAGGTCAACACCACGGAGGAAAGCCGTAGAGGAGGCCATGGCTCTGGTTGAGTGGGCTTTAATAGTGGAAGGTAGAGGCTTGCGTGCAATTTCATAAGCAAGCTTAATGGTAGCCACAACCCATCGAGAAAAAGTTTGAGAGGAAACTGAGGAGCCCATAGTCCGGTCCGAAAATGATACGAAAAGTCTCGGAGAAGAGCGAAAAGACGCTGTGCGGGAAATATAATAGGCCAGAGCCCGCTTGACATCCAAGGAATGGAGTGCTTTCTCAATATTGGATGAAGGGTTTGGAAAAAACGTAGGCAAGACCACCGGCTGGTTAAGATGAAAGGAGGTGGCAACCTTAGGCAAGAAGGAAACATCCGGAAAAAGGGTGACTTTATCCGGGTGAAACTGGAGGAATGGCGGGTCGGCTCGAAGGGCCGTCAGCTCGCTCGCCCTTCTCGCTGAGGTGACAGCAAGGAGGAAAGCTGTCTTGAAGGTAAGTAGGCGGAGAGACGTTGATGACAAAGGTTCGAAAGGCGGGGACATCAGCTTGCGTAGGACAAGCTGAAGCGACCACTGTGGAGTGGGCGTTTTATACGCCGGTCGCATATTGCGGAGTCCTTTGAGGAACTGTTTCAGAACTGGATGTTGGAAAAGTCTAGCCGCATCCGAGAGAGGTGGTTGGTACGCTACCACCGCGGAGATATATACTTTGAGTGTGGAGTGAGATAATCCACGGTGAAAGAGGACGAGAAGGAATTGGAGGAGCGCGTCCAGTGTCGTGGGACAAGACGGGAATTCGCGGTCCTTCGCAAAAGTACAGAAAGACTTCCATTTTCGCGCATACGTGGCCAGGGTAGCGGGTCGACGCGCCCGGCGGAGGACATCATCTATCGTAGGTCCAGCCTCCAGGCTGTCAGATGTAGAGATTCCAAGTCCGGATGGAACGTTGTGCCATCGTGGAGGGAGAGAAGATTGGGAAGGCTGGGGAGCCGAAAGTGATCCGACGCTAGCTGGAGAAGCGGGGCGAACCACGGCTGCCGGGGCCACCAGGGAGCAATGAAGATCATGTTGGCTCGATCGTGGCGCATCTTGATTACCGCTTTTTGAATCAAGGGAATCGGAGGAAACGCATAGAGAAAGTCGCTGCCCCAGGGAGTCATGAAGGCATCTCCCAACGAGTGACGGCCGACACCCGCACGGGAGCAGTATCTGTCGCATTTGGCGTTTGCGAAGGAGGCAAACAGATCCAGGGATGGTACTCCCCATCTCTGGCAGAGGGAGGAGAAGACCATGTCGTCGAGAGACCACTCGTGAGACGTGTGTAGTGATCTGCTGAGGCGATCCGCCAGAAGGTTGTCGGCGGATGCTACATGGACCGCGATGAGGTAGATGTCGCGATTGTAACACCAGTCCCAGACTTGAACAGTGAGAAGGCGAAGCTGGCGAGAGCGGGTACCGCCTTGTTTGTTCAGGTAGTATACCACAGTCGTATTGTCCGATGTTACCGGAACTACCTTCCCCAAGAGAAGGGTCTCGAAAGTCCGGAGGGCTTTGAAGACAGCTAGGAGTTCCAGAACATTGATGTGAAGGGTGGCCTCCCTCGCTGACCAATGACCATTGGCAGTGAGGCCACGAACGTGGGCACCCCAACCCGTCAGACTCGCATCTGTAGTAAGTTGGATGGAGGGTTGAAGAGCGCCGAAAGGTCGACCCACAAGGAGGTTGGGACGGAGCGACCACCAGGTGAGGTCGTTGGCGAGGGCCTGGGATACCACAAGAGTTTTGGACGGGGAATCCGTGAGGGGGTTGAACAAGTCCAGATACCACGCCTGAAGGGTCCGCATCTTGAGCCTGGCATGTAGAATGACTGCCGTAGTGGAGGCCATAAGCCCCAGAAGGCGTTGGACCAACAGGGCTTGAACTCTGGCTCCCGAGGTGAAGAAAGGAAGGAGTTCTTGAATTTTCAGGATGCGGCTTTCCGGGAGAGAGGCACGACCTGAGATGGAGTCCAGCACACCTCCTATGTAGGTAACGCGCTGGGTAGGTATCAAAATGGACTTTTCTTCGTTGACCTGCAAGCCAAGGTCAAAAAGAAGAGACAGTGTGAAGGTGACATGCTGCGACAACACATCTGAAGACGACGCTACCAGCAACCAATCGTCTAGATAGGGGAAAACAGTGATGCCCTGTAAACGGAGGTAAGCAGCCACCGGAGCAAGGCATTTAGTGAACACTCTCGGTGAGGTGGATAACCCAAAAGGCAAGGCTTTGAATTCATAAACTACGCCATCCAAGGAAAACCGAAGAAACCGGCGGGACTCAGGACGGATACTAATGTGGAAATAGGAGTCCTTGAGGTCAATAAGCACAAACCAGTCCCCTTGTCTGAGCATTTGGATTGTGCCATCAAGGGAAACCATCCGGAATCGGCAAGGCGTAATGTAGAAATTAAAAGGCCTGAGATCCAGGATAGGCCGGAGCCCGCCGTCCTTCTTGGGTACAATAAAGTAACGGGAGAAGAAACTTCTCGGGATGTCAGGAGTGTGAACTAACACAATGGCATCTTTGGAGAGTAGCTTCTGAACCTCCTCGCAAAGGATGGGGGAGGAAGCTGTGTCCCGTATAAACCCCGTTGAAGGAATGGAGCGGAATTCAATCGCATACCCTGTGGCAATAATGGTGAGAACCCAAGAGTCGGAGGTGATAGCCCTCCAGGCATCAAAAAATTGCGCTAATCTAACAACATTGAATAGTGGTGCTGGTAGCCGCAGCTGGCTAAACCTGCTGCTTAGGCTTAGGGTCGGTGCAACGATACTGCTGGCGCTGTCTTGGACGGCCAGATTGTTGACGCGGTTGACCGCGATAGGTCCCCTGTTGATTGCGGGATCTATCATAAGAGGGGCGCGATGGATAAGACCTACGCCAATTGCCTCTAGATGTGGTAGGCGTTGAGATGGACTTGGCCGTCTTTCGGTGATCGATGAGATTCTTTAGGATGTCATCGGTCTTAGGGTCGAAGAGCCCCTGCCCATCGAAAGGGAGATCTTCCACTCTAGCCTTTACATCGTCCGTAAGGGTGGCGGAACGGAGCCAGGCATGCCTCCGAAGCGCTACCGCTGTGACCAACTGCTTGGACGAGGTATCTACTAGGTGTCGAGCCGCCTCACGCTCTTGGCAGGCGAGGGCGAGTGCCTCCTGATGATGGGCAAGAGCAGTGGCACGGACATCATCGGGCGCTGAGTTAAGAATTGGAAGAATCTCATTCCAAAGATGGCGATGATAGGCACCCATGGCCGCCAAGTAGTTTGCCACGCGGAGCGAAAACGTGGCAAAAGAATACTGCCTGCGAGCGAAGGAGTCTAATTTCTTTCCTTCTTTGTCCGCCGGAGCCAAGTTTGCCCTGGCCCTAGTTCCAGGCTGCGAGGCATCAACGACCAGGGAGTTAGGTGGGGGATGCACGTTAAGGAAATCAGTATCCGTGCCATGGATTTTATAAAGGTTTTCAGCCCGTCGTGGCACCTGTAACGACGCTGATGGCTTAACCCAAGGTTCTTTAGCGAGGGTGAGGAGGGAAGGAATAAAGGCCAGCTTAATTGGGGCTAGATGATCCTTCACCATGTCCTCAAAGACTTTGTCTGGCTTCGGCAAAGATGGTTGAACTACCGCCAAGTCCAGGACTTCAGCAATACGCCTAATAAGTTGGGTGTAGGCCGTATAGTTCTCGGAAGGTGAAGGGGGATGGCTATCTACTGTAGCCGAAGTTCCCGCTGGTGTTTCCAGTGGCGGGGCTTCACCACGACGTTCATCCTCCGAGGCAGAAGCTGACAATTGAGGGGGACTAGCACCTGGAGAGTCGTCAGGCGGTAGATCATCATCGGATTCACGGCCGAAGAAATCAGCGGCCAAGACATCGTGCTCAGTCCGAGGCGACCGGCTCGACGAAAGAACTGGCCCCGGCTCGTCGGAGCGGCGTCCTGTCCAATGGGAGTGGCCATAGATGGTGTGCTGAGCCGTAGGATCTGGCTGGTGTTGAGTAGTAGCAGCAGGTTGTCCAGGAAAGCAGCCTGCCGCGTAAGACCGCTGGAACTGGTTGAAGGCTTGCCACTGCTGGAACGCAAAAAAGGTAGCCGGATCGAAAGGAGTAAATTTCGATCCTTCGAGCCCGAAAGGTGTCGAGCTCGAAAGCTGTTGTCGGGCTGGTGGTGGAGCCGGAGGCAGTTCGGGCTCGACATGTCGGGTCTTTCGAGTCCTCTTGTGCGGCGGAGATACGGGCTCTGGCGAAGGAGGCAGCGGGGTCAAAGATCGAGCTCGAGGCGACCCACGAGAGGATGCAGCTCGACGGCTCCCAGGGGAAGCTGGAGGCATCGGGCTCGAGGGCGGAACGAGCTCAGCAGGCAGTTGGGTGAGCTCGACCGCTGGCAAAACGAGCACGGAACGCTCCGACGTGACCGAAGGCGCCGGTCGCTTCTTTTTCTTCGGCCTGCTCGGGCTCGAAGGAGGTTTCGACGCCGAAGCGGAAGCCGTCGACTTCGAGCCCGAAGAAGAAGATGGTGGCGTTTTCCGCGGCCTTGAAGGAGAGCGCTGAACGGAGGCCTCAGTCGGCGGCGCTCTCGGAGGGTCCATGGCAGGCGGGTCGAGCGAGCGCGACCAGAGGAAGGCGGTAAGCCTATCCTGCCTGCGTTTCAACGCGGGCTTCGTAAACGCCTTGCAATGGGCGCACGAAGCCGGCTTATGGCCCTCCCCCAAACAAAAGAGGCACTTGGAATGGCCGTCTTTTGTAGGGACCTTCGCGTTGCAAGCGGTGCAGCGCTTGAACGGCGGGTCCTTGTCCATGCACCTAAACGTAACTACTCACAATCCTGAAGAATGGTCAGGGAGTCCAAAATCAGAAACAGGAGGTCCGGCAGAAAAGGGGGGGGATTTAGTTTTGTTTTTGAGAAGGAGAAGCTCCGAACGTGCTGCATACAGCGGCGGCAGGAAACGGAACTAGTGTGCTCAGCGCCGGGGTGGTAATATAATCTCCGGGGGAGGTCCCCCGGCGCAGAGCTCTTAAAGCTATAGAAGCTTCCGAATCCTTCTGCTCAGGCGCAGACTAACCCATTAGTGTGCATTCACAGAGGATACGAAGGAGAAACACAGTTTGCTTCTGCGCAAGATAGTTAAAGCAGGAATGACTTGCAGACTCTTATTTCTGATCACTGATCAGAGATGACAAGCCTACATACCTCCCCGACCCTGGGTAAGTTCAGCCCATGCACCAGAGGTCCCCGATCCTGTACATGGGCAGCGAGCGAAGCTGTAAAGCTGTGGTTCCCAACCTGCAGCCTCCAGATGCTCTTGGACTACAACTCCCAGAAGCCTTCACCGCTAGCTGTCCTGGCCAGGATTCCTGGGAGTTGCAGTCCAAGAACATCTGGGGCCCCAAGGTTGGGAAGCACTGTTCTAGATGAACTTACCATCCAAGTTGCCGCTAAGGCACCTTTGCAGGGTCCTGGGTTTAGACCTTATGTTACCCTCTGCCTAAGACCCAGGAGTACCTGTTTTGAGGGGGGGGCGCTTTGCTCTTTTGCCTCTCGCCTGCCTCGTCCCCGTGTTCTTTGCCACTGGGATGGCAAAGTTCAATCAAGATTCAAGACGAGTGGAGGCAGAGGAACATATAAAATGCAAAATTAATGGCTGCAGCCAGACCCTGCTGTGCAATCTTTTTGCCATAGGCTTTGGAAGGGCTAGAAAATTAATCAAAATTCCATGCAGCACGTACGATGCCAGCTCGATGCAGCTGAAAATGCTGGCGCTTACCTTCAATGGACTAAAGGTCTAGGACCCAAGTATCTGAAGGGGACTGGAAAAGACTTCAGCACAACATGGTTACAGCCATCTGATTGCATTTTCTCTGCCATGATTTCAGGCTACTGAGTCTAGACTTTCTGTTGCAATTCAGATAAGGGCATTAGAGCTCTCTAGAAGAGAATGTCCAGAGCTTGGAAAGTTACTTTCAAAAAGTAACTAGTTACTATTACACTTCCACCTAAACAGTTAGTTCTCATAGTTAGACTTTTTTTTTTAAAAAAAAATTAACTCTTTACTTTCTCTTCATTCAAAAGTAACTAAGATACAGAGCTTGAAACAGCGTCTTTTGCAGACATTGGCTGGGGAATTCTTGGGAACTGTAAGTTACTTAAAAAAGTAACTTCTCCAAGCTCTGCTTGTACTATGTGAATTGGTCACCTCGGTCCCCCAACTTTCCCCATTTGATTGTTTCCGATGTGCTGGATCCTAACCCGAGCTTCAAACTGGGGCCAAAATCAAAGGGGGGAAAAGAAAAGAACCCCCCCTCCCAAAGAGATAACATTTATTTTTTAAAATGTGACCTGTGGCAACCTTAGCCCCGCCACATTCTTGAGATTCTTCAGCTCCAGCCGGAGAAGAGCTGCTTCTTTAACAAATGGTATCAGTGCCAGAGGCTCCAGCTGAGCCAGAGTTGAGGATTCAAAGTCCCTGATAGGGTGTGATATATGATTTCTTGGCTTGTATTCTGATAAAGGGGCACCCTCCTCCTTGCCTCACCTCTTCCTCCACTGTATCTGGTCATGGGCAGAGGAAAATATCTGCAGACCAAGAACAGAATTCTTGTTCCCACTTAAGGCAGAGATGGGCAACCAGAATCCCAGCACCTCTTGTGGCTGGCTAGGATGTCTTGGGCTGATGAGGTCTGTCAGAAGGCCACAGCTGCCCATGTGTAACTTAAGCTGTCTCCCTGCACTATATCTGGGGTACATCTGAAGGATCTAGATTAGACCTGTCCATGTAATGGATACACTCAGTCAGGGAACCAGGTTCGGTGGACTTTGCAGTCAACCCTGGATGGCTTTGCCTAGTGTGTGAAACAGTCACATCTTTCAGATTTAATATTCAGAAGATTTAAGGTCACAAGACTGTGGAACTATTGACTATTGTAGACACTGGCTGTAAATCCCTTTATTCCAGAGCCTGTGATGTCTGTCCAAAATGAAGACGTGGACTGATAAACAGTGGATCAGAAATAAACCAGAAACAATATGCCAAGTTTACTCAGGGGTTCAAGGTCTCCCACCAATTGTGGTGGGAAGCCAAAGCCACCTCTTCTTACTACTGTGCCTGAGGAGAAAAGAAAACCCCCCATAGGAGGGAGCAACATCTCTACTCACTTCATCAGATACTGTTGCTGGAGAAGGAAGAGGGTTGGGGTGTGTTTAATGCCTGACTTTGAGGGATCCTGAAAATCATGGTAATTTCTCTGGACATCCTTCCCATCATGACTTGGCTTTGAAAGAACCTCTCAAGGCCAGGTGTCGGGGGGGGGGGGGGGAAGCTAGCCACTACAGATATCTCTCTCTCTCTCTGGATTGGATTCTCCATTGTGGGAACTCCTACTGCCAGACCGATCCCTGAATTGCGCTCGCCTGGAGAAAGCCTGAGCTGGAAAGCTTCACAAGGATAGGCCGAGCTCCAGCCGAGCTTCCTGTTAGAAAAGGAAGTTGCCTCTAGGCTTTCTGGGAATTTCTCTGGAGTCCACAACAACAATCAATGAATGGCTTGTGCCTGTTTGCCTCTTCCTTCAACACCGACGGAAGTGTGTAGGGAAGCCGACCGAGAAGCTGCTGGCCCCTAATGGGGAGGGTGCTTTTGCTTCCGATGTGGGGCAGAAGGGAGGTGGTGGAACATTCGGCACCATCTCTAACTTCCAGGAACGACCGCGGCTGCTCTCCCGCTTCATCTGCCTCCTGGCACCTTCACTCCCCCCTAGTTTCTGTCATTTTTGTGGCAGATGGGTGAAAAAGCACCATCGTGCTCACCTTACACTTCGGGTTGCTGGCACTAAGGCTTTTTTTTGTAAAAGAGAAAAAGAGGCATGCTTCAGAGTGCAGAAGGACCGAAATCTTTTCTGCCTATCTAAAAAGAGAAGGCCTTTCCTACAGGCTTGTCTGCAAATTATACACCATTGCTAAGAACAGTCTTCTGGCAACTATTCCTCTGACCCTTGTTTACGCCAGCTTTATCATCACCGTCGCTACTTCTGTGGGTGGTGGGACAGGGGTATATTTTCCCATTTTCCATTTTTTGGTGCACATTTCATGTCAGTTAGCTACATCTCAGCCTGCCCGAGAAGAAGATGCTTATTATTTGGTCCCGCTTTAATGTAATTAACAAGAATGATAAACGGCAAAGCCATTAGCCGTGGAATATGCAGGCAACTTTACGTATCAATTAAAATGTTACATCATGACTAGCCGGTCACAATTAGGGAAAAACGATATTTACAGCAGACAACAGATGCTAGATGACATCAGAAGCAAATCAGCATAGTTAACGTCCAAGTAGGTGTTTATCATGGGATCCTGCACACCCACCAAGTACTGAAAATTGCATAGAGGGTGTTCAAATTAGCAAGTGGCTCTGGTGCCATCCATTATAGGGTGGGAAGGCTTTGAAAGGAACTGAAGAAACACACAGGAGGCCATGAAAGAGCCATAATTCCAGGCAAAAATAGACATTGCTAAGAAAAGATCCATTCTCCCTTCCACCCCAAAGTACGGCCAGTCCTATTGTTTGGCCATGTGAGACAACTGCCTCTGGTGCTGGGTGCTGGCAAAGCCTGGGTGGTCCTGGCGGGCAGAGGTCTGGAGAAAACAGTGTGGCCTAGCGGTTAGAGTGCCAGACCGTTGATGGAGGAAGGTTGAAAGGAAAGTTCTAGCAGGTCTCACAGCCAAAGATGCTCCTAAGAAATCGCACAACCGGAACAACAAAGAGACTTTGTGAAACCTCAAAGACCCCTGGGTTTTCTTTGGCACAAGCTTTGGTGGGCCACAGAGCTCTACCTCTGAGGCCTCCCTGGGAATTAATATCAGGAAAACATGTGAGAGCTTTTGAGATGCCACAAGAATTTTGGACGCTTTGGTTCCGAGGGCTTGTGGACGAAGACAGCTGCACCCTGGAAATTTCTCCAGCACTTTTCTTGTGGCCCTCGCCGGGTCCCCCCACTTTTTGCATGCTTAGTGCCCCTCCCACCCCAGGCACAGTAACAAAACGGCCCATAATTTTGCCACAAAAACAGCACAAAAAAGGAGATATCTTACTTAACTCAAGTCTTGCAATCTACGTAGTTTTAATTTTAAGCCACTCAGAACAACTTCCTTGCAACTGCAGGACACACACACACAAACACACACAAACATGGCTTTTGCCTAATGGCAATGCTTGCCCATAATAATTTCTCTCAGTAATTTTGGCCCAGGCTGTGCTGTGAACAGTCCTGTCTGGACATGGGTGTGAGAAAAAGGCGGCAAACCAGGGCCAGCCACTTTTTATGGACATCAGCAGGGACACAAAACTCTTCCCAAAGCAAAACCAATAAAATTTGAGGATTTAGAATAGGGATTGACATGGGCTGCTCTCTATCCACCACCCTTCAGCCGTGCTGGACTACAAACTCTGTCAGCTCCATCAGAGGATGATGGGAGTTGTCATCCATCATAGCGAAAGGATGTCAGATTGTGTGACGCTTGATTTAGAAAGGTGGCTTCAGGCTCCCATTTCAGGGATGTTATAAAGCTGCTCCAGATTTTACTCCGGACTTTACAGAAGCTCTCCATGGTGCTGAACCCTGTCCTTAAAAAAAAAAAAAAGAATTAGCATTTTGGATAAGTCCTGTAAAGTGCAGAGCAGAACCTGTAGTGGATTCAAAGCTCCTCTGGAACTGGAGTCAAAAACAGCCACTGCTGGAAAGTCTTATGCTTCCCAAATCAACCACTGCCATAGTACTGAGGGATATTTATTAAAAACATATGATTGTTTTTCTTTGGCACCCTAGCAGTTCGAAAGCATGCAAATGCAAGTAGATAAATAGGTACCACCTCGGTGGGAAGGTAACGGCGTTCCGTGTCTAGTCGCGCTGGCCACGTGACCACGGAAAACTGTCTACGGACAAACGCTGGCTCTATGGCTTGGAAACGGGGATGAGCACCGCCCCCTACAGTCGGACACGACTGGACAATTGTCAAGGGGAACCTTTACCTTTACCTATGATTGTTTGAAGAGGGTGGGTGGGATGGTCCTTGTCTTGTGGCTGAAAAGTGCCGGTGTTATGGCCACACTGCTTGGAGGATTCTGGGAGTTATTTCCCAGGAAGCACCATTTCAAAACTGTTTCTTTATTCTGGTCAGTAATAAACAGTTCAAAGCAAATGTTATCAGGTTGGACAGTGGGAAGAGGCTTTGCAGGCGACCGTCGTGTTCACTGCTGGGCAGCAAAATATCTCAGGATGGTTTGGTAACTTCCCTGTGCATTTTGGCTGTAGATCCATGCACATAAAGGCAGCCTGCAAGCCTTCCACCATTTCACCTTAACCGAGTTCCCTTCAAAACGTTACTACGTTTGCTTTTCCACTCGGGTTCTGCCCGTGAGCTTTTCACAGGCATCCGGCTGGACATCAGACAAGGTCTTGGCCTAATCCTGCAGGGTTCTTTTTGCATCCTGACCTTCTAGTGTCCTGGGCTAAGGGGCTGAGCCCCCAAAGAAAGGCGACAATGCACAGAGCCATCGGCTTTAACTGCAGAAGGCGTCTGGGTTGGGTCTGCGAATTCCACCAGCTTTGAAAAGAGAGGAGGCATGAAAAGTGTCTGGAAATTCCACCTGGATGTTATCACTCTCCTCCAAGTAAACAAGACTGACATTAGTGCTGGGCTGCTGGCTGGTACAGGTTAGGGTTAGGGTCACAGAGGGAAAAACGGTGACCCAACTTGCCTCTAAGATACACAAGTTCTGGAATCTGTCACGCAAGAGCAGACGCAAAGCGTGGAACTGAGCGAGAAGGCCCTTTTTTGGGGGGGGGGGGTGTCAGGAAGTTCCTCAGAATCAGATGGGGGGGTGTGCATCGCCCGCATCGATCCTCAAACATGCCTTCAGATGCTAGAGGGGGGGAAACTACATTAAAATGTGCATAAATATAGACAAAATACCATACTTAAAAAAAAAAGATCCCTAAAAGAAACAAGATGATTCAAATAGCTCACCCCACAGGGAATGCAATCCAGGAGCCATGACCAAAAAATGTGTTCAGAAATATCACATATATATAAATAAGAACCCGGAAGACGGAGCAGGGATCATATGCGCCACAGCTTGAAAATGACCTCAGAAACCTCTGAGGGATTCAGAGGCAGACTGGGGAGCAGAGCATGGAGGGAACATCATTGGGGGGGGGGGGATAGAGGGATGGTGCATGATTACTTTCTCAAGTTTTGCTTGCTAGCCTGCCTCTGAATTCACATGCTGTCCCAGCCAGGTTCACACACAGACGTTCTGTCGTTGGCACAACTCTGATAAAAAAAGTCATTGAGAAAACTCCACTCTGCTCCCTCATCACCGGAGAATCTCTTTCCTTCCTATGTGATATGAACAGCAACTCTGGACGCAGGCTTTTCCTCTCCTACCTTTCCTTCTGCTCCACCTGAAAACAGAAGATTTACAGGCGCCCCCAGGATGAGTTTTAGGATTTGGATTTGAACTAAAACAATTAATGCTAAATAGTTTGAAAGGAGAGCACACCAGTCATAACCTTCAGTAATAACCAGGTTTAAAGAATGTCAGCCTTCAGAACTGCAGGAGTGGTGCTGATTTTTGGCTGCTCCTTCTCCAAATTTCCTTCTTTACTTTTCCAAGATAAAAAGGTACAAAGAATCATATTATGTCTGAAGTTGCAAGCAAAACAGAAAATAGCTTTTAAAACTCTCTTGCTCCCCCTTATCCCGCCCCCCCTTTCTTGCTCTTGTGAGATTCTGCTCCTTCTTTACAACTCTTCCCCTTTATGTCTGAGAGACAGATGAATACAAAAGCTTCTTTAAAAAAAAGAATAACTAAAAAGTGCCTGAGGTATGAATCCTTTGGTATGGAACCAATTCGGCTTCTCTGTTCGACTCTAGAACAGGAGAAACTAGTTCACTGTGGAGGGTCATGATAAAATTAAATTGTCAGCCAGAGGATTTACTGCTGTGTACTTATATACATATTTTTAAAAATACTGCAGATAACCAATATATTTTGCATAATGTTTCCAAAAATATAAATCGTATCAAAGTTAGAAATGGCAAGAGCATTGCACTTACGGTAAAGATATGAACCCTAGATCAGATGAAAGCAAAGAGCCTCTGTAGAGCTGCTGTTTATGCATTGTTGAAAAAGAGGAGGCGAAATGCATTACTCTAAAAAGGGCACACACACTTTCATAAAAGCTGCGTATGCTAATTTAAATGTGCATTGCATCTCCAGTTCTACCTTAGAGCATGGAATCACAAACTTGTTCCTACTGGCCATTAAAAAAAAAAGGGCACAAGCATCTGAAATGTGGATTTATTATTTCTTGGGCGGAGCTGTTGACCAACAAAGAAGTATGGAAGTTAATGAGTAAAGGCAAAGGACTCACAACATAAAACTGCAACCATGTGGAATGCATCAGTCATGTAATGGGAAACACAAAAAACACAGGTTGCTACAGCTGATCATCCAAGGTAAAATAAATAAGGGGAAAAAGGACAGGGAGGAGGAGAACCGGTTGGCTGAAGCAGCTTTAGAGATGGGTGAGCATGCAATACAACATGATGACTCTTTGAAGGTGGCACATCCAAAGTCAGAAGAATGCCTACGATGATGTCCAACCTCCAGTAGGAGAGGGACCAGCAAGAAGACTAACATAGAGGTCCAGATGTTCTTTTAGAAACCATATCAAAAATTTCTCCATAGAGGAGAAGATTATGAACAGGTGCTCTCTGCTCAATGCTGCGTTCTGCTCTCCTGGTGCTACTGATGCTCCCTTAGTTTGGTTCTGCCTCTCAAACAATCCTGAACAGAACTTCTTAGAGAGGTCCCAACCTTGGGTCCCCAGATGTTCTTGGACTACAACTTCCAGAAATCCTGGCCAGCACAGCTGGTGGTGAAGGCATCGGGTGACATTTTAGTTCAAGAACATCTGGAGAACCAAGGTTCTGAACCATTGTCTTAGAGGACACCCACAAACTGAGAAAACTCTGAACATTTCTGCTTCCAAACATCCTTTCTTTTTCTTAAGGTTTGGCGGCAGTTACAGAAAACACTCCTGGATTCTTAGAGCAGCAAGACCAATGAAGAGACGGGCGACGTCTTAAAAGCTAGGAAGTTTTATTTGGTACCAGCACTTGTGATCTGCCCCATTTCGCCGTCTGGATAACGTCCCTTCCTGTCTGTGGTGCCCTTCAGGACCGGTGGGTAGATCAAGGGGCAGGTGGCTAAGGAGAGGGGGAGCCAACGTCCACTGTAGGCAGTGGCCACTAATTCGGGTTCCGTTCCCATCACTCTCCAGTGCAAAGACATCGCAATACAAGTGGAGCACTTCACACCAAACATGAAATGAAGGAGAGCATGATTGTACTTGATTGTCTGGTGTGTGTGTGTGTGTGTGGGGGAGACTGTGGCCTTCATCCTCCTTCACCCCTTTGGCCAGCCACCACTGCTTCCTGCCTCAGCACTTTGCTGCTGCTCAGGGAGCTGCCCGGTGCCCTGTGGCTCTCCTCCGCTCTCCACCCTGCCTGCCTTCTCCCACTGCACAGATTTCTTCCCACAGGGAGGTGCCTCCTTCCCTCCGCCCTTCCAGCCGGCTTCAGACACCTGGGATGCACAGGGAGAGGCTGGGCTCAGCCACCACGAGGCCTGGCAGAAATGCCAGCTACCAACAGCAAACATGCCCTGACTTGGTCCACCTCCACTATAAATTATGTCAACCATGCAAGGTGGGAGGGGAGAGGCATGGGGAGGGGAAGGGGAGAGCCAGTGTTCCCTTTGCACATGGCACGAGACAGGGTGAAGAAGCAGGGGAAGAGGCCGACTGTCCACCGTCAAGTGATAACTGCGCACGCTTAAGAGCAGGCTCTCTCATGACAGCTTCCCAGCCTGGGTGGGGCTGATGTCTGTGATGAAAGCGCCTTCTAAATTGCAGTGGTGAGGTCGGGCAGAGGATCAGTTCAGAAACTGTCAACATGTGTCTTTTAAAACGACAACACCCAGAACTCCCAAGCCAAGGGATTCTGGGAATCGTAGTCCACAAGGCAACTTTGCCAACTCTGAGAGCCCAAGCCACTACTCAATGGCAGGAATCCAAAGCGACACCTTCCCAAATAAACGGTTGTTCAGCCTCTTTCTGGAGATATCCGGTACACCCTAGGAAATGTGTCCCTTTGTTGCCTGGGGTAACAGAAGCACCCAGAAGTGGCCCTGATGGGAATCGGGGTGAGATCCTGCCCCTATGCAGGCGGAAAGTAACGATAAGAGGCAATGTCCTCTTATTGTCCAGAGGTTCAGTCCTTAGGTTCAGCTGAATACGCTCCCTCTGCCCCGTAATTTATGCCAGCCACACCTAACCCTGCCCTCCAAGGCAGGAGAGGCGTCTTCCCCTGCAATGCCTTATTATTCCTTCCCAAGAAGTGATGAGTTCTGCAATGTTATTAGTAAACAGATACATGCATATAATTAAAGAAACAGCTTAAGAGGCTCCGGTCTGATGAATGGATGTTTCAGACAAGCTTCTGGGTTGACTTTGTTGAGTCAGCGTCTTTGGACAAAGTGTGTCTGTTTGGGACAGATCGCGTTCTCCATGGGGGGGACCAGGTTGGGCGGTATCTTCAGCTCCCTGATGCCTTCTCGTCATCCAGGTGGCAACAGGTGGATCTGTGGCTTGAATTGTGTTTCATGTAGACCAGCAGCCCCTGTTCTGGGAGGAAGAGGATCTGGCTACAGTCACCTACTTTAGATTGGGAGCATCTCTGGTTACTGCCATGGTCTTTGTGTGGGACTGCCCTTGGAAACTGTCCGGAAGCATCAACACATCCAGGATGAACCAGAACATGTCTCTTCCTCACCATATGAACGCCACACTACGTAGAGCACAATCCCCCTTGCAGCCGTTGCCTCCATGACGTGATGCTATATGCAGAAGTTAACAAGCAATCAGATGAAATCGCAACATCTCTTATTCAAGGGAAGCACAAAGCTGAGGCAGGTGTTTTGAGAGAGATTAGCGTCGAACACAGAGCATGCTGCCCTCCTTCCAAGCCAGGGCTGTACAGGAGCAAAACGAGGTGCTCGTCTCTGTTGCACTGACAAACTGTGATGTGATTTCGGAAACAGATTAGCAAGTAGGCAGACTCAGAGTAATTAGGTTACAGGCAGCTCTTCGGCACCTAGGAGGATCCGCGGTGTGTGTAAGAATAGAATTGGCCTGAATCAAAAGGAGAGGAAGAGGAAGAAGAAGAAGAAAGAAGAAGGGAATGGAACGAAAAGAAATGGAACGAAGAAATACCAGATCCGCCCCCTGCAAATGCTACATCTAAATTTATGCCTGAGTTTTCTAGGGCCGGCTCCCCCTTCAATCCTAAATTGCACCCATGTTTAGAGGCATCAAAGGTGCAATCAGACAGCCGCAGAGGCACACACCCGATTGCAGCAGAAAGGGTGACTTTAATGGGAGCGTGGCCCTTCTGTCTGCTGGGGAACTGCTCCAGCCCGACCCCCCAAACGTAGAAGCCCCAACAGCAGTACCAAAAAGATACAGCTTGAGCAGGGATCAGGATTAGACTGGAGCACATTTCCCCGTAGGTCATGTGATCAATGGGATCTAGATTGCACTGGGGCCACAAACTGTGCACATTGCAATCTCTTTCCCCATGTGATGACTCCGTAACTCTGGTGTACGGGCACATTTTTTTCCATGAATTTTGTAAGAGCTGGAAGCCCTTGGCCTTCCAGAAGGCTGGGTCTCTATTCCTGCCCAGCACAGCCAATGGGAGGAGATACTGACTATGGTTGTCTGGGCCACTTGGGAGGTCAAAGATACCCCTGGATTACACAAGGATGGCAAAACTCCTGGTTTGGTCCACGACTATTTGCTTTCTGACCTGACCCTTCAGTTTAGCATCTGTTCACATCACACCATCCATGTAATCGAAGCAGGGAACTTTAAATGCTGGCCACCATCCCGGGTGGTCAAAAGAGAGAACTAGAACTTGGATTGTTATGTTAAGAACCAGAATGTTTACCTCTTAAGTAGTGGTTCCCAACCTTGGGTCCCCAGAGGTTCTTGGACTGCAACTCCCAGAAATCCTGGCCACCACCGCTGGTGGTGAAGGCTTCTGGGAGTCTGAGTCCAAGAACCTCCGGAGACCCAAGGTTGGGAACCCCTGCTCTAAGTCAATGGCACAAGATGCCGAGTTTATAATTAGAAGCTGAAGGCCTGTTGGACCTCCAGAGTGAACGAGACCTGGAGGTCCTGGACAAGTGACCAGGGAGGAGTTGGCAGGCCTGTAGCGCCAATCAGCAAGACAAATTAGGACAGCTATTTGCATAACCTTGCATATGCTAATTTGATACCTAGAGATGCAGAATCAGAAAGAGGGCAAAAAAAAGAGGATGGTGTTTTGCATACAATTGCTTAGAGATGCAAAATTAGAAATAGTTTTTCTCATTGGAACAGAATGACAGTGCCTCTCACCCCTGTGACAAAGAGTAGGGCCAGAACTGGGCTGGTGAGCCCTTCAAATAGAGGACTGTCTTCTCTTAAAAAGGACATGGGGACACTCTACCCAAGAGCCCAGCCCTCCTCCCCCCTACAAACACACAGCCAGGGCACTTCCTGCACCAGCCATGTTAAGGGAGCCAAAGGCAAACGGGTAACAACCTGCCTCCCTCTCGCCCTGCCATCCTGATCTCCTTTGAGCCACCCTGCCAACCTCGCCCACTGCAGCTGGTATTGATCGCTTTCCAAAAAAGAGACGCCCGATTGCAGGTCTGCCATGTCGCATCTTGTTGGGTGGCCCGGCTGTGACCAGACATGCAGTCAGCTCTGCTCCTCTTGGGTCCCAGCGGAGGCACACCTCTAACGCTCAGCACCCGCTTTGGCACCAGTGCCTCTTACGGGCAAGGTCTGCTCGGGCATGCACGGTGGGCCCTCTGCTTTGGCGTGACTGGTAAGGAACCCCTCCTGCTTCATCATCCAGAGTGTTCAGGTGCCAGAAAGCAGTGCTTGAGGAAGGCTTAACATTTCCTTCCCTTCATGTTTCCTTTTGGCTGGGGTGGGGAAGAAGGGCAAGGGAACCCACAGGAAACCATGCGCTCAGTCTCTTTCAGCTGTTACCTGCAAAGCCTTGTGGGGAATGATCTTTGCTTACGCGTTCTCTTGCTTTGCACAGCCTCCCCATTAAAGCTGGGAAGAGGATGAAGAAAAGGTGGTGGGAGGCAGCTCTCGCCACAAGCCTCCCACCATCAAGAGAACCCTCCCCAAACCACTGCCACAGCACCCGACTGATGACATCAGTGAGTTCCAAGAGACAAAACCCGGCTTTGGCTCCTGTGCGTTGAAGCCAAACGCATTTGTGCATTTCAACCAAGGCGACAGTTCCCAGTGATTAAAAAAAAAACCCCACACAGACAACTGCACGGTTGTATCAGTTTGGGTGGGGATGTGGCATGTTTGGGCATGGTGTGTGTATGTCACACAGCCTTCCCTACCAGCTCATCGCGGCGTATCATTGCGTTCTGCCCAGTTGTGCTGTTTCATCCTGACAAAATGCTAGTTGTTGTCCAAGGCAGCTGCCGACTCCGTTGTTCCTCGCCCGTCTTTTCACCTTCCGTTGCTCAAGTCACCAAACGCAGACTTTCCAGGTGGGCAGGTTTTTATGCTGTGGGGCTTTCCAGCTGTTGAAATGACAACTCCGATCAGGAGTGCCTAAGTGATGGAAGCTTATCGTGCCATACCGCCCCTCTGCCCGCCCAGCCCAACTCCCTCTTGCTCCCTCTCTCTGCCTCTTGCACACCTAAACAAGCCTGTTCTTTCACAATTTCTAGAAAGGCTCCTCAAAATCACCATCAACAACCAAGAACCTAAGGAACCTCTTGTTTTTGTTGAACGAGAGAAGGACCCGTTGACTCCGAGGATCTGCAACTGAAAGCAGCCTGCCAGATGTAAGCTCTTGGTGAGGAGAGGATCAGGGCCAAGAGCTAGAGCACAATGTCTTGCATGAAAGATGTCCCATGTTTAATCTGGAGCGACTTCAAAAGAACCAGGAAAGACGCCTTTTTTCTGAAACCCTGGACAGCCATGGCATGTAAGTATGAATAATAATGATCCAGATGGACACCAATTTTGCAGGAGGGTGGTGGTGTCGTCTGCTCTGGGTTTCAGTCTGACTGTTCATGGAGCTATCCAAGTGCTGAAACCATTTTAAAGGGGGAGAAAATTCAGCACCTCCGGTAGCTCCTGCAAATTTCAGACCAACACTCAAAGTGGATTCACTGCCCCTGTGAAATCAGGGTGAGTGGCCTTCCCTGATGGGATTTAAGGACCTGGCTTGTTAGACAATGCGTTCATCCATTCATAAAGAAGGAATGGGGACCATTCATTGTTCTTTGTCTCCAACATCAAATCAACACAGCATTTGATCCTGCTAGCTCTATTCTTCACCATTATGGTTCAGAAGCCTGTCCTGAGGACCATATAGATGTCTCCTGCACCCAGTGCACAGTTTTTCCCTAGTACCCTTCTGAAAACTGTAGTGCAGCGTTCTCTTCTAGTGAAAACATCACATTACAAGGACAGGAGGCTGTTGGCTAATGTAGCCCAGGACTGACACAGCTGATTGGAAGCGGTCCTCCAGGGTCTTCGTCAACCCCACCTGAAGATACCAGGGTCAGAACCTGGAATGTCCTGCATGCTCTCCCATGGAGCTGCAGCCCTGACTTCCCATCGCATGGTCACAGTCCCTCACAGATGGCAACTGGGATGTTACTGAAGGCTTGTTAGGTGCATGACTCCACCCTCTCTCCACCTACCAGGAACCATTTCCTGGCCTTTTCTCTGCAGCATTCATTTATCCTACAACAGTCTGTCCTTCAACAAAACAGCCATGCTTTAGTAGAGTAACTGCAATCACATCTTTTCACAAAACTTTATAATATTTAATGGAACGTCTAATCCCACAAGGGGTCTGAGTGTGCCTTTGACAGCAGAAGTCGCAACTTACTGCCTGGTTAGATAGTTAGGCGGGTGGCTAAGGCATGCCGAAACACATGTTTGCACAGTAAAGGAATCACTCCCAAATTGCAACCTTAACGCTGTTCCAAAGGTAACATAGGGACAGTTTGCTATTCTCCTGCATGCTCATTCTGGTACGTACGCTGTAGGTCAGAGGTCACATTTGCATGTCACACCACACCATGGTTTAACCCAACACACGTTAGCTATAGCAACCTTTGCACCTTCACAACCCCTATCACCCTGTCTTCCTCCCACAGTATTAAATGTTTTGCTTCTACTACAGATTAGACACAGTTTAGACTACAGATTAGACACAGTTATCCTATTGTTTGGACCGGGAATTGTAGTTAACAGTAACTATGATTAGTTGCAACAAGCCAGCTTCAGATACCCTGGTTTGGAATCCATCCATTTGAAACTGATCATGGTGGTTCTAGACGGCAAATTGCTGTTGACATAAACAAAAATGGTCCTAAAATCCTATCCTCATAAGAAGGGAGATAGAATAATGGGAGCTCCCAAGACACACTACACCTTATTATGCACCTTATACGAAACCAAGGTTTAGTGTGACACATGAGCAGCGGACAGAAGTATAACAAAGGATGAGAAGAAAAGTGATAACATAGGACTTGTCATCATATTTTCATTTATGGATCATTATCGGTTATCTTTATACCCCACTTTTCTCTCAATGAGCTTGAAAGAAACGTACTGTTATCTTCACAACCGTCCTGCCAGGTAGACCACGTTGGACAAGGTTGATTGCTTGGCCCATGGTCACCTACTGAGTTTTGAGGCTCTGTTGTGTGTGTGCAGATTGTATTGGAGCATGGATATGCCTACGGTCAATCCCAAAACTCTATTCCCCATGCCACATGGTCTCTCTTACAGTTACTCTTTCACACTATCGTAGACTATGCCTGTATCTACACCATGCGGCCGGCCAACAGCAGGTTGATTCCACCTGAACGGTTGTGGCTCCATCCCAGGGATCTTGGGGAGCTGTCGTTTGAAGAGACGCTTTTCCCTGAGAGAGTTCCAGTCTTGTCTCTCAAGAGCTCCCAAGCACCCCATGATGAATACCTCTTCAGGTTACAAACCCCAAGAGTCTGTCAGCTGAAGCCAGGACACTTAAAAGTCGAACCAAACTGCTACCACTGTGTAAGTGTAGACAGACCAGGAGAGAGGAAGGGCCAAAGAGACGAGGGGAGAGAGAGAGAGACGTGTGCCTGTGTTTTTCAGAAACTTCCCTTCAGCAGGTTTCATCCTGTCACCCGGAATGCAGCACGAGGGGCCTTGACGGAATTGGGAAAGCACGCGGAGATAACGATCACCCTCCGATGAATCTAGACACTTCCTGCCACTCTGTGCACAACAGATGCCACAGGGCTCAGAGCCACCCTCCGAGGAGCAGCCGGGGAGAGAGCGCGCGAGAGCGAGCGAGGAGGAGGTGGTTGCGGGGGGGGGGGAGATGATTCACCTGGAAGCAGGCGGGCCAGCCCTTGCCAGATGTGGTGGAGACAGGCCGAGATCCATAGGCTAACACTGTCTCAATTGTGCTGAGCATCTGCTTTCAGTCACGGGTGAAAAATCCAGGTACCGGCACATGCCAGAAGTCTTTCAAGCATGGCCCACCAGTCAGCCTGGAGCTTAATGCGTCGATCCATCCACTCAGCAGATGTGTGTCACCACCGTCGGTCTGCAAGTCAAGGCTGGTCCGAAAACCACTCAACGGCGAGCGGGCGAGCGAGAGCACCCGGGTGCGTCAGTGACCTAATCCAGACGTTCAAGCACAGCAACTAAATACCACATTGTTGTCTGCAACTTTGGGGACTTAAGGAACAGGGGGCTTGGCTGGCAGGCACACATCTGGTGGCGAACGGGTGCAGAAGGGGAGGGCAGGAATAGCAGTTATAGGCGTTCCGTCAACAGGAGAGGAAAATCCTTGACAGCCAACGGCATGTTTTCACAGCAGGCGCTTGTGCTACCTTGCCGATCTTGAAAGCATTGCTTTTTGCTTTGCTTTGCTTGGGGGAGTGGTCAAATAAAATGGACTTGTGAGTTCTCTGAATCTCTTCATCAGGTAAAGATAGAATTTGGATTTCACATGAGGCAAAGAGAACAAAGCTGTTCAATTGGGTAGTCTCTGCCCCTCTGCAGGCAAAAAGTTGGCTGGCCCATCCCCACGCCTGCAGAGCTGCGAGGTGAGAACACTTGGCGCGCACGCCTGAATCACGTCTCTCCAATACGAACGTGCTTCCAGCTCTGACTACGGATCTGAAAGTCCACCTCCATCACATCCTTCCAACACCCATGTGATATCAGCCCACATTCTGGATTATCTATCATGTCTGCCTTCACTTTGGGAGGCAGGGAGAGGGAAGGACCGCAACGCAATAACCCTGCAGTGCAGACCTGCTTAGAGAAACTGCAGCTAAGCACAAAGTCTCCCAGTAACTGTGGAAGCTTGGGGTCGAACGCTGAATCCGACTCTCCCGGTCAGTGGTCCTCCCAAGCCAAAGTCTCTGAGCCATCTTATCAAAACAAAAGCTCAGTTACTGCCTGTCTCGCTCACTCCGAGCTTCCCTCCCTCTACAGATACACGCACAGGGTATGTTTACAGATCTACCGTGCCAGCCCCAGGACGTTCCTTATCCTCTCAATTTTGGGGCAGAATTCCAAAACATACTTGCTGAGACCGTTTATTTCCACTGTACCGCCAGGTACTGGGTGGAACCACAAGGTAACAGATGATCCCCTTCGCCTCCCATATGGAAGCTGTCAGTGTCAGCTCAGAAGGTGCCAGCGGTGCGAGCCAGCTCTGTCCGACGGCTTGGGAGTTCCCGCTGAAGCGCTTGCTTTTGTCTAACGGCCCTTTTGCAGACAAATGAGTGTGCTCAGGAGCGTGCGCACGAGTGTGCCTGCGCACACACTTTCCATAACCTCTTTCCAACTCAGGAGATATACTTCTAGCAGCAGCACAGGGACGTCTCCATACAATTTGGGAAGAAGGAAAACGCAGAGCAGAGTTCCTTAGCCGTCCAGGTGAGACCCTGGGCCTGATCTCAACCACTTCCTCCCTCTGTCCCTGGCCTCTGCCCTTTGAATTCAGTCCGATGGATGTGACATACCATGAACCTCCTCCTCCTTGGTGAATGTAAGCACCTGTGCATTTTGCTCCCCTGCTCTTTCTGTTCCCCCTTTTAAAGGAGCTCTCTGCCTTTCTACCCCCTGAAATCCACTCCAGGCCGAGTGCAGCCTTCCTGAAGGGTCCTCATCCATTAAAAACATCCGGGTCTTGGGAGCGATAGTGCTACCAGACAATGACACTCATTGTCCACAGAGATGGGTCCCCCCCCTCGCCCCGGTCGGTAGCAAAGGCACACCTGTCCCATCTCAGCCCCAGAGGCTACGAAAGATGCATTTGCTTCACTCAGCGTTTATGACAAAAGTCCTAACCCTAAGGCACAATAAAGGGCCTCTTCTCTCTCTCTCTCTCTCTGTGTGTGTGTGTGTGTGTGTGAGAGAGAGAGAGAGAGAGAGAAAAGGATGTGGCCCTCATCTTTTGGATGCTTTTGAGGGCCACATCTTCCACCTCAAACCAAAAGTTATTTAGTAAGACACAACCATGTGTTGGCCTGCGTGAGAACATGATGGGAGAAGCTTTTCCCTTCTTCTTCTTTTAAAAAAATATATTTCCGATTGTGCAGAGTTACCTTTTAATGCCAACATTCTTACCCATAATTCTCTCCTGTTCAATTTTTGAGGTCCAAGTAACAGCAGAATATTGTTGAATGCTAACTGTCATTGCGGGTCAACTGTTGCATGTCATCAAATATCATGAGTGCAATCTTAGACACAGGGAGTGAATCCCACTGAAGGCAACTGGACTTACTTCCCAGTAAGCCTGCCTAGGAAGGTACTAGAGATACCTTTTCATGTCACCCATTGAATACCGACAAATTTAAAAACAAGAAAGAATATTGCAGCTCTGTACAGTCAAACAGGTTAATGGTAGTGTACCTTTTTCTTGACTATATGCATGGCATTTCCTCATGGCTACTGTCCTGAAAAATATGACATGTAACGTACCATTGGAAATACCCAATGAATTCATGTACTGAATACCATTGCATGTCCACTGTCACAGAAGAATACCATTGCATGTCCACTGTCACTCCAGAAGAAGCACACTACAGTCCACAAGAGTTTACAAGAAACAAACTTTGTTGATCTTGAAGGTGCCACTAAAACTCTTTTACTTTTGCTGCAACATGGCCTCTCGGAACGTAAATACTCTTCCTTGCTACCTATTGAATCTGTGAAACACCAAGCACCATTGCATGTCAGCGATCCTGCAAGTGAAGAAATGCTAAGTAAGTACTCCTAAGCACCGGATTTCCAATGTGGTGTAGTGGATAGAGTGACGGATTAGGAGTCTGGAGACCAGGGTTCGAATCCTTGCTTAGCCAGAGAAACTGAGTGAGGGAGTAGAACCGGTAAAACCACTCCTTAAATATCTTAGGTAAAGGTAAAGGTTCCCCTTGACATTTAGTCCAGTCGTGTCCGACTCTAGGGGGCGGTGCTCATCCCCGTCTCCAAGCCATAGAGCCAGCGTTTGTCCATAGACACTTTCCGTGGTCACGTGGCCAGCGCGACTAGACACGGAATGCCGTGGCCTTCCCACTGAGGTGGTACCTATTTATCTACTTGCATTTGCATGCTTTCGAACTGCTAGTTTGGCAGGAGCTGGGACAAGCGACGGGAGCTCACTCCGTCGCATGGATTCGATCTTACGACTACTGGTCTTCTGACCTCACAGCACAGAGGCTTCTGCGGTTTAACCCGCAGCGCCACCACGTCCCTACCGCCACCACGTCCCTAAATCTCTTACTTACCCTGAAAGTCCTATTAGGGTCACTATAAGTTGGTTCTGACTTGACAGCACATCACACACACACATTAGTACTGGAAAATAGGAGCGGATTATGGGGATTTATAGGGGTAGGGCTGGAAGGGACCCTATGGGATCATCAAGTCCAGCCCCAATCAAGGAGACCCAGTGGGGGAATCGAACTCCCAACCTCAGGCTCTGCAGTCAGAGACCGAAACCACTGAGCTATCCTCATGATCCGATCCCATCCAAAACCTCTGGAAGGGCAGATGTTTAACAGTTATGGAGTTCAGCTATCCATCAGGTGGCAAACACAGCTCTCGTATTGGCGCTCTGAGGAAAAAAAGGTGTAAGTACAGTGCTACTCCCTTGGACAGGAAGATGATGAGTCCTTTCCCCAACCTTTCAGCTACATTTAGCTCGCTTTAATGATATTAATTATGCACGGTTCAAACCAGTTTGCACCAGTGATTAACTTTTACAGGACTAGAGAGCTGTTTTTCAGCAGGGCACGGAATAACTGCTGGCTGCGCTCTCCAGATGACGTCTCCACAGGATCACGCTTACTTTTTCAAGAGTGCCAAAATAGGTGCACAAACCCACCACACTTATAACCATTCCCCCCCCCCACAACTAGCAACAGCAACCAAAATGTGGTAGATTTTTTCTACTAATAGTTTCCAAAAGCACAGCTACGAATTTGGACCGCACCACTGTGGGTTACTTGCGGCTCATCTGCCATGCCCCCGTGTTTTGCAGGAAAGTCTTTGGCGTATAAATTTCACTTGCTCTTTTAATCTCTCTCTTTTTTATTATTAATTATTTCCAATTGCTACAGCCTTGCATCTTCCTGGTGCTTTTTGTGTGTCTTTGTTTTTGCATTTCACATCACGCCATAAATTGGAGAGATGTTTTGCATTGTTAAATTATTTACTTCCTTTGAGTTGCCCAGAACTCTGTGGAGACAAGTTGAGATGGAAATATTTTTCAAACAATATATACATAAATAAAATCAGCCTCGCCGCCAGCTCGGGCCCCAACCCCCCTGCCAAACAGAATTGTTAAAAGAGAGACCCATAATTTCTAGTTGTGAGATTTGCCCTCTTTCGCTTTGCGAGATGGCGAACCAAGTTCTGAGAAGGAGGATCATGGCACGAAGATAGAATTGCCTATATCTGGGTTGCAGGAGCTCGGATTTGCCCTATGTTTGGTCTTACAGCGGCCATATAATCCCTAACCATCAGCCCTATTGAGTGGGGCTGCTGATGGGAAGGCCTGGGAACAAAACAGAAAAATTGGGGGGAAACACAGGGTTTTTTCCATTTTTCCCCACAGCCATTTTTTGTTTTTCTCTGGAAAAGTTGGGGCGGGGGGGGGGAATGGAGTATGGAAGATGTTCTTTTACAATGATAAATAATATTTCTATGACATGGTATTCAAACTCTATCCCATGAAGACCTTAATGAAAGATGTCTGAGACGTTATGTATTTAAGTTCTCTCTAAAGATGTAAAATTTCCAAAATATTCCATTTTTTTCTGGGGAAAAAAACAACTCCATTTTTTCCCCATTTTTTTCCCGGGGGAAAATGGAAATTTTCAGAAATGTTACATCTCGACTGTTGAGAGATGTAGGCAAAAACATGTCAATGGGCAAACGCTTCTCGTTTTGTTTCTCGTCAGCATCACAATAATCAAGTGGCGGCCATGATAACAGAGAAAGGTAGCCGTGAAGACAGAAGGCGTGTTTCTTTGAATGGCAGCTTCTGGTGGGGCTGGGGCTGGTTGTGGAGTGTATCCGATGAAGGCCTTCAGAAGGGCTTTGAGGTTCTCCTGGTGTGGACTGCTGGGCAAATGCCTGGTTTCACCATGGCTCCTCTCAAGCTGGGTCTGGCGTTTCAGATCAAACAAGGGCGTCTTGTCGGAAAGATGTGTAAGCTGTCATGGAGGAGTAAACATGCCGTGATGGACGACGTGTTCCCCAACAGCTCTGTAACCCGGAGCAGAGGCCAGATCATATCAACGAATTCCGAACAGGAGAAAGCAGCGCAGAATAAAATCACTGGCGATTTCTTCCGTTCTCTCAGCGCTCGCTTCTCGAGAGCTCCCACTGGAGTTAAAGCCCTGGCAAAATAAGGGTGTTAAGACGGCTGCTCCGGGGAAAATCTAGAGAGAGGCCTAGAAGTGGATTTGTCCACAAAAGCTCACATTAAAATATAATGGTTCGTCTTTAAGGGGTGACGTGCTTTTGTCTTGTTTTGTTTTGCTTCTTTGGATTTTGCCTGATTCGGTAAAGAGGGTGTACATTGCAGAATTAATCAGGACATGCACGACAGGAACAACGTCTGCCAATTCCCATTTACTGGTAATTTCAGATCTGATGAAAAATCACAACATAAAGTTTCTAGTCCTTATGGGTATGTACTTTGGAAAGCATGTGGCTAATGACTGCTGGAACATCAGAGGTGTTTCCAAGCTGCAACCCTCTGTATTTGTCACATGTCCCAAGCATTCTGCCTTTTGTGCATTTTATGATGACTTAGTCTTTATTCGTTCACTTTCGTACTTCTGCGTTTCGGTCACCCTCTCATTCCGAGTTCTCAACATCCTGTTTTAAATCTACTTTTCAAATGCTTCTTTTGAAATAGTAGCCTGGGTTAAAAAAAACTCCACTGTTCCACATGATGCAAGAGAACTGAGAACGGAAGAGATCACACCATGTCCACGCTCAACGCAAAATCAATGTTTCTGCTATGTCTTACATTCTTCACAGTAAAAAAGAGGCCCTGGACCATCTCTGTCACAGCTTATTGCAGGGTTGTGATCTTTTGTACATTTTTGGTGACCCAGTAAACCTATTCCATGACCCAGAATTTCTCTTATGGCAACCCAATGGCCCAGGCAAGGGAACATGTAACTCCCTTTGCTCGGATGATCCCCTGAGGAGCAGCTGCTTCGTGTCACTCCTACCTCTTCGTCCTCTGCATTCCTGGGTGGGAAGGAGTAGCCCAGTTCCAGCAGCCACGGAGGGGAGTCAACGCAAACAGTCCCATCACCTCCTACTGACTCCCCCTGCTCTTGCTTTTGACTCACGCTCACTCTTTATCTCCCTCTGAATGACGACCATTTCTCCCTGCTTCTCTTTGTCCTTCTCCCAGCCAAAGTTCCTTCCACATCGTTCTTGTGACTTTTCTTTGAAAGAACAGTATACAATCCATCTACGCATTTCTGCAGCTTTCCCTTCCTATTCATGTCTTTGTTCGCATTGTTACGCTAACACAGATGCCTGCCAACAGCCTTCCCTTACTTGTTGCATTTGGGAGCACGCAAGAGTGCATTTGTATTTCCAAGCAATGCAGGAACGTCTCAGCGTGCTTCCCCCCAATACCCACGTTTGCACACTATTTTTACCTTGAGCATCGTGTTGTAAATATCTGAGAAGCACAAGGAGTGTGGGATGAGGGTTACCTAGTTTGCTAAATGGACCAACAGTTTTGATTTTTGAGTATCATACAATCATAGAATAATTGAGTCGAACGAAGCCTATAAGGCCATTGAGTCCACACACACACACACACACACACTCAAGGCAGGAATCCAAACCAAAGTATATCTGACAGACAGTTGCCTAAATTTCTCTTGAATGCCTCCAGCGTTGGAGCGCTCGCCACCTCCTGAGGTCATGGGTTCCGTTGTGGTACTGCTCTAACAGTTAAGAAGTTTTTCCTGATACTCAGCCAAAATCTGACTTCCTGTAGCTTGAGTGCCTTGTTATGTGTCCTGCCCTCTGGGGTGATCAAGAACAGATCCCGCCCCTCCTCTGTAGGAGTATCTTTCAAGTCTTTGAAGAGTGCTACGTATCTTCTTTTCTTAGTAGCAGCCCTGAACAACGTTTTTCTCTTGCACCCTTGCAAATGTTTTTTCTTCTTCTCCAGCCCACCCGTTCTTCTCCTTCCTCAACTGCTTCTCCCTTGCTTGGATCATCTTCCTTCATGCCACAGAGCCACACTGGGGTCTCCCTGAACCTCTCACGCTGGTATGAAAGGCTACAAAAAGTGGTGATGAGCAGCCAGAACAGGGCTTCTTGTTTGCAAACATCTGGAACATGGTTAAAGAAGAAGGGAATAACATCTGATCGGCTGGAAATCCAGGAAATACCAGCAAGGGGGGGGGGGCAGAAGAGAAATTAAATATAGAAGATGATGGATGATGCCAGCATATGCCTTCTGTGTCCAGGTTGATCTTGCTGGAGGTTGGGTACTTAGGAATCTGAGAAGAGGCAGTGGGAGAGGGGCAAATTAAGAACAAGCTAGCAATTCTAATTGCTAGACCCTGATGTTGGGAAAGAGTGAAGGCAAGAGGAGAAGGGGACGACAGAGGACGAGATGGATGGACAGTGTCATCGAAGCGACCAACATGAATTTGACCCAACTCCGGGAGGCAGTGGAAGACAGGAGGGCCTGGCGTGCTCTGGTCCATGGGGTCACGAAGAGTCGGATACGACTTAACGACTAAACAACAACAGCAAGCAATTCTAATTAGGGGAGAGGGAAAAAAATACACCAGGCGAGTAAGAGGAGGATAACATTATTTTTGGGTAAGCTACCCTACGAGTTTATGTACTTTATCACTTTATTAATTTCCGGTTTCATGTGCCTATACCAAAACCGTGTGCCTTTTAAACACACACAGAGACACACAGAGAGCCTATGCCTGGCCCCCAAGCTACCTATCAATGCCCTGACTTGCCTCAGCTCACATGGGATTTCCGTCAGAAAATGCCCAGAGTCACTTTTGGGTGTTGGTGCAACGGAAATGCCGTTGGAGTTGTATCCCTGTTGCTACAAAACAACAGACAATGTTTTGTTCACCCAGGGTACATGGAAAGGGAACAAAAGGTTCCCAAAGGGACAACCGCATGGCGGCAAAATGGACAAAACGTCCTTCGGCAGCCTCCAGATTTATGACGTCACGAGTGTTTGTGGATGGTACTGACAAATATTACCCAGAATTTCAGAGGTATGGATATCTGAAATACACATGGTTACAGGAGAAGGGTGGAGATAGTGGGTTCAGAAGGAAATATGATACCGAAGAATTGGCAGGGACTATTATATTATTAATCCTGCCACCCATTGTTGATCACACAAACTTCTAATGCCTATTCATTCAAAAGTTAATTCAGCTGAATTCAACAGGCTTCCACTGGTTCGGCGGTTCTTGCCAGTTCGTCCTTCAGAAGAGCAAGGCTTGGGCGGCGCCCAGCCCCGCCTCCTCTGGCAGGCGACCAATCAGAGGCAGCACCCTGGCTCCCCTGCCCCACCTCCTCCAGGCGCTGCCTCTGAGTGGGTGCCCACCAGAGGAGGCGGGGCTGGGAAGGGCCAAACACCTGTTTGGCTGTCAAACGAACCAGCACGAACTGCCAAACCGGCAGTTCATGCCCATCTCTTGCTCCCTTCCAATAACTCAACGAACAGCAGCCCTGTGAGGGAGAGGAGACGGAGAGATGCTGATTGGCATGGTCTCTTTGTGTGGGCCAGGCTGACTGTCTTCTTTTTGGGCAAGGCACTGCTACCTTTAGCAGCTTAACAAAAAATCATGATTTTCCACATTAAATGAAAGGTCTACTTGTCTATATATGGTCCGAGTTGTTTATTTTCACACCAGCCATCACGACTACCTCCATTTCCCCCTCAATACTTATCTGAACTCAAGTTCTGCTTACCAAAGATTTACACCAACCGGTGCACATGAGCTCATTTTTCACGTATGCACAATTGGATAGCTGGTATCTCTCTCTGTCACTGTAGGCTAGTAGATCAAGTCCACTGTGAGGTTTTAGGAGATCCCCCCCCCCCCCCGGATCTAGCCTACAAATCAGGTCTCTTCTTGGATTTCCAGCTTCCAGCCCTTCTACAGGGGAAACAATAAGGTAGCCTCTCATCAACCACAACTATCCTACGTGTACGGGGGGGGGGGGGTGAATAAATTTCCCAGAACCCAAATCTTAAAGTTATAGTCCAAAAAATAGAGTAACTTTAGCTGACTCCCAGCTGCACCGCCACCCTTGAAGGCAGGCCTTGTTTAGAACTGAAATCTTAAACACACCTATTTGGGAGAAAGGCTCGTTGAAACATCTTCCAAATAAACGTCCTTAGGACCAGCCCCGCCAGTGTTTTGGTCTATGCTGGCCAGGAATGGTGGGTGTCCTTATTCAAGCCATCTGAAAAGAGCCCAGTTTTCAGCGTCTTGACTTTCTTCCTGGGTTTAATCATTCTGCTCCCTCGAATCCAGGAAAGGGTTGCCACAGTTTAAGGAAGTCTTTTGAAAGCAGGGAAAGGTAGACCGAAAGAACAACGCCAAAAAAAAAAAAATCAATAGTCCTCCAGTCCAGCATTAGGTAGCAGGATCACATAAACGGTCCCGTGGCTTTTTTACATTAAAGTTTCAGCAGGCTTGAATACGACAGTACCACCCTCCCTAGTTCTGAAAGGAAGCCGTGTTGCTGAGAAGATACTGGAATAAATATTTCCTCCCCATGACTACATGAGAAACAAAGGACAACCTTTTCATTCACGGGTGACTTTAAACATGGAGTTGAAAAGCCACTGGTGTCGATCGTGGCCTCTCCCTGGCTGACCTCCAGCAGCCATTTCAGGGGGCATGAAAAACCTCATGACATCACGAGGGGGTGCCTGAGCGCACCTCTTTTCCTTTTCCCTCCCCCTCCCCTTTCCTTTCATGCTGTGCCCTTTTTAAAACTGTAAACCGAAAAGGAACATCAACTTAAAATTTGTGATATCTAATTACCAGGACGGCGGGACTAGCTGTTTCTAGTTGAGTGTGAACTGTGTGGCAAATCTGGGTTCACCTTTTGGAATGTGTGAAACGGCAGTGTCCTGTCATTAAGGAGCACTTGTCCAGAGTCTCCCATCATCTGCAGTGGGTTCCAGCCTCAGATCATACCTCCATCGAACTGCCTGTTGTCCTGAACCGCCACACACAGACGTGTGTAAATATTGGGTTGATGTCGAGGCCCTCCTCATCTCACCCCATTCTTCCCTGTTCTAAACATCCAGATAATATATTCATTTTTAAAATTATTATATTTCCCCCCAAAAAAGGAGGCACTCGCTCATTGCCAGGACGTTCTCCAGCCATGAAGGCGGGCCAGCCACACTATCCTCCTTAGCTACTAAATCATCATTGTCGTGTTTTCCATATTTCTGGTTCGAGCTGCAGCCCATTTCAACATCGCCTGCCCCATGACATTGGCGGGCGGGCGGGCGAGGGGGTGGGTGGAGAGAAGATAAATCAAGAGCCATGACAGCTCCCTTGCAGAGACTGGTACAGATGTGGGATCTGCCACTGCCCACACCCAGAACTTTGGCCAGATGTCTCCTTGAGGGTTGTGAAATTAACCCCTTCCTGAGCTGAAAAACTCTCCTTTGTCTCTGTAGGTTGTTGTTGTTGTTTTAAACTAAATAAACACTTGTTATCTCCTTGATGCGGCTCCTTGGCGGTGCTGGCCAGATTCTCCACTTCCCACTTAATCTGCTTCTCTTGCAGTGTTCACCATCTCTGAAGGAGGATGTTTGTGTTAACATTTTTAACAGCAACACAAGAGAAGGTCCGAAAAACAACAACACCCCAGTAACTCTAGGGGATGGACCCGTGGATACAGGCTTCAGGAGGCTTATTTTTGCTCAGTTTCATGATGTTTAGGAGGACTGAGGTCCGAATAAATACCTACAGGAACAATGGGAAAGCTGTGATCCTCGAGATAATCATCTCAGAACAGCAGAGCTAGAAGGGATTCTGTGGATCATGAAGTCCAGTCCCCGTCAGGGAGGCACCATGGGGGGGATCGAACTCCCAACCTCTGGCTCCAGCAGACGGAGAGCTAAACCGATGTGGTTAGAATACAGTTCCCTCTTTAGTCATCCTTGATGGTTGGCCATGATGACTCGGGTGGGAGGGAATGGAAGCCCAGCAAAGTTTGGGGAAGTCCTGCCTTGCCACTTTGACTAATGAGTCACAGAGTCCTTAAATCTAGAACACTCAGCCTTACTGCCTTGGCTGGATTTGTCCACCAACAGGATGTCTGTTGCTGGCTGAATTCCTGTTGCCTAGCGTAGGAAGTCACAACGAGAGCAGGCCCATTGAATCAGTGGGGATTTGGTAAGTTAGTTGCTCTGTGAGTTCCACTGATTCAATGGGTCTCCTCTAGTTATGGCTCACTACACTAAGCAACAGCATTTGAGCCTCTGTCTCACTGCATAAATGATCCTTTTTCACTGAATAATCACTGCTTACTTCTATTGGTGCATAACCTTTCAGTTCTGCTTTCTTCCATATTTAAATTTTGGAAGCATTTTCAGGATTTTAAAACCCTACCACTGGCACAGGCAAAATTCAGTAGGGGGCATCCCTCTATACAGAGGTTAAACTAGACAACACACTTAACATGTTTTTACAAACAGTGTTCCTCCAATGAATTAAAGCTGTCTGTTTGTCATAAGACACTCTTTTCCTCAATGACG
Organism: Intellagama lesueurii; assembly: GCA_037013535.1. NCBI lineage: Eukaryota > Metazoa > Chordata > Lepidosauria > Squamata > Agamidae > Intellagama > Intellagama lesueurii. The sequence continues at coordinate 2,699,792 of JBAJHW010000011.1, forward strand.
TATCTTGCATTAAGCGTGCCTGGTTTTCTGATTGGTCACTAGAAGTCGGATTGCCCAGAAAGGTATCTCTGGGGAAACCCTGTTGGAAGAGGGCAATGCCAGAAATGCGGTCGAACACAGATTCAAACAGACGTTGGTAAACTGTCATGTAAAACTGAACGAACTTGTTCTCCGACCCCTGCCTCCTTTATACCTTTGGTAACGGGGCTGGACTTCCTTGGAACAGAATGCGTTGTACAGTACTTGAAAAACGCAGAGCGATGTCAGCTGGATGTGCCATGAGCAGTGCCTGCTGCTTCTCTTTTTAAAGTAATCAACCACTGGTTATTTCAGATCACAAAGTTATACTTTGATGCGGGATCAGTAAATTCTATCTTTTGCTGGCTGTAGCCAGAAGCTTTGATAGCTGTGCCAGGCTGGGCTTCCTTCCAGAACTTAATGTGTTTAGCAAAAAAATACCTTCAGGAGATGAGGCGGGATACCCTGTTTTCACCGATTCACAATAGAGACCTGGAGGTCCCTGTGTGTTTGGTGATATAGAACATTACCAAATGGTTCTTTTTTATTCCCATATTCATCACTCTTTAGTCTGCAGTGAGAGAAGTGTAGAGGTTTCTCCCCTCTTAGTTCAGCCGGATGCTAGAAGTGCCTCCCTAGGACCAAGCAATATGGTGTATGGTTTGTGATGCACTCTGTGTATAATGCTCTCAGTTCATGCCAATGACTTAAGCAGCTATTGCACCCTAAAGAACAAACTGTCTGTCCAAAGGTGATCACCCCTTGCCTGCAGATAAACAACCTGGCACGGCACAGACCGCTTGTCTCTCTCCACTCCCATAAGCGTTTTCCTCTCTTGTCATGGAAAAAATTGCGGACAGGCCAGAAGCTCACAGAATTTAGACCGCTAGTCCATTCAACCTTAGAACTGTCTAGGCCAGACAGGGGAAACCCTTGCTTCTCCAGATGTTTTGGCCTTCAGATCCCCAGCTGACTTAGCCAGAGGTCAACTCTAGGTTTGTTTTTGAGGACTGGAAGGGGTTTGTAGCTATAGATGGCTATTCCCATCAAGTCTGTAATCTCTTCTGCTCTAATGGAAGACAACAACCCTTCAAAGCGGCCAGGAGAGTCATCCACTGAAGCACCAAGCAAGTGAAACCGTGCCATTAGAGCAAGCTTTTCTTCTGGAGGTAAGTAGGACTGTCTTTTGAAAAGACACACCATTGGTTTGCTTTTGAGTTTCTAGGAAAGTTCTCAAAAAGAGAACATGAAATGTGAAATCCAGGGTGAAAAGAAAACAAAAGAAAGGAGGGGAAACCCTTAAAACAGGATCAAACAGAGCCGTATCCACTTGACTAAAATATCATTTTTCCCGTTGGCATGAACTTTGAATACACAGCACCTTTTGGGTCTATTGTATTGGCAGGGGGAAAAAATCAGTGGAAGCAGGACTAAAGCTGTCGATACCTGCATTTGTCACACAAACACACACAGAGAAGCTGCATTTGGTGGAGCGGTTTCTCCCTCCCCGGCACGCTGGCCTGGCGCTCGAGAGAGGGTCTTTATTGGGACTGGCAAACCCCAGAACTGATAAAGGAACATGGCCAGCCTCCCTCCACCACCCTCTTTCGGCTCCCCTCCCTGTTAAAATGTGAAATGCCATGTCTTACATTGATGGATCTTCTCCTTCTCTTTTATTTTGGAGGAATTTGCCTCGGGGTCTGGGAAAGTGGCTTTCTCTGGACTGGTGTTCCAGCCGGGGTGGGGAGTTGTAGTCCTCCCCCCCAAAAAGGGTACCTTTCTCAAGTCCCGGACCTCCCCAAGCATCTGTCCCTCCCTCCTTCCAGGATCTGCAATCAAAGCAACACCCCCAGGACAACTGTCTTTGCTGGAGTTAAGTTAAGAGAGAGAGAGAGAGAGAGGTTGCTTCTCACTGGTTGCAGTTTCTTCTGTCCTGGGGCTTTCCAGCGGCTGACATAACCCCACAGGGAATGCAATCCAGGAGCCATAGCCAAAAATGTGTTCGGAAATGCCCCATATATATAAATAAGATCCCGAAGACAGAGCAGGGATCATTGGTGCCAAAGCTTGAAAATGGACTCAGAAACCTCTGAGAGCATGGAGGGAACATGCCCTAACCCTAAGGCACAATAAAGGACCTCTTTTGGGTGAAAGAGCAAACAAACAAGCAAGACAGGCTGAGAAGACAAAGGCACACTTTAGCCACTCTCTGCTGTTACACCGTGAGAAACGGAGGCTTCTAAAGTTTTTGCAAGGAAGAATGCACAGCTTACCCTTGAGCTGAAAAATCCCAATTAGAAGCTGAGCAAGAAAAGTACTCACCACCACCTTCTCGGGTCCAGCCATCGGGAGAAGGACGTTCGCTGGTGTCCGAGCCACCCTCTGCCCCCTGGCCGGCTTGGTTTATAAACCCTCTGAGTTTCTTCTACCTGTGTTTGGTGGCTGTTCAGCTAGGAGAGAGGGGGCCGAAGTGCCACACGGGCGGCTTTGTCCTTTCTCCAGGTGTGACGAGTCAGTCCCCCTTCTCAGACTCATCTCACCTGTGACCTTTCAGTGGCTGAGTCTCTGTAGCAGAAGGTGGGGAAAACAATCAGCCCTTGGGACTTAAAGGATAAAGCTCCCGGCTGCCAAATATCTGTTGTTTTTTGGGGGAGGAAACACTTCTCAGCTCAGGGCAAAAAGCCTAACTGGTTTGATTTCGGACGCCTCTTTGTGGCCTCGGCAAGAACCTTGCCAGGCTGAGAACTGGTGTCTTGACTCTTGACCCATCATGCTCCAGAGCAGATTTATCTACTCGGTGTAGCGGGGTTACTCTTTGGCAGGGAAAAAAACACCACCACCAAAGACTCCATTCTGCATTTTATGAAGATAGCTGCTTTCGATTTTTAAAGCTGTCACAAGCCTTTATGAATGATCGTAACTGGGTATGAATTTGTATACCTTGTTTTTTCTCCGGTTTTGCTCCAGGCAAGAAAGTTATTCGTACGTCAAGACAGAAGCGTCTATCATGAAATGAGTGGGGAACTTTGCTTGTGAAGACATCAGCCTACGCCCATCAGGTGCGTTAAGCAGCACTATTTTGAATTCTCGCTGTTTGCATTTTAAACTCTCTTGAGGGAGATTGCTTGAAAAAAAATTAGAAATCCTCCCCCCGGAAATGACTAAACTACAGTATCCATGTCTTGCAAATCCCATGAGTTAGAAATGCCATTTGCTCACACTGGTGTTCCTCTGTTTTCCCCTCCAGGGACAGCTGGGGCCGGCCCTACCATTGGGCGCAATGTGACAAAGGCCTCTGGCAGCACACATTGTGGAGGTGGCAGGGGTAGTTGATCAGCTGTGACTTCTGAGCACCCTGGCCATTCCCATCGTCCTGGACGACAACCCCTTCTGTGCCACAAGGGCCTTCCAGAACCTCCTATAGCTCTCAGGTGTGCTAGGCTTTCAATTACCACCCCAAAAGAAGAGCACTCGGCTTGTCCTTTGCCTCAGGCAGCAAAATATCTTGGGCCATCTCATTTCTATCCTTTTCCCCACCACCACTACCACTTTCCCACAGCTGAGCCTTAATTTTAAGTTGCTTGAGGCCTGGAAACCTGTCTGCTTTATTTTATGAAACTCTGCAAAGCACTGTGTGTTACCAATGAACAACAGCAACAGCAACAACAGAGGAGAGTCACAAATTTTGCCATTTGTCTTGTCGGAAATGATAACCCAACATTTTTAGGGACTTTTGGGTGTGGGTGGGTGTTTAATTGCAACATAAATCTGTCATGATTGTGTTTTCGGAGCCTTTCAAAATAAACTCCTTCCCCGTCCCTGCTTATCCGAAGGTCCGTTCCTTGTAATCTTGCTTTAATGAAAGAGCTTAAGCCCTGAAAATTGAGCCTTAATTTTAAATTCCTTGAGGCCTGGAAACTTGTCTGCTTCATTTTAGGAAACACTGCAAAGTACCGCGTGTCACCAATGAGCAACAGCAACAACAGACGAGAGTCACAAATTTTGCCACCTGTTTTTTTTTGAAATGATAACCCTAAACTTTTAGGGGGGGAGAGGTGTGTGTGTGTGTGTGTGTGTGTGTGTGTGTGTGTGTGTGTGTTTAATTGCAACAAAAATATGTTGTGATAGTGTCTTCAGAGCCTTCCAAAACGAACTCCTTTCCCGTCCCTGCTTATCCGAACGTTCTTTCCTTGGAACTTTGCTTTAATAAAAGAGCTTAAGGCCTGAAAATTATGCATCGCCCGTTAGCTGGAGGGAAGGTATTAGGAAGTATTTTAGTAGATTAAGAGGAGGAGAGAGCCATCAGAAACGTCTCGCTGGGCCCTGATTAGGGAGCGAGGCCTCGCTGCCATCCAGCACGCTTCGGTAACCTTCTGGAACGGTTTGGGGATGAAGATGCCAACCTCGGTCGGCCGTCCGGCACACTCTCCGGTTAGAAGCGTGTCATGACCAAGCCACGCGTGGCCCTGAACTGGGGATTTATGTCTAAGATGAAGAGGTCAGAGAGAGAGAGAGAGAAAAAGCATGAAATGGAAAGGAGGCTCTCAGAACAGTGAATCACTAACTGCACTGGCAAGCTTTAATTTTTTTAAATTTTTAAATGCACTCATGTGCTGGTAGCCCTTTACCTGTCACCCAAAGGAAGGATGAAAAAAGACGCCCATTTGCATAAAATTTCATATGCCAATGTACCTGTATCTGCCATATTTTGAACACCACCAGCACAATGCATGTCCCTGGAATGGGGAAGGCGAGCCGTGTGCCTGGAGCCGAGTCCATGTGCCGCTGACAGTGGATGATGGGCACTGTCAAGACCCTGGTTCTCCCTCCCACCTGGCTCTGGACCTTTCAACCCGTCCTGGAGGTAGGAGGTGGGTCCCTGGCCAGGCTATCTGGCGGAGGACTAGCAGTTCCTACTTTAATGAAAGTCCTCCAACCTTTCGGGGCACTGTGGTGGAATCCTGCGCTCGAGGGAGGGTTGGTCTAGATGATTTCCAAGGTCCTTTCCAGCCATTTTTGATGAGTCTGTCCAAGGCGGGGAGGATGGCTCGCAGGACTGAGGCTCTGGAAAGGGCATCCAGACAAAACTGAACCCACCAGCCTCTTGGAAATGAATTAACCCCTTTGCTGGGGGTCACCGGGGAGGGGTGTTTATCCCTCTACCTCGGACAGCAAAATACCTTGGGTCAGGCCCGCTTGACACGAGTAACTGTTGAGGAGAACGGCAGTTGAGTTCCTCTCGAGGTGATATGAGATCCAGGCTCCAATTTTGTGTGCAATTACTTAAGAGTAAGACTTACTGAACTTGTGGGGACTTGATGTCCAAGTGGCTCTACTCAAGATGGTGCTGCTGTGAGAGAAGCGACAGAAGAGAGAGAAGCAGGTCAGGGCTGGTCTTCCGTGCACCCGATGAGCAGTTAGGATTCGATTCCAACCTCCCTCTTCTCCGACTACGTAGAGGCTCCTTGTCACAGACCCTCCAAAGCCTTGTTCATAATTTGCATGCAAATCATGAGATGCAGAGGAGAAAGAAACCTGCAATCAATTAACATGATTAGAGAAATGAATGGTACTATGTTAATTTTAAAAAGTGCCTGAAAGTATATATTTTTTTAAATTGGTGCTGGATGAGTATCAAAGATATGGAAGGATAAAAAGATATCTTGCATTTTCTTTAAAGAAAGGAGCTGCCGTGGGATCCTAGGAGTTGTTTTCTTTCTAAGTTCCAACATCTTCCTAGCCCTTAAGAAGTTTGCAGAGGGCCACTTGATCCTGACTTCCTAGCAAAGAGCTGTTCTGTAATTAGACTAATGAGGAGTACCTACATAATGGAAATAAAGAGAAGGTGGAGACAGTATACTGAAGACAGTGATTATTTTGAAATGTGATGCTAGAGGAGAGCTTTGGGAATACTCTGGACTGCCAGACGGATGAACCAGTGCGTCCTAGATCAAATCAAGCCTGAACTATCCCTAGAGGCAAGAATGGTGAAATGAATGCTATCCTTCTTTGGGCACATCATGGGAAGGCAAGACTCCGTGGAAAAGACAATAACGCTAGGAAAAGTTGAAGCCAACAGGAAAAGAGGAAGATCTAATATGAGATGGATTGATTCTCTAAAGGAAGCCACAAGCTTGGGTTTACAAAAGCTGAGCAGGGTTGTTGAGGACAGGACATTTTGGAGATGGCTCATTCATGGGGTCGCCATGAGTCGGAGGCAACTTAACAGCACATAACGACAGCATAATTGCCCACAGGAGCTCCAGTGGGCAGAGATGTAAAGATGTAAAGCCCATTCCTAATTCTCTAACCACTAGGCCATGGTGTTTGGGAACACTCCTCTGTTCAAAACAAAGGAAACCAAGCTGGTCCCATAAACGGGATCCCAAATCAACAGTCAGCCATGGCTGCATGAGAACCAATGAAAGCTCGGATCACCCACTTTTGTCCTCGGGATTGCTCAACCGTGGGTCTTAGAGATTCTTGCTTGCCTTGAGAAGCTGCCACACCTTTGGGGTGACGAGACGCTCTGTTCGGAATGCCGCCCGGTGCGCAGCACAGATTTGCATTATAACCTGAAGGAGCATGAGTCAATCGATAATTAAGCCACAGAATATTAGTTGTTGATACAGAAACTCGCACACCAGAGTTTCTTTCTTTTTTTCAGGCTTCTTCCCACTTAGCATTCATGCCCCGGCTTCCCATAAGGCACTGCTGGAAGCCAGGAGGGGCGAGAGGCTATTGGATAAGCTGGTCTATGGGTAACAGGCCAAGAATGGTTCATGGAGGACCCTGTAGGGAACTGCATGTTATACATGCAGGAGGCTGCAGCATACCGACACTGCAGACGGGCGCTGGGAGGTATCTCTACTACACAGCTGATCCCACCTTCCCAGCCATGGGTCCATCCTGGGATTTTATAGGATTTATCTCTCCCTGGGGTTTGGTGGTGGTAGGATTTTAAATTTCTGTGCTGGAGAGGGATCTGTAGCTTGGGGAAGATGCACTTGAAAACTCACCCGCAGTGTGACATATTCTTGTTCGCTTCTTTCCGTCTGCCGCACAAGGGTCCCCACCTCTTCCTCCTCATTCCTTTCCTACAGAAAGTTGGAAATCCTCAGGATTGGCTTTGGGTGCTCCAGCAGCTCTGAACAAGGGGGCTGCCCGGTTGCAGCCAGACCCACGGGTTTCTTCTCCTTTCTGCATTTCTGGGGGCGTGTTGAGAACGTGGTGTTTCACATGCTGCCACTTTGAGCCACTTCTGTGGGAGGTCGATGTCCCCTTGGCGAGGGACAAGCCCAGCCCGGTAGACGCATGGTGTATGTGTTTTTTAAATAGGGTTGTTGCAACTTGCAGCTTGAGTAACCTTTCTGTGTGCAGAACCTTATTATCCCTGAGGGTCATCTCACCGCCTGAGATCTCCGGTAGCTGCTTTAATGAACTCCTTCCAGCCCTTGGATGTGCTTACCTCTTGTTTTGCTCCATCGACTGGAATGACACATCTCTCCCAGCTGGGAAAGTGGCATTGGGTTGGTGGAGGTATTGGCCCTCTATATAAGCCTGGGGACTTTCTGGCAGGGTATTTGCAAGTGCCAGGAGGAACCTGTTTGCACTTCTCCATCTCTGGCTGCAGGTGGGCACTTAACCATTGGACAATCCCACCACAGCACACCAACCAACCACCAACCGACCCACTAACCTTGCACATGAAGCTAGCAGAGGCTTGTGATCTAACTTTTCTCCCTGAGCTGCTAGTTCTCTGCAGGCAGGGAATATTCTTCTAAGTGTATACTTAGCTGGAACCTTCCCTTAGTTGCTATGGTAGTTTGGGGATTCCTGTAATGAATGCTTTACCCTTTAGTGTCCAGCTGGTCAAAGCAGCACGGTTGGAGCGAAGACCTAGAGTCACACCACCGAAACATTGGATTCATGGGGACTAAGAAATCATCTGCCATCACCCATCCCCTGTAGAGCCCCACTGGCTCCATGGACTGATTGATAGTCATTCTCTCATATTGTTAAGTTTGTTATTTCTGCACCAATGCTCTTTCTGAAGGTAGGTTTCCCAGTTTCACTTGGAAGCTTTTCACCTCCCCCCCCCATCTCGAAACTTTCCCACGTGGTAATTAAGCCATACCTTCCCTCTCCTGCATTCAGTTTATTAATTGCCAGAATCAAATTATTAATCCTTTCAATGGCATGAATCAAATGACGTATGATTTGGAACACAGACTAAATAGTTTGTGCTGATTAATTTGGAACCTGCCTCTGGCTTTTCGAATGCCCATGCCAGCACTTGAAGCTTGTAAACCTCTGACTTTTTTGACAGAGGAGAGAGAAAGAAAATGGGAACTTTATGTTTGGAAGAAGAAACGGAAAAGAAAAGGTCTAAGTGAACCATCTAAATAACCGGGCCAAAAAACTTGTCAAGACGTCTTATCTTCCTTCGCAGGTTCTGGATGCGGTCCCTTGGTAACGGCTCGGGCAGGATATCAGCCGTCACCTCAGTGGATGGGCAGGATGTCCCCTGGATCACGCTGTCTCAAAATCCTTTCTTCTCTTCTTCCTGATCCGCCGTGTAGGACTGCCGTGAGGATAAATGGAGACGAGACCGTAACTCCGCTACAGAAAGATGGGGTATAAATGCAACAAATATGTAAGCAAACAAATAAATCTACTTGAAGCTCACAAAATACTCTGTGCAAACATCTGGATTCCCTAGAACTCTTTAGCAAGCAAGAAGAACCAAGCAAAAGAGAGAGCGAGAGAAAAATTGAGCGGATGAAGCTGGCACCTGGTCACCGTCTCAGCTAGAGGGGTGAGGAGGCTGCTGGCAACTAAATTTAGATTTTCCAGGTACTGAAGTGGTTTCAAGCTGTAGCCGGGACTCTCCCACAGGTAACTGGGAAGACAGCCCAAAGCCATGGTGGTCATCGCCATCTAGCTACCACACAGAACCATCTCCACTTTTAAGCTGCGTTGCCAGAATATTCCTCTGCATGTCGTTACCTGGAAATGCCATGGCAAAATGAGAATAGGTGCATTATTCCGGCTTAGTCCTGCAGGGTATGCCTTTATGACCGGGGGGGGGGGGGGGGAAGCCAACACGATTCCAAATATTTCTTCCCCCCCCCCCTCCACTCTTGAGTCAGACTTTTCCAAAGCATGGCGGTTTAAAAAAAAAAAAAAGAGAGAGAAGAAACTTTGATTTCCAAACTTTTCCTTGGCGTTGCATCCGCTCAGTTTTCGGAGACTTGCCTGGAGTTGTAAAGGCAATTAAGAGCTCTTGACACTGTGTTCCCAGGGAGATCCTTTGCCATTGATCATTCTCTCCAAGATGAGGGCTCCAAAAGACAAGCTGGGAGCACATCATCCTCCGACTTCAATCAGGTGTCACCCAAGGGAGATTTCCTTGCACCCGATTCCATCATGTAGATGGATAATAATTTGCACGTCTTTCTTGAGGGCTTTTAACCTTTTTAATGGTTGGAAGTGGGGTAGGGCTTATCAAATCACTTTGGACAAAAATTCACCAGCTCAGGTAAAGCACCAATCATATCAGTACTAATATTCCATTTATACTCTTTGAAGAATCATCCTCGAAGTGGCTAACAGAAATTCAAAAGGACGATAGTATCATACTTCTGGTTTTACCTTGATATCACGATTTGCTGTCTTTAGTCCTGCTTGAGCTGTAAATCAGCACTCAGAGTGTTGTATTAAAAGGAACTCATTACATTACCCATTACCTCTTAGCAGCCAGGTAGACATTAGGGTTATTGTTGCTCTGATTATCCAAGTCATGTGTGTGTACTTAACAAGCTACTAAAATACTGGGGGATATTCTGTGCTTCCCTCTAGTGTCCAATTCTGATATTACATTTTGGAAATATTTGTAAAAAATTGAAAGGAAAAACCCAAGAACTGGCCTTGCCCAGTAGGATTCATAAGAGAATTGCATAAAGACTGAATTCCTTTAAAAGTCACAGAAAGCAACTAGGTGTTATTCATTACTCTTAAGTAACATACATAAACAGTTAACTTTGAAACTACTAATCATGTTGTGCATCACCCCCAAATAAATAGTTACAGGCAAGTATGTTACTTGTAACTTGGTTTTAGAAACTCACTGCTCAGAGAAATTATCAAGTAATAGAAAATAAATAAGCATACAATTCAACTCGATGCCTATTGCCAAAGACTTGTCAGATGAATTCAAAATTCAGTCCTTTTTCTGTCATGTCCCTCTGCTTTTTCGTCCTTTTTCTTTTTTTCTTAGAGTTGCCAGCTGCCAGTTTATTTGTTTAGAATATTTTTCACCCACCCTATATTACGATGCCCCGGTTACAGCAGAAAATCAGGTGGGCATAAATTATCTTACCCGACTGTAGAGAGGTCGCTCATCTCTGTTAAAATTATGTGTTCCCCCCCAGTTTGGCAGAATGCATTGTTACCTGAATAGAGGGTGGAAGATGATCTCAACAGAGATGGGAACATTTCATTTTGGTGGGTGGGATTCAGCTCCTGGAATGTTGCTGCCAAGATGTCCCAAGAGACATTAGACCGATGCTTCCCAACCTTCGGACCCCAGAGCTTTTTGGACTGCAACTCCCAGAAATCCTGGCCAGCACAGCAAGTGGTGAAGGCTTCCGGGAGTTTTAGTCCAAGAACCTCTGGAGAACCAAGGTTGGGAACCACTGCATTACACACTCTAGATCTTTGACCTTGATGAGCTCTCCTGGGACTTGCAGTTAAGAAAAATGGAACTATCCTCCCCTCTAGACCTCAGGCTATGTGTCCATGGGTTCCATGCATGCACACATGGAAATGTCATAGTCTCCAAAAGCAAGTGTTAAGCAGCAGCAAGGACAGGCCTTGAGTAAACTCCATGGATCGCCAGGAGGTTTGGCATTTAGTACTACCAATGGCAGTCGTCTGATGTGTATGAAACTGGCAAAACCTTGCTCTGGAGGGAGCCTTCTTCTTTCATAATGAGGCAGCAAAGAGATTCAAAGAGACAAAACCAGAGCCAAGGGCCTACAAGGAGTCTCTGGTGAGCTCAGCACTTAGGGGGGTCTACATTCAACATGCATTTGCTCTCAGAGATCATGGCTATATGCAGTGGTGCTTGCAAGAAAACATGAACATTTTCTTCCCCTTTAAAAAATGGGAGTAACATCTCACCCTGCTGGAAGATGCCCCAAAACAGGTAGAAGGAAATTTGGCTTCAGGTGGAAATGGGAAGTGGATAAAATACAAATGGCAGAGACCGCTGGGAAAAACGGAATCCAGATGACTTAGAGCAAACGTGTTATTTCAGATCACATCATTCTGACGGCTGCAGCGTGGCTGTGTTGCCGTTTTTGGGTACAAAACCACCCAGTACTACTAGCGGCATTGTTTATCATACATTTTGGCTTGATTATTTATGTGGTTTATGACCCGCTTGGTGGATGGCCTGTCGTCCTCCCAAAACTGGGAATGAAGGAGGCATACAGCAATTTTTTAAAACAGGTAGAAAGAAAAACACACCACACATAATATTAAAGTGCAGTTACACAAATACCCAATGTAACACCAAATGTAATATAATACCAAAACGCAATTGGGTTGAAAGGTGGTTATAAAAAAACATAAAGTGACTTGCACTCAAAGCCCCTTGAAAAGCAGCTAAACTTTTGGTGAGTAGCTGGAAAACTGCTGAAATTAAAAGAGTTTTGCCTGCAGGCGGAGAAAAAAGCAGCCGTTTATGTACTGAAAATGTACCTAAAATTGTTAAATTCCTTTTTGCCACCCGCTCCGCACGCCAAGAGTTTAAATTCCCTCCGATCTCTCATGAGCATAAATCGTTTTCTCTGATTAATGGAAGTGCTTTTCCACATGGTAGCCACAAACACACTAGATTGTTCTGGCTACCTAACAATTGACATTGTTCGCCCTTGAGTAATTGAAATTTTATTTTCTTTAAAAAGTGATTGAAATGTTATTTTCTTTAAAAAGTAACTAGTTACATTTCTCCTTACATCGAGGCAGCCAGGGTGGCCGTTAATGGATGTTAGTCTTCTGTTTTCAGAAGGTCCTAACTTGCACTGTGCGTTGTAAACGGTGTGAACCTGCATTGTGTGTTATTTGCACCTTCTATTGTCTCAAACACATCATTCCGATACAGGAAAACAGACTTCAATAATACACCTGATGTTTATTTATTTATTAGTTCGACTTCTATGCTGCCCATCTGGCTACAAGGCCACTCTGGGTGGTTTACCCTCGACGGAACAATGGCACGTAAAATATAAAACATCATCAAACGAATCAAATCAACAATTACAACATTCAATAACAGATATGTAGAACATAATTACATGCAAAATCAAACACAAATTCAAAAATCAGAATCAAAATTACAACATACACAGTAAATAAAATCAATATAAACATAAGTGACAGGATAAAAGGCAAGATGGCGGAGCAGAAATATACACTGGAAGTGCAACTGGGTTATTCTGATCTTGCTACTTATGAAAAGACAAAAGGGGAAACCAGATAGCATTTCCCTTGCCCCTTAGGGGTGATAAAAGAACGGCCTAGAGTTTGAACAACGCCACAGTGGTTGGGATAATTCATATAGCTGTAGCCCAGAAAAATAACATTCCCAAAACGTGGTTGAAAGAACGTAGCAAGGACTCGTTTTGACTTCACGGGTTGCTCCACCATTGGGCAGAGTGGAGCAGCTGCCTCAGGGAACATATTTTAGAAAATGAGAGGAAAATGAGCCTTCTGCGTAATTGTACAAGAAGAAAGCTCTTCATTCTATCCATTGATTAAAGGAAATAAAAACACAGTCTCCTGATCGAGATCTATCGGACCATTGCTGGATAAATCTCAGTGCGTCATGGGCAAATTATTTTCAAACGCTCCAAAATAAGCCCACGGTTTGCCATTCCAAAGCTTTTGCTCGGAGAAAGTGATTGATTGCTTACTTAATCAGGGGACAACCCGGTGGTTGATTACTTGCAACCACCAGGTTGTCCCCTGATTAGGCCACTGCCCTGAGACAAACCCCTCTCTTGTGATCAGTCATCGGTTCACCGGGCAGGAATTGATGCGAAACCTTCAGATGTCGTTCAGATGGTTCAAGCACCCTGCCTGACTCACAGATATTTTTTTCCAAAATTATATCTCATTACATTACGCTCACCTCTTCGTGGAACTCTGCTTCACTGTGCATATTCTGAGGCCTGCCTTTGTCATCTGACTTTTCTGAGTGCTTACTGATCTCCTTTGATATACTGTACATGACATCCTAAGAAAGCCAAAGCTTTAATCAAAATGATGAGGATCTCGAGTGTGTGTCTGTGTGTGTGTGTGTGTGTGCCACTGTCAAAAGCCAGGGGAAGGCGAACGCTCAGCAGACGTGTGTTCTTGTAGGTCATATGGAAGGAATGGATTTAAGACACTCAAACAGGGAAGTTGGGAAGGGTGTGTTAACCCTTCTTTTAACAGTCAGTCAGCATAACCATTATGTTACAAAGTGTGTCTTGCATTTATAGCTTTCAGAGTCAGTGTAATTAGAGCCCAGAGTTTGGTAATTCCTTAATCAGGGCCAACCAAAATGTCACAAATGCGCTTCAGCTTTTGAGTTCTGTAGAACATCTGGAATTTCTCCAGAGTTTTTGTACCATCTAGTCCACTGGGTGTTCCCAGAAACCCTGGCTAGCACAGCTGTTGGTGAAGGCTTCTGGCAGCTGCAATCCAAGAACAACTGGGTCACCCAAGGTGGGAACCACAGATTTGGCTTGATGAAGAATGCTTAAGAACCTGCAAGCTTGCATAATTTTGTGGCACTTTGGTGAGTCCTAACAGAGGTTTTAGCTAGTTCTGATTTTTGGTAGAGACCACATCCAGTTACGGAATTGGATCTGCCAGAGATGATGCCATGAAAACAGTGAGAGACATCTCACAGACCAAGTTCTTATGAAGAGAAATGGAAGGACTGAGGCCTGTTTAGCCTGGAGAAGAGACAGTTAAGAAGTGATATGGTGGCCGGTCCTGTGTTTGAAAGTGTCTTCTCTTTTCAGGGCTGTGTCCAATCCAGCTCGGATTTAGAAATAAAAAGCCACATGCAGCTAGAGGAACTTCAATCCTCTGCTAGTTTCTACTCATTGTTTGAACCGTGCTTTGAACCTACATCTCATCAACCCTAATGTACTCATGTAAGCATTCTGTCCAGTCTGTGAAAATCAATTCAGTTACGAATTCCAGCCGCGAATTTCCTTACATAACCTGCATTAGATGCACTGTTTAACGAGTGCAAGAGTTAACTGGTACAATCAATATCTCTGCAGTCCTTGAATTATATCACTTTATCCTTATTATGTTACTGTCTTCTAGCCGGAAATTTAAAACAACAACAACACAGCAAAACTGACTGATAAGAAGTCTTATTTCAAGAGAGTGGTTATTCTTTTTCTCTCTAAGCAAGCTAAACAAACAGAGAACAGATATCTTCTTATATGGGTTTGGAGTGGATGCTAATTGTGTTTTCATCCTTAGTCTTTGATGAAAGAGGGAACTAAATGGAGTTTGAGAGATCCTTGTGAAGCAAAGCCTTTGTCTTGAGGGTGGTTGAAGAGATGTGAAATACTGAAATATTACTCAGGGCTGGCCCTACTCTTTGGCAGAATGAGGCAGCTGCCTTGAGCAACAGATTGGGCACAGGAGGTTGGTGTAGTTCTATTGACCTTTGAGTAGAAGAGTCAGTCAATCACGGAACTCGTTTTAAACAAAAGGAAACTCACTGTTTGTTAGGAAAGTTTTTAAGGGAACAAAGATCTCTAAATTTTGTTTATCAATGCCCAAGAACTGGCTTCTCTGCCTCTTGCTTCTTGGAGAAGCAGGAAGAAAGAGGAAGTGATCTCGTAGAATAAAGGAAGGAGGACTAAGAGTGCCAGTTAACCTTGTGCACAGTGGCTCTACAAAATACAAGAGGGAGAAGCATACCTGGGTTGTCTGCCTACCCAAATTCAGATCACTTCCTACTGGCATTGCTGTTTGATCCCAACAGGAAGCCAGATTTAGGCTGAATATCAGAAAACACTTCTTAACTATTAGAGCAGTACAACAATGGAACCCATGACCTTGGGAGGGGGGTGAGGGCTCCAATGCTGGAGGCCTTCAAGATAAAATTGAGCCACCCTCTGTCAGATCTGCTTTGACTTGGATTCCTGCCTTGAGCAGGGGGTTGGACTGGATAGCCTTAGAGGCCCCTTCCCACTCTGTGATTCTAGGATTCTATGCATGATGCTGTTTTGCTGTATTTACAGAGATTTTTGTCTGAAAATCCTTCACACATGCTGCCTCTTCCCCTTGTCATGTAACATGGAGTACAAGTCAACGAAATAACAGTCTGATTCTCTTCCTTGTGTGAATTGGCAGCACCCCAAGTGCTACTGTAGACAATCATCTAAAGAAACGGGTTGCATTGCGGCTGCTTTGTGTGATATGGTGGTGGCAAACTTTCTCTGTTTGCTTCTGGATCTTCCCCCTCAACACACACATATTATTTGTCCTTGTTACTGTTTGGAAACCATTGTTGCATAAATCTGTCTTTAGTCCTTTCACTTCTTACTGAAACCCCCTCCCCAAAAAAACCAACTCCAGTCCATGATGTCGTAGCAGGATGCATTTGTGCATCAGTCATTGATTCCTTTGATTTCACACGAAAAAAATGCAGTGAATATCTTGAGATGGAATGAAAGTGCATTCAAGGGATTCCCAAAGTGTCCCTAGGACAAAAGCCATCTTTTTATTTTTCTTCTTCACCCTTCAGCCCCTCTTTGAATGGCACAAAAGCAAATAAGAAAGAAAGAAAGAAAGAAAGAAAGAAAGAAAGAAAGAAAGAAAGAAAGAAAGAAAGAAAGAAAGAAAGAAAGAAAAGTGGAAGCTAAATCCAGTGGGTGATCCCAATCTTCACTGACCTAATGAATCAGTGGGATTTTCCCAAGAGTTGGATTGGTATGTTATCGCTGCCATATTTACTTGTTACAAAGCTGTCCTGGTTTTTCTGCTGGAAGAAGGTGTTGCTAATGTTCTGTTTTGCTTGGCTTTTACCTGCTTGGAATATATTTGTTTACCAGGAAAGAGTATCCAAAGCGATTGATTGACTGATTGATTGATCGATCAATCGATTGACTGATTGATTGATTGATACAGACCACAGCAAGGCACTGGTGTATGTTAAATGGTTCTAAGCTATTTAAGGATTTTGAAGATCAGCAGCACCAGTACTTAAAACGAGGCCTTGGGAATCAGCTATAAGCTGTTAAACTGACACAGCGCTGGACTGACGTGCTCAAAACAAGTGCTGCCACATAGGAAACTGGATTGTTCTGTAAAATATTTGCTGTGTGATATTTATGTACTATTTATGTCATGTAAAACATTTGATGTGCATTATTTTAATTGTTTGGATTAAATGATTAATAAGAATAAAAGATTAATCAACTGAAGAAGTGCCCCCCAACTGTATGCATATTTGTGTCTCTGTCATCTGTCGATCCATGTGTTGATTGATTGATTGATTGATTGATTGATCCATCCATCCATCCATCCATCCATCCATCCACCCACCCACTTGCCCTCTATCCACCCATCCAGCCAATGGGAGCACTTCTAAAAATTGGAGGTGACAAGAACTACCCAATCACAACTGAATGGGCCACTGCAATAATAAATGGGTCTTTCCTTGAGGGCAGGTTCCCACCTGCCCTCAAGGAGACACTCATTAGGCCCATAAGAAAGAAACCTAATATGGCGACGGACGAAATTGGCAATTATAGGCCCGTCGCCAATGTTTCTTTCATTAGCAAAGTGGTCGAGAGGGTGGTGGCTGACCAGCTTCAGGCTCTTTTGGATGAAACAGATGCCCTGGATCCATTTCAGTCGGGCTTCAGGCCGCGCCACGGTACAGAGACGGCATTGGTCGCCCTGTATGATGACCTGTTGAGGGAGGCTGACAGGGGTAAAACATCTCTGTTGGTCCTCCTCGACATCTCGGCGGCCTTTGATACCGTCGACCACGGTATCCTCCTGGGGAGGCTCTCTGAGTTGGGAATTGGTGGCTTGGCGTTTGCCTGGCTCCGTTCCTTCTTGGAGGACCGTCCCCAGAGAGTACAGCTTGGGGAGAGTTTCTCGGCCCTGTGGAGTCTCAATTGTGGGGTTCCACAGGGGTCGATTATCTCCCCAATGCTGTTTAATATCTATATGAGGCCGCTGGGTCGGGTCATCAGGGGGTGTGGAGCATCGTGTCATCAATATGCTGATGACACCCAGCTCTACATCTCCTTTTTACCAACTGCAGGTGATGCTGTCCTGTCCCTTCAGCGCTGTCTGGGGACTGTATTGCAATGGATGCAGGAAAATGGGCTGAGGCTGAACCCGGACAAGACGGAGGTTCTGAGGGTGGGTGCCCCTGTGGTTGGCGGCTTGGGTGACTCTCTCTCGTTTGGGGGGGTGGCCTTGGCCGCTAAGAGTGGGGTTCGCAGCTTGGGGATCCATCTGGACCCGGCGCTCACCATGGAAACGCAGGTGGTGTCGGTAGTCCGCTCCGCCTTTTTCCATCTTTGGCGGATTGCCTGTCTGCGGCCCTACCTTGATATGGGGGCGCTCACTACCTTGGTGCATGCGCTCGTAATCTCAAAATTAGACCATTGTAACACGCTCTACGTGGGGCTGCCTTTGAGGTTGATGCGGAAACTTCAGGTGGTGCAGAATGCGGCGGCCAGACTCCTTAGTGGAGTGAGAAAATACCAGCATATCTCTCCTATTCTGGCCGCATTGCATTGGCTGCCCATTCGGTTCCGCATTGACTTCAAAGTCTTAATGCTTACTTATAAGGCCCTAAACGGTTTAGGACCTCGATATTTGGCGGAACGCCTGCTCCCACCAAGGTCTACCCGGATCACCCGTGCGAGTCAGGAGGTGAGGCTGAGGAGCTTGACGCCGAGGGAGGCCCGTAGGGAAAGAACAAGAAATCGGGCCTTCTCGGCGGTGGCTCCTCGCCTCTGGAATAATCTCCCTCCGGAGATTCGTGCCGCCCCTACGCTGGGTATATTTAAAAATCAATTTAAAACATGGATGTTTATACAGGCCTTCCCTCCAGTCAATACCTGATCTTTTTATATTTTCTATTTATCTTTATTTTTTGTTTTATAATTGTTATGGAAATTGTTTATGTAATAATTTTGTGATTTTATCTGTTGTTTTATGTTGTTTGGAAGCCGCCTAGAGTGGTCGCAAGACCAGATAGGCGGGGTATAAATGAAATAAATAAATAAATAAATAAATAAATAAATAAATAAATAATAATAATAATAATAATAATAATAATAATAATAATAATAATAATAATAATAATAATAATAACTACTTCAGAAAAGGCATTCCCACCTGTGTACAAGTGGAAAAAAGAGGAAAGAATGCCTGTCCTAGATGATGCCAGCAGCCAGGTAGCTTCAGAGCTGTCCAGGGGCCGCTCCCTGGATAACATGACAGTTCATGACCTCCCTCCTCCTGGTTCTTGATCTTTAAACCAGACTTTGGCTGGACACACCTTCAACTGGAGGGCACCATCAAAAGCAAGCTTGTCCCCTGGCTCTCCTTTAAAGGGAAAGCTGTCCTCCGAAGACATGGAGCCACACCGCATCAGGGTCCCAATTCCACCAGGGTTCTGTGCCAGTGACACCAAGACACCAAGATGCCAAAGTTGACCCCGGGGTTAGCTTCCTGTTCAATGTCTGCGACATGGACAGCTTAACCCTGGCAGCAAAGGGCTTAGGGACCAGGCTCTGGTTGTCAGGATTTGATATATTTTTATTTGCTTCTCTCTTTGATTCCCTCTCGCTGCAAAGGCTCACCATCAAGGGAACATGTGAAGTGTAAAGTGTTACAGCGCTGGCTAGTTTCACATGTCATCCCGATGCCGGGTGCCTCCACGAGAGGACTGATCCCCTTTGACGCTGGAGGCCTGGAGCGAACAACACAATGCGCAGGACCTCCGGGAGCATGTGAAGAGAGCGTGAAGCGGCGGCGCAAGGCAGCAGGTAAGAGGGGATTAGGTTGGCTGCTTTCCATTTCACTGTCACTCCGAGACTTTCTAAGGCGGCCTTTTCACGTCAGCGATAGGATCTGACGGCCACCTGCGTGCCGTGCGGTGTGCGCGCACCAGGAGCAGCGAGCCCATTTAGCGCGCGCAAGATGGAACTGGTTATACCTAGAACACCTTCAGCGAGGGTTGCTCTTTACCGGGTGTAAAAGAGCTTAAACTTCATGTCCATGCCGGTTAAATCACGACCTTGGGTTATGAATGGGACGTGGTAACGCTTAGAGATGGAGCTCCCTCTGAAACCCAAAAGGCTAAAGGATCCTTTTGTTTTGTTTTTATTCCATCCTGTTTTGTTTTATTTTATTTTAGGTTTCTGGCTGCGGAGCCAGAGGTCAGGAATTTGAATCCCCCACTGTGCTTCTAGGATAAGGGCTGGACTAGGTGATCCCTCGGGTTCCTTCCAGCTCTGCTGTTCTAAGATGATGAGGACTATGTTTTACTGCTGACTCTTATCAACTTTTAAATATCCTAATGTTTGGGGATCTCAGTATTTTGCTTCTGTTTAACTTCTTCAATTTCTTATAGTTGTCATATGTGTTGATGTTGTTCCCCTGCCCTGGTTTTTATATTTCCAAGTTGCATCGTGACCATTGCCATTGGGGGGTCCACAAATATTCTAAATTATGTATCTATAGGTGCAATGCCTCTGAGTAGACCCTTGGCACATTTTCCTTGCTCTCTGAGAGAACATTCCATGCTCGCTTAAGTTGGGATCGGAGCGGTGTTACTGGGAGATTAAGGCTCGCGCTCCATATTTGAGTTGGAATGGAGATGGTGAACGTACCTGTCAAATCAAATGAGCTCATTTTTAGAAGGCCACAAGGCTCTTTTTAGGTTTCTAGTCCTAAACGTAACTTTTCCAAGCTGTGACCAAGAAGCGGGCTGTTACTGATCAGCCCCAGTAAGGGAAAACCACTGTGGTGGAAAGGCACCACGGGATGTGTTCGTGAAGAAAAGTCCATCACTTGGTGCCAGAGCTCACAGTTTCCCTACAGAAGGATCTGGGTTCTAATCCTGGCACCTCCAGCCAAAAGGGAAGCAGCCGGCGGAGCGAAAGAGCTGCTGCCAGTCAGAGTGGACCACACTGGCTTTGATGGGCCTGCCGTATGACAGCTTCTTACCATGTCTTGTGCTTACCTGAGTGTCCCAAGAAATTTCGTTGCCTGAGGCAAGGAACAACAAGACCCTCCTCTTGCTTTCTTTCAAGAAAGTGCCACAGCCAGTTGGGTTGACTCTTGAGTCTTTCTTTAAGGCTAGCATCCAGAAAGTAGAGGCAACCAGCGAGCTTAGGGGAATCTAGGGGAAGCGTCCTTATAACACTGCCTCTTGCTTTCAACCCCCTGAGATGACCGCTTCACTTTATCCAACAGTAGGGCCGGCCCTGATCACAGTGAGCGCTGTCAGGCCCACCACGCTCCCGTTTCCCCCTGGCGAGCCGCAACGGCCATCCTCCACTCTTCCATAGATCTTCATCTTATGTCATAACAGTGGCCACCATCTGTGTTCTCTGAAGGCAAATTTCTCTAATCGCCCCGGTCTCTTGATCCTTTCATCTCCCTCATGTCGCTGCATCCTCTGTGACTCCTAAGCCCGTAGGCACGGCCCTCCTTAAAATTCATCGTCTTGTGCTCGGGCACCAGAGAGGAGCTCAAGAAATTCGAGCGTCTTTCCACGAGTAGGAGAAGCCTCTCCTGTAATAAATAAGCACTCATATTTCATTCATTAGCCATTGATTTTCTATCTAGGGACATGGAGGAAACCTTACAAAGAGCATGGGTAAGAATGCAGCTAGTCACGTGTCGGGCACTTTTTTTGCTGCTGCTGCCACACTCCGAGGCTTGGTCCAGAATACTGATACAGACACCAGAGAACCGCCACAGTTTACAAAGTCAATATATGGAGGAGCGATATAGTTACGAGAGCCACCGCAGGGAACGAAACGGAGGATTTTTTAAAAAGATGCGAATTGAGGGCAGAAGCCTGGTTTGAATCTCCTCTGAAGTACGCCCAGCGAGAAGGAAGATATTGATTTCTCACCCCAGCTGTCCTTCTTTCAAAAGTTATTTCATGTTGGAAAGAAACACGTGATCTTCTTAGGAAGAAAAGAGAGGAGAAGGAAGAAAGACAGTATCCTAATACTTTCCCCCTGTACCATTTTTTAATTTAAAAAAACAACAACAATTGAATGAAGAAGCAACAACTACAAAAAAAAAAAATGACCACAAAAGTGGAAAACAGACCAATACAGTCAATGATATCATAAATCTCTACATTTGTATCTGAATAAATAGCTTATGACTGGTCACAAAAGATGTAACAGCATCCCCTTTGATTGTATGACTCAGCCACAAAGTGGCCTACGTTGCGGTGTGACTATAAAGCAGATTGTGACTGATATGATTAATAAAAGGAACCTCCGTCACAAGGAACTTGATGTGAGTATTTGTGTTTCTGAACATGCATCCTTGTTTGACAGTTTTCCCATTAAAGACAAGTCCCACGGTCTTTCTTTTCACTTATCTAAAAAGACATTTTCACCAGTTTTCCATTGGAAACCTAGTTCTACAGATCTATACTTAAAAAAAAAACAACCACCCTCAACCAGGGTTGAGGAACCTATGTACAGAGTGCTCAGTTGCCTTTTCCATTTCTTTAAAAATAATTGCTCCAAGGCAAGTAATAATCTGACAGCCACCCCTCCATAGATATGTTAACAAGATCCTTAAACTTCAAGACCCCTTTGTCCTGTTTCCTGCCCCTCCTTTTGTGTTGGGTTCATTTTGTAAATCCCTGCTAATGTGAGCGGGTTTTGTCCATCTGTGATCTTCTCCATCTGTGCTCCTCATCGCTACCTTGCAGGCAAGGCAAAAAAAGTTGAGGAAAGAACAAGATGGCCAGTCAGTGGAATCCCATTCTCTGAAATTTCAGGATTAAAACCTAAGGGTACCGGGAGTTGTTTTGATGCTAACAGTGGAAGACACCTATGATGTCACAGATGTGGGTCCCAGTGATGTCTTTAAGGATGGGACCATACATCCCATAACTACCTATTTTGGGACTTCTGCCTGACTCACACACAGCTTACAGGCACCTAAACGTGGCTCACCTGGGAGAAAGGCTTCAACTAAAAAGCTTTAATGCTGAGCTGGGCCTAGTTCCTCCTAGCTTCCTGTTCAGAAAGAAAGTTCCCAGCTAACACCAGGGCAGGAAGAGGAAGCTTGGATGATGCTAGGCCTAGCTAAGCCCCAGATTTCTTTAAAACCTGGTCAGTCCTATCCACAGCAGCAGCAGCAACAACAGGGATCATTTTAATTCAGCAAATTGTATCATTTCCCTTCCTCCCTGGCACACACCCCTGACATCAGTGCCATTCATTTCTGGCTTGGCACTGCCAAAATACAGGATTAGATATGCTGGGAGGTGGTAATAAGATTCAGCAGCTCGAAGGAAGCAAAGCAAGCCGCCAACCCCACTTGAGGCAGAATAATTAACATTGGAGATTTATTCTTTCCAAATGGAAACAACCCGCGAACGTCAGCTGCCTCTCTGGAGGCAGGCACAGCTGGAAGGGGAGAGGGTGAAATACAGAAGGCTCCGGAAGACCGAGGGAGCACGGTGGGGGCTTTGAGGAGGGGGTTTTGCTGGTCCCTGGTGATTAAGGAGGTCACTTGCTCTGAACAGGATTAGAACACATTTCTTAGGCATCTGAGTTGCTCCCTTCCATTTCCAGAACTTCTCCTTGGCATGCGTCTTAAGGGCGGCAAGGGACAAACCCGTTGGAAGGATTCCACATTTGGGGAATTAAAAATACAAATGAAATGTAACATTTGAAATACAGGGAATGGAGTTTAATAAGGCAGATGCTGCTTTGTTTTTGGTGCCCCAGCTTTTCCTCCCCTCCTTCCTCCTCCTCCTCTTCAGACTAGGGGGTTCAAAGCCAGCTCAAATTTAGGTCTCTGGCTGCAGAGCCAGAGGTTGGGAGTTCGATTCCCCCACTGAGCTTCCTTGACAGAGGCTGGACGCGATGATCCAGAGGGTGCCCCTTCCAGCTCTGCAGTTCTAAGAGGAGGAGAATATAAAACTAGAGATTTTAGCCCAGTCAAAAGGAAGACGTTGGTGGCACAACTGTTGACGGCTTGCTGACTAATTAATCCCTTCGCAGACATAGGCAGACAAAGCCCCTCCCCATTATAAAATCTGGCAAAAACCTGGTGCACCCCGGTTCCTAATATTTGGAGAAAGGGACATTAACGAACCATGAACCAAACGATGGGTGTGATCGGCAGCAACAGTGGGAAAATGGGGTGAAATTTTTGGGCTCCCCTCAAGTGGTTTGGGGAACACCTCTCATCAGCTCCAGCTGGCAAGAACCCCATCAAGGGACTGAGGGCCAAACAGGGCTGCCCATGGGGTGCAGCATGTGGGTGAGGAAATGCAAGCAGGAAGGCCAGCTCATCCATGAATGGGCAGTTTATGAATGGCTTCTGGCCGCTGGCCTACAGCAGTCCAGATCACTCAAAAGCTACAACCAAGCTGAGCTTTGGGGTTCCTTATCAGGGAAAGGTGATGCAAAACGAGGGGGTTAAAAAGTCCCAAGTGGGTTGTCTTTCCTGCAGCAGGTCATGAATGTATTCTTTATTCATGCTTTTGGCAACTGCTTGGCTGCTGAAGACATGCTGGATTTTTTTTAAAAAAAATCCTTTTTATTGACGTGCTTTAATTTGCATTACTGATTTTGTTGTACTTTCATACGTGAACTTCTTTTCTGCTTTGATTGTATTTTCGAACAGCCTTTTGAGCTCTGCTTCTGAGAGCACAACAAGGTTTGGTTTAGTCTAACAGCTAAGTCAGAATTTGCGCTGGCTGCGAACAAGGTCATCCATCCTGAGGCATTTTCGCTGCCTGTAGCAGAACAAGAATTGGCATCCAGAGCTCGAGATGCCGGGTATCAAAAGCCAGCCACTTTATTTGGGCACATGAGGCAGAAAATCCCACAGGGACCTCTCTCCAAACCTAGCAGTGAAATTACAATAACAACACAACAGGTCTCTGGCTGTGGAACTAGAGGTTGGGAGTTCGATTCCCCACTGTGCCTCCCTAACTCAGTGATCCTTCCAAAGCTACAGTTCTAAGATGATGATGATGATTAGTATTAGCATTATATATTATTTGACATCTTTCTACCCTGTTGCATGACTCAAAAACTACTGCCTTGGGTGGTTGGCTCACTCTGACTAATGTTAGGGCCGGCCCTGCTTGGGAGTTTATAGCATTAGCAGTCTGAAAAAGTAATTGTGCCTGAGATGAGAAATGGAAGGTTTCTGAAGCTGTAATACTAAAAGTCACTTTTGCAAGTTCCTAAATTAACAAACAAATAAACAAGGGAACACAGTGAGCCCAACAAAATCCAGGTGGAGGTGAACTTTTGGACAAAACGCTGGGGTACGAGTCAATTAGAACCACACCAGGTCGTTGGTACAAATATCAGCGGCCTCCATCTGTTTGCCTGACAAACTTTTTGCCACTGAGTTTACCTGGAACTCAATATATTGATTTGAATCATGCTTCAGTAAACGTTCAGCTTGACTTCAATGGATGAATGAGTTTTTTCGTTTCTGGCCGTGCAGTTGACTTGCAGGCAAAATGCTTCTAATCCCCACCGAGGTGTTATTAGACATCGGTTGACCTGAAATTCACATGAGTTGGCTCGGGTACGAGCTGGAGTCTGCCCTACATGACTTACTTTCTTTTAAACATATATTTTTTTAACCAGAGCCTTTTAAGTTCTTGCAACTTGCACTTGTAGAGGGAGTTATGAAGCCAACGGATCACGCAGCAATGATGGACCGCTGGACAAAACAGCAAAGCCTAAAGGATGCATCGTTCAAATAAATATTGACAATGACATGTTGACTTCACTGCCCAACCCATCCAATTGGCAGGATTTGAACTTTCCAAAGTTTATGTCTCTTCTAACACCCAACTTGAAATGCATTAACAATCACTCAAAGCTGCTGCTTATTTGTAGGTTATAATTAGAGAGCTGAAATGGATTTGCTTCCATTCTCTTTGAAAAAGTTTGCTTTTCAGCAGAGGTAGGAAAAGTTGCTTTTCTGGACTACAACACCCAGAATCCCTCAGTCAGCATAGTCAGTATGGGAACTGTAGATCAAGAAAGCAATTTTCCCCACCTTTGCTTTTCTGTGTCAATATTCTCCCAGGATTATCCACAAATATTTGCTGTTGTTTGTCAACATTTACCACTAAAAAGAGTGGTAAGAATGGGATAACAAGTAGTCTTTTATGGGTAACATCCAGCAGCTGGGATGCGATAGCAAAAGAATTTATCATGCAGCTGGGCAAAATATGGTGTAGTCGCAAACTGACACGCAGGCAGATGGAAAAATGGAGAAGCCAGGAGACACCTTATGTATTTGGAGGGCAGTGGAATGGAAATTTATACCACGAGTTTGCCAAAACTCTTGCAGAACCTTTAAAGCATTCAAGGTTTATTGTACACCTTTTTTCCCCTCTCAAGATGTTTGATAGGTACTAATTTTGGCAGCACGAGCTTGATGAACCAGAAGGCATAAATAACAGCTCACTTCATTGCTGAAGGATAGCAGACCCCTAAACATATCTTTGTGGTGTGGTAGATTTAAGCAAACAAACAAAACTACTAATTTCTGTGAGGAAAGCCCTACTGACACAGGAAGTGAGGAAGAAGAAAAACATGTCTTGATTTTGCCTCTGTTTTTAAATGTGTGGCATTCGATGGAGCATTTGTGCCGTGGGAAAATCCACTTTTAAAAAACACATTCATCATGATTGACCTTACAATTTATTTGGGCAAATGTCATAATAGCATAATCCCTTAATTTTGCCTGTCAGAGGGGACTCTGGTCAGGATGGGCTGATCAGTTCTGAGATGATGATGATGATGATGATTAGGGTGCCGCTCACGTCAACGAAAAGGAGGACATGTATCTCCCTAAGGGAGGGGAAGAGAAAAGAGGACCCTGATTTGTATAACGTGGTCTATGCTAAATTGCATACACAACAATAACAATGACAACAGATAAAATACAGTACAACAAACACTTAAAAGCATTAATAACATGCTGGACTTTTTGCCAAAGTAAAATAGCTATTCTCCCTCTCAAATGAAGAAGAAAGAAG
Organism: Intellagama lesueurii; assembly: GCA_037013535.1. Lineage (NCBI taxonomy): Eukaryota > Metazoa > Chordata > Lepidosauria > Squamata > Agamidae > Intellagama > Intellagama lesueurii. The sequence continues at coordinate 2,726,151 of JBAJHW010000011.1, forward strand.
GCAACTATTGTATAAAATATGAGCACAGATATATGGATGTAAGTGTGGAAAAATTAGTGTAAGGTATGTCAGAATACGAGATATCGCACCCAAGTGGAAGGATTGGGACCACCTGTGTGCGTGCTTGAACTCAGTGCTTGCAGCTCTATCTGTCCAGCTGCTAAAGGGCTTAATTTCAAACCCTCCTCTTTTTCCTTGTGCATATTTTTTTTTGGCCAAAATCCTGTTGCATACATTATGCATACAAAAGGGTAATGACGTCACCAGCAGGGGGAGATCTTCTGTAATTAAAGACTTCCTCTTTCCACTCCATGACTCTCACAGCTTTCACATAATAAGACAGATTACTTGCAAGTTGGGCAAGCCACAGGATAGAAGGGGGAAGTCCTTAATTGCTGAAAATCGTGTTCTGCTAGTGATTTCATCACCGTTTTGCAAGGACAAGTTAATAAACAGGATCTTGGCTGCCATCTTTAAGTCAGACTTGAACCCGATGGATGTTTAACTTAAGGATGCTTTCAGACAGAAGACTGTTCTCTGTAAGCCGCACCCCCCAGTCACAGTAACCTTTGTCTCCTTGAAGACAAACATTTTATGCCACATGATACATATCCCAGCGATTCTGTCATCTCTGACACTTCCTCATGTCATTTCTACATGGGACGACTTTAAAGCCTTCCCATTTAACAGTAAATGACAAAACTTTTTAAAAAATGACCATGTTTTAGGTGGCATACATTTTCATGGACTCTTGTTTGCTTCTTCAGAGGCTATCCTGGAAATTCATCTTTGAAGAGGCATTTATTTCTTTTTTTAAGGTGACAAAGGAAGAAGTATTGTTGACTATAGAATAAGAGTTTGGAAATGTTTCATTTTGAATAATAACTTCCCAAATCCCCATGCTGCCCAAGGATTCCAGAGACAGGAATCCCCAAAAATTGTCTTTCTAAGCTCTGTATAGAATATTGTCCTTGGTGGTTAAATTGGAGGTCACTCTCTCAAATTGCGGAGCAAAAGAAATAACAAAGGAACTAATTTATTGTCTGCCACTCAAGATATCGGGTGTCCTGTCGGAGGCTGGAGGGCCACAGCTGTGGTTAGCATCCCTTCCGTCTGCTATTATAATTGTAGGAGGTCACTGCCCCCTGTGGTCCAGAGTGAGCATCACCATCTTTTACAAATAAATAATTGACAGAGCAAGAATTAGGAGATGATTACTGCAGAGCTTGAGGCGATGGTCATGGAGACCCGGAGAAATCCTGACACCATCTTGGCTACATATCAAAGCCATGGGACCTGAAGTTAGACTAAAGTTCAACCATGGAGACAGAAGACACAAGGAATCAGTTTGAAATGGGCTGGAGTTTGGTTTGGTCTCAGTGGATCTCAGTGGATGTAAAATCTGCTGGGTTCTTTTTTTCCTTTTTCTTTTCTACTCTCTACAGACAACCAGTTGCTCAGTTAATCTCCCATTCCAGTTCCTTGAAAGCACAGAGACCCTGGTCTCCGTTCCCAGTGCAAGACACATATTCATCCCATGTTAGAAAACTAGTTATTAATTTCAGATGGCACGCTCAGCGGAGATGGAAATGGTCAGTATCTTCTCAGGGTTGCAGTCCTTTCTGAGAGGCTGTAAATTCCCATACCCTGGTGAGAGATGCTGCTTCGCGTAACTATTTAAAAGCAGACAACCAGGAACACTGTCCTGTAATCCATGAGCATAATCCAAAACCATGCTTTGTTTACAATTTGACAAGACTGCAGAGTACATCTTAAACTATATTTAGAGAAGCAAATATGTAAAAGGAAAATCTATCCTAAAACATACCTTAAGCGGTATCACCCTACCGTCCAATCGCTAAGGTCCATGCCTGGAAAAGCAGTTTTAATCTGTGCGAATGAAGTTCATTTGCTTACTTCTCTATATCTCCTGAGTTGCTGCCTTTATTTTGTTTCTTGCGTTCCTTTCAAAAACGAAACTTGCCTTTGTGAGCCAAGGTTTTCAAAACCTGTTTTTGTGAACCTTTGTGAACCAGGGATTCCACCGAGCTTTTCCAGGTTTCACATCTGTGACCCATCATACTTTTCCTGTTGGCTCACCAACCTACAGCCCAAGCGTTTGATGAATCCCAGATGTACGGTCCAAGCTACTCCCAAAGGGCCTATCCGGTTTCACCGAAAGAAAAAAAAAACAAAACCCCAGTATCCCAGCCGTAAAACCTTTGTTCAAGCCAAGGCTGTTTATAACAAAAAGATGCACCCGTGTCCTGCAGGAGAGGGCCATTGTGCCATCTGTTTTGTCTTCATAAGGGAAAGACAGAGAAATATCTGTGAGTGACAAGCCTAAGGTCATCCAGTGAGGTTCTTCATCATCATCATCATCATCTTAGAACGGCAGAGCTGGAATGGACCCTATGGATCATCGAGTCCAGCCTTTGTCAAGGAGGCCCAGTGGGGGAATCGAACTCCCAACCTCTGGCTTCGCAGCCAGAGACCGCAACCACGGAGCTCTCCAGCGGTCTGTGGCAGAGTAAGGATTTGAACCCAGATCTCCAGTGTCCTAGTATAACTAGGACTCTAACCACTGCACTATGCTCCCTATATTATTGTTATTATTCTTGCTATTACGGATCGAGAAAAGCAAGTTCTCCCAGCAGGTCCAACCGAAAGCATTTTGCTGTCTGAGATGAGGGCAAAAGGGCATCCGTCCTAGATCGAATGATCAAACGGTCAGTTGGATCTTGCTTTTTTAAGCTCAAGGGCCTTCTTCAAAGACAAAGGACAAAAACAAGGGAGAGTATATGCAGTGAAAGAAAAGGGAAAGATGAAATACACATCGTTTAACAATAATAGCAATAGTCATTGGGAAAGCAATAGAAAGCACTAATAGAAATACACACAGGGCCTTGTTAAATCAGTAGCCATTCCCTGTTACACCCGTCTACTTTTGCAAGGGTAAATATTCACTTGGATTCTGGCCCAGGTGTACAAATTGCACATTGGGAAATCATGAAAATGGGCCACAGAGAAATGTACAGCGCTGAGAAGGTGAGCAAAAAGAGGGAGGTGCTAAATAAGGGCGTTTATTGAAAACATGTTGTGTACATTTTTTTCATTCTGCAAAATGCAAGCAAAATAGGTCTCCCTGAATAATGGCAATGACTGTGCGGAGATATTACTTCTACAATACGGACCTGCTGGATAGATCAGTGGTTTAAGTCTCTGGCTGCGGAGCCAGAGGTTGGGAGTTCGATTCCCCTTTGGTGCCTCCTTAACATGGGCTGGACTTGATGACCTGTGGGGTTCCTTCCAGCTCTGCCCTTCTAATACTATTATTGTTATGTTGCTGTATGTATTTGGGAGAATGGACAACAATAAATAATGATCTTAAAAGTAGGCACAAAGTCTGTTCAAGGTGTACTCCTGCTTCTCGTGTGACTAGATTGAGGGCCTTTCAGGGCAACACACTGAAATGGAGAAGGTTCCCTGACCCAGAAGCTACCTGGGAATGTCCCTGGCTAGTCATGGCTCTTGTTTCCTGCAGGCAGAGACTTTGTGCCCCCCTGCTATAAATCCTAGTCAGATCTTTCAGGTGCTCGGCGGATCTGCAAGCTTTGAGCTTCACCACTAGATGGGACCAAAGAGCCACAGATCCCATCTCAGACTGAGTCGGGGATGGGTAGCCTTGGTGATGTCATTATTTCTTTATTTCTTTATTTGCTCGTGTTGTTTCATCCCACTCGGTTACCGGGAGAGATCAAAACAGCGTCTGGGGTGTCGCTACCACCCTGTAGGGCAGGCTCAGGGATGAAGCACCTTTTAATTTTTTCCACATCCAAATTCTACTTTTTTAATTGCCACACTGCTTTACCAACACTCCTGTGTTTCGATTTAGGGAACTGCAGCCCATCTGGGTAGGGGGGGGAGCCATGTCCGAGTCTGGTGGCCCTTTAAAGACCCTGCCAGTTTTATTTATTTATTTATGGACTCTTGGGCAATGCCAGCCACTCCATCCGCTGGATCTGAGGAAATGGGCAGCTGTCCAGTTAAACTGGTTATTCTCCTGGAGGCCAGAAGACCCTTGTTCACTTAGGACTCATGTTTTATTTTAAAAAGTGAGTTGTCTCTGAGGTGAACTTGGCACGGTGGAAAGCCAAGCGATTCGTTTAAAATTTAAGTAGGTGTGAAACGAAACGAATGCAAAAATTCGCCATAGTTGTTTACTCTTTTAGCTTGACCAGACACGGGTGGAATATAGGACATCGAGGCCAGGATTACGATTTCCAAGCTGCTGAAATCGTATTTTCCAGCACCCCATAAATATGTGAAACCAAGTGCAAGATGCAGGTACATGTGTGTATGCTTGAACACTGGCTGAGAGCATCAACTTGGGGGAACGTGTCACCCTCCAGTTGGATACTCGTGGACTCCAAGTCCCACCCTCCTTGGTTGTGCTGCGTGCGGCTGATGGGAATTGCAGTCCAACAACACCTAGCCATTCCCAAGTACCTCCCTCCCCGGGAGGCAAAACTCGGGTTTGTTATCGTCTTAAGTATGAAACGCACGCTCCCACGTACAAGCCTTTCAAATAACCGAGCTGAGCTTCTTTTCAACCGTCTCCACGAACACCGAGTCCAGGGCGAACCGTGTTTTATTTAGGAGAAAGCATTTTGTATTGAAACCCCCCCTCCCAAAAAAAAAACAAACCCGTCCGGGCAACAAGACCGCCGCGTCCCTGCCGTTTCTCCTCCCCCGCGGCACTCCGACGTGCACCCTTCACGCGTCCCTCCCTTGCCGCCCGGGCAACAACTGAACGTGGGCGTTCTGCGGGTTCGGCCGAGCGCCTGCCCCCCTCGGCCAATCGCGGAGCGCGCCGCCTCCCCCCTCATTTGCATGGACGGCGTCGCCGGCCAATGGGGCGCCCGGCGTGGAGCGGGGATGGAATGCGCCGGGCCTTCGGTCGGCGGCGGCTGCTCGCGGCGGCGGCGGAGCCGGCGGGCGACCTCCGAGGGGCTGGCGCGGGCGGGAGACGCGTCCGGGGTGGATCGGGCGCCGCCGGGAGCATGTCGGTGGCCGGGCTCAAGAAGCAGTTCCACAAGGCCAGCCAGGTGAGGAGCGCCCTCGCCCCGGGACCGGGGGGGGGGACCCCCGCCTGCCAGGCTTGCGTGTCAGCCTCTCTCTCTTCGCGTGTCAGCCTTTCTTTGCCAGGTGCGGGCGGGTTCCCACGCTTTCCCCACCCTGGAGCGCTTGCAGCCCCGGTGCATGTCCCAGTTTACCCCGGCTGGGGAAGAATCGGGGCTCTCCTTCCCTGTTCTCGCCGCATCTGCCCGTTCGGGACTGTTGTTCCTTAGTCGCCTTCTCACGTACCTGAGAAGCCCACCTGGGTGGATGGGATGGACTCTCCAGGCCGCCGCTGCGCCCTGACGCGGGACCTCCTTGTCCTGGAGGTGGTTTAGGCAGACCTGGACCCGCCCCGCGTGCAGAGTTTTTGGGGCTGGGGGTTCTGGGTGCGGGGTTAGCCCGCCCATGGATGTGTTCCTGGGACCAGGTAGGGTGCCTAGAGGCCTGGGGGGGGGCAGAGGGAATTCCCAGGGGGCCCCTCGGGCCAAATGCGGCCACTCCTGCACCCCAACTGGTTTACCTCCCCGAGAACCCATGGAAGGGTCCTTTTTCTTCCTATAGGAGGTGCTGAGCCCCATGGTGCCTCATGGTGCTTCTCCTTGTGCAGGTTTAGGATCGCAGCGGATACCTGGGTCGGGCTTGGCCTGAGAAAAGCCTTTCCTTCTTCGCTTCTTTTGGGCGGAGGACCTTGGGTCCGTTGGCCACATTTGGGGTTATTTCCCATCTGGTGCTTGCAGGCCTCCGTCTTTCCTGCTCTAGGGACTGTATTTTTGTGAGCATTTCCCCCCCTTCCCGGATTAACTGAAGGATAGGCAGAGAATAGGGTAAAATAAGGGCTATCTTGGCAAAATGGGCCCCGGGCGTCTGTTGTGTAGGTGACGTACAATGATCAATGTGTTTTTCCCCTTTCTCCTTCCGCTGATGAATTGGCTTCAGCAGTTCATGTCTTATTTGGACACGATTCGTTGTAGGTAGCTGGCAGCGTCTTCAAGGTTCTCCCTTCCCCCTTTTCTCCAAAATATTGGTCCAAGTTTCTTCTGTTGCATTTTCCTCCGGTTGCCGCACCGGCTCTATCTTTGGGATGAATTAATCCGTGGCGTTGTAACTTTATTTGTTCCACGGTTAAGCAGAAACACAAGAAACCTCCCGGAGAAACAGACAATGTTTTTGAAGCGGGTATCGTTTTGTTACCGTGTGGAGGAAGTAATGTATCCGACTGTATCTCTGGAGCTTTACAGAATGTCCTTCCTTATTGATGCGATGGAAGGATGTCTGGTTCCCTGTTTGCATCTTGCATTCTTATCTCACATTTCTTCCAAGAAATTCATGTGTGGAGTTGTTGCTGGGTTTTTGGTTTTTTTTTTGCCTCCTGCCTGTATGATCTGTACAACAACCCTGTGAGGTGGGTTAGGCTTTCACCAAAGGCCCCAAGTTTTCGTTGACTGAGTGAGGGACCCTGTTCTTCCCAGTCATGGCTGTGACACTGTATTGATGGATGGTGAAGGAAGACGCTGATGAATTCAGATTTTTGATATGAAAATGAGAATATGAAACCATTCTTGAATATTCTCTGTCTAAAAAACCCTGAAAAGTACTGGGACTTACCTGCCTCTTTCATCTGCAGATATAAGTCGTTCAGACTTTTATTTATTCATTTATTTGTACTCCGCCTTTCTCCTTAAAAAAGGACCCAGGGTGGCTTACATCCTTGAAAGGTAGTATTTAAAGAACACCACAGTGAGAATACAGATATGAAAAAGGATCAAATAAATGCCATGCTAAACAACAACAACAAAAAACACAAAGGTAAACCAAAGCAACATCAAAAACGCATTCAAAGCAGTAAGGCGCAACCATGGAGACCTCTCAGTGAAACACTTCCTTAAAGCGGCAATATGCCTCCTTACAAATTCTTAAGAGAAAAGTTCTCCACACAATGATCCATTTAAAAAACCCACGCAGGCAGCCAGTCACGGAGGGAAAGCTTGCTTGAAGAGAAAGGTCTTGGCCTGCTTGTGGGAGGACAGCAAAGATGGGGCCAGGCTGGCCTCCAGTGGGAGGGAGTTCCAAAGTCTGGGAGCAGTGGCAGAGACGTCCCTCTCCCATGTTCCCACCAAACACATCTGTGAAGGTGATGCGATGGAGAGAAAGGCCTCTCCGGATGATCTTAACCACCCAGGCAGGCTGATAATGGGAGACGCGGTCCTTGAGATCGCTTGGACCCACGCCGTTCCGGGCTTTTTCAGTGAGATCCCTCATTTTGACTTGTTGCGATCTCTTTTGGAAAATAACTTCTCCCTCCCTCAAGTCTTCCCTCTGTTTCGTAAGGAATGAATGGATGCCTGGTCAAGGCCGTGGTTGAGAAGAGAGGGCGAGAGGCCGAAAAATGGAGGCAAGGGGGAACGAGAAGGGAGTCGATTCTTTCCCGAAGGAGCAGGAGAGATTGCAGAAGCTGGCCCGGTTGCCAGGGCTGAGTGAGAGGATTCAGAAGGGAAGAGGACCCTTGCTAGAAGTCAAACAAAAAACCCACCACGCTGTCTCTTTAAACCTTCCACCAGTTTCTGAGGCTACGTCTGTGGGTGCCTTGAGGCAGCTCTTACGTTTCAATGTATAGGTCAATACACGTTGTGTTCATGTTTGTGTTCAATTGAAATTATGAGTTAAATCGCAATTGAATTTTTTTTTAAAAAAGTTGGTGGGTTTTTTTTGACAATTTAAATTTTAAAAAGAGTTTTAAATTTAAATCGTGATTTAAATCAATTTTTTTTAAAAAAAAACAGATATTGGTTGTTATCCTCTCTGCTAATGAGTACTAATGTGTGTTGATTAAACCACTGTTTCTACAAACGCGCATCAAAAGAAACATTGATCAACATCTTCTTAAGGATTCTGGACTTTTACCTGTGACATGTACAAAATGAACTGTATTTCCGTATTAATCCTTTTGCTGGGGATCGGACAGCTGGACGCTAATGTGCTAATTAAATCACAAACCGGGAGACAATGATGTTGGAACCTCCCCGCTGGCAAGGCCCACACATTAGGGCCGAAACCCGTTTTGGGAGCAATGACTTTAAAAGTGCTTTGACCCCCCCCCCCCCCAATGGCTCACATGATGATGGTGGGAGAGAGGAACGGATGCCGTGTAAACCCTTGCCATCTGTGAGCTTTAAAGAAGCAGCCGTTGGGGGGTGTGTGTGTGTGTGATGGTGTGTGAGTGGGTGGATCCCCATGGATTCATCGGTGTAAGCACAGATCCTTTCATCTGCTGGGGAAAAAAAAGAGGTCTCAAGCTCTCCGCTGTTGCTAGCTTCAAAGCTTTGGTGAACATTTGTTCAGCTGTGCAGGTATTTCTCCACTGGTTAAAAGGTACAGCGCCTGTTGACTTTGCTGTGAACATTCACCCCTTGGCTTACTGATGGTTAAGATGAGAATGTCTTGTAATGCCGTTCGGGTGGCTCACGTTTCTGCAGATTATAGCAAATGCTATACATAGCATAACATTCTCATGAGAAGAGAAGACTCCCTGGAAAAGACCCTGATGTTGGGAAAGTGTGAAGGCAAGAGGAGAAGGGGACGACAGAGGACGAGATGGCTGGACAGTGTCATCGAAGTGACCAACATGAATTTGACCAAACTCTGGGAGGCAGTGGAAGACAGGAGGGCCTGGCGTGCTCTGGTCCATGGGGTCACGAAGAGTCGGACACGACTTAAGGACTAAACAACAACAATACATAGCATGGTCTCTGGCTCTCTCTAGTGGCCAGTTTGGATAACTTCATCTTTAGAAATATATATTGCTAGGATTTTTCTTTTATTATTTTTAATATTTTCATACCGTGGATAAGTGAATCAGTGGATACTGAGCCCACAAATAAGGGGGTCCCACTTTATAGGCATCTGTCTATAGATTCAGATGTGGGTCCTCACCATCAAGAAGAAATGAGGTGCCATAAGGCCCGCACCTCCGTTTGGCGGTTTGTTTTCCTTCTCTGAATTCTGTTCTTTAGGAACAAAGGTTAGAAAAAATTACTTTCTGGATTGCTGCCAGAGTTTTCAAATATAGCTCCTATGCTGGCAGGGGATTTTGGGTGCTGTAGTCCAGGGAAATAACTTGTCTGAATTCTGATCAGACGTGACAAAGCGCCAGACTTCAGATGTTGCCGGTGAACGGATTCTGACTTATGATTACCCTTATAAGTTTTTGAGGTACATGAGATGCTCAAGAAGTGGCTTACGATTGCCACCTCCCACTAGGCTTTTGTGCCTGATCTGAGATTTGGATCCAGGACTCCTGAGGCCTAGTCTGGCGTTCTATCCACTACACCACACTGCCTCTGGTGAGCTTAAATTGTTAGGCACACTTGTTTTCCCTTCCTTTAAAAAAAAACCCAACGCGCCATCTCACATATTATCGAATGGTAGATGAGCAGCTGGGCTAACAAAGCAGCAACGCTAAGGGTTTGTCAGGGAACATCTTGAAGTTTCTGGCACACAAAGTTCCTTTTTTGTTGTGTGTGAAGAATGGCTTCAGCAGAGGCGTTTTATGAAAGACAGGGCCAGGCTCTGCCTGGTGGAAACGGGCTCTCTCCTCCCGGGAGGAGGCAGAATCATCTCCTCGTCACAGCCTCTTGCTTGATTCCCTGGGAGACAAAAGCTCCTTATCTCAGATTTTGCTCCTTTCTTTCCTTAGAGATAGCGGTGGTTTACATAGTTTGCAGGCAGCGCGTGAAGTACCATTTATTGTGAATTTCACCCTTGGAATTTCAAGACCCTCGAAAGTCTTCCTTTCCCCTTCCTTTATTCTCTGCCTCTAGAAATAAATGCCAAAAGGGTTGCTCCTTCTTTGGGATGTGTTCGCTAGCATTCCTTCCATGGGGATGACTCCTTTCCTTTCCCAGTTAATGAGGTTAACTGGGAAAGGAAGCGAAGATAAGCCAGCCTCCTTGCAGGGTAGCCCTGCCACAGGAGCAGGTCAATAAAACACACTGCTTGGTGCAGCCTTTGCTTCTTTAAGCAACAGCAAGGAAACTTTGCTGAGCTCTGGGTTTATTTTTTATGAGGCTTGGCATCAGAGGAAGCACCGTTTACCAAAGAGAAAGGCAAGGAAATTTAATGTAGAGGAGAACCACTGTTCTTTCTTTCTAGGCCACCTTTCTCCCGATAAGAGGATTCGAGGCGGCTCACGGCATTTGAAATAATAGAATGCAAAACAGAATAAGTTACTTAAAAAGCCCAATTAAGCCCAAATAAAACTGATTAAATCACATTGAATGATTAAAAACATGGCTTTAGCATTTGTCTCCTGCAAGAGCAGGTGAATACTGAGTATGAACGACGGGCCATTGTGGGGTTTGTGCACCATGTCTGACTGCAGGTGTGCATGCATGTGAAGGAATGCGCTAGGCAGAGATTGGAAAAAAGTTACTGTTAAAAAGTAACTAGTTAAGAGTGGCAACTCTTAAGTCTTGAAGATGTAGCCAGTTACTCTTGCAGTTACTTGTCAAAATAGTGGCTGTTCTTTTCTTGTTCAATGGTAGCAAAACTAGTTACTTTTAGTTACTTTTTAAAAGCACAAGGTGCTGGCTTCTGGTATAAAACAACCTAACATAATGAGGCCATCTCCCCTTGTAATGATAGAAGTCATTAAAGCAGTTACAGGTACACCAATGATCAGACGTAACCCCCGCAATATAAGTTTGTTGTGTTAATTGCAAAAAGGAATTAATTACAAGTAATTGACCCCCTTCCCCCACTTCTCAGGAGCAATAAAGACATTGTATTTTTTTATTTTTTTTTGGTCACATGCTGCTGATTTCATTGGAAGCTGTGCTCTTGTATGGTTACTTTCTCATTAATGGCTGTCCTGCCTCTTTTTAATCATGCTATTGAGAGCCAAGAAGAGCAAGGAGATGGAGACTATGATAATTTCAAGTGACCTTCTTACACTCATGTAATCACAGTGGTTTCAGCAGGACTGGAACTCTGAGCAGCCGAGAGCCCTCGAGCACATGCAGTTATTTTTAACCATGTATAGTTCACAGGGAGAAAAGATGGTTGAAGAGTTATGCCTAAATTGTGCTGCGGCTGGGAGGGATCTGCAGAAACGTTTGTCACCTATAGATTATCCAGGATTTGACTATCTAAGGCGAGTCCTTGTGTGCTTCAGTGCTACAGCGCTACAGCGCTCATGCTAGCTCTTTAGCTGTCATGGTTCCATCCTACAGAATTAGATTATTAGTGTGGTTTTTGGACTTGCTAGTTTCTGCTCGAGTGCTCTGCTGCTGCGGTTGAGGGGAAATGCACGAGAACTCTGTAGCAGAGAATCCAGACCCCAGTCCTCTGTAGGCTTGGAGCTAGGGCCGTGAAGGTGGGGTGGGGGGTGGGGATGAAACGGTGCAGTGGAGGCATTTAGAAGCCTTGGCATGTGGATGGGTGGAGTTGGCTTCGGGCAGGGTGGAAAGGGGTGATAAGGAGGAGTGGGTGGGTGGGAGAACAGGCTGGGGAGCCCAACACGGCTTCTGGGTGGAGGGTGAAAAAAAAAGCCCTGTAGATAGTCAGGAGAGGCTGCATCTGCAGGAGGTGTAGGCAGAGCAGAGGGGGTTGGCTGGCCCCTTAGGGCAGATGGGGAGGATGATTATGAGTCAGAGGGAAGCAGGAGTGGCTGTGGCAGCTTTCGGGATGGAGTGAGAGGGTCCCTCACCTCCCCAGTTGTTGTTGTTTTTTTTGCGGGGGGGGGTGCCCCATTGCCTGGTCACGAGCTGCCTATGAGCCCAGGTGTCTTTTCCAGCGGTTCAGCTGGCTTGGGATGGGAACAAAGGCAGTGGGAGTAAAGCAGGGTCGGAATGAATGAGGTCCCTCTATGTCTGTGTGTGTCTTCAGCCCTGGTTCCTTTGGAGTTGCCTGCCCCTGATGCAGACAGAATGTAGTTCCTTGTTGGTCTCATCCTCAGGGACAAGGATGAGGACTGGAAAAAGTTTCTCCTTACCCTGCAAGAAGGTGGGGTATTTTTTGTGTTGCTCTCGAGAAGCGAAGGGAACAGGAAGCCAATTTTTGCCGATTCAGAAGCATTGGGAATTTCACGCAAGTCACACGGATGGGGCAATATGAAGGAAGCTGCTGGTTTGTTGCATGGATTTGTTAAGAATCAGAAGCATCGGATGGATTGCTCGCATCTTTTTTTAAAAAAAGCCAGCCAGTGTGTGTTGTGTGCTCTGCTTTACAAAGGAGACTCATTTTGCACAGATATGGTTTGTGCAAATTTACAGAGCACTTGAGGAGAAAAAAAAATCCTTCTTTGGCTTTTTGTGGCCTTTGGGCAAGGAAAGACTCATTGAGGTTTCTCATCATGTCAAGACACCCTAAATTGATGAGCCTGAAGAAGCTACCAAGGATTCTTTCTTGTCTTCAAAGTCAGGTTCTGTCCTCGAGCAGTTTGCCAAGCGGAGAATTTCCTCCTCCCCTCGGTTAGGTAGGATGCTTGGCTGCCCTATCCTTTTCTCAGAAGGATAGGAAGTCTGGTGGAACATAAACGAATAGAGTAAAAGAGACTATGAACATGGTGTTGAGAAGAGGGTTCCAAGTCTTCTCGAGTGCCTGATTGTCTGTGACATGTGGGAGGACAGAGTGGATTCAAGACCCTTTAAAACACAACTTCTCCTCTTGGTGGTCATAGTGCCTTGTATGCTCACCATGTATGTTGTTGACTTGTGATTCTCTTAAGACTTTTCCGTGCACGTTCCCGGCATTGTGTAGGGTTTGTTCTTTGTTTCTGTATTATTCCAAGGCCACTGTTTTTCCCCCTCCTGCTGCAGCTCTTCAGTGAAAAGATCAGTGGAGCCGAAGGAACGAAACTGGACGATGATTTTCAAGACATGGAAAGGGTAAGCAGAGTCTCTGGCCATGCTCAAAGCTGTTTGTGACACACAGATTGTTTTTTTCTTTAAAAGGAATTCAGCTCCTACCATCCGTTCCCCTTTGAATTCAGCGTGCTCCATTTGGAGAAAGAGCTACGTTATGTAATTATATGGGGCTGATTATTTAGGTTAGTACATGCTTTTGCCTCTGTAAGGATCAGAGAGAGAACAGGGGATGTGGGCATCTGTAGGAGAGGTTGCTCTCATACCTCTGTTGTGGTTTTCTTGCAGAAGATTGAGATCACCAACAAAGCTGTGGCGGAACTTCTGTCCAAAGCCACGGAATATCTCCAGCCCAATCCAGGTAAAAAACAAAAGGAAATAGGAATCTTTATAGCGACCTATGAGGCCCTCAACACATCGTTGCTTCCATCAGGAAAATCAGCTTTCCAGTGTCTTGCATCAAATCAGGACCTACGACGGGTTGGCATGATCAATATGTTTTGAACAGTTGGGGGCTGGGTTTATTTGGCTTGATGCGCACGTAGACGTCTAGATCAGTGATTCTCAAACTGGGGTCCGCATATGTTCTTGGAGTAAAACTCCCAGAAGCCTTCACACCACTGGCCAGGATTTCTGGGAGTGGCCGTCCAAGAACCTCTGGGGACCCCAGTTTGGGAACCACTGTTCTAGATGGCATGTCCCTCCCACTCGTTCTATACCGTGGTGATTCAAGCATGCCACAGAGGTGGAAGAGATCCAGAACCTCAAGCAAGAAAAAGGGATCCAGCAGCTGTTAAGATGTACTGGTGAGGATGGTGGGGGTTCAACCAAAAACAGCTGTGTAGAGATAAATAAGAAGTATCCTTCATTTTCAGTACTTTTGGAACACCCGCTACTTTATCCATGGAAAAATGGCCTCAGAAAGAACAGTTCCGTTGGCTCACTCATTCAGGCAGAGTAAGCTCCCGTTCTTTTAAGCACTGTAAAGGGGGGCGAAATATACACCCATGAACCTACAACCGGAGGCTACCAATTGAATGGTTGAGGAGAAACAACAACAGTTTTGTTAGTGAAGCTTTTTTCCCCCCGCCCCTTGAGAGAAGCTGGTGTTTGAAATGGGTTGAAAATAATGATACTAATTATTAGTGTTATTTTCTTCTACACAGCTGCTGCTGTGATTATGCGACGTCCTTGTGAAACAGCGACACAATTGTGTGAAACGTGGCATTCATTCTGAATGGCTGTCTTTCCATTCTGTTGAAGGGTTGGGTCTCTCTCTCTTTTTTTTTGTATGTAGGCGTTACTGCCATGAGCAGCCACAAAATAGACATAAATATTGCCCCTGAGTTGATGCAAGTTTGTTTTGTCCATTTGTCCTTTCGTTCACTCCATCCTTTTTCTGCATTTGTTTTAAAACCTGCACAAAAATCAGTATATTTAAACACATGCTGAAATAGGTGTTTTTGAAACATGCTTTCTCCTACGAGCTTTGTTTCAAAGTGCAATTTCTCTCAAAGTTGTCAGCGGCTGGGCCTGTTTTATCCGAAAATACACATTCTTGCCTTTGGTACGTTTTATGAGCCGAGAATGGTGTCGCAGAATTCAGAACGGAAGTGCAGAATCTGGAGGGATGACGTTGGGTGTCTGATTCTGCACCTGGACATGCGATGAAGAAAATGCGATATTTGCTTATGTGGTTGCCTTTATGTAGGTGGTAGAATCCGGCAGGATTTGTATCTAAGAAATCATAATACTTGGGTGGGGTCATGAGAAGTGAGTCAAGATAAAATGAATGGGAAAAGAAGAGCCGAAAGGGGGAAGAAACATCTGGGTGAGTGGCGAGGATAGACAATCTCATTATTGTCTAGAGCGGTTGCATCCTAACCAGCTGTGAGGACATCCATGACAGGAAGAAGAGCATCTTTGTGGATATGAAATGTGACCTGCCTTAGGGCGACTGCACCTTTATCTCTGCTCAAATTCCTGCATCCATGCACACACCCACTGAGTGGCAGCCGTGTCAACGGCAACCCATTGGCGTCATTCACAAAGTGCCTTTTTGAGAAGGAATGGATTATTCATCGGTCAGATTTGGTGGCTGGGAATAAACGATGTTTTGTTCGCAGAGCCCACCAAAATCTGACTCACTGCCAGCTCGGGTGGTGGAAAGGTCTGCTTGGACTTGAGCAAGACTGGACGGATCCTGCGCTAGTTGACCTACTCAGGAAACACCCACTGGCTTCAGTGATCACTTTGAGGGTCACTGGGTGAAAACTCTGGTTTTCTGTGATGGGGACCCCAACTTTAAGCCCTGGGACCATGCAATAGGCCAAAAACAAAACAAAACCACCTGCCCAAGAGTCTCTGGACCAAAAGACTGGCATTTTTGCTTTTCCAGATGTTGTTAAACTCCGTCATAACTGATGGTTACGGAGGGAAGGAATTCCAGACCTCTGGAAGAGGTGCTGTGGAATTGGCATGACTGACCGGATAGATCTGCCTCTCTCGATAAAACAACGTATCTCAGGCTCCTCCACCCATGGCCACCTTCTGCCCTCCCACAGAAGAGCAACAAGAAGGCAACTTTGCTTACCACATTCCAGTGAGGTTGAATAGCGTGGTTATGCCAACCCTGCAGATCCGAAGATAGAAGAAGTCCACGTTTCCTTCTCTCCAAACAGGAGGCCAGGTTGTCCCCTCTTGGCTGTCCTTCCACAAGTTCTTTCTCTTCAGGCAGGCTTTCCTTTAAAGCAGTGGTCCCCCAACCTTGGGCCTCCAGAGGTTCTTGGACTTCAACGCCCAGAAATCCTGGCCAGCAGAGGTGGTGGCGAAGGCTTCTGGGAGTCGTAGTCCAAGAACATCTGGAGGCCCAAGGTTGGGGGGCCACTGCTTTAAAGGACTGATTGACCCAGGGGATGATGATGATTTTTTAAAGGGAACATTTTATTCTGTGTTTTACTTGTGCTTATAACATTGTTCTTATTATGAGTTTTAATAGAATATTTTTTTTAAACCCTTGAAGTAATTTATCATTTGATTTTTAACTTTGTTTCTTTTAATACTGTAAGCTGCCTCAGATCCTTCAGGAGAAAGTTGGTTGGTTGGTTGGTTGGTTGGTTGGTTGGTTGGTTGGTTGGTTGGTTGGATGGATGGATGGATGGATGGATGGATGGATGGATGGATGGATGGATGGATGGATGGATGGATGGATGGATGGATGGATGGATGGATGTCCTAGTTTGACTATTCATTGTGCTCTTTTATGCCAGTCCTGGTCACCCTCTCTCTCTCTTTTAAGCCTATAGGGCTAGGCTGGGAATGCTGAACACAGTGTCCAAGATCCGAGGGCAGGTCAAAACCACTGGTTATCCCCAGACGGAAGGTCTGCTTGGGGATTGCATGCTGCGCTATGGGAGAGAACTTGGAGAGGATTCTGTGTTTGGTGAGCTCGCATGGCTGCCTTTGCTGTGCCGATAAAACAGGCACCGCCTGTGTGTTGGGTTGCCGAGTCTCAGGGCATCACCGCTGTGCTTCCTCATGTTTCAAGGCAGGGAGGCTAATTTCAGGGCGAGCAGTGCTGGAGGGAGATAAAAGTTCATTTTTTGTGCCCTGCCTGAGACCCACCTCCATCCCTTTGCCACAGGTTCCAGGGCTTGTTGGCTTATGGCTGCCTAAGACTTCTGGGAATTGTAGGTTTTTTTTTTAATGGAGTGGGAGTTTCTGAGTTTTGCTCTGTGATATGCTGCCCCCTTGGGGCGCGAGGCTGTGTGCAACCATAAAGGGTGTGGAATGACTGGAAAAGACAGAGAAATGGAGATCAGCTTGTATGAGAACAGGGAGTAGAGAGGGAGGTTGTGAATTCATTTCCTTGGTTGATGTGGGGGTTCCCCCCCTCCAAAAGTGATATATTGTGAGTGATGCCAAAGTGTTCCTTCTTCCCCTCCAAGGCACAGCCCTGATGGACGTGGGCGAAAGCATGAAGCAGATGGCTGAGGTGAAAGACTCGCTGGACATCAATGTCAAGCAGAACTTCATCGATCCTCTGCAACTGCTGCAAGACAAAGATTTGAAAGAGATCGGGGTGAGCTCATCTCTTGCTTGGATGATCCCCTGGAGAGGTGGGCTGATCTGCTTGAGAAAGTTCAAATTTCTCAGACCTGTAGAAAAGTCATTCCCATGACAGTGGTGTTCAAAGGGAAGCAACGGCAGTGCCTTATTGGGTTGTTCTTGAGTTTGCAATCCAACTCCACAGGAAAGGGCAGTTCTGGTCCCTGTAACTAACATGTTCTCCCTTCCCTTCCCAATTTTCAAATTAATGCCTTATATCTAACCAACTACCACCATCTGAATGTTTTATTAAATATTCTGTTGCACTGTATTTAAGTTAGAATGTCTAATAAAGGTTGTCTTTTATATTATTGTGAAATGTATGTTGATATAATTTAATTATATAATATAATTTAAGGTTGTTTTATTAGAATTGTTGTGTATTGTCATATTCTGTTGTGAACTGCCCATCGTGGCCCGCCCACCCACCTGCCCGCCCTAACTAACTAACTAACTAACTTAACTTAACTTAACTTAACTTAACCAACTAACTAACTAAAATCTCTGTCTGTCTATCTCTATACTGTATGGCTGATATAATTCCACTTTGCTTTCTCCAGCTGCCTAAATCAGCAGAATCTCATTCTTGACTCAACCCTGTTTGAAAAAAACAAAACAAAACTCTGGTCTCCTGGCCAGTGGGGGCTCTTCTTGCTGTTGGATTGTAACCGATCTATTCCTCTCTCCCCACGCTTTTCAAAATTGCTTACAACAGCACCATCTGAAGAAACTAGAAGGCCGGCGTTTGGATTACGATTACAAAAAGAAGCGTCTAGGGAAGATACCCGACGAAGAAGTCAAGCAAGCTGTGGAGAAGTTTGAAGAGTCCAAAGAGTTGGCCGAAAGGAGCATGTTCAACTTTTTGGAAAACGATGTAAGCTTCTCCTGTTATGCTTTGCATTTGTGTGTTATATGTGGTCGTAGCGTTGTTGTAAATGATCAGTTTTGAAGAACACGGGAGCTTGCTATAAGCAGCATGCATGAACCGAGTTTCAGAGACAAATGCAATTGCAATTCGTATCACAACTTAGCTAGATTGCTTTTCCTTGGATTATCAGGGCTATGAAAAATATATATATTTAAATCCTATTTTTCCTCTGGTGAGTGCCAGATGGTCTACATGGTTCTCCTCCTTCCTGTCCATTTTTCTTCCTAAAAACCATGTACAGTAAGATCAAACTGAGAGAGTATAGTTGGCCCCAGGTCACCCAGTGACTTTCCTGGCCCAATGAGGATTTGAACCTTTGCCTGTTTGGTTTTGGGTTCCCATTCAAAGATCACACAAACCCACCGAGTCTGTATTTCTTTTTTGCTACCCACTGTTTAGATAGAACAAGTGAGCCAGCTGCTGGTCTTCATACAATCTGCCCTCGACTATCATAAACAGTCCACGGAAATTTTAGAAGACTTGCAGGACAAGCTACAGAACAGGTAAGAAGGGGATCTCGGACGGGTTAAGCTTCCAGCAACTCTCTGAGTCCTGATGGGGCAAGCTTTCAGAAGTGCTGGTTCCTGTCATGTTGGTCTTGTGATCCAAGCAGGTGAGGAGGTCACCCCAAAAATGGCACCCATGCACCCTTTCCCCCCGACCGGCATTCATCATTCTATGGGTGCTAAAGATGGAGGAGTCAGTATTACACCCTGTACCTGTTTAGATGCGCTGATCTCTAATTTTGGGAAGTTCCCTTCGGTTAACTCCAATCCCATTGGCCCGAGGCATCAAATTCAGGCTTGTAGTCTGTGTTTATTTAATTATTTGCAGGCCAAGGATTTTCAGGGGGAAGCTGACTTTAGGGCGAGAGAAGTGGGTCTGGCGGTTCACCCCATGGGTATAGGAACCACTCATCTTTGTGGCTTCACAGTGACAAGCAGCTAACCTTCAGCCTTGCCCTGTTCCAGGATAAACATAGCGTCCAGTCGTCCGAGACAGGAATTCAAGCCAAAGCCGGTGATAAGAACGCCGCTGGATGTCAGCAATGGCCAACAGCAGAATGGGGTTTCGTTCAGCCCATCAGTAAAATCAACAGGTGAGCACCCGAGTCTGATTCTGTAGCACATTTGAAGTAAACCCATGCAGTCCAAAACATCTGTAAAGTTTATCTGTTAGATACCCACCTGGTTGGCTCCCTCATCAGTCTCCCCATGTTATCGTGAGATGACTCCCTGATAGGGGTGCTAATTTTTTCCCCCTTAGTGCCTTTCTAAGCACCTTTTTCACTAAGCCCATAGAGTCAACCAAGCTAGACATCTTCAAAAGGAGAGCAGGCCCATGCGCAGAGGGTACATTTTTCAGCAGGTACAAGGAACAGCTGCATATTACATCCAAGGACATAAACTGTGGAAAGGCTTGGTGGGATTCTACCTGCCGGATCAGCTCTTGCTGTGTCGTATCAGTGGAGAAGCCATCATGCAAAGACACAACAGAAAACCTGTGGTTCTCCCTTAGAAGTCCAGTTGGGCTCTCATGTTTATTTATTTATTTGTTTATTTGACTTATATACCGCCCATCTAGAACACGTCTGTTGGTTCTTAATCAAAATTTTGGGAGTCCAAAGAGCATAGCATCTGATGGGTGATCCCAACTATAGCAGATGGGTTGGATCCGTGGGTTTTACACCATGCAGCAGTTCCTTGAGTGTGTGTACAGTTGGAATGGGGGCTTCGTTGCTAGCCACCTTGCCTGAGATCTTTGGAATTAAGGCAGGAAATCAGCGCTCAAATAAACGAATGGATTGCGCTCATCCCTTTCTGACTCTGGGCAGGTTCTACGTTGCACCTGGATCAACCCTGCTGTCAAGCTTTGTTTGACTTCGAGCCAGAAAACGAAGGGGAACTTGGTTTCAAGGAAGGCGACCTCATCACGTTGACCAACCAGATCGATGAGAACTGGTATGAAGGCATGTTAAACGGCCAGTCTGGCTTCTTCCCCATCAGTTATGTTGCCGTTGTGGTGCCTTTGCCTCAGTGAGCACATCCTGTTGTCGTTCCAGCTGCAGATGTCCTTGTGTGAGCTGGCCGGTGTCCCTCGTTGCCTCCAAGTGGTCTTTTCCTACATGTGGCATTCGACAAAAGCCTTGCTTCTTTCAGCCAACTTTTTTGTATGTGTCTTTTAAAAATGTATTTATTTTGTATTCATGTAGTTTGTACATATATACATATATATATATATATTATATACAGAATTCTTCCCTTTTGTTAAATGAAAATGCGGGGGGGGGGGGAGATGTCTTGACCTCCTTTGCTTTGTGCCTTGAAGATCTGAGGTGTTTCTTGACAGTCGCTTCCCAAAAGTGCATTGATGTGCTCTCGTGAGATCAGAAGCCATTCGGCCAGCAACGAATATTTCTTTGTGGGTACATTTTTCAAGCTACTGTGGGCAATGTTAACAGTCACTGAGCCACTTCTGTTACCTTTAACTGTGAAAAGCTAACAACCTGTCGCGCCCCCTGGAAGCAAAAATGTCCCTGTTAACTAAGTAAATGTCACAGTCAAATTCTTATTCTGCACTGACCAAATGTAATAAAGCAGTGTTGTGGAAAACCTGCTGTGCCTTGTAACTCACTATATGTGGCTGTTAACCATCAAAGAAAATTTCTGTACTACACAAATAGCTAGATTTCAGAGCTCTTACTGCTGTGAAAGGCTTTGGGTCTTAAAGGAAATAGATCACTCATATATTCATGACTACTAGGTGAGATAAGAAATTCAACCTCTATTTTGTATCATGTTTTCATTTCTTATCTAGTGCAGTGGTTAAACTGCAGTACTGCAGCTGAAATTCTGCTCAGGACCTGGGTTCAATGCCAGGGAGCCAGCTCGAAGTTCACTCAGCTTTCCATCCTTCTGAGGTCGGTAAATTGAGTACCTGGCTTGCTGGGGGGCAGGGGTGCAATGCGTAGCCTGCATAATTAACTTGTAAACCACCCAGAGAGTGCTTTAAGCACTATGAGATGGTATATAAGCAGCACACGTTTTTTTTTAAATCTTTCTTTGTGCAAATATAGACAGTTAACAACCGGACCTGCCAAAAACCAACGGAGTTGCTTCAGATACCATAAGGAGTCATCAACGGTTTAGAAGATAAACTTTAATAGAAAGCAAGTGTTGAACATGGTCCTCCCTTTTAAACTCACACAAGACCAGGAAACTCTCGTTCCCCACTTCAACATCAGGAAGGGCCACCGTGAAATAGAGAGGTCTGCTAAAACAGTAGAGGCCAGAATGGATAGTCATAATTTAATATTAGCTATTTAAAAATATCTGAGTGACAAAGAAATCCAACTGAAAAGAAACCCCAGTGGAGGGGGAAAAAAAGGTTTTACAAAAACAATCCTGCTCCGTCATTGGGAGTTGTAGCAAGAAGTGTCCACGTTTTGTTTATTACAAGACACAGAGTAAACCCAGAGCTTGGGAGTGCGATATCTTGCTTCCCATATGGAAAGCAAGCAGGGACAGAAAAGTAGAGGGGTTGTGACATCTTCCAGCATTTCGCTGTTCCTGTTCTGCACGGCCCTGACAGACTAGCTGCTCCCGGTTTACTCTGCTAGGGCAAGATGAAGAAAGAAAGGAACCCAGACAAGTTCCTTTTGGGGATGATTAACTTCCTCTTTCCCAGTCTGCATAGCCAGGGAATTCCAGCAACTGACGTCCCAAGAGTAACTTTTCGAAACTCTGAGGAGGAGTTTGAAATGCCAGCTACTTTCCTCCTGGGTGAACCCATGCTCCCCCAAAACACGCATACAACCTCCGTATGTCGACTACCAAAACATTATTTTGCAGCCACACCACAAATAATATTAATGTTGCTGCGGCAGCTGCTTAGCCCTCAAGAAGCCCTCTCAATGAGATCCCTTGGCTGGGATGGGCCCCAGACTCACAGGGAGGATGATGGTGAGGAGGGCAACCTGCGTACTAAATGTTTGTGGACTGCAGTTATCATCCATCACAGTTAGCATGGGAATCCCAGCCCAAAATCATCTGGAGGGCCAGAAGTTGTTCCTTCTTGGACGACAGTAAAATCTTTCACTTCCATGGGGAGCAGAGTTAAGCCATTTTGCAGGGTGCGCGTGTGCATGCAAGGGAGAAATGACTAGCTAGTAGAGAAAGACAGGTGTAATGACCACAGCTTTCTGTTTGGACATTTAGAGGTGATTAGAAGCAGATCTAAATACAACTGGGATACCGCAGTTGAATTGAGAAGCATCTTGTATTTTTCCTCTGGACAGAGCAGACAGGATTTGGCTTTCCGGCTGACAGAATGGAAGCAAAAGTCATCTGAGAGATTATTACCACAGGCTAGTGAATGTTTGGGAGACAGTTCTTGCCACCCCACCCTCTGAAAATCCTAACTTTACACCTGCTTCTGCTCCGAGTCCTTTGCAATTTTTCTTGTTGGGGGGGAAGGCACCTTCTTCGATCTTGAATAACTCTGCTCCAAGAGATACCCAGCCCATTCGAGGGCAACGCCCGCATCTCAGGAATGGAAGTGAAAACATTCCCGGAGTTCCAGTGCGGCTTGCCTGCCTGAAGCGTCCACCTTCCAGCTGATAAATCAGGGCGCACCCTCTCGAAGGTCCGAGAACCTTCCGCAGCTCGTCACCGTCCTCTCTCTGCTACATGATGGGACAACTGCGACTTTCGTTTTGCTGCGGGGAGAGAAGAGCAGGTTATGCCCAGCTCCCTTGGGAGGAGGTCCAGTGCGCTCTTCAGGACCCACGATCCAGCTCTTGAGCCCTGTCTTGCTATGCTAGGTTTACAGATCTAAGCTGGTGTCTGAGGCAGAACTAGGGGAGGGTCACCCCATTCTCTCCGTCTGTGGAGGCCCGCCCTTCCTTCCTTCCTTCCTTCCTTCCTTCCTTCCTTCCTTCCTTCCTTCCTTCCTTCCTTCCTTCCTTCCTTCCTTCCTTCCTTCCTTCCTTCCTTCCTTCCTTCCTTCCTTCCTTCCTTCCTTCCTTCCTTCCTTCCTTCCTTCCTTCCTTCCTCCCTCCCTCCCTCCCTCCCTCCCTCCCTCCCTCCCTCCCTCCCTCCCCTCCCTTCTCCTCATCCGTCCCCGCCCTTCCTCCCTTAACTTCTTCCCTTCCTCCCTCCCTCATCAAGGAACGAACCACAGTAAAGTTTTACCATGTCCCGAGAAGTACTCGGCCTCAGGACAGTTTTGGGTGCAGTGAAAGGCTCCCCAAGGCAGAAAGCAAGGCAAATCTCGGCTATTCCTTTCCGCCAGCATTGGGGAGCTCAGCTTAGGCACCTACCTGACCGCGCAGCTCCGTCTCTTCTTCCCCAGCAGCCTCTTCCGCTTCTCCGTCCCCTTCTCCTCTGTCCACACAAGTAACTTTTCCTTCTGCTGTCTCCTGCAAGGAAACGACCCCTCCGTTGGGAACAGGACCCACGACGGAGTCTCACGCAGCATGAAGGACAGGCTGGGTGGGACTTACTTTGCCATCTGCGTTGAGAAGGGTAATGCCGATGTTCTCGCCGACTCCCCAGGGCTGTGGGGATTTCCAGACATGCACGCCGGAGCCTGGGCTTGAACCTTCTCGGGCGCTCCAGATCTTCAAAAGAGAGAAGCATCTGATTGAAAGTCCATCAGCGTTACAAACAGGCAGCCGCTTCCTTACCGTCCAAGCAGATGCTCATCTGTAAGGGGTTTTGCATTGGCAAACTTTGTGACACTCCCCATTGCTGCCCTACCCACTCAGAAGAGTCCACCCATGGTCCTCTTGTCCCATAAGGAGAGTCCAAACACTGAATTGGTGCATGTCAACTATGAAGCGTCAGGTCTTTTGTAAAGGTTATGGCTCTGAATGCCTATGCAACACCAAACCATCATCAACTCCTGCAACAGGTGTAGCTTGCAACAATATACCATTTCTGGGGAAAACCTGATTTTTTCCCTAGCTGTTGAGAGGAGTGCAGCTAATCTCAGAGGGAATAATGAAGTGCAGGGGTTGGAGATAGTAGATGATGATGATGAGAGTCTTTGCTCTCCAAAAAGTCCCAGCGTTTCAGTCTTGCAAGGTCTGGCCTCACTAGGCTACGGCCTCTTCAAGCTGAGAGCCAGAGTAGTACAGCTGTTCGGGTGTGGGAGTCAGGAGGTCCCGATTTGGTCATTACTGAGCTAGGCCACTCGCTAAAAGTCCTCTTTGGCCAGCCAAACTCTTCCAGCCTGACCTGCTTCACAGTTACAGATGGGCACTCGCGCAAGGAGATGCCCACGGTGCCCCTTGTGCGTGTATAATCTCCATTTGCTGGGACTGTCAGTGTAATGTAAAAATAGTGGGGGTTTTTTTCCCCCCTTCCGAAAAAAGGTCTACGTTTCCTTTAAAAAAGCAAGAAAACAAATGAGAAGTCCCCCCCCACCTACTCACTGTAACGACTTGACCAGCCTGAAGCGTAAACCGAGCAGGAAATTGGAACATCACATCACATTCATTCCCGCGCTGCCTTCGGATGGTCCACCCCGTGAGCAACTGGTCCTATAAGCCAAACAGTGTGTAAGACAACGGGTGGATTCGGGAGCTTTTCCCCCTCCTTGCGGCGACACCTCACCAACGAGGCACGGTACCTGACCACCACAGGGGGTTTCTTGAGCAGACACCGGAACCTGCTCCTTCTGCGTTCAGCCTGGAACCCAGATGACCAGAACCCTGTGCCTGCACGTTCTGCGGGAAGATCAGCAGCACTGCACCGGCTCTGGCCTTCTAGAGAAAGCGTATCCATCGTGCGGGGCTACTTATGTCTGAAATTCTACCCTCGCCCCCTCCAAGGCACAGCTCCCTTCCCATGACGAACCCCCAGTGTCTGAGAGCTGGGGAGAAAGAGGTGGGGGAGAGGCCGGAGAGTGATTGGAGACACACAGGCCGGTGGGAACGAAGAGGGTGGCGATTCAGTAAATAAGCATCCTTAAGCCTTGGCAAAACAAGGAAGGAAGGAAGGAAGGAAGGAAGGAAGGAAGGAAGGAAGGAAGGAAGGAATGGAAGGAAGGAAGGAAGGAAGGAAGGAAGGAAGGAAGGAGCTGATGATGGATGGATGGAAGGAAGGAAGGAAGGAAGGAAGGAAGGAAGGAAGGAAGGAAGGAAGGAAGGAAGGAAGGAGCTGATGATGGATGGATGGAAGGAAGGAAGGAAGGAAGGAAGGAAGGAAGGAAGGAAGGAAGGAAGGAAGGAAGGAAGGAAGGAGCTGATGATGGATGGAAGGAAGGAAGGAAGGAAGGAAGGAAGGAAGGAAGGAAGGAGCTGATGATGGATGGAAGGAAGGAAGGAGCTGATGATGGAAGGAAGGAAGGAAGGAAGGAAGGAGCTGATGATGGATGGATGGAAGGAAGGAAGGAAGGAAGGAGCTGATGATGGAAGGAAGGAAGTAAGGAAGGAAGGAGCTGATGATGGATGGAAGGAAGGAAGGAAGGAAGGAAGGAAGGAAGGAGCTGATGAAGGAAGGAAGGAAGGAAGGAAGGATTGCAGAGGGCCACATATTTGTCTGAGGTTATCACCGTTTAAAATTACCTTGTCTGAATTGTTTTTAATTCGGATGAATTTCCCTTCGGGGTCAATGTCTTCTATGGAGATGCTCCCTGAAGAGGAAGCCCGCTGGACCACTTTGGAGCTCACGTTGTAGACCCGCTTTTTGGGGAACACCCGTTTCCTTTTTCTCCCTTGCAGGAAGAAGCGGTGACCCTGATGGACAGCAGTGTGTGCCCCACCACTTTCTGAGGATGTTCCACACAGTTTTAAGCTATAAAAACAAGCCAGATTTCAAATGGGTAGGTCACTTCCGTGTGCAGACCAAATAGATTCTGGGAAGACTTGTTCTTCAATCCTTTTGCCATAGCCAACACGACACGGCGTGAAAGTCAGATCTGTGTAGTTTGGAAGTTTAAGAAGGTGACCCAGAAGGAAACTGCACATTATGCTCAACACGTTATGTTTCTGGACCTCACTTTCACCCATAACAACCTTGTAAGGTAGACCAGGTTGTAGTGAAAGAGTGTGTGCGATTAGGGCTAAAGATGTCCTGGACCTTTCATGGCTTAGTAAGAATTCGAACCTGGATTTCCCAAGGGTCAGACCAGCCCTCAAATCATCCTGGCTCTCAACAGCTGCTCTTTGGCTCTTCCCCCACCTCAAACCCACCCCTTCTTAAAGGCCGTTGGATGGCATTTCCAAACTCACCGCTTTTCCTCTCCTTCCAGCATGGCCCGGTAGGCACTGATTTCAAGATCCAAAGCCAGCTTTACATCCAGGAGATGCCCGTACTCTTCCAGCTGAGCCTGCCTCTGCTGCTGGATCTCCGCCATCTCCTTCTCCTTTTCAGCCAGACGCCTCGTGGACGAGTCCCGTTCGTGATCGGCCGTCTTTTGCAGCTCCCTCACTTTGGCCGCCAGGTCTCTGGTCTTGTCTTCCAAAGCACCGTTCTAAAATTTCAGATCAATGGTTTGCCATTAGTCAACGCCGTCGGTTTGAACAGGGAAACTTAAAAAAGAGACCAAACTGGTAAGGACGTATATTATAAAGACGTTAAGAGGAGCCTGATCCCTCTCCAGGATGACTGTTGGCAGACCCCCCTTTTTACCTGTAACACCAGCATCTCAATTCTCTGCTTGGATTCAGCAAGTTCCTCCAGAGCACGGTGGGCAGAATCGCTGTCCATGACGGCAGAAAGTTGGACGTTTTCAATCTGGGGAAACATCAGTTCAGAAAGCCAACTTGCACCATGTACTTTGATTGGGACAGACTCCGACATGCATCTGTAGATAATTGTTCAATTCAGCGCAGAAAGCAGTGCCGTTCTTTGGGGGTCTTAGCTACACCAAGTCTCAACAGACGGCTAGGTTTATGATAATATCCCAGACAAAACCTTTCTTATTAGGTTGAAACGTTTCGCTCCTCCTCCAAGTAGCTTCTTCAGTCTGAGGACAGTGGGTAGGAGAACCCTGATAGATCTATCCTCCATGTTGCTTTCCCTTCCCCCTACTGAGTTCATTGAAAACGTATTCCTAGATAAACACATACAAGAACTGCGATTATGTCAGGCATGGTTAGACTGATAATCTTCTCTGCTCTGGCCTTCAAGGTTTATATTTAAAACTTCTGGGCTCTAAATAGGCTATGCAGGGCTATCCTGCAATTTCCGAGCATTCCTGTTTTTATTTCACGGGCATGGTGATTAGTGGCGACCGACAACAGAATGTTGCAGCGCAACCCTAGTCTAGTTGAACCCTAAGGAGGCAGGGGCATGGTTTACCATCCTGGGGTCAGGCAAATTTTCCGCAACCAGATACCCAAACCACTGAACTTTCCAGCCAGCCCGGTTCCCATCAGACACCTCTTTTCTCCCCTTCTCTCAGATAATGAAGAGAACATCCTTATAGAAAACAATGAGGGGAAAAAATCCAGGATTTTTAGCCCAAGCTGTGACTGGACAGCAGTAGCAGCAGCAACAGGCCTGACCACTCACTTTGGCCTGAAAGTTTCTCTCCATCTGATCTTTATACTCCTGGATCTGTTGTTCCTGTTCCTTTCTGAGCTCTTGGAGGGCGTTCAACAATTTACTCTCCAATTCCTGCTGCTGGCCAGATTGAATTTCTTGAATCTTACTCTGGTAGAACTGTTTCTTGCTCTTGAGCTCCTAAGAGAAGGAAGAATGCACACTGGAGACAGGACTTAACAGGCTAACACAACACGAGAGTACAGTTGGCACGGGAGGAAAACAAAACCAGAGTTTTCAAAAGCACACATCATTTCTTTCAGATCAAAAGACTGTCTCTCTGTCGGTCTGATTCTGAACATGTGTAACATCTTGCTTGGAGACAAAAATCTGAGGATTATGAAGGCTTGGGCATCCGTGACCTCGGGGGTGAGCTAACTGCAATGGTGTCCCAAC
This sequence comes from Intellagama lesueurii, assembly GCA_037013535.1. Taxonomy (NCBI): domain Eukaryota; kingdom Metazoa; phylum Chordata; class Lepidosauria; order Squamata; family Agamidae; genus Intellagama; species Intellagama lesueurii. The sequence continues at coordinate 2,754,113 of JBAJHW010000011.1, forward strand.
CTTGGGTCTCCAGAGGTTCTTGGACTGCAACTCCCAGAAGCCTTCACTGCTAGCTATGCTGGCCAGGATTTCTGGGAGTTGCAGTCCAAGAACCTCTGGGGACCCCAGGTTGGGAACCACTCAACTAAGGATTTGAGATCTTTGCTTTGGCTACCTTTGCTTTCTTAGCAAAGTCATTACTTGGGCCTTGTCCCATAGAATGGACGCAAGTTCTCCCAAAAATCTCAAGATAGAAAACAAGACATGTAGAAAAAAGAGAGCCTGGCATTTCTCCTGCTCAGATTATTTTTACTCAACAAATCAGCTTATTAATCTTTAACCTTCACAACATGCATTTTAGCATTGATTTCAATAAAGGGCATCAACTGGACTTTACAAAGTTTAAGAAGATGGACATAACCTACGCCTTGGTGGAGGTTCTTGAGAAATGCTACTTGGTCTTGCAAAGTTTTCACTTGGTTTTCTAGGTCTGTTCTTCTCAACATCTCATTTTGCAGTTCGTTTTTTGAATCATTCAGTGTCTCCTTCAGCTAAAGAGAGAGAGAGAGAGAGAGAGATTTCTCAGCCAACTTCAAGTTAACAAGACTAGAGTGTTACCCTTAAGTTACAGCTATCAGCTGTTTTCTGAACAGTCTGTTCTGCTACAGTGATCACACTACAGCCAGCCAACATATTTCAAGCAGCCCCAAGCTGGTCCTCCTTCATCACTTCCCAACTGGCTTGTGGAAAGAGGGAAGGCAGCAGGAAATCTGGAAGACCAAATAGGAGATGGACTGGTTCCCTAAAGGAAGCCACCGGCTTGAGTTTGCAAGAGCTGAGCTGGGCCGTTGAGGACGGGACCTTATGGAGATCGCTCTTTCATAGGATCATCATGAGTTGGAGGCGACTTGACAATGCATAACAATAACAACAACTGTGTCTCCATTTAGTCTATCAGCCTACGGGAAAGGCACTGCTGTTCCTATGAGTTTAAGTTGTGCCATGCCTTGTTTGGGCTGCTTTTAAAAATACAATATTATCCATCTAATCCAGAGGACAATATTATCCATCTAATCCAGACTGTCTGGGGACAATGGCAGTTGTATCCCAACACATCCGAGGAGTCTCAGGGTAGGGCAGGATGCTCTATTCCTACACACGCTACTGGTTAGAAATCAGAAACAAACTTAACTTGCAAAAACAACCTAGCATAAATGTTAACACCAACAGAGATCATAGACAGGCTGAAGTCGATTGTACTTCCACAGACTTGTAAATTTTCTGGCCGTGCAGACAATGCCTTGGAACCACACATCTCCACCTACAACTGAGGGAATGCCAGGGTTTCGTGAGAGATTCAGGATGACAGCCAAGTTGCAAGCTTCAGGGTTTAAAACTGGAGAGGGTTAATGGAGCCAGCATTCCAGCTGGAGGCTCCCTGAACAGCTGGTGGCAAAGTTGTCACCTGCGTTTTATGAGATACATTCCTGGCTGACGGCTCCTGATAGCTGGATCCCCCCTCATGCCTTTTGAGCGGGGCAAAAGCAGACATTTGCTCACCCTGTTAAGCATGATGTCATCTGGAACTCTTTTGTCTGTGCATTTGACAGAGGGAATAAACGGCAGCTTTTGCAAAGAGAGAGACAAAGAGCAAAAGCAGACGTTATAGACCAGCTTGTCATTAGGAGAAAATTGGTCAGAACAGGCGGCCTTCGCATCGAGTTTTCTGGACCTAGAAGTTCCAAAATTTGTCACACAGCCTTTTGAGAACTGTAGTTCAAAAATACAAATTGGTGAATCCCTAGAAGCTGACTATGGTCGAAGGTTAAAGCAGGAGCTTCTCTCACCTGTTGGAATCTGCAAACTAGCATATTTTTTAAAAAAATGACTGATTCTCTAAGACCTCAGCCCCAGAACAGCTTTAAAGTAGAAAAGGGGACTTCTTATAGGGTTCTGGAAGCATGATCCTTCATTTTGGTGGTGAATTATTACTACTGGCGATGGAGGGTTCACTAGGATGCCTTCCCCCCCCCCCCCCCAACATAAAGCTAAAACAGATGTGTCCCCTAGAAAATCAAGGAATACCTTCACAGGTTCAGTAGGACATGTTAGATTTTATGAGCAGTTCCTTACAGAAGTGATTTGGTCGTCTGACTCGTGAAGACTGGTCTCCAGGCTTTGCTGTCTACTCAGTGATGTGGCCAACTCGGCATCTTTGGAGTTGAGCTGAGCGTCAAGATCTCTGATGCGATCGAGAGCCAGGCATAGATCATTCTCCTTTTTCGAGCACCTGTAAAGAAGTAAAGGAGACAGCTTTGCATTTTACAGACACAGTAGAGTTTATCAACCTCTCTCCCAAGACTGGGACCCAAGGTTCCTCAAATCCAATGAAAAAAAGATATGTTGACTTTTTCCAAGAGATCAATGACATACAAAAAAATCTAAGAAAGGGAACACAAATATAGGAAGATGCAATAGGGAGAAGAGAGGTGAGATTCCACATCTTTAATTGGCCCATATTCCCATGGTTTTCACAGGTGTGACATAAATAAATAAGATATAAATGAGTTGCTGTTCGCCTGCAAATAAATAAATGTTACGTAATTGGTGCTAATTACTCTGCTCACTAACCACAGCAACATTTGCTTCAGGAGAAGTTCCCTTCCATACAAATTCCTTTTACAGGGGGCTGCAAGTTAACTAATTATTGTGTTTTTCCACAAGCACTCCCTCCCTCTGAAGAGTCAAATTGGAAAAATAGGTACAATCTGTTTCTTCCTGGAAATGTAAAAGAAGAATGGATGGATGGATTTAATATTTTATCTTTCTCCTTTTGAGGATTTGGGGAGGGTTTGGTTATGCGCAAACCTGCCAGACCAAGATGGTAGGCCTAGGAAGCATCGTGTGTAACCATGGCAACACACGCCGCTCCTCCTGGGGAAGAGCTTCACCTTTGGGTGAAGCCAATTGCCTTAAATTCATCATCAAATGGGGAAATACCCCCAGCAGTGATGGCTGCCTATTACGGAACACAATGTGTAATCCTGTATAAATGTTAACTTCTTGTCCAGTTAGTTAAACAGACGGACTTGTCAATATTCTGAAAACAAGTCCTTTCACAGGCAATCAAAGTAGGTAACCTGTGGTTGGTTCCCCAGTTAATTCTTGCCGGTAGTGTTAACCTTATAAGAAAAAGTCATAATAATATTGTCTATCTTGCAAACAGCAACAGAGCTTATATACACATTGTTGGTGAACAAACATTATAGGTGTTCCCATGACAAATTCTCCAGCATTCAGCAGGGAAAACAGCACACACCTTACAGAAAAAACCACATAAATCTTTGACAGACACTAAGCATGAGGCTCGCTAGAATAATTATTTTAAATTTTATTTATTAAAAATATGTCTACCCTGTCCGATATCTGGACACCTCACCTTACCAGCAGGTGTCATTTGAGTGACTCCTATAATCCAGTTAAAAGAGTTATTTAAAAAGTGGTGTTTACTATTTAGTCTTTTTCAAAAGCCAACCTAGAGGGAATGCCATAAAGACCCCAAACTAGATAAATTTGATTGCCAGAATAGCTTACAACTTGTATGGAGCTAAGCACATTAAGCGTTAAAACCACATTTTAAAAGCGGCATATCTAAACATATAATCTGTTGAGTCCTATGCCATGAAATCAAGCCATTATAGACAGAAAATGATTTAAATGGGTGGGAGAACCTTGGAGGGGAAGTTTGAGTGACTCAATTCAGATCAGGCTCTTAAAGGCTTGTAAATAAAGAAAATAATAATTATGAGATGCATTCCTAATGTAGCACTGAACACAGACTATGTAAACAAGAAGGCTGCTTTTCAGTACAGTTGTGAATCGTTTTAAGTTTTATATTTAGGTTTTAAATCCTTGTTTACTGCCTAGAAGGGGCAACCTAACAGGAGGAACATGGATAGTTTCCCAATAAAGTAAACTCCATTCTGTTTTGTTAGGCAAAAAGAAATTCCTTGGTTCTTTCATTCTAAAGGTGTCTGGGAGGATCACCTCCGTGCCGAAGTGAAAAAGAAAATGAAATTAAGACATTTCAAAGAGAGAGCCGGTTTCAGCCTGGGGGGGGGGGGGGGAGAAGGTGTTTTGTGACACTGTTAGGAAAGAGGGAACTTTTGTGGATGACATCAGATGCGTCAGAGGTCAGAAGGGAAGCCAAAGGCATCCAATCTACCTGCCCAAACCCCTTCCTTTCAAAGGGGCCCAAAGAACACGGGGGGGCCGGCTCTGCCCAGAGGCAGCCTGTGGCAGCGGCGGATCTAGGGCAAACCACGGGGGTGGGTGGGTGGGGTGGGGTTTCTATCATCCCGACACCCATAACCAACCGCTGGAGCTGGGCAGAAGCGGTGGAGGGATTGTCGGCTCGCTGGAGCCAAACCACCAGGCTGGTTTAGGGCAGTGGACCCCGGACGCGCTTGGACTAGAACTCCCAGGAGGCTTCCCCGCCGGCCAGGATCTCTGGGCGTTGCAGTCCGAGACCCTCTGGGGACCCCAGGTTGGGGAAGCCCGGGCTCTCCCCCCGGGGCGGGGTCCGGCTCTCACCTGGCCAGCAGCTGCCGGTGGTCTTCGCGCAGCGCCTCGAGCGCCACCTGCAGGGAGGCCCGCTGGAGGGCTTGCTGGTCCAGCGCCCGGCGCGCCTCGGCCAGCTCGCCCTCGTAGCGGCGGCGCAGGCGGCTCGGCTCCCCCCCATCCTCCTCCGCCTCGCCGCGCCCCAGGCGGAGCGGCCGCGCCTCCTTGGCCCGCACCCGCTGGATGTAGGCGGCCAGGCGGCCGTTCAGCCGCCGCAGCTCCGCCGGCTCGTCGCGCAGCCGGCTCCGGCCGAGGCGCGGCGAGGAGAAGGAGGAGAAGGACGGGGCCAGCCCGCTGTCGCCGGCCGAGGGCGGCGTGCGCGGGGGGCGCGTGGCCATCGGGACCGGCGGGACCGGCGGGGGGGGGGGGGGAAGCGGTGCGCTCGGCGGCGGCCGCGGGCAGGAAGGGCGAGCCAAGGAGGAGCGCCCGGCGCGCCAGGAGGGGCCCGGCTGCCGCAGCCTGCTGGGAAGCCGGCGAGGGAGGCCGGCACCCTCTCCTTAAGGGGCCAGAGCGCGCCGCGGCCGAGCCGCCCCTGCCGGGCTGGGCCGGGCCGGGCCCGGAGCGCCGGCGCCTCGCCTCTCGCCCTTGCCGGGGCGCCCTCCGCCCCGGAGCCCTCCCAAACCTCTCCCTCTTTCCTGGCAGCCGGGCGGGAGCCCTGGGGGGCTTTATTCGTGGATGCCCGCCGGTGGTGCCAGGCCGGGCGGAGCCAGGCCGTCCGCGATGCCCGGCCTTGTCTTGTCTTGTCCTCCCTGTTAGGTTGGCCGGCCTCTCTCTGAAAGGGTCTCTGGGCCACCTCTCCGATTACCAGCGGACTGTCATTCCCTCCCTCCTTCCTGCAGAAAGGTCAGAGGGCTGGGTTTGTTTGTTGTTGGGCTTTGCGCAGCCCCCCCCCCCCCAGTCCAAATCAAGTCAAATATCTCTTGTGCCTGATCTATAGTCAACGAGAAACAGGATCTGGGCCGGAGGGTAACGTGAGTACACAAAATAAACCAGGTTGGCCCGTTGATTGAAACTTAGCAACCCTTAGGCGGCCCAGCCCCTTTGCCATTGGATGCTAAAGTAAAAGGATGGCTGGCGTCCCCTACTTCCCAGTCCTTAATAAGGGAAGGAATCAAAGAATCACAGAATGACAGAGTTGGAAGAGATGGTCTGCCAAAGGTCATCTAGTCAAACCCTCTGCCAGGGCGCCAATCTACACCTCAAACGTCCGTGACCAGGGAAAACCTCCACTGCCTTCTGAAGCAGTAGGTCCCACTGTCAGACAGCTCTTTTTCCTAGAAAATGCTTCCTCATGTTTAGTCAGGATCTCCTTTCCTCTGAGGTGGATCCATTGGCTTGGGTCCTACCTTTGGGAGCAAAACTTAAGTTGCTCTACTTTCTAGGTGACCGCTCTGTAGATTTCTGAAGACGGCTTTCCTCTCACCTCTCTGTGTCCCCTTCTCTGAACCGACCATATACAACCCCACCTCCCAGCTCCTTGGTTTCCAAGCTCCCTGCCGGACAGGACATTCCACCAACCTTGCACATAAGAAAATGCAAAGGATCAGAATGTCAGCTCATTCTGTATCCCTTTGCGGCGGCGGGGGGGGGGGGGGGGAAGAGTTCCCCAGATGTTTTTGAATGGAGGCTTTCCATAGAACCTCAACACTGGCTGTGCCGAGGGAAATTGTCCTCCAATATTATCAGCAGGCCTGTGGTTGCCAGATTTATATGCTGGCATACTTACCATGCAGTGTAATTTGCTCCCTTGTATGTGGCGGATTCCTTGGTTTATTTAAAGCAGAAGTGGAGAATTTCTATGCTTACATTCCGTCAGGAATTGATTTATATTTATGCAAATGTGTTTATTTATATCCTGAAAAGTACTCATGTATAATAATAACAACCTTTGAACGGCAGAGCTGGAAGGGACCCAATGGGTCATTGAGTCTAGCCTCTCTCGAAGAGACACCATGGGGGAATTGAACTCCCAACCTCTGGCTTCGCACCCAGGTTTTTTGTTTTTGCCTTTTGTGGTCCTTCCTCCAAGGCATATGGAACGGGCAAGTCTATCTGGACCAAACTCTGGGGCAGGCTTTGCCAGCCACCAGCATCCTTCCTCTTGAACCAAAAGAACTATTGGTTTGAGGCATGTTGCCCTCCTGTCTCCCTCACTCTTGCATGCTCTGGGGTTATCCCGTACATAAGAGATTGCAAAAGTTACTTTTTTTGCCCCTCGCCCGCCCACAAACCCCGCAAGCGGCCTTTTTCATCCAGGGTTAGTCAAGAGCAAGACAAACGGCTTTTCTGGGGGTGGTGAGCTTTGTTTTCTGTATCCTGCAGGCAGCCTTTTGCACCGGCTGTGCCTCTTTGGGAAGCCTGGCGTGGGCATCTCTCTCTCATCCCATCGGTGCCTTTCCGTAGCATGAGGACATGATGAGCTCGCCTCTCAAGAGTCGCAGCTGGCCATGAGTGGGTGAGCAGAGCAGAAGCAAGGCGAGCAGCCTCCTGCAGAGCAAGCCTTCACTGTCAATACATTCTTTCCCTTCATCTCCCATGGCTGAAGACAGCAGCACCTGCTCCCACTGCGCTTTGGGAAACCATTCCGAGGCCCACGCAGGGGGCTTTGATGTCTTCTCGAGTGCTGACCATCCGGGCTGCGTGTTGCAATAAACACAGCTCTGCGTTGTCTACATTTCCTTGGAAGCAAGTTCTGATATCTTCTGTGAGGTTTGCATCCAAGTGGAAATGCAGAAAATTGCAGCCTGGGGTCCCTTGAATGGGAGCCCACAGGATGGGGGGAAGAGTCAAAACTTTTTGGTTTCAGATCTCAGCCTTTAACCCACTACAGCTCACCATTAATGCTAGGGAAGGAGATGTGGAGAAAGAACTAGGAAAAGAAAACGGGAGACAGAGAGACAAGACAATTTGCACATGTTTATAGTCTTGGAATTAGCTCAGTAAGATGTGAAATGTAATCAAGTACCCAATTCAGAAAAAAGACTTTCAGAGCCAAGGAATATTTAGTATGTTTTACTTGTATAATTGGTATTTCATCTAGCATTTCATTCCCCCCCCCCCCCCAATGTGCCTGAGGAAGTGGACTTGTCCAGGAAAGCTCACATTAAAATATAATCACCTTTAAGGTGTTGCCTGCTTTTGTCTTTTTTTGTTTTGTTTCTTTGGATTTTGCCTGATAGGCTTGCACAGGCTAACAGGGCTACCTCTTCTAAATATTTCTTTTTTGGCTCCTGGGCCAGCCCCTCTTAGTCAGCAGAGCCCTTGTGCTGAGGGGGGCGGAGGGGGGGGGAACTGCTCTGTCAGCAGATCCCGGGGATCAGCTGGCGAAGAGGCATCTCTGCCAGGAAAGGGGGCTGGGTGCCTCCTCAGCGTCGGGATCGCCCTTCTTCTTCTTCTTCTTCGGTTTCATAAATGAGAATTATTTGCAGCCTCTCCCGCACCACCACCACCACCACCACCCCGGGCCTGAGATCTTGCACTAGAGGGCGCTTGGCCCTCAGCTACTGGGGAGAGACGCGAGCTTAAAGGCGGCCAGGTTGGAAGGAGCGCACAAAGCCTTTCGACAGCTCCTTCCACGGCGTTCTGTGGAGTTCCTCCGTGCGCATTTGCACCCGGCGTGGCACCGACGGGAGAGCAAGGCATTCGCGCGCTCTGTGGCTCCTGCAACCGTCCCCAGCTTTCTCCGGCTCGTTGACCAGAGGGAGCTGTGAGCAAATAGAGGGGAGACCGTCCCGGGAGGAGGTTGGCTGGAAAGCGGAGCTCCGGATCCTTTTCTCTGGGCGTTTGCAGAACCTCCGCGCCTTCGGAAAAGCCCAGCGCAGCTGGAGAGCCCGGGCTGCGCGCCGGCGGTGCGTAATCGCCTCTGCTCCAGAGGGCTGAGGATCGCTTGGGAATTGGCTCACGACCACCGTCGCCTTTCTTCTCGGAGTTAGCTGTTCCTTCACAGGCTCCCGCTGCCGGAGGTGGGTAAGAGATTTTTTTTTTTCATCCCCAAACCTACGGGATCCGTTTGTGGTTGTTTATGCGGGAATCTCCGGCGGCGCCGCTCACACGTGAGGCTTTCCTCGTAGCTTTGCGACGGCAACACCCGTGGTGGCGAAACCGTGGGTTAGGTTTTTCTCAGGTTCTTGCGCGCGTTCACACGTGGATGGGCTCGGTCCGGGCGTGTAGGCAGCCTCAAGCCTGGGTAGAGGGCGCCTTTCTGTTCCCACGAGTAGGGGGCGACGCGCCACTGAACGCCGTGGAAAGGATTCCCGAGGAGACCGGTGTGCCCAGGGTTTCTCTGCTGATGGCCGTTTGCAAGCCAGGGGTTCGATCTCGGTTTAGTCGTATCTAGAGTTAAGAGTACAGCTGTTGAAACGCCGGGGATCGAGGCCCCGTTCATTGCAAAGGGTCTGTACTACGGGCCGGGTCGGATCCATTCCGACGTGCGACAGCCCGCCTGTTTCTAGAACGCGAGTAGATCCCATCCAATCGCGGAGGATGCTTCCCTGTTTGGCAAGGCAGAGCCTTCTGGCGTTTTCTATTTACGCTGCGCTCGACGGCACGTAACTGAGAACGTGTGAACGGCCTCGCGGGGGTGTGTGTGTGTGAAAGCTCTGGCGCGCGAACCCAAGCCTGGCGTCGGTCCCTTCACACGCACCCCCAGGTAGCAGTTCCGCGGCGGCGCCTCCGCCTCCGCGGGCGGACCTGGAGTGTGGAGCCAGAGCCAGAAATCGGCCCGACGCGTGTCGGCTCACGCGCACGTGACGTGCGCCTGCGGGGAGACGCGGGGAGGGGGGAGAAGGAGAAGAAGGTCTCTCCCGAAGAGCGGCAAGCGAGCCCGCCCGCCGGCCCTTTACAGGGAGGCCCCTTTACAGGGAAGCGAGCCTGTAGAGGCAGCGGGCCCGCCCGCCCAGGTGAGGGTCCCGCTCCCCCCCCCCCCGCCGTCCGTCCGTCCAGGTCCTGAGTTCGGAAGAGCGCCGGCCTGATCGTTTGGCGGCGGGGGGAGCGAGAGCGAGAGAGCGCGCCAGGAGGGCGCTCTGCACGTGCTCAGAGGCCTCTCGCGTCCTGCTTCCCCAGAGGGAGCGCCTGGGGGTGGAGGGAGGAGGGAGGAGAGCGGGAGGAGGCGGGCGCCCTAATGGGCCCCAGCTGGGAGCGGGGGGCGGGCGCGCGCGCGCGCTCCGGCTCGCTCCCGCTCCCCTTAGCCTCGCCTCGCGCGCCAGCCACGTGCCCAGCCCACCTGGGGCGCCCCTGGCCGCGCGCCGGGAAGGGGGGGGGCTCAGCTGGGCGCCGGAGGGCGGCCTGAGGCGGGCGGCTCCCCCCCCCTCCCCTCCCCTCCCCTCCCCTTCCCCGCCGCGCCGCCTCCGCGCCCTCCTCCTCCTCCGTTTCCCCGCTGAGGGGCCGGGGCGGCTCCGCTGTGCCTTGGCGGCGGCTGGGCTGGGCTGAGGCGAGCCAGCGGGCGGGCGTCGTCGTCGTCCTGCTCCTCCCGGGGGGGGGGGGTGCCTGGCCCAGCAGCCCCTCCCCCCCACCCCACCCTTTTTGAGGTGGGTCTCGGCGAGGGGGTCCCGGCGGCGCTGCTCCGCTCGGCCGAGAGGGGGCGGAGTTGGAACCCCGAGCGCCCAGCCGGGGGGCCCCGGCGTGGTCCGAGCTTTATTTTTTTGTGTGTGGGGGGGGAGAGATAGGGGTCAGGAAAGGCGCCTCTGAGCATGAAAAGAGGGCATTCCTCACAGGGCTTGAGGGGGGGAAGGGAGCAGGGCCGGCCCCAAGAGGCAAAGGGTGAGAAGGGGACTGCCACACACACACACCCTTTGCTCATGGCTGGGCAGTGGGGTCCTATTGTGACCCCTAGGATGGGACTGCGTGCCCCCCCACCCGCATCTGGGGAGGGGAGGGGAGGGGGGGCTGCTGGTTCTTTTCAGAACAGGTGCCTCTTTTTGCTTTCCAGGAAGTGGAACCTCCGTGGACTAAAACTGGCCGCCTCTTTTTAATGCCACTGCATCTCCTTCGAACACTTTGCAAAGGGGACTTGACAGCCGCCCCTGTTCTGGTGTTTACTGGAGAGGTGGGAGTGGCAAGCGCTGTGGAAAGAAGGAAAATAGGAGGAGGGGTGTATGTATGTATGCATTTAAGTATGTATGTCTATTAGTATGTCTATTAATCTCAGTGCTCTTGTTGTTTATCGTTTAATGTTTGTTGTAACATTTGTACCGGCCTTTCTACCCAGGAAGTCAGCGTCCCAAATCTTATCTTCACTACAAGCCTGCCAGGTACATTCAGGAGAGAGAGACAGACAGACAGACAGCAAGCAAGAGCAGAGCCGGCCATCCACTAAAGCTCATGGCTGAGCCCTGTCTCCAGAAGGGTGCTCAAATTAGGAATGGAGAGGTGTGGCCCTCCAAAGGCTGCCAGCAACCATCATCCTTCGCCACTGTGTGTACAAGCCGGTCTTAGTGGGAATGGCTGTCCTGTAGCCCTCTGCTCCTCACCCCTGTGTTTGTTTGTTTTTTAATGAACAGTTCACAAACTTCAAGACAGGTTTCTCTCAAGGACCTCAAAAACCTGGGATCGTAAAGTAGAAGTGGGAGGAAGAATCACGACAGGCAGCAGGGTTTGTTCCCTAATGCAGAATGTTTGAATTAAAATCCCAAAAGCAAGGGTGTCTTGCTCATACTCATCAACTTAGCTCCCCCCATGGAGAGGATGCTTCTTCCCCAGGACTCTGCCACCTGGCTTTTTTGTGTGTGTGCACACCTGGCAGGACATCCGTGGCCTCCTTTTGGGCCGACTGCTGATGGTTGCTCTGCCTTCCTTTTGCCTTTTGACCTGGCACTCCAAGCAGCAACTGGGAGGTGGATGTAATCTCCCTTTTTTTTTTTAATTCAGAGCCTGGAAAAATAAATAATAATAAAAAAAACTCTGCATCTCTGATTCTCCCACCCAGTGGTTGTGGGAATCTAGGGGCTTTCTTAAGCTCTACTTCTGTTTCCCCCCCCAACAACAATAAAAACACCCAAGCATAATTTTTGCACGTATGAGAAACATACGTCTTCGAAGAGTGTCTTTGAAGAGACCCTTGTCCAGCAGGCCGAGGCAAAGAGGCAGTCCCGAAACCAGCAAAATCAGGGAGCTGAACGGGGGACAGATAGTATGTCTTCAGTGTGGAAGGGATTGTCGCTCTCAAATTGGCCTTCTCAGCCACACTAGACGCTGTTCCAAGTCCTCTATTCAGAGCACGTTACCATAGTCTCTCGAGACTGAAGGATGCCTACACAGGATGAGAAACATGCAAGATGGCTTGAGCCAGGTTTTCTTTAGAGGTGTGCTGTTACAGCCAGTTAAGGGCCCTGTGGCAGAGAAGAAAACATTTCACAAGGGAATATTTTGCACCGGGTCTTTCCAATCCTAAAGTTTAGCTTGTGTTTCCTCTTTGAGGGAGGTTGCAAACATGTGGTCTTGTGAAGGTGCATGACACTTGGCTAAAACTTGTGTCTTATTGCAGTAATGTTCTCCCTTTATTTCAAGAATTTTGCAGGATCAAAACAGTTAAAGCATCTTTAGAAGCAAAGCAAAGCAAAACATTAATGCTTTAGAAATTGCATAACCTTGGTAGGGTCACCAATTAGTAAACAAAGCAAGCTAATCTGCAAGCTGAAGGCGATCAAGAAGAGGTGTACTTTGCCAGCTAGTTAACACTTAAAGATTTAGAGCTTTTAGCAATGAGCTCTCTGTCTCTAGTTTGATCCTCAACAGTGGCTCCTCACCCTCTAAGATGTTACTGTCTATAAGACACATGTTTGAGAAAGACTGATGTGTTTTAGCAAACTGTCAGCCAGCTCATCTCATCTTCATAAGATCACCCAGCTACCATGTGTCTTTGTAAGACCATTGGATCCATGGGTGGAAACTGCTTTAAAAAAAAAAAAAGGGGGGGGGGAAACAAAAATGATTTATGCAGCCCACCTCTGCAATTTTAAACCAAGGAGTTAAACCCTTTTTTACAAAATTTAAGGGCATTAAAAAATAGCATTTAAATAAAGATCAAACCATGGAGCACTGCTCTTTAAACAGAAAGAGTTAACATTCCTTTGATTTTAATCCATGAACTGGCAGGGCTTCCATTTGCAAAGCAAGGGAAGGTTGTTGTTTTTGCATCCTGGGGTTGAGCAGCCAACATGGCTTGGATCGGGTAGCCCTGGAAAGTGGGTGCTGGTATTAGAGTTGTTTTTGTGAAGGCGCAGGGCTAAAAAAGTGTTGAAATAGCAAGGTTCGGTTTCTGCTTGGCTCCTGTGGCAGGGCATGGTAATGGCGGAAGGAGAAACAGCGGGGAAGGTTGCTGATTTGATAAACTGACTTGTGAGCAAGAGCAAAACCGGAGCTGTTGCTGGTCCGGGCCAGCTCCCCCACCCTTTTGCCCTAATTGGAGGTACCTCACCCTTCACGCTGGGCTCATGTTGTTCTCTGCGAGTCTGCTTTCCTGGCCAGCACAAACCTCGGCTGTTTAGCTTGCGCTGTTTCCAAAGCCCGGCTTCGACTCGCTGCCCAGTTTGCTTTAGTCATTCAGATTCTGGCGGGGTGCACTTGACTCTGTTTTTTTCCCCCCTCCCCTTCTCTTCCCTCACTGCAGAAACCTCTCACTCTTTTTCTTTCTTAAAGGCACCAGAGGAGGATGGCCAGCCCTAAACCCACAGGACTGTCATGGGGAATCACCTGGTTCACCGTCACCACCATCTGTGTCCATTTGCAGGTAGGGGAAGTGGCTTCGGCAAGCTGCTTGCAGACCAGATGACCGATTAATGTTGCTGAAGAGCCAGCAAGTGACAGAGAAGGCACTTACACGCTTCTCTATTGCTGACGCCAGAATCTAAGGCAGCTGCGTAGAAAAAAAAAAGAGGGGTCTTTTTGGTGGTTGTTCCTATCTTCCTTTTCTCGGATTTGATTTCACCTTGTCCATCAGGATGGTCAAGATGTGGCTCAAAGAGGGAGGTGGTGGGCAGCTTGAGCAGTGGGTTGTGTTGGGGGAAAGGTCTTGACTCTGCCGTAAAGCAGACGGGTTGCATGCAAACGTTGGCAAGGCTCCAGCTTAAAAATGAAAAGGTCACAAAGCAATGGGGATGGGAAGTTCTAGACATAACAGAGAAATCTTAGAGAATCAGCGGCACTGATTTCCAGATTCTTCTTTGGAAAATAAGACAGGGCTATATCCATTAATAATCTGACCCAGGACAAGACAGCTCATGGGATAGGTAAGGTTGCGGGTGATGGATCCAGGTGTCAACAGCCCCACGTCTCTATCAGGGTCCGCTGCTGTGAGCTCATCTAAGAGTCAGTTTGAGTTGTTATTTCCCTGAGCCTTGATGGCTTGCTTTTTAAAGACATGTATGCTTTGGGACTGAAAGCAGGGCTGAAAAGTTGGGTCTGGCTGCCCCATCAGTTTCCCCCCTGGATGCCCGCAGACATAGTGTTGTTCCAGGACACGGAGAAGTTAAGCATGTGGCTAAACCCAGCTTCCCGTGCTGTCTGGAGCCTGGCCACGTCAGCCCGTCACCAACGGGTTAAACTCACCTGGAAGCACCTTCTACAAAGGGGGCATTTTGTCCAGGATCCCCATCAGGCCTGGGTCTGATCTCAGTGTGGGAACCTCATTGGTTGCTTCTGAAACAAACAGGTGAATGATCCCAAAGTCACACCAAGACTTGATGGATACCCTAAATAAATAAATAAATAAAGCACACATCTGTCCTGACTGAATAAAGAGCAGGTGAGGTTGTGAACCATGGGCAAGGTGTGGCTGAAGGTTCTGCCTGGCCTACAGCTAGGCTGAAATCTGTAGCAGTGCTGATGCAATGCACCGAAGCAATCTGTAGAACAAAGAAGAACAACTTTACATTTCGTCTGCCTTTTCTATGTGACTCTCCGGGGTGAACGAATCAGCACAAACTGGTGTCAAAGGATTATGGGACTTCCAGTCTAGGAGGATAGTGGATCACAGGTGCCAGTGACTTCTCTAAGATGAGGCGATCCACCCGAGGTCACACAGTGGTTGAAATCCAGTAATACGTCACAGCTAGAGTAGGCCCATTTGAATCAGTGGGATGCATGGAGGAGCTGACTCGGCGAATCGCCAGCGATTCAATGGGCCTGCTTTAGTGGCCACTTACTGCTGGATTTCAGCCAGTGAAATAGGGGTGTGTGGAGACTGTTTCAATCCTGACGCCCCCACATTTCAATCACATGACTTCTCAGGGTGTCATCTCAGAGCCGCTCAGGGTAAGTTTAATGTTCATTGATACTCGTTACGAACATTTTTGCTATTTCCCCGCCTTTGTGCTGCGCCCATTAGACAGTACAGTAAGCAGAAAGAGGAAAGAGCCTCTGCTCTGTAGATCAAGATGATTTTTGAGCATTCTGAGATGAAGGGGCAATTTTGTGTTACAGCTGCACAGAAGCATAGTGGTGTTTTTTTTTTAAAGTTAGATAAGAAATTTCCCTCAGAGAAAGACTGTTAACAAATTTGTAAAGCATACTCTTCAGTGATATATGTGGTGTTGTCTTTGACATGCTTACTCAATGACAGCATTACCACAGCACTTATGCAAAGTCCTTGCAGTTACTTTATGACTAATGGCAGTTTTTAAAAAATTAATGTTCTTGAGATCCAAACAGCTGTTTCCTGGTGGGTGTGCATGGGGGGGGGCAGAGAATGTGTACGTCAACAGAACAAAGACTGATCAGAATCCAAATGCTGGTTTTAAAACGGTTTCTGTGTTAACACGTGTGCTTCTGTGTTCTAGTTGCTTCGATATTTGTCTCCCCAGATTACAACAGAAAATGAAGGGCAGCAAGTATTGGCTGCCAGTATAAAGTTGGTATCGGCATTTTATTCTCTTAAGGTACCAATAGGCCAAGTTTGATAGACAATATTAAAAATGTACACATCAAGATAAAACAAAAAATCTGTTCACCCTTCCCCCAGAAGCCTCAATAATGGATAAAACTAGCCCCTGAGCTAATATGTTGACTAAACCTGCATTGAAATATATGACTCCTTTGGTCCTTTCTGTTAATTGCTCCAGGGGAGACATTGAGGATGATGCTGTACCATTTTTTGGTTGTATTTGAGGTTCATTGAAATGGGACAGGAAAAAGATGGTTGTTTAAGACTGAGTCTGTTCCAACTCTGCAGAAGGCAGAGATTGCAGAAGTCCTGATTTTAGGAGCAAAAGTGCTAACGGACAAGGAAAACTGAACTGTTATTCCCCAGGCTTTTTCTTCCTAAAGGCTCTAGATCTCCAGGATTGAAACAGTGATACAGTTAACATGTTACTAGGTGCAGAGCTCCCTGCAAAATAAAAGACTGTCTATTTCCTCTGACATAAACTGGCCCCAACCCAGATTTTGCAAAGTAGGCTAGCTTCTGTTTTATAACTCGCAGTTGGGAAATAAGCACAGCTTTGTTTTAGAAGGCAATGAAATACATTCTAATTATACAATGGAATTAAGGCAAAAGTGAATTGCAAGCAGTTATGTAGCAAGCCGGTCCTGTGTCATTCTGCACGTTTCTATGTAGGATATTGCAGATTAGGGTGATTTGAGAAACACTCACTTTTCCAGTGGGGTTGCCTTGGTGTAAATGCCGTAAAGTACGCTTAACAGAGGAATGCACTTAAACCTGGTTTAAACAACCCTTGCAAAAAATAAATAAGAATAATGCAAACTGAGAGTGTTATATTTACATCAAGAACAAATACAGAAATATTGTGTTTCCTTTGAGACAAAACAATTTTGTTTCATCGTGAGTTTTCGTAAATGGCAGTCCAGACACATTTTTCAGCCATGTGTCTGGAGAAGTGAGTTGCAATAACTTGACGATACACAGGGTCCCTTCCGGCTCTGTAGTTCTAAGATGTTGTTGATGATGATGAATCCATGAGAGTAAAAGTTACATTTGTTAGTCTTAAAGGTGCTACAGTGTTTCTGTTTTTGTTACTGCTGCTGCATCAAACACAGCTACTGATCTGCAAAGTGTGTTGTATCTGTCTTTGATTTGTAATTAATGTTGCTAGGGAGAGAACTGTAAAACAGTTTTTACTAAGCAATCTGTGGAAGAGTCTGGTTTCCAGCAACTTTCAAGTTTGTCTTGTTTCCGGACTGCTGGGAAACACGTGGAACGCACGTTCGCCCAACTGAAGTGTAAAATGATGTTCAAAGGCACTCTTAACGTTGTAATTACCACGTTGCTGCTACATATTAACAGCTGCCATGACTGTCAAAGTGGGAGATGCCCTGTTGTTTAATAACACCAGTTTATAACGGCTAAGTATAAGTGGAGCATTTGTTTATGGACAAGGGTTGTGCTTAAGCTTCTTTTTGCTCTCCCAGAAATCTGGATCATTGGGAGGACCATTTAGGGTGTGCTCCTCTGTCAATACGTACACACATCTGGCACGCTGTAAGGCAGTCAGTCATGGACCCTGAAAAGGCAGGCCTTCCTGGGCATCTTAATAACAAAACATGCATGGTTTTTGCCTCTTCTTTACGGAAGGTAGAGATGGAAACGAAGGTCACAGGTTCGTCCGTCTTGATGAAAGCACTAGTTCCACATTTCTGGAGGCTCTTGGTAGGGAATTTTTTAATTTATTTCAAAAGCACACATCGTTTCAGATCAAAAGGTCAGCTCTCTATCGGTCTGATTCTGAACGTAGGTAACTTCTTGCTTGCATATAAAATCCGAAGATCGTTGAGGCGTGTGCATCTGTGACGTCTGGGGTCAACTACGTGCAGTGATTCTCCACCTGGGGTCCCCAGAAGTTCTTAGACTAAAACTCCCAGAAGTCTTCACTGCTAGCTGTGCTGGCCAGGATTGCTGGGAGTTGTAGTCCAAGAACCTCTAGGGACCTACGGTTGGGAACCACTGCACTATATCACGACAGCCTTTTCTATACGAGAGAAGACTTGGAAAGGCTACTGGGAAGTCATGTCACACCGATGCCTGTATGTAGGATTCTTCCTGCTGGACCCCTTTTTATTTACCTGGAGTGCCTGTGTATCATGTAAACAAGCTCATAAACCACATGTGTGTGTGTGTGTGTGTGTGAGAGAGAAAGAGAATACAGTTTTATTTCTTAGGGAAAAACTTTTGCACCTATGGTGTCTGTGACTCCCTTCCTGACTCCCCTGCTGAGATTACTTTGATGCAGAAACGAGGCCGGCTGACATGATTGCAAGGAGACGCAGGTATAAATCAGGAAGTCTGTCTTGGCCCTTTGCGCCCCAATAAATGTTTCTTCGGCTAGCACCTTGTAAGCGGCTTCATAAGACTCTGGACGCTTTGGCTCTGGGCCTGCTTGGCTGATTCATCATAAAATCAGCTGGTTTCCAAAAGGGCTTTTATTGTTCTGCTTTGCTTTTTTTTGTTTTGGGAAATGTTATTTTCCTTGTGTTGTGAACTGTCCGGGTCATGGTCCTGCCGCAAAGAGGTGAGAGCCTAATGCAAATAACACCCACCTTGGATAAATCAGAATGAATTTCCCCAGACTTTGTCTAGGCAACCAAGTTAAAAAAAAAAAACACCAAAAAGCCCTTATTCTTTTTCCAGTTATGTGGTTCTTCCTTACTGGTGTAACACTCCACTACAGCTGCTGCAGACATTGAAGTGTGATAAGTGGCATTGGTAGTAGCCTAGTTTTAGGACAAGATTCCCTTGCATTTTGAATCCTGGCTACTAATTCTGGTTTTACAGATCTTGGTAAAGGAGCAAGGCTCTCCAAAACAGGTCAGTCAGGATCTGAAGCTGAGGAGTTGTTGAGGGAAAAAAACCCTTTGCTGTGAGATTTGAAGGGAGGGAGAAAACTGGCATCACATATTTTATTTTCCTGGGGAACTTTTCTCAGTAGAAAGTGCATTGACAAAAACGAATCAGAAAGCATGGCTCTTTTCAAGCACCCCCCCCCCCAATGATGATGTCAGTAAGCTGTATCCCCATGGTTTCTGCCCGATCATCTTAATTAGGTTTTGGGATACAGCAGCCTAATGAAATATATGACCAAAAAGCTCCAGGATGCCACTGAAATGTATGGTTTTGGGTTGTGTTACAGAATAATCTTTTAGTGAAAGGAAGCTGTAAATGCATTTTCAATACCACAGGCTCGTTTTAATGTGTATTTACATCTCCAAGGGGAATACCGTTGAAAATGAAGGAGCAATTAGATTACTTGAAAAATGCATTTTGTTTAGGGTTGTGAGTCTCTCGGGCCTTCCAAACATCCGGTTAGCTTAATCTGTTTGTAAATCACAATCTTTAAAGTCATTTATATCTGTCTCGTGTATGTCTGTTAAAGACACACATGTTTTTGAATGGGAAAAGGATCTGTTATTTTGTGGTTAGCTTACTGTCATCTGCTAAGGACGAGACTAATGTGCCGGTAGGGAGTGTAGCAGCTGGTTACTTCACAAATGTTTTGAAAGTTTGTATGCTGCTTTTTCACACATGACGCACAAAGCAGGGTACAATAAAATAAATGACACTCACAAAAGGACAATTAGGGAGAAGATAAAAATAGAAATGTTTTCATTACAGAAACTACAAAATATGCACACACATCCCACCTGGAGCCGTGGAAAACAAACCTGTCCCTTCCTCGACATGACATCCTTTCAAATATTTAAACATGGCTATCATGTCCCCTCTTAACCTTCTTTTTGTAAGGCTAAACATTCCCAGCTCCCTAAGCCGCTCCTTGTAGGACATGGTTTCCAGACCTTTGACCATTTTGGTCACCCTCCTCTGGACACGTTCCAGGTTGTCAACATCCTTCTTGAATTGAGGTGCCCAGAACTGGACACAATACTCCAGCTGAGGTCTGACCAAAGCAGAATAGAGTGGTACTATCACTTCCCTTGATCTAGACACTGTACTCCTATTGATGCAACCAAGAATTGCATTGGCATTCTTGGCAGCCGTATCACACTGCTGACTCATGTTCAGTTTGTGGTCTACTAAGACTCCTGGATCCTTTTCACAGGTACTGTTGTCTAGCCAGGTGTCTTCCATCCTATACCTGTGCAGTTCATTTTTTCTGCCTAGGTGTAGGACCTTACATTTCTCCCTGTTGAAATTCATTTTGTTAGTTTTGGCCCAGGACTCTAATCTGTCAAGGTCATTTTGAATTTTAATCCTGTTCTCTGGGGAATTAGCAACCCCTCCCAATTTGGTATCATCTGCAAATTTAACCAGCATACTCTCTATTCCTTCATCCAAGTCATTGATAAAGATGTTGAATAGCACAGGGCCCCAGAACAGAACCCTGAGGCACCCCACTAGTTACCTCTCTCCAGGATGAAGAGAAGCCATTGTTGAGCACCCTTTGAGTTTGGTTGGTCAACCATTTACAAATCCACCGAACAGTAGCACTGTCTAGCCCACATTTTACTAGCTTCCTTGTGTAAGTTCAGTGGCTCTTACAGAGCAGAAGAACCTTCAAGAAGTCAACTTCTATACAACAAGAGCTGGAGAACCACATATCCCATTTTTTCTCTCAGTGAAGCAATATCACTTAGAGCAGTGGTTCCCAACCTTGGGTAACCCATACGCTCTTGGACTGCAACTCCCAGAAGCCTTTGCCACCAGTTGTCCTGGCCGGGGTTTCTGGGAGTTGCAGTCCAAGAACACCTGGGTTACCTAAGGTTGGGAACCACTAATTTAGTACAGTGGTTCCTAGCCTTGGGTTCCCCAGATATTCTTGGACTTTTAGCAACCAGTGACTGTGTACTCAGGATCTCTGGCTCATCTAGTGGGTATGGCCAGCCTTGTTCCTATAAATCCTTGGAGCCTTGGCAACATCCAGTGTTTCTGTTGAATCCAGAAAAGCCTGGGACTGGCATTCATGCAAAAATGGTGGGAAGGGATCATAAGCACATGGCAGGTGACACGTAGTGGTTATAGTTAACATTCGTTGTGGTTGTTCCCAAAGTGCACAAGCCTTATGTGTTGTGCACCTTGGGTCAGCAGCCATTAAGAAGAATATGCCTTTTCCAAAGATGAACCCGTTTGCTCTACCGCAACTGGATTTTTCAGAGTCCTGTGCCTTAAATCGCCTGCTGTGACAAACAGATGTGTTTCACCACGTAGGAGCATCTCTTCTTCAAATAAGCCAAGCGTGATCATCTAGTGTGTTCTTGTGTGTCGTGATTCTTTGGGAGGCAACATAGACTGCTGTGAGAACAATATTTTTTTGCTTAAAGCTGTACCCATAAATGGCTTGTGACTGGAGCTCAGGAGGCCCCCTGAAATTTTGGGGTGAAGACCCCCTTATCCCGGTCCACAAGCTGCTCTGTGAGCAATTCAGAATGTTTCTACTTACCATTTTAGGCTGCTGTTCAGATTTGGTAAATCAGGGCCTGTTTGTCTTTATTGGACTCAATTCACTGGCAGTCTTGACTGAGCAGAGATTGCCGTTCCCAGGGCTTAAAACTGGCTCCACTCTGAACTTCAGCAGGACGGCGTGGGTAGGTGTAAAGGCATTGAGCCCTAATGTTGTAATATTTGGGATAGTTGTTCAGATGCAAAATGTGTTTTCATTGTTCAAAGAAGGATGACCATTGGGGTCAAGAGGAGGACATGAATCCCTTGTTTATTCTTTTCTCTCTGCTTGTTGGAGACAAACCTAAGTTGGTTTTTTATTTGGCTCTAACTGCTTAGCTGCATTTCCTCTTCACCATTTTATCTGCTCTTTGTTCTATAGTGCAAGAAGAAGAGCAGATGGTATTTTAAAGCTGTTTCCACCTCTATTAACTTTTCTGAGAAGCTGCTTTTGCTTCTCCCACACTGCTGCCTCCTCTCCTGGGGAGGGGGAAACACAGAGGGAGGGAGGGAGGGAGGGAGGGAAAAAAAGATAATTTGCCTGCTGCACATAAGTTTTGCAAAACTGGAAACGATTTCCATTTGCTAATGTCAGTTTTTATTGCGTGTCATTGAAGAGCATTCTATCAGGTGTTCCAAACTATATCTCTTGGCAGGAATGTTCTTGAACTACTGCAGAGGGACACAGCAGAAAACCATCCAAGACCATGTATGTGTATTCTTCTTTCTTTTTTTCTTTCCTCCTCCTCCTTTTTATAAAAATTGAAGCAGAAGATGGAAACTTGCTTTTTTAAAAAGAAACCCGGTGGGCTTTTTGCCATGAATGCTGTATTTAAAAAAAGAGGGGAAAAAAAACCCCACTTGGAATACTTCAGTGGATTTTTATCTTCTTTAAATAGAAGTATGGAGGGAAGACACAGGTGCATGAGGATTGAAGGTTCTTGACTCTGCACAGCATTTTATCCAGGGGTACGAAGAAGACTGACATCAGCGTGATGGAATGCTGATTGGCAGGGCGCTGTAGTTTTTTCTTAGCCGCTTCTGCTGGAAAGCAAGTGCTTCAAAGAAAGCTGTCGATTTTTTAAATGCACCCTTGCCTTCAGAGAGACTCAGTATTTTGCTGTGCATGGGCAGCAGCAATAAATGAAGTCAGGGGTTTCTTTAAAAATAAAACCTGAATGAAATTTACCAACCGTGGCAGATACACTGCATCTTCTAGAATTGGGCATATTTTAGAGCTGCTACAGAATCCATGCTCTAACCATTTCCAGGGCAAAGACAGCTTATTATTGGCTGCAGATAATATAATTGTTTGGGAAGAAAAAAGAAAAAAGGGGAGGAAAAAAAAAAGAAATCAGCACAGCAGTGAAACCTATGGCACTATTCAACCAAGGGATTGCATGGCGTCTTAGATCAATTTAAACTAACAGCACACGGTTGTTTCTGCTTTCGAATGGAAGATCAAAGTGTGCAACTGAACCAAATTGTGCCTGGCAGGACCCGTTGCATACGTCGCATTGCAAAAACCACACTTCTGTATCTGAATTTGGGAGTATTCCAAATATGGGATGCCGTGCCTGAGGAGGCAGAGGGGGAAAAGGAATAAAAGTCTAGCATTTCTTTAGAATAATTTAGATATCTGGGTGGCTAACTGAGTTGGGCAGAGTGAGAGATCAGGAGTCCAATTCCTCACTGTGTCTTCCTAGGAGAAAAGCCAGCCTGTGTAGCCTTGGACAAGCTGGACACAGTTCTAGGGCACCCCAGAAGGAAGGAAAAGTGGCAAACAACTTAGAGAACTCTGGAAAAAGGGTTGCCATGAGTCAGAATCAACTTGGTAGCAGACTGTTGTTGTTGCTGTGTGATTTTGCAATGAAAGAAGCCAGTTGGCTGTGGGTGATGATTTGGCAGTATGGTCAATTGATTCTCGTAGATGGATTTAATTTATTTTAGAATGCTTGCTTCATCATCCTCATATATATCACTCAGGGTGCTTGATGGTGGTTAGCACAATGGGCTGTTTCCAGACTGAGTCATGAGGCTATTGGATGAGTGATTTAAACAAGTCTATGGTCAGCAATTCCCCACTGTGCCATCTGCCACTAGAGCCAGCCTGGGTGGCTTTGGGCAACCTGCACAGTTCCAGAAGATGGGAATGGGAAACCACTTCTGAGTAGTCTCTGTCTCTGCCTCAGAAACCTTGAGAAGGGTCACCCTAAGTCAGAATTGACTTGATGGCAAATTATTATTATTCTCTTTCTAATATGTCCTATCCACTCCGTGCTGAACCCTTCTGAGTTTGCCAGATACTGGAAGCTAAGCCGGGTCACACTTGGTTAGTACATGAGACAACATGTTTCAAGCAAGATTCTTTTCTGCCCACCCCACCCTTATCCCTAGGTCCCTGGTATTCAGTAGTGGTCACTTACTTACATGTTAACCGGGCCGTCGCTATCTAGCTGTCCAAAACCGATGGGATGGAGTGTGTTAACTATGATGGATCAACAGCTGACATATGCAATTGGGTCCTGTCTTTGTGGTGACATTGCAAGAAGTTGGACTTGGGAATGGGTTGGTCAAAGGGGAACCTGAGAGAAGATTCCCAAGTGATAGTTCAAAGGCTTTGAAATCCACACGATTTCACCTTTTTTTCACTGCACACGGAGTGTTTCGCTCCATGCTAATTGAGAATGACAGTACAGTGGGAGTCTCTCTTGCAGGGCTCTTAGCTAATATAAACCAAGTAGAAAAATAGCTGCCTGAATTGTTACGTAGTGCAAAATATCTCGGAGGTAGATCCTTATCTGTCATGAGGTGAAGAACTAAGCAAGGATAGTATATTAACGGTGTTGGAGCTACCCCGTTCAAGACTAAACCCCTTCAAATTGCAGGCATAATAATTGCATGTCTTGACCTGTTTAAACAGCTGCCGTTTAAAGTGTGCAAGGATCAGAATGATGTCTCCTGCTTCAGGCTGGTAGAGTTCGGTGGTCTGAGTTTTCGCTGTGATTTGTGGCTTCAAACTGAGCAGTAACAGGTTTTGTAAGACGCTAAGACAGCTTGCTTATGAAATGTGTCAGTGTTTTATGGCTCTTTTGACCCTGTCTTTGTAGGTACATATGCCAAAGTAAAAAAAGGCCATAGGAGTGGGAGGCTTTTTGTATAAAGGCAGGTGTATCATCACTAATGACAGACAAAGATGAACCTAATAGTAATTTGCATTGGTATTGGTATATTTTGGAATGAACCAAATGTCTGTTTAGTTCAAGGATGGGAGACTTTACCAAATCCAATGCAGGATATTTAAACCATGGGCCCCCACCACCCCAGAAAAATTGGTGGCATGATATCCCGGGCAATCTCCAGCCTGTAAAATATATTCAGATGATGGCACTCCCCTGCCTCCTTTTTCTGCTTTCTTTGAAATTACTGTACATTTTAGAGGTGAAATCATTGGCCTAGATTTCACTGGGATTTTGCTCCCAAATAAGTGAATTTGCATTCAGTCGTGGCAGGAAACTGCATGTGGTTAAGAAGGCTAACGCCAGATAAAGTCCCAGCGGGAGGGACTCTGGCCATTGCTTAAAATACGAACAAATCAGGAGGAACACATTAATTTCAAATGTATCATTTCATATATGTTGGAAGAGAAAGTATGATTCAGTGAGAGAATATGTGCTTTCCAGGCAAAAAAAGTTCTCTGGTTGAAGTCCTAGTATCTCCCATTAAAGCAGGAAAAGGCAACTAGGGTCCATCAGGAGCACAAACATACACGGATAGAGGGGAATGCCCCCAAAGAACATCAACAGACATGGCTGGAGGTTCAGGTTTGATTATGAGATTTGGGGGGTGTTAAAAAGTCCAGCAGTCATCTGACCTACTGAGAAAGTTAATGGCAGCTCCTGAATAATTGTGAGAGCATCCATATGTCCCTCACGAGCAGGACCGGCTCTGCCATGAGGGAGAAGAAAGCAACCCATACCAGATCCTGTACCAGGACTTCTGTGCTGCGTAAAGGCAGTGTATTGTTAGTTCTTTCAAGGTGTTTACTACCTGGGAATGGCAGACGTGCTTGTGGGATTTTCTGTTTCGTGTACTAAAAGAGATAGGATAGCAGTTTTCAAATACCTGAGAGGTAGCCCTACAGAGGAGGGGCAAGATCAGTTCTTGATCATCCCAGAGGGCAGGACACGGTCATAATGGGCTCAAGCTACAGATTTAGGCTGAATATCAGGAAAAATACTTCTTAACTGCTAGAGCAGTATGGCAACGGAACTGAATACTTCAGGAGGTGGTAAGCGCCCCAGTGCTGAAGGCATTCAAGAGAAAATTGGACCACCCTCTGTCAGATCTGCTTAGGATTCCTGCCTTGAGCAAGGGGTTGGACTCGGTGGCCTTAGAAGCCCCTTCAGGCTCCATGATTCTAGGATCCTATGAAAATAAATGGGCCAACTATGAGTACCAAATGCACCTTGACGGTGATGGGCTGACATCGTTGGTTGATGTGCCTCAGGCAGCAATATCCCTCAGGCAGTCACCAAAGCAGTAGTAAGCTAGGAGAATCCATGGCCCACTTGGGTGTGAGGCATTTTTAATTCTTTCCCGAACTGCAACCCGATTTCTATCTTATTTTTATTGACCTCTTCTTGACTCAGCATTGTGTGTAAAAGAGAGAGGAAGAGAGTGGGTATGAAAAAACAAAACAGAAGCACAATCCAGAATGTTAAATGGGACCCTTGCTGCAGGCGTGTCTTCCTAATAAGCTTTCAACTGCAGTTCCAAAACCTGGCTACTTCATTCTGCATCCCAGACGTCCGATTAATATATCCATTTTCGCTACTTCAAAATCTAATTTTTTCTTTTTCTAATGTAAGTTAGTTCCAGTGTTATGTTTCAACCGTAGCAAGTTTTTTTGCAAGCTTGATTGTTAGGACTGAAATTTAAGCTTTATTAGGATTAAGCGTTTAATAGTATAATTTGCTGTATGTGTTGCCTATACAACGTGCTATGAATAGATCCCCTGTATATAAAGCGTATTTGATATTTTATACCGACTTAAACCCAATATGTTATCTTTTACCAAAGGAAATTATAAAGGAGATTATTTTTTTTCCCTTCCTTTTCCTTCTGTCAACTTAATACGTTAGAATTTTATCCCCCTAGAACTGAGGTTTGAGATTGGGCTATTGAACTTAGAACTTTGAAAGGAAGAAAAAGAAAAGAAAATACCACTGTAATTTTTTTTAAAAAATTGTACTTTAAAACCAACCCAAATAATAGTATGCGGTTGCCTATACTTTATAATTATGACAGCAGAAGGTTGGCAAGGCAAGGCTATGAATATTTATTTTAATGTGGCACATTATTTAGTGTCTATAGACCGTAACTGCATCGAAGATTTATGTACGTTCAGGGCTCTTTCAAGTGCTAATAGGGGTTTTTTTGCACGTGAAGTTCATGAATGTTAGCAAAGGGAAAAGCCCCTGTGTACCATACTTGTTCCAGAAAAGCAGAATGGTTATTAAGAAAGCCTTTCTGTTTAGCTTGTGCCTAAGTTGTGTGAAACAGAAAGTCGGAATTAAAGACAGCCGAATTCCCCCATAAGGCATAAAAGGAGTTTTGCTAATCCACCTAATAAGGATAGTTTTGCTTTCAGGTTTGAGTTCCTTATATGGGAGCTCGCCTGTTTTTTATGCGCGCAAACACTAAAGCTGGCAGATGAAGACCAAGTGGTTTTAAGCTTAGCCTTAGCAAAGAGCTGGCAAAGTGTAAAGGGCAGCTTGGATTGAGTCCTGTAGGCTTCGGCATGGAGCTGGCATGATCTGAGTGCACCTATGGAGAGAAATAAATAAATAAACAAGCAAACATTTGCAAATGAAAAAAAAGGTACGCCAGGGCTAAGCTCGACTCCATCTCCACTATGCACTTAATTTCTTAGTGTGAGATTACCTTTCTTTCTAGAGGGGGCCCAGTCTTGTAAACCCCACCGTCTTAAGTAGAGGAACAGCCCAGATAGAGGTTTACAGCTTCAGCTCCTGTTCATGAAAACTTGCATTCTGTATGGACTTTCCCCCACTCACACTCCAGAAGAGGCCTTTAATTTAATGTATTGCCATGAAGATGGTGGAATGACTTCATGCCTCCACATAAATAATTCTTAGTCCTTATTCTTGATCTTAAAAACGACCCCATCATTTTTATTTCCCCTTCAAAATCATTGGTTTCCTATAAGTATTTTGTTTCAGAGTGTTATAAATAGAGTCAGCTCTGAACATGGCACATTAGGCGGTTTGTGTTCCTATAAAAGACACGCATGCCTGTTGCTGGTCAGTAGGGCTGCTGTGTGTCATGAGTCACAGAAGACAGACTTCCATTCTATTTTTAATTTAATATTCCTTCATCTTCGTCTGTGGTCCTTGGGTTAACTCAAGTCCACTTTATAAATAAAGAAGCAGAAGAGCAGAGCCTCAGAGTTTCTCATCAACAATTAACAGCACTTGGATGGTCAGCCTAGATGAACTAAATATCCTTGGAAACAGGGGTCTCTTAACAAGCAAGAAGCTTCTGTTTATCTTAGGTAAAGGTAAAGGTTCCCCTTGACAATTTGTCCAGTCGTGTCCGACTCTAGGGGGCGGTGCTCATCTCCATTTCCAACCCATAGAGCTAGCGTTTTGTCCAAAGACAATCTTCCGTGGTCACGTGGCCAGCGCAACTAGACACGGAATGCCGTTACCTTCCCACCGTGGTGGTACCTATTTATCTACTTGCATTTGCATGCTTTAGAACTGCTAGGTTGGCGGGAGCTGGGACTAGCGACGGGAGCTCACTCCGTTGCGTGGATTCGATCTTACGACTGCAGGTCTTCTGACCTTGCAGCACAGAGGCTTCTGCAGTTTAACCCGCAGCGCCACCACGTCCCTGTTTATCTTAGCATAAGCTATTCTCACTCTCACTTGTTGCAAAGTAGATTGTTTTCTTTTGTGATTGGTCATCAGGAAGCCAACGTGGTTCTCAGTTGCAAGTCTTATTGCTCAGGCATGGAGTTTTGAAGGAAATGTGTTCCTGGAAGGAAAAGGTACTATTGCTTTCTAATTGCAAAGCTGGTGCTTTGTCTAGTTTGTCCCTGGCCCTGAACCAGCAGGATATATACACGGTCACTTGCTCACTGTGAGATGTGAGACCTTTAACCCTGTATGCCACTTTGCATGTCCACAGATGGAAGAGTGAGGTAAAAAATAAATCAAATCGAGAGCAGGCCCCTCGCCTTCTAAAAGGAGCAGTTTGCTTCACCTCTCAAGGAACACTTTCAGAGTGCATTATTTTGTCAAGTGGCTGTCTGATAAAGCAGGGTGTCGTTAGGTGTTCAGAAAGCTTTTTCTCTGTCTCTCTCTAAAAGGATCAGCTTGAGGATGTGAGGCTACGGCTTGATGTTGGCACTTGGAGGCAGCTGCTTAGCCAAGAGCCCAGAGGCAGGCTTGGGTTGATAAAAGCTGGAGGCAACGATGACGTCGCGCTGATTTTTTGGCTCTAAGGCTTCCTAATGACACCAAAAGAGTCTGCTTCCTAATGAAGGGGCTTTTGACTGCTTACTCTGTGTCTCTTTGTTTGAGGAAGAAGCAATTCCTGCAGAAGCAATGGCAAAAGCAAATCAGATCAAGCCCATCTGCATCTGGGCTTTCTAGCCGTCCATTCACCTAGATGTTGGTGGACTACGGCTGCCAGCGTTCTCCACATTTACCAGTATTGGCTAGGGCTGATGGGAATTGAAGTCCAGGGGCACCTGGAGGGTTGCTTCCTCCTACATTAGAGTCACGGTTGGATGAGCTTCCCTCCTTCTGGGGGAAATGGAGCTGCAGTAATCATGATCACTGTGATAAGATCAGAACTTTCTTAAGTTGTGCCGGGTGGCCTGGAGTCCTTAGTAGAGGTGCGCAAATTTCAGTTTTTGGACTACAACTTCCAGGATTCTCTAGCAATCTGGACTGGTTAATTCTTGGAGTTGTCGTGGATCCCGTGGTCCTACTGTAATGTTGCACAGAAGCACAGCAACATGTATGTGTTTTATTATTATACGCTTGAAAGTTATACCTAACTCTAATAGGCACTTTTAAAGATTGCAGCTGACTTCACAGTATGCATCTTTCCTGTTTCCTTGCACGTTTATGGCACATACCACTAGTCTGTCTTCAAGGTGCCATAAGTTTTGTTTGTGTGTGTGTGTGTATGTGAGTATGCTCGAACCTTTTCAGTACTGATCCAAGAAATTTATCTGAATAGCCAGCTTTCTTTAATGCACCCAAAACATTACTCTAATCTTTTCCCTTGTAGAGGTGTCAAGGAACGCATGAAGCCCATATTCTGCCTTGTTCCTTAGTAAAGGGCTGTCTTCCTGAAAACTCCCCAGCCGAGAGGAAAGGCAGCAGGAGCTGGAGGAAGGCTGGGTGGCCCCCAGCAGCATGATTTCTGTGCTGTTGACCAGGATGATTGGAGTGTGACCTACCTGGAAGTTTACAGCAAGAAACTGTTGGTTATTGGCAACAGATAAGAACAAATACAAGCAACCGTGCCCGTTTTCAAGAGTTGTGCAGGTGTGGAAAGGTCGAATACCGATGCACCTCTCTTGGAAGTTTGGTACTGGCAAAAATCATTTGCCTTCTGACACTGCAACTGATAAAAATTTAGCCACAGTGATAATGCTAGATTTTTGTCCGACAGCAGAAATTTGAAATAGGGCTGGGTGGATCAGTCCAGTAAAGCACCTAATAGAGGGCAGGTAATGGACAGAGGGACGTGGTGGCGCTGTGGGTTAAACCGCAGAAGCCTCTGTGCTGCCAGGTCAGAAGACCAGCCATCGTAAGATCGAATCCATGCAACGGAGTGAGCTCCCGTCGCTTGTCCCAGCTCCTGCCAACCTAGCGGTTTGAAAGCATGTAAAAATGCAAGTAGATAAATAGGTACCACCTTGGTGGGAAGGTAACGGCGTTCCGTGTCTAGTCGCGCTGGCCACGTGACCACGGAAACTGTCTACGGACAAAACGCTGGCTCTATGGGTTGGAAACGGGGATGAGCACCGCCCCCTAGAGTCAGACACGACTGGACTAAATGTCAAGGGGAACCTATACCTTTACCTTTACCAATGGACAGAAGGACTCCAACCTACAGATGGGATCCCAGAAAGTTCTGGCTTTGACTTCCTTCTGCGCCTAAAGAGTGGTTTCGGCTGTTTCTGGTGGAGAACAGGTTCATCGGGCAATTAATATAACGATGAGCAAGTTTTCCACCAGGAGGTAGCAACCTTTGTTCAGTTGCCCGTCCTCTGCCTGTCATTGTGGACATGTGTGCCATGACATCATGGTGGGGTGCAGTTTGTAGATTCTGCTCCACATTCTTAGCTGTCTCTCTGTGCCTGACACAGTGACATCAGGCTTCTTGGTGCTTAATAGAGCTTTATTTCATTGCAGTATTAGGCGTTCATTATCTGAAGATGACGTTTCTATTGAGGAGAGATCTTGT
Organism: Intellagama lesueurii; assembly: GCA_037013535.1. Classification (NCBI taxonomy): domain Eukaryota; kingdom Metazoa; phylum Chordata; class Lepidosauria; order Squamata; family Agamidae; genus Intellagama; species Intellagama lesueurii. The sequence continues at coordinate 2,784,561 of JBAJHW010000011.1, forward strand.
CTTACTTTCTCTCATGGAAAGTCACCCCTCTCCCCCTTGCTGAGCATCACACACATTCCCTTCGCATGGTGCTTTTACTGTGGAATAGGAATCCTCTTAAAAAATATGGATCCTTGTCTGGCTCTAGCAGGTGTTTGGCAGCGAAGGCTTACGGACGAGAATTTCAGGCCTTGAGGCCAATTTTAAACTCCTGCATATGAAAAGCATGTTGCAGTGTTGGTTTAGATTAGATCACCATTGAGGTAGACTGTAGTTGGGGTGGGTGCAAAGGGGTAAGAATTACTCTGAATGAAACTGAATACAAATAATCGTAGTAACACAACGTTGAATAATTTAAATTAAAAGGAAATTCTGAGTCATCGTTCTCTTTTCACCAGACTTTCTTGAGACTACTTACTGTAAATAAAGGCTAGAGAGATAATCATCTCTCTCAGGAAATACGAGATTTGCCAGTGAATAGCGCTATGTAAAAGTGAAGCATTCTTATTAAACTACAGGTTTGGAAAAAGTATTGAATTATCTCTCCTTAGAGAGAAGGTGTATACATTTTTATTAAGTCACTGAGTGGTCGCTTTAAATGAACTGGCTCAGTCTTGTAGGATGCATTAACTATAAGCATGGCTTTGCTAAAGTATTTCTGGATGAGAGGGAGAGCCTGCAAGGAAGATAAACCTCTGTTTTGCTATTTTTGGTGCTTATTCATTCTATTTTTCTATGCTAACTTGTTTTCGGAGGGGTTTCCAGCTTCCTGCAACATGTGAAATGCTCACACAACCAGAGAATTTCTGTGCACTGTTTAGAGCAACATCATGTTCATTTGCCCTATGGAATCTTCATGGATCCCTAAGTGAACTGAGAGAATGCCAGACAACTGTGTCCCACAACCTTTGGCTTCCCAGATGTTTCAGATTCCAGTTCCAAGAAGCCCCAGCTAGAATAGGCAACTGTTGGAACTTCTGGGAACTGAAGTGCAAAACACTGAGAAGGCAAAAAGTTGGGAACCTAGAACAGTGGTTCCCAACCTTGGGTAACCCAGACGTTCTTGGACTGCAATTCCCAGAAGCCTTCGCCAACAGTTGTTCTGGCCAAGGTTTCTGAGAGTTGCAGTCCAAGAACCACCTGGGCTACCCAACGTTGGGAACCCCTGTCCTATAATGCACTAATTATTCTCTTAAAATTTGAGTGTTGTGGATTACTTTGTTACATTTTGGGAAATGATCAGCAGGTATGGCCAAAAGTTTGCAGAGTTGCAAATGTGCCTATTGTTACCTTTATTCAATAAGTAAGGGGCATGGGATCTGGTACGTTCATTTCTTAAACGTGAGTCAAAGAGAGTCCTGTGGACCACAAAAGGTGTTGCCTTTACCAGTCTGTTGGTTTGTGAACTTCTTCAGTACTGCAAAATACTAATATTGCTACTCTTCTGGAATTAGTTTTTCTCTTTGTTTGGTATTCTGTGGTGCAGATCCTTAAATGCTTTAGACTAAAAGACGGCATGTTAAATTTCATCAACAAGCAGAAACAACAGACAGTCTCTCCTGTGTCAGCATCTTTATGCACTCTCCATTCTATTGCAATGTGAGCTTTCTGAGGATGAGCAAAACATCTATACGATAAGGTTAGTGTTTACGATGCTCCCAGATCTGGTTCTTTCTGTTGTAGACTAACGCCCCTTTGGAAACAGTTGAAGATTTGTAAACTGATCTGACTTAACCATTGTTGGAGGTGAAATGGAAAGTTTGACTGACCGGTTTTGGCTGAATACAAGGAAATTTTTACTTGTTAGTGATAGATGTGCTTTCGCAAAGCCCTTTGGGGAGTACATATTCTATCTTGCTTCAATGCAGGTATTAAGAATATATTTCCTTTGGATAAGTCCCCTCCCCCACTGGCAGGCTACAGAGAGTCCTGTCTCATATTTAGATTGATAGAAAAACGTCTGCAGGAACGTGCTGCTAATGATGCTGTGGAGGCTGAGTTTATGAGCAGAAATTTGCCAATTATTAGGTTACTGTATAAATAATATAAAGGTGGTTTCTGTTTGTAGAAGGACTGAACATATGGTACCAGGAAGACTTCAGTTACCTCTGTCTGTGTCTCACCGAGATTTGGGGGTGGGGTGAAAATGTGCATTAATGAAATGTCATTTTCGCTCTCATTTCCAGATGTTCTATGAGGGATTTCCTCTCTGGTGCCATAATAACTTTGACCAAAGAAATCCACTTACAGGCAAAATATTTGTTATAAGTCATCCACTTGGAGGCAAAATACGGGTGTTTGCACTCACTTGTCACTTGCAAAGGGCAAATGCATCCAGGTGAACAGTGGGTGGCCCACCTCTTAGGGCACTGATAAGGCACGCAGATGATGGTGGAGAGGAATGGCAGGGAGAGAAAAGAGGAGGACAGGGCTGAGGCATCAGTGGTCCACTCTGTGTTTTTGGACTCACGTTTCTCTCGGTTTGACCAATAAGGAAAGGTGATGGAAAAAGTAATTATTTTCCAGTATGGGGACATGCAGGTTGACTGGTTAGTTATGTGCCGTCAAGTCGGAAATGACTTATAGTGACCCTAACAGGGCTTTCAAGGAGATATTTAAGGAGTGGTTTTACCAGTTCCACTCCCCCAGTGGGTTTTCATGGCAGAGCAAGGGATTCGAACCCTGGTCTCCAGAGTCCTAGTCTGTCATTCGATCCACTACACCATATTGGGTTCCACAAGTTGGCTGGTCCAGATCATGGATGATAATGATTTTTGCTTCGTGGTTCATTTCGTGCCCACCTCTAGCATAAAGCCTTACTCTCACCTGAAAACAAACATAAAAGCAGACATTTTGACATTTTAGCATTTCAGGAGCCCCGTGGCACCGTGGTTAAACTGCAGTCCTGCAGCCAAAACTCTGCTCACGACCTGGGGTTCCATCCCAGGTCACCGGCTCGAGGTTCACTCAGCCTTCCAGCTTTCTGAGGTTGGTATATTGAGTACCTAGTATGTAGCCTGAAGAATGAAATTGTAAACTGCCCAGAGAGTGCTTCAAGCAGAGTAGACTTTGGTCTAGATGGGTGGGGTATGTATAAATAAATAAATAAATAAATAAATAAATAAATAAATAAATAAATAAATAAATAAATGGATGGATGGATGGATGGATGGTCGGTCGGTCGGTCGGTCGGTCGGTCGGTCGGTCGGTCGGTCGGTCGGTCGGTCGGTCGGTCGGTCGGTCTATAAGCAGCACACTTTGCTTTTTAGCCCTGTATGTGTTGGGCCTTATCAAAGACTACATGGGAGAAGAAGAACAAGAACAAACACGAACACCAACAGGTTTTCCTCTGCTTCCTAAACCATGGATGTGAAACAGGTGTCCTTAGGGATGTGTTTGGGCTGCAGCACGCTTTAGATTTAGCTGGCATAGCCAGTGTGGAGAGCTTCTGGGACCTGCAGCCTGACAATCACCGGGCAACCTGTCTGTTCTCTTTCTCCCATCCAATTGAAAGGTGGGATGTGAGTGTATGAGGGAATGAATGTGTATCTGAAGTAGCCTGAAGTTTTTGAAAGTACAGTTATTCCTGTTTTCTGCCTCTGAAAAACATGAAATTCAGGCCTCCGAGCTCAAATGACAGAGAAATCAATATTTCGCTTGAGCCGTGTAAATAAAAGACTGACTCTACTGTTTGGAAATAGTTTGGTTGAAGGAAGGAAACATAGAACTATAGAACTCATATTGCTTTTGGAAATGTGAATGAGAGATGGGGTTAAGGTAGATTTCAAAAACTAAACAGTATTTCTTGGCTAAGCTCTCCTCCCCACCCGCTCGGCATTTCGTATAGATTTCTAAATCTTTTAGCCAAACTATATCTTGAGAGCACAATTAGCTGCTGATAAATATCAAAAAAGCTTAATCACTGGGATAATTTTCTTTTAAGGCACAAGGAAAAAAAAAGAAGTCATGAGAGTTCAGGTTTATTTGATCTCCAGGTTGCCGCATACATCTTGCCAAAGAAAATGTGTTTGTATTTAAAAAGGAATATTCTGAAGAATTGGGGGTTGGTGAGGGCTGGATTTTATAAGAGCCTGGGACAATGACAACTTCATATTTGTTTTAAAAAACCCCAAACCATCTCTCTCTTTCTCTCTCTCTCTCTCGGCTGTCTGGCTTAAGCCAACTCTTGCAAACATTTTTAAAACTTCACTCCACCCTGTCTCCTTGAATGCTGTAGGAAACTCCTACAGCATAGGATTTAGAGTTTGCAGACAGAAGTATTATTGAGCTGTGACTTCCTTGCTAGTCCAAGATGGTAAACCAGTAGCCCTCCACTTATTTTTGGATCACCTCTTTCACAACCCCTGATCGTCGGCCATTCTGTGGACAATGGGAGTTGGTAGCCCAACAGCCTCTATGTGACTACAACTTCCAAATTCCCTGGCTACTGGCCCTACTGCCCACCAGGTGGCTCTGGCTGTTGTATTTCAACAACAACTGACAACCCATGATTGACCCAGTGCTCATTTTAATTTACATTTAATAGATGGGTTGTAAAGTGTATAAATCACACAGGTGTGTCCGCCTGTTTAGTTGCCACAAGACAGAATGTCTGTCGTTCTCAGCCACTGTGGCTCTCACAAGTTGCTAACACAATCCACTTCATATTGATGGCGTGGGCGCACAAGCGTAGCCTCATATTAATTCCACATTAAGTTTTGACCATGCTTTTATTCCTCTGCTTTTGGCCTTCATTCTGTCTGTTCTATAGTCTTCCATTTTATGTTCTCCTGCTCTAGTAAGTTGAATTTATCTCTCCGAGTTTGTCTCCATGTTCACATTAATTCTGGCTTCATTTATCACTCACTTACTCCATAACTTCTTCCTCCTCCCATCTGCTATTTTAACTTGACCCTTATTTCATTTGTCCAGATGACATACTGAGAACTCATATCAAGCCAGAACTGACACATATTAACTGGAATCAGCCAGACCCATGTTTTATGCAGCAGCTGTTCCTGTTCAGAACCACTGACATGATCCCCCTGTTCCTCACAATAGAAACAGCCTGTCGGCAGCCAATACACTTCCTTAAAACCTCCACCCGCACACTTCAGACAACTAGGACAAAATCCTCAGTAGTACAACACCAGCTTTCCATGCAAGTTCTCAGGTTCATTCCCCAGCGCTTTTTGCTTTGTTTGTTATCTGCCGAGAAGATGCATCTCGCTTGTGGGGTGACCCTATGTGAGATACTTAAAGAGTGGATTTGCCAGTGTCACCCTCTCCAATGAGTTTCCACTGCTGAAGAGCGGTTTGAACCCGGGGCTCCTGAGTCTTACTCCATCACTCTAGCTACTGCGTCGCACTGGTTGTCTTGTGAAGGTTGGAAGAGTGTCTGGTGGAAAACTTGAGGAGCTGCTACTATCAGAATGGATGATGCCATGCTATCTGGGCCAATGCTTTGACTCAGGCTGCGAGTACACTGAGAAATGCTTGGGGTTTTGCTCCACAATTAGCACGGATGGATTTGAAGTATTTTTCATGGATGTCGTATCGGCATGGCCCTTTTTACTTCTATTTGGAGTTTTTCACTCTGCCACCAGGAGCTTCTACTTTTTATTTATTTGCTTTTAATTTTTTTAAAACACAACTACAATATACAACACAATATACTAGTTGCTTCCAAACTCACTCAGTTACCAACCTTTTACTCCCAGGTGTTAGAATAGGGCCTAGTGTTGCATTGTGTGATTGCAGCAATTCTGTACTTAGCCCTTGATAGATTGGTTTACAAATGTTTATCCGTGGGACTTTAGGAATAGTGACACTTGGTTCTGATTCAAAACAAACAAACGAAATACCCTTTCAGGTTCTGAAAATGACTTTGAAATCTGAAAGCCACTTAGCTTGACGTACCTTCTGACCCATTAGCTATTGATTTTGATAAGATGAAGGGCTGTGGTTTCTAAATGCTATAATCCTCGCTCCACTTCATCAGGAAAGGTTGCCTAGAGAGATGCTCAAATGACAAATGGTTGTAGAAATGCAATACAATTGCTCTGAGGATCTCCATTTTCTAAATTAGCTTAATTGCTTGTTCTGTACTTTTCAGTGGTTGAGACATTCTGACTCCCACAGGCTTGGGTCTACTTGAGCTGAAACACTGACAAGAGTGCCATCTTGAGTGCGCATTGCATCCTTTGATTAAAATGAAGCAACCGTTACTAGCTAGCTGCTGACTTGTTGCTTTGTGCTGTACCCCCTATGAAGTTGTGGATCTTTCAATTACGTTGCACAGCATTTACATCACTGTTTTTTCAGCGTGCTCTTCATTCATTGTTTCAGGAAACTCACAACAACCCTTGAAGTACCATGAACATCCAGTATTCTTAGGCTGAAGTTGGAAGTCAACAAGTCAAGGGCACTTGTCTTTGTCTACATAGACTATTCCAGAATCTTACCTGCTGTTCTCACAGGCAGCCCGGTGATGTTTGGGGTTTGGGGTGTTTTTTTGGCTACTATTCACATGAGCCCCAATTATTGGCCATGCTAGTGTTTATCTGAATTGTAGAACAAAATACCTTGTGGGAAGGGTGCTATATAGTCCCTCTTAGGCTGCTGTGTGGCAGCTGTGGCAGAAATGCCTCAAACGTTTGGTAGAACATCCACAACGAATGAATTTCTGGTCAACGACATGCTTTTTTGGTAGTACCAGCCTAAACTTGTAGTATATAACAATGCAACAAGCGTATGTTTGCAAGCAAATGAAAAATAAGTTAATAATAATAATAATAATAATAATAATAATAATAATAATAATAATAATAATAATAATAATAAACTGCAGAGCTGGAAGGGACCCTATGGATCACTGAGTCCAGTCCCTATCAGGGAGACACAGTGGGGAATTGAACTCCCAACCAGATCTAAGCCAGTGAGCTGTCTTGCAGTTGTTCTCTTATTAAAATGCATTTCTCCTGTTTAACCTTACTTCCTCTTTTCAGCAGTTTTGCAGGACATTATATTTTGCTTTTTTGCAATGCCACTTCCCAGCTTTGTCCAGAAGACTCCAACCAACCAGATGTCTCTAAAAAGGCCAAGAGCAGAGCTGTGGTTCCCGGAATGGAGACCTCCTTTGCAAATTAAACTTGGAAAGTTTTGTAAAGATGGGAAAGCTGCATGAAGAGTGGGCTTGATCAGGGCCTTGTAAGGTTTCGAGGAGAAATGTCTGCTGGAGGTGGATTTCCTGGCTGATGCTTCTAGCCGCTACCAGTCACCAGCTGCTCAGATTTTACTATCTGCTGCCTTCCTGCAGTCTGAAGACTATGTTGGCTTCCAACACCTTTGTGTTAAGGTTCCCGGATAAGTCAAAAATGAACTCATTCACCAGCTAGGTTTGTCCCCTCAGGCAGGAAGCATGCTGTGGCAATCTGTCAGGCTCCCTCGAGTCATTTTTAAAGGTAAAGAATCCATTCAAGGAGCTTGCCTTTTTCTGGTATCTGACTAGACTTGCAGTATGTATTAATCTTAGAGGCGTGTATTTGCAAGCAGATTGGAAGAAGCTGTTCTGTTTTTCCAATGCCTGCCTGTCTTCCTTCTGCTCTCTTGCAGTTCTTTCCCCCCTTTTTTATTGTGCAGTCTTAGTGCTTTATCCCCTAGAACTTAGTTGGTTTCCGTATTTATTTATCACTCCCCTTCCTCCTGCTACTGATGCTTCAAGTCTTATCTCTTAGTTATGGAGATTTCTTAAAATAAAAAAGGATTTCCTACTGTTAAAATGGATAATCATAATAGCCCTTAATGATAACCAGCATTTTTTTTTTATAGGCAGCTACTTCCAAGCTCTGAGCTATTAGGCTTAGTAGCCACTTGATAGCTCAATCCTTCATGGATTTCTCTAATCTCTTATTAAAATCACAGACATTGGCAAACATTGCAACTCGGATGGGGGAAGAGTGGTCCATAGGTTTGAGAAAATTGATTTAATTCTGATTATCACTTTCTTGGTTTCATCTGTGCTTTCTTTCTGTATCTGGGTCCCTTCATTGACCCAGAAAGAATCATGTAGTTCTCCCACCCATTGTTCAGCTTTTCTTAAAAAGAAAGAAAGAAAGAAAAAAGCTTATATCTCCCTCCCCCACTCCCCCAGTGACAGAGAAGTATAAGGGCACTTGCTTTGTTGCCTGTCAGGAGTTGCAGCCCCTTACCTCCCAACCCAAGTTCGGAGGTGCAGATGCAGCTGGCAACAGGTGTGGCAAAGAAGGCTTGATTGAGGACCTGTCCTGCCCTGTCCCCCTCACCTGCCTTGACCGGCCCTCCCTAAAAAGATTGCACTCCCAATTGGGACGGCTGCTTCCCAGCTGCTTCTTCAGACTCAGACTTTCACGGACTCCAGTGAAGTCAACTGGGACCCCAGTTGGATGGACTGTGCCCAGGCGGTTATTGCTGGAAACTCAACCCCTTGGGAACATGGGAGAAGGGGCCGTTTCTGGCTGACTCTCTGCCTTTAATAAAAGCTGCCGCAAGTGACCAAACCAAGCTGGAACCGATGGTATTGTTGCTTGGGGACTCCTTAGCTGCTGGGCTCACGCTGTTACTCTGAATGGCCTGATGCATCTGTGCTCAAAGCGGTACAAAGCGACGCTGCTTCTGTGGTTTTTCTTTGGGTAAAACGGAGGTGGTGAAAGCCAACTTTCTACATGTGGCTTGAATCCAGTTCTGCCTGAACCGGTTGACTTGGGCAAATTATCTGGCGCCCGTGCACTGCAGTGAACCAGAGAAAGGATTGGGCAAAACAAGACAGGGCCCATGAAAACCCGAGGCTAGATCTTAACAGCTTTCCTGGGAAAAGTGCCATACGCTAATTATTTTATACTGTATAACAATTTTCCAAATTCTGTCTCGGACAACGGCCATGTCCAGACAGCAGTTTTGCCCGCGGCTGCAGAGTTAATATAGCTTTCAGCTTTCTTGGTGATAGTGATGTATTTTTTCATCATCGTTATTATTATTTTTTTAATCCTCTCCCTCCCACCTTTTCTCCAAGAGGCCCAAGACAACATATTTTGCCCTTCTCCACCCAGTTTTACTCTCTTAAGAAAGCTGTAAGACGCATTATGGAGAACCACATGCTTGGTCCAAGATCACCCCTTGAGTTTCAAAGCTGGACAGGCGGCAAAGAAAGCAACATTATCCAGAATCAAGCAACCAGTCTGTCTAACTCAGAACTGTTTGCATTGGGTTGGATCCCGCATCTGCCTTCCATAGATGGATGCAGTGTACCTGTACTCATTTTCTAAGGGTCCCCTCCCCTTTGTGCCTGTGGCCAGCCTGTTCAGTTGGATCTTTTATCCTCTGTCATATTTTCAGTAAGCTGAGGGGTTGCCACATGGAAAAGGTGGTGAGGAAGTCTGTTTTATGCATAAATCCAACCCAGCGATGGACAGCTCCTTTTTGGGGTGGGGTGGGGTTAGGGTCAAATTAAACAAGACAGCACGTATGCTCTTCCATCAAGTGCTGGAAGAGTTCTTCTTGCTGCAGGATTTGCTATTCCTCACCTTCATAGCTTGCATTTAGCAGTGTTTTGCTTTGTGAAAGGTCTCTGGAAAGTAAACCCCATCCTATTTTCTGGGTCTGATTGCGGAGTTGAGGTATGCATTTCTGTTGCTAAAAAGGAAGCTTGTTAATTGCAGGGAAATATGCATTCCAAGTAATGTGTAATTTGACCCTGAGATCGGGCTCTTCTCCTAGTCTTGTCGGTAGACGCCGAGAATTGGACCTGGGACCTCCTGCATGCAGTGCAGATGCATTGTCACTGAGATAATCCTAAATAATTAGCTCTGCCACATGAACTGCAAAGACTTAATCTCAAGGATATGAGTAGCTGAATTTTATTAATATCTGTTTGCTTACATTTGGGGAAACGTGGAGTAATCTTCTGTCAAAATATGTGTGAACCCTCCAGCAAGATGTGACTAGTCTTGTCCAAACTCCTTGCTTCTCTTAAAATCTCCTTGGAAACTTCCTGTTGCATGTTCTGCATGAACGGAAACCTCTAATCCAGGTCAAATTCATGTTGGTAGCTTTGATGACACTGTCCAACCATCTCGTCCTCTGTCATCCCCTTCTCCTCTTGCCCTCACACTTTCCCAACATCAGGGTCTTTTCCAGGGAGTCTTCTCTTCTCATGAGATGGCCAAAGTATTGGAGCCTCAGCTTCAGGATCTGTCCTTCCAGTGAGCACTCAGGGTTGATTGTCTAGTTATTTATGTATAAATATGGTACAATTATGATCCAGTCATCCAAAGGAACTGGATGATGGATCATGAAATATAGGTGAACTGTGGACTAACCGTTTATGTCATATATAGGCTTATATATATGAGCTTATCCTACTTTCTTAGATTTACCTACCTCTTGGGATTGAGGTGACCATAAAATGGGGAATAGGAAAGTCAGGACATATCCTTGAATTCATTGGAGAAAAGGTGAAACGCAATTGCAACAAATAAATGCAAAATATTGTTCTTATTAAGGGAATGCGAGGATCTAGACAAGTCGGAGGTCAGCCCACGATGAGAGCCAGACTCTGAAGTGAAGTGAGACCTGGGGGGAAAAACAGCAAGAATGAGGTAGGAGGGACGTAGCAAGATCTTGAAGGCAATGCAGGAGGCAAATATCCAGTTCTACTCAAGCGGAGAGCCTTGCTGCTCCACTGAAGGGGCAGACAACCTCTTGCCTGCAGCTGAGGCCTTATATAAAGCTCCCGGGTCATTTGGGTTTGGTGCGTAGGGCAGCCAAGAAGAACTCTCAGGGGTGGAGTGCATGAATCCACTTAAGGGTTGAGCCTCTTGGCTAGGTTGCCGTTTGAACAAAGCCTTGACTCTTGATCTTTTCACAAGCCTGCGTGTTCAGATCGTTCTCCCCTGAGGTGGGGATGGGCTTAACAAGTGCTGAACCGAAACCGAGAATTTTCTGCTGGATTTAGATTTCACCACCCTCTCTCCTCCCTAATAAGGGTGTTTCCCCAATTCTGTCTTGTTTCATATTTAATGTCTGCAGTGTCCCCACAAATCCTTTGTGGAAAGCTGGCTGGGCTGTCGGGGTGCCAATTTGCCTCCTTTTTCTTAACGATCTGTGGGCTTACTTTTTTTCATTTAGGAGCCAAGTAAGAGAAACCCTTCCTTCCCCCCCCCCCCCGCCCCTCAGCTTGCAGATGGCAGTCATTTCACCTGCTGATTTGTTTGCCATGCAGCTGCTAAAGCCATATAAGAAGCTGCCTTAATACTAAGTGCTGGCCTGTGGACAGTAGTCTTAAGAAAATCAGGTGGAGCTTGAAATGTTTCTTTTTAAATGGAATTGTTGTTGCAGTGCAGGAGATCTCTCTCTCTGCAGCATAGGACATTGGTGTGATGGTTTTTTTCTGGATGGAGGTTTTGCAGTTTATTAGTTTATTCAAAAAACCTTTGATTTGCAAATGTGCATGTCCTTTTGAACGTCATTCCTGTGACTTAGAATTTAGTTGACAGTTGTGTTCTGTTTTATCCTTGCCAACTCCAAACGTCTCTTTTGCTTTATGCAAAGATACTGTGTTAACTTGTTTGCAACAACTGCCAAACCTTAACAGTTTAATAACCCACGCTTGCAACTGGGGGAATTTCTTTTTTCTAGGACTTGGCATGTAAATATCCCTGCTGTTGTAATGTGTAAACAAAGTCCTATTTCCTTATCTTTAGGGAGTGCATGGTTCAGATGAGTTAATAAATACGTTTTGAAGCCTCTCAGTCTTCCCCACTACAGATAATACTAATGGTTACAGCCGTGCTCTGCCAGTATTTTATAGGGTGGGTTCATCATGGGGCAAGCTCTACCATGAAACAGAGTGAGGAAAGTGCTTTGGATGGAAAATGAGGGACACGGAGCCAGGCATTTTGGGTGGGAGGTGGGACTAACTCCCAACATCTACTGAGCTCTGTCAGTTAGCTTGTTGCCCTCAGGGGCAGGATGGCAGCTCACCAAGGTTACTGGATATCTCTCTGTGCACAGTGGGGCATGGGGTAGCACCCGGTCCATTTCATCAGGCAGCAAAATGGCTTGTCTGCTGGTTATGGACAAAATTGGCTCCGGTTTCTCTTTCCTGTTCAGCAAAGATCTGTTACACATCTATCTAGATAACCTTTGGTGCTGGCTAGATAGCTCAGTGGTTTGAGTAATCTGGCTGTGAATCCAGATGTTGGTCATTCAGTTCCTCACTCTGCATCCCAGAAGAGCCAGCCTGGGTGGCCTTGGGCAAGCTGCACAGTCCCAGAGGAAGGGAAGGGTCAACCACTTCTGAGTATTCTTTACCTGAAAAGGGTTGACATAAGTCAGAATTGACTTAAGGGCACAAATATTGTGCATATTCAATAGTCCAGGCTGTGGCTATTGCTTCTGTTTGGTTTGCCTACACTTGGCAAGGTTAATATTGAAAACATTATAGGATTTGGAGAATGGGGAGGCGCAGACCCAACCCCCCAAAAAGCAGCAGTCTTGCATCATATCTCTTATGTTCCTAGAAATCCATGGAGAAGAGGTGAATATTAAACAAACTTGCCTACAATTAGTCTGTTGGCTCGGGAAGCTGATTTTACCTCTCATGAAAGCCCAGCGAGATGGTACATTTAGATTCTTCATATCCTTTCTCCCAGGGAGACACACACATGTGTCAAATGCTCTTCTGCCTCAGGCGTCAAAACGTCTTGGGACAGCTCCAAGATCTGTCAGGTTTAATTCAGAAAGTAGAACAGTTCCTATTTGTAACTGTGTTCCAGTTTATGTGAGGGGTTCAAAAAGGAGAGATTTGGCAAGTCCAGAGTAAAATGTGAAGCCCGCGAATTTGTCACACAACCCTACAGATCTGAAAGAAAAATGTTGTGTTCACATAATATATATTGCTGGGGCTGCTAGACTCTTGCGCTTGTCTGATATTTTTCTTGTAGCAGTGTGTAGTAGGCTGCTACTCTTAAAAAACAATTGTTGCTCTCTCTTCCCAAATTTTATTGGGTGCCTAATATTCAAGCCAGTAAAGATTGCAAGACTCTTTCCATCCTGACAGCTAACCCCCTGGGTTGAAATTTTCCAAGCTTCTGGATTGAATTCAGATGGTTGAAACTGAGTGCAGTCGACAGCTGTTAAAACTGATGGGAGTGGTGCCACTTTGCCTTCAATGGGATGCAGGTTGCTGGGACCCATAGTCTGCTATGGGTGGCTTTTCTCAACATGATGTGGGTTAAATTGCGTATCCTGTCCAATTTTCACTTTTCTGCGTTGAACATCAGCTGAGTAAGTTGCAACCAGAGTAGGCCCATGGACTCAGTGGAAACTCGATTCTCCCCTGACTCTGGTTCTCTGCAATTTGTACAAAATGCCTCCAATGTCCTTTGCTTTTGAAATGCAAAGCAACCACTGAGACAGAAGGACAGACTGACTGATGGCTGAGCAAGCTGCAAGCAACCTATCTAGGGCTTCAAATTCTTCAACAAAGCAGCTGTTTTATCCTGGTTTTTGGTAATTCCTGCGAATTTGAGCCATTGTGCGAGCTCTGTTGATTTGTGCAAAGGGAGGGGGAAAATAATTTTGCACAATAGCAAAATTTGCTGAAAACATGTTTCTCGCCAGTGTCAGAGGTCTGCGGAGAGTACCCTGAAATTCCTCACCAGGGAAGTTACAAGTGTTCCAGTTCTCCTGGGAAGATGAGGATGAGATATGCGCGGAACTAGTTTCGACTGGATAGTTGTGGTTTTGGTATAAAACAGGGACTTGATATTGTTTCCTCTGCCACGTGCAACTGGGAGGCATACAGTTAGGAGCTCTCAAATATTTGGGACTTCTCTTTTACAGCAGTCGTAACCTGATCCCGTCTCATCTTTTGCAGACAAAGGCAGAGCAGCCCCAAGGTGCGTACTTCCTGCCCGAATTTGCACTGTCTCCACAAGGAAGTTTTTTGGAGGACACCACGGGAGAACAGTTCCTTACCTACCGCTACGATGATCAGGTTTGTCTGCCGAATATGAAAATGACGGCGTGCCTTTCATCTTTTGCAGGGAGAGACTTGGACATCTGCGATCACAAAGCAGAGTATTATCTAATGTCTGGTGCAATATTTTTAAAGGGAACCGGGCCGTAATGAATAGCGGTTAATTTTATTCCTTTTCACCGAGGATCTCCACCCTTCCCAAACATATGAGTTTTACGAAGCAGGGGGTAATGTTAAAAAAAGGCAAATGTCTATAAAAATGCAACAGTTCCACCCATGGACCAAACAGCAGTCAAAACTCAAAGCAAATATTTACAGAAAGGATGTGGCTAATGGAAAAGGCTTACGGAAAGCCATCGGCGTAAAGAACGGATAGGGTCGGTTCAGATGTAAAACCTGGTTTGTTGCTTCTTGAATGGACTTTAGCTGTGCACGCTCTTCTGACTCTCGTGTAGAAATCAGAATTTTATCATAACGTTTGTGTGTGTGTGTGTGTGTGTATGATAAAAATAATTTATCATAAAATAATAATAGATATTCATTTTACTATTGACATACATTTTATAACCTGTTGTAACATTTGTGTTTGATACAGCTTTAAACCCAAACCCGTATCACAAAATTCGGAGAAGTGTGAAATTGGAAACAGAACTCTGTCCTGCTCTTCCCATTAGTTCAAGGGAGACTAATTGTGACTGAAGCTCTTAAACATTCCTAGATATCTTTTGGGATTTTTCCTTTTCTCACCCCAAATCCTTCGCATTTACTTTCTTAACAGATTTCCGAATGTTGTTCGTTAACAGTTGACAAATATAGTCATGAAATGTATCAATGTGCATGTGATTGTTTCACAGTTCTTCTGTTTTATTTTAAGGTGGTTGAGAGGAAGGCCTTTAAAAAAAAAAGTGAAATTGCAGAGGCAGTGGGGTAGCCATGGGTGAAGAAGGAGGTCTGGAAAATAGCAAACCACATTTCGTATAATTAGACCAGCAATGCGAACTCCAGAAGCTCTAGATACATTACAGTCAACATGGAATCTCGGGATATTCTCTGCAAAGATGTGGCAAAGAAAGCAACATGAAAGAGACCCTATTAATCTTGGCAACAGATCTAAAGTAAATCTAGGAAGTGTGTGGCCTGGTGTGGAAATTTACTCATAACACAGTGTGTGCCCCAGAAAATCTATTGAACTCAAGATCAAAATAACAGGAACTGCATTAATGAACATATATAGGACGCAGCTGATGCCATTTGAATAATACAGAGCTTTTCAGGCAAAAATAATAATGGAAAAGTGAAAGATGAGAACTCTTATGGCTCTCACTGCTACATCCTTCTGGATTCAGGTAACTGGAAGCCCTGTTGTTGGGGAGCAGCCCTTTTCAACATACATGGAGCGGACAAGTGGAAATAGGTGGGTGTCATAGGACCAGATTTTTGTTCTACAGAGCTTAGAAAATTACGGAAAAAAAATAATTAGTCGATATTATAGCCACAAGGACTCCAGAAGCAGTTAGTGACCTCAGGAAATTAGCAAATTTCTTCTCTCTGAAAAATCAGCCTCTAGACTGATCACTTGCTTGTAAATTTCAGGTGGGTTCGTCCTTAAGTTGGTGCCACCAACTTCTTTAAAAATTGATCAGGGGAGATCCCTTGCCCTGTTAATGCACCCCTCTCTGCTTTTTAGGATGTTTGTGGCCTTTTGGAGGTTGTAACTCACCCCAGCCAGCATAACGATGGGTTAAGGATCATGGGTGTTGAAATGCAGTGATACCTGGAGAGCCACAGGTAGCTCAACCCTCCTGCAGAGAAAGGAGAACCAAGTGCTTAATCCATTGCTTTCCCTGGGGGTTTCTCCTTCAGGTGAGAAGTACCCTGGTCTAAACACCTGTGAAAGCAGTAACTCATGAAACTGCAAAGCACAACTGCACATTTCTGACAGACTTGTTAAAAGCGGGGAAAAATCCATTTTTTGATCGGATGGGTTTTTAACCAAATGGAGCAACATTTTGATGACAAAGAAATGAAGCGTGACTTAATTGAGAGCCTGCAGGGCATATGTCAGTGCTGAAAGAAGGTAAGCGAGCATGATCCCTGACTGGAAATACCTGTTAAGGTGGTGGAGAAAATTTTTCCCATTTCCTTTACTTAAGGCTGGGTTGAAATCAAAGCCTTGGAATACAGGCAAAGCCAGCATTTGAGTGAAAGACTGGACCATGGTTATGGTTCAGTCCTTGATAATTTGGCAGTGTGGGTGAAATGTGGGTGGGTGTGCTGTCCCCCATAAAATGTGGGCATGCTGCTGTCTTTTTCTTCTCACTCTTTTATCTAGAGTTTTTTCTTCTTCTTCTGCATTTGGATAGTAACTAGAGATGGGCACGAACTGCTGGTTTGGTGGTTTGTGCTGTTTGTTTCTCAGCTGAACAAGTGTTTCCCGCTTCTGAGCCCCGCCTCTGCCCGTGGGCACCCACTCAGAGGCAGTGTCCAGAGGAGGCAGAACAGGGAAGCCAGGATGCTGCCTCTGAGTGGCCACTTGCTGGCAGAGGCGGGACTCGGAAGCATCGAAGACCTGTTTAGCCACTAAACAAACCAGCATGAACCACCGAACCAGTGGTTCGTGCCCATCTCTAGTAGCAACATTTCTTGGAAGGTGCTTTAGAGATAACTACTGAGAACTAATACTCCAAATAAGAGAGATGGGCTAACGAGGAATCCAAAGGTATGTGGAAAATAAGGAGGGAAACTTCTGAACTTCTTATTTAGTGCAGTGGGAGCATCATTTGCCTCTTCATCTCATATTTGGGTTGCCAGATATGCTACTGGTTTCTCCTCTTTGTCTTGGCCTTTCTTGTTACACTGCATGAACTGAGGATATCTCCAGAGTACATCTGAGGGTAAGCTCACTGGTTATTTCAGGGCAGTTTTATCTCTCTCTCTCAGGCATTGCTTTCTGGTTCTCCCTGGTCTTGTAGACCAGTGGTTCCCAACCTTGGGTCCCTAGATGTTCTTGGACTGCAGCTCCCAGAAATCTTGGCTAATGGTGAATGCTTCTGGGAGTTTTCATCCAAAAATATCTGGGGACCCAAGGTTGGGAACCACTGCTGAAGAGGGAACTCTAATATCCTGGGATGTGTCCGTTGAGAGAAGAATGAAAAATAATAACCATGATTTGCAACAGAGACTGCGCCTTCAGGCTAATACCACACTTGGCTGCCCATGCGCAGTGTGTTCCGTTATCTTTTAGTCTACAGTTTTAATTTAAATCACATTTTTTCCAAGACAGTAATTACATTTCACCTCCTTATAGGCGACGGGAAGATGTTTTTTACATAATGTAATCTGGACAGTCATTCCAGAGTTGGTGTGTAACCTTGTTTGAAAATAATGCTGCTACGTACACGTCTTTCAAAGAGTGTTTGCTATCTTAAAAGGCTTAAATGTTAGTTTGAAATAAGAGGCGAGTAAAATATTAACTGGGACAATTTGTACTCTGTTCTGCTGTAGGCCTATTGCATATGGATACATGTTCTCCACTCATACTTCGTTATGTTCTGCTTTGATCGGGGAAGAGTGTGCTTATATTTTAAACCAAGGCTGTGTAAAGCCATTTATAAGCAGTCTTGCTGGTGTTTAGAGTCTCCATACAGATGCAAAAGGTTTTCAGCCCTATACACGCTCAATAACTAGCAGCTTGCTTAGGGTGTGAAGTGTGGGGAGAAGAAAAATGAATTGCCAGGAGAATGCAGGGCCTGTTTCATAGCAGAAGAACAGTTCAAAAAGCAGTCCGCTCCGGTAGCCGTGTTAGTCTGTGCAGACATGAAGAAACAAAATAAAAACAAAAGAACAAGAGACAAAAATGTGGTGGCACTGTAAAGATGAAGTTTTAGAAGAGGTAAACGTGTTAGTCTGTGTAACCAGATCAGGCAAAATCCAAAGAAATAAAAGAAAATTTTAAAAAGAGACAAAAATATGTGGCACCTTAAAGACTAACTATTATCTTTTATTGTGAGCTTTCGCGGGCAAGTCCACTTCGTCAGACATATGGGGAAAAATTGAATGCTGGATAAAGTACTAATTACACAAATAAAACTTACTAAATATTCGTTGGCTCTAGGAGTCTTGGGTATTTAGTTATATCTCACACGCAGTGATTTGTGGCCTGTGTTTGGTGTTAGGCTGTGAACATTCTTTCAGGAGACAGAAAACAGATGACAGGCATGAGCAAAAGGAGGAGAAGAGGTGGGGGAGTTTGAGGACTGTTAAAAACTCATGAGGGAGGGGGAAGAGTATATTAAAAGTAAAAGAAGATAGTAGAGGAACCACGTGTATTAATGTAGGGAATATTGGCAGTTCTTACCTTTAAGCCTCGTGATGAGAGTCTTCAACCCCCTCACCTCTTCTCCTCCCTCCCTTTTACTCATGCCTGTCTTCTGTTTTCTGTCTCGTAGAAGAATGTTTACAACCTAACACCAATGAATATTTAGTATGTTTTACTTGTGTAATTGGTATTTCATCCAGCATTCCTTTTTTTCTTATATGTCTGAAGAAGTGGACTTTGTCCACGAAAGCTCACATTAAAACATAACACTTTGTCTTTAAGGTGCCACAACGTTTTTTTCTCTTGTTTTACTTTTTGTTTTGTTTTGTTTCTTTGGATTTTGCCTTAAAGACAAACTTGTATTTTAATGTGAGCTTTCATGGATCAAGTCTGCTTCCTCAGACATAAGAGTGAGGTTATATGGCTGTTTTATTTATACAGGGCTAGACGTATACAGTGAGGATACAGAGAATGGACAAAATGACAAGGGTGTGTTAGTAAAGGCTATAAAGCTGTGAATAATGTCACTTGTCAGTCTATGGGGTAACAATTGCATAGTGACGCAAGTGGCGAACTGTGTGAATTGGTGTAGCATTTCACACTTGGCAATAACTTAAGAACTCTTGACTAATATTCAATTCTTTTAAAGGGATCTCCAGCATCCATATATACCTTATCCCAGCTGTTTCCTTTTTCAAGTCTCATTTTGTAGTCCCCCCTCCCAAAAAAAATATGGCAACTTCTAATTCATTCAAAGAGTGTCCAGGTAGATTGAAATGATCTGAAACCAGTTTTTCTATATTGTCATTTCTGATGCCTGATTTATGTCCATTAGTTCTTTTGTGTAGAGATTGTCCTGTTTGTCTTATCTAGAGAGCAGAGGGGCATTGTTTGTAAAGGATGGCATAGCATGTCAAAAATATAGCATGAAGAGCTGAGTTCAAATCCCTCCACTCATTGACCAAGCTCACTGACTGACATTTGGCTGGTTTGCAATCTTCCAACTCAAGTAATGCTTTTAAAAATACATATTCTTTGGAAAAGTTACATGTGCACAATTATTAGAGACAGTGCTAATTCTCTGCTGACCTTGCACGAGCTGTAGCAGGCAGCCATCCAGACATAAAATGTCATGTGTTCGAGCTAAAGCTAATACATTATTGTAGTTCAAATTTGCTGGCCGATAGCTCAGTGAGTTAGGTCTCTGGTTGCACAGCCAGAGGTTGGGAGTTTGATTCCCCACTTGGGCCTCTGGGGAGAAGAGCCAGCCTGGGTGGCCTTGGGCCAGCTGCACAGCCCCAGGGTGCCCCTAGAGGAAGGGAATGGTAGCACACTTCTGAGTACTCTCTACCTGGAAAACCCTGAAAAGGGTCACCATAAGTCAGAATTGACTTAACAACATGCAGTAGTAGTAGTAGTAGTTGTTGTTGTTCTTGTTCTTGTTGTTGTTTCCAATTTAAATATATGCAAAGTAGGTTTCGAATAATTATGACTATAGACTTCCCTGATCAGAAACAAAGTACCTTCTTTTATACCTTAAAAAATCTTACAGCTTTTCAAATGTCTGGACAGCTGTCAAACAGTTTAAACAATTTGCAATAAAGAACCCGTTAATTTCTTTATTTTGGATGCTTTTCTTCATAACAACCCTACTTTGATTTTTGCCTCCTGGTTGTTACAAGAAAGTGGTTATTCTCTCCCCCCCCCCACCCATATTTTATTAGTTTTGGAAAGCTTATGTGTTCTTGTTTTGTTGACACTACAGAAGAGCGGCTTCCAAGTAATAAAATTGTTCCAGACCACCAACAATGGACACTGAACAAAGTCTTTTGGGCAGGTCTCTACACATGGCTCCTCTTTCAGCATACATCTTTGCTGAGTCTGTCAAATCTAGAACAGCGGCCCCCAATGTCTAGCTTTCCAGATGTGTTCAACTATGACTCCCACTGGCTGTGGAGTTTGGGAATTGTAGTCCAAAACATCTGTCGTTTCTACATTAGGGATGATTGGATAGCTTACAGCTTTTCAGCCTTGTCTGTTTTTCAGCAGTTGTCACTATACAAAAGGTAGATTGGAACTACATGGTATTGAATTGCCTCCCTCTTCACCCTATTTCAGGGACGTGGTGGCGCTGCGGGTTAAACCGCAGAAGCCTCTGTGCTGCAAGGTTGGAAGACCAGCAGTCGTAAGATCGAATCCACGCGACGGAGTGAGCTCCCGTCGCTTGTCCCAGCTCCTGCCAACGTAGCAGTTCGAAAGCACGTAAAAATGCAAGTAGATAAATAGGTACCACCTTGGTGGGAAGGTAACGGCGTTCCATGTCTAGTCGCGCTGGCCATGTGACCATGGAAACTGTCTTCGGACAAACGCTGGCTCTACGGCTTGGAAATGGGGATGAGCACCGCCCCCTAGAGTCAGATACGACTGGACAATTTGTCAAGGGGAACCTTTACCTTTACCTCACCCTATTTCTACTCTCTGTCTCCTCAAGGTTTTGCTCAACCCTTCTACTAAGAAAATTGAACCTCTGTGGCCGTTCTTTACTGTTTTTATCAGCATCTTCCGTTTTCTCCTTCTTTTCCTCCTTTTCTTCTTGTTCACCCCTTGATCTTCATGATTTGTCTCTCCTTGCTTTCACTCTTCCAAGCTGACTTTCTGTCATCTGTATCCTATTCCATTTTATTTCCGGAGTTCTGTCACCGATCCTTTCTTCCCATCACTCCGTTGTGGCTTTTAAACTTCGCCCCACTTTTCCCCCCATCCTTTTGTCTGCGGCCTTTAAGAAGCATGTGATTTCTCTTGCAATTATGTTTATTAGTTGTGAAAACTCTTGTTCAGTGTGAAATGTGTACCGTCTTTTATTCTAAGGGCCTGCACAGCATTTGTGTTGGGTCAGATGTGATTCTCTGAGAATTGATGGGTACAGTCACTACGCTCAGAAAAAGCTTGTCTATCCCTTGATCGTTGCATCAAATAACAATTTGCATGTGTGAATCAGCCAGTTTATGTAGAACATTTGACTGGGGTCCTGTATCAGCTAAACCCAATACCCAGTGAAGACAAGATATGTGTGCAACACTTTGTTTCCATATGTGGCATCCTTATTCTGCTCTTTCTTTCTTTTCATTTCTGTACATCACCACTGAACATTATCTGATTCATTAACCATGGTTTCCCATTGTGTCTCAGCTCAGAAGCTGTGATTACCAAAACATCCGAAGCCATCTTCAAAACATAACTTTAGTTCCTGTTTTGTTTGGCACCTGGTAACTTTAGTTTCCCAGGTCAGGTGAAACAGGGAATGATAAGGAATTAACCCAAGAAGTATTTAGCCATGATACTTAAAGGAGGCAAAGGTGCCACACGATGTAAGGAGGCTTATATAGACATCTAAGCCACCATAACGCCAGTCCTTCCCAACCTGCTTCCCCATACGTGATGGCTTAGAACTTCCATCATCCCCAGCCAACGTGGCCATTGAGGACAGGGGATGATGGATGTTGGATGATGAACATTGTGGAAGACTACCACAGGGGAGAAGATTGCTTTTGACAGTGTATGAGGCTGGAATATACTTCCTTAAATTTTACAGTTTTTACCTGAATCATCCCGAACTATGCAAATATAGTTATAGGAAATAGATTTTTAAATACATGCATACACGCACACACATTCCTGTCTCCAAGTGCTCTGGAAAAAAATAATAGAAAGAAAATTGATCATTTGCTATTCGTTATGACAGAAATGTTAAGACTCTATGAACAAATGAATAGAGAAGATTAGTTCTTTAATCAGCCACAATCTGTTTTTGATTTGTGGTAGCACTGTGGGAAGAGGAAGGCCAGGAAATGCGAAGTTATTCTTATGTCATAGATAGATATGGCCTAAATCAAGACTGATGGTCTTGGTTCAAAAGAGGGTGTGTGTGTTCTTTTACTTCTTTTTGGGCTTCCCAGTTGGCCAAGTTTTGGTTAACTGCTTGTGGGCCGTGTGTCTGGTGTGTAATTCAAGCAATGTGATGGAACCCTTTGAAAGCATTTGACTTAGAAGTTGGCTGTGACAGCTAAACGTAGTGTCTAATTTTTACATGCGACTTACATGAAACTTCATTTAGCTTAAGATGTCAGCAGGATGTCAGCAGGCTTACCTCAGTGGTGCATAATTCAGAGGATGAATATAAAGAGAAGAGCAAAATTACCCCCTTTAATGTCTGGTTTGATCCTACTTCAAACACAGAAGAAGCCAAAGGACAAGGATTTCATGTTGCTGGTTGGGCATATGGGTACCATACATTATCGCTAGCTCTTTGACTATCTTAACAACACACAGCTTAATATGGAATAAGGTCTATTGAGGCCCAGGAGAAAGAGGAGGGTTTTTTTTTTCCCTACCCAGAAAAAGAAAAAGCTATGGGATGTGTCTTAAGACAACATGGATTGCTTCTCATTATTTTTCAGTGTGGAATAGCAATGGGTATCTTGCTAGTCAGGGCAGTGAGGGGGGTGTTGATCAACTGAAATCAACTGGAAAAAAAAAAGATTTAGCAGGAAATGAGAGGTTTGGACAGGAGGGCCTGGCATGCTCTGGTCCATGGGGTCACGAAGAGTCGGACACGACTTAACAACTAAACAACAACAACAACGAGAGATTTGGGAGAGGACCTGTCATGGACTACAAAATGGGTAAAGAGCTCTGTCTGGATTCCCTTACAGTTACAGTTACACCACAGAAGGAGATAAGTTCTCCTCCTTTGATTTGCAACCATAGTATAACTTAGTTATGTCTTAGTCATGAACCTGTCCGGATATTGCGATCTTGAGGAGGGGCCCCTTGAGATGACTAGCACCTGTGGAGACCGGCATGATGCACATGAAGGAGAGGGTGTTCTCTTGTGTTGCCCCACAGATCGTGGAAATGCACTCTCTGCAGAGTTGTGATCAGTTCCTACCCTTGTTGTTTTTCACAGGGTGGTGAAAAGCCATCTTTCTTAACTGGCTTACAAAACCATGTAATTTTTATTGAGCTGATCTTAACAGTCTCACTTACAGACCAAGTGGATTGGATTTTATTGGTTCTTACGAGCTGAATCTGTTTTCTGTTTGCTTGTTTTTATTCTGTTCCATGATATTTGCAAGCTGCCTCGAGCACTAATTTGTGATAGACAGCTGGGGGGGGGGGGGGATGCAGTATTTAGTATTTAATAATAGTAATAATAATAATAATAAAAACTAAATACTAAATAATAGTTAATGCAGAAATGAAATTAATCACAAGAAACCAGTTATATAAAAGTAGTTACGTCCAAACTCCACTTATTGTAGCTGTGCATGCTAGCTGTGGCTGAAAGCCAATTTATTGAGTCAGTCCCTGGAATCAGCATTGGCTTGGATGATGGCCAACAGACCAAGCTCAGTCCCAAGAAGATTGAGTGGTGGGCGGTGAGGCTGAACTGGGAGGGCAGCGTTCAGCTTGTATGGGCTTGGGTTGCAGTGTTCTTTGAAACATCAGGCCAGCAGGCAGGAGATGCTGATCCACCCACCTCCGTTGGTTGGAGGCTAAAGCAACATCCATGGCCTGTGCCATCTTCCACAATAGTACAAAAGCTGCAGCCGAACCTTGGGAGGCAGAGATCCTAGCAGGACATTTTAGGACTGCTTCACACTTTATAGGACACCAACCTTTTTCATGGCTGCACTGGAATTTTTCACAGCAAATGTATAAAGTGTGAAAAGCTTGCATGCATTTCCCCTCCTTGGACTTGAGCCCAAGGGAACCCTGCTGACCACAGATTCCTCCAGCAGGTGTCAAATATGTATTCAAGAATGTGCACCCACTCTTCTCCGTTTTAAATTTTTGCTAGAGGAGCCAGTGGTGTAATGGCAGCATATGCAATTACCGGCGAAAGTGCGAAGCAGCTTTTGTTCTGTTTTCATCTCAAGAACCCTGTCAATTTAGATAAATTTCCAACATATTTGGTTAGCCAAGGGAATAAACAAATCCTTTGTGTAAAGGTAAGCCATTTGACGTTACAGTTTGTTTTGGCTGCTGAGAAACATCTCAGTATTGCCCAGGTCCCTTAGAATCCATCATTCAATGAAATATTCTTTTGATGTAATCTCATTGCTGCACAAGATGGTCGGGTTCCCCCACCCACCCCATGCTTTCCTTTGTCTTTTTCATTTCTTTTCTCTCTCTCTTTTTGCTACCCAATGGACTGCGTGGAAAAACTGGAAAGGAAGGAAGTTTAGATGGTTTGTTAAAGTGGATTTGGGGAGCAAACACTCAAAAGACTGACTAATTTGTGGAAATGTGGTTACAGACTTTGGAGGAAGGGTCTCCTATGTAGAATAAAGCTTTAAAATTATGCAGGTGATTAAATTACTTGAGAGACTCAAAGTAGAAAAGTCTTTGAAACTCTGGAATCTGATTAGATTCCTGAGGCATTATGTTAAAGGCTAGTATGGATCACACAGTAAATGGCCCCCTTAGCTAACTTGTGTGATACAATAGTGGATTTTTTTAAATAACAAATTAGTAAGCTAAAACCACGTCTTTCTGTATCCTAACTAATTCGATTTGCTTTTAGCTTCAGGCAAGCACACATTAAGTCCATTCTCTGTTTACAGGAGGCCATATGGACTTTGGAAAATTGAAAACATTTGAAACGGCCCTTTTTTTCTACCTCTTTTTTTTTGGGGGGGGGGGGAGGAAGGAAGAGTTCCTCCTTTATTAGATTTGATGTCCTGCCCCTTGGGACCCTAAGGCCTCTCTGTTATAAATCAGACCCAGTTATGTAGAATTTTTCATACTTGTCACATGCTTGGCTTTTTGAAAATAACACTTAAACCTTGATTCCACAGGGATAAGGGGGTCATTCTGGTTAGCCAGAGTTGAAAACAGAATCTCGGATTAGATAAGCCTCTGTCCCAGTCCTGCCAAACTCTTGCACGCTTGCGGTTTTTTGGGGAGTGGGAGGAGAATAAGGAGGAGAATAATGCAAAACAACAACAACAACACACACACACACGAACAAGAAACACACCTTCTAGAGCAGGGTTTTAAAGAGTTAGGGCTGCAGGGTAAAGGTTATGACAATCCCACAGCTACCTGGTGCCTCTGATAGAATTTAGGCAAAAAGTTTGGAGGAGCATGAGATGTAAAGACATAAGAGGTTGATTTCGTGTTTTCCTGTCTGCTCCTGTTAGATTAAGGAACAGAAATCCTATTGACTGCAGCTTAGGAAGGACCGTTGGCCATAAGGAACAGACTACGACTCTGGAGTGCAGGGTTCAAATCCCCACTCAGCCATGGAAACTGACTGGGGGAGTGGAACTGGCGCGCGCGCGCGCGCACACACACACACACACACACACACACACACACGAATATATGAAAAATGCCCAGCGTAGTTTTAATTTAATTCAAAGAGCTAGGTTTTAGGTTGTTGGACCCCAATGTCTGTTGTCAAGAAAGCAGCAGGACAAGGTTGATCATGTTATGATTTAATTTAGAACTAACTTACATTTTGTTGACAACATAGTTCATGGTTCTTTTTTTAAAAAGAAGTATTAAGTGCAGGGTGTAAGTTTTCGGTATTTCCTACCACTCACAAAAAGACACCATTAATTCTGACATCTGTTTTTAACACTTTCCCTCACATTTTTGGATGGCTGCCTGCCCAATGCTGGAAAGTGACTGAGGGATCAGGCAGAGATGGCCTCGGGGTCCATTCCCAGCTGGTACGACATCTGGAATGTTATATATTGTGGATAAATTCAGAGTTATAGTTTAATAAGATTGGTATTCAAGCAGTCGGCCTACAGCAGAGGGAAAGACAGGAGAAATGACAATCTGTGCTACGAACGCAGCTATACTGAGGCGTCTGAAAAATCATTTTGGAAAGACCTTCTTTTTCCATTTGGCTGGTCCGTCTTTTTGCTACCATATAATTTTTCATTTCTTTATTGATTTGAAGCTTTACCAGATAGACAGTGAGATCATATTTGTAATAGATCCATAGCCTTATCTCTCTGGAAAAGAGTGTGTCTGAAATTATTCTTTTTTTTATTATGATTCTGTTTACTTTGAAGGCCAAAAATATACCTTGGTGTGAAATTGTTTATTGAGTTTCTTTTTCAGACACCTGTTTGTCATTTTGAGTGAAAACAAATATACTGAATACAAATATACTGAATTGAGTGAAAGCAGAATATACTGAGCTGTGATAATATGAACTACAATATTCATGGAAACAAACATATTTTTTTACAAGTTTAGCTAATTCTTCCATATCATAAGAAATTTTGTCCAAGATGATGCCTTACTAGTCTTTTATCTAAGTGCTTTGTTAAATGGGGCAGTTTGACCTAAAAATTTGCACTTTGTCCTAAAATTGCACATTTTTGTGCATTCCTAAAACATGCATTTTAGTCTGTTTTATTAAAAAGAGAACTGTGTCACGGTAGCAAAAAAGTGAAGGATAACTGATTTTCCAGATGTTTATCTGTCTGAGAATCAGGTCACTTTGCTTAAAAATATGAACCTGCTCTTCCCAGGACAACCCTGTTTAGAACTATTCGAACATCACTTAACCGGCCAGCGTTAAGTGGTTGCCTTAACAGCATTTCTGTCTTGTTTGAATTGAGTCTCATTTTACTGGCTCTCATCCGAGTACCAGATCTCAGTACCAGTTCAAGTAACTCAATACCTTACCTATGTTTGATGGAAAGAAGAGAGAGAGAGAGCTGAATGTCGTCTGCATTAGTGTTCGTAATTTATTTTAATATCTTGATGTACGATAGAAAATAATTTTTAAAAATGCAGTCATAAAAAAGTATGTACAGCAGCCTGTTCAGTTAAAGACCAGGAATAATAAAAAGTACATTTTTGTTTTGTATTAGAAGGACATCAAAGTGGGCCAGATGGGCTTCACTGGGGAGGGAATTCTGGAAGATGCAAGCTTCTTGTTTTTAATCTGCCCCAACTCACATGATGAGACCTCCAGAGGAACTGTGCAACTTGCCCAGGGCTACCCAGGCTGGCTCTTCTCCCAGGAGGCCCAAGTGGGGAATCAAACTCCCAACCTCTGTCTCCGCAGCCAGATCCCTAAACCACTGAGCTATCCACCAGTTAATAACCATCTTATACCTACAGAACTGGAAGAGACCCTCTGGATCATGGAGTCCAGTTCTCGTCAAGGAGGCCCAGCGGGGAATCGAACTCCCAACTTCTGTCTCTGCAGCTGGAGACCTAAACCACTGAGCTATTCAGCCAGCTTTTGGGTTTGTTATGCCTCCTGTTTAGGAGGGATATTTTCTCCAAGCATTTTAAAAACTAGCCTCTTTCACCTCTCAAGTTACCTAACTTGAAACACTTTCCTTTCTTTTCCCATGAAATTGTTTTCTTGGATTCACATTCATGCCTTCGGATTCTTTTAAGTGAGACAGATTTAGCAATAATGGAATGTCGACATAAACCCAAACATTATTTGAAGAAACAACATTAAGTCAATGGACTACCAAGTTCTTACATATAAGAATTTTTGGATGTGAGCATAGCGCAAAGTGAAATGTTTTTCAGAGAGAATATGTAGATAGCTGTGAGCTTAAATATAACTCATCCAGTTGGAAAGAACATCAGGATGGAGGCAGGAACTGTTTGCCTCTCTTATATTCTTATATTGCTCTTGCATGCTATTGAGAACTCATAAAGCTGAGATGGGCTATATGATACGGTGCTCCAGGAGAAGAATCTAAATGGACTCCAACCTCCATAGTGGTAATACATAATTTTAGAAATCAGTAATTAAATTTAAGTTATATTGCAGGTTTGAACATTAAATGATTGCAATATCTGTCGTCATGTCCCAGCAGATAGCCTCCTGCTAAGCAAAATGCTTATTTTATTTATTTAAAATATTTTTACCCCACCTTTCTCCTTGAAAAGGACCAAAGGTGACTTACAACCGTGAAAGACAATAGATAAGTTGAAAACAATGAATGTACAACAGTGGTTAACATCATTAAAAGGCAATATTAAAGCTAAGAACAGTAAGTATACAAATATTTTAAAAATGCTACTCTGAGAAATTGAAAATACAAGAAGTTCTGTAAATCCAGTCAAAGCAGTAATGCTTGAGGAAATGGGATGGTCCCCCTTCATCCAGATCTATTTTGATCTGGTTTCAGGCCTGGTTTTAATGCAGAAACTGTCTTAGCCATCCTGATGGGTGACCCATAGTTAGGATTTCCAAGTCATGAGGCATAGGTTGTGGATTCAAGAATTTAGGCTTCCTTGGGTCTCTGGGCATGAGGACGTGTCTGAGGACAAGTGGTAAGGGGAAAGAAAATACGATTTTATTGTGCTCATCGTTTGAAATGGCTGAGCCTCCATTTCTGTGCCTTCCCAGTGGGCTCACTGTTTATGAGTGACATTGGTCTGGGATGAGGCGGAGGAAGAATTGCTATAAAACGTAGCCCATTGGCCGAATCAGAGCAAGCAGTATGAAATCAAAGCCAACTGAAGTGCGGAGGAAGGTTGACGTCTCCCACATGCATCAGGGAGTAGGTGATAAAGCTTGCAAAAAGTTGAGCCCACTCAGTTGGTTGGTCAGTTTTCCCTCTGGCAGGAAGATCGGATAATTGCCTCCCTTGTTTTGCTTGAAGCGGGTGTCAAAACCACTTCCCCCCTCCTGGGAGTGGGTGAAGTGTTATTTCTCTGCTGAGTTTTGCACTGCTCTGACCTGCTATTGTCCATGTCCATGGGATTCCCATCCAGTCATATATTTATCTGTCCCGTGTTTAGATTATGAGAATTAAATTAAAACATATGGAGGAATAATTCATATTTTTCTTTTTTTCTTTTTGGTTGCTAATAATGCTAAGCTCATACTCGGAGGAGCTGTTTGAGGCTGAAAATGAAGGATGTGCTTGAGTCTCGACTGGAATTTAATAATTGTGTTGTAACAGCTGTTGAACACCCCAGGGACAGCCTGTGGTTAGTGTCAACACCTTATCTATTAAAGACCATTTTGTATAAGAATGTATAACGAATTCTACCGTAGATATAAAATACCACTTCCAGAAGCCCTGGATTTTTCCAAGTGCCATAGTGAACTCTTTATTACAGACTCAGTAGGAATGGAATATCACACATGGGAGGCACAAAGCTTAAATTTCTGAGAAAATTAAAGCCATTGTTAGCTACTTCCATTGCACAGTTGGCTGTGCTTAGATATTCTCAACCGACTTACCGATGCTGGTATCGCTTAACCTACCACCGTTAATGCATATAAACTTGCAATAAATCACATATAAATGAAAGACACCGACATTTAGGAAGAAGCATTTGTTATCCTGATGAAATGATTTGAAATTATTACAGCCGGGCTCCTGTGAGAAAGGTATTTTGATTCTTTGGCCTTAAGTGATGGCAGAGCAGAGTTTTGGATCAGTTGGCAACTTTTCAACTAGAAAGGGACGAGACAGTTTACCTTCTGAAATACAATTTGGCACATCTTCATGATTTGCAGATGAACTCCGTACTTGTCTCCTAATGAGCAATCGTAGAACAAAAGTGAGCCAAATTACGAGTTGCAAAATTAAGAAACCGCAAGCTAGGATAAGCACACGAATGTAATATGTTAAGGGAGCTCTGCTCTGGGTGATGTTTTACTTATTGTGAGTTTTGACCCCAAGTATACTGCTTTTTTGAAGTAGAGCATCCACTGAGCTTGCCAGGTTTCCACTGGGAGCTCTCCGAGGTGCTGTAACATCCTTCTTTCAGTTTAGCTGGCCATCTGACCTTGACCTCGGTTTCAGCTTCCTTTGCTCTGTCCTGTGCTGGCCATCCTGCAATTCAACCTTTGTGGTGCCAGATTTCGCCTAGTGGGTCTGTCCCCTTTTATGGTTGATCTGTCTTCTTGGCTCCTGAACAACGGCGGTCTGTACTCACCAAGAACCTAGAGCTTTTTAAGCTCCGGAGGAACCTGTGAGCAGTAATGCTGGGCAAGGACCTGTACAACCTGAGATGGATGCAAACCCTGTTAGGAACAGGGATGGGCCAAAATATTTTTCTGCCTGAAGCAAAAACAAGATGGCATCCCTCCTTGTATGACCTACAGAAGTCAGCTAGACTTAGGGTTTAGTTTAGTTTTAGTTTAGTTTAGTTTTACCTCAGTCTAAGGGTCCTCCACCATGTCCGAGGCAGAGTGTTAGTTTGCAAAGGCAGGACCAGCTGCCTGGAAGACACAACTTTGCCCTTGGCTGTCCAGGACATGCCAGCTTGAGGCAGTCACCTCACTCAGCATTCCAAGTGCAATGGAATTGAATGTGAAACAGTTGTTCCGTTTCACTTGACTGAATTACTTATGGAAAACATTGGTTGATGTTCTTAAAGGCATCTCTTCGTACCCATTTCATCTGCTTCTTTGTAGAAGTTCCCTTGACCTGCCTAATGGCATTTAGGTAAAAGGATGAGAACAGAAATCTGTTAAAAAATATGTCATTAAGGCACAATTAAAATTATATAATTGAATTGTCTTGCAAAATAAAACGAATTCTAAATTGGGCGGGCAGGAGTGGAATGTCCTTGTGAAGCTTTATGCCGGCTGCTAAGTTGATATTGCTGTGCGTTCTCCTGATGGGAGATGGAAATCTTGATTTCTCTTGTCCATGCACAAGGAACCACAATATATATTTTTTCTTCCCAAGAAAGATAGCAAGCTGTTTCCTGGTGCTGTGAGTGAGATGTCTTGCGTTGATGTGAACTTTTTTTTTTGTCTACAAAGAATTGAACAAGTGTATGTTTTTCATGAACTTTTAAAAGTTGGAAGCATTGGGTGTGTCTTTTTGAATAATTGCATCGTCTACAGTGCATAATGTGTGTGTGTTTTCCTTTTCAAAGGAAAAGGGTGTTGGTTTTGTGCCGAGAGACTCAGTGCAATGTACAGAGATCTTGATTGGGGGGGGGGGAGAGAGGGGGAGAGAACCTTTTGCCTCTCGTGCATGTTGGAGGTGAGCAGTTTTGTGGGGTGAGAAAGTTTGTCATTAAGGTGCATGATTATACCTGCCTCGTGACAGCCTAAATTAATGAGAACGAGGAAATGAGCAAGTATTCTTCTTGTGCTTCCTTCTGCCACATCTTCCTCTTATCACTCTTTTGTCTGTAGTAGCAAGTAGAATCCAGGTTCTGTGCTGTACAGGAGACAGACAAGAGTTGGTAAGGGGACCGGGAAAAGGGAAACCAACTGGGCAGAAGTAACTTCTGTCTCATGCCGTGAATGTCAGGAGATTTGAAGTCCAAGGAGGACTCTTTTTTTGCAAACACTGTGCTGAGCTGGCTGTTTCTTCATCGTTTGTGGTACCATTTCCACATGTAGAAATCTCTGCATTGGCGCTAGATCTGCATTTTAGTTTACTTTATATTTTTACAGCTTATTCTGAGGTCTCTGAGGAAATGTAGGTAGAAATAAAGGATACCCATCAGGCACCTGGCCAAAACCAAAATTATCAGCCTGTTCTGGCTGTTGATCTATTATAATAATTGGTGGAAGTTTTATTCCCTTTGGGAAGAAAAATGTTTGATACCACTTACAGATTTTGAGACTTGACATCTACTGGAGCACAAGATTTTGATTTTCAGTAAGCAATCAAAAATAAACCGAATAAGCACGAGAGACTTCTTAAAGGTGCCACAGTAACCTTAGAAACAACTGTTTAGAATCAAAACCAGGACAGGTTTCACTGTTCTGGCACTGCGGCCTTAATAAAATTAAAATCTTATTGATGTTTTATTGGGGCCAGAATTAATGAATTCACAGCCAGACCTCCTAGCAGAGGACAGTATGAAAACCCACCTGTCAAATTAAAAAGAAAAGAAGTTAAGCTGACAGAAAAACAATAACTTGACAGCTTAAGTACTCTGGAAAGCACCAGATTTAATATTTCCTCTTTTTTTTAAAAATGAGGCTAAAGTTGACCAAGCTTTATTGAGAGTCAGATTACATGTGGCATACAGTTAAATGGTGTGTGTGTGTGTGTGTGTGTGTGTGTGTGTGTGTGTGTGAGAGAGAGAGAGAGAGAGAGAGAGAGAGAGAGAGAGAGAGAGAGAGGAGCTGCCATGAGCAGTGAACCGGCTGTGGGATAGGACCCTCATTAACAAACCTCACTTTTGAGATGCACGATTCATGTTGGCTTGCTCACCCGTATAGGTCATTACTTGATATTGCAGGCAATTTATAATTCCCAGAGTCTGTTAATCTAGCCAGATTGGATCAGGGTTAATTTGCATAGTGATCCTTGTCTCTTATTTGAATGCTTAAGCATTTCTTGATCCTTGTGCTTTCCTGGCACAACAAAAACGCCAGAACGACGATTTGGCAACCACACTGTTCTCGTTGACTTGTCCCTTGGTTGCTTGCTCTTACATTGGCAATAAAACAGACTATTGAACTGGTACGTCATCAGTCATTCATTGGTATCCAGTCTTGGACCACGTTTTCCACTTTGACTCTTCCTTGATCTGTAGGGGAGAAATTTTTTGCTTTTGGCTATTGCGATATTGTATGTGCGTCTGCATGCCTTTGTATACAAATTTCTAACGCATGTTGTATACAGAAGGCCTTTTATGGTAAAGCCAAGTGTGCTGTAATAAGATGTGAGAGTGACAATTAAAAGGCTCTCTGGTTGCCTTGGACAAACTGGTGGATACCAAATTACTTTTAAAAAAAATGTAAAATGAGGCTATCCTATAGTTAAAGTGCTGGCTCTTGTTCTGTTGTGAGTGTTGAGTTGTCGTTGTTGTTGATGATGATGAAGTGGACAGGAGGAGACTGTGTTTCATTTCACAGGTCAGCAGCTTCTAGCATCCAGATTTTGTTTAAAAAACAAACTGAAAGTAATTACTTTAGTTACTTTTCAGAAATGAGAAAATAAATAATTATCTTAAAAAACTGTAACTATGATGGTAACAAGTGCTTTGGGGAGCAATGGAACTGAATATGTAACAAATTACTTTTATTATTTATTTCATAAGATCTGAAAGGAATTCAGTTTTAGTTAAAGACTAAAGAAGGAACTTAATTTGGAAGCTTTGCTAGAGTTGTCAAATCAGATGATCCATCTACAGATCTTGCAATTTTTGCTCATAAGACTTTTAAGGTACAATTATGCATTCATCTGAGAAATTTCACTCAAAACCTGTGCTATTAAATATCCCTATGATTCTATTTTGTTTGAGTTTCTGAATGAAGGAGTAGATTTCAATTAATTCTATGCTCTTAATGTGCATGATTCTGCTTATCAGCATGGAGTTGTTAAACCAGTTCTGAAAATA
Source organism: Intellagama lesueurii (assembly GCA_037013535.1). NCBI lineage: Eukaryota > Metazoa > Chordata > Lepidosauria > Squamata > Agamidae > Intellagama > Intellagama lesueurii. The sequence continues at coordinate 2,818,208 of JBAJHW010000011.1, forward strand.
AATGCAGTGTATAAAATGATAGCCTTTTTAAAAGGGATTTTCCCCCCAGCAAGTTACTCTTGAGAGGATCATATACAAGAAAATATTTGTTCATAGGTTGGTGATTAATGTTGTGCAACTGCTAAAAGTTGCATTGTTTAAATGAGTTTATAAATCACCCTGTCTGTACAATAATTTCCTGTAATCCATCATTATATTTCAAATGTATAATTAGAAGAGACAGAAAACTGGCATCCAGCGTGATGTTGCTTCAAGGGGCTGAACTTTTTGTTCTGTATTCATCCAAATGGATCACACAGTGAAATCGCATCAACTGAAAAAATACCTCAGCTGGGCTCTACAGGATACTTTTTCCTTGTGGTTTTGAGCACCTGAGTAATTGGTCCTGTTCGCCCTCCTGTCACGAACCCGTTCCCCCACCTTCCTTATGCCATCAGGATAGCCCATATGCATGCACTGAGAAATCTTTTCTATTTACCCAGCGAGAGAAGCCTGCATGAACTAGAAACCCAGCTGATTTTTATGCCCTGCTTCGCCCCCTTTGTGAAGCCGTTCTAACACTCTGAACGAGGCCTAGATCTTTTGCTCATGGACGTTTTTTCATGAGCAAAATAATTGGTTTAGGAACCAGACCTTAGCAATGATATTAACAAAGTTTAATGCTCCGAATTGGGACATTTGCACCCAGCTATGTGAAGTGTAGTTCCCTCGCTTCTCAGTCAGAACGGAGTACTTTTGAGAGGGGGAGCCATGCTCAAATTTGCTCTGAGTACTTATAGCTGTGAATTACAGTTTGCAAAACTATCCGAGGGCTTTTTGAAAGCAATTTAAAAGTGGTCAGTTAGCTCCATTTGCTCTTGAGCTGAGACTGTATATATATATACACACACACAATATATATATAATGCATTGCATGTCTCTGTTGGCTACATAATTTCCCACCGCCATGCCATGGGACTAGGCAAGGGGCCAAGTCTCCGTGTCTGCCTCAGATGTCACAGTTTCCTACTGGCTGGTTAAGCAAGTCATAACATTAGATCCAACTTTTTGTGTGGAGACTGAGATGGTTCTCAACCTCCATGAAAGCATTCGCATGCCTGACAAGGTGTTAGGCGACAACTACAAGGATTCCTATGGGATAGGATTAAATTTGGGGGTGGAAGGGAAGAGCACTATTCCAGGAACCCATCACTTGCAGCAATTTAGGCTGTGAGTTTGTTCCCAGCATTTCTGTCTGATCCTTTTATTTTTTTAAAAAAATTATGATGGCAAACAAAATAACAAGAATAAAAACAGTGTTATCAGATAGGATAAAAATGTATTCACTGAACCTTGAAAAATGAAGACAGTAGAGATGGGTGAGGTTGTCCATTTCAATTTATCGCAGGGCAAAAATGGACAATATAGATAGACTGTGGTTAGAAGAGGAAAATCCTTAACTAACAAAAGCATTTGAATTCTCAGCCGCAGCTTCTCTTTCTGTCAGGAATGAGGATGATAGCTTGCTTTGTTTGGAGACTGGGTTTTGGAACTTAAGTAGAAGATTCCCTTGGGTCTGTTTCTGAAAAGCCCAAAGATAGCCTTTGCAGCATTCAATCTATTTGCGTTGATAGAAGTCAGTTCAAACCTGACAGCACATAACACACATTGCCATTGTAGCCCACCCCAAGCACACCCAAAACATACTCTTGGAAACCCCTCCTGAATTGGTTTTTGAGTCACTCCAAGCGAGGCTGGCCAACTCTTTTGAAGCAATGAGCAAATTAATTGGCTTGCTTCAGTTCACTTGTACAGCTTTAGATGTGTGTTTCCTGGCTATCTGTCTTCTGTAAAATAATCAGATTTCTGTCTCCAGTTTTCAGTCCTTAATTTGTTGCATTCATTTAGATATTATTAATAAATCCAAAATTTCCTCCGAACTTTTAAAAAACTCCTGGTGAAAAAGACTTTAGGTGGAGTGTATATCTTACGCCATTAGATCATCTGAGACAAGCAACTGGTAGAAATTCCTTGAATGTAACAGTGAACATATATAAATGTGTTGAACTGATATTGGAACACAAGTTCTCTTGGAGCAAATAATGCATTTGATGGAGCCAAATAGGTTGTCACTGTAGGAATTTCTTTTTAGTCCTCTGCTTTCACTTATTCATTGCAAGAATCGCGAGAAGTTGCCATCATCTGTCAAAGGCAGGGGTGGGAAAACACATGCTTTTCCTCACCAGCATATTCTGCAATTAATGTGCTTTGTTTTTTGATCAGTCGTTGTCAGGTAAACACGGGCCTCATTGACTGAGGCTGAGGTCTCTGAGGAAATCCCACTGAGGGAGTTAAAAAACAGGTTAATTACAGGAAATATACATCCCCCTTAAGGCCCAGACAAGGGACGTGGTGGCGCTGCGGGTTAAACCACAGAAGCCTCTGTGCTGCAGGGTCAGAAGACCAGCTGTCGTAAGATCGAATCCACGCGACGGACTGAGCTCCTGTCGCTTGTCCCAGCTCCTGCCAACCTAGCAGTTCGAAAGCATGTAAATGCGAGTAGATAAATAGGTACCACCTCGGTGGGAAGGTCACGGCGTTCCGTGTCTAGTCGCGCTGGCCACGTGACCACGGAAACTGTCTACGGACAAACGCTGGCTCTACGGCTTGGAAACGGAGATGAGCACCGCGCCCTCGAGTCGGACACGACTGGACTAAATGTCAAGGGGAACCTTTACCTTTACCTTAAGGCCCAGACTCACCAATGATGAGTTAAAAAAAGCAATAAACAGGGGAAGAAATTTGGGATGGGATGGGATTTAGTGGCAGTGGGGACTGGGTCTAATCACTTTGGATCAGATAAAACTACAGAGTGGATCCATGGCTTCTCCAAAATTGGATGCATCAACCTTCACTAGCTTTGGGGGTGTCAGTGAGAAGTAGTGGTGGACCCATGAGCAGCTTCATTCTGGAGCATCCATAGATCAACTCTTAAGTAAGAGCCTTCTACAAGTACACTTTATTTTAGCACTTCGGTAATTTAGCATTTGTACATTTGCTTCCTGGGTTTATTGCTTCTAATAATCAGCTAACCATTACCGCTTTAATGGAACAAGTTTTTTTTGCCTGCTTTTAATTTTGTCTGAAATGGATTTAATTAATCAAGATGTAAAATTAATCTGCAAAATTCAACTTTATTGGCTGATTTATTGCCCTAATCATGCTATAATCTTAGAACTACAATGTCATGGCTTGTAGATAAAGGGGAAAAAAATCTTTCACTTACAAGAAACCAGGGAATTATCAGAGGATTATAAAAAGAAACAGTACCAATTTTTTTTCCAGGAAAAAAAAATTCCTGTGGATATCCTATCTTGGAATGAGTATTTTGCTAGTAGTAAATTCTGGCCAACAGAACCTGCCAAGATTATTTTTAGTACTTTTATATGTTGCCTATTGAAACCTTGGAAAATTCCTTCAGAAAATTGGATAAATGGGCCAATCATTTTTACAGTCTTCTATAACACATATATTTTTAATAAACAACAAAAAAAGTCCCATTTTAAAACATCTGATAGTGAAAACTCTCTGACTGCAAATGTTTTAGATAGTACGTTGGACTGCTAATTTAACAGATGTTCGTTCGTTGGAATGAAAATGCCCCTTGATGGTTGTCTTATAATTACACCATCACTGTTCCTTAATCCTGTTCCATGACTCCTCTGGCGCAGCCTCTTAGTCTCCTTTGCCTATTACAGCTGCACCTAAGTGCACGTAATGGATTTGAATTAGGGTGACCAGTGGCTTCAAGTGAAAAAGTTGTGTTGCTGTTGAGTGTACGTTTCTCTTTTCATCCTTACTCACCTCTCTCTCTTCACCAGTGTGCTGAGTTTTAGTTTATAATTTTTTTGGAGCATAAACTTGTCAACTTGTGGTCTGTAAAGTGCCATGCCCATTATATAGATAATAACAATTGCATCCAGTCAAGTGGGTTTTGACTTATTGTAACCCTTCTCAGGGTTTTCCAGGTATATTCAGAAGTAGTTTACACATGCTGCCTTCTGGGGGCGCTCTGCCACTTGCCCAGAGCCACACAGACTGGTTCTTCACCTACAAGTCATAGTGGGAAATTGAACCCCCAACCCTTGGCTCCACAGTCAGTTGTTCTAACTTACTGAGCTGTCTAGGCAGCTGTAGAAATAATAATGATAAGCATAAATGTATTGTGGTTGTTATAGATGTCCACTCCTTCCTTCTTCTTTTTTTCTCTCTCTCTGTAAAACAAGTGGCATCACATGATGAGATTCAGCCACCTGTGTGTAGCTCTGCCAACAATCCTAAGAATATTTACTCAGGAGTAAATCCCATGGGATTCAGCAGGTGTTTCTCCCTTGTAAGTGTGTGCTGAGAATCACTGGACTGAATACTATCTAGAACCCTCGTACAAACGAGATTGTGTTAATTCTTTAACTTTCACCTTTTCTGCAGATAATTATTCCAAATGGCATCTCTTTCCAGAAACCTAATTTGCCTTAGAAGGACAATCAAAGCACTCATTTGCACTGGCAAGTCTTTCTTTGTAATCATTTGACTAAACCGGTACCCACACTGTTGACTTAAACTCCAGCCAGTCCGAATCATTCATCCCATGGGAAAAGAGTTAAAAGTAGTTTGAGCTAGCCTACTAATTTACTAGCAAAATAATATTTGATTTACTAGCTGTCAGCTTTCATCAAATCTACATATTATATTTGCCAATGCTGTGAAACCAAATTCAAATAAGGAGGAGAGGGGGAACCAAATCAGCGATGTGGGCAGGAGTTGAATTGGGAAAAATCTGGAGGTTCACAGTTAGGAATTAAATCAATAATAAGTTACAATCAAGCACAGTAAGGCAGTATTTTGTTTAGGGACTACGCATGAGAATTGCTTGCTGATTTGCTTTTCTAAGGCTTTTGTTGGTTTAAGTCCCTGTTTCGCAAACTTTTGATACTTGGGGCCCAGTTTCGCCCGACCAAAATGGAAGGCAGCCTCCAGTCATTCCATTTCTGGACCTGCTTCCAGTACAAAATGGAAGTCATCCTCCCTCACCGTTGGGAAGAGAGAGCTGGATGCAGAAGTAGGGCCTTAAGTTTGGCCATAACTATATTGATTAGTTACTGTATGTTACTGAGGTTATGTTAATGAACTGACCAACGGGGATTAGCATCTGTATGTTGGCTAGCAGGACATCACTGTCTGCCTCCTCCACTTCACTTAACCTGATTTGGCTTTCTAGCTGTTAATTGTCCATCAGGTATCATGGCTTAAGATGAAGCTTGTCATGACGGTGAAAACATATGCCTGGCCAGAGGATGGGATGAAAAACAGAGATCTTTTCCAGCAGCTGCTCAGCTCTGATGGATACTCTTTATTCACCCTGTCCCATGGGTTTTGCACAGGAAAGGAACCCTGGTTTGCAGACCAAGAAGGTTCTCCATAGAACTGGAGTCCTGGTTTGCAGACTGGGACTGTTCCACTTGCATTCCTCACTTGGGGCTTAGATCACAACTTCCATCTCCATGTTGCAACCGTGCCTGTGGTCCGAGCAATAACAATGGTCCCAATGTGGGAGAAATTGGCTGAAGATTTCTCAGGGGACAGACCACTCACTGCGATCACCTTCCTAGAGAGATCATCATACAGACTGGGACTGGGTCAATGTTGGCTTGTTCTTTTGAGCCAAGAATGGTCTTGTGAGCTATGCTGGAGGAGATAAATGAGGGATGAATTTAGAGGTCATGAAGATGGAGGCTGAAATTATGTTGTCCTTCAAATGCTGTACATAACAGTTGCATGTAGTGTTGGCTCACCTTTGAAAGCACAGTGTCGTCATCCCTTTTAAGACAAAGCCCTCCATTCAGTGGGGATTCCCCCACAGAGCAGGTGTTGGAGAGCATCACAGGATGAGGAGCATCAGAGAGAAAGACTTGGTCTTTTTCCAAAACCACCCACCTGTCCCTCTGTGCCTCCTGTATGCGTGTAGTTTTCTTCTCAGAGTGAAAGGATGCCCATTTCGCACAGAAATCATTTGGCTACCTATAAAGACATTGCTGGGAGTAAAAGATAGCTTTCTTAGGGTCTCATTCTCACCTGGAGACAAGAAATCTTGAAAACTCCCCTTCAAGTGTCTTGTTGACTCAAGACAGTTCAAAGAGACAAGAATAAAAAAAATCTAGTGAGCAGCCCTTCATGTCCAGAAGGTTTATATGAGTGAATACCTATTTTTTATGTTTGCTTTTCTCTGCTAAGCATGGTCACACTAGGGAAAAAAACCCACATTTGAATCGGGTTTAGCATGTTTAAAATTGATTCAAATAAAGGTGACTACACAGCGCATATGGACGCTCAGATTTGTTTCCCCTGTAAGTGTGTGTGGATTTTATTTATTTATTTATTTGGGTAGAGAGTTATTTTACTGCACCATCAGAGGAAGTCGAATGGATTCAAATTACATGGATTTGCCATATGTGCACGCCTTCTCTTTGACTAGAAGATCCGGTGTCATATCATAAACCTTTTCAGAAGTACATTGGCACAGATCGTGCTCTGTTAGACAACCACAAGCTCAAAGCCCTCCTGCCTGCTCGGATCTCTTTTGCGTGGTGTGTTTTGGCTGTGTGTGGGTGCCCTTGTGCATAACATTATCACTCTGAAGAGCCCCATTTAGACCAATGTTTATGCATCTGACAGAGTTACGATCATGCTATTGACAGAAGGCTAGGAAGGGCCAGGGATATAATTCTATGGAAAATATAGATGATTAGGTGTTCTTTATGTGCAGTTCCATCTCCCGCATCAGTACCACTTAATCCCAGCCACTTAAGGCCAAGATCAAATCTCTTTGTCAACATACTTTTAGTTTGTGAAAGCAAAATTAAGGTATCCAGTAAAGTTTGCCATGGCTGCACTTCAAACCTGTGTGATGTGCTATGGAAAAGTAGTTACCGATTATTAAAAATAGAGGTTTACTAATTTGGAATCAGATGGGCCAGAATGTATGCATTTTTAGGTGCCTGGGTTTGGAGCAGAAATGTAGGAAACACCAATGCACGGAGATCCAAGGTTCCTCTAATCAACTCCATCATACCATATATTTGTACATCAGAGCCCTGGTTGCTTTCTTTGCTCTTTGTTGTTTCTGTTCACTATCCTGATGTCTCCTGGTTTTCCCCCCCCTCACAGAGCAAGGCAATATTTTGGACCAATTGTTCCCAGTTCTAAATGCATTATTTTCCTTCCTTCCTTCCTTCCTTCCTTCCTTCCTTCCTTCCTTCCTTCCTTCCTTCCTTCCTTCCTTCCTTCCTTCCTTCCTTCCTTCCTTCCTTCCTTCCTTCCTTCCTCCCTCCCTCCCTTCCTCCCTCCCTTCCTCCCTCCCTCCTTCCTTCCTTCCTTCCTTCCTTCCTTCCTTCCTTCCTTCCTTCCTTCTAAATAATAATTTATTTCGTCTTTGCTGATTTCCATACCAGACTAAGGACTCTGCCCAGGATAAATCATTTGCAAATACGTGCAGTTTTCCCCGGACTGCTGAGTGCCTGTTCTTTCTCTCCTGTTTCCAGTCTTCAAAGACTACCCAGTCTGATGAAGAGAAAGAAGGCGGCTGGGATGCTTGGGGAGCCTGGAGCGACTGCTCACGCACATGTGGTGGAGGTGCCTCGTATTCTTTAAGAAGGTGTTTAAATGGCAGGTTAGTCTTTCATATCACACTGGAAGTTGCAAAAATTGAATAGAAAGGGGTGGGCGGGATTATTCAGGGGATAGAGGCTGGATTTTCTGGGGTCCTACTGTACTGCAGTACTGTGTAACAACAGTGTAAGAGAACCCCACCTGTCCACCTGCCAGTCTTTTGCAACTGTACTCTTTGGAGTTTGCAAGCCCCTGGATGCTTTGCAACAGAAACTGAGATGGGGATAATTAGTCCCTCGTATGCCTGCTGTTATCCTCTGAAACATATTCCCAGTGGCTTCTGTGTCTGAGATAAACCCAGGCCTAGGTTTATCTTGCAAGTAAGTGTCTGAAATTGGTGAATAAAAGCAGGTTGAGCAGAACTGGAGCAGAAAATATGTAGGTTTTCATCCCTACTCATTCCCAGCTGGTGGTAGGGCTCTCTGGGTCAACACAAAGGGTCTTGTTGCCTGTGTTGCTTCAAATGACACCAGAAGCCCACATGCATACTTCCATGAGCTGCCCTTCCAATCCCTTACCCCTTCTCCCATGTTTTAGGCACACCTGCTTGGAGCACAGTGCGCATTCTGGAGCAAAGCAGGGAGTGGAGCACCAGCACTGCAACTCATGAGCTTCCTTGTTGTCCAAGCTCTGCCATCAGCAGCGTAAAAACTGGATGGGTGGGGAACTCCTCCTTCCAACCCTTGCCACTCCCACTTTGGTGACATCACAAGGGTCTATCTTTGATCTCAAGCTTTGGCCCTGAACTTGCAGGAAATAGGATGTTGTTGACTTGGGAACCCTGGTCCAATTCCTGTCAAAGAAAGACCAAGAGGCAAGGAGGAAGAGGATTAACTTTGAGTAGCCTATCTCTTTGCTAGGTTCTAGCCCTTTCTCTCTCCTTGTCTTCCACCGCCCACAGTCTCTGAGCTCTGCCTTCCGTAAGCTGTATACTTGCTCATGAATTACGATGCAATTTAGACAGTTCTGTTGTTCACCACATAAATCATTTGTTGAAGAAAATCATTGGTAACCCATGGAGTGCTTTTTGCATAATATTTCAGAAATGTTTTGGTAGACTGGAAGTGTACACAGATTTAAGGCTGACAGGAAAAGTTGGAACTGCTTCACCAGACAGTCATGTTATCCAGTTCATATTCTAAACACCATTAAACATGAGAAACAGTAATGCATGTCCAATATTTGAAAGAACAATTAATGGGAAAATATATTGTTTCATTTTTGCTTCTACTTACTCAACTGCATTCATACTTTTGTTTTTGATCCTTTCCTCAGGAACTGTGAAGGCAGGAATATTCGTTATAAAACCTGCAGCAATAATGTAAGTTTGATCTCTGGTTTTCTTTGACCCTTTCTAAGTCTCTCTCTGTGTGTGTGTGTGTTTGTTTGTTTATTAATTTAACCTATATACCACCCAATAGTGCAATATGTACTTTCTGGGTAGTTAACAACCAACACATAAATACAAATAATCCAATAAATTAAAACAAATTAATGCACAAGTAAACCATACAATGCAATCCAACACAGTGGAATATTATGTTTAGAATTTTGGGCATGATACCTGCTTTTGTGTAAATTTCTTTTATCGTCTGTTTCTGGTAGATGTGTTGCTTACACTAGTGTTATGAATGCATGCACGTAGCTGTGCATTTTGGAGCAAAGTGCTCATTCTTAAAATGAAACGAGTGTACGTCTTTCTCAAAGATCTGTGAATGATACGTATGGCTTTGCAAATGTCGTCCATAAAATAAATGACCTCCATTACTCTTCTTATCTAGTGCTAAAGTGTCTGGTGGTGGCTCTGTGGATGGTCTCACGCCTCCTTCCTCCAGTATTTTTTTCACATGGCTTTAGGAAATGAAAAAAGTTGGTCAAACGTTTTGTTGTTCTGTGTTGCTGCAGAGTAATCTAGAGCCAAAAAAAGAACACATGGAGTTGGAGTCAGGCTCTAAGAATTTATCCAAAGTCAGAATCAAGAATGTGTGCTGGATCAGAGCCTGAAAAATAAGATTGCACCATAGTTAGGACGCGATTTGAAGCCAAAGGAACAACTCAGTGCCTAACAGGAAACAAGGCACCATACCGGGTGCATGAAAAGAATTAGGGTGGTACCAGGAAGCACAGAAGGTTCCAGTCAGCTAAGTTGGAAGGAGGAGAAAATTCAGAGTCCCCCGTCAAGTAAAGTTCATTGTGGCCTTGTGAGTTTTATCAAGCCTGGGTCTGCCATTAGGCAGAAAGAAGCAATCCCCAAACACAGCAAATTTAAGGAAAGCAGGGCATGTTTTTGGTTATTTAATTTGTCATTATTGTATTTTTACTGCAAGCAATTGAGAGAAGAGAGAGATGCTTAAGCCCACCGCCACCCTCCCATGCCCACCTAAGTTTGGCAATGCTTGGGTGCAACATAGCTAGATTTTGAGGGAGGTCTATTATTGGTAGCCTGGCTCAGGCAGCAAATTATACGGGGCTGGTCTTAAGTCTTATCTTGCTGCTTTTTCCCCTCAAGTCCTTGCAGATGCTCTTTGAACTCACTGTAGATCAGAAGGGCCCCTCTCTTCTCGGCCTGTTCGTGACCCAGTTAAGTGATAACTGAGAACTTTGGAGAAACTTTTTTTTACAGAGACCAAAACTTGGTCTCTACCACCTTGGCAACCCACCAGAAGCAGAAGCTTCTCTTGATGATGATTTTTTTGTTCTCTCTCTTTTTTTTAATGGCACTCATGGAGATGTCCAGGCAGATGTGCTACAGCTGGTCTAGCAGCTATCCAATAATACTATGAGCTAAGGCTGTTTTGCCTCGCTCTGCAAAGCTTCCCTTCTGTGTGAGGTTTTTGTTTTTTGAAGACACAGCAGTGTCAGTCTGTCTTAGCAACAACAAAAGCCAAACAAGAAACATGAATATTGCAGTACCTTTGAAGAATAACAAATTTATTTCATCGCGAGCTCTCGTAGCCTCCAAGCCACCTCGTCAGATACGGGCCAAAGTAAATAATAAGGCGAGCATGTAAGCCATTTTAAACAACATTTTTTTCAGTTCTGCTCCAGAAGGGCTGTTTAGAAGGCATCTCAGGGTATGACCCTCTCCTCTGCTACCAGGGAAGACTGCAATTGTTTTTTTTAAAAAAGCATTTAAGAAAGTGTTAATGCATTTTTGCGGTTAAACCGCAGAAGCCTCTGTGCTGCAAGGTCAGAAGACCAGCAGTCGTAAGATCGAATCCACGCGACGGAGTGAGCTCCCGTCGCTTGTCCCAGCTCCTGCCAACCTAGCAGTTCGAAAGCATGTAAAAATGCGAGTAGATAAATAGGTACCACCACGGTGGGAAGGTAACGGCGTTCCGTGTCTAGTCGTGCTGGCCACGTGACCACGGAAACTGTATTCGGACAAACGCTGGCTCTACGGCTTGGAAACGGGGATGAGCACCGCCCCCTCGAGTCGGACACAACTGGACTAAATGTCAAGGGGAACCTTTACCTTTACCTAAATGCATTTTGGATCGCATCCATAAAGTTTAGTGTGTTCGTTTTTCAAAAGCAAGAAAGAGGATCCAATAGAAGAGTGTAGAAAAACAAGAGAAATTAATGAGACTGTTCTGTGTACATATTTTGTAAGAAACCAGACTACAGATTTAAGGCTTTAAGTATTCAAGGAATGCTTTGTTATGTGTGGTGTTTCTTCCCTCTCTCCTGATGGGAATCTATTATGTTTTGCCATGGTTTAGGTTTTGATTCCTAAATTAGGTATTTGAAGGATACATGTTCTGTTCTTTATTGGGAGTGCAGCTTGTTGTTTGTGTAATATGCCTGCTCTGTTCACTTTCTCTGTGCTAAAAACAGGGGTGGGAATTTTGGTCTCTTTCCAGTTTGACAGCTAAACTATACATTATAGCTAGCACGTCATTATAGAGATGTAATTTCGGCAGGCCTTTATGACTCAGAAATCAGACTTGCAAACAAAGCTATGCTTACATCTTCATGACCAGTCACAAAACAAAGCAAATACATTTGCACACTATAGGAGGTGCGAAAAGCGTCTGCTGGGACAATCAGATGGTTCCAACGCTTCAGGAATTTCCTGTTCTAATGACGTGCTGTCTATAATGTGACCCAGGGTCTCTTTCACATATATGCACTTCCCCCACCGCCATTTCTGCATTAATCTTTGGTTGAAACAGGACACTATGAAAAATCAGCCTATAAGAGTGTGTTTCTAAACATGTTTTATCTTACTATGTACCTTGTTCCATTCAAGGGGCTGGTGTTCATCTGTAAAACCCTTAATGGTTTAGGACCATGATACCCGTTGGAATGGCTCTCCCAGAAATAAGTTACCCATTTCTTCCACCCTTTTCAATTCATGTTGTTAAAAGTAGCCACACCAAGGGAGGCCAAAAAGGCGAATACAAGGAATCCTGTCTTTTTGGTGGTGGCCCCTAGTCTCTGGAACAAAATACTGACAGAGATACGCCAGGATCCTTCCCTCCTTATGCTTAGAAAACTGGTAAAGATGGAATGATTTAAAGCTGCCTTTAATAACCGAACCTCCTGGATGCTGTCCTTTTTAACATTAATTCTAGATTTTCTATGGTTATTAATAGTGATGATTTGATTTCTCTGTGTTGTATCACTGTATTGTTTTTTAATGTATCTTTTTGTTTTTGTGCAGTTTGAGAGTGGTAGGTTTTAATCTTGTGAACTGCCCAGTGTAGTGCTTGCACTAATGGAGTTGTATATAAATGAAATCAATCAATCAATCAATTATAAGCGAGAAGTTCTGTACCACCTTTCAGAGCTATTCATTACTACATAAGTTGTTAAAACAGAGCAATGCAAGTAGTAGATATAGTTGTGCAGAACAGATAATTTTTAAAGTCCGTTTTGCACTGCAGTACGTTATTTCCCTAAAATCCAGGTGGATAATTCAAGTGAAGCTAAGGTCGTTTTAATTAAAATAACAATATTCGTTTTGCCATGAAATGGATTTCATCTGGATTTTTAAAAAGATTTTACTAGTAAAGCTCAATAGAGTGCAGTAGAATAAGTCAGTCCCAGAATAATAGTAATAATAATGATATTTCTATCATAAAATGAATTTGTGGTTACCAGCTAAAACATTTTCTCAGGTTATTAACCAATGCTGTTCACCTGCTTGCTTTTAAATTTTCTTTTTAAAGTGCCTTAAGATGTTTTTATGGGTATCTCAGCAAAAATGAACTACATAAGCTATTCCTTATATAGTGCCCAATGAGATTTTTCAATCTTTTTAAAGCCCTATGTTATATATTTCCATTTCTATATATACTGCTACATTCTAAGGCTATGATGTGCAGAATATGGAAGTGTTTAAGATAATCCTTGTGGGTCCTATTCATACAAAGAAAAAAGCCATTTCCACATAAATCTTTATTATTTTAGTGTGAAGAAGCCAGCTGTGCTTTTGCCAGTATGACTTGGCCTCATTTTGCAGGCAAATAAATAAAATAAATAGGTGTGTATGCAAACCCTTTGTATTAATCCATGTCCCTCCTAAATTTATAACTTTATTTGTGCTCCTTGTATTTCTGTGCCTTTTCCGTCTCAAACGCCTATGGCATTACAATTGCTTGTTAATCGTTAGTCAGCACTGGTTTTGTTGTGTTATAATAAAGTGATCTGCAATTTTTAAAAAATATATCAAATGCCTTCCTTTTAAACCCAACCTGCAACCTGTTAAATTATTTTTTTTTTTTATTAGAGCAGTAACAACAATGTGAAGGCATTTTATTGAATCATTTAGTTATGGGGGTTTTAAGTTGAGCAGCCGGTTATTCCTTTGGTGCCATCAAGTTTGGATAGGCATAAAGATGTTGTTTCTCGTAAAGAAACCCCTGCACTTCCCTTTTTTCTATATATACCACATGCAGCAGGCAGAGGGATAGCCAAGATATTTTGTGGCTTAAAGCAGAGGGATGGGGGGGGGGGCACTCAACCTCATAACCCAATGCAGAAAGCAACCAGGATGGGGAACAGATCTTCCTTCCACAGGGGAGGCAGTTCTGTAGACAATGAATGATACGGCAGTGTTTGAAAGCACTTCTCCTCTTACTCATCTCTCGTGATAAACAAGCAGATGATTGAATCTGAGTGGACAGGATTCTGCTTGCTGTGAACCACACAGGGCACTGTTCATTCCACATATACGGTTCATGTTTTCCCACTCCCAGTGCAAACCAAAAGTCACATGAACCCTTCGCACAGGGGGAAAGTATCATTCCTCTCAAGGGGTGTCTCTGGATTCTGTAGCTGCAACCTGGAGATCTCTACAGCTGGTGGGGAGATTTCCACCTATAAAATTGTTAAACCAGGTTTGCCAACAGGGTTCCGCCTCACAAGCTTAATTTCAAGTGCTATTCTATACATGTCTACTCAGCTGGCCAGTTGAATCTGACTTTTTCCCCAGGAAGGTAGATGACAATAATACAATGTCTTCTTAGATGAACTGAATGAGATGTAAGCAGTGTACAGCTCAATTCTTCCCACGTTTGCTCAAGAGTTAAGTCCAGTTGGATGCAATGGGTCTTGGTAGTAAGTAGGTGTAGGGCTGCAACCTTCTTTATGGAAATGGGGCATTTGAAAGGGAAGGGGGAAAATACCTGTCTCATTCTCTGATTTCAGGACTGCCTTGCAGAAGCTGGTGACTTCCGTGCACAGCAGTGTTCAGCCTACAATGATGTCAAATACCAAGGGCATTTTTACGAATGGATCCCTGTCTATGATGATACCAGCTCTCCATGTGCCCTGAAGTGTCAAGCGTTGGGGAAACATTTAGTTGTAGAACTTGCCCCCAAAGTCCTGGATGGGACTCGTTGCAACGCCACCTCCCTGGATATGTGCATCAGCGGCATCTGTCAGGTAGGGCTGCTTTTCTGTGTTGGATCCCTTTTAAAAAAGGCTTGGAAGCTGTTGGCAGCTATGCAGGTGGCATGATGTAGACTTCGTATGAACTGAGTAAAGACTTCTGGATTGGCCAGCCATGGGATTTTAGACTTTCAAAGTCTTGAGTGGTTGAGAGAGCAACATTTTCCTTCCTGCTATACTCCAGAGGGCTGGTAGCTTGTCTGAAATCTGCCACTGTAGCATCAGAAAACTGGAACTGCTGTACGTCTGCCCCAGGTATGCACCGAATTGCAGCAGCCCAGCCACATCCCTAACGCACTGAAAGCCTCAAAGGTAAGTGTTCAGCAAAAGTCAAACTGCAAACTTCTCTGGAGCATAGCGGATTTGGTGCCTCCGATAGCTAGAATCAAAAACCTATCTCTGTGACAGAGTTCTTCCCCCACACATCTGGACTAATTTGAGTTCTGTAGGTTGGGGAAAAAAAGTTGTGGAAGGCAGGTGTTCCTTCTCTTTCCTCCTCTGGAGGGAAACATCTTAAAAGTTGATCCAACTCCGGTGGTTGGAGGTCCAGCGATTGGTGCATAGAACAGGATTCCTCATACCAGTTGTTTTGATTATGTGATATTCCTGCAGAGTAAGCTACTTTTCTTGGTCATGTCAAAATTAGCAGCTCCAGGAAGCAGGTGTTTTAAGCATCAAGAGTGTGGAGAAATAGATCCAGAGGTATTCTGGGATGCTTGGAAAATGTCGGGGATGACTTGTGCAGGTTTGGATCTCTGGCAGCTGCCAGTCCTTGTTCTAAAAGAAGGGGTGGCGTTGCGAAGGGGCCATCTTGAAAAGCTTCAGCTTTCAAATTCCTTGGACCCAGTGGTTCTGTTTGAGGATCTAGTGGTGCTGCTTTTTAATGCTTTTTGGAAAGCCAGATCAAGGACATCCCGCGTCTTCTGTGCTTTTCTCATGAGGTCAAGAATGAAAAAAATTGAGAGTTTTTGTTACATCCCGGCTAGACTTTTTAAAAAAATGTCGTGGAAGGCGGTATAAGACTTCGTGTCGCCTCCATGACTCTGTTCCGCCATTGGCTAGTCCTCTTTTGGCCAGTTGACTGCCCCTTCAAAGTTGAAACCATAGAATCTATATTTATGCATTTCTTTCTGGAACACGGAATGCTCTCCTCCACCTGAGAAAGACACTATAAATACAGTAGCAAAGATCTAAAAAACAGTTTCTGCCAGCTGAGAGTACAGACTTTTCCCTTATTCTATAAATGACAGAAGGGGAAATGGGGAAGGAGAGCAGGTCTCGCTCTTTTTAGGTGTGACAAGTTGGCTTTTAACCAAAGTGGCTGAACTACTATGTGTTGGAATGATTGGTAGGTAGGAGTGAAGAATACATTAAAATCACATAAAACTCAATGCAATAGTAAGGTTGTCGTAATCCCAGTTGTCGGCTTTTGCCAAGGGTCTCACTTTTTCCCTGAGTACACACCTACTCTGCTCATCCACCATGTCAAATGTTTTTCAGAGTTGGGCACGTCCAGGCTTTTAATGGAGCAGTCACTACTTTATGGAAAGAAAATTATTGCTAAACCATATGCGTTCTGTGTAAAATTATTCCTGTATAAAAAAAACCTTTGGCTAATGGGCACCATCATGACGGGCAAACTCCAAAGTGTGGGTTTTTTTCCCCCAGCCCCATTTTGCAACATATGTGCAAGGACAATACAACATTTTGTATTTCAACATCCGTTCATTTATGCCACTGCAGAAGCTAAACCTAGTCTGGGTACTCCTTCAGTCCAAGAAACCTGTTTAGCTGAATTTATTGCTTGTCTTCACCTACAGCTCTAAACCTGAATAAAACAGCACTTAGATTATTCACGTATTTTTGATGATATGTCCAGGGAACAATAAATTCCCTTCTTTGCTCCCACCTTCTTCTGCCTCAATTATTCTCATTGCCGATTCAACCCATTAATTACCCATATAATCTCCGTCAGCGATGTCACAGTTGTACAGAATGACCACGCAATCTCCTGTAAACAGAAGCCTTTGGATCACCATTGCTGATTGGATCAAAGAGTATCAAAGGCAACCCCTGTGAGTTGTTTGTTTGTTTGTTTTTAACTTATATGAGAGCAAAAAGACCAGCGATAAGTCAGAAATTCTTGTATTTTGTGTGTTTTTTCAAAGAACCCTTCCCCTGCATTTTACAAAATGCAAGGTTTTCTGCTCAAAATACAAAGTTTCTGGTGCGGAATAAGGCGCACACATGTTTGTGTGTGTGTTTGTGTGTTTGCACACAAAAAACCCCCATTTCCACAGTTTTTGCTTTTGGTCAAGGAAGTGCTGAAGTGAGGAAAATGCACCGAGAGAGAGGGGGGGGGGGAGGTCATACCTCTGAGTTGAGATTTAAAATCAATCAAATAAGGCAGGAAGCAAAACTTGCAGGTGCCCTGGATCTGTTAGGCAGTGTTAGGCAGCATGTACCTGTTGTGGCATTTTCTGCAGGATCAAACTGTCCCACCTGGTTCCTGAGTATTAACACATTAACACCTAGGACCTATGTTATGTGAAAAGTATGTCATGTACCATAGATGAGGAAAGAAGAGGGACCCAATCCAGTTGTTAGCACTGGCTAGAGTAAGGCCATTGAATGAAACGATAGGACAGGTGACACTGAGGCTGGCCCCACTGATTCTTCTTGGATTCACCATGGGGTTTAGCCCCTAAGCTGAAAGGCAGATAAAACCAACTTGTAAGGTGTCCATGGTGAAGGCTAGCAAATGAATTTTTTTTTTAGCCTCTGGAAATAGCAGCCTTCCTACTGATAATAATTAAAATGCCACGTTTGGAAGTTCTCCTCGAATCTGACACATTTACCTTCTTTGGACAGAAGCACTCAGCCATCAACATGATCATCATCCCCGTTAAACAAACAGCCAGCAAGAAACACGTCGCAGCTGACAGCGGCCTCTGAGTGCCAACGAGCCGAAATGGAGAGCTGTCCGGGTTACAGCCGGCAAGAGCAATTCTGTTGAGTCCTGACATTCTCTTGGCTTCGGTTCCTCCGAGCTTGGCTAAGGTTTTAAAGTTAACTCATCTAAATAAACATGTCATACGGTTGATGCAGATATCCTGTCCTTTGTGCCTGCCTGAGAGCAAGGAAGCGTTTGTGAGCGAGGACCGGCATGGTTCCTCTTCCAGGGTCTGCTGGGTTTTTTTTCCCCTCCCCTTTTCTCATTTTCATTCCTTGTCTCTAAATCTTTGGCTAGTCGAGCAGCAACCTACTGAGCCTTTTAATGCAGGCGTGATTTCACTTCATAACATTATTTCACAACATCAAGGGTCTTTGGTAGGCCTGGTGTGCTTCGCTAGTTTTCCCTCCCACTCTTCCCTTGCTGGGTCTAAGATAATGTCTTTTTTTGGGCACTGCCGCATCATTTCTTGGCACCTGCTTCTTTTCGCTCCATCATGTGAAATCCCACTTCATACAAGGAGTCAGAGTGAACAAGGTCCTTATCGGAGGAAATAAAGACCACGGATAGTCCTCGGCAAGAGGCGAAGTTTACTACAGAGAGAGAGAAAATCTGAAGGGCGTTGTCAGACAGGTTTCTGAGAAAGTTATTTTGGTAGCCCCATGAGAGCCTGCGAGGCGAAGACCAGCCAGACCACTCCATCATTGACTTCGTCTGCGACTGCCTGACTCTTATTACCAAATAAAATACTTAGAGTTCTTATGTGAAAATAGGCTTAAACTTGCAGAAATTCTCTGTTGTCAGAAAGACAGCCAAAGTTTCCGGTTTATTCATCAGCAGAATGTCAATATTGCTAGACTGGACTGTTGAGCAACAGTGAAGACTCACAAGCGGGACATAGAGTCATAAGAGTTGGAAGAGACCACTGAGGCCATCCAGTCCAACCCCCTGCCATGCGGGCACATCCCCACACCTACCTGTTTTTGTGTGTGTGCGCGAGAGAGTTTAAACTGTTGCATAAAGAAATGATTAAATGCTTAAAGGCGTATAAGAATTGTAACCAAATTTCTTTCTGCCTAGCGGGACATGGGTCAAGGTTAATGCAAAGTTTAAAGGACTCATACATGGTCAACAATTTTTTCAAAACAATCTAAAGCCAGGGGTAGTTGGTATCTTTATTAGACCACCAAAGATCACAAGCAAGTGCTAGCTTTTGACCTTTATTGGTCTTCAGCAGGCTGAGCCCCGTAGTGCTGTGGATGGTGCTGGAAAACTCCCCTTAAAGGTCCCCAAAAAATCACAATCAGATGTGCAGGCCAGGTTTTGTTGTTGAAAGTAAGGTGCAAGATGGGGACTTCATGGATGTTGAATCTAGATTTGATTTTTTTCAGTATGACTCTCCATGTTGCCATTTTGGCCCCCAGCACTCCCATGACATAGGAATGGCTAGCATCTCATTTACTGATCTATAGAGCAAGGATTCTTACCCTCTTCCTTGAACCACGGTAGCAGCAGCAGCAACATCCTCAGCTCAGGCTGACTTTATTCAGTGGGAACTCTGTGAATAACACGCAAACAGATTCTTTGGCAAAGAGTCAAATGCAAAATCAACACTTGGGCCTAGAAATGTGCCCAATGCGTTGGATGAATTTAGCCATTTTATTTTTTGAGCTGTCCAGAAATCAGTGTTTGGGAGAGTTATATATGAAAACAAATGCAAACATTTGTGTGGGTTTTTGTTTTGCAAACGCAGACCAGTGTGGAAGTCAATGGAACAAGACATAGGGTAGTATATTGCGAAACTGACGTGGGCTGGATACAGATGAAGTCCACCCGTCTTCAGCTGAGCTCATAAAGTAGAGGCTTGCCCTGAAAACCTCCAGTGCTGCAGGGATTCTTGATGACACACTTTCCAATATTTTAATATAATAAAAATCTTGGAACGGCAGAGCTGGAAGGAACCCTGTAGGTCATCAAGTCCAGCCCCTGTGAAGGAGGCTCAGGGGGGGAATCGAACTCTTAATGTCTGGCTCCACAGCCAGAGACCTCAACCCCCTGAGCTGTTCATAGTCATCACTTGGATATCTTTTGACATCTTGGTGACAGTTCTCTGGGGCGTAGAAGGAGAAAGAGTGTGGCCACGGATAGCCAAAAAAACCCCAGTTCACACTACAGCATCCTTTAATCCTGGAAGGTTTCCTCTGGAGTCCTAGTCTGTAAATAAACATTTCAAATAAAAATAAATCCATAAACCCAACATTGCATTAGGGAGTAGAATCTGGTTTTTCTTTTCTATCCTTTTTTTCTCTGTAAAAGACTTATGCAGAATTTAAGAACGCAGCCTATGGTGGTTCTTATTTTTAAACTTACTTTCTTTTTTTGAGAATGGGCCGCCCTGCTTTTGGCTGGTTTTCATGGCAAGCGGAAGCAGCGTGCATCAATGATATTGATTTCATCGAAAACTCCTTGTGTGGCCTGGTGCTTGAGTGGAACTGGCTTTGGGTTGCACATGCTTCAGGAAACCTCAGGTGCTGAGCCTGGGGTTCAGACGGGCCGCAGGAAGGGTGTGAAAGGCGAACATTATATGCGCCATCGGGGAAGCAGGTGATAATGTGACTCCGTCCCATTCGTTATGTATTTGTGTTAAGTGTAAAGGGAAAAGAGAGGAGAGAGAGAAATAAGAAAAATAAGCCATATCACAGCACAGCCTGAGCCCAGAACCTTCTTCTCAATGGGTGTTTTGTGTCCAGTCTGCTTTTCGGATCCAGAATGGCGCTCCGAAAAGGCACACTCACACCATCCTCTTGTGGGTGGTCTGTAAGCTCCCAGTTTGCCTCTCCATGCTTCAGTACATTATTTAATGAGAATGTAGTATTTCTGAACCGCTCTGTTTTATGTGATGGAAGTGGCCTTTCAGAATGAGGAAAGCATTCTCCCTGGTGTTGCTCCCTGGATATATTAAGAACAAAACCTTTCAAACTTTTTTATTTGTGTTTGGAAAGCCATGCATTATTTGCGTTTGAATGGCGCCACCATCACGACCACCCTAAGGTTTCTTCATAGTTTAATATTATTTTCAGTGGATCATCTGCAAGGGCTGGGTGTATGTTTCTTCCTGGTAGAGTTTTAATTACGATGAGCCGCGTAGTTGAATAACAAAAAGGTATAAAAGTATAAGCACAGTTGCTTTTGCAGTTGTGCCAAAAAAAAAAAAAAAAAAAAAAAAAAAAGGAATGTGGTTACAAACTTTATTACAGGGGGGGAAAAATTAAGAATAATAGTTATTTGTAACTAAACTAAGGATGAACTACTTACTTCAGAGTGCTCTGCCTTAGTGCAATAAAGAAACAAATCTCTCAAAGTGGAATTATGCAATGTATTTGTTTTAAAAATCAAATCGCCCACTGAGTCTCAAGTGGTGAACAGGAGACAAAAAGGGAAGACATTTCTATCAGTTCCTCTCCCCCCCCGAATTTTTGTAGGATCAAGTATCCCTCTCTTTTTTTTATCATTCTCAGTACAAAGCGACTTTATGAAGAGCAGACCTTCTGTCTAGAGATGTTACGAACTGCCCGTTTGGCAGTTTATGCTGGTTCGTTTTTCGGCCGAACGGTGTGTTTGGCACTTCCCTGCCCTGCCTCCTCCAGCAGCTGCCCAATCAGAGGCTGTTCCCCCAGTCCCACTTCCTCTGGGCGCTGCCTCTGAATGGGCACCTCGAAGAGGAGGAAGGGCTGGGAACCGCCGAACACTTGTTCGGCCGAAAAACGAACCAGCACAAACCACCGAACTTGGAGGTTCATAGCCATCTCTTCTTCTGGCCATAAAAGCTGTTTCCCAAGATTTTAGAATCTTAATTTATTGAAGCTAAAAAAACCCTTCACAGATGGGCTTGTCCACACTGTGAAATTTGGTGTGATCCGGCCGGTGCTTAAAAGGTCTTTATCTTTAGAGTTTCCAGAAATACAAGACGTTAGTCAACTTGTATGTGTAGAGAGTTGACAGGAAGGACTGTGTGTGTGTGTTTGCATCAAGCATGGCCTTTTCCCTCTCACCTCCTATGCAGAGTTTACACATGAGGAAGATGACAGAATTAGCCTTCTCCCCCCCCCCCCCCGCTTGTTAAAATAACGGTATTGCTTACATCTCCTCAAAAGCTGGGTGACTGAAGCATGAACAACTCTGTGATGAAGGATCAGACTTCAATAGATAGATTTACAACAAAGCAAGCATGCATGCATGGGAAACTGTGCAGTATAGCATACATTTCCCATGGTAAATTTCATTCTCATGCCTCTATTGACACTGAAAGAAATCCCCAGAGCTGTGTTTCAAGTTCCCTGTTATCTACGGCACATGTGCCAAGAAGCGGTTTCTCACAGATTTGACCAAAAGATAAAAGACACAGAGAAGACCCTCCTATAGCTTATCTTTCTGGAAGACTGGTATCCCATTGTTTGCTTAAATGATCTTCAAGAGAGCTCACTGCAAACTTATAAGAGGTCTGCAGTCCTAGGGTGGCTGACTGATGTTCTGGGTCGTGGCCTGAAGCTTAGTTTTCCAGCTTTTTAGGTGCCATGAAAACCCTAAGGAACCAAAACGCTTCCAGACAGTTCTAGAAAACAGACCCGCCTGCCTTCCAGACCTAGATTCCTGAGTGACTGGGGTTGCCGTTTTGAGGGAGACCTGCTTCTTGAAGCAGGCAAAGGAAGAAGGTGGTCTACGCCAGCCTTCAGGGTGGTGGTGGGTGGTGGAGGTGGGGAGATGAGCAGGAGAGCATCCAGCCAAGCTACTTTGCCTTCCACCACCTCTGGTAATGGGAAATGGCAATACCAGTGACCCTTTTTGTAAACACCCTAATAAATATATACTGCCTCTCTATGGGGATTTGCATGTTAGCAGATGCAGCATGCGAGGTGTTACTATGGGTTGCCCTGCCACGAGGACAATAGCTGAGGTTCTGCGGGGATGAGTGGAATCAGATTAACGCTAACGGTGGCCTTTCTAATTACTGACTCACTCACTCACAGGTTCTGTGCATGGGCCGAATATGGGTTTTCTCCGTGTCTGATGCCTCCCAAGGCCTTTTCTTTCAGCTGTGCTCTCGTTTGCTGTCTGGTCCCTTGTCCTTCTTAAGCCTTCTCTTCCCTCCTCCCCCTCCTCACACGCTTTTCTCTAGCATGATATTTAAATCCCGCCATCTGCTTAAGAAATGAACATTCTTGCATGTGGCCGGTTCTGCATTAACCTTCACAGATCGAAAATGAAACATCCTGTGCTCATGGTTTTCATTTAAATCTAATTCCTCGGCCGAATCCAAATGAGAGGGGGAGGGGAACTATAGAAACAGCTGTGGAAACTTTTTGGGTGATTCCTGGATTTACATTTTGTGAAATATTTATGAAGTTCCATGACCCGCTCTAACGTATTGGGGAGTCAGGCAGTCCTGTTTGCCTTCCTGTCGTCCCCTCTGCTCCTCTGCCTCCTGGGTCCAGTCCTTTTCATGGTGGAGGGTCACAACTACGTCCTTGTTGTTTCTTGTTGGTTGTCACCCTCCTTCGAAGAGCAGGAATGGGTGAAAATTATGTCCTGATATCATTTCAATATAAAACAATGTATCCTGGTGGGGGAAGCATGGATGGATATATTTCTGCATAGACCGGAACGAAAACAGCATCTTCTGTGTCAAATGTTTTACCACAGCAGTTCTGGAGAACTCCAGTTTTCCTTAGAAGCCTGTGAGGGGCTTCTTAATGAGAAGCTGAACTAGTCTTTTGGAAGCAGGGCCACTACCCATCCCACACCCCCACTTCAAATGCATAACTGCAAGGATTGCTTACTCATTTCTGTTGGATGCCAGGCAGGTGGAAAGTTCTGACTGTATGTGAATGATGGGCTTACTAGAGGCAATGCAGATGCTTGGTTTTGGAGATGACCGTATTCTGCAGGCAGCTGTGCTGATTGGGGGAATTCTGAGAGTTGCGGTCTAAAAAACACAAATCTGCACACCTCTAGTGCTTACAACTTGTGTCTTCCCAGTACAGGAATTGGCCATGGTGTCAGCTGTGAGATCGGTGAGGTATTAATGCATAATTAGAGGTGAAAACATGTGAGTGATGTGTTTCAGGCGAACCACTGTACTCAGGTTCTGAGTGACCCAACGGAGCTAGATCATCTGCAAAAGGTGATTTGCTTTGACATTCACATACAATTCTGAGTTATCTGTAACATCTGTTTCTGCACTAACAATAACAATGACAATGACTTCTGAGTTAGTGCCTGCTGGAGCGGGTGGGGCACCAAGCCTCAGAACAGCTGTGCGGCGGTTGGCCGAACTCGCATGAACCACCAAACTGAAGTTCGTGCCCATCTCTAGTTGCCACTTTTTCACCGGCACTTGGGTTTACAAGACTTGGTCTCTATTCATCATCCTTAGTGGATGGGAGGGTAGTGATGGGTGAACAGGCACCACCCAATGCCAGATTTTGGGGCTTAATTTATTGCAGACAAGGTTGAATGTTTGAACTAGGAGCCATGTTTTCCAGCAGTGGTTCCCAACCTTGGGTCCCCAGATGTTCTTGGACTTCAACACCCAGAAATCCTGGCCAGCACAGCGAGCAGTGAAGGTTTCTGGGAGTTTGAGTCCAAGAACCTCTGGGGACCCAAGGCTGGAAACCACTGCTTTAGAGAGATGGGTAACAACAAAAAGAAACGTAGGGATGTGTGCAATTATTTATTAAGAATCCTCAGTTTTAAGAAGAGAGCTGAAAGGCGTAGTCGGATAGCTTATCCGCCCAATTGCCTCACTCGGCTTCACACGCCGTGTCAGCCAGCCATAAAGGACTAAAGATTTTAACGATTCAGCCATTTGTTCAAGTTAATCTACGCCATATTGTTGGCTGTTTACAGAGCAAAGGGATCAACTATAAATATTACAGGCAGATTGGGAAAACATCTGCAGGCTTTTAGGCCATGTTAAAAAAATAATTATAAGTAGGTGATTTTTTTAAAAAGAAAATTATTTTATATTTTTGCAAAAACTACCACACATAGGCTTGCCGAAATGAAACAAGTGACAGTGTAGAAAAGGGATAATGGAAGATTTGGGACTGTATCAAGCTGTTTAAAAGGACCGTAGCAGTGTAACCATAAGAAGTGATAAAAATGTTGTAATGGTCTGATCGTAGTCAACTCCCACAAAACAATAAACATTTTTTTTAAAGAGAGTATTAGTACATTTGTGACCTTGTATATGTAATGGAAATTTAATATTAATACACAGATTTTTGGTAACTGGCCAAAGGGTCTCTCAAATAAAATATGCACAACATATGCATTGATTAAACATCTGGAAAGTAAAAAGAGAGAGAGAGGGAAGAGTTTCGGTCTCTGAACTACATCGGCATTAGCATTTTATTATGGTGTTATTTAAATTAACACTTTCCCAGGGTTTTAATAAGGAAGATAAATATCACGTGACTAAACACCTGCTGGTGGAAGGGGTTTTGAGTGGCGGTGCTAGTACTGCTCTGCTGAGGGAGAGAAAACGGATGCACTGGTGTGCGCAGAAAGATCTACAGATATCAGTAAAGTGGCCAAGTGTTCTCTTTTATGGAAGACGGTCCTTCCTTTGAGTATCTGGACAATGGACTGAGAAGGGTCTCAACTTGATCTAGGGGGATGCATGATAATTCTGTATACATTAAAAAAGTCAATTCTAATTTTGCATCTGTGTGTATACATTAGCAAACTGGGGGCTTTGGTCAGTCGCTGCACTAGACGTAGATGTGCTAATGCGAGTGTTCCCAGCAACCCACACGTCAAAGGAATCTGGGGCTTGAATCCTGACCACCCTTACCTAAACAAAGCAAGCTACAGGCATAACCCGGCTCTGTACATTGCCCTGAGATCCTGTGATATAGGATGGGCTATAAATGAACAAAATGATCCTGGAAGTGGGAGAAGCTTCTGCTATTATAACACTTAGATGTGTACATTTAGTCACGGATTTCCCTCTTCCAGTCAAAACCATTTATTTGTGCTTTCGAATCCCGAAAATAATTTTATTCTCCCACATTCATTGAAGTACTTAACATAAGAGAGAGATTTTTCTCATAGAACCAGAATATTATTTGTGCTCTGTCCCTGATCTTGCTAGGTTCTTCTGCAGTCTTTTATTGGTGCCCATCTTGGGAGTAATGGGGTGGGGGGAATGAATTAAAATCATTATAACAAGAAGTTACCAAGGCTGCTCCTCCATTTTAGAGAGCAAAGGGAGGCAGCAAAGCTAGTTTTCAAAGAGGACGACTCCTGTTGTTGATCCCATGGGCTTTCACGAGATTTATGGCTGCCTCAAATAAATGAAAGTGCTTTGATAATATCGGCTTCAAGCTTAGCAGCATACGCAACATGTTAGATATATCTCTAGGCTTTTTATGCACGCCTGTTGTGCTGCATAGTTTTGCTGTCCTTCCCCCTCCCGAGAAGACATTTATGGAGCCTGAGGTACAGCATCCCAATATTACTCACCTAAGTGGTAAAATTTCTCATAAGCCACCAAGCAATGAAGGAGGCAGCAGTGAACAGAAATCAGTGTAAGGGACAAAGGAGAATAGCACGCCATAAGCAAAAGTTTTTATTTGATGTCATGTGGTAGATCACCCATTTTTCATCATTTTTATTCTTCTTTCATATATCCATTGTCTCTTTCTCTCCTCTGCCCTTCCTTTCAAAGTTTTCTGATTATTTAGTTCATCTTTTTATAATAATATATAATAATAATCATAGAACTGCTGAGTTGGAAGGAACCCTATGAATCACAGTCCAGCCCTTGTCAAGGAGGCTCAGGGAGGAATCGAACTCCCAACCTCTGGCTCCGCAGCCAGATGCCTAAACCACTGAGCATGTTTGTCATGTGTTTGAACAGATGCATGTTGGTTCAACATGTATAAAACTCATATAGTAAAATTAATGGGACTGGATCAAGACTACACCACACTTACAATAGACTCACTGAAGCAAGCAGGACTTCACTTAGCCATGACAGACTGAAGTCCCTCAGACTTCAATAAGTTTGCTCTAATTAAGGGGAGCCAATATGATACAGTAGATAAAGTGACAGTCTGGTACTCAGGAATGAACCAGGCCTGGCCCTCCCAAAATCAGCAGCGAACGGGTGTGTCCAGGGTGGTTTGGTGGCACTTGTTTCTAAACGCTCGGTGCAAATCACGTGCATCTCCATTTTTCCAAAATTTGCAGCAAGAAAGAAAAGAAGGAAATAAAAGCATGTGAGTCAAGAGGGCTGTTGTGTGATTTGTTAATGTTGTAGACACTGTCCAAAGATGAGAATCTTGCCTCTGATGCTAGAAC
The DNA here is from genome assembly GCA_037013535.1 of Intellagama lesueurii. Classification (NCBI taxonomy): domain Eukaryota; kingdom Metazoa; phylum Chordata; class Lepidosauria; order Squamata; family Agamidae; genus Intellagama; species Intellagama lesueurii. Next base: position 2,845,128 of record JBAJHW010000011.1, read on the forward strand.
AGCTCTTTCAGTGTCTTGTTGTTGTTGTTTAGTCGTTAAGTCGTGTCTGACTCTTCGTGACCCCATGGACCAGAGCACGCCAGGCCCTCCTGTCTTCCACTGCCTTCCGGAGTCTGGTCAAATTCATGTTGGTAGCTTCGATGACGCTGTCCAACCATCTCGTCCTCTGTCGTCCCCTTCTCCTCTTGCCTTCACACTTTCCCAACATCAGGGTCTTTTCCAGGGAGTCTTCTCTTCTCATGAGATGGCCAAAGTATTGGAGCCTCAGCTTCAGGTTCAGGATCTTTCAGTGTCTAGGAATTCTTAATTCCAGAATACGAGGTTGCTAGTCTCATAATTGTTTCACTGTATTTATTTATTTTATTTGTTTTATTCAAAGTCCACCTTTGTCCTCCTAAGGGGCAGTTCATAATATTAGAAGAATAGAAGTAAAAACATAGTAAGTTAAACATTCAGAAAAAATTAAGCTGCACACTAATTTAAATATAATTGAATAATTAAAAGCAAGTAAATATTAAAAACTATCTTAACAAAAGCATTCAGGGACTCCCTCATGATTGTTAAAAGCTTGTCTGAAAAGATGGATCTGTACAGTTCTGTACAGTACATTGTCCTGTTGTTCAGGTGTTTGCTAGAATGAACGAAGGAGCCAGGTCATGACTGTGTCCAGAATGCTTGGAACTTTTTACTTTTTTGGACTACAACACCCACAATCCAGTGCCCAAATATACTACTTGAAGTCATTGAACAAATTAGATTATCAGGAACTGGGTCAGTATGTGTGGCCTCCCCCAAAGCCTTCACCTGTCTTCTCCACCCGGCCAAGAAGGGGTCGGCCATTTGCATTGGGAACGCTTGCTAGAACAGCATTGTCTTTTCTTGCGTTCGGCTATCTTCTTGCAGCCCTCTCTTTGCAAACAGAATCCAGAAGAAAGGCTGCCTTTCCCCACCCCCTTCCTTCTCCTGACACATTTCTAGCCAATTTGGAGAAAAATCATCTTGATAGCATGGGAAAGAACAGCGCTGTTTTCTCCTAATGGGAGAGGCACCGAGATTCTTCACTTTGCAGAACTGTAGGAAAGTGCTTTTTTGAAGACCCTTTTTACAGATGTTTATCATTTTGGCAGCAGGCTTTCCAGACTCCTGGAAAACACTCTTAGAAACCGTGAGAAGCCCTACAAAGAGAATCATGAAGTAAAACAATCCTACAAAGAATCTTGTTTCAACTTCTAAACAAAATCCTGTCCCTTCTCTCTCTCTCTCTCTCTCTCTCACACACACACACACACACACACACACACACACACACACACACACACACACACACCATGCAAAAAGATGATAATTGGAAAAGATAATTTAAAAAAAATCATTTGCTAACAGCAATCATTCATAAAAGGGCTGAACCTGCTGAACCTTATATGTCCAGCAGGTATTCTAGTAATATTATAGAAGAACATATTTGCAAAATTCAGGGGTTTAGAAAGCAGAGGCTGAGACAAATAAACTGGGAACAAACAAAATTGAATCTGTGGGATTATTTAGATTTTGGAGTGACTCAGAGTTCCTTTCTTCCACAAGTCTATGGAGCACTCAGTCAAATCAAAGTTACCCTCCCATGAACATCATCTCGTCTTCAGATCCTGCCAGTAGCTTTCTTTTGGTTGTGCAGAAGGCTAGTGGCAGAGCAGGGCTCACAGTGTTTAACAACATTGGTATTGTCTGTGCTTAGGTAGTGACCCTGACTTAAGGGAACTAAAACGTCACTTGTGTTGTACTTTTACAAAACAATGCGGAAACACACCTGCAAAAGGGGCAAGGTTATTTTGTGATAGTCTCAACAAGAGAAGAGAGTAACAAGAATAATTTCATGCACCAGATTGGTAAAATTGCACGAATCCCATACACACACCTGAGAAAAGCTGGGTGGTTTATGGGGGTGTGCGGGTTGTGTACACCTCTGTATCCAAAGACAAAGAGGGGGGCCTTCAGGAGAAACATATTGAGAAGAACAGTCACTGCTGCCACCTCCCTGGCACCAGCATCTGTTGACTGGGGCCAGTGCCTCATTCTACCTAATGGTAGGGTCGGCCCCTCGGAAGTAAACATGGCACTTATCTCTTGAAGGAGAGCACACTTCCTCCTTGCAGGGAAGGTCACTCCATGGGGATGTTAATCCGCATCAGTCTTCACTCTCTTGTTAGAATCTGTCATTGAAGCCTGCTTGCTTACCTTCTTTGTAACATGAGACTAATTCCTCCCACCCATTCCAAAGAGGTGAATTCTTTACTGCAACGTCAGGAGACGATGTTAATTTCTTGCAAAAATTCCAGCTTGGGACTGTTCGTGGCTTCTCCCTGTGTTGTGAATATTCGCCTGCTTATCTTGGGTTAATAAGTTTCACACGTGCATGAAAGCCCCTTCTCAGATGGCATGGAATGGGGAGGCAATGGGGCCTTGTTCCCATAATCATTGTGTTTTATGCCACACACTTGGTAGCTGCATTGTTTGTGGTAACCCACAGTCCGTCACGGCAGAGTGTTTAAGCTTCAGTTACGTTTTCCGCCCCCCCCCCCCCTGTCAATCTCGCTATTGCTGAAAATGATGGCAAAAATCCCATTGGCTTAAGTAGGAACAGAAGGATCCCATCTTGGTTGAAATGCAGTGGGCTTGTTTGTTTCTTGCAATTTGTCTTTTAAAAACAAAATTCATCTTCAACAAGACACTCCGAAGCAAGGCACTCTGAAATTTTTATTTGACTGCAAAGGGCTTACTCAAAATACTTCAGTGCCTCAGGCAGAGCAGCACATTCCACCACGCACACCTTGTAGCAATCTTAAAGTCAAGGTTTGTAATCATCAGTTTAGAATTGCAGAGCTGGAAGGGACCCTATGGATCATCAAGTCTAACCTCTGTCAAGGAGGCACCATGGGGGAATCGAACTCCCAACTTCCGGCTCTGCAGACAGAGACCTAAACCCCTGAGCTCTCCAGCCACTTTACCCTTAATATCTGATTTGAATCTGAATGACATTACTGGTTTGGATGGAAATAGCATCAACCTTATAACAAAACCCCATATTTCTTAGATGGTGATATCAACATTGATTTCACCATAGTGTTTTAATTCTAAAATCTAGTTTCATTTCTACTCGGTATCACTAGTGCTCTAAAGATTGATGACTCATGGTTCAAGCCAGGGAGGCACCCCTCAATTTTTGTGCAAGATCCTTCTTCTTTAGACTACATGTTACCAACAAGCCTAAAGTATAATTAAGTGGTAGAGTAGCTATCCTTTCTGCTTGCATTCAGAGAATCAAGATGCCCTTTTGCGATAAGAAACCCAAAGGGTGAATAGGGTAAAATATTTGAAAGAGTCTTGATTGGCTTATGATAGCGTTGCCCTCCGTCTGAATGTGGCGTTGATCTTGGCAGGCAGTAGGTTGTGATCGGCAACTCGGGAGTAACGCCAAGGAAGACAACTGTGGCGTCTGCGCAGGAGATGGTTCAACATGCAGGCTGGTGAGAGGGCAAACCAAGACGCTTCTTTCAGCAGAAAAAAGTAAGTTTCTTGCAAGTAAAATATGTGTTCTAAACCCATGACTTTCTCCCTCCCTCTTTATGTGTGAACAGGGCAGTATGATGAAGAAGGTGGCCTGGGATGGATTTTCCTTTTAATTTGGTCTTGCCAAGCTACCAAAATTTGTGCTAGATTATTCTGTCATGAAATGCTATCCATTTAGAGGACCGCTATGTAAGAATCCAAGGTGCCTATTTTGAGAAAGAAATTCAATTTAATGTATCAGGAATAGCCATCAGGATATGTACATCTGTTTTCATATGTGGGAGATAAACATTTTTAATCATTTCACAGAGGCATTTTGAAATAATGGAAAACGCTTACAGATACTTCTGTTGACATTATAGTATAGGAATCCTAGTCAAAGGATCAAAGAAAGAATAGCAGGGCTGGATAGAATTCAAAGGCCATCTTTTCCAGCAAATACAAAAAAAAAAAAAAAAAAAAAGAGAAAAGAAATAATTAATCCCAAGGAATTACTTCGCTTACCTCCTCTCGGTCCATCCTCGCCGTTCTTTCAAATGTTGACTGTGTGTGGCATATAGAGGTGGAGCTGCCATTGGTTGGGGTTCGGGAGACTTTGAACCCTGCTATCAGGACTTGCGTAATGAGAAGTCTCCCTGGTTGAGTTATTGATGCTCCATTCCTTCTCTGCTGAAACCAAGAGCATTCCCAAATTTCTGTGAAAAACTTTTAGGGTGCACTTCGTCATTTATGGCCAATTTTTGTAGATACCTGGGGACCAGTCTTTACTTGCCGTGAACTTGACTGATGATCAACTTTGATCTATTCCCAGTCTCTGTGTACTTTGGTGTTTCTATTGAAATAAAGGGGAGCCTTTATTTCAAGATCAATAAATACAAATGCAAAAATAGGTGATACCTTTATAGACCACTAAACCATACAATATACCGGGTTCTGTGGATTAAGCACCACTTCATCGTGCTAGTACCAATGTGAAGAACTTAAAGTCCATAAGCCTGGTGAAATCCATCTTGTCATGAACTTTTGGACTTTACATCTAAGAGTAACTTTCCCGGCAAACTCCACCCTGCCATGAATCTTTGGACCTTAGGTTCTTCACAGTGGTACTAGCCTGATAAAGTGGTGTTTAATCCATGAAAATTCATGTGATTATTTTTTTTAGTGATCTATAAAGGTACTGTCTCTTTTTTTGCATTTGACTTTTCTGTTTCCCAATTAGTTGCAAAAGAAAGAAAGAAAGAAAAAAGAAGGAAACTTATTAGAAGACTTGAGTTCTTTGAAGCTGAGTTCAGTACCAAAATAAATAGATCCATCTTCAGCATTTGTGTAATCTATTCTGGTTGAGTATCTTCGATTCATCCTGTGGCGCTCAAAGGTTATATGCAGCTATATAGGCTTGTTGGGTTGGTAGGAAGTCTTATTAGAGACTAGAAAGGGCACAGCTACCTCTTGATCTAAAGGCAGAGAATGCTGGGAATTTGTGAGACAAGCTTGCTAAAGGTGGTGACGTCAGTGGTTCCGCTTGTGGTTCATGAGTAAGCGTGCTGTGATTTTATTGAGACATTGAATCGTTGCCAGTAATGGGGACTTCAAACAAGTTGAGAAACAGGCTACTTTATTGAGGGCCGGATCCACCCTGAATCTCTATGCAAAACACCCCAGTTGTGAGTCTCTGTAGGTCTTTGTGTTCTTTGAATCCAAGCCACCATTGCATGGTTTTCTCATCATCCCACTTCAGTGAGTTCTGTCTTTCTTTTTGTAATGGAATCTTACTTAAATTTTTCATTTTAGTCTTTGGATGTATAGGTGTGACTCCATAATGCCTATAAGCATTGCTGCACCCTAAGTTGTATTTTAAACTCATTTTTTTGGTCTCATACTTTTTGCAGTGCCTAGTTTTAAAAAGCAAACAGCTTCTCTCCCCCCCCCCCCCCCCCAATTGCTCTTGTAGCATATGGAAGTTGTTTAATAAAATAGTCTCCCGGGCAAAAAGAATGAGAAAACGTGCTACCTCTTCGTGATACGACATCACATGATTTGTACATAACGTTTTGAGCTCTTCAGAGAATCTTGCCAAGGTGAGAAGCATGGACAAAGGAGAGCCAAACCAAAATAGGGCTTAAAGTTACTTTAAAAAAAAAAAACTACTACAAATCCCAGAAGCCGTCCAGCAAGGAAGCATTTATATGGGTCATCTTCCAAATTCACCATATCACTCAAGAAACCACATTCCATGTGTAACCGTACTTCTTCCAAGCAAAATTTATGCAATTCTCAGATAGAACATCCAGGGTCAAAACAAAGAACCGGGCAGCTTCCTTGTTAGAAACAAAGCTGGCTTTAATAGGAACATCTGTGTGCTTGTCCTCTAATAGCTTTCACAGCTTCAGGAGTTGAAGATTAGCTTGCTTTTGGTCAGGAAGAAACCGTGTTGATTTGGGCAACAGCATGGAAGAGGTCTCTGGGGGATTAAAACGTTCCCTCTCAAGTTGTGAATCTACCTAATTGTCTGCTTTGACCATCGGGGAAGAGATTGAGTGGGTTAGTGGGAAGGGACCACATGAACCATTGGGACATATTTAATTACAGATTAAGGACCTAACTTGGTCTTGGGTAGCGTGTTCTGTTGGTCAAAGAGGGAGCTCATGGTGGTCTGTTTCAGCAACTGCTGCAACAAAAACAAGACAATGGCATGTGTGACTCTGACATATTTATTTCAGTGTGCATTGCCCTCCACTTCTCCAGAGGTACAGAGCATATCATTTGGGCCGCAGGTTAATATACAATGTAGATAGCAGTAGGAGTGGAAAGATCATGGCGTATTAGCCTATGGGCGCTTCCAAGGTAACAATGGCATTGTGAACATTCAAGGTGTTCCAGGCAATTGTGTGTTGTGTGCCATCAAATCGGAACCAGCTTATAGTGATTCTGAAAGAGCTTTCAAGGAAAGTGAGATAGTTATGGAGTGGTTCTACCAGTTCCACTCCTCCAATGAGTTCCCATGACTGAGCAGGGATTCGAACCCTGTTCTCCAGCATCCTAGTCTGTCACTTCATCCACTACACCACACTGGGAATCACCACACCTAATCTCTTAGCAATTAGGAGCATGCAAATGAAGGGAGTCTTGGTCCCTATCCCATCCAGATTACCATGTGTGCAGTATAGAAACTTCTTACCCAGATATTGTGGAAGAGTGGGGTGCAATCCATGAAATTTGAAACCAAAATAAATGTGTTACCCTCAAAAGTACCACCATCTTTGATTTTTGGTTTTTGCCGTTCTCCTCCTGTTTCATTCTTAGTAGTTTCGCACTTCTTTGACTGGCATCGCTGTTATAACTCAGCACGCCCGAACATGCACACATGTACGTTCCTTAGCCACTTGACAGTCCTAACAGGAGATGTCTAGAATCGTGAAGGTTTTGCTGGAGTCGTGGGGTTAAACGGGAGGAGAACCACTGCTTTGAACCTCGGAAGCAAACTGTCAGCTGAACAGACGGATCACCTTTTAAAAAGGCAAAGCTGCCAGTAAGACATCAGGCCAAAAAAATAAATAAATCTCACTTTCTGGGAAAAGGATCAAACCTTTGAGGGATGATATTCAAAAAAGAAAGTGTAATAAGTTGTAAAACCTGCCGTGCCCCTGGGAAAATGCGATGCCTCGGGTCTTTCAGACATGGTAGTCCCATCAGTCTCAGTATCAGCTTGGTCTCCTGGAAAGCTTTTAAGGCTGAACTTTGCTATTCTTTCTTTTTGCCTTTTGCCCTTGTTTTATGGACTGGAAAAACACAATCAGAAAAAAACAAACCTGTTCTCGATGCTGACAAGAACAGAGCGAAGGCTTCCAGGGTAATATGGATTTCATTTTAAGGCATCCATACAGGTCAGAAGGGAAGTGTGTAGGGGGAGAGTTTAGCATAATGATTGCCATGAAATATGGGGCTTCATTCACATCCCTCTGTGTGTTTCTGCACTATTCCAGTGTCCAAAACTAGATAGACAATCCAGCCTTAGATCTGCTTCAAATCTTCCAAGAGAGAGAGAGCGATGGCTGATTCACATCAGATATATTATGGGCTTGCAATCTAGGGATTCTTTGCAAAGACTCACACCAGCCTACAATGTGTTTGAGCTGTTTTTGGTGAGTTTCTTGTTCGGCTTCTCATGCTAGTCTAGTGCCGCCTTCCTTCTCACCATAAAGCCTTCTAGTTTCAAAATAACAATGACGATAAAGAAGGGGAGGAAGAGGAAAAAAGAAGAAAACCCGTTGGTTTGTTCCTTTTATGTCACAAAGGGTATATGGATCTCTTTTCTGCTCTGTCCCCAAAGCAACCCTGTGAGGAAGGAAAAGCAGGGAAGGAGTGACCAGCCAAAGACCCTGAGTTTCAGAGCTTTTTGGGGACTTGAATGTGGACTTCATAGGTCCCATGCTGACCACTGCACCATCCTGGCTCTCTGGCGCTTCTTTCTTGCTGGCCATCCATCAAGCTTCTTCCCACCACCATTCCTAGGAGCCCTTTAGGGCAGTGTGTATTCTGTCCCCTTCAAACCATCCCACTGTTTGAAACCAAAGAAACCCAGCTGGAATAAATTAAGCCAGCTATGCTGGTGTCATTCCTCCCGACTCTGTGGTCCCACCTCAAGCCTTTTCTTCTTGAACGTTGAAGGTTCAGCGTTAGAAAAGAATACAGCACAATCCGTGGTATTTCGTTCTGTTGAAAGATATGGCACCAGACAACGGTGGATTTTATCTCTCTAATGACCTTAAGTCCTCTTTTATTTCCTGAGATCTGTCTTGCTGCTTTTAGAACTTATTGCCTTTGTCTCCCCCCATCCACCCACCCAACTCCTGCCCACTTTGGAATGCACTCATGTTTAACTCTTTGGGACTACAGTAGGCATGGGGAAAAAATGAATCAGTGCTTATGAATTGTGACATACTTTTGTCCCATGAGAGACCTTCACAGATGTGCCTCATTCTGATCTGAAGAACATTTGGTATTAAACGGCTCCTCCACCGCCCCCATATTCCTTACAAAGGCAGATTAGAGGGTACAAGCAGGGAAAGGTGATAATAAGCCAAAGAGGCACACATGTCATTTTCTTGTGGTCATTCTAAATCCCTTCTAGTTCCCCCTCTATTCGGGGCCGGTTAGACCTCTTCTGGACACCACCATTTAAGAAGGATGCCAACAAATGGGTGGAAGTTCAGAGGAGGGCAACAAGGAGGATCAGGGGACTGGAAACCAAGCCCTAGGAAGAAAGATGGAAAGAATTGGGTATGTTTAGCCTTGAGAAAAGAAGACTGAGGGGAGATAGGAGAGCCCTTTTCAAAGACTTGAAAGGCTGTCATTCAGAGGAGGGGCAGGATCTGTTCTTGATTGTCCAAGAATGTAGGACACATAATAATGGGCTCAAACTATAGGCAACTAGATTTAGGCTGAATATCAGGAAAAACTTATGAACTGTTAGAGCAGTACGACAACAGAATCCATGACCTCAGGAGGTGGTAAGTGCTCCAATACTGGAGACATTCAGGAGAAAATTAGACAACCCTCTGTCAGATCCACTTTGGTACGTATTCCTGCACTAAGCAGGGGGTTGGAGTCAGTGGCTTTATTATTCCCCTTCCAACTCCATGATTCTATGAGCAATAGTAACAACACACAAGTGCTGGCTCCATAAATGGAGTTGCAGAAATGATTGGTGGGGTTCGGTGAACCATTAAGTATACTTTCCCATCACCTGCATCACAGAATGTGTACTTGACATATGTGTGTGTGTGTATACATATACATACACACACACACACACACACACACACATACATACATACATACAATATATATATATATTCCAGAATTGACCATGCTAACTGTGAGAATTCTAAGAGTTATAGGAAAAATTAAAAAGTTTCCCCATATCTATTATATTGATGAATGGATGCTTAAAATAAATAAAGGAATGTGAATACAAATATGACCAGTGGACTGTAGCCAGGATCCTCCTCTTTTCAGTGATGAAAGAGAAGGAGGAGGTTTTAGAAAACAGACAGCGTACCACCCAGAATCCCCTGCTACCTCCTGAGAGGTTGACCATATGCAAACTAAATATATAAAACTCTAAAAATGCAAGGGTTAGTTGTAACTGGTTCCCTCTAAAAATGTCACAGAAGTTCAGCATGCACTTACTTTCTTCCACTTAAGAAAGAAACACACTTGCACAATCCCAAACGGGGTAGGTCTTACTGATTTAATAGAATTGTGTGGATTAACAGCCCCCCCAACACCCTGTTTTCTAAGAATATGGAGGGTTTTGTTCCAGCAAGTGTATGGATCACACACTTGACGATTAGAGGCCTTTTAAATCTACAATCTTGGTGGCAGATTGCAGTTCATGCTGAGTCCCATTTGTGCTTATTAATATCCCTGCATGAGGAACAGCTGAACTGCTGCTTACAATCAGCCCTCAAAGCTTCCCTAAGAACCGAAGGTATTGCGCTGCTGTTAGGATGGCCACCTAGATGCTAACAAAGAGAGAACAAATGATAAATTGTGCTTATTTTTTAAGACTCCAGACTCGCTGCCGATTTGGTTCTGGGCAGGGGTTAATTGCCATTAACATGCAAACTAGCCTATACCCATGGCCCAGCCGAGTCATAATCACCATGAAACATCTTCTCTGATCTGTCAACAGCTGGAGCTGGTGGCAGTAATAAGAGGTTAGTATAACCCTCACCTTGACATTCTTTCCCAACAGAGATTTGACTTTCTTGGAAAATTTTAGGTGGGCTTTATAAGGGTTTTAACGGTGTGTTAGCTTCACAGGTGGCTGTTTTTGTTTTTATTCTTTTAAACTCTTATTTCATTGTTTGTGTTGTATAACGGATTGCGTTTTTATGGCGGTGAACTGCCTTGGAGGCCAAGATGGCATATTTAAAACATTCCTCCAGATAAATATATATATAATATCCAGAAGGGAAAGAGTCGGCTGTGCTAGTGGCAGGTTGGGTTTCTAAGCCTTGCTTCTTAATGGACACAATTAGCATCTATACCAAACCTGCAGGTATTTGCGGGTCTTATTCCTAATTTCCATTTCTCCAGTCTGCAGCGGTTTAGAGTTTAGTGTTAAGCAGCTGGTTTGTTTCCTGCAAATCTTACCTCTTATTAAAGCCGTGACCTCCAGGAGGAAACGAGCCGTGGGCAGAATCCCATACTACATCGGCTGAGTACGTTGCCCATGGAAATTCTGCGTCACACAGCCTTCTAAACCTGTTCAGCCATTACAAAATTAAACAGGACAACAAGATGTAAATCGAATATGTAATGTGTACTGTGCTAGTTAATGGAAAATAATTATCCAATCGCTGGAAGGATTTACAAGTCCATATGTACCTTATAAGAGCAGTATAATTCAGAAAGCAGACCTGGGGTAATGCACTTAAAAACCATATATATGTATATGTTCTTTTTTTGGGTAAGGTTTAATTGTGAAATACGATGATTCCCTTGTATAACATAATTTCTGAATTGGTACATTTAATTTTCCTAGGGGAGGAAGCTGTGATTGCAGTTCCGCATGGGAGTCGCAGCGCACGAATTACTGTGAAAGGGCCAGCACACCTCGGTATGAGCACCTTTTTGCGTTATTAATCGTGGGAGTGCAACGAAAACACAGAATAATTTCAACTTTTTTGAGCTTAGGTATACCTGAAGAACTGACTCTGTTGTGTATGATTATTAATGCAAAACATATGCTGCGTTTTTATGAACTAAAATGTAACAAGAGATGCCCACTCTCTGAAAACAGTAGCTTCTTCTCCACTTATTCTTCCTTTGGGATACGGCTTGTCGAAGCAGTACGTTAAGCGGGACTCAGCATGTGGAACTGGGTGCCCCAAAAATGTGTATGAAATTTCATACAAGTGTGTGTGCGCGTGTAAGAGTTACACGTTCCAGGGCTTGGGAATAGAGAATAACCAGCGATGAGCAGAATCCTATTGCTAACACTCGCTGGCTTAAATAATAATCGTAAACATCCTTTGACTTGTATTTCTGCAGGGGGTTGGACTTGATGGCCTTATAGGCCCCTTCCAACTTTACTGTTCTATGATTCTATGATTCTGTGAACAGTTGAGCTGGAAGGAATCCTACAGATTATGGAGTCCAGCCTTTCTCAAGGATGCTCAGTGGGGGAATCAAACTCCCAACCTCTGGCTCTGCAGCCAGAGACCTCAACCACTGAGCATTCCAGCAATTCATCCTGTGGCATAAATCAGCAGTGATAACTTCCTGCTAGGCAAGATGTCCCTTCTTTGTTGCTTACCAGTCCCCTGACTTAGCACACGACAGAAATGCAAGCCTGGACGTCTTGACGAGCTGCAAATATGCAGCTGGGATTTCTGTCACTCGATTTAGGCCAATATATGTCAGTAACAGGATTCTGGCCAACCGATCACAAAATCCAATAAATAAATAACAAATAAACACAAGGCAGTTTTGACTCCTAGTTTTTGGAGGAGGGCAAGATATAAATCCAATAGTTGCTTGAAATTAATTTATTTTCCCCAGGGGTATTAAAAAAAAGCTACATTGCATTTGTCAATTTAGGAACTATAGCTGCATTCCTTTTGCAGTATAACTATGATTAATTACTTGTATCATTACGAGGGCATGGAAGAGGATTATCACATGATTTAGGTGCTGGTTTATCCTATACCTAGTGCTGATATATTAGGTTTTTTTAAAAAGTAACTAAAGATAACTATTTTAGTTACACTGCAGGAACAAAAAATTATTTCTAAACAAAGAAGGCTCAGTTGGACTGTAGTATCCACTGGGGAATCAGTTCAAAGCCCCTCCCGGTAGACACCAAAAAACATGGAATTATCGAATGCTATACATTGCATGGTCTCTGCTTCCCTCTAGTGGCCAGTTCTGGTAACTACACCCAAGAAATTCATATTTCTGGGGGGGGGGGAGTTATTAAGTATTTTCAGGCAGTGGATAAGTGAATCAGCAGATACTGATCCCAAAGATAGGAGGCTTCTCCTGTACAACAGTTCTCAATATTTTGATGTTTTACAATGAAATATGTTACTAATTGTTTTTTAAAGAGCAGCTTTCCAAACTTTGGGTGTATATGATAAAATTTATTATTCCTTTGGCATTTTTGTACTTGCTTAATAGTTAGATTGAACTGTTTGCGTACAAAGCTAGAGAGTTTACACCTTCTTGTCCTAAGAATACTTTTTCACAAACAGCCAGGCAAGGTGTCACTGTTATGGTGACTTTTTCTTGATTTGGCACATGAAATGATTGCAGGCAGGGGGTGAGTTAGAAGAGAGGGGGGAAGGGTGTTAGAATACATTACAGGCTTTCCAGAAGCTGTTTCGTTAAGGACTTTAGAGTCCAAAATAAGCCAGAGTCCTCTGAAAATAATCCCCCTGCTGTAGAAGCAACATAACCAGAAGCTAATATTTTTACAAGTGGCTAATGCTAGATAACTAAGTTCATGAACTTATGACAGAGTATAGCTGGAAAGGAGCTGAAAGATGCTAAATTCCTGGCTTCTTATTTTTTTAAAAAATGACAGATGCTTCCATTTTAAACATTTAGCCATACACACCCCTTCTGGTTTTATTATTTACGGGTATTAAGGAGAAAACATGTGGCTTACAGTTTTTGAAGATTAAAAAAGGTGTATTTTAAAACTGCGGCATATATTCTCTGTCAGAGGAATTGCCTCACAATGCAGGAGTGGGAAAAATGCATGGAATCCAGCAGGTAGCCTTTCTGATGAGATTTACCTGTCAGTCCACCAACAACTGAATGTAGCAATTATGTGACATGGTAGAAAAGCACCATTTTCAGACTTGAGCAGGAGGTATATACATGTCCCAGCTCTTGCACAAACTTCCACTTGTGCAAATGGATCCAGACCCTTTTGCAGAGCTTTGCAATTATATAAACCTAGAATATCTGCTGCCTTAAAATATATAGAGAAGCCCTGGATGGGTAGCTTGTGTCTTTTAGTCTATCAGCCACTCCTTCTGTGCTTGTTTTGCACACACACATGTTGCTTTGCCAAAGGAGAAGACAGTAATTTTGCTCAGAACCATTTTGCACATATTGTGGAGCCCATGACTGGTGGTGGTGGTGGTTCTGGTGAACAACTTGTCTCATTTTCACACTGGGGGACAATGTTTTCACACTGGGAGCAGCATTTTTTCAAAACTCTGCCTTGAGTTTTTGAGACAACTTTTCTCACTGAGCATAAGAACTTTGATGAATATTCTTCAAGCCCCTAATCGGGGACTAACAAGAGGGACTCTCCTCAAAGTGATGGTTTTAATTGCTTTTCAGTTCCAACCTGCTCAAAATAATTTAGGATACAACTGGGGCTGTTACGAATGATAGGTTATAGAACTGCTGGGTAGTTCAGTGGTTTAGTCTTTGGAGCCAGAGGTTGGGAGTTCGATTCCCCACTGTGCCTCCTTGACAAGGGCTGGACTAGATGATCTATAGGGTCCCTTCCAGCTCTGCAGTTCTAAGGTTATTAGGGTTGCAGTTAAGTTCAGAGGGGGAAAGAAAGCTTAGAGAGGGAAGATTATGCCAGCCATCCTCGTAAAGCTTCTCCTTTCAACTGGCTCCACCATATTCTAGGACCAAATTGTGGCTGCCGACCTTATTCGCCCATGACGTTTGTAGGATTCGTTTCCCAGTTCACATTAATTGAGGTCCTTTTGAGACGAGCTTTCTCCAGCAGCAACAAAAGCACACATGGAGCCATTTGGGTAGCCTTACGCTCTGCTTTCCAGTCTTCAGGGTAAAACGGCACTTAGAATTAAATAGACTTTTCAGTCCATCACTTGCCGAACACTCCTGGAAAGACGCTTTACTGACATTTCCAGATGGCGTTCGGGTGGTTTGCAAAACAATGCGTTTTCCTTTGAAGAAGGAGCTATAAAAAATATTACACAACTGAGGCACTTTGTACGCATCCCACAGGGATGTTGCTCTTGACAGGTAGCGGCTTAAAGCAGGTGAGAATATACGGGAGCTGAGCTTACAGGTAGCCTGTGGAGAAAATCTGTCCCTCCTCGTGTGATGCCATTTCTTGGAAAAACTGAGTTGCTGGGCTTAAGCTTCTTTGCCGAAACGCAGGCTGGCTTTGCTGAGCTGTCAGAGACCTGCTTGAGGCCACAGGGCCTAAATCACTGGCATTCGTGATGTTATTCCAGTGCCTTGCAACTCTCTGTCTGCACCCTTTCTCCAGGGTTTCTCAGTTCTTAGAATCACCAGCCCTGTTAGGATGCTGTGAACGTCTCTTTTAAAAGTGTTGGAGCCTCTCCAGTGACCCTAAGTGCAAGGAAAGAAGGGGCGCCTTAGGCAAACACGTCCAGAGGTCCTAAAATCTTTTATAGCCCTCAGGAGCACCTGACCGGTTCTCTGGCATTGCACGATGTTGTGAGCCATGGGGATTGTGGGTGAACTCCCAACAGGACTAACAGGTCCTCTGGTCCTCTGAGTGACAGGTTCCGTGGGAATCCAGTGCCTGGAGTCACAATGAACGACAGTGACACAATCCAGGTGGATTATGGTTTAAGTTAAGGGAAGGGGCATTTTACCGTGGAGAGATCTGAATCTGACATGCCAGAGCTTACAGGTGCCTTGCCTCTATCACAGTTGCAGGACGAGGAGCTTGGCAGTGATGAGCTACAAGTAACATAATTCCCTGTAACTAGTTACTTCTGAGGGAGTTAAGGTGAACACATGGTTACATTTTAAAAGCAAAAATGACAAGTGAGATTGAAGTTTCTGTATTAGTTGAATCATTTATTTAGCATAAAGGGTAATCATCTTAGAATTGCAGAGCTGGAATGGAACCCATGGATCATCGAGTCCAGCCCTGCCCAAGTGGGGAATTGAACTCCCAACCTCGGGCTCCACAACCAGAGACTGAAGCCACTGAGCTCTCCATGATGCTTCGGAAGCTACTTTAAAGAATGCTTCGGGGAATTTTGAAGGCATTTTAATAGCATTCCCCCCCCCCCCCCCCCGCGCTCCAAGTTTTCTGCTGTTTTCAGCCTGACAACAACTTAAGGGAAGATTGTTTTGCAAACACAGTCATGTTCAATGAGAATAAATTACTTTTTTTTTAAAAAAGTAACTTTCCAAGAAGCAGCTTTCTGTGGCACAGGAAGGAGGTGGAAAGGAGCAGAACTCTATAGGTGGCAGAAACTAGGTTTTGGCTGGAGTGAGGAGCAGGTTTGTAAGTTTTGAACATGGTGCTGCTGCTGATTTTTGATGGAGTGATTGCAGGGCCCAGCAGGACCCACGGAAATGGCAGTGGCGAAAATCGCACGCAGGCCTTTCCTGCTTTAGGTGATGTGGGTGTGGGTGTGATGAAGGAACCCTAGTGAATGCCAGGGCTGCAGCTTCTGCTGGATATTCCTCCTTAGGTGAAAGCTTCCACTTTGGTTTTAAGAACGCATTGCAGTTCTGTGTTAAGTCCAGACATGGCATGTTCTAATCAAAGCTCATTAATACTAAAGCCAGCTGGAAAAAAGGGAAGTTGGCTTACGGTCGAGTGGGGGGCAACATAAAGAATGCTGTGATGTAAATGCTGCCTCCTGCTTCTGTTATTTATAGCAGTGCAATGGCTTTATCTCCCAAAGATTATAAAGGGCTGGAGATCCTATTTAATTGAAGCATGCTGTTTTTAAGGAAATGGGACAGATTCTCTCCCCCCCCCCTTTTTTTTTTTAACAAATCTGTTTGGGTACACTTGTGTCTAGACACAATGGGCTGATCCTTCCCTCACTTCCAAGCTTGTTGCTTTCATTGGAATTAGACCAAGGATAAATTTGGTCCAGCATCTTTCATGCAGATAAATAAGTTGTTGTTTCTCACTCACTTTCTCTTTGCTATATTTGCTGGGGAATGTTGTTCTTCAGGGGAATTAAAGCTCACTTGACAACCATAATGAGTTAAAAATTTCCCTCCAACTTAACTACACAAATACAGTAGGACCCCCTTATCCATGGGATCAGTATCCACAGATTCACGTATCCATGGTCTGAAAATATTAAAAATATTAAAAGAAAAAAAAAATCCAGAAAAAAAGTATTTTCACATGTATTACCAGGACTGATCACTAGAGGGGATCCAGAGACCATGTTATGAATACTTGTTAGTGAAGAATACATAGCATAGTCTCTCACACCCTCTAGTGGCCAGTTCTGGTAATGTATGCGGAAATATTTTTCCTTCCCCTCTCCCTTTACCATGCCCCCCTCTCATGTTTGCTATTATCCACGGTTTTGAGTATCCACGGGAGGGGACTTGGAACCAATTTCCAGAGGATATAAGGGTCCTTTTAAGGCATGACTCTACCTATGTTCACCTTGCATTTTAAAAATAAAATTAATGCAAATTTAAAGAATTTTTTTAGTAATCTTGCACTGGTTGGCATGGAAAGGAATCAAAACCTCTCCCCACCAGTAAAGATGGATGGTTTGCAAACACCCATCATTGTTGAGAGAACTCTACCAGGCAGCTCCTCCTTCCCTTTCAGTGATTGAATCAAAGACGCTCCAGGGAGAGAGCGGAGAACACAGCTTTGGTGCCTCTGGAACGTTCGCCATTGAAAACACTACGGTTGAATTTCAGAAGGGTTCAGAAAGAGAAATTCTGAAAATCCCAGGGCCTCTGGGAGCAGATTTCATTATCAAGGTAAGATGTCCATTTCGCTCTGCAGCCTAGGTCCTCCGTGCCAACACACCAAAAATAGCTCCATTTGAAAGTTATTTTTAAAAAACAAATAGAAGATGCTTGGTTAGAATTTATTAAGGTGCCCTCTGCTTAGTTAAGTGTTACTTAATGTATAGCTTTGGAGTCCACTTTTCAGGTTAAATGAACTTTGCAAAATGGATTATAGCTATTTTTTTTTAATTGAATTCAGTCCCTAAAAACAAGGTTCAGAACATAAATAATTAGAACAAGACTTTTGCACAGTGTTTGCATCATCCGTGCAAAGATTTATCCTTCTCCTTTTCATCTGTACTCAAAGGGAATGCAACCTTACTTTTCTGTATTTGATCATCCATGCCCGGGTTTTATACTACTGCCTTGCCAATGCAAAATAGCTGGACCATAAAGAGGCTGACCGCCGAAGAATTGATGCTTTTGAATTGTGGTGCTGGAGGAGACTCTTGAGAGTCCCCTGGACTGCAAAGAGAACAAACCTATCCATTCTGAAGGAAATCAACCCTGAGTGCTCACTGGAAGGACAGATCCTGAAGCTGAGGCTCCAATACTTTGGCCATCTCATGAGAAGAGAAGACTCCCTGGAAAAGACCCTGATGTTGGGAAAGTGTGAAGGCAAGAGGAGAAGGGGACGACAGAGGACGAGATGGATGGACAGTGTCATCGAAGCGACCAAGATGAATTTGACCCAACTCCGGGAGGCAGTGGAAGACAGGAGGGCCTGGTGTGCTCTGGTCCATGGGGTCACGAAGAGTCGGACACAACTTAACGACTAAACAACAACAAAAAAACAGAAAGAAGAGGCTCCTGAAATGTTGGTTTTTTGGGGGGGAGGGTGATTTGTGGGTGGACATCCATTTGTTGAAAATTAAAGAAAAAGATTCAAAAAGTAGCTAAAGAGGGGACATTTTGGTGCTGTATCATTAATGCATCACTCTTTAAACCTCACTTTTCTAAACAATAACAAATTATTCCCGGATAATGAGTAGAAAATTACAAATTAGTTTTTAATGACAAAATTTCAGGTTCTGGATAATCCGAGACCAGAAAGGTGGGAGAACATGCACGGAGAGGAGAGGTGGTGCGTGTGTGTGTGTGTGATTCCTAAAGCCAACAGCAGCCTGATCTCTTAACTCCAGAGATTTCTAGTTCATATGTCCTTCTCTCGGAAGGGCAGAGAATGTAAGACTTCGGAACTTTCATATCATAATTCAAGGTGGTAACTAAGTGGACGGTGAAGGCAACTTCAACAGAAGATGAAGCCACAGGAATACGTTCTTTGTCTTCTTCTTTTT
Source organism: Intellagama lesueurii (assembly GCA_037013535.1). Taxonomy (NCBI): domain Eukaryota; kingdom Metazoa; phylum Chordata; class Lepidosauria; order Squamata; family Agamidae; genus Intellagama; species Intellagama lesueurii. The sequence continues at coordinate 2,863,757 of JBAJHW010000011.1, forward strand.
TGTCCTCCAGAACAAATCATTAATACTCACTCAAGAATGTTCTCTTGCGGGATTTCAGTATCTTAATTCGGGAAAGGGGATGGTGACGTCTTTGCCATCTAACGGAGCATCTTCACCCTTTGGTTGTAGAACGGGATGGATGTGCCCGTTCTTTCATCCTTCATTGAGAACTAACTGAAGGCTAATTATATAACCATAAATGACTAGAGAAAAGGAACAAACCACACCCCCCCAACATGGCTACTCTTTTGTTCGATAATCCAAAATGTCCGTTTCGGACTGTAGTACTCCAGATTTTCTGCCCTTGTCATTCTTATGTTCCCCTTGTTTATTTTATCACATGGCTTTCTGAACCCTGTTTTGTACATGAGTTACACTCTAGCGGACCGTAAAGCGCTGGCACGTGGTGGTATACAACTGAGTTGTAATGGGATTTCTTTTTAGGTCAGGTACACCGTTCCCAAAGACAGCATGGTTCAATTCTTTTTCTACCAACCTATAAGTCATCAGTGGAGACAGACCGACTTCTTCCCTTGCTCTGTGACCTGTGGAGGAGGTGAGTAATGGATGTGGTGTTGGGAGAGTGTACAGTGGTCGCTCGCTCTTAAGGGGTGTATCTACAGCTTTTTAATGGTGAGTTCCTAGAATTCTAGGATCATGGAGTGGGAAAGGGGCCTCTAAGGCCATTGAGTCAACCCCCTGCTCAAGGCAGGAATAGAAATAAAAGCAGATCGGACAGAGGGTTGTCTAAGTTTCTGTTGAATGCCTCCAGTGTTGGAGCACTCCTCCCTGTTTGCATTTTTTGGAAAAAGTGCAGGAGGGCAATACATTTGCTGCTAGAGCCAACCCATGTCGTCCACCAGAGCTAACGGACGGAACATCTAGCTCAGAAGAGAACAGCTTCTTGTCTCCCTGTGCCTTGATGGTAGTTCTGAAGGAGCAACCATCCCGGGACTGTTCTTCTAGTTCCCACCCCCTGAAAGGCTTCCTGGCTGAGGTGATGTTGTCTTTCTGTCAGCTTCCGTTCACATTCGTTGGCCTCCTTACAAATGACCTGGATATTTTGGGAGGTATTCGTTTTGCAAACCAAATGAGGGGCGGAGGGGAGAAAATTAAACGTCTAACCATCCTCATCTCTTCGTTTGGTTGGACAATAATTGAAAACTGTTTTCTCTTCGCCTGCACATTCATATTCTCCACGGTGGAGTTCGTAAAAGCTTTCAGAGAGCATGCGTGTCTCGTAAAAGGCAGCTGTATTTAAATAAACAGTTAAAATGTTCAATATTTACATTCTGTGTTTTAGGGTTCTTGTTCTTTTCTCCTGGGCTTTTTGATGGCTCAGCAGAGCTTACTCATGGCGTTGTTAATACCCATGGCCAAGACCTCATGTGTAATTTTATAGTTCTCTTTGCTGTATGTCAGGATGCTTTGGCCCATCAATATGCTTGAAAACTTTGATACGCAATAATGAAGGTTTATTACCATTACTTGTATTATTAGAATTCTGACAGAATGTTTTGAGTTCTTCACTAAACTTTGGATTTTTATTCTTCTGGTTCCTACTTCTTTATAGTTTTGCATTTTTTTTTTCTGGCTTTCTTGAAGACTCATGCGAGGAGTCTCTCCTCTGTTTTCTACATGTTTAAGCATTCTTCACCTCTTCCTCTCAGGCATGAAAGCAACAGATGGATTCACAGCCTTCAAATTTGTGGCTCTTAGTTTGTCTTTTCTCTCACTCACTCACTCTGTGTGTGTGTTCCTGCTTCCTGTTCTGACTCCCTTTGCTCTGTTAGGAGGAATCTTGTTAAAAATATTTGTGGTTTTGGTAAAGTTAAGCCCGGTGGTATTTCTGGATCGTGCTTTTCGTGATTCTAGCTTCCTCTTTTAAATTGTTTCTAGGGCTGCTTGGAACCACAGAATGCATAAACTTTTGACTAATCTGCAAAAGTAGCCTAGCTTTGTGATGCTACGTGGGTGTAAAGCCACCGTGACCAGTGCAGAGATGTGCACAAGCACTATACTTCTGTACCCCAAGCATTTCTGAAGATTTCCCTGTTTTGTGATTTCTTTCACAGTCCAGAACTCAATAACATTTACAGTAGGTTTCGCGTTAGTTTGGGATTCAGCCTCTGCCTTACCATCAGTTACGGCCATAGGAGAACCCCAGCAAAAATGGACCAAAATACATCCAGGTGATGTGAGAGATGCCTGCTGATTTTGTATGGTCCACCTGCTTAAGCCAACGAACCAAACTGGGACTTTCTGGATTCATATTTGAAGGGAATCCATTTGGGAGCTGAGAAAGGCAGTTTGCATTAATACAGTGAGTCTCCTCACTGTATCCATGCCAGTTAGGGTTGCCAGGTGACCACCTTCACCTGTCCTTGAGATTTCACGACTGAAAACTGACGACAGGGTGCGGGGCCCTTGTGATGTCAAAAGGAATGGGGGAACGTCTGCAACTATTGAAAAAAAAATCATGTAGGCATGCATGTTCCTGAGAGGGTGAAACATATAGCCCATATTTCTTGCACTATGAGCACAACACATGCAGACACCTTCATACTGAGCCAGTAAGCCTCATGGCACAGTGGTTAAACTGCAGTACTGCAGCCAAAACTCTGCTCACAACCTGGGTTCGATCCCAGGTAGCCGGCTCGAGGTTCACTCCGCCTTCCACCCTTCTGAGGTCAGTAAATGGAGCACCTAGCTCCCCAGAGAGGCAATGTGTAGCCTGAATAATTGAATTGTAAACTGCCCACAGAGTGCTTTAAGTGCTATGGGGTAGTATATAAGCAGCACGCTTTGCTTTGCACTTTTAAGCCCCGATACCGATTTGCGGTGAAGGGAAGATGCCCAAACATTAAAACCACCACACATCATTGCATCAAACTTTTCTCTGCCTTCAGCTTGTCTCCCTTTATGGAGACCCAAGGAAACAGACCATTTCCTTCAGCCATGGCAACCCTCATTTCATTCCTGGACTTCTCCCCAGGAGAAGTTGTCTGGAGAAGGAAAGGGTTAGCGTCATAGATCTGTTAGAGGCACATGAACTCTGTTCCATGCATGGAAGGGAAGCTGAGATCCGAACCAGTAAAACGATTTTATAAGCAGTGGTAACAGGGATTAGGAGTAACTGAAGGAGGATGGTCATGTGGGGTCTACCCCAGTCCTTTGTTGGTTCTGTCTGCTGCTGTTGCAGCTGCTGTACTTTAACAGACCTTTAAAGACTGTGAAACCCTGTCCCGTAGTTTGCAAATCCATTCATCTGTTCTAAAAGATGTGTGATCTTTTCTTCCTCCCCCAACGTTGAGTGACAGAGACACGTCAGTGCCCTAGTCCGCGTAGGAGGGATGAATACAGCCAGGAGTTTTTGAAACTTCCATCAGTGTTGGCATAGAGAGTTTTCTGGCTTCGCTTGATGGAAACAAGTCCTCTCACGTCGTTGGGCTCCGCTCCTGAGGGGGGTTGTGAAATGTTTATGAACATTCCAATAGCTCAGAATTATTATTATTTTTTCCCCTCCAAAGTTGTAGACAGCCTGAGGGCATGTTGAGAGCTGGGTGCTGTTGGCGGGAAGTGGCATGGAGGTGTGGGGGCACAGCTGAAGCATTTCTTGAATGCTTCCAGGAGTCATGGGTGATTCTACGCCTCTCTAGTCATGCTTCTTCTGTGCCTTGTTTCAAGGGGAAGAAGCAGTTTAACAGAAATGGATTTTCTTGCTTTTGGTGGCCATGTGCTGCCAGGTTTTGGCAGAAACAAGGGATTCACGTCTGCCAGGGCTGTGGCTCCTAGGTGAAGTCTCAGGAAACTGCTAAGTTTCCTTGGGTCTCCAGACACGGAGACAACTATCACGGTGAGTGGTTCTGAAGGAGGTGGTTTTATCTTTCCTGTTCGGTCCTGAGCACCCATCTCAACCAGTTCCAGACTGGCACCAGGGCTCATGGGCTCAGCAGGATGGCGTTTGCAAGTGTACGCACCAGAAGGCACCTCATCTCCAACCACCCTGTTTCTGTGACATCTCCTGGTCTCAGGTTTTGAGTCTGAAATCTCTAGGCATCGGGTGTTGCTGGTGCAGCTGACGGACGTACAGCTTCTGGAAAGGGGGCTGCCCTTCCCATGCCCACCCAAGCGGTGTGTCTTGATGGTGAAGAAGTCTGAATGGGAGGGCGTACAAGAGAACGAAAGGGAAGAGGAGAGACATCACAGCGATTTCTCACAGGAATCTATGAGTTCATGGCCAAATTCCTCTTGGTTACGCCTGCACCGGTGTAACACAACTGGGGCAAATGGCCACCCGTTAGGAAGTTAGCCTAGAAGTTGTCTGCTGCGCACCAAGGAAAGAATGCCTGTGCTGATTTCTTAACGTGCAGCAATGCACATGTGAGATTTATGCCGCGCTTGCATTACACCAGTGTAAAAACTTGGTTAGATTTTGGACAGTGTGTGCCTCTGCTTCTTAATATTTCTGCCCCTACCCTGACACCAAGGTTAATATCCTCCCCCCCCCCCCCACTTTTTTCATTGAAGGTTATCAGCTGAACTCTGCAGAGTGTATGGACATCCGCTCGAAGCGTGTCGTGCCCGACCAGTACTGCCATTATTATCCTGAAAATAAGAAGCCAAAGCCAAAACTCAAAGAATGCAATATGGATCCGTGTCCTTCAAGGTATGTATTGCCAGTGCCTATGTGGGTGGTTGGCATTCACATCTAAATCCTTTTTGTTTATAATTGCCAAAGGACCATCTTTATAACCGAGGTGTGCAGATTTGTGTTCCTGGACTACAACCCGCAGAATTCCCCAATCAGCCTAGCGTATCATGCGCAGATCATCTTTGCCGGATCGCAACCGTCGTGTCGCTGGTTTCCAACATAAGCAGTACTTCTCATTCCTCACTTGGCTGGTGCCTTTTAAATAACTTGGCTTATTCATCACTAGGTCAATAATTCCCAGACGTTTGATATATGAGACGGTTTATTTTGGGATTAAAACCAGAGGCACACTTCCCAATCCTATGCCGATGCACACGCACACACACACACACGCACATGCAAAATATATAAGGCATGTTTATTACGAAACCTCAGAGCATATCCTGCCAAGATGGTCTCACGATGTCCGGTCTGCCTTTCTGTTCCACAGAGGAGAGATCCAGGAAGGAATTATGCATTTCAAGGTCTCAGAGGTGTGCAGGTCTGACCTGAGTAACTTTGCTGATTAGAGCAGGGCAGCCAATGCCAGCTTCCCATCCCACAGTCATGGCATGTATTATCCAAGACGGTCACATTATTTGGGCACTTGTGGCAAAACAAAAGCAAAAAACAAAGTGAAGCAAAACAAAAGCTTACAAATGCCCCCCCCCTCTCATTTGCTGGTAGTAAACACACGCTCTCCCACCCATCATGCTTTTAACAGCTGAAACTTTGCTTTCCTTTCGTTATAGAAAGAAAGGAAGGAAGAATCTTAGGGCACCTTCTCAGACTTATGTATTGTAACCAACTTCGTCATGGGATGATAGAGCTGTGTGCAACCCAGTGGCTTAATCATTTTTTAAGGGGCACACTCCCTGTCAAGCAACTGGGGTGGGGGCCATGTGGCCCTCCTGATGTCATCAGACTGACACTTCTGTGAGCCTCTGCTTTCCCACTGCTCATTCCAGCTAGGGATTATGGGATCTGGAGTTCCTTTTGAATATTTTGAAGGCCATACAGTTGCCTTTACCTCCTGTTCTAGGGGTACACAATTTCAGAAACCAATGCCCAGTGGCATTTTCCTGTCCTTTTGGACATAATGTCAAGGTTTACATCTTGCTTGCTTGCTTGCTTGCTTGCTTGCTTGCTTGCTTGCTTGCTTGCTTGCTTGCTTGCTTGCTTGCTTGCTTGCTTTCTGGTTGTGGGCTGCAATAAAACAAGTTAATGCAATGCAGTGCATCAGAGAAGGAAAAGACGCATGTGGAGCAGAGACCACATGCGCATTGCTGCCAAAGTTCCTGGAAACTGCAGCAAGCAGCAGCAGTGTAGATAGACCGGATTGAGTTGCACCGTGACATTTAAGGCGTGCTTTGCCGTTGGGCCGTCTGGTGCTGTTTCCTGGCTCTGCTAAAGTATCTTAAAATAACACTGCGGTATCTAGCCCAGAACCTCACATTAAAATGCCAGCTGGCAGAGCCAGAGATCTATCCAAGCAGGAGGAGGAGGAGAAGGAGGAGGAGAAGAAAAAGGAAACATTTTCAGTGGATTTCCTTTCCTACCACTAAGCCTCCCTGTTTCCTCTAATCCCCATTGAACAGAATCATTGATCGAGGTGACCCCTCAAAACCAGGATGCTCAAAACTCACCAGGCTTGCTCTGCACACCCACTCTGGCAAAAATCGAATATAGATCATTAAAAGATTGCGGAACCTTTTGGAAGCAGACTTGGGGTGGTATGAAGGAGGAGGGCGATGCAATCTGAGTGTTTGCCGCTTATACCAACAGTATAAAAATGGAGGCACTAAGATGCTTGGAGGTGAGCCTCCTGGTTGGTTTCCTTTCACTCCTCTTTCTTGTAGGTGTTAGGATGAGGCCGAGCCCTTGTACCTCTTATTCAGGATCCCCAGGGACACTTGTTTGGGGCCATCTGAGGGCTTGAGCAAGACTAGGAGACTAGAAAATCCGTCATTTGGACCACAGGTCTGGAAATACCAAAGCCAGGGTGCCCAGTGGCTATGCTGAGTGGAGATTCCAAGGGTTGGAGGCCAGAACCTATATATGAAGGTCACACCCTCTTGATGTCAGTACAATTAAGAATAAAACCCTTCTTTCCTTCTCACAGTGAGATTTTTCTCTGCAAGTTTTTTTTTCCTTCTAAGAAATCTTGTGGGATTTTTCTGGATGTTTTGAGGTGAGTTTTTGTCTTCCTGGAAGACATGTCAAGCAGTCTGGGGTTATTAAAATTCATTAGAGAACGTTGTCATTCCTGTGCAGGATTTGAAGAACACAGGAGAAATGCCATCCTGTGCAGGATTGTTACAGTTCCTGCTCAGCATGCCAACTCTTCTGCTTACGATTCAGCAGAAAAGGGCGTTCAGTTTCATAGCATTTGGCAGTTTCCTGCCCAGAAAAGGAAGTGAAAATTAAATAAAGGGGAAAGCAAGACTCCTTGCTGATACAAGGAAATCTTAGCAAGAAAAGATTCAGATAATTGCTATGTCCCTGGTCCAAATAGCATTTTCTAACTATGCTATTGGTGACCAATAGTGCAGTCCTATGTAGCTCCTAAATAAAACAACAACAATATGTAAACTGTAAAACAGTTTAAAACCATTCCACAAGATAAAACAAGGCACAGAAATTCACTGCTCAGAACAGAGGTGTGGTCCTTTCTAGGCTCTAAAACCTAAGCGAAGAACCACGTTTTAATTTGACAAGGAAATGAGCCCAGTGTCGCTGCTAATTATGCTGCTAAATTTGCTGATAAGCACATGTTTTAAGTGGTTCGATATTGCCTTGTTGTCTGCAATCCTGACCTGAAATTTTAAGATCCTGGGCAGGATAGAAATATTTGAACAAATAAATAATATGTACATGGTATTTGGAAGGCAAATATATAACCTGATCTCCAGCATATAACTCTGTATCTTCTTGTTTTATTCACAGTGATGGATTTAAAGAAATCATGCCATACGATCACTTCCAGCCGCTTCCTCGGTATGTATAACATCTAAGAGACACGGCTTGCTGTTATGATGACTATTCCTTTGATACGATAGGACACTATATTCATTTTTTTTAAAAATCCTGGATAGCTCAGTGCTTTAGGTCTCTGGCTGCAGAGCCAGAGGTTGGGAGTTCAATTCCCCACTGGGCCTCCTTGGCAGGGACTGGACTTGATGATCCCATAGGGTCCCTTCCAGCCCCGAAGGGGTGGGAGAGCAGCTGGTAAAACTATCCTGCCGGCCTCCTTGGAATCTGTTGGCTCAAAGGAGGGTCACCCAAGGTCTGCCCTTAGCATTGTATTGCCTCCTCCAACTCTTGAGGTGTGCAGGGGATTGGGAATAAGGGTGCCCCAGAGCCCCTGGTGTCAGCCCTTGAAGCACGAGGTGTATTCACACGCAGCATGCATTGAGGCCAAGGGCTTGTCCTGAGCTTGACTGTACATCCCAACCCATCCCTTGGACACCTGTTGTTCATTAAGAGCAGGTCTGTATGCAAGCTTCCTTTTTATGGCCCTACGGAGTTTAGGAAAGCCTTCGTTGGTCAAACGAGGAACTGGGGTGAAAGTCCCAGCGTAGGGAAGCAGATCTTTAAAAAAAAAGAGGCACTTTGGCTTAAGTTGTAAGCACGCCACTGGCCTGTTTGAACAGATGGAGAATGCTTTTGGAATAAATAGGGAGGGGGAAATCCCCAGGCTAAATGTCCACCCCCCCCACACACTACACGCATACACACACACATGAACATGTGTGCATTCACACACAAACACACACCTACTGCTTTGAAAACTTTTGGAACGGCTCCCTGCAATTCAGACTTGCTGGAGTGTTGACGGATCCCTTGACAGGCACCGACTCTGGAAAGCGTCTACTGGACTGCCTTGCCTGCAGTTCCTCTCACCCACCCTGGAGCGTGCTTCTGGGAACTTCAGACATGGAGCATTATTTTTAAAACCAACAAGAGAAAGAAAAGCAGCTGCACAAATGCAGACTATCAATGCTTCCGTGACTAGCACTGCGTACAGTGCTTTGCGTTAGGCCAAGCGCAAATCCATGCACTGCTAATGGCACTGGACGGTGAGATGTTTGCAGGAGGCTGGTAGGGGTTGAGGTCTTCGACCGGTTTCCCATCTTGGCCATCCTTGCCCTGCCAACTGCCATGGCCAGTGCTTTGTAAAGAGCTGTTGAAAAGCGGCCTATAAATGTTCTACGTCGTAGGTAGGTTTTATTGTCCAGATATTGCGGGTGCTTCAGGGTACAGGTAGATGGAGGCTGGAAAACATGACTGTGCCTAAGGCAGGGTGCAGAATACGTGCCTCTCCAACCCATTTGTTGCCACTGCTGAAACTGGCAGTGCTGGTGCTGAAGGAACCAGGGCACTGACATTCAGTGGCACCCTAAGAGAAAGATAACCAACTGAGTGTTGGCCAGGTGTCCTTGTGGGAAGTGTTCCAGAGCTCAGGTGCCACCATGGAAAAAGACCTGCTGTGGATTTCTCACTTCTGATCTGTGACTCCAGGAACGTCAGACCAATTTGCAGTGCGGTGCCATGAGAACACCCAAGTATGTTCCATTGGAGCTGCATTCAGTACAAAGGTGTCAGTTCCAGCTGCGTCCCCTTTTCCTTGCCACAGGTACCCCTGCCTGACAGCAACCTGTTGAGTGCATGTGCAGAATTTTTACTTTTGCGCACAGTATAGAAATGCCTCCAGCTACTATATTTGATGGGGCTTACTTTTGCTGCAACAGTTCTCACATTCGTCATCCTTTCTAACACATTGATTGTTTCGCTTGGTTGAAGTTCATGAAAGGCTCGGAACAGATGAGTGCATGTATCTTCATGACGATGGTGAAATCATTAGCTTTAGTCTTTCTGTTGCCTGGTTTTGATCATGTAAGTTTGGTTTGAGTGTCAACACTCTGTAGACTGTAAGTTTCACATTTGGTTTGTGTATAATGTGCTTAATTTACTCTGGGTGGAGAGTTACATGAATTATGTCAGTGAGTGAGCCTCCTTGACTTGCTTCCTGCATCTTTGGGAGCCGTTATTTAAATTTACCTTTGGATTTATAGGTTTCTGCTCCATCTGTTCTGTATTTGACTTCTTTACTGTACCTCTGCTTCTCCCAATGAGGGCTTTAAGAGGGATACGCTTGCTCATGTCAACCCATGTAGTGGCTCTGTGTATTTTTTTTGAGCTGTTAACAGTTGTAATATTTAAATATGTCTTAGACTAAAATGTTAAATATTGGTTTTCTTGCCTTGACTTTGCCAGCAGAAAACATATGTTGATTAAAACTGTGTGTGTGTGCATGCCACAAGCTATTTTCTTTTGCTTTTTTAAATCAAACCAGTAATGGGAATAAAACATGTACTTCATTTGCATAGAGCAGAGATATAGATAAGAAGCCACCATTTATTACATGGTGGCTCCAGGCACTGTATAGTGATGGCTGATGTTTCTGTGTTTAAAGATCTGTATTATACGCTTCTTAATTTAATAATTAATTAGAATGACTTGCTTTCAGGTGGATTCCAAGTAATGATGACCATCTCCTAGGGTTTTCTAGGCACGGCAGTCAGAGGTGGCTTACCAGTCCCTTTTCTGGTGGTGCTGTGGGACACCCCCACACACCCCATGTAGCTTGTCCAGAGCCATGCAGCTGCCAGGGCACATAATCTCATCAACCAAAGATGCTCCATGTGATGTTGGCTGAACTGTCTCTAGCGAGGTACAGTGGGGATTTGAACTCCCAGCCATCACCTCTGAGATTGGGCACTTCAATCCAATAAGCCAGTGGTTCCCAAACTTGGGTCCCCAGATGTTCTTGGACTACAACTCCCAGAAATCCTGGTCAGCACAGCTGGTGGTGAAAGTTTCTGGGAGTTTTAGTCCAAGAATATCTGGGGACCCCAAGTTGGGAACCACTGCACTAAGCTATCCCACCTCTCATTTTGACACTGTAATTTACTGTGTTTTTAGTTTCATTTGGAGTTTTTAATAAGCATTTTGACATATTTGACAAATAAGTGGATTCTAGATCAAGTTGTAGCTCTCTGTAGAAGACAGTATGACTAAAATTTGCATATATATCATGAGAAGGCAAGACACACAGGGGAAGATAACCATGCTAGGAAAAATGAAGACGGTAGGAAAAGAGGAAGACCTAACATGAGACAGAGAGACTCAATAAAGGAAGCAACAGCCTTGAGTTTGCAGGACCTGAGCAGAGCTGTGAATGGCAGGAACTTTTGAAGGTCATTTATTCATAGGGCTGTCATAGGTTAGAAGCTTCTTGATGACACATACAAATTGTGCAATCTACCTACGGTTCCTGCATCAGGAAGTCAGTGGGATATAAGTGAGATGCATAAATAAATATTCCATCACTGCTATCCTTAAGGGTTTTTGTGGTAGGGGGGAAAAGGTGGGGAAATAGTGGGAAAACAGGAGATAGTTAGCAAGGGAAGGTGAAAACATCTGGAACCAGCACCACAAAATCTGGTTTTGAGGTTGTGCAATAGAAACTTTATGTGAAAGCATCACTGATTTCTAAGTCTTCTTTTGTTTTTTTCTCCAACAAGAAAAATTACCCTCCAGAATCTTTCTCAAAAGTTCTACCCTGGGCAAATGACTTTGGCTTGAAGTCTTTAAAAAAGTGGCTGAACATTAAGAGCAATGGGGCCTTTTTTAAGAGAGGAAGGGATTTGTGCTCCATCCAGAATTTAGTATGGGAATCATCCCCCTAATCCACCGGGATTTTAAAGCGATGAATTTGTGAGAACTCAGGAATCAGCACATCATCTTTGGACCAATTTGCCGTTGTGCTATTGGGACTCAACGGAGCGTCTGATTACTGACAATATTAAGTATCAAGGGCCAAAAAGAAGGGGGCAGGGGAAACAGATCTGTTGTTTTCATTGTGGTTTGCATCTCAAAACCAGGAGGAGAATGGATGCATTTCGTTATTATTATTTTTAAATCTTCCTTTCCACCCAGCTGGGAACACAACCCTTGGACCTCTTGCTCAGTTTCATGTGGGGGCGGAATTCAGAGGAGAAGTTTCGTGTGTGTTGAGGAAACCATGCATGGGGAGATCCTACAGGTGGAAGAGTGGAAATGCATGTATGCCCCCAAACCCAAGGTGATGCAAGCTTGCAATCTGTATGATTGCCCTAAATGGGTAGCTTTGGAATGGTCACAGGTAAGGTAGCTGGCAGAGAATGTATACCTCTCTCTCTCTCTCTGTGTGTGTGTGTGTGTTTGTGTGTCTCTCAAAAAGTATTTATTTCTTTTACAAAAATATTGCAAACAAATGTGGTGCCTCTGGATCTATCCAAGTTGCAAAGTTATTGATGGAGAACAACATTAAGGCTTCAGAATCATAGAATCATGGAGTTGGAAGGGGCCTCAAAGGCCATCAAGTCCAACCCCTTCCTCAAGGCAGGAATCCCGATTAAAGCAGATCTGACAGAGGGTGGTCCAGTTTTTCTCTTGAATGCCTCCAGCGTTGGAGCACTCACCCCCCACAAAGGTCATGGGTTCCATTGCTGTACTGCTCCAACAGTTAGGAAGTTTTTCCTGAGATTCATCCTAAGTCTTGCTTCCTGTCGCTTGACTTTGTTATAATGTGTCCTGCATTCTGGGATGATTGAGAACAGATTCTGCTCCTCCTCTATATGACAGCCTTTCAAGTGTTTGAAAAGTGTGGTCATATGAAACTTAAGTTTAATAAAGAGATTGTAGATCTCATGCTTACTTAAGTAGCTCACAAAAGCCTTAGCAAGTTCACATGCAATGGTTTATTGTTCACCTCATTACTGCAGTTGTCTGAATTAATATCTACTGGTCTTGAATGAAGGGTTTCATAGTCTTTTCTCTCTTTTCTTTGCCATTTTATTACCTGTTTCAGTTCACTGATTATTTGGCCACCTTGAGAGTCTCCATTTAGACATTTCTTTTTTTAAAAAAGGTGTGTTTATGTTAAAATAAATAATAAAATGGAAACTATCAGTCCACATTTCCTCCTGTCGGACTGGTTGGTCTCAACTGAAAACTCTTGAACTGGCCGATATCCTTTATGTGCGTGTGTTGGTGTGTCATTTCCCATAGTGCACCGTGACATGTGGCCAAGGGTTACGTTACCGAGTGGTGCTGTGCATCGACCATCGTGGGCAGCACACGGGCGGCTGCAATCCTCAGCTTAAACTCCATATCAAAGAAGAATGCATTCTGCCCGTACCTTGCTACAAGCCAAAAGGTAACTGGAACAGGGCTCCACAGATAACACCCTTTACTAGGAGGCTAAATACATTATTGTTTCATGACATGTTCCAGGGGATCCTCTTTTTAAGTCTGTTCTGTTTGTTTTCAGAATCCACCATCACGGGGGATGTTTCTGTCGACATTGTATGTGTTGGTTGGGGTTATTGTTTCGCTATCATGTGGTAAACCACTTTGAGTAGCGCATGCTCTAAGTTAGCAGTATATAAGTACATGAAATAAACAAATGGATAAACAAACAAATAATATGTGGTTAGATAGATAGGAAGGCACCTTTCTTCAATTAAAGAGCATGGGGCAAGTGATAAATTTCTTTTACTGGTGCAAAGGATTCTCACCTCTCTCTCATCATCTCCCTTCTCTCTTACATCCACTGACTCAACTAATCATCTACGTACAGTAGGAAACCCTCCGCCATCTATGGGGTCCGTATTCACTGATTCCCTTATCTGCTAGCTGAAAATATTAAATAAAAAACCTCAGAAATACCTATATATATTTCCAGCATGTATTTACCAGAGCTGGCCACTAGAGGGAGGCAGAGAATATATCGTGTTCAATACTTCCATGTTTTGCTGCATCCGGTGGGGAGCTTGGGACCGATCCCCCCCGTAGATACGGCAGTCCTGCTGTACACTCTTTGCACATAGCATTCATGTAATAACATGCAGCGGCGTCATAAAAACAGAACCCTAAATGGGGTGATCCAAGGACTCGCGGTTTTTGCTCACCTACTTATATCTCTTTCCAAAACCTCCTCATAACATCTAGGATGCAGTCTCACGACCGGTGGTGAAGTCCTGTCTAGTCTGCTTCTACGCAGGGAATTTTGTCAAGGTCACCAACTTGTATTTTCACTCGGGCAGAAAAACGTTTGGGGCTAGCCCAGGCACTCATCCTGTCCTGTCTCCCTGCAGCATTTAGCCTCAGCCTCGGGCTAGCAGTTTTAGTCTTGCTCGCTGGTTTCTCCTTCCTCTGCCGAACGACTTCTACTTTCAACTAAAAGGATAACAACCTGAACTCTAGAGTGTTCATAAACACCCCAACTTCTGAGCCAAAGATAAGGGAGGTCTCTTTTCAATAGAGGGACCTCACAGAGCTCTTGCAGCTGATAGCTTTCAAGGTTTCAAATCCTGCAGCCGGCATTTGACTCCCTTTTTTTTTTTTTTTAAACTTTTTATGGGTATTCCGACAGAAGGAGATGCCCAGTTCAAGCCTCCGAATTCTTGAGAAATAGGATGAAGGGCCCCGTGCATTTACCTCTGCATTTGTCTTTTCTAGAGAAAAACCCTGTTGAAGCAAAACTGCCCTGGTCCAAGCAGGCCCACGAAATGGAGGAGATCAGAACCGCCTCTGAAGAGCCAACGTAAGTTTTCCATTCCCCCCCCCCCTCTCTCTCTCTCTCCCTCCCTCCCTCCTATATAATATAGGCGGCGGCTGATGCATTTTCCTGACTGTTTGTAAAGACGTTAAGTCCCTGCCAAGTCATCTGGCCATTGGATTTTCTTGGGCTGGGTCTGTCTTTGCAGCTCAGTTCTCAGGTTCTTCTGAGCAGTTCTCCTTGAAGAAAAAAAAAAGTGTATGAATGATATGTTTCAGAAGTACGATCAAGGTTTTCTGAGCTGTGCAAAAGCTGGTTCTTCCAGGATATATTTTGCTGGTTGAATTGAGGTTCAGAATGACTCTTGTAATGGTAACTAGGGATTTTTGCGAAGGGCGGAGGCGGCGTGGAACAGAGAAGTAGAAGAGATAGGTGTGTGGGTGTGTAGTCACATAGAGATCCTTCCCCACAATCCGGACAATCTTGTCCACCCTCTCTTAGTCGACGAGAGGCATCTCGGTTAGAATTAGCTGAAGACGCTTTCAGGACCAGCCAACATCCTTCAGGCGTACGTAGAGTCACCAGGTCTCAGCAGGCTGCTTCACTTCTCTGGTCTCCAGGTGGGGAGGCCTAGCTCAAGGTAGGAGAAAGTTTGGGATGTTTTTTTTTTGTAGGTGAGATGGCTTTAGAGAGCATGGGCACCGATTCGCACCCTTTCCCAGCAGGTGCCAGGGTGGGCTGGCTCGCCTCCAGGGTGCTTGCAGGGGCCCAGTTCCAAGCGACATGAGGGGCCCGCATGCATGCACCCACGGGCTTTCTTCTCAGTCCTGGGCATTTTTGTTCTGTTGATAGTAGACCCGTTTGCCCTCTGGAGAGTGGAGCTCTGGTGGATTCTTGCAGGTCCAGCCCTGACAACAAGGGTGCAGAATCTGGGTGGGTGGGTGGGGGACTTCTCCTGCCAGCCTTGCTTACTGTAGCTCTATGATCCCACTAGGGCCCGCTCCGTGGTCTCACGCTTTCGGGCCTGAAATCTCACGAGTGGGGTGCTGCTGACCCGGCAACCCTGTATAGGCAAGGAGAACTTTGACTTAACTGAGACTTGGGAATGAGTTGCATCTCTTCCCAAAGACGAGAAAATGTCCTTTTGTTCACTGCAGCTGTATAGTTTGGCTGTGCTGGCTGGGATCATTTTGGGGGAGTGATCCCCCAAAATAAGATTTCCTTACTTTGTCTGTTCCTGAGAAGCCCAGACCTCGTCACGTTGTAACATGCTTGCAGTTTGTTCCATCAAGATTTGGTAACTGCCATGTACTCTGTGTAGGTCTGCTTTTGGAGTGTATCCGGAAACTTCCATGGGTCCAGAATGAGGAGTCTAGGGTATAAGTGAATGCTAATTTTGGAGAGCGTATTACACCCACGTTACAACAGCTGCATCAGTTCCCAATTCCTTTCTTGGCACAGTTCGAAGCGGTGGCAATTATGATCCACAAACCACTAAATTTTCAGAGCTTGGGGTGGATTTTTCATCTGAAATTGTGGGGCGGGGTAGGGATTTCCTCCCCCCCCCCCGCCTCTGAATTTTATGGGGAGATGAAGCCCTTACAAGCTAGAAAAGTTCTGCCTGAGCCTTTGGGGATTTCGGTATGAAAACAGAATCATTGACTTGGGATAAATGACCACATTCTATTCCTAGATAACGCCCACATAATATGCTACATTTGTACCAAATAATCTTGAACAGTATTTAAAAAAAAATTAGGTAGGACTGCCAGAAAACTCAAATGAGGTCAGTATTCAGTATTCTTTCTCTAAACATTTAGCGAAGTCAGTGTTCTTTCTACATGTTAAGAACACTGGTGACCAAACCCTGGAGGATGTGGCTAGATGTCTCTTCTGTTTTTCTTCCCCTGTCCAGTTGATCTTGGCACATGGATGTAAACAGGTGGCGGTCAGGGTCTGGCTCAGGCCCGGAGCTGCCTTCTAAGCAGGTGTTCTTGATCCTGAGCATTTCTGTCGCTAAAAAGCAAGCGGGTCTGGAGCGTCCGGGTTGGAATTCCTTGATGTTGCAAATTGGGGCTCAATAGAGACCAGGAGTGGTTTGCAGGGGTGTTGGCAAGACTTTGGGTCCGTGTCCCAAGCCCTGAGTCTTGAGTCCCTATTGAAACAAGCTTTTTTTTCCTCCAGAAAAAAAAAGGAGGGATGGAGAGGGGGATTCCAAGTTGCAAGTTGAGTTCAGAGTCATTGAAAAAACAACAACAACACAACAACCCGAGTTGAGTCTAAGTTGAGTTGCTGGTGCAACATAAGTCTGACTTGACAGTGAGTGACTCGGGTTCCCAGCCCTGCTGTCCTTGGTAGGCTGCCTTTCTCCTGGTGAAAGGACCCATTGACAGTGGCAGAGCTTTGTCTCACTGGCTAATGGCATCCAGAACTTGCAAAATTTTACCTTTTTTGACCACAGTCACCAGCAGCCATGCTGGTTGGGGGATTCTGACTGTTGTGGTTGAAAACGTAACTTTTCTAAGCTCCAGTTACCACCATTTTTCTTTGCCTCCCCCCCCCCCCGAGCACTCCTGGAGGTAGACTTTGTCATGATTTCTTACGAGCTCTCTTGTTAAATGCTTCTCTCTCTTCCTCCCCTTTTTTTTTGAACTCGACATAGAGCTAATTTCTGATTTAAGATGAATGTTGCACTTCCCCTGATAAATGATGACTATATTTTTTTTAATGACACTAGATTATATATATTACCAGAAACCACAAGATGAAAATCCAGCTACCAGTTCATTCTTTTTTTTCTTTTTCTTTTTTTAAAAAATCATCAGGTGTTTTTTTTTAATGCTTTTGGTCTTTCTGTTTTAGTTCATATTGAATGCAGGGGATATAAACGCAGCTGCGTTTCAACAAGCAGTGAATAAAGACATGGCAAGATAACATAATGAAGATAAATACTTCTGCCCTGTTCCGCATTGGGAAGTGGGGTGTAGACCTGAATGTTATATAACATGAATCCAAAAGTCTCTTTAAAATGCATTTTATTACAAAAATAGTGGGATCTCTCTCTCTCTCTCTCTCTCTGTGTGTGTGTTTTAAAGACTGTTTGCAAAGCTAAGCCAAGAAAAATGGAAGTTTAACCTTTCTGGTTTTTACTGGTGGAATGTGATGATAGTTGATACCCATCATTATTATAAATGTTTCTCCCTCGAGCCTTCTTTATTTACAGGGGGATTTTCAGTAAGCTTTCCATAAAAAGATTGCACATCCTTTTTTTTTTCTTTTAATAAGCTTAAAGAAATAGAGACCTCAGCTGCTTTTCCCTACCTTAATAACTGCTTGCAGAAACCACTTAGAAGCCCGAACACTCTGTGATGAGGAGGGTCTGAGCACCACTTCTGTTCAGATGCTCCTATATTTCAAAATCATGCCAGAGTGGCTTGGCTGGCAGCTGTATCTTACTCCTGAGAATCTCGAGATATTATCCAGGTCAAACCAGTCAAAGCATTTTGCCATTTTTAGAAGATGTGATCCTCCGAGGGAGGAAAGACTGGCTTGTCATAGGATGCAATTTTCCTCAACTACGTACCTTGCATTCAGCGTGCTTTGTTTTGTGATAGACATTGGAATAAGTGGTTGGTTTGCACGTATGAGCTCAGTGGGTTGTGGGGGATACACCCCTTCAAGAATGGTCACATGGAGGCGATAAGCGCGGGGGCCGCAGACGGCAAGTTACAAACCTAGGTTCTACTCAATACACCCATACTGGGTATCATTTATAATAATTACATTTTTAAAAGTAACTCTTTCCCGTCTGTTTCTTAAAAGTAATTATCATTACTCTTAGTTACACAGAAAAATCTGAATGCAACTAGTTCCAGCTTGTTGTTGCAACCATTCTCTCCATTCACACTCACTGTTCTCTTGACACCCACCACAAAGAGAGAAGAAGCGGCACAGCACAAAGCTGGCCGCCTGTAACCAGGTAGTTTTCTTTTTAAAAATCATTTAGTAGAATTACACCAGGAAAAAAAAAAAGATGGAGCTCTCTCTCATTAACTTGCTGTTATCACAGAATGTACTCATTGCCTTCATTACTGGAAGGATTTTGATTTGCAACTTTAATTTTGGATTCCATGCTTTCCTGCCTTGAAAGGAAGGGCCTGAATTCTGTGGCAGGTGCCCAAAGGCAGAAATAAAATCGCACAATTGGATTTTATATCCATTTATCGATTTATTTAAATAAAACTTGCCCTTGTGGTGTGATAAAAATTCCGGATGCTAAACAGGCAGCCGGAAAAACCCCAATTACCATATAGGCTGTGCTGTGTCAAGGAAAAAATGCTTAGAATTCTCTGTCTTTTCTTGGTAAATGAATTTGTTCTGTGGTTCAAGCAAAAAAAAAAAAAAAAAGAGAGAGAGAGAAATGCAAAGCTTCAAAAGAATTCATCCTACGTTATTTTTGGATTCTCTTGGTACATTCAGCTCCCCAACGTATGTGGTGAGTTCTCAACGGCTGGCGTATTGCTGTCAATACATTTCACCTTTTAAAAAACATTCCTGAGCTTGGTCAGAAGTCTGTTCGTTCAGGCATCAGAATCAGCTTCTTCCCGAGAGGAAGCCAGGAGAGAATATTGTTCCTGGTTTAAAGAAACAATCGTTTAGAGACTTATTATTTATTTGCTAATTAGTGACATTTGCAGGCCTCCCCCACAGCACACAGCCTGCCACAAATAAATATAAAAACAAGAAGGGGGAAAACAGAAGAAACAAGAATAGAAAGAAACATAAAAACAATGTTGTCCCTCCTTCTTCTTGATGTCCCCTCTTCCTTCTGCAAATATTTCGTATCCATCGTGGGTTCTTATTTGCAATATTCTCCAAGACGTCTTTCATCCCAATTTATCTTGGTGCCCGTCCAGAATCAGAGAGAAATAGACAGGATGGGGGGGAATCAGGCTTTTGAAGCAGAGCAGAAAGAGAGAAAGCCACAAGGACTCTTATTTCTTACCCTTCTTTGAGAGATGGTGAGCTCAGCCTAGCAGAGTTCTCACATAAAGCCAGCAAGTCTCTTATTGGCTTTCCAGGTCACCTGAAACGTCTGCCATGGGGCCACCTGCTTTCTCCCTTCCTACCATTGCCAAGGGGAGTGATGTGGCCCAGCTGCATTCTGGGTTGGCCATGCCCGCCACCAGTAAGCTATCCTCATGGTGCAGGCCAGCCTTCCCCCAGATTGACCCCTTCTAGGTACGTTACAATACAGGTCCCATCATCCTAAAATGATGGTGATTGTATACCGAGAAGCCCCCTAGTTTGGAGGATTCTCTACCTATGGTGTCACCAAGTCTCAGTGTTTTGCCCAAACTCTTACGGTCGGTCTGTCCCGCTCTCCCATCAGGGAAGTAGACCTCTCCTACAGCCGCATGCCTTCACCTCTCTGTGATGCAGAAAACAATCTGTCCTTCACTGCCTTTGAGTGGAGTCCATCAAAGGCTTTTGCTGCCTGACTTCTGTCCATTCACAGAGACCCCTCACGCAAGTGCCGCTGGAAAGAGTGATGGATGGAGCCCTCTTGTGAAGAGCGCTCCCATTTTATCTAAACCTGCAATTATCTGCATATTTTGAATGTCTCCCTGGCCGTTGTGAGATAACTGCAACTATATATATATATATTTAATGGGCTAATTGAGTTTCGCTGCGATAGCTCCCTCCCTCTTTTGAAATATAATCAGAATTTTGGCTGCAAGCTTTTGAAAGAAGGGTCATGTGTTTCATTTGCAACCGGTTGGGTCCAGGGTATTCTTTTCCAGCTGAGCAAATGTGAGGAAGAAGGTTTTGCTTCCTCTTCTCTTCCATGCAAACAAAAAATAACCACCACCACCCTGAAAAAAAAAAAAACTTGGAAGAGCATCCAAAAATATTTTTTTGGTCAATATTGGCGTTGGCTAGCTTTGCTGGTGCAGGGTAGACATGCAGCACGTAATTATTTCCACCACTGCAACCTTCCAGCATCTGCTCTCTCAGGGAACTGCTTTGCTCTGTCTGTCTGTCTGTCTGTCTGTCTGTCAGCAGTCCCATTTAAAAACCTCACTCAGGCAGGCAGGCACTCAGGGAAGGCTTGCCTGAAGAGAAAGGTCTTTGCCTGCTTATGGAAGGACAGCAAGGATGGGGCCAGCCAGGCCTCCAGTGGGAGGGAGTTCCAGAGTCTGGGTGGCCCTGTCACGTGGCAGGTGATACAAAGATTTTCTCTCCACCTGCGACCCCTTGCACAGCTGCTGCAAGTCAGGGTAGAGAGTAGAGAGCCAGGCTGGTTTGAGACCCATGATATTCCTTGCAGCCTCTATATCATATGCCATTTATGACTGTATGAGGAGCTTCATAGTGTGAAAGTATTGCTTGGACCCCCTCTTTCTGCTCTAATGCAGATGCTGACCATGGCTTAGTGACTGCAATTTCCCATTTTCCAGGGTGATGGAGAAACCGAGAACCACTCTTGTCACTGATCTGGATAAATAAAAGGAAGATGTTTTATAGTTCTGCTGCGCTCCTCGGATTTTTAATGCTGTGGTTTAATTGCAGGTTTATCCCTGAGCCCTGGTCTCCTTGCAGTACATCTTGTGGCCACGGTATTCAGGTGCGTGAAGTGAAGTGCCGTATTTATCTCGCATTTACTCAGACTGAGGTGGAGCTCCCACAGGATGAGTGCGAGGAACCCAAACCGGCGTCCGAACGCAGTTGTCACCTGCAATCCTGTGACGGCAATCCTGACCCTTTTCTCCCCGATTATTCACACCCCGAAGAGACGGAGGACGGTGTCTATGACTGGGAATACATCGGCTTCACCCCCTGCTCAGCTACTTGTGTTGGAGGTAACTTTTTTTCCCCTTTTAAGCTGATAAAGTTCTCCCCCCCCCCCCAGACATAGCAAACAGCCATGAAAGATGTGAGTCATTAAATAAAAAGCGTTGTAATTAGTTTTCAGTTAAAATTCGTGTTTGGGGAAGTTTTTTCCGATTACTTCAGTTGGCATTGGGGGGGGGGGGGGGTGTCCACACTGGCTGGAGATTCTACAACATATGACCTGAGAATGTAACTTTCCCAAATTCTTGTGCAAGCAATGTCTTTTCAGACATTTGAAAGCGGTCTAACTGAACTATTTAGTGGTATTTGGGGAATCGGTTCCAAACCTTCTTGCGGAAAAATGTGGAAGTATGGAATGCTATACATTGCATGTTCTCTGGCTCCCTCTAGTGGCCAGTCCTGGTAAATACACCCTGGAAATACATCTAAATGGGTATTTCTGAGGTTTTTCATTTAGTATTTTCAGCCAGCGGATAAGTGAATCAGCAGATACTGAACCCCGCAGTTAGAGGGTCCTACTGTATATTCATTTTGCAGAGACCATAATTCTTTATTAGAGACTTTATCTGCAGAAAACGCCACATTTAATTCCTGGCATCTCCAGCTGAAAAGATCAGGTAGCCGGTGGCTGGAAATGCCCCCTCTTAAACCAAGGAGAACCACTGCCCTTTGGAGAACATGGCATTGAAACATGGCCTGATGTATTTGGAATATATTTGGTTACAGGTAACACACATGCACCTATGCCTGTATGCTTGTATACACAAGCAACACGCAGTACTGTGTTGAAAGCCAGGCTGACTCCTGTAACAGGATCGAAATACAGTGCCGCATCAACAAAACCTGCCTGCTTCTCCTTCTCTCAGATATATTTCATATAAATGACATTTCTCAGGCTGTTGAGCTCATGAATAAGAACATCATTCATTTGAAATTACTACTTGGGGGCAGGCACTTAATAAATTTCTCAAATTGCTTGCTAGTCCTTGCGGTTGAAGGGCAGGTAGGTCCTCTTGACCATGATTAAATTCCAGGTTGCTAAGAAATGTCTCCCTCTCTTGACAGTGTCTGTTTTCTTTACCTTTTTTTAATTAATAAAGCCCACCGGGCAAATGCCACATTGATGGATGGTAATGGCTTACTGGACAGCGCCCATTTCTATAAAAATGTAATAAATTAACTGTTTTCATTTGTTAAAGCTTGTGCATGTGGCTTCTGTGCGGTGTTAGGATGATACCTCGTCTTGAAACCTTGGGAAGATTTCTGTTCAAGTTGAGATGAACCATCTGGAGCAACATGTGATCTGACTGTGGGGCCACAGTTAAATCACATTGGCTTCTATAGGAAAATGTTTAAGTTTAAGAACTGAAGCTGTGTCCGGATTGCACTTCGGTCTTCCCAAGGCTCTGGTCTTCTCCCTGTCTTGTAGGAAATGGCACAGCCCTTTGGATATCATTTCTGTGTCCCATCATCCCTCAAAACTGTTTCCCATGTCATCTGTGCCCTGTTGAAGTTGATGGTTAGCCTGATGTTGCCAGCAATTTGATCAGCTGTGGGCGTTCTCACTTCTTCAGGATAGACTGTCAGCTGTTGGGTGATCAAGTCAAAGAGCAGAGTTGAGCCATGGCTCTTTTTATTTATTTCAAATATCCTTACGCTGCCTTTCTCCCAAAAAAAGGACCCAAGATGGCTTACATCATTAAAAACGTGACATTACAAGCTAAAAACAGTAAATTATCCAAGTATTGAAGAATTAATAATATTATATGAAAAATATTTGGTAAAAGCATTATGAAAACAGATCTAGAAGCACCAAAATATAAACCATCCTGTTTATTGTCACCTAGACAGTCAGTCATTTGGGACACAGAGAGAGAGAGAGAGAGATCTCAGGCTGGTTGTTTAAAAACTTTGGAAGGAGAAAGCAGGAGCAGAGAAGAAATTCATCCTTGTTAGGTGTGTTATAATCATGGGAGCTGTCGTTTCTTAAGTGCCCAAATCAACACTAAAAGGACAGAGATCTCCTAAGACAGTGACATGAAGTCCACTCAAGAATCCTTCTAATCTAGTGCTAAACTGTATACAGTTTATTAAGTGGAAATGCCAGGGGCTCAAATCCAGTAGACACGGGATGTGTCCTGTTCTCCTGTCCTTTAACATCCTGAGCAACATTGTTGGCTAAGAGTTAGATGTATTTTGAAGGAGGTTGGTGTGGTGCTGAGGGCAAGGTATCAAATGTGGTCGATGGAGTAACTAAGAGCATGAACATGGCTTGGGTTGTTCTTTGTATACCATGGTCTAATGTCCAGTTACAATATAATGCAATTTGAAATGATTGGGGACGAATGGAAATCGTTGAGCTGTCATTACAAAAATCGCTTGTCCCTCCTGTCTAAGAACGAGAAATTCTTGGCCCTACTCTGACTGATTACCTACAAGTCATAAAACACGTGCTGCTAAGTTTTTGGGGTAAGCAGGGGAAAGAGAGAGAGATTTTCCAGTCCTGAGTATTTCCATAGAGTCAGCTAAAATTGAAAACTGGCCTTTTTAGTGACCAACTGAGTGTCAAGGAAAACCCTTTGTGATCAATGCAGAGGAAAGATGTTCAGGTCAATAAGTGCCTAATTAAAAAAAAAAATCAAATAAAACCTGAGGTTTTAGTGTATGCTACACAAATCTAAAGGCTTAGGATTTTTTTAAAAAAATTAAGAAATGCAGTGGAAGTACAAAGGTGCTTGCAACCTTGCAAATCTTGGAACTAAAAGAGAAATATTAAGCTGTCTTAAAATCAGATTTGTAGCCTCTCCGAGGCCGCTGGGGGGAAATGCATTTAGAAGGAAGGAAGCAGCTTCCTTGAACTGTGACCGCTTTCGGTCTTGCATATCACGTTGGGTTTATTTTTTCACCTCCTCCGCGCAATGCCAATGAAGCCCCCCATAAGAGAATGAACTTCACTGTGCTCGGACAGTGGTAATGACTTCTTGTTTTATTGCGCTGAACGTGCGTGAGGGTTATGAGGCAACTTTACAACCTGTGGAAGGAATTATGCCCTTCCTGAGTGAAAAGGTTCTGAATTTTACGGTCAAGACTGCATAGCTGAGGGACTGGACAGGTATATCACTGACAGATGCATCTCTCTGCCAACCTCTGCTTTACACAAGCAATGGCATCTCAATTTGAGGGCCGGAGAAGCTCCCCGAGTTAGACTCCTCACTTGCCTAACCCAGTATTGTTCTCTCTGACTGGCAGAGGCAGGCTTTGCAAATCTTTGGTTACCTCATCTAATTCAGTCCTGTTCAGTTAAGACACCCAGCTGGCTAGATAGCTCAGTGAGTTAAGTGTCTGGCTACAGCACCTGAGGTTGGGAGTTCGGTTCCTCCACTGGGCCTCCTGGGAGAAGAGCCAGCCTGGGTGGCCTTGGGCCAGCTGCACAACCCCAGGGCAACCCCAGAAGTAGGGAATGGGGAACCCCTTCTCAACTTCTCAATATACTCTACCTGGGAAGCCCTGGGAAGGGTGGCAGTCAGTCAGAATTGACTTGATGGCACATGATGATTATTATTAAATTAAGAGACAAGACTCAGAAGCAGTTGCTTGGTTTTAGTCAGTGAGCTGTCTAACTATATAATAAAAACAGACAATAATACACTACTATTATATTAGACTGATTTATGTGTTCAGTTTTGAAACAAATCCAATTTTACACCCACACAATCTGTTTATGAAATGGAATTCCGTGTATGGGTTGGCACTTCGGTAACCTTTAAGGAATTTTTTAGCCCGGGCATGTGTGGGGACATTTTATTTTGTGTATATTTTGAAGTCGATAAGCTGTCCATGGTAACAGCTACTTTGTACAGACCTGCATTTCGAGGTTCATTCGTTAACTTGTACCACTTATGTCTTACAACCTAGGGACCCAGGAAGCCATTGTGGTGTGCCTGCATGAGCAGACAAAGCAAATTGTGAATGATAGCCTGTGTGACAGCTCCAAGAGACCTCCGGCAATGAGTCGCGTGTGCAGCACAAGACTTTGCCCCCTGAGGTAGGGTTCTGCCTGTCTAGCATCTCTTTGAGAGACATCTGTTTGACTGGGGTTAGCCAGCGGCTGTCATGTTGTGGCAGGAGAAGGCTGGGCCCCGTGAAGAAAACATCAGGAGCAGTTTTCTCTCCCCAGTGAAAACAGCTGTGATGATTTCTACAAATGTTTTGTGTCTTTGTATGTCTTTCCTGACATCCTTCCTCTGCATCCTGGCATTCGAGCCCTCCCCAAAACATTCAATCTCCTTTAGCAATTTTCTCCCCTTGGTGGCAATGCTCTCCTGGCCTTCCAACCGTCTCACCGGACATCTCTCCGTGGCTTCCTGACATTCCACCTCCCTTTCTTGGCCCTTTCCCTCTGCTCTCCTGGCATACCAGCACTCTGCTCCTCTCTTCCAAAATTCCCCCCCCCCCACCTCTCTGGTCTTCTGCCCCTCACTTCTGCCCTTCCACCCCTTCACCCAGTGCTCCACCCAAGTATCCTAGCCTTTGGCCTGTCTTGTCAGATGTTCTGGCCTGCTCCTCTGGCATTTTTATTTATTTCTTTAATTTTATATGCCGCCCCATCAGTGCAAAGCACCATTCTGGGCCGTTTACAACACAGTGAAATAAAATAACCCATAAGCAAACAGCAATAACATTGTAAAATCAATCATGTGGAAAAACGTTACCCGGTCTCCTGATAAACCAGCCTATACCCATGGCATGTTAGCTCCCCTTCCAATGTTCCTTCTGGCTTCTGGTGTATTCCACCCTTCTAACATAGCCAAGAACGACAAACCACTTATGAAATTTAATTCTATGGGGCAAAGTCCTGGGCCATCTGGAACCCTGGACTTGGTGATGGTCAGGAGAGTGGAAAAGTGGGGAAGAAGGGAATAGGACTCTGGTTCTCTCTCCCCATCCTGTCCAACGCGGCTGTTCTGTACCCAGAACATGAGGAATGGCACTGAATGAAATGCTGACGAATATTCACATTTTAGTGTCTAAATTACGTGCCGCATGTTGGAGTCTGAAATGCATATGCAAAAACTTTTCTTCTGGCTTGCAATGTGCAAGGTGTCCCTCAGAGAAGCATGGTTGGGCTCTTGCAATTCGAAGTGCACACGGGGTGGGGAAGGGAGAGCGCAATGTATTTCTCGACTTTGTTTTGTTCTTCTTGAGATCGTTCATCAAAGTGGCCCTGCCTGTTTGATCAGGCCTAACGTGGCTTGCCTAGAGCGCTCTTTTGGTGATCTCTTGGAACAGGTGGCAAGTGGGGTCCTGGACACCGTGTTCTGCCACTTGTGGTGTCGGCATCCAGACAAGAGAGGTGCATTGCCAGCATCCCGGAGGATCCGTCGTTGGACCTGAAAATTGCAAAGCCAAGAAACCTCATGCTTTGCAAGCTTGCAACCAGATTGATTGCCCACCAGTTTGGCATGTGGAAGAATGGCAGCAGGTACCATGAAACACTTTTATTTTAATATAGTGGAGCATTCATACGTGTGGGCTCCTGCTCACAGTCCAAAGCGGTACAGCTTCGTCTTGTGTATTCAAGTCATAGACTTCAAATATTCTGGAGATCAAGGACCTAAATGCAAATGCTACTCCCCACTAAAGTAGACCCATTGAATCTGTGAGATTTACACACTTGTTGACTTACCATTCAACCATACATTCAATGGGTTTACTCTAGATGGGAATAACAGTTGCAGTTATATCATAACAACCAACACGTAATAATGGGCTCAAGCTACAGGAAGCCAGATTTAGGCCGAATATCAGGAAAAAACTCTTATTTTATTTATTTATTTATTTAACTTATATGCCGCCCACACTACCCAAAGGTCTCTGAGCGGCTTACAACAATTAAAATACAATAAAAAAGATAAAAACTTTTAAACTCTTAACTGTTAGAGCAGCACGACAATGGGACCAGTTACTTTGAGAGGTGGTGAGCGCTCCAGCGCTGGAGGCATTCAAGAGAAAATTAGACAACCATCTGTCGGATCTGCTTTGATTTGGATTCCTGCCTTGAGGAGGGGGTCAGACTCGATGGCCTTACAGTCCCCTTCCAACTCCATTATTCTATCATTTTATATGCTTGTCTGCAAATCTAGCTGTTGCCCAAATACTTTGAAGGAAAAGTTGATAAACCTGTGTACAGTATTTGAAAAATTTAGTAAGATACATATTGTATAGCTTGTGAAGAAGTGTCTCCTTGGGCCTCATTTTTAATAGAATCCTCTAGAGTTCGTTACCTCTAACAATATCACCTGGACTACATTATTTGCTGGTGAAATGAGGGTACAGCCAAGTTAAATTTGGGAAATAACATATTGATAGCTACCACGGGTGTTGTTTTTAATGTAACAAGTAATATTTACTTGTTAATATTATTTACTTGTAACAAGTAAATGTTACAAGTGAATAACATTTGTTATTTATTTGTAACATTTGGTATTTACTTGTAACAAGTAGTATTTACTTGCTAATATTATTTATTTGTAACAAGTCAATGTTACAAGTAAATGGTTCCAAGGCCTGTTCTCTTTCTCCTCCTCCTCAGTGCTCCCACACTTGTGGAGGAGGCACCCAGATTCGTAAAGTAACTTGCCAGCAGTTGTTGATGGACGGGAGTTTTCTGAAACTTGCCGAGGAGAGGTGCCGTGAGCCTCGGCTGTCCACGCAGAAGCCTTGTGCAAAAGCAGACTGCCCACCACAGCTGGTTGTCGGGGAATGGTCCAGAGTGAGTACAACCAAGTGAATGTTATTCCCCTTCTCCAGAGGTTAGATTCTCCATCAGAACCATTCAGATGAACCCCGTTTTAATGAACAAGGAAGGGGTTAAGGGAGAGCAGCCCTCTGAAGATGGAATAGGGAGCTGCCCACCTTTATTGGAAGTCAGCAGACGTGGAACAGGAGCCCAACCTCCTGTTTGTGTGTGACCGCCTCTTTCTCTCTCTCTCTCTTTTTTTTTTTTACAGTGTTCTGTAAGCTGTGGCGTTGGGACCCAGGGAAGGAAACTCACCTGCCAAAAGGTGACTGCCAAGAGTCAGCCTGTCACATTAAATGCATCCGTCTGCAGCAACCTCCCTGCGCCACCTCTTGTAAGATCTTGTCACATGCGTGCCTGCAATAGTAAGTGATGCTTTTGTAGCTCGCCAAAGAAGAAAAGGGCCTGAATTCATTCTTATTACAAAGGACAAGCCTGGATTTAACATTACAAAGTCTGTGTCCTTTGCATTTAAAAAACAAAACACAGTGATATGTCTAGACCAAGGTGTCACCCTGCTGTTGAGCCAAGCTGAAATTGATGGCCTGCATTTATCTTACCATATTTGCATGACGTCTCTTGACATTGCGTAATTTAATTTGCCCATGTCATTGTTTTAAATAATAAATTCAGTTTCTTCGAATGAAGGAGAAGGTGGGGTGCTGTGCAACATACTGAGGCCCTGTCACTGAGAGGTGAGGATTGTATTCAAGCACTGATTGGCTTGAATCGGGTCAGTCCTAGCCAGCGTCGGGTTGCATTAATTTTGTTTGGGGAGGGGGGAGGAAATCAACATTCTTGAGAGTCTCAGGATGCTGGGTTCGAGTTGGAGTCATTAAGCAGGAGAGACTGAGATACATCAGGATATTGCAGGTTAGGTCAAATCAGTTCACCCTGGCATGGTCACAGAAGGTGCTGGCAAGGGAAAAATCAGGACCCTGGATAGCTCCATCATGCTCTGGCACCTGAGCTGTGGAAGGATGTTGTTTCCGTAAGGGCCTGGTGTTACCTGAAGCTTTTAAAAAGCAGCTGCCACCTCCTTTCCAAGTGGTTCAGTTATCTCTCATCCTGGAAGAGAAGTCTGCAGGCTTACAAGCTTGTTCTAAGGACGACTAAGGGTCAGGACACTATGTTAAAGCAAATGTGTGTTTTCCCTTCATACAACATTATTCTTCCAGACTCACAGATCTTTCAGGTCTCCATGTTTGAGACATCAGACATGCAAATAAGTCCTTACTATCTCCCAAATGGCCAGCCGCAAAAGAAAAAAAAAAAGAAGCTACTTTGCCAAAGGCAGAATCAAGCAAACTGCCCTTAGAATAAACAGACATTATTTTCCTCTGAAGTGTGCACTGCTTCTAAATATGGAAACCGCCTTTTATCTATTGAGAACCTAATGTGATGCGCATACAGCGCTTGATTGGCTGTGCAGTAAACATGCGCTGGTTGTCCCAAGCGAGACTTGGATTATCCAGCTTCTTCAGGGGCAGAAGACGGGGACAGGACATGAAGAATGTGATGGACCCTTTTCTCAGGCCACGCTGTAGCCTTGGGAAATCACCTGCCTGTCTTCTGGGGAGGTCTTTCAGACTGATGCTGATTTCAGACTGAGGCTCATTCCACCCGACTGTGTTTCTCAGCCTGCCTGCAGGTCAGACTCAATTTGTGCACGGTGACAAGCAAATGTGGATGCCTCAAATAGAGTATACATTACATTGGATAACTAATTACAAGTAATGCAGTTACTTGTCGTGGAAGTGTAACTGTAAGAATTTCAGGACTTTATTATGGTCATTTTGACAGGATTTTTAAAGCTGGCAAGGGAAATACTGTTTGCTTCCCCCTTTTTTGAGGGAGCAGTATCAGAATTAGCCACTAGAGAGAACCAGAGAGTCCGTACATTTTTCCAAAGTGCAGGTAGTAGCAGTGCAAACTCTAATAGTCTGCAAAAGAACAAATTTTTACAAACAAAGCAATAATAAGAATAATGACCATTCAGTTGCCTCACAATGGCCACGATCCTGTTTGTTATGCCCACTAGTGTAGTGTGGTGGAAATCTTGTTGGTGAGTAGTGAAGGCAAGTTAAGAAGATAGCATAGGTATTATCTATTGCATGTTGAGCCATGCAGAACATTTTTTCTGAGGTACTTATCAGTTGAGGGCCTGGTTCAAAGCTTGCAACTGCAGTTTTGGTACCAGATTATTAGGAGATCTGACTTCCACTGCAAAGAGAGAAACAGGTTGAGTGGAAGGGCCTGGACCGGTGGTCAGCGTGCAAGCAAAGCCTTGAACCTAATAGCCTTCTCTGGCTGCTGCTCTGCATGCCTCCGCTTTGCGTTCGAAGCAACACACCAAACAAAATAGAAGCTATGGCAGTTACTGGTTCCTGCATAATATGAAACTTCTTTTCTTGGACTTGGTTGCTGGTGAATCTGCCAAGATCCTGGGGTACAAACGCCCCTTTAAGTAAAGCTCCGTGGACGTAAAGGAATGTCCTTGGCAAAGCATTTAATAAAATATTTTTGAGCTGCATATCTATCTGAATTTAATTAATTGTGGATATTTGTGCAGCCGTGTGTCCAGTCTGCAAATTATGTGGTGGAGAGTGATGTTAAAGAACCATTGTTGGCTTTTGCTATTGTAAGAAGGAACCTAACATGGAGAAGCAGAAAAAGGGGGGGGTGGTAGGGCTTCAGGAACATGTTTTGAGAGAGGACGAAGATGAATGGGGGGGGGGGGGGAATACAAGTTTTGTAAAAGAACAGAGGCCTAAAATCATTTTACTTCAGATTCTTGAGGATTTATCGTGCAGTGCCGTTAGCACAATTATCTAGTAAGATTATTTTTGGACTGTGAATGGTGCAAATACATGATTAAATGCTCCCCTATTTTTTTTAAACTCTTTGTACATAAAGAAAGCTAATAAAGCAAAGTGTGCTGCTTATATACAGCAGCATTTAAGTCCTCCATAGCACTTTCCTCCAGGGAGGCTAGATTAAAGTCATTCTAGATCATTTTCCTGCAAAGCAGCTTGCTTGTTTGCAGCGATATATACGAAATCTGCAAGAGCTTCCCTCTGGTTTGGAAGAAAGCCCGGCATGAGCTATATAACCCCTGCCCTGGTTCATCGGTCTTGTGCTGCATTCATTCACACCCCTCCGGTTTATCGGCTGCTTTTCTACTGGTAAGCCTTCAAAGAGGCTCTCACAATGTTACAGAGAGGTGGGAAACGGTAGCACTAAAATGACAGAGTAAGAATTGGAAAAAACAGTAGAAAAATGTATGATGTTTAGAAATAAATATCATGGAGAGCCAAGATGACTCAGCTGTAGAGGAGACACCTTCCCTTCTTGTTTGTAGAACGGCTACATAGCTCAGTGGTTTGGGTCCCCGGTTGTGGAGTCAGAAGCTGGGAGTTCAGTTCCCCACCATGTCTCCTTGGCAGGGTTGCGCTTGATAACCTACAATGCCCCTTCCAGCTCTGCAATTCTAGGATGGTGATGACGATGATGCAGCAGGAGATCTTTCATTCTAACCCATTTTCTCCAGTTCATAGAAGTTAGGCAAAGCCTGTACCTCAAGGCTGAGGGGTTGGCTGCCAGTCAGAGCAGGCAATGCCAGATTAGATGGAGCCACCGTGTGACTTCCTGTAAAGCAGCTTTCTCTGTTCCTAAAGAAGTTTGTTGCACAGCCTTGGTGCTCCTCCTGACAAGGCCCTGCCCGAAATCAACTGACAACCACACCCCTGAGCAGTGTTGTGGTCTTTATAACGTGCCTTAATAAGCCTTGCCATTGCCCCAAGTTGTGATACTTTGGAATTGTCATGCCTGTTTTTCAGCAATCCCCAAATAAATGAGTTGTGGGTTGTTGTGCTTTTTTTCCCCCCTGTCTCAGATGTGCCACCAGCAGACCAACAGCCTGGTCTCCAGCTTCGCCTTGCCAGTGAGAAATAATCCAGACATTCTTTAAAATGACTGAAATAAAGGCGAGCCTAGCCAATTTGATGCTTTTCCATGTATTCATAACCATGCATGGCGTTGGATTCTTGTTGGAATAGCTTAGTGTAAACATCGGACCGCTCAAAAGTATTTTAATTTTAAAGTCGCACTTAACGCTGCGTGTATTGTGGGGTTTGGGGAATGAAAAAGCTTAAATACCGGAGTGTTTCCATTTAAGCATATATTTTGAACTGCATTGGTATTGAAACAAAGCACACTTTTAAAAAAAAAATTAATAAAGCCAGTCCTTGAGGCCTTTTATTCATCGTGCAGCCATGAAACAGCTGATCAGTCTTCATTAAGGAACTGAGTGTTTATCGGGCTCCGACGTCCCTCTTGGGCCAAAGAAACACAAAAAGACCGCAGCGAAGAGAGCTTTCCCTCAGTGACTAGCTGCCTGAGTGGGATTCTTAGATGGATGGTTGTGCCTGACTGCATTGAATGTATTTTGATCTTTCTTCTGTTTACCATCGTTTACTGGTGTATTGGTTTGATCCTTTTTAGTATTTGTTTGCTTACTGTTTTTAGCTTTAAATACTGTCTTACAATGACGTAAGCTGGCTTGGGTCCTTCTTAAGAAGGAAGGTAAAAATATTCTAAGTCAATCAATCAATGAACAAACAAACAAACAATAGTTAATCAAGTCTAACTGTTGCATCAAGTTCTGATGCTCTGTAATTATAATGCTTTTCTTTCAGCTGTGTTTGATTGCTGTCTTTTTGGGCAGGGATTCCCAACCTTGGCTCCCCAGATGTTCTTGGACTACCAGAAAACATGGCCAGCACAGTTAGTGGTTAAAGCTTTTGGGAGTTTTAGTCCGAGAACAATTGGGCTACCCAAAGTTGGGAAGGACTGTTTTAGTGGAAAGGCAGCATATAAATTTAATAAATAAATGCCTAAGAGTGTTTTAATTGATTAGTTGGATTCCCACTAATTGGCAGGAATATGTGTGGGAAAGTCTCCTTTAAAACATGGTGTAGATAAGGATACACAGTCTGTGGAGAGTTCTGGTAACTCATTTTTGTTGCTGGTGGTCCACATGACCTTAGTGGCTTTTACTGGCTGCATTGGGCATACCAGTGGCGTCTGGTCTTCGATACTTTGGCCCCAGTGATCCAGGCTTTGGTAAACTCATGGTTTTACTGTTACAAAACATTCTTTGTAAGGATGCCCTTAAGCATGGCCAACGGTAGGGTTAGGGTTAGGCAAAGGTGGCCAACAGAAGGTGGGTCAAACTCACTAAAGACCCAACTTGGAGATACAGTTAACACGCTGTTGAAAGCAGAACTCCTTTAAGAAGGAAAAGACTGTTTGTTGGACTCAAGACTGCATGTCTTACTCTTATGAGTAAAACTTGAGCTCCACAATTCTAGAACTCAAGTGGGTTGCAGGAAGGCTGATTGCTGGACAGTCCCCAGTTGCCATTGTAGGCGGAGGTGTTCTTGGGTGCGGGAATGAACCGAGTGTTCACATGTGCAAGGAGGTCATGTGGGCACCTCTTTGCACAAGCATGGAAAATGGTTGGTTTTAAAGTGCTTTGTACTTTTAAAAAATTATTATTTGTTTCCATCCCCCCCCCCCAATTTTTAGATGTTAGCCCTTTACAAATATCCTTAAAGGGAAATAAAATCATTATTGTCCAGTCAAACATTGGTTCTTCAGAGCATCAGACTAGGACTCAGGAGAACTGGGTTGAAATCTCTGTTTGGCCTGAGTGGGAGTTTGATGGGAAGCCCCTCCTGGAACATCTCACATAGTTCAAAAACTTGGTTAGGGTTGCCAAGTAGAAAGCGACTTGACAGCACATAAGAACAACTCCAGACAAATACAGGTCAGGGGCACTTCGGCATAAAGTGGATGTCCAGTGTGAGTCTCTGCAGATTCTGTTGGACTGCAGTTCCCATCATCCCTCTTCACTGGTTATGACGGCGAAGGCTGATGGGACCAGTAGTCGAACAGCTTCTGGATAGCCACAGGTTACCCACCACTGGTGTAATTGGTGTGTCCAGAAATTAATTAAAAAAGCAAACAAAAAACCAGTCTACCTAAGAAGAGAAGCAGTGATTGTATGTGGAGGGTGAGTTTTCCCCACTATGACTTTTATCATTTCAGAGATGAAGCAAGCTACGAAACCTAAACTTTTTGGAAAGTATGCTTCTCACGGGCCACAGATTCTCGGCATCCACAGGGTCTACATACAGACCAGGCAAGAGAAGCGCATCAATTTTACGATCGGGAGCCGAGCTTACCTCCTTCCCAAAACATCTGTGATCATCAAGTGCCCTGTCCGGAGGTTCCAGAAGTCTCTGATCCAGTGGGAGAAGGACGGGCAGCGTCTCCAGCTCTCCAAGAGACTCGGCGTCACCAAGTCAGGATCCCTCAAAATAAACAGCCTCAAGGCCTCTGATATCGGGGTGTACAAGTGTGTTGCAGGCCAGGCTCAGGAGACCTTTGTCCTCAAGCTCATCGGCACAGACAACCGGCTAATAGAACGGCCCAGTTTTAGAAAGCAACCAGGAGGGAGCAGTGGCGGCAGCACGGAACACAACGAGGCCAACAGCTTCGGTGCGAAATGGCACAAGATGAGCCAGATGTGGCACTTGTGGAGCCGGAAGAACGAACAATACGTGGGTGATGGGCAAGTCAATGACCAGCCTTTCCTGCGACATTTGGAAACTCACGCCAGGAATTCGCCGGAAGAATACAGCTCTCGGGAATTCAAAAATAAGCGGCTTGAGGCCGTGGTTCTCCCAGGCGCTTATAGCATGGATACAGTGCATTTTGAGGAGCTGATCAAGAACCTGAGTCATCTCGTTGAGGCTGGAGAAGTCAACGACGACTTGGCTTCCCATCTCGTCTATCAGTTGATCGCTGAGTTATCCAAGCCGCCACAGTCGACTTCTGAAAAACTTAAGGAGCCGCCCGAGGGGAAGTTCCTTTCAAGGAAACCTGGCAAGTCTCCAGATCTGTCCGATAATCTCAGCACAAAGTCCCAGGGCAAGGCAGCGATGATAAACCCAAAGGGTCCGTTGGTTATTAAGAGAAAAGGAGGACCAAAGGTTTATTCAAACAGAACGGTCACTGTACGTGTCGGGAGCCCGTTTTTCCTGACAAAGAACGTCCATGTTATAAATTTGCTTTGTGGAACCGTCGGGATCAGTAACCCTAAATATACTTGGAGAAAAGACGGTGTGGAGCTAAAGTCCTCTGAAAAGTAAGTGAAACAAAAATCTTTCTGCACTTCTGTGTTTTTCTGAATGATTCATGTGAGATTGTTGTCGAACATCTGTGGGAGAAAAAATATAGCTTTCATGAAAATATTTCCATTTTTCTTGAGTTCTTTTCTTCCTCTCTCTCTCTCTCTCTCTCCCCCCTCCATTTTTGTCCTCCTATATTTCCATCATTCTGTTCTCTGGATGGTCCAAACCATCCTGCTTTAATCAGAACACAGCCTGTTTACATATACCACCAAACCCCAGTGATTTTGAATCTCGGATTAAAACAAAGCAACCTGATTTACTAGTAATATTCAGAGGGACTTTTGACAGTGCAGACGAAGCAATAATCTACATATGTTGTATTTGTCTGTTTAATATATAGAATGATGCCGTGTATTGTTGGGTTTTCTGTGCTGTTAAGTTGCATCTCACTTATGGCGACTCTAAAAGCGTATTTGAGATGTTTAAAGGAGTAGTACTTGAGTGGTTTTATTAGTTCTATTCACCCAACGAGTTTCCATGGCACACGTGGGGATTTGAACCCAGACGTCTTAGTTCATAATTCTACTCACTAAACTAAACCAAAGCTGTAGTTTTAACATTAAAGGCCCATAAAGTTAGACTGTTAGGGGACGAGCAAGCTCTTACAGGTTTAGCTTCTAAGTAATTTTTTTTTAAAATAAAAACAATAAAAAATCAAGCTTTCGACAAGGAAAACACATCCCGTCATCTTCAGGATTACAAACGGCATACTAACTACATTGCATACGGTGACATACACCCAATGCGATTGCGTCACAAAACATTCCAGGTTATTGTTTTTAATTTAAAAAAATACTTGGAAGCTAAACCTGTGAAATTTTTTGAGCTAATTCAGTCTGTTTGACTGGGATTGGTCAACATCTTCTATGATGCTCCAAGAAAGCAGAATGGTTTTCAGGCAAGCTCTTGTATAACAAAAGAAGCTTGAAGAACTGACCTTCTAAAGAATTAGGATTTTGTTGAGCTTTGTTGAAAGAGTTCTCTTTTTTCTCTGAGAGTTTAGAAAGATTATTTTTGGGGACTACAACTGTCTTCTTCCAGAGTTTCCCAGCCAGATTGAAACAAGTTCAGAAAAGTGCTTGAAGCTCTGTTCTCTGCTCATTAACTTCATTTGTTGGAATAATGGAATTTGCTTCCATGTGTTCAAGTCTTATCTGCTCTTTAAACTTCCTTTAGAGTGATTTTGGAAGCCAGTGGCAAAGTCCAAATTTTGAACCTAACCAGGGAAGAAATGGGTGTCTATCAGTGTATAGCAGAGAATGACTTTGGCTCAACCATGGGAACGTCCGCCATGTTTTTTGCAGGTACGATTTAATTGCTACTATTTACTTGCCTCGCTATGGAGAATCTCCCTGTTTCTTTAGCTTTCTGTCCACTAAATGTCTTGTATTCCCCCTCCTTGCCAGTTTTGTTTCATGCAAAATATAAAATAGTCAGGAACTTGTTGGATTTCGCATATTTTACACATTTTGTGATGACCTGTTCTTAACACAGCCCTTAGAACCTATAGGTCACTAGAAGAGAGGATTCCTTCATAACGTGTTGTGCATGTTTCACTGCAGGAGATGTTTCTCCTCTGCCATGATTTGCAACTTAGCTTGTCAGTGCTTTCTAACCAAGGCCCTTTGGAAGGGCAGAAAGACACATTATCATTGGCTGATCATTAGAGCTGGAAGCACATTAGTGTTGAAAAGACACAACTCAGGAAGAGCTCCTTGTTTTCAAAGGAACCCCGTGCTTTAAGTCCTGAAGACCAATTACAACACGAAGCAAGTTACTTTAGACTCTTGGGAGGGATGTACAAGGATCTGCTGCTGATACACTTAAGACACGTATTAGCCCTTAAGGAACTGTTTATGGTGTTTTGGTCCTGATTTCTCCTCCCTCTCCCTCTCTCTTTCTCCCTCTCTCTCTTACACAAATCATTGCCATTTCTCTCTTTTTCTGTAGAAGCTCCTGCCATACTGTTCTCGGAAACAAACACCACAGCTTTGGAGCTTCAGAACCTTTCTGTGCCTGTTGGAGGTACAATCCTAGTGAAAACTGGAGCAAACGTTATGTTGGAATGTCTAGCGAAAGGTAAGCAGGGAGGGGGAAATGCCAGACCCACCCTCTTTTCCTTCCACCCCCAGCTCCCCTGTAGTTCTGTACTGAAAAATTCACGCAGCATTTTTTTTAAAAAAGAGAGGGGAGAAAGCCCCCAGAAAGAGCAACCGAACGTTAGTTGCAAAATAGTTTTTTTAAGGCCTTGTCCCTTCCATTCACATCTGCTCGGTATGCATGCACAGAGTCCATGTACACACACACGTACACAGAGGCCCTAGCTTCCCATGACGTCTTCCCAGAAGACCATCTCTGGCCAACCACACTATTTAAAGCTTCCCTGAGTAGCAGAAGGCCTTCGGAACCGGCTGCTTCATTCCTCAGAAATTTCCACAGCGTAGCTGTTGTCTTCTCTCTCCATGAGGGTAACTTTCACCCACCCGTTTTCTCTTGGGAGTCTTGCTTGTCTACATCAGGATTAACTGTCGGTGGAATTGCCCACTTTTCTCACACATTCCTTGAAAAGAGATCTATTCTGCAAGGAATCCCGATGACAGAAGAAAGCCCTGTCCGGGGTAGCCAGAAAGATGTGGCTTCGTTCAGGAGACAAAGAGGATTAGACGCGTTAGATGCCAAGCCACAAAAGAGTCTGCAGAGCTGTTAACTCAGCACCTCTCCGGAGTAGGACTGGCTGCAGACAGAGGCTACAAAACCACACAATTGGTATAATTGAAATATGAACTCAGCTGCATGTCCGAAAGCCGTGTATTTGTTCATTTCAAATTCATAACCCAAACTGCGCTTCTGGCAAGGGTTCTTCCTTTATAAACACACAGCCGTTTACTGTTTCAGTGTTGCTTGGGTTTGGCATGGGGTTAATTGCTCAATAACCCCTTGGCACTACAGATTTGAAGTTGTGATCACACACACACACACATGCCTTCCGTACATGCAACTGGGTTCCCTGTTCGGTTACACCAGTCGTGCGTGTCACATGTTGCAGTGCTGTTTTTCACGTATTGGGTTATGATCTTGGGTTGTTGCTGGTAAGCAGAGGCTACCTTAGTTGGCCAATTAACCATCTGTGGTGGGATCGGAGGAGAGCTTTCTATTTCCAGGATTCCTTGCAGAGTTACAATGTGTGTAAGGACCATCTGCCTAAGTCAGGGTGGAGGATAGGTTTTGTGTTCCAGGTCTTGGCAAAGAATATCAATGTCTTCCTCACCACCAAGGTCACAGTATTTCCCAGGGCAGAAAGATGTATTCCTCTGGTCTTTAAATAAAAATAATATTTCTATCTAGAATTTAAAAACGTTGAAG
Source organism: Intellagama lesueurii (assembly GCA_037013535.1). NCBI lineage: Eukaryota > Metazoa > Chordata > Lepidosauria > Squamata > Agamidae > Intellagama > Intellagama lesueurii. The sequence continues at coordinate 2,902,333 of JBAJHW010000011.1, forward strand.
ATCCATTGCTTAGTTCAGGTACTCCCTTCAAGACAAATTGCAACTGCTTCCTGCTGGTTGGCTTGATAGAATTTTCCAAGGCTTGTGGTTGCTGACGTAGTCTTTGGGAATGTAGGATCCACCCGGTGATGAAAGAAGCAAAGAAAGCTATTTTGAAACCATCTATGACTTGTACTTCTGAATCAGCATGGTCACCCTTTATGCCCTTTCAGAGAATCATAGAATAGTGAAGTTCGAAGGGGCCTGGAAGGCCATCGAGTCCAACCCCCTGCTCGATGCAGGAATACAAATCAAAGGACATCTGCCGGGTGGTTGTCTAAGTTTCTCTTGAATGTCTTCAGTGTTGGAGGCATCCACCACCTCTTGAGACAATTGATTCCATTGTTGTACTACTCTAACATTAGGCCCATTAGGCAGAAACCGAGCTTGGTGGCGGATGATATTGGTAATTATAGGCCCGTCGCCAATGTTTCTTTCCTCAGCAAGGTAGTTGAGAGGGTGGTGGCCGATCAGCTACAGGCTCTTCTGGATGAAACCAATGCCCTGGATCCATTCCAGTCGGGACTCAGGCTGCACCACGGCACGGAAATGGCATTGGTCGCCCTGTTTTCACGGTACGTAAATGGCCGCTCTGAATCTCACTAGTCCCCGGAACAGCTTATGGCCTTCTTCTTGTCTGCTACTCCTGGATGGAAGGCTTCAGAAACTCCAGGGCAGAGACCGATTTAGCTACACATCTCTGGTAGAGGCCCAAATATCCTCTTTTGCAGGGTAGGGACACTCCTGTAGTTGAAGGATTACTAGAGGACTGTTTTCCCTTTGACAACGACCTCCACTTGAGGGGAGTTGACATTCAAGATCAGCAAAGAGGGAGAGAAAGGGGCCTGGAAGTGGCCCATCATCCACGGTTGTTGGCAGACTCAGGGGACACACCAGTTGCTTGGTCATTACCAACCCCATTCATGCAAGACACGTTGGCAGCTGGCTTCATTGCTCATTTCAAATTTTGCACAAAAATTCTGTTGTTCTTGTGTGCTTTCAACCTACTTTCCATGTACAGTGACCCCCGTAACAGAGAGATCTGGAAGGAGTGCCTTCCCATTGCCACCCGCAGTGAGTTTCCATCGCCAAGCAGGGATTTGAACCCTGTACTCCTAAATCTTAATCCATCATTCTGGCTACTATGCCACACTGGGTCTCTGTTATGAAAATCACCATGTGCTGTCTTCTGCATGTCTGGTGTCCTTTTTGTGTCCTGCTTTTTGGTGATGTGCCAGTGGCCACCTTTGTCTGGCGACAGACATATCTCTTTGAACTGAAACCAGAATTAACAGTGGTCAGTGGCCGGGCAGCATGGGGTCCTTTAGTTTAAACAGGCCCTCGTGTAGAAACCCTTCAAGCTCAACATTGTGCCAGGGCGACTGATGTATTCCCTCTCCTTGTTCTATTTTATCATTATTATTTTTTCATTGATGGCTTATTCAAGGATGTACACATATGGTATTATGCGTGTATTTGTGTGTATATATACTCTCTCTGTGTGTGTTTGTTTGTATATCAAACAAACAGGGAGCTGCTGGTGGTTATTCCTGTGCTGCCTTGTGTGTAGGGCCTATAAGGGGCCTGGGTAAGCTGGCCCTTAGCCTGACAGGATATCACTAAATTGTTCCCCAAAGACAGGAAAATTATAGGAAGGGAAATGGAATAGTTGCCTGAGGCTTTCTCTCCTACTAGAATAACTGGGAAACAATTGAACCCTGGGCACAGAAATTCCTTGGAAGTCCAACAGAGCCCTTGGGGAACCAAGAGGAGGCTTTATCTCCCCTCACCTTCAAACATAATACAGACTCCCTTGCCCCCCTTCAAAAAAAAATTACCCCTGTCTGGTTGCCAACCGCTGGCATAGGTCACAGCTGCGTCTCACGCTTAATCCAAATCAGCTACTCTGTGTACAAACCATTTCTTACTCATACTTGGAAAGCATCAGAACTCTGGGTGATTGAAAATAAACTGTTTTTTAAAAAATGAGTCAGCAGTGCCATTTCCATTTTTTTTATTACTTCGGGGGTGGGCAGGGTGGAATTTGTGTTTTTCCTTTGCATCGCTACCAAAAAAGAGAGAGAGAGAAGAAAATAAAAAGAGAAGACCAAAGCTAACGATAGAAAGACAGGGATGTAAATAGTTCTGAGAATAGCTTTTAAAAATTAGTGGCGCCAGACCGACGGATCTCGGGACACGAGGCTCGGTTGTGCTGCGTCCATACCGAGGGGTATGGCAGCCGTGAAGTCATGTTTTCCAGCTCCGCTTTGGCAACGGAGCGGAGAGCGGCGACTTGCATCTTGCATTCAGCTGCCTGATTCACCCTGGTTAGTGTTCAATATTCTTAGCCTTTTTAGCATGAACCATCTTGGTCTCCTTCTTGCCCTTGGCAGAAAAGATTTCTGGCTTAAGAATGTTTTATTTTAATAGCTGAAGGATGGTTTGCTGCGTGCACAGTCCCAATGGCCAGGATGAGGCCCAACCTCCTGCAGGAGAAAGGATGGGGAAAAAAGAAGAAGAAGTGTAGCTGAGAGTGTAGCTCTTTTGAAACTGACATGCACGCTCGGTCTCTCTCACACACCTCGTCCACTTTCTCTTTTTATTTCTGTTTACATTTTCTTTTAATTTACAAGATCTCGCTTTGCTTCATTCCTGAAAAATGGGGAATTAAAATCCATCTGCCAAGAGGCATGCAGCATTTTCCCTTTCGCCGGGCACAACTGGAATGGCACCTGTCACATCTGCAAGCTTGGGCTGAACTTTTTAGGGTTAATTGGTAAACGAAGCAGAAGGAGGAAAAGGCAGGAGGAAAAGTCACACTGGAGTCATTTTTCCCCGTTTGATGGCATAGCAGGGACAACTGCACCCCACTGAAGTTGAGCCACTGATGTGCTCAGGAGACTCCAGCTAGACAATACAAGAAAGCTGACAAAGCAGCTCTGCAAACCTGCAGTCTTCCCATCCCAGTCTACATCACTCCGTGAAGAGGAATCTGAGTTCACATCAGCTGCATAGGTTTGATCTAGAGAAGGGCACAGATCAGAAAAATGGTGATTTGTTTTGATTCGTGATTAATCAAGGTCGACGAATTACAAATTTATAATTTTTTTCTGACAAATCGAATGAATCGATTTGTCAATTTGTTTTTTTTCTTTAAAACTCTATAAAACAGCCCCCCAAACACCTAGAGAAACCAAATTTACAGAGAAATTTCTACAAGCCACACAAGTTTGGTGAAGTTTCAGTTTCAGACCTTCAAGTTATACACCCACAAATAGCCCCTCCCAGGTGCCTAGAGTCGCCAAAATCACAGGGAAACTTCCATTGACTCTCCTCTACAATCCCTCCTAGTTTGGTGAAGATTGGACTTCAGACACCCACGTTATAAACACACAAATTGGGTCCCCCCAGGAAAGTCCCCTTTAGCAGCTGGCTTAAGGAAATCCAGTCTTCACCAAACTGGGAGATATTGTAGAGGAGAGTCATGGGAAGCTTCTCTGTGATTCTCTAGGTAACTGGGAGAAACTTTCCTGGGGGGCCCTTTTGTGGGTGTATAACTCGGACATCTGAAGTCTAATTTTCACCAAACTTGGAGAGATTGTAAAGGAGAGTCAGAGGAAGTTTTTCTGCAGTTTGGTGTCTCTTGGTGCCCTGGGGCTGTTTTATAGCCCAACAGATCAATGAATAAAAAATTGCTAAAAGTTCATGGATTCGTGTTCCTTGGGGGCAATGATTCATACGAATAGGAATTCGTGATTTTAGAACAAATTTGGCAAATTTGTGATTTTTTGAACAAATTTGGTGATCTGTTTTTCAATTCATGCCCATCTCTAGTTTGATCAAAGGGCAGTTTGCCTAGCCCCTGCATCCTTATGCCTCGTGTTCCTTGAGATTTCCAGAACTAGACGGAAAAGGAATGTTTGTGCTTGCTTTCGCAACAGCGTCCCCTGCTGTCCGCTTAAGGACTCTTCCACACTATACAAAATGTGCATGGGGCACCATCTGCTGATGAAAATATGAGAAATGCATGATGTTTTATTGTTCTTTTAAATGCTTTTCAATAACTCTGAAATATTCTCTAGGTTTCTCAAATTTGGAGTTTTTCAAATGTTTCTCACAGCTCATCTCCAGTTTCCTGATTCTTGACTGTATTATTTCACCAAGGCTTCTCTTAGTATTAACAAATCCTCTCTGTGGGAAATGATTGGTTCTGCAAGGTCAGAAATAACTGTGACTCAATAAGCTTTTAAGGCTGGAGAAAATGTATATTTAAGCAGAGTTTGCTTTATGAGCTCCCTACAGGAGAAACAGCTTGGAGGAGATAAATGCATGTTTTCTATCTGCTTGCAGACTGTGCATGGGTGCGCTAGATATTCGCTTCTTTTTACGTTGAAGCTCTTTCAGTCATTTGTCCAGGCTGAGTCCATTGAATCAAGGTGACATCTGAGTCAACAGGCGTAGGGCGGCAGCCTAAGACCATGAGCTTCCAAATGTGGGAGCAGATGCGCCTCACGGGCCAGGTGCTTCTGCTGTTCGCAACTTGTAGAACCAGACACAGGGCCAAATGCATGACTGGCACACCGAAGGCCCGTTAGCGCCATCCTCCGTCCGCAGGAATTCAAACAGGATCCTGGCTTTATTTATTTAGCCCAGGTTAAAGTGTGCCTATACGCCACCCCATCGTGCTTAAAGCACTCTCTGGGTGGATTATGGGCTGGTATACAAATTAAATAAAAATAAATAAAAATAGATGTCACCCCAAAGAGGCCAATGAAAGAGGATCTTCATGTAAGGGTGGGCATAGGGTTGGCCTCCAGAGGTTGCTAGATCACAACACCGGTCAACCCTAGCCAGCATAGGTGGCAATGAGGGCTGATGGGATTGGGAGCCCCTTTAACATCTGGTGGGAGGCCTTCCGTGTATTGCTGCCTTGGTCCACACCAGGCCAGGTTGGGAAAAATCCAGCAGGTACCCTCGTCCCGAGCCATGGAGAGGTGTGAAGGTCTGTGCCTGCTTTTTTAAAGTTAATCCCAAAGGTGGGGGTCCACAGCAATACTCCTGAAATCAGCTGTGTTGAAGGCACTGCTCTTAAATGCCCCAGGACTGTGGCCTTTTATAATGGGTTTTGCTAGCAACTTTTTTTGGTTCTTTGTTTGGCTGTGGTTGATTCCTGCCTTATTTTTTACTTCTGGCAGAGATTTAAACAAGTTCAGGCTCTCCTTGCATTGTTTCCTTAACCTACGTGTAGTGTGAGTAGCTTTTCCTGGGTAGCTTTCGGAAAATATAGCATGTATAAAGAATTTTAACTCTAGCTGAAAAAGCTGTGAGAGGCTGCCAGGACTCTGGCCGAAAGTATTTCATCGGCAACCACAAAAGAGTCTCTGGTTCGACATAAAATCTCTTCCTATTTCCTAGAGGTCGTCTTCTCATATCGCTGAGCTGTTGTCGCCTCGCTATTTACAGTACCTGGAACTCATGCCCATTCTTCCTTCCGATCGGTTGTTGGTTTGTTTTACTTATTTATTTTTAAAGGGGGGAGAAATCTGTTTAAAAACATTCAGGCTTTTGAACCGAGTTGCCTGTGGAAACCCTGCTAGAGCAATTTCGTTTCTAATGGCTTTTTGATGGACACTTTTATTTTCCGTAAAAACAGCGAGTTCCAAAAATTAAGTCTGGTTTACATTATATGGAGAAGAAAACCGGAGGTGTGGACAGAAAAGCGCTAAGCTTCTGACTGAGATGCTCAACTCCGTCTCTCAAGGATCGTTCCACCTTTTGGAGAAATTGCCTGCAAAGCAATTCTGAAAAATGATCCGTGAAAAAAATAAAAAAAGGGCAAGAGGTTTCAGCCTGGCTTAATAATTAGATTTAATTTGGGAGGAACCAGAGTGTTGCTGTCTGAAGTTTCCAAGTTCAGTTTCATTTATTTATTTGTTTGTTTAAAATATTTCTATGCCGCCTTTCTCCCCAAAAGGACCCGAGTTAAAAGAGTTTCCAGTTAAAAGAATCAGGTAGCAGGTCAAACGAACAAAGAAACAAGCAAACTTCAATCTTAAGAACCTGGAGTTCAGCTGCACGTCAGAGCAGACCATCCCAGGGTAGAGGAACCAGCCGGGGGGCAGCTTTAGGTGTGTCTCTTCCCCAAAGACGGTTTGCAACCAGTGTTTGAACTCTGCTCTCAGAAGCCGACAGGGCACACACATCTCTGGAACTCTTACAATTTTCCTGCAGTATCCACAAAACAGTGGTGCATAGCCTACAGAAATGGATTTTATCCACAAAAGCTCACAGTTTGTTCGACTTTTTTTTTTTAGTGGTCTAATAAAAGGTATCACCTTCTCTTGAATTGGCACCATTTTTAGGGCCACACAACTTTTTCCTAATTCTTTCCCAAGGCGTAGTCCTGTTACTCTGTGGTGTGGCAACACAACACCTTTAATGAATGTATTATAGCATCTGTGGACTCAAGACCATGCTGTGATACACAACGCTCATGGCCACCTCCTGTTTTATCCTACTCGTGTGTGGATATCTGATGCGCAAGACAGTGACTTCAGGGTGGAGCTGTGGTTGGCCAGGTGCAGAGATTTCTAGTTTTTTTGGCTTAAGTAATAACTAAGAGCGGCGTCTGCATTGCAAAGGTGGCTAAAATGCAAACCATGGCCTTCATGTCCACCTGGGGGCCCAAATGCCCCCCCCTAAAGCCCCTGCCACCCACTTCACCCTTAATTTTTAAAACAGGGTCTGTTCTGCTGAAAAGGGCAGATGTGGCTTGTAAAAATGAGTGTTGTGGATTCGATCTGTTGATCTGTCTTCCATTTTAATCCCAGGTGTTCCCCTGCCTGAGGTGGCATGGTTCAAGAACAACCGCTCCTCCAGAAGCCACGTTATCCCATCTACGAATGGTTCCTTACTCTTGAGGAATGTTTCTGGTGACGACGAAGGAACGTACTCTTGCACGGCCACCAATGTGCTTGGACAAGCCATCGCAACAACTATTCTTCGACTGACTGGTAAGCACAGAGTCCGGCGTAAGAGTCCCATGTGGGCACTTCTGGACAACTGCTGAAGGTCCTTTTTGTTTCCTTGAGGGAAAAGGGGACCCCCTTAGCTTCTTCTCCAGGTGCTGCATTTCCATCGCCAACGACATGTGGAAGGCAGCTTTCTAAAGGCGTCAGGTCTTCTCTGAAACCATAAGCCTCTGGTGATAGGAAAGCACCCACCAAGGACTGTCTTGTACCTTTAAGTCTGTCAAGATTTCTCTAGCCTGTGCTTCTGTCAAATGCAGATTCAGTTGGGTTGCATCCATGAAAGAGGATCCCTAATCAAACTTCTTCATCTTTAAGGTATTGGGAGATCCTTTCTTGTTTCTGCTACAAATTTCAACAGATGGAAGACGCTCTCTTCTTTTTTTTTAAAAAAAAAGTTGCCCGTAACACATTCAGGGAAACAAAACAATGACCTTGGCGGGGAAGAGGCAGAGCTGACACACTGCTCTGCACTCTTCCTTCTTACACCTAAGAAGACACCGCCCTTTTTGAGTAAACATCCCCATCGCTCTTATTTGTGGGATGCGCCCTGGCTATGTTTTCCCCATCTCCTTTTTTTCTCAGAACAAACACGTCAGGAATCTAACAATGGGTCATCTGGCAGCAACGGCAGGAAGAAACGCGTCCTCATGGCCTCTGGGATCGGTACCAATGTTACGGTTGTGCCTGGAGACCTTTTACGGATAGGTATGTTTCACAAATGTACTTGGTAGGGTGTCACTGGGGGCCTCATTTTAGCTGGGCAGCCAATAATGGCTTGCTAAATCTGTCACCCTTCTATCCATGTCGCCTACTGCATGTATTATTTCTCAGAAGTACCTGTCTCTCTGTCTATTCTATAGTATTCAACGGAAGAGGAAGCCAAGAAAATCTTGTTAGCTTTTAAAGTGTCCCAAGACGCTCTATTATTTAGCAGACCAAATCAGTTACCTTCTATTCGAAAGAAGAACAACTGGAATATGGGAACGTGTAGATTCGTGGGTGTGCTTTTTTTAAAATAAAAATTCCTAATGTTATGAGACAAGAAGCTTAACATATCCTTGCTTTCTAGGTTGCCCTGTACATCCTAGTGCAAAGAACACAATCCAGTGGTTCTTCAAAAATCAACCAATTCAAGAAATTGACGGCCTCAGTCACAGAATCTTGGTTCGTGGACGCATCTTAGAGGTGAAGGTTGCCTCCGACCAATTTGCTGGGCAGTATAGATGTCGGACTTCCTCAAGCGCCAAGCCGTTGTCTGTCTGGGTAAATGTCAAGAAGGAAGGTTTGTTGAAGATTCCATGACACCATTCTTACCTTTAATGTTTACACCGTGATCTTCTGATTGAGCAATAATCATATACCGTTGGTACATTTAATGTTACGCGTTCTTTAATTGTTTCAAGACTTTCCTAGTTTTACACCAGACATGGAAAGCCCTGCTCAGAGTGCCTTCCCTGTGCCTCAATTTTCAAAAATCCAAGATTTTTGCACACTTGTATTTAAGGTTGTTTTTTTTTTTAAGTTGGCCTTTTCACTCTTGTACAGAAGGAAAAAAATGCATAGCTGTTAACCCTTCTGGAGTTTGGGAAGGTGCTCGGAATTCTCTGCCATAGTTCATGTGAGTGTAAGTGGAGTTCCCCAGTTGCGGACCATTCTTGGTGCATGTTAGAAACCCCCAAATTCTGTACGATGGAGCTGGGAGCCATCAAAGGGCTTTGGCAGGGTGGGACAAATTGCTATCCAGCTGATGTAACTGTGTAGTGTAGATACAATCCAGGGTTGCTTCTTATGACTTGTATAGGGTAGTTCCAGACCTGGCTGAGGGAATGGAAAGCCGGGCTGTCTGTTTCCTTAGTGCAGCCTTTTGATAAACAAAGCATCAGTAGAGCAGCTGTGCTTCTATTTCTTGAAACTGTGGGTGTGTGGGAGAGAGAGATCCAGCGGCCCTTCGAACACCTTTCAAGGATCTGAAGGCTAGACATGGGCAGGTAGGTGGAAACAGACTACCCTGTTTCCCCGAAAATAAGACCAAACCTGAAAATAAGCCCTAGTATGATTTTTCAGGATGTTCGTAATATAAGCCCTACCCCAAAAATAAGCCCCAGTTAAGTGAAAGCCCACCACCCTTGTGCAGCAACCAGAAGATGATGACATGACTGTATTTGAATAAATGTAGATTATTGTGCATTAAAAAAAATAAAACATCCCCTGAAAATGAGCCCTAGTGCATGTTTTGGAGCAAAAATTAATATAAGACCCTGTCTTATTTTCGGGGAAACATGGTATACCATAGAATCATGGAGTTGGAAGGGGCCTCTAAGGCCATTGTGTTCAACCCTCTGCTCAAGCCAGAATCCAAAGTATATATTGTCCAATTTTCTCTTGAATGCCCCCAGCGCTGGAGCACTCACTACCTCCTGAGGTCATGGGTTCTGTTGTCGTACTGCTCTAACACTTAAGAAGCTTTTTCTGATATTCAGCAGAAATCTGGCTTCCTGTAGCTTGAGCCCATTGTTATGTGTCCTGCACTCTGGGATGATATGAAGCCAGTTCCGTTTGCAACAAACAATGGAGAAGGGAGGCTTGAATTCACAGCACAATAGCTACAGGTAGCACCTCTTTGTCCGCTTGCCAAACCCACACCACCACCCTTTGCCCATGGGCAGCGGTGGCTCTGACATCAACAGTACTTCTGGGTGGATGTTTCCTTAGCTCTTCCCATTAAAAGGCACCGTGCATCTCTTCGTTCTTTCTCTTCGTGGCAAACCTTATGCATGAGGAACAAAGGCGAAAGCAATGGTGGGGAAGCATGGGAGAGGATGATGTCTGGGTTCCCTGCAGAATCCCTGGGAGTGAGACAGGCAGTGGCACTGTAGAAGCCCTGCCTGGAATCAAGAGCATTCCATGCCAGGGAACCCTCTGTTCTATGGCCCAGAGCTTCAGACTCAAGCCGGACATTTAGAGGTGGTGCTCCCTGAATTGATGGAGGACTCTTGACGGTCATCGCCTGGCCTTTTGTCACCTCTGCGTCTTGCAAATTAACTTCCTCAGTTTGGTGATTTGTCACCCGGAGGTGAACAGAGGCTCAGTCTGCAAATCTGGTTGCTCAGGTGCGCGGTTCTGGAGCGATGTCACCACGGCAGATCAGGCACGGTTAGAGCTTCTCGTTTCGTGGGGAGCTCAGCGCCTTGTGTCGTTGGGGCCTTTGGCACCTGGGTTATGATGTTCAGGTGGCAGGTCTGAGAACCTGCCGTGTTTTGCGATAGGTGGTCGCTGCCTGGAAAGGGCCGAGGGGCTGCCGGCAAAAAACCAGGCACGTATTTGCTCCTTGGTTTGTTCTAGGAGGCAACATCAAGTGGCTTTAAAAAGCTTAGGGTTGTGTGTGTACCTATCTGTACACACACCTGTGGGACAATATTTGAGTACTTTACATGTTAAAAATATTGCTAAACAGGGCAGTTTTTTCACCGTGGGTGCACGGTGAGACCCCTGCGGTGCCATGTCTTCGTGGCAAAGCAAATCATACAGGCTGTCAGTCACGCTTGCACTTAGTAAATTTTAACCACTTCTGCTTTGAAAGGGCTCTTTTTCTATTATTTTAAGAAAGCCAGAAGTAATAAGGAAATGCTGACAGCCCTATAAGTTAAAGAATTCATTATGTGCTGCAGGAAAGAGATTGTAGACACAGCTGGGAGCGATCAATTATTCTGGGGTATTAGAGGACCAAAACTAACTCCCCCCCTTAAAAAAAAAACCTACACGACACCCCAGATTGCATAAAAATCTGTCAATGTTGTATAGTACTTTGTCATAAATGATGTCTACAAGAGGGGAAGGTGGGATCATTCTGAATGGTAACCCACATTTTGAAAATATATTTTTACTGCTGGAGACCATGGTTCTCATGGTTTGCAGAATGAATCTTTTATTTATTTATTTCAGTTTCTATACCGCCCCATTAGCGTTGCCACTCTTTAGGTGGTTAATAAAACACAATAAATCCTGTTGCTAGCTTTAAATTAAAACACACAAATTAAAGCCCATTTGAACATCTCAGGACAACATTCACACTAGTAGAAGGCAGCTTTAGATAATTAATTAGCTTCCTAAAAACTGGGAGAGTTTGCACCTGGCGAATCTCTGTAGGAAACATGTTCCAGAGGGAAGGGGCCACCACCAAGAAAGCTCTGTTCCTCATATTGACCTCCTTAGATGTTAAAATTCTTAACATCAAGGGCTGTGAGGAGCATGTGAGATGGGTAGCTCTTCTGTGGGACTCTAGGATAGCAGTTCTCTGACCATTTCATAGCATGATTTTACAGACTTCCACAGCATGGTTACGTCTTTGACTACTGCTCCCAGAATCCTCAGTCCGTATGGCTTCTGGGGAGTCTGGGCCTTAGAGGTCAACAAATACCCTTCTGAGGCTCTTCACCTACCAAGTCAATGATCAACAGTATCCTCTTACCTTCTGTGCTGGATTAATATTATGAAGAAGCCTAGTTTAGAATTTTCTGAGTAAATTGTAAATTTAGAATTTTTTTCAGCTAGCAGTTGAAAAGAGAAAGGCAAGAATTTAGTGCCAAAGAAGGCTCAATTCTCAGACAGAGATTCAGCCCTAAGGCAGAGCGTTCTGAAGCTGTCAATATTTGGAGATGCAACCTTGACTCTTAATTTGCACACCTTTCACCTTCCCCTCCCCTTTAACAGAATACAGGTGGGAACTTGACGAGTGGAATCCATGTTCTGCTACTTGTGGAAATGCGGGGACCCAATTCCAAAGACTGCAGTGTGTGAACACGAGGGAGGAAAAAGTGGACAACTCTCTGTGCAAAGCGAGCCTGAAACCAGCCTTGACTTATCAGCCTTGCAACATCCAAGATTGTCCTCCCAGGTAAATAGGTTCCTTTTGCTTTCATTCATTCATTCATTCATTCATTCATTCATTCATTTTTGTACCTAGACTTTTGTTTATTGACTGAACTACTGGACGGTTCAGTGGTTTAGGTCTCTGGCTGCGGAGCCAGAGGTTGGGAGTTTGAATCCTCCCACTGGGCCTCCTTTACAGGGCCTGGACTTGATGATCCCTCGGGTCCCTTCCAGCTCTGCAGTTTTAAGATGATGACGATGACTTAATTTACAAAATGTTGCTGAGGATTTCAAGTTATGTTACTCTCTTTCATTGTGTGATGGGAAATGTGAGTTTTGTAAAATTCCAAACCAAAACTGAAAACCAAACAAACTAAATTCTCACCCAACCTAATCCAGTCAACCCAAGAGGGCCATGGTTAATTTGTGAAGGCCTAGTTACCGGTTAATGTGTTAGGGAACTGCTTTTTCGGGGGGTCGGGTGTGATGCTGTTATTTTTCAGGTTGCTTTTTCACCCCTTCCCTCTCTAGGTGGGCGATGAGCGCTTGGTCCCAATGCTCTGCGTTGTGCGGCAACGGTTTCCGTCAACGACAAAGATTTTGCAAGCAAGTCAGAGCGAACGGCACAGCTATAAGGTTGCCTCTGGACACTTGCGCCCAGAAAGAGCGCCCTTTGGAAAGGAAACCTTGCATGGGGCACTTTTGTACGGAATGGATTCTTCATCCCTGGGGCCAGGTCATTGAGGCAAATTTTCTAAAATCTCTTAATCTGCATCGGTGGTGCCGCTCTGTCTTGCATGATCTCCACCTTTCTTTTCTTTTTTTTAAATTCCCCCCCCCCCCCCGTCCCCTATCCCTACACCTAACCTATAAAATAAATAAATACATTTTTTAAAAAAATATTGATCTCCACCTTTCTAAAGGAAGCTGTTTGTCTCCTTTGTTTTCAGTGCACCGGTCAGTGTGTGAGTCGTGGCGTGGGTTTGCAGCACCGACGCGTTCACTGTCAATATCAGAATGGAACAGCAGGGTTAAACTCACAGTGTAACCACCAGGAAAGGTAGAGTTGCCCACAAGCAGGGGCTTTCTGTTGGGTTTGTCTGTTGGGTTATACGTTCCAAACCACCTTTTTGTTTCGGGTGTTTCGCCCTTCCCTCCGTGCAGACCGGCCACGAGAAGAAACTGTTCTTCAGAGAAATGCGACGTGTATTGGCGAACGGGACCCTGGCGGCCTTGCACCGCAGACTGTGGAAGCGGATTCCAGTCGCGGCAAGTCGGCTGCATCCACGGGAAAAATAAGAGACCCGTTGCGGATCATTCCTGCGCCTGGAGGAAGAGACCGGCCACCTGGAGGCACTGCAATGTCACTTCCTGTGACAGTATGTAAAATGTTTATTTCCGTTTTGGAACTTGCTGGTCATTTGGACCATTTGCATTTAAGAGAATGGTGCTGAACGCTAGCCTCTAGAATGGACTCCATAAGCTGCTGAGTTCAACCCTCCCTCCCTTAAAATTAGTGAGTAATGTCCAGCAAACAGTTTGATAACGAAGAGCTAAAACAGCAAAATGGATACCCCAGGTTAGACGCAGGCCATGCTATGGGTCCGGACCTATATTCTCTTAATGCAACTCACTCAAGCTTGGGTCTCAAAGGAGTCTTCTGATTACTCGGCAGTAGATGGAAGTGGCAAGGAGAAAACCTGTTGGCATTTTATCTAGCTCTTATGCGGGGTGCTTCTCTAGGACGTTAAACCTCAAAGCATCTCCCTAGGCTCAACTACGATGGTGTAACTGTCCTATCTTTTTTTTTCATTCACATTTCAATGTATTTTTCAGAAGGCGAATGCCAGGATACCACTCCCTACTGTACGTTTGTAAAGCAGCTAAAATTATGCTTGGTAGACCTCTACAAACAAAGGTGTTGTCAGTCCTGTGGAGAGCATTATTCCTTTACGGAAAGTTCTTGATGGCACCATGAAGAAACGGCAAGAAGAGTTTTGATTCAGTAAAGACCATCAACCAAGAACCCTTGGGGTTGGTTAAAAAGCCAGTTGTGTGAATGTTCTGCACGGGATTTTTGTCCCCCCACCTCCTTGCCTTCTCCACCCCCACCCATCCCTCTCCAACTACAACACACGGTTTTGTTGTAATTCAAACACAGAGGGTAGTTTAAAAAAAAGGGTACGGCCAGGTCTTCTTACAACTTTTAATAGAAAGGGAGTTGGACTGATCCATTGCCTTCAAGTTGTGCTCCTGGAAGTAGAAATATAAATATTAATAATAATTGTGTGCCGTCATGTCAGTTCTGACATAGTGACCCTTTTCAGGGTTTTCCAGATAGGGAATACTCAGAGGTGTCTTACCGTTCCCTTCCTCTAGGGGCGCCCTGGGACTGTGCAGCTTGCCCAAGGTTACCCAGGCTGGCTCTATGCGCAGGAGGCAAAGTGGGGAATTGAACTCCCAACCTCTGGTTTCGCAGCCACATCTTTAGCTCACTGAGCTGTCCAGCCAGATTCAGAAAGACAGATAACTTTTTTGTAAAACATTAGAAAGTAGCAACCATTTGAATTTTCTAGCTGCCTTCTCAGCCGGACCCCCTTTAAAACATTTCTGCAAATCAATGGAAACAGCAGTCAGTTGTTTTTGATTTTGCCTGTCCTCTCCCAACGCACAACTGCATTTCCTTCATGTTATGACAAACGGGGCATTACCACAGACTCCGTTTTATTGAGATGAGCTGTCAAATGGAAAACAAATTCGTTTTCCTTCCCTCATTTAAGGGCCTGCAGTAAAAGACGAGGTGTACATCGTTATGATTTTTTAAAGACCTCCTCTGGGATGGCTTTCAAATCTGTGAAGCTTTAGTGGAGAGGGGAATGGCTTGAGCCTCTCTGGTACCTGATCGACATGAAATCAGGTTCAAAGTTTCTATGCAGGAGCTGTACGGTTGGGAGCTGTTCTCTGGCATTTAATCCATTCAAAATCACTTGATTTTGCATTGAACAGGAACGCATTTCCAGCCAAAAGCATCGTTCAGCCTAGGTTGCTCTTTTAGAAATATTCTACACTTTCCCAGCCACTGGAAGGGAAATAAACAGCAACAGAGCAAACAAAAAAGAAAAACGTATCCGTTGAGACAGATATATAAATACCCGGTTCCATGGGTTTTCAGCCATCTTGGCTTATTATGCATTTAGTTAATGAAGGACAGTCAGATGTTAAAACTACAACCTCAGGAAGTGGCCTTTTGCCATACTGATTACGTGAAAATAATGTCTGGCCAAAAAGGAAGGGGTAAAAGGTTGTTTTATGATTGGAAAAAATGCACACAATATGAAATATATTAAAAGGTGGATACATTTGAAATAATAAAACAGCACGATGGAAACCTCTGGAAATTTTTGGTGCCACTGGAAAACAAGTTTTGGAAGGAGTGGGTTTTCTCGGAAGACTGGGAGAGAGCTGTAATGCAGAAGGGAAATTTCCCCAGTCCCAATTCTGCTAAAAGATGATAGTTCTGAATACAGATGGGCACGAATTGCAGGTTCATTGGTTCGTGCTGGTTCGTTTATCGGCCGAACTTGAAGTTCAGCACTTCAAAGCCCTGCCTCCCCTGGTGGGCGCCCACTCAAGAGGCAGCAGCCTGGCTTCCCTGCCCTGCCTCCTTCGGGCGCTGCCTCTGAGTGGGTGCCCGTGCGAGGAGCACTGAACCAGTGAAGGGCTTTGAAGCACTGAACCAGTGGTTTGTGCCCATCAGTGGATGACCACATCTGGATCATGGCCAATGAGAATATGCCATTGCAGAAAGGAAAAACTAGGGCTGGAAAAGGTACAGGAAAGAGCAGCTGAAATGTCCAAGAGGGCTGAAGACCTTTTCTATGAAGGAAAGCCATAAAGATTAAGGTTCAGGCTATTTCTAACATCTGTTTCTGGCCTTAAGATGGGTAGGAAGATAGGAAGCTTTTTCACAGGACTGGTAATCCATGGGTTTCATCATGAAACCTTCTGTGTCCAGATGCCCATGCTCTGCTTCAGAGCTAGCCACCAATTCTCTGTGGAAACGCCATCTCTAGAGAGTCTGAATACCAGGTGCTAAAAAAGGGGAAATAACTGCAGGGAATGAATGGGCTGTTTCCTTTAGAGGTCTTGCTTGTGATTTTCCCAGACATGTTTGATGGACCATGGTCAAGAAACAGGATATAAGATTGGATAAATGTTTAGTCCAACTTCACTAGGGCTGCTCTTATAGTTTCCCTGCAGAAGTCGGGAACCTTCTCTTTGATTATAAGCTTGCGTTGCATTTGCAACCCCTACGCAAATATCAACCGGCCTCTTTTGTGGAACTGGGCCCTCTGATCGCAAGGAACACCTGAGGTTTTGTTTCTGTTCAGATTGTATTGGGAAAAGATTAACTCACTTTTGTTGTGTATCGTTGTTTTGCCTCACTGACAGCTAAACTAGCACTGTGGTATATAGAAAAGCCTTTCAATATAAGAGATAGTATATTTGGCTGAGAGCAAAGAAGTGTTTTGATCGTATCAGAATTAACCACGATGGACCATGAATGGTCAGTAGAATCAAGGCACTGAAGGTTTTTTTTCTGGGTGGTAGCATCACATGAGCGCTCCTTACACCGGGGGTGGGGGGTAGGGGGAAGGATATCAACTCTGCACAAGTAGAAACATGTATGGGTAAGGCTAGGCTGAATCTGTTCAGTACGGTTGTTTTCTGCATGCAGGGATTTATTTTTTTTAATGGCAAAAACTGTTTTAAAATGGAATCCTTCTGTATGAAAAGTGATGTATATAAAAAAAGAGAAACTTTACCACTTGATTCTTCTCAAATATATATAAGTTTAAATCCAATTAGTAATCATAACCACAGCAGACCCATTTAATGAATGAGACTTGTTTATTATGAATGCATTGTGTGCCGTCAAGTCAATTCTGACTTACGGGAACCCTTTTCAGGGTTTCAAGGGAGGGAATACACAGAAGTGGTTTGCTCTTCCCTATTTATGGGAGTGCCCTGGGACTGTGCAGCTGGCCCAAGGCCACTCAGGCTGGCTCTTATTGCAGGAGGCACAGTGAGGAATCGAACTCCCAACCTCTGGCTCCAGAGACCAGATACCTAAACCACTGAGCTAATGCTTATGCCAATCCTGTCTATTTAATGGGTCTGTCCTAGGTGTGATTCGAGTTGGATTTAATCCATAAATGGTTTCTCTTAAGACACATCGATGTAATGGGACATTACGACCTGTGCTAAAATCACTTGCGTTGAATTCAGCCAACTTTAAAGTGATTGACTTTGGCTGAATTGTTGCCCAAGATTTTAAATTTATCATGGATCTTGTTTGTTTATACCTTTTTTTTTAAATTAAAGCACATGTAATATACTTTTGTACATATTTATTATCTGATCTAAAAGTGCAATATTTTTTGTACAGTGTGTAATAAAGATTTTGGAACATATATTTTTCTTTATTACTAAAACGTACCTATGCTTTTTCATCTGTATTTCATATCCAAAATGAGTTAAGTGCTAGCATTCCTTGAGTTGCTAGTACTTTGGTTTTAAATGCATATTCTACAGAAGCAAAGCTATGGATGTTGGTCACAGTAGCTGGTCACACAGCCGGTTAACCAAAGATGCCTCATATTAAGTATTCTTAAGAATAATCTCTATATTCACCCAGAATAAACTTCTTTTTGTTACCCCAGCTGCATTACTATGTTGAAATGGCTCCCAACATTTTCCTCCATAACAATTAGCAATTCTTGTTGTTTAATTTCATTACTGGCCACTTTAGTCATTTTAAATTATTTGTAATTTAACAAATTAACCGGAGCCACCAGTTCATTTTATAAAATGCCTCTTAATTTTTTAATCCTAGCAAATTAATTTCCTGTGACAATTCAATGTGAATGCTTTAGTGCCGACATTAATATCTCCAGGTGGCGAGACAGAGTGGGAGACTTCAAAGCAGATCAATTCGCCACAAAGCAGCACGGGAGGGTCAGCTAAGGCAGGCAGCCACGTCAACTTGGGTTCCGGGATTCCTTCTGTGCTATATTCCAAGCTGTTTTTCTCTCCAGTTCCCTGCAACGGCGAGGCTCAGATAAACTGGCTCCCCTGACAAGCAGAGTATCTGGGGTGAGGTGAGGCAGTAGATACCCGTTGGGGGCTTTGGATCTGCGGCAGCCGGTTGACCCAGGCATAGAGTTACTTGACGTTGCCGTTCTCCAGTGAGGAACATGTCATGGACGAACCAGCCGTCGGTATTAGAGATGGAACGTTTTGGAAGAGCATGATGCCAGTGAAGCAGTTTTATGGCTTTTCTACCAGAAAGATGGGACAACAATCGTGTGAGCCTGTTCCCAGATTATGTTGAGGGTCCATCTGCGTCTCTGTTTGAATTCAAACAACCAGACGTACATTCCTGCGCTCGAAGAACGGGGCTTCTCTGTAGGAGGAAGTCCTGCCCTTAGTCTAGTTGCAGCCTTTAATAAATTTCAAGAAACCATTAGGATGAGTTAAAGATTTTTAATTTGATTTTCCACATTTTTAAAACATGAAACTTGCATAAGACAAAGAAGAAAGGTTCTGTGCTCCTTCAGGATGCTTAGGGCACCACATGGAAAAACAAAACAAAACAAACCTTCCCAGATGCTCAGAATATTCTTCTTGTCCATTTTAGATATTCCTTGAACACAGTTTCTGAATGGATGATTTGGGGGATACAGTCTGTGAGATTACATGACGCTTCAGTTTTAAAATGATTTTCCTAAAATAATGGGCGCAAGGTAAAACTCACACAAAGAGATAAGATGCAATCAAGTGTTCACACTGCTCCACAAACTGAACGCTCCTCAAACCTAAGACTTGATTAACAGACTGACTCACAGCTGAAATCGTCCTCTTGAGGTACAGCTTTGTCAATGTATAATGTAGCATTTACTATTTTTTTTCTCAAGGTAAAACGGATAAATATAATCTGCAGTGGGCTTCCCAATCCAGGCCTGAGTTCAACTAAGACGGTACTAGCCGGCAGATGTACTTGGGCGCGAGAACGGGGGAACTGTCTTCTGAATGAACACACCCAGAGAGAAGTCGGTTGCATATCCTGCTGAAACCAATGGGGCAGTTGATCCCAAAAGGCTGGTTGCCTTTGGTATCGTCAGCCCTTTGCCCAGAGATGCAGCCACAGCTGGAATCCCCAGCTGACTGGGGAAAGGGGACTTTGGGAGAACATCTGCGCCGCACCCTACTACCCGTTGCCACTAGGGTCCAGAAGAACACAGCCAGGAATGGGATGATGCCGTGGCTGGATAAACTGGACCGCACCGAGAACAGGGCCAGGGGTACTACACCTGCCTGTAACTCCATTGTCCATCCAAGGGAAGACCATTACGCTTTAAAAGCAGTATAGAAACAATTGAGGAAATCGGCAAATAAATGTATCTACTCTGGCCTTCAGTTGCACACAAATCGTGACAAAGCTGAACAGGACTGGTCTTCACAGTGTCTCACAATACATTGTACAACTGGGCCAAATCGCAATGTCGTTGTGCCCCTTTGCATCAAACCCCAAAAGAACCGGGATTCCCCTCCCCTTCCTCTCCTGCCGCAGCCTCCCCCCCCCCTGCTCCAAAGGACTTCCCAGCACACAGGGGGGTCCAAGAGGGAGGGAGAATGCAGATTCTCGCATAAGCAGCAGAAGGCAGCAAAAGGACACAGCTGGATTCTGGCTGCAGCCCCCAAGAAGCCATTTCTCAGCAACGGCAAGTTCATGTGATGTACAGACAGACTTTTAAAAGGGTAGATGACTCGAACACAGTTCCAAGGGGTTTGTACCTAAAGAACATCAAGGGGCATGAGATCTGAAGTGGTCATTAATATTGGCAAAGAAAGCCTCCCAAAACGGATGAAAAATGTGGAGGTGCCCCCCCCCCCCCAAAGAGCAAGCCAAATGTAAACATCATTTGACTCTTCCCTGAGTCACTGTTTGGTAAGATTCCTAAGAATCGAAAAGCCTGTGAGAAATAAGACGTCTTTCCCCTCTTCCAGTTCACGAAAAGAGGGATTCACTGCCACTATAAAGTGATGCCCTAGCACTGTGAAATAAGCTTGCACGGCTTACTTCACCTTTCAACAGCCATCTATCAATGGTATTTTTGTGTGTAACCCACTGGTTGACACATAACCAATACCTAGAGGTGGCACCTTTGCCAGAATTTAAACTACATCCCAAAGCAAATAAAAATGGGTCATTGGTCCTTTCACGACCACTGGGGAAAAGGCTATTATGTTATCTGAGATGTAACAGAGCATTCCAAAGGGAGTAGGAGAAAAACATTTGACTGTATAAATTTTAGCTGGCTTTGTGAAATAACCTGAGAAAATCTTCTTTGGCCTTGGCCAAAGGAAAGACATTATTGCCTCCAAATAAGAAATGTTGGGTATGTAAATTTAGACATTTCACTGCCTTTCGTGTAAACGGCTGGACTCCTGCATCATCATCAGGTTTAGTGATGTTGGCTCCATGCAGCAACCAACCCAGACGTTTTCTGCATTTTTGTATGGAAGCAGCCCACTCGAGCTGTGTGTGTGATGGATAGTTGCTCTCCAGCATCTCAGGAAAACATAAGACCCCTGAAATGGATCCTGCTATACGAGATTCTTGAAGTGAAAATGCCAGGAATTAATCTGTGAGCTCTTATACAGCTATGACTGCTTTTCTGAGCATGTTATTAGGAAGTGGGCTAGGAGAAGTTGATTTAAAATAGGTATCATTACATTTAAATCATAGAATTCAGCGGTCTTTACAGGGAAATGAATTTTCCTGTTATTGTTGGAAATGACCACCATGTTAAAATGAACACACACCTCTCCTGATTCAGTTAAAGGCAAGAGATTCCATTGATATACTGACACACGTTGCAAACCCTAGTTTTCACTGCTAATCCAGTAAACTTTTAAGATTTTTTCAGATCTCCATTAAAAAGGAAAAAATAATCTGTGCGATTTAGAATGTTGAGGGCTCCTGTCGTTGTCTGCCTGCTCCCTGATACTTCTCAGCATGCTTATGACTAGAGCTAGGAGTTATGACATGACAGCTATTTCTTTTGGAACATGATTACCATTGGCCGGGACAACTGTCTGGGCACCTGGTGTAACTCTGCGGAAGAATTTGTGACCGCGAGAATCGGTGCTGACGTAGACATATCCTAGAGGAGACGTATAGGTTGCTGGACAGATCTCTACTTTCTTCGGGGTATATTCTGTACGGTACATGGTTTTGTCTTCAAAAGGGGCTGGGTTCGCCACGGCCACCTTTGGAGGTTTCCAGCTCTTCTGCGGGGCTACATTGTACGGTACATAATGAGCTCTGAAAGTGGTCATGCCATCAAATTTCCCGGACGGCTTTGAAATTTCCTGGGTCTTCTTGACGATTTCTGGCCGACAGGTGTCCCAGGCTTGAAATGAGTCCCTCATGGTCGTCCTCCCTTCAAAGGGGGCCTTGTTTCTCCGGCTCTTGTCCAATGGCTTCATGAGGACAACTGGGTGGATGCTGTGTTGAATATAATCCAGGTGGCTGGTGGTGTTCAAATCCATGCTCCCTGTGGGTGGAACGTACTCTTTCTCTTTGCGGACCTCAGGTAAGGAAACCACCCACGGCTGAAAACGCTCGCGGAACTCGGTGCTCCCCTCGAAATGGGCTTTCGATTCCGCTCTAGGCGGTTCGGGCTTGAAGCTTTTGGGGAGTTCGCCAACAAGCCCTCTGAAATCACACCGGTGGGTGGTTGTGTCTTCAAAAGGTTGGCTGTTGGGCTTGTATTCTTCTACCAGGCGTCTTGGTTTGGGTTCCAGTTGGTGAGGAACATAATCACTGCGATGACTTGTAATGTTGGTAAAAGGTTGGTCTGAAAACCTGGTTGCCACCATCGGCTTAAAGCTTTTTTGGAGGGTGAATTCCCTGGGGACGAAGGCATCCTGGAAGGTAGTGCTGTTTCCAAACTTTTCCGTCGGAGGATGGTAGGTGTTCTCTACTTTATAGGGTTCCCTTCTTCGAATTTCCCAGGCCCTGTAATCAGCTTGAAAACAAAGCTAGCATTTAATAACAGATATTGACAGAGTTGCTAGTGTGCTATGCCCACGGCCTGTGGGTAGATCAACTGATTCCCAGATCCACATGCCAACAGGGATCAACAAAATTCAACCCGAGACTCAACTGAAGTAGAGCCGTTGACGCTAATTGTTTTTACACTAATGCCGACCAACAAGTTCCGTTCATTTCAACAGGTCTGCTCTGCTTGGGACTAAAATCAGATGTAACCCAAAGCTGTTATTGATGGTACTTAGAAACAGGTACTTCATGCCTAGCAACTGCTGGGATCCATAAACATAAAAGGAGATAGTCATGCTTTAAACCCATTATCAGTTCTGCACCATTGTATGACCTCCCTCAGTAAATTCTGGCTTTTGTCGCTTGAGGCAGGCACTAAGAATTTTGTTTTAGCAGTTTCTGAAACACACAATCAAATCCAGATCGCAGAAGTCATCTGGAAGTGGGTTGAGATGGATGGGAAAAGTTGCTTTCTGGGCCAACAGGACCTAGAACATCCAGGTAGATGGGATTTCTATTTTTTTTTAAAGGTGTCTTTTCCCATCTCCGCGAGAGGGAACGGGTATTAAATTATATTTAAGGCAACCCTAAACCCCCTCACTAAGGTATAAGAATCACTGAATGAACAGGAATCTTTTTTTTTTAAAGGTTGATAGAAACCTAGATAAGCATTGATTCAGAGCAGGAGACCAGCCTGTTTCACGTTTTCTCTCAGGCCTTGCTGGTCACACTGAAGATGTTTGCACCCTTTATTAAAGAGACTTCATGAGGGAGAACCCAGAGACTGACTGCCTAGTAATTAGGGAGCAGGGGGTCTACCTTGTGTGACCTTTCCAATGTTGCTGAATGACAACGCCCGGCATGGCTGACCTCTGGCAAGGCTGACAGGCAGATGGGAGAGGGAGCCCAAGGACATCGGCAGAAGGATGCAACTGGCAGGCCAGCGTGGCAACGGCCGGCCGTGGCCTCTTCAGCACATCCTGTCAGCCCATCCCTATCCAGAGAGGGGGCGTCTCCCAGTAAATGTCACAGGCCTCTTATTACCTTGGTAAGTGGGTATGGTGTCCAGTTTGCCTCCTCCGATGTAGTTCCTCTCGATCGGCTTTACCAGGATGACGGGTTGTACTTTGAGGGCGTTATAATCTCTCCGGTAAGTGGTACCCAGATCAATCTCCCCGGCTGCTGGTTTGTATTCCTCTTGCACCCGAACTGGGCGACTGGTCACGTCATATGGAAGGTAGTCAGACCTGAAGGAAAGAAAGCTCAGCACTCAAATAGCCAACAGCTGTGACAATAAATTGACCAAAAGAAAAAAGAAAGAGAATAAACTCTTCAAAAGCCCTCCTGAGTCCTTGTGCCAGACACTACAGAGTTCCTGCTGCAATAGTTACTGATCTGTCTGGGAGATTAAACCTTAGGATCCATCAAAATGGTGAGCCTGATGAATAGTGGAGAAGATGGGGGGGGGGGGGGAAAGGAAAGTCCACTAATTATTTTTAATTTGAGTACCCAGGAATACTTTCAGCCGTCAGGTGGCATGATGGCAATTCCCTTTCTCTCTTCGTACCCAGCTGGATGGTCTTTTGAGATGATAGAAAGAAATGAGAGAGGGCCAAAGTATATGTATTTAATATATTTAGCCACTCGTAGGTTCTGGGGCCTTCCTCGGGGGAATTGGACAAGATCTCTGTTCAAGTCTCAAGAAGAAATAACCAGCCCTTGGGGTGTTCTGCTCTTGACGCTCTAACCAAGATCTCGTTAGACTTGTAAAATTCCCCCAAGGAAGGCCCCAGACCACATGGATGGCCAGAAGATGCTCCCGAAATAGAATAAAATACATGTAACTTTGGAATTCTGGAAGCAGCTGTCTCACTTTAGCATTTTTTTTTCTGGCAAATGCCTACCAATTTGGGTTTATTTTCTAATATGTAGCTTACTGAATTATGTTGTTGTTGTTTAGTCGTTCAGTCGTGTCCGACTCTTCGTGACCCCATGGACCAGAGCACGCCAGGCCCTCCTGTCTTCCACTGCCTCCCGGAGTTGGGTCAAATTCATGTTGGTAGCTTCGATGACCCAAAATCGAAACTTCAATCATCTCTCCTTGCACCCTGACCCCTGGGGACCCCCCAGCGTCCATCTATGACTACGGGATATTTACTTGAAAGTTGTGATGCTTTCCATTTTCCCTCCATGAGTCTGATATTCCTGCTTGGGCTTGAGGCTCTGGGCTGGCCGGACGTCGCCATAGAAGGGGAATTTGTCTACATATTCCGTCATGAGGCTCGCTTCTCCGCCATGATCATAGATCCTTGTGGGATTGTGAGGGCAATGATGGCGCCTGTGAGTCAGTAACAGTAGCAAAATTAAAATAATCAAAAAAAAAGACCGACATTAATCAGAGATAAGACACTGTGATACCTCTAAGACGTTTCCTACCAGCCGCAGAATCTACAAAGTCAAAAAATTCCCATGTTTATAAACTACATAGACGTAACAAATTGCTCCTGTAAAAACTGTAGTGTTTGTGAAAAGGGTACATATGTATATCTGGAGTATTTTGGAACAGTTTCTACGTCTTTTATGATCCTGTCTCCCTTATGTTGACAGGCAGAGACTCTCTTGGAGAAAGTCAACAAAATTTATAGTTACCAAACCTCTCGCGTGGACATTCAGCAGTTTCAAAAAAGAGAAACGGCATAATTTAAATTGACGGGTTGACCAGTGCCTTAATCCTCTGTACGAAGGAACAGAAACTGACAGATCAGAGAAGGTTGTATTCCCTCTGTTAAAACCAGTGGGTAAAGAAGTACAAACTGCATCTCCCGCTCGCTCTCTCACACACAAACCCTTCCTTTCAACAGGTGCCTTTGCCAGAAACTAGAAAGGCAGGAACAAGGTGGCACCTCTGGAGCCCCTAGTGAAAGGCTGGGGATTTTTAAAAATATCTATCTCCCATTTTTTTCCCTTTCTCTCTCTCTGTGTATTCTGTCCCGTCAAGTGGGAACCAACTCACAGCAACCCTCAGAGGGCTTTCAAGGTAAGTGAGTTATTTAAGGAGTGTTCCACTCCCCTAGTCAGTTTCCATGGCTGAGTAGGGATTCGAACCCCATTCTCCAGATTCCTCGTCTACTACTCTATCCACGGCCCTACACTGGGAATCACCTTTCTTTCTTTAATCCTGATCATTTATGAAGGAACTCAGGTCATGGTTCACGTCCCCAGCATTGTTTTACAGTCAACCCTCGACTTACGAACGGCCCTAGTTACGAACATTTCGACTTACGAACCGCTCTGATAGAAAAATATTGACTCGACTTGCGAACTTAGATTCGAGTTACGAACTGAAAAAAAAACTTTTTTTTTAACCTAAGTCATCTTAGGTTAAAAGGAAAAAAAAGAAAAAAAATTCTGCCCCTAGTGGTAGGAACGGATTAACCGGCTTTGCATTAGTTCCTATGGGAACTAATGCTTCGAGTTACAAACCGCCCCTCGACCTAAGAACCAAAAACAGCCGGAACGGATTAATTGGTTTTCAATGCATTCCTATAGGAAATGCTGATTCGACTTACAAACTTTTCGACTTACAAACTTCCTTCCGGAACGGATTAAGTTTGTAAGTCGAGGGTTGACTGTATTCCCAAAAGAATATAATGTGATGGTCAGTCACTCTTGAGACGGACAGGAGTGGGCTTTCAGGCTGAGTGAGGGTGACCTTTCCTCAGCCCCGGTTCATTCCTCCTCTGCTAAATTCACCACACAGGTCCTAGCCTTCGTGTGGAAGGGTCTCCCTAGGTACAATTAGGGAGGACCGAGGGCTTCAGCAGTTTGTGGAGGCCATGCTGAGGCTGCCGGAGAAAGCTGCCTCGGCTCCTCCCTGGCCTGGGCCGTTTCTCTTTGCCTTTGCGAAGCAGGAGCACAGGGATCCTAAGGCACAAAGTTGGCGAAGTTGGCCACTGGGAAAGGGTCTTACGTTAATTGATCACTTGCTGCTATGCCTTGACAACAACCTTCCTTCTGTTGCCTTTTGTAACTTCTCCACAGTTACTTTCGAGGAAGTATGTCAACCATTGACTACATGCCTAGACATTGGAACATTCTGCAATCAAAAGAGTCTCACCTCCATCTCTGGTTGCCGGTTCTCCTGGAGTTGTCAAGGGATGATTTATGGTTTCAGATGTGACGAATTATGATATCAGAAGGTCAACCCGTCATCATCCTGCCTGCTTCCTCTCTCTTTCTCCCTCCTCTTTCTGCTTCTCTTCCTTCCTTTCTTTTACTTTTACATATTGTGTCAAACCTTCCTCTGAAAGCAGTTTTAGAAGGCTAAATCTGAGCTTTAGCTTGAACTTCTAAGATCTGGTGTGGCTCTCCTTTCTCCCAGCGGTCTAAAATCTGGAGTATTTTGAAAGTAACAAATTCACTCACTTGGTTTCATTTCTTTCTTTGGATACATATGATGCTAGGCTCAACAGATTAAGATTTTCCAGAAAAGCACATCTTACTCTAATATTTAAACTCTATTTGAGATTTTAAATATAAAATGCTCTAATTTAGCTTTAATGCACACCTGAAAACATACAACTGATCACTTGCGGTGATCAGATTTCACACAAGAAACAAGGCAGAGTACTTGTACAACTGAAAAGATCTACCTTATTCTTCTTTTCAGGGCTGTTGAACTTGTTAACCAATTTGGGTACACCCTTGCAAGTAAACTAGGCTTTTCCTAAGAATCACTTCTAGATTTCGTTGAAAACCAGAATGTATTTGTACATGTGAATGTTTGAGTGTGCTCTACTCCAGTACTTAATTCCGTTAAACTATTTCTTGTTTTCCTAACATATCAGGAAAAAACAAATGAAGGATGAAAAACAAAGACGACAAGAACGTTCTGGCACCTTAAAGACTAATTTTAATTGGAGCTTTTGTGGATCAAGTCCACTTCTTCAGTGATTTCCTAAGGCATATGCATTGTGTGCTGTCAGGCTGAGCCCCTGCCGATTCCATCTACTCCCAGGGAGTACTATCCTGTCTCTCCTCTTCAGGTAAGAGGCTTCTGAGAAAATGCAGGACAGTGAGTGTAATAGGGACATGGCTGCAAGAAGGCCACCGATATTGATTTACTAGGCCGAATAAAGAGAACCAGTCCTTTTATATGTACTGTCTTATGTTCGTAGAGGAAGAGAGCTCTCGGAAGTTGGCTGGGAGTGAACCTGACTATTGCTTGGACTGCTCTGTGTGTCTGGAAGCACAAAAGGCACGTCCCCCTGCCATTTCTGTCAGGAAGCCAATCTGGGTGCCCGTTGTGCATGTAAGCACCGAGACATTCCCCTAAATGCAAGCTAATTCTGCAGCTCAAAAGGGCTTGGCTTTAAACTACATGTTTACATCTTTTTACAGAAACATCCCATGCACAGCTGCAATTGACTCTTGGTTGAAGTTCAAAATGTTACTTTGAAGGCGACAGGAGATCTTTTTATCCCCAAGAGCGCTGTAAGGCACCCAGCATTTACACCCCACAAATGCTATCACAGGACCGTTTTTTTTATTTTGGGTTTGGTTTGAAAAACAAGGTCCCTCTTCCAAATTGGGCCAAGTCTTCTGTTCTGCGAACAAACCGTATCATTTTACTGCTCACACAATACTAGAAGAATGTTGATATGTGAGCATTTAGTGTTTGGGTCCTGGATGATCCCACAGCAAACCATCAGCTGAAGAAATCCTCTCCCAATAGATTGTACACAAGGGACTTGTCATGGACAAAAGCCAACCTGTGTGCTCTCCATTTTCATCAGCTCTCCTCCAAATGCTTTTGGGATTCTGAATGAAAGGAGAGTCCTTGTTCTCCAAAAGGAAGAAGAGGAGGAGAAGGAAGTGCACGCATTTCCCCCATTGTTTCTTTTCTTCTTAGTAAACCTTTCTGTGCGTAGGGCTGGGCTCCCCGGGTAACAAGACCCACGCAACAAGTCTTTCCCTGAAACATGCCGGGCTGTTGCAAAAGCAAAGCAAACCCACTTCACTGCTTAAATCAATATGTGCTTGAGATTCTACAACTGACCACAAAATTGTCAGCTATGTTTGTTTTATAAACCAGCTTGTTTGCAGGCATGTTTCAGAGGGCTGCGATTCGACGGTGTTCCCTCGCAGAAACTGGAAACAGATCGGTTTGGCTGGAAGCTCCTTTGCCACTTCCAAAGCCATGCTAGCCAGTGTTTCTATTGGGCAGGATCCAAAGAGCCGCTTAAGCTGGCACCACAATGTCTTTTGACTTTGAAGAACTTACTGCCATCCTGGCTCCCAAACTGGTTTTTTTTTTTTTATATGCCTCTTTGCTTCCAAAAGCAGTTAGTCCTTTCATGGGAGACAGGAAAGTAAGGTGTTGGGGGTTAGAAAACAAGATTAGAGTACCTTTGGGACGCTGAAGTAGATTCACAGCTTGGGGTGCCCGACTGTCAAGCCCGAAGCCAGTTTGGAAGGATTCGCTTACCTCAAAGTGAGAGAAGCTCAATACCTAGTATTACAACAGGACTACCTAGTACTACAACAGTATTTGGTAGAGTACTACTTGCTACTACAAGAGTAGTACATTTGCTGAGTAATATTTGGAATCATCTTTGCTCCAGTCTCTATACCACCTAGTACTACAAGAGTACTAGGAGCGTAGAGACCAGAGCAAAGATGAATCTGAATATTGCTTAGCTATTTTATCTATAGCCCGCTGGAGAGGTAAGGATAGGAAGTTTGCAGTTCCGGTTGTGAGTGTGTAAGTTTAAGAAATGTGTTGCTTATGCACCCTCAAAGGTTTATATTTACAGTACATAAGAAGAACCCTGACTGATTCTTAGGACCAAGCTGGATATTAATATATCTTAGCATTTGGTGTGCATTTTTCAAAATATACACATGGCAACTACCGGGTATAAGCCAATAAGTATTACACGTAGGCAGCAATTGATGGAATTATCGCAAGAGGCTGGGCGCCATTTCAGCCTTTCTTTCCTTCACAGACTAACCGTTGGAGAACGGAGCTGGAAGGGACCTCGAAGGCCATCAAGTCCAACCCCCGGGATCTTTTCGCTGCTCCGTCCTTTGGAAATCTCTCCCCCGAAACCTGCCCTTGGCATCATCCTCAGGGAGAGGGATACGAATTCTGAGCTTCCCCAGTTCTCTATGGCCAAGAGGTCAAGAGCCAGCCCTCCAAGATGTCACCTGTTGGACTACAACTCCCAGAATCCCCCCAGCTGGAATACTGGCTGGGGGATTCTGGGAGTTGTAGTCCAAAAAAACAACACCCTACCCCAGAGGCGATCTTTGTGAGCCCCAAGCCTCCCTTTTCTCCACAGGGCCGTCCTGAGGACCCAACGGGGAGGCTGGAAGAAGCCCACAGGCGAGGCACCCTTCCCCCCCCCCCCGCTTTCTCTCTCCCCTTCCTCCTGCACAACCTCCCTGCGAGGTAGGCCGAGGAGGGCCGAGGCGGTCCCTTACGCCCCCCGCCCCCGCGGGCTGAGGGTTGGGAGCCGGCTCCCGGCTTCCCTCCTTTCCTCCAGCCCCAAACCCCCGTGTCCTGCGAACACCCGTGCATGGAGCGGCGTCACGTGTGAACGGCCCCTTCGGGACTCGGGTCTGCTGAAGAAGCCACCTGCCCCCTTTTTCCCCCGGCCTCCCTTACCCGCAGGTGCAAATCTGACAGAGGCACTCAGGCGCCTTCATCCTCTCGTCCTCGGCGGCTCCGTCTCCTCTTCCTCCTCCTCTCCCGTTGCTGGGCAACCAGGGAAGCGCCCCGTCGCTTAGCGACGGCGCTCCGCCTCCACGCGCCCTCGCCGCGCCAGGAAGCTCTCGCCGCCGCCGCAGGCTCCTCCTCCTCCTCCTCCTCCCGGCTTCCGTACCCCAGCCTTCGAAGTGGGCGGAGTTAAGGGCACGCAGCCTCTTTCCCGTCCTGGAAGGCGGAAGAGACGGACTTCCGGTAGGAGCAGCAGCCGCAGCAGGTGTGGAGTTGCTGGGGGAGGCCACGCTTCTTTTGGGTAAAGGGGAGGGGGGGGGGTCTTCCTGTCCAAGCCTGGCCTACCTCGCAGGGTCGTTGTGAGGCCGAATGGAGCGGAAGGCGCAGGAGCCCTCCAGGGCTGAAGCCTCCCTTGAATGAAATTTGATTTAATTTAAATTTACATTTATTTCAATCTCCCTGGGTGGGAGTTGCCGCTCAGGACCGTCGCTTCCCCAAGCTTGAATGAAATTTAATTTAATTTAATTACAGAAGGGACCCTCGGTCAGATGGGCAGTCTAGGAAAGGAAAGAACGAATGAAAGCTTAAAACAGAGAGAATGATTCAGATATTAAATGAATGAGTAACGTTATGACTTTCGTGTAAAGCTTCGTGTCCTTCAGCCTCGTGGAAGCTTTTGTGAAACTAAATCCTGCTTACATTTGTAAACGAAACCTGGGAGAGAATGGCAGTAAAACCTCTGGTCTTTCCAAGTGTGGGTTGGATGTGCTCTGTGGGCATCTCTCTAATTAGAACCAGGACTTAAATGACAGGATCCTCTTGTTTCTGCTAATGACTGGGTGACTAAATTACAAAAGTCTGTGGTGGGCTGCTAGTTCAAAATGATTTCCCCATTTGTAAAAGATGGGTGTTGATGGCTCCCCAAACCAGACCAGATACGGGGTGTGTTCAGGATGGCGTGCCTTGTCTTGCCGTCCAATTAATACTGTTCCAAGAGATGCACCCTAAAAAAAATAATCATATTTTAATTGGAGGACAAGAAAGGAGAGCCAGCCGCCTTATCTGAACTGCCTCTTTCGGTTTATGGCTCAAGCTGTCTTCATCTTCTCTCCCTTCATGTTTATGTACAATCTTGCAGGTTACTGAAATATTCTTTCCTCAGTACGAAATGCTTTCTCTTACAGCAGAGCAACGCTAAGCCATGGTTCTCGCCAGCGTCAAAAAGACAGCTGAGCTTCAGAAAAGCACTGCCTATATAAGAAATATTTGTATCCTAGCTCATGTGGACCATGGTAAGAATAGCATGCTGTGCTTTGAACAGCAATTATTCCTTAGTGGCATCTTCTGTTGAAGCTTTCTTTCCTTCGCCTATATATTGCTTGCCTTATACATGCTTTATTTACCATCGATTTATTTAAAATATTTATACCCTGCTTTTCTCTTCAAGAGAACCCGGGGGCTTACAATATTAAATTTTTATTTAATATTGTATTTTATTTATTTGTTGTTCTTGATCAGTGGTTCCCCACCTTGAGTCCCACGAATGTTCTTGGACTCAAACTCCCAGAAGCCATCGCTGCCAGATATGCTGGCCAGGATTCCTGGGAGTTGTAGTCCAAGAAATTGTATTAAATAAATACAAACTTAAAAAAAAAAAGCTCAGTGGTTAGATTTCTGGCTGCGGAGCCAGAGGTTGGGAGTTAGATTTCCTCCACGGTGTGCCTCCTTGATGGAGGCTGGACTTGATGATCCATAGGGTCCCTTACAGCTCTGCAATTCTAAGATTATTATTATTATTATTATTATTATTATTATTATTATTATTATTATTATTATTATTATTATTATTATTATACTGGTTAATTTTTCATCCTAAATGCTTGTTCTGTGTTGTTAT
The DNA here is from genome assembly GCA_037013535.1 of Intellagama lesueurii. Classification (NCBI taxonomy): domain Eukaryota; kingdom Metazoa; phylum Chordata; class Lepidosauria; order Squamata; family Agamidae; genus Intellagama; species Intellagama lesueurii. The sequence goes on from JBAJHW010000011.1 coordinate 2,934,018, forward strand.
TTTGTCTTTTTTTCCCCACCCCTTTCCGTCAGGGAAGACAACTTTAGCTGACTGCCTTATTTCTAGCAATGGGATCATTTCCAGTAGACTAGCAGGAAAGGTACGACTCCAGCCCTTCCAGTTTTTTTTGTCCTTCATTATTATTTTTCTTCTTAAGTTTTTTTCATACTTAAAAGTATCTAAACTGTGAATATAGATCGGCTTCTTTCCATTCTCCCTGTTTGTACAGCTGAGGTACATGGATAGCCGAGAAGATGAGCAAATTCGAGGAATTACTATGAAATCGAGTGCAATTTCCCTGCAGTTTGGAGAAGGTAATGTGGTTTAAGACACTCTGTGGAAGTGGTTGTTCTCTTAAATTTTGTATTAAGATTGTGGAATGTTCTGATTGAAAGGTAGTGCCTTCAGGAGGTCCAAAGACTTTGACTGATAGAATATAAAATGCAGACCAGTGTCCAGAATCCTGTACACACCCCAAAATCAAAGCAGGGACTCTTTAATTAGGGGCAATTTGTCGCTGCTGGTAACATCATTCCTGTTGTGCAGGTGGAGTTGCACAACAGGTTTGTGACCATAGATTTTTAAGATTACGTCACCTATTATAAGCACTAGTTTATGTAGGATGCTAAACAAAAAGTCATCAGGGTCTCAGGTTCAATGTTTTCCCCTTCATGTTCAGAGGAGAAGGGAAAGCATAAAGTTTTTTAAAACTTTCATTGTTGTTGCTGTTGTTCTTGATCAGTGGTTCCCCACCTTGGGTCCCGCGAATGTTCTTGGACTCAAACTCCCAGAAGCCTTCGCTGCCAGCTGTGCTGGCCAGGATTCCTGGGAGTTGTAGTCCAAGAACAGAGTTGCACCCAAGGTTTTGAAACCACTCTTCTAGATGATCAGGAGCTTTCCGCTCACCTTTTCTTTGTTTCTAGGTGGCCAGGAATATCTTATCAACCTAATAGACTCTCCGGGTCATGTGGACTTTTCATCAGAAGTTTCCACTGCAGTTAGACTCTGTGATGGCTGCATCATCGTGGTCGATGCTGTGGAGGGAGTCTGCCCCCAGGTGACTTGGGTGTGGAAACATCTTTCCGATGGGGAGGGAATGAACTAAAATATTCCTAGATGTTCCTAAATGTTCCACAGAGACAGAGAAGGGGCAGCTGATAGGCAGAATAAATCAATCTTTAAAATGGAATGGATGTTGCGTGCAAAACAGGAAGATAATATAGTTTTTAACATGACATTCAGAATATGCAATAAGGAAGGATGCAGATCCATATTGTGCTGGGGAGATTGGTTTCCCAGCAGAAATAAACCCATGGGTGTCAATGAGGTAGATTTTCAAGAGGAAAAATCTCAAATGTTAGTCAAGTTTCCCAAGCAAATCTGGCTTTGTTTTGAGCTGGTGATGATAAACAGCAATACTGAAACAACGTTTTGAATGGGAGATGTTTACATGCAAGAACGGAGGGGTAAATAGAAAGTTCCAGAGCTACTTTGTAACTAGATCTCGTTGGTTTATGTATTCAAAGAAGGTGAAAGTTAAGTAAGCTGTACTTGTTATTTTCTGTTCGTTACTTCACGTCAACACATGTGCTTTCCTTCCTGCTAGACACACGCTGTTTTGAGGCAGGCTTGGCTTGAAAATATTTGCCCGGTCCTGGTCATTAATAAAATAGATCGTCTCATATTGGAACTCAAGCTTACGCCACAGGAGGCCTATTCTCACCTTAAGAATATCTTGGAACAGGTAAGGAGAGACTTCTAGGTGGCTGGATCACCATCCTGGGAAATCAGTGTTGATGACTTGCAGTGTTGTCTTATGTGTCGAGTGAAGAAGGTAGCAAATAAACCATGGACTTCCGTGTTGCTTTGCAAAGGACTGTAGAGAGATTCCTTTGAATTTCAGAATCTTAAGCTAGACACAAAAAGCACTTGCGTACAAAAATCTTAAACTAGATACAAAAGCAGTTGGTGGTGATCCTGTGGTGCCCGTCACAGGGAACACATTCTTATCCGTTCTCAGACATCAGCAATGCCTCACTAGTTTTCATGTCCATTTGCTAGGTTTAACCTTAATCCTGTTAAAGGGTCTGCTTCAAGGATACTTTGCTGCTCTACGGCAAGTCACATGAGCGGTGGTTTAGTTCATGAAAAACAGCTCCCATTACAGAGAAAACGCATGTTCAGTTTTAAGCAGAGGGGTGATAAACAGTTACAATTTTTTAAAAAAAAATAATTTGGCTTTTAGTTTATTCCAACAGAGCAAACAAAAGCTATAGCAGTCAAAGGGTAAACTAATGCAGAACAAAAAAGGCTGTGGGTGGAGAGGAGAAATCAGCAGGTAAAAGGACATGGAACAGAATATGGGATTTGGGTCTTCGTGGTTTATTTCTTCCTAATTTCTCCTTCCTATCTGTTTTGCATCCCCTGCCATGGCTTTGCTGTCAATCCTCTGTGGAGCCAAAGCAGTCAATGCCTCCTTAGTGGCGGCCCCCTCCGTGGGATTTAAGTTCCCCAGCCCTGCTGACTCGTTGTTTTGAGGATGACACACGTTCTGTTTCCGGAGGGATTTTGAGGTTGAAGGATAGCATCTGCAGCTGAATTGAAAACCTTCGGTTGCTGGATTAGTTAGTTTGGGGTTTTTTTCTTCAAAATTATGGCGGAGCTGCGGTTTGACTCATTCTACATCTTATATTTTAATTCAACCATTGTTTGGGGAGGGGATTTTGATTTAAGCTGCCCTTAGATTCTGTATAATAATGAAAAGTTGGGGTGAAATAAGGACAGTAAATTGAACGACAGTATTTCTAGGTGAACGCAATCACTGCCACGCTCTTCACATCTAAAGTCCTAGAAGAAAGAGCTGAGAAAGAAATGGAAGCCCAGGTCACATCCGGTGCCGTGCAGGGCGATCAAGTGTACGACTGGAGTGCGGGCTTGGAATGCACCGATGATTCCCACCTGTACTTTTCTCCTGACCAGGGCAACGTGGTTTTTGCCAGTGCCATTGATGGCTGGGGCTTTGGGTGAGTTTGTGGGTGCTTATCGGTAATTCGGTTAGATGTTTTTGCTAAAGTAGCTGAGCTTTTTAAAAGAAAAGAAAAAATCAGTGATGCTGTAATTGAGAGACCCATGCCTCCTGTGGGCATGGGTTCTCTCTCACATGGAGTTGCATCACGTTGTTACGGACCAATGCATCATTTCTGACTTTTGGTGATTCTGTGAATGAATGAACTGCTGGAGAGCTCAGGGGTTTAGGCCTCTGACTGCAGAGCCAGAGGTTGGGAGTTTGATTCCCCCCCTGGGTGCCTCCTTGTCAGGGGCTGGGCTCAGTGATCCAGAGGGTCACCCTTCCAGCTCTGCCGTTCTAAGATGATGAGGGTGATAACTTCCAAAAGGTCCTGTCATTGACACCCGTGCTGAGGTCTTGCAAAGTCAACATGATCCTACAGACTGAGAAAGGGAATGACCGAGTGGTTGACATTGCCCAGCCAAAGGAGAGGGTAGCAGCTGAATTGAAAACTGGTGTCTTAATTGGCAAGGTTTTCTTTAGGGTAAGTGTAGTTTATAAATAAAGCACAAAACACATTTGCTTTGATTTGGAGAAGGAAAGGCTTATTAGAAACTCATTTAAAAGTAATTGGAATGTGTGCGTTCCCTTCTGAAAAGGACAAAGCATAACTAGCGAGATGTTTTTACATTGTGCTGGTGTTTGTTAGGTTTCTGCAGTATTAAGTACTCAATTCTGTACTGTCCCACTGAGTTCATTATGATTTGCTCAGTTTAGTAGGTGTAGGGTGCATGCTTTTACATGAGTCTCTGACATATCTGGTGGTGGTCTTTCTTTTTTAAAAGTTTATCTTCAGACTTTTCTGTAAACTATGTCATAATGTGTGCCTGATGCCTACCAGCCTCTGTTCCAGTGGAAAAAATATAACTGCACATGTGAAGCATGTGATATGATTGTTATGTAGATTGGCACAGATCCTGGATTGCAAAAGTGTTGCTTTGTTCAGGCCTACGTGTGTCAGTGGCATGTTTTTGCTTGTTCCCTAGCATCGAGCATTTTGCTAAGCTATACAGCCAGAAGATTGGAATCAAAGCTTCAGTGCTGCTGAAGACACTATGGGGGGATTACTATCTAAACACAAAAGCCAAGAAAATAATGAAGGCTGACCAGGTATTGTTGCTGAGTTCACCTGTGTAAAACCCTGCTGTTGATGATAATGTGATAATTCTTAGCATGCATAGAACTTGCTACAGTGTCATGGTTTGACAGATCCCTGCCCCAAAGAACTTACTGTGGAAAACTAGATGCAGAAGGAGCAACAACAAGATTCTTTTGCTGGGGCTGCACATGGAGTCCTGGATTCTGTACTGAAGACAGAGATCATGTGTTTGGCTCTGTCAGCTGTGACAGAGAGAGGGTTGCTCACTTGGAAACCGTGTCGGTGAATATGTTTCCCTCCCGACCTGCAACGTCAAGAGGGCACTGCCAAAATGGGCATCAGCCATCTGATGGCAGGCGTGCCTGACTCAGAGCTTCGAAAAGTTCTTTATTTGGACCATAACTCCAAGAATCCCCCAACTGGTGCAAAAAAGATGACACTTCCAAGCTCTGGAATGAGTTTGATGTTACATTTGATTAGCTACGTTCATAGCCGTTCACCATGCATAGCTGATGCTCAGCTAGATTGCAGCCTTTTACAGGTTGCTTGAACTGAAACTGTCAAGCCTGAATGAAGACTTAGAGGGTGCATTTAGGATGCTGAGTCTGTGGAACTCCTGGTTTGAGAAGATGCCTGATGGCCTGTGAACTGCAGTGGGCAGCAAGTCCACCTGACAGACATAATCCACACCTCCCAGGATTTATCATCCCCTGTTACTCAGTGGCCACAATCCTTTTACTAATTTACACTTGCATAAGTGAAATCACCCAAGTCTTGGTAGCTGATTGCCGCTCACTCCTGACGGATCCAGGAGGCCGGCCAGCCCCTCCTTCCATGGGCAGAGCGGTTGGCTGGTAAGACTTGCGCGTTTTCCCTTTGGCAAGCACAAACCAAAGACAGGATTATGGCTGTTTTGAAGGGTTAGTAAAGGGGAGTCGGGTTTTGTGTTGTTCTGGAATGCATCCCACACAGGCAGGTGCTGCAGCTGGGAATGGTCTGAATCAAACCCTCCCTTGTGTGTTGCCCGTGTCTCCATGTTACCCTAACCCATCGTTTTCTTCCAGTCAAAAGGAAAGAAGCCTTTGTTCGTGCAGCTGGTGCTGGAGAACATCTGGAGCCTGTACGAAGCGGTTACGAAAAGGTAATCGGGAAAGATTCCCGGGCGGACGGGCACTTTGGCAGGGGGGGCGGTGGGGGAATAAGCAGTGGGCTTGTTACTTCTCCCCCTTGTATTTCGGTCCTGTTTTTCCTACTCCTTCATTTCCATCAGAAACAGGGTGGGCAGTAACGTGGGGCTCTGGGTTGGTTGCCTGTTGGATGAAGCAAGGAATCTACGAGGGATGGAATTTTCGGAATTAATGAGCACCCCAGTCCGTACGCTCTGTAGGGTGGCCACCTGCCTCGGAACCCGTCCCCCATGTGTGTCGCACGGAATCCTCATGACTCCCTTGGTGCGCTAGGGCCACTTTTCTAAGGTTGCACAGACGTGACACAGGCACCCTGGAGGGAAGAGGGCTGCTCTACCTCCTGCTGGCTTGATGGCTTCCAGCCCTGTAACTTCGCCCAGGAGGTTCCTGCTGAATTATGGAAGAGGCAGACCATTAATTCCGAAAATCCCCCTCCCTAAAGTTTACTTTCCCGGTGCTGCTGCACCCACCAAGATAACAGAGCCGGAAGACCTGCTGTTTTAAGATAGATTGGCTGGAATTGGTCAGGGATCAGATGGAACACTCTGACTGTGCATGGATGTATGTATGCTTTCTTTGTAGAGACAAGGAGAAGATTGAAAAAATAGTGACCTCCCTGGGCTTGAAAATCGGCGCTCGTGAGTTGCGCCACACAGATCCGAAGGTGCAACTGAACGCCATATGTAGTCAGTGGCTGCCTATATCCGAAGCAGTTCTCTGTATCCTTAAGGGAAAAGTAACTTGAGTTTTGCTAGTCGTTTACAGTGTTTTATCAAGCAGAAAACAGTCTGCCGGTTGATTGAGGAGAGGATAACTGCGTTCGTCATCCTCAACAGCTTCCTGCTTGTTTCATTATTCCCTCCTTGCCAGGGCTTCCAGGTGCCTGTTCAGAAGAGGCTCTTGTTCAAAGGGTGTGTTGCTCTTTCTAAATACCACTAGCCCAGTGATTCCCAACCTTGGGTAACCCAGGTGGTTCTTGAACTGCAACCCCCAGAAACCCTGGGCAGCACAGCTGGGAGTGAAGGCTTCTGGGAGTTGCAGTCCAAGAACCCCTGGGTTGCCCAAGGTTGGGAACCACTGCGCTCATCTTTCGTGTTTTCTACACCACCTCTTACCTAAGCCTTCCATTTTCATCTCCCAAGGAAGGGACAGATAAGCGTCTGCATGTATCCTTAGCTCTGTGCTTTAGCCATGGTCTGTCGTAAACTCCCTAGTCCTCTTGACATCCCTGCAGAAAGAGTGGAAAAGCTGATGAGCGTCGCTGGGAAAATATTTGATTCTCTGCCCCAAGAAACACAGGACCTGAAAGAAGGTGAGTAGATCTTTGGAATTCGTAGCTTGGTTTCATTCATGAGACCCTGGTTTTAAAGTGCTAACCTAGTCAGTCAGAGAGGAGGGAGAGAGATTTGAGACCGGAAATTGTACCATTCTGTTACTGAAGATGTCCTGCAACTGTTTGCAAACTGGGGGTATATCTCAGCGGCCTTATAAAACGACTTGTGCAAATTTCCGTCCCAGATCCAATTAACCCGTTGCTTGACAGATGCTTGTAAAACCAGCGCCTCTTTCATCGAGCCTCGGAAAAAGACGTTCCTCTTCTGTTTTTGTGTTTGCTTAGCGTTCCTAAAATGCAGCAGTGAAGAAGCCGCCCCGGTCGTCATCTTTGTGTCCAAAATGTTCGCTGTGGAGGCGAAGGCGTTGCCGCAGAACAAGCCAAGGTGAGGAAGTGGTGCCCTCGGGCCTCTTTCTTGCTCCCGTGGCGGGAGGCGCTTAAGCCAGCCTCGGTCATTTTGCTGGATTAAGATTGTCTGCCCTTACCTGGAAATGGACCCGCTTCTTAGAAGAGCTGGTGAGTAAGCAAGAGGCTGACTCTTGGGGGACCCATTGCATTTCCAGATTTGCACCCAGTTTTTACATGCGGCTAGGAGCCCAACCCGCACTTCGTTAATGAGTTGACACTTTGCCGGTTCGATCTGTGCAATCTCCCTTACAGAAGTTTAAATGGGTGACAGAATTCTGGCCAAGCCTGTAAGTTCTGCTCTGTTTCTTCCTTCCCGCTCCCCTTTTCCCATGGTTCTCCCTTCTCCTACACTACTTAGATGCGTCTTTTGACCTTGAAAACTTACAACGTTGTGTCCTTCCTTGCCCCCCAGCCCACCTTTTATTTGGTTGGCCTAATTAAAGGGTCTTGTGGTCGTATATCATCAGAAAGTGGGCTACTGTCTACAAAAGCTTATTTATTTTATTTATTTATTATATTTCTATCCCGCCCATCTAGTCATTTCGACTACTCTTTATGCCGAATAAAACTTGTTAGTCAGTAAGGCTAACGTAGGAATCTTGGTTGGTTTTGACACAGTAAACTAGCAGGGTTACCACCTTCAAAATGTCAGGATCTTGTCTCTGTTAAAAGTGTACTGAGTATTTAGGCCGCTAGATGGGGTTCTTCAGCTGTCTGAAGCGCCGGTGGAAATATTCCTGCAGCCACAACTGTGTGCTTCCTATCCGGTTTTGCAAATCGGCAATGGTTGATGGGCAGATGGTGCCGTTATGAGAGTGGAGCTCTCTTACGGCATGTGCTGCTTCCTGGCCGCATGATTGCGCGGCTGGAAGGACTGGAAGGAAATGACCAATATCGGAGAACTGAAATGTTAGTAGCCTCATCCAGCATGGGAGTTCTTAGGAACCTCCTGGGAGAGACCACAGAATAAGGGTTGCTTTGTTCAGAAGGGCGTTGAGCAGATTCAAGCCTTGGTGTTCCTAATTGGTCCACCCTTGCGCAATCTCTTTGACCTCACCGCACCCCAGCATATATGTTGTAATGGTAGGTAGGTTTGATCTCCCTGCAGAGGATTCACATTGAATCCTGGTTTCCCAGTCGTGGGTTGAGAGAACTGTGTTGCATGATGTTTATTGGCGAAACATTCTGCGGTAGAATCTGTATCGGCCTTGGCTCTTTTTTGCCTGCTCTCCATCTAGTAAGTTTCAAGAGCCTAAGTGGAGTGTGCGTCTCTACATCTGGAGGGCTCTTCAAAGACGCCTCTGGTAGAGAGTGTTAATAGCTGAAGCTTTTCATTTTGTTAAGTGCGCTGCAGTCCATGTATCCAGGAGATTGCCTTCGAAGGCATCACATACTGTACTCTGAGAGCACTTTAAATGATTGCAGGCGGTGGAATTTTTTAAACGATAGCATGTATAATTCCCATTTTTGCGAGACAAAATGTTTATTATTGTTCCTTTAAGACAGTGACTAGTAATTGGGCTGTGCAGGATGGCGATCACTCCCTGGCGTTCCTTTTCTGCTGGGATTTGATTTTGATTTTCAGGAGCAGAGCCTTAGTTGATGCAGTTAAATAGTTGATTTCAAAACCGCCTTTGTACGTTGGCTAGTGACTAGGAATGATCTTATGATGCCTTGTTCTTCTGGTTATGATGATTTGTGGCCCGCTTGGTTATAATACAGAGGACAGCCTTGTGATTCACTTCAGCAGGTTTGGCTGGGAAGCTGGGTCCAAATCCCACAAATAAGTAAGGAGAATTATCCTTGGAGTTTCACTGCAGGTGTTTGACAGATGCCTAAAACATAGTTTGTTTGTTTGTTACTTTAATTTATATACCACCCCATTAGAGCCAAAGCACTGTTCTGGACAGTTTACAAGCTGTTAAAGTAAAACTCAGAAAACAATAACACTAAATTGCAACACTAAATTGCAATAGCATAACACAAAAACCAGCGGCACCAAAACAGATTTTCATAATAAAGAGGAACAGGAGGCGATGCATTCAGCCAGGGACAAAGTGAAGGGCCTCCCTGAAAAGTAAGGTTTTCAGCTGCCTCCTAAATGAGTGGAGGGAGGGGGCCAGGCGTAGCTTCTCTGGGAGCTGGTTCCATAACCCTGGTGCCACCACAGAGAAGGCCCTGCCTTTAGTAGATGACTTTTGTGCTTCTCTTGGCTCCAGCTTTCTCCAACGGGATGCTCTTTTAAGGTTCTCCAGGAGGGCTGAACAAGCCCTCCCTATCATCCTGGCCCATTCTTCTTTGCTGGCTGGGTATGAAGGGAGCTCCAGTCCAGCGTATCTGGGAGGAGCACCCTGGCTTTCCCACTTTCAGAAGGCTGTCCTAGTTGAGGAAGACCTTGCCATGAAATTGCAAACTTTCCATTTTGGTTCTGCATGAGATCAGCTTCCTTTTTCTGCTTGCATTTCTGTGCCTTAAGCTCAGAGGCCAGTTCGTGATTCCTCCTTTGACACACTTGCTTTATGATCTCCTTGTACATCAAATGATGTGTAGCAAAATCATTTATGCTGCTAGCTGACTCACCTAGCAACTTTCCAGTGGCCAAAGGCCCAGAGACTTTTCGTTATACCCATGCATTTCTGTGTATACATGTCATTCTCCATGATCTCATTGCTATCTTCTGAACAATAACAATAATGAACTGCCGAGCTGTAAAGGACCTTATGGATCATCAAGTCCAGCCCCATCAAGGAGCCACAGCGGGGAATTGAACTCCCAACCGCTGGCTCTGCAGCCAGAGACCTAAACCACTGAGCCTTTGGACATGCATTTGTGCATTGAATGCTGACCCCATGGGCTTCATCTCACAGTGGACAAGGACAGTGTTTGGTAGCGCACCACGATAGGACTGCAGGTCAACGTCCGAGGGTAGCCCCTCCTTAGGTAATGAAGACAAGAGGGAAAAGATGTGGCCAGGGGATCCGAAGAGAGAAAGAGCCACTTCTTCTGAAGGGTTTTGAAGTGTGGCTTTGTCGGCTGGGAGGACAGTCTGCGAACGGATCCAGCTGGAAGCACATGGGATCAGTTTTGAACCGGAGCCTCTTCCAGTAATTAAACAATTGTTAAAGCAAGTCTCCCTGAGCTGCTTGCCATTTTTTTAAAAAAATAATGGCCAAGGTTAGAATTTTTTAAAAAACATTTCTTTACATGTTAATTATAAACGTGGTGCTACAACTTATTTTGACGGGAGCATTTGAGAACTCCAGTAAGTTGCTGTGAAGCAATGAAATGAACAATGGATGCTGTAAAAAATAGCTGGTGGTTGGCATGATTTTCAGGTTTTTACGTTGCCACGACATGCGTTTCTTGCTTGCTATTGTCCAGAAGTGTCTGGTAGGCAAAACACCTTGAATTATGCTGCTGTTTGGTGGGTGGCAAATGGAAAGGCTCCTCAGAGTTTTGGAAATCTCTCAACAGCAGTCATACAATCGTAGGAAGTGGACTTGTGCCGAGTCAGATCTTTCTTCTGCCAAGGCTGGCATTGTCGGCTCTGGGTGGCAGCCTCTAGAATCCTTCTCTATACCTGGAGGTATATTGCTCCCGTAGACAGGCCTTGGGGCCTTATGCCTCTGAGCCATGCTTTCTACCACTGAGAAACAAAACCCAAGAGTCGAGAGCTTGTTGTGATAGTGCATCATTCCAGCCGAGGACTCGCTGCATTGTGAGATGAGAAGTGAAGTAGCATGTTCATCCGTTGTCAACCTCATGAGTTTATTGCCCAAGATCATCTAAAGGCATAAGTGGGAATTCCCCACCCGCCCACCCCCGGGGGGTTCAGATTAACCCCATTTGGCAAAAATGCCAGCTTATTTTGAGTAGCTCTTCCAAAAAAAAACCCCAGCAGATTTGACACCAGGTGTCCAGGAGAGCCCCCCAAATTAATGATGTTTTAAATCATGTGTAGGCCTCTGTCCCAGGAAGAAATAGCCCAAAGGAAGGATTTAGTAAGGCAGCGGCATGCCGCGAAGTTAGCTGCTCTTCAAAGTCCTGAATCCGTGCAGCAGATGGCTGGAGGACGTTTGATGGACCAGGTGCCAGAGATGGGAGAGGCAAAAGGTAGGCGGAAGGCCTGGGAACGTGGTAGGTGGGTTGGTTCATGTTTGAAAAGGAAGCCCTCTCGGTTTTGCTGTTTTAAGTTCAAATCCCACCATATCTCTAGGTATGTTGGACTGTGGCTTCTGTAGATTTAACCATTGGAGGTGTTCTGATGAAGGGCTGTTCAGGAAAAAGAAACCCTTCTCTGTTCCAGAGAAAGACATTTTTGGAGATTGCCACTCAAGCCTGTCCACCTTTGTGTCCGAAAGCACATTCCCGCTTCCTACGTATTTGATGGGCGTACGGAAGAGGGGTTGGTTTGCGGGACCATCTGCAAAGCCACTGGTTGGCCATCATCTACCTTTCAGCCAAACCACCCTTCATTCTCTTTGGCTGTCATTGTGGACGTTTTGTATTCCTTGGTTCGGTCATCCCCAAATGGGGAGACCACAGCCGAGACATCAGAAGAAGGGCAGAGACTCTGAAGGGGGAGCAGTGACGGAACTGGAAAAGATCATCCAGTGTCAGGATGGGCCATTGGGGACCAAGGCCAAGATCATCCACACTCTTGTATTCCCAGTCACCACGTAGGGGTGTAAAAGCTGGAGAGTGAAGAAAGCTGGCAGGGGGGAAAAAATGATTTGTTTGAAATGTGGTGCTGGAGGAGAGCTTTGCAGAGGGCCGCTTGGACGTCGGTGTGGGCAGGCAGTTAGTCGTGCTAAAGAGGGCTTTAGCAATGGTTGTGAGAAGAGGTTGCCTTTGTAGGAAGGAGCAATGTCCACGCTGTGCTTGGCAGGGGCTTGGTCCTCTTGGATCATTGGATAAATGTCTCCTGGCGTTTCCTTCCCCAGTGGAAAGCTCATTCCTTGGTCTGTCCTCTCCCTGCCTCCTTGACAGAGGCTGGACTCGATGATCCATGGGGTCCCTTCCAGCTCTGCAGATCTGTGCTGATAATGATGATGGTCGCAGTTGCATTACTGCTCTGCTCTCTAGGGGCCACATACTGTTTTACAAACCCAAACCATAACAGATCACGTATCCCATTTGTTTTTTTTTTGTTTTTTTTTTTTTTTGGGGGGGGGAGGTTTGTGCTGACTCGGGTGCACATCATCTAAAAGGGCCTTTTGGAATATTACGATGCCGTTATCATATCTGGAATATCGTCTTTCAAGATCCTGAATTAGATGGACAGAAAGCTTCGGTAGTGTTGGTTTGTTCCAGAAAGCAATGTGTTTCCACATTGCAATGGCTCTCTTTTTTACCTGCACAAGGGTCCTGAGCAGCCCCCTTATTATCCCGGCTCATGGATTACGGCCATTGGGTGTTGGCGGTATTCTGCGCATTGCCACGACTGGCCCACAAACAGAGAATGAGGCAGGCGAGTTGGGTAGATAAATAATTTTTCTTTCTTTCTTGACCTGTTCCTAGGGGAAGATCAGACGCCTGCCAGTCAAACGGAGACCCTGTCTCTGTCGACGGGGAAACAGGAAGACGCACAGAAGGAGGTTTTTGTGGCATTTGCGAGGGTGTTCAGCGGAGTTGTGAGAAGGGGGCAGAAGCTCTTTGTCCTCGGACCGAAATACGACCCTGCCGAATCTTTGCACAAGGTGTGAATATTCGAGAGAGCATCTAGAGACAGCTGCTTTCCCTTCAGTCAGATCCTCAGCCCAGTCTTGTTACCTCTGGCTGGCTGGTATCCGTGACGGTCCAGAGTTTAGGGCAGGATTATTAGCACTGAGTGGAGATGCCAGCTTGTCCCTGGCTGCCTCCATCCATGGACCGACCCGACCGTGGCTTCCAAAATTAGACAAGATCAAGTGTGTTCAGGGTGCTCTGAAGGGCACACTAACGCCCACACACCCAAATAAACCTAACATATTCTTTTTCTCCAAATAATGTTTATAATTAAACACGTTTAAATGAAGAAAAAGGGATGCTCATAATTTTCACATTAGGGCTTGCTGTTGCCTCATAAGTATTTATGAAAGAAAACTAAAGAATCCTTAATATTCCCCTTTCTTTACTTATAATAATCTGACAGGCGGTCAAGGGTTCCTTTTCCTGCAGTCTGGAGCGAAAACTAAGAAAACGCCCCCCAGCCTGTTCATGGCTGTTGCTTTGTGTTGTTGTTGTTGTTGTTTTTAAGGCTGCTGAAAACTCTTCTAGAAAGGATAACCAATATTCAGTACTCTTTTTCTTTTCTTTCCCTGCTCCTGGGCCCCAGCTTCCTCCGGGATGTTCTGCCAGCGATGACTTGCCGTCGGTCCCGCATTTGGCGTGTTGCACCTTAGAAGACCTCTATTTATTGATGGGGAGAGCGCTGGAGGAACTGCAGGAGGTACCTGCTGGAAATGTTCTGGGTGAGCTCGCTTTAATGCGTTATTCTTTAGTCTCTCTTCCAGTGTTATCATGCATAAACATCTTGTTCTGTGAGCATGCTTGCTTGCAGCTGCTCTGTTGGTGGATAACATATTCCTTGCTGAAGACCGGGTTTTGTTTTATTTGTTTTATAAGCATCCTTACCACCCTTCAGCTAGAAGAACTGCTGGAGAGCTCAGTGGTTGAGGTCTCTGGCTGCAGAGCCAGAGGTTGGGAGTTTGATTCCCCCTTTGTGCCTCCTTGACAGGGGTTGGACTTGATGATCCCATGGGGTCCCTTCCAGCTTTGCAGTTCTGTGATGATGATGGTGGTGGTGAGATGCTCCTAGGGTGGCTTGTAATGACAAAACAGTGACGGAATTCTTAAGTACATTGCTAGTGAGACAATGTGCAGTAAAAACAGCAGTGAAAGCCATCAATTAAATATCCTCATTAGAGACTAGCAGTGTTGCAGGTGATTGAATAAGAGGAACCAGGGACATGACCTGAAATGCCATTAGCACGTATGAAGCAGTCTTATTCTGAACCCAAAGATTAGTCTATCTGACCAAGTCTTATTCGTTGGCATCTGGTCATTCTCCCTTATATATCGGTCTCGGCGCTGAAAGCTGGACTTTTGGTCAGCAACGTCGGTGCTTACCCTGTGAGCGATGCATGGGATGCTGTGATGCTTTATCTCAGCGCAAGATGGTTCTGCATCGCACACTGCTAGAGGAAAGCAGCGTGAGTGGATTGCTCAGAGCTGTGGAAGGAGTGTCCGTAATGATTCCCAAAGCAAAAGGTAATAAGGATACAGATTGTCCCTTTAGCCCTTCTTTAAAAGTGGGAACCTAGCCAAGCCTAATTTTCTGGAACCTCAAAAGGTGGATTCATGGGATTGTGTTCGTGTTCAAGTTTATTGTATTGGCTAAAAGCCGTCACAATGGTTTAAAATGCAAATATGATCAAGTAAAATCATGATAAAATCACAGACATCTAAAATAATAAGAGACCCTTCATATCTGGGAGTCTCCCGCAGAATTGATTGCGATGGCTCTCGGGGAAATTAGCGCGGATGTTTCTGGCCGCTTTTGCAAACAGCGCTGTTCTGTATGCAACGTGGGATCGTGGGGGGAAAGGATCTTTCTGTTGTCCATAAATCTATGGGGCAGCTTCCGGGGACCCAAATGCACTGTGTGAGTCACAGAGTCCTTAGCTAAAGTTGTTTGCGGTTTAGTTACATGCCTTGAAAACGGTGACACTCAACTGGATAACTGTTCTTAACATATTTATGATACCCTGGTTATGTGGGTGTATTTTTAGGACTGATATTAATATTATGTGTTTTCAGAAATAGATGTTTATCTCTTCCTCAAAGCTGTGGGAAATTTAAATTTACCTTCCAAATCTTTGTTTGTCATGGAAACTTCAAATCTTTTCCAGATGTCTTTTTCTCCCCCAGCTTGCTTGATTATAATACCGTCCCTTAGAAACCATGTGATACTCATTTCTTTTTTTTATCAGAGTCGGAGAGACGATTAGTATCGGCATAATTCTGTCACCTCGAAACTGGTTTTGATTAGGCATTTTAGTCCAACTTTGGTTGCATGCTTTTAATCATTTCCTGTGTTCTGGTTGCCGTGCCGAGATTCCTAAGATCGGGAGTTCGGTTTTGTGAAACCTGATAAATGATAGAAGCATTTCCCTGCTTTTCCCTCAGAAAGAGCGAGAGGTTTAGGGTAGTATTGTAATACAATCCTACCCACGACTGTTTTGGCTAACTTACTTTATTTACTCAACATACTTATTTTTTTAAATTTGTAGCTGACCTTTTCCCCAGAATGGAGACCCCAGGTGGCTGAAATATTTGTTTTCAATATTTAGAGATTTCCTTTTGAGGAAAAGGAAACTCAAATTACGAATTGAATGAGCCAAATTAGAACTTATTTGGAAGAATTTTGGATTTCAACGAGGTGGCCAGATTCATTTCCATGGTGGAATGAAGGAAATTTATAAATTGATCTGGAGCCAGATCACAGATCACTTCAACCTACTGTTATTGTTGTTTAAACAAACTTTAAAGTTTTCTGGTAAATAAACCCCTGAAGCCAACTGTTTGGAAACTTTGCAGGTTTCGTCCCTTCTTTAGGCTTCACCATGTCTCCAGATTTCACATATATTAGTGTAAAAAAAAGAATATTTATTTTGGTTTTCTGGTGCAACTCAATTGGGGAGTTTACAAAGCATTGCTAAGAGTAGCAGAAGAACCCCTTTCACAAAAAAAAAAAATCTCTTACATCCAGACTGTGTTCCTTCAGGGAGCAAGGTCCTGATCCATGAAGGGCTTTGCGAATCATAACCATCTCTTTAGATCGTGCCCCCGAAAAGGCTGGCAGCTGGTGAAAGCTGTGGCGCAGAGGGAAGAAATTAGAACTTCTTTCTGGAATGCCACAAATAAATATGTCATTTTCGCACCGTGTGTAGCAATTTTATATGCGCCTATAAATAAGCATCCGTTTTTCATTCTGACGGCTTTTGGACCGGTTCCAAGTAAAAGAGAAGTCTGGAGAGTGTTAAAAGAGGGAGGTGTGTTATGGATGAGAAGGTTTCCACATTCGATTCTGCCTTTGGCCACCCGTTTTGACCCGAGGACTCTGGACCGCCCGCCTGGATGATGACTTCGGATATGCGAACCGGCCTGAAAACAGCATAGGTGGATAGTTTTGCCAGTTTTTGTAAACACACAATGGTGCCTTTTTAAACAAGCAGTCAGAAAAGAAGTGGAAAGCAGGGCATCAAATAAAGCCAGATATTTTGCAATTGGCAGTTTTTGGTTCAGGGAGGGATGCCAAGCTTCTGGGCCTGTGATTCATGCGTATATTAAATAGTCTTTTAAATGTAAACCATCTGTAAAGGGTGCCTTTTTCAAGATGAATTAAACACCCACCAATGAACTTGGGCAAGCTTAACGCCGATTCTGTATCAGATTTTGAGTACCAGCGTTTGTTTTCTCATTCGGTTTTGGTATTCCATGGATTCTCCATTGCTAAGGAATCCAGGCCCATTTCAGTTTTTAATTTCTTTCTCCTAAGCCGCGTTGTAACCTTTTGGTGATCTTTCTGTGCAGAAGGCCTGCGTCACCCTTCTTGGTATTCTAGAATGATCCCATTTTTTATGGGCAACCGTTGCTCCCAGCAAAGATTTCACAACCTTGGCGGTTCAGCGATACACCCAGACTGACGGCCTTTTAAGATTTCATTGTTTCATTGAGCAAACCACTTGGCATGTGGAGTTTCTTTTCCTGCAACATCCCCATACTTCAGAGTTTCCCGACCTGGGGTCCCCAGAGGTTCTTGGATGACAACTCCCAGAAATCCTGCCCAGCACAGCCAGGGGTGAAGGCTTGTGGGAGTTGTAGTCCAAGAACCTCTGGAGACCTAAGGTTGGGAACCACTGCCATACATCATTAACTTTCCCTTAAAGTTGCACATTCCTTTTGTAGGTAGTGTGCACCTGAACTTGTGCGTGGGAGCACAAAAATGCGTAGCTTTTTATACAGTGGATTCAAAACATTTCACATCCGTAGAGCGGGATCGGAACTGAGGCTGACAGAACGGTTTCTGTAGACCACTTGGTGAGTCGGTGGTCACTTGACCCAGGGATTTTTTTGATGACACAGTCCACTCTGTTGCCGTTACTCAACCCGTGTTCCATTCAACCTGAAATTCCAATGCAAAATTTGGTCATGGTAAACCTTTAGTCAGAATTATCCCCCCCCCCCTTCCAATAAAAGATTGCCCCATTCATTCATGCCCAAGCGCCTGTTTCTATCTCCCCTGTTCTGTGTCATAAGTCTACCTAGTTTGGCATTCCCTTTCATACATTGACCAAAATTCTCTTAATTATCTCTACCAGCATAACTCAATGGGCATAAATCCCAACGGCAAATTACTGCAGGTTAAGAGGTCAGCGTAGGCATGGTTGCTGGGTCCCTGAGCTGGCCACTGAGGTTTGTGCCAGTTGAGTTACACCAGGGTCACAGAGTTTTGACCAGTGACTCCGTAGAAGCCCACCCATGGGGCAGGGCGGCGTTGCTTCCACTTGGGGTTCCCTAGAAATGGTTTGGTGCAGGGGTAACACACCTGTGCTAATCCAGGCCTTTTCCGCCCTGGCCAGCTGGGTAATGACGTCAGCCGGGGCTGCTGGGTGTTGTAGTCGAACACCATTTCCTGGATAACAAACTCCCATCCCATGCTTCTAATAAAGATTGACAGACTGTACTCTCTGTGAACCTGTGACGCCAGAGGGTCACAACAAGCTTGAGAACCAGCTTTTATCTCTTGAAACAGAAATGTAATAACCAAATCCTACTTCTTAGGCTTGTGGAGAAATCTTGAAAATGTGCAGATGTCTGCTGAAAGTTCCCTTAACTTCCACGAATGTGAAGGATAGGCTCAGATTTCTTAAATTTTTGCCTACCCGTCTGCCCTGTTGCATCCCTTCTTCATTATTTTTGCCCTTTCCCACCAGCCACGGCCAAAATAATCATGTCTTCAAAGTTTTCCCAAATGTTGCAATCAGCATCCATCATCCCACGTCAGCACACTGAAGGGAGGAGAGAGAAACTTATCATCATGTTTCATGAAGATAATGGGGTTGGGATGTTCTTGAGATGTAAAACGCTTGCTCCTGCTGCAGCTATGAAAGATGCGTCTCATTGCGATCTGTGTACCTTGCAAGACTATTATGAATTCCCCTCTGTTTCTCTGGGAAAATTTGTGTTCGGCTGTTTTATAGAGTCATTACACCACTCTTAATTTGCACTCTTCATCAAGGGTCACCAGGCCTGGACACATTATAGGATGGCTTTTAAGAATCAGAGTGTGGTTGTTGTGGATATTCCTAAAGGATCTCATGATAGACCACTCTAATGAGTATCTGTGTTCAGAACCAGATGGGCTCCTTGAGGTCTACATCTACAGGAACCTTGGGATCTCTCCAGCCTAGTCTGACGGTTACAGTAGACTGCCATACAAGGAACCTTACTTATACCGTGTTAGGCCATGATAGATCAGACGTTGTGAAACCTTTGATTCGTTGAGAGTTATGGGCCTTCAAAACCCATCAGCCTTCGCCAGCATGGCCAGTGAGAAGGGATGGTGGGGTTGGTGATCCAGAACATCAGGAGCATCAACCGTTCTCCCACTCCTGGTCTACACACCTTGCCGTGGCTCCCCAAGGTCTCAGGCAGATGTTAAAAGATCAGTTTTAACCTGGGAGATAGTAAGGATTTTGTCCCAGACCCCCTGACGGCCGAGCATGGGTTCAAACTGGAGCCATGGACCCTTCCCATGACTGCCTGGTTTCCCATGCAAGGAAGGGGCTGCTGAGACCATGTAGAAGGGTGGATCGTCTTTGATTCGTCAGGTCCCACTCTTAACCTCTTGCCGTGGCTGGGATCCAGAGGGTTACACTACTTGGGTCTGTGGACTTGTAGGGGTAGCTAGTGGGTTTTGTTTGGGGGGGGGGCAGGGGTTGCACAAAGTCCTGCTTTTCTGAGTTTCAGAGGAGGCTTTTGCCACCAAGCTGCTGCTGTTCATGAAATGCAAAGTCCAGCGTGTCCTTCTCTCAGTTCATAGAACTCGTTGGGTTGATGATCTGGAAGCCGGCCATCGTGTCTGGGCTCCTGCACTTTGCCCTACTTCTGCCTTGGCAGCCCCAGCAATAGGATTTTAAGCCTTTGGCTCCTGGATTTTATGAATTAGTTCACGGATTTCACGATTTCGTTCAGGAAACGAATTAGGATCCACCTGGATCTCATATGCCTGTTTTTACCCTTCTTCCAAAAAAAAAAAAAAAAAGAGAGAGAGGACTTACATTCTTCCTTCATTGGTTTCACACTGTTGTAATGCTGTTGTACATCAGCAAGTGCCCTGTGAGAAATCTAGTATTTTAAGCTGCTGCAATGACTAAATTTGGCTCAGGAAGTCTTCTGTTCCATTGTGTTAATGTGATGACAGTCGCTATATTAGTATGTGTTGCACCTTTTGTGTGACGGGTAGAGAGAACTTATAGTTGTTTTGGACAGAGGACAATAGTGACTCCGCGTAAGTCATGCTGAAACATGCTGAATTTCTCCAGATGATCCCAGATGTTCTGCCTGATTCATTTGCACCATCACTACGGCAGCTTTTTAAGAGCCGTCCTTTAGCCCAAGACCTTACGTGCAGCAGGATAGGTTACTACCATGAAATGGCACCCCTTCAGCTGGCAGGCGAGGGAAAGCTCATTCTCAGCAGCCTCCCTGCGTAAGAAAGCAGACAAATGAACCCCACCAGAAAACACTTCCCTTGGAGTCAGGTTGGGACTCTTGGTAGTATGAACGATCCAATATTCCAGACCAGTGTATAAATATTGGAAGCACTATAATTCTGAACAAAATAATCATGTGCAGAATTGTCTGGTGTAGAAAGTGATCTGCACTGGTTATGGGAGACTATCAGAAAAAAAATGATTATTAGAATCTTAGAACGGCAGAGCTGGAAGGGACCCGATGGATTGAGTCCAGTCCGTCAAGGAGGCCCCGTGGGGGAATCGAACTCCCAACCTCTGGCTAAACCGCTGAGCTATCCAGCAGTTAAGACAACAAGCTCCCCTAAATATGGACGAAGGCACCATAGCAAGGCGCAGATTTTGCATTTCCATCTGCTTTTTGTCTTGCTCACTGAGCGTCCTGTAGGGTTATTTCTGCCCCAAGGTTAACAACAATGCAGGTTTGCAAACCCGGCTCTCAAGCCAGACTATGGTTAGTGTTGATCATGGTGGAGATGTAACATTAAACACGGGTTGCCATTAGAAAGGGAGGAAAGGGAAACGCAAGCCTGCAGGGGCGTTTGTTTTATAACATGGGTTATAAAAACAGGAAACGTTCCCGGGCTGATTCTCTGGATTTTTTGTTTGGAAGCTTGCACCCAAAGGCAGTTCTTGACCTCCACGCACCCTGGTCCGTGCATGTGCTTTCCCTTTTAACACCGTCAGCATTAAAATAAACAAGCAGGAACCGAATCCGCAGACTGTGTGGCACTTTGTTTTTCCTTGTTAACCAGAGTCCCAAAGGCTGGGGTGACCTCAGAGACGGTGCGGTTTGGGCCGGCTGGCACCGTTTAAAGGAAGCCCTCGGCAGCCAGGGAGCGTTTTGAAAAGCTTGTCATCGTCATTGGCCGGGGCGCGTGGTGGCCGCAAGCATTTCAGAGGCATGACGTGGCAGGGGGCCGCCTCCCCTGGGGGGCACCGTCTGACTTGGATCAGGGGAATGGGAGAACCGTTCCAGGAGAGGCATCAAAAGGAGGAAGAAGGGACCAGGAAACACGGCAGCAGAAAACAGACTTCGACACCTCGCTTAGGAGTTTTAGGTTTCTATCCACAGCTTTTTTTTTTTTTTTTAAAAAGGAAAAACAACAACTTTTAACCAAGATTCTGGCCTTCCCGGAGTATCTGTTACAGTACAAAAATATGCAGTGGAAACAAAATAGGGATATATTCATTCTACATGTGCTTTCTAGAGACTCTTTCAGTGTTAGGTATATCAACTTGTATATTTTGACAGGTGGGGAGCGGAGACAAATGTGGAATATTGTCTTTAAGGCTCTAAAAACATCATATTTTTTTTCCAGAACGCTTTGCCTTCTGATTGCATGCAAAATTGATCACAACAAGAACACACCTTCTCTTGCTGAAGAAGAGTCATTGAATCCTCGGGACCTTGTTGAAGTCAGCAGCTTCAAAAGTCCCATGGATTTGGGGAGATCCCCTTTAACTGGGGCTCACAATGCAGTTTAGCCTGGGTTTCCTTTTTTCCCCCCCAGCTTGTTTTTAGCACGTAGACTAAGCCACGGTTTCGTCCTTCGCCGTGTCAGCAGTGGCTCCTGGGCCAGATCTCTTCAGAGGGCTGACCCTCATGAGATACAGGATACCCCAACAGTGCCCTTTTCTGATTTGACCTCCGCTCTCGGTCCCAGCTTATGTGTTTGTTTTGCCATTTCTGAGGTTACAAGTCTCTCCAAAATATATTTATAAGCTAAACTTCCCTTGTTTCTTTAAAGAGATTTGCACAATTGTTTCATGACATCTGTGAAACTGCAAAATGTGTTTCTGTTGTGGGGTTTTTTTTAGGGTTGTTCTGGCCTAAGTGTGAGCCAGAAAGCTGGATTTGTTCAATTTTGTGAAACATTCACTTAAACAACCAAGTGAAGGAAGAGCTATGTTTAGCAACCCTGCAGAGTTTGAAAAGCTGTTGCTAGGTTCACAGTTTCAGAAATTACAGTAGAAGTGTACACAGTAAATCTTAATACACATGGGCTTGCGAGCAAATCCCTGCAGTTGCTGAAGAATTTAATTTTAAATTGCCATTGGTTTCTTCTCTTTCTACCTTGCTTCTTGGTGCTGTTGAATGAGTTGCTCTGATACCACAGACAGGTTTTCTGGACTGGGTTCATAATCAGACACCCAGACACTTGGAAAGAATGGTTTATTTGTTGGTAGGGTCAACCGAGAACTTAGCATTTGATTTTTGGGGACCTGTGACCTTTATAGTTCCAACGAGAATCAGCCGTGCAATCTCTTCTACTTACACTGCACTTGGCTTCGAAATATGGATCTGTTCTGGCATATTTCTCGATCGGCCAGTACCAGGATCTCGCCCAACGCATCTGGTCTTCAGCCACCCGAGCACTTGGTGGAGGAGAGAAGCCTGTCCTAAAGCATTCATTCTTGACATTAAGCCTCCTTTATGGGATCCAGAGACCTCTGGAGTCCTCTCAAGACGTTGATGGAGAGTGTGACCCATTTTATTTCATTAGTACTGTGTGTTGTTTCAGGGCTTTAGAGTTCAACAGAAGACTTGCCATGCTTAAAGGAATGAGGTTTGCTTTCCAGATCTCGCACAACATGGAATCCATTGGCATTTTTTTTTTTCCAAATCTGAAGCCGCAATAAGTGGCTTAGAATTCTCCTGTTGTCTTCCTCCATCTTTCCAGATAAAGGGCTGCTAGTCATTCAGTGCGCCCTTCCTCAACTCCTTTATACATTTTTTAAAAAAAGGTGGAAATGAAATTTGATTATGCACATCATCAAACCCAGTCCGTTAAGGCCAATTTAAATGTATTGCCTAGTGGTTAGAAGAAGACAGAATCCTTTGGGGTGCTGCAGTTCTTCTTGAGTAGAGGTTATGCATGTTGATTGACCACCTTCTCTCTTCTGTCTGTCAAACTTCCAGGGAAAAGGAGCTAAGGCCCGCATTGCTTTTCCACATCTTCCGGGCTGCTCTTTTGTTGAGTTCAGCCTCGTTTTTTGCTGATCGGCTGCAGTGTCTGCTCTGTTGCAGCCTAAGGTTGTGTTTTCAGGGTTGCCCGTCAGCAGAGGTAGCTTTTGAAACAAACGGAAGACGGGAGCGCCCGGCTCTTGAAGTCTTAAGATGGAGGAACCGACAATAGGCTTTCTGTTGTTGAGAAACGGAGCTGGCCTTTGGCTCCCGGGGTTTTGTGTGTGTGTGTGTGTGTGTTTTGGTTTTTCCTGGCTTTGTCTTGGAAGAGACGCTGCCGCGGAACTTGGCTGTTCGCTTGCGGCTGATACATGACACCGGCCCTGCTTAGTCAGCGGGAATCTTCGCCAGGCGGGTTGAGCTTCTGCTGGAAGGAAGGTCCCTGAGACTGTGAATTGGCTTGTGGGGTCTGGGCTCCATGCTGCGCGGGGGCAACGAGTCTCCGGGGTGATCAGTAAGAGAAAGAAACCCAGCCGGTCCCTTGATTCTGCAGATCTTGACTCTGCAGGAGAGTTGCAGGAGAGTGAATGATGACAGGCAGCAGGTCGTAGGAAGGGACCCTAACTTCTTGGTTTTCTGGTGGATTGGGCCCGTGTCGGAGGCCCACTTAGGAAGGCAAACAGAAGTCCTGTTGAATGGGTTCCTTTGTGTGTAGGTGTCTACGATTTCCTAAGGCCCTGCTCCCTCCTTGGGTGTCTCATTCAAAGGCTAAGGCAGGGCCGGATCCATTTCTTTTTTTAAAAAATGACAGCCGGTGCCTCCTGCTTTTTGGCGTTGAATGCATTTTAAATAACACTGTGTGGCTCGCTTTGATCACGTGTTACGGTAAGGGCATGTCATGGCATGGGGAGGTAACTGCGACCATGCTACTCATGTCCACAGCTTTTGCAGCGGTTTTGTTTTGAATAAGTTTGCAAACCTTGCCTTTTGTTGTTACTCTCCTTTGCACCCTTTCCTTCCCCTAAAAAACTCGGGGTCCTGTACTGTGTGTTCCGACCCCTTTTTTATTCTCATCACACCCCTGTTAGGTAGGCCAACTAAGAAGCAGCGATGGGCCAAAGGCCCCCAGAAAGCTTTAGGGCAGCAAGAGGGAGGGTCAAACGACCCTTTCCTCAATCCAGCATTTAATCTTATTTGAAAACCGTGTTGGCCTTGGGATCTCTGAGGGGTTGAGGTTTTTGGCCGTGGAGCCACAGGTTGGGGGTTCGATTTCCATATTTGCTCCGGTTTTTACTGGAGACAAACTTCTCTCTCTCTCTCTCTCTCTCTCTCTCTCTTTAAAAATAGATGATCCTTCTTTTACTTCGTGGGTCTTGGCTCCCAGCTTTGCTATCGCTTCTGGTTAGCTCATGCGCGTCACGGGCCCTCCTGTGAAATGAAAACCACAAACTTCGCTGGCACTGTGGGGAGCGCATTGCAGTGAATGTAGCACAAGTTTCCAGGAGACTGTTGTTAGCTTCTCCAGTGATGAAATGGTATAGAAATGTTGTTTTCCTTGCCCGGGAATGTCAAAACCTCTGCCATGCGTGAGAGCTTTTTCATGGCAGCAGAGCTACTGAGCTCATGTAGGAAGCCGCCCATGGTCTGTCCTCAACTCAGGAAAACCTTGCATTCCTCAAACAGTTTTGGGGTGTGTGTGTTATCCCAAACAGTAGAAATCCGTTGGTGAGATTAAAGGGACATTCCCAAACACGCATGCAGAAATAAATTGGTGTTTGCCCAGAAGTCCCATTGAGTTGGACATTTTCTATAGGAAGCCCATGTTCTGGATTGCAGCCTTACAGGAGTGAGTTTCCAGCAATTGACTGGCTTTGCAAATTATTGGTGGCCGGGGGTGGGGGTGGGGGGGCAGGAGCTTCTCACGCTTCACCTTGCCTTTCTATTCCCTCTGTTTCATCATCTCCATTTAATGCATCCTCTTTTGACTGCCTTTTGGTTTCTGGGTACTTAATTTACCGACCTTGGAAAGATGGAAGGTGAACCCACTGGGATTGAACTCGGGTCGTGAGCTTGACGACCATTGGGTGAGAAACCGTTCAGGTCCCATTGAGCGCTCCCTTTATCAAGGAAACGAACAAGGCGGTCGCTAGAGGAAATCTTTTCTCATACCCAAAGACTTTCCTTTGCAGACTCTTGGGGGAATCTGTGAGTTTTGAGTTCCTGTTTGTACTGATGTCCCTGGACCTGGTAGCCTGTGTGCTGTGTGTGTCCCCCTTCGCCCGCCACTTTGTCTGGCAAGCCTTGGGCTGCCTTGTAAATCCATCCATCGATCCGTCTACCTATATACTGCCTTTCCTTAAAGAGTGTCCTCGGAGAGGTTTGCCGTAGAGCAAAACAGAAAATGACAATAAGACACGCCTATGGAGGAAGCATCGGAACATAACGACCTTCTATCCAGAATCAATCAACGCATGAGCAGAGAAGTAGATCAACAATTACAAAACAATTAATTAATGATTTCGTGACTAACTTTAAGAAGACACTTCCTTTTGGTCCTGGACTCAGAGATAGGGTTTTCAGATGCCACCTGCCACGGCCTCCCACGTGTTACTGCCTTTCATCTTCCTATCCTTGAAAGCCGGGGTGATATGTTTCGCCTTGGGGCTACTGCATATAATTACATGGTAGGTTTATTTCTTTATTTTTATTTTGTTCTCTGCATGGCCTTTTTTTTTTTTTTTTTTTTGGAGAGTCAGCAAATGACATTCGTTATCCTTTAAGCAGATTTTTCTCTTCATTTAAGAAGGGCTCCCTGTGACAGAAGCTTGGTGAACTCCAGATTAATTCCGTTTTCATCTTCTGAACATCACGAACAAGGACCTTTAAGGGTGTCAGGAGGTCTGAGCCTTGACAGGTTGTGCTGAGGGGTGCCTTTTGCTTGGGACTTCCATGAAAACAGGAAGCCTACTCATGCTATACTCATTCCTCAACACTGGCTTCGGACAGTACAGGGAGATGTGAAGAAAGGTCTGGAATGGGTTGTGCATTTCCTAAATGTGGACATAAGAGCCCAGTCTGGACGTCTGCAGTTCCATTTTTCATTTTCACCCATTTTAGGAAACCCAGAGGGTAGGGGACTTAAAAGTTTGCAGCTGTCCTGTTTTGTCCAGGACTAGAGATGGACATGAACCATCAGTTTGGCGGTTCGTGCCGGTTCATTTATTGGCCGAACAGCTGTTTGGTGCTCCAAAGCCCCGCCTCCACAGGTGGGCGCCCACTCGGAGGCAGCAGTCTGACTTCCTTGCCCCACCTCCTCTGAGTGGGCGCCCACCAGAAGAGGCGGGGCTTTGAAGCGCCGAACACCTGTTCGGCCGTTAAACGAACTGGTACGAATCGCCGAACTGGCAGTTCGTGCCCATCTCTACCAGGGGCAGAACCTCAAGAGCTGACTGGACAGCTCAGTAAGTTGGAGCAGCCAGATGCAGAGCCAGGGTTTGGAAGATGGATTTCCCAGCGCACCTCCACGTAGAGAAGGACCAGCCAGTGTGAATCTTGAGCAAGCTTCCTTAGAAGAAGGCCGTGATAAACCACCTCTGTACCTAAGAAACGGTGGAAAGGCATGTGGCTGTTGTTGTTAGAACCTGAAAGGCAAAGGAGGAGGTCAGACGGAGCAAGCTGCTCCAGTTGTTGAGTTTTACACACATACACACAACATCCCTCACCATGGGCAGCATTGGCTAGGGCTGGCAAGACTTGGCTGGAGCTGACGGGAGTCCCAGATGGGGGCCACCGTGGCCCACTTCTCATTGAACTAAAGTAAAAAAAAAAAAAACCAGCCAGGGCACGTCTAGAAGGAGATACACAGAATTATTCTTGTTTGGGGCAGGGAGATGGGATCCCATCAATAAACTGTGTTTTCGACATCATTCATTGGGGGGGGGGGGTGTAAAATTAGAAAACATGACACACAGGCCTTTATTAATAACATCTTAGAATGGGAACGACAAGCATATTTGATCCATTCCCATTGTTCTGTTGCATGCCATCTGTTCCCTACACCCACAGTGGCAGAGGATGAATAATCTGAAAAATTGTCATGGGGGTGTGTGTGTCAGGGTGTTTAGGACTGGATTGTGTTCTTTCTGATCACCTAGAACTGCAGATTCCACACACACACACACACACACACACACACCAATTTCTGTTGTGTTTAAATTTTATTGTACTTTAAAACAGCTTAGTTTTAAGCCAAAAAAATAGTGATTTTTTTTATATACGGGATGTTCCTGATGTTGTAGATTGGATAAGGGGTGTCAAGGCAGGAAAGCAGGAATTCGCAGGAGCTGGGAGAGAAATGGGTTCTCCCACAAGTAGAACTTGGGGGGCACATATCTGGGCCAATTATACCCTTTGGAACCAACGGGGGTGGACAAGGGCTGTGACTCATAAACCTTTTTCGTTCATAAATTCTGGCAGCAGTGTTAAGATGTGGACATGTACTTTCCTGTTTTCTCTGAACTTCATTGTGATCTTCGTAGTAGCTGGGAGAAAAGGGGTTTCTTCTTCTTCTCAGAAACAATAAGTTGTTGCCAGCGATCCCTATGGTAAGGCAAAATATTTGAGAGTACTTTAATCCTGAGTGGACAATTGAGAGCCATTAACCTTACAGAAGACCTGCTCCTCACTTGTTGACATGATCTCTGTTGTTGGTTCTATTCCTCATGGGAGGTGTCTCTCTGTGATGAGGAACCGCCGGCACTTCCAAATTTTCCATTCCGCTACTGGGTGACCGTTCGGGATTCCGGGCCACCCAAAACACCTCGAGAGAAACATTATACATCATTTAGTTCTACGAATTAAATATATCTGCAGGGACTGTGCTAATTAGCGCAAAAGAACCAACAGGCCGAAAGAACCAAAGAATGTTCAAAAAGGGGAGATACCCCCAAGAGAAAAACACATGCTTTTAATGGCATATCTTCTAAAGCCTCTCTGTGCTTTTGTTTGTTTTGCTTAAAAAAAAAAAAAGATTCAGGATCTCAGAAACTCTTAAAATATTGTCAACCTTCAAATAATTTTCTAAGGATGTAATAAAACGACTCTTTCTTTTACCCTTGCACGGCTGGTGGCAACCACAAGTAGAAACAAATGGTTCTCCAATGAAGCTCAGAGGCAGATCCTCAAAACCATGATTAAAATTGGCCTCCATGTAGATTTTTCTTTCTTCCCCCCTCCCGTCTGTTGAGAAGGAGGGGATATTTTGGGTTTAGATATTTGGCTGCAGATTTTCCCCCTTTTCAGCTGGAAATGAGAACTGGAACAACAGTGTAGAAGTTTGTGGCTTAAAACGTGTTTATCGGAGGGTTTGTCAGGTTTTTTAACTCATTCGCTTTCGGTGATTTCTAAAAATATGCAAAAAATTGAGACTTTCGTGGGTGCAAAAAAGGTGGACTTATACGAAAAGACTATGCCTGGCAAGTAAAATGACCAGCACACCACCAGCTGTGCTGGCCAGGAATTCTGGGAGTTGTAGTCCAAGACCATCTGGGGACCCGAGGTTGGGAAGCATGTTATAGAGTCTCTATCCCCCTGTGTTGTATTAACATGCAGCTGTGACTGTACCCTGTTTGATTATAGCTTTGTTCTTTGGATGGCTACCAGAAAATTCATAATAATATAATAATCTTAGAATTGCAGATCTGGAAGGGACTCTATGGATCATCGAGTCCGGCCCTTGGGAAGGAAGGAAGCACAGTGGAGAAACAAACTCCCAGCTTTATCTAATTGATTGAATTGGATAGATTTGGAAGTGAGGAAGGCCCGGTTGTTTTGAGAGGGTAGATTAAACGTTGGGTTTTATAAAATAAACGTGACGTGTGTTTATTTTGCATCTCTCATCAGCCCTTCCCCTTACCCAGCAGGTGCTTCAGAAGCTTCTAGTTTTTAATGCTCTTTTTGTGGGGTGTTAACATTTTGATTTCACAATTCTTGGTTCTCTCAATTTCAGGAATAGGAGGATTGCAAGACTTCGTCTTGAAGTCAGCCACACTGTCTTCGTCTCCAGCTTGCCCGCCCTTTAATCCGCTCAACTTCGAAGCCACCCCAATAGTCCGCGTGGCTGTCGAGCCCAAACACCCAAGTAAGAGCCTTCCGTTCCTTGAACCGACAATAACGGGGATTCCTGCGTTCTTCAAACGCCAGTTGGCTTTTGAACCAATCGGAAGGGGGGAGAAAGTGGCTGAACTTTCGCTGATGGAAGGACTGACTCTGCCGATAATCTCGCTCCTGCCGTTGTGGCTTCATGAGTTCGGAGAGAACCGTGGCTGCTCAAATCGGTTTTTAAAAATCCCAAAGATTTTTTTTAGCAATGATTGTGTTGTGTGTTTGCATACTTCAATGTAAAGGCTAATGAAAAACAACAGTCTTCCAGGCTTTCCCTGTTTTAAATTTTTTTTTTTAAATTCCCAGGCTAAAAGCTTTCATTCCAGATTTTTTATTCTCTTCTGGATTTTGTGCATATGCTGCTTCGAAACCAAGTCCTTCATAACTGCTGGAGAGCTCCAGGGTTTAGGCATCTGGCTGCAGAGCCAGAGGGTTGGGAGTTCGAAACCACCCCCACCACCCCCACGGTACTTCCTTGACAGGAGCTGAACTCCATGATCCAGAGGGTCCCTTTCCAGCTTGGCAGTTTATTATATTTGAAAGCACCTTTCTCCTTCTAGGTGAGATGCCTCAGTTGGTCAAAGGCATGAAGCTTTTAAACCAAGCCGATCCGTGCGTGCACGTTTTGATCCAGGAGACAGGGGAGCATGTGATCATCACTGCAGGGGAAGTCCATCTGCAACGCTGTTTGGATGACTTGAAAGAGAGGTTGGTAACGGTGGGGGGGACACCACGGGGGGCGGACAGGAAGGAGCAGAAGGGGGGAACATGAGAACTCGTTGCAGATCTTCATTCATTCATGGAGTCGGGAAACGTCACTCTTACCAGGCTCAACAGGCCTCAGTTTTCGCCCTGCTTGCTTCCTCTCCAGGTTTGCCAAGATCGAAATCAGTGTCTCGAAGCCAATCGTTCCTTTCCGAGAAACCATAACGAGGCCCCCCAAAGTTGACATGGTGAACGAAGAGATCGGGAAGCAGCAGAAGGTGGCTGTCATCCATCAGAGCAAGGAGGAGCAGAATAAGATCCCCGACGGTGTGCAGGTGGATCCGGACGGGCTCGTCACGCTCTTGACGCCGAACAAATACGCCACCCTGAGCGTCCGGGCCACCCCGCTTCCGGAGGAGGTGACTCGGCTTCTCGAGAAGAACGGGGACTTAATCCGGACCATGGAGCGGATCACGTCGTCCCTTAACGAAGGGAAGAGAACCGAAGAGATGAATCAGAAGACCCTGGACCAGGTGCGGGAGTTGAAGCAGAGGCTGGAGCAACACCTGCAAGGTTGGAAGTGGCGCAATGCCGTGGAGGGGATCTGGTCCTTTGGACCCCGGAAATGTGGCCCTAACATTTTGCTGGGCAGGTGCGAGGGCTTCGAACGGTCTGTTTGGCAGTGCCTAGAAAGGACCAAGCCGGCCAAAGCAGGGGGCCTGCATTGGGACTTGGAGAACAGCATCATCAGTGGGTTCCAGTTGGCCACCCTTTCGGGCCCAATGTGCGAGGAACCCCTCATGGGCGTTTGCTTTTCCGTGGAGAAGTGGGACATGAGCAGGTTGGAAGACCTGACGTCCGCTCGCCAGCCTGATTCAGAGGAAGGGAGCGCTCGAGACGAGGCAGTGCCGGAGGAGGAACATGGCTTGGTACCTAGGAGTGATGATACAAGATCAGTTCCTGAACCGGAACTCCAGGCCGGCGAGCGAGGTAGTCTCAAAGCGTCGAGTAAGAGCAGAGGAGGGACTCTGCTCGCAGACTGTTATGGCCCTCTTTCGGGACAGCTGATCGCCACCATGAAGGAGGCGTGCCGTTACGCGATGCAGGTCAAACCACAGAGGCTGATGGCTGCCATGTACACTTGTGAAATTATGGCCACGGCAGAAGTGCTGGGTAAGAATTTAAAAGTCCACAGCGTTGCCTGTTCAAAGGAGCCTCCGTAGGGGCAGAAAGCTGACCGTGGAAATGTTTTTTACCTTTCTGGAGCTGGGGGAGGGGGAGGGAATGGGCATGGGATAGACAAAAGCCAGAGCTGGTTCAGCTCGGTGCGTTGGAGCTCCGACCGCCGAGACTGGAACTCGGAGTTCGGATCCCCAGTTTGCCTCCCAGGAGCAGGGTCAGCCGAGATCGCTCAGAACGTGTAGGGCTGATGGGGCTACGGGCCCTGGATTGTGTGCAGGCTTGAGCAAGCTGCACCGTGGCCCCCCCGAGGGCCACCAGAAGGAAAGGTTGGCAAATTGCCTCTGGCTACTTTATGCCTGGAAAACCCTGGAAGGATTGACAGAATTCAAAACCGATCTGATAGCAGTATCACTGTTACCAAGCTTTCGTAACAGTGAACAGAAATCCTTGACATTGATTTGGTTGGAGGCAAATATCTCCCTTACTCTTCCTCTCTTGCTTACACGCCAGCATCCAAGGATCCCCCTTCATTTAAAGTGCTTTTTGCTCTTTCCCAGGGCTTTCCCCACTTCCTCTTCAATCCCGTGTCTTAATTTGTCCTCCTGATTTCATGACGGTATCCCTGAACAGACTCTTTGACACCTTCTGCTAGCTGACAGGAGTCTCCCTGTCCCTCCGCAGGTCGTGTCTACGCCGTCCTGTCCAAGCGAGAAGGGCGGGTGTTGCAGGAGGAGATGAAAGAAGGGACGGACGTGTTTATTATCAAGGCGGTCCTGCCAGTAGCAGAGAGCTTTGGCTTCGCTGACGAGATCAGGAAGAGAACAAGCGGCCTGGCCAGTCCACAGCTGGTGTTCAGCCACTGGGAGGTAAAAAATTCAGCCCGCTCACATCTGTCTTGGTGTAGAATTTCTCAGAGATGCAGTGAAAAAGAAAAAGGAGAAAGGGAATAACGGAAAGGAGAGGGAGAGTTGAGATTACGGTTGTACCTTTGCTGGTTTTGTTTCCTAAGCAAAAGGGGGATGTGAGCAGCTTCATAGCTAGCTATATTTGCTTTCCTGATGCATGCTTTGGAATATTTCTGCCCTGTTCCATTGGACTTTGGGGGTTCATGCCCTGCATTGGACTGGATCAAAGGTCCCCCAAATCTAATGTTATGTTTCCAATAGCAGCCAGCCGAAAGATTGGGAGAGAAGATGACAAGCAGGGCAAAAAATGAGCCAGCCCTAATTCCAGCAAGGGCATATTGCACCACAGCTGTGACGTCAGAAAGAACAACTGTGGTAGTAATCTTCTTCCTGGACCTTTTCAGATTGTGTGTAAGAGTTCACGAGGTTGTTTCCTCTCTCACTAACTCCCTCCGTAAAGAAAACTAGCTTATCAGGGAGAAGATTACACAAGGAAGCACTTCTGTCATTGAAAAGCTAGACTTCCTCCATGCTGAGGACCACTCAGTTCTCTGCTTGGTGAAAATATTTTTCTTTTGTACGGAATATTGTTTTTCAAAGTTGGAATCTTTTGAACTGCTGAAATGGATACCACGGGTCAAGTATTATTGAGCTCTTCAGAGGCCTTTTGTAGTTTGGTGGAAAATAGGGGGTAAACTGTTCATTTTATTGCCTCTATTTCCTGTCCATTCTTCCTAAACTGTGTTTTCTTCAAACCGTGTAATTTACAATCAAGAGCTTTTGAGAGGAAGATGCTTCAAGGAATAAAAAGCAGAATAAAATTACAGCCCTTCGGTTGTTAAGTCTGCAATCTGTTCCCTATTTTCACAGACCTGTGGAAGGAAAATATAGACTTGGCGACAAAATGCTGCATGTAATTCTTGCCCTTCTGGACACCTTAAAGGTCTGGGCATGTTAACAGATTTCCCATGTACCAAACAAGCAAGTTGGCTTTTCATTCCCCACCCCCACCCCCGGAAATAGTTTGGACTTTCCCCCCTTGAATCTAATTCTGAGTCCTATTCCGACTGATGCATTCTGGGGTGCACTGAGGTCAGATCACCTCTCGATGTGACTCCCCAAACCTTGCTCCACCACCCTTGTTCCAGCTCCGGCATGTTGGCTGAGGTCTCACCTGGGAAGTGAGTCAATGGCAGAACAATGCACGGTGAAACCCATTTGACGTGATTTGAGGAAGTGTATCACTCCTTCACCCTGGAGGTATAGGACTACTGTGCCCATTATCCCCAGGCCTCAGAGCTAGCTGTGTCATTCAGCACAGATTAAGCTATCAACAGGGGCATTGCTTTCCTCAGCCCCTTGGAGCCCAGGCAGGGGAGAAACCTGAACGATTCATTGATCTGTTAATTCCCATTTAAAAGTTTGTTGCCTTGGCTGTCATTTTCTGACGCCTTTTGTTTCCAAAACAGATGGATTACAGATAGTCTTCTAATACAGAAGTGCCGTCTAAGCTGTGGCCGTGGAGAGGCAGGACTTTTGACTCATCAGGTTTCACCCCAGCAAATATTGGAAAGTCGTAAAAGGAATATAAAGTGAAAGTGGACACCCCAGAGCTAAGGCTGCTGAGCGGGAGGAGAGAACAACTTTTTTTTTCTTCCTGTACATCCAAGAGCAACCAGGGGTGGGGGTTGGAAAAACGCTCTCACTTTAACCATTTCTTTTAAACTACCAAGAATTACAGATTTACTCCATGCCGTGATGGCTGGTGATACTGGGGTGGAGCCGTGCCCTCTGAGCGACTTACGATTCTGTGCGTGCCTTTAGTTAAACCTCCAGAAACAGCAAACATTTTTTAAAAGAAGAAAGAAAAGCAGTTCTCTGTCAGATCAGGATAACGCCCGATACGTGCCTTGCATTAAATAAAATGGGTGACTCCTGTCCTACGGGATTACAAGGCAAAGATTTAGATGTCTCTGGGAGCATTTCCTCCGTGGCCTTTTGTGGCCTTTCGTCTTTCGGCAGCCTGTGATCCCCAGACTCACACCTGTCCCTTCAGCGGTAGGCCGGTAGAATTTAGAGGACAGCGCCATAAACAAGTCTCGGTTCAAATCCGGGTCCTGTAATATCAGTTCAGAAGAGCGGAAGGCTCAAAGGGAGATAATAAATATACTGCAGTGATTGTTCTTTTATGGATGTGTTAAACCAGAAGTTCCTCTCCATTCTTTTTGAATGTGCTACTTGGTTTTCCAGATCATACTTATTTAAAAAGCAGGGGTAAGGAGCTTTGAGCTTGTTTTTCCAACGCAGCTCATTTTTACAGGGGGCTGCTTGAGGTTTCCATGTTCTCCTGTTTTCTCCTTCTCGGTTCCATTAATGCGGCTCTTTGACCCGTTCCTCTTTTCTCCTAGATAATCTCAGGCGATCCTTTTTGGGTCCCCACCACCGAGGAAGAGTATCTGCACTTTGGGGAAAAGGCAGACGCAGAAAACCAGGCCCGCAAGTACATGAACGCCGTGAGGAAGCGGAAGGGGCTCTATGTAGAGGAGAAGATAGTGGAGCACGCTGAGAAGCAGAGAACTCTCAGCAGGAATAAATAACAGCCTCCCCGTGTATGTCTCGGTTAAGCGCAGGTGGATGATCCTCAGCCCCACGGATGGAAGACCAATCACTTTCAATGTACTGTTCTTGCGTCAGTTTTCACAAAGTGACTTGGCTGCATTTTAATAAAAACCTAGGCCTTTTCAAACAACACCCACACCCCGGTCCATTTTCTTGTTCCTTATTCTTGTGCACCCCAGCTTCCACTTCCTTCTGGTGGTGGCTTTCAGATCTCTGCCGCCTTCTGGAAAGCCTTTGCACGGCAGCTCATGGGCCGGGCAGGTCCTTCTTGTCCTTGCTCGTTGCAGGTGAAATCTGAGATGGTGGGATTGTAATGCAGACGCAGCTGCTGGAGAGCTCAGCGGTTTTGGCCTCTGGCTGCGGAGCCAGAGGTTGGGAGTTCGATTCCCCCACGGGGCCCCTCCTGGACAGCAGCTGGACACAGAAGACTCCCTTCCCGCTCTGCAGTTCTAGGATTATTATTATTATATTATTAGAAACTGTTGGATTAAGGCATTTAAAACATTGGAATCAAAAACATCTGTAGGGTTGCCAACAAAGGAGCCAGGGAGTTAGGAGCATCTTAATCCTGGAAGTAATGCTGTCGGAGCTAAATGGGAGGGTGTAGATGGGAACCCTGCTTTTTCCTGTTCAGGTGTGTCTTTTGGGGAGCTGGTTCCTGCCCAAAGAAAGAGGCTTTTCACAGTTGCCATACCTGTGTTCGTTAGGGTTTTACTGCACAGCAATAGAATGATCACAGATGGTTTTGAAGCAAGAATGTAAGTATGTAGTCATGAGCGTTGTGATCTTTCCCATGGAGGAAGCTGTTCCCTACATGTCAAGCTTCTGAAATGGTAGAAAGGGGGTGTGTTTTTTTACACACACACACGAAATAAAACAAATCAACACCAGTTTTTCCACAGGCACACTGAAGCATATTCATGGAGTTGAGCTAGCCATGAAGCATTTTAATGGAGATCGTTAAGACAATTATTTGACCCTCAATTGCTGGCTTTCTTTGCTCAATTTAATGCTTGATTAAAATGATCACAGGCGGTTTAAAACAAACACAAACTGCACACGGGCTTTTCATCCCTCATTTTTTCCCCCTCTCGCTTTTAATATGCAAACAACACAGCAGGATTTAAAATTGTCTGGGCTGTAAACCAGTTGCAGAGCAGCCATCCACTGGGCACCAAATCGGATGCACTGGGTGTGCTTTGTAATAAATGGAAGCGAGAGAGGAGAAAACAGCATCCAGAGCGTTGCCTCAAATCACTGGGTTCATCGCTAGACAGGTTTTGCCTGCCTTCACGTTTTAATAAGCACGAACCTTTTGCTCGACTGAAATGTGTCATTTGTTGTTCGTAGAATATAGCAGGACATTATGGAGAGGACAAGGGTGGATTGCACCATACCTGTGACTTCAGAGAAAGAGCAGCTGTGGTAGCAAAGTTCTTCCTGGACTTTCAGATTTTGTGCAAAAGTTAATGAGATTGTGCTCTCTCCCTCTAAAGAAAATATTAAAAAAAACTAGCTTATTTTCTTTAAGATAACTATCACTTATGCTGGCCTTCATTATCAGTAATATGCACAGAATACTGTATATATATAACCCCCAAATTAATAAAATGATCAGCTCTTGTGAAGCAAAGACAAGTGGTTGATGGATCTATTGATCAACAGGACGAGCTGTGTTAAGCGGCTTACAGAGGCGTGCTTTTATTGGGC
Source organism: Intellagama lesueurii (assembly GCA_037013535.1). Taxonomy (NCBI): domain Eukaryota; kingdom Metazoa; phylum Chordata; class Lepidosauria; order Squamata; family Agamidae; genus Intellagama; species Intellagama lesueurii. The sequence goes on from JBAJHW010000011.1 coordinate 2,970,103, forward strand.
ACTTAAATGGTGCCCATTATGACATACAAGGCAGTCATTGCTCCAGAAATTTTTAAAAAACATCCTTCTCTTCTGGCCTCCTCCTCTCTGATTCGATGCTGCTGCTGTAACTTTATTGTGGACATTTTGATAAGAGGACCAAGGCAGTGACAGGTCTGAGTCCCGTTTTCATGTGCTCGCTTATAAGCTGGTCTGTTCCCATTTTATTTTAAAAATCTGCATGGAAAGCCACGTGAGGACATACGTACATGTATTTATTTCATTTAGCTACATGGTATTCCTGTTTCTCTTACGAGTTCTGGATGGCATACCTCATCCTTGGCTTCACTTTATCCTAGAGGTGCATTTGGTTGGGGACACAGGAACGACCCTTCTCTGTGGCTGCTCCAGGACTGTGGAACTCCCTGCCACTGGAGGCCAGGCTGGCGCCCCTCTTTGCTCTCCTTCTGCAAGCAGGCCAAGACCTTTCTCTTCAGGCAGGCTTCCCCTGAGTGACTGGCTGCCCGGGAGGGGTTTTTAAACGGATAATTGAACCCTACTGTTTTGAATGTATTTTGGTGTTGCTTCTATTTATCGTTTTTTTAGTGTGGTGTTTATGCGATCCTTTTTAGTATTGGTCTACTTACTGTTTTTAGCTTCTAATATTGTCTTTTAATTTTGTAACCCACCTTGGGTCCTTTTTAAGAAGAAAGGCAGGGTAAAAAAATATTTGAAATGAAATAAAAGAAAACAATCCTAACAGATAGGGTCAGGCTCTGACAGAGAGAGAAGTTGCCTAAGGTTGCCCAGTGACGTACATTTGAAAACTCTATTTTCTTTTAAAATATATGCCCACCCCCTTTAACATTTGCATTCTGAAATGCGTTTTGGTTCTCTCTTTTTTCCTCCCTTGTTTTTTTTTGGGTGGCGCAAGAGAAGAAGTCTATTGATGGAAGTGTAAAATCTGATCGTTTAGTTTGGAAGGAACTCCCCCACCTTGCACCCCGAAGTTTCAAAGCCTCGCTCTGGAGCATCAGAATATGCCCCTTACAGTTTTGGAAAAGATACAACATTTGCTGTCCTGCCTAGTTTGGAACCGAGAACAGGGACTCGTACAGAGATACAGCGGGACAGACAAAGCTTCCTTGGGTGGTAAGTAAAAGTCTTTTGTTACGAGAGTGAAACATTCGTCCACTCCTCACGGGAAGGGGAGTGTTTGCACGAACAGACATTTGGGGAATTGCGTCTCTAACTTGGGAAACACCGGGGAGCTAAAAAATTTCCCCGTGGATTGTTTCTTTCTTTCTATCAAAACGGTTTCTCTGAACTCTCTGCCTCCTGACCTTTTCATTTCTGAATCAAAGCTTTTCTCGCTTGTGGAAAAGCCAAGGAGGGAGGAAAGTTCGAAAGGAGTTAAACGGACAGGGATATCCCAGCCGCCTGCCGCCCCCCAGCTTCTGCCAAAATGTACGTCATCAGTCTAACCTTTCTTTGCTCAAGGGCTTTCGGCTGCAGGCTCTCCTTGTTTGTGAAAAATTAAACAGGGACTTTTAACGAAGAGAGGGACAGAGTCCAATTTCTTAATTGCCAGCCAGACCTCGTAGGAAGGGAGCCATGCCTCTGTGTGTGTTGAAATGCCTGGCAAACGCCATGTGACATGTTCAGCTTTTCACATGCAATTTAACCGGGGACATGTGGCTTTGGTTTCCTTGCGCCTGTGCTCATTGCTCCTTTCTTTTTTCCTCATAAGCCCCTAGGAGAGGGAAGTATTGTCGTCCTGAATGGGTCATCTTGGTGTCTTCTGACAGTGTTAGATTCCAGAAAGCTTCAACCTCCCAGGACATGGTTGTGGATCTCGAAGTGATGGTTGTAGAAAAAAGGAACTGCAGAGAGAGACTCAAGAGGGAGGTGGTGAGAACTGGCTACATAAACAACTTCCAGTGCGTCCCTTAGGGCTTGAATAGAGATCAAGGCCTCTTAGTGCAGGACAGATGTTAACAGCCCAGCTTTCTCTAATGCTTTTACACAGTGATCTTTGACAGATTCTGACCTCTGCCCCAGAAACATCTCTCAGCTTTTCTCTGACAGCCGAATCCACCGGCCTAAGGCTCTTGCCCTGACCATGACATGCTAATTGAAGTAATTGACAGTTTGATAGTCCCATTCTTGGATTCACAAACCATTGCCACTTCATCTGCTATCTGTATTCTCACCCAGTCATGGAGATAAGTATACATACACGGACCATGTCTTTGCACTCCTGTAGGCGAGGAAGCGGACTTTGATCCGCCAGCGCTCACACTGCAACACAACTATTAATCTATAGAATATTTTGGTTTTTTTTTTCTTTATCCCTCCCCCCCCCTTTTTTTTCCTTTCTTTTGCCAACATTTTAATGAACAAATAAACTTTCTGCACTCCGTTCCCATCGTGCAGCTTATTCACCCCAGCTTCATGTCTCCCTCTGAAAAAGTGGATCAGCAGAGGCAGGCGTTTGGGTTTTGGAAGACTTCTGGACCACCCTCAACCCTTTTGGAGCCTTCCCGGCGTGGCCTCCAAACACCTCCATCGCAGGAAATGGGGCAGGAAGCCATCCTCTTCCGGAGTGCCTCTCGGTTTGCTGTCTCCTTTATGGAACTTCCTTTGACTGGAGACGCATCGTTGTCCAGCTGGTTTGGGGAGGGGAGATCTTCCTTTTTAATGAGAAGCTTTCCTCCCCCTCTAATTTTCAGATAGGTAGCTGTGTTAAGTCTGTTCCACCACCCACAACAACAGAAAAGCAAAGGTGTTAAGGCAAACGCTTTTCTTTCCCTGGGAGATTTTTGGGGCAGGGTCAGGTGCAAACAGATGCAATCCAGGGCTTCAGAAAGTGGATTGGGCCCAGGCACGCTCACACTTAAAGGAATTTGCTGGTCTCCAACGGACCACATTGTTTTCTTCCTGGTTTTTTTTTTTTTTCTTTTCTTTTCCCCGGCTTATAGCAGGGCTTCACCAAACAGATTGCTTTGGGATTTCTTTTTACCGGTGGCTTTGTCTCCCTCTCGGTCTGCTGCCAGCCGCTTTGTGGCGGGCGCCTTGGTGTGGGTTTTGCCAACCCAGAAGGAATAAACAGTGGGGGCAAGAAAAAAAAAACCCTTGTGGCTGAGCACGGTTTGGGATCAATTTGTTTCGACTCCTGTGCTGACTCAGAATGACTTGGAGAAGGAGAAGCGGAGAGGAGGAACACCCCAGCCTTGGCTCCGGGATGGAATTGCAGCCTTCCTTCACTCTTAACATGGGTTTTGCGCTTGTAGGGCTGGCTTCCTGCTTCTCCGGGGCCCGCCCTTTCCCTGGAGCAGACAGATCTATGGGATGATCTCATCCTATTGTCACAGTAATGTGTCTTCAGGGATGTTAACCTTGTTCACGGTGGGATGACATCATCCTTCCTCCTGTCTGTCTGTAAATTGCAGGCAGGGTATCTCTCTCGGATTTGGGCCATAAAACCTGCAGTGGCAGCTCCTACGGCCAAAGCAGCTGATACGGGAGTGTCTGTTTCATGCCTCTTGGCGCATGAAAGGTGTGCGTGTGTGTGGGGCAGTTAAATGTTTTTTGAAGATTCATTTTTGAAAGGAAAAGAGGCACACCAACGAAGATGTGAGACCCGATTATTTTGATCCTCGTGCTTCTACATTTGGGGACACTTCATTCTTCTTTTCATAGGGATATGGTGTATCTCTTTTTGCTTTTGACGTTTGCAAATCATCATCTTAGAACTACAGAGCTGGAAGGGACTGCTCTGGGTCATGGAGTCCAGCCCTTGTCAAGGAGGCACCATGGGGGAATCGAACTCCCAACCTCTGGCTCCGCAGCCAGATGCCTAAACCACTGAGTTCTCAAAGGTCTGGGAGCCCAGCTTCTCCCATTGGCTGGTTTCTGGAACTTATGGAAGTAGAAGACCTAGAAGCCAAGTTTACCCCGATGGTCGCGTTCAAATGAAAACTCTCTAGAGCAGCCATTCTCGTCCTTTTTTTGACCATGGCCATAAACACAATGTGAAAGAAATGTAGGCTGAACCAGGATTATATAAGTTGCATAGCAAACCTTACAAGCTGGTGGCTGAAGAATGGTTTTCTGTCTGTGGACCTCTTCAAATGTGCTGGGGGGGGGGGGAGAACGACAAGGGACTATATGGCCCCCCATTGCGAATGGTTGCTCTAGAATTAGCTTTATGGTCTTAGCTCAGTGGTAACTCATGTGAGTGGTGTACTGGAGACCTGTCCAGTTGGAAAAATTTAGATAGCTCATCTCTTGCTATGTCAACGTGTCATCCATGTTGACATCGAAGGCCATGTCAACGTGGATGAGCTGGTCCCACTGCTTACTATGTCATCCAGATTCCCAGGTTACGTTTGCCAGGGCTCCTTCTGCTTAAGGGCAGGGATGATAACTTTGTCATGCAGAGTTGTTCAGTGTAGCGTTGGACCCAGGGAAACGTGGGCACAGAAAATGTAAACTTTGGAGATGCTGTTCATATTGCACCATGTAGGCGATGTGCTGTTAACTTGCATCTGACTTACAGAAAAGCCCAGTGGATTTTCAAGGTCTATGAGATATTTAAGGGGTGGTTTGACCTCCAGTGGGTTTTCATGGCTGTGGGGGGGGGGGGGGGATTTGAACCCAGGTCTCTTGAGTCCCATTCGCACACGCTAACCACGACACTACACTGGCTCCCACTTCTCCATGTTTTATTACAGGACTGCTTTCAGAACTGTTGGGAGGTGAGCAAACTTTAAAAAGAAATGCATTTACGATGTGTATTTTTCAAACAACCTGCCTGGTTTAGACGGCTGCAATCTCTTCTACCTGGGGCTACCCTTGAAGACTGTTCAGAATCTGCAGCAGTATCAAATAGAGCCGCTTGCAAGAGCTGGGCTTCTTGATGGGCATAGAAGACCAACGCATCTAAACGGCCAGGCGTTCCCTGCCCCTTTTATTCCAGATCCATTTCTTTTATTGCTGGACTTTGACATCCTAGTAAAAAAGCTTCGCTACCTCCCACAAGCCAACACTCTGTCTTTCCCAACCTCTGCAGTAAATAAATTTTTTAAAAAATCAGAACAGGTCTGAAATGGAAACCAGTGCCAGTATGTTGGGTCAGCCTCTGCCCTTAAAATGGCTCAGGCATTTCTGTGCAATAGACTTGAACTGAAGAAGGGTCGACTGTTGTTCCCCAGCAAGCTTAAAAACCTACACAGAAGTCCTGGAATAAATAACCTTGCACCCTCCTTATTTCTGCCGTTTCTACTCACCTTGTGAATTTATTCCGCAGCACCTCCGCCGGCAAGAACATCCACACACGCCTAAGATGTTGCCTGATTTGTTATTCATTAAAGCAGCAGCCTCTTCCCCCACCTCAGCTTCAGGTTTTGCTGCAGACGACCCATAAAAGCAGGACAAAACAAAGTTTCTCCCATGGCTTAAACGCCTCTTCCATCAGGCCGCTGACATCTTAATGGCGTGCCTTCATATTTCACAGGCAGTATTTATCGCCTTTTCTCCTGTGCAAGAAAATTTAGCCGTTTGGGTGAACGTTTAATAAAAGATAGCTTTGTGGGTGATTTAAATGGTTCAGTTGAGAAAAAAAAACAACCTCACCCAACCATCTCTTATTTGTCACTTTTGGAATGATAGCTGAGTGGTCACTCATCCAAAGTTCAAGTATTGTACACTCTTTCTCTCATTTTTTAACTGTCTAGCAGGTTTCTGTTGAAGTTTTTGCAATGTTGTACGCTGCCTTTAGTAGGTTTGACTGGGAGAGACTTTTCTGGGCTGGGGTAACTGTCAATCTATCCATCACTAACAAATCATTCCCTCCTGCTTCTGAATTCAAAGAGAAACCCACCTCTCTGCTCAGTGCCTTTTTCTTCTCTTTAGTTTGTTAAAAGCAGTGAGTCTGTTGAAGTCTGTTACTGAAAGTCAGTCATGTTGATCAGTTTGCTGTTTGATCTTTTCAACTGTAAGTAAATGAAACCTTTTTTTTTCTTTTTTCCTACTAATGTCTCAAGGTTAGTTATTGAGACTATAAGTGCCAGTTGAAAGAAAAAGGGGGTGGACTACTCTGCAGAACTTGAAGCTATTCTGCTCTGTGACTGCCTGCACTACGGCTGCACAGGTAGAGGAATTTTGCCGACATTCAAAACTCTGCAAGAGTTTAATCTCCCCATACTCAATGGGACTTTGATTGTCCTGCTTTAAATCACAAACACTCCTGTTCTGAGCAAGAAGTAAGTTGTTGGAGGAGGTCCCTGGCTGCTTTTTCCCCCATGGGTGCATCACAGGTGCACCTGGAGTGCAAAGCCTGGATGTTTATCTGGGGGAAAACACTGTAAATATCTATTACCCAGAGCAGAACGACCCTGTAAGGATCTATTACCTCCTGGGTGTAGAAGGTGTCAGAGCTGAAAGCCGGGCAACCTGATTCACATCTTTACACACTTCAAAACCGACTGAGCGGGACTAAGGTTGCCTGTTCGCTTGCTTTTTTTCATTTCCTGCCATTTGTCCAGAAGCGGACCACTTCCCCCCCCCCCCCCCAGGTGACGAAGTCATTTCCGCCAAGAATCTCCAGCGACATCTTTCAGACAGAAAAGGATTAGAAGGAAAATAAATGCAATAAAGCGTGATCCTCTCAAATGGGTGGATGCGGGAAAAGAACGGTTTTCCCAGCAAGTTTGTGTTGTTCCAAACACCCATCCTTGCAGCAAGACATAGCATTTTTTTTGTTTTGAGTGGATCTGTCTGGAAAGGGCAACGAAGACCCCTTAGGGAGATGAAAACAGCTAGAGATGGTTTGATCGGGATCACGGCCGCTGTCTGCCTTTTGGGTCTCGGCTTGTGGAACCGAGTTGCCTACACTTTAAGAATGCACAGTATTACTACACCACTGGCTTTATCTGTGTGTCAGTTTCGCATACATAATCTTATGAAAATATGTGTGATTCAGTGACTAAGATTCCACTTAATCAGAGGATAAACTCTTGTCATCAGTGTGATGGGACAGTTCAAGCCGTAATAAGAGGCCGGATGAGACAGTGCTGTTAGCAAGCATCCCACTTCATATAAGGCTTGGGGGAAAGCTAAAGCATCATCCAAAGGGAAGCCCTGGCTGCCTTGTCTAGTGGGCGTCGGTGGCTCAACCTAGCCAGGAAGCACGGCTTTGAAGAGAAGCTGCCATAAAGGATGGAAGCCCCATTTTGATGGGGAAAGGAGAGCAGAAGTGATTTGTCAAGTGAAACCCCAAATTTAGGACACCAGGCTAGCTTTTAAAGGAACCCACTGAGATAGGATGGTGTAAGCACTGCATTTCCCAGCCACATCCTTAACCTAGAAAGGCTGTGCAGATGGGGACAGGGAACGAACACCCAGATCACGGGCTTGGGGTTTTAAATTTCCGAGCATCTCAGCAGCAAAAGCTGCCAAAAACCATTGACCTCCCGAAACTTTGCAGTGGAGTCTATATTAATTTGCAAACTTTAAACCGATACTTGTTCGCCACACTTGCTTTTTAAAAAATTTTTTATTTGTGCACTTTGTGAGTTGGGCTAAGCCTGAAAGGTGATCTGAAGTGCATGCAATGAGTTCTGTGTTATTCCCCCCCCCCAAAAAAAATATATATATATCAGAAAACAAAAACGGGGAAAGGATTTTTGAGAAATTGTATTGGGTTAGCTTAACATTTCAGCTCTCCTTCATCTTATGGATGTGTAAGCAACCACGAAGAATACCATGCTGTTTAAACTATAAAAACTTCAAAACGTACTAAAACAAACCAAAGCAGCCAAAACAAGAACACAGACCAAGCTGCCCAAATAAAGTATCTTGGTCAATAAAGAGGTTTTAGGTTGGCAGTAAAACCATTGTCATGTTGACACCAGTTGCTGCTTCATAAGGAAGATACCCCAGCCCCGTGCTGTTGCTTTACTCCAGGGAATTTTTTAAAAAAATTCGTAAGAATCACAAGGGGACTATTTTTTTTGAGGAAAAAAATCCTAGTGGCACAAGCCTTCCAGCACAAAGGCAAACGGCTTTGAGAAGCAGTGGACCGGGGCAGAGGTGTATATTTGGAAACAACTAAGCAACGTAAAGACAGGAAACGAAACATCTCACCAGAGTTGGAAAAATACTGAACAGGTAACTTGTCACTTCAGGGGGGGGGGGGTTCAATGAGGATGAACAAGTTTAAAACCCCAGCTTCTTCTGTTTTTTTAGCTTTAAGCCGCCCGTGGACAGGACAGCCTGCTGTCAAGGGACCATGAGAAGCATGAAGTGAAGCCTTCAAGTCACCCACCAACCTGGAAATGAAACCTGGAGAGCGGACCAAGCAAAGTATGTGCAGTTTTCTGGATCAAGTTGGCTCTCCATCCATCCATCCATCCATCCATCCATCCATCCATCCATCCATCCATCCTTCCTTCCTTCCTTCCTTCCTTCCTTCCTTCCTTCCTTCCTTCCTTCCTTCCTTCCTTCCTTCCTTCCTTCCTTCCTTCCTTCCTTCCTTCCTTCCTTCCTTCCTTCCTTTCTTTCTTTTCTTTCTTCCTTTCTTTTCTTTCTTTTCTTTCTTTTCTTTCTTTTCTTTCTTTTCTTTTCTTTCTTTCTTTCTTTCTTTCTTTCTTTTGTGGAGAAATAGATCTCTATCTAAATTGCAGTAATTGTTGCTTTTTCAGAGTCATTGTTTCTACATGAATTCGCAGACTCACAGCCGTGCAGGGACCAGAATCCTCACAGGGTTTTACTCCAACGTAAGCATAATGGGTTAAACTGCAGTGTCAAACTGCTGCTCATTGAGAAAGACACCCTTCACATTCCTTGACCATTGAGGGTGTGGAATTCTGGGCATTGTCGTCCAATAAAAAAAAACCTGATGAAAAGTGAAGCAAGCAAAGAATTCCTTTAGCTACTAGAATGCCTTCTCTAGAATTTTCTAGAACTCCAGCTGGTTACAGTTACTTTTTATTTTCTCAAACATCTTACTCTTCTGAATATGTTCCTGGCCCTTGCTGATCTTTAATTTGATTTTACTACTTCTTTGAGCTGCAGAGAGTTGTGGTTTAATTTTTGGATAATTTTGTTTTGTTCTCACTTCGACCGTGCGGGTTACTGTATGAGTTTTCAAGATAGGATGCTCGGCGGTTCAGCGATCAGCACAGAAGCATCAGTGGAACCCTGGGGTGGAAATGTTTTGTGTTCATCGAGCAAATAAAACGGGTATTAGAAGTCATTTGTTCTGTTTTTATAACAGATGCAAATTGCAGAGATATGCCAGCAGAGGGCATACATTTCGCATTAACTGGAGAGATACTCAAATTTTAATGACTTGACCATTAGGAGATCTGGCTTTGCTGACACCTTTGTTGTGCTACAGGATTTGTCTGGATACTTCAGGCAAAACCAGCATGTCGTGTGACATGGTTTTGGATAAATCAACCACTTAAAAAAACCTGCCAGGCTTTTAAAATGTGGGATGCAGATGAGACCACTGGAGGGCTACATTCAACAGTTCATCCCAACCTGAGTAGATGCTTATGTCTCACCACCCAAATTTCCTTCCAAGGTGAAGTTCAAAACAGAAGGCAGAACATCGACTATTGCAATGGTTCCCCACCTTGGGTCCCCAGAGGTTCTTGGACTCAAACTCCCAGAAGCCTTCACCGCTAGCTGTGCTGGCCAGGATTCCTGGGAGTTGTAGTCAAAGAATATCTGGGGACCCAAGGTTGTGGACCACTGGAACTGGACACTTATAGTAAAAAGAGATGGTCTGCAAAAAAGCAGGGAAATTCTGGGAAGGCTGAGGCAGCAGGGGAAACAGAAGACAGCAGGGAATTGATTTGGTCAACATTTACCCAAACTTTGTGTAGTTCAGGGTCGAAGGGCAGGCAGGTGGTTTGGGTGGGTTTTGCTTTGTTTTGCCCAACATGAAAAATAAAAGTGTTTTCCTTTTTCTTTTTGGTGGCGGCTGTTTGGCTTTGGCTTGTTCCAGTTTCCTTTCCTCACCCATGACCGAAGAGAGCAGAACGTTCTAGCAAAAAAAGCAAGCTGGAGCTTTCTAGGGCAGAATTGCCAAATTAAATCTGACTGTTCACGGGGAAGACGGATGGTATTAACCAGTTCAAGAACGAGTCATGTCCTTTGGCTGATGGAGAGAGATCATTTCTTGGTTGCGGCCGCCTGAATCATAAAATACCTGGATCTTAAATTGCAGCAAGCACCCCGGCCAGGGAGCCAAGTTTACTCATGGGTGGCTCACAACAACCGAGTGCCTCAGGAGTCAGGATCTTCACCAGAAGCAGCATCAATATCCTAAGTGTCCTTCCCACCAACACAAGGTAAGAGTTTGGTCTCATATGGTTTTTTTTGGTCCTTTTTCTCACCATGTTAGTTAGCCCTAGTGAGCAGAAGGATTAACAGCATGTCATCACATTTGAAATCGTTCCCAAAATACTTCTGAAAGTGTTTTTAAATACTTTTTAAAAGCTAAGTCCTGAAAGCAACAACACACATCACTCATGATAACCCGAAGTGCCTTTGTAACTATTTGCTACATTCTTGGGAAATGTAACTTAGTTACCCAAGAAGTACAAATAACATGCAAGTGTTGCACATGCTTTAACTGTTACTAGTTCCTTCCAAGAGACTTCTAACAATCTGGAAACCCCTGGTTTGAAGAAGCTAACTAAGGTTATTCTTAATATTGGTGTTGTTTGAATGTGAAAGAAATGAGGATAGTTTTGCATTCGAGAGTCAAATATGGAGCCTGCAAGCTCTCGGCCTGCTTGTGATTCTGGTTAGGTGACCGGGAATGTTATGTCTGCACCAGCCGGAATGCCATTATGCAAGACATATTTTACTGTATGCTTCAAATTTTCCCTTGACCTCAGAATGCAAGGTGAAGGAGGGCGGGAGGGTGAAATCGAAGGCTCTTCATGTGATCTAACCATAATTAGGGCCTACGGTGCCAGAAACACACTCAGCATTATAATTTCTTCCTGGCTTTGTGTTTGAAACTCCAATCATGTGCAATCTGTCCCTGTTTATATGGTGTCTTGCGCAGACTGGTCTCTCCTCTCTGGGCTGAGCCACTTGCCAGTCTCAGAGCTGCAGCAGGGCGCTGAACCGTGTTGGCACAATGTCACCACTTTGTGCCAGCCGGTGTGGTCAGGGAGCAGGGGCTGGCAGGGTTAAAAACTCAGGGACTGTTTCATCAGCAGGGATGATGAATTCACCCATTAGTGTCTGCCACCCTTCTCAGGTTTCACCATTCCCTCTGATCAAACCGCGGCTCTCCTAGCACGTTTGTGTATGTGTATGCATATGTGTGAATGTGAAAGGATATTTCTAGCCATCCCTGTCAACGGTCCCTGCTGTAATACAAACTCTTTTACACAGCTTGGTCTTGCAAGGTCAGTTAGGATCCATTAGCTTTGCAAAAGACCCACCTTGTGGAATTGGAAACTGTTGGGACTGGTTTGATTCCTTTGCAATGATGTAAGTAGGTAGGTACGTAGACAGACTGACAGACAGGTAAATAACACAGTCATATAGATTGCATCAGCACAGCTGCCTGATTTTTTCAGACTGTAGGTGTGGCTCTGGGTATTTTTATAATAAGCATCTCTGCCCTTCCAGAATTTTCCCCTTCCACTGGTTGTATCACATCATTTTACAGCAGCTCAATAGTAATAATCATGTCCCGGCAAGTCAGTTCTGACTTAGGGTGACAGTTTTCAGGGTTTCCTAGGCAGAGAATACTCAGAAGTGGTTTGCCAATCCCTTCAATGGTGGGTTTAAACTGGGAGAGGCACTGAACTTATAATTCGAAGCCAAAATATCTGGTTTCCCCTTCGTACCTGAGCAATTAGTTTTCCTAAAAGAAGCCAGCAACTCAAGGCTTTGCTTCTGTGACAGCAAATTACTTGTTCTGAACATTATAACTGGGTGGAGGAATGCACTGAATTTCTAAAACTTGACTTTTCTGAGCTTTACAAAAATCCCTTCCTTCCCTTCAATAAAGCAGGTGGGCTGCTCCTCGTTTCTCTCTTGCTCCCATCCCTGGGAATTTCCAGTTATTCCTTTGAAAGGCTAGACGGGTGGGAAGGAAGACTACAAGAACTGAAAGAGCTGCTGGAGTTATTTCAACCTCGTATGCTGCCTTCAGTAGGTTTGGGTGGGAGGGACCTTTCTGGGCTGGGGTGACTGTCAATCAACCCAGCAGTAACCAATTGTTTCTTCCCTGCCTCTGATTTCAATGAGATCCACACCTCTCTGCTTGAGTGTCCTTTCCCCTCTCTTTTCAGTCTGCTGGCACTTAGCAGTAAGAGTTAATAGGCAGTTATGCAGTCAGAGTGCAATTAGCACGTAGTCTGCAGGAGTCTGCTGGAAGCAGGCTGTGAGTCTGTTGAGGCCTGTTGCTGCGAAGCAGTCATTTTTGTACAGTATGCTGGTCTTTCTAATCTATTCAACTGTGAGTGAACGAAACCTTTTTTATTCTTTCTCTTACTAATGTTTCAGAGTGAGTTATTGAGACTGTAAGTGCCTCTTGATGAGAGGGAAAAGGGGTGGTCTGCTCTTGGAGACTTGAAACTCATTCTGCTTTGTAGCTCCCTGCACTTCTGCTGTGCAGCTAGAGTTTTTAACCAAAATTCAAAGCTCTGCAAGAAGAGCTAAGGTCATAAGGCATCATCCGGTTTCTACACAGAGGCTAACTGCAAAACCGTTTACACAAAGCAGTGCCAGCAACACACACAATCCTGTCCAACAGGATTCAATCTGCAGATATGCAAAACAGATTGGATGATCACAGAATTTTGAACAGCAGGCAGCCAAGGGGGCAGAAGAGAGCCAACCTGTCTGATGAGATAGATCCTTGTTAGGAGGCAACGGGCTGGAACCTCGTAAAACACAGCAACAACATCCAGAGGAAATAACAGGTTGCAGCTATCATAAACAATTACCTGGGACGGTGTTAACACTTGTGCCTGTAAGCAGCCGACCAAATACACCTGCGTGCTAGGAAGCTGTGGCTTGGCGATGTGTTTCCTTAATGTGGAAGGGCGTAGTAGGGCACAAGAGGGGGGAAAAAGTGAGCACGTCCATCAAACGAGTTCATCAGGTGGTGCTTTTGTGTTTGCATGACGGAAAACGCACTCAAGGCACATTTATTTAGACCCCTCAATGCCGAGGAAATGAGGAGTGAGAAGCAGCCCAGTGGGGCGAAGGGCCTCTCATTTTTGGCGGGTGCGACGCAAATCCACTCAGGCCTTTCGTCAGCACTTGACAGGTGTTCTCCCAGGTGTTGACCCAGTTTTAGAGATCCGGTTCAGCACCCTGGAGAGCTCCTATGAAGAGGCAGATGAGAGGCTGGGATGGATTCACAGCCCACTGGAAGTGGAGTCGGCACCAGACGCCAATGGAACAGCCCCTGTGGCAATGCCTTATCTGGCGGACAAAACTCCACAATGTCTTCCTTTAAGCTGCAAGCGATGAACCGCTGGTCTCGGTGCAAGTTACTGCAGACACTTCAGCAAGGGAGTCTACTCCCAAGGAGACCCTTGCTACTGTAGAAGCTTCCCCTGCAAAGGGACACTCCTTATGTGCCCACAGACCTAGACTGGGGCTTACGATGCATCTAGAGATGCCAGCACTCTCTGGGGCTGGTTCCTGCTGACTCAGCCACCTCTGACTCCAAAGCAGAGTTTCTCGTGTGGAGCGAGGGGTGGAATCCACAACCCACCCAACCTCAGGGACCCAGGATCTTCCAGGACCAACTCAGGAGATCTCTTGACCTTAGCGAGGTAGTGCTAACGGAGGATGTGTGCGGCTAGTGTCTGCTCTACCCATTACACCACACTTCCTGGTACAATGCTCAGTCAATGCGGGTTTAACATCCCCCAAACCTAGATGATTTTCAGTGTTAGATTTCCTTTGGAAAATAGGGAATCCCGCACCTTTAGGATTTTTATTTCTTTATTTTTTTGACTGGGAGGGTGACTGACAGAGAAGTACTAAGTTTGAACGAAAAAGAAAAGCATAAACCACACAAAAGGCAGAAAGCTAAAATATTTTGGTCATGTCATGAGAAGGGTAAAGGACAGATGCTTACAGCTACGCATTCAAAGAAAAATACATGGGGGAAACTGAAGGAAAGGGAAAAATGTCCAGGCTGAAGAGCCTTGGGAGGTTGATTTGGAAACCACGTGAGGAGCCATTGCATGGAAAATCAAACTGGATATGGTGATGCCCACCTTCTGCTAAGAAATAAACACCAAAAAGAGGTTGCTTTTTAAGAAGAAAAGTGGGACAAAAATATTTTAAACAAACAAATAAATAAGAGGTGTATTCCTTCCCCCCCTTTCAGATCCATTCTCGTGGACTCGGTAGCTAGGTGGTGAAAATAATTCTCCATCAGTATCTTTCTTCACAAACAGTTAGCTTCCTGGCATACCAGCACTATCATCGCTTCCTTTAAACTCATTTTATTTGCTGGTTTTATTGTTTTAATTTAGAAATTAAAGTTTATGGCCTTTTTTATGGAGGCTTACTGCTGGCAGGGAGCCTGTCGGTCAATACACTGAGTACACTTTTCAAAAAAGAAATATATATTTGTTTGAATCGTAATTTACTAGGGATACGATGCTAGCTCAAAATGTCAGTAATTCCCACATGGCGGGTTTTAATATGCCAGAAGGGAACGACAAGCCTGCTGAGAGGGAGAGAAAGGAATCCATCAGTGGATCCTGAGTGACAAAGACATACCAAGAGAGAAGGCTGCCTGATGCAAACCACTGAGCTGTTGGGAGACACCCCCCCCCCAATTTGCTGTTTCCCAGTTTCTTTCTAGAAGGCCTTGAAACGAGGCCAAGGGCTACATCATAAGGCTAGAGACCTCAGGTAACTCACCCCCTGCTCTCTAGAACTCAGACTGACACCAGATTTACAAAAATGTTAATGCAGAGGGTACAAAAGAAAACCAAGTCCCACATATATATTTAAAATATTTGCAGCAGAGGTGTGTAGATCTGGGTTTTTTGGCGCCGGCGTTAAACTGCAGTACTGCAGTCAAGCTTCTGCTTACAACCCGAGTTCGATCCTGTTGGGTTCTGGTCGCCGGCTCAGGGTTGACTCGGCCTTCCGTCCTCTCAAGGTTGGTAGCTGGGAGGCAAGTTGTTTGCATAGCTATGTCGTAAAACCATCCAGGGCGTGTTTTAGCACTATAGGGCAGTATATAAATAAAAACAGCAACAATAACGACTACCATAAGGGCTGAGGATATTTGATTATGATTGTGTTTCCTGCCTTTTCTTCAGCCAAGAAAAGCAGAATATACCTTTGCAATAAACCAGGTATACAATAAAAAGAATCACGGCGATCCTGTGCGAGATGTCTTTCCAGAAATGAGAGCAGGAAGGACCAACCAACCCCTGGGCGTGAATCCCAGTTTCAGTCCGGCCATGATGCACCTTATTGATCGGACGGCTGTTTTTTGCCTTTATCCAGGATTTTAAAGGCGAGACGTGATGTGGACATTATAGCTGCCTTTAGGGTTCTGCGTTTTTTTGTTTGTTTGTTTGTTTTGCTCGTGAATGGCCATGAAAGGTGGGATTCACCCAATAAATGATCACCTATTTTCTGGAAGGAAACACAAAGAGACGAGAGCAAAAAGAAGCAGCTGAGCAATAAGTGCTCCAGATGTTTGCCAGGCCATGCATTCCGGATTCAAATATATATTCGATTCTTATATACGTGATGCACATGAGACCTAATTATATACATGATGCACTTGGACTTAATACGTGTTTTCTTCCCTCCTTCGCTCTCCATCCTTTGTCTGCTAAAACTACAAAGACCTTCGGAAGCCCCGCCCCTCCTCCTCCCATACCATCCCAAAGTGCACGTGGCTCCCGGGGGGCGGAGTCAGGCCCCTCGTAGGAGGAGCCCCCGCTGCCCCGCCCCTCTTTGTAAGCGGCCCCGCCCTCGGTCTTCTTGAATGGGAAGCAGCGCGCAGCCTTTTCACCCTTTAAACGGGGGAAGAAAGGACGGCCCCGGGTTTCTGCGCATGCCCGGGAAAAAATAAGTAAAGAATCACCCTCGTATTTGCAGGATTTTGGGGTTTTTTTGTGTCAGGGGCCAAAGGATCTTTGCTGGTTTATAAGGGGGGAAAAAAGGCTGTCTGCGGTTGGCAGCTGGGGAAGGAGAGAGGGAGGGCCCGCCTGCACGTGTGAACGCGTTGTGCCGCCTGCGCGTTTTGCTTGGGTCGGCCGTGCAAAAAGAGAAGGCGTGTTCGCGGGACGACCTGGAAAGCTTGGCCAAAGATCTCCCCAAAGATGCCCCCCGGAGGGGAGGGCAGCGCGTAGCCCCGCTCTCTGCACATGCCCAGAGGGAATGGCTCGCCCGAGCCCTTTTCTGCGGCTGCGGAAAGAAGAAGGGGGATTAGAAGAGGTGGGGCGTTTGAGCGGGGACGGGGGGGCGAGGGGCGGCCGCCGGCAACCCCCCGGCCCGTTCTCCTCCGCGTGTGGGTCTCCCTTCTGCCCCTTTTCTCCCGTGTCGGGCGATCGTGGGGACGGTGCGCGGACGGAGAGGGAGGCGTGCGCCCCCAGTCACACCCTCCTCCCTCCTGTGAGCGCTGGTGTTGCTGTGCGGGGCATCCTGTCCTCTCCCCCCCCCCCAGACACACACACACACACACACACAATCAATGCGGGGCTGGGGTGTTTCATCTCCCTCCCTCCCCGCCCCCCCCCCCCCAAATAGCCCCGGCTCCGGGTGTCCGACGCGCCTTTGGCAGGGCAGCAAGGAGGGCTCCTCTTTCGCTCCATCTCCCCCCCCCCAAAAGGAAAGGGGTGTAAACACAACACCAGGCGTCAACACGGATCGTTTGCACGCAGATCCGGATCCGATTCGGCGGGGGAAAAAACCAAAGACCTTATTTTGAGGCTATCAGGAGTGGGGGGCGTTGGGTGGGTTCCTTTCTTTCTCTCCCCAGATCCCTTTAAATATCGAGGAATCTATATCCAATGCCTTTTCCTTCTCCACCGCACTCAACACACAGACACACGCACGCTTTCCCTGTGTGATTGGTCTCAGCACCGTAACAATAAACTGTACTGTACACAGACCCATATGTACACACAGAGAGAGAGAGAGAGAGTTGCGCCTTGGACAACAAAGAAAAGCAGTCTTGCCTTAGAGGGGCGGGCCCCGGGGGGGGGGGTCCCCGTGGCCACGCCCCTCCCTCCCGGTTCCCACCAATCGGGGGGCGCAGCGGTCCCGTCGAGGCCGGACTCCGCCCCGGGCATTGTCAGCGGCGCGGGGCTGCTCCGGCTGCGGCGCTCCTCGGCGCCCTCCCCTCCCCTCCCTCCCCTCCCCTCCCCTCGCCGCCGCCGCCTTTCCCCGGCGCTGTCTGGCTGCAGCGAAGGCTCAGACAGGGAGAAAGGAGGAGGAGAAAGCGAAGGGAGCGAAGCGAGGGACGGGAGGGGAAGGGAGGGGAAGAGGGAGGGAGGGGAGGGGAGGGGAGGGGAGAGGCAAGAAAAGCGCCGAGTGGCGGCGGGGAGGGGCTCCTTCCAGCGACGCCGCCTGCCCTCGCCTGGCGTCGGGGCCAGTCCAAAAAGGAGCGCCGAGGGGGGAGGCCGGAGGAGAGGAGAGGAACCGAGGCGGCACCGGGGCGCTCCCTCTCGGCTCTCCCGGCGCGGCGCGGGCTTCCTCCCTCCCTCCCCCCCCCCCGAGCGCCGCCGCAGCCACCCCCACCCCCCCTCCCCCCCGGCAGGCCAGGGGGGGGAGGGAGAGCGCGGAGTCGTGGCGGGAGGGGGGGGGGGAGAGAGAAGAAGAGGCCCGCCTTCTGGAGAAGCATCGCCCCCCCTCCGGAGCGCCCGGCGGGCGGAGAGGGTCTCCGCTCTTCTCCTGCCGCAGCCGAAGGGAACGGCCCGGCCCCTCCGCCGGCGAGGAGGGGAGAGAGGGAGGGAGAGGGAGAGAGGGAAGCGGGGGGGGGGGGCGCTGCCGCTGCTGCCGCCGCCGGGAGGCCGCCTCCGGGAGCCGCCGGCCGGGGTTCTGCCGGGCGCCCTCGCCCGCTGCCCCTCGGCCGGAGCGCCGTCCTTTGTGTCTGCCTTTCCCCCCCCCCCTCCCGCTTCCCGGGCGGAGGGGGGAGCGAGCGAGCGGAGGAGGAGGTGTTCCTTTTGCCTTCTCTCTCCCCCCCCCCCCCGCGCGCGCTTTCCTCGCCCTCCGCCTCTTTCCCTCCCCGCTGATCCGAAGGCAGGAGGAGGAGGAGGAGGAGGAGGAAGAAGAGGAAGAGGAAGAGGAGGAGAGCGCGATCCCGCGCACCCACCGGGACCATGCCCAGCTCCTTGTTTGCGGACATCGAGCGGCATGATGGGGGCGGCGGCGGCGGCGGCGGGGAGACCCTGGACGACCAGCGAGCCCTGCAGATCGCGCTGGACCAGCTCTCGCTGCTGGGCTTGGACCACGACGAGGCGGGCGCCCTCTTCGACCCCGAGCCGCGCAAGAAGAGCGTCAACATGACCGAATGCGTCCCGGTGCCCAGCTCGGAGCACGTCGCGGAGATCGTGGGCAGGCAAGGTGGGTGGGTGGGCGGGTGGGGATGCTGGTCGGTGGACGGCGATCGCCTGGATCTCTCCCCCTCTCTCTCTGTGTCTCCCTCCCCCTCTCGATCGCTTGGCTTTGTTATGGTCTGGAGATGCCAAGGGCGCTGTTGCCACCCACCCAGCCCTCGTCTCCGCAGCCTGGGGAGGGCGAGGGGGGCGGAGGGGGGGTGGGCAACCTAGCCGCCTGCTCGCTCGCCCGCCCGCCGCCTCCCCCGCCCCCGCCCCGCCTCTCTAGACAAAGAAAGTGTGGCGGGGACGCGCTCCGCATCCTCCCTGCCCGGCCAGATGGGGTGCGGAGGGCAACCCACGCCCACCCCCGCGCACGCCCACCCCCGCCGCTTTTCCCGAACTGGAAGGGTTTTTTTTCCCCTCTCCCCTCTTCCCCCCCCCCCCCCCAAGGGCGTGTGGCTGGCCCCGCGGACGGTGCGCCTCGCCCTCCCGTGGTTGCTGCTGCTGCCTTGGGCCGGGACGTATCCTGCCCGCAGAGACAGCCAGGCGGGGGTTCCTGGCCGGGAGGGGAGGCTGGGCTCCGAGCATCCGCAGGAGGCATCCCGAAAACAGGGGGCGGGGGGGGGGGGGGACGGGCAGCGGCCACGGCCGGGGTGCCTTTGTTCTTTGGATTGCCCGCCGTCGTGCCAGAAACGGAGAGCTGGCTTTACACCCCCCCCACTCCTCCCTGATCCCCCTCCCCTCCCCGGGAAGGTGGGGGCCACCCTTGCCCAGCCAGAAGAATCTCTAGCTCTCTCTCTCCCCCCCCCCACTCTGCCCGGGCGTTGTCTTGGGGGGGGGGGTCTCCCACGCGCCAGGCATGGCCGTGCCATCCTGCCCTCTTGGCATCCGTCGCCGGGGGGGGGGGGAGGCGGGGCAGCTGGACCCGCGTTGTTTTTCCTCTCTCTTTCTCACCCCCCCCCCACCCGCTTCATGCTCTCGGCCCCTGAGGGGACCCTGGCGAGTAACGTGTGATGCCAGGGAGGGGTGGGGGTGGGGGTGGGGGGTAGCCGCGGCTCGAGGGGAGGAGAGAGAGAGAGAGAGAGGCGTGTGTGGAAAGGTGAGGGCTGGCAGGGAGGATGCTGCTTATTTCCCCGGTGATGCTGATGACTGTGGAGTCAAGCGCAGACGTGCAAGGGCTCCGATGCTGGACGAGTGACAGCTTCCGATGGTTTTTCTTTGTGGCGGCGGCGGAGGCGGGGGGGGGGAATAGAGATGTAACGAGTTCTCCTCCCTCCCTCCCTCCGGTTTTTACCCCCCTCCCCTCCCCTCCCCTGCCTGCATCCCTCCCTCCCTCCCTTCCCTCCTCCTCCTCCCCCCCTCCTCCTCCAGGTTGTAAAATCAAAGCGCTCCGGGCAAAGACCAACACGTACATCAAGACGCCGGTCCGCGGGGAGGAACCGCTCTTCGTGGTGACCGGCCGGAAGGAGGACGTGGCCATGGCCCGGCGGGAGATCATTTCGGCGGCCGAGCACTTCTCCATGATCCGCGCCTCCCGGAACAAGAGCACGGCCTTGAACGGCGGCGGCGCCGTGCCCAGCCCGCCCAACCTGCCGGGCCAGACCACCATCCAGGTGCGGGTGCCTTACCGGGTGGTGGGCCTGGTGGTGGGGCCCAAGGGGGCCACCATCAAGCGGATCCAGCAGCAGACCCACACCTACATCGTCACGCCCAGCCGCGACAAGGAGCCCGTCTTCGAGGTGACCGGCATGCCCGAGAACGTCGACCGGGCCCGGGAGGAGATCGAGGCGCACATCGCCCTCCGCACCGGCGGCCTGGTCGAGCTCACCGACGACAACGACTTCCACGCCAACGGCACCGACGTGGGCTTCGACCTCCTCGGCTCGGGCGGCGGCGCCGGCAGCCTCTGGAGCAAGCCCACCCCGCCCCCGCCGCCCCCGCCTCCGCCGCCCCCTCCTCCTCCTCCGCCGCCCCCGCCGCCACCCCCGCTGCCCTCGTCCGCCCCGTCGGCCAGCCTCACCCCGACGCCCGGGCGCAAGCCCTTCGCCGCCTACCGCCACGACAGCGCCGGCTCGCTGGGCAGCGCCTCCCCGGAGTCCTCCTTCTACGGCGCCGGGGGAAGCAGCGGCGGCAGCGCCCGCCTGGCCGACTACAGCCCGCCCAGCCCAGCCCTCGGCTTCCCCCACCATCACCACCACCATCATCATCACCCCAACGGCGGCGGCCACCACCACCACCACCACCACAACGGCTACGGGATCGTTTACGGGAGCGGCGCTGACGCCGTCGCTTCCCCGGACTGCTGCGCCGCCGCCGCCGCCCCCGAGCTTCCCCCCTTCGAGTCGCCGCCGGGCTTCGACTTAGCGCCGGCGCCCCCTGCCGGCGGCGCGCCTCTGCTCTGGGCCCAGTTTGAGCGCGGGGGCGGCGGGGGGCAGCCCGGGGGCCAGCCCAGGTGGAGGGGGGAGCCCCGGGAATGCCAACCTGGCCTTGCTGGTGAGCGGCGGGCCCCGGCGGGCCGCCCCGACGGCCCCCCGCCTCTCCCCGCCTCTGCCCGCCGGGGTGGCGCTCCCCGGGGGCGAGCAGCACCCCCTGGCCCGACGGGTGCGGAGCGACCCCGGGGGGCGCCTGATCGCCGCCGCCGTGGCCGCCGCCGTGGCCGTGGCCTCCTCCTCCTCGCCTTCCTCCTCCTCGTCCTCCTCCTGCTCGTACCCCCTCTATGCCAACGGGCTGGGGTGCCACCTGCCCAGCTTGCCCTCCGATTCCTCGGGCTCCTCTTCCTCGTCGTCCAGCTCCTCCTCGTCATCCTCCTCGTCGTCCTGCTCCTCGTCCTCCGGCTTAAGGAGGAAAGGCAGCCGGGACTGCTCCATCTGCTTCGAGAGCGAGGTGATCGCGGCCTTGGTGCCCTGCGGCCACAACCTCTTCTGCATGGAGTGTGCCAACCGCATCTGCGAGAGGAACGAGCCCCAGTGCCCCGTCTGCCACAGCGCCGTCACCCAGGCCATCCGCATCTTCTCCTAAGCCTGGGCACCCGACCCTCGCCACACGCGACACGCCCACCCCTTGACACGCACAAGCCGGACTCCTGCTCGCCTTTCACACAGACACACACAGACACACACACACACAGAGACACGCGATGGCAGCCACCTCGCCTTTCTCTCCAGGCAGAGAGGGAGGCCTGGCGAAATCTCCCTCCTCTTGTCGGCTGCCAGCTTCTCCAGCGGGCAGCATCTGCACGTCTCAAAACCAACCATCACCTCAGAAACAATACAGAAGGAGTAACAATACATTTGGGGGGGGGGACCTGACCTTTTTTTACAGGTTGTCTCCAGTTTCCCCCAAAACCCCGCTTAAATTTGATTTTTTATAAAAAATTCGCATTGAGTGTACTGTAGTCTAGGATGGCTTAAGGGGGATGTTTGTAACATCTTAATGCATGCTATAAATATTAAGGAAAGACATTCTAGTAATAGGCTAGGTTTTTGCCGTTTATCTTAAAGCCAACTTCCAAAACACTTACTTCCTTTCTTTTCTCTCTCTCTCTCTCTCTCTATCTCTCACTCTTCCCTTCTTAACTTTCTCTTTTTCTAAATTAAAGTAGGAAATACATATGGAATTATGATGGTGTGTGGACCGTTAATATAATAGTGCTGGTAGTTTCTAGGTTGCTTACTGAGAAATAGCTATGGATGGGTTACTTTTCTTGAATGTTCTTGAAAGGGCAAAAAAAAAAAAAGTTAATAATAATAATAATAAACTTAAGGATACTGCAGCTTTATCAAAGAAAAAAAAGATGAAAAAAAGGAAACTGTAACATATCTCTTATATATATTAAAACGTTTAAAGGTTTTAAAGATAAATTGCATTAATACAGATTGAAGTATTTTATTCTTTTTTGACTTGAAAAATTATATTTCATATTGCGAAGATGTTTACAAGTATTTTAATTTAAGTTCAGTGAACTTTTTTGTAGCTGGGTTAAATCTTTTTTATTTTTTAGTATGGCCTTATGGCAAAGAACACTGTATTATTTTACTATCACACAACGGTGAATGGAATTGCAAAAAACCATAAATGTCTAATGCTTTGAACAGTATTCTCTGTTGGGATGAAGATTTTTTATAGGTTCAGAAAAAAAAATCTTTTAAATCTGCTTCACCCAGCATATTTTCTATTCAGTGATATGAAGCATATTTTATTCTATATTATTACAAAAAAAAAATTGAAAGCGTTTACGCATACATCAAAAGGAACTGTTGATGCTTTCTGACATTTCTATAAATAGAATTCAGTGGAAATTCCAAAAAAATAATAATTCTGTTGCACCACTATAGTTTAGTATTTCTATTTTAATACATTTGTTTATCACTTGTTTATGTATATGTAGGTGATATTACTTGATCTTAAATGTACTTTACTGAGCAAAGTTTAAAAACAAAGTATATTTTATTTTATGATATAGGGCCTTTAACCTCATGGTTAAATACTAATATTATATTTGCTGAGACAAGATTTGGAATTGTATCAAGAGTTTTATTTTTCTGACATTTAAAGTTCTACATAATAAAGGTAAAACTTAAGTAATGGTGCTACTTCATGTTTTTTTAAGTATTTCTATATAAATAAAATATTACAGAAAAGCATCAAGTTGTTTGGATTAGACTCTCTGTTTATGTTGACATCTTGTTAACGTGATATTAATGATTCTGACCCACTTGTGTGTTTGTGTGATGGGGGAGCATCTATTTGCTTATCATTTGGGGCAAATCCTGGGTCTGATGATTGTCCTTTGTTTCATTGCTGGGAGATCTTTGGGCTTCTATATAGATATAGATATTTTTTTGCCTCCTACAGTTCCTGGGTTGGGTCTTCTCATCAACCTCTGATGAAAGCAGGTTCTCCTGCTGCCGTTTGCCTCAGATATGATGGGTTCATGCCATCGTTCCCCCACTGCCTGACTGAAGAAGACACCACGTGTCGCATCTCTGTGTGAGTCTCTGCCCCTTCTAGCCGGGGAAATGGCTCGTGCAGAAGAGTAGCTAAGCCTGGAATCCGCCTATGATGGGGTGTGTGTGTCTCTTTTCTGAGTGTGGATCACTTCTCACGCGCTCTGCACCAGGGTTGAGGAGCACGTGACCTCTCAGTCTTGGCGGTGCTGCCTGTGGCTGATGGGATTTGTAGTCTGTTGGCCTCCCCGGAAGGCTACACATTGCCTGCTCACTCCCACAGTGCCTTACCATGGGGGTGAACCTGGGGATAGAAATGTGGCCCAGAGATCTGTCGAACCTGCCTGTCTGTGGCCTAGAGAGGGTCATTGGTCGATTCCACTCGTGGATGTTCACTTTGAGAGCCAGTGTGATTTAATACACTTAGTTAGAAATAGGGGGAAATATCCCTGTATATATCGTGTTTCTCCATCAGCAATTCCATATTGACAAAAGGCTCTTCAAGTATATAATGTTTTCCCTTCTGTTTTAAATAAGGTACCTTACATTTCCAGAACCGGTTGTTGATCTATTAAATGTACCGGTAGCTTTTAAGCTTTCTTATCTTATGTGCTTTTACGTCACGACCCAGGTGGAAATCTGGAAGGAGGCTTACTGGGGCTCCTCCTCGATGCCAACACTGGGGAGCACCTTAACCCAAGCGTTACTCCCCCCCCACCCGACCATGTCACCGGAACCATGCGGGCTTTTGCGGTTATGGGCCATCAAGTTGCCCCTACCGTAGGGCCACCCCATGAATGAAGGATCACCAAAATACCCTGTCCGCAACAGCCTCGCTCAGCTCTTGCAAGCTCAAGCCTGTGGCTTCCTTTAGGTAATCCGTCCATCTCATATTTGGCCTTCCTCTTTTCCTCCTGCCTTCAACCTTTCCCGCTAGTATTATCTTTTCCAGAGAATCCTGCCTTCTCATGATGTGCCCGAAGTAGCACAGCCTCAGTTTCCACATTTTTTCCCTCTAGATGTTTCAGGCTTGATTTGATCTAGGACCCATTTTATCTATTAGGGACATACTGCTTTTCGAGTCTGAAGGGCTGAAGATGGTACATCTGAATTCCCTCTTTATCCTGACAAGAGTCTTTCTAGGTAGGCGAGGGACAGAGATTGCACCAAGGATAACCATCAGAGGGAAATGTGCTATGCAGACAGATCCGCAGCAGATCTCGGATAAAGGACATATTTGCACTGCCATCTTCCAGCCTGTGGAACTCCCTCCCACTGGAGGCCAGACTGGCCCCATTTTTTTGCTGTCCTTCCAAAAACAGGCAAATACCTTTCTCTTCAGGCAAGCCTTCCCTCGGTGACTGGCTGTCTAGGAGACCATAAACAGGATGGTTTATATTGTGTCGCTTCTAAACCTTTTTTTTGTAGTACTTTTACCTGACACTTTTAATACAGTGTTACGAATTCTTCTTTAACACTGGAATTATTTACTGTTTTTGGCTTTTCATGTGTTCCTAATGATGTAAGAGGCCTTGGGTCCATTGTTTTAGGGAGAAAGTGCAGGGTAAAAATATTTGGAACAAAATAAAATAAATAAAACAAGCCTCAGGCATCGTGATCAGTGGCTGTGGTAAAGCTGTGGTTCCAAACGGTAACTTTTCCGTGCTCAGTTGTAGAATGATCTGGGGTCTTGTACATGCAACCTCCCAGCCACTGTCTCAGCTTTATGGATTTTGATGGCCCTTCGGGGCTCTGGGTCTAATTTGGAAACCGCAAAGGCATTTTACTTTACTGCAACAAAATTACCTACAGTCTGGAAGATGCAAACCTTCACTTCACGTCTCTTCTGCATTTCCCCCCCTCCTGTCTTCTCTGTTTGAGACCATGTCCCTTTGTTCCTTCTTGCTTGCAAGAGTGGATCAGGCCTTCCTTGGCTCAAAGCATTTTTATGAGATAAAATGTGTCTGTTAATGGGTATGTAATGAAGCTGGGTGTTTAATAAGGCTTTGGGTGAGGTTCTTTATTCCTCCTAAGGTACATTTGTAGCCCAGGGCTTCAGGGAACGCAGCAGACCAACCTTTGAGGTAGAACGTACTGGAAGGCATTTTAGTCGATTGAAAGTTTAGGGAAATCTGGCCAGTCTGGATTTTGTATATGCAGGAAAACATGATTTCAGAAACAAACAAATGGACAAAGGACCAGCCTGTGTTTATTTTGGTGTGACACATCTATGGATTCAGCGCGCATCCTCTTGGAACAGACATTTTCTTCTGGGTGGGAGAAAAGGCGGTATGTTTCCAAAACTGGCACATGCCATCTGTAATTTCTACAAGCACTTCTTGACAACCCTTTTGAAAAGAATAACCCAATTATTTTAGGGCATCTTCTTAGTCAATTCAATGTTTCCTAATGAATTAAATATTGGAAACCTATCAGAATAAAAGAAATGTCTGAATTCTGGGAAGAGGAAATTTGTGATCCTGTGACTTTTATGGTTAGTATAAAAACTATGTAGGTTTAGGTGTTCTGGCTGAGCCAAATTATGTTGGAGCAAAAGGTGTCAGCTTTGAAAGTTAGATGTGCTCTCTGTTTCTCTGTTTCCCTGCTGGCCTGTTCTTTCTATTCCGTACTGGGCAAGAAGGTCTGGCATAGGTGTCCACCTTGTTTTCGCGTCTACCTGAGTTCGGAGGGGTGTGCCTACGGCAGTCCTGGAGGTGTGCATTTCTACGTATTTGCACTACAACTCCCAGAAATCTCCAGAGAGGAAGGAGAATAATCTACGCAGCCCTGCTGGGACTGTGATAAGGCAGGGGCGGCTTGTAAACGCAGTAGCACAAATTATATTTCCCTCTTAGGGAAGTGTGTGAAAAGTCTCCCTTTGGAAACTGGCAAGCCACCCCCCCCCCCCCCCCGCTGTGTATTCTGGCTAAGTTCGTATGCCAACCCGGTGCAGTGGTAAGAGTACGGACTGGGATCAGCCTCAGGTCCTCATGTAAGGTACATGTTGTTGTTTGTTGTTTAGTCGTTAAGTCATGTCCGACTCCTCGTGACCCCATGGACCAGAGCACGCCAGGCCCTCCTGTCTTCCACTGCCTCCCAGAGTTGGGTCAAAGTCATGTTGGTCGCTTCGATGACACTGTCCAGCCATCTCGTCCTCTGTCGTCCCCTTCTCCTCTTGCCTTCACATTTTCCCAACATCAGGGTCTTTTCCAGGGAGTCTTCTCTGGTAAGGTACATGGTACCCACCAAAGGTGCCTGCGGGTTTGTTTGTTTGTTTTCCCTTGGAGGGCATGGTTGGGGGGGACAGTCCCACCCAGAATCCGTTCTTCAGGCGTTAACGTTGCACCCATCATAGTGGTAGATAGGTCACAGTTTGATGATAGATCCACCAGTTGAGAAGGTATTGTGTATGATCATAGCTTCTAAAATCCCCATAGCTGCATGCTCTCAAACTCTGGGTGGAGCAGATCCTAGTTGGTCCAGAAAGCTCTAGTTTCAATCCTTAGCCCTTTCTAATGACCAAGATCAAGGTGATGGGAAAGACCTGTCTGTGGAAGCCACTGTTTATTTGACAGAGGGAGAAATAAGTAAGAATTAAGCAAAGACGGGAAATATTAATGTTTTCGGACTACAGACCTCATAATCCCCCAACCTAGGAAGGTGGCTCATTTCCAGAGCATGGCAGAGTTTACGTTTTTGGACTACAATATCCAGAAATTGGGTGATTGTGTGAGTTACAGTCACAAGAAAGGAACTTCTCCCAGCTCTGGAAATAAAACACCTTCCCAGATTCTGAATTTTGGAGGTATCAGGTTGTTTCAACTTCCCAGTTTTCTGTTGTGTTAAGAAATGCTTCACACCCATGTTCCCTGTCTGGGCAGCCGGGATCAGCAGAGGTGGCCTGCCTGTTCTTTTACTTGCTCCTTTACTGGCTGATGGGCAGCCATTAAACAGGTGAAGCTGGGAAAGGTTGATGTTGCAACCAAAGGGGCAGGACAGGGAGGAGAGGGGGAGAGCAGGCATGAGGGAAACCGACATCCTTCGTGAATAGGAATATGTTTTTAAACATTTGTTTTAAAATGGGCTTTTCCAGGTAATGGAGCAACTGGCCAGCACCCAGCGTACTTAAGCCCGTGGGTTTTGGTCGGGTTAAGTGTCCCAAAGAACGTCGAATTTTGACCACAACGCCTGAATGATGCCTTTCTTGTCTTTTGACACGGGTGCCAAAATTAGCTCTGGAGGAGAAACCTTCCCCAGGCGTACGGCTGCCAGGGTTTAGACCAGCTCCTGTGACTGGGCTTTTCAACACCGCAGCCTCACATCGGAGGCAAGAGCAGCTTCTAGCTATGCGCTCAGCTTCTCAACGAGGAAACCCACCTCTGAGTGGTTTCTGCTCAAAAGGAGTCTTTTCAAGGCATAGCATCAGGGCCACCTGGACTAGTTTCGAGACCCTTGGTAACTCTCGGGAGGCACAGAAGAGGAGAGGAAACGGCCAGGGATGAAGGGCTCCTGTACGTTTAATTTATTATGTAGCAAATCTGACTGATCTGGCAGGTGCCTCTTGAAATGACATTTGAGCTTGGGAGGGTTAGGGTCGTGCGTGCTGGGAGATGTTGTCAAGAAAGAGAGAGAGAGAGTGAATTTTTCCAAGATGTGAACTAGGCTAGGAATGGGAGAGAGGGGAACTTGTGGACTGCAAATCCCATCATGCTTCATCATTGGCTCCCCTCTGCAGAGCTACTAGAACTTTTAACCCAACACACCATTTGGACTGATGCATTTTGTCCATTCCTTGGGATAAGCAGTACTTTGCCCCAAACCTCATTTTTTAAAAGCACAAATAAATTATGTATTTATATGATTTATTATATTTATATCTCACCATTTGTCCAAGGGTCTGAAGGCAGCATGTGTGGTTCTTCTTTACTGTGTTTTTATCACCCTGAGAACCCTGGAAGGTAGACCAGAGAGCATGACTGGCAGATATATTTTATTTTGCCAAGTCATTACCTGTCAGCTGCCCTTCTTGTTTTCTTGACTGTTTTAGATGGCTTCTCTTGTTTCGTGGCTTCTCGGTCAAAGTTGGGATTTACATTTCCCTAAACTGTGTCGTCTCATTATGATGTCTGCTTCCCTGTTTCCCAGAAAGAGGAAATGCATCACAAAGCGAGAGAAATATTCCTTCTTTTTTGTCTTCCGTAATTTTGCCGATATTTATGTGGTGCAATGTCAGAATTTGCCACTAGAGGGAACCAGAAAATTTGTCCCTTTTTCTAAACTGATCAGAAGGAAAGCAGAAGGCGTTAGCCAAGTTCAACGCAGCAAATTACTTGTTGAGTCAGAGCAGGCACAGCGATGAAAGTAACCTAGCTGCCAGGAAGTGATGGGAAATGCAATGAGTTCCTTTTACAAAGGCAATATCCTGAGCTCTGATTATAATACTTTTATACTAATGTTTGTTTGTTTTTTTTAAAAGGAATAGGAGGTTGGTATTCCGCATTACATGCACTGCTCCGGGCTCCGTTTGTGACAGTTTCGATAGAATAATCCATTTTGGAAAAAATGCTTCTTGGAAAGCGTGCACTCGGTGGCCAGAGCGAAACATAAATGTGAAAAAGAAATTGTGTAATGGTTCAGAAGGCTGTAATAAACTCATTTAGTTTCCTAGTGAAACGTAATAGCTAATTACATTTTAATTAACTCTCTTCTAGCAACAGCTGTTAGAAGGGGCCTTTTCAAGCTACATTTGTTTTTAGTGTGTTTTTTAAGATCTTCTCTGGCTGTCTCTCTTCTGCCTTTACCGCTTTCTCCTCCCTCCGTCTATTGGGAAGGATCAACAGCAAGGATGATACCTTGAAGACGGCACCCCTTGGTTACGTAGCTCCTGCTGATTACTTCTAGGAGATTCAGAAGATATTAGGAGAAAAGAATGGGCTTCGTCACGCAGTGGCTAGCTGCCTTGGGAAATGTGCCAGGAGCCTAGATGATTGTAAAGAAGACGAGCATTCCAATGGGATATGTGAGGCAGGCTTCGGGATCTCCCCGGGTTTGTTAAAAAGCAAGCAACACCACCCGAAAAAAAAACTCCACAAAATAGCCCAAAGAAGGTGGCGCATGCTTAGAAGCCACATAACGTGGCTGTTGGGAGCAAGGACTGAAAACCAGATGGGGAGAGAAAGGATTGAGAGAGATGGAAGCCCTAAATGAAAGCCCTGGACGCTGCATATTTTTGTTGCGGTGACCGGACTCCATGCCTCTGGGGTGCAGGTGGACAAATGCACAGACAGCCGCACAAACACAGCCTGGATTCACGGCCTGCAGTTTCTGTTGTGTGTTCTAGAAATGTTGCTACCCTAGTGTACGGCAAAGGAAGTTTTTTCCTTAAACTATTCGGTTGCATGTCTATTTCATAAATAGGAATTCCCCTCGCAGCCTTTTGAAGACTTGTCTGTTGGGAAGGAAATGAGGGATTGCACTAAAGGCAGCGTCTTCAGGATTTTATGGCTGTAGGCAGGACTGAGTGCATAAAGGCCATGTGTGTTAAGGGAGATTTGGGCCGTGTATGTGTCTTTATAAGGGTGGGGAAAACGCTGGCTCATTGAGGTAGGCTGTCTTAACACAATGAGATACCTTGATGAGAAATTTTACAGCCTGATAGGTTTCCCCTATAGGACTTCCCTATAGGATGCTGGAGAACAGGGTTCAAATCCCCACCCAGCCATGGAATCTCACTGGGGGAGTGGAACTGGTAAAAACACTCCTTAAATATCTCGCTTATCTTGAAAGCTCTTTTAGGGTTGCTATAAGTTGGTTCCAACTTGATGCCATAGAACACACACACAAAGGTTTCCCTGTCTCCAGCCAACAGGAAGACCAACCATTTTGCTTCCACCTCAGGAAACTTCTGGCAAACCTCTGTCCTTCTGAGAAGTGAAGAACTTCCACATCAAGCGCGGAAGGACAGGCTGATGGTTAAAAAATGTGGAAACAACCGGTTGCTTCCCATTCATAAATCAAGCTTCCCTTCTCGGATGATACAACTGCCTCAGGCATCAGATTTTGGTGGTCATGAAAGGATGCCAGAGTGTCAGCTATCTGCATAACTATCAGATGGCCTGAGTTGGAAAAAGGGGCCTTACATGCCAATATAACCAGGCTGTCTTGGGACCCTGAGCATCTTGGGTGAAGGGGTGTGATTTTCTGCATTGCCTCGGGTTGCAAAAAGTCTGGACAAGAGATGGCGGTTAGAGAGATGAGACGGAGAAGCAGATGAAACTCTTGCCATGTGGTTGTGTTGAAGAGCAGAATTTGCAACCACTGTGGTGACAATGTTGTCCTCTTCTTCTGTGGGGTGAAGCGGGAGAGTGAGCTTCCTTCCTTTACATGATTTGGCACTCAGCAGGTACAGGCAGTGCGTAGGGGTTAGAGCAGAGATGGGCAACTTGGGGAGTGGGGCTAAAGCCAATTTTTCTGACCCAGCATCTTCCAGGCACTTCTTAAGCTACCCAAAATGCAAAAATCTCAAAAACATATTTCATTTCCTTTACTTCCCTTCCCTTCCCTTTCACATCTGGTCACTCTTTTCCCCATCTTGTTCTTGATCAAGGTGTTGATATTGTGATCCTTCCACTCTTCTCTCTCTTCCTCTCTCCTCCCTTTCTTTCTTTCTTTCTTTCTTTCTTTCTTTCTTTCTTTCTTTCTTTCTTTCTTTCTTTCTTTCTTTCTTTCTTTCTTTCTTTCTTTCTTTCTTTCTTTCTTTCTTTCTTTCATCTGCTTGGGTAAAAAGGAAATCCAGATGGAAGCCGGTGTGTGACGAGACATGGCAGGACCGGCTGTCAATTTTAACCCAGTAACAACCTCTCCTGGCTGCGCTAAGCACACAGGAACAGGGAGGGCATCAATAAACATGCCACAGCACATTGGGGCGAACGCCAAAATGACATGCAACCCATTGATTTCTGAGTCTCTTGGAAGGCAAAGTTAATGGGCTGCATTTACTGCTCTTCCTTCCTTCCCACTGAACGGCAGAACTCCTGGGTTTGAAATGCCGAGCAGCTATCTACCGGGGCCTACGTTGGGAGAAACAGTGGCCTGATTCCTTTACAGGGGCTCTACAACCAGCACTGCATACACGGGGAAGTCTCTCCATTTTTCTGGAAGCATCCACGACATGCAGCGTGATTTGAAACAGAAAGAGAACCTACAATGGCAGGAAGCCCATGGAGGGGTAGAAACAATGCAGAAGGGGGGGGGAGTGTCTGGCTGTTTTCCGACAGAAGGCAAGGAACCTGTGGCCCTTCAGGTGTCAACTCCAACACTCACCACCCTAGTTCATTAGAGGATGGTAGCAGGGATCTGAGGGAGTGGCAGACCCTCTACTGCAGTTAGAAAGCCAGATTTCGGTTGAACATCAGGAAAAACTTCCTAACTGTTAGAGCAGTACGACAGTGGAACTAGTTCCCTCGGGAGTTGGTGAGTGCTCCAACCCTGGAGGCATTCAAGAACAACTTAGATAATCACCTGGCAGATGTGCTTTGATGGTATTCCTGCACTGAGCAGGAGGTTGGACTGGATGACCTTGTCGGCCCCTTCCAGCTTCACTTTTCTATGATTCTATTGAAGCATGTTCCTGGAACGCTGTTGTAAAAGATGGGGGGGGGGCTTTTGGGGAGCTCCCAAAAAGCAAAAAATAAAATGAAAACTGCCACTGCCAGAGCTGAAAGAGACACCCCTTTTTTTTTGCTTAAACAAAAGCTGGTAGGTGTGGGAGGGATGCTCTGGAGAACCTGATGGTCCATGAGTGGGTGTCACTTCACCCACTCCTGTCACAAACACTGCCTGGTGTTGGAGGACATGCTTGGCTGCTGCCAGTTGAGCAAGCAATATGAGGTTGGATAGGCAAACTCTTTCCTATTCAACACCGAACCCCACCCTCTTCCTTTTTCTGCCTCAATAGCAGCCCAGGTTCTATTGCTAGCCACAACTAGAGTAGACCCATTAAATCAATGGGATTTCCATAAGCATTGACTTACCACTGAGCAATTGCTATAACAGGCTTTTTCTCAGCAAGGGCTGGCAATACACTACTGGCGGTTAGGATTTATGTCGGGCGGTGTATAAATAATCTGATTAAAAGAGTGTCCCATATAAAAACAAAACTAAGAATGTTTAGGTTGGAATTCCACATTTTAAACCAATGGTGCCGTGCTTCCCCGTTCTGCCAGATGAACACCTAAAACTAATTGATACCTAAAAAACTACAGCAACAGATTTAATATCAGGGCAGTGGAAGTAACTTTGCTTTGTGGCTTTTAAGGGTAAAAGGAAAGGTGGGGAGGGAAACGCCCACTAAGTCTGAGAAGCAGAACTCTCTTCGTTTTTTGGCCTGCTGGAACCAAAAAATGGGGAGCCAGAGAAATGCAACCTGGTGGCAGGTATACGTCTCTTTTAACGCTTCATGAAATAAGAGTGACTTTAGTGTCCCTATGAAATTAGATCAAAGAGCTCCATTTAGTTCTGATACAGATTCTAAAGGACGGGCAGCTTCCTGTTTAAATCCACTTATACCAAGCTCAATGGAGTTCAGATGTGATACTGTAGTGTGCCTGGCATTTATCTTAATTGGAAACAACTGAGAAATGTTAATTCTCCTTTCTTTCTAGGTTCTCTCTTGGTTAGGGAAACAGAGACCCACCAGATGTGGTTGAATTCTAAGGCCCATCAGGCTGGCCAGGGGTGAAAATGTGAGAGGAGAGTGGTAGGAGCATGTGCCCCCCCCCCCCAGAGATGCTCTAGTCTTGCTCAAGTGGAAAAGGCAGCCACCGCAGAGCAAAATAAGTTTAACAATAATGAGTCATAAGAAGCCTAGAGAGAAGGGGTCATAACATTGCCCATCGGTGATCAGTAGCTAGATGGCAGACTGACCAGGAAGTGTATGATCTAACTGGTCTCTGTGGTCCACACTAAAGCAAAATAGATCGTACTTCTGTTACATTCATTCGGCAGAATCCTATTGCCAATTTAAACATCATCATCATCTTAGAACAGCAGAGCTGGAAGGGACTCTGCGGACCACTGAGTCCAGCCCCTGACAAAGAGGCACCATGCGGGAACTGAACTCCCAACCAGGTGCCTAAGCCACTGAGCTCCCTAGCAGTTCTATGTGCTCATCCAAATTCAGACACCCAAGTCTGAGCATAGCTTTCCCCCGGCGTGAGCTTTCACCCTGCCCCTCAATGCTCAGGAGCATCTTTGTCCTAAACACAGCAAGAGAAAAATCTTCTTCTTTCTTAAAAAAATAAATCAAATAATATGATTTCTTCTTAACCTCAAGATCTTGCAGAGCATAGTTCTCCATTCCTGCATTGTGAAGTGAGGTCCACCCCCTCCCCACCGGGTGTTTTATGCTCCCCACTATATCAGATTATTTAATGGCAGATGTGGCTACAGAGAAAATAAAGTTCTGGTTGGTTTTTTTTTAGACAACCTTTAATTAAGACGCTTTGTACAGCATGCGGGGCAAATAATAGGCTGCCACTTGAAAGTTGTCAGCAGGAAAAGAGGGTAGAAAGCATCTCAGAGAGACTGCCTTTATTCTTCTAATAAGAAAGTCAGTTTAGGAAGCCTTTGCCCGTGACAATAAGAGAGTCTTTTCAGGAGAGAGTCTAAATTTACTGTGCACTGGATGTTAAGCTCAATCTGCAGTATCTCCATTTTTGAACGGATTTTATGTAATCTTTTCTCTTTAGGGTGAAAATGGAGGCAATGTCTTCAAATAGGATGGTGTACATGGGGGGCAACCTGGATGGATGAAAACTCAGTTTATCCAATTATTTTTTTTACCACTGAGAACTGCAACAAATTGTTGTAGCTTGTAGGGATTCTGGCTCAAGATTCCAGTCTCTCCTTTCTCCTCCCGTCCCCCCTGTCTCCTCAAAAGCAGTATTCTGGGCATGCTGGATCCTCGCTGGGGTGCTTCTAGAGATTTTATCTGCCTTCTCTTTGGAGAAGGAAGACTGGTTCACGGATGGGCGCGGCCACATAAAATCCACTGCCAGTAGTTTCATGTGGCCGCTGTGATCACAGGGCGAGGCGTCGGTGGGTGGCAATTGTGCAGTCCAGTGGCCATCGGCTGTGCAGAAGTTCACGATACCACACATTGTGGTGGTGTAATGCAGTCTGTGGTGAGAAGGGTGCACCCATCCCTAGACGCAAATAGGTTGAAAGAAAGAGGAAGTGAAAGAAAATTGACTCCTGCTTCAGAAATATTATTCACTTCCGAACCAAGATTCTGACTGATCCGTAATTATCACCCTCAAACCTATGAATGACAGTCTTCTTTTCATGTCAGCTCATGATGTTGCATATTCTTCATTCACCCAAGAATCTGATCAGATAAGTTCAAAGTCTACATTGGAACTGCCAAGTGAAAACTCTAATTCTTGTCTCCAAGAGTAGGACTCACTTGACCCATCTAGGAAGTTATAAATATTACCAAAGAGGAGAAGAAAAACCCATTTGGTTTAAAACAAAAAGTTGTGGTGGAAGCTATACCCTCAACCCCCAACAAAGAATTTCAGATTGGTGATCAACCAATCTTACTCAAAATATGGGCAAAATGATGCACTTTTCATTCTTGCCTTAACTTCTACCACACATAAACACCACCTCATAATTCCACTAGACATTCTGTTCCCCATATAATGCTTTGCCACTGGTGTGGAAGAGCTGAAATAAGATACAAGCTTTTATAGTGGCAGTCTCTACAAATAGCAGACTTTCAGTACAACCATAATCCACGGTTACATAACTTTAACTAATGTAGTCAGTTTGATCCATGTCTTGGGAGAGAATTGTTATGTTTAATGGACTTAGTCCTGTAGAAGCAGAGGGGCTTCCTACCTCTTTATGGTGGCAAAAGGATCACCTCTTGGGATCACCTGTTGTGTTTACTTGTTGTGTTCACATTACCCCCTCCCACCTACTGTATAGGTAATTGACAGCATACCCTCTTTTGAGGTAAGTGTCCATATCCTTAGAGGGAGATCGGTTGGTGCATTATTCAGGTCTTTCTTGGTCTGAGGACACAATGTTGTCTCCATCTTCCCAGCCTCAGAGATGGTAAAGTCAGCCTTGGGCTCAACAGCTCAGGGATGGCGAAGGAGCCAACTACACTACAAATCTTGACGGCCTCCAGAAGCGATTGAGTGGGATTCATTTCTTGCTGAGACAATGTCATCTTCAAGACGTCCTGGTTGGAAAGAGGGTCAACCAGCAGAATTAGCTTGGGTCTCTCCAAGGTGCTGTTTTCACCTGCTCTTTGCACGATTGGTTTCCTATCCTTGATTTTACCTACCTTGAATGGACTTATCTCTCTTTGGTTTGACATTGCCCACTGTGACTCAACTTGATTCTACACTGAACCAGATTCTACCTGGTTGACCTTGCCTTGCTTGCATTGACTTGCTTTTGCCTATCTTAACTGGACTTCACCTGCTGTGCTTCATCTCCTTTAGATCTTACTCCGCCTCTTGAGAGCTTTCCTTTCTTCTTCCCTGAGGGGTAGGTCAGGCTGGGAGGATGTGATTGGCTCAAGGCTGTCCAGTATGTTTCCTGGCTGTGTGGAAATTTGAACCCATGTTTCCAGACTAGAGATGGGCATGAACCAGTTCATCTCAGTTTGTCCCATTTCATAAAGGTGGTAGCACAGGTCCTGCTGTTCTTTCAGCTGATCTAGCCACTCACCTGGCCCAGCTTGCTTGCTTTTCCCACCTCCTCGGTTGATCTCCCAGTCACGAGCAGGAGCACAGGCTTCTCTGCCCCGCCCTTTTCTCTGAGTGGCACATCAGCCAAGAGGGCGGGGCAAAGAAGCCTGAGCTGTTGCCGGGACTGGAAGATCAGTTGAGGAGGTGCAGGAAGCTACCACTCCGGGCCTGGTGAGTGGCTGGTTGAGGCGAGGGAGGGGAGCAGCACCACCTGTGCTGCCACCTTGACAAACTGGGACGAACCAGGACGAACCGGTTCATGCCCATCTCTACTCCAGACCCTAGCCCGACACTTTTACTGCACTGGCTGCAGCTGCCTTGCCTTGCAATAGAAGTTTTGCTTACCTTCTTCCTAAGGACTACTGTAGAAAAGCAGATTTAGTGTCTGCTGTTGGGAAAAATCCACCCCTGGGGAGCCACCTGAGTCTCATTCCTTCCCCCCCTCCTTCCTTCTGGCAGCAGAACCAATTTGTCATGAAATCTTTTATCTGAACGGAAGATCTGAGCAAGACACTTGCCCTGGCACTCAGGTTATAGTGTGTAATTTGTATCCCATGCAACCTGCAGCACGAATAACGAGCACTTTATTAGCTTTTTTATCTCAGCGGACTGCTCTCTTAGAGCAGAAAATGGATGCCGTTTCTTTCCAGGAACTGAAAACAGTTACGTGATAGAAATAAATGTTGATCGCGATCTGGGTGCTCCATCTTTGAGCATGTTTTTTTTTTTTTAATGGTGTTGGCTCAAATTTTTTGAATAACAGCAAGACAAAAACCATCCCATGGTTAGCCAGCTTTGCAAACGTGAGCCCTCTTTTTGACTAGTCACCGAGGTCAATGGTTGCCAGGTCCACAACCACCACTTCTTGGAGATTCCGAGGCCAAAACCTGAAAGCAGTGGGTGGATCCTGGGATGTCATAGGTGCCAGGCAGGCGAAGATGGGGAGCTGGGAGAGAATTGCTTCTGGGTCACAGGAAGATTGAGGAGACTGGGGTGAGAGGAATCTAAGTGAATGGGCCCAGGACGGGTGCAAAACAGATAATATGGTAACCCACAATCAGGGGAGAGGTGGAAAAGTCATTTCTCAGCAGATGGATGGCAGCAAATTCAGTTCAGTCCCATAGTCACCAAAAACAAAGATGGAGAGTCTAAGAAGCATCATCAACCGGGGACTCAACGACAAGGGTCAGGAGGCACAGTAAGCAAGATCTGAACCAGAAAAGACATTTCCTCGAGCTGGGCTCCTTGAGTCCTATCTTGTAGGCAGTGGTCAGCTGGTAGGGGAGCTCAGCTGCAGGATTTGGCCTGCTGGTCTCCCTGGGAAGGAGATCTTTCTCACAAAGAGGACCCTACTCCTGAGGAAACCTCTTCTGCCAAGACGTCTTTCTTGCAGAGCCTCTGTTCAGGTCATGCCTTCAACTTGTGGGATTCCTGAGGACTGGGAGAGGGTCTCGCTCCTCTCTTCAGACACAGCCCCATTGCGGCCTTTGAGGGTCCAGGGTTGGGCACAGAGAAGCCATTATCCAGGAGCTAAACTTCCTCTGTAGTTAGAGGGTCTTTGGGATGTAGCAATTCCTTACCCATGTCAGTTTGACAGTTTCTTCCCATTGTCTTTCGAAGACTCATTGGGTGAAGCCTTAATCACACACCAAACAATCACTCACTTAATGTGATTTAGTAGATGTCTACAAGGCATCTACTAAATTTCTTCAAGTGAACTGGTAACTTCACATCTGTAAGAACTCATTTTTCTCAGACATCCCGAATCCAGAACCACTCCAAGGTAGATCTTCATCTCAGTTGCAGTATGCCCTTTGAAGCGTGCTTGGTTTGTTTTTTAAATGTTTAATTCAGATATAAATATGTATCTGTACATTTGATATACAAATGAGATTGGGTAGCTTTGATGGGATGGCAAGCTTCCCCTTTAAAACAGTATGTGAAAAAATACTCTTAGATGTAAAATTGATGAGGTGAGCAGGATGAGACATACCTGGGGGGAATTCTTGAGGAATATTCCCCGTAATTTTCTTTTTCCAGTGGAGAAACTTGAAACGGAGATGGATCCAGATGCAACATCATGGCTGAGTGACCATCCAGATGTGTTCGGTGGGTAGATTTTATTTTTCGCCCTATGTGAGGCTGCTTTGGGAGATGGGAGAGCAACCTTAAGCCTTTTGAGATAGGGAAAAGTGGTGGTCCATCTCCGTTGGCAGATGGAGCAACCAGGGGAAGTTTCCACCTCAAAGCCCCATTCAGATGGTTCAGGTTAAAGCCTCTCATTCTGCAGTGGGAAAGCTTGGGCCACAGCTAGGCATTCCACGTGCAAATCCACTCCATGTTACGAATTCCAATGGTACGATTTGAAGCTAGGATGAGAAGGGTTATTCTGCTGCTCCTACAAGGAGGTAGAAATCTTGACTGAACAGTTAGAAATCATGAGGACGAGGTTGGGGAGACCGATTGCAAAGATGTGGTAAATTTCAGTCTGGCGCTATCCAAAGTTCTGAACCCTGTTATATACAATAGCTTCAGCTCCTTGTAAAGTTCAGACTCAACCCTGGAGCCCATGCGGACTTATCATCCTCACTGTGTAGTATGGCACCTCTTTTTTGCTTAGTCCCAGGCCAACTGGATCTTATTATTGTGTGTTGTGTAAATTGTGGTAACCATGCAAATTCCTTCCCCCACAACTACTGTCTTCAACTTCTTCCCTTATCTGCAATACATAATGCAACAATAGACAGGAATATTCTATTGTTCTCAGTAGAATTCTATGGATTCTCTTGTTTGACAAGGAAAATGAGCTACCTTGAAAGGTGGTGGGTGGACTCTCCTTCAATGGAAATTTTCAAACAGTGATGGCTGTTTGTCAGAGATGTCTGATTTTTCTGGGCTTTGGACTTAATGACCCTTGGGGTCTTTTCCAACTCTACGTTTCTATGATGGTATGAATAAGGAACAGCACACAAGGTTTTGGTCCCTGGTGGAGTTGCTGGTGGATGTACAAATAATAGCAAATTCTCAGATGTTTGGTGGAACATGTGAGAACATAGCAGGACTTATTGTGTACTCATGGGAGCATCTCTCTTGACGTCAAAGCTTGAGAAGTTAACAAAGGACCAATTCCTGTAAATGTGTCTTCATCTGGTGACAGATGAGTTTCTTTGAAAACAACAAGAACCCTAAACCTGCAAATGTGTTGTGCTTTGATTTAAAAAATCCCAACTATTCTTAAAGAAAATCTCAGACTTCTTTGTTTCCCTGACAACTGGTGTTGGATCTTCCAGGATGTCAAGGACCGGTGTTTAACAACTAACACAGCCACAGCTTGCTTGTAGTACTGTGGCCATTGGGGGAAGGCCCACAGTCTTCCCAGGCGTATAAAAATGTGTACCAAATTTGTTGCTCTTTTCCGTTTAAACTACCTCGACTTGACAAGAGAACTCGGTTAAAATTTTTGGTAGTCTGACAAGTATTGTTCTCTCCAGAGAAGAGGGCCAGATAACACATACTATTTTTTTTCTTCTCATCGAGGTCTCCGTAATTTGTGCAAACTGCCTCTGAACAAAACTGACATCCTTTCCTGTGGAGAAACAACAGATGCAGGCAGTGAGCAAAAAGATGACTGGTCGTAAACACATGAAGCAAAAAGGCACACACCCTGATCTAGAGACGGTTCGGTGGTTCATGCTGGTTTGTTTATCGGCCCTTCCAAGCCCCCCTCCTCCAGTAGGTGGCCCCTCAGAGGCAGCCGCCTGGCTTCCCTGCCCTGCCTCCTCTGGGTGTTGCCTCTGAGGGGACGCCTGCCAGAGGAGGCAGGGCACTGAAACGTCAAACACCTGTTGGGCTGATAAACAAACTGGCACAAACTTCTGAACTGGCGGTTTGTGCCCATTTCTAGTCTGATCCTTACAACTGCATGAAAAAAGTAGTAGCCCTAATCACGTTGTGCAGTTTGCATGATCTTGCACTGAACATTAATTATGAGATTTCCAACCTTTGCAAAATATTTTTATCTTCATTCTTCTCTTTTGCCTGATTTGCCGTAAAGCCTTATTGACACATTTTTTATGTTAATTTGCATCAGAAACTATTCTCATAGTCGTCTCTTACATTATTTGTATTTAAAGCATTATTTGCACATCCTTGCTTAATCTGCAAAAATATGTATATTCTCATCCTCATCTCTTGTGTTATTTATAGTAAAGCATTATTTGCCCAGTGCTGCTTGCAATGCGTGTTCTGTGCATGCATGGAAAGCTCCCAAGTCAGCATCCCTGAGAATGATTTGCATTTTTAAACCCCTGTTTTCTCAAAGTGCTTTTACAGGTGAGGGTGTCAGAGGACTGCTGGTTTCGGTCTCTGGCTGTGGAGCCAGAGGCTGGGAGTTTGATTCCCCCACTGTGTGCCTCCTGGGACAGTCTGGGTGGCCTTGGGCCAGCTGCACAGTCCCAAGGTGCCCCTAGAGGAAGGGGATGGTAACACACCTCTGAGTACTCTCTACCTGGAAAACTCTGAAAAGGACCACCCTATGTCAGAATTAGCTAATTGGATAGCTCAGTGGTTTAGGTCTCTGGCTGTGGAGCTAGAGGTTGGGGCTTCAATTCCCCACTGTGCCTCCTGGGAGAAGAGCCAGCCTGTGTAGCCTTGGGCAAGCTGCACAGTCCCAGGGCACCCCCAGAAGAAGGGAAGGGTGAACCACTATTGAATACTCTCTACCTGGAAAACCCTGAAAACTGATGATTCTAAAGCTGTAAACCCGAAAGGCAAAGCATGAGATCTCTCATAGGCCCACCGCCATTTCTTTCAAGAGGTCTGGCAGCAATCTGAGAATTATTTATTACCACGCACAGAACGAACTAGAGGTTATGGGGGCAAAGGCAGAATATGTGTCCTGGCAGCCAGTTTCCAAGTAACTGACAATTTAGCACAAGCTGGAGAAGTAATTGTGAAGGTACCATTTGCAAGCAATGCAGAGAAATCTGAAAATTGCAACCCCCATCTGTTCAGACACCCCTTTGTTGTTTCTTATCAGCCCTTACTTAAGACTGCTGGTTGTCTGCCTACGAGAAGGGAAGGATAAATAGGAAGGTTAATAACAAATGTTGTGTCTCCTCCTTCGCGCCTGAGCAGGGCTTGGAGCAGTGGAAAACACTGACTGCAGTGTGAAATGAGGGTCGTTGTTAAGCAAGGTGGAGAGAAATTGGTTTTCTTTAATTAGAAGTGTGTGGGAGGTTCCGCACTTGGCAGGCATTGGTGTCTATCATATTTTCCTCATGGATATGTATTTCTTTGTGCGCCCTCGTCCAATCAAATCTGGTTTTCTTGGGTGGAGAAACCCGGAAAGGCTGCAACATTGCAGTCAGGCGGTTCTTCAGTTAAATGGATCAATTAACAAATTGCAATTTGGGTGCAAGCGATGTGCAAGATCTTGTTACTCCCATGGGAGGCTGCCCAGCTTCGAAGCTCTCCAGGTAAGGCTCCCTTTTTTGGGTCCTGCCACCCAAGAAGGCGTGTCTGCTAGAAGCAAGAAATAAAGAATGGTTGGTAGCTGCTCCCAGACCCTGGAATTCCCTGACAAAAAAAGTCTAGAGCTGGGATCCAGATGGAGATATCCGCTGATGGAAACTAGGTCCAAGAAAGAATTCCCTCCTACAGCCCCATGGCCCCTCCAATATCTGTTCCACGGGCCTGGGAAACCATCCACAGCACAGTGGCTCAGAGGGCCGGCTGGTAAGAGAGAGAACAAGCATCTCAGAGACCTCAAAAACTCTGTTACAGTCACCTTAAATCACAAGTGACTTCACAGCACACAATACAAAATACGTCACCTTGCTTCAACTTGCAGAAAATGGGGAGTGCAAATTACAGCCTCATGGTACAGTGGTTAAACTGCAGTACTGCAGCCAAGACTCTGCTCATAACCTGGGTTTGATTCAGGTAGCTGGCTCAAAGATGATTCAGCCTTCCATCCTTCTGAGGTTGGTAGATCGAGCACCCAGCTCACTGGGGTGTGTGTGCTATGGGTAGCCTGCATAATTATGTTGTCAACTGCTCAAAGAATGTTTTAGCCCTATGGAGTGGTCCATAAGCATCCCACACACTTTAATAAGCTGGCCATAAGAGTTTCCTTTAAAAACAATGCAACAAATTTGGCATGCATGTTGAAATGTGTATGTGTCTGTTTCTCTCTCCTCTAAAACCGTTGCATTGTCAACTTTCTTCCAT
Source organism: Intellagama lesueurii (assembly GCA_037013535.1). Taxonomy (NCBI): domain Eukaryota; kingdom Metazoa; phylum Chordata; class Lepidosauria; order Squamata; family Agamidae; genus Intellagama; species Intellagama lesueurii. The sequence continues at coordinate 3,012,601 of JBAJHW010000011.1, forward strand.
GATGGGTGATTTTCAATATCCACTATACTGAGAAGTCTTCTCTCTGCAGGTTTTCCCACTCCGTCAGATTCTGGCTTCTGGGCCAGGCAGCCCTAGTACAGCTTTGCTTTCCCATTCTTGCTCTCTCTCTCTCTCTCTGTCTCTCAACCCTCATTTTTTAAAGCCAAGGTTCTGGGCTTTTACCCAATGTTGACATGATAGTACTGCAATATTACAGAACTGCCATCCTTCCAATGTTAAACTAATAGCTGGCTCTCCTTCCTTCCTCTTGCCTCATTTCTGGTGCCTGTCCAGGTTGGAAGTCAAATATCCCAAGGCTTTTTAAAAAAGGCTGGAGGGAGGTGTGTGTGTGTGTGTGTGTGTGTGTTTGTGTGTGTGTGTGTTTGTGTGTGTGTAAAGACCTAAAAGGGGAAGGAGGAAGAAAAAATTGCTGTCTTTTGTCCAACATCGTTTCTCTTAGTTATATATAAAATAGTATATATATAATGGCTGAATGGACGCTTACAGACTTGTCTGTCCGATTGCCCGCTCTGTTCTTTCCTTGCCAAGAAAAGGTTGGGCCAAGAATGGATCAAGGCCGAGGCCCCAATAAAAGAGCTGGAGAGGGCTTCGCTGTCAGCTGAAACCTGCGGTCCATTTTCAACTCAAGAGTCACTGGCTGTTTGCCCACTGGACGTAAATAAATGCTGCCTTTTGGGGGAAAAAAGAACCCTTTCCTCAAAGCTGAGATGGCTCTCTCCCAGCATACACGCAAACTGCAATATTTTTAAAAGACCTTTTTTGGGGGAAAGATTTTTCCCAAACTCATTGCTCTTGACTCCAGAATTCTTTCCTGCTTTTTTAAACCTCTGCATGTGGACCTAATAAAGTCCAGATTTCTCGATGGCTCACAAAGGCTGGGCTAGGGTTGTAACTGAGATATGCCTGCCAATGTCCAGGGCTTGTGTAAGCCAGGCGGGGGAAACATGGCAGTCAATAAAATGAAGCCAAGCCGTAAAAATAGAGACCTCTGGTGCTCTGGGGTGGAATTCCAGGCAATACGAAAAGTTGTAGCCATAAAACACGGGGTGTAGGGGGAAAGCCACACCATCAAAGAACAAAGGCAGTTAGCCTTTAACGGTGGGAGAACACACATCGATGCCGGCTGAAATCTCCTCCTATCGCCACTTCCATATCAGCAGCACTAAACATTTCCTTTCTTCTGCACCTGGAAGTAGTTCAGTATAAAAGTCTTAACTCTTCTGCTGTTGGGATGGAGGGTGAGGGGTGGGGTGAGGAGAAGTCTTTTATGAAATTCACTGTAGAGGAACGGCTAGGGTAAAATGGCCATCCCAAGGGAGAACACAAGGATGCAGAACTTGATAACCTTAGAATGGCCAAGTCGGAAGGGACCCCTCTGGATCATGGAGTCGAGCCCCTGCCAAGGAGGCCCAGTGGGGAATCGAACTCCCAACCTCTGGATCCTCAGTCCACTGAGCCATCCAGCATTTCTTTTGCACCTCCGACACATAGATTCTAATGCCTGCATATAGGGGCAAACAGGGAAATAATCATGGCCATTTAAAGGAATATACAAGACATCTAGAAAAGACCTTGATGATGGGAAAGTGTGAGGGCAAGAGGAGAAGGGGACGACAGAGGACGAGATGGCTGGACAGTGTCATCGAAGTGACCAACATGACTTTGACCCAACTCCGGGAGGCAGTGGAAGACAGGAGAGCCTGGCGTGCTCTGGTCCATGGGGTCACAAAGAGTCGGACACGACTTAACGACTAAACAACAACACAAGACATCTCCCCATGCAACCATAAATGGTGAGCTTGGTGCTCAGTTTGCTCTCGAGGGTCGGTGCTCAGCTCCCTGTTTCTTCTTGTGATTCTTAACCTGGAATTCAGATCTGGAAGGGACAGAGTGAAGTTGGGCACCCGGTCGTCTGCTCATAGCAGCGTGTGTGTTCTAACAGAGCAGGTGATGTTTCCAAAGAAGACCTCAAGGCCAAAGTACTTGTTTTTATTTAAATATGAAGTACCTGAAAGGATTCCGTGAGATGCTGAAAGTGATACTGGTGGCCCAGGCCTTGGGCACATCTTGCTTGGATTACTGCAACATACTCTGTAATATTGAACTCTTGAAATTAAGGAACAAAAAATGACCTGCTTGAAGGCCCTGATTCTGTCTTTGGGCCTTCTCAGCAAGCCTGTAGCCTACCAGTCAAGATCTCAATAGAGCCTGTCTCCATGGGAAGCCCTCCCTCCCTCCCTGGAATTCCATTATTCTTCAAGGTTTGTGCACTAAAATGATCAGAAATCCATCCTTCCTTCCTTCCTTCCTTCCTTCCTTCCTTCCTTCCTTCCTTCCTTCCTTCCTTCCTTCCTTCCTTCCTTCCTTCCTTCCTTCCTTCCTTAGCCCTGAGTCAAATGGCATCAAATCTATGTTTTCTTTTTACAGTTTTATTTTACAGAAGGGGGGGAAAACCTCTAATCAGGCAAAGAAATCTGTCAGTTTTGTTTTCTTCAACATTCACATTTTTTAAAACTTCTTCCCATTTAATTTCTGCAGATGTTTCTGAATTTTATGATGTTATTCTCAACGAACAATCAAGTAAACAAGAAACTAAACTAAATTCTTAACTGTCTGTACTGGCCAAATTCGGTAGGTGAACTGTTTCCGTAAGGGGAAGGATCATGTCGTATCTGCTTTCCATGGATATGCTAAAGGTGTGTTGTTGTTGTTATTATGTGCTATCAAGTCACCTCCGACTTACGGCAACCCTATGAATGAGTAATTTCTAGAATGTCCTGTCTTCAGTAGCCCTCCTGGGAGCTGGAGTGACTGTCTTTCAAGATGGCGGCAGTAGAGGAAGCGGTGGTGGCAGGACGAGGCAGGGAGGCGATGGGGGCAGTGGGAAGGGGATGGGGGGGGGGGGGAAACAAGCCAGGAAGTTTGTTAAAATTGCTTAAAATGTTTGTGGTTCAGGTTGGTTCGGGTTTGCCCAAACCCGAACTGACCTGAACCAACGAACCAGCAATTTTTAACAAATTTCCTGTTTCATTTTTAGATTCAGGCCCATCTCTAGTCAAGATCCTGCGTTGGTGGTGCCAAACACCCTGCCAGGTCTCTTACATCAAGACTTAGCTTCTCCAGAGATGACAGGGGTGTCCAGCTGTTGGGATGGAGGGTTGCTCTTGTGTCTGAAAAACGAGCTTGGAATTTCTAGTATGCTCTTGGTCCATCCCCAGCGATCCTGAACAGGAGGTGTCCACACCGCAACATATTGTTCTCAATTCCTCTGGTGCATTGCTGTATTTGATGTGTTGAAAATGTTTTGTGTGGTGCAAACTTTTTGTATTATTTCATCATCAGCAAAACAGGACCTTTGAGTAGTCGGGAAAAGAAGCAGAACACAGAAATTGCCTGTCATCTTCGTCCAATTTACTTTGGTTCTATAAAGCCCGTCGGACAGACGTCTGAACCCAGTCTTTGTCTTACATTGATACCAGCTTTGCCTGCTTATCGGGGATCTTGCTAACGAGAAATAGCCATCCTCCAAAAAGGGCAGAGGTGAGATCTGTGGGCATGAAACACTAGCTTTGGAGACCAAAGATAAGAGAGAGGAAAGAGAGCAGAGGAAAGAATGTCTCTTGCTTCTCCTGTTAAAGGATTGCACTGAATTATCCCTCCCTGTTCCAAATGTTGGAAAGGATCAACAAAGGAGAATTCTCATGAAAATGTGCATCAGTGGCTCTGTGCTATGTGATACAAATCAAACAACACAACCCTTTTCTGGGATACCAACGGCATCTGTTTGGAGCTTTCTAGGGGCTGAATGTTTTTCCTTGCGTCTCTAGGCCGCCATGTTTGTGACCATTGGGGTTGTTCCCTGCTCAACCAAGTCTGTGAAAGCACCCCCGCGGGTTTCTTAAAATTGTTCTTCAATGTTTTGAGCCCAAATCCTGCTGTCAAAAGCTGCTCGTGCAATGGCGATGACTCAGAATCCGACCCTCCTCGGTTTGTGTGATTGGTTGCATAGTCGGTTTTGACTAATGATAGGTAAGTTGCCTCTGGTTGCCTCCTCAGATGGTCCAACACAGTTCGAAAAAGAGAGTATGAGGTTGGATTAAGCGATAGGAATAAAATGACATCCAAAATCCACAGATGGGTTGTGTGACTTTATTTATTGGGCACCTGTAAATGCACAAAATAGGCAAGGTTTCAAGTCATTGAGAACTCTTCAGCAAGCTAGCTGGTCGAACACTGAGGAGGAAGAAAAAAGGGATGGAAGTCCAGAAGGTTCAATACAGATATCTCTACCTATATTTAACCTCTGCCTTTATGTTCCTGGAGTACAATTCTCAAAAGGCTTGACCACAGGCTGTGCTGGCTAAGACTTCCGATATTCTAAGAATATCTGGAGCCCCAAGTTTGCAAAATCAATCAATCAATCAATCAATCAATCAATCAATCAATCAATCAATCTATCTATCTATCTATCTATCTATCTATCTATCAATCTATCTATCTATCTATCTATCTATCTATCTATCTATCTATCTATCTATCTATCCATCCATCCATCCATCCATCCATCCATCCATCCATCCATCCATCCATCCATCCATCCATCTATCTATCTATCTATCTGTGTCTGTCAGTCTGCTCATCTCTTTGTCTCTTCATCTGTCTGTCTGTCTCTCATCTTCCACAGATTTTTCTAATTATCTCTCTCTCTATTTCTCCTTCTGTCTCTCTGCCTGCTTGTCTGTCTATATCTAATCATCCCATATGGAACAACAGATATAAGGAAAACATGTTCCTTAAAAACGTAAAGTAACGAGGACCGTTTTGGTTTTCATTTTACACACGGAGGTTCGGATTAGCTATGTTAGGCGTAGTACTTGGGCTCCAATTTTATTTGCTTGCTTACTTCCAAGAAACTTGAGGGAAGCGGGCATGTAGCTCAAGAAGCAAGGTGTGAAAAGTTGAGGCTTTCCCTCAGCTTCGACCATTTAGACGCCAGCCACGCTGCCAGCTTGGGAACAGAAGGGGAAGGTGAGAGGATGGTGGTGCTCACCCGGCCGCCTCTTTAGCCGGTGAAAATGTACAAGTGTCAGAAGCTCCCTTGATTGTCATTAAAAGTACCACCGTTGCCATGACAACTGCTGCTTCATGTGGGACTCGATACAGACACCCAAATGTTTCACTGGCACATTTTGACATCAATTTTACAGGACTCGGCGGAGGGGGTGCTTTTGAAAATTATGACTTTTTCCTCCTTGTGAGAAATATCCGTCGTTTCAGGGGTTTTGACACTCCCCTGCCTCTCCCAAGTGTCCGCGCACATGTACGTGCGTGTGTGTGTGTGTGAAGCAATGGTTTTGATAATGAGGCATCAGAAAATGGTAGAAGAAAACTAGTAACAAAAATGGTATGTGAAAACACAGTCTTACACTTCCTTGCGTCCGCTGCTGGCTTTGGGTTGAGGCGGCTCTTTTGGGAAGAAAAAACACTTCTGGTTGCTGCCATGCGGCTGAAATTGGGGGGGAAAAGTATCAGGATATGGTCCAGGGAGCTAAAATGCTCCCCAGATCAACCAAATGTACCTCAAATAAAGACAGCAGAGAGTAACCGGGATTTGCTCAGGAGAAGTGCCACCTAGATTTTCATCTCTGGAATTCAAATAGCGTTTCAGCCGTATTCTATTTTTTAAAAAATACTGTGTGTGTGTGTGTGTACGCGCTTGTACGACCATATTCATTTAGCAGATAGATGAATAACCCTGCTGGTTTCTCACCAGTAAGCTTTATAGTTATCAGAGTGCTCTCAATGCAAACATACACACGCAGACGGAACACCTGCTCCAGCCATTGTTGAGGGTTAGTCTTTCATCTGAGGGCCTTCCTGAAAGCCACAGCGCCGCTTCAAATCGTTCATTTATACCACAGAATTCAATCCCGTGCTTTACAGAGGACGTTTTGAGGGTCAAGCTGGTTCACCTCATTAAGCTGAGACTGGAAATGAGGGCGATAAAACTCTCCATTTCAGAGATAGCAGGGGGCGAAAATAAAAGCCGTCGAAACAAGCAAAGGCTTGCAACTCCTAGCTGAATTACAGTGGCTTCCAAAATTTCCTTCACAAGGACCTTGACCTGGCACATTGGATGGAAGATGGTCAAGCAGAGCAGAAACACATTCCTGTGATATTTGTGGTCACAGTTGTCTTGTCTGTTCCATAACAAGTGTGGGCTCCAGCATTAGTGTAACTCTGGGGCACTCATGCCCTATAAATGTTGACCAAGGAAAGGATGTGAAAACATCAGGAGATCAAAGAGGGATCGTATCAAAGGCCAGTAGCTGGTCTACCATCCTGATCTCACATGGCCAACCAGAGGCCAGTGGGAAGCCCATAACCAGGAGACCAGCCGGACAGCATCCGCATTTCATGGTCTGCCCCACGAAGCAGCCTGCAAAGACATTTTCTAAAGGCTGTGATATACAGCCATCATGATTCATTTCACACCGTTTAGCTGCCTGATCCCCATGGAGTCATCTAATTCCCTCTCGAAGCTGTCCAAGATGGTGACTACAACAACATTTCATTATAACAAGTGCTGTGCGCATGAGAGAGAGCAGAGAAAAAAATCCTCAGAATTGTAGGCCAGAAAAAGGAACTTTTTCCACTTCTGGGGCATCAGGCAAGAGAAGTGCATGTGCTGAACCCTCCAAACACCATGCATTGACCTCAGCCATTCCCGTGTTGACTGGCATTCGTGCTGTCCTGGTTAAGATGTTATGAGTTGATGTTAGGATAAGGAGGTACGTTCTCACTTCCTCTTCACTTGAGTAGCTGAACTCAAGCTTTGTCTTGAGCAACTGATCTTCTATTTCCTCGTTGGTTAAAACCAACAGCTTACAGCTCACCCTAAGCCAGCCTGGTTATTTGTCGGACTCTTTTTTCCTAGCTCTGTGGGTTCACACAGGCTGGAACCCATTCTGGCTGCCCCTCTTAAAATGGTCACTCTGGTTCCCAGTGCATCTCTTCATATTTGCATGGATCTAATGAGGAATATCCTGTAAGCGTTCAAGGGGACCTTTTACAGAATTAAAGGGGATTGGCATCTACCAGACCTAGATTAGCATATGACAAGAGATGGGCACGAACCGGAAAAACAGTGGTTTGTGATGGTTTGTGGTTCGTGCTATCCACGAACCACAAACCACCAAGAACCACCCAGAAAAATGAACCAGTTCATGGTTCAGGTTCATAGTTTGTTCATGACCATCCCTGTATAATAATCAATAAGAAATAAACCATAATTTCATTCCAGAAGGAAAGAAAGAGGTGGTAGGAGAGAGAGAGAGAGAGAGAGAGAGAGAGAGAGGTCTATGTCATAGAAGATCTTTTGTAATACAATACCAATTTTTATTTTTGCAGGACCTAACAAATTTTGCTGCCTGAGGCAGAACAGCAGATGGCATGAGCCCACTTGCCTAACTCCCCTCCCCTTTAAAACTACATAGTATTTTAGGTGCACCCATTTATTTTGGCACCAGAGGCAGTCAATATTAGAAACATATTCCACTTTTCATAGCAGTAAAAAAAAAAAAAGAGTTCAGTAGCAATAAATTAAATAATCAACCATTTGCTTTGCTTGTATGATATGCAATGGCTACCCCAGGCAGCTGCTTCAGCCTGTCTGATAGGAGGGCAGGCCCTCCTTTATGGTGAGGAAAGAATAAAGTTGCCGTCTGTGAACATTAGAGGAGAATAATACACCCACTAGAAATTAAAAAAAAACCAAAACAGTAGCAGTGAATGGAGCAAACATGGACAGCATCCAGAAAAAACATTCCTATGTTGTTGTTGTTTTAAAAGAACTTTCAAAAAGTTAAAAAAAGAAAGAAAGGAAATATTCCAGGTCTTTTAAATAAGTGAGGAGGTAATCTTTATTTTTCTACGTTTCAGCTGCTTAGAAATAACTTAACGGTTATTATGTGCTGCTTCAGCAGGTCATCCAAACCTTTTCCATGCTGGCCCCAAAATCATTTTCCATCAAGATTGTACTCAGATGGTGAAGCGATGAAATTGCCACATCGCGGTCTTGTAGAAGTGAAAGGCAATTTTATATACTGGAGATTTCTCTCACAATGTTCTCAGTGTATCAAGCCTTTTAAGCTCATTAAAAATGCCGTCTTAATGCCCTCAGAATAAATGGCTGAGGTCTGAAATTTGGAAGGGAAAGGGAAAGAAGACTTTTCGTTCGTAAAGACGCCGAAAGCCTATAATCTGATACACCCAAATCACCAGAATTTATTTCAGCTTCTCCTTCTAATTAGTAGAGTCTACTCAAAGAACTCAGTTTTTCAAATGTGCTGATTAGAGGTCATTTTGCTTCCCCCCCCCCTTTTAATTTTGTAACCGTCTTCACTGGAATAGCCCCAGCTGGTTATCTGATTTTAATAGGGACCTCAGTTATGCCATATTTACAGGGGCAACCTCCTTGTCTCATGAAAATATGAGGCATTTTATCTGAAAATAAAACAAGGGTTGGCAATGCTTTTACGAGACCTCGGGAACCTGGCAAACAAGTGCTGGCTTTTGAGTCCTGCAGAACTCTTCATCAGCCTGGGCGTAACAGAACTAGTGTGTGTGTGGGGGGGATACCTAAGCAACACAGAAGTCCCCCAGATCATGACCAAATCTAGGTGCCAGCCTTTAGAGTTTAAAGCAGATTCCAAAATGGAGGCTGGAAACCTTAGCTTGACATAACGGGTTTCAGGGTCCACCTCAGGTGGTGCCTGATTTAATTGCCCTTCCCAATCTAGAGGACGGTATTAGGTGGGTTTCCCCCCCCAAAAGACCCCAAAATCACGGCTGTATGCGGGTGAACAAAGCATTTAGCAAGTCTTTGTCGAATCCCTCATGTTGTTCGAATGTTCGTGCCCGTGTGAGGAGGATGTCAACAAAGGTGCTTTCAGGGAATGGGTTTTTACAAGCTCACAGAGGACCGGGCTTACAGAATTATTCAGAGGAGGGAGGTGTTTTTTCTCTGAGAAGTTCCCGCCAGATAACAAGGGCTTCTTCTCCAAAACAAGGAGCTAATATATCTGTTTATTGCTCGAGTCTCTCCATGGTACAACAATGTTTGAGAAATCTCCCACTGACTCTGGCAGGCAAAGAAACTTGTATTGAATGATTTCCAAGGTATTTTCTGACCCCAGTATAATGAGAATGAATGCATAAGTTAGGGTAAGGGCTTGTATTTCCTGAATTTCCCAAGAATTTCAATTCCGACTAATTTCTGTTGCTCAACATCGTAGTTCACTGAAAATTGGAGGGGTGGGGCTTCAAAGAGATGAGGGGGCTTCCACTCGGCCCCCAATGGGCCAGACGGGGTAGGCTTGTAGACTGCTATCTATCTATCTATCTATCTATCTATCTATCTATCTATCTATCTATCTATCTATCTATCTATCTATCTATCTATCTATCTATCTATCTATCTATCTATCTATCTATCTATCCTTTTTTACTAAAATATGACCAATTCCACAACTGCTCCCATTTAGTCACTTGTTTTTTGGACTTCTTTCTCAGACTGCTTCATTCCACTGTCTGGGCTCTCCTTTTTAAAAAAGTTTTTTTTTGAGGATCTGATTTGTGTTGATGGGGGTCGATGCAATGCCATTGCAACACTAAGGTAGATCGGGAAAGTGTTGGTGAAGTTTTAAAGGGCAACACATCTGCTCCAAGTTTTATTCTGCACTTCAACATTATTCTGCACCATTGCAGCGGATCAATGGGAAACTCAGAGTCACCGGCATCCAACGTTGTGATTAAAAAACCCAGCAACAGAAAGGGTAACCCTTTATAGTTATTTTCAAATAACGAGAAACCAGCAAGTTGCTATAAAGATGACAACTACCCATCTAAACCTACTTCTCAGAGCCTGGAAACATTAAGGAAATACTTTGAAAATTAACGTTCGGCCTTCTGGTGAACCCCCTCTTTTAATTTTATTTCCAGTTAATTGGTGGTGTGCAGTCTCTCAGTTACACTTCAGTGCTCTTGTATGGAAACACCCAAACCTGTATTTTCCTCCATTTTTTAAAAAAAGCTTTTGAGTTTTATTCAGAGTGAAGGCTGGAAAGGGGCCATTACTTGGAAATGCATGACAAGTCAACCAGCCCATGGAGTTAGGCAGTAGACGGGGGGTGGGGGAGTCAGGAGCTTTAGGAAAACATTATATCACAAGGATTCAGACGAGAATCCTCGACTTGGCCAAACGCTGAGCCTCAGTTAACTTGCATGCAAATTGCTGTTGGAAAAATCCACCGGAGGAGCACCAAAGGAAACCATAAGATTTACAGTAAGTTTTGTGTTGCAGATACGGACAGAGCAGAGGGGGAAAAAATCTCATCTGGAAAATGCATTCAAAGCCACGGTGCTTAAAAGCCAAAAGAAATAAGACACCTTTACTGTAGCTTTTGGTCTTTTTCCAATTTCTCATTTTCTGAAAAGGCAGCCGGGTAGTTATGGGGAGGGGGTGACCCTGCTCCCTGCTTCCTTAAGCCGTCTCTCTGACTTCTTCCTCTCTACAGTCTTTTGGATTTGCCATTATCCTTCTGAGCGGCAGTTGCGGACTGTGGCCATGACTGCTTAAATCCCGGACAATATTTCGAGGACTAAAATGTTTTTCAGAAGATTTTTAACAACATTTCCCGAAGCCCGAAAGATAAACCTGCATGTATAAGTTTGCCTTCTCAGCACCTCCTCTGACCTTGAAAAGTGCCACCGATCCCAAATTCAAGATAAATGATTTAGGTTTGAAGTCCTATAGGTAAAGAGAGAAAAGTTCGAAAGGGTGTGTCTACACTACACAAGTATTTCAGTTCAGTGCTACTTTATTCACCACGCCTCCATCCTAGAGCATCCTGGGATATGTAGTTTCTGATAGAGTGCTAAACCTTTTGATAGAGTGCTATACTTTCTTATAGAGCGCTATAACGCTATAGTCCATGGGAGTATATTACTGCTCGAAGCAAAGAATTATTAATACCTCAAAATAAAAATCTTAGGATTCAGTAACATGGACCCATGACTAGTGGTGCTAGTTTGGTCTGCTTCCTGTAATACAAGCTTATGGAGCATGGCATTTATGCATCCCTCTCTAAAAGGCGGTGGGTGAAACATGACACATAACTTGCCTGAAAAGGAGATATATTAAACTGTAGGCACAGTTACCAATACAGATGTAGTGGCTTTATTCTAAGACTTATTAGCTTCTCTATTTTTAAAGCTTTAGTGGTCCAATAAGGTTATTGCTCTAAAATAATAAATCACCCAGAGATCTAGCAGTAGATTCAGAACAAATTTTGGTCCTCCCTTGCTGGAGGCAGACCCATGAACAAAATGAAATTGGGGGAGTGGAGAGATGTTATAAACAGCAGAAGCAGAACAATGAGGCTTGCATCTAAAGCCTCCAGTTAATGCTTATTTTGTGGTGATGTGAACTGTGCGGCTGGATTCTCAGTGCCATCGACGGGGTGGGAGTGCTACAGGAAGAGAGCAAAAGAATAATCATACAATTTATCTCCTGGCTTGTGCGTTAAATGCAGTACTAATTGTATACAACGGCCCTGAGCATTTGGGCAAAGGCATTTAATTACAACATCTTGTCTATGGTACACAATTAAACAGGATGATGTACAGGCATCAGCCATGGTCTCCTTTAAAAATAGTGGTGCTGAGTGAAATTGTCAGTTATGTAAACACAGCCTTGGAAGACAAGTGAATGGGCTGGAACGCAGCAGATGGAAGTGTCTGAATTGACAAGATGAGATGCTATGTCTTCTTGTCTCAGACAGATCACATCTTCTTCCTAAGTGGCAATGCTTTGTCTGTAGATGTGGGACTTGCGAAATCTTCTTTCATCAGTGTTTTTCAAAAACGGGAAAACAAAGCCAAAAAACATTCAGCACTCGAAATTTTCTCCCTGCGGAAAAAACTTTTCCAAGCATGTTGGGCAACTAGAGAATAACGCAGCTTCCTTTGCCGGTCCGGCTTCTTAAGCGTGTATCTCTGAAAGACTTTGGTGGGCAGAGGGATAACATGGTAAGAGGAGGAAAGATAGGCATTTGTCTGAAAGCAGGATCTGACCCAAAGTTGTGTTTTGTCATGGAATCTGTACAGAACAAGATGCCCAAGGTGGCCCAGAAATAAAGAAGCAAGACACAGAGAGGTGATGAAGTGTAAGGTAAAGGTAAAGGTTCCCCTTGACAATTTGTCCAGTCGTGTCCGACTCTAGGGGGCGGTGCTCATCTCCGTTTCCAACCCATAGAGCTAGCGTTTGTCCGAAGACAATCTTCCGTGGTCACGTGGCCAGCACGACTAGACACGGAATGCCATTACCTTCCCACCGCGGTGGTACCTATTTATCTACTTGCATTTGCATGCTTTCGAACTGCTAGGTTGTCGGGAGCTGGGACTAGCGACGGGAGCTCACTCCGTCGCGTGGATTCGATCTTACGACTGCAGGTCTTCTGACCTTGCAGCACAGAGGCTTCTGCGGTTTAACCCGCAGCGCCACCACGCAGTGTAGCTCCAACTTAACTCTAATCTTAACCCGAATTCTGGTTCTTCTCCTGGCCTTTGCCCTAGCATCAACCCTAACCCCAACTAGGGTGTTTTTTTTTTTTACTACAACTCCCAGAATGCTGCTGCCGTTGGCTACTCTTCTCCGAAGAGTGGTGGGAGAAAGAGAACCAGGCATGGAGGCAGTCACAGATTCCACCTGTAAGCTAATGGTGATGGAATAACATAGAGTTGGAGAAGGCCTTCTTAAGTCATGTAGCTTGGCGTACTGCTCCGTGTCACCTGTCTGGACCTAAAGGTCTTCCACTTCTTTCTGGTGACCGCCAGCAGGAGAAGGTCCACCAACCCTCCCAGATAATTGGCTCCACTGTCAACGTCCTCTTAACATCAAAATGTTTCTCCTAAAGTCCGCCCCAAACCAGGAGCACATGTCAGAGCTGCCAATGGCTTCTGCAAGATGGTGCTTGTAGGTTTTTTGGGCTGTTTGGCCGTGCTCTGGAGGTTTTTCTTCCTAATGTTTCGCCAGTCTCTGTGGCCGGCATCTTCAGAGGACAGGAGTTAGAACTCTGTCTGTGTTCTGACACAGCGTCTTCTGCAAGACTTCTCATGTCCACAAAGAAGCTCTTATTTTTGTCAGTCCTAGACTTACCCAGTTCCAAAGATTGTTCCACGAATTAAGGGATGGAAGGAGGAATACTTCCCTTTAGCCGCATGGTACATAATTCTATCCACTATCACATATTAAAAGTAAATTAATTAATCCAGAGGTAGGAAAGATCCATGAGTTCAGGGGAAATTTTCTGGAGGGTCACACCATTTCCTCCAGATGAATCTGGAGGTGATACAAGGTTGTGTTTCATATTTCCCTTTTTCTTTTCTTAGTGTAAAAAAGGCTCTGTGCACTTCCATTTTACCCTTCAATACCATTTCTGTTTGCCTCGAAACTTAACATTTTCCCCCTAAACTTTTGGGTTTTTTTTTTTGCTAAAACACAAGGCACACCTTATTGCAGAGAAAAGGGGCTTTGAAGTTACCAGCCAACCTTTCTCCATTCTCTTGCACTTGTACTGGAATCATGATTTTCAACCTTGCATTTATACTGATTTACTAGCATATGCAGGTTTCAGGCAAATCTGTGCCACCGTTTGAGCTCTTTATTTGGTTATCTGTTTCTCTTTTTCTCTGGGTGGATGTTACTACTCTCATAATGCTTCCACTAAGCAGAATGACATACCCCTAGCTGCATTTGGAGAGCATATCTTGGTGCACAAAGTTTTTTTAAAAACAAACAACACATTTCTGCGTTGTCCTTTTTATCAGGATTTCTGTAGTAACGAAAAGATCACTTTTCATTTTCCAAATGCCGCCAAGGGAACGCCACACCATCAAACCATAACAGCCAATTAATCTCTCTAGCCGGTGCTGGTGTAGCGCTTAACAGGTTTCAGTAAATTATTTCCCTCTAGCCTGGGTTGTACATGGGTAGAGATCTCATTTATGAATGCATAGGAAGGCCGGTATCAATGCATTGTGAAAAAAAATTCAAGAGCTGCAATGTTGAATTGATTAGTCTGCTAGATGGAGGGAGAAAACTTTTCAAAGTCCCTTGTTTAATCAGGCAATAATACATATTATTTTTTAATACAACTGCTTATAGAAACTGCAAACAGAAGGCATCATCTTCAAAAGGGCCTTCTTCATTCTCCCACACATTGCTGAAGTGTCTCCTGCTATGACTCACCATGTGTGCTAAAACTGTTGCTTTGACCCACATGCGAAATGTATGCAAATAGAATTCAAAGGCCAGGATCCTGGCCATGCGGCTCCCCGCGCATCAGGCTGATGAAGTCATCAGCCACAGACTTTAATATCTAATTAGAACTTTCTTATTCTCCCAGGGAAGCTCTTCCACCTGGGGAAGAACCCTGGTACGAGGGGAAGGGAAGTCTCTAATACCCAGAAATCTCTGGAAAACCAAAGCCTCTTCTTAGCTTCAATTTGTTTGAGCTTATTCCATAAAGAAGTGCAATTAGTAATCGGGTTTTAGGTTTCCTGAGATAAATTCGGTGTGGTGTTCTCTCACATCATCGTTCATTCCCTTTTTGCTCGTTCTCCAGAAAGAGGTCTTAATTTAACACAACGAAAATTCTGTTGGCCTTCTTCGAAGACAAAAGATGTCCTCCGTGGATAGCTCAGGGGTTTAGGTCTCTGGTTGTAAAACCAAAGGTTGGGAGTTCGATTCCCCCACGGGGCCACCTTGACAGGGGCTGGACTGGATGATCCATGGGGTCTCTTCCAGCTCTGCAGTTCTAAGATCATCATCATCATCATAGGCTTGCGCTCTGAAATCTCACCAGACTTAGAAATAAGATGGTTCAAAAAAGCCAAACGCTACAAGTTCGAGTCCTGCGGTACACATTCTGCTCCACCTCCCCAGTTCAACTTATGGCACCGCAACACGAGCCAGCGCTAGAACAAATGGTATTCCTCCTCCACTTTTTTACTGACACACCCCCCCCCCCAATACCGGTAAAGCTAAATGCTACACAAAGGAACTTAAGTTATCTCTCTGTAACATATGCTCTTAACTTAGCAATAGGTTCATGATTAGAAAAATGAACTAAGTTTGAGGAACTATTTATTTGTAATTAGTTACGTCCAGGCTGTTAGAAAGCCCATGCTCCACAAGGTGGCCCAAGGACATTTTTAAAGCAGGTGTGAGGACCTCTGTGTTGACTGGGGATGAGACGTCCTCTCCGATGGACCAGGTGAGATCAATAGGTGTGGCCATGTCCTTTGACATCGTTGGGTTCCCGGATGGAGGAGGAGGAAGAAGAAGCGAAGTTCTGCCAGCTGCCAGCTGAGGATGGGGCCAAGTGACCACCTGGCATTTCCACCTGAGAGCCTACAACTTTGCCAGTGAATGTATGAGCATAATCCTCAATAACAACAAGAAGAATTATCATGTGCCCTCAAGTCAATTCTGACTTAATGGTGACCCTTTTCAAGGTTTTCCTAGGTAGAGAGGACTTAGAAAGTGTGCTACCGTTCCCTTCCTCTAGGGGCAACCCTGGGACGGTGCAGCTGGCCCAAGGCCCCCCAGGCTGGCTCTACTCACGGGAGGTCCAGTGGGGGGGAATCGAACTCCCAACCTCCGGCTCTGCCACCAGAGACCCAAGCCCCATAGCTATCCAGCCAGCTATAATAACCCAAGGATTACAAGGCTATATGTAATCCTCAGATTCAACAGGGAATAAGGTTTGAAAAAGGCATGATTCATCTGTTGTCAGGGGTGCAACCGGGAAAAGAAATGCAGGTAGTAGATAGATGTATTGATCTTTCAGGAAATGTAGGGGGGGAGAAGCTCTGAAACCACAGTTACTTTTATTACTCTCAATATCTCACTATAATGTCAAAATCAGAGACAAAGGAAAATGCTTCCTATCCTTACTGTGCCACTTTGTGGGCATAAACCAGAGCTTGGTTGAAAAGTACACAATTTGCACGTCGTTTTTGGTTTCCGATGAATGGAAAGAAACCTCTCGGGGCAGATTCTCTCCCCGCTGCCTTTTTCTGAACAACACAACACCTTTTGTTGACAAAGGGGCGAAGGAGTGTCAAACCCAAGCCTGATTTTAAAATGAAGAACTATAACGAGTGAGATGGGGGAGTGGGTTCTTGAAATCAACGCCTGGTAGCAGCTGGGCATGGAGATGTTAAAGGTTGTGTTGTTGTTGTCTCCCGACCTATGGTGACCCTATGAATGAGTGCTCTCCAAAATGTCCTGTCCTCAACAGCCCGGCTCAGCTGCTGAAAACTCAAACCTGTGGCTTCCTTTAGGGAGTCAGTCCATCTCGTATTTGGTCTTCCTCTTTTCCTGCTGCCTTCAACTTTTCCTAGCATTATTGTCTTTTCTAGAGAATCCTGCCTTCTCAGGATGTGCCCAAAGTAGGACAGCCTCAGTTTCAACCATTTTGCCTCCAGCGAGAGTGATTGATATGATCTAGGACCCACTTGTTCATTTTTCTGGCAATCCAGCAGCAGGCTGGAAAGCCACACATGCATTTTTACTCTTACTACTGTCCTCTGTCCTCCTCTTTCTTCCAGTTTTTTTTTTAAATGATGCATGCTCTCTCTTTGGCTGATCTAGAAGCAGCCACACTAATGCCCAGCATTTCTCTATAATGTGACAAAGGAAGAGAGGGTTGGCCATTTTCTTCTGGAGAAGGGCTGTGACTCAGTGGCGTGGCACATGCTTTACGGGCCTCTGAGCTCTTGGGTTCTGTCCTTGGCATCTGACTGCAGAGGGACTCCTATTTTAAAATCTTGGAAAGCTGCTGTTGTTGACTGTTTGACGGTGTGACGCCGCTTTAAGGACGATTCTTTCATCCCATTCTTCATTCTGTGACAAATATTGATGCACGGCTCCTGAAATGGCGGGAGAGTTAAAAAAAAAAGCCACAGCAACTATGCAAGCTCCTGTATGCAATTTATCTTGAAGGCAAGGCTGCTGCCGTTGCTTTGATGTGTAGCCCAGACTGATGGCATAAACCTGATCTTAGTTTACACTTCCTGTATTACTGCAGATCAAAGGTGGGAGATCTGAGCGGGAGTGATTCAATGCTGAATGTGTAATGCAATTCCAGTTCACAGCTTGACTTAGCCACATGGTCTCCCTCCTCCTCTGCCTTCAGGCAAGGCGCATTCGGAAAAGCTCGCTATTCTTCAAAGCTGCAGGGTGGGCCTGTTACGCTGAGCAAGGGGTGGTGTCAGAAACAAATAATCATCTGTTTGCATCCTACTTAGGCGCAGAGCATGATCGTGGCTTCAGGTTATGTCTGCTGGCTGGCATTGCATATGTACGGTATCCTTGCGTGCCAGCGGAGGAAGGCATGGTGCATCTCAGCCGGTGGAATTTATAATTCATCCACTCATTATGTTTACATGCTACCTGGTCAACAACACCCTCAAGGTAGAACCGATGGCTTTCCCCCCTTCTTGAGGGAAAGTCGATCCGGCTAGAAAAAGAAAGAAAGATAATGTAGTTCAAGGCCACACTGTGAGTCTTCATAGCTCAGTGAGGACTAAAACCTTGATCTTCAAAAATCTCAATCCGACTCTCTAACCACTGCACCACACTGGTTCCCAACGAGACCTTGCAATGATAGCAAGATTTTTTGTGCCAGTATATTGATACCTGCGACACGATTTGTTGGATTAGTTTGTAGCACGCCATTCTCCCGAAGAGCTTAAGAGAACATAGATTGGATTCTGTTATTGTTTTGTTTTGGTTTTATACTCTGTTTCATTGTACTGTGTAAGCCGCCCAGAGTGGCCTGGGTTGCCAGATGGGCGGTATAGAAATCAAGTAAGTAAGTAAGTAAGTAAGTAAGTAAGTAAGTAAGTAAGTAAGTAAGTAAGTAAGTAAGTAAGTAAGTTGTCCCTGCTGAGCGAGAGCAATTGGAGAGCCAGTATAAACAAAGGCACTCCGATGCAAAACAGCCCAACTTGACATATACGGTTCTGGGATGCGGACCGTGATTCCTGAAGGTTAGTGGCTCTAAAATCTAAATCTAAAATGGTGAAATCAGTCCAGGTTGCAATCTAGACTTTTTACACAAGCTTTCCACAGTGCTGAGATCTGTCCTCCAAATGGGTCCAAGCCCCTTGCCTACCGCCTTTAAAGTTTGGACAAACACCCCGAACGGATTCATGGCTCCACTGAGGTTGGTGCGGACATTTTGTGCTGAAATATTGGGATGGTGACGGATACGTGAATGAAAATATTGACCCAGCATAAAATTGCCTTAGTTGTGTATCCAAACTAGTCGTTCTCGTTTTGCTTTTTTTTTTTTTACCAGATGGAGACAGGAATGTACAGCAGGATGAGACTTCCGACGCAATGATTTCAAACATTTTCCTTCCTCTTCTTGATGGGAACCCTTCCTCTCCATGTGAGGCTCTGTGTGCAGCACACAGTGGCTTGGCCTGCCAGCGCTTCGGGAAACCTCTGTGTCCTTTCGGGCTTGAAATCCTATTGCGTGGCAACTACGGCAGCTGAGCTTTATCTACTAACCTACATTCCAGGCTCTCGTTTCTACGCCCTTCACCCAAATGGCATGGATAGGGGAGCTGATGAGGGAGGGCGTCCTTCTGCTTCAAGCTAGCGATTTCTGACTCGGCTTCCACCATGACAGGTCCATTCCTGCAAATGCCCGGGTGCCGAGGAAGGCCACGGCCTCCCCACTTTGAACGCCGAGCTGTCTTTTACGTTCAAATGAACGGCCCAAGGAAGAAGGCCGTGGCGGGTGCAAAATGAAAACACACCCGAGTCCTGAACAGGGCCCACTGGGCTGGGCACTCCTCCTCCGGTCCAGATGCCATCTGCCCAGTTATTGACAGCTTTGTTACGGGCCGGATAACTGGCAGCTGCCCAGTTTGCTTTCGTTCTGCTTTTGAGTGTTTCTGGAGCAGATGTTCTGCCACATGCCCCTGGCTGCGGCAGTCAAAACTGTAGGAAGTGTGGGCTCCAAGAACAGGTAATTTTCTTTCAAGGCTGAGTGGACAAACCCTGCCTTGCCAAACCTGACTACTTGATTTTTTAGACTCCGGATCCCATCACCCTGAATCCTTGGGCCTGGTGGTTAAAGCCAGTCAGGAATCAGGAGGTTGGTGGTTTTAGTTCCAAGGCAGAGAACATTTATTTTATTTTATTTTATTTAAAGGATTTCCTCCCTCCTCTTGCCAAGTCCTGACGAGGGCAGACCCACCCACTGAATCAACAGAATGTTTCTACCTGTTGGCTTACTAAGTCCCCACTGATTTGATGGGTTTAACTTGAGCTGAAACTAACAGAGGGGCTTTGCTCTCTTGAGGAACACGTCCCTCACACTGGATGGGGGAATAAATCTAATCCAATCCCTACATCAGCGAACGCACCAAAATACCCCTGTTTTTCAAAATTCAGAGTCAACGGCTAGCCACTTCTGGTTTCATATTTTGCATGGGTCTTGGGACTTCCGCCAGTGTCTGTCACTCCTTGGGGGGGGGTGTCCCTGAAGAAGACAGTCACCCCCCCCAGCTCACCAAAGTTGCCATCCCTGACCTATATACTCTGATCCTCTTGCCCCCACCGCTCCTGACCACCAAGTGCCCCCACCCTGTCCGAACCCATTTCACCTCCCTTCTCCATCCCCTGATGCACCCACGTCACTACGAGTTTGACTTATAACAACATACTATATATATTAAGAACAGAATTTCCTAAAGAACGAGAAAAGCATGTTGTGATTATGAGAAGGTTCCTTCCCCCCCCCTTTCTCATGTCCGTGTCCTTGCATTCGGTCCTCCCACAGGACGTAATCCCAATGGGACTCAGTTCATTCAGGGGGGCTGTGTAATTCAAGCAAAGTAAGGGGATGTTCCATTGAGCAGATAGTGGTTTGGGGGTCTCTCACACCACACATGCTCTGCCCAGATTTCTTTTTTTCCCTTTCAAACCCAACAGCATCCCTTTGGTCCTCCTGTCTGTCAAGCTCCATTGGCTCCACTAATGAGGGTGCAGGATAGAACGATCATCCGCCTGCATCAGGTGCTGATACTGTTGATAGAAAGAGGATTTTTTGCTTTCCCTGCAGCATTAAAAGGGAGATGCGAGAGACAGACAGAGAGAAAGAGAGAAAAAGAGAAGTAAATTCAAATATGCACCGTAGAAGAGCCAAATCTCAGCCCGATAGCTCAGCACAAGCCACTTATCTCCCACAAGTCCAAAGGTACACTTTTCTCCCACTACCAGTTTGCCTTAGTTTTTAGATTCGGAATGAGTGATAAGTTTGTTGTTTCTATTTTAAAGCGACTTACCAGCTTTTCACTACCCCAGCCTAGAGAGAAACTGGAATGTAGTTTTCTGATAATGCAGATTTCCAAAGATGCAACACAGAGGTGTATAATTGGTTGGCTAACTCGTTTGATATTGCGTAGAGCAGATCAAATGTTAGCCATGGGGCTCAGCCACAGAGTTCTCGAAATCTGGGAGGTGGGAGAGAATGGGACCCTGAAAAGCCCCAACCCTAAGCTGAACTCTTCCACCCATGGAAGGCAGATCCCGGATCCAACCCAGTGCAATTAAAAGAAAAAGAAGAGGCCATTCATCTGTAGGTGATATGCTGGCTGGCAAATCTAAGTGGCTCATTGCTGTGTATGCAGACATCTGCCATTCATTAACAAACTTTTTAAAAAATGTTACAGATGAGCCTTAAGCAAACTGTTAAAAAATACAGGTAAAGAATAAAAGTTTAATGACTATGAAATGATCAGGAAGGGTAAAAATGCCTCCAACATATGGTAAATAATTCGAAGCAATAAAAAGCTAAGCACCACTGAATGCTGAGGTTTATGAGTCTGTGCGAGAGTGTGATAAGGAGCGTGTCTATATGTTTAGGAGTGACACGCTTCCCATCTCTGTCCTATAAAAACTAAGACAGAAAAACCAAACTCAGGCGCACTGTAGGAAGTGAAATCCATGCAGTACAAAAACACAGCATGTCGTCCGGGTTTAACTGATCGGTGGCTTGAAAAGGGGAGGTTTAGAGGTCTAGGGTGTGAGTAGGGAAAACTTGTGAGTACACATTCATGCAGAAATCACCATGCCCCCCCTCCACACCCACACCTGTATGTACACAAGCTCTGTGTACATGATCTCACAGCATAAGTGAACATGGTTCATTGATGGCAGATCTTTGCAATATTTAATGCAGATCATTATTTACACCCCTTGTGTCCCTGTTCAGAATAGGTACTCGTTCTGAACCCCTTCCCCCCCTTTCTTGGACATGCATACATAAATGCTGGCTATCACAGATGCGGGACACCTCTCATGCAAGGGGGGGGGGGCGATATTAAAGCCAAACTGACTCGCATCTTGCTGTATGCCACATTCCATGCACATCTGCGCAAGCACAGTTTTCGAGGAAATGAGCCGCCACGACCTGCCACCGAGTTCGTAGCCACATCAGAACGAAGCGATAGGCTTTCTGCGAATCTGACTTTCTCCTACACCCGGAGTGAGCGAGACCCCGTTCCTTCTTACCTTTTCGGCGCAGAGCAGTAAATGCGAACCCTTCACCTGTGGTTAACCAGTGTGGAAGGAAGCAGGCAGTGCGATCTGCTAGCAGCCAACGCTCGGGATGTAGATGAGATGCTGGACCACTCGTTGGCGGTTGAGGCGCCCGCCTGTCAGAGATCTGGGGAAGTGACTGGAGGCACAGAGCATCTCAGCATACCGGGTAAGCCAGGCTGCACATATATTTAATCTTGCACTCTTACGATCTCAAAGTCTCCTTCACAGACATTCCCCTGATCTCTTGTGCTCCGCGCTCATTTTTTCTCCTGCTCGTTTTTTCTTTATTGCTTAGCAACAATCAGGGTGAACTCACTTCAGTCCCAACCACAGCTACAGGGAAGAAGATATTCTCTGCAGGGGACGCAAGTCCTGCTTAACCTTCGCTTCATCTAGTCCCATCACTTGCTCGTCCCCCTCCCCACGCCTTTTCACTCATTCCAAAGGAGGCTTTTACTTTTTAAAATGTGGAACGTAGTGTTGCCCGTAAGGAGGCAACCATCAGAAACAAGATCGGGACACAGAGATCAAGGAATTTCCTAGGACGCCTCTGGCTTCGTCAAGGCTAGGTTAATCTGAAGTTGGGCTACACCTGGTGTGGGCAACTGAGGCCGTTTCATGGGCTACTTTTTGCCCCACAGAACCTCTGGGAGGCTGCATGGACTACCCAAATGCCAACAATTTGAAACAAAAAGTGCTCATTGTCTCGTTCTTGCACTGGAGGCAAAAAAATGTTTAAAGAGGCCAAGAAACACTTGATTGGCTGTCTTGATGTACTGAGATAGCTTGTCTCATTGAGAACAACTAACTTAGCAGGATTTCCTCAAATTCCTTGGTGACAAACCATGGATGGGTGGCCTTGATCTTCCTTGCTGTTGGCTTCTTGACTTGACGGAGTCTGTGGCCACAATCCTGCTTGTTTTTAAACCCAAGGCATAGTTGCACATGCCATTATCCTGTCTTTGCTCTTTGCACCAGGTGGTAGACACCACCCTCTTGCACATGTGGAAACCCCCCCCCCCCCAATGCTTCCATTGAGACCGCCTCTGGCTTGAAGAACCACAAGCTAGAGATCCCATTCAACGCTTCATCAGCAGAGCCATGAGAGTCCATGTTTCCTTCTAGGATTCCATGGCAGGATATTCCCTGAGGATATAATGTCATCATGAACATGAAGTGATAGGAACCTAGGAAGCTCTCTTATACTTGGGTCTGGCCCTCAGTCCATTAGCCATGTATTGCCAGCTCTGCCATGGCTCTGCAGCCTCTCTTCCCTTACTCCTCCTGAAGAGCCATGAGATTCTACCCCTGCTTAGCTTATGAAATCAGATGAGATCAGCTCTTCGCGTTGCCTTCTGCACTGGTTCAGGTCATTGCGGGAAATCTAAATAGTGTTGTCTTCTAGACCAACCAACACCCAAGCTCGGCTGATATCTCAACTGCACTTCTAACCATTCAGGGTATAAATCCCAGCACTGTAGGTTCCTTGAACCTGCCACTTGTCATGGAAGACGTCAGCTGAGCCACCTGATGCCTCCCAAACCATGGACCAGGGAGGAAAACCTCACCTATAACCCACATCGTTTGGCAGCCTATTCAGTGCCAACAGAAGTCTCTTTCTCCATCAAGTTCCTTAAACCGCTCAGCTTGGTCTCACTGAACAATGAGTGCCCTTCTCTTCTCTTCTCTTTTTCCTGAAAGGATCAAGCAAGTTCAGCCAGAGATAAATGGATACAAATGGCTTGCAAACCACCAACCCACCTACCCACCCCCAGCATCAAAGCATCCTCTGCTCATGGGCTTAGCCGAGGTTTTAGCTCGTAATCTTATAAAATCCAACTGCCCTACCCCATCCCCCCAAAAGATTAAGAGTAGGTGGTGAAACGTAAAGTAGCTATGGAAAACACCTTAAAAGAACCCCCGTTTCTCTCTCCCTGCAACGAAATGTGGCAGCATGTTCTCACCCCTTGGCAGGAGTCCTGGCCAAAGACCTATCCTGATACCCCCACAGAGCCCCCTGTGTTTACTCTGTCTCCATGGGCAAAAGTGGGGGACTGTGTATCGTTGTCACTAGATCTTTTGCCTCCCGGGGAACCTACACCATGTCTTCGCCCGCTAGAAAATACAGAATACCACGGAATTGTTTAAGAGTTGTATTTTCTTACAGATGGTTGATTTTTGTGGGTGGGTACAAGATGCACATGGAAATAAAATTGGCAGGTGCAGATTTGAAAAGGATAGCAACACATTCAGCGATGTATAGATGTGCACTGGGAAATGATGAGTTACTATCATTTAAGGAGAAATATGATTCATCTCACCACACTGGGAAAGATGGTAGCCGAGTGATTCACATGTTTGTTCTTCATTCTGCTGCACAGATAGCTAACGGACTGGGGGAGGGAGTTCCACAGTCCCAAAATGGTGAGAGACAGATGCCCCTTTCTTTCTTTCTTTCTTTCTTTCTTTCTTTCTTTCTTTCTTTCTTTCTTTCTTTCTTTCTTTCTTTCTTTCTCTCTCTCTCTCTCTCTCTCTCTCTCTCTTTCTTTCTTTCTTTCTCTCTCTCTCTCTCTCTCTTTCTTTCTCTCTCTCTCTCTCTCTCTCTCTCTCTTTCTTTCTTTCTTTCCTTATGTGCCACCCCATCACGCTAGAACACTAGCAGTTTACAACATAATTAAACAAGGAAACCCAGCCCCCTACTCATTTGGAAGGATGGAAAGCTGAGTCAACCTCAAACCGGCTACTGGAGCCCTTCAGAATCGAACTCAGGTTGTGAGCAGAGTCTTTGACTGCAGTACTGCAGTCGATCCACAGTGCCATGGGGGTCACCCACTCCTGCTGCCTGGCCTCTTAGGATGGTTCTTTGTCTTTAAATCAGATTTAGGCTGGATGGTCTTTCAAACAGAAGACCCCTTGAAGTGGATTATTGAATAAAGGACTGTTTGGTGGCATCTTTTATGCCTGTGCTCTTTTCATAGCACGGCAAAGCGTTGATCAACAAGTCTTGTTGGTCAACAAGCTGTTTTATTGTGGGGAAACGAACAGAGAGAAGATAGAAGGAAATGCTCCATTATCTGCCAGGAAGAGAATAAAGGGCATTAAACTTCAAAATCCTCTAAGATTCCTTTTTATGTGTTTGCCTTGCCTTGACCTTATGGGCAGAGAATTGTAGAAGAAGGTTCGGTTCTTTCTCAGTGGAAGCACACTTTTCCTTGCCTGTTCTTCTCTTGAACATTGTGGAAATTGCAGAAATACCTGGTCTGCCTTTAAAGGCTTTACAATAATTGTATCCATTGGGTTTCGTGCCTTTCTGGAAAGCTGGCCACAGAGACTGGGTATAATCCTGCATGGGCATTTTACACTTCTAACAGTCCATTGATTCAACCCTCAGGTTCTGCTCACCTGGAACATTAGACCCAGAAGGGCTGGGAAGTAGCACTTCTCTCTTAGTTTATTGTTTGGGAAATCCGAAATCTGTCATTAATCCAGTTAGCCCCTAGGTGACATAACATGGCCCTTTTCCTTCCCACTTGACCTTCAAACTAACCCTGTGAGATTGTTCAGAATAATTGGCATCATAGCAGGCTCTTAAACATCCGATATTTTGATCACATTATATGCCGCCCAGAGACCTTTGGGTAGAGTGGGCGGCATATAAGTTAAATAAATAAATAAATAAAATCACATTACCAACAAGAAGGTGCTCCAAAGGGGTGGCTTGTGTAAACTTCATCACATTGTCGCATGTAGAAGACTCCAACTGGCTGGCCATATTTTTCGTTTGGAGAACAATCGGATCCCTAAGGTAGCAATGATTTGGACACACACACACAGGCGCCAAACGACAACAAGGACGCCCCCAAATAACATGGCGAAGAACAGTGACGCAAGACCGGAAGGCACTACATATTACATGGGAGGACGCCGGAACACGAAAGACCGAATGAGCTGGAGAATCCTTGCTGCCCGTTGGGCTACGTAGCATGGAAGTGGATCATCATCATCAGACTCTAAGAGGGTATCTACATTGTACTGTTACAGGGCTTTGATGCCACTTTCAGGGAAATGGCTTCATCCTGTGGAATCATGGGATCTGTAGTTTCCATTTTTTTTTAAAAAAAAGAATTCACTTAAAGTTGCAAATCATATATTTGGGATAGACAGATCCTGAGCTTGCTTGCTTGCTTGGTTGGTTGCTTGGTTGCTTGCTTGCTTGCTTGCTTGCTTCCTTCCTTCCTTGCTTGCTTCCTTCCTTCCTTCCTTCCAAAAACTGGGCACAGGAGAGAAGGAAACTTACAGCTTTTCTTATCTCTATTCGGAAATGCATAAGAAAAGCTGTCCAACGGACCCCTCCACTGGATCAAAAGCTTCCACAGACAGAAGGACCCCTACTGTTCATGAAAGTCAGATTCTGGATCCAACTCATCCACAGGAGAAGTATATGGAATGAACAGAAAGGTCCTTTATTTTACTGGAAGGACACACCAGTGACAAGGAAATGCCTGGTGGAAGGCCCAGGATGTCCACGTGAGTCTGTTCCTCTTGGTGGAAGCAAATATCCCGGCAAATGAGAAGCCTGAGGAGTTCCTCCTAGGCTTCTGCTAATGAAGAGGCTAATTGGAAAGGTTCCATGTTGAAGTAAGCTGACACAGGGTGCAACAGTCACCCAGAAAAGAAAACCAAGCCTTCAGACAGCAATGTTTTGCCGGGGTCGCCTCTTTTAATGAGGTCCTCCTGACATTTTTCATGACATGTTCCTTTCTCCTCCTTGCTCGAAAGAGGACTTGTGATCACACAGGTGTGGGGCAAGGAACAAATTGTGCTGGCAACTGATCTCACCCGGCTTCACAGAAAACGCTGGTGTGATCTGGAAGCAGAGTGCTAAGTCTCTGTAAAAACAGAGCTTTGTCTTCTGTAAATGGCCGGTGTCTTTCATAGCCCTCCATCAGATGAACGGGGCAACCCTGCTAATGTGTAGTGTACATTTTGCCACCAATTGCAATATTTGGATTTGGGGGATGGGTGATAAGGATTCCCAGTTTCACAAGCCTTCCTGCTCCACCCAATATTTTATGGGCAATATAGAATATGATCTAATACTGAATATGTATTAACAGTGTCTATGGTTTTATTATGTTTATTTCATTATTTTTGTCAAACACTGGGAATGTGGCTTTTTGGGATCCCAACAACTAAAATTTCCCAGCCACCATGGGAAATTCAAGGACAGGGGGCCTGTTGACCCCCAAATTGCCCTTTTCAGACTCTTAAAGGCTGCAGATTGTTCCGGAATCTTTAGATGGAAATGGCTTATAGATGTTCATCAATGAATATCGAGGAAGCACTTGCATTTGTGTCCCAGAGCTGGGCAATATTGCTTTCTTGGACTACAACTCCCAGAATCCACAAGCTCGCTCTCTTGTTACTTTCCACTGGCTTTTGCACACTGGCCACACAGATATCTGCTCAAACATTGTGGCTGAAGTCCTCTGGGGAGCTCCACCTGCACAACGGGAATGGCGTCACTGGCGATGGCCAATTGCTGCTGATTAAAGGCTTCATTTTGTGTTTGTGTTCAACCAGATGATACATTGGGCATGGTTTTGTAGACATGCTCCCTGAGCAGTGTACGGTATGTGACAGAACAGATCATTTTCTCACCTACGTATCTTGCATTTAGTATGCTTTGTTTTCTGATTGGTCATCAGAAGGTAAACAGGGGCATTATTTGCCAAGCCAATTCCTGAGGAATGGTTCTTTGAGGTACACTCTTTGTCTGAGGGAAAACAAGTGAATTTCCAGGAATACATATGCTCCTTTGCTTCTAATCTCTGTCTGTTTTTCTTTCTGTCTGTCTGTCTCCCTCCCTCCCTCCCTCTCTCTCTCTCTCTCTCTCTCTCACACACACACACACACACAGAGACACACACACAGCGGAAGGCTTATTTTCTGATTGATCAACTTGTAACTCCCTTACAGACTTAACTACAGCTCCTGGCAAAGCTTTCTAAGAGGGCCAGTCAGTCACTGAAGCTTTTCTTCTCGAACACAAAGGCCTGGCGTCTTGCCCACGATGGAAACAGCCTCTGTGCTGTTTTCAACAAAAATGTGTTTCTCAAGCAACTAAGACTCAGCTGGGAATTATTCTGTGGCATTTGGGCTTAAAGTGAGCTACTTCTGTGAGGGACGAGGATTCTACGAAAGCCCGCATGGTGCATGTCCCTGAGAGGAATTGTGTCTTTCCAATGCAAGCGGTCCATCGTTTCCCCCCGCAACCCATGGCAAGAGGCAGAAGCCCAGACTGGTCCAACTCACAGCAGGAGAGAAAGAGATGATAGAGGGGGACAGGTCCAGTGTAATTCCCTATTCATAATGTGAAATGGGTAGTGCTGAACTTGATTGCTTCTTGAAGATTAGTTGATTTTTCTTCATTAGGCACTTATGTCTGGAAGCTGTTTCTTCAATGGCTCATTAAAACTGGCGAGTGCTCCCAGCCTGAGAGGGTAAAAGCATGTCGGGAAGATGAAGGCAAGGACACAGAAAGGAAAAACAGCAGCAAAGTTTACTGGGGATTGAAGATATGTAGAACTGGGGGAATCATTTCACGACAAATGGTTTGTCCAGAAAAAGAAAGATTGCTGCCACTCTGAGTTGGCTTCAGGTGTGAAACGCCCTCACTCTGGCTTGGCTTGATGACCCTTTAGGGATCTAATGAGCGTTGACTATGCGAAGGTGTCTGAAGTGAAATCAGAGTGATGACAAAGCTGTCGTCCTTCGCTCTGGCTTTTCGCTGGAGGGTGGTAGTAGCGTTCAGGAGATTTTAAGAATGACAACAAGCAACACGGAGCAACGGCGCCGTTCTTAAAATAGCCACTAGTTCAGAGGAACCCTTCCCTCATCACTAAGAAAAGAGATCCCTCCCCCTTCAGCCCATGAATGATAATAGTAATAATTACATGCTGCCAGATTGATTCCGACTGATGGCAACCCGCCCAGGGTTTTCTAAGCATACAGTACTCAGAAACGGTTTTCCACCCCCTCCTTCTGGTGGTTCTTTGGGATCAATGTACAGCTTGCCCAAGGCCACACAGGGGGCAGGCATGTAACCTTCAACACTGGGGCTGCGACTCCCAGCTCTTGAGCCCACAACCAGATGCTCCAACCTACTGAGCTACATCAGCTGTTCACAAGGACCGACTCTATAGCTACCAACATAGTGAACACGGCATGCTCGAGTTGCTTTCAAAGACCCAATAATGTGAGCCATAGAAAAGGATAAAACGATAGAACAATAAAAAACTTCCAACATTTGTTGGATCAAGCAATAGCTCCCAAAGGGTATCAAATTTATGTCGGAGTTTATATCAACATTATCCAAGACCTCTTCTGAACAAGGCAGAAAATCAGGGGTGCTATTACGGATCTAGGTGTCTAGTAGATACGTAAAGCAGAATTTAGAAAAAGGGTTTTTTTGGGGAGTGGTGGAAATTATAATTCCCAGGCTTTTCCCAACCCTAGTCGTTCTGATCACCTTTCAGCTCCCCTTCTTTTCCTTAGAAAAATGGCTGCTTTGGACGGCTGGTCTCAGAATCAGCCAGACCGCCTGGCTATTGTGAAAACCCTCCAGGAATGGTGGCCAAAGATTGGATTAAATAGGCTCCACCTGAAAAGAAATACATTTTCTCACATTGGGTTTCCCTTCTGCCGTCTTTTAATTGCCTGATGTGCTGTCGCGGGACATGTTGGGAGAATGAATTTTCCTCGTTAATTCTTCTCGATGATACACCCATCCAGCGAGTGTGGCTGGACATGTAAAGAGCCGATAATGCGCCATTTGCATACGGCGACACGTCTACAGCTGTCATTAGACCCAATTTACACACATGATTTGCTTCTCACAGCATCAACGGCTGGATTTCATCTGGAGACAGGAAGGTCAGAGAAGTTTAATTGATTGTATAATGCAATTGAAAAGATTGGCAGGGATCTGGGGGCACTTTGGGGACAGCTGCCTTCGAAACTTGTGACACACAGCAGCTGGGATGGCAGTAGGATTAGGATCACGCATGCAGGCAGAATCGCGAAGCCTAGTATTGGGTAGCCCTTCAGAAACGGGCGGTGAAGAGCACGGGACCATTTCTGAACACATTGGATCATGGCAGAATCCTTGACCCTTTCCAGTCTGAATCATGGCCATCTGATGGGACTGAGGTGGTCCTTGTGGAACAGCGTGGGTCAGAAGGCTGACCCAAGGGGTACCTCTTCCCCGATACCCTGAGATCACTGGGCAGCTTTTGATACTGTAAACCACAACCACACCCCTTTCAAACTTTACTTCGAATCCTTTTCGGCCTCCACTGAGGACCATGCCTTCACAAAGCAGCTTTGTTCACATCAATATGAAATACAAAGTTTCATCCCTCTGCTCTGCCCAGAGAATTCAAAACTTTAGAGCCGAGAAAGGAGAGACAGCCTGGGGACCCCAACATGGCTCCATGCTAACCTCCTAATACTTGTATGTCTGTGTTATATTTTGATTCTGGTTTTGTTTTGCCTGCTGTCACCACCAGGGTGTCCTCGTTTTTTGGGATTATCTTTTGGATTATTTATGGATTGGTGCTTGGCGGTGTGCTTTTATGCTTTATGCTCATGCTTGTAAACTGTCCAGAGCGGGGACGTGCCACTGGACGGGCAGCCTAAAAATCCAATCAATCAATCAATCAATCAATCAATCAATCAATCAATCAATCAATCAAATAACCCCGCACTCAGAAATGCCA
This sequence comes from Intellagama lesueurii, assembly GCA_037013535.1. Classification (NCBI taxonomy): domain Eukaryota; kingdom Metazoa; phylum Chordata; class Lepidosauria; order Squamata; family Agamidae; genus Intellagama; species Intellagama lesueurii. Next base: position 3,043,090 of record JBAJHW010000011.1, read on the forward strand.
TTATGGCAAGGCATACCTTCTGCAGTCTGTACAGAAAAAGGCTTGGCCACAGGCACCATAAAATACCCACGTTCCCCCGTTAACAAGGTTTGCTTTCACAGCACAACTTTCCTCCACATACTTATATCAATACTTCTGTTTTGATAGTTAGAGCCCAAAAGAGAGAGAGAGAATCAATCCACAGTGTTGTAGGAAATGTTAAACTAATTGGCTTCCATGTTCCTCCTTAGGTTGCCAGGTCTTCCGTATTCTTAGCTCCCCACTGGAGTCAACGAATGCCATAAGAACTTAGGAACACCGTTTTGTGGTATGCAAAATGAGGTGAGGAGAGATGTCTGCTGGGTTTCAGCAGAACCCCCCTCTCTTCCTCTTCTGTACCTGCCCAAACTTCTTACACCCTTCAGTAAATATATGAGTTAGGTTCACCTCTGGGACTCTGGTTGGACAAGCCAAGCCTTCTCTGCAGAAGTCTGAGAGCTAAGGAAGCAAAGAGCTCATAAGGCCAACATGCACGGCCACTTTTAGGGAGAAGAACATGGTGTCCACTGAGATTCCTGGGTTCCAGTGGAGGCTGTGCTGAACTTAATCACCTCTTGCTGTATTTAGATGTCATCTGATTATGTACAAATCAGGGGAAAGCATTATGGAAAATAGACTGAAAAAGGACATTCATCTGTATAATGTTTATATATGCTAGCTCGCAGGTGTAGGTGCGTGGTTAGAAAGACTAACTTTGGCCACCGCAGGGGAAGATTTTGACCAAGCGACCTAATGATCAAGATTATAACTACCCCCACCCTTAGACATCAAGGCACTGGATCTCTTTTGGGGGCTAGATAGAGCTGCTGGAGAGCTCAGTGCTTTAGGTCTCTGGCTGAGGAGCCAGAGGTTGGGAATTCGATTCCCCCACTATGCGCCTCCTTGAGAGGGGCTGGACTCGATGATCCAGAGGCTCCCTTCCAGCTCTGCAGTTCTGTTGGTGATGATGGCATTGTATAGATTTAGAAGAAACAAGCCAAGTTTGGGAGGGCAGCAAAGAATTATTTGGAGTGGAAAGCAATTAACACTGGTTTGAGTTCGTGGGTGGAAACGTGAGATATAAACACAATAAATCAATAGATAGGTGATTCATCACAAGGTTTGGGGTTTTTTTCAGCCTGGTGAGCTTTGGCAGTACAATGTCACCATTCAGCAGTCAAGGCTGAATTTAAGATTTGGGGTGGGGATGACTCCCCTCTATGGACAACCTTGGTTGATAAGCCCTGAAAGCTACAGATAGATCCACATTTCTGGTGAGCTTCTTGGAAAGGTTTCTCTCTAAACCTACAGCAATATTTTCCCTTCAGAATTTATGGGTGGTTGATGCTTGGATTCTTTACTCTTAACACTTCCGTGTTCATGCCCCCTTCTTTCTCTTTCTGGAGTGAGCCGATAAGCTATCAGGCCATCTAAATGAGGCGCACATAAAAATGAACTTCTCTAGGGCTGCCCTTTGCTGCCTTCCTTCCTTCCTTCGGCAATTCTTAAGCATTAAAGCCTTCTCGTCTCTCCTGGCACTTAATATATACAGTCTGTTGTAGCTAATATCCTGTCAGAGGTGGTGCAAGCCAGTTCACTCTGGTTCACTGCTTTCACACATGGCGGGGGGAAGGGAGGGGGACCCTCCCCACACGTATAGGTGAAATGAAGAATCAGATCTGCTAAGAAGGAAGGGTATGAGGGATGCTGTGAAAGAATCAAATGGAAATCCCACCTGGGACAGTTTCCTCTAAAACACGTTGATTCCAAAATAAAAATCACTGGAATATTCTGTTGCTAGGCGTGGCTAACATCTCCAGTAAGAGCTGCCATGCAAAACCCTAGTTTATACGTTAAGAAATATTTTCATTGCCTTTCGTACTATTTCAGATTGCAGGTGTAGGTTTTGGAGCGGGGATGTGTTGCTAGCTTCATGGGCAGGAGTTCCCGGTCCACCTCACCATGTTTGGATGGTTCTGGCATTTGTTCGGTAGACGGGAACCTTCCATGGTTGTTTTGGGCACTGATTTTTCATAGCTGTTGCAAACAGCAGGCGAATTTGAAGCCGCTGGAAGGTCCCTTGGAATATCATACCCCGAGTCTCTCTTTAAGCATCACCTTTCTAATATCTTTGTATTTCTGAATAGCTTTGCACGAATTTTTGTTTATTTACCGCCCGACTTAGTGAGATCAATGCTAGGGGAGGTTTACATGACAGGAAACCACATTTATATAAACCCAATGAAAAATAAAATACTCATCATCTCCCCTAATGAATCAAAGAACATTAACTGAGAAGGTGAACATCTGAGAACACCTAAAATAAAAATAAAACTTTAATAAAAATTGCGATAAACCCACACAAACTGAATAGGGACAATATAACAAAATAGAGCAGAATGTAACAAAATATAAAAATAGATGACAAATTAACAACAATTAAACCACAAAAATAAATACTAACATGTAACCAAATATCTTGAGTCTTTCTTTTGTTATAAAGTTTTAATTTCTTCTGAACGTGGGCTTTGCAATTGTCAGCAAATTTTGACTGAAACAAAGTTCTCTCTGATTCCTAACAGGATGGGCGAATCCATTAGTTTTGTTCTCTACGCTCTTCACATTTTGCTAATTTTGGTAAATCCTGTTTAGAGAGGGATTGAAACCAAATTCTCATCCCACTCAGGGAGAAGTGTGGGAAACGTCAGCTGATCACCATTGGTGCCACAATGAGTGGCTTTACCTTGGGTTCTCTCCCCACCTCTCTCTGTGCACTCTCTCTGTGCACATGGGTGTGCATGCACACTTGACCATTTGCCCACCAAAAAACACTTTTCAGGCTTTTAGAAAATCCCACAGAAAAGCCTAAGCTCAACTCTTCACCCTGAGATGTTCGGGTTTTTCTACTCAGAGAGCTGGAAGGAGGCGATTCAAGTACGGACTATATCCCGGCAATAGTTATATCCCAGGAAATTCCTATTTTATTTTATCTGTTCTGTCCCAAAGTGTAAGAATATGGCCCTGAAATCCTGGGTTTACTTACTCATGAGTAAACCCACCTCAAACAGAACTCTGTGCCTAATTCTGTGCATGTTTACTTGGATGGTAACTCAAGGGCGTTCAAAAGATTGTACTCTTATCTGTGCTTTTGCCTGGGTACTTTTCGATTTTGCCTCTTTTTGTTGAACTCCCAAACATGGATTTATACATTTCCAGAAAAGCTGTTGTGTGTGTGTGTTTTGCCATTGCTTATCAGCTTCAACAGATGCCACAGCACTGGAGACAAGACCGTCTCCCTATTATTCTGTCTTGTGACTATGCAACAGCATAGACTGTACTTGGGTGCTTTTTTTCCTCTCTCTCTCTCTCTCTCTCTTTTTTGTATGTAGGGCCTTTATTATCACTGTTGCGAGATGCTTTCCTGAAAAGGTAAATACAGCTTTTACAGGGAGGCTCAAGGCTAAGCTGGCTTTTGTTCAAAGAAGCCCATTTTGTTCCGGCGGTATCGTAGTTGTACACTGAAAAATTTAACTAACCTACGGGGCAGGCGTCCTGCGCAGAAATCAACGTTGCTTAATTGCACGCGTGCATATTGAAGAATTTTGTTCTCAAATTGTGTAATTCTCTTTGCAAAACCAAACAGGGAAGGGTAAAGGTGCAGGTTCCTAGCAAACAAGACACTTTGCCTCGAAGTGCTGTTTTGTGATGATTTATTTCCATAAAATGTGCAGGAACCTGTAGCTTTGTTGCATCTATATGTGAAAATGGTATCCCTGGACGGATCATTGACATCTCTGTGGCCAGCCATCAGCAGTTCTGTGATCGCTCTGTGTCTGGGCCTTCTTAAGGTTGGGACGAGGGCTTCGCCTTGTACAATTCTTTGTGCAAAAATGTTTCACACAAATTGTGAAGACAAAAATGAGAATAAAATAAAATACTGCTTGGTGTCACAACGTCTGAGGGGGCAGGGGTGGCAATTCCTCAGAAGACAGTCTCGCCATGCCAACGGCGAGACTTGGGTGTTGATATATCATCGGAGTCTTGGGGTGTTGATACATCGCCCCTCCCATTTTCAGATAAGAATATGGGAAATACAAGCAAACATGCTAGGTTTTATTCATTGAGCACCTCAGACTTCCTGTTCTAAGCACTGCATGTGTTCAGCTGTTGGAAAATGAGCACCATCGCACCCAGGGGTACAGTTTTTTTTCAGAGTCCATTTGTAACCAAGCACATTTTTGTCAGTTGCTGCACTGTGAACCGGACTTATGGCAAAGGTCTCCAGTATCTGGAGAACCTACCCCCTTTGCTCGAACATGCTTTCAGAGATCTGCTTCTCTCTCTCTCTTTAAACATCCATGCTGTATGTGTGGTAGTAGCGCTGGTAGTCCTGACTGTGATCTGGTCTGCAGGCATCAGCAAATCCGTTCTGAGCTTTACTGTGAACTTTACAAGAGCGACCCAGTGTGCTGAAACTGTGGTGAGGATGGGCTTCAGCACCTTGGACAGCTTCTTTGTGAAAGCAGAGTCCAACAGCCTTCACTGGCCCTGGCTGCCCAGAGTAGCCAACCTGGTGGCTTCTAGATGCCTTGGACTATCTTTGTAGCCCTAGGCTGACCTGGAGGTCCCCAATGTCTCCCCGTGGTCTCCCGGCCAAACACTAACCAAGCCTGACCCTGATTCATTTGTGATATATCGATAATTGAAAACCCAGCTTGCTTGTAGTCCTGTGCTTGTTTTGGACTTAGACTGCTGTTGTTGTTTTGTTTTTTAACGTGCAAGGTTATGCATGTCTACTCAGATGTAATTTACCAGGACCTGCTCCCAAATAAGAGGGTACAGGACTGTGTTTGTGTATGTGTGTATGTGTCACGTCGGTGAGAAAATGCTCATGTTAGAAAATAGGCCACCATCTCCCAAGGCTAATTAATTAGCAAAATTATTCTACTGACACCTTCAGTAAATGCCACACATGCTTACTAGATACCTGTAGTCTTCCTGTAGTGTTTAAAGCATTACTTCTGCTACAGATTTATCCCTTGGTTAACCATTTTATTTCGAGAGAGAGAGAGAGAGAGGGAGGGAGGGAGGGAGAGAGTTCTTAGTCTCTGGTGCTTTTGTATCTTTCTTATTTAACATATTTACATGGGAATTATGGCATTAAAAACATGTTCTCCTAAGCTCGTAGCTGTTTCTTTACACTCATTTTGCTTTGTTTTGTTATGAGCACTGTTTATTTAGGAGGATTTATATAGCTGCCAGATTCTAATAAGTCCCTAAACAATGAGTACATTTTTCTTAACAGGTTGATTATTTACATTGGCTGCAACCCAACAGCTCTGGTGTGCATGGAAGAGGACGGGTCACTTGTACACGTGCTCTCTCTCTCTATATATATAAGCGCATAGGGATTGTGTGCAGCCTGTGGTGTCTTGAAGCCAACTTTCACAGGGACAAATCACATTCTCCCTCCCCCAACCCCAATTATCAGAAATAATCAGAAAAACAGCAGCATCTGCCAGCCCCCTAAAGTGGTTCTCTTCCTTCTGCATTTGGCTGCCACCCTCACAATATCTAGAAGGGGCTGGACTTTTAATTGGTCTGAGGAGTATTGTTGGTATCTGAGAAGAGGACCTGCCTAAGAAAGTTGGCATGGCTGGTGAAGAACAAAATGGATCTCTCTCCCACAATGTGCATGAAAAACGACTGGGGTGATCCTTTATTTGGCTCTCACGATGGGACAGCATCTTCCACCACCATACTTGAAGGCCTGAGGCCCAGAGCAACCACTTCGATCTGCCCAGGAGCAGGGTTGGTCCTGAATGAGATGATGGCCCATGCTCGGTCATCACGGTTCCGAATGTGGGAAGTGCGATCAATGCATCACCCTTTCCCCTGTTGTAGTGTTTTGCGACGAACGGGGAATTTAACATACAAATGTAAGGATAAGAACTGCCATTGTAGATGCAAAGAGAAAGAAAGTGGGAAATTTAAAAGCAAGAATCTGATTTTCCAAATTAGGAACCACCAGGAACACCTCCTTAACATACCAGAAGCATCTCTCCTACAGAAATGCTGACCGTTCTGCTTGATCCACTGGCTGCTGAGGGTGGCCCTTCTTGGTCATGGCCCCCAAAGTCTGCAACGCCCTTCCACGAGAGATCCGGAGGGCCTCCTACCTCCAGAGCTTCAAAATACAGTTAAAAAACAGACTATGGAGAGAGATCTTAAGGATTTTCTCCCCCTCCCTTAGTGTACCCTTTGGCTCTGTGCTACCTGAAGGCTGTCGCCACCACTTGGTTCTGTTGGATCCGTTTCTTTGATTTGTTTATTAATTGGGGGTTTATTGATTTTTTATTTATTCTGTTGGGGAATGGTTGGGTGGGGGAGTCCGGGTTTCTGCTCTGCTATAAACTACCACCCAGAGGAGTGGTCCCACAACATTGGGCAGGATATAAGTTTTAGTAATAAATAAATAGAAATAAATAAACCACACCAGGCCCACCACAGTTCAGTTGTACTGCACAAGGCGTTTCCTTATGGAGTCCCCAGTCATTTCAGCCACTGGACACAGGAGACGGCCCTTATTGATTATGCCACACTTGGGTTGCTCAGCCCATGCGTGAGAGATGTTTCCAGTCATTCAGATATGTTGCCGGGCTCAGATTATACTGCCTGTTTGACCTATTTCTTTTTTTGCTCTCTCCTTCATCCAGAAAGTAGGGCAGCCGGCTCATATCCTTGGTAACCCTGCTGTGTTGACGTTCTCCATATCTGACATTTTACAACTTGAGCGCTGAGCCAAACTGCGGAATATTCCTATGGCTTCACACACACACACACACACACACAGACACACACAGACACACACACCATATTTTTTTCACCTTCATTGAAACACAACTGTAAACAGATGTCTGCCCCATAAGGAATCTCCTCCACAGGGCCAGTTGATAACAATAGTGGTTTACTAGATGTGATCTTTCCTCTTGTTTATTAAAGATGTCTGATTTCAACAGCATTTCCCAGAATGGGGGATAAGCAGTGCTGGAAAGCAGGATTATAACGGGGGTTTGCTTCCCTTCCCTTCCCATCCCATCTTCCTATTCTTGAAATCTGAAGCAGGCTGCCTTCTACTGCAGGAGTGGCTTTTGAGAAAAATCACTGGTAGGCTGCTCATGTTATAGCTCCCTTCTCTGACGTGTGCCTTTACACATCTGGCTTTTAAAAAAAGAAAGATTAGAACATCTGCTAGATATTTATATTTACAAAATGCATTCACTGTTTGCCGGTTAAAACAAATTAATGGCACTGCATCAGTAATATTAATAACAATACAACAAAAAAATGGGAGGGATAATGTTAAAGTTAAAACACTGTATGAAGACTAGATGAGAGAGACGTAGGGCTGTAAATAAGTACAAGAGAGTAACCACTTTTTCTCTGGAGAGAGACACACAGAGAGAGAAATTCCAAGAGAATCTAAATATATACAGATATTTTGAAATGTACATATTGGGGGGGCTTCCTTCTGAAATATGTGCATTTTTATGCACATATTCATTAAAAGCACATTTGTGTACTTTTTCCAACTACCTCTATTATTCCCTTTTTCCTCTCTCTCCCCCCCTGTTAATTCTGTCACAAGCTTGGAAAGATAGGGATTTCCGGTTGCAAATTGTGTTCAGCTTTGCATTGAGTTTTTGGCCAATTTGGGTCCAGAAATGAGCCCCCGCCCAAAAACACAACCTTCTTCTAACCATACTTGGCACGGCACCTCAGCATTTGCTTCTAATTTGGACTACACAAGGGTGTGCTGCTGATTTTTGTGTACTCATTGCCCTCATGCAATTAGGGGGGAAACTGCATCTTTCTGTTGCTGTTATTGGAAACCTCACGGTTGCTCAGTGGGGTGGATGGGGAAGAGACCTCACCTTCTGTACCTTGCCCTCTCCATCGACCAGCTCATGTTTCTGGCCCCTGTGGTTCCATTGGCTGAACCGAAATAGGTCACCCAATGAATGTCAGGGGGCTTTACACCCTGGAAGGACAAGTGGAGGTGAAAAGCAGTGTCCTTCAAGCCTGGTCAGGGAAAGCAGAGAGCCAGGGGTCCTATAATTGATCAGCAGATCATGTGCCAGTGTGTGTGTGTATGTGAAGGGAAAGAGGCTGCTTTTCTAAAAGGTCAATTTGGGGGTCATACTTAAATGAAAAGTACTGAAAATAATAAGCCAGACTTCAGATATTTGTACCTGACTCCTGTTAATCTGCAATTATTTTTGCAGATCAGGTAGAATATTAAAGGACTTTGGGAGCCAGAAGGATGGATGGACGGACGTACAGATGGGTGGATGGATCTCTCTCTCTCTCTCTCTCACCTATAGGTCTATCAATCAGTCTATCTGTCTGCCTGCCTATCCATCTACACACACAAATACGCACACAAACACACACCTCTCACAAGTAATCTGTCAGGATCTGGGTTGTGGCAGGGCTTCCCCTGCACCACTGTCCTGGTAGCTGCAGGATCAGGGCCAGCTTGGTTCCTGGGAGAACCCAGCCTTTGCAGGATCAAGCCCCACTGGGGCAGCAGCTGCCAGGGCTCTCATGAGGGCCAGCTGGGAGTCCTGCGGGAAGGCCTACTTAAGGAGTGACTCTCCCTCCCAGAAGCTTCCTCAGCACCATAGATCTTCAGCCATACTGTCCATGGGCTCCTGAGTCCCGGTGCTCCTGCTCCAGTTCCTGCTCTGAACTCTGGTATTCCTGATCCTGCATTCCTGCTGTGGGTCAGTGCTCCCACTCCTGTGGCCTGGTTCCAGTCCCGGTGCTCCGGTTTCCGCTCCTATCCTGGCTAGTTGGTCCCTGTGTGTGAGTTTGGGCTTGACCCTCTGTGCTGTTGGCTGGGTCCTGGCACCCTTGCCCTGGCTGTTGAAGGACACCGTGCACAACAACGAGCAAACCCTAGAACATCCTATGATGGGAAGTAAGGGGTGGCCTTCCTCGTTCAGTACTGTTGGTGTCAGTTTAAATTAGCCATAGCATAGCTAAGCTTTCATCTACACTTTCTTTTTTTTAAAAAAGAGTGAAATAAGTTCACGGGCCAAGTTTCAGAAAGGGCACTAATAACATTTCCTCCATATACAGATAAGGAGGTTGTGAGTCTAATTTTATAAGGCCAATCTGCAATCTGGTTTTTTTGCCTGGAGGGCTGGGGACAGCCTTGTTTTTGAGATAAGCAAGCCAAAATAGTTTATTTATTTATTTTTTTAAAATAAAGTTTAAAAATGGCAGAGTCGTCAATGGCAGAAGCACTCCTGGTTCTTCTCTGCATCTTGGGCAGGTGGTTTGTTCTACGAAAGAATAATGGTCTTCTCCCGTCAGACCTTCATAGAGCCAGTTTCAGTAAGTGCTGAGTAAAGGGGAAAGCTATCAAAATCACTATTTTTGGCCTCATGTGTTCTGAGATGGGATTAATACCACTGCAAACCACCAGTAGATAACCCAGGAGGTTGCATGGATTTTGGAATCTCAGTCCAGTTGCTGCTTTGCCCTCTGAATGTTGGACAGGGTTCACAGGCCCATTTGAAGACACACCACAAAAACCATAGAAGTGTACACGTAAGGGTGCCTGGACTCGGGACTCTGGCTACTGTCTCGAGGGGGTTGCTATTCTTCCGTAGATCTTCAGATGAGGAGAAAAATCTCGAGGAGAATGCTGCAGAAGGATGCGAAAGCTTGTTTTTATTGTGTGTGGCATTATGAACACCTGGGAGCCGATGTCCTCTTCATCAGGTCCACGAGGTACGAATCTGTCTAGTTCATTTAAAAAAGACACAACTAGGGCAATTTCTCACACATCTGTACTTTCCACAGGGCGAGCAAAAATATAGCGGCACTCTAAAATATCTGGCTGTTGGAATATACTAAGGAAGTGAATCCTCTCGTGCCTTGTCTTGCATGGGAATGAGAAATCTAGTTAAATCACTCCCGTGCTTGCGAGGATAATGGTTTTGGACAAATTGTGGGTGGTGAACCCATGGCTTAGGTAAAGTATGACCACTGCTCCCTTTTGGTGTGGACCTTGACAAACTAAAGGCATTGGATAGGGTGTTTGCATCTTTTTAAATCAACAGGTTGGTCCTTCTGCGCTAGTTGTGTATTTGTGCAATTGAAACACGTTGTGCAAATTGTGGAAACCATGGCAGAGAAAGACATTGGTCTACTGCTCAGGCTTGGAGGTCTTCCAAGGCTTAATGAACTCTTGATGAACTGTCTCATTGCGAATGAGTCATTTACCTAGATTTCTTCACATCCTGAGCATACGCTCGTGGAAGGGTGGGGTTTTCACCAAGCAACATCCCTGTTTTCTGCTCCGACAAATCCACTTCAACCAGTTCTTAAGCCCCAAAGCCTATGGCAGAGCTAAATTTCTGCTGACTCTCCCAGGGAAGGATCCATTATTTATGACATCATTTGATTTTTGACCTCCCTGGTGTGATCCATTTCCACCCATTAAGGCATTAGCCATTGAGGGATTACACGCATCATAAATGAAATATTGATCCTTTCTAAAATGTGGTGCGTTGCCCTCCCTGTGGCCCAGCAAAAGCTCCCATCAATCAAAGCATGTGCCTTGAAATCAAAGGAACACCCTTAAAAAGTTGGAAACACTATCAGTCAATCCAAGTCAGTATTTTCCTGGACCTTGGACAATTAGTCAACTATTCTGATGACATATTGCGATGTTGCCGTAGCGCTTGCTGGAGATGCATTATCTCAAGAACAAGTTTTGAGACTCGGTGCAATCAAAAAGAACCGAGAAAAAATATGTTAGATCCACTGAAGAAAAGGTAATTACTTAGCATTAAGAGTTTCTCCCTCTACAATGTTTAACCTTTATGTTAATTGTGTAATGAAGAGGAAAGGCTGGCGTTAAGTATGCATTTCTGGGAGCTAGAATATTCTGTGAGAAATTGCAAGCTTTTCTCATTTCCTTCCTCTTTGAACTCCTCCTTTCATTACCTGAATTTTAACAAGGATTTTTGGTTTGTTTTTGCACACTGCAAACAGATGTAGGTCAGATACATTATCCATGTTTCAGTCGCTAAGAGAAAGCCAGCGTGGTTTTTGCGGATAGAGTGTTGGGCTAGGACTTGGGAGGTCTGGGTTCAAATCCCCACTCCCTTCTCAGGGGCAAAACCTGAGACCTGGGTGCAGATTCCTGCGATGGCAGAGCGGCCAAGGAAAGGGGGAAGGGAAGCGATCCAAAGAGCCATACAAGCCCCTTTGTGCAAGTGGGCCACTCACATCACCCCAAAGGAGGATTTTTTTTAAAAAGGACACTGATTTGCATAAAATTCCATATGCTGATGGGTATGCATAAATACAAAAATTGGAAAGCTTTTTTTTAAAAAAAAAAACCCATGTAAACAGAAGGACGATGGCTAAAACGAATTTTTACACAGGCATAATGCAGTTGGCAAAAATCTCAAGGGCAAATTGCTGCAAGTGAACATAACTAACAGGATTTTGGTCAGTGTGTCTCATGTGAAAGCAGAGGACGCTGCCCGGTCGAGCTGTGCACCTTGGTGATGAGTTGGCTGTCCAGGAGCAGCTCAGTATAAACACGGACCTTCAAAGCCCCTGATCCACTTCCATAGGGGGCCAGGCAAGCCTTCAAATGAAGGACACCTACATCAGTGGAACTATCCTCTTTAAAAGAGACCATCACTCAGTAACGGAGTGCTTGGGCATCTACAACTGGAGGGCTGCTGGGTAGTAATGCTTGCTTTGTCTTATAGCATAGCATAGCTAGATGTCCTCTTTTAAAAGCAAGCTATATATATATTCTTTGAGAGCTGGCTGGAGAGCTCAGTGGTTTAGGTATCGGGCTGTGGAGCCAGAGGTTGGGAGTTCAATTCCCCACTGTGCCTCTTGAAGAGAAGAACCAGCCTGTGTAGCCTTGGGCAAGCTGCACAGTCCCAGAGCAGCTCCAGAAGAAGGGAATGGCAAACCACTTCTGAGTAATAGCTCAGTAGTTGAGGCCTCTGGCTGTGGAGCCAGAGGTTGGGAGTTCAATTCCCCCCTGGGCCTCCTGCAAGTAGAGCCAGCCTGGGTGGCCTTGGGCAACCTGCACAGTCCGAGGGCACCCCTGGAGGCAGGGAATGGTAATACATCTCTGAGTATTCTCTACCTGAAAAACCCTGAAGAGGATCACCCTGAGTCGGAACTGACTTGACAGCACATAATGATGATGTCTTCTTTCATGTGCCTCGAAACAAGGGCACATTTGACAATACTGGAGCATCTGGGCAGATGCAAAGGGATGGGGAAATCTCCAATGCTCATCAGTTGGTGAATTTTTTTTTCATGTACTTGGCCTGTTTCCAACCTTGATGCCGTTGCTTTTAGGTCCCAAAGGCGGCTTGCTTTGGGGTTCATGATCTGCAGGGCATTATTAGAAAGATTCCACTCTTCCCCCTGAGAGAAGCCAACCTTGTTTCTCTTTATCCCCGCCCCTCTTTTTGTTCTCTCATTCCTGCCACAGTCTTAAGTCCATTGAGAGATACACCCTGCAGTCAATTAAAATTATCTTTGCTCAGCAGTAGCTTTTAAAGGCTGCTTTCATTGTGATCACGATTACATACCTGATAGTTATATAAAGCATCATTCACACCCTGATCACATGGACAAAAGAGTACCAATGGATTTAGTGGATGAGGAGTGCTGTGAAGGGAGGGAAGCAGACACATAATATGTGCATGTGTTCTCCTCCTGCCTACTCTAGATATGCATGTAGACTGGTACTCTTAGGCTTCCTTCTCTCCTCTCTCTGAGATCACTTTCTGATTCTCCTTTGTTCTTCGAGAAATGACTATTAGATTTGCTACTATCACTCTATGATAAGAAGGTCAGAGGGGAACTCCACTGCACGATGACCCTTGTGCACATGGTTTTTGCTATCAGCCTTCTGGCCCAGATCTTTAAGGAAAATGAAATTGGGGAAATATGGTCTTGAAACTGGGGATTTTTATAAGCATATTGATCCAATTTCTCGTCTGCCTGGCTATTAATGAAAGTGCATACATACTTTCTGTTTTCCCGTCATAGGGAGGAAACCACTAGGATCACTCCCCCCCTGCATCTTTTCTCTTATCAAAAGTATTTACAAATGTGTGCAAGTAAAAATGTGCATCTTAGAAAAATGTGCAGAAACATCCTTTAGTTGATCAGGAAGGACAAAAATGGTAGGGACCTAACAGAAGCAGAAGACATCAAGAAGAGGCGGCAAGAATACACAGAGGAATTATACCAGAAAGATCTGGATGTCCCGGACAACCCAGATAGTGTGGTTGCTGACCTTGAGCCAGACATCCTGGAGAGCGAAGTCAAGTGGGCCTTAGAAAGCTTGGCTAACAACAAGGCCAGTGGAGGTGATGGCATTCCAGTGCAACTATTTAAAATCTTAAAAGATGATGCTGTTAAGGTGCTACACTCAATATGCCAGCAAGTTTGGAAAACTCAGCAGTGGCCAGAGGATTGGAAAAGATCAGTCTACATCCCAATCCCAAAGAAGGGCAGTGCCAAAGAATGCTCCAACTACCGTACAATTGCACTCATTTCACACGCTAGCAAGGTTATGCTCAAAATCCTCCAAGGTAGGCTTCAGCAGTATGTGGACCGAGAACTCCCAGAAGTACAAGCTGGATTTCGAAGGGGCAGAGGAACTAGAGACCAAATTGCTAACAAGTGCTGGATTATGGAGAAAGCCAGAGAGTTCCAGAAAAACATCTACTTCTGCTTCATTGACTACGCAAAAGCCTTTGACTGTGTGGACCACAACAAACTATGGCAAGTTCTTAAAGAAATGGGAGTGCCTGACCACCTTATCTACATCCTGAGAAATCTCTATATGGGACAGGAAGCAACAGTTAGAACTGGATATGGAACAACTGATTGGTTCAAAATTGGGAAAGGAGTACGACAAGGCTGTATATTGTCCCCCTGTTTATTTAACTTATATGCAGAATACATCATGCGAAAGGCAGGACTGGATGAATCCCAAGCCGGAATCAAGATTACCGGAAGAAATATCAACATCCTCAGATATGCAGATGATACCACTCTGATGGCAGAAAGTGAGGAGGAATTAAAGAACCTCTTAATGAGGGTGAAAGAGGAGAGCGCAAAAAATAGTCTGAAGCTCAACATAAAAAAAACGAAGATCATGGCCACTGGTCCCATCACCTCCTGGCAAATAGAAGGGGAAGATATGGAGGCAGTGACAGATTTTACCTTCTTGGGCTCCATGATCACTGCAGATGGTGACAGCAGCCACGAAATTAAAAGATGCCTGCTTCTTGGGAGGAAAGCGACAAGAAACCTAGACAGCATCTTAAAAAGCAGAGACATCACCTTGCCGACAAAGGTCCGCATAGTCAAAGCTATGGTTTTTCCAGTAGCGATGTATGGAAGTGAGAGCTGGACCATAAAGAAGGCTGACCGCCGAAGAATGGATGCTTTTGAATTGTGGTGCTGGAGGAGACTCTTGAGAGTCCCCTGGACTGCAAAGAGAACAAACCTATCCATTCTGAAGGAAATCAACCCTGAGTGCTCACTGGAAGGACAGATCCTGAAGCTGAGGCACCAATACTTTGGCCATTTCATGAGAAGAGAAGACTCCCTGGAAAAGACCCTGATGTTGGGAAAGTGTGAAGGCAAGAGGAGAAGGGGACGACAGAGGACGAGATGGTTGGACAGTGTCATCGAAGCGACCAACATGAATTTGACCCAACTCCGGGAGGCAGTGGAAGAGAGGAGGGCCTGGCGTGCTCTGGTCCATGGGGTCACGAAGAGTCGGACACGACTTAACGACTAAACAACAAAGTGACCACAACTGGCCACTAGAGGGAGGAAGAGACCTTTTCATGTATTGGATTCACCATATCCATGATTTATGGCATCCACGGGGAGCGGGCTTGGGACCGATCCCCTGTGGATATCCCAGTCCTACTGTAAAAGCATTCCTTCTCTCGGTCTTACTCTGGAGTCATGGACTCTGTTAGGGTTTGGAAAGTTCTCACTGAGGTGTCTCTTCATGTATTTCACAGAGGCAGCCAAAATCAACAAGGCTGAGGAATTTAGCAAGTATTTTCCCCGTCTCTGTTCTCTAAAAGTGCATGGAAAAACATGCATGCATTTCCACTCAGAAGGAAAAAAAAAGTCTTGCAAGCCAAGATGAGGCCAAAAAAAAAAAAAAAGCAGGTAGAGGAAGGCAAGGAAATCAAGATGGAAAGATTTTCCCCCATCCTCTTCTCAGGGGTGGCTTTCAAGATATGGCCCTCAATATGTGGATGAGTCGTTGGGCCATGGCTTTACTCCTTTGGATACCGCGGTGGCATTTATCATGACGCAGAGTTCCCTCAAGACCAGCCGCCCATGAAAATGTCGGTTTAATTAAAAGCAATAGAGGGAGCAGTGAGGAAGAGTTTAAGGCAGGAAGTGAGGGTTCTCCTGTTCATCCCTAAGGCTTTATTGCACATCTTCCATGAAAGATTAACTTTTCAACTCGTGAGCTATTGTAGATGATGGGGGAAATACAGAATGCCATGTCCGTGGAGCAGAGAAGGGCTTTCTTTATCAATAACTGAATTAAAACTGGATTGCACACCATGGTTGTGTATATCCCCATTCCCTCTGCTTGCTAGTCTGCAGGCGGAGTGTTTTGCCATCCTTGAGCCGGCCGTCCCCTGGCCCCCGACCTCTCCACACGATAGCTTTCCCATCACCAAATCCTGGAAAATTCCCGCAGATGCCATGCGTGGATGGTAAAAACATCTGTAGCTGCTCTGGTGGACTGCCGTCAGCCACCTGGTTGGCCACACACACACATTTCCCCCCTCTTAGATAGAGTTGCCCTGTTATCCAGCTTTTCTCCAGATTCCAGACCCATTAGGTTCCTCTTGTCTCCATCTCTACCATCATCAGGCCTGGAAACGGTTCTTCTTCTCCTTCTCGATCCTTTGCCTGCCTCTATTCTGTGACATCACAAAGACCCACTCTTGTGTTTTGGCCTCGAAATCTCGGCAATTCAGATGCTGCTCTCCACGTTTTTGGAATTCCGGATGCTGATGCTAGCTTTAAATGGGCAAGCTGCCTCTTTATACTCATTGTTCTTAGCTTTACATATTGTCCTTTAATGATGTGAACCACCATTGTATGCTCCTTGATTTTAGCTTTAAATATTGTTGTTCAAGCATGTAAGTGGCCTTGGGTCCTTTTTAAGGAGAAAGGCGGGGTAGAAATATTTTAAATAAACAAATAAAATAAATAAGTCCTTTTTTCTGGTGTGCTAAGCCTTCTCTGGAAAACTCTTAACGTAGACACAGACTTCTCAACTCTCTCTCTGTTCACTGAGTTATGCAAAAACTTCTGGAAAGGATGTTATCCATTTCCTTTTGGCTACAGAAAAGATTTTTTTAAAAAAACAGAACTGAATTTGATGCAATAAACTATAGGTGTTTGTGCTATGAGCAAAGCAAAAATAATAACACAGATGCACCCTGATGGGGAAACCATGTGCACAAATGATGGGAGAAACAGATTGGCAGGTTGATGGGGAAGATCGGAACAGGAACAGCAGCATTAAAATTTTAAAGCCTGCCATGTGGACAGAAACGATAGATTTGGAACAGTTTGTTGGCTTTGGGAAGCTGGTGTAATGCATACGGACGGGTCTCTGTATAGCAGGGATCGCTTGTAGGAGGTAATAGCAGAAGCCCTCTGGTCTTGGAGGAGTCCAGTGAATAAGAACCCATCAGAAACTGGGAGATGGCAGCATCCCCTAGAGAGGAAAATGTGTTCCAAAGGGGGTCTGTTCGCCATTTCACCGATGAGCTCCGTAAACACAGAAACAGGTACGGTTGACGGAGGGAGAGAGGTGGCATTCCTTGGAAAGGCAAATGATTTTAAAAAATGATGACTGTTAAAAATTCCAGCAATACAGTTTCCTCATGGATTGTCAGCAGCTCACCTCGTCTCTTTTAAAAATGACAATAGCAAATGCTTCAAGGAAGGAAGGAAGGAAGGAAGGAAGGAAGTTTTTTTTTCTTTTCTCATTCAGCTGGTGAAAACCCTGTTAATTAGGTAGTACATTACCTCCAGCATTGTTTTCCTTAATGTTAATGGTGCTGAGGATGCAGGCTGGGTGCAAATTAGGAACATGCTGAGAGTTGAATAATAAGAGTTGGTTTTCTACACACTGGCTTCCCAGCATGTGTGTCTGTGGCAAAATAAATGCTCCCACTAGGCTTCCGCATGATGTCATGAGTTGTTCATCCCACCCCTTGACCGAGATGATCTGTCTCTGAACTGTTGTGGCAGTCGCAACATCTCTATTCACACACAGCCCCCCCCCCCGAGACAGCTTGAATTTTATGCAACATGCTCGGCACCTTCACTGTTGCTCCTCCTAAAAAGTTAGTAGGATGATGACGTTCCGCTTCCTCCAAAAGCTGCTGAGCTCAAGCGTGTCGGGTGACTCCTCGGCGGAGGTGGGGCTGGTCATGTGCGCACAGATGGTGTCTTCACACACATTCGCACACTTGGAGGCGCACATTTCTCACTTACATTCACCCACACATCACAGAGCTGGTCGCTGAAACCCACTCGCTCCCCCACACACACACCCCGGGTGGGACTGTGTCTCTGCTGCTCTGATGAGCTGTGATAAAGAAGAAATCTAGGCAGCATTAGGAAGCTCACTGAGGCTCTTTTCCACCCTACAGACCCCAGAGGGAGAGACCCTGGCTTTGCTGCTGCCGTGTGTGATCCAGGGCCCCCGGGAGCAAAGTTCACCTCTGCTCCAAGAACCCTCATCACTGCTTTCCAAGGGCCGTTTGAAATGGTTCTGGCATGGACGGGTGCGCTATTTTGTCCATGCAACAGAGTTATGGAGACTTGCGGTCTCAATAACTCACTCTGAGACATTAGTTGGAGAAAGAACAAGAACCTTTTTTTTTTACTTACAGTTGTGAACAGATCACACAGCAAACTAATGAAATGACTGCTTTCAGCATCAGACTTCAACAGACTAAAGGGGGGGGAGAAAGACACAGAAAGAAGAGGCGGGGCTCTCTTTCAATTCTGAGCAGAAGGGAATAATTGGTCACTGACAGATAGATTGACAGTCACCCCAGCCCAGAAAGGTCCCTCCTGGCTACACCTGCTAGAGGCAGCATGCGAGGTTGCCGAACCCCCAACAGCCTGCTGATGGATTTGAAATAGGCAGACAACAGTATCTTTCTTGAGGAAATTGGCCATCCTAGGTGAAGCAGGCTGTTAGCTTTAAATTCTTATTTTGCAGGTCTGGCTCACGTTGTTCTTTTTCCTTTGTGTGCTTTGTGAGGCACTCATCTCATCTTTAACAGCTTTCTGAAATTAAAAAAGGAGGGGGGGTTTAAAAAAAAAGGCCTCTAAACCTCCACATCATGCTTTTATGAACGCTCTCTATGCATTAAGATGCAAATTAACCGCAGCCCCCTGGCAAATTGCCAGTTTTATTTCTTGTTGCCAGGAAGCCTGTGCCGTATATAAATCTCGCCCTCAGGAATTCCTTCCCGAGATCTAGACCAAATTTTCTTCTTTGCTTAATTTAATCTCTTTATTACATGTTATACACTTGATTGGCAATTACCAGCTACTCAGATGACTGCATATTTTAATGACATATTTAGTCTTGTAATTAAAGTAAGAAATTAACATTTCATTTTTAAAAAATTATCGTGTAGGCCTGCAAATGTAAATATATATCAGCATTTCACATAAAAAGAGCAGCAGTTAAAAAAATATATACGGGAGACCCAGTCAGGCGGATTCAGCGCCATCTCCTCAGGTTGTAAAGCCTGCCATCTGAAGGCCCTCTTTTAGGTGGGTAGAGGACAATTTAATTTCAGTCAGGGAGAATTTCTCTCTTGTGGAGAAATTCAGGAATTTCTCCACAAGAATTTATGATTTTTTTTCCTAAAAGGTTCATGCTGGAAATTGCTTAGAACTGCCCACCCTTTGACCTAATATTGTGCCAGGAGAGTAACCGGGGTCCCTTGGCTGGATCTGACATAGCTTGTCCCCTCTCTTTCTGGATCTTTCTGCCAATTTTTGGACCTTTCTGTGAAATTTGGCTTCTCTTCATTAACTGGCATTTACAGTCTCAAGAACTCTATTATGTGCTTTTTGCACAGTTTCATATTTTTAACCAAAGGTACACTTTTTCCCCCTTGTGCAATTTCTCTTAAATGTCTTCATTTTTTTACACTTTAAAAAAAAACACCTAGGAGTAGCACTACGAAATTTGGAGGAACATGAGGTGGGGAGATCTTGCATTCTGTTTTGTGTATTAGGTGAGGAAGTACACATTCAATAGGTTCATAATAAAATGTGAATAAATCAAGGTCCCTTTCTTGGAGAAACAGGATGGTCTTCATTTGTAACCACCCAGGGGCATTCTACACTAATTAAAAATAATGAACAGTCTTCAGTGGCTGCCCTACATATACCACACTCCAGTAGTCTAACCCGTCATTTACCAGGTCAGGTAGAAAGTATGTTCCACTGAATTCAGGGAGGCATAATGCCACTTAGAACATTATTCACAACAGAGTTTTGCTCAGTTGTGCCTGGAGTGCTTTATTATCACGAACTGGGTTCATACGAACTTCGGGAGCTCATTGCTGATTACTCATAAAAGGGCAGGCATAGACCTTATTCTTTCTCTGCTAAACTCTGAAGACCAAAAAAATCATCCTGGGTTTGTGGAGAGAGGGGCCAGAACTTGCTGGCTTGTTGATTTCTACACTCAGGTCGACCGGGAGCTCCCCGAACAGACAGAAATAATAAAACGGGCCAGCCATAAAGCCACATCAGAACAAAAAGAAACAACCGGCCCTTTCAAAATGTGTTCCAACACAGAACATTATTTTTAGTGGTGGCCATAAACCTCAGAAAAACAGCGTAAAATGGAAACGCTGACACTACCCTGGGTGTAATCACGTAGTAGTAAAATTGGGTAGAATCTTAAATTATACAGTTAATTCTCAAGCCCTTTCAACTGCAGGGGGTTCTTCCTCTTCAGAACCTCCTGTTGGAAATAATTGCATCCTTCTTCCACTTTACAAGTGGCTGCTGGTCCTTTTCCTTTCATACTGGTGTCATTCACATCTGGAGTGAGCTGATCTTTGATTTACAATTGTTTTACGACTGTCATGAAAAACGTCAAACTGATGGCGGTGGTGGTGGTCGGGGCAACCTCACCAAAAGTCAACACAAAGCTGTTATACAGCAGGAACTCAATCTGAAATCTTTTTTTAAAAACTGATTTTAAAAAAAATATTAAAAAATTAGTCTTAAGCAGTTCACAAAACATCACAAGGGTTATCTTATAGCAGTTCAACAAATCAAGATTAGAACACGACAGCTCTACTGGATTACAGGAATTCTGATTTATGGCGACCCCTTTTCAGGGTTTCCAACTGAGAGAGTACTCAGAAGTGCTTCTTCTGGGGCGGCCCTGAAACTGGGCAACTTGCCCAAGGCCATGCAGGCTGACTCTAATCCAGGTTGGTGTCCCCTCTTTTGTCTGTTGCGAGACATCAGTGTGTCTGTTGCAGCCTGTTGCTGAAAATCAGTCACGTGTGTCTGTTTGCTGCTGGGTCTGTTCGGCTGTAAGTAAATGAAACATTTTTATTATTCTTTGACTAAAGTCAGGGTGAGGTATTGAGACGGCAAGTGCCAGTGGGTGGACTAAACTGGGGCACGTGAAGCTATTCTGCGCCGTGAATTCCTGCGCTTCTGCTGTGCAGCTAGAGGAATAATAATAATAAAATCAAAACTCTGCAACAGCTTCTTGTCCTAGCTCACTTCACTCAGAATAGTAAAAAAAACAAAATGAACAAAAAAAAAAAAAACACAGGCCACCGTACTCAGTTTGGCACCATTTTCATCCCAGTGCCCCCGGCGGCTTCTTTATTCACGTGTTCCCTAAAGCCCCTGACCTCCTACTATCCCGTCATGGCCTGCCAGGCAGCTCTGTCATGCGTGTGACATGGCTGGAGCCCCCCCCCCTCTGCGCACAGAGGGCAGGATTGTGTGCAAGTGCGGTTGAGCAAAATGCTGCCTCATCCATGCCTGTCTGGAGTGCTTTTTTGGAAAGCATGAGCCCAGAAATATCCCCCTGAGTTGATTGCATAATCAACACCCTAAGAGACACTGTTTAGGAAGGATGATGAAGCAGGCATTGGGGCGGGGTTCCTTCTTTAAAGCCGATTAAAGATCATTTAAAATCGTTCTGCGATCTTCAGACAGAGTTCCTGATTTCCCAGAGTATCTGATCGATGCCTTAATGGTTCTCCTAAGTTTAACAAAAATTGCACAAAGTGGGACGGGTAAAGTATGCCTTTAATTTATGGTGGTTGTTTTTCTTCCTTGTTTTTGCATTGATATTATTATTATTTTTAACTTGAGCGGCCGGCGCCGCAAGGAAAAGCACGCTACTTGTCTCGCTCGCCCTGTAGCTGCAGCTCTGCAGAAAAGTAACTTTTCCCAAGCTCTCTTCTGGCGCCGAAGAAATTGCTGGGTCTCAACTCCTAGATGTCCCCGATGGGTCAAGTTCCCCAGAGACAGAAGGCACCACACACAACCTCAAGGGGAATCTACTCATGATCATTAAGAAAGAACCCACACTGAACAGAGACTTCTCCTAGCCCTGTTTCACTTTGCTTTTGACTTGAAAGTGTGTCTTTCCTTTTTTCCTCTCTACGGGGTGGGGGTTGGTAGTGCCAGCTTCTCTCCCTCTGTTTCCTCGGGGACGTCTGCACCCGAGCATCAGGGCAGAGCCGGTGGGAGATGGTGCTGGTTGTCCCGAGTTCAAAAAACACACAACAAAAAACACATTATGGCTCGGGGTGGGGAACTGCTGGATGACCTCTCAAAGTCCCTTTCCAGCTCTCAGATTCTGGGATGTAAAAAAGCCTGCAAAACACACACACACACACACACACACACACACACACACACACACACACACACACACACACACACACGTGTATGTATATATCTATTTTGGAGGCTTTTAAACATTTATTTATTTATTTATTTATTTATTTATTTATTTATTTATTTATTTATTTATTTACTTACTTATTTACTTACTCCCTTTCCTCCCTGTTTTCTAACATATTTCCTTTCCAATAGCTGAAATTCTTAATTTTTTTAGTGTGGCGCCTGTTCAGATAATCTCCTCTAAAACTGAATGGATACTATCAGTTTAGGCTGAACAGCCCAAATCTAAGCATCCTTCTTTAATAGCCACGAGCATAATCAACTTTGGGGCGTTTAAAAACAAATTGCTAATGGGGCCCCATAGAGCTGTGGTTTGGGGGCTATTTATTGGTCTTAGGAAAGGGTTAAGTCCTCCTTCTTAATAGTTGCATAGGTAATAGCCAGTTTTACAGGCGGATGATGATCAATAAATTAGCATATTGTCTTCTGTATTTCTAACGTTGCTGTTAGAATTGTCTTGTACACAACCTTGCGGAAGAAAACAAACTTACTGTTTCGTGTATTCATGGGAAATCTTTCTGGGGATAGTGCAGGAGGAGAATTGACCCTAAACATAGACGGAGAAGCCCCCAGTTCCGGTTTCTAGGGTTGCAAATCTCAATTTCCCAACCAGAACTGAGTCACCGGAGAAGTGAGTCACATGAATGATAGGATTCAGACCAGTGAGGCTACGTGCTGATGGAAGTCTAGATTGTGCAGTAGAATGCATTACCTTCCCTACTCCAAAGCAAGCCCATTGATTTGCAACAAGGCTTACTCCCAGGGAAATGGCTGTAGGATGCCCATTTAATATTTACAGCTAGCAGTACTGGCATGCATCCCATTGAAAGCAATGGGAAATTCTTTCAGTGCCAGTAGAAACCGGGTCTATTATGGCCCAGGCATTACCTCCAGATAAAACAGGTCATTTTTACAGGGGGTGGGGGTGGGAAACCGCACAGGCACACTCAATTTGTATACCCTTTCTCTCTTGTGCCTGAAGTTCTTTCTCCTGTCCAACTCGGAGCTATAGGAGGTGGGGGTCAGGATTAGGCAACTGTCTTTTAATCTCAGTCTTCTTCTTCTTTGCAAAGAAACCTTTGACGTGCTTTTCACAGTGGCTTAATGGAGTCTAACAAGCAATTAATGGCCTGAAAATCAACAGGGTTCCTGGATTGCACAGTAATCTGAAATTAATTATTTAGAGAAGCTCTCAGCCTTCCGTCTTCTCTTTCACGTCAAACTCTTTGCCTCTGCCAAAGCGGCTTCCCAGTCAACCGTCGGCCTCCAGCCAAGGTTTGCAGGCCAACTTTTATCACCACGGAAAGGACAGGTCTGTGGTTTGAAGCCTGTTCAGACAGGCACACTCTCTCTACATCTGGTTCACCATGTCTCTCCATCTATCAGGACAGGAAAGAAGGACAGAACCTTAAAAGCTGACTCAGGAGGTCTTCGGCATCATAAAATCCCCACCTTGCTGATTAACCCAGATGGCCATCCTACCCCTGAACACAGTGGGACTAAGGAGGACAGAACTAAAATATTTTAAATATTTAATACATATTTTATTGAAAATATTTTTATTTAAAAATAATTTTTTATTCAAAATAGTTTTTTTATGTAAAATTTTATTTTAAAATATTTTATTTAAAAATATTTTAAATAAATAAACTGCACTGAATCGGACCATCTCAATGAAATGAATACTTTCCCCCACCTTCCTGAAGAGTCAGCACATGTGTGAGGCCTATGTGGCATTTTGAACATGGCTTCATCCAGCTTTCTCACTCCGCCTGTCTTCCGGATGTGTGGGTTGGTGTTTTTCCTGGCCTACAGCTCTCATCAGGTACCAACGGTTTGGAATAATGGGAAGTGTAGTCTTGAACAGCTGGAGAGCACAAGGTTCAGGAAAACTATCCTAGCATCACGTCTGAGCGTTGTGAGGTCTTAGCTTGATGATGGAGAGGAACGGAGATAAGAAGTCCTAGATTACTAAGTCTGTATTTTTTTCACTTCGCATCGGTTACCAGTGTAAAAGAACTGTTGATGGTTTCGGTGTCTAGGTTGGGAGTTCAATTCCTTACTGTGCCTCCTTGATAGCTCCTGGACACAATGATCCATAGGGCCCTTTGCAGTTCTAAAATGATGAAAATGATGACGATGACGAATTTGGTCTCATATCTCCTTATCATTTATATTTCTGAACTGCCCCTCCCAGTACAGGGATGTTTCAACATGGTTAAAAAACAGACACAACTAAAAATACCAATTAATTATGACAGGAAGCATGTAATCATATTAAAAATGAAAAAAAAAAAACACCCAATTTAAAACACTTCTTAGAAGTGTGAAAAGTATAGTGCACCCTTTTAAAAGCAGCCCGTTGAAGTCTATGAGTGTTGAATGAAGCCACCAGCGAACGGGATAAAAGATCCATCCTCTTAGCTTCTTGAGGTTGCATCCTGTAGGTCTATTTGCATCTCATTTCTTTTCTTTTGAAAGCACACAAACATTTGCAATCCGAGGCGTCCCTCTTATCCCCCTGGATTGAAGAGCAGTCCTAGCAGGAACCGAAGTAATCCTTGCGTTTGAAAGTTTTGGCTTGTTAAAGATAAACCAGAGCATCCAAAGTCAAGCTCTTAAGGTTGCTGGGGTGGTTCTTAAGCAAAGACATAGGATTTCTTTATTAGACTATTAAAAAACAACAACCCTGAACAAACAGCTAGCTTTCCATGTAAATCTGTCTTCCTCAGGATGTGCACCAAAATATTATGGACGATGCATATAAAGGATAGTCCCCCCCCCCCCAAATCCCTGGCAAAATCACCTGTCCATTCCTGGAACCCATTAGCTCATTGCCTCTGTGTACATTTCCCCTTGTTTTGAGAAAGGAAGGACGGCAGAAGGATGATCTCCAAAATGATTTAGACCCCTGATGTCCTTCTGCTGATTCACTTCGGTTCTCCTTAGTGGCAAAGGGTGGATGGGACGGATCTCACGGACGTTTGGCTGGTCCCCTTTCGACCACACTTGCACCCGTGAGGGGCACGTCTGGTTGCAAGGCATCAAATAAGCCAATGCTGTCCTCCTCATTTTAATGGGCAGCGGAGGCTGTGATTCATCTGGAGCACGTGCCCGTTTCCCCAAAAGCATGCGGAACTTGGGCGTTCCTTCTTCCACGCTCCTCTTCTGCGGCAGCCAGCTGGCTCCATGACTCCTCCATTCCAAAGAACGTCCAGTCTTGATGATGGCTCTTCCAGTGTGGCCGACCCCAACAGGGATCAGGCCCTCAACTGGGAGATTGAGGACCAGTCACACCTTCTCTGCCCATTGCTGAGATGGAGTGCATTTCTATTTACATCGAGCACCAAGAGTCTTCTGCTACCTTGAAGCTGGTATGATTTATTTGGCATGCACTGCTCAATAGTCCAGTGGTTTAGGCCTCTGGCTGCAGAGCCAGAGGTTGGGAGTTCGATTCCCCCACTGGGCCTCCTTGTCAAGGGCTGGACTGGATGATCCCATAGGGTCCCTGCCAGCTCTGCCGTTCTAAGATGACGATGACGACGATGATCTGATGATGTGGGCAATGGTTTCTGAAAGCTGATGCCAAGCAAAACCAGCTAGCCATTCAGGCACCCCTATGGTTCTGCTGCTTTTACTGCCCCAGGCAAACCCATATTCTGCCTTGGGAACATATAAATTATAGTAACGATCTCTAAATGTGGACCTACCATCCATAGACATTTGCAAGGACATGATTTACACACATGTCTGCCCCTCCCAGCTCTCTTTTTTGGCTCTGTTACAGTGGCACCCCTAATCCATAATAGGGGGGTCCCCAGTTTTTCCTGGAGAGCCCATCACTATGAAGTGTTTTGCAGTTGTACACTCATTTCATTGCTAGCTTCCCTGGCCGAGGAGAAGAGACAGCTCAGTGACATCCCGAGGAGAAAATGGGAAGGAGTGCGTTGGAATAAATGAGCTTTTCTGGCGTCGGGCGGGAAGGAGGGGGAGGTTTCCCAGCTCCTTCTAATGGCAGCGTTTTAAAATTGCTTCCAGAGGCAGTGTGAACATGACATTGTGATCCATGCTGGCAGCAGAGGTGCCCTGGCAACTCCCGCTTCTCCGAGTGCCGTTAAAAATCTTGTCCTCCGCCAGAAGAGACTAAATGCGTATTCTGTTCCTGCTATGCCAGAGTGCCATGTCAGACCCCTTAGGTGTTGCCACCTGCTTTTCCCGGCACCCCTGGGGGCTGGTGGAAACATTCAACAGGAAGAGGCGAGAGAGAAGTCTCTCCCCGAGCATGTCACTTTGGCATATCCATGCATGGATGCTCCCCTTCTCAAAATTCTCTGCACATAGAGACCCATGGACCTGGGTGGGTGGAGCACAGTGTACCCTTTTGGGGGGTAGTGCTCTTCCTTCTTCCATGTCCAGCGAGTCCTTTTATGGGTGGTAGAATATCTGAGCATGCAATTTCCCTCATTTAATACTGCATCATCCAGAATCTGCAGTCCGGGTTTCTCTGCACCGGCTTCCTGTTCTTCTCTGAGATAGGTTCAAGGTTTTGGTACTAACCTGCAAAGCCCGTAATGGCTTGGGGCCACGTTATCTGTTGGAGCATCTCCCCAAAGGACGTCTCCTCATTCCACCTGGCCTTCCCAGGCCTGCTCCTAGAGGTGTCCACGCAGAGAGAGGCGACAAAGGTCTCCATTAGGAGTACAGCCTTCTTGGTTGTGGCCCCATCGTTATGGAATGGGCTTCTGTTGAAGATCCATCCAGCCTTCCTACCTTGCCAGGCAGTATTCCTTAGATCAATGGTGAGTAGCTGCCGTTTCAACTTTGCAGAAGTCTCCGGAGGCTACATCGTCCCAGAGCATCATGGGAGACTAAATATGGTGACCCCTCAGCACTGAGTGAAGTTATTGTTTTTAAAAAAGAGGAAGGGGTTATATTTGGGCCTCACAGATGTTCCAGTTAGAGAAAACTGAAGTGGGGGAGAGAGAAAGCGCAACAGAGAGAGTTGGTGCCACTTTGCTAGTCTCCAGAAATTTTCCCGAGGATCTTCCAGGTTTGGTAGCTGAACCCTGTTGAACACCAGCGTAAGATAACACACTGCCACCATAGTTCAACTCGGATCTCTCAGTTTCCCATTGCAGAGGTGGAGACTTTCAGCAGTTCTGCTGACAGAAGATGCTCCTGGACCATTCTGGTCCAAGTGACTCAATGTCTCACACAACAGACCATTCTACCACAGACCATTGCAGCTCAACAAAATCCTGGACCATGGTCTGACCAAGGCGTGTTCGTTCGTTCGTTCGTTCGTTCGTTCGTTCGTTCGTTCGTTCTTTCTTTCTTTCTTTCTTTCTTTCTTTCTTTCTTTCTTTCTTTCTTTCTTTCTTTCTTTCTTTCTTTCTTTCTTTCTTCCTCAAATCCAAAACTGGGGCTACTCATCCTTGACACCTACCCAAGTGAGAGAAGGTCTAGTGATCCTTCCAACGAACTTTCTAACAACCTCTCCTTGTTTCAACCACCTTGGGGGTACAGCTGTCATCAGACCTACTCTTGTGGCAATGGAAAATCCCTCCCCTTTTTTTCTCTTTCTTGCAGGGAATTTCCTGCCCTGTAGGGCGAATTCCAACAAATAATAATTGCTTTTAAATATAAGCCCTCCTTCATGGAGGCTGGGAGGGAGTCTCTGTCTCTCTCTTTCCCGTTTTGTTTTTTGGAACAATCAAGAGATGTATCAGTAACATGTGAAATTGGCTGGAGCTGGCCGTCTCTCTGAGAACAATGATTCCTATTGCTGCCTTCTCACCGGGAAGAGACCTTCCTCCCCCTCTTTCCATCTTAACAATTCTTTACTCCTTCCTGGGAACCTTTCGTCACTCCCCGTTGATACATGAGAAGCGAAGGGAATACACTGTAGGTCAAAAATGCTCCGTCATCGAGGTGGAAGCAAAGGGATTAGCGTGATGATGGATGGGCCTGCCACAGAAGCTCACTCTGCAGTCATGTCTCTACGGCCAGGATTTCGTACAGCATTTTTCCATATGTGCCTTTCTGTTTCCTTATGCTCTGGGTATGCAGAGTATTTCACCGATGAGAGAAACTCAGGGTCAAACTGGGTGTTATAGGGATATGTGTGGTCCTTATGATTTTTTGTGTGTGTGTGCAGAGCTTCTCCCCATCGCTGTTCTTCTGCTTCATCAGTCAAGATTTGCGAATCGATCTTCCAGTGAAAAACCAGGCACGCCACATGCAAGATAGAGAGGTGAGGAAAATCACAGTGGGAGAACACTGCTGTGAAAACCACCTTAAATGGATCATCAGGTGTGACCCTCCATAACCCTTGCCCCATTCACCTTCTTGTGGAAGGACAACAAAGATGGGGACAGCTTGGCCTCTTGTGGGAGGGAGTTCCAAAGTCTAAGAGCAGCAACAGAGTTACACCCAGTCACTTTCCACAGTTTAAGCCAAGGATTCCCCCACTTTCAACGTGCGGCTGCTTCCTCCCCGAGGAAATCATATTGTTAGGTTGAGATTCATGATAATGTTATGGTAATAATCATCCTTGTGGAAAAAAACAGGGATGTCCTTTGGGTTCCAAACCATTGGGTCGCGAAGGACCATGAAACATCTTCATTTTAATACAGACAATCTTGGTCAGAATGGAATGCTCTAGCAGAGCCAGTTTTAATTTAAGCAGGGAACCACGCATTAAAAAAAATCTATTTATAGCACAGGAATGAACCTTGGTACATAATCTACACCATTTACAGTCTCTTCTTTTCAACCAAAGGGCCTTTTTAGAAAGGATGGATCTTCATTTTTCTTTCTTAAGTGCAAGGAGATCCATTTCTTTCTTCTAAAAGGGCCAAGGAACCGCTGAGGGTGGTGCGCTGGTGGAAAAAAAAGGCATTTTTTTTTTCCTGGAACTTCCTCATACCTTTTGCTGATTTCTGTTTTCTTCCAAGTATGAGCCGTTATTTGTTTTTGCGTTTCAGTGTATTTGGGGGAGAAAAAAGCCCCTGCCATCCTGCTTTTACTAGCCAGATGATGCTCTGAGCGGTTGGTTGCAAAGAGACAATATCCCAGCTAACTTCCATTTCAAAATCTGGACCTTGCATAATGAAAAAAAAACCATTCCAGAGCTGCTTTCTCCCCCTCCGCCCATCACCCTTTGCATCCCCCGGCTTCTCATTATACCCCTTGATGAGATCTTTAAGCTTCACAGAGCACCATCCCCGAGGCAGCTAATCCGACGCAAGGCTGAGATCACGGCTCTTCGGATGTCATTCTTCTGGGTCCATCAAGGAACCCACTGAAGCAGGAGGGGTGTTTTTCAGGCCTGGCAAATTCGAAACTATAGATCAAAGTTCAGGACCCCGTGACCTTTGAGCTCTCCCCTCTTTGCCTCGGCAGAGTTCCCTTGAATGGGCTCATTGTGCAAGTGTCCATGTTGCAGGAGGGAGGGTTAGAAATTTGCAAGTGTATGGCGTTCCAAGGAAGCCCGGGGATGTGATGGAATCCATGAAAGGCATGGCCCCCTTTTCGATCCCCCATGAGACGTCTAAAGGTTTCTCACCTTCCTTGACTATACAAGTGCCCTGTTGACCACAATAGGAGTAAGGTGAATATTGTTCTTCTCAGGCACCATGCTGCATTTTTTGATCGAGTATAATTAAATGACTCAGAAGGCAGGATTAGGAAAACAGAGAGGGAGCAAAAGCTTCATTTCCATATGGTCACCCCACCAAGAACAACGCCCGCCTAAGTGTACCAGAAGAGACCAGTTTAAGTATTAGAGGTGGAGTCTCCCATCCCACCCCCATTGTGGGATAATTGAAAACCCAGTTCCTTGTCGGTTTTAAATTTCTTTTTCATCACGGTTGAGCTTTCTTACCGAGGTTCACTTTTCTGTTTTCTTCTTTTTGGATTTGACGTGATGATTACTCCTCCGAACTATTTTCATAAGAGGAAGGAGAGCTCATTTTAAAAAAACAACAACAACAGGGCAGTGGGGTAAAGATGAGGAGAGGCTGTTTAGATGGCTTGGCAAGATCTTGGAGAATGGCCGTGTTCTTGCTCGTCTTTACTAGTTGCCTGTTGTGTCTCAGATCAGGTTCAGGGTTTTGATGCTTATAAAGCCCTCCATTACTTGTCCGAGCGCCTCTTCCCACCAGATCTTCACTAGTCTCCTCCACGTAGCCACCCCTCCACAAAAGGCAGAGCCTTCTTCACGGTGGTACCGGCTTTGTAGAACCAGCTCCCAGAGGAGCTATGCCTGTCTCCCTCCCTGTTAACGTTTAGGAGGCAACTCAAAATGTTGCTTTTCAGGGAGGCTTTCCTCACCAACCCTGGCTGATTGTCTGTCTCCTGTTCTGCTCTTATAGGGAAATCTCCGCCAGTGCCGTTTGGTTTTACGCTGTCAATTGTTTTAATTTTTATTGTTCATTTGTGTTCATCAGTATAGGTTCTACTTTGTTGTCAAATGCCCAGAAGAGTGCCTCACGCTAATGGGGCAGTATATTAAATAAATAAATAAATAAATAAATAAATAAATAAATAAATAAATAAATAAATAACAGCAATGCCACGGGAACCAATCTGACTTCAGACCATACGCACACAGAAAGAAGTTAAGTCTTCTTTTTCTCCAACCATGCCTTGAAGGTGCCACAGATTGAACCTGTGGCCTTCTGTATGGAAAGCGACATCTCTTCCTTTGGGTAAAACTACCAAGAGCTTCTGCAGGGACCCTGAGTTTGAGAAGCTGGGATGTTCCATTTAAGTCTCTGCTTCAATGTCTCCTAAGAAGGAGGGTCCATGACCGATTTATTCTTACGACACCACTGAACAGTTCAATATTGTTAGGAGTATTTTTTTTACATGTCTAATTGCAAGTGTTCCCAACAATAACAACCCTTTGGTTCTATTCCTGCTTTTATGACCCAGTAGAGAGGGGATTCCTGTTGAAATAGATCCTCGGACATGCAGCTGGGTGAGGCCTTCCAAATTCTCTGTTTGAAAACTTTAGTGCGTTTGGCTGAAGGATAGAACAGGACCCTGAGCACTTCACTGCATGACAAACCTCATGCCATGAAGGCAGGAGAGTCTGATATCATCCGGGCAGTGAACCTGATCCAGGATTGAGTCTTAGAGCTGTCCAAAGTTCTGAATCTCAGGAAAAGGTTTTAGAGCCTTGGATAGCTCTGGCACAACCTGGACTGGATTCACCAGCCCCATGAAACTGGAGCCTCTGCTGATACCCAGGTTCCAGAAGACCGTAGAAAATGACGTCAAATTGCTATCGCTGTGTGCGGAAGATATACTCCACTAGAAAGCTAACTTTTTGGAAAGGTAAAGAAGGCAAGATGAGAAGATAACACTAATGGCATAGTGTGGCAATGATTTCCTCAGCAAAGTGTGTGGGCATTCTCCCAGACTCCTTGGCAGAAAGGTCTATAATCTGGTTAATTAAAGAAATTTGTTTACAATGTGGTGAGGAAATATTTCCAGCTGTTGCTGAGGCTTGTTCACCAAAGGTCAGGTGTGCTAACCAAGACACAAAACTGTGTAGTATTTCTTGTTTTCCCATTGTGGTCCACTGTACCAGGCCTTTGTTAGAAGGGGGAAAATGTGGGTTACAGTTCCCCAGGATTGTACATTCCATAAAGTAGGCCTTTCCCATTTTCGATTTTATGGAAGAATTATTTCTAGAAAAGTAATGTCTGTAGATCACCTGAACAGTGGTTCCAAACCTTGGGTCCCCATATGTTCTTGGACTACAACTCCCAGAAGCCTTCACTGCTAGCTGTGCTGGCCAGGATATCTGGGACTTGTCATCCAAGAACGTCTGGGAGCCACTGATATAGAACATAAAGACACATTATGGATGAATGTTTCCTTGAATTAGATCTTTTGAAGATCCGCGATCTTGTGCTCTTTTTTTAACCGTATTCTTTTTCTTCTTGTTGCTTATATTACTAACTTGAGTGTGGGGTAGAATCTGCAGAGTCAGGCCCCTTTTTATGAGGTCACTCATCATTCAGCACTTTCGTCATACCTCACGATGTGAAAAATCATACTAGAGAGTTATGGATCAATTTGTGCCGTCTAAATGTTTATACACAGATTCTCACCTCCCAGACCAATAACTGAACATTTGCACATTTGTAAAGGTTAACCCATTTTCTCATTTTTTTAACTGTCCGATTTACAGAGAACAATCCTCTTTTTGAAGGAAAGCTAGGTAGCACCCCTCTTTTTCAAGGGGTCCTCTCTTTTTTTTAGAAGAGAAGACTCCCTGGAAAAGACCCTGATGTTGGGAAAGTGTGAAGGCAAGAGGAGAAGGGGACGACAGAGGATGAGATGGTTGGACAGGGTCATCAAAGCGACCAACATGAATTTGACCCAACTCCGGGAGGCAGTGGAAGACAGGAGGGCCTGGCGTGCTCTGGTCCATGGGGTCACGAAGAGCCGGACACGACTAAACGACTAAACAACAACTCTTTTTTTAAGGCTGTCTGGTCCAAACCTGAGAGGGAGCAGGCCCATCAACCACAGTGGCCACCTGAGCATGTGAAACAGGAAAACAGGGCTTTCCTACATGCACCTTGACAAAGGAAGAGCAAAGGGAGGTGGTTTCTGTTTGTAAGCGTTGGTCCACTTGTGCTTTGGAACTTGCTAGTTTACCTCTTGGGAAAAGTGAATGAAGTGACGTCTTCTTTTGAGGTTATCTCCCCTTTCAGCTGAGAGAATATACACTGTGGCCACCTGCCCGCTTATATCCCTGTAGATAAATCTAAAGAGAATTTCTTGAACAGTCACATTGATGGATGGTGGAATGGTGAAGGCCTAGTCATTTGGAGCAGCGGGCAGACTTCAGCCATTCATCACTCTTCCGCCTGTCTAACTGGTGACTGGAGTGATGAAGGAAGCCTGGGCTTCTGTAGGTCACTGTGCCATCAGCCCAACAATCAGATTTCTCTCTCTCTCTCGGATATACATTTTTCGAACACGAGATGTCTGTTGCAGACAGTGCAGCCCCTGCATCCTGTTCATGAAACAGGAATTTGGGTATGTTGGGATTTGTTTTCTTCTTGTTGTCTTGAATGTCGGAAAATGTATGAAGGTAGAATTGGGATCCTGAATCCTATGGCTGTTAGAGTTGCAATCAAGGAACGATTCCTTGTGGTGAAAGGCGTAAACTCTTATTTATGACAACTTAGTGCTGAAGGATGACAAGCTGTAACATTTCTCAGCAAAGAAGAGGAGCAATTTCTTAGGCTCTCAACAGGGCGACTGCAAGGAGAAAGTTGTAGACCAAATGGCCTATGTTGTTGCCAAATGGTGCCATTTGTGTAATCATGCAAACTGCACAAGATTGTTCCTTTGTTTACACTTTTGAAGCACTGAATGGGTTGCTTTCATGTTTCTTAACAAGTCACCATTGCTTCTGAGCTTGATGTCTTTGCTTTGGCTTCTCAGAGGAAAAGGACATGAGGGATTTTTTTTGTGTAAACTACAGATACTTGGGGTGGATAAGTCTTTGTCACAGTCTTGAACTACTGACTGAACGTTTTTGTAACTAAATAAGCAGCAAAATCTGGCAAAGTTTGTAAGCTACAATACTAACTGAACTCCATTCAACTGTCCAAGTGGATAAGCCAGAGGGGTGCAGTTAACACTCCTCCAAAACATGGTGTTTTCTCAAATTCTAGCCGCCTGTTACCCTTTTTCCTTGGTTGTTTTCTGCTCTGTCTTTCTCTGTCTGTCTCCTTTTCAGCAGCAAAGGGAGAAGACAAGAAGACCCTCAAAGGGACACTTTGTGTCTGAGGAAGAACTACTGATTGATAACCGAGGAAATTTAATATGCTGTCTTGCTTTAGCTTTCTAGCTTTGTAGTGCAGCCAAGCTCTTAGAAATAGTTAATTACGGGTTCAATGCGAAAAATACTTAGATGACAGCTAAATGCCTTCATCATCTCTGTGGCCTAATAAGACTACAAAACACTTTTGTTCTTTCCGTGTGTGTAATGTGTGGGGAGGTTATGTAGAAAAATCAAGTAGCAACATATCTGAGATGCAGCAGCTAAAATATGGGGAGAAGAGGTTCCCTTTCTGTTCTTCTCCCCACTCTAGAGGTATTTTTGGGGTTTTGTTACCTACCTTTGGCCAGTGGTTCTCAGTCCTCTAGGTCAGTGATCCCCAACCTTGGGCCTCCAGATGTTCTTGGACTTCAACTCCCAGAAATCCTGGCCAGCAGAGGTGGTGGTGAAGGCTTCTGGGAGTTTTCGTCCAAGAACATCTGGAGGCCCAAGGTTGGGGACCACTGCTCTAGGTCACAATAGTTACATGGAACACCTCTATTCTAAAGCAGTCTATCTTGGAATTAAATCTGTCGAAAGACAAGCGCTTGAGATAGTTGTTGCCTCGTGCATTGTTACTCTTTAAGGCAGGGGTTCCCAACCTGGGGTTCCCAGATGTTCTTGGACTACAACTCCCAGAAATCCTGGCCAGCACAGCTAGCGGTGAAGGCTTCTTGGAGTTTTCGTCCAAGAACTTCTGGGGACCACTGCTCTAAGGGGAGGCACAGTGGAGAATCGAACACCCGACCTATGGCTCTGCAGCTGGAGACCAAAACCACTGAGCTCTACATGCATCGAGAGCTACCTGCAGAATGCATTCAACAGGCTGGCAGGTTGTCCCATATGGTCAGTTTTGGATTTCCTTCCAATGATTGGCATTCTTTTTAAATAGGCACCTACAGCCAGAAATCATGATATGCAAATTGCATGCAAATCATTGGCCTACATTTTTAGTGAGGCATTTCCTCCCCCTGCTCTAAGTGTAGACAGCCAACGGGCCCTGTCCAGAACCTGGCTGGGCCTTAGCCACTGGCATGACGCGGGGGGCCTGCTCCTGGACCCCCTGGCACAGTTGCATCAGCCGGGCGGCATATCAGAGCTAGCTTCAGACAAAGGAACAGCTGGAGAAAAAAGACCTTCCTCTCAGCTTCTTTGCAGGCTTTGACAACTGCTCCCTGGCAGCTGTAGGTGGGGGGGACCGCAGCTGGCAAAGATGCTGACGGGGCGGATTCGCTTCCTAACCAACGACTCCTTGTGAGCACCCGGGAGATGATTCCACCGCAGCCCGAGGGTCGGTGAGGGTTACTGGGAGGTTATTTGTGGACAGAGTGATAGCAGAGAGCCAGTCCGGCTGGAGAAGTGATCTCACCTTGTGTGCTTGTTGGTTTCCTTATGCCTCACAAAGAGATGTGGGCTGTGAGACGGAAGTGAGGCAGGACACAAACACCCTGCCTGCCCCCCTCCATTGTTTCAGATGACCTTAAAATAGGCACATTTCTTTTTCCTGATGGTCGAGTTTCTAGGGAAGTTTATTGTCAATTGTTAGAACCAATTGAGAATAAACTTTGCCTCTCCTGCCCTGATTTATCCACTCTTGCCTTTTGTCATGATGATAAAATGAATATGACATACAAATTATTGAGATCTTGATCGGGGGGGAAATAGCGCTTCTTCTGTCTGTCTTGTCTGTCTTGTCTGTCTTGTCTGTTTGTCTGTCTGTCTGTCTGTCTGTCTCTCTCTCTCTCTCTCTCTGACCTGCAGGTAAGAAACTTAAGACGGGGTTCAAAATTCCTACCTGTGCTTTATCGTTAAGCCAAGAGAGCTTATGGGGATTTTAAAAACGAAGAATGTAGTGAGATCATTTCAAGTTCCTAATGAAGAGAAGTAGGGCCTTCTCTGTGGTAGTCCAAGCTCTGTGGAATGTCCTTCTCCAGACATTTGCATGAATCCTTCCATGACTGCTTTGGGTTTTTTGTATGACTTGATTATTTATTTATTTATTTATTTATTTATTTATTTATTCATTCATTCATTCATTCATTCATTTATACTCAAAAGTACTCAAGGTGGCTCGCATCACGAAAAGGACGATATACAAAAGCTACAAACAGTAGGTGTACAAATATTTTTTAAAAAGAATTAAACAAGTATCATACCAAAAAGGGTAAATAACATCAATACTAAAAACATATTTAAAAACAACAAAGCACAAAACCCCTCTCAGACTTCGAGTCCTTAAGAGAAAACTTGCTTGAAGAGAAAGGTCTTGGCCTGCTTGCCGAAGGACAGCCGAGAGGGGACCAGCCTGGCCTCCTGTGGGAGGGAGTTCGAAAGTCTGGGAGCAGCCACCGAGAAGGCCCTGTTCTGTGTCGTCACCAAGCCTCTCAGGATGCCCCCTGAAGAAGGGAACGGTGAAACATTTCTGTGTATTCTCCACCTAGAAAACTCTAGAAAGGGTCACCATAAGCCAACTTGATGCATGCAATTTTTATAAAAATATTGTTTAGTGGTGTTTTCCTGTCCGTAGCCCAAATAGGATCTTTGGCGGCTGAGTGGAATTTACATATTTAAATTACCTAATGAACGAAAAAGATTACCTGTATTTTGGAACTCTAACAGAGTCTAGCAAAATGACCAACTGGAACCCTTTTAAATGGTGACTATTGCTCTTTTATTCTTGTTATTGTTCATTTAAAAACAACAACAACACATTAAGTCTTTGTTTTAACACAACCAACCGCTCAAGATTGTTGTAGCCTTGTAATTTCTTCTTAACTGGACCTGTTCTCTGCACTTCTGTTGTAAGCAGTCTTGGGTCCTGTGAGGAAGAAACGGAGAGTAGAAATTAAAATAAATGAAATAAACGAAGACCGGAAGGGACTGGATGGGCCCTGAGGCGGTGGGGATCAGGTCCCTTGGGCCACGGCTTATAATTCCAGCCAGTGGAATAAAGAAGGTATTTTCCTAACAGAATTATTTCAGTGTCGCTTGACAGAAGGAGACTCTGGAGATGGTCGGGTGTTGTAGTGGCTAGACAGACCATTAAATTGGTATTAAATACTTTTCCATGTGAAGGAAGTCTGTTTCTGCCGAAAGGCAGGAGCTGAGAGATCACTTTTCATTCAAGCCCAGCAGAGATGGGGCTAGATAAACGTTTGAAAAATTAAAGGTGGCTGAGGTCAACGCACAGGCTGTGGACTTTGTCTGGCTGGCTTCCTTATAAACTCTCCTCCGAACTTTGGCAGGCACTGTGAGGATGACGTCTTCCTGCATAAACATTCAATCTTCCTGACCGGTTTGTTCCAGAGCTTAAGAGAGGGAGGGAGAGGGAAGAAAGAGACATAAAAGCAAGCCAAGCTGGTTCATATCAGTTTTCACCAAGCAAAACCCACAACAGGATTCCTGTACGGCATCCAAAAAGACAGGATGGGGAGCAGGCGACGGAAAGAAGGCCAATCGGGAACTGAGTAGGTTCCTTGTCAAACTCCTTGCATGCTTTTGTTGCTGCTTCAGTTGTTTCCAACCAGAGATTCTTCTGAAATCCTGTAAAATCAGAAGCCGTTTCTCATCAGTGAAACTGGCTTATGGGGACCTTGATGGCACTTACAGTCTTAATAGCTCACTCTGAGACATTTGAAGGAGAAAGAATAAAAATGTTTCATTACTTACAGTTGGGAACAGATCAACAGCAAAGGAACAACAAACAAGTGCAATGCCTATATACAGTATATATATTTCAAATACCACCATTGGTTTTTAATTTGAACCCATGCTTATAAATCAGCATGGACAAATCTTACACACATCTGTGTCTCCTTTTTCTCTCTTTTGGGGCAACGTTTTTACTCATTTTAAGCTGTTGATCATCCTATTTTTCCTGCTCCCAGTATAGCCTTGGCAAACATACTGGTGACAGTGGGGAGCAGCAGCTATGCCATGCTTGGTAGCAAGAAGAAAAGGCTGCACTGGTCCATTCATTGTGTTTTCACCCACATGCCATCCAGAAGAACTGGGGAGGAAAAACCAGCAACTCGCTCGAGACAGAGCTTTAAAAGTTTGTGCTGGAAGGGAACAAGTCAGGGGAGATCAAGAGAAGTTAGAAGATGGCCACAAAAAACCAGCAAGAATACCAAGAATTCAAAAGGAGAAAGCCAGAAAGGATACAGCAGCTTGGAGCGAGACTGTGATGAAAAAGGACCATTCTAAACATTGTCTAATGTGCTATGAGAAGGTCAGGAGTCAACCTGGTTCTGAAATTCTCTCTGGTGATTCAGGCTCTGAGGTGGGTCTCCCAGCATTCTTTGCAAGCGAGCGGACCTCAAGGCACAGCTGCCGACTCAAATGGCACGGGGTCAGTGACAGAGACATCCTGTGAGGCTCCTGGTTTCATCCAGCTTGGCTCTGAGCAGCCCTCCGCTGAGCTCCAGCTTCTCGTAGGTTCGTGTTGACCTCGGTGATGAAATGCTGGTCAAGATTTACCTTTGGAACTGGCCCAACAGGTAACACACAGACGTGTTGGGTGAGGCAAAAGCAATGAGATCGTTATTGTATGCAACGTGCTTCTCCAGTGGTTGGTCGATGGGAGCAGTCCTTCTTCCCTCTGTCTCTCTCACGCATGCCCAAAGGGAGTCAAGCTAAAAGGAAGTTGACCTTGTTCCCTCAGATCTGGAGGGTGAGCTCCTGGAGCCAACTTTATAATAATAACCTTAGAACGGCAGAACTGGAAGGGACCCTCTGGATCATGGAGTCCAGTCCCTGTGAAGGAGACTCAGTGGGGGGAATCGAACCCCCAACCTCTGGCTCCGCAGCCAGATGTCTAAACCCCTGAGCAATTCAACACTTCTTCCCCCCTGCTTTTAAAATATCGTCTTTGGCTCCCCACTGCTTGCCCCCCATTAATTAATTTTGCTTCTCTTTCTTTCCTTTCATCGGAGCATCCCCTCAGACTTCTTTTTTAAAAAACTCTGCTTAAAATACCAACGGCCAGCAAAGTCATATTCGTCATGCAGGGACGTCAGATGCTAAAACCCCGAAGATCTTGTCTAATCTTAATTGTGAGCACTTCTTATCGACATCTTTGAACCGAGCTCTCTTCTACACTGGATATTTGGGGAACCGCCTTCAGAAGGTTGTGATGAATGTGATGTCCTTCCGCTCCATGCCTCCCCCCCTCCCCACCTGGTGGGAGATGGTGCCAATTGTCAGACAGATTTCCGTAATCATGGGCAAATTTATAATTACTTCTATCAAGTTACTGTGTGGAGTTGAAGACCTAAGGGATGTTTCATCCACGCGTCTCTGAGAACTATGAAGGCAGGTGATTTAGATTTCCAGTTCACTCACATCGATGAGGAAGATGTTTCGCACAAAATGGTCTGTTTTTGCATAAAATTGCACACACCATGAGCAAATATATGCAATAGCACGAATTGCCCCGAAGTGGGATATCAGCTACTTTATTTAAGAATGTGAAGCACCATGTGGGTTCTTTAGATCTTTCTTAATAATGAGGTGGTCCTTCTGTGATTCCTCTGTGTGTGTGCCCAGTGTGTGTATGTGGTGCATACACATTTTGCTATCAAAAGGAAAGGATATAGGAGATGTTTTGAGCAAATTAGAGACACTTCAAGAGAAAAATAAGAACTCTTTACTGTGTTCTCAATGGAAGTGAGGAAGAGTTTTAAAATTCCTAATTATGGTGTCTCATCATGTCAAGACGGCATAAATCTAGGAGAATGAGGAATTGAACAAGCATGCTTTTCATTCTTAAATCTCATATAACGTCATGCATTTGACGAACTGGCAGGCAGAGAGGAAGAGAATACTTCTGATTTCCGGATTGACGTTTATAGGATCAGCTGTCTTCCTCTTCCTGAAAGCCAAGTATCTTATGAATGCCAGTGAGAAGATTTCACCAAGAACATCATATTGATGCTTACTGTGAACACCAGGCCTGTGTTCGCTTGGTTGCCGCAATAAGATTCTTACAATTTAAAACAGTATTCGGTGGTATCTAGACTCATGAGCTGTCGTGGGAAGACAAACAGGTGATTACAGACCAAATCAGCCCTGCTGAGAAAGAAATTAAAATTAAACATGGGAAGACAGAAAGAGGTGTGATTCACTGTGTAGGGCTGCAATGCAACTCTCTCCACTGAAACTGGTGAGTAGTTTTCTATACCCTTGGGCAGTGGTCCCCAACCTTGGGCCTCCAGATGTCCTTGGACTACAACTCCCAGAAGCCTTCACCACCACCTTTGCTGGCCAGGATTTCTGGGAGTTGAAGTCCAAGAACATCTGGAGGCCCAAGGCTGGGGACCACTGCCCTGAGGTATGTTTTAGTAGCTCAATTGGACCTCACCATTAAACTCAGTTGGTTTTCAAATGGATTGAATGTACATACAACGTACATTGCATGTACTGAGCAAGACCTTCACGAAAGGGCCTTCATTAACCTCAAAATAAGGGCAACTCAGTTTCGCCCACAGACACTAATAAGCGGATTAAGTCAAATGGAACCGTATTGACAGCTTACTTCCATTTTATAGTTAATACGGCTGCGTAAGATTTCATTTTAATAGAGATAAGCACAAAGGGGATTGAATTACAGGGAAACCATTTCCATAGAAGTCCTCATATACGTATTAAATATCATACTGGGAAAAATTATCCAACTACAGTTCACACAGTCCTCCAGTCAACACAGCCAGGATACCCAAATTTTCATTTAAACAAATAATTTCTTCCTCCTCTTCTTAAGAGGTGTGTTCCAACGCATGCAGATTCTGGGCAGGCTATGGTTTTCATTTCCTTTTAAAACACCTGTTAAGATAACACAAACTGACATATGTTCTTCAGCTTCTACCGCCAAGTGTGTGGCCAAAGGCATCCAAGCAGAATTGCCCGACGGGTCTGTCTGCTTTCCTGCCTGTATCGTTTTTCCAAACTAATTAGCGAAATCTGCCAAGGCGCATCGGGCCAAAGAGGGACTCAGCATTTTCTCCTGCAAATGTCGACTGCTTTTCCACTGAGTGACAGAAAGGGACTGAAGAGACAACTCCTCTCTTACAGCAAAGAAGCCGGATAGTTCTTGTACACTATAATG
The DNA here is from genome assembly GCA_037013535.1 of Intellagama lesueurii. Taxonomy (NCBI): domain Eukaryota; kingdom Metazoa; phylum Chordata; class Lepidosauria; order Squamata; family Agamidae; genus Intellagama; species Intellagama lesueurii. The sequence continues at coordinate 3,084,177 of JBAJHW010000011.1, forward strand.
TTTGTTGAGGAACTGCGCAGAGGTCCATTCAGATCCAGGTGCCTCCAGGTGCAGGTCACCTAGAAGAGTAGCCATCCAGATGTTTCTGCTTACAACTCAAAGGGGTCCTAGCAAGAAGTGCCAACAAGGAAGGATTATGAGAGCTCCAGTCGAAAAATTTCAGGACAGCCACCATTGTCCACCTCTGTCCTAAGAGGTGTTTTACCAAGTAAAGGGTAGCACTGCATCTCTCCTGTAAACCTAAACAGGTAGTGACCTCTTGTTGATAAGAAAACTGTTTTGAACTTTCCCACCACCCACATCAGTCTTATCCTTGGGAGAGACAACCAAGCCAAGAAAGGGATATATGGATTCACCAATCTGCAGCCCAGCAGACACAGTTGGTCTACACCAGAGCATCTCAACCTTTAGTCCTGTAGATCAGTGGTCCCCAACCTTGGGCCTCTAGATGTTCTTGGACTTCAACTCCCAGAAATCCTGGCCAGCAGAGGTGGTGGTGAAGGCTTCTGGGAGTTGTAGTCCAAAAACATCTGGAGGCCCAAGGTTGGGGACCACTGCTGTAGATGTTTTGGACTTCAACTCCCGGATGCCTCAGCCAGCAAGACCAATGACAAGGGTTTCGGTGAGTCTCCAAAACATGTGGCGAACCAAAGGTTGAGAAACACAGGTGTACATTACCTAGGATGCACCATGATGCCTTCCTGCATGACTCATCATCTGGAATTTCAGCTTAACCTCAGCCTGAAGCCCATGAAAAGCAAGCCCTGTTTCCACCTCTGCACCTTTACACTTCTGTAAATTCATAACTGATTACTTTAAGGGGGTATCTGCAGTTGTTATGAATATGTGAATTCATTCTAGCCTAGCTTTTGTATTTTGCTCTGCTTGGACCAAGGATGAAGCCACCAACCTCCATTTTCAACAGGAGGTAAATTTACACCTCTGCTTGTTGCATGGACTGATCGCCCATGTATCCCAGGTACCCTTGCCCTGTCTTTCTTTTATTAGTATAACTCTGCAGTCTGATTGTTCAATCCTTCCTTTACTAGCTGGAAGTCATCACCTTTGATGGATGCTTCCTCAGAGGATACTAGATCCAGCTGCACATGTTCTTGCTGTGTTAGCCTTTTCTTCAGCTGGATGTCTTAAGGATGCACTCTTTGGCATGGCCGTGGGCCCCCAAGTGGAAAAGTTAGGTCGAGTCCAAGAATTCTTTTCATCTGAATCGCCGTTTTATCCAGGTTTGCAATGGCCCAGGAGAAACCCAACCCAGGAGGAACTTGAGGATTATCTGATGCTTAACTCAGCTTTCCCAGCAAGCCCCTGGATTAAAATTGAGATGGAAAACCAGGCTAATGGTGGGAATCCGAGTTTTTCAATCTTGAAAATTCATTCTAACAGGTTGTATATTATCGCCGTGGTTGAAAAACTGACATTTGTAAACTTCTTGGGGGTTTAGCGCCTAGAAGAGAATGCATTTGAACCGAGAATGGGTTGGGTCGAAGGAAATGCAGAAACGACAGTGGAGGTTCATCAGAGACAAACAAGAAGTTTGCTGAAGATGAGCTTTCCAAAAAAACACATCCATCTCAGATATCCCGGGGATCAGTGTACCAAGCTTCAGAAATCTGCTCCTTTTCAAGGGCTGTGGAGCATTTTGGAGAAATTAAACACACAGCAACACTTGCACGTGTCTTAAAATTCCAGAGTGCAAAACTAAAAAGAGTATATGATTGAAAAACGCATAGAGAGATACTTTAATTAAAATCAAAAAAAGGGTTAGTAATTTTGTTCTTGACAGCCCAGCACATCTGGAAATTCCTCCTATATAAATAAATTAAAAAAGGAAATATCTCACCTACGTTTGTTCTGTAGTGCAAGAAGATATGGAATTTAGCCTTAAGGACGAATTTGTGATAGAAATCTGTACATCTGAAACAAATAGAACCAGGATCCCTCAAGGATGCAAGAAAGGAGCTTAAAACCTTAAGCATTGTTAGAGCATTTCTCAAATCAGCTCAAATCTTTTGGAACAGACTTAATTTCTCTATGATGACTTCTCCAAAGACCTGCCTTAATTTATGGCCATATTCATTCAGTTTTGGATTTAATGCACAGTTGATGCTTTCTGAAGCCCAATCTGGCTCGTGAATGTCTGCTTTTATTTTGTGAGGGTTAGCTCGAAGGTGGGAGAAAGTACTGTCGTGGACTACCATGCCCAGAATCCCCTGGCTAGCATGGCAACTGGGATCTGTAGTCCAATGAAGTGATTTTTCTCATCTCTGGTCTAGTTATATAAGTCATCACACGCAATGAAATATAATTGGTTTGGATTTTGACACAATTTGGGAGAGAAACTTTTTCCCTTTCATTTTTTTTTCTCCCCGGACATTTCCAGACGACATGGTTTCCTCAGCTTTTCAGCTCTGTAGACAAAACGGTCGGCGGCTTTAGAAACGCTTGATGCCCTCAGAAATATGTGAAACTCCCTCAGGCTGTTGGGATCATGCTTAGTAAGAAGGGTGGAATCCCTCTCTTGACGGGAATCCATGACTCATTTCACGAAGTAGACAGGGGGTATGTGGGAACTTTTATTTAAGGCAGACAACACGTTGCCTCCGAGGAGGCAACGGCTGAAACGAGACACGAGCTTGAAGGGCCTTGTGAACTTTTCCACCCTCCCTGTCAGCAGAGGAACTGAGAGACGACGAACGTGTCGCCAAATTTCTGCCAGAACAGCAGAATATTCTCTGATAAACCTCTTAGGAATGGTGTTCACCAAGAGCAGGGGGGTGTATTCCTTCTTCTCTTTCCTGGAGGCATGTGCGCCTTAAGAAGCAGAAGACAACATTTTCGTCTTCCGGTAGAACAAATGACTAAAAGATGTGCGTTTATTTCCTTAAAAAAATTAAATAAATTAAAAACTATGAAAGTGGCCTGCTGAAAATAAATAAATAAATAGGCCTTCAGAAATCCCCTTCCCCCAGAGTTCTTTGTCTTAAAATATATTCAAGATTGCCAATCCGTACTGTTTTCTCCCCCCCCCCCCCAACTTCGTTGCATCCTAATTACACTCCAAGCAATGTGCTACTTCAAACACTTTCCTTCCAAGCTACCAACATGTTTTGTTGGTATTTCTGGAATTTTCACTGGGCACGCCATGCCGGGAGAAACTGAACAACCCCCCCCCCCCCCCCGGCCATCGAAGTATCTTCTATGCCACTATTAAAAATCCAGAAACCCTGCCGTCTGTTTTGAGTTTTGCCACGACTTTCCTCTCAGTTTCTCAGCTGAAAGGTGTGTCAGGTGATCCCCCCCCCCCTTTTTCTTTTTTTTGCTTTCTCCTATGTTCATTTTCAAAAAATACATGTCAAGTCCTGTCTGGCCCATTTATGAAGATACACGCACTTTGGGCGAGTGGCTGCCACGAATTCACCTCTTTCTACCTCAGCTTCTGTGGTTCTACTCAGAAAGAACCTTGAAGGTTGTGTCTGTCAGTGTATAAGGTGTGTGTGACAATCTCAAGTCTCCAAGTGTTTCCTCTATGTTTCCAGGTGGCAAGAACAATCTTAAGTTGTGCAGCCCTGGTAGCGAAGAGACAGATTGATTTTTGTCTGTGAGGTCGTTCTAAACCCATCCGTCTTGAATGCCCTCCCAGCTAGGGCCAGAGTTCACTGGCTCAGCATCAAGCCCTTTGAATAGAAGCTTCTCTTTCTACCCTTGCCTGCCCTGCCTATGTGACATCACTAGGGTTCTCTCCGATGACATCACTAGGGCTCTCTCCGATGACATCACTAGGGCCCTCTCCGATGACATCACCAGGGCACACCTCTGGGTTTCAGGTGCTGGCCCTGAAATCTCAAGGAAAAGGAGGGGGGTATCCTAGCATCCCCCCCCAAAATGCTTATGGATCCCAACCCTTGGGGTAAACAGCAGTGATTGAATGTTGGGCTTTCCCCCTCAATCTCCTCAACTCAATTTCTTGGGAGATGTTTTTTTTTGGGGGAAATAACATCTTTTGACCTCTCCTTAAACACATAGCTTCTTAAAGTTGGAGGGAAACCTTAACCCATTTGGAAAGCAGAAAAGAAGGTCCAAGGGTGATCTAGTAAGCAGAAAATAAAGATGAAGTCGGGAGCGACATGGTTTGGTACCAGAAAAAAGGGGAGGAAGAAGAGAGAGGGAAAAGAACCCAGCCTTCCGTTGCGATGCCTAGAACTAGATTTGAAAGCCAGCTCTTTCCAACATCCTTACAAGCCGTTGCTGACAGGTGCCAGCGAAACAAGATTTAATAAAGAGATGAATGACTTCATAGATGGTCTTGCAAACCTGCAAATGCCTTCAGGATGAGATCAGGAGGGCCAGCGAGAGCAAAAACCAGCAGCCAGACTGCGCGCAAAGGCCGGTTCGCTCCCTCCCCTCCTTGTTGTGATGGGCGAGGGTCCATGGTTATCATTGTGGCTGGGAGCATGCTGAGCGCCTGGCTTCCCAACCCTTTTGCAGATTTATTCAATTACGTTAGCAAACCTTTGGCACGATCTGCAAAAGACCAAATTTTCATACCTAGTAAATTACAGACATCCTGCACGGGGGGGAAAACAAACAAACCGAAAACACGCCATGAAAATCTGTTGTCTTTTACATTAGCAACACATTTTTCATTTTTTTGGCTTTATATTTATTTCTTGGGATACGGCCACCATTAATTGGCAGTCAGACAGACCTTTCCTTTTTAATTTCCATCCTTTAAAGTAGGTAAACAGCTTCCTTTTGTTTTGATTTTTCTCCATTCCCTTCCAGGATAGATTTTTTAAATTTTTATTTTCAATTTCTTTCACCTTGAAAAACTCCGTACAATAAACCCACACTCTGTCTTGATTCCAGATATATATATGTATATATATGTTTACTCCTCTCCTTTGAGATCCTTTTGTAGTTTTAGGGTGTGCGTGCCATACAGTCTGCATCTCAGAGTCAAGTTTGATATTCTTTCTCTGTTATATCTATAACTTACTTTGTAATTTCCTCGTTCCCCCCTTTTCTTTTCAGAACGACCCCATTTGATAGGCTGGGAGAAAAAGAATGGACACTGAGCATCATACAGATTTAATCTAAGTCTTCTAGACTGCATCACAGGAGCCCCCATGGCACAGTGGTTAAACTGCAGTACTGCAGTTAAGACTCTGCTCACAACCTGAGTTCGATCCTGACTGGTTCAAGTTAACTCAGCCTTCTATCCTTCTGAGATTGGTAAAATGAGTAACTGGCTTGCGAGGTGGGTGAGTAAGTTTCTGTTTGCATAATCAGGTTGTACACTGCCCAGAGAGTGATCTAGCACTATGCAAGTCAAAACACTGGCTCCCTTTAAGGAATCTTTCCTCTACAATAGTGGCACCATCGGGGAAACACAGTAAAAACAAATCCTGCAAACTCTGTCTTTCTCTTTATTTGATTTTGTCATTTATTTAAATGCAAAGATACTGTTTTGCATATTTTTCTGTGGCTCCTTTCCCCATACTTTCCCCCCTCAAAAGCAGCCATATTGTTTTACACCATTTACCGTTGTGTCTTCACAATTCTTTCTTTGAAACAGTGACCCAGAGAAAAAGAGGTGGAGAAAAAAATATGCCAAGAATTTTATTACATTTGTCCTCATCTTTTGGCTAGTGCAAGACACGGACTGCTGGATAACGTAGCATTTTAGGCCTCTGGCTGTGGAGCCAGAGGTTGGGGTTCGGTTCCACATGGCACCTTCATGACAGGGGGGTGGACCGGATGATCTACAGGATCCCTTCCAGCTCTGCAGTTCTAAGATTATTGTTATTAGTTTTTTAAAATTCCCATGCTGATTTTGGGGGGAGCCATGATAATGAGAAGCAAAAATTGTAAGTGGTGGTATTGGTTGGTTGGTTTCATTTGGAGTAGTAGTGGGGGAGACAAAGGAGTTTATTCACTTTAGGAAATAAAGCATTTGCTCATTTAACCATGACTCCAATTCTAACCCCAATCCTAACCCCTACCTTAACCCCAATCCTATCTCCATCCCTAATCTCCTTGTGGGTGAGAATGTGTGAGGAAATTGTATAAATAAAACTTCCTCTAATTATGCAGGAGATAAAATGGTTCAGTCCTGGCTACAAGTCTCCCTCAGTAAACCACCCCTTATTTGTTAGTTTACCTCAACTGGCACTTACTGTCTTCGTACATTCTCTGATTATGAGAAAGAATAACAGGTTTCTGTTTACTTGCAGTTCTCCAGAGATAAAAACAAACATTGTATGGTGTAAAAATGTGAATTTGTTACGTCACTGAATTTAAGTGATTAATTCGCTTTGTTGTTGACGAACTGACTGGTTACACAGCTGATAGAACACTTCAGTCTAACTCGCTTCAGACTCCATAACTAAGACTAACAGAACTTAACTGAACCCTGATGGGGTTACCGGCTCATGGATGCCTCTTTCCCACGTATTTCAGCATTCGTGGATAAATATATGCCCTGCCCAAACAGAACAAAAGGTTGTTGGCATTTCTGACATACGTGAGTCAGGAGAGAGCCGTCTCCCTCACCCACCCAAGAAACCTTCAAGGCTGAGAATGGATTAACAAGACAATTGGTGGAAGAATTAATGGGAATATTATATCGTTAGTGATGATCATAGTAAATATGACCAATACACTCCGAACACAATGGCCCTCGAGGTAGATAAGCTCTGAGGGGACTTATTACGGTTTATAGTGGACTCCAGGGCCCTGCTAAACATAAAATGCCATTCAGAGTTTATAGCCACATCGCTGGTGACAAATTACTCCTTTGTTTACGTCGCGGTAGTATAACGCGATGCATGAGTCCAACAGAGCTTCGATCATATCTGTTTTCCTCCCGCTTGCTCCCTGATGCTCGGAAAAGAGTTTTGAAATGCTAAATCGGCTGCATATTTGTGAACGCTGCATTTCCCTTGATCTCTTGAAGGCTCACCATGGCTTCATCCTGCCAAAACGACCGTTCTACCCCCTGCAAGATGGTTCCTGCAGGAGAATGAGTCATTTTCCTCTGAGTCAATACGGAAAACTGATTTTATCATGAGGGATGATCTGAGATGGGTTCCCTTCATTTGCTGTCCTCCATCTGTGCTTGCTGGGGATAATGGGTGTTTTTATTCCCACAAATCTGGAGGGCAGCAGGCTGAGGAAGAGTGGTTGAGGCACAGTCAAATGAGGACTGATCATTAAAATGTGTGAAAGCACGCAAGACATTGAGGAATTGTCTTTTCCAAGGACACAGTTACACTGACAACAAGCACTGCTATTGAATTGGGTTTTGTGGAAATAAAATTGATTTTAAAAATCCCAGCTACATGATGCATGAGGAAGCCCAACCTTTTTTGGGGAGCAATGTGTGTTTTTGAGGTGGGGACGCTTTGAAATACACCGCTATTTAAAGCGGTTCTCTTCACATCGGTTTGGCCCATGTGAACACTGCTGTTGTCATACATTGTGCCTCTGTGTGGTGCTTCAGGGTTTTGGATGACAGTGGCCTGTCCTTTTTAAAAAAAAAATCTATGAAAAGGTTTAGTGCTGCATCATCATCGTCATCATCTGATGATGGTGATGATTTTAAAAAGGACATTGCACTGTATGAGAACTGCATGGACTGCAAACCTACCAGTAAAAAAACTGTATGCCTATCACAAGTGGCCTCTGAAACTTGTTTAAAGTCTGTAATTAAAATCAGAACTGCTATTTCCAAAGTGGGGCATGTGCACCAATATATAAACCACGTGACTGGAAACCAATTCAAAAGACTGTGGAGCTGAAATTGATGCAAATCAGCAGTGTAGCCGGGCCCTAAAACAAGCAAAATCAGATTAGAACCATGAGGTGTATGATTGCCCGTCCCTTCACGGGGTCCTAATAAACATTCATCACCCCACACGCGAGTTGCTACTAGGTTTTAGAAGGGGCACTAACAACGGATCTAGGTACAACTTTGGGCTGGCGAGAGGGCAAGCTTGACAAAACCGTAGAAGTGGACAAGGTGAATTCCCCTCCCCCCATGCAAACCCAAAAAATGAACCGCGAACCAGTTCGTTTTTCAGGGAATTCATAATACTTCATGGTTTGTGGATAGTCACGAACCATGAACCATCATGAACCACCAGTTTTCCATTTTGTGCCGATCTCTACACCTAACTGCTGTGTCCCGCTATGGGAGATATGCTGCATTTCTTTTCAAATAATGACCATTATACAGCCTTGCATCTATACCTACTGACACTACTATATACTAAAAGGGTACCAGGTTCTTCCCTTTCTAACCACCATGGCTCCATCCTAAGGAATACTTTGAAGTTTGCCAAGGAATGTAGAATTCTTTGCCGTTGTTCGGAGGAGTGTATTGGAGCTTTGCTAGCAGCAAATTCCAAGCCCTTCTCCAAATGACAAATTAATGACTTGATTGATTGATTGATTGATTGATTGATTGATTGATTGATTGATTATACTTATACACTGCCTTTCTCCCCATAAGGGACTCGAGAGCTTGCAGTCAACTCAAATCCCACAATGGCTATGAAAGTCACTACAGGGAAGGTACTGAAAAACCATTCTACTTGTAAATATATTTTTAAAACTCAATTAAAAGCCATTTTTTGGAAACATTTTAAAAACAAGGCTTTAAAAAAAAAAGAATTGATGGAATGTCCCTAAAATCTCCACTATTGTGTAGAAGCTTGCTTGAAAAGGTAGGGTTTTGCCTAGAGACAGAAAAAGAAGATGGAGCAACAATAGTTAATGTGGGATCAAACCGCTATAACTTTCTAGTGCAGATGCTTTTTCTCCTTTTCCCTCCATCTGCATATGCACTTCAATCTTACATATTCACAGGTGTCGGGATTTATAATTTTAAAATGCTAATTGTCAGAAAGTGGCAATAAAAATGGGACCAGAGCCTTTCTCTTGCTTAGCATTAGTGCCCCAGATTTGAACCTCCTCATTGGTATGCACATGGAAAGCCTCTCCCCCTGCTAACGATTTCTTCGTCGACTTCTAATAATGATGCAATATTTCAGTTTTAGTCTCAATAAAAATTAGAAGCATCTCTCTCTGAAGGAGGGAAAAATTAAAGCCATAAAGCTTCTTCATGCTTCCTGGAAAACATTTTAGCATCTTTCATCAAAATATTTTTGCAAAACGTTAAAAACAAGAAGAGAAATAGAATAAATGAATCAATTATATCCCCATAAATATAGATTGTTGTTTTTTTTTAAAAAAAGACCAGTTTTAATTTACAGATAAATCCAAAAGGGTCAAGGAAGGAAGGCACCAGAGGTTGGGAGTTCAGTTCCCTCACTGTGTCTCCTTGTCAAGGACTAGATTTGATGGTCCAAAGGGTCCCTTCTAGCTCTGCAGTTCAAAGAGGAGGAGGAGGATGACTGATCTGTCACTTCCTGAGCCTGACCTATGCTAACAGGTTAGAAAGGGAAGGGGTGGTTGGTTTTCTGTTTATAATATCCACACCCAATGTTAAAATTCCCTTCTGTTGGTTGCTATGGGAGATAAATAAGATGTGCCACCTCCATTATTGTCATTTCCCCCACCCCCATTATACGGGTGTGTCTGAAGAAAGGCAGGATTTGGGGCTTTGAGAGTTGAAAGCCGTGCCTGATGTACCTCATGAGGAGATGCTGAAAGTTCAGTTTCTTTGTTGGTTTCTGTCCTATACACTGTGGGAGATCCAACCAAGGAGAAGCATCTGGTGACCGATCTTCCCACCATAGCATGGACGAGGCTCCCCAGAAAAAGACTCATTCTGCAGCCACAGGACTTCCAGATCTTACATCAGCACAGAAAACGGAACAATATTCTCCATTGCAATTTAGGTTAAGGACCTCCAGACAGGTAGTGCGCCACCCACCCTGCAGTTGTACAATATGTTGCCACGACTCCCCCTAGTCCATGCAGTCTAAGGTGGCTGCCCCCTTCTACCCAATGACAGTGCCGGCCTTCTCACTCCGTTCCTTTCCCTTGTTTTCCCCTTTCCTTATCCCTTCAAAAACTGGTGAAGGTATTTTCTTCATCCTGAATGAATGTGAGGCCTGTTCTGTGACACATCCCTGCCCATTTTAGAACTAGGCTTCTCAACTCAGCTGCCATCTCACTATCCTTTCCTCTCTCCTCCCTTTAGCCATCTCCCATGAGATAACTGGACCCCGGTTGTTTTGGGTCGGGGCCCTGTTGAATCCACTCCAGGTTTGAGCCTGAACTTTACAGCAGCTCAATAAGGTGCTGAACCCTGCTCCCTCCAAAACAGTTCAGCACCTTGGAGAGCTGTTTGCCAAATGGAGTGTTGCAGGCGCTGTCCAGAGTGCTAGTGCTGAATCCTCCCCTTAAAAACAGATTCCAGTTCCGTGGAGAGCTTCTGTAGACCCCAACCCAAGGGAGATTCACTGCCTCCACAAAACTGCAGCGATATGTAGCCTAATGGCTGCATTACGCACCTATTTTTTCCCCCGTTGGTGTGTGTTTTCTTTCTTAGTCTCCTTGAAGAACCAGGTAGTGACAGGTGTGCGTTGCTTCATTTTTCACAGTTGCTTTGCAGTGTTCTTCCGCCTACTCATGAAAGCAGCTGCCAGAAGCTGGAGAACATTGAGTGCAATATTGACTTGTCCTCTTTTCACACATGCACAAAATGCAATCTCAGATTAGGAGATGAAAAATAGAGAGACATTCTCCTCCTTTTTCCCCCCAGCCTGTTTCAGCCATTCAGTATGTGATCACATGGGGAAATAGATCACGCTTTGGACTTCTTGTGGAGTAGTCTGGTGCAAGCTGTTTCCTGACGATCACACGACGTACAGGAAATGTGCTCCAGCCCAAGCTTGATCCATGCCCAAGCTAGACCTTGTTAATCCAGCTGCATGGTTTCTATCTGTTGGGGGCCCGGCTGAAGTGATTCCCTGATAGATGGAAAGGTCACTTTAAGGGAGATCACTTCCATGACAACAACCTGTCCCAGTGTGATTGGGTGCACACCTTTACAGCCATCTGACCACACCCTCACTTGAGCCGTCTCCAAGGAACACAAACCAAACAGACCTTAATGAACCCTGCCATTTCCTGATGATTTATTAGGGTCTCTTTACAAATGTCCCAGAGCTTCCACTGGTCATTTGGTCTGAAAGGCAGAAGATGGACCTTGGCAATCTTGAATGGATGTAGCGTTAGGTCATTTAATGGAGCCATGAAGATTAGGACCCTGAATCAAAATTATACATCCCTGGTCCAAAATAACAACCTTCCTCAAGAAAACACACAATTTGAGAGGACTGGGATTCTTAAATGCAGTTGCAATTAATGGAGAGCGGCAATTATTTTCTCAAAGAGTCACACGGGACAAAAATCCAGAATGGTTAAGAAAAAACATTTGATGACTGGTTTACTCTGTGTCTTGAGTTAAATGAGTTCCACTTGGAAAAAAAAAATAGAGTATAGCTGTTAGGTGTGTGCCAGATGTAGTCACTCTGTCATGACAATAGCTTTTCTTGGAAATTCTTTTGCTCCACTGGAGAAATTTCTTTAAATAATAATTGCCAAGCTTTTAAAATATATATATATATATATATATTATTTTGAAAGGATCTTATAAAGTGATTCCTTATTCTTAGTCAGTTCTGGCTGATTTGAACCAGATTGGCTTCCTGAGAGAATTCGCTATCATCTTAGCACAAGATCAAATGCAAAAGGTTGGAACATCCAACCTGAAGCCTCCTCATTAGTCAATGGGTAGGAACGCATTAAGCCGGCGCTGACAGCCGTGCGGATCTTGATGGGAAGTTTCGGCAGCGTTCGACGACTCGTAGGGATGTGGCTTGTCTGTCAGGCTGCGGGACATCCCTTCTGGGGATGCTTTTAAGAACTGAGCGTTAGGTTGGGCAGATTGCAAATTGAGCTCCCTGTCAGCGCCAGGGGTGGGTGGAGGTGACGCCACAGCGCAGAACAGCTTGACAGCCATCAGCAACAGAACCTTTGGACTACCAGTCAATTTGGGTGCTGATTTTCGGTTCCCATGGAGATCCCTTTGTCCCCCCAGGCAAAATAAGAATGAATAAATGTTGCAATTAGATTGGGCAATAAAATCTCTTAAGCTGTGGCTCTCATTATGGGAGGATCTGATAACTTGGCACCACCTCTCTGCATAGAGCGACATCTATAAAGGGAATAGTGAGGGATGCAGTGTGGCATAATGGTTAAAGCGTTGCATGAAGGCCAATGATAGAAAATGCCACCGAGGGTGAGGGTTCACAGTCCCCTAGAACAGCTGTGTTGGCCAGGATTTCTGGGAGTTGTAGTCCAAGAACATCTGGGGACCCAAGGATGAGAACCACTGCCCTAGAACACTTCAGCTAGCACACACTGGGCTATGATATTCTGAGAATAATCATTCAAAATAAAAATTACCTTTCCCATCTTTGGCTATGGCTGAAGAGACCTTGGTTCAAATCCTCAGCCAGACACAATGTCAAATTGGTGGCCTCCAGTGGCTCGCTCACTCACTCTTTGGTCCACCTACCTCACACAGCTGTTGGGAAGCTTGGATGCGTGGGTGGAGAATGAGGCCGGACAGGAAACATTGTTTGGCCAGCGATGTTCAAGTTTTTATTGGTGTTCCTTAATGCAGTGCTTGTCTCTCTGTATGTACATGCTTGTGTTTGCCCGCAGGAAGCCTCTTGGCTTCTAGCATAACATTGTAGTCATCATAAAATAGGTTCAAGACAGCATGGGAGGCCGTTTGCTAAGGACATTCCCCCTCCCCTGCCAAACACAATGGCACACCAAAGATATTAATCTGCAGCACCGCAGGCAGCCATGGGTTCATCATCTCCAGCTTTTTTCTAACTATAGACATGGAAGAATTCTATTCTCTGGTTTGATGGGAAAACTGATCTCCTTTCTCACTTTTCTTCCATCTCCTTACAAAAGATCTTGAATGTTGACCTATGCTGGAATCCTTGGGGTTCATTCATAATATGTAATCTGACTTTGTTCTTCGGCAAACAGCCCAGCTTTTCACTTTGAAAAAACAAGTTTTCATTCCTTTTTTTCCCCTGTTGTCTGAAACAGATGTCTAAACTCAGTTCACAAAACTGGCCTCAGAACATCTCAGAAACATTGCAGTTTGATGGGGTGGGTGGGGGGAGATGAATGAGGCAGCCCCCCTGGGTGGGAAATCTGAGAGATGGAGAGCAACAGAAAGTTTATTGGAGTTGAGAGTAATGAGAACTGCCCTGATCCTTCTATTTTCATCTCAGGCCTTGAAGTCCAGTAGAAGACACTGGTCAATGGTGAGTGTAGAAGCAAAATCCAGCTGCCCAACTGAAGAAGAAGAAGAAGAAGATGAAGAAGAAGATGAAGAAGAAGATGATGAAGAACTGCAGCTTCTAGAAGAAGAAGAAATAATGATAAAAATGTTGCCCTTCCATTTAGAAATTGTTTCAGTGGATCTACTCTTGATCAACACTAACTGCCAAGCTTAGGCTAAATTTTCCCCTTCTAATGGATGTGTTTAAGGTAGAGCATTCAGGCTGAAAGAGTGATTAATCTGGTTCATTGGATTGTTAGACCACAGGATGATGGTCATCCGTAACACACGATCATTTCAGCTTAGGGCATGGTGTATGTGAAAATCCTAATCAGAGACAGATGCTTTCCTCGTTATAAATAACCGCGGTCCCTCGTACAGACCTGTGGGGGGGGGGCTCTTTGTTTAGACTGGTGTTACTTAATTCTCCCGGGCCCCTGTGTTCCTCGTCCATCCTTCCCACCCCCCACTCCCCTCAACCCTCCTGCCTTCATCTTTTTCCCTGTGTCTCTAATTTTTGCTCTTTGCCCGAGGAAATAAAAGAAGCAGAGACGGTATTTCTTGGCACATTCTAAATTCTCACTGGATTACCCTATACGGTGAAATTAAATGCACATGGCATGTGAAAGGGGGGGGGGGGGAAGGCTTTTTAAATTTTTTATGGGGAAAGAAAGCAGGAGGGGAGGAGAGAGAGAGAGAGAGAGAGATGATCTGAACCATCCCCAGTTCAAAATCGTGTGCTTCCCTTGTGTGAGATGGGAAGCTTTTAGCTTGGTTTTGAAAAATAAAAATCAAATTCTATTTCTGGAATCTAAACAGCTACTTTAGACACATGCAAGAGTTCCTCACCTCCAGTGGGATCTAAAACACACACTTATTTGCTTATTAAGGCTCCCACACAAAACCGAAATATGCTTGGGAAAGACATGGATTTGAACGGCTTCAGTTTGTTGTGCCTTCACAAGGATGAGGGCGAACCACAAACTGAAGCCTGTTGAGAGACTGAGAACTCAGGAGTGGTGCTGTTGACACAGTGGCCTTTTGACCCGCAGACAAAAAAAGGGGACATTTGTGACCTTGATAAGTGTGGGAAGAGGGAATATTTTTTTATATATATATATAAAATTAATTCTTCAATTTCACTCCAACTTTATAATGCAAAGTGTCCAGTTCCTCCACACCTCACCACGCTCAGAGCCGCAGTTCAACAGAGAGGAGTGGAGGAACTGGACCCTTTGGATTATAAAGTTGGAGCGAAATTGAAGAATTAATCAACAGTCAAGTGCAACTTAGGGTTTAAAAGTTTACCCCGTCTTCCTTTTATTCTGCTTGATGAGACCTTTCCAAAACTTTCTTTGAAACTTTTTTTCGAGAAAGAGTGATGTGTTTATCTAAACTTGGTGCTCCTCTTGTACAAAAAGCAGAAGCGCCATCTTGGCAAAGCTTTTATCGCCCAGACATTCCTTGTTTTTGGTTATCGGTAAACATCTGAAGAACTTCTCAGAGAACATCAAGGTCATTCCTGAGATAAGCATACAGTGTATATTTACCATCACTTGCCATTCGGTAATGCAGCTTTGCAATTTCATATATAATTAAAAGAAATAAAATGAGAAAACAAGGATACGACAACATGAAAGAAGAACATAAAAGACTGGAATTAGAACTTCAAAATAACCCTAATAACAAAGTGGTGAAAAAGGAAATGGAATTGCTGAAACATAAATTGAAACTTATGGATACAGAAGAAATGGCACAACAGATAAAAGCTACAAAACAATTTTTTTTTGAAAATGCAAATAAACCAGGAAGATGGCTAGCATATAAACTGAAGAAACAGAGAGAAAAGAGACAAATAAATAGATTAAAAGATATAAAGGGTACTTTACAAACTAAAAAAAAGGTCAAATACATAGTATTAGAATGGACATTTACACCAACCTCTATAAAGCACAAGTAACAAACAGGAAGAAGATAAAGGACTATTTGGAAAAAGCAAATCTTCCCAAACTACCTGAAGAAGCTAGAAAAATAATAAATGCAGAAATAACATTGCTGGAAATTATGGAAAGTATAAATAAACACAAAAAATGAGAAAACCCCAGGCCCAGATGGACTCCCCGCCGAATATTATAAAACATTTCTAGAGGAATTAGCATCTGAAAAATGCTTGCAATCAAACACTTAAAGAAGCAAAGATTCCAAAATCTTGGTCAGAGGCAAATATTACACTAATACCTAAGGAAGAAGCTGATTTGACTCAAATAGGAACTATAGGCTGATTTCTCTTCTTAATGTGGATTATAAAATAATTGCGTCCATTATGGTGGAAAGACTTTAAAAATATCTTACGCAATTTATACATGTAGACCAAAATGGCTTTCTCCCAAAAAGGCAATTGAAGAATAATATAAGAACTACAGTAGACATTTTAGAATATTATGAAGCACACCCAGAAAAACAAATGGCTCTCCTATTTTTGGACGTGCAAAAAGCTTTTGATAACTTAAATTGGGAATATATGAAGAAACAACTTGAGATGATGGATTTTGGAGAAAACGTCTTGAATATGATAGGGGCAATTTATACAAATCAATCAGCAAGAATAATTGTTAATGGAGAAGTAGCAGGAAATATTGAGATTGCTAAAGGAACAAGGCAAGGATGTCCACTTTTCCTGTTGCTGTTCATCTTTTCATTGGAAATATTAAACAGAGAAGTTAGACAGAATCAAGGAATACAAGGAACAAGGATTAAAGACGAAGTTTATAAACTTCAAGCTTTCGCAGATGACCTGGTTTTTATTTTAGAAGACCCATTAAAATCAGCCCCAATTTTACTTCAGCAAATTGAAGAATTTGGTGAGGAAGCTGGATTGAGAATCAATAGAGAGAAGACGAAAGTCTTAACTAAAAATTTAACCCAAAAACAAAAAAGCCAGCTCATCTTAAATACATTCAAACAGCAAAGAAAGTAAAGTATTTGGGAATTTGCTTGACAGCTAGATGTTCTTCATTGAAAGAAGATAACTATGAGAAATTGCTTTCGCAGATTAAGCAAGACTTGGAAAGGTGGGAGAAGATACTACTCTCTTTTCTAGGGAAAATCACAACGGTTAAAATGAATATCCTCCCAAAACTACTCTTTCTCTTCCAGAATTTACCAATTAAGCTAGAGCAAAAGTTTTTGAAGAATTAAACAGTCTAGTTTCAAAGTTCATATGGCAGAAGAAGAAACCGAGAATTAAATGCAAATTACTATAAGACGCTAAAGAAAGGGGAAGATTTGGCTTGCCAAATTGGAACTTATATTATCAGGCAAGTGCATTAACGTGGATTAGGGAATGGATAAAGCTAAAAAATAAGAGAGTACTGTACTTAGAGGGACACGATCTGCAAGTAGGATGGCATGCATTTTTATGGTACGGAAGGACTAAAACTCATAAATATTTTGAAAGAAATATAAGAAATTCTCTTTTAAGGATTTGGGAAAAAGTTAAATCTAAAATATATGTGAAAATACCTAGATGGGTCTCACCAATGGAAACGTTTACATACCCAAATTTGCTAAACTTCGAAAAAATAACTACTTATAATGAGCTTTTGAATTCTGAGGGACTTTCGAAGACAAAAATTCAATTAGAGAACCAAGGACTAATCTTTTCATGGTGGTCTCAAATGCAAATACAATCAATTTATAATCAAGATAAGAAGGCACAAGGTTTTTATAAAGAATATACAACATTTGACAAAATATTACTTACTATAGAAGAAAAACAAATTGAAAAATTGTATACATTTTTACTGCAATGGGATACACAAGATGAAGAAGTTAAAGATACAATGTTAAAATGGTCTAAAACTTTGGCTGTAATACGGAATTAGAAAAATGGCAACGACTTTGGACAAAAAATTATAAGTTAACATTAGCAACTTCCTACAAATAAAATTTATATAAAATGTTTTATAGATGGCATTTGTCACCAGCTAGACTTGCAAAAATGTTCCCAAATATGTCAAACAAGTGTTGGAAATGTAAAAAACATGAAGGAAGTTATTACCATGTATGGTGGACTTGTGATAGAGCAAAACATTATTCGGCTAAAGTCCACATGTGGATTAAGCAAATGTCAAAACAGGAAATAGAATTTAAACTGGAAATATTTTTGTTAGGACTACTACCAAATACTGTAGATATACAAAGCTATTATTTAATACTACATGTTCTGACAGCAGCTCTGTTAATACGGGCACAGTTCTGGAAAGATGAAAATCCACCAAATGATGATATGATCATTAAAAAAATATTAGAAAGTGCAGAAATGGATAGATTAACTAAGAGGCTAAAGGGACAAGAAGAATCATCTTTTTATTTAAGCTGGAATTTATTTTATAATTGGTGGAAAGTAAAAGTCCCGCAGTAAAGGAACAGAAAATGAATAAAAAGTGAGATGTCATGGATAGGATCTCATCAGAAGAATTATTCCAATATACAAGATTGCTATTATGTTGAGCCTTAGACATTTTTTTTTTGCATTTCAATTATCTTTCTTTATTGTTCGACGGTTAGAGATTCTTACACTTTATGCTTACCGTTTAAATGCATATTGTGTTATACACCTATGTTTTTAAATCCTTTGTTGGAAAATGAAAAAATTAAAGAGAGAGAGAGAGAGAGGAGAGGGAAAAGGACACAGATCTTCATGAGAAATAGGTGCAGAGGCAGAGATAATTTGAGAGCCCAAAGTGGCTCGTGGCCAGAGCAAATGTGGTCATTTTGGGGGGTGAGGTACCCCTCATGGCCTGTCCTACACCCCTGGAGAGAACTCTGTCTGGTCACAGGGGAGAATGCGGTCAACTCGGGCAGCAAAATACCTTGGGCGGGCCATGAAACTAGGAGACTTTCTGCCCCCCAATGCAGCCTTGTCGGCTCTCAGAGGTGCCAGGCTATGGCCACGCCGGCCTGAGGATTCTGGGAATTGTAGGCGAATAAATAATCCAAGAGCTGGTTTATCTTTTCAAACCCCAAGAGTTTTGTGTGTGTGTGTGTGTAATCTGAAACCAAAGCAGTGGAGTGAGGGTCTGTGGCCCAGATATTCAGAAAATAAACATGGTCTGTTATTTATTTTGCAAGCAGACATCTCTTTTATTGAATGAGCAAGTGTTTATGAAGGGCATTACCTAACGGCTGGGGTATTTTAAGTGAATAAACCTGGGATGACGCCAGCACAACGTCCACTGGTTTCCCAGCCCCTTTTCAGTTTCTGTTTTATCCTGGGTTCTTCGGGTAGTGCTGCTGCTGCCAAATTCGTCAAGCCTCTGGCCAAAGCGTTAGTTTGTGTAATAAAATGAAGGTAATCTTTCTCGTGTTCTATTTTTGGTTTTTTTTTTAGTGGGGGTTGGCAGAAGACCCTGTATTAAAGGTCCTGGCAGCCGAGTTACTCTGGAAGACCATGGAGGTGGCAGAGTGGGTGCCCCGGCTAACACACAAATGTGTGTGTGTGCATACCCAGACACACATGTTCACACAAACACAGAGAGAGAGAGAGAGAGAGGGAGAGGGAGAAGCTGGAACATCCAGTCTTAATAATGGATAATATATTTCTTTAGAATTTTCCTGATGAAGGCCTACAGTGATGAAATCACATTAAAATGTGTTGAAACACGTGTGCGTCCATCCTATTGTGGGTGTTTGTATCCCCTCTTCATGATCTATTTGTGCTTTACGTTGTGTTACATTTTGCAGTGGGCACCAAACTTGGTTTCGGTTCTTTATAATAAACCTCTGAGTGCTTTGTCTGGTAGACAACCAACGAGAGAGTTTGGGATTCGATTTTAAAAGAAAACAGAACTGAAGTTTCTAGACCTTAAAGTGGCAAGACGTACGAATGCACGCATGCCATATCTGAGGACAGTTGTGAAAAAATACTCAATGTCGCTTTTTTTTCAGCAGCAACATGCGACCAGCATCCCTGTCTCAGGTTCTATTCATACAAGTTTGCAAGAGGTTGATTTTCTCCTGAGCAAGAAATACGTAGGTCTGTTTCTTAAGTTTATGCATGTATGTTGGGAAGGGCATATGATTGATTTGTAATGGCCATTTCACCCCATGCACAAGGAGCAGGTCATTTCTAAATCCCAAGTCATTTCTAAATCATCCCTTTCTCTCTTTCACACCAAGGGTGCAATACCCCAATTTTATAGCTGCCTTGAAATCACTTTGAAGTCACCTTATTTTATCAGCATACCAAAGGGGCTTTATCATGGGAGATCAAACAGGCAAAGTCTACCTTTGCCTGATGAGTCTTGCGGATCGAAGGGCCACAAATCCCGGGCTGGAGCATAAACAGCTCATGGGGGGAAGGGATGCCCTTAATTAGAAGCAGAGCTTCCGATGTGCTAATCAGAAAGCTGTGCCCAGCTCACCAAGGGCAGGGGGGAAAGGAAAGGTAAAAAGGCTAATGACCACATATGAAAGCAAAGCCGGTTCCTGGCAGAGTTTTGAGCTTCAAAGGGCCCAACACTTTTATGGTTTGTGAAAAACGGAGAGCGCATCTGGAGGTTGGGTTCTTGGCATCTGGCAGGGACGTGTGAGAAAAGAGAGAAAAGAAAAGCAAGAGAGAGAGAGATTATCATTCTGCTTGCCGTTAGAAAAGCAGGAGAGGGTCATTTCCAAGAAGGAAATACCCAGGCAAAACATAAATCTCTCATGTATTGCAGTGTGATGCTTCTTATTCATTTTTTAAAAGGCGGGGACGTTCTGTGGCTGCTTTGGGGTTTTCTTTTCTTCCTCTCACTTGAAAGAAAAAGTCACAGAGTCTCCGCCAGAGCTGAAGCACGGATCACCCTCTTGCATCACTTTGAGATGAATTTTGCTCCATTCGACCGTGCTGAGAATGGCTTCCTGTGAAACAGAATACAGGGAGAGAAGAGAAGAGCAACTTCGTATTCACGGGGGGGGGGGGGGAGGGAACAGGGACTGCATATGGAGGCTTTCCTTTACATGCGAGGAACTGTAAAAGGTTCTGTTTCTTCTAGTTATATTTGGCTTCCCAGCGACATCTGGGTCACTTCATGTCGCGCTGTGGAAGGGAAATGTCATTGAACATCTTCTTGATGCTCTGATCCCCTCAACCTGACACTTCCATGTGGCAATTACGGGCTCAGGGGTCAAGAAGGGTGGGCTTTCCTGAGATCCTGAAGGGCTGGCCCTATCACTAGGCAGAGTGAGACAAAACCTTGATTGACAGATGTTGAGGGAGGACTGGTAGCCTCCGGGCTACCTACCTACCTACCTACCTACCTACCTACCTACCTACCTACCTACCTACCTACCTACCTACCTACCTACCTATCTTCCATCCATCCATCCATCCATCCATCCATCCATCCATGCCCATCTCTAATCCTGAATGCCAAATGGAGTAGAGCAAATCCTCTATCCCTTTGTCCTTTCTTCCCACCAATTTCCCTCTTCCCTGCCAGAAATTCTTATTCCTCTGTCTATTTCTTGAGAATAACCCAAAACACATATTTGTGATTCTGGCTTTCTGTGTATCAATCTGTTGTTTTTTTTTTTTTCTCGGCAGCAACAGCAGCAGAAACAAAACCCTGCCTGCTTTCAAAAGATCCTATAATCTTGCCGGGATGGGGGAAAGGGGGAAGGATGACGGCAGGTGAGTTGATGGTTGCTCGGTGGTATCCACACGACGGTATAATAGCCATCCAAATTGTTTGCCAGGAACCACCCGTCCCTGATTTATTCTGATCTAGCTGCGGGTCTAATGTTCCAGTCAATCATATACTTGGTCTTTGTTGATAAACCATTATCCAGACTCATGGGCCACCTTGGGTTTTTGTGGCTGTTCCCACCCCGCTTTCCCCGATCCTGATTTAAAACTTGTTTTACTTGGCTCCTGGTAACTGTGAGAAAATCAATAATCATTTATTTCCATTAAGTAGAGAGCAAGAGGGTATGTGTGTGTTTTTCCCCCCATTACATTCCTGAAGTGCAAAAATAGCTAAGCAGAGTGGGGTTTCCTGAAAACTTCTGCAGAAAACTCTGGCAGAACCCTCCAAAATAAGCAGTGTGTGAATTCTCAGACCATATTTTAAAAGCCAATGCAAGCGCCAATTCAACGCTTGAAAGTAAGGCTGTTAATCAACAGTTTTTTGGAAGGAAGCAGCAGGACGGTATGCTTTTTGGGAGATATTAAGGCTGTCACTCTATGCAAACTTAGTGGGAAATAGGGCTGAAACCAAATAATAGAGAGATCCCATGGCTATTTCCCATGACATCACTTACTGTCCCTTTGAGATAAGTGAGTTTGGGTAAGACGCAACATAACAAGCAAAAGCAACAATATCCACCACTGTTTTTCTCGTGTTCCCTTAGTGTTTATATACTTCAGATACTTTAGATACCTCAGTCCTACTTATAAAAATGCTTTCTTCCTCACAATGGCTCAGAAAGAAGGAAAATCAATGCTAAAATTGTGCAATATAAGCCAGGGATAACTGGCTCTGTTACTTAACCCACAAACTGGCCAACCAACAGCTAAACAAACTGTTTTTCCTTTTCTCCATTTCTTGTTTATTTCTCTCTTGTCCGATTCCTCAGCGTCGGTTGCATGGAGAGCAAATGGGAAAATAAACTAGAAACAAGCCACAGTGGCAGGTATGTTATGACAAGCCATGGTTTAGAAAGGCTGTAAGTTGTAAGTTAACAACAAACCATGGTTTGTTAGCAGAACACTGAATTTTCTTGACCTACTTTTTTTTGCCTAGTACTTCATCTATATTCAAGCTCCATCTTTTCTGAGTGGCAGAGCTGGAAGGGACCCTATAGATCATCAAGTCCAGCCTTCGTCAAGGAGGCCCAGTGGGGAATTGAACTCCCAACCTCTGGTTTTGCAGCCAGATGCTTAAACCACTAAGCTATCCAGCAGTTCTTTTATTATTTCATGGTCATTGCTAAAGGGTCCATTTTGCAACATTACCTCCGTGTGCTTCCCTAAAATCTTAAGGAAGAAAATGTGATCCATCTGCTGAAGGAGGGTGAAGCTGTTGCCTGATGGGGATTATTTGTGTTTTAACCCTGTGGTTTATTGCATAGGCTCTGGAATGTGATGGACAGGATTAGCTGTGAGCTAAGACAAGGTGTCAAATGGAATGTTGCATCAACAAATACACTTATGGGAGGATCCACTGACATTTCTGGGAGAGAAAGACATCTATCAGTATTTGCTGTGTTGCGGAAATCATGCATGATGCTAATGACAGGAGGGAGGAAAATCCTTTATGGTTACATCCCAAGTAGAACCGTTCTTTTAAATCAATCCAACTTTCTTCCCTGTTCCAAATATCTGAGGCATATGGAAGCCATGCGTCAAGCATGAGTCACACGAAATAACGGTATGCTTCTAACTTGGGTTTCTCTCCAATATGAAGAGACTAATCCAGCCACAGATCCTGGTGCAATAATTGAACCATGATGTTTCTACCTCTGGAAAAGTCATTCCTCCTGGCCCTCGGCTGCTACCCTGACTGCCTAATGGCGTCCAGATTGCATTAAGAGGGAGGGAGAGCTTGTATGATGACAGGCAACCTAAGGGAAGACCTTGGTTTCAGAAGGGTAGCCTGGTTAGTTTCTGCTGCTGAGAAATGTCTAAGAACACTGGGAGGGCCATCTCATGACATTTTGAGGCCACTGAAGCTGGACAGAGAGGACCATCCCCCACTATCAGCACAAGGAATTGGATTTTTAGATTTTCTGGACTTAAATTTGGGAGTTCTACCTACCTTGTGGGCACCTTTCAAACCCCCCAATGTGATATGCCTGGGAGAATGACCTAAACCAGATGGGGTTGAGGCTCAACTAGGCTAAGCTCCACCCAAGCTTCCTGTTTCTGCCCCAGATCTTGCTGGGAGCTTTCATTCCAAGAAGGAAGCTTGGGTGGAAACTTGACCTAGCTAGACCTTAAACATTCTAATGTAGGCCTTTGTCACAGGTGCATCCCATTGACAATGGGAAGTTATGTGTTTTTTTTAGTTTGGAAAATGTGGAAATTTCATCCCTAAGCCCCATAAAGGGACATATTTTGCTAGGCCCATGAAGTTCTCTCTCTCTCTCTCTCTTTTTGCATCTGTGGTGGAAAAATCTCACAAGCTCCTCTTCCTCTTCTTGGCAGTAAAAGCTCAATCATCATCAATGACTAACCCTTTGCTGCCTTTGAAAACAGAGGGCTAGCTGGGAATGCTGGTGAAGACTCATTAGGCTGGAAGAGCTTAAGAAACCCTGGCATTCTGGTATGGAAATTGAGGCTGGTGCCCTGTCGCTAGACCTAAAGAGAATACACCTGTTGACTCGGTGGGATTTACATTACATGCTGACTCAAGGAAGCCAGATTTTGGCTGAATATCAGGAAAAAAACTTCCTAACTGTTAGAGTAGTATGACAATGGGACCCATGACTTTGGGAGGGGGTGAGCGCTCCGACACTGGAGGCCTTCAAGAGAAAACTGGGCAACACTCTGTCAGATCTGCTTTGATTTGGATTCCTGCCTTGAGCAGGGGGTTGGACTGGATAGCCTTAGAGGCCCCTTCCAGCTCTGTTATTCTATGATTCTAACTGCTCAACCCTCTTAAGCTGGCCAATGGAGGAGCTGACTGAGCATTCTGATACGTAATAAGGTTTTTGTAAATCTCTTTCTTCCTGTCTTTTTGTGTGTCTTCCTGGTGCTTTGTGAAACCTCTTGCATTTATCTAGGCAATGCACAGAAGCATACAGAGCACCTCCTTAGAGGAATGCAACATCTGGCTCCTTCGCGACGGACATTTAAAATGTCTTGCAGAAAATGGTTATGACAGTAAAACCCGGTGCTCGTTTTCCATATACTTTGACACCAGCTGTTCCACTTCTCCACTTTGCAGTCAGCGATGAGAAAAGGACAGGCAGAGATGAGGGAAATACAATTCTAGTGGGACTTGTGAAATATAGCGAAATGAGGGCACTTGGAATGCACGGGTGTGTGTGTGGTTGACTTTTTGAGTGTCCAAAAAAAGAGGGCTATTTATCCTGAATTTTCAGATCTTGCACACACATACTCCGCAATGTCGGCCAGGCCGTAGAAACCTTATAAGCAGCAGGAACTTCATGGGTGCCAGAATTCCTGAGGTTGAAATTCCAGCCTTGCAGATGTTACGAGTTATTCGGGGGCATTGTGAGGCCGGCGGTGACTCCAATTTTACATGGGCAGTCAACCCATTCCGGGTTTTAGTCTGAGTTTTACGGGAGCTGTCCATGGTCCTTCCCTTTGGCATTCATGGGTGGGAAGCTGTTTAAGGAAAGGAGAGAGAGAGAGAGAGGGAGGGAGATACATAAGTACGGAAATCAGGAAGCACTTCCCCTTTTGCTGGCAAGGTGGCAAGATAAGGATGGTATGTCACCTTTGGGTGCCCCTGTCTCCACGAGTAGCAGCGGTCTGTTAATCTCTGCAGAGATCAGAAACAATGCATTACATTAAACTCATTTGGTGCTGAATTGCATCCTTCCCAGCTCAGGGAAGCTCCACACCCTTGGCTGCTTGTTACGTGTACCTGTTCTCCATGCGGTGTAACAGATATGAACATTCTGCTTTCTTATCCTTTTGATGGGGGCATCAGAACGAGGAGGATCGAATAGATTGGTGCCAGTTGGCCTAATTTTAAAAGAAACAGTTTTAAACCCCTAAAAATAACCCTAACCATCACCTTAACTCAAAACTTAACACTGACCACCATTCCTGAATCTTGACTCTAAAATCCACATAACCCCAACTCTAGCCCTAATCCTAACCCTGTCACCCATCCCTGATCCTGAACGAAATCCTCACCTGACACTGACCCTCACCCTAATCTTGTCTTCCTTCCTTGAACCCCACCTAACCCCTAACCCTTAACTCCAAGCTCAACCCCAACCTTAGAGTCTTCAAATTTGACTTTCTCTGTAATTGTAGAGAATAATTATTGAACAATGGAATGGTGGGATATTTGATATGCTTCAGCAAACCATTTCCCTCCCTTGGCCTCTGGGAGCTGATGATCTGCACTGCATAAAACATGTATTACCAATTAATGGTCATATTTAGGGCAAGGGGCTGTTTGAACAGCTTCTTTCTGCGTGTAGCATGCATTGTTAAAGACCACTGAGCGACATACAAGAAAGCACACAGGCAGAGCATAGATGTGATGCTTTGGACCATATCTGCCTGATTTTTGAACACCCCCTCCTAATTTGACGACGCTTGTATATAAATCTGAATGGATCACACCCCTTTTGCCACCACAGACTCTGGATGGAATGAGTGCAAGCTAAAATAATAATTCAGCCTTAATTTTTGTTTTCTTAAAGGTGCCTTGACACGTTGAGTCAAGCCATGGGAAAAAAATGATCAGCTGTTTTGAGAGCTGTACAAGAGCATCAAGGCCGGGATCTTCTGGGCCAAAACCTCTCCTAATCCTCTCCAAATGAGGAGAGCCCATTTCAGGGTTTTGTTTCCATGTCTGAGAAGAAAGGGAGCCAAGATTTCAATCCCTATCCAAAAGCAGAATTTCTGTCTGAATGCATGGCTTCTGGTGCCTTGATTTCCCGCCGGATGCGCATTGGAGACTCAGAACCAAGGCATGCTGGGGTGAATGCATGGCTTCCCAGAGATGTGTCCGGGGTCAAGAGTGTGCCGGTCGGAAGCTGCAAGCGGCACAGGATAAAAAGACCTGCAGGAGCAGCAGACAGAAGTTGGGGCTCAGAAAAGACGTTCCCAACGACCATCGAAAGCTGAGGCTCATATGGTCGACCTGCCCAGATCCACCCAGAATTCAGCTACAGGCACCTGAACACGGCTCTCCCTTAGCAGGACTTTGTCTTAAGGAGACCCTCTACCCCTGAGGAGGCCAGCATTCCCAAGGAGTCTGCCCTAGTTGCCAAGCAGTTCACCTCTGGACCGCAAGCTGAGCCCATCCCTTCAGTCTCCACGCTTCCCCTGAATTAGGAGGAGGTCCAGAAGCCTCATCTGTTTCTGGAGGAGAGCTCCCTTCCTAGGGATGGTGTCTCCTGTACCTTCGAAGGTCCCCCATAAGCAGGTGTCTTCCAGCAGGACTGTGAGAAGATCACAGGAGCTGGAAGCAAGGGTGAAAAGCGGGTGTCCCAGTCGCCCCTCGCCGAGGCTGATGTGTGCCATATGGCTAGAGGGATTCTGGTTTGAGTGAAGGAGCACAGAACTCCGGAAATGATTTCAGTACGGGTTGCTAGGAAAGCACCCTCTAAGCCATCCATTCAAGGATTATTGGCCACCGTCAGGCTCCCACAGCAACCACCTCAAGGGGCAAAGCCTTGATTTGATTTCATGTTGCCGGGGTTAACTACACGGACAGCCATGACTCAGGCCTTTGGGAGAAGCTGCTTTATCTGATCGGTCTGGCGCGTAAAAGGAGAGCTTCGAAACAGAGTTCATCGCCCGAGCAAAGATTAGGAGGAGGTCAAGTCCATTTCAACTATCTGCCATCTCTGGTTACCAATATACAACCAAGGGGCGCAAACGAGGTTGGTTCTAGCAATGCCGCAGCTTCTCGGAGGTGTTTGCTCTAACTTCACCCCCCCCCATGTTGCTTCCCTCTCCCCCCAAAATGAAAAGGTTTCACCTTCAGAAGGAAACACTTGCCTGTCAAATCTTCCTCATCATCTGAGAACTGCAGAGCTGGAAGGGACCCTCGGGATCATCAAGTCCAACCCCTGTCAAGGAGGCACCAATGGGGAATTTTAACAAGATAATCTCTCCCATCGAATTAAGCGGGGTTATTTTTAGGACGTTTCCCGAGCCCGCCAGGGCTCTTTAATTGGTGCCACGCACCTCGCTTGTATATTTTCCTTGGGGTGGAGCTCACCCGTTTATTATGGTTGGCAGGCCACTGGCCTTTAATAGGAGGGTTCCTGTGTTTTAAAGAGAGGCTATTTTTAATCCGCCATTAAGAAAGTGATTCGTGTAGCAATATCGCCCATTCTGGTGTAAAGGTTGAGCGGAGAAAAAGCCTTGCTCGGGAGCTCTGCCAGATTTGGGGGGCATTTCACTGGCAATTTTTTTAAAAAATCACTGGCTGTTTAGGCAGGCATTCCAACACAATATAGCTGCCAACTTGATCCAGCCCACCATGTTAATATTCTAAAATTTTAAATCTTCAATTTTAAATGTTATAACTGTTTTATGTAAATGTAGTTTTACATTTTGATGGTCTTGTTTATTTGCATTTTATTCTTTCTCTCTCTTCTTTTTGTTATATAGTTTTTGAAGCCTGCTGGTTATACCTGTTGGCCTGGAGTAGCCTTCGGCTAAATGGGCGGTGTAATAATAATAATAATAATAATAATAATAATAATAATAATAATAATAATAATAATAACAACAACAACAACAACAACAACAACAACAACAACAACAACAACAACAACTACTACTACTACTACTACTACTACTACTACTACTACTACTACTACTACTACTACTACTATTATTATTAACGCCCATATGGACCACTGTGAGGTGTCCAGAAAAGGTGTACTTTCAAATCAAGGGCAGCCAGAGTCCAGAGTATAATTCTTTTTCCATGTGCGACGTTGGTTTTTTCTGCATCTCCATGGAGGCCAAGCTGTGCATGCTCAACATGAAGTGTGCTTCTCCTCTCCACAACCTTGGAAGGTGTAAAAACACCAGGCTGATGGATCTAACAAGAGGCTGAGTGACCGAGGGTCTCCCTGAGACGGAAGCTCTGGTGCTGTTGAACCTGGTCAGGTTTCCCATCACCTCCCAGCTACCAAGAGGTGGGAGGCTCTGGAATGGGATGGCGTCTCATTCTCAGCTCACTGGCGCCATCGTGAGGCTCGACGCTGCCCTGCCAGGCAAGGACCAGGGTGATCTGCCCAGGGTTGCGCGCTCAGCTTATGGAGGAGCCAGTGAGAAGAGACAGAGAGCCCATTGTGGTGGCAAGCTTCAGGAAGAAGAAGTATTTAGGTTGATCGACGTTCTGCAAGAGACCAGGAAGAACTCTAGAATGCCTCTAGGCTGGACAGCTCCATAAACCTGGGAGAGATGAGATTCAACCTGTTCCAGAGGCCCGTGGTGATTCATGGCACAAAGCCACCTCTTGCACATCCCGATGGAGCTGATTTCGACTTCGGCTTGGCAAAGAGAAACCCGGGGCACTGGGACCAGATCACATGAGTACACCAGCATGGAACACATCTCCAAACACTTTTGTTATCGGGGTGTCCAAAGCCTCCCCGAGACCTTTTGTTGAATAATGATCACCAAATTAAATAATAGATAGAGAGGTGGGTATCTGATGGAGAGACGAGAGAGGGCCTTCTCTCTGCTGCTGCTCCAGGACTGTGGAACTCCCTGCCACTGGAGGCCAGACTGGCCCCCTCTTTGCTGTCCTTCTGCAAGCAGGCCAAGACCTTTCTCTTCAGGCAAGCTTTCCCTCAGTGACTGAAGGAAAGTTGGTTTATTTTAATGAATTGTTATGCATAACTACTTTGAATGTATTTTTGGTGCTGCTTTTGTTTACTGTCTTTTAGTGTGGTATTTGTTTGAGCCTTTTAAATATTTGTATACTTATCATTCTCATCATAATCATCATCTTAGAATGGCAGAGCTGGAAGGGACCCTATGAATCCTTGAGTCCAGCCCTTGTCAAGGAGGCACCATGGGGGAATCGAACTCCCAACCTCTGGCTCCGTAGCCAGAGGCCTGAACCACTGAGCTATCCATTAGTTCTAGCTTTAATATTGTCTTTTAGTGTTGTAAACCCCAAGACATAAGTTGCCTTGGGTCCTTTTTAAGGAGAATAAATCTAAATCGACTCCCCCGTGAGGTCCTTTGCATGATCAAACTTCACTTGTGGCCGACCCATTGAACAGCACCTCCGAAGCACCGGGGTTCTCCAGAAGGCATGAATATCTACACAAGCCGTGAAGCCTAGAGTAACTTTCTCAAGCCTGCTTGTTTGTGAAGGGCGATTTTCCAAATCGGTAGGCTTGGATTTGATGAATGAGGCTGTAAGTGTAAAGAGAGCTCTTAGCGCCTCCGTTGAACCCGAGGCCATTCATTATGTGTTGTGTGCTCAGCAGATGAATGGGAGGGAGACCAGCGTCGTGCCTCGAGCAGAACCTGAGTGCCGGTAATGATCGCCCGAGTTGTTACTAAGCTCTCTTAGGCCAACAAGGCGGTTTGTGTGCGGAAAACCCACGATGTAGGAAAGCAAGCAAGGGGAGCGAAGGTTTGAGAACATGGGATACATAAATAAAGAAAACTACCACGTATTGTTGACGCGGCAAGACAAACGGACACCAAGACTTTCAAACCGATTACTTCTGTTGCCCTGTTTGGAAACTCTTGTTATGATGTGCCATCAAGTCACTGCTGACGGATGGCGAGCCTATGAAGGAGCCACCTCCAAAATGTCCTGTCTCCCACAGCCCTGCTCAGCTCTTTAAACCATAGGCCATGGCTTCCTTTATGGACTCCGTCCATCTCATATGTGGTCTTCCTCTTTTCCTGCAGCCTCCAACTTTTCTCACCATGATTATCGTTTCCAGGGGTCTTAGGGTGTGCCCAAAGCACGACAGCCTCTGTTCTGCCATTTTGCTTCTAGAGAGACGAAGGCAAGAAATTCAACCTGCGATATTCGGCTTGCAAAGCATGCATTCCACCCATGAGCTGCCTGTACATATATATATATGGCTCTGGAGAGTTAACACAAGAGATGTCAGGGCCCAGGTTAGAATCTGCTTACGGGGACAGAAAAAAAAAAGAAATCTCAGTTCGCCTTTAAGGCACAATGAAAGAAGGATCCTTTTGCACAGAATTACAGGGGCCATTCTGTGGTCTCTGCTGCCATCTTGTGAGCAATATCTGCAAAACTGAAGAAAATGTGGCCATCTTGACGCTTTTATTTATTGAAACTAGAGATGGGCACGAACCGAACTACGAACCAGAAGAACCAACGAATCGGGCTGATTCGTAGTTCGGTTCATGGTTTGCTTCAGGAATTCCGATTTTTCTGAAGCAAAATGAAGCGCTGAACTTTTTGGGCCTCTCTGTGGTCTGTTTTCCTTCAGCCAAATGAGATGCCCGCTTGCTCCCTTCCCACGGTCCCCGTTGTCTCCCTTCCTGGTCCTGCTGCTGCTACCAGTACCACCCTCACCAGGGAGAGTGGGCTGCCTTCCCTTCCTGGAGCCAGGCCCACTGTTTCTGCATATGTACCCACTGCACAGCTGACTGGCAGGTCCATGGAAGGGAAGCCGGCCCACTGTCTCTGACTATGGTGCCAGTAGCGAAGGAGGTGGAGTCAACGTCAAGACCAGGTAGTGAGACTACGGGGGGCAGTGGGAAGGGGGCAGGTGGGCGGGCGGGCACCCCCTTAGCACAAACTCAAAAAACAAACCACGAACTGGTTCATTCTTTGGGGGGGGTTGTGATGGTTTGTGCTTCATGGGTAGCCACAAACCACGAGCCATCACGGACCACCAGCTTTCCAGTTCATGCTCATCTCTCATTGAAACATTACGAAGGCAATACAAGCTTTAGCGTCACGTTCCAATCTACTGACCCGGA
Source organism: Intellagama lesueurii (assembly GCA_037013535.1). NCBI lineage: Eukaryota > Metazoa > Chordata > Lepidosauria > Squamata > Agamidae > Intellagama > Intellagama lesueurii. Next base: position 3,115,181 of record JBAJHW010000011.1, read on the forward strand.
CTGGTGGGAAGCGTTCCTCGTTCCCACCCACCCTGCCAATTTTAGATAACTCAGCAGAGTTTCCTTAGGATCAAGTGGCATATCACTACCTAACATAGCGTAGTCATCCAGGTAATTTAATGCCAAGTCCCATAATCCCCACCCCAATCATGAGCTTCTTCTTCCTGGGATGCTTGCAACCCACGAGGTTCTGATTTAATGTCTCCTTTTCGGGGTGGGATGATGGCATTTGGGTTTATAGCTTCCACATCACAACAGGGATGTCTGAAATAACGGGCCAGGTACAAGATGAACAGATGATGGGGTTACTTCCCAGAGCGGCAGATAAGGCAGGCTCTCCACTGACTCTTCAGGAATAAAATTACGTCCATTTCAGTCCCTTTGGGAAAGCAAAGGGCTCTCTTCAGGTTTTTCTAGAGACATGCCCCGTGTCTGTGCTGCTGAAACAGCCGCTCTGTCTGAGAGGTGAAGGCTGTTAATCTTATGTCTATGGTGGTTTCACATTAGATCATGTTACCGATTCCAAATCTGATTACTCTGAAAATCAGATTAGTTTGCTTGTCAGATTTGGTGGGTGGGTGGGTGAGTATTGTAAAGCAGGTCTCCAGCTGGATCCGGAGAAAGATGGGTATTAAGATGGACAGTACACATTTGAGATGGGGAAAAGTTACTTTTTAAAATTACTGTAAGCAAACCCCAGTTGGCTGGATAGCTCAATGGTTAGGGTATCTGGCTGCGGAGCCATAGATTGAGAATTCGATTCCCCACTGTGTGCCTCCTGGGAGAAAAGCCAGCCTGGGTGGCCTTGGGCCAGCTGCACAGTCCCACAGCGCCTCTAGTGGAAGGGAATGGTAATACACTTCTGAGTACTCTCTACCTGGAAAACTCTGAAAAGGATCACCCTACGTCAGAATCAGCTAATTGGATAGCTCAGTGGTTTAGGTCTCTGGCTGCAGAGCTGCAGGTTGGGAGTTCGATTCCCCCATGGTGCCTCCTTGACAGGGGGTGGACTTGATGATCCATAGGGTCCCTTCCTGCTCTGCAGTTCAACGGTTATTAATCCCATTCCCTTTCCTTTTCTGTGATCAAACTACTTCTCAGGACAGCAAGTACTGAATTTGGGGGCTAGATCTATGCTTCCCTGCCTCGATAATTCGCAAGAGAAAGCCTCCCACCTTTTTCAGCATGGAGGTCATGACAGCCTGCAAGATTTAGGGCAGGCATTAGAAACTCAATGGAGAAAATGGTCACGGCTGAGGAAACTTCAAGGGCACCCAGCATTTAAAACCCTCCAGCTGTACATCCATTGACTATCCTGTAGAAATTACTGTTTCTCTCCTTCAGAAAACCCCACGGATTACCTGTCGCCCCACTCACGTCTCTCAGGACTCATCTGAGAAGGTGCAATGGATCCGTGTCCTCTATTTTGAGGGGGTGGGTGTTTAATGGGTAGTGGTTACCATATCTACATGCTTGACTGGTCTCCAGTACTTCATGCAGCACCAGCCCTACCGTTAGGCAGCGTGAGACAAGCACCTCAGGCCAGCTGAGGCAGGGGCTGGCAGCAAGGTACTGAAAACACAGCCGGTTCCTAATGCCGTCTCCCCCACTAGGCTGTGGCAAAGTCCCTAGAAAAGGACATGGCATATTATTGAGAACTTGTGCCGGAGTGTTCTTGTTTTCCTTTTCCCTCCTCATCCCCCTTTCCTTTTGTGTCATGGCTTTCTAAGTCTGTAAGCTTTGTCCGGTGACTGTCCTTTTTAAAATGGTTGTGTAAACAAATCTGAGCACCGTTCCAGCTGTAGAGCAGTGTAGAAATGCTATAAAAAAATAACTACCGAGTCGTTTCCTAATCAGGCCAAGGGCAGTTCACGGCACATGGCTTACAGTCTTAAAGACTTCCCTTCATCCTCCGTCGGACTGTTGTGCACCTGATCTACTCATGAAAGCCCACATTTCAGAAGCTGGAATGTGAGGAGCACCTTAGTCAGACAGATTTGCCCCCCGCGTTCGCCTTGCCTGCAATGCTGCCCTCGGCGTGTTGCCTCATTTCTGCCTCTTTCAGCCTCAGGGGTATCAACCCAGATAATTCTTCACATCGGCTTGTTTCACCACTGAAGCGCCTTCTGCCTGTATTTATTGGCAAGCGTCATGAAGCTCTCTTCTCTGACATATCTTTCAGCTTTATGGCTGAGCAGAGATAATATCCCCTATTGAATTCACCGGGATCATCATCATCCTTCATAGAACCAAGCCGTCTCTCTGCAGCAATGTTCCACTTTGATTTGGCTGCAGTGAGTTGGGCCTGAGGATGAGGGAACGGATCCTTCAGCTAGACGCATCTCATTGGACACCTTGTAAGGGAGATCTGTTGGGCTACGTAGGGTGGCGTTTGGTGCAAGAGACACACCAGCGGCTCAGAGGTGGGAGAAACAACAAGGAACATGTTCAATATATTACTTTCTATCTAGTCCACTTTTATCCGCGTTGACTCATCAGCTCCTATGTGATCAACGGTTCATAAAATATATCCCACCTGGGGTAGCAGAAGAACCAAGCTGGGAGGGTTCATTTGCTACCCCAGGTGGGAAAGTGAGAGGTCAACAGCTTCTCCAGAACCACTGTCATGATTTCCAGAAGCCAACAATCCTTCCTTGGGTGTTCTTACCAATCATAGGGCCCACCACCTTGTTGCTGAGGTCTTGGGATGGCTGCTCTCACCCTGCATTTCTGCCACTTCTGTTACCAAGTCTCTAAATAGATATCTTCTGCATTTCAGGCACATCCTGTAGCTGGTGTGCTGTGATTCAGGTTGGCTGCAAAATAATCAAGTTAAAATGCTTTCAGGAGATTCCCAGGCGAAATGAATATGCTTGGGTCATCCATCTCTCCACCAACGCGCCCACACATTGAAAGGACCTGCAGACGACCGCCTGACTGGAGTCATGCATGAAAAGCAGCGTTACAGAGGAAAAACACAGGCTGGAAATCCCATGGACGGGGAATGGGTGGTTTCACTCATGCTTACGTACTCACCACTGGTGCTGGTTCTTGAAAGTAGAATGTTCTAAGCCAAGGGAGAAGAATCCTAACTCATGGGCCTGAAACAACCTATGGAAGTTGTGGGGAGGCTCAGCCGTGGCTGGTGGTGTCAGGGAGTGTGGTTACACCAAAGGTACCCTGGACACAGTCATGTTCACCCCTGCGTGTCATCTTCCCCCTGCAAAGTCATAAGTAGAGCTGGGCACAAATTGCTCATTTGGCAGTTTGTGCCGTTTTGTCCTTTGGACGAACAGGTGTTTGGCGATTCCCAGTCCCGTCTCCTCTGGCTGGCGCCCACTCCGAAGCAACACCCAGAGTAGGTGGAGAAGGGAAGCTGGGGTGCTGCCTCTGAGGGGGAGCCCCCTGGAAGAGGCAGGGCTGGGAACTTTGGAACACCTGTTCGTCTAAAGGACGAACCAGCACGAACTGCCGAACCAGTGGTTCGTGCCCATCTCTGGTCCTAAGCATAGGGGTTCAGCAGGGCAGGCTGACCCTGTTCCCCCACTCATCTGTGGTCCCAAGGGGAAAGAAACCACCCTGCGTCACCTGCACAGAGGGCATGATCCTGCTGTTGATCTTTGCATGGACGGAGAGGTCCCTGTCTCAAAGAGATTGTAATTTAGAAATAGGCACAAGATAAGAAAAAGGAAAGGAGTGGGTAGAGAAATAAAGAAAAAGATGAAAACTTTATGATGATTAGGGGTAGCCCCTTTATCTAGGCTGAGTTGCATCAAGGCACGGAGTCTGGAACAATAGAAACAGCTCCTGATTTGGGCCATTCCCGTCTCTTGCTGAGCACCGCTAATATGCAAAAGTGTGTTATTTAAAACATTGCTTATCAAAGGATACCAGAAGAGGCTGAGCAACATAAGCAGGATCATGAAACCATCGAGTCGTTAAAACCTTTGTGTTTGGGTTGCAATTCTTATGTGTCTCCGGGATGAACGCTCGCCATTGGAAAGGGTCCTTTCCCAGCCATCAACGAGAAGGTAGATGGACCGGGAGAAAGAACAAAAGCAGGCTGCGCTCGGCCACAAATCTAGTCAGACAGAACTTAATGTTCCATCCTTAAAAGCAGGCAAATAAAGTGCTGAGAAAGGCCACCCAGCTCCTGATTTATGCCGCTAAATCTTCACACTCAATAGCGCGTGGAGTTCTTGTGAAGAGAGGGTGGGGGGGGCTGTTAATCTGGAATCCAGGGGGATCTCATGGTGTGGGCATGCTTGTGGGTGGAAGCATTTTGCACTGTTGTGCAGTGGGACCTTTCAAAACCATGGCGTTTATCACAACAGCCCTCGTTGCAATCTGCTGCCGAGAGAAAGAGAAAAATAAGGGGTGCTGTTGATCTCTCTCATCGACCAGCTCAAACTGTTTCCTTTCACTGGGAGCAGGTCTTTTGCAAAGCTAACGGGATTTATCTGCCCGTTCAAGAATAAGCCATATCCTTTGAAACTGTATTACAGGATGACTAGCTGAAAACCATACATCATTGTGGGGAATTCATTCCCTTGCTCCCCCCCCCCCCGCCTCGCAACTAGTGTGGGAACTGCAGTCAATTTCAGACATAATAGGAAAACCCAGAATTGCACAGGTGATGTCACTGGTCCTGCAAATAAAAAGGAACTTCTTATAATAAATGAATAAGTAAACAAACTGATGGGCAACTTTTTCTTACCATTGTTTCCATCACTCCGTGCAAATTCATCCGTGCAGGTTTTTCCTCCTTTCATCTCCACCACTCCTGATTCTGCCTGGATTTACTTTGATTTCAGAAGAAGTTCTGCTTTTCCACTTTTATGGGAGGTGCTTATTTTACTTTAGAATCTTAGAACTGCAGAGCAGAAAAGGACCCTACCGATCATTAGGTCCACCCTTTGTCAAGGAGACCCAGTGGGGAATTGAACTCCCAACCTCTGGCTCCATAGCCAGAGACCTAAACCACTAAGCTATCCATCAATTTTCCTTTATGAATAGAAAAATCTCAATCTACCTGCAAGCCCTTTCCGATGCACTGCACAATTTAAAAAAAAAACTGGATCAGATAAAATTCTAGACAAAACACACATATACATACTCAAAAGTCTTCAACAGAAGAACTCTTCATGCTGTACAACAGAAGTAGACCAACAAACACAGAGATCCGCAGAGGAGAAGTTTCAAGTTCCTCAGAGTCCACTCCTTTCTCATCAACTGGCACTTAAGGTCTCAATAACTTACTCTGAGACTTGTAGGTCTACTTCTCTGTTGTTTATCTTTGGTGGCTTGATGGTCTGCCTTGTCTTCACAGTTATTATAATTACTATTCTTTTAATGCACCTGAGAGGGTAGATTTTTCTTCTGCTGAAAAACTCACCAACCCACTGTCAATATACTTGTTGGGACTTCAGGTATGAGGGTGCTCCCTGTTCTTTGCACAGAACAGGAGAGCAGTTCCTGTCCTAGAATGGATTACTTCTTTCACCCCGGGTGCACGGCAGGAGAAGGTGATCCTCAGCACAGAGTGATGACAGCTTCAAGTTACTGTGCCTTTAAGATTCTCTGTGCGTCTCCAGCCTTCTGCTCTTTCCCAGAGTTGGGAGCACCAGATGCAGAGGAGTTGATGAAACAGAGAGTTCACAGTGACTCCAGTCAGCTTCAGGGTCTGTCTTGGAAATGCTCGGTCCCCAGAAGTTCATCCCATCTTTCTGAAAGCCAAGTGCTTTGGAAACTTCTCGAGATGTCATCGGGAGGTGGATCAAGTGCTGCCAGAAACGCAAAGACCTGCAAGAGGTCAAAAACGGTGAAACGCCACACCAGCATTTATGCCTATCCGGAGCCACCCCATAGGTGAGAGGTTGCCTTTCTGTTTCATGCTTTTGCCATATGGATGGGATAGAAATATAGAAATATAAAGGCTGGGTGCTCTGCTCTTGTGCCTTTAAAAATGTGCAAGATAATTTAATGAGATGTTACGTTCCCCATCTCTGCTTGCCAAATTTCATCCGTCAAAATTCATTCTTCCACAACACGGTCGTAGGTACTGTTGCCTCTTGTTTGCATGGGCTCACCTTGAGCTTAATCCTTCTGCTTCTTTCTCACTCCCTCTTGTTCTGTCGAGACAAATACAATGCCACTCTACTTCTTTTCAAACTGTTTGTGAGGAAAAATTATAGCCAACACTTCTCTCACATGGGTATGCAGAAAACCCTCAATATTAAAATTCCACACCTGTGGGAATGTGGCTTTTCCTCATAACTCACTGAAAATGATTGGCAACAATCTGCTATTTCTTTTGAATGTTGGCTTTTCAGTGAGGTTTCTCCAGAATCTTAGCTTAAAACCAAATATTTTTATCTCTGGAAGAGTTCTGTCAGGCTGGATTTCTGCTTCTGAATGGTTGTGGCATTCCTGGATGGTCAACAATTGTTACTTGGTTGTTTGTTTTCTTGAACACCTTGTTGGCTTATTAACTCATTGCCTTAATGCAGGAAAATCTCGCTAAACACCGTGACAAAGATGCTGTAGAAGCACAACGGCCTGCAATTTATATTTCTTGATGCTGCCCGAGTCTGGTGAGCATCTAATGCCCACCCGACATAGTTTAGGTCAGCAAGGATTCTTAACTGTAAATTTCAGCAACAGATCAGCAACTCCAACTCAGTTTTTTTTTAAATAAAGAAAAAGAAGTCATCTGCTTGTCTCCACAAATACCAATTTCCCGGTGGTTTGAACACACACACCTGATTCATTTCTGAATTGTTGTCAAGATCTCTTCTAAACCTTGACATGGTGACTTTGGTCCAGCACAGCGGTGCCCTCTTTCTGCTCCGGTAAACTGTCTGCCTGACGGAAGGCAGTGGATCAGAGGTTCCATTTTCCTTTCCCGGGGGTGGAGAAATGTTTCCTTCATCTCCACATGAGCAGAATCCTGAGGGGGTTTCAAGGCTGTCCTCACAGACCCACACTCTGGTAAAAGGAGATGGGGATCACTCACCTTCTCTGTTTTTCTCTGTGGGTTGTCGGATGTCTTTAGCAACTCAGAGGAAGATAATGCCGAAGAAAAGGTGGAAAACAATGACCCGGAGCAGATCTTCCAGAACATCCAGTTCCAGAAGGAGATCATGGCCAACATCCGTTGCCGACCGTGGCCGATGAGGCAGAAACTCAAGGCGTTACGGTAAAGAACATTCTCCAGAGCTATCAGCTCTTCTGAAGTTTTGGCTCTGTGGAAGAGCTCTGGGGATTTACAGTTGCTCTTTTCCATCGTTTATTTTCTTATCTCTCTCTTCCTTCTTCTCTCCTTATTCCTGTCTCCTTTCCTCTCCCCTCCATGACCCTCCTTCTGCTACCTCCTCTCCTACCTGATTCTCTTCTCCCTCTTTCTCATTTCCTTCCCTCTCTATTGTTCCCCATCGCTCTCCTTTCTAACATTCAGCTCTACAAAGGTCCACTAGTTCAACTGGGAGATCAGTTCAGGGCCTTAGAAACAATCCTGATTCAGGTCCAGAAAGATGTGTGACCCATGTAATTTAATCTGGATCAATATGTAAATTTGTAAAGGCAATGGAAAAGCAAAATGGCGGTCGTATTTTAATGTATATATATTTATTTGCTTTTGCCCTCTTGTACATGAAATTTGGAGATCTGGGAGAAGTATGAAAGCTAGTGTGGTGGCATGGATAGAGTGAAAAAAACAAGGCACATGGATTCAAATCCCTGCTCGATCATGGAAACTCACTGGACAGTGGCAGTGGTAAACCACTCCTTGAAGCTCTCACACACGTGAAAATCCTATTAGGGTTGCTATAAGTCATTATAACAAAGAAGAGTAATAATCGTCCACATTTCAGCCAGCTGGCTTCAAGGGCATGTATTGCAGGCACTTCGAAAGTTTGCTTTAAGAAAACCCAGTCGGCTGGAACCATATGTGTTTCACTTGATTTGATTTGTACCCTGGATCTGAATTAACATGCCAATTTGATTTCCTTTGTCCTAGAACTGAAACAGGCCATTCCTCTTTCATTCAGGCCTCATGTAATCAAGCCGGTTCCGCCTAGAATCTGGGATTTGTCTGAAGCCTTCTCCAGCCCCAGTGTTGACTTCTGGCAGTTCAAAACTGAAGCTAGCATAGGGAATGCAGAACGAGATGCCTGGGGCATTCTTTCTTTATGTACTGTTGGTTAATACCTTTTCTTCAACAAGGCATCAACATGGCTTTTCTCCTCCCCATTTAACCATATCATCAGCCCCCTCCCCCATGAGCTAGGTCATGCTGAGCAAGAGAAGGGCTGTCCCAAGGTCGCCTGGCAAGTTTTATGGCTTAATAAAGATTCAAAATCCTCCTCATCGCTCCCATCCAACTCTTTAGCCCAGTGGTTCCCAACCTTGGTTCCCCAGATGTTCTTGGACTACAACTCCCAGAAATCCTGGCCAGCACAGCTAGCGGTGAAGGCTTCTGGGAGTTGCAGTCCAAGAACGCCTGGAGACCCAAGGTGGAGAACCACAGCTTTTGACCCCTACTTTGCCCTCATCTCTCCCCCAACACCACGAGGACTCTCCTCTAAAATCTTGCACATATCTCCCAGCAAGTAGAAATCAAGTCGAACAACTTGCTTTGCCTAATGGTAGGGCCGGTGCCAGGTCAGGCAGTTGGCCCACCTCTTTCTGTATTGCCAGAATGATTAGCAGAGGTTTCCCACTGGGGTTTATTATTTGGGATCGTTTCTCAGCCCCACCTGGAGATGGTAGAAATGGAGCTTCAAGCCTTGGCACACAAAAAATATATTCTCCTATCCCTCCTTGAATGTCTCCGGGGCGGTTGTGAATCTAGAGACCACTGGCAAACAGGAACACAGGAACAACTCTTACACAGAGCCAGTTTCTTGGCCCATTTACCCTAATATTGTCAACTCTGACTGGCAGCCATGGATCTCTGGGGTTTAGGAAAGGTTCTTTCCTCACCCTAGCTGAAGATCCCTGTCTCACAGTTACTAAACCAGGCCTGACCCAACTTAGCTTCTAAATCCAGACAAAATCGCAGTGCTCCGCGTGGTACAGAAGCCTACAGCCTCCTCGTTCTGCAGTGCCTTTTTGCCACCATCACCTCCTAATGTTTGATTCCATCCTCCTGCCTGGAGAGGGGAAATTAAGGGGATTTGAAATGGAGGCAAAGCTTGGATTTGTTTTAAGTAACAGAAAGAAAGGAGGAGGTTCACCGGGCAGGCTGTGTTTTGCAGCAGTAACTCACATCCCCTGGCAAGTTGGTTGGCTGTAATTTATGAGAGAGAAACATCAGGGAGCTTTGGAAGTAATGAGATTTTTTTCTCCCTTAGTCATATGAAACCCAAGTTCTCCTCTTCCTTTGGCAGCCAAGCGAAAGAAATTGTGTTGAAGTACGAAGGTCGACTGACTCGGACGAGAGGCTACCAGGCAGCCGGAGCAGAGGTGGGTCTGTTTTGCATTAAAAGCTCCAGAGCACACATTTCATGGGAGTGGGCCAAGATTTCTCCATTTCCAGAAGGAAATACTTTCAGAACTTCGGCATACTGCTGTTTACATAATGAGGAGCAACCCACAGATCGCCACTGTGTTTTCCTGGCAGTGTTTTTCTTTTTGCCGTTAACAATTCTGATCAGGCAGAAGTTCAACAGGAGAAACAGCCTCAGCTATGCAGACTCCCCAGAGCCATGAAACATTCCTCTTGTGGGAAGGACTACATTTCCCAGAATCTCCCAGACAACTCCTGCCCAGGCTGGCTAGAAAATTCTATTTTCCAAAAGGAGAACCTTCTCAGGCTCTGAAACTGGACAGTAATTGCTCTCTAATGATGCTTATCTTGCCGAGAGTGTTCTAATTGCACCTTGCTAATTCCCTTCAACTGGCAAACCAACCAGAGGTACAACAGGCAGGCTCCTCATTGGAAAACCTCCCCTCTATATAATGTAATACCTTGCCGTAAAAGACGTGGGTATTCTTCTCAGTTCTACGAGCACAGCTTTCTAACTGAACGTGGGGCTCTGATCAGGCTTGCACATCTGTGCATTCCTTGTTCAATTAAAATATTTCCAACCGCAGCAATAAAGCCATCATAAAATTAGTAGGCTTTGACTACCAGCTAGTTTGTTCACATATGAATGAAAAATTGGCTGGAAAGAGAAAATGAGCCCATTGAATGGTTTCAAGCCAACAATGCAACAATTCAACAATGAAAGCAGAAGCAAAATGTGCTGCTTATATACCGCTCCATAGTTCTTAAAGTACTCTCTGGGCGGTTTGCAACATAATGATGCAATCTACACATTGCCCCACCCCAGCGAGGTGGCTACTCATTTTATTGAACGCAGAAGGATAGAAGGCTGAGTCAACCTTGAACCGGCTACCTGAGCCCATTGGGATCGAATTGAGGTCGTGAGCAGAGTCTTGGCTGCAGTACTGCAGTTTAACCACTTTGCCATTAGAAAGTTTGTTCCATCTCTCCTGTGTTTCCCCACATGTGGGTAGCTTGTAGCCAGGAAAGGGGCCCCACCCACTATTTCAGGATAAGGTGCACCTTTGCTTCATGCTTGAGCTTCCACATCCCTCTCCACAAAACTACAGTGGCCATGTATTCTACTTTACAGAGGGTCTCTTTTTATCTGAAGGTGTCCCCCTGATTAGACTGTGCAGCCTTAAACTTGACAGGCCTGTTGAACTCATGTTAAAGAATAAGGAATCGCAAGAAATGCCCCAACCATATGAAGCAGGTGCATAAGTCTGTGTGGGTGGGTGAATTAAACTGCATTAGGTTCATAGTGCATTAGGACCCATCACCTCCTGGGAAATAGAAGGGGAAGATATGGAGGCAGTGACAGACTTTACTTTATTGGGCTCCATGATCACTGCAGATGGTGACAGCAGCCACGAAATTCAAAGACGCCTGCTTCTTGGGAGGAAAGCGATGACAAACCTAGACAGCATCTTAAAAAGCAGAGACATCACCTTGCCGACAAAGGTCCGCATAGTCAAAGATATGGTTTTTCCAGTAGCGATGTATGGAAGTGAGAGCTGGACTATAAAGAAGGCTGACCGCCGAAGAATGGATGCTTTTGAATTGTGGTGCTGGAGGAGACTCCTGAGAGTCCCCTGGACTGCAAGGAGATCAAACCTATCCATTTTGAAGGAAATCAACCCTGAGTGCTCACTGGAAGGACAGATCTTGAAGCTGAGGCTCCAATACTTTGGCCATCTCATGAGAAGAGAAGACTCCCTGGAAAATACCCTGATGTTGGGAAAGTGTGAAAGCAAGAGGAGAAGGGGACGACAGAGGACGAGATGGTTGGACAGTGACATCGAAACTACCAACATGACTTTGACCCAACTCCGGGAAGCCGTGGAAGACAGGAGGGCCTGGTGTGCTCTGGTCCATGGGGTCACGAAGAGTCGGACACGACTAAACGACTAAACAACAACAGGTTCATAGTAATTTATTTTCCAGCACTAATTTAACACATCAGACATACAAGTCCTGTTACAGAAGAAGCTATGGATTAATCTGAGCGAATTGCAGAAAAGCGGGACCTTTTAAGAACATTTTCTTGGAATTACTTTTTATAAATGCCAAATACACAGGTACGTCCGGGAAATAATTACCTTGATCTGAAACAGATGTCAGGGGTAGGATGGTATATTCCTCTCCACAAATGGTATATCTGATCAGAACTCAACACAGAATTACTGGGACATTTCTGTAGTTCATTGATAACCTATCCCACACTCAGGAAAAAGGGAGCCAGCTAAATCCTATTTAAATTTATGAAAGAATCCCAGATCAACCATGAATCATCTCAGTGGTGTATATTCCCCTTTTATTTATGTCTTTAGATTAAACAGATATGTCTCCTGCTGTATATGTTTGGGTTAAAGTTTTATTCACCTCCAATACATTGCGTTGACAAAACATCAACAAAAATCTTCACATGGAAGGGAAAAAGTCATGCTACTATGAGCGTATGGATGATTAGAGGAGGTAAAACTGATTCTCAGTGATCTAATTCAGCATTCAGGTCTCAAGTATAGCAAATGTTCTTAAAAGGAGACCAGCAAAGAGCTGGAAGTGATTTTGGGGGGTTGGGGGAAAGAGATCAATTGTTCTCTTTTCATGTAGAATAAATAAAACGGAGTTTTCAAAGATGTGCCTGTTTTTTACCCCCAGCTGTGGCGAAAATTTGTTCGGCTTGCATACAACTTTATGGTCATCTTTATTCCCTGGGAGATGAGAATAAAGAAAATAGAAAGTAAGTACGGAGAAGTCAAAGAACTAAAGTGCAGCCCATAATAGCAAAGAGTATAGATATATAATTCTAACTCAGGGGTTGGATCAAGCAGAAGCCTCTAGTGCTGGCACAATCATATTGTTGGTATAATTAAGGACAAAGATAGGGAGAAATCTAGAATTACTTGCAGCAGCCTCGTCTTCTCCACGGCTGTAGCTCCACCCACCTTTGCTTCTGGCTCCACCTACCGTTAGCTCTAGCTCTGCCTACCGTTGGTTGCAGCCCCACTTACTAATTTCCACCAACTGTGGCCAAGATGCCTCTTAGCTTCCATCCTCCATTGTAACTTTGCTTAGTCCCCCAGCAATGGCCATGGATGAGGAAAAAAATAATTTTTTTTTTAAAAAAAAGATGAGACCCACTCCTGAAAAATGGCTGGAGATTTTCTCTGCCCCATGGAGAAAAAAGGGGATGAAAGGGTTTCCCCCCCCCCCAAATTTCTCTCCCCCTAAATAAGGTGGGGAATTTCCCAATACCACATCGTTCCATGGGCTAAGATTTGTTTTTATCATGAATCGCCCCAATGTAAGGCTGTAACTCTGTAGATGAGGCTTTCTATCAGGGTGAAACAACCGTTGACTAAAATTGCAACAATTTTTCTGTATGGGGGGCTGTTTTTGTGGTTTAAGGTCATTTCGGTTCCGGAGTTGCTTCATACTTCATTTTTCTGAGGTGGCTGTTTGGAATTAACATTGTCCTCACCATCATGACGGGAGCCTTCGTCGTTTTGCCGGAGGTACGTGATCTTTGGCAGATGAGTGCGTTCCAGGTGGCATTTTGGAAAACGAAAACATCGTTGTCATCTTAGCATGGCAGAGCAAGAAGGGACCCCCTGGATCATGGAGTCCAGCCCTTGTCAAGGAGACCCAGTGGGGAATCGAACTCCCAACCTCTGGCTCCGCAGCCAGAGGCCTAAACCACTGAGTTATCCATCAGTTCAGGTCTCCTTCATGCAGCAACATTGTCACTCCCCTTTTGAGCTGTTTTAAGCCCTCCATGCACCGATTTACACATCAAATTCTTCCGATAATGGATGTGAACTCTCAGCCATTTGGGGATATTTCATGGGACCCATGTATCCTCAGATGATCCTGAGAACAACGGTCCCCAGAAAATACCCACTCCTGCTCTAACCACGACATCATACAGGATGTCCATCAGTTCCCCCTTCACAGGAACCTCCTTGTTTGGTTTTTATAGGTCACCTTTCCTCCAACTCTCAAAGGAACTGAAGATATTGTCTCACCCAGTATCAGACTCCCGGTCCATTGAGTCGTGTAGTAGGGCCAACTCTGGTTGGCAGCCATTTCAGGCAGGGTTCTTCTCTATCAGTCTCCCATCCATGTTTTGACCAGAGAAGAGCCTGCTTAGCTTCCCAAATCAGACCGTATGTGTGTGTGTGTTCAGGGTGATGTGGTCTTTGCTCTGTTCTAGATTCTGGCTGGAGACCCTTTTGGCAGCACGCCCAGTAAACGGATCCCTCCAGGACAACTGCAGTCTGCGCAGGACTTGGACACCATCTGGTCTTTGGGGGCAAGAGCAAAAAAACATATATATTTCATGTACTGTCTCTTCAAAGGGAGAGGAAAACCCAAGTGCTCTTGCTTTCGCCCATGGATCTGTTTCTGTTTCTCTAGGGTTATCTCCAGTACTCTGTCTTATTCTACGGCTACTATGGCCAGGCTAGGAAGATTGGGACAGCTGGTTACCGCCTGCCCCTCGCCTACTTCCTTGTCGGGATGGCTGTCTTCGCCTACAGTTTCATCATCCTCTTAAAGAAGTAAGGTGGCTCAGCTGATCTTGGTACCCAAACAGAAGAGGGTTCTGGCTTTATTTCGATTCACTCACTGGGTGGAAGGGGAAGTTGGTGGGGAATAGAATCATAGAATCATAGTATAATTGAGTTGTAAGGGCCCCCTAAAACCATCAAGTCCAACACCCTGCTCAAGGCAGGAATCCAAATCCAAGCAGATCTGACAGAGGGTTGTCCAATTTTCTCTTGAATGCCTCCAGCGCTAGAGCGCTCACCCCCTCCCAAGGTCATGGGTTTCATTGTTGTGCTGCTCTAACAGTTAGGAAGTTTTCCCTGATCTTCAGCCCAAATCTGGCTTTCTGTCACTTGAGCCCATCCTTGCATGTCCTGCACTCTGGGATGATCGAGAAGTGAATGAACAAGAAAACACAGCAGCTACAACCTGTATCCAATTGTATACACCCAAGTAGAGTAGGCCCATTGAACCAACAGGATTTCCCTAAGGGCTGACAAACCCTCCTGCAGTTGTTTCGGTGGATTTGATCTAGCTGGCCCTCCCAACTGCATTGAGCCTTTAGTTTTTTAAAAGGTTAAATAATAGTGTCTTAAGAGACAGGATTCTGAAGAGTGAGAGAGATTCCAGGAGGACGTAAAAGCTTACCAGAAGCAACCTAAATAGTATTTAACACCTAATATAAATAATCAGAAAAACATAGAATAATCTAATAATGAAATGAGCATTCTCTAAGAGGTATTATGTTGTAACATTAACTTGAAGAGATTGTGCAGCAGGCAATGAGTTTTGTCTTCCCACAGCTCATTTAACGAATGTAACAAATTTAGCCTTCCTGTGGGATATATAGTAGTTAGAGACTGGCGTGAATCAGACTGAGGAGGCAGGGCAGGGAAGCCAGGGTGCTGCCTCTGAGTGGGCGCCTGCTGGAGGAGGCAGGGCTGGGAAGCACCAAACACCTGTTCAGTTGATAAATGAACTGGAACGAACCACCAAACCTGCAATTCATGCCCATCTCTATTAGCAGTCTGTGCCAACGAGCAGAACTAAAACTATACATAAGAAGGAGTTGTCCTTGATCCTAATTGTTGAGGGTTTAAGATATGGATCCCTCAAATCTGTATACAGAGGACTGAATAGGAAATTACCAGAATACCTCAGGAGAATTTAAGATGTTCTCCTTTGTAAAAAAAAATGAAAAAGCTCAGCAAAGAAGCTTTATTCCCAAATTCTGACTGATTGTTTGCTGCAACATTTACCATGGGCCACACGTGTAAGGTGATCTTACCCTGAGGGTTCAACAAGATCCCTTTGGCTCACAGCTAGCACTTGAAATGTTGATTTTTGTTTAGCAAGAAAAGCGATTCTGCCTTTTCTCAGATTGCTGTGTTCCTGCCCTTCACCCTCCCGGTTGTTTTCTAGGATGGCCAAAAACTCACGGCTGAGCCTAGCAAGCGCCTCGGATGAGAATTACACCTTCTGCTGGCGGGTCTTCTGTGCCTGGGACTACCTCATTGGCAACCCGGAAGCGGCAGAGAGCAAAGCCGCCGCCATAGTCAACAGCATCAGGGTGAGCGGCTCATTGCTTTCCCCTGGGATTACATGGAGAAAAGTGGCTCGGGATGGATCCCAATGGATTCTGACGGCCTCCTTTGTTAAAAGAAAAAAATTCCAAAGTTCAGGATGATAAGGATGGAAAAATGAGAAAGAGAGAGAATCTTTACTCAGCGTGTTGTTAGTCTGTGGAACTCCTTGCCACAGGATGTGGTGATGGCATCTGGCCTAGATGCCTTTAGAAGGGGATTAGACAGATTTATGGAGGAAAAGTTCATCACAGGTTACAAGCCATGATGGGGATGTATCATCTCCAGGCTTAGAAGGAAGGGACCTCCAAATGCAAGATGCAGGGGAGGGGGATCAGGAGACAGGGATCTTGTTGTCTCGTGGGCTCCCAGAGGCATCTGGTGGGGCCATTTGTGAGATACAGGAAACTGGACTAGATGGGCCCTTGGCCTAATCCAGCAGGGCTCTTCTTATGTTCGTATATTCTTAATCTGAAATGGACAGGTTTAGATAATCTCAACATCAACGCCCACCACCCCTAGTCAGCATCGTCAGCATGTTCTTAGTCGATCCACAGTGAGTTGTCTTATCCGTCCTTGTGTTTGTGTCTTTTTCAAGGAGGCTATTCTGGAAGAGCAAGAAAAAAAGAAAAACACAAACATGTACGTATGCCAATCATTCCTAACATATATATATATATACTATATAATTAGCAACTACCTCTGTTCTATAAATGTTTATGTTGCAATCCTTCGCTGTGTGTTTCCCACCAGGGCGGTGACAATAAGCTTAAGGATCATTGCGAACATCCTGGTTCTCCTCCTGCTCGCTGGAAGCATTTATATAATTTATTTTGTGGTGGATCGATCCCAGAGGTTGGAGCGGACCAAAGATAGGCTGACTCTCTGGGAAAAAAATGAGGTAAGAGAGAGCTTGGCCTGCGTTTCCTCTTGGCCAACGAGAAGAACGACCTTGCCCGTCTTTTTTGGGTTCTGTGCTCTGCTTGGAGACCCCCCGTCTGCACCCTCCGTTGAGGAAGACAGTGAGACGTCCACAAGCCCAGCCGAAGCAGAAGGCCGGGAAAAATTCATTGTGTGTCATGTAGAAACAAGCCAGCAAAGAAAAGCCAGGTGCTCCCTGTACACCACTGGTGTCCCAACCTTGGATGACAACTCCCGAAAATCCAGGCCAACACACAGCTCGTGGTGAAGGCTTCTGGGAATTTTAGTCCAAGCACACCTGGGGACCCAAAGTTGGGTATCACTGCTTGTACACCGTCCGAAAGCAAGGACAAACGATATCTTTATTAAACCAGTTAGAAAATCACAAACAGGAGCTAGCTTTTGGTCCTGTGGAGGTCTTCATTAGGCTACACACCACAGAGCTGAGGATGGTGCATTTAAAAACATGGACATTCCCCAAAAACCATGGCCAGATGTGAATTCTTTCTTAAAAATAAGTTTCACAATGGGAGCTCCCGACTCAAGGGAGAGAGATTGGCCTCAGCTTCCACCTCTTGTCCCTCCCAGTCTTGCTAGATGGATGGTTGCCAGTCATTCAACATTTTCCTTTTCCCCATCGCCCTATATTGAAGCACAGGGTTCCTTTCCAGCTGTGAGCAGAGGCACACAGAAAGCGGCAAACCCATTAACAGTCTCCTAAAGCAGAGAAGTAGTTCCTGCTTACCTGCCCTTCCTCTGTGGCATCACAACGGCCACTCCTCCTTCCTCCATCTCTGATATGGCCATGGGATCTCAGGGGATATGCTGCTGTTGCCTTGTCCACATGGCGTCTGTTCATATCTCAGTTTGAAAGGATCTCATCTTGCCTGCATCTGGGCCGAAAAGTCAACGATACTCCCAATTTCTCTTTCCAGGTGAGTGTTGTCGTTTCTCTCATCACCATGGTTGCGCCTTCGGCTTTTGAGCTGGTCGCTGCTTTGGAGATGTACCATCCCCGAACCACTCTACGCTTCCAGCTGGCCAGGTATGGAAAACAGGGTGTGCTTCAAAAGGGTGGAGGGGAAGCAGAATGCAGGCTGGTCACGTTATCCATGGGGTGCTTGGTTTGAGCAGGGAAAAAAGGGGCAGACACACAAGCAAAGGGGATGACTCTTTTGTTCTTGCTGATTCCACCCCCTTCAGAGTTCTTGTCTTATACTTGGGAAACCTCTACAGTCTCATCATTGCTCTCCTGGACAAAGTGGACAGCATGAGTATCGCTGTAAGTTTTGGCCATCCTGCAGTATAAACAGGGTATGGCAGAACTTGAAACATATCCTTAAAAAAAATTAAGTACTTGTGTAACTTGTTACTTCGGGTCCGTAGATTGTTTTCATTGCTAACGTTGCTCCTTTTAAATAAGTAATCAACGCACTGAACATTATTAACTTGTTGCCTTGTTCTTTGTCAGCGTGTCGGAGAATACTGAGAATACTATCCAGTTCCCCCTAGTGGCTGGTTCTGATATTGCCTCCTTGGGTTCTTTTTAAGGAGAAAGGCAGGATAAAAATATTTTAAATAAATATAAATAATAATTGTTCCTTGAAAATCCGAAAGAGTAACAAAAGGTTTCCTTAGGACTCATAAGAGACTGTTAGAAAACTTGAAAGATTCCTGCCAAAATCCCTTTGGAAATGGCAAAAAGCAGCTGTTTTTTCAGGAAAGCTGCTGAAAAGTTTAGACTCCTCATGAAAAGCTTTCTAGAAATGTTAGTATGTGTTTATTGTCTCAGAAAGTAGATGTTTTAGGTTTTAGATCTCAATTGCAGCCATTGGCATGAACTCCTGAGAATACTGTCTTGATGTTCAAGACGTTTTAAAGGTGCAGACAGTCTGCACCCATATTATTTCAAAGTCTGCCACTTCTGACCTCTAACTTTCAATCCACAATTTCAGGATTCTAATGTTCACAACAATGGAAGCCATGCTGTGGAAACCACCACTTTCTTAGCTACAAAAATCTTCCTGGGGGACAACTTTTCTGCAAATATTCCCAGTATGCAGGTCATAACAAACGGCACCTTCCCTCTGGCTGAGAATCACACCCATAGTTACACCCTGTCTACCAACCTGATGGCAGCCAACAGGACATCAGATTCTGAATCCAGCACCCAAAAGCACCAAGATCAGTGCTGGGAGACTTATGTTGGCCAGGTAGGTCCAAGTTTTATGTGACCTTACCAAAACCCAGGAAGATTTGCAGTGATGAACTGCTGAATCTCTTCTCTTTTTGATACTTGTTTTAGATACTAGGGTTATGCGTTAGTGACTGACTGGGGGGACCAGTTTGGGCCTTTTGAGTATATCCACATCTGTTCTGGGGTGAATGAGGCCTCACGAAATTTGATTTGTGCCCTGGATCCGAAGTGAATTTGCGAATTTGTCAAGTTCGTTCCTTAGAAAACCAAAAAGGCTATAACTTTTAGAGGTTTATACTGATTTACATGAAATTTGGCGATAGGGGGGACCCAAAACAGGGGGATAATCTTCCTCAATTTCAGATAAATTTTCACAAGGTTGTTTAAAGTTTGCTCTTTTTTTAAAAGGAAGATGTGATGATGCCCCACTCCATTCAACGTGGGCTCCAGGCACCAAGTGGTTTATAATTTCCTTTGCTTTATGCCCAATCCACACCTGGCCATTCCACTTCAGTCCGGCCCTCCCATTAATCCATTCAAATGAGGCCAATTTGGTGCAAAATATGTGATTCGCCTTAATTCGGGAGAAGAACCATGTGCCTGTATGTACGTGGTTTCATTCTCAAAATTTAGTTTACATTTCCAGTGGATTCTAAATGCTTTGCTTTTATTGTTTGTTAGCACTATCTTTTTGTCCTCTGCTATTTCCTTCTTGTTAATGCGTATTATTTTCCTCTCTGTGAGCTCTTTTGTGTGTGTGTGTTTATTCCAGGAAATGTTGAAGTTGTCTATTATAGACATGCTGTTCACAGTGGCAAGCATTCTGCTGATTGATTTCTTCCGCGGGCTTTTTGTCCGATACCTAAGCGACTGCTGGTGCTGGGATCTCGAAAGCAAATTTGTGAGTTATCTGTCCAACATGAATATGAAAAATGTAACACAGGCATGGAGCAGCAGCCCCCAAAATGCAACCCTGTGTTGCATTGCCAAAAAGACGTCATGAGCAACACCTTCCCAGAATTTAGAAGCTTTAAAAATAGCACTGGTGTGTTAACATCTTCTTTTTTTTAATGGTTCAGCAATGATTAACCAATACAGAAATGAAATCAAATCAATCTGTTGTTGATCCATTATGTGGTCATGTGGTTTAATTTAAGAAATAATTAATAATTATTAAAAACAACCAGTGACCCATTAAAGAAATGTCAAACATGAATTATTACTCAAAAATAACATCCGTTGGCACTGCATAGATAGGATAACTAATTTTATCATTGCTGAAAATTTGAACGAATTTCGGGTAAGGAACTAAATTTTAATGAATTTGTTTCCTAGATGTGTACCATCAGCCAATAGATGGTGCTGTTACATGATGTGATGTAGACTTGCCATGTTATGCATTTTTCCGGAGATGGAAAATGTCTGGTTTGTTCTAACTACAATTCCCAGAATACCACAGCCAACATGGCTACTAAAATGCTTTTTAAAAAGACCCAAACCTACAAATACAAAACTGGAAGTGGCCTTCCAAAAATACTTGTTTTGGATGATGATCATGATTGCCAATTTTCAAGGCTGTTGTGGGCTCATGCGTGCAGAAAATAGACCCCTAAAACATCCAAATTTTCTCAAACCCCCCCCCCCCACCTTACAAATGCTATTTGTCTTGAAATACCATTCCTGGTGGTGGGGTTTTTTATTTGTTTTTTGCAGCCTGAATATGGAGAATTCAAGATCGCAGAAAACGTCCTACATTTGGTCTACAACCAAGGGATGATTTGGTAAGGAATTCACACCAGGGAGCAGTTTTCAGTCAACATCGCTGATGCCACACCGCCTGGCTCCTCACTCCCCTTCTGGTGACAAAGGATGGGCTGATGCAGAACTTGGAATATTTGTTGGAACTCAAGTTCCCAGAATGCACCACCAAGTGTTTCTGTGTGGGTGGGCAGGCAGGGACCACAGCATTTTCCTTATGGGTGGACACAATTCCCTTCTGGCAGAATCTCGTACACCATCCTTGTCTTTTCGGAGGGGGTACCGTCCCTACCACTGTGGTGGGATATGAGGAGATGGCATTTGAATCCGTCCTCAGGCAAGAGGAACGATTAACCCACCCCTCTGATATTCTGCAGTGGTGGGATGACCCCCTTCCAACCATGGACCATTGGTAGACAATATGACGAGGACAATCGCTCTATCAGCAGGGCTGTGCCAACTTTAGATGCTAGGAAACAGAAAAGATGCTTTCTTGGACGTTCACTGACAAAGCTCATAATTAACCAAGCTCATTTCAAGCAAGGGAAGCTCACTCACTACTAGACCCAGCACCATCCTTAAAAAGAAGCAGTGGCTTAGAGGATGGTGGTTGTTTTATCTCCTAGGATGGGGGCGTTCTTTTCTCCTTGCCTCCCAGCATTCAATGTTCTCAAGCTGATCGGGCTTATGTACCTGCGGAGCTGGGCCGTGCTAACGTGTAACGTCCCCCACCAGCAAGTCTTCCGAGCCTCAAGGTGAGTCAATAACGGATCGGTGTGAGGTAATAGCCAAGGTCACCTTGTATCCTATCCAAATTATGGCAGAGATTCCTTTTTAGACTATAACTTCTTTGCCTGCAGGAATTCGAAGAGTGATAGGCCCCCCCTCAAAAAGTAACTTTTCTAGCTTCTAGATATAATAGGGCAGGCTACGACATGCTAGACAGGGGAGGGTTGTTTTCACAAGCAATAGGGATGGGTTGATTGACTGGGTTCGTTCCTGTGGACTTCTTCCTTTTCCCATCTTCAAGTCCACTCCACGTTCGTTACAACAGACTTTCTTCTGCAGATCTAATAACTTCTACCTGGCTATGCTGCTTTTCATGCTGTTCTTGTGCATGCTTCCCACCATCTTTGCAATCGCTCGCTATAAGCCATCTCTAAACTGTGGTCCATTTAGGTGAGTTTACGGCAGCATTATGCTTTATTGCAGGGGATCCCAACCTGGGGTCCCCAGATGTTCTTGGACGAAGACTCCCAGAAGCTTTCTCCATTAGCTGTGCTGGCCAGGATTTCTGGGAAATGCAGAAGCCCTGGGTTCAAATCCCCCCTTGGCCATGAAAACCCACAGGGGATGGGTAGAACTGATAAACCCACACCTTAAATACCTTACCTACCTTGAAAACTCTACTAGGGCTGATGTAATTTGGATCTGGCTTAATGGCACATAACATAACATGCTTAAGATGTTTAAGTGACTTTTTCAGAGACATAAACAAAATGTTTTCCTTTCTAGTGGGCAGGAAAAGATATACGATGTTGTGTCTGAGACCATCAGAGCTGACTTTCCCGTCTGGTTCAACAAGGTGATGACGTACCTGAGCAGCCCTGTAGTGGTCCTTCCAGCTTTGTTACTTCTCTTGTAAGTCTATCAACCGTTTGTCCATTTCATTGTCCTGTCACAGCTTGCTACTGAATTACACGATCAGAAGAACCATGATATATTGTAAGTCACTTCCTGTGGATTGGCCCATGGCAGAATGGGGGAGAAGATGACCTTCAGGGACAGGCAGGTAGTGGCTGTCCAGCTAGTGAACTGCATCTCCCATCATGCCTCAACACTGGCTGTGCTGTCTAGGGCTCATGAGCATTGTGGTCCACCAAACACTCTAACATTCCTAGCATTCTCCCATCCAAGTCATTCACCCAACGGCTAATTAACCTTGACTGTTTTGCTGCACAAGGTGCTGGCAGATCACGGATTTGTTCATATGAAGCAATATAAAGAGACACCCAGTGTGGTGCAGTGGAGAGAGTGACGGACTAGGACTCAGGGGGACTGGGTTTTGAATCCTTGCTCAGCTATGGAAGCTCACTGGGGGAGCAGAACTGGTAAAACTGTTCCTTATCTCACTTATCTTGAAGACCTATAAGGGTCACTATAAGTTGGTTCCGACTTGACAACACAGAATAACAACAGCAGCAGCAGTATAAACAATACCCACTGGATTCTAGTGTAGGCCTTCTTGATGAGGAATTTTCACACAGATGAGGAATTTTCAAACCCCTTGAAGTTTCTTGGCTCTAGGCAACAGCAAGACAAGTACATCAGTTGTTTTTTTCCAGTTAGTGGCTGCCTAATTTGTGCATACTGCTCCTGCACAAAACTGACTATAAAACAAGATGCAAATACCCCATTCAGTGCTTTTTATCCTTAAAGGTCTATGCAATAGCCATGGTCGTTTTGTGCAGCTTATATCCTTGGCCTTAAAGCATTATTTGTGAACTTTTCTTAACTTCGAAAATTGTTGCTTTGTTGAGGGCATCACACAAATTCGCTGACCTCCTAATGGGGCTAGGAGAATAATTTTGTGGTTTGACCTTCTCCTGTGCAAGGACCAGATACGTGAGGATTTATACCCCTATTCATCATCATTACAAAAAGATTAACAACACCTATTCCCATTGACTATGGAAATTAATGTGTTTTTTTCTTTTTATTTTCTTTTTAATTTTTTTATTAAATATATACATTGATGTATACATTCTTATATTTTATGCCCTTCTTCCCACCCATCCTCCCATTCCCATTTATAAGAATTTTGATATGACTTTGCCATGGGAATGGGAATGGGAGGGTGGGAGGGAAGAAGGGCATAAAATATAAGAATGTATACGTGAATGTATATAATTAATAAAAAAATTAAAAAGGAAATTAATGTTTTGACTTATATTGCCTTCACTTCTGCTCCCAGAGTGGGGCAATTTAGATTTGTGTTCTTCTCTTCTAGCATGCTGATTTATTACCTGCAAAGCATTGCAAGATCGTTAAAATTCACTAACAATCAACTAAGGATGCAGATTCAGAACGTAAGTACAGAGCAGGAAGTTCTCATTGCAGGATCCGCTCCGTGGCATGTCATGAAAGGCTTGACTTCATTAAGAACTTGAAAGGAGAGGGCAGGCAACGTGGGTGTGGAAGAAGGGCACCTACCAACTTATTGAATGTATGTTGTTGTTTTTCTTAGAAACTATTAAGTAAGGGCAGGCTTTTAATTAATTAGCTTCGTATGCATTCCAGGAAAGAAGCGAAGATAAGAAAAAGGTCCTCAAAATGGCAGTAGGTGAGCAAGAATAACAGCAAAGGGGCATGGCTTTTATTGAATTGTATGGTCCTTTTGGTTTGCAGACCATCGTCTTGAACAATCAGCCTCATCATAGCTCCAATTCTTCTCTGCTTCCGTCTTCTCTTTTTTTCCAAATGGATTTTTTTTAAATGGGTTGTTGTGCTCTGTTTGTTTTTAAATGTGTTTTTAGCATTGATTTTATTGACCCTTTAAAATATAATACTTGTTTAATTCATTTAAAGTATTTGTATACAGTACTCATTCTTTTTGGCTCTTAAATACGGCCTTTTAATCGTCGCAGGCCACCTGGGGTCCTTCTAAGGAGAAAGGCGGGGTAAAAATATTATAAATAAATAAATAATAGTTCTCTTTGTCCTCGCCACCACCAGTAGGTTTAGTCAAGGATCCACGGGGTGCCGTTTTGATTGGTTTTTTTCTCTCTCCTTTTTCTTGTTATTTTTAGCCAGAATCCAAACGACAGAAGGCAGGCCGGAGCCAGAGAGCAAGGTCGTAAGCCGGGAGTCTTCCGCTCGGTCACCAAGTTTGAGGAAGAACGGCGGCGTGGTGAATTTTGAGTCTCCCAAAGCCAGCCACATCCAGACCATCTCTCAGTCTGTACCACAGGTTGAGGTTCCTAAGCCGGTCAGCCCGACCCCAGCCAACGTAACCCCTGCAACTCTGGCCCCCGTGGCTGCCGCACCCCTCACTCCAGTTCCTTCTCTTCCCACACCGTCTCTCCCGACCCCGTCTCTTCCTGCTGGGCAGAAGTCTAGAACGGAACCAGTTCCCAACAGGTACGATCTTTGTCTTTGACCTCAGGAAGGAAAGGGAGGCTCCCGTGGAGTGTTCTTAGTGTCTCCGCCCCTGCAGTGTAGGCACCGGTCAAGTTTTGGTAAACTCTTCCACGTCCCTGTTTTTTTCCAGTGAATTGTCACTCCTGGTTGCTTCACAGAACGTTATGAATTTCCTAGTGGGAGAAGGTAACCCATGAAGTCCATGAGCAAATGAATAAACAGCAAGTCATCCTAGAACACATCACATGCAGAAAGCTCAGATACTTGGGTCATGGGAGCTGCTGGAGAGCTCAGTGGTTTAAGTCTCTGGCTGCGGAGCGAGAGGTTGGGAGTTCAATTCCCTACTGAGCCTCCTTGACAAGGGCCTGGGCTCCATGATCCATGGGGTACCTTCCAGCTCTGTTGTTCTAAGATGATGTGAAATATCCAAATTAGGGTTCAGTAATTTAGCTGGCTGGATAGCTCCATGGTGTTGGTCTCTGGCTGCAGAGCCAGAGGTTGGGAGTTCGATTCCCCCCTGGGCCTCCTTGACAAGGGCTGGACTCGATGAACTGCTTTGCAGTTTGATGATGGTGGTGGTGGTGATGGTAACATGGCAGCCAGGCTGATAACTGGTATGAAGATGATGTGAGTCTCAATACTGCACAGACCTGCACTGGTTGTCCGTGGCCAATGGGGCCCAATTCAAGATGTTGGGCTGAACTTTCCAACTCCTAAATGGTGATGAAGGGAATGCTTTTCTGACTTGGGAATCTGGTTGGGTTTTCAGGAGCTAAGAGGCCCACTGGACAGGCATAAGGATGACATTTGGACTCTGGGATTCACCCACTTCAGAAGTACGATCAGTTTACACTCTCCCTGCTTTCATAAGGCTGTCAAAGCACATCTTATAGCACCGGTTTAATTTATGGTGATCATTTTAACAGAATATAGATCTTAATAATTTTAGGGTTGTATGTGGGGTTTTTTTGTAATATTTGTGCAAAATGTCTCTGAGCCAAACTAGCCTCCTTTCCCTTTGACCGACAAACTACACATAGACACAGAGTGGGGAGAGAAGTGAACAAGCACTGAATGAGATGCAAAGAATCCATCCAAGCTTTCTGGGTTCTTCAAAGTCCATCAAACAAAGAAACACCGATGGGATTTTTGCACAAATTATGCTGTTCTGCAAAACCATTTCCAAAATTCTCACATGCGTGACAACGCTCATTGAGGCCAAAAGAAAATATGTCTTGCTTTCACAGGAAAAGAGGACATTTCTTGCAGTTGGTTGTCCTCATGCATGAGAAATCAAAGAAATCAATTGATTTGAACTGCTGGATAGCTCAGTGGTTTAAGCCTCTGGCTGTGGAACCAGAGGCTGGGAATTTGATTCCCCCACGGGGCCTCCTTGACAGGGGCTGAACTCCATGATCCATGGAGTCCCTCCCAGCTCTACTGTTCTAAGATGATGATGATTCACATGCTCTTTGACATGTCTATTGATAATAGACCCAATGTGATTGCATGGAACCTCTAGTATCAATTGCCCAGTTATCTTTCAAGAAAGCTACCGTGTTTCCCCGAAAATAAGACAGGGTCTTATATTAATTTTTGCTCAAAAAAACACATCAGAACTAATTTTCAGGGGATGTTTTACTTTTTTTTTTTCATGTACAACAATCTACATTTATTCAAATATAGTAATGTCATCTTCTTCGGGTTGCTGCACAAGGGTGGAGGGCAGGGTTTCACTTAACTGGGGCTTATTTTGGGGGGTAGGGCTTATATTACGAGCATCCTGAAAAATCATACTAGGGCTTATTTTCAGGTTAGGTCTTATTTTCAGGGAAACAGGGTAGTTCATGAACCCTGTCAATCTCCTTGAAGAAGGGATGTCTGGAAAGTGAACACTATGGAGCACACCTGCCTGCCTCACCCTCTCTCCCTCTTGCACCCTAGATACCTAAGCTCCGCCCACGGGAGCGCTAGCGATCTCTGCAGAGCCAAAGCTTACACTCCCGTGAAGTTCAGGAAGCGTGTAGAAGATGCTCACTCCGAACCCCTCTTCAGGAAGAGCCTCCGTCAGATCAACCCAGAGGTCCGCCCTGCCTCCGGGGCTCCCCCTTTTGCCGGCCGCCGAGCTCACACAGCCAGGTACTTCATTGTC
Organism: Intellagama lesueurii; assembly: GCA_037013535.1. NCBI lineage: Eukaryota > Metazoa > Chordata > Lepidosauria > Squamata > Agamidae > Intellagama > Intellagama lesueurii. The sequence continues at coordinate 3,142,030 of JBAJHW010000011.1, forward strand.
AACGAACACCAGCCCCGCAAGAAAATTGTCCGCTCCACCACGCGGCTGCCGAGGAATTACCGCATGGATGAGTCGGGTGACGTCGTGGAGCTGTACCCCAGAAACATCCGGAGGTACGTGGTTCGAACGCCCCGTCGGCTGTACTCACCTCATTACAGTGAAGAGGAAGAGGAGGAGGAATTAAGGAGAACCGTGGGCAGTAGATCTCACCGCCCGCGGTCTCTCTCCGATCTCCGAGCCTCACCTCGCTTCTTCATTGGGGACCGTGGGAACAACCAGATCCTTACGAGCAAGTCATTGGCCCAAATGCACTACAAATCCTGGGATGATGGGTTTGGGCTTCCCTTTGATGGCCCTCCGCACGCCCACCGGAGGATTCACGCGAAGAACATCCAGCTGGATGAGCCTTACCCAGGACACCACACAAAGGTGAAAACCAAGCACCAGCCGGAACCTTCTCCCACGGAGTCAGAGTCGGTGTCCGTGGGATCCAGCAGTGACCAGCCGACAAGTGGTAACGATCAGTACATCCAGGTCATTCACAATAAAGAGAAGTACCTGAAATCCGGAGGGAAGCTGATCCGGAAGACGTCCAAGACAGGTGTCGACTTAAACATGGCCAAAACGAATGAACTGATATGTTCGAACGTCTAAAAGAGTCAAAAAGACTGCATCACCATGTCGTTAGGAATTAGAACCTTCTCAGAGTTTCATCCACTGGCTAAGTAGTCAAATGTTTTGGCGTTATTTAAAAATCCATTGAAGGAAAGAGGCTGCTTCATTGCACTTAGGAGGAATCTGGGTTAGTTTCATACCATCTGTACTGTGCAAGGGTCAAACTATATGATGGCCAGTATGCTATTCTGAGCAGGAAGGTGACAGGTGTCCCATTCTGTAACCGATTGCATGACAGGTCACACCACTGATCTCGCAACCAGTGTAAGACCAGGCATGCAAGAGTTGACGGGTGCTTATACTGATTTCCCCATTGCTTAACTCACCAGGATGTTGACCCATATGCTTGATCACAAGTTTAGTAGAGGCGCTCCTTCGTGGTGGAAAAAGAAATATTGGTCGTAACACATGATTTCCTTCACCTACGTATCTTGCATTTATCGTGCTCTTTTTTAAATCCCTGGAAAGTAAACACAGAATTATTTTGCAAATCTAGTTTCTAAGGCACTACGTGTGAAGAAATCTGATTGCTAAGGCATTATGTCTGAGGAAATCCAGTTGCAAAGGCATTGTGTCTGAGGAAATCTCATCACAGGAAGGAAAAAGGATTAACCACAGGGAATACACATACCCCTTAAAATCTAGTTTGACCCCACGATTCTCAATCATTTGCGAAGGACGTATGGTGTTGTAAAATTATATGGTAGTACTACAGGCACACATTTAGATGCATTTCAATCACAAACGACATCAGGAGAAGCTGATTCCGCTGCCCGTGTGTCCTTAGGCACTAGATTTTGGCAAACACGAACTGTCTGTGAACAAAACAGTGGGGGCTGATGCCCCTGGACTTAGATGCTGACAATGGATGGATACCTGATGTTATAGCTTTCTGGATCAGCAGCTGTCATGTGACATGAGCAGCACCATAGAGTTCCAAGTGACGGTGGGAAGGAATGGCAGTTCACCTCACACAACTTCTTGTTTGTTCGAAGACAAACCTCTTCTTGGTCAACCCAACTTCCCAGTTCAATGCTTATTCAGACTCTGGACTTGAGATTATGCACAGCACTTTACTGGTTCTGTGTGGAATTCTGTCCATCAATGTCATTAAAGTACGAAATAACAGGAGTTTGTAGAGGATGGAATCCTTACCTCCGATTTGACTTTTTTTCTTCTTCCAACTTCAAAGGGATGAAAGTAGCTATTTTGATTCCATTTTCCATAGTCCCATTTTCAAGCATGGCCAATTTTAATTGTTAGACTAATTGGCTGGAATATGCTGGATCTTAATGTTGAGGACAAATTATGATCAGTGAAGGTGCCAATTAAACCGCAGTTCAATTGGCGTTTGAGATTTTATTGTAATTCTGGTGCATTGCATGGGAAAGAAAATATGAAATGAAAGAGAAAATTAGAAAGGTGGGGTAGGATTGTCTCCACAGCTTGCATTTCTTTTTGTAGGCTATACAGAATGGGGGTTGTTGTTGTTGTTTTGGAAAAGTTACTTTCTGCAATCCAGAACTTCTTCAAAAGGAGAGAGGAGACCATCTTATGTCAATTCAGACTACTGGGTCCTTGAGTGAAGTACTCTGGATGCTATCTGGATGGCACCACCGACCTTCCAAGAGTGAAGCTTGTGTATCAGCACAAAGCTACAGGCTGCCCGGTGTAATCCTCAGAGGGAAACCCATAGGAGGGTGGGTAAGATCACCGAACACATCTCCAGGTAGCATCTCTGATGCTGCCAACTCCCAGACTGGGAGGTGAACTGGCCAAGCCAGATGAAGGGTGGCAGAGAAAACCACTTCTGTGACATGAACTAATCTCTCCCAGTCTCTATTCAGTCCCAATCTGATAGCATCAAATTTAATCTAGATCTGAGATCAAGCCAAACAGCTTTTCCTTGGAACACCCTGAACATGCCAACTCATGCCAGCTTCTTCTGGATGAAATGGAGCCAGCTCCATCACTCAGAAGAAGACAGGCCCAGAAACTGGATATAATACCACACACTTCTCTTTCACACGGCTGAGTCTCTGGGCCTTGTCTCGGGGATGACATCCACCCACCTGCTCGACCCATAGCTGGTTCCACGCGCCACTCAGTTGCATGTGTGTGGTTGCTTTTTTGTGCCAGGCTGCCCAGGTTTTGTTCCTGACCCCTAACGGTAAAAGGGGAACAGGGGGCAGGACAGCCTTCTGACATGGCCAGTGGCTCTCCCATTTTGGACGTTTAGCCTACCTGGTTACCTGTTCGCAGGTTCGCCTCCTTGTGACAGGTGAGCCAGCACCATCCTCTGATCTCCGAGGGCAACGCGTGGTCCTCCGATGTCGTTGGACCCCAGCTCGCTCCCCCTTGGCTTGCTGGCAGGGGTTAATGGGACAGGTAGTCCAACAGAATTGGGTGAATCACACCTCCTAGGCTGCCATCCGAATGCACGGGGGGGGGGCATTCTTGTTTTCACAGAACATACGGGACATTCCCAATATGACCATTATTGTTCTTATGTGCTGTCAAGTTGCTTCTGATTTATGGCAACCCTGTGAATGAACGATCTCCAAAATGTCATCCTCCACTGCCCTGCTCAGCTCCTGCAAACCTGTGGCTTCCTTTAGGGAGTCAGTCCATCTCATATTGGGTCTTCCTCTTCTGCTGCCTTCCACCTTCCCCAGCATGGTTGTCTCTTCCAGAGAATCCTGCCTTCTCAGGATGTGCCCAAAGTAGGACCGCCTCAGTTTCAACCTTTTGGCCTTCAGAGAGAGTTCAGCAATATTACTATCAAGAAGCATCCCTTGCTTTTTTTAACCCCACTGATACCTTCCAAAGCTCATCTTGCCTAGATATCTCACATTGCAGAGAGATCTGGGGGCGCAGAAGAGAAGACACATCAAACCCCCCCATCTAGACCGCCAGGCTTCAGCATGGCCAGCAGACTGCTGGAGCTCCCTGGGTGGAAGTGGTGGGCAGAAATGGGGGGGGGGGGGAGTGGAAATGCTTTCTTTTGACTGCAGCTGCCTGAGAACCACAGCTGTTGCACAACCTGGCAGAGAAACTCCAGGAGTTAATAGTGTCAGATGGTAGCTGGCTGGGCTGAGAGTTCGATTCCCCACTGGCCACTATTATTATTATTATTATTATTATTATTATTATTATTATTATTATTATTATTATTATTATTATTATTATTATTATTATTATTATTATTATCGTCGTCGTCGTCGTCGTCATCATTTCTGGGCAGAGGTGGAGAATGTGCCCCCCCCCACAGACACACACAGGCATGGTGGCCACCTATCCTTTTGTGGACGGGGCAGTCCTCTGTTTGAAGAGCGGCCAGTCCTCATTTCAAAAGGGCTTTCTCCATTTGAAAGGCTGGCCAACAGGGTCCTTTATGTCGTGCCCATCATTCCCCCCCCCCCCCCCCGGCAGCATCGCCCAGCCCTGCGGCTCAGCGTCAGGTCTGCAGCCCGCTGGCTCGCCGTCTTCCCGCTCCGGAGGAGAGTTCTCCTTCTGGGTCGCTTACAAAAAATAACTTCTCGTTTTGGGGCTGAAGGTAAAAATCAACACCTGCCTTTGAGATGCCAAACGGCCTTCGCCTTCCTTCTACGCGGGCCTCCAGGGGTTGGCAAATCCCTTTCATTTCATATTTTATTTTATTTTATTTTAGCCAGCCGGGGATCCTTCTTTTGTCTTCTTTTTTTCGGTCGAGGCTTCTCCCTCCCCCCCCCCCACGTCCTCGGATTTCCAGTGCCCATCCTCCCGTTCCGGCCTCGCCCGCGGAGAAGCACCACGGGAACTGTAGTCCCCGTGACACCGGGAGGGTGGCCCCTTGCCCAAGGCTGGCGAAGCGCTGCCCGTTGAGACTGAGCCCTGCTGGCAGGAGGCGGCGGAGCGACGGGGGCATCGCGACCCGGGGCTTGCCGGCGTCCCTTGGGGATGATGGACGACCAAGCCCAGAATCCCCAGCCAGCAGAGATGCTGAAACTGGGCGCAACTCCGCGCCCGCCTCGCCCAGACCGGGAAGGCTCGGCCCCTTCGGCGGGCTGGCCCCGGAGTCTCCTCCTCCTCCTCCTCCTCCTCCTCTTCCTCCTTTCCCGGGACAGGCTGCGGCTGGAGGGCCCGGATCGCGCCGGCCGGCTCGCCACTCGCCATGGACTACCAGCAAAGCGCCGCCTGGGCTGGCCAGCAGGTGCAGGGCTACCGGAGGGACCCCGACGGCTGGCGGAGCTGCAAGCGCACGGTGAGCCGCCCCCCCCCCGGGGGTGCCCGGGACCCAGGACGGGGCGGCGGGAGGGAGGGATGCCCGGGGGGGCCACCCCTGGCCCGGGGGGGCTGTGCGGGAACCGACGGAGGCGCCTGGCAACCGGAGGAGGTGGCAGACCACAACGCAGGCTGTACCTCTTTGGGGTCGCTTTGTGAGTCTTTCCAAGCCTTTCTAACAAACTAAAAAGACTCAAAACTTTCTCTTTTAAGGTGATACTTTAGTGTTGATTTTTGCTGCTGTTTCATTTTTGCTCCTTTGTTACAATTTTTTTTTTAATTCTTATTTCGTTACATCGGGCTCTGTTTTGTTATATTGTCTCCATTCAGTTTGTGCCAGGATGGGTTCGTTGCAGCTTTTGTTAAAAGTTTTATTTTTTTATTTTAGATGTCCTCAGATGTTTGCCTTCCTGGTTAGTTTTCTTTCATTCGTAGGGGAGATGAGGAGTATTTCATTTTTGGCTGGGTTTCTAGAAATGCAGTTGCCGGTTATGTGAACCACCCTAAATAGTGATAGTAGTAGGAAGATGGTAGCATGCTACCATCTTCCTACTACTAGTGATCCCACTAAGTCACGCAGTATATAAACTGACTAACTAACAAACAAACAAATAAATAAATAAATAAATAAACTCCTTGCAAGCAGAAAGATAGCACCTCAGGGAGCAAGATCTAAGTTCTTTGCTCTCTCCCTTCTGTGCTTGGTTTCTACTTGCAGGGAGAGTTTTTACCAAGGAGATTTTTTTATTTAAGAAAATGGGCCTTCCTCACCTGTGGTCCAAAGAGGCACAGCAACTTCTCTTTCCCTCCTTTCCTTTTCTGCCTTTGTGGCAGAAACGGTAAAGACCCTTGAGGCACTTTAAAAGCCCAGACAGTTTTATTTGGGCGAAGGTACCCTAGGTCATAGCCCACTTCTGATATGGGTCTGCTGGTGCCTCAGCTAAGTGGGTGAGCTATGGAGGAAGAACAGAAATGCCCTGAGTCCATTCCTGCTTTCCAGTTCCTAACATCTCCAGATAGGGGACGGGAAAAAATCTGTGCCTGAATCCCAATTTAAAACCCTCCCTGCAAGTAGAAACAAAGTACAGCGTGGAGAGAGCGAACATCTTAGACGTTGCTTCCTGATGTGCTAGCTTTCTGCTTGCAAGGAGTAACATCAGAGTTGTCAGTACTGAGCTAGCTGGACCCAGGCTCTGGCTTGGGATAAGACAATTGCTTCTGTTCCGCAAACTACAGTCTAATACATTGAGAAAAGGAACAATCTGATGTTAATAATAATAATAATTTATTACCGTCAGTGACCAGGAAGATAAAAATAAATTATTTAGATAAAATCACATAATATTAGAGACATTGGTCAAGACAATCTGATACTAAAGGGGAAAAAATGGCAGTGACCAGTTTCTTGGTGCAACGGGTACAAGACAAACTGCTGCAGAAAGAAGACCCTCGGACATCTGGTTTGTCTGGAGTGCAATGTGGCACCTTTAAAGCCGACGTATTTATTTTAGTGCTAGCTTTCCCCACTTGGGGAGGTGGGTTGGAGAACCCCCTAAAGCTCCTTCTTTTGGTCTCCAAAGTGCCACACGCCCCTCTGTGCTTTCACGCCATCCCAGTTTCTGTCTCCTGTGGATTTTTTTCCCCTGGACCCGCTTTCTTTCCGGTGAACAACGTGACACAAGGGAGGCTGAAGGAGGAAGGCCTTGCCATCCAGCGGCCAGGGGTGCCCCCGAGGACAAGCTCCAACCTGTGGCGATCTCTTTCCACAGAACCGACCACACCTCCCGTTTTCCAGGAGGGTCGCCCCATTCGTCTTTTGTAGCACAAACACTCGAATCTCGGGTCGATCCTACGGACTGTCACCCTTTTTTCTTCAGATGTTTTCAAAACTCCCTTCCAACTTAATCCCTTAACATATTGATTGCAGAACGAACAGGTCTTATATGAGGTTGAAATTCAGTCCCCTCTCGTGCAGACTCTCTTTTTTCCTAAAGTACCCTAAACAATTAATTAGCTGCCAAACCACTAATGAGCTGCCCACCCTCCTGCGAGGAGGTACCAAAATAAATATTTGAGGCCTGGGATGGGGTGTGTGTATCCTACTGTACTTAAAATTGAGAAATATTGCACGCAAACGGAATTGTTATGGGGAGAACACTACTGTATGACTCCTGGCCATTGTCAATTGAAACATGGGGTTTTTTTTCCCCCTCACAGAATGAAGTTGTGGTTTCGTGGAGGCCCTCGACTGAATTTAATGGAAAGCTGTAAGTACAAAAATGGAGCAGGTTTCTGACTGAGGTAGATGGCTTGAGGGATAAGGCTGCGTCTGTATTACTGTACGGCTCACATTTCTAGCTGCTTTTCTTTTAAAAATAAAGAAATGAATACGAGCTCGCTTTTTAAAAAAAAAGCTGTAAAGAATATAATGTGTAATATGGGGCCTGTGGTGGAGATGGAATACTTCTGGTCTGGAAGTACTCAGGTACTCCGGCCCCTAAATATCTGGAAGCGAGAGCGAATCTACCCATTATACAGAGTAAACCAAAAGGCATTAGAATGTACTACATCAGACGGGACATAGGGGTGGCGTAAGGCACGTTTCAGTGCTGTTTGTAAAATAAGTACACTAGGACCCTCGTATGTGTGGGATCAGTATCCACTGATTCATTTATTCATGGTCTGAAAATATTAAAAATATTAAAAGAAAAACCCAAGAGATATATATTTCTACAATGTCATTACCAGAACTGGCCACTAAAGGGAGCCAGAGACCATGCTCTGGATAGTGTTCACTATTAAAACAGTGTCCACTATAATCTGCATTTTTCAGCATTCACAGAGGGTGCTTGGACCCAATCCCCCGTGCATATGGGGTGCCTACTGTACAGCCAGAGCTGATACACACACACACTCTTTCGGAGGCCTCCAAACTTACCCACTCCTGGTGTAAAACAAACAGAAAATGTCTTCCTGGAAAGTAGAAAGCTAGTCCATTAGGGAAACTGCTCCCTGAGTCTTTCTTTCTAATGTGCTAGTTTTCTCAGTTCGGGGATTAAAAAAAGAAGTATGGAATAACAGCAAAAAGGGTGCTATCTGAATCGAATCCTGCTACTAATAGTATCTATACTAATAGCGCTGAAGAGTGGTCTCTACAGTAGTTGACCGTATGAAAAAAAATGAGTTTTAATTTCACTCGTCTCTCGTGTGCCTTTTCCTTCTCCAAACACAGATACAAAGGGGAAGGAATTATCCCTGCCAAACTAGAGGACGTGTATAAATGTATCGTCCCCGAGGCTAATGGACTGAGAGAAAAATGGGATGAAAATGTGAAGGAACTGGAAGTCATTGAAAGAATCGGTGATGTAAGTAGACCGGAGTTGTGTTTCCTTACAGGGGCAGCCGGTTGGGGCAGTTGCAAAGGGCCAGCCCTGAGAGGTGGCAAACGGACCCGTGAGCAGCCACCGCCTTTTGCTAGGTGGTGGGAGGGTGGAGACGGGGAAATCCGAGTAGGGAAGGACTGCAGCGTACCCAAGGCCCTGCAAGAGTCACGGTTGCTGATAGGCTATCCCGTATTGCTGATGTTCGTAGCCTGCCCCCCCACATCCGTTGGGCGTACCTTAATAAACACCCTGCAAGAACCTGGTTGCGGAGAGGCTGCCCATAATGGCAAGGGTCTGCAGCCTGCATCCCGCCATCAAGTGTTCCTGCTAACGCTACTGAAAAACCAGGATTGCTGATTGGCTATGTGCCACGGCTGACATGAACAGCCCGTATTCCCGCGGGTGCAAGACCTGTGGCTCCTGATTGGCTAAGTGCCATCACCGGCAGCCTGCGCATGGCCTCATGCCCATTGGGGTGGCTGGCAAGCCAGCAGGCGAGGATCGGAACCTCAGCTCCCAGCAGTTCCTGCCACTTCTGAATGTCCTGAATCCCAGTCCTGATGAACAGCAGATTTTTTGGGGATTGGACACCGTGTCTGCTGGGGGGGGGGGGGGGGAAGCAAACCCTTTCACCCAAGACCGGATTCTAGGGTACTATAGCTTTCTGATGCACTGCCTTAGTATGCACAGTCTATATGATCACTGACTATAAAATACTAAAATCACTTTTCTAAGTGCTGGTGAAGGTACTACATTCCCTTTTATTGCATAACCTGAATGCAAATCTGATTTTAAATGTACGGTAGGACCACTGTATCCGAAGGAGATTGAGTCCAAGCCACTCTGCAGATGCCAAAAACCCACAGATAATAGTGAACCCTATGCATAGCATGGTCTCTGGTTCCCTCCAGTGGCCATTTCTGGTAGTTACATCATGGACATTTTTCTGGGTTTTTTCATTTAATATTTTTAATATTTTCAGACCGTGGATAAGTGAAACGGTTGGATACGGCTCCTGCAGATACAGTATAACATAATCTTGGCTTCTACTTGCAGAATATCCTCATTGTTAGAACGACCACACCATCCGCTTTCATGAAAATCATCTCTCCGAGAGACTTTTTAGACGTGGTCCTGATTCAACGAGATGAGGACGGGAGCATTGCTGTTACGGGTAAGATGGTTCAACTCACAGTCCTTTTGTCCTGTAAACTTGGGGAGAAAAGCAGCAAGACTGAAGGCTCCAGAGGTCTGAAACAGAACTGCTTCCTGGATTGGTGGGCCCAGAAAGATCAATCTGGGGTGCCAGTCTCAAAGGGAGGAAGGGCTGAGCCCTGTCCCATGAGCAGGCTCAGTTCTTTTGATGACTTCTGAAAAGTTCGGACTAAAACCAGGACCAGATTCACCTCCCCAGTGGAATCAGAGTGACTAGCTTCCACTGCCTCCCCACTCCCCACTCTCTTTTCCTCCTCACACCTTCCAGGATGGGTGTAGCTTTTCTCCTCTTTTGTGTTCTCTGACATTACAAAGCATCCTTTCCTTCTGAGAACTCATGATGTTTTCCCTCCAATCCCTCTTTCTCGCAGCCACCAACACGGAGCATCCCCTTTGCCCACCGCAACCAAATTTTGTGAGAGGTCTGAATTATCCCTGTGGCTGCATCTGCGTTCCTGTCCCACGGTGAGATGTGTGGCTGAAGATTGCATTCACAAATCCTTGCACAGAGATTGCCTGTGGTGGTGCACCAAGAGTACTCCAAAAAAAAAATGATGGTATCTTAAAGACTACTGGCTGGGTCGCTCAGTGTGTTAGGTCTCTGGCTGCAGAGCCAGAGGTTGGGAGTTCGATTCCCCGCTGTGTCTCCTGTGATTGGAGCCAGCCTGGGTGGCCTTGGGCAAACTGCACAGTCCCAGGACATCCCCCTAGAGGAAGGGAAGGGTAATACACCTCTGAGTATTCTCTACCTAGAAAATCCTGAAAAGGATCACCCTAAGTCAAAATTAGCTGGCTGGATAGCTCAGGGGTTTAGGTATCTGGTTGGGAGTTCAATTTGCCACTGTGTCTCCTGTGAGTGGAGCCAGCCTGTGTAGCCTTGGGCCAGCTGCAGAGTCCCAGGGCGCTGCCAGGAGAAGGGAAGGGTGAACCACTTCTGAGTACCCTCTGCCTAGAAAACCTTGGGAACAGTCGCCATCAGTTGGAACTGACTTGATAGCATGCAATTATTACTATTCATTTATTTAGCTTAATTCGCACTTAAGAGAAAGGGTTTTGGTCATTAGGTCCACAGCTTGCTGGGCTTCTTGAAGGCATCTGAGGGGAGCAGGTTGGTGGATTAGAAGAATCCAATAAAACTTAAAAAAAAAAAAAAACAGAAAGTTCTCACGGGTTCTCATCTCAAGCTACCTGCAGGGGAGAACAAGCCCGAGCAGAGTGGCAATTAAAACACGAAATCCTGCCCTACCTGCTCAGCAGATGAATATGTAGCTAAGGAATGCCCTTTTTCTCGCAGGGTTGGCATAGAAAATGGTTTTCTCATGCTTTTTTTTTTGTTTGTTTCCTTCTTTGTCACTCTGCAGGGAAGCCAATAAAACCCAGCTGCTCAGTTTCTTTCAGAGTGATCTCAATGGCAATCTCCCACAGTCGGTGGTGGAATCTTTCTTCCCAAGCACCATCCAGAATTTTTTCAACAACCTGGCTAAAGCCGTGGTGAAACTGCTGGCTTAAGCAGCATCGCTCGCTCTTTGTGGAATCGTGACGGGGCAGCGAGGCCAAGGACTCAAAGATATGCGCTTTGGAGTCAACGGGACTTAAGAGTACAGGAGTCCGGCTGAACCTGGTCTCCTCTTTTGTCATTTAAAAGAAGAAAGAGTTCTCACGTTTTCTGGTCCTTGAGTGGTCTCTTGGCGGGCAAGGGTGGAGTAGGGTTTTGTTTTGTTTTTTGGCTTCAGTGCTCTGCAAAACATCTTCTTCCTCCAGAGAGCAGAAGACCAGATCAGGGGGAGAGAGGGAGAGAGAGAGAGAGAAATAGAATCTTCTCTGCACTTTCTTCCACCATTTTTATAAAAAGGGGGTAAACAGACCAAGATTAGTGACCTAATTCAGGAGGGGGTAATTTGTGACCTCCTTTGCAACTTTAACTCCCATCTGCTACAGCTCATGGTGATGGTGTTGCCGTCAAACATGAGTTGCTGACCCTCGTTCTTATCCTATCATCCCATCTCGGGCTTTTGGGAGATCCAGTTCGAATGACCCCTTTTTAAAAATGCTAAGATTGAGCTGCTTCCAGCCACTTCCTATCTACCTGCTCTGGTGTGAGACATACAGACCTCTGTCCGGCACTATAGGGGGTTTCTGCCACCTCGGTTGTGATTCCCAGGCTCCTCCAGACACATGCCTCCAGCCTCCATTGAGGCCTTTTCTTTTTCTGCTGATGTATTTTAACAAACAACTTTGGGCCAGGCTTCAGCCAAGAAGCCAAGCGTGGCATTAGGAGAAAGCAGGGAGGCCTGGACCCTTCAGCCGTGGGGGAGCGGGGAAGAGCGATGGTGACGCCGTGATGCAGGTACATATCAAAACTCCAATTCACCCCATCCAGAAAAGCTGATCATGAGAACTGTGGCACTGAACGTCAGAAGGACCAGAGGGTCGTCCCGCCCCCCGCCCCCCCCCCCCCGTTTGAGTTATGGTGGTCAGCAAGCTTCCTAAAGGGGATCATGTCAAGCAGGTATCATGTGTTCTACATTTATTATGAGATTATCTTTTCCACCCTGCCCTGGGCCTGAGGAAGAGACCTGGACATCTCCAGAACTTGCACATATTTTCATACCTTTTTGGTTAGTCTAATGAAGGTCTTAAACCAGTATAGATTTTGGAAAATTCTTTACAAGCGATATCTGCACATCTGCCTTTGAAGGATCAAAGCAACAACCGTTTATTTGCATGGAATGGAGGGGAGTTTACGCAGTTCCTTGTCCATTGAGCGGATCCCGTGCATCCCAAAGCTGTCCTGGGTACCGTTGGCCCACAGCGCTGGCCGGAGAGGCTTCACTCCCACATCATGCACTCAAAGCCCAGTTTGTTAATCACAGCATCACTTCCACCCTCAAGCAGATTAACAGGTTTCTCCTCGGGCCTCGCTTATGAACAGCCTTGTTCAATGAGCGTACAGCTAGCTGCAGCTACTTTATGATTACCGAGGCCACAGACGAGCAATGTCTCGTTTTCATCCACCTCTTCTTATTCTCAGTTCTGCTCATCTTTCTCAGAGCTTACAAAGAACATCTGGCCATAGGCGGTGGGAGCAGCTGGAGGAAGGGAGAATGAATGAAAGCACGTTGGCCTTTCTTTTAAAAGGGCATCTGTTCGGAGACGGTGTCTCTTCTTTATGTCGACTACGACTGGTTCTCCTCTCCGTGGAGAGATTCAGCGGCAGCTCCGCTGATTGGGGCTTTTCTCTTGATGACGGCTGTGATCGGCCCGTCGGGTAACGTCTTGATCAGATTCCAGGCTTCAAAACGGGTCAGCCCTTGCATCAGACTCGTGTGGACTTGCAGGAGCTCGTCCCCAGGCTGGACCGCAAGGCTGTGTTCAGATCCCACTCCTGAAGGAAGACGAGAGAGGTTTTATTTGTTTGTTATCTCCCCATGGGTTGATAAGGCAGCCTCTTCGATGAGGCGGGTGGCTCTTTCCAGAGGTGTGATCCTCTGCAGAAAGCGTGTGAAATTAAGCCCAGAAGAGTTGCGTAAGATCAGTCTGAAAGTCCTGGACGGGACATTGCCTGTCTTTGCAATGCATCCTGCATATGTGTAAATGAAACAGCAATGCATCCTTTCCCAGTGTCTCCTGCCTCTGCTGTTTCCCCTGAACTCAACTCATTTGGCAAGGTCCAGTCTATTTTTTTCCATGGAAAGCATCATACACACACTGACGGTACTATATAAATGATAATAAGCAAGAACCTTGACTGTGAGTTGGCCCAAATTTAGCGTTTTCATGGCCCGTGTGAGTTCCACCATGCAGTCCTACACACATCTACTCGGAAGGCGGTCCCATTGTCTTCAACAGGACCTCAGATAAAACTATGCCCATCGTTAAATCCATAGCATGCCGCTGAGTTATAGAACATGAGTTTACGTGTTATTTTTGCTCTTTGAGTTGGCATAAAAAAGGGAATGGCACAAGAGGAAAGCAAACACAGTAAGAGGCCTCTGTTTTATCCGCTTTTAAAGGTCTGCCTCTTTTGATACTAAACTCAGTGAAGAATTATTTATTTATTTATTTATTTTGTAGTCATGTGGACTCCAAAATTCTGTAATTCTCTTCCATTCTGGGAGTTCTGCCTGACAGACAGACACCTCAACGTGGCTCACCGGGAAGAAACGTTTTGAGGCTCAACTAGGCCTGGCTTCCTGTTCAGAAAGGAAGTTCCCAGCTGCCACTGGGGCAGGAAAAGGAAGCTTGAGCAGAGCTAGGCCTAGCTCATCCTCAGAGCTTCCCAATGGAGGCCTTTCTCCCAGGTGAGCCACACTGAGGTGTCTGCCTGTCAGCCAGAACTCCCAGAATGGAGAGTTGTGGGATTTGTAACCCAGAACATATGAAAATCCCATCTCTCCAAGCTACTAGGCTAGGAGTTCAATTAGGCATGGCCTCCTGCACTTTAACTTTGCTAGGTCCCATATAGTAATGCACAGAGGGCTTCACTGAACCCTTTCCTCAGCCCATGTGTCGTTTTCTTCTAGTTTCTTGGAGCATTTTGAGTTTTTAAAAGTGCTTCCAAGCAGAGTAGAGAGTTTTTTAAAATTCGTCTTTGTCTTGAGCCGAAACATGACAACAAAACATCGGGACGCCACTGAACATCCTGGTGCAAGCCGTTTGAAGAAAATCAGTGCAGTATTCTACGGTCGATGTCAACATACCTTTAAACATTCTGTTGATGATGATTGGCTTATCTCCATGGATGGAGCCTTTCCCTCCTTCAAGACTGAACCCTAGCCCAGCAGAGGTCTTCTCCAGGGTTACTGTGAAGATCAGGTCCTCACAGGCTGTATAAAAACATGATACTGTCAAAGGGGAATTGACTGGGTGGCAAGAGCTGTCGCTCAATGGCAGACCGTGTGTATAGCATGCAGAAGTTATCAGGGTAAATTACCCGACATCTCCTGGTCTAGCTAGGAAATCTATGTCTATTCAACCTAATTCTGAGCATTTCCACCTTCCGTATTTCTGTCCTACGTTCCCATGGTTTGAAGAGGCCTTTTACAATTCTGAGATGGCTTGTTCTATGCATTTATACTCCATTTGTGACATTGCTAAAAGACTCTTTTGCATCATCATCATCATTTAAATATACTCACTAGATTCTGCTGAGGTTTCACTTCCTACAGACGCAGAGGAATCCAGAGAGGCGCTGAGGCTCCTCTCTCTGTCCTGGGGCTTTCTCGTGACAATAACGGCCTGCTTCGGGTGCCGAGCTTTACGCAGGATCTCCAGCGCTTCGTTATGGGTGGCACCTTTGAGTGACTTCCCGTTGATGGATAAGACTTCGTCGCCTTTCTGAATGGTCCCTTCTTGGAAAGCTAACCCGCTGGAGAAAACTCGGTGGACCTGTTGGGAATCCCACCCGAACACACAAAGAGGATTTGTATCTTAGAGTCATCTTAAGCAAGGTACAAATATTTTCCTGACTTGCTACACCATCGAGAGCTGCTCTCGTCCCCTCCGTAGCTGACAGTAGCTGGGCAGAGAGGCGGAGGCCCTCCAGGCCCTCCTTCAAGGGGGGCATTAGCTGAACTTGGTCCCAGCCCCACAGTGGAGCCCTGGAATGGAACCTGGACCCAGCTGGGGGACTGTGGGCAGAGAAGGGGCTCATGGGGGTTAACGAAACCTCCTTGTGGACCCTCAGGACTAGGAGAGACTGATGTTTGAACCCTGTTCCTGTACCCTAATAAAGACCAGGTCCAGCAGCAAGGAGAGTCTGGGATTCATGGAGCCTACGGTGGAGGAGACCTTCCTGGCCACCCCCACCCTGGGCTGGGATGGTGGCAGTCACCATTTTTCAATGTGGACAATGTCCAAATATTCACTACATCCTTAGAATAAGCCCACTGAAACCAGTAGAATGGAAGTCATTCTCAGCTAACTTAAGTCCCATTAATATCAATCTATCGACTTTTCTTCTTCTGGATCCGTCCTCCCTCCATTCCTGGGTGCAAGAAGAGGAACAGTTCATGACAACCAGGCGTTTAATCGCTTACGGACATGTTTTGAAGTTAGGCCACCAGCTGCCAACACCCTGCCTTTCTTTTGAAAGGGTGCAGAATAAAACGAGTTACCGTAACAGCTTTGTTCTCTAGGTCTACTCCGCCGGCTAAGCTGAACCCGAGGCCGGCGCCTTCGTCTTTGTGAAGAATTGTGACATGGATGTCACGGAGTTGCTGTGCAAAAGACAGAAAAGGGAAAGGGTCTTTGTGTATAGGGAAGACACGTTGACACAAGGGGGAGGGAAACACGCCTGGCACACTTTGTAGGGTGAAATGGGGTGGCCATTTTGGCAGAAGCAGCTTTTCACATCCCTGCACTGTTGAGATGGCAGCAAGCTTTGGACAGCCTGTCTTCTGCTCGACTGTTGGACGAAAAAGCCATCCTGTGTACCATTGCCAATAGGCCACCCTGAGTGCAGGGACTGTGGTCCTCATGGTGGTCATTGAGAGGCATCCATCAGTTCTTCGTGGGGGACAAGGACCCCCAAGCACAGATAAGGAGATCTACCACAGGGATGATGGGTATAAAGACTTTGCCTAGATCAAGTAGAAGAGTTTAGTCTATGGAGACCCACCATTGGTGAAGGATGATAAACAGAAGACCCAGAAAGAAAAAGAAAGCACAAAATTTCAAGATGGAAAAGAAATGTCCAGTCACTTCTCATAAAACATTCAAAATCTGCATGATAGTACAGACAGCTCTCTGGAGATGAGTGGATGAGGTCTTTTAAAAAATGCTTTGTCGCTGTCCAAGCCAAGGGAAATATTGGAAACGGCAAAACAACATCCGTACCTTTAACGTTGCTTCATCTAAAGACTTCACCTCTTCCATCAGCTTCTCCAGTTCTTCAGGAGTCAGCAAAGAGATGACAGCTTGTCCGGAGACACCCAAAGTCGGAGGAGCGCAGCGTTTCCGCTCGTCTTCCTCTTTCTCGTGGTCTGACCGGCTTGAACTGTAGTCCCTCAGCTCTGAGAGGCTAGCCAGTTCGGGAACAGGAAATGAAAAATGCTCAAGTGTCATAATCAACTTTTCCTTGTGCGCTGGGGCATAACTGGAACCATGCTTTCGTTTGGGAGTTTTTAAATATATATATATATCTGTCTTTGGGGGCCATCACAAACCGTACTGTGCTCAGACTGTGTGTAACTCTAGCTGTTAGCTATCACTGCTCTAACTTGTAAAGCAAAAAGCTTGTTTGCTGATAAGAACTAAATGTGAAAAAGGGCAAATCTTGATCTTCTTACCTCAGAGAAAAGCCAGTGTCTGGAGAAGGTGCTTCTTCTGCGTCCAAGATGGTAGCCCCGTTTTCTTCGGTGGAGGGCTTTGACAACCCACCAGGTGATCGCCACGGGTTCTTCCCTGAGCCTAGAGGAGACTGAGGGAGTGAATAAAAGGATCTCATTAAGGCGGACGAGAAGTGGTGGCTTAGGGAGTCGATCTTGCTGTATTTCTCTTCTCCGGTTTTCAACATCTCACAGGATTGGGCCGAGGTCAGAGGAAAGCTCCGGGCTCTTTGGCTTGGAGGTTTCGTGACCTGTGGTGAGCACGGTTCTGTGTTTTTCGGAGGTAGCAAATCCAGAGCAGATTCGCTGGGTTCGCTGTGGATTGTCTTTGGACTCAGGACATCACGTTCCTGCCTTAGGCAACAGGATGGCTCTAACCTTCTTGCTTCTAGGTGGAGCTGAAGATGGGCGCCTTGAGAACCATGATCCTCAGAACTGGTATTGGTTGAAACAAGGCTAGAATCAACTGTAGCAAATTTTGGCTCCCTCTTGCTGGGAGAGTCTTCTTTCTGGAATGACAGCTTTGGGCTAAGTTTCCTGTCTCCTTTTCCCGGAGATTGGGGAGTGCCCAAACTTTCAAATGAGCTTATTCTTTGCTTTATGGACGAGGCTCTAGAGGGCCCCCGAATGATCTTGGAAACAGAACCCAGTTCATTATCAGATACGCTCTGGCGGTGGCCCTCCGTGGTGCTTTTGAGAGCCATTCCATCGGAAGCTCCTTTTTTCAAGCCCTTGAGACTTTGACGAAACCAAGCTGGTTTGGGCGCGACCGGTGGACCTTTCTTCACAAAGTCACCTTCATCCGATGACCTGGGTGCTTTTGAATCCACTTCCTCCGTATCTGAATGTGGCAGGCCTGTTTCCGAGCAACTGGAGGTTGGATGGCCTTCGTTGGTGTCGATACTGGGGTGCAGGCTCAAGTGGCAGCTGTCTCCTGACATGCTGGGGTTGAACAAGCTTTTGATGCAATCAGAAATTCTAACCCAAGGGTCTTCCGTTGTACACTCAAGGGTATGATCTACCCGAGCTTGCCTCCTCAATGCAGGCCGTGGAGTGGGTGAGACGACCTTTCCTAAATGTGAGCAAATGCAATTAACATAGTTAAATGCAATCAACAAAACATCAGCTCTCCCTATGAGTTTCATTGTTACTTCTAGGTCAGAACTTGAAGCATGGAAATTATAGAGGGGTGTGTGAAGAAGTTTGTTTCCTTATCATTAGCCAGTCTTCTAATTAGCTCATGGAGATAACCATTTGTTTGAGGATCTTAAAGTGATGTGTATGAGTGGTATAAATTAAGCTCAGAGAGAAACGTGGAGATATCCATAATGACAAAGGCTCCCTCTACATGGCCCTTAATGTGTCTTAAATGAGTTGAGATTAAAGTTACAGTTCCATGCATACACGCCTGGCATGAAGTCTCCTTGAGCTCAATGCACCTTACACCAAAGTAAACATGTACAGCTGCATTCAATAGTTAGAATCCCGAGTATGTTTGCTTGGGAGCAAGCCCCACTGTGCACAGTAACTTTCAAGTAACTAAGTAATCGATTCTGCTGCCCATCCATTGAAAGGAAAGGTGGCAGTTTTAAGGCTGTGATCCGATGCACACGTCCCATTTGTGTTAAAAATAATGAGACTGCATGGCATTGCACCATTAGTGGACTCAGCCTTCGCCTGATCTCAGTACTACTTAGTGCAATCTGACACAGGTCTACTCAGAGGTCCCACTGAGTTCCATGAGACTGATGCTTCCAGGTAAATGTGTCTAGGAGTGCAGCATTAATCCTGTCTAACACTGATCCTCTGCTTTGTCATTGACTGCCTAAAGCTGACATTTCCCCCTCAGCATCTGTGCTACAGGGAGTTCTCCTGAGCAGACCTTTGGTCCCAAGGGCAGTGAACAAGGCATACCTTGGTTGGGTTTTCTTTCTTGCTCCGTTTCTCCAAGAAACCTGCCAGACTCTTCCGTTGCTCTTGGCGCTGAAGAAGTAGCAAAGGCTTTGTGAGTTACAGCGGTCTTACTTCCTTGCTGTAGCGGGTCTTCTGCTTCCTGGAGCATAAACAGGAAACGTTAAGTGTGGTAAAACACGGTTGCATAAAATCTCATTCTCTACACCCAAGCACGGTCGCCTGCCTCTCTAGAACAGCAACATTTTCATGCGGGCTCCGAATGAATAGATTTGCAGCATGGGGAAGAGATGTTCTCCAGGGTGCAGTTCTGACAACACTCTAGTGGCATGTTTGCATCTCATCACTGTGGTTAAAGACCAGTAGAAGGATCAATGCTTTTTCAGGCCAACAACGTTTATACCCCCATCTTTATAAACGATAACATTTTGGGATGGAGAGAAATGGGAAACTTTCTTTTTTTAAGTTCAAAACCTGGATTTGATTCACACAGGCATGTCCATCGCTGGATGAGTGGAATATCAGGTACGGGGCACGAGCCATTGCAAAGATTAAAACCGCACCCAGCATTTGTATATCCTCCCCCATGCGATGTTTTCCAGTGAGATCAGCTGTGAAACCTCAAAGAGACAGGAGAGAGAGGGCTCTGGAAAGCCATGCACAAATCCCATGAAGAAGAAAGAAAATTGTCATTATTATTTATTCAGCCCGGCGAAGTGTGTACAGCCACACAATGGCAATGGTGCAATCACGCTAGCCCCTGGGTGGACAACCTGCCTCTCTCCAAATGTGTTGGACTACAATGCCCATCAGGCTTAGCTAGCAAGGCCAACGGTCAGAGATTACACGGCCCAAAGCCTGTGGATTGCCTGCAATGCTAGACTCCCAGGTCTTTTTGAAGGTACTAATGAAGAGAAAGAATATGCAGATAAATGGGTGGGGTGGGGCCGGGCTATGGTGCTCACTCCACCCTGGTAACGTCCACCCCACTTATCCATAAAAGAGGAGCCCACACTTGCGCTGTGGTTGTGCGCGGGCACTCCATGGCCATAGGATGCACCCTGTTGTTAGGATCTCAGGAGAAAATGATTTTGGCTTCCCCCTCCTTTAGTGACGAATATTAGCCATACTTGGACATTGTGAGGGGAGCTCATTCTGAAATGACGCCTGACATATCACACAGCAATTAACATTCAGCAAAGTTTGGTGCCTTCCGGCAAGTTTCTGCACTGCCAATTTTATGTTGCTCGCTTCGCATCTCTCCCCACCCCCTCGGTACTTTCCATTTCTAAGTTCTCACACCAACAGGCTGGTTTTCTTCTTGTTCTTTTACTTCTTGTTTTTTTTAAAAAAATCACTAACTTGCAATTCTGTATCCGTCTTCAAACTTTCCAAATCTGTGCAAATGTACTAAAACCAGGAGTTTATGGTCAGTCAAAGACCCCTTAACCTCCTCTTAACCTTCCAAGTCAAAGGAGACTTGCTGAGGAATGTGGTGTGGGATTTTAGTTTATTCTGCATTTTTAAGCAAGCCAAAACAGCACCGAACTTCTATGTGGGTTGGGACACAGTTAATCTGGCTGCTTCCCTACTGTGATGTTTGTGAAGCTCTCCCGACGGCGCATGATTTACCACCCCTCACAGTTCAGTGTCTAAATTAAGGGCCAATGGTAACTCCAGTTTCGGAGGTTCTGTGAATCCACTCCAGGTTTTAGACTGTGCTTCACATGGGCTGTCCAAGGTTCTGAATTCTGTATCCCCCAAAATAGGTACAGCCTATTGGAGAATTCCTATAAAGTGTGAGTAAAACCTGGAGTGGATTCACAGCTTCCCCAAAATTGGAGCCATCAGCTGCCCTGGGCCTAAGGCTTCCATCACACTCTGCATGAGGGCCAGCTCTTCACCCATATATGACCCCCTCAGAAGTCTGACAACCATGAGGAGCAACCTCATCATGAAAATAACCGCTACCCATCTCTTGCAGGTAGCTAAAGCAGAAAGACAGTCAACATCAGTGAAGTAGTAAGGGCTACTACCTCCATGTTGATTGTCTTCATGCTTTGACCTGCTTTGGTGCAGATCACCCATGGATATTCAGAGAGCCACTGCTCTTACAAGAGGCACACTCTTCCCATGGAAACCCACCACCCGTTTACAGCTGCTGCCATTTCCCTCTGCTCACCTGTCTTACCCGAGTATTCGAAGAAGGGGAGCCCCCAGCCCTTGGCCCCCTGGCCCCCTCTTTGGCTTCTCTGCCGATCGGCTCATGGTCCGCACAATCTTGTTTGAAATACTTTCTTGGCGGAGGCTTCGGTTTGGATGACCTGGGTTTCCTAACGAGGATCTCGGTGGACCTCTTCGTGGGGGTCTGTGGCAGCTGGATGGTTACTTTTTGAGTCAGTGGGGAGGGGTCTTTCTCCAGACTCGTTCTGGAGGAAGAAAACAAGGAGCCCGGCTGCCTGGTAATGGGTACGTCAATACTGTGCCCTTTGGCTTTCAGGTCCGCCAGCTGGTACACGAGGCCGTTTCCCCCAGACAACCTGGGGTTGTAACTGCTGTCGCTGCTAGAGCGGATCATGTGCTTTGAGGTGTGGGGGTTGCTGTGAGCGGTACGCCTCTCTGAATATTTCTCACAGGGAGGTTTCTTATGCCAACTGTTCTCCAGGTTTTTAACACCTATATTTAATTAAAGAAACAAAAAAAGGAAAAGCACGTAGGGGTGAGCAAGGTAATAGAGAGGCCATGTCCCAAAGATTCTTTCAAGAAATGCCATGTTCCTAAATGGACTGTGGCCTTGCTGTTCACCCAAAACAGTTTGTTACTAGAGATGGGGTTTCATATTTCTCAGACTCCAAATCTGATGTATAGCAACCCTAAGAGTTTCAAGATGCCTGAGAAACACAAGGAATGGTCCCCACCATTGCCATTCCACCCACCTCCAGTGAGTTTCTATGGACAAGCAGAGATTCGAACGCAGGTCTCCTGAGTCATCACTCTATTCACCACACCACACTGGCTCAAGAATGCCAGATGAAGCACCACCAAGGCACTGTGTTCATTCATCCTTTAGTCACATCCCATGAGATTCTTCTTCTGTCCTTCGACAAAGTATCAACATTTTGATGTTTGGGATTTCCTTACCTTCTGTATTCCATTGGTACCTCTCTCTTTCCACAGTTTGTGAAATAGCCTCTTTCAGCTGCTGTTCAGAGACCTACAAAAGGTCACATGTCACCATACAATGCTGGAAAAGTGCAAAGTTTACCCAAAGACTGGTTTTATTCGTTTTTCTTAGAGGCTACAAAGTAATAGGTGCCTTTACCTTACAGTAGTTCCTGTTGGGTTGGGTTGTATTCCGTTAACCCTTAGCATTTCAGCATTGTCAAAATGTGGAAGCATCATACGGTTTGGGCCTTACCTGTGGAGCCGGGTGCCTGCTGATGATGATTTGCACAGTCCCAGGACTGCAATGGCTTAGAAGTCCATGGACCTCATTAAGGGTCCTATTCTGAACTGATGCCTCGTTGATTTCTACGATTTCATCTCCACACCTTTTAAAAAGAAAAAGAAGAAGGGTGAAAAACAGGACATATATTAATCCGGAAGATGAAGATTCATTTGCTGAAACTATTTTTAGAGCAGGGGGATGGCGGGGGGCATACATTTCTCCTGCTTCTGAATTGTTTTTAAGCCTCAAATTCTTCCTGGCAAATTTAGGAAGGGATCTGTGGACCTCGATACATTATTTAAGAACAAGCTGAAATGGAATGTCTTCCCCAATTGAACCAGGAAAACCAGGAGCTGGTCCCAGCATGGAGAAAGTTTGCCTGCATTTATTGTATTTGTCTGTATTATCTGTGTTCAGAGAAAAGATCCCACGGGGGGTGGGGTGGGTGGGAAGGGGGGATTTCTAATTCAGGAGTAAAGTATTTGAATATTCTGGGGTTCAAACCCAGACTTTTAAGTGCTGAAGACTCAGAGCCCTTGATTCTAGATGGATGACTGTCAGTTTGTTCCATGTTTAACAGATACAATCCTACGGGTCATTTACGCTTTTGTAAGGGAAACCCCATACATTGTAGCAGCAAAATACCAGTCGTTATGGAGGTGCTGGTGGTATTTCTGGGCATGTTCCAATTTTAGCAATTTCCACACACACCCCAAATCTCAAGTTCTCTGCATCCCCCCGCCCCCAATGATGAAATTTGCAAATTTTGGAAAAATTGTTTCGAACGAAAGCCGAAACAGAGCTCTCGCCCGTCTGTGGGTTTTAATTTTTGAAACAATTAGAGGAAACAACAGACGTGGCTTGTGAGGTGCTTGAGGGACATCTGTGAATAAGCCAAAAATAGATGCTATGCACAGGACATGATCTCAGGCACCTGCTGTTACCTTCTGTGACTTCACTCGACTTGCTACTGACATGCTTTCGGCAGGAAACAGGCTGGTGGAACCTCGTTTTGTAGCTGCTTTACGCTGACCACTCTTTCCTTCCTGTTTGCTTAACCTCCCCTTTGACTTTGATGATTTAGTTAAACATATCTAACTTCAGTATAGCAGTCAGAAAGATCAACACCACAAGTTCTTCCTGGTGCATGGAACTCAAATTCATTTGCTCTTTTCCAGCCTTCCAGCAAAAAGCTCAACACAGGACAGCTGTCTCTGTTCCTTCTCTCTTTATCGACCCAACAAAACATCTGGTTTACACATGAGGATGTTCCTGCTTCAACCATTGGCATCTCCCGTATGGCTGTGGAAACCTCCTCTCTGGTGCCTTCCGGGTAGCTCGGTGGTTTGGGCATCTGAATGGGACACGTCGAGCTAAAAGACTAACTGGTAAGAACCACTAAAAGCCAGGAATGCAGTAGGACTTCTCCGATCTGCAGGATCGCTATCCGCGGATTCACTGATCCGCTACTTGAAAATATTAATTTTTTTAAAAAAATTATACATATTTCCATGATGTTTTTACCAGAACTGGCCACGAGAGGGAGCCAGAGACCATGTTATGCATAGCGTTTGCCATTTCCACGATTTTCAGCATCCACCGGGGGGGGGGGGCTTGCAACCAATCCCCCGTGGATGCCACAGTCCTACTGTATAAATATTCCATGCCCAAAATAGCCGGGACAGGAAGGATGGAAATGGTTCATCAATTTTTGCCAACTTCACCCTCAATGCCTAAACTACCTAGGACGTTGTAAAATCCGCAGTTACTTTGAACAGAAGACTGGACTGAGACAGAGAGACACTCCCGAGAGCCGACCTCGGGGCTTAGTACTCAACAACATGCCATCAACACCATCCAACCTTGACGTACCTGAGCCTTCCATCCATATGAGCTACAGAACCTGGAGAAAGGTCATGGATGAATATTCCCGAAATGCATTGGAAGTAAGGGATGTTGCATAAGCCGATGCCTAAGCCCACACCAGCCTCTGCGGGGGGGAAAAATTGAGATAGACAAGAAGAAAAAGGAGCTATTCAATAACCCAGAAATCTTGAAATCTGCCCACGCTTCTGCTAGATAGGAATGTTGAAATTTACGTTTGTTTCTCCCCTTTCCTTTTGGGTGTTCAGATCATTTCCCCCAATACGTACACATTTTCTTGAAAACGTCTCTCGCGGCTGGCATGAGATGTCAAGGCTATACTTGGCATTTCTGGACACCCTGGTGCTTTATCCGTTGGACACGTCCATTCTGCTTTTCAGCGCTGGGCAACGCTTACCTTTATTCAAGAAAACCTCCATGATGATCCTGTCCTTGGGATTGGTGGCATTCGAGGGGAAAGGCGCACCCTCCGAGCCAAGGGAGCTGTTCTCCTTGGTGAGACACATACTGGTGCTTAGCGAACGGCAGAGGTGGGATGATAGATAGGCCGCCGCCGAATGCGGGGTGCTGAGACTTGTTCGGACCGTAAGCGTGAGAAGACCTTTCTTGGCCTGCAGAAGAAAAGGAATCATCATGAACGGCTGGAATGCTCAGTGGTTTAGGTCCCTGCCTGCGAGGCCAAAGGTTGGGAGTCTGATTGACAGGGGCCAGACGTGATGATCTATAGGGTCCCTTCCAGCTCTGCAGGCCTAAGAGTATGATGATCATGAGCTGTGCTCACTGCTGGCATCTGCAGGGCATGTAAGGAGGCCCAGTACGGAATCGAATTCCCAACCTACACTGAATTCGAACCCAGCCCTCAAGCAGATATAATGCAAGAATGCAAAGTGAGGTACCCTGCTTTTGTTTTTTAAAGGACCATTGAATTTAATGGCCTTTTTTTCTGCTGATCTGAGAGCTGAATTGATCTCAATGCATCAGTTCCCCTCATGGCGTCACCTTGAATTTCTGCAGAGCTTCGTAATGTGTCAGCCGGTGCATCGACTCTCCATTCAGCTCCAGGATCTCATCCCCTGCATGATCAAGAGAGAGAACTATAGCAAACCATTGTAGGTAGCCGTTGTTCGGTCCACGTCCCGCGTGGAAGGGCAAAAGACTCTCCCACCTTCTTGCAGCCGGCCATCTGCAGCAGCAGCTCCCCCAGGAAAGATCGTTTTCACGTAGATGCCGATGGGCCCATAAATGCTGTCTTTACCCCCCACAATGCTGAAACCCAGACCCTAAGGGAGAAGAAGACACAGAGAAGGGGCATTTTTAGCAACTCGGGGTCTGCTTCTCCCCTGCGCTTTTTTTTTTAAGTGCTTAATCAATAACAAAAGTTTTACTGGTGAATATAACAAAGTCTGGTGGGATTTACAGACCGGAGTTCATCAAGCGAAAAACGAGGAAGCACAGAAATATTTTTAAAAGAATTAAAAGCAACAAGGCAGAATGAATCAATTTTAAAACCCCACTCGGAGAGCCAGTCACGAAGGGCGATGACGATAACATACCAGGCCCTAAATGGTTTGGGACCTTGATATCTGGCAGAACGCCACCTTCCGGTGAGAACTACCCATCCCACTCATTCGTCCCAGGTTGGATGGTTGAGGAAAATCACCCCAAGGGAGGCTCGGAAAGAGAAGATCAGGAATCGGACCTTCTTGGTGGTTGCACCACATCTAATTTTAATGATGACTATATGTCTCTCACTTATTTTTATAGTATTGTGTTGTTTATGCAGTTATCACTTCAGGCTGTTTACTCTTGTTTTGTATCATTGTGAACCACAAACAGAGTGGTCTTCTAGCCAGATGGGAAGTATACAAAGTGAGTGAGTGAGTGAGTGAGTGAGTGAGTGAGTGAGTGAAAACAAGCAAGCAAGCAAGCAAGCAAGCAAGCCTGCCAGAAGATTTAATGAAGCAGCTTCGGATCGATGAATCCCACAATTTCCAGCACACTTAGAAACTAGACAGGCTAAAGCAGTGAATGGGATTTCTTTCCCCGAATCCCACCCAACATGACCAGTTCAAATCATTGTCTTTATTACCCGGAAGAAGACAATGCCATTAACGTCTTACCTTCCCTTGGCCTTTCATTAAAACAATATTGGAGATTACCGAAGCCTGCAAGCCACACAGTGTGGGTGTCAGCTGGGCTGTGCTCAGGGACCGAGAAGACTTGGAAAGGGGCTGCATTTCAGACAAAAGGCAACAGGAAAGAAGGTGTTAATGGAATACCAATTAAACAGATATCGGACCACTTATATTACAACTAAACTAGCCTTTGGCTAATTCTGAATTCCGCTTCCTACCCCTTAATGCAGAGGGTAGGAACCTGTGGCCCTCAAAATGTTTTTGGGTTCCAACAACCCTAGCCATCATGGCCCAATGTCCAAGGATAATGGGCACTGTAGTCCTGTGGTGTCTGAAGGGCTTCCCC
The DNA here is from genome assembly GCA_037013535.1 of Intellagama lesueurii. NCBI lineage: Eukaryota > Metazoa > Chordata > Lepidosauria > Squamata > Agamidae > Intellagama > Intellagama lesueurii. The sequence goes on from JBAJHW010000011.1 coordinate 3,168,618, forward strand.
ACTTTAATGTTTTCTTTTTCTTTTAAAAATAAGCTGCTGTCAAGTCGACTCTGACTTACGGAGATCCTTTTCAAGGTTTTTCCTGGCTGGCTCTACTCGCACGAAGCGCAGCGGGGAATTGAACTCCCAACCTCTGGCTCCGGAGCCAGATAGCTAAACCTGCGGAGCCAGAGATTGGGAGTTCAATTCCCCACTGTGGAAAATTGCCGGCCTAGGTAGTCTTGGGCAAGCTGCACAGTCCCAGGGCACCCCCAGAGGAAGGGGTGAACAACGTCTAAGTATTCTCTACCTGGAAAACCCTGAAAAGGGTCCACATGAGTCAGAATTGACTTGACGGCACACAATGATTCTTTTTCCTTTAAAGCATTACACAACTTTTATTGTTCTTATTCTTGTTGTTACATTTGTACCCTGGCTTTCTTCAGTTGACCTCAAGGTGGCGGTCAAGTCTCCTTTCCACCTCACTTCATTCTCACCATAACTGGGTACAAGACACGGATAAGCCCAAGAAGACCATCTAATGGTGTTCACAGATCAGCCGAAACGTGAAACTGGCTCTCCCAAATCCCAGACCAGCACTCAAAGCAACGACCCAGAACTGGGGGCAGCTTTCCTAAGATCCTGGAATCCTGGTAGAAACGCTGGACCGTTGGGTTCTCTTCCTTGCCCATTGCACATGCTCATCAGTCTGAAGGCATAACAAGAAGCGAATCTGGGCCCAGAAAAGCTGTGGAGCCACTTCCCCCTCGTTGTTGCCCATCCAGGGTTTCCCTGTTCTTCTTACATTCCCAGGGGCTCTTCCTGATGAGCTGTCCAGCTGCTGAGAGAGTGACTTCCTGTTGCTATAAAGAGAATAGGTCTGCCTGTAGCGGGAGGCTGACTTCTTCACCATGGGATTGTCGATTTCCCCTACCCAGTAGGGACTCACACCTGTTTAAAGAGAGGGGAAGAAAATAAGGGAAGAAGGATGAAACCATCACAATTGCATTAGGAGCCATGAAAAGGGAACTGAGGGGAGATAGGATAGCATTTTTCAACTCATTAAAAGGTTGTCCTACAGAGGAGGGGAAGGATCTGTCCTCGATCATCCCAGAGTGCAGGACATGTAACAATGGGCTCAAGCTACAGGAAGCCAGATTCAGGTTGAATATCAGGGGAAAAAACTTCTGAACTGTTCGAGCAGTACGACAATGGAACCAAGGACCTTGGGAGGTGGTGAGGGCTCCAACGTTGGAGGCCTTCAAAAGAAAATTGGACCACCCTCTGTCCTATCTGCTTTGATTGGGATTCCTGCCTGGAGCAGACGGTTCAACCGGATGACCTTTGAGGCCCCTTCCCACTCCATGTTTCTAGGATTCTATGAAAGGATGGTATTACAAAGCCCCAACCCATTCCTCTCCATGTGAACTGGGAGGAAGTTGCAATTCCATCCATTTGGAGGGTACCGAGCGGAGGAATGCTGAATGACTGAGAAAGAACGCTGACCATTAGAAGCGTCTGGACTCTTGCTTGGTTCACATATTCTTTCCAAATCTGGGGATGGGCAACAAGCACCATCTGCACTGAGGTTCTGTAGGTTTAAACTTAATCCTCCTGCCCTGATTGTTCTCAACAGAGCCAAAGTTGCTTAAGGCCGAAGGGGCTCAGGTGTGGAGTTGGAGATTTGCACAAGACTCCATAGTCCGCCACCCCACCCCACCCACATCTGTGGAGGATTGGTTTCAAGTCACTTGTGGATACAAAAAAACCGTGGATAATACTGAACCCTGGACCCAGGGCTCTCCCTGTACCTGTAAGGACAATAACTGAGGGTGGCTGGCAGCAACAATGCTTGGAAGGGAGAGAGAATTGCCTCAAGCTGCCAGGAGACGAGGCAAAAGGGCAACCCATCACCTATAGAGTGTCGTCTCTGGTTCCTTCTACTGGCCAGTTCTGGCAACTGCATTCTGTAAACTCATATTTCTGGTTTTTCTAATTTAATATTTTCAGACTCCAGATCAGTGCCGCTGTGGATACAGATCCCGTGGATATGGGGGTCCTACTGTCTATCCAAGCCAGTTATTACATGCAAGGACTTACTTGCTGAATTGCTGCGGGTCCTCAGGCATTTGGCTTTCGTCTGCAGGACATTTTGTGCCTCCTGTTTAGCCAGATGTTCTTTGCGAGAACAGACGGAGGATTCCTGGGAAGAAAAGATGTTCAGAATTAATTTAAGCCATATCTGCTGCCCCGGAGCTTGGAAAAAGTGACTCATTTACCTCTGGCAAACAGGGAGCCGGCGGGAACAGCGAGGAAAAAGACAAGGCCCAAGACCCCTTCCCACCAGAAACCCTTAAACGGGGAACATGTCACACGTCCGTCTTGATCAAATGGGAGGTTTCTTTCTCCCACGCCTCAGGTAAGTTAGTGAACCCCTGCTGAGTCTCTTGCTTCAGCCCAAACTTTTAACGGAGCTCTCCAAGGTACTGAAGCTAGTTGGGGGATAAGGTTCAGCATCGTGCATAGCTCTTGTAAATTTTGTACTAAAACCCAGAGCGGATCCTCTGTCGTCCAGAATCGGAGAGCCACCCGCCTCCTCTGTATCAGAGCATATATGGCTCATCATCACAGCAGGAGGGGATCTCGCCTGGGAGAGTGAAGTGAGGCCCCCTCCCCATTTAGACCAAGAGGTGTCAGTGCTTCAGAGGGAGAGAGAGGAGAGCTCCGGAAGCAATCTTGGCCAAGGGTCCCCAAAAGCTGGAGCCTGCAGGCTACAAAGACAGCTGCCTATCGATGCTCACCTTGTTAGCAATTACTAAATTTACCAAGCCTTTTGCTGATTGGATAAGTGATTCTGCCTCTTTGCTGGAGAGCTCTTTAAGGGATTGCCCATTCACTCTCAAAAGTTCATCTCCAGGGCTTAGGCGACCGTCTCTTTAAGAAACAACAACAGAAACATGCAACTGTTAAAAACAAGTTGCTAGCTTTGCAATTGGAAAGTGAGAGCACATTTGCTCTCCGGATACACTGCGACTTTGAAAAAGTTACTTTTGGGACTATAGCTCCATATTGGCTGACTGTTTCAGGAGCCATAGCCTCCCCCCCCCAACCCTCAAAATAAGGTTTCCAGGTTTCTGCCCCACTGCCAAGATTTTCTTGGAGAGATGTCTCCAAACCCTTCAGTCTTCTCTTCTCAGGAACAAACAAGCAATATTTGCATTCATGGGATTTCGAAGCAAGATCATGAGGTACCTCTGGGCAGCTCCTCCATCGATCACATGGCGCACTGTGAATTCTTTGCCAGGAGCTGAGCAATGGGGAGTCCTAGAGACTTGAATGCCCAGCCCGTCGTTCCCTGTGGCGACACAGAGTTTCCAAATGCAGCTGTCCTGGTGGAGAAGACATCAAAGCAACATGTTCTAGGTGCAAAACCTCTACTATGCTTGATCAAGATCACCCGATACAGCCTTCCAAAAGCTGTTGCCTTCCGGAGACTGCCAGCCTGCAACCTCCTTGTCCAGATGTGGGAAAGGATCCGTGTCGCTCCCTTTGCATTTTTCTAGCCCACCAGCATGCTCATCATCATCACATCCAGGTCTCAAATCCAGCGGCAAGGCTTCCCCCACCTCCCTGCATGGGATCCTGGGTGTGTATTTCACGAACCCCTTTCCTGAAGTTATGCACAGGAATGTATTTTTATGTATTCCCTCCCAAATGGCCTTTTTCAATATGTTTTTAGTTCCATTTGCTTGCATATAACCCAGAGAGAGAGAGAGACCTAAAATGTAACGGATTCCTCCTAACCACAGGGGGGAAAAGAGACACCTACATTTCAGAACACACATTTGATAAAGTTATAATCCTGTCCTGAGCATCTTTACAGCACCGGGCGATTTCATTCTTTCTGTAAAGATGCATGAATAAATTATGGGCAGTGGGGCTAATGGAGAAACTGACTGATTGGGTCAGATGATACAGAGGAGAAATTAAACAAGATAACTTTGTGAAGATATGGCACCTCCTGTTGACTCTGATATTGTATTAAAAAACTGAGTAAACTAAGTGGACAATGGGTTGGACGGCTGGTTAGTTTTAAAAAGAATATATATTTTTAAATGATAAAGTTATACTAATAATCACAATCTTAGAACTTCAGAGCTGGAAGGGGTTCTATGGGTCATGGAGCCCAGTCCCTGTCAAGGAGGCCCAGCGGGGAATCGAACTCCCAACCTCTGGTTCCTCAGACAGATGCCTAAACCACAGAGCTATCCATCAGTTTTAAGTTGTGAGAAAACCTCATTTAATTCAGTTTTCTTGTTCCTCCTTACCCCCTCCCAACTTTGGGTTTTGCTGACTTCTGGTGTCACAAAGCCCCAACATCTGGAAAGCCACATGTTCCCCAGCCTTGGAAATTTATTATTATCACTTTATCAAATATTTTTCTTCCAGTGTCTTCTTCCGAGGGCACACAGTTCAAATGGTGCGTTGCTTCAGAGGGATGGTTCAAGACCCCCTATGTCATGTACAGCACTGTAGGGATCTAACGAAATTGCAGGGGTTCTCCATCCATTCGCCACGTGAAGGAGAACTGACTGTGCCCACGGACGCAGAAAGCCCTGGATGGATCAGCCACACAGTAGGGTGTAATACCCTTGGCACGCTACTTCTGTTCTCGCCAGACGAACCTTTGCTTGGGTTTCGTGCCTGGGAATCTCGAGTTGCGATTCGCAGACACGAAACTGGCATTCCAATGCAAGAGGCAGAATCTTGCCTGCCTCTGGGGAAGGTCCAGAGAGCCACCAAACAACCTTCTTACCTTGACGAAGAACTTCCTCTTCATATTCTTGCAGCTATCGCTGGCGGCCGCCCTCAGCTGCATCATGCCGCTGAGCATAAGTGGATCAGGCGGGCCGTCTTCGCCGGACGAGGCACACGCTAATTGAAGGCGAGGGCAGAGGCCCGTTTCCTCCTGGCCCCAGTCGGCCGGGCCCTCAAAAGGGTTGGGGTACCTCTCATCCGGACTCGACCCGTCGTCACTGTTCTTGCCGTTACAGAGGATGAGGGAGCGCGAGATGGAGCGCAGGGTTTTGGTCCTCCGATGCTTGGCACTGTTCTGCCGCTCCATCGTTCCCGAGCTGGTAACCTGCTGGGCCCCATCAAATGGACATCGTTGTCACCATAACTTTCTTCTCAGGATCATGGCGAAAAGTCTAGCTGGGAAAGAAGTACCAGAGCTGGTGAGGGAGAGAGGATTCATTTGTAAACGTCCAGGTTCCGTCTCTTCTTCCTCACCCACCCGAAAGCGACACGCAGCCGAAAATGTGCGATACAAGACCGAGGCTTTTAATTCACAAAGAGCAATGGGATGTCTCATGACATGCTAATTTTGTTTGGATTTTTTTTTTCTCCTTTCCGGAGAAGGGCCAGCCCTAATTCTCCATCACCTCTTGATTTTATGTGCTGCCTCGAAGCGCAACGGAAGAACAGAAAATAATGCGTGCTTTTTAAAATAGCGTTTGTGTCCAGGTTTTGCAATCCTATTACACTTTTTCTTCCTAATGGGCTTGTCCCCTCCGGGATTTCTGTAATGAAATTAAAATAAGCATGCAAAGAGGGGAGGGCTCAAGTCCTCCTCCCCCCCCCCCCCACTCCCTAGGCATGAAAAGCCATGGTCTGGAAGGTCATCACATGGAAGATGGAGCGAGCGGGTTATCTGCAGCTCCACAGGGCATGACCAAAACTTAAACCACAAACAAGGAGGCTCTAACTTCAAATTAAGGGGGCTATCCTGTGAGTAAGATTCTCTGGAAATGACAATAACACTGGGAAAGGTTGCAGACACAGCAGGAAAAGAGGAAGACCACATATGAGATGGGTCGACTCCCTAAAGGAAGCCACAGGGTTGAGTTTGCAAGAGCTGAGCAGCAGGACCTGTTGGAGAATGCTCATTCATAGGGTCGTCATAACGTGATGGCACATAACAACAACACAACAACAGCTATTGACAGAGGATTAACTCAGAACACGGTGGACTCTTCTTCACTGGAGCTTGTTAAACAAGGTTGGGTGGCCATCTGTCAGTGAGAGTGTGTTGAATTTTCCTACCTTTGCAGGGGACAAGAATGGCCCTTTGGGTTCCTTATGATGCAGCGATTCTAAGAGGGTCTCCATGTTTGGGAACCGTGAGAAACCTGGCTGAAGGGTTACCAGCTGAAAGGAGGGTGAGGGCAAGCTGTGAACCTACAGCCTGTGGTTCTCCATGTCAGGACAGTGACAGTGGGCTTCCCTGGCATGTGTTTATTTGAACAACAGAGCAGAATGCCAGAGGAAGACTAATATCACCACGATGAGTATCATACAAGGTGCTGGAGAGTACAGGACAGAGGGCGAAACCACACATACAGATAGATCCCTGTTCTCCTTCATCTCTTGGAGAAGAAGGCATCTCCCCCTGAAGTCACCTATAGCAGCTTTTTTTTGCAGGGGGAGAGAAAATTGCAGAAAAGGGGGAAAAGTTCCGTGCTGCAATTAACTGCAGAAATCCAGAACTGGCTGGGACTGCAGAGAGAACTTGAAAAAAATGGGTCAAAATCCTATTAGTTACGCCCATTGGTGTAACATCATAGTTGGCATAAATCTCAGAGGCAAATGGCTGCAGGTTAAGAAATAAGTGTCAGGGTTTGTCCTTTGACACTGAGTGGTGTGTTGCTCTATCAAGTGACCCAAGACATCTGTGGGTCAGAACACACACTTTTCCTTACCTCTGTATCTTGCACTCTAGGGTGCTTTGTTTCGTGATTGGTCATTGAGCTGTATAAATGGACTTCATTTTCAGGTGGATTGTCTGAGAAAATCACACCAAAGGGAAAAAGGGAGTAACAGCAGAAAACACAAACTCCTTTCAGTGTCTCTTTTGAACATCATAGGCAATAGGCAAAATCTTTTATGGCTAGTAATTTGAGGTCACAGCAGGTGTCCCCACCCCATCCCCCAAAGTAGCCTTATTTCCCATGTGGTGCAAGTAGTTCTGTCTCAACATATGGCTTTAAGCATAAAACTATAGCCATACTCTTTGTGTAAAGGATGGCATTTTATTATAAGTTAATTACACACACACACCATATGCATCTCATTCTTGTGGAATCTAATTATGCAAAATGAATAAACATTTTAAACCCAAGATCCACCCCAAAAAGCATGCAGTTAACAACTTCTCTTTTCAGCTTGCCCTCCCCATCTCTTCTTCAATATAATTCTCTTTTCTTTGTTCTGCCTAACGGTAGGACCGGCCCTGGGTGATGCCATTTTTTTGTGTGTGTGTGTGGCTTTATGGGGTTGGGACAGAACCGCTACATGCGCACCACTCTTCAGTTGTTAAAAGGGTGCGACAGAGTAGACCTTGGTCTAGATGGGCGGGATAGAAATCCAATAAATAAATAAATAAAAATAAATAAACAGAGAAACCACACCAGTGGAACACCGTCGAGCTTCTAAAAAAATTGACCTCGTGTCTTTAAGTGGTTGTTCAGCCAAAGACTCTGTGGTTTGTTTGTGAGCCTAATTGAGAATCTGCTTATCCATAAGTGAAAATAATAATGCTGTCCATGGGATCAGACAAAAGTCAGTCATAAATCAAAGTGACGAGGACATCCACGGAAGGAGCAATTACACCAGAAACTAAAACCTTGTTGAAACTGATCCAGCGACTTCTTAAAGTTTGAGCTGCCCTCTTTTGGTTGGAAGGGAGGGAAGGAGGGAGGGAGGGAAGGGGAGGGGAGGGGAAGGAAGGAAATGGAAGGGAAGGAAGGAAGGAAGGAAGGAAGGAAGGAAGGAAGGAAGGAAGGAAGGAAGGAAGGAAGGAAGGAAGGGAAGGGAAGGGAAGGGAAGGGAAGGGAAGGGAAGTGGAAGGAAGGAAGGAAGGAAGGAAGGAAGGAAGGAAGGAAGGAAGGAAGGGAAGGGAAGGGAAGGGAAGGAAGGAAGGGAAGGGAAGGGAAGGGAAGGAAGGAAAGGGAAGGGAGGAAGGAAGGGAGGAAGGAAGGAAGGAAGGAAGGAAGGAAATGGAAGGGAAGGGAAGTGGAAGGAAGGAAGGAAGGAAGGAAGGAAGGAAGGAAGGAAGGAAGGAAGGAAGGAAGGAAGGAAGGAAGGAAGGGAAGGGAAGGGAAGGGAAGGGAAGGGAAGGGAAGGGAAGGGAAGGAAGGAAAGGGAAGGGAGGAAGGAAGGAAGGAAGGAAGGAAGGAAGGAAGGAAGGAAGGAAGGAAGGAAGGAAGGAAGGAAGGAAGGAAGGAAGGAAGGAAGGAGGAAGGAAGGAAGGAAGGAAGGAAGGAAGGAAGGAAATGGAAGGGAAGGGAAGTGGAAGGAAGGAAGGAAGGAAGGAAGGAAGGAAGGAAGGAAGGAAGGAAGGAAGGAAGGAAGGAAGGAAGGAAGGAAGGAAGGAAGGAAGGATGGTTCAATTGACTTTGAACATGCACAAAATCCCACTGACTCAGCCCAAAGACATTACTAAACGTGTTGTGCAACTTCTGGCTCTGTAGTCAGATACTTAACCACGGAACGTTCCAGCCACCTTAAATACATTATTAGCAAAGCAAATTATTTTGAAGGCGTTGCCCATGCAACTGGTCAAATGCAGTCCTTAGTCAATACAGTCGATTACGCAGTAATGATGCACACCCAGCTTGCCACATTTTGTCCTGGATGCCTGGCACTCCCGCTAAGAACTTGTTTCTGTAATCCAAACCAAATGTTAACTGATCTTGCGGGGTGCGTGTGTTCTCCCTTCTCCTCCTCTGTCTTATCCTGAAAGACCCTAACCTGTTCTGTCCTTCGGGTAAACAACACGCAGGACATGAAGCAGGGTCCACTGGATTTATATTTCCATGGTGGAAGGCTTGGTGTCCGAATGCGCAGCATGTTCGGTGCAATTTGGAGATTGAGGTGCAAAGTGTTGATCTCACGGAAGCAGCGAAAAATGCTAGGTCTTGTCATCGCCACCACAAACCCGAGGGTTTTATGTCCATTGGCCGAAATGAGGCAACTCAACCTCTTGCACCCAACTCTTGATGAGAAGGCTGAGAGGTTCAGGGCTCCCCTTTCTCAAGTTTTTCCCAGAAATTACACCGAAATGCACATTATGCCACCCCATGGGTAGATGTTTCCCTTTCTCTTAATCTCATCTAGGAGAACTAAGAGTGTCTGCCGTGGGGTGAGAGGCAGCATAGATGGCCGTTCTTTTTTTTAAGAAAGGAAATATTGAAAAGGACTTACAACAAAGAAGCAGAAAAACCCAGGCTCCTTCGGAAGGCTGTTTGTCCTCTCAGGCCTGGCAGAGAGACTCAAGTGCAATAATTGGAAACACACACTCGCCGACTGTCACATGACTTGGTTTCAGTAATTCGGCACAGGACTGCAGGACACTCCTATTGTTTCCTAATTGCAAAAAAAGGGGGGCAGTGGAAAATAAAACTGACAAACAAACTTGGCGAAACTATTTGCAGGGGATCCGGCGTCTTGGCAGAGGCCGTTCCTCCTAAGTTGACACCTTGACTTTGCTTTGTGTCTCTCGGGGTACTAACACTCACCCTTGGGAGCTCCAGATGTTTCTGGACTACCGCTCCCAGAAGTCCCAGCCAGCGGGGTCAATGGCGAGGGATTCTGGGAGCTGAAGTTCAAAACGTGGGGAATGGCAAAGGGTGAGAAGCATGGCCTTAGAGCACACGGATTGGCGATCTCACAGGGGGGAGGCAGGCCAAAACGGATGCTCCTACACCCAGAATATGGAAGGCTAAATCTGAGCTTTACCGGCCATGTTCCTCTTGATCTCATTACACCAGCCAAGTGCAACTTCTTAAATCACAGCAAAAACTGCTGCTAGTTAAGGAGTCACTCTTTGTTTTCCCCCATCACCTGTCAAGGCATGGAACCAGTGCATGATGAGGAATACAAGCAGCGACTCCTTAACGAGCAGCAATTTGTTGCTGGACTTACACTCCTGGACTTATTCCAGTGTACACAAGGGATGGGATTTGTCATAATAGTAGTAATCTTAGAACTGCAGAACTGGAAGGAACCCTACGGATCATCGACTCCAGCCCCTGTCAGGGAGGCACCGTGGAACCGAGCTCCACAGCCATATACCTAAACCACTGAGCTATCCAGCAGTTCATTAGACCATCGTTAATTGTGGTGTACAGTGTTTAGGAAATTATGGATGTGTGGATCCTCCTTTCAACAAGTCAAGTTAGTGTGTGTGCCAGTCTTGCCCAGTGTGGCACCATGCAGATATATGGATGGTGCCACATATCTGAATCATCCCCAACCTGGCCTGTCTCAGAGACTGAAAAGCCATCTGTGGCCATATAGATCAAGCTCATTCAGACAGGCCATCAAAGATCCTGAACTATAATTCCTCAGGATTGTCCCCTTCCAGAGTTATGGGAGACCAAAAATACAGGGCAAATAAAGGCTTCTTCTTCTCCTTCTTCCTCTTCTTCTAGAAGCTGCAGTTCTCGTTCTCCTTTACCTTCTTCTAGAAGCTGCAGTTCTCGTTCTCATTCTCCTTTACCTTCTTCTAGAAGCTGTAGTTCTCCTTCTCCTTCATCATCTTCCTTCTCCTTCTTCCTTCTCCTACTCTTTTTTTTAGACAGCATGCTTGTTGATCTACTGTCTGTTGATTGCACAGAAAAAGAATTTATGGAACAGAAACTGTTTATTGTAGACTGAGCAGCTGTTGCTACCAGGAGAGTTTGCCTGATTGTGTTTATGCCTTCCAGCCTCCCCCAGAGCAGATTTTTTGGCAGCCCATTACGGCCTAGAATTTGTGGGTAGTTAAAATGTGTTGGCCTTTAAAAAAAGAAAAGCCATGGATTGTGTGATGCATAAGAGATATGAATGCAAGATGAGGACAAAATGCAGTCGTGACTACAGAAGGAGAGACTTCTGTGGAACCATTACTGTTCGGTGAGATATGTGGGCCAACAGAGGAATGTGAGGCAGTAACAATGCTTTTAAGGAACTTTCCTCTGGAGAGGGCGAGTTCTCTGTAGGTGGATGCAAGGGGAGGAGGAGGAGGAAAGAATGTATTTATGAAATACTTTGTTGTCCAAGCTCTGGGTCCATTTGCAAAGGGAAGAAAACCACCATGTGGGAAGATAATAGAATCACAGAATCATGAAGTTGGAAGGAGTCTATAAGGCCATCGAGTCCGACCTTCTGCCCAGTGCAGGAATACAAATCAAATGATATCTGCCAGGAGGTTATCAAAATTTCTCTTGAATGCCTCCAGTGTTGGAGTGCTCACCACCACCTGTCGAGGTCATGGGTTCCACTGTCGTACTGCTCTAACAGTTAGGAAGTTTGTCCGGATATTCAACCAAAATCTGGCTTCCTGCAACTTGAGCCCATTATTACATACCCTGCACTTTAGGATGATTGAGAGCAGATCCTGACCCTCTTCTGTATGATAGCCTTTCAGATATTTGAAAAGAGCAATCATATGTCCCCTCAGCTGGTCCCAGAATTACCAGGTCATTAGCATCCCTTTCTCTGAGACTGATCTCAAATTCTGAGAGCAGGAGTCAGGGGGCTTTACGTATAGGATGCAGGACATATGGGGAATTGCCAGACTCTGTGCTGCTACCGGGAGTTGTAGAAGGCTTGCCAGCAGCCCCCAGAGAGTTTTTCCCTTCCAAGGCCCTGTATTTCCAGTGCCAGGGTTTGTGCTGAAGAAGGCTCACAAGTCAAGGTGCTGGTGCTCCATCACCTGCCTTGTTTCAAGTGGCATGGTAGTTCCAAGGCCATGGATGCAGCAGCCTTGCACACACACACCCCAAACACCTTGCTCCTGACTTTTTTTGGTCTGCTAGCACTATATAAGCCACACACACTTACAGACACCTACCTTCACAGTAAGCCAGAGAGATTCAACACCATCTGGGCATGGTGGGAGGAAATGAGTCCCCAGATTTTAAAGCCAATTTATGCACATAAATCAATCTTTCTCCTACTCCAGCCCTGCCCTCCCTCAGATTTGTCTCCCCACCTGAAAACCTGGAGAAGGAGAGCAAGCAGGTGCTGTAAATGTTAGCTGGCACCCTGAAACTCAATCACGTGTCTTTTTTTAGCTCACAAAGGATAGCAATGTGGCTTTCTGTGTGTTTTAAGGTAACATGCGAATGGACCCAGATAGGGTTGGAATCCAGTTATCCATGGCAACACTCTCCCATTGATTTTAATGCACAACTAACTTAAGCTGACTTTGATTCAGAGGCCCAAAATTCTATTTCATAAATGATGCTTGTGGAATCATCATCAGGGAATTTTTGGGGGCATTTAAAGAGTTCTTCCTTCTGTTCTGGGGCTCCCAAGGCTTGCATGCCATGGGACTGGTTGCCCATGCATCGGACAAACTTTGCGGCAGAAGGAGGAACTCTTTAAAGCCCAACCATCTCCCCCTTATCAGCAATGTCTTTCATAGATGTGGCTTCCACAACAGGAGATTGGCCATAGCATTAAAATACCAAACCATAGCTCTGGTTTATGGAACCAGGCCAAAATGCTTAGAGGAAAGGCAGTACAGTGGAATGGCTAGAATGTTGGATTGGGGACTTCAGAGGTTCAGTTCTCCAACGAGCCATGAAAACTCATGGATGACCTTGGGGCTAACCATTTTTGCTCAGCCTGATCTCATGAGACTTCTGAAAAAGAAAGGGGAACCATGTCCATCATTTAAAGGTCAGAGGCAGAAAGGCGGGATATCGAAGTAGCAAATAAATAAAGATAATTAGGGATCACAAAAGGCCTGTTTTACTTTCTCCCATATTCAGAGTTTTAGGGCTTCAAGCTCCATTCCACAAAACAAGGAAAATTTACAAATTTCAGTGACTATTAGAAAAGTGAAATTATTTCCAAATTTTCATTGACCAATGGCAGAGGTAAAATCGTTCCCGGCATGGAAAGGATTATATTGATAGTGCCATGTATGTGTTAAAGATGGGGGAGTCTCCAAGAAATAGAGGGGACCACCTTACCTCGACACAACCCCTGCGGTTGAACAATCAGAAATTCAGAGCCAGAGTAGTAAAGTCCACACCCCAGACATCCAAGGCATGGCCTTTGAGAACTAAATATGTTCATTTTTTTATTTCCCACAATCCTTCTGTTTTTGTTTTTAAAAGCTCACGTTCTTCCTGTCATGACTAGGAAGAAATTTGCGAATTTTCATAAATTCGTATTTTTTTAAAAAACGAACTCCAACAAAATTCACATCCATCTTGACACTCTGACACGAGGAAGGACGACTGGGCAGTTTTCCAAAACACCCCTCATTTTGAAAGGCTAGGCAGCCATGCAAAGCCGTGGTAAAAGTGGCAAGAATGGAACCATGCTCCTTTGGGGTTTTCCAATTTTCCCCTCCAAATTTTTAATATTGCCAGTGGTGGGTGGAGAGGAGGGGGTTCTTCTCCTGCTCAGCCCGAGAACGTTGTCGCCCCTCTTCTCCCCTGAAAATGTCTGGGGCCGTGTCAGAAGAATTGATGCCATAGTTGGGAGCTCTTGTTATTTCAGCTGGAAGGCTTTAGCAGGAAGTATTCTTGAAGTTTCTGTCGTAGATACCCAGTGCCCGTCTGAGGCAAAGCTCCTTAACTCAGATGTTCCTCCTTTGGGTCTCTGATAAATTTGGAACCCTCATTTGTATGTGTGTGTGTGTTTCATCTTCATTTCCCTCACCCCTCCCCAAACTTCTGACAATCTTACTGCACATAAGTTGTCAACTGAATCTCGTTTTTATGCGAGGTTTTAGCTGCCAAAGATGATCACCATTAAGCTGTCTCAGGCAGGCAGTTGGCTTCTTATCCTGGTAACCTGCATCGTTTCAAATCCTCTTATATCCTTCCCGTGAAATCTCTTAGCTTTTAGAGTCAGCCTCGCTGATTATTACGCATAAAGTCCTGAAGGAGCCCAGTAGCTTCCGATGAGGACGTCTTAGGCTCCAAAATCCCACCTGGGACAGACGTTCAAACTTCGCTTTCAGCAGTTGAGTTGCACAGGCCCAAGCTTCTTCTGTGAGGCCAGCCCTGCCATCAGACAGCCTGGCACGGTTATCTCCAGTGGCGGATGCTGGGTGATGTGGAACGGGTGGTCCGAACCCCTTGGCCATGCATCCTACTGGAAGAGAGAGCCATGTCTTCGGAGCAAGCTACCCTACCCCCCAACCCCAAAGCTTTCCGGCGGCCCTAAGATCAACTGTAGGAGGGACTGCCCCATCCACAGTGCTGAAATCAACTTCCATGGTGTCTCTCCAGTGGACTCTTAAAGCTGCTGAAGTGTTAGGTGGCGTCTTGGCCTTCCCCTCTTCCACAAAATGGTTTGAGGACACCTTGGTCCTTCGACAAGGAAAACAGAAGCGTAGTTTTGAAAATACAGCTCCCCCTTCAAATCCTTTAAACTGGCCAGTGGAGCAAGGCTAGTGGGGAGATTGTAACAGGGCTCTATTTTGAAGCCCTGCCACAGAATGAACAGTTCCAGTTTAAAGAAAAACATATGAAATTCGGAGAGTGGTGGCTTAGAGTGGTGGCTTAGAAAATGCCCACCAGGGGTTATTTCTGGGAAAGCCGATGGAGGAGGCACACCGCTTCTATGGCCGCAGTTCAAAACACGGTGGCCAGAATCCAAGGGGTGATTTGTGCCAGTGTAAATGGAATAGCATAAATCACAACCATTCAGAGCTGCTACTTAAGGGGTCCCTGCTTGCATTCCTCGCTGGGCTCCAGCCACCCGACCTGGCGCGCAAGGCCGAATTCAAACAGCGATTCGTTCAGTTGATGCCATTCGCCGCTCATTACACTTACACCCCTATAAACAGCCAACAAGATTCTGACTCATGTGTTCAATTTCATTGGAATTATAATACTGATTTCTAAATAAGTGCCGCGAAACCCACGCATAATTATCCAGCGAGGCTCCAAACATTACTGGCTGTCACTGGACCGGGACCGCTCTCCACCTTGTCTGTGTTAGTATCTCCCCCCACCCCCCTCTTTCTAGTGTTATTATTTATTTGAACAACTCTGCAAATTCAGCCTTGCCCACATCAGGCTGGAGCAGAAGCTAAGCTGGCATGCCGAAGCCAAAGTCCCGTCTCAAGTACGTACGCCTTTAATTCCTCTCTGTTTTTGCTTGCTTCTGCCAAATGCATGTTTAAAGTCTTGCATATGCCCAAGTAAACTGTCTTGCCTGCATCAAATCCCTTCATTTTTGACAGCCAAAGAGAGTATTAAAGGAATTTTTTTTAAAAAAAACACTCCCTGCTAAACATATTCATCAACATATTCAAGCCTTGCAAGAGGCAGTGGGTGCTTCGCTCCAGTAACTGGGCTGGAAATCACAGCCGTGAGAACATCACACAGAAGATTTCATGCATATATTCATATATTCTGTAGAATCACTTACCATCCTCAAGAAGCCCAAGCTATCTTTACGTTTCAGCTTCGGGATTCGATGAGAGTGAAAAAGTGCAGCGGAGTCATCTTCCCATGGGCTGAAAGTTGTTGTTTTTAACACGAAGAGGGAGCATTAAAACTCAGTAAATCCAAAGTTTTGGAAGACTTCAGAGTCAGCTCAGAGAGCCACTTCTCGGGATTCATTTCCCTGCTTCTTTTATAGCTAACAGTCTTCCTTGTTCCTTGAGCGGGATGGTTCAGCTCAGCATCCTCTCTGCCACCCGCTTGGCTGGGGAGTGCTGGGTAAAGGAAGCGTGATTTCACCAAATCCCTACCACCAAGTTTACCATTAATCTGTTTCCTGTACCACAAAATCCACTTGAAAAAAATCTGACTCTGGCCGCCCGGCTTCGACTGACTCACTTCTACAACTGGCGGGGAAGAAAAGAAAAAGAAAAACACACGCAGAGAGAGCGGCCCAGCTAGGCGAAGCCTTTTCTTTGCGCACACATGGAAAAAGTGTTCAACTGTTTAGCGAATGGTGCAGCATCCGTACCCGTCTTCTCATTGGTTCGGGGACGGCTCCCATGTTTATGTAATGGCGTGGTTCACTTCCAGCCCAACACCTAAAACTCTTCCCCCAAAGTCAAAATGAAATGATTCATTTAGTACCCTTCCCTCCCACCCACCCCCAAGGAGGGGGAAAGTAGAGGGAGAGGAGGAGAGGGAAATTCAACACACTGTGTTGGTTTAAAGCTTTAGCAAAAAAACGCCTTTTAAAGACAGTTGCGTTAAGAACAACAGGGAGATTGTTCTTTTGTGAACGAAATTTGTAAACTGGGCGAATGACAGGATGCGGCCCAAAGGAGGCCAAGGAAAGAGACATGCCGTTTGGAAGCAGTTGCAAAAAATGAGTCGCTTGGGATTAATTGCATTTTGCAAGAATCGAGGGACTCCTGACGAACATGACAAGCCACAACAACTTTCGCTGAGTCATTGTAACTCTTTTAAGTTCCTTTTACAGTTGTGGGAACAATGTTACTCCTTTAGACCATGGGCACAAGTCAGTGAGCGACAGCATTCCGGGTTTTTTAAAAAGGAACTGAAAAGGAACTGGTTTCGTTACTTTTGAATCCTGAAGGAAAGTAAAGGGTTAGTTATCAAGCACCACAACGACAAGGGTAACTCTTTTTTTTTTGATCCTTGGAGTAGTAACTGTGTAACTACTTGCTTTCCGAGGGGAAAATAATAAACTTCCCAGTCTTTGAAAAAGAGCCACTGATTAAAATTAGTGCCTCAAAATTTGATTTTTTTAGGACTACAATTCCCAGACGTCCTCAGTTACCATGGCAGGCTGGGGGATTCTGGGTGATGTAATCCCGAAAGGGAATATTTGCGAACTCTGGATAAAATATCCTATCTTTGAGAGACTAGCAGCAGTAAAACGACAGTGGTTGAGGAGCGTGCAAATATATATATTTCCCAGTCTTTGAAAAAGAGCCACTGATTAAAATCAGTGCCTCAAAATTTGATTTTTTTAGGACTACAATTCCCAGATGTCCTCAGTTACCATGGCAGGCTGGGGGATTCTGGGTGATGTAATCCCGAAAGGGAATATTTGCGAGCTCTGGATAAAATATCCTATCTTTGAGAGACTAGCAGCAGTAAAACGACAGTGGTTGAGGAGCGTGCAAATATATATATATATATATGCCATCATCTTTGCTGCCTTAGTCATTTATTCAGCTGTTTTGAATCATGCGCCTTTCAGTGTCTCCTGTTTTACCAAGGGCTCCTACCTTTTGAGCATTTCCAGATGGAGGCTTTTCAGAGCGACAAAACCCTCTGCCCCCCCCTCCACCATCCATGTTCTTCTGCCGTTCCCCCACAAAATCTCCAACGACTATGACTGGTTCTGTTCCCACAGCACATTGGATGCAGGGGGCTGCTTTTTGCAATGCTTCCGAGGGACAAGATCCGGCTTGATCCCATTTCACAGACATACCACCGAGGCTTCAGTTTTGGGGCTTGGGCTTGACCTACAGACCTGCCTACAGTTAAAAACCAAAAAAGACCACGTGCAGAACCAAAGTGCAAATATTCAAAGGCTTAGAAATGTATCTCAGGGTTTCTACGTCTCATAGGACTTATTTTTTTGTCCTGAACTAAAACCATCGGCTTACTTCATTCTTTGGATTGTAAATGGTTTTATTGTGTTTATAGAATTATACGGAAACTAAGCTTTGATCTGTCTGGATAGACCTCTGATCTTCCTTGTGTACCGACAGTATTTTGGTTTATATTTTGGTTTGATGTCCTTTTGGAAACTAAACGGTTGGAAATAGGGATGATCCATGTGTTTATGTTGGATGTTTTTGGGGCTAAGACACAATAACGGTGCTGACTGACTGGCTGATTTACTGGTCTTTAAATCAACAGACCATTGGCCAGAGTACAAATTAACTGTCTTGAGACTACGCCACGGCTGTCTTTCTGTGTAAGTCACTGTTCTGTGCTTGACTCCCAGCTGGAAAGAGACACAAGCCGTGACTCACGCAGAAGCATAACAAAGATGGGTGATCTTCCTTCACCCTTGTATTTGAAATGATGGGGTGCAGAGATGGGATGCAGAGATGGGGCAGAATAATGACCCAACAGGACGGAAGGAAAGGACGGATCAGAGAATCATGCAGAGATGCAACGGGCAAACCCATCTGCATGATGCTCGATGTCTTGACCATTTTCAAGGCTAGGAGCACCAGTGCCAGAGCAATGAAACCCACTGGCGCTCCCTTCAAACTCTTGCTCCTTCTGGCCGCCATTTTGTGGCCATTTCTCCTCCGAGTTTCCCTCAGACCAAGGTTTTGTTGCGATTCATCCTGCTTCTAGGACATTTTTGGAAGGTGGCCATTGGTGTGCACTTGTCATTTTTTGCATCCGTGCCCTCAGTTTTTACCTCAGTGCTCAAATGTTGAAACACTCTTGCCCGCAATCCATCTTAAGGTTTTTCAGGTGAAAACACTTGGCCTTGTGGACAACCAGGTAATTAAAGGTCGGACCCAGATCACAAAAGCCAATGTGCTAAAGCATTATGGGATTCCTGAGGCAGACTTTGAATGCAGGAACCTCCAAACTGACAGGGACTCTCTGGCCACCATTTTGTTGGTCAGGAACAAGGTTGTATCTCCACTGAATGTCTCTCTGAGGGAATGGCAGTGGGCACAAAATGGAGGGCAGAAGCAACAAGATTAGAGTGGGGGGCACGGGCAGTGAATTTCACAGTGCTGGAATTTGCCTTGGAAGACTGAGATGTTTTTTAAAAAGAAGAATTTAAAGCCCTAAAATCTCTCATTTGCTAAATATATTGATCTGGAATTAAAACCAGAGCAGTGGTTTCCAACCTGGGGTCCCCAGATGTTCTTGGACTGCAACTCCCAGAAATCCTGGCCAGCACAGCTAGGCGTGAAGACTTCTGGGAATTGCGGTCCAATAACATCTGGGGACCCAAGGTTGGGAACCACTGCTCATAATGATATAGGACAAAAATGTTCTCTCTGAGAGGCACCTTCAATGGTCCATCCATCCATCCATCCATCCATCCATCCATCCATCCATCCATCCATCCATCCATCCATCCATCTATCTATCTATCTATCTATCTATCTATCTATCTATCTATCTATCTATCTATCTATCTATCTATCTATCTATCTATCTACCTACCTACCTACCTACCTACCTACCTACCTACCTACCTACCTACCTACCTACCTATCTATCTACCTACCTATCTATCTATCTATCTATCGGTAGCTCTATCATATTCCAGCTGAGGTGAGGTAACACACACACACACACATGTAGCTGCGCGCAAACACACACACAGACAGACACACACAAACACACACACAATTTCCTTTCTGTGCCACCTCCTCATATGTATTTCATAATGACTGTGTTATATTTCTTTCTCCCATACAAAGGCTAAACTGGCAATATATTGGATATGCTCCCAATATAAAAAGAAACCCCGACTTTTCCAGGCTCTAGACGTTATTTTTATTTTGTTTCTGACGCCGTCACAGCCCAGGCCGACATCCCAACGCAGCCCCTGCAAACACAGGTTGCAAAGAAGAAATTTCTGTGGCCGAATTGTTTCGCTCAGGAAACAGTTAAATCTCTCCACCGGTTATAACTCTTTCACTTATTTTTTAATTTATTTTTTTTTAAAGAAAACACTAAGCACACTTTGTCCATTCTATAAAACTGCATCGAAAGGTTCATTTTTTCCTCTCCTGCTTCCCTCGCTCGGCAAAAGCAAGCGAAACCTTGTGACACCCTCCAGATTCTTCAGGGTTGGGTTATAAGAAGTACGTCTTTCTCTAGCAAAAAAACACAACAACTCGGCTTTTCCAACCACACCCTCTTTGGGACTCGGGCTGTGCAAATGGATTTCCCATCCTCTCCTTTTAGGCTCAGACTAAACAACTGGAGGATGGCAAAACGGAGAGCTATTTATAGCCCAGACGGGATCTATTGCAGTAACTCAGGAGAGGGATGGCTACCGACCAAGGCAAGGGGGCTTAACTCCACATCCCCACCTGGAATGCCCGGTGGCTCATCGGAGGAGCTGCACTTCTCCCGTAGACGGACAGCTGGGGTTCCAGATTTGCAAAATTGAATAGAGAGCTAGAACCCAGCAGAGGCAAAGAAGGAGCGCTCCAGATGCTGTCAGATACCTCTGTCCCTGCTGGAGAAGGTGGACTCTTATTATAACCGAACCCTGAAGAATCTGGAGGACGGCTCAAGGTTCACTTGTTACGTCGAGCAAAGGAAACAGAAAAGGACCAAATAAACCCAAACTAAGTTGTATGGGATGGGCAAAGTATGGTTAGAGTGTTCTTTAAAAAAAAGAAAAGTAAAAGAGCTACAGTTCCCATCAGTCCCAGCTAGCATAGCCACAGCAGGGGAGGATAGGACCTGTAGTCGATCAGGATGGGGAAGGTCCCTTGATTCCTTTCCCTCTTCCATGGGCGGCTGCTGGGTGATCAGTCTGTGGCCTTGCCCGTGAGAAATGCATTATTTAAGCTGGGGGGGGGGGCAAAGGGAACCCTTCCAGATCTTTCCAGAACAGCTCCCTTCCTGGCATGGCTATGAGTGAGAAATGTTAGGAGTCCCAACTCATCAAGGCAGTAAGAACTGCTAGATATCCCAGCGGTTTTAGGCCTCTGGCTGTGGAGTCAGAGGTTGGGAGTTCGATTCCCTGCTGGGCCTCCTTGACCAAGGCTGGACTTGATGATCCCCGGGGTCCCCTTCCAGCTCTGCCGGTCTAAGATGAGTGTTATTTATTATTATTTGTTCAACCCTCTCTTAAGGGATGGTCACCCCTCTGCTGTGGACAGAAGGCCCTAGAGAATGCAGATTATTCCCATAGTAAAGAACGCATTCTGCTGATTTCCATGCTCCACTCAAGTCAATGGCAGTAAGAATTATAGCAGCCCTTTAACCATAACAAGTAATGTTGTCACTATTATTATTAGAACAAGGAGAACCACGAATATAGAAGAATTCTAGGCATTCCACGTTTCCCGTGCACATCCCTGAAACCTCTACGACAGTCCTATAAGGTAGGACCACATTACTAATGTCCCAGTATTTCAGCTCTGGAGGACTGAAGTTGAACGGGGGGTTTTTCCCCCTTTTTTGTTATTCACTTGCCATTGAAAATGGTTTTCTTTCCAACTTGCAGGGAAAATAAGAATAGCCACGATGGTTGGAGATTTTGAAAACAGTGTGAAAAACATAAAAATGAATGGTTACATTTTTAAAACAACAACGGTAACCATAAGGGTAACAAAACACTTATTTTTTTTGTGGACCTTGGAGAGTAAATAACAATCGCTTTTCAGAAATATCTGTTAAAAGTAACTGCTATAATCTGAATGGAATGCCTTCTTTTGAGCTAAAAGCTTACTTTGCAGCCATTTAGCAGGGTTCTAATGCATTTTATTCACCCCTCTGCCCACCCCCGCCTACCCCAGTCTGGTTTCTAATCCAGGCCGAATGTTTTGCTTTGCTTTGCTTTTTTCTCTTTTTTCTGACCACTGCTGTGTGCTGAGCAGAAATTTCCACTGAGCAGTTATACAGTAACGCCTAAGACCTTTTTTCCCCTCTTTTCCCTCGACGGGCTAATTTAGAAATAGGACCTGTGGATGTGAACGTAACTTCTCTCTGCTGCCTAACCTGTGTTCCTTCCTGCATCATACGGGGGGCTGGCTTTTCTAGTGCCAGAAAAGTAGAAGCTGTCCTGAACCAAATGGGTATGGCATGGATTTATCTCTCTAGATGCAACACTCAAAAATGTCTTAATATTATTTCAACAATATCTTAACATCCTGGGAAACCCTGCAACCAGGTCACCCTGAACGCTCATGTATTCACTGTGGTTGGGCAACCAACTGCAATATCTCTACTCTCCTGGTTTCTAAAAGCCAGCTCACATATTAAAGCAAATGTGTATTTCTTCCTCTTTACCCATGCAAATATTTCAGTCCCAAGGAACCAGGCATGTATACAAAGCTCTACTACTTCCTACTGGATCCATTGCAATCCAAATGCAAGTAATATGTACCAAATGAGGATTTGCACAATTTTGTGTTTGAAGAAGCAGACCATCTTTCCCTCTTAAAGGTGCACTGCTTCTAGGTACGGAATCAGCGTCTCTTCTAGTGAGGCCCTTAGTATTCTTGATCCTTAAACTGGGCTTGAATTGGAGAGGGGGAATCCTGTTTTTAAAAAGATGGCTTCATAATGAGGAATGACCTCTATAAAGTAGGATTTACAGCGACCCTACTTTCATCATCACTAGCAGCCACCTGTTTATTGGGCACGCATCCTTTTTTGCCCCAAACACACACTCTCTTTTCCCCACATATCAGGGGGGAAGCTAGACATTAAAGACAATACATATTCCTTATGCCAATCTATTTTCCCTCCAGGCACAGAGTTCTCCCAGAAATTCTTGCCTAAACAGATGTGCAAATTAAGCCCATGTTTGCCTTCCAGTGACCAATCACAAAACAGAACATACTAAATGCAAAACACATAGGTGAGGAGGGGGGGGAAATAAAACCACAAATGTTACAGCAAACAGATGTATTTCACCACTTGATGGAGTATGTCTTCAAAAAATGTGCTAAGCATATCGTAAATTCCTAATATCTTTTAAATCCTGTGAGCCTCTGCCTTAGCTTCTCAATAAGGAAGAGGTATCTATCCTATTACCATTAGGCAGGGGGAAACAGCAATATCAGGCACTGGATTCCAGGGTTCGGAAGGAATTGAAAGCAGCAGCAGGAAGAGCAAACACTGGAATTCTCTGCAATACATTTTAAAACTATCTAGTAAAACAGGATAATTTCAGTGTTTCATGCTTGTTTCATATGTAAGAGATCTCGTCGGAAAATGCTGGCTGGGAATTCTAGGTATTGTCATTTTTTTTAAATTTCTGATCATCTTTTTCTTTTAACAGTGCACTGCTTCTAGGTACGGAATCAGCATCTCTTCTGGTGAGACCCTTAGTGTTCTCGATCCTTAAACTGGGCTTGGACTGGGGAGGACGTGTTTAAAAGATGTCTTCATACTGTGGCGTGCCCTCTATAAGGTAGGACTCATGGGCAGAGATCCGATGGTGCAAACCTGCCATCCTGCTCTCTGCTGTCTAGTACCATTTGCACACTTGTTCACACCTAGGAGGGGCAAATGAACAAATTCTGAAAGAACAGCTGTGGACGGATTTTTTGTTTGTTAATTGAGACGTTTTTATAACGTTCTCTATCTGAAGTGTGTGAGGAGCGCCACTGACGGCACTTTAAAAAGGAAAGAATTTAGAAACCTATAGTTTGTAAAGAGAAAACACATTTATCACAGTACATATGTTGACACTAGAAATACCATCTTTCTCCCACGAAGCAATGCCTTTTTTAAAAAAGAGCGAAACAACAGCAAACCAAGCCGAACCAGGGGGAGAGACAGACACTCACTTACCTGTGAGCTGGCAGCTCTGATCTTCAGGGACAAACCGCCTCTGTAAACCATGACCTTTCCTGAGTTTGATAGTTGCCGAGAGAGCCGAGCATCAAGAGTTGCAGCCTGCACTGTCGTGTAGGAACCGAAGCCGCCTTCTTGATTTGCCAAGGCTGGCTCCTCCTGCGCCTTCTCTCCCTTCAAGCTTAGCTGAGATCTTTTGCAGTCGAACCCCTGGGCTCCCCCATCAGCCTGTCGGGTCCGGTTGCATGTTCGGAAGAAAACGGCAGCGGTTCTTTGAGCACCCACATTGTCGAGGTTTCAGGGGAGCGTACACATCGGTGGTTTTCACAGCTACTGAAAAGAAAAGTTAGGTGTAAATCAGAAGTATGCTTTGACAGAAACAGCGTCTTTAAAAAAACCCAAAAAAGCCAACAATATGGTGTTAGTTTCTTATGGAAGTGGCTGCTATTCACCCCACTCATTCTTCATTAGCATCTTATTTATACAGTAGGCCTTTTTTTCGTGCAATACACACACACACACAGAGGACTCTGAAATGCATTGTCGCCTCCATACTACGAACAAAAAGAGCTTTCTGTCAGACTGGGGTCTTTATATAATGTGTGTTTCTTGAAACTAAACAGCTTACTGTGGTGTTGTGTAAGAAGCCTAAATGTTTGGCATAAATCAGCTTTGCTTGCTGGAGTTGTATTTTTGGGGGGAGAGAGGGGGAAAAGAGAGGTGTGTGTGTGTGTTGTGTGAAGGAGATGAATGAATGAATGAATGCTTTGTTTAGAAAAAAAAATAATTGCATGCAGGGGAAGGTTGAGCACATTTATGAACGTGCTGGAATTCTGTGCAAATGGTCAGTCCCCACCTCCTCATAAGTGTGTTTCACAGAAAGGAAGCCCCCCCCCCTTTTTTTTTTTTGCTGGTCTCTCCACCGATGTGTCTTGCAAAGT
Organism: Intellagama lesueurii; assembly: GCA_037013535.1. Lineage (NCBI taxonomy): Eukaryota > Metazoa > Chordata > Lepidosauria > Squamata > Agamidae > Intellagama > Intellagama lesueurii. Next base: position 3,193,021 of record JBAJHW010000011.1, read on the forward strand.
CTGTCTCAGCGAAAAAAATGGGGGGGGGGGAATTCATGTGTAGAAAGGTCATTTCCATTCTGAAAAACTGAAAGGCAATATTCTGAAAATGCTTTTTTTTTTTTTAAGCTCAAAAGTGGCCAAGAGGAATTATGGACAGGCTTCAGGTTTGTAGGATCTATCTTGGGTTTTCCTCAGATGGTGAAGCAAGAAACAAAAGGGTGGCTCAGGAAGGATGTGGGCTTTTGAGAATGTCAGAGGAGGTGACCCGTCCTGTAACATTGCAAAATATTCTGTGTGGGTATGGATGTGTAAGAAGGTGAGACGGACAGTGTGGATTTCCTACACTACCTTGTAAACAAATATCAACATGCACAACATAGATAAAAACACCTTTGCAGTGAGCCAGTGAGCCCTGGTCCCTGTTCAGAGTGAGAGTGAGATGAAATCTCCCAGTCTAGAAGTGGTGCTCCCTCAAATGGCAAAAGATGTCTGTTTGTCAAGACATGAAAGCCACCAGACACAGTGAAATTGAACGTTCTTCTCCTCTAGCTCTGCTCACCCTGAGGTTTTTCTCCCTGCTTAGAGCTTTGGGGAAAACAGATCAATTTCTCAAGAGGTCAGCCAGTGCCCTGTGGCCCGGCAAACTGTTAAACTTAACATTTGTTCCACCTAATATTGCTTCTCCATAGAGAATAGGAGGCCTTCTGCTCTAGAAGCTCACTCAACTGGAGTTGGCCGGATGTGGCCAACCCTGCCAAAAATTACATATGCTACATATCAGATCCTTGAGCTGGGTGGTCCGGGTCTGTTCACTTTGGCTTGTATTCCACGTGCAGCCGATGGGGTGGGGGCTTCTGGTGTAAGTCAGAAGGCAAACTCCCATTGATACATACACAAACATACGGCAGGAATTCCTCTGCCTAAATTATCTCCTTAGGAGGGATTGCTAGAAAGCAGACCCTTTTTTCAGGTTCTTGCCAGCTAACTTTGGGTTCTCGTTGGTGAATACAAAACATTTCAAAGGTTTTCGCCCTTCTGGGAGAAACGACAAGAGTCTTTGCCCGTTTTTCTGCATTTCTGGACCGCCTTCACCATATATTTTCAATGTGTTTTGTGCAAAACACAAGGGTTTTTCTTTTTCCCCACAAATCGCAAGGTTTCCCCTCAATTTCCTTTCTTGTTAAGGTGGTCGTCACTTGCAAGCCATGTCAGAGTTTGGTTCACTCAACAGGATCCTTCCAAATCACTGTCAGAATGGATAAAAAGGTAACTATTTCACAGGACTAGGGAATAAATGGCGAAAGATCTCCACCATGGGTGGGATGGGTAGAGAATGAGGCCATCGGCTCAAGAAATACAAGGAGGGTTGTCATGGAGAGGGCAAACACACCCGGAAGACATCTGCCAGATGATTCAGGCGAGCAGGTCAAGCACATGCCAAAATGTTTTCATATTTTAAGCATGGCTTTCCAAGTCTCAGCAGTCTAATGAGAGGGGAAAAAAATATCCATCTCCATTCCAGTAGCACCTTTACTTGCGCATAGTTAAGATTCTGGACAATGTAAAGACCATGGCCAGATTCCTATTCATAGTAATAATAATTGTGTGCCATCAGGTCAGTTCTGACTTATGGAGACCCTTTCCAGGATTTTCTAGGTAGAAGATACTCAGACGTGGTTTCCCATTCCCTTCTTCTGGGGGTGCTCTGGGAGTGTGCAGCTTGCCCAAGCCACCCAGGCTGGCTCTTCTCCTAGGCGACCCAAGTGGAGGAATCCACCTCCGGACCTCCTGACAAATACTGCAGCACTTTAAAGACTAATGCTGGCTGGATAGTGCAGTGGTTTAGACGTTGGGAGTCTGATTCCCCACTTGGGAGAAGAGCCAGCCTGGGTGGCCTTGGGCAAGCTGCACACTCCCAGGGCACCCCCAGAAGAAGGGAATGGGAAGCCACTTCTGAGTCTTCGTTACCTAGAAAACTCTGAAAAGGGTCACCCTAAGTCAGAATGGACTTGACGGCACATGATGATTATTGTTATTATTAAAGACAAACAGCTTCCTTTGGTCTGAAGAAGAGTATTTTGATCCACAAAAGTTCACCCAGAAATAAATATATCTGTTAGCTTTTCAAGGTGTAACCATATTTTGGGTCCTTTGCCCGCCTCTCTCTCTCTCTCTTTCTCCCTTTTCATGTCGCCAACATGCTGAGACAGACTCACCCGGCCTGTTTCTTTGGACATTTCTTTAACGTGATGCTGCCATCGTGTGATCAGAATAGAAAATGGCAAGGGGGGAGATTTCTCTCCTTCTAGGTACCCAAGACTTTACTCCGTCTCGCCCCGTTTTGATGCTCTCAGCCAAAACTAGGAGGCCCATCTGCCTCGCCAGGGCAGAGAGCCGGGGAACCTTTGATTTTCAGGGGTAGGAACAGATTGTGTAAGACACCTTGTTGTGCTCTGCCTCTGAAATGTACATCTTGTGTTGCTGTCCATCTGCTTTCAATGACATGGACTTGACAAGTACGTTTGCCTAGATTTTTGGAAATTCCGTGTGTGTGTGTTCTTGCTTCTTCTCCCCTCTCACCCATGAAAATGAAAGAACTGGCGAAGCACCTTCTGTGTTCTGATAGCCATTTATTCACGTTTTATCTCCCTTCTTTTTCCTACAAGAGCACAAACAAAACAGCATCTCTTAATTTTAAAGTGCAGGCGCTTGTTCTGTGGACGGCTCTGTGTGGAGTTCACAGTTTTGGGCTCTCGTCTCCTCTGAGGGCGGCTTCGGTCTATCCAACATGGTGGTGGAATCGCTGCTAGGATTGCCAACGACGATGACCCAGTGATTCTTGTCTTCCTCAGCTTTGTGGGTGTCCAGGTAGGTGCGGCAGTTGACTTCATATTCCTTGCCAAAGTACGTCCTAGAAAACAAGAGAAGGTCTTTGCTAATGGGCAACTACACACACACACACACACACTGAACCTTGTAAAGCTGCACCTACCCCCACTCTCTGCTAACCCACAAATATATATTTCTTTTACAATGCCCCCTTTCCTTTCTTAGCTATACAAGCTCACTCGTGTCTTATTGTGGCCTGTTTTTTGCGCACTTATAAGAAATCGTGCTTGAACTGGAAAAAAAAAAAGCTTTATCTGTAATGCTTAATGTGATGCCAGACTGTTCTTACACAGCTTTCTTTCCACAAAATGAGTGGCGGATAAAAATCGGGGTGGTGTAGAGATCCTTGTCGAAATTAACCACTTCGCATCTCACCAAAATGGCGGGTGCAACCAAAGGAGCTGAACCTCCAGTTACAAGGAGCACCCGCTGCACCTGGGACCAATGAATACAAAAATGTGCACTTCTGGAAAATGTGTGCATAAGGAAAAGTGCGCATTGCAAAAGATGCCTACGGCTAAAGTACGCAGATTCCAAAGCACGAGGGAGTGGAGAATGTGTCACAAACTGATACAAACTAAGAACGGGATGGGAAGGGAGGTGAGATATCCTGGCTTATCCTGACCAGATTATAATTTCCAGGACACTTTAAGTAAAGCTGTCAGGAGTTAAAACTAGCATAGCCTGTGTATGTTGTATTGTGTACAGTTGCTGCAAAGACAGAAGACATTTACCTGATCCAAAAATTTCTTGGAATTGCCAGTCCCTGGTTCGTATGGCAGTGAACAATGAGGATCTTTGAATTTGCCTGGGGAAAAAGAAGAAGAAAAGTGAGCCATTCTTGGAGGTTTTAATTTTCCCCATGATTTTTGGACAGATTTCTCCTGGGCATCAAAGCCAGATCGACAGACATCATTGTAAGAAAAGAGGAAAGATTACAATCCTCCAAACCTTTTCAAAGGACTTTTCCCAATGATCCCCATGAAATAAAGCAACACAAGTGGATACGAGAGAGATTTGGTGCTCTTGGTGGTAGCTTTACTTTCCATTTTATTATGTCCTACACAAGGTTTGGTTTGTCTTGTATTTCCATGTTCCACTTGATTCTCGCTCTATCTTTTCTTGTATACTTTGTTTTTCATGGTACACTAAAAGAAGGCCACACCTCTGACTTGAGTCAAGGGTAGACTTGCCCTGCCGTCGTTCAACCCTTGAAGGAAGTTAAGGTGAAGCCACTGGCACGCATCCTCAGGCATGTAGGTCTAACACCCTATGGGTGAGGATTTGGGGGCCACTGTCATCAACATAATCCTGACCTCCACTTTGCTCTGACCTCATAACTCCATTCTTGTTCATGCAGAGGTTATGTCAGCTTTGAATGCTGCCTCTGAAGACAAGAGATGTCATCTACGAAAGCTTGTGTCTAGAGGAAGACCCTTCACTAGCCAGAAGGTTGGGAGGGAGAGAAAGACTTCTCAGAAACTCCAAGGGAGAGGAAGGTGGAAGGTTTGCTTTTTTGAATAAAAGTCCCTTGAGGAGAGACATTGGGCTCCACTTAAAGTTTGGAGAAGGGAACCAAAGCCTCCCAGAGCTCAAGCACGGACCAAATGCAACAAGAAGGCTAAGTGGGGCTCCGTATGAGAGCGGTGTGAGGTTTTAAAAGCTTTGTCTCATTTCTTACAGGCACTGGGAAGCCTTCATATTCCAGGCGGAACTGGGGGTCCAGGAAGGTCGCTTGCCAAGACGTCAGGTAAGAAAGTTCATCGGTCATGAACACAGGCTGGCAGAGGGATTTCTTAGCCATGTTCAAGAATGTCCTGTGGTCACTCGCAAGAAACAGCTGGAAAACGGAAACAGAAAGGAATGACGCGCGGGACTACAGCTAGACAGGTGATGGGAAAGATCAACACAGATACCGGGGTGGTTATAGAACAAGCCCGGGGGTTGTGTTTACACCGCAGTGAGACCTGGAAGGTCACAGGCAGTGTGGCTCAGTTTGCAGACCTGGCAGGCAGAGCTGGGGGATGAAGTTTTCCGCATAATTTCTGGAAATTAGAGGTGATGTACAAAGACCGCTTAAAGTCCGAACCCGTGTCAGAAACAGGAATCCTACCCAAAGCTACATTACCGACAGGTCGTATCCATTCTGTGCATAGAAATTTCAGCAAGACACTGGCCACCGCCTTTCAATAGTGGCAATTTTTGGAAATTAAAGCCTTCCCTCACACACTCACACACGCACACACATCCCACAGCCCCCCCATGACTTACCCATGATGAAAGGGATCCCTAGGGAACCTCAGGATCTTTAGGGTGGGTGGAGAGTCAAAAACGTCTAATTTACAGAAACACACACAAACATAACTATTAAGAAGCACAAACATTAGGGTGGTGTTTGTGTGTGGGGTTTTTTCTTTCATTCATTTTTTGTGTGAGCAATCAACCTGTTCTTTTGTGTTTGGTGAGTGCAAAGGGAAAAGAGAAAAGATGCTGGAGCGCCATTTTGCACAAGTGGCATGAAGTGCTTGGCATTGCGTTCTTGCCTCTAGTAGAGTAGTTTCCCAACCTTGGGTCTCCAGATGTTCTTGGACCGCAGCTCCCAGAAATCCTGTCCAGCACAGCTAGTGGTGAAGGCTTTTGGGAGTTGTAGTCCAAGAACATCTGGGGACCTCAGGTTTGGGAACCACTGAGCTAAAGGCAAGATGGCTCACAGGAGTTGAGATTCCTTGACAGGTTGTCTTAGTATGACAAGTTTGGCCTATCTGAACCTCAAATGAGACATTGGCAAAAATTTCTTCTCGTCCCCAAAATTCAGAACCCCATCTAAGTTACCCAGACTTTCCCATAAGAGGAAGAGGACCAAAAAATGTGCAGGATATAATCCTACTTGTTAGATGAATGAGGTGTAGTATGGAGGAATATTAACAATATCCGTTTCAGTTCTGGGCGAATAAAAAGTTACAGATTCGTCTGCACAAAATTAGGATGTTGAAAGTTTGGATCCATTCCAGTTCTTTTCACATCTCACATGTGCAAGAACCCAAAAGTACAAAAATGAGCACTATACAAGCCCAGGAGTGTTTTGTAGGCCACAGGTTGTATGTCTGCGCCACTCTGTTACGTTCATTCATTTTTTCGTTCGTTCATTCGTTTGTTTATTAGATTGATCTACCGCCCCATTAATGCAATGCACTATTCCAGGCAGTTTACAACTGTTATGACTAAAACACATACCATCAACTACAAAGACCGAAAGACAGAACAAAAACGTTAAAAACAGTGAGTGAGGTTTCTCTCAATCAATCTACTTACCATTCGGTTAGAAAACCCTCCTGCCGTCCCAAGGCCAAAGTTCTGCCCAAACCGAACAGGCTCACCCATTGCTTCCCCTTCAAGGCTTTAATAAACACAGAGAATTCATAATCACTTGAAACAAAAGGGGAAAGGAACTTGAACCAGGATTAGGGGTAGAAGCCACTAAAGCAATAATCTACGGATCCCTTTCTGCATCATAGGGTGACGGGCTGTCTTTCTGTTCAAACTGTGGTTGCGATTTCTACATCTGTTCCTGCCTGAAGACTTGCATCCTGTCGGATGTCCTATTTTTTTAAAAAAAAATCTTTTTCTTTTCTCTCCTTTTTCGGTAGTTGGCCACCCTCCTTTCCAATGGCATCCTGCGGTTGCGCCCGCAGGATGCCATTGGGACTTTGTGTAAATAATCCGGTTGTCGTATTATGTGTCCCAGTTGCATGCTGGCTTGGGGCAAGATTTTTTGGGTGGCTGCTTCATTTCCCTGGGGGCGGTTGATGATAGGGGGCAGGATCATCAACAGAAGCAGGTGGGATCCTTCTTCTTCCGGCATTTCATGGCTCTGTATTCCTTTTATCAGCCTTCTCTCCCCCCCCCAACACTTTGCTTGTTTCCCCCTTCCTCCTTTCCACCTTGCCTAATAGGGTGGGGGACAGAGGGACAAAACTCTGTGGCCAAGAACAGAGTGGCCACACAACCTGCTTTGCAGAGGGTGGTCCTCTATTTAAGAGCACATTCTCTTTGGAGGACTGTATGCTGAAGTCTGGTTGAGAGATAGAAAAAAACCATAAAGAAATACTGAACAGGCCCATCCACAGCCAGAGAACAGACTGAAAGGCACACCTACATATTACCTGGTCAATTTTCCCCATTATGGCGAAATGCCAGCAAATTGTAGTAATCCTAAATTTGCATCCATAATAGTATTAACATACAAAATCAAAGCCAATGGGCCTTTTCTTTTTTCCCCCTAGTGATTGGCATCCTCTTTGAATGCCACCCTAAACACCAGCCCGAGCACAGATTGTCCACAGATGGTCAAGCATTCAGCAGACAGCTGCCCCTGTTATATTGAGAGTGGCTTCTGTTTTCTCTCTCTCTTGAGGAGGAAAGCTACATTTCAAAGACATCGGCCAGGGTTCTGCAAAGCCTCTCACCTTAAAATCCGAAATGTGTTGCGGCCAACGGGTGTCACGCTCCTGATAGCGCTTGTCTCACAGGGGACTGGGAGCTCTTGACTTAGATGGACAGAGGCTTCATCGGGATTAACAGCCAGAGAGAGATTCCCACCCGTGTTAGGTTCACTCTGTGCGGGGGATCTGCTGTTCTCTGGATTCACCAGCATGACGGTGTCTCCAAAGTGAATAAACCCATCTTTTGAAACGGAAAGCCCCTCCTGTTTCGAAGAGGAGATATTTATTTATTTATTTATTTATTAAACTTATATACCGCTCATCTAGAACGTGTCTTGTCAATGCTTGTGTACAACCCACCGATTCAGCGTGTCTGCTCTAGGTGGGACTAAGAACTGGATTTGGGCTGCAGCCCAAACTCTGGTGGTACTGCGGGCTTTCTGGATCTCGATTTGGGTGAGAAATCCCCTGGCAACTCTGTATGTCCACCGAGCTGAGCTCCGTCACAGAACAAAGAGGGCAATAAATGTAAAGGTGAGCCACATAATAATACAGTACTTGAATACCTTCTTATAAAGGTGATCTTTAAGCCTTTTTGATCTCTGGATTAAAAGTTCTCCTCTTTCTCTTTTGTATAAGAAGTCTTTCAGGAATTCCTAAAGGAAGGAAGGAAGGAAGGAAGGAAGGAAGGAAGGAAGGAAGGAAGGAAGGAAGGAAGGAAGGAAGGAAGGAAGGAAGGAAGGAAGGAAGGAAGGTTAATATGGCGTTTGTTCTACAGGTACTACATGTTGAACTGTCATTGTCACATGCTGTTATATTGCTTCTGACATATGGCAACTCTAAGAAGGCGACCCCACGCTTTGTGTTTCTATGGCCAGATTTGAACCCAGGTCTCCTGAGCCCTAGTCCATTGCTCTAGCTACTGCACCGTCTGGGCTTCCAGATGAACCATACAGATGCTGGAACCGCTGAACTTCACTGTAATGAAGGAGAAGATGGGACAAAAAGGAACATAAGGCTATGTCACAAATTAGGCTAAAGGGAAGGGAAATAAGAGTCCAGAGATTTGAATAAAATGGGGATGGACAGGGGTGCAAAGGGCCATTACCAAAAACGACCAAGGCCCCTCTGATCCTCATTACTGAATGCTTGTGATTACTCAAAGGAAGGGGTGTGTGTGTTCTACAGACACAGAAGTGCTTTTGTCTACCATCATCATTAGCCAGTTTATAGGAATCATCTTCTTGCTATGTGCTGTAAAGTCAGAACTGACCTATCGCAACCCCCATAGGGCTTTCAAGGTAAGGGAGGTATTTAAGGAGTGGTTTTACCAGTTCTGCTCCCCCAGTGAGTTTCCATGGCTGAGTGGGGATTTGAACCCTGTACTCCAGAGTCTGAGTCCGTCACTCTATCCACTACACCATACTGTGCACTCAATTTACACGAATCATAGAACTGTATAACTGAAGGGGACCCAAAAGGCCATGAAGCCCACCCCACAACAAAGTAGAGAATCGACAGCTAGAGCATTCCCTAAGTACTCAAGTAGGCCCATTGAATTAGTGGAGGTTTGGTGAGTCAACTCATCTGTAAAATCCATTGATTCAAATGGGCTTACTCATGACCTACTAAGCTAAGCAACAGGATTTCGGCTAACGCTGGATTTTGAAACTTTAAAGCCTAACCCAAAAAGGATTAAAATAAAAATCTTGACTATGGACCATAGTTGTTAAATTTCAACATAGGATTACTCAAGACAGACAGAAAGAAGCTGCGATTATGAATGAGATGTGGTGGTTTCCCCTTTAAGACGGTCCTGGTTTTTGCACATCTGTAACCATTTGAAGGCTATAAAAGCAAGTCAGATCTCCCCTTTCTCATAAGAGGATGTTTGGTCTTGTTTTGCTGATAAACACAACAACAAGAAGAAAATAAGAGGTTATTGTCACTGAGATGTGTAAAGAGAGTTAAGTAACACACGTTCTTCTTTCTCTGGGAAAATAGCTTTCTGGAGTTTCAATCTATCTGTTAATGGCTTCCTAGGGAGTGGATTTTAATTAGTTTTGCCTTGAATGGTGAGTGTAGGTAGATTTGCAGTTATTGCATCATAAGGGGGGGTGGGTTTCCTTTATTAAGAAGCTTGGTGTAATGATATATGTATTTAGAGTGAATTGGGTTATCCTAGTGAAATATGCCATCTGATTATGGGGATAATGAGCTGGCTGTGTTATGAAAACAGGATTTCTTTTCTTTTACTTATTTCAAAACATTTTAAAGCAATTCTCTTCACCTTGCATTCTCATAAGCCCTGGAAGAAGGAATTGTATTTTCAAAGCACATTTGTTATCATAACAGCTGAACTATGCTGTATATAAAATATTTACTATGTTGTTTAAGGTTCTTTTTTTTCTTAAGAAGGACCGTGCATAGTTGCAGTCGTAAGGAGGATCACCTTGCACAAGCAGAGAAAATGCAAATATATTTAGCCAGTGATGTTTTCCCCTAAAATCCATGCTGCTCATGTGGATTATTTTTAGGGCTTTCATGGATGCCAATGGAAGTGCTTATTTATCTACTTTTTAAGTGTCCTCCTGGGCTTTTCGGGGAAAACACAGAGAGCATCAGGTTTAAAAGCTACCTGCCCCTGTGCCCTGGACCTAATCTAGATTAAATCCAGGCGTCCTTCCTGATAAACTTTTTTTAAAAGCTCCCAAACAATGTACAGGACAGTTTATGTACTACCACAAGATATGAGCTCCTGGTGTCTGTGCAAATGAAACACTAAGTGCACATGGACCGGAGAGATGAAACCTAAATTTATTTATTTACTTAAACACCATAGTGTAAAAGCTTTTCAAAGCTCCAGCCTTCATGAGACGAGAGAGTAAGCAAACCAAGAAAATCAAGAAGGAGAACTGTTCAAACCACGGGAAACAATGTTTAAGTTAAGCTAGAAACTTAGAAGTCTTTTGTATCAGGGTTGATCAGGTGTAAGGATGGTTTCAGGTTATATCTAGACTCTTACAGAAGCAGACAGGTGTGTGCATGAGCATGCGCAAACACACACACAAATATGTGTTTGTTTTACTCTCTTTGAAATCTGCCCAAAAGCACCCTAGTGGGAATAAATCCAATATAGAAAACAAATTAACTTGGGCAAAGGAGTCCCTTACCTCTTCCAGATACACGTCTTCGTTCCAGTTGCCAACCAGCACCCCTGGGCTGTAGTTCCTACCGCTCATGCTCGTCCTCACGTTGAACATGTTGGCTGCTGCGCGCGAAGGTGGAGGAAGGGAGCAAACCAGAATCCAGAACCCAACCGCTTGACCTTGGCGGTACCCGAGAGATGCTCGTAGCCAGAGGGCAGAGCTGTGTTGTTGAGTTTACATGTTGTCATGGGGACCATGGGCATCCAGGATTGGCCCTGGAGAGGAGACTTCTTAGCCAATCAGAAGAGGACAGAATAAATGAGAAGGCAGGGTGATGTTCTTTGCCCTTTTTCCCTCTGTTAAAAGTAGGACTTCTATCTATTTTAGAAACGAGAGACAACACGAGCTGGATTGAAGTAAAGACTGCATGCAATTAATCACATTAGACGTTTAAAGGTGGAGAAATGACTCCCAGCAAAAGAGGGAGCAGAGTCTAAGAAGTCACTTTTTCAAAGAAGACTTCTTCCCCATGGTTCCCGAAGAGTTTTAAATGTAATCAGCTCTCATTGCCGTGGTGTTTGCTACTTTGCTCGTTGTGGTTTATAAACATCACAATGCTATTCGTTACTCATTGCTTCTTAAATATGCATATGAAAACAGATCTGTGAAGAGAAGGACATCAAAACCTGACAAGTTATTAATCTTTTGTTGTTGTTGTTGTTTAGTCGTTAAGTCGTGTCCGACTCTTCGTGACCCCATGGACCAGAGCACGCCAGGCCCTCCTGTCTTCCACTGCCTCCCGGAGTTGGGTCAAAGTCGTGTTGGTCGCTTCGGTGACACTGGCCAACCATCTCGTCCTCTGTCATCCCCTTCTCCTCTTGCCTTCACACTTTCCCAACATCAGGGTCTTCTCCAGGGAGTCTTCTCTTCTCATGAGATGGCCAAAGTATTGGAGCCTCAGCTTCAGGATCTGTCCTTCCAGTGAGCACTCAGGGTTGATTTCCTTCAAAATGGATAGGTTTGTTCTCTTTGCAGTCCAGGGGACTCTCAAGAGTCTCCTCCAGCACCACATTAATCTAATTATTAATCTAGTGCCTCTCAAAATGCTATTTTAAAGTAACTAGAAAGCCCTACTCATTATACGAGTGCTGTTTGCACTCACTAGGCTGCTTTTAGAAACATAACTTCATTATACCTGCCTTACAAAAAAAAAAGGTAACTAGGTACAGTCAACTAAGTTACTTGTAACTCATAACAGTGTTCTGAAAAGAGGTGAGAGCTCCTTCCTGCAAAATTTATTTATTTAAAATATTTAAAATATTTTACCCCGCCTATTTCCTTAGAATTAGAATATAAAGCAAGAAAGGATGCAATAAATAGAGGTCAAGGAAATAGGAGTCATAGATGCACTGGAGTTGGAAAAACATGGAATATCAGTTAAGACAATTCCAGCATTTATGGTTTTAGGTTCACAGACGACACATCCATCTATGCAAGCCAGTTAGAGCAGGTCAGTTAGACTATTTACCTGGGCTTTGTTTTGTGATTGGGAAACATGTTAATAACCGATTTCCTTTTATGTCTGTTTTGACCCTCCTTCTCTAGCACAATAGCAGCAATCTTACTGCATCCTGCTAACTACTCTTCATCCATTTGCTTTGGCAAATCTCAGTTTTGAGGCAGGATCTAAACTGCAGACCTTAATGGCTACATCATCTGGCTACTTGGGATGTGTGTCTGGGCTGTTTTTGTATGAATTCATCGATCCCTTCTTTTCCGTCACATCTAGCCTGTTTCTGGGCAATTTGGAAAGTTGCCTGCTTTTATGGCACTTGTGTTGCTCCTAATAAAGGGAATATAGAAATTTGGATTTGGGATTATGATGCAACAGCTCCGTCTTGTGGTGCATTAGAGTTAATCTAGTTCTTTGCTTCACAACACTTTTTCAAACTCATCCTCTCCGTGGCTTATATAAGAGGATGAATAACTGTTTTCTACTTCACTTTATTGGAATTGCCAGATCAGGGTGGGTTTTACTGTTGGGTTTTTGGTTTGTTTTTTTAAAGGAATATGAGTGAAGTAGAGTTTGGATTGCTTAAAATAATCTGATGAAACCAAGCGTCCAGTATCTTAAAAACACTGTGCTTTGGAATTCAAATGTCTTTGACTTCTTCCCTCTGGGGTTGGTTTTTAAGAATGGAATATTAGCCATCTTAGATTTTGAGAATCTGACTCTGGGGTGGGTAGTTTAGGGCTGTAACTCCCTTGATTTCATAACCATGAGCCATATTGAGATGGGGGGGGGGGATAACACCTAGATAGAAAACACCTGGAAGGCGGGTGGGTGAGTGGAAGGCCAACGTTCATCCAAAGTGAGAGGCGCGACGGTGGCTTTCCAGAAGTAATCAGTAGATTCCCTGTTCAATCCCTCAAACCCTGGTTATACCTGAGGGGAATATTGTCTTGTCCTTTGCTTCAGACAGCAAAATGTCTTGAGACGGGCTTGATGGCAGCTTGATCTCAAAAGTATTTGCAGAAATGATGTTTGAGCTCCATGCATGTTATTTAAGTAGTTGATAAGGATGTTGTCCGGGTAGGTGGGGCTCGTCAGCCTTGGAAGGCAGCCCATCTAGGAGAAGGAAAACTCCGATTTCAAACCTCCACTGCCTTGTGGCTATATCCACTGATGGAAAAGGCTTCAGGAGTTAACCTCGGGGCAAAATCCGGAGCCGGAGTCCCGGAGGCAGTTCGTGCCGTTCTGGCAACTCCTGTGACATCGCTGGAACCAGTTGTATTGGCTCTTGCCTTTCCATTGGACTATTTCAGCGACGTGGAGAGGGAGGATTTGCTGCTTGGGTAACAGCCTATCCTCCATATTATTTTACCCAGGCTTTGTGCTCTGGAGAGGACACTCCAGCTTCGCATACAGCGTTGAAACAACATAGGAAGTAGCAGTTACCGGTTATAAGTCTTTGCTCGATTGGCGTAGAGCATGACACCAGGGGCTACTTCTGATGGTGGAAGAGGTCATTGCACCTCACTAGGTAGCTACTGCCCACCTTAAGCTGGGCAGTCCCCAGCCAGTAAGGTGCTACCTCGCCACGGTCTGTTAACCTCACGGGGTGCATGGGGTTTAGGGTGAAAGCCGACAAGCAGATCGATAACCCTGCACCATGCAACAATCATAAGAAAACTTCTGCCCTAAAGTTGGGCACCTGGAATGTTCAGACAATGAGCCCTGGCTTTTCTGATGACCTGCAGGAAATAGACGATGTGCGCAAGACAGCCGTCATCGACATGGAACTGAGGAGACTGCAGATGGACATTGTTGCCCTGCAAGAGACAAGATTGCCAGACATGGGATCTGTCAAAGAAAAAAACTTCTCATTCTTCTGGCAGGGAAAACCATTGAATGAGACCAGGGAACATGGTGTTGGCTTTGCGGTCAGAAATACTCTGCTGAGATCCATTGTTCCACCTACTGTGGGGAGTGAAAGAATCCTGTCTCTGCAGCTCCACTCATCAGCGGGACCGGTCACCCTCATTAGTGCATATGCACCAACACTGTTGTCCACAACAGAAGTCAAAGACAAATTCTATGACCATCTGGCAGCTACTATCAAAAAAATCCCTGAGAGAGAGCCACTGTTCATTCTTGGAGACTTTAACGCTAGAGTTGGTGCTGATCACAATTCTTGGCCCACTTGTCTAGGCCGTTTTGGCATTGGGAAGATGAACAAAAATGGCCAACGCTTGCTGGAGTTTTGCTGTTATTATGGTCTTTGTGTCAGCAATACGTTCTTTAATACGAAGCTTCAACACAGAGTTTCCTGGAGACATCCAAGATCGAAGCATTGGCATCAGCTTGATTTGATCCTCACTAGACGTTCCTAGTATTACAGTCACACACAGTTACCAGAGTGCTGATTGCAATACTGATCACTCCCTGGTGTGCACACTTCTGTACTGCAGTGAGTCCTGGACCCTTTGTGCATGGCAGGAGAGGAAGCTGAACATGTTCCATATGCGTTGTCTCCGACGCATTTTTGGTATCACCTGGCAGGACAAAGTTCCAAATAGAGTAGTCATAGAACGAGCTGGACTTTTTAGCATGTATACATTGCTGAAACAGTGACGTCTACGTTGGCTTGGGCATGTCGTGAGAATGGCTGATGGTCGGATTCCAAAAGATCTCCTGTATGGAGAATTAGTGCAGGGAAATCGCCCCAGAGGGAGACCACAGCTGCGATACAAGGGTATCTGCAAGCGGGATCTGAAGGCCTTAGGAATGGACCTCAACAGATGGGAAACCTTGACATCTGTGCATTCAGCCTGGAGGCAGGCGGTGCATCATGGCCTCTCCCAGTTTGAAGAGACCCTTGTCCAGCAGGCTGAGGCAAAGAGGCAGTCCCGAAAGCAGCAAAATTAGGGAGCTGGACAGGGGACAGACTGTATTTGTCTTCAGTGTGGAAGGGATTGTCACTCTCAAATTGGCCTTCTCAGCCACACTAGACACTGTTCCAAGTCCTCCATACAGAGCACATTACCATAGTCTCTCGAGACTGAAGGATGCCTAATCTAAAAAGGATGTTGAAAGGTGCATTTACTGAGCCAGTTAGCATCAGTTCAGGCCATCATTTCTATATCCACACAGGAGAATTTTTTTAAAAAAAGTAAATCAGGGTTTTTCAACTTCTGTTCCTTTGTTTATATTACTACTTCCTTTATTTTAGAAGTGTAAGAAAAGAAAGTGCTAGAGGATCTATTATTGACTATGTTTGAAAATGCACACCATTAAATTGATTCTGAAGTGTTCCCATACACAGCGCTGGCACTCGAGCGATGCTATTTTTAAGCCGAATGACTGCAGAAGCTCATGTTTCTTGCTCTTTAGTAGAAGAGTGTCAGCTAAATGCGTCTTTGCACACCCACTGTGGCCATCCATTTCCTCTCTAGCAGGAAGTTCCCCCCATCAGGGGGATTTTTAGAGCTTTCCACCTATTCATAATGTTGGGAAGGGACACACCCAGCCGGCCTCAAGCCGTTTTGGTGCAAGAGTCGTTCTGTAGGTTTGCAGCTGGGAAGATAAACTTCAGAGAAACACCATGGGGATCAGGAACTGGCTCTGACCCTTCCCATCACACCCACCCCCTGGAGTCAATTCCTTTTCTCATCACTAGTTCCTGTTTTCTCAATTTCTCCTCCCGAGCCTATGGTTTGGTTTCCCATAAGGACCTGCAGTTGAATTGCCTGGGGCATTCTGGGAAATTGAAAGGGTGGTTCCAGTTGTATTTCCCATAACTCCCCCACTGTTCATTGGTTCAAGCATGCTAGGAGATTAAAATAGGGCTTCCCAAACCTGACCAGTCAGAGCTGATGGGAGCGCTGAAAGTACAGAAGGCTTCGAGAAATCTTTGCACCAAGGGCCACGGGCTTACAAGGGGAAACAGCAACAAAAGCGTGAATTTAGGGACGTCTAAGAGTTCTCTTGTCTTCTCTAATTCTACAACATTATGTTTTAGAGAGACATTTCAGAGTTAGAATGAATTTTCTGGACAACTTTTACTACTTTGTCACTGGAAGAGGTAGGTGCACACACACGTAAAGGAAGTTCCCTGCACTTTGAGTTACTTGCATTAAGATGTTATATTATTGATATTTTGGATTATGAAATCTCCTGCTCTCCTTAGACTGATTCTCTTAGGGAGAACTTCAGATCACCTCCTCCCTCTTTAGTCTTTCATCCTCGCTCAAACAATTAACTAGCAGAGATGGGCACAAAGCGCTTCGTAGTGAATCTCTCTGAAAGGCACTACAGGTGTCGTTTGGGCCCATCTTCCAACACCACCAACCCAGTCAACCTGGGCGCTCACCTTTGTTTGCACATGACAGGGGACCTCCTCCTCTGGTGCTGTGCTAATCTGGGCAGGAGCTCAGCCAGTCCTTCCCTGCCTCCTCAGGCAGCTGACCACTCGTTGGCTGTGTGGGGATAATTCCCATCTCACCTCCTCATTGGAGTGGTCTGCTGCCTGGGGAGGTGGGGAAGGGCCGGCCAAACTCTGGCCCAGATTGACGTGCCACTGGAGAAGGAGGTCCCTGGTGGCATGCAAAGAAAGGTGAGACACCCCACCGGCCAGGAGTGGGTGGGCAATGGGCTGGCATGGCACTTGTGGTGCCACACTGGGAGATTTGTATGAAGTGCTACAAAGCACTTCTTGCCCATCTCTAGTAACTAGCTGAGTGGTAAGATTCCCACAGTAGCTTCTTTTCCCCACGGTGTAGCCCTATAGCCTTTTGTTTTCCTCTAAACCAGTGGTTCCCATCCTTAGGGTCCCCAGATGTTCTTGAACTAAAATTCCCAGAAGCCTTCACCACTAGCTGTGTTGGCCAGGGTTTCTGGGAATTGTAGTCCAAGAACATCTTGGGATCCATGATTGGAAACCAGTGTATGTTACTAATGATCTAGAACATCAGTAATTTAACAATCTTAATGTGAGTATCTCAGGGTGCAGAAAACTTCCTTCTCTCTGTGTGTATGCATCAGAATCCTCCAGGGGTAATAAAGCAGTAAAGGTTGTCCAAAAAAAGGGTATTTATTCCAGCTCTAGAATTGCTTCATTCATGTTTCTCTGAATTTTAGTTGTGTACTTCTCAGCTCAAAAAAACCCAAAGACATTTAGCATACATTTTAAAACCAACAAATACATTTAATGTATATATTATGACAAAACACATTTAGAAATGTGCCCATTTAGGTCAAAGGTTTTGAGAAATTAGTATTGAGAGGAGCAAGTTCAAAAAGAAGAATTTTAGTAGGCACTTATGCATTATTTTTGTGCACATTTTTAAAGGGGTCCATTAAATGTGGAAAATGGACAAAAGTACCTATGAATGAATGAGTGCGAAATTAGCATGGCTTGAATAAAGACTGACCCATTCACATCTAAATTCTGAACTGGCAATTCATGTTTTGATGGCATGATAAAAGTTCTTTGTATCTTTACTGGAAATACTGATCATCATCATCATCTTAGAGCCGCAGGACTAATGACAGTGCACAAAAAGTCTTTTGCTTTCAACTCTTGTTAACCTGTTTTGGGATGCAACGGGAATGTTTCATTCAACCGCCCTGCTGCCTGTTTCTAATATTAGAAAAGACAGAGCCGCTCACTTCCTGGATGCATCGGTTTGCTTTTGTTCCGCAGAATTTCTGCAGTTTTCCCCCTTTGGGTTTCTTTCCCCGCCCCCCCCCCCCTTCAAAGGGCCACCAGCGATATCAAGCTGCATGTGGAAGCTATTAGGATCAGCCGCTTTCGATTCCATACCACCAAAGCTTGTAGCAGGGAAGCTTCTGTTTTAAATCAGGCGAGTGGGCCAAAAGGGAAGGGGGAAATGGTTATATATCCTTCATTTTTCATTTGCACAGAATAGTTTTCTTCGTATGATCCAAAGAGAGAGAGCGCCAGGTTCTCTGGAAGCCACTGGGGATATTCTGCCTTGATTTGGATGGGTCAGATCACACCTGATGGATCACACCTCGAGAAGTGAGATGTGTTTAGCGTACCTGAGGCTAAGCAAGGTGACCGTTTGTCCTGTTTTAGCTTGAACCGTCCTCCATTTGAAGGAGTCTCCAGGCCAAGTCAGAACAAAGATAAAAAAGGAGACACAGAGACTGTCTACACTAGCATATAGTTCTGATATATGATTCCCTGACAGCACTGCTTGGCATGGAAGAAAAGACCTAATCCGTTTGTGCTTCTCCTTAAAATGATCCGTCCTTCCCCTTTAAGAGCTGTCCCGTACCTTTTCTGGCACAGGGCGAGGGCATGCAATCTTTCTGGGACGATCCATTAAGATGCAAAATAGCTCTTTGTTCTGCCTTCGCAGATGAGTACCAAGCATTAAAATAGATTGCCCTGAAGATAAGGACCTCTTAGGCACCGGCTGGATCAGATCGCACCAAATTTCACAGGGTGGACAGGCCCACAGTCATCTCCAAATTCCCTACCCACAGTTAGCAGTTAGGGTTCAATCAGATGGCAAGCAGGAGATGGTGCCTGAGGGCACCAGAAAAACAAGCCTTCTGTCTGTGTGGAAAATTCATTGTTCATGCACTGCTCTGCTCCCCACCATGCCCGACAGACCAAGCGGACAATTCCCCCCCACCCCATTTCTCCATGCTTTTACCTGGCTGCAGATCTCAGCTGCAGCATTGGTGGGATGGACATGCCCACTGATGTGGGACTGAGGTCTCGCTGAAGAAGCTGCTGCTTCTGTCACTAACTTTAGCCGATCTGGAAGAACCCTAAGTTGACGGATCTATCCACTACTCTTCCATCACTAAATCTGAATGTTTTTGACATCTTTCACTCTTTTTAAGCACTGGATGTGCCAGAGGGCTTTGCAGGATCTGAGCATGCTTGGTGGGAGCAGGATATGGCACAGACAACACCCTTATTCTGTGTCTGTGAAGGAAGCAAGCCACACCCCAGCTAGAGTGAGCAAAAACATCCTTCATAAATAGGCCACTGGGGAGTGTTATTATAATTAAACTGTTAATTCCCAAATGCCAGGCTAAACCACCATTTGGCTTCTGCAGAATAAATGTTATCCTCTGCTCCATATGCTGGCTTAGGTACGCTGGGAGTTGTTACCTAGCAAAGTAGCTTTCCCACGATCTAAGTCCACACTCCAGAATTTGTTCAGGATCCAAGATTCAGAGGACCTGGGTTCGAATTTGCGCTCAGCCATGGAACTCTTGGACTCTTGCTTACAACCTCACATGCTGTCTCTACTTTGTGCAACTGGGAGAGACTTTTCGCGATTGGGGTGATCGTCTATCCAGCACCAACCAATTGTTCTTCCCAGTTTTTGAAATTCAAAGAGAGCTCTGCCCCTCTCCTGAGTGTTTCTTTCTCTTTCCTCTGTTGGGGCAGTTGTTTATTTGCTGTTGATCCGTTCAGTTGTTGATCACTTCTTTCCTTCTTCTTTTCTTATTCTTCTGAAAGCACATTTTTACTGCTCTAATACACTTTAAAAATATGTTCAACTTCCTCCGCACCTCCTTCCACAGAGCTGAGGAAAGGTTTGATTTGCCCAAATCCTGAAAGGGCTCTCTTCTGAAGCCACTTCAGGATTTTGGCAGATTGACGGCAGGCGGCTGTGAACCAAATCAGGTTGCTTGAGGTCCATATGCCACACAGATGGATGTGAGGATTGCACCAAATGGCATACAGGATCTCCTAGCAATCCTATTTAGGCCAATTCCGCCTGCTCCTTTGTGTAGACTGTTGCAGATTTTTGAATTTCTGGTTGAATTCTTCTAGCTGCACAGCAGAACGGAAAGGATTTCCCAGAGCACAATAGCTTCACGTTCCAGAGTAATTCACCCTTTTTCTCACTAAACTGCCACTAATAGTCTCAATAACGCACTCTGAGACATTAATAAAAGAAAGAATTAAGAACCATTTCTTTACTTAGAGGTCAAGATCAAACTGAGAACCATGACTGCTATCCGCAAAACTTCGACAGATTCAAGACAGGAAAAGAGACACTGAGCAGAGAGGCGTCCCTCTCTTTGAATTCAGAGGCAGGAAAGGAATCATTGGTTAGCACTGGGTAGATTGACAGTCACCCCAGCCCAGAAAGTTCCTCCCCAGCCAAACGTGCTAAAGGCAGCATGCTAGGTTGCAAAATCTCCAACACAAACAGTACTGTCGATTTTGTTTTTAATGAAGTTTAGATTAATCTGTAGTGGTTGGGGCAGTTATTTGAGAATCAGCTCCCAATATCCTCTAGCCCGTTGGCTGAGGGATTCTAGGTTGCATTATTCAAAGAAGAAGGAAAAAGACAGTAACGTTGTCTAACTGGCTTATCTGGTTATGCACCGCTAAGCACTGCTGAGTGAGTTTTCAGTTGTGGATTCCCAGCAGCTGTTTTCTGGTTTTTCTCGCTCTTTCTTTTTCCCCACCCACTCCTTTTTCCCTCATTTAAGAGTGGAGTTATTTATAGGCAGCCCTTCTAGTCTTGTTGGGGGAATACTGTAATATCATGTGTCCATGCTGTCATTAAAACCAGGGTGAAAGGCGAAGGGAAAAGACAGAAGTTGCCCACCTTTTAAACATTTGAACTCCGCACAAAAACAAGCTGGGTGGGTCCACTCTGGAACAGCCTCTTGTCCAGAGTGGAGACGAAAGGAAGGGTGGGAAAAGTTTCCTTCTGATTTTTTTTCCTTCCATTCCCCGTTTGATTAAAAACATATCTGACCCTGTTTGCGGTTGGCAGACATGAAAGTTATCTCTCGTGTTTTGAAAAGCAGTTCTAAGAAACGGACTTTCTTTTCCTTGGCTTTGGGGAATCCTTGACCTTCCGATGAATTCTCCAAAATGCACGGGTTTGTCGGGGGAAAGTGGTGTGTGTGTGTGTGTGTGTGTGTGTGGTGTGTGTAAGAAAGATAAGTTTTCAGTCTTCCAAAAGTGGTTCTGAGCAGAATATCAAACTGTGTCTGGAGGATCCCAACAACAGAGTCGATCCTGTTAACGTTGGCTGTTAATGAAATCAAATGCTATTTTGGTCTTTATGAATGAGGCGCTCAAGCTGTTGTTTACAGTGTCTCCAGTCCCATTTTTTGGCAGAGGTCGGTGAATGAAATTCTCTGCCCTTGGAACAGATCAGAAACCAAAGAATCTCTCTGGCTTATTTACGCGCGCACAGATGCACAGCGAAGGATGAATCTGTACAGCAGTCTTTTAAAAAAAGTTCATGAACATCAGCAAGTTCATAGTCATGTTAGTGTCACTGGAGACCAAGACCATCTGCACTCTGGTATTCCTGATCATCATGCATGGGTGTGAAAGCTGGACAGTGGAGAAAGTGGACAGGAAAAAAAGATATGTTTGAAATGTGGTCCTGGGGGAGAGCTTTGTGAATACCCTGGATTGCCAGAAAGACGAACAAGTGGGTCCCGGATCAAATCAAGCCTGATCTCTGGAGATAAAAAATATTGAAGCTGAGGGTATCCTACTTTGGACACATCACGAGAAGACAGGATTCTCTGGAAAAGGCAGATTTGTTGATACCTAATTTATTTTGCCATCCTCTAGCGTATTAATATTGTTGTTTTGTTTCATTTTAATATTGTTAGCCGCCCAGAGTAGACTTTGGTCTAAATGGGCGGGATATTAAATAAATAAATAAATAAATAAATAAATAAATAAATAAATAAATAAAATAAACTTAAGAACCCCAAACATTGGTTTCATTTCTTAAGTAGACAGGTCAGAGTTGAAGCTACCCATCTATTACGTTCCCATCCAGTCTCTTACCTCCTAGCAGGTCACGGTGTGGCGTGCTTTGCTTCTTTCTGCCATCAAAAATCATGTGAAATAGGTTTGCTTGTGAGGTTCTACCTGATTCCCAGATAAAACAGTAAGCCCCTCCTCAAATAATGTAATTATTTCTGTGTCTACAAAACTCTCTTACCGATTTACTCTTCCTTTTTAAATGAGGGGAGACAAACAAACCTTTTTCTGACTGTGGATTCTCTCCCCCTTTCCTCCCCCCTGCATCTGTTTTTGAAAGACAGGACTGATGGAGGTTTTCTGGGATGTGCCTTCTGCACGGCCAAACCCTGGCCATCTCTCGGAGACGTCTCTCTTCAAAACAGGCCTGCAAAAACTGTGAAATCCCATCCAGCTTCTCTTTCTTTCAGCAGGCAAGATTAATTGCCTGGTGGGAGTTAGACAGCACACAAAAAGTGCTTTTTCTTTCTTGTTTCTCCCCCCCCCCCTTTCCTGATGATGACTCTCTGGCATTTAAAATGTCAGCCTTGGCTTATCTGAAGTTGAAAGCTGCTCTCCCCAAAGCAGTCTGTTTGAGCCTTTATTAATTTCTCAAGACTCATGAGAGCATCTCATCGGAAGGGTGATGATTGTTCAGCTCTTCCTTGGTTTGCTCCAGAGTTTCTCCCTTATTCCAGCCTTTCCAATTCCAATTTGCATTTGAAAAATCAGTATTTTTTAAGTTAGTTAGTTAAAATATTTTTTACCCCTCCTTTCTCCTTAAAAGGAACCAAGGAGTATTCGCCTGTTGATGGAGAGCTATGGATTTCTGGGTCTAAATTATGAGCAAGGAGGAGCAAGCAAATCTCCTGACATACGTACGGATGTGGCACTTTGTGGCCAGGAGTTCTAACATTCACCACCATTGCTTCCCTGCCCTGCCCCATCCCAGTGATGCTATAGTTGACCTGCTGCATTCTGACTGGGTACAGGTGTGCAGCTGCACCTGCAGGCTTTCCACTGGGACCAATAGGGAAGCTGCTCCTGCACACCTCTGACCAACCAGAATGAAGGGGAGGCACCACCCACCTGATAAGTCTCCAACTCTGCCTTCATCTTCTTGTTCTTCTGTATTTCCATTTGCATTCATTTTATTTAAACCCTGATTTTGCCCCCCCTCACTGTCCCTGGGGAATAAAGGGATCCAAAGTAGCTTCACCTAATGTATCTACTGTCTAAATGGCAGCTAATCTTACAATATTGTAAGATTATATTGTAATCTTACAATATTAGAATTAGAAAAGATCATCAACTGTAGGGAGGGATCACAGGAGACCAAGACCATCCAGCTTCTTGTATTTCCATTCCCTATGTATCAGTGTGAAAGTTGGAGAGTTAAGAAAATTGACAGGGGGGGAAAAAAAAACCTGATTTGTTTGAAATGTGGTGCTGGAAGAGAGCTTGATGGATACCCCGTACAGTCAGAAAGATGAACAAGTGAGTCCTAGATCAAATCAAACCTGAACACTCTCTGGAGGCAAAAATGATGAAACTAAAGCTGTCCTACTTTGGCAACATCCTGAGAAGGCAGAGATTCTCTGGCAAAGGCAACCAGGCTGGGAAGGGTGGAAGGCAGCAGGAAAAGAGGGAGACCAAATACGAGATGGACTGACTCCCTAAGGGAAACCACCGGTTTGAGTCTTCAAGAGCTGAGCAGAGCTTTTGAGGGCAGGTGATTCTGAAGATCACTCATTCATGGGGTCACCATGAGTTGGGGGTGACTTGACGGCCTATCACAACAACAACATGCCTCTTGGCTTAAAACGCCCAGTTATTTTGCTTGTCATGCTGTGTTTTTGTTTTGTTTTGTTGCTACGTGTCATGCACCAAGTCCCGTCCGTCGTGCTCGATACAGACGACAAGCCCATCAGGAGAAAGGCAGCCTCCAAATGACCCTAAGAAGTAAATAAAATAGAAATAAATACGTGTCTTACCGTAACTAGCAGCAGTTTGCCACTATGATCTACGCCTTTTGATTTACCCTGGTGAATGTCATTGATAGGATTCTGGGCGTTGTGGCTTTATCGGCGGTTCAGTCCTTCATTTCTTGTACCCAAGGAAGTGAAGCCTCGTTCCCAAATGAATCTCACACGGAAAGCCATCTGTGAGTTGCACAAAGTGGAATAATATTTGGCTTTTGTTTTTATTTTGTGATCTATGCTTCTCTCCATGGCGGCAAAGTTGACTTGCAAAAGCTGTGGTTGTCTCCGGTTGCTGCCTCTTTTTTTGAGATGTTGTGACCATTGGTGGGAAGGGGAGGTGGAAATGAGTAGGTGAATGAACGAATTGTCTTCGTGATGTAGGGAAGAGACCGGTCTTTCCATGTGCAGAAGGCGTGACATCCCAGACGGAGCAGATCTGGAGATAAACATCCAGATAGCGAAGTGCAGAACCAGAGGTTGGGAGTTCGAATCCTCCCACTAGGGCTCCTTGACCGGGGCTGGACTTGTTGATCCCTCGGGTCCCTTCCGGCTCTGCCGTTCTAAGATGAGGGTGGTGGTTCTTTCCTCCTTTTACAAGAAGGAGGCAAAGCTTGGCTTGAAATATATATATATTCATTAAGTATCCTTTTGTCTTGTTTTGTTGTGAAGAAAGTCTCTCCCGATAGCACACGCTCTGGGTTTCCTGTTGTTCGCCAACAGGTTTTTTCGGGGCATTGCCAAGGTTGGGCAGGAAAGGCAAACGTTACTTGTAGGGGAGATGAGAAGTAGAAAAGAAAAGAAAAACTTTAAAACTGTGTTTGACCTGAAAAAACTGCGGTGTGCGTGAAATGGCAGGGAAAACGTTTTAGCACAAAAAGCAGGCCACTGGATCATTAATAGGACCTGTCATCCCAGTGGGACCCCGATGAGTGGAGCATGGGGGAAGGGATAAATTTGTAAATTAAAATGGATAGCCAGGGCTCACTAAAGGTTATGGACTGCGTTTAGACCCTTCAGGTCCATTGGATCGTCCCTGTCATCCTCCTCCTCAAAATGGGAGTTGCTGTTTATTGTCATTTCTTTTCATATTATTTATATCTTTCCTCCAGTGAACCTGAGGTGGCCCAGATGTGGTGCCTCTTTTCCATTTTATTCTCCCAAGGTAGATCGATTGGTTCTTTTGTTCACCCTTTCCGCTGTATGATACCTGCCTGTAACTTCCGTGTCTCCATATCCAGATAAAACTATATTAAAGAATTGCACATCCATCCAGGTCTTTGCCAGTCCCACCTCCCAAAATATAATTCCATGACAAACTGGCCTGGGGAGGGTATTACATCTCCTGTATGATCATCATCATGTGCCATCAACTCAGCTCTTACTTATGGCTACCCTTCTCAGGGTTTTCCAGGTAGAGAGTACTCAGAGGTGTATTACCCTTCCCTGCCTCTAGGGGCGCCCTGGGACTGTGCAGCTGGCCCAAGGCCACCCAGGCTGGCTCTTTTCCTTGGAGGCACAGCAGGGAATCGAACTCCCAACCTCTGGCTCCGAAGCCAGAGACCTAAAACCCTGAGCTACCTAGTCAGCCCCATCTCCTTATAAGAGGTACAAAAGAGCAGCATTTTCTAAAGTGAAAACATAGCTGCAGCAGAATGAAATCCCGCTTTGCAAGCTGTTAAAAAATAATAATAATAATACCTTTCCAACGTAATATCAAGGTTTTAATCGTCCAGCTTTTTGTGCAGGCCTGCATGGTCCAGATTTGACAGAAATGGGTTTACAAAGAGGAGCGAGACCGTGATGGAAAAATAGAACGCGTTGACTGTTTTGGGTGAATTTTGGAAAGGGGTGTTTTGGGAAAGGCGTGGGGGAGGAGGGAGAAGAGCGCATAGGATTCTAAACTGTGTTTGTTGATAGCCAGAAGTGCCAAGATTCCCATGGAAACGACTCGAAATCTGAGGTTTTCTCCAGCCTCTGTCTTCCCCCCACCCTTGAGGGAGAAGCACCTACAAGATCTCTCGGTTGCATGCAGTCTTGGGTAAGCTTAGAGTGAAACTCCTTTATTTCGGAGTCATCTGAGGACATGGCAACGGGCTGTGTTTATTGTTTCTGCCTTTTGCGGAAAGCATAGGCACGCTTGAACTTTGGATCAACTGCAGTTTTGCGACAGAGACTCATACGGGCTTTCTTCCTTTTTAAAAATGGTCTTAGTGAATGCCATTGCTTGTTGTTTTTTTTGTTTTTTTGCATTTTCCGTTTTGATTTAAAAATTACGTCTGACGCCCTAGGGTCAAGCAGAAGGTGAATAGATAATAACATAAATAAATCTGCTAGTACCTCTTTGATTCCCAGTGTGGTGTAGTGGATAGAGTGATGGACTAGGGCTCAGGAGGCGTGAGTTCGAATCCCCACTCCACCATGGAAGCTCACTTGGAAGTGTGGAACTGGTGAAACCACTCCTTAAACATCTCGCTTACCTTGAAAGATCTATTAGGAGGATCATTAGGATACGTCAGTTCTGACTTGATGGCACATGACATATCCCTGCATCTTTGGGTGGTTTTGAAGGGGAATCCTATCATTCAGAGATGAATCGCTGCTTCAAGAGTCATCTAGACCAACCTCTTTTTGAATGCCGGAATCTGGGAACTACAACTGGGCTGGCTGGATCATTAAGGACAGGGTGCGGTGGCTGCCACAGGCTTCCGATGCTAGGAAAAAGAAGGACGTAACTTATTCAAGGTGAACTGTTTCTCTAAAGCTTTGTTCTCCTTCTTTGCCTCAAGTGGCAAAATGTCTCAGGCAGGCCCTGAACAGCTTATTGCTGCAAGTGCTCCCTGTTGTATTGCCAAGTATTTAAGGATGGTGTGGTCTTGAATGGGTCATTAGGAGCTGTTAACTTTACAAAAGACTCGCTCCCTATTTGTTGAGAGTTGTTCTAGCTGACGCCGTTTTGGGCTCTCCTCATATGGTGGAGCAGGTATTTGGGAATGCTTCCCAAATGCCTACAGAGCCAGAGGTTGGGAGTTTGATTTCCCCCTGGTGTCTCCTGGACAGGGGCTGGACTGGATGATCCCATGGGGTCCCTTCCAGCTCTGCTGTTCTAAGATAATGATGTTAATAATATTATAAGATCCAGGCAGTGAGATCTGAATGCAGTGAACTGTTCTCGTCTTCCACCTGCTGTTCCTTGTTATTCCACTTCTGGTGAAACTGTAGAATCGGATGATCAGACCTCTGAAAATTTACTTTTTTGTACTCCAACTTCCAGAAGCCCCCAGTCAGCACAGCCACTGTATCTGGAGTTTGTGCCATTTCTTTTCACACAAACTCTGGAAAATATATATATATATATATCTCTGAGCCATTTCCTTGAAGCCCTGCATGTAGGAGGGAAAAAACCCTCCATACAGATATGCTTGCACTAATGAACACTCTCTCCTGTGTGTCTAATTTTAGA
The DNA here is from genome assembly GCA_037013535.1 of Intellagama lesueurii. NCBI lineage: Eukaryota > Metazoa > Chordata > Lepidosauria > Squamata > Agamidae > Intellagama > Intellagama lesueurii. Next base: position 3,220,204 of record JBAJHW010000011.1, read on the forward strand.
TCAGCAGCTGCTGCTCTGCAGTTATATACACACAGGCATATGCCCTGAGTTCTGTTTTGAGCTCCTTAAAGCTTTTAAATGTCTAATTTTAAGTGTGTGCTGCTCGGAGCATTAGGATGTGCAGGTGACAGCTCAAGGATGGGCCGGACACCGACAGGAACACTCAAACTCACAAACGTTCAAGGTGTTTAGGCAACTCTTCAGAGCTGGGAAATTTTTTCACGGCCGTTCCTCCTGGCCTGCACACGGCTGAGTCTGTCGTTTTCACGCTCTCTGAGGATTCGAGCGTGTACAGAAAACGGAATTCGAAAGCTGTTCCGAGCCACCACTTAAAATGAAAGGAGGGAGGCAAAAAAACCCTAAAAAGACCACTCCAGGGGGAAAAAAAACCCACCCCCCACTTGATGTTTGCTGAAGCCTGTGCAGATCCATCTACCCGAGCTTGGAAAAGTGACTTTTTCTTGCAGTACAACTGTCACAATCCCACAGTATGCACACACACCCTTGCACAAATTGGCACTCTCTGGCTGGAAGTGACTAAGTGCACAGTTCTGACGGCTGCAAAGTTCTGACTCCTGGAAAAGAGAAAAAGGCACTGATGATTTTATAGTGAGGATTTCCTTTCTTAAAAAGACTTTCAGGCCATGGAAAGCAATACCCGGCTCGTGAGCCATCCCATACGGGTGTCTGTCTCTCTGGTGGTGGTGGTGGTGGCCGTGGGTTGTGGGGTGGAATTGCTTTGCAGACACAGCTTGAGAAGCCTTCAAACTATGACTTCAGCAGGAAATTAGTGGGAAGTGGAAGGGTGGGGTTTGACAGGCCTCCAAAAACGTCTAAGAGTGTGTGTGTGTATGTGGGGGGGGGGGCATCTCGGGCTTTGGACAAAGCGCGGCATGTTTCAAAGGCCTCCTCGGAAATGTTTTCTTGGAAACGCCCGTCGGTGTGGCACTGTGACTTTCAGGGAGCAGCCCTCTCCGAAACTCCTAGCCGCTCTGCTGGCTGGTGGTTTCTGGGAGCAGTAGTCCCCCCCCCCAAAAAAAGTCACAAATTTGCACACCACGAATTGATCCAGACACAGGGAGTCATTATTTTTCTCCCCCAGCTGTGCATTTTGCCCTAAGCCAACACATGGCCGGCAAAAGGCAGATGATCAAAGAGGGAGAAAGTCTGCTTGGAGTGGCAATAATCGGTTTTATTGTTTTTAAATTTGTAAACCACCCAGAGTAGACCTTTGGTCTAGATGGGCGGGATAGAAATCTAATAAATAAACAAATAAAATAAATAAGACAAGAAGAAACTAATTTAAAACAAACAAACAAACAGACAGACATTCTTTTAAAATCTAAGCAAGAGAAAAATTGAAAAGCGGTGCAACTGAGGATCAGGGGAAGCCAGAATAGCAAAAAGTCAGATGTTGGTTCACAATGTGGAGATGTCAAGGGAGAGTAAAACACCAGCCAATGATGAGCTTATTTCAAGTGGCAGGGAGTTCCACCTACTGAAGGGTCCCCTTTAACCTCTCCACGATGTGCTACCTTTCATCTTCTCCCGGCACCTTAAACTCCTACTTCTAGACTTGTGTTTCTGAATCAAGGTCTTGCAAAACTTCCCAGGAAGGGAGGCACTGGAAGCCAATAACGTTTCCTTGGAAAGTACCCATTCTTAGTGCAGAGAAGCAGCCATCTGGGTTGTATTACTCTGACGGTAGTGGAGTGCAGAGTTTAGCCTCAGGGCTACATACCAGCTGCAGTTTTAAAACACAGCCTGCCTGGATGCATGCAGTTGTCTTTATGTCTTGCACGTGGCTGGACATGGAGGTCCGTGGCATCCATAACGCTCCCCTTGAACATCCCATTTCAAATGCATTCATAGTCAAAGTGTGAACCTGCCAGCAGCCGGGGCTCTGGCATATTTCTCAAAGAAAGAATCCAAGGTTTGTTTTATACTCTGTATCTTTGGCTTGTTGGAAATCAAGTAGTAGAACAAGCTAGGATACCAGCTGCTGCCCAGGTTCATGCCCTGTGCTAAATAAATCACAAAATGCAGACTGGATAGCACCCCTGGAAGTTCAGGCCTGTGCGGTTTTCTTTGGCCACAGAACGCCTCGCTTTGTCCACAGTAAACAGGTTTTGCTTTGTTTCCAACATATATTAAAACATCACACTTCCTCAAGTTGCAAATTCCTCTTCTGTTTGTTAGTTAAGACTCTTAGGATTATTGTGTACTCGTAAGTGTCTTAACTGAACTCCTTCACAAACAAGAAGTGAAGCAAGGTGTGCCGTTCATATGCCACCCCGTAGCGCTTAAAGCACTCGTTCGGTGGTTCTATAATTTAATCATTCAGGCTACACCTTTCCCACCCCCCAAACAAGCTGGGTAGTCAAATTACTGATGGATGGAAGGCTGAGCCAACTTTGAGCCACCGTCTGAGCCTGCTGGGATCGAACTTGGGTTGTGAGCAGAGGCTTGACTGCAGGACTGCAGTTTAACCACTTCATCCTGAGGCTCAGAATAAAGCAGGTAGCCCCTTTTAGACAAGTTTTCTTTTGCCCTAGGCCTTCACGAACTGCAGCCCACTTTTCCAGATGCAATCCTGTACCTGCTTACCTAGGAATAGGTCCCTTTGAACTCAAGAGGAGTTACTCCTGAGTAGGCGAGTCTAGGATAGTGCCCTCACAGGGACTCAAAATCTCTTGGATTCCATAAATTTTGGCATGCCTAACTCTACAAAGATCAGGCTTGGTAGGTGCTCAGAAATCGGCAACGGGTTGGTGATCCTTCAGTATTTCGGGAACAAGGTGGGAAGGAAAGAACTCAACCTTGACATACTTAAATGTTTAAACAGGCTAATTAAATACATTTAATAACTTCCGTGGCCAGCTTGCAGAATAGCTGGGGGGGAAAAAGTAGCACTGGAGAAAAGAAAAAGAGGGAAAGAAAAACAATCCCGAAAAATCTGCAGGTCCTACAACCCAACCCTAATATAAAAAGGAAACGGCGCAGACTTAAAAAAAGAGTTCCAGAAACGGGCCCCAAGCCAGGACATTCATAAAGCAAAGGCTCCATGCCTAAATATAGTCTCTCCCATAGCATATGGTATGGCAAAAATCATTTTCCTGTGCAGAGGGCTGGACAGGCAGCCAAGATGATGATGATTAGCCATCCAGAATGTGTCAGTGCACGGGACCGATCCGGCTCCCGCCAGACACAAAGTACTTCTGAGTTTCAGAGGAATTGAAGGGTCAGAAAGAACATGGATCTGTTTGGAGAGTTTTGGAGTAGTCTCTAAACTGGGCAGGCAAGAGTTGGCCCTCCAGACTTTCTCGGGTGACCATTCCCATCGGCCACAGCTAGCGGGGGATCATGGGAGCTGCAATCCAACAGGATCTGGAAAGTCATGGAATCCCCATCCTGGACTGAGATCCGTTACAGCTGACATCCTGTTCAGATCCATGTGTTTCCTGCACACATCCACACCCTGCGCCACGTCACTTCCCGCTGGCGGTGGGGGAAACACAAAGGAGGAGGATGTTGTCAGGAAACAGGAAAAGCTTTATCTAGGTGTTTTTTTTTGGGGTGGGGCAGAATGGCACAGGACTTCCTTCACAATGTACAGCCCTGTCCCAAGTGTTGAAAAGCGGTGTTCCCCAAGGAAGTGCTGAGTTCGAATCTTGGTCCCTGAGCTGTCGCTATGGGGAGGGTGCATGCAAGGTGGACCCAACCCAGGCGCCTCTCATGGAAAAGACCCTAAAGTTGTCAGAAATTTAGTGATATTTTAAATAAGATAACTTGCTATTTGTTGGCTCTCTTGCGGTCCTTCGTTGCCTTCGCTCATAATTTTAGGATGAACATATTAATTTTTCTTACGTGCTGCCTCGTCAATCCCACTTATAGCAACCCTTTGAGTCCACGACCTCCAAAAGGCCCCGCTCGGCTCTTGCAAAATCTAATTAGAGACCTCAGCCCCTGAGCTCTCCAGCAGTTCATGTTTTAGGAGTAAGATGTCAATGTTACTTATTATACCCACAAACTAATAATGCTAGTAGCCACAATGTTAATGGGGAAGGGGGCTTTTTACCTGCTTGTTACCTGCCATCCTGAAGTAACCTGTTAGTTTACACCATGAGTTGGAGCTTATTGCTTCTAAGAGTCTAGCATTAGCAACAATGGATTTTTTCAAAGAGGCTGTAAATAATGGAATAATAATAACAATAATAATATAGAATAACTTTAGAACTGCAGAGCTGGAAGGGGCCCCATGGATCACAGAGTCCAGCTCCTGTCAAGGAGGCCCAGTGGGGGAATCGAACTCCCAACCTCTGGCTCCTAAGCCATGGAACTGTCTAGCATGATGGATAGACAGACTGAGAGGGAGAAAGACGGCTGGACCAGGCCTGCCTGTCTATAAATGAGACCCCTCCCAACACAGGCTTGCCTGTTTTTCACTGGCAGAGCTTCTCAGCCAGCCTTCCCCTATCTAATGTTTTAGGTCTGGAAAGAGTCAGGAGGGGGACAGCCTGCTCTAGTCATTTTAAACAGTTCTTTCAGGCAGATATTCTACAGGTACAGCGCTTACGTGTCGTCAGATGTAACAATGAGAAATAATTCGCCTGCCCCGTGCTTTTGAGGGGCATGTTGTCAAAACTGACAAACGCAAAACGCACTTTTCAGAAGTTACCCTGTGAAAGGGTACCCTTGTGAATACTCTTGCGGTATTTATTCCCTGGCTCTTCAATCTGGCAGGGGTGGGACAAGTTACGTAAATCAAAAGCAAAGGAGAACCACAGGTCGTTTGAGTTGCCAAGCAAGTTTCAAAAGCTTAATGTGCATGGCAAAGATCAGATAAAAATGCAGAAACACGGTGTCCTTTTCTTCTCTGCTTTTAAAGTTCACCTAACATGACTGTCACAAAGCAAATATTGTCCGTTTGGTGATTGCAGATAGACACCGGACAGGTTGTCGGTGCCCCTCGAACCATGAAAACCTACTGGTGTTGAGTCCCATTGAGTTCAATGGGGATTATTTCCCAGTAAATCAAGATAGGATTGCTGCCAACTGTGGTCTGAATTGACTGCACATGAACCACCACAGATACTTTGCCCAAAGTTGCTGTTTTCTTTGCGGCTTTCTTCGGCACGAACGATGCCATGGCTGTAGATGGCTGGGTGAACAGGAATTCCCTTCGCCGGTTGTGACTTTTAATAGATGCCTTTTGCCGAGCTCGGTTTAATTAACCTTTCCGTGAAGGTTACAGCGCTCAAGCAACAGCCAATTTCCTATCATCCAGCCCTCCTGCCCTTCAAACGTTTTTGCCATTTATATAGAAAAGGAGGTCCGGTCGGTTTGGGACACAGCAGACTCTGAGAAACGAGGGCCCGTGGGAACCCGGCCCTTCTCGGGTTTTCTTAACATTTTGTTATACGAGAACAAGAGATTAAAGGCATCTACAGCGATCGCAACGAGACCATCCAAAGTGGAAGTTCAAGGATCAGCAGCAGCAGCAGCAAAGGGCCACCAGGAGTGGGAAGATAAAGACAGCTCAGCAGTGGGTCAGATTAATTGCCTCTGGTTTTATTCCCCTCCTTTTCTCCTGGAAGGATTCTGATGTGCAACTCTTTCCCATTTCATGTTGAGGTTCATCAATTGCATGGATCCGGGGGGGGGGGGCTTGCCACCTTGACGGGGGCTAATCTCCCTTCCAACTCTGCAGTTCTGAGATGATGATGATGATAGTAACATAAGAAATCAGTTGAAAGTTGCATGATCTGTTTTTTTTTCTCATTTTTCATCTGCTACAAGCATTTGTAAACTTTTATGTTCAGAATAACTTTTAAAAATATATATACAGAGGACCTAGGAGGGAAACCAAGGCTGGAAAAGCTACTTACTCCAAAGGAGTACATCCACTGTTTTAAAACTGCCAGCATACACATTCTGAAGAGCAGCCAAGGGAAACACATAGTCTTCCAATGGTTGGGACTGGAACCCCCATCAGCCTTCTGTATTGGCTTATGCGATCTATGGCTGATGGGAATTGTAGTCCAATGTCTGGAGGGCACATGTGTCTTTACACACACACCCAAATCATGGAATGCAGCGGGACGTGCACAGATACGATTCTGCCACGGTGGTCTTTTCTGAACTTTTCAGAGCAAACCTCCTATCTTGGAAGCGCCTCCTTAAAACCCGTCATTTCTCTAATTCTGTTGAAAACAAACAAACAACAAACCCAGCTAACCTGAGGACGTGGCCTTCTGGGAAAGTGGATATGAAACCAAAACAGAAGGAGCATAATGATGATGGTGATGTGCTCCTCTCTCCTTTATCTGTGATAGGCTGTCCTGCCACTGTCAATAAAACAGCTGGACAGCCATCTCCAAAATGGCCACCAATATACCAACACACACAATCTTAGAACGGCAGAGCCGGAAGGAGAACCCTGTAGAAGATCATCAAGTCCCGCCCCTGTCAAGGAGGCCCAGTGAGGAATCGAACTCCCAACCTCTGGCTCGGCAGCCAGACGCCTGAACCCCCGAGCTAGAATTTGATCATTCAAGTCTACAAGATAGTCAACTTCAACCATAGCTCTGTATAATCCCATTCCATGGGAAGAAAGGAATCCAATACAAAGCATAAGGTTTTGTTGCTTGACGTGTCGTGGGTTTAAATAAGAAAATATCCAAAGAAAGAAAGGTGTCTGAGAAACAACATTTTAATAGATGAAATAAATACTCCAGTACATGCAAGATTTTTTTTTAAAAAAAACTGTCACTGAAAAAAAAAATAATTAAAAAAAAAAAAGAATCAATTTCTTAATATAGTGTCACCCTCCCCAACCCTGTTATAAACACACTCACAGTAGCTTTTGCCCCAGTTTGGAGATGCCATCCACCCGCCACTCAACACTGCAAAATTCACCTCTAACCGAAGACCTTGATTCAAAAAGTAATCATACAGAACAAACAAACGAAACAGAGCTACATCCATCGTTCAAAGGTTTGCTTCTTGCAGACTTACGAAAGCTGAGGTAACGTATTTCTTCCTGCAGAACTGAACAGTGAAATTTAGATGGGGGAATCCCGGAAGACGAAAGAGAAAGAAAAAGGGGGGGGGGGAGAAAAAGTATTCCCCCCCCCACCCCATGCGAAAACCACACCCAACACCATGAAGGCTCTTTTATTTATTTATTTATTTGTTTTAAAGTATCTCCCTCGTTTATGTCAGCCTTGAAACTGTTCTTGGAACCCTTCCTTTGTTTATAGAGTTTAACGAATGAAGATATACAAATATATCAGCTTTGCTGTACTTGGAAATCAGCCCCCCAAAGTTACTAGGCTTAAAAAAAAAAAGTACTAGCCTATAAAGAATTGGCACTGGAGGGACAGGATTATACGAGAACCAAGACAGGTGTTGGGGGTTACGTTGGGGTTGAAGGCTGGGTATTGAGGAAGGAGAGAGCTCTCTGGTCCTCTTCTGCTAGCCTGCTTACTCACCTGTGTGGTGGTTCCTGATCGCCACAGGTGACCAGACTTTGACTGAAATATATGGCTACTCTGATCTGCTCTCCCCTCTACTATCTCCTCAAAACATGCCATCCATCCAAGGTGGGCGATTTCTACATAGGCAGAAAGGTGTCGCTTTGCCGCCTCGTGTTGCGTCAGAAATTAGATCTATCGTAATTCTCAGAATCAAAGAATCGGGCTCACTTCCACAAATTCTTTGGTATACACAAAAACACAGGAAGAGGGAGAAGGAAGTTAGTCTGTTTTTGTTAGCACTGACCATGCTGCCTCAATGTTGGGCTGGGGTGGGGTGGGGGGTGGAGTGGGGGGGGGGGAGAGAGAGAGAGAATATTAATTCACAGAATTTGAATTCGCTGGCGGTAAAGTCCGGGGTGAAGACCGTTCTCTTAGTGCCTGAGATAACAGGTTGCAGCCATCCGAGACGGCGCAAGCCGAGTTCCTCAACCTTTCCCTGGATTCGGCCACCTTGGAGCTACTTTCGGAGTGTTGGGCGATATCCCTGAGGCACTGAGTAAGGAGCACGCAGGCCGAGACCACGCTCATGGCGCCCCCCAAAATGGCCGTCTGCACCGCTTTGCCCTCCGGGTTGATGGTGGCGGCTTTGCCCAAAAACTGAGGCTCGGTGGCAAAGCCCACCAGGGCGTAGACGGACTGCACCAACGGCCCGCTGAACAAGACGCACCGGTTGCGCGTCAGTTCGCTCGGCGAGCTCTTGACCTCTTTGACGCAGGCCAGGAGGGCCGAGGCGCTGGTGCTCATGCACTTGACGCTGAGCTTGAACTGCTCCTTGGCAAACTTATCCTTTGACCTCTCGCTGGCCAGGATGCAGGAGTCCGTCAGGAACTTGAGATTCTTGGACATGTTCTGAGAGACCTCCAGCAAGAGCTGAGGGCTCATGTCGGCCAGCGGGGTGGTCTTCAGGACCCCACAGCCATGTTCCACCTCGTGTTTACACCGGGTCACCTTGTAACGATCCACCAACCCGGGCAAAGCCGGCTGAGCCCCCGGGGTCTCCACGGCCGCCAGGTAGGCGGCGTGGGCCGAGCACTCGGTCAAGGAGACCACCAGCTCGCCCAGCTCCGCCAGGATCTCCCCGACTTCGGCGAAGCGCCCCATGTTCAGCTGGCTCTGGACGTCGTGGGTCAGGATGGACAAGCCTTTCGTCCGGGCGATGAGGGTGTCTCGGCACTTCTCGAAGGACTCCCCGAAGGCGGACAGGCTCTCGGTGTGGACCGGCCGGCTCTCGCTGGACAGGAGGAGCAGATCGGCCACGAGCTGCATCTTGACTTTGCAATGGTCACAGACGGCCACGAGCTTCTTCCGCTGCAACGCGTTGCCACTGGGGGTGGACACCTCGCTGGCCGATTTGCCGGAGCCGCCGCTAGCCATCGCGCCTTGGGGGACTGTGCATGCCTGTGGGGACCCCGCCACCGTCGCCCGCGCCACACCTGCGGCTCTGGCTACCTCCCGAGGAGTCTCTACGGAGCACAGCGAGATCTCTCTGCTTTTTCCGCACCATCATTCCATAAATCCTCCACGAGTAATGATAAAGTCTTGGAGCGCCGCAGGGAGAGAAAGTCGCTGGCCGCAGGGTGGCTCGCGCCAAACCGAGACCCTTCGCGTCTCCCCTTTCCCAGCGAGACGGCGTGATCCTAACGGCGCTGCCCCACCTCAGATCCCTCGGCCGGTGGACAGATACTGCTTCCGTTGCTGGACCTTCTGAATGTCAACTTGATTTCTCGACATCATCCTCAATTGAATTCTCTTGCCGGCTTCTTTTCCTTTCCCCCTCTTGGGTGCTCTGGAGAAAAGTCTGGAAAGAAAGCAAAATTGTAGTTTTAGCTGTTGCAACGGAGGGGCGAAGAAGCAATGCAAGAAAATTGCCGCTGGCCTGTTGGAAGAAATGTGAGGGAAGCAACCCAAATTATATTTTGCCCACGGCAAAAGGAAACAAAAAGCTGCTACCGAAATGTCCGGGAAGGAGGCTGACAATGCATGTTGCAAAGCAAATAAATAAGGTCGCTACAAAAGTCTGTTCAAGGTGGAAAACTTTTTGGAAAGCAACCCAAACTAAGCCCTTCTCTTTCCCAAAAGGGAAGAGGCCACGAGATTGCCAGGGCTGGGCTCGTTGGAAAAGCCCCCCCCCTCGCCCCCCAAATTGGTTCTAACGGTTCCCAAAACAAAGCACCGCGGCTTTGCTCCAAATTTAAACCTAAAGTTTCGGAGTCCAAGGGACGGGGAAGAACCCGGGACCGGCCCGGGCCTGCCCTCGGTCCCGGGTCCCCCTTCTCCCTCTGTCCGGCAAGAGGGCAGCCGCCCGGGAAGCATCTCTCTCTCTCTCTCCGGAGCAGGAAGCCTGCCGGCGGGTGTGGCCCGACGGCGCGCCGGAGGAAAAGGAAGGCGGCGCCTGGGATTTGCGGGGATCGCCCTGAAACGCGTGTCTTGGGGGCACGTGTGGACTCAGCTCACCTTGGGAGCGAGGGCGGTCGAGCCCGGGGGGCGGCTGTTCCCTGCCGGCCGCCGGGCTTCCCTCCTTCCTTCCTTCCTCCCTGGCCGCCCCGATCAGGGCGCCGCGCTCGGCGTCTCCTCTGCCTCCGCGGCCCGGGCGTGGGCCGGCATCCGAGCCGAGCGGCGCCTCCCTCCGGCCGGCTAGCTCGCCCGCCGGGCCCCCGGGGGAGCCTTCAGGCGCTGGGGGCTCCCGACGAGCCGGACGGCCCGGGGCTGGCGCGGCGGCGGGGCTGCCGGCCGGCCCTTCCCTCCTCGCCTCCTGCCATCTTCCTCTCGCCGGCTGGATCCCCGCGCCTGGGCAGGGCGCAGGAGGAGGAGGAGGAGGAAGGGAAGGGAAAAAGGAAGGGAAGGCGGGCCGGCGGCAGCGGCTGGGCGAGCCCTCGTCCCCGATCCGGTTTCCTCCAACTTGGGCAAAGGGAGGGGAGAGAAGAGAAACAGAAACTCCAAGGGAGCGCCGGGCGCCTTGGGCTTGGGGGGGCCGCCGCCGCCGCTACTGCATGGCGAGGAAGGGCGGGCCCCGACGGCACCGCGCCTGCTTGGGGGTCGTCCCCCTCGGCCTCCCCTCCCTCCGTGGCCGCCCGCCTGCCCGGGCTGGCTTGCGCTCCCTTCCCTGCCCTGCCCTTCCCCTCCCCGCGGCCGCCGCCGTCACGGCGCGCTCAGCCTATGGCCAGCTTGGGTGCGCCCGCGGTTGGAGACGCTGCACCTCTTCTCTTCCCCCCCCCCCCCCGTGGGGATCGGGGCGCCCCAAGGCTCCTCCTCCTCCTCCTCCCCGGGAAGACCAGGAAGGGGAAGGAGGTGAGGATGAGGATGATGGCTGTGGTGGAAGCGCCGGCGGCCCCGAGGAGCGGGGCTTCGCTGCGGGGCCAGGGCGCGCTTTACGCACAGACGCGCTCTGGCCGCTTGGCGCACGACCGCCGGAGGGAACCCGAGATTAAAAAAAAAGGGGGTGGAGGTTATTTGGGGGTGGCTGGGGGGGTGGGGTGGAAATCCCTGCCTGGAAGCTTGCGTTTGCTCTGAAAATAGGCCTGGGTGCAACCTCTGGAAAAGCAGATCCATTGAAATAAAAGTTAGGGACAGGAAGGGCTGACTTGTCACTTCCCGGGGTCTACTCCAGTTGGGGCTAGGAGCTGCAATGAAGTCGTCCTGATATTATTCGCCTGATTAAAAGGGAATGCCTACTCTTACGTAAACGCAATCTGGACTGCAGTCAGCCCTCCATAAAGAGCTCTACTCGAAATATCTAGAGCGCTGCCCCAGATATCCAGATAAGAGATGGGAAGGCCTGGAAAAAAACTGGAAAAATTGGGGAGGGGGGAGAGACAGGGTTTTTTCCCCACCGTTTTTTCCCCCAAAGGTGTTTTCAGAAATTTTACATCTCTGTCCGAGACCCTCAGCCATCACCAAAAGGTGATGCCAGTAAAAGTGTGGGCAAAGCTTTTCAAAATACAAAGATGTTGGTTCTCATGATTTCTTTCCTGGGCACAGAGAGGAAGACGACACCAAGTCTAATGAGTTCAGCCTCCAGACTTTGCAGCCTGATGGGATTTGAGATTTCTTATGAGTCAGTTTGAATTGTGGTGCTGGAGGCGACTCTTGAGAGTCCCCTGGACTGCAAAGAGAACAAACCTATCCATTTTGAAGGAAATCAACCCTGAGTGCTCACTGGAAGGACAGATCCTGAAGCTGAGGCTCCAATACTTTGGCCATCTCATGAGAAGAGAAGACTCCCTGGAAAAGACCCTGATGTTGGGAAAGTGTGAGGGCAAGAGGAGAAGGGGACGACAGAGGACGAGATGGCTGGACAGGGTCACCGAAGCGACCAACGTGAATTTGACCCAACTCCGGGAGGCAGTGGAAGACAGGAGGGCCTGGCGTGCTCTGGTCCATGGGGTGACGAAGAGTCGGACACGACTTAAGGACTAAACAACAACAAAATGAGTCAGTTGGGCCAGAACAAATTCTGATCACCCACCCCCCAGTCCAGATGCTGGCCGTGGTTGTGGGAGGCTTCCCTGTTTTTAGGTTGAGGTGAAAAATCGCACCATTCTAAGAAGCTGTGGGCGCTTCAGGGCCTGTGGGAAAAGAACAGCTTGCGTGTGCGCTTTTAGCTTGTCAGGAGCAAAATGCCAGTTTCTCCTGAAACAGCCGTGCAGGAGAATCGAACCCACCCTTGTAAAAGACTTGCTCCCCCCCCTTTCCAAAAAGTGAGAGGCAGGGATGTGTCACCTCGGTGTTGGTGAAAGGATGTAACGTCATCTATGCGCCTCTCCATATTCTATTTATTTATTTATTCGATTTATATATATGTTATATATTTAGATACCATCTTAATAGACTACCCGGCTGGTAAATGACTTCGGGGTGATTTACAATATGAAATTACAGAGAGAAAAATGTAAGAATGGAAATTGCAGCCGGGACAAATGAGTGGGCCAAAATGTAAATGTATAATTGGGCCCTTTAACAACATTTCCGTCTTAGATTCAGTGTAAATCGTTCACCTCTTCATAAGGATTGTTGTATGTAATTCTTAAACCTCTGGATACACCTCACGAGGAACGTGGGAAACTCCAACGGAAAGCAGGTGCTGGGCGATCCAAGACTTTTAGTGTGCCTTCTGGGGTTAACTCAGACTCTCATCTGGAGGTGCAGATGATGCTTGTCAGAGGGAGTGTCTTTTGCATGGCGACTCCCCATGTGGGGAACGCTCTCTCTCCTGGGAGACTAGTCTTGCATCTACTCTGTTTTTTTAAAAAATGTTCATCTCAGGCTTGTGAAGTTCTGCCTCTTGTTTGAATTACTGGTTCATTTTTTATTTTATGTCCGATATAGTTTGCCTTGTGTTTCTCCCCAGCAACAGCTCTCCGGCTATTCAGCAGCTTCCTGCTAGCTGAGATCTTTTTAAAGGGTAATATATAAACTTCATATCAGATACTCATCATTGTTAATACTTTTTTTTGTTTGCTTCTTTGGGAAGGGGTCATGTTTTGTGCCCTTCTGAACTTGGCTTGCCAAGGGCATCATCCTGTCTGTTCTTCAGCCATTTCTCTTGTGTATATTTTCTTGTATTTCATGAATACACGGCTGTGGCCTTGCAGATGATTTTGGACTGCAGCTCCCATGCGTCTTCACCGGGGACTTATGTTAGCAAGGCCTGCTGGGAGTTGTAGGCTGAAGGCCTCTGGGGGGGCACAGTTGTATATGTGGAGCCGCTCTGACGTTTTGGGCTGGGGTGGCCCTTATCTCTCCTTATCCGCCGTCATCATCTGATATTCACCAGATGTGGGTTCAGTCCCACAAGGGGCATGTGTGGGGCACAGGCTCAAGTGGCTGCCTCCAGCCGAAGTTAGAAGAACGTCACGTGTGCCTGGATGGTGGACTGTGGGGCGGAATCTGTTTGGGATGGAGCAATTTTCCCACCCAGGAGAGTTTCCGTTGGATTGCACCCCATATCTACTGGTGGGCTGCGACCTGGATCCAGGTTCAAGTCCCCACTGTGCCATAAGCACCCTGGACGAGCTCAGGACACACATTCACTGTCCGCCAGCCCTACCTTGCAGGGATATTGCAAACATAATGTAGGGAGAAAGATGGGCTTATCAGTCACTGAAAATGGTAACCCAATAATCAATCCTGCTTGGTTTGCACACCTTGCAATTGTGCAAAACCATGACCTTCGGCCCTGTCCAGGGCCTAATGAATTTAGCATTAATTGGAGTTTGTGGCGAGAAGAAAACGAAGCGACAGCTTTTAATCTGGAGTGGAAACTGGGCTATAATTACTGGGCTATAATTATTGTTTCTTATTCATGAAAAATATAAAATCATGTATAACGAACAATAAATGGTAGACCAGCTTCCACTCCAGGTTAAAATTATTTTGTAAAAAAAGTGTTCTTTAAATATAAAACTTTTTTTAAAAAAGCGCTTTTGCGTGGCTCCTGGGTCGTAAATAAAACTTCTTTTTAAAAAGCGGCTCCCCCTCTCTTGTAAGCCGGAATGGTTCAGTCCATTCTCTCCCCCCCCCCTTTTTGTCTTTTTGAGACAGGTCCGCGACGCCTCGCTGCCCTCCGCCCTCTTCCCGCAGAGCTCCGACCTTTGGTTGCCGCGCCCGCCTCCTCCTAGTTTGTACCCGACCGGTTCCTACTGCGCCTGCGTTGTTGGAACGCAGCCGGCGGGCGGGGACGCAGGCAGGGAGACCGGAAGAAAGGGGCCCCTTCCGGTCTGGCGGCAGCTTCCGGTCGCCGGGACAAGATGGCGGCGGCCTGGTGGTGGTTGGGCCTGCTCTCGGTCCTGAGCCTGCTGGCGGCGGTGGCAAAGGCCGCCGAGGAGGAGCCGTCGGCCTCGACCAAGGGGAGCCCCGCCAAGGACGCCCCCAAGAATAAGAATAAGAAGAAGGACATCCGGGACTACAACGACGCGGACATGGCGAGGCTGCTGGAGCAGTGGGAGGTAGGAGGAGGAGGAAGAGGAAGGAGAGAAAGAGGGGGGAGGAGGAAGGAGAGGGGGAGGAAGAGGAAGGAGAGAAAGGGGGGAGGAAGACGAAGGAGAGAAAGGGGGGAGGAGGAGGAGGAAGAAGAGAAAGGGGGGAGGAGGAAGGAGAGGGGGAGGAAGAGGAAGGAGAGAAAGGGGGGAGGAAGAGGAAGGAGAGGAAGAGGGGGGAGGGGGAGGAAGAGGAAGAAGAGAAAGAGGGGGGAGGAGGAGGAAGAGGAAGGAGAGAAAGGGAGGGGAGGAGGAAGAAGAGGGGGAGGAAGAGGAAGGAGAGAAAGGGAGGGGGAGGAGGAAGAAGAGGGGGAGGAAGAGGAAGGAGAGAAAGAGGGGGGAGGAGGAGGAAGAGGAAGGAGAGAAAGAGGGGGGAGGAAGAAGAGGGGGAGGAAGAGGAAGGAGAGAAAGAGGGGGAGGAGGAGGAAGAGGAAGGAGAGAAAGAGGGGGGAGGAAGAGGAAGAAGAAAGGGGGGAGGAGGAAGGAGAGGGGGAGGAAGAGGAAGGAAAGGGGAGGAGGAAGGAGAGGAAGGAAAGGGGAGGAGGAAGAAGAGGGGGAGGAAGAGGTAGAAGGGGAGGGAGGAAGAGGGGCTCCCTACCCCCACAAGCTTGGCATTTGGGAGGGTCTCCTCAAAGCCCCCCCCCCCAAATTCCCTCAGTTCCCTTTGTCGTCCCCCTATTAATTATCGATTTATTATACTCATATTCCTATCCTGCAGCAGTTTAAAGCAGGGTGGATATGATTTAGTTTTACTATTTCGTTTTCGTGCTCTGTTATAACGGTTATTTTAAACGTATTTTAGCAATGGCTTTACTTACCGTTTTTTAACTTAGTACTTGTTTAATTACTCATAAACATGTCCAAACCCACTTATAAGTTCAAACGTAGGCTGCAGAAAAAAGAGTGACACGTCATAGAAATCCTCTCCCTAATAATAATAATAATAACAATAACTTAAATGACTTACATTTTTAAAATATAAATTTTAAAAATCCCGATTTTAAGAAAAATAAATCAAGTAGGTAAGCCTCTTTTCTCATCAGCAGCAGCCGCCCACGGGTACCACCCCCTCCCAAGGGTAATTAGGCTGGCTTCATCTTTCTTTGTGTTTCTGGGGAGCAGCAAAAACTATTGTTCAAAAGGGCTTCTGATGGCTAGGAGGGTTTTTTTTTTTTTAAACCTGCATAGTAAAAAATTTAGGAATGTTCCTCATTTGCTTTCAAAATGTTTTTAATTTTGTATTATTAATAATATAATATTTCTAAAGCATTTTAGAATAGTTCTGACGTCTTTTAAACTATGTTGGGAGCCCTGTTAGGAAAAAAAAAGCAATGAAGAAGTGCCTTCAATAAATCAATAATCCAGTTTCAATTGTCCATTTGTCTCAGTAATTTAACAGTTTAATAATTAACCTGTGAAATACCCCTTGAGCCTCCGTCTGAGCTCAAAGTGACCTGCTCACCTGGTTAATCTCTTTTCCAACTCTCTAGTCCCTTTCCTTTCCCAAACAGAAGAGCCAAACTGATTCAATTGTTAAACAATAATGCAGTTTATTTTATGAAGCCTAATGGTTATGTGGCACAGTTCTTGGTCATGCAGTTTTTTGGGCTTTGAAGAACCAACTTGCTAACTATAACAGATTCTATCTTAACAATGTAACTAAGATGGACAGTTCTCTTGTGGAAATCCACACTATGATGTTGGTAGACTATGGGTCCACCTCCCTTCAGCCCTCTCTGACTGTGAACTACCCATCTGACTCCTTTTTACTTCCCTTGAAGCCACCTGACGGGTCGTGATTAGCTCTGCTCCGGCCAATCAGATTCTCCTTGCTGACGCTGCCCATCACACGCCTCCTCTCTACTTTATTCCTTCTTCGCTAGTTCTTTGAGTTAGATCAAATGAAGAGAGTTCGTTCAGAGCCCTGTTTTTCCCAGTCAGCGGTATGGATCACCTAAAGCCAAGCACTGCACAACAGGGGAGCTCAGTTCCAAAGAAAGTAGGTGGAGGGGCTCACAGAGAAGCTCAACGGACTCCTCTCCATCCAGTTGAATTGAATGCTAGGATCACAAAAGAATGCTGATGGAAAAACGGTCTCAGAGCATGTGTAGATTGCCTTTCTCTCTGCCACCACAGAGTGTGATTGCCATCATTAGAAGAGAACCAAGATTGCAAGTTATGTTATAATAGCAATAATTAAAATAATATTTTTATACTGATTTTGCAAGGAAGTTCCCCTCCTAGGAAATTTGCCAAATAAAACTTTTAAGTCCATAGCATAAAATGCAGTTAGATTAAAGCTGCATTTAATAGTAAATCAGCATCAACGACTTAAAAAAAAAATGCAGCAAGAGAACATGACAAAATGGCATGTCATGAAAGTCAGAACCTTAACAGCAGTATTTTATTGGGAAATGCTGACCTTCTGACATGTGAAATGAAAGTTGAGTGGTTTTTCAAGTTTGGGGTGGTTATGTTGCCTGTCTGGAATAAGTGGATAACTTGTGTGGGGGACCTGGATTTAAAATTTCCCTCAGTAGCTGATGGAGCCTACCAAAAGGAGTATTAGACAATGCTCTTTTTGCTTTCTCTGTCTATATTTTGCCTTCTCAAATTATGTTTTGTTTTGTGCAAATCTGTTACAATTTTGTTTGCAATGTTTTGCTGTTTTCCTGACAGGTATTTAGCTTTCTATAATTTTGTTTTGTCTGTTTGGATAGTATGTATAAGGGAAGCCTGACTACTTAGAGATTTAGAATTCTGTTTGAATTTTCCTTAAGATCCATGGAGTTTTTTCTGTGGGGTTAATTGTTTAGTATCACACAAGTATCAGAACTGATGTAATAAGATTCCACTTGGCTGTACTTATTGCTCTTCTGATGGCTTAATCTTTCAGTAGCTAAAGCGTCCAGGTCACCATATACAAAACATGGCAGCAGTCCAGCCAGGAGCCTCTGTTTATTTTCCTGCATCCGCATGTTTCTTGATCTCAGACACTTAATTCTAGACTTCTGTCACTTTCTTGGAATCCAGTCGAAAAAGAGAGAGCATTTGTTAACATTGCTTTTTAAACCTCTGTATGCAGACATCGTAAATATATGAAATCCATTTGCCTTATGGTCACATTGCCAGCATTCGGAGAATACATCAGCATCAGTTTGATTTAGTCTCCTCCGTGTGTGATGCCGTTATGCAAATATTTCATAGCAGGTTATAGTAAAAGTTGCATAAGGTGATGTTTTCCTTCTTCAGCTTTCTATATGAGACATTCCTATGTTTTTCATTGCACTTTCTTTACTGCTGCTTTAAGAATATGGCCAGAGAATTAAATTATAACCGAGTCACCAGAAGGATGTCTTATGATGTGAAAGCAAACATTTCTGAAATAAGACTAGATTTCCCTGACCCACTGACACTTGTGTTGGGAGACGACATTGTCATTTCTTCTGGTCCAAGGCATTCTTAAGTGCGGCATGTTTGTGTTTATTTCCGAAACAGAAAGACGATGATATAGAAGAAGGCGATCTTCCTGAGCATAAGCGCCCGTCTGCGCCCATTGATTTCTCCAAAATCGACCCAAGCAAGCCTGAGAGCATCTTACAGATGACGAAGAAGGGGAAAACTCTTATGATGTTTGTCACTGTGTCGGGAGAACCAACCGAAAAGGAGACAGAAGAGATCACCAACTTGTGGCAGGGAAGCCTTTTCAATGCCAACTATGATGTCCAGAGGTAAATGCCTTCTCTGTGGAGCCAGAAAGTTGTCAGGTTTAATAAAAAATAACTGACTGAAAGTTACTGCCTTTTGTTAGAAGAACATAGAATAGGATTT
This sequence comes from Intellagama lesueurii, assembly GCA_037013535.1. Lineage (NCBI taxonomy): Eukaryota > Metazoa > Chordata > Lepidosauria > Squamata > Agamidae > Intellagama > Intellagama lesueurii. The sequence continues at coordinate 3,238,547 of JBAJHW010000011.1, forward strand.
CTAAAGCGTTGGTCTGTGTTGCTCTTGTGGTCAGAGAGTTAGTTGTATAGTACCTGAAAGGCTAACAAGTTTACTCCAACATGAGCGTTCATGGATTGTCACCCATTTTATCAAGTATTTCAAGTGTTACATTGGAGTTCCAGTATTAAGTTTAGTTTGGAATGGTATTGTAGAGACCGAGGCCAGGATTAAATGAAGGAAGTGCTGATGAGAATCATTTCATACTTCATAACAGCTGTCCACAAAACCATTGGTATTCGGAACTAGATAGCCACACCTAAAGGAATAACTCAGTAAAAGTAAATGCTAGTGACCCTATATCTCCTTACAATTGAATGCTAACCAGGTTGGTGTGATTTAGTTTCAGTTTAATATGAAAAAAAATAAATGTGCAGTTTTGGGATAAATTAACAAGTTTGCATTTTACTTAGAAATACCACCTGCATCTGTGAAGGATTTCAAGGCAGTGACTTAATCCTATGATAATAATGATAATCTACTCTTGAATAATACTTTCAACATTTATCAGCTGAGATATCTTTTAGGACTGAAATCAGAATTGTGGCCCATCTCATGCTGCATAAGAAAGTTGGGTTTCTTTTCTGATTTGTCGGTTTTTGCCTTTTAAAAAAACCCAACCTTTGGATAGATAATAGAGTGTATTTTCACAAGGCAATAAATTGCAATAATATTCCTTCTAAAGTAGATAAAAAGTGCCGTCATGTAGAAATTGTTCTTCATGCTATGATGAGTTCTGAAATGGATGTCACTTTCTTCTGGAAAAAATATGCGGCTATATCACTTAATACTTTGGGTTCTCTGCTCTATTTTGGCTGTTGCTTATCTGAAAGGTTAGGTAGAATTCCTGGAGAAGTTCACACTCTAAATAAATGCTTTTTTAAAAATTCAGGTTTATTGTTGGCTCAAACCGCGCCATCTTTATGTTGCGTGACGGCAGCTACGCCTGGGAGATCAAAGACTTTCTGATAAATCAAGAGAGGTGTGCAGATGTAACGGTGGAAGGCCAGATGTACCCTGGGAAAGGAGCCAAGGAAAAAGAAAAAGATAAAAATAAGACGAAGCCTGAAAAATCAAAGAAGAAAAAGGATACAGACAAGAAACCTGAAACCGTGAAAGAAAACAACCGTGCCAGCAAACTGAAAGAAGATCTATGATGTACTTTGTAAGGAAAAGAGTGAGTGGGGAGGTGGCAGGTTTCAGAAACAGGAACAGCCTTCTGAGTTTGAAAGTTGTGATGACCAAGGGAACAGTTTACACGTTAATGAGAAGCCTTTCTTTAGTAACAGTGAAGTTAATGGTTAACATCTGTAGAATGCCTGTTAAGTTGTGCCTTGCTTGATTTCATCTGGTTTTAAGTCTAAAACAGGCATCTGCTGTGCTGAACTTCAGTATTATGGACTTTGCTCATTCAGAGGGGAAGAAAAACTTTTTCCATTGAAGGTACCGTTACAGCTGTTTTGGGGGTCATCCGTCAAGATGGTTCATGGACCGGCTGCGAAGCAGTAAGCCCTTACTTTCTAGCCGTTTCTCATTGTCCGGTATTATGTTGAATGAAGTAAGCAATGCATTTGGGGAGTTCTGTGCTCTTGAAGCCAGACCACCTTGGAATGATGGTACTGAAACAGACAGTACCGGAATGGATTTCTTGAAGCAGAATTTTGAGACCAAAAAAAGAAAAAGGAGCTTTATCTGTTCAATGGTTGAAAATGACCTGCTCTCTTTTCTAAAGGGGAAATAGTCTTTTCCACTGAATTAACATAGTTAGAGCTTCTCCAGGCTGGCGGTCCATGTCTCTTACCCCGTTATTCTTGCACGAGGTGTTTGAATGAAATGGATCAAAGAGCTTGACGTAAAAGGAATAGTGAAAGATATAATTTTCTCTGAAACCAATAGCAAGTATACGTAAAGGCTTATTTCCTAAGCTAGACACTCTTTTTGCTGTCATAGCTGTTTGAGTGCCTAGTTTAGAGTTTGAGTCACTTCCTCCAAGTTTGTTAACCCCTAACAATATAGCCTTAGATCAGTTGCCTGTTTCATGTTAGTGATCACAGCATTGCGTGAGGCTACACATGATTTTCAGTGTAACTTGAATTGTTACGGTGCCAAAACCTTGACGTCTGATCTAGACGGTGAAGACTAATTTGATTGTGTTTTGTTTTTTGAAAGGATTCCTTTGTTCTGTTGGTACCGTTGTTCTGTTGAATTTTCTCTCTAGAATGTCAATAAATTGGTACACTTTTTCAAAACAGATAGCTGTTTGGAATGTAGAGTTGGCAACTACTGCATCGTAATGTATGACCTGTGGTCAGCTCAAAAGTAGCCACGTAGTGGCTCCTTTAAGTGCTAAATACAAATGGAGAGGTATGCTCAGGTGCTTCTCCCGGTTCTCGCTTCAGAAACCAGAGGCCAAAACAAACTGTGAGAATCCTGTCCTGCCGCCCAACGTGGTCCAAGGCCTTTTTTTAGAGAAACAAAGGCTTGTGCCTCATTCTTGTGTAAGAATACCGGCCAGAATCCTGTTGGGATTTTACACGCGTGAGAGGAATCATATAGGTTGCATGATCAACTAACAGGGTGCTGGGCGCCCACCAGTCACATGGCAGGCATCTCATCAGTTGTCTGCAATTAACTGCAGCAACCTGTGTGTTTCTTCTTTTGTATGCATAAAAGCCCAATAGAACTTCAGCTGCTGTTTAATGAACAGAAGAGAACTTGGGAAGTTATGTCCGAGTGAGTAGATAACTGTAAAGGTAATGAGCCACAGATGTTTATTTATCCCTCTCTCAGTTCCATCCCTTTTTTTTCACCTTGTTGGGCAGGGGCGTTGTGTTAAAAGAGTTCTCCTCTGTTCTCCTGTGCTGGACTCACAAGAACAGGAGAATGCTGGGAATCAAGGTTGCGCGTTCGTTACTATTCTTATTTTCAAAAGGATTTGTTATAAACAAAGAGTGATGCCTTCTGAAGATGTCAGAGTTTCTTCCAGGTGCCCAAAGCTTTTGTCTTTTGTTTCTTTGTTTTGTTTGGTGCTGATTTTAGCAATTTCCAAGTTTGCTCTACATGTGTGGGTGGGTGAGTGGTGTAATTGACATGGCTGGTAAATGTAGATATTTGTTCTGGCCTTTCTGAACCTGAAGAGCAGTAGTAGGATAAAAATGATGAGCCTTAATGTCTTGCTCACTTCTTAATCTCTCCTATCCCCCATTTTGCATGCAGAAACACCAAAAATCTTTTCCAAGTTTCTCTCTTTTTAAATGGGCTTGGGAAGCAGAGGCAGGAGGACTGGAAGACGTCTACCTGGAATTTCTGAGACCCAGACAGTCAGGCTAAAGAAAGCTGAATTATCTGGACCAATAGTTTGAGTTCCTGTAAACATACTTTCAGACACAGAGGAGTGGAAGATGACACAGTGGTATGTAACAGCAGTTTCTTTAGCTTGATGAATATCACTGTTGTGACACTTGCAACCTCTTCAAGGTCAGAGCATCCCTGGAAGAGAATCTGATTTTGCTTTCTTCTTTTCTGCTGGACCGCAGCCGGTGACAGCCGCTTCGTCTGCATTGCCACCAAGAAACCAAAGGTAATTCTGTATTTGCAGTACATTCATTGACTGACGGGTGGGCCTTGAATGGCATCTCTTCCGTGTTTAAGGGTGAAACGACAGGAGTAGGAAGAACAAATGAGCCTACCATAAAAAAAAAAAAAACCTCATGACAGGACAGCGGCTGTATGGAAGACACAAATGCTGTAGTTCCCATACGTGGAGCATGTTTAATAAACGTCTGTGTGTTGTGCCATCGAGTCAGTACCAACTTATGGAGGTCCTAACAGGGCTTTCAAGATAAATGAGCTATTTAAGGAGTGGTTTTACCGGTTCCATCCCCCCAGTGGGCTCCCATGAGCAGGGATTTGAACCCTGATCTCCCGTGTTCTAGTCTGTCACTCTGTCCACTTCACCACACTGGGAATCCTAATGAATAAAACAGCTTAACTAAATTCCTTTTCAGCTACTGCAAATCTTTCTTGTGAAGCAGAAACAGGAACGTTACTGTTGTGTCATTAAAGAGATTTAATTTAACATTTTATAAAACTGATCTGTTAGTTCGTCCCATTAGTAAAACTGAAATTATGTTTAAAAATTTAACAGAGCAGCCAGTAATGAGTTAAAATGATGAGAAACAAGAAGTATTGCCCTGTTTAACACTGTTGTTTCTGATAATTAAAATAACAAGGTCTGAGATCATGGTTGTAAAATTTAAACAAAGGAAGCAGCGACCGCTTAATCTTGAGCAGGTTATTTTCAGACTCTGGCTCAGCTGGATTCTCCCCCAGAAGTCACAGTCCAGTGCCTTGTGGTCAATCTGAAGGGATGCTGGAGAGCAGTTTGAATAACAATCTTCTGTTGTGCCAGGCTGAAGTTAAAAAGTTTCATCCGATGGGTACAGACTCTGTTAGTAGCTCTATATCAGTAGTTCTCAAACTGAGTTCTCCAGATATTCTTGGACTAACACTCCCAGAAGCCTCCCCTATTAGTGTTGCTGGCCAGGATTTCTGGGAGTTGTAGTCCATGAACATCTGGGGACCCAAGGTTAGAAACCAGTGCTCTCTCTATATTAGGTAGTTTGGAGCACAGCCCATTTTGCTTGGGTGTCTGTGCATTTCAGTCATAGTTTGGTGTGTGGAAGTGATTATCTAAGGCTGTCATTTTAAAAGACAGTTGTTGATAGGGAGAGTTTACAGTGGCATTCAAATTGTGTCCAGGGAATTAGGAATTTTGGCAAGAGCATGAAAAGAAATATACAGATGCCCATTAATAGATTGGATGCTGTGAACAAGTGTGAAGGAAATTAGCCTGATTTTTTTGAATGTTGGTTGACTCTGTTTAGATCTATTATAATCTATCTATTTATTCTGTTATCTGCCTCCTTAGAAGCAGTATATTGTAGATTCATGCCATTCTCTCCATGAATCCTAGTCTGCTGGGAGGTTCTATGAGTCTTTCCTTAAGGTTCCTCTTATGTAGAATGTGGCACTGGGCAGCGTCTTGTGTACAGAAGGATAGTTCTCCATCATAGGTTGATGTCCCCACCTCCAGGAGGAACAAAGGTTTCCCAAAGTGTTTGTTTCTTTTTTATCTTGTGTCCTTGGTAAGTTCAGCAAAGCAGTTCTCATCGTACTGACCTGAGCTGAATTTGCAGATGTGCTTTGAAATGCTTTCATGTCCAGTGACACGCCACTAGAGGGTACACTAGCATCGATGAGGATGTTCAGAGTTAGCTGTACTGCCTTCTTCTAGATGGAGTAAGGCCAGGTTGGGTTACATCTTCCACCCCACCCCACCCAGCCACCACGAGGCAAGGTGCCTAAGAAGGAGCGGAGTGATAGTCCATGGTAGCCGAATGTCAAAAGCTGTTTGGGTTTCTGCTCCTGAAATGCCTGCAGGAACCTGTTTTATTTGTTTTCTCTGCAACCAAGGTAGACCCTTAACTTTTAATTGCCTTGTCTTTTCTTAAAGGTTGATTTCTTGCGGCATCTCAGGGAGGGTGAATATAGTTGCGCTTTTAAGTACTTATGAGCTAAACTTAACCTGTTGAAGATGTTAAACGTTCATGGCTTAGCGCATACAAAAGAAACAGTGATGGTGAATCAAGACTGAGCTGGTCTCCGTTGTATCACTGCTCTTTAATCGCTTAGGCCCAAGCTTCAGGATGGCGTACGTTTTTGTCCTGGAAGGCACACAGGTTCCCTGTCTTCTCCAAGTTACATGTGGTGCTGTTGATACCAAGCCAAACCCTAACTCTCCATTATCCTGGCATGATAAACTCTCACGATTGCCCGATTCTAAGGCAGGAGTGAAGAACTGCATAGCCCACAGTGAGGGGAGTTTCAGTTCAATAACCATTGTAGGGCCACACGTTCCCTTAACCTTTTTCTAAAGGTTGGTTTCTGTCCACAGACTAATCTCTGTAGAGAGAAGCAAGACTGATTTACCGCTAACGGTGTATATAGGATGTATAAGTATACATGTTAACTGTCTATAACTACAAGTAGAGGAATGTATATGTGAACATAGAGCTGTCGTTCAAGATTAATTTTGTAGGTATTTTGAAAATGCAAGCTGCTGACTGCCCGGTGTGTCTTGGAGAGCAAAATGGTGCTGAATGCTGTATTTTCCATTGTAACTAAGTATACAGATTTTTTTCCTGGTCAGAAAAGTAAAGCCAAGCGCAAGAATGCTTCCTGGGCCAGGCCATTCTGGAGCGAGACAAAATGCTTTTGTTTTTTAAAGAGGTGATAGGAAGTTGAGGGGTACGGTCCAGAGACTCACTTAAATCAGTGGTTCCCAACCTTGGGACCCCAGATGTTCCTGGACTAAAACACCCAGAAGTCTTTGTCACTGGGGTGTGTGTGTGTGTGTGCTGGCCAGAATTTCTGGGAGTTATAGTCCAAGAACATCTGGGGACCCAAGGTTGAGAACCACTGCAAATGAATGCCTAAGAGTAGCTTTCTGCACTCTCAAGTATATTAATGTCCCCATTATTCTGCTTTGAGCACGTGTTCATTGTAGTCATGTCTGATTTGTCGTGTGTTAAAATTTTAATCAATGAGTGGCTGGAGTGGAGATCCTTCCTAGCCACTCCTCTACTAGTTTTCACAGATCCAGGAGAGCCCCTTCAGGGTTTCTCATCTCTGCATATCTTAAGCAGTGAGGTAGGTAGGTTTCCTTCCCTTTTACACTATGATTGTGATCACCATGTGGCCAGTGTACGGTAGCTCCCGTATAAATTCATTATCGTTATGTGACGTCAATGCGGAACTGACTTATAGCGACCCTAACAGGACCTTCAATGAAAATGAGCTATGGAAGGAGTGGCTTTACCACGTCCACTCCCCCAGTGGGTTTCCATGGTCAAGCAAGGATTCGAACCCTGGTTTCCAGTATCCTGGTCTGTCACTTTATTCACGGCAGCACCCTTTTTGTTGAAATACTGGGGTTGTATTTAAGATCAGCCCATGTTTTGAAACACTTGGATTGTACAGACACAGAAATGAAGCCACAGTGTGGTGTTCTTGCCCCAGTGGTGCCTTCGCTTTATCCTGTTTTCACTCAGATCAATGTTTAAATTATGGTCTGTGTAGCAGACCACACAGGCCACTGTCAAGGGGCCATTACTGTTGGAGTGGATCCATACAAGCAGCCCCCAAGGCAGTAACAGGACAAAGGCTGTGCTCAACAGTTCAGCTTGAGAAAGTAATCAGACACATAACCACCTATATACAAGGGTTGTACAGTTGCACTGAAAATTTATTCCAATAACGGGTGTATTCCAAATAAGTAAATATTAAGTGGTAAAGAAAGAACTTTTGGGAAGTAGCTTTGCAAATTTCTAAAATTATAAAAACAGGCTGTCAAGAGGGTTCCACTTTCTGTGGTCTTTAGAACGCCCCAAGTGCAGAATCTTTGAGGACACGCATTTTCTTGGTCCGTGCTCTGCCCCCAAAGGAAACCTCATAACCTCTGTCCTCTCTTCAGATTTAATCCTTTTAGTGCCTTTGCAATAAATTAATAGAAAATATATCTTTTTTGGGGGCGGGGGGAGGTCAGGAAAGTTTAAGAAAATATACAAAAAACTATACATCTAGTTCCGAAAAAGGACCAGCTATTTCGGGTAAAAAAATTTGAGCTGACACGTGCACAGAAAACAAACACGGGGTCATGGAATATTAACACTCGAGAGGAAAAAAAAAATGCTATAAGACTGCTTAAAAAAAAGCAGTGTTTCACAGGTTGCTTACTGTCAGTTATTACAAAAGAACATAGAAACGTCTCTCAGTCACTCCATTCATTTTTGCGGCCACACATTATGGACAATTAGATGGCATAAGTTCCTTATATATATTTTTTTTTAAAGAGAGAGAGGGAAAGAGGGAAAACCCTGGTTGATGGGTTCTGGAATTCTGCTTGCTGATCCAGTTAGGTACTGTTGCAAACAGGGTGCACTGAATTGTATTCAGATTTAGCTGTACTTGAGAAGACTCGCTGATCCTTTAATGTGAAAACCTGCAGAAATCAAGGACCCGAAGTTAAGCTAAACATCACAGAATCCAGATCCAGCTCACTGTGGGGTACTCCTGTAAGAGCTGATTTTACTAACAGGCTACTACTACTTCTTAAAGAGCTGGTGACACAGTTTGGTGCTCAAAACAGAACCATGCAGGATTTTCCTTTCAGCAAAATATGGATAATCCTCATCACCTTAGAACTGCAGAGCTGGCAGGGACCCCATGGCTCATGGAGTCCATCCTCTGTCAAGGAGGCACATAGTGGGGGAATCGAGTTCCCGACCTCTGGCTCTGCAGCCAGAGACCCTTTGCTCTCCGTTGTGATTGCTTAAGAAGCCTGCTCCTGCCGCGCAAGGCAGGGTGCGATGGTCCGTGAAGGTCTTGCAAAAAAACAGCTCTGTGCATAAGGAAGAAACGGCCGTTTCAGTAAGACCCTCCATCATCTTGCCACAATTGACAGCAGTTTGGTGGGTCCCGTGGTGTTTGGCTGAGACAACGCGATGGCACAGCAAAGCTGATGGCATTTTCTTCTCTGGCTGGCTGCCAGCCCTTTGGCTGGTCCAGCACGCCAGAAAAAAATTGCAGAAGGATCGCCAGGCGTGACGGCTTTCTGCAGGCCATCTAAGACTGATTCTTTTGCTTATTCTCTCCTCCTGTTCATGTAGCCAAGAACTCCACTGGGAAGTGCACCTTTTTCCTGAGTAGATGATTAAACATTCAAAACAAGTACTGGAAGGCTGATAACGGAGAAGTTAGCATGTTGTATGTGTCTTATGAATTCACTACCTGAGACAACTTTGGAAAAGCGCGAGGGAGGCCATTGTATGACACGAGGGACAACAGAGGCAGGCCTGGGGGCAAAATCTCTTGCACCAGCACCTGCCACAGGCCACATTGGGCCGACGAATGGTCCAGGTTGCCCACAAACCGGAAAACAAACTTTGAAGTGTCCAAAGAGCCACCTCTGGTTTGTATATTCCCGGTTTTGGTGGGTCTCCCCTCTCCCACCTACCTTTCCTAAAGCAAAAAAACCACCACTCAAGGGGAATGGACCTTTCATTTTTACCAAGGGGAACGTTTGCAGTAGGGTTAGGGTGAGCAAATGCCCTTCGCAGCCTGTGATGCTGATGCAACACGATGTGAAAGTAAACCTTTCTTGTCCCAGATGTGCTTGTAGGAAGGAGTACAACAGACCTACTACCATACAGCTGATCAACACACATACACTGGCTAAGGAATGCCGGCTGGCGAATGAACACCTAATTCGTTCTCAATAAGACTTCTGTTATATACATCAACAAAATATATACATCCTGGGAAAGCCGTGGGCATTGTTAACAGTTCCGGGTTGCCTGTCTCTCCGTTGGGGATGTGCTGAGTGCGGACAGACAACGCAGGCTGCTTCCTCACAATTTCATTTTCTTTACCACGGGAACTGGCAGAGCCTGGAATATCCTTACTGCATCATCATCTGTTTTCAGCGTTACCCAGAATGGCCGAAAGCTGCCCTTGTATCCGACAAAAGCCATTTTATCTGGAAGAAAAAAAAGAACCACCATGAGAGAGCCGCTCTTGACCTGTATAGATGCCTTTGTTTGTAGCAGTAATTATTGTTGACTTCTTGTGTGTGTTAAGCAGGGGCTTTGCTGTTTAAAGCTAGTTGTGGAAAATTTAATCTTAAGACTGCAAAGCTGGAAAGGGACCCTATGGATCATCAAGTCCAACCCCTGTCAAGGAGGCACCACGGGGGAATCGAACTCCCAACCTCTGGCTCGGCAGGCCAGATGCCTCAACCACGGAGCTATCCAGCAGTTCCTATGAAAGATTTGTGGCTCCTGTGAGTGGTCACCGTCGAAATCAACATGGGGATAAATGCGGTTTTGTGCTTCTGAGTTCAATTCTGTCTCATTTCCAGAAACTTCAAACCTAGTTAAAAAATGCTATAATTGTTTCTTCAATTTTTTTTCATTTATAAAAATGAAAAGATGGAGAAAAATCACACTGCTTATCAAGCCAAGGCAGCAGCAGCATTTTAGGGCCATGATAGATAAGACAGGCGATAACTTAGACATAAATAGATAAAAGTAGCTTGGTGAGGTACTCAGGATTCCTTCTGAACCCCAGCACGCTCTCCTAAATTATAGCACCCAATTGCAAACATGAGGGATTCTCCTGGGAAGCAGCCACTGGCAGTTAGAAAGTGGTAGCAGACTGGAGGAAAATAAGGCTCCTCATGGTTTTTAAAGGATCTTGGAATAGTTATTACAATTTATTTACCTTTCAGTCTAAAGCCTGAGGGAGCGCCCAGTTTTTCCAAGACTTTAGTCCACAGGCCTTTGGAAAAGTATCTTCCTTTAGATGTCATCACCACAATAGAACTGTGGGGCAGAGGGAGGAAAAACACATTTATGAACTGTAAAATAGATCAACTGCTCTCTTTTATTGCAACGGAACAATGAAGGTCCTAGGAATAGCTGTTCATGTAGTAATATTTTTGATTGAAAGCTATCAGCCGTGCAGTTTTGGGTAGTGGAACTTACGGAGGGGTTTAGATGGTTCCAGATGAAGACTTCTACTCTGCCAGGATCCTGCCTCATTCACAGAATTTATAGAAAGTGTAGATAATTTATTTTTTAAAAAATCATTATAATCATACTCCCCCCCCTTGCCAAAAAAAAAAAAAAACCTGTTCCAACTGTTTTTCCCCTGCTACAAAATAAATCAGGAATCATTTTAAAAATTAAACAAATTAATAAGGGAAGGAAGATGGAATCGTCATAATTTTGACTGGTGGTCTGGGGCGGTCAGAACTAGATGGCACCTTTAGCATGTTTTTAGAAAACATGCTCCCTTCAATTGTGAAAGACGCCTGTTTGTCATCCATAGCATATGTTTTTCTGCCTCTTACATAATCTTGCATGTAAGCTTGCTTGCCTTTGTGATGGGTCATTGGCAGATACAGAAGGGCTTAATTAGCAAGTCTGATTGCTGATTCTCATTTGTGAGAAAGAAAACAGGAAGCGTGAATTCCCCCTTAATGGCGTTTCTGACCCTTGAAATCCACCATCTAGGAGCATCTTTTCATTTATTTTATTTATTTATTTATTGTATTTATATCCCGCCCAATTAGTCCGCTGACCACTCTGGGCGGCTAATAATTTCCTCCATTATTTATTCTAGATCTTAGCAAGCGCATTTCATCCGATCAGTTTACATCTGGTTTGGGAAGCCGTTTGTGTGATCTTTATTTTAGCCATATTAAAAGACGCCTGCTTCTTGGGAGGAAAGCGATGACAAACCTAGACAGCATCTTAAAAAGCAGAGACATCACCTTGCCGACAAAGGTCCGCATAGTCAAAGCTATGGTTTTTCCAGTAGCGATGTATGGAAGTGAGAGCTGGACCATCAAGAAGGCTGACCGCCGAAGAATTGATGCTTTTGAATTGTGGTGCTGGAGGAGGCTCTTGAGAGTCCCCTGGACTGCAAGGAGATCAAACCTATCCATTCTGAAGGAAATCAACCCTGAGTGTTCACTGGAAGGACAGATCCTGAAGCTGAGGCTCCAATACTTTGGCCATCTCATGAGAAGAGAAGACTCCCTAGAAAAGACCCTGATGTTGGGAAAGTGTGAAGGCAAGAGGAGAAGGGGACGACAGAGGACGAGATGGATGGACAGTGTCATCGAAGCGACCAACATGAATTTGACCCAACTCCGGGAGGCCATGGAAGACAGGAGGGCCTGGCGTGCTCTGGTCCATGGGGTCACGAAGGGTCGGACATGACTTAACGACTAAACAACAACAAATATTGAGAAGGCAGGGGAAGGAGAAAAAACAGTATACAGTAGGACTCCTGTATTCAAGCCCCCCATGTGGATGGTGAAAACCGTGGATAATAGCGAAAAATATACATAGCAGAGTCTCTGCCTCCCTCTAGTGGCCAGTTCTGGTAATTACATCATGGGGATCTATATTTCTGGTTTTTTCTTTTTCTTTTTCTTCTTTTAATATTTTCAGACCACGAATAACTGAAACTGCGATTATGGGGTCCTATAGTGCTTTCTCTGTTACAGCACGTGTGCTAATGTTGCAGGACTTCCATCAACAATGTGCTTATGCACAAGATCGGTCTTCTTCCTGGCACCCTTTTGTGTGCCGTTCGCTGTTTACTTACTTGTTCCGGATGTTGCCAACGTAGTTGTCTATCTGTGCTGGGATTCCTTGTAGAACTGAGTTTCTGAAACTCTTCCGGTCCACCGTTTTGCCGTGGTGCCCATCAACCACCACAACTTGGATACCATCTTCAGATAGATAAAATGTCTTGCCATCCACCTGGGGCAGGAAGAGGGAGGCAGGAGAATAAAAACAAAACAAAAACGTCTTTACCGTTGGAACCTTCCAAATCTGGATTTTCAGAGTCATGATGGCTTTCTAGTGTAATAAAAAAGGCTGGAATCAAATATAGAATTTTTTTTTTAACAAAAGAAGAAAAAATGGAACATTCCAATTTTTGACTCCTCTGCCGCCACCTTTTATAAGTGTTGCTTTCTGCCATTGTTCCATCATCTCCTTAAAAAGGTGACCATGAAAAATAGTCATATTCTGTATGTAATATTTCCCACTCACCTATTTTCAATTTTCTGGAAACAGCTGGAAACTAGACTTTAAAGTGAATTCAATTTATATAATCCCCCTAAAACCTGGTTGATGGACAGACAATCCACCAAGCATTACAAGTGTCCTCAGATACTGGGTAAGGCATACGTTAAGAAATAGTATTTATATTCTGATCTTAGGACAACCATTTTGTAATGCTGTGAATTCAAAGAAAGGCAATGTACTCCTTTTAGTTCCAAACTGCAGCAAAATGGAAAACCTTAAATCCTCTTAAGGATGGGTGATTAAAAGATAGAGAAGCCCTCCTGTCTATCAGTAACATGTCAATTTAAATGCTACAGCTAATCCCAGATTTAATTTTGATAGAGCCTGGTTTTAAATGTGCTTAATTTGGCTAACTTGGAAATATTTAGGGGGGAAAATGCAGTGCAGATTCTCTTGAATAGTACATTTACTTGACCATAAGATGCATATTTTCAGTGAGATATTTTTATCTCTGCAAACAAGCAGAATGCAGTTATATACATATGTATGTGTGTGTGTAATTGCTCCTTGTAATTCTCATGGGAAGTCTTTGTATTTTTGTATACTGCTCCCTAATTTTGTATACTGCTTTTCTAAATTGTTCCTAATGCAGAAGGGAGTGTGTTCTTAGATTTTCCTCATATATTTTACATAAAATGAAGAGTATTTTTTTAAAAATCTGCAGACAATCCTGAACGAGCGCTTACTGAGATATATGCAAAGTCATCCTTGAGATGGAAGTATCTGGTCTTGTAGCTGTCCACCTTCAGTTCGACAAAATGGTCCTGGTTCTGTTTGAAAAAGAAAAGAAGGTTACTGTTTGACTCTTTCCCTCAAAGCGCTTCTAATGAAATACAGGTAGGGCCTCAGGGTTCTACTGAACTGGGGTTCAAAGCCCCCAAACACCCTGCAAATCCTGAAAAAATATTCAGATAATAATGAACCTACGCAGTAAATAGCATGGTCTCTAGCTCTCTCTAGTGACCACGTCTGGTAATTACATTATGGAAATACGTATTTCTGTGTTGTTGTTTTTAAAATATTTTCAGACCGTGGATAAGTGAAACTGAATACTGATCCTGTGCATACAGGGTACCTACTGTGTTCTAAAGACAGCTTTGGGAAGTTGGTTTATTTTCCCCTTCTGGTCTGAGCAGCTTGCCCAAGGCCACCCAGGCTAGCTCTTCTCCCCAGAGGCACAGTGGGGAATTGAACTCCCAACCTCTGGCTCTGCAGCCAGAGACACTAAACTATCCAGCCAGCTTTGATATCGAGTTTATTGAATGCATAAGTGTTCATGTACAGTTTAGTAAAGTTACTTTAAAAACAAAAAACGACAACTCCCAGAATTCATGCAGCGAAGCTAGCCAGTGGAGGCAGTTCAACAGACAATTTTTCAAGCTTTCCTTTGTCATCTTAAGCTTTCTGTCCTGCCCATTAAGGAAGATTTGACTAAAGCAGATTCAACCCCAGCCTCTCAGCTCTCTTTTTTTGCTAGAACAGCGTGAACCCTTTTAGTGACACATGACTTGCAGCAGTCAATCAGCAGCCCTTACCGTGTGTGTGCTAGGTAGCTTTTGGGGCATCGGCACATCCACCGAAGGTTTCTCGGCGTATTTTGGGTAAGCTTTGGCTTCGCAGTCACTGGGCCCGGGGCTCCTGGGGATGTTGGCTTTGATCCGGATGCGCTCACAGCCTCGGACGGAGCAGAAGGCGTACGGCTCTTTCTCGTGCTGAGCTTTTAGCTTGAGGAACAAGAGGCTGCAGAGAAGAAAGAATCAACAAAGCGATGGGTTATTGACCGGTTCTTCCCAGAACCTAGAAAAGACCATGCTGACTGGCGGTGGGAGTTTCTGGGTGTTCTTCCCAAGAAGACGTGAGAGCTTTAAAGAGGCAAAACAATCCGGTTCTTGTTGACAATAGCAGCCAAGTTCAGAGATTTCTGTGCCCACATCTCACAGGATGGAGGGTCAGCATGGGGATTTGTTTCCACCGATGGTTGAAGCTGCTGCCCTTCACTCTGTGCAGGAGTCTCCTCCACGTGATCCCGTAGCTTTTGTGAGTTGGGGTGCAGTGGAAGGAGTAGCCTCCTGACATCCTGCCTGATGGAGAGCAGTCTTCCTTTCTCTTAAAGATACATTTTAGACCTGTTTACTTTGTTTTTTTCCCTCTTTTTGTTTTGGTCCCAAAGGATGATAACCCCTAAGTGGGTTAACATTAAGGGGAAAGAAAGCCAAAGAAATAATATGTCCCTGCTTTAATTGTCAAAGGAGGTATGAAAGGATCATCAAAGAGTGCTGGAGAATTTTGAAATATAATACACCCCCCCCCCCATAGACATGGGATTGGTATTTGTGGTTTCACTTATCCACACTCTGAAAATATTTTTTTAAAAAGCAGAAATACATATTTCCATGATGTAATTACCAGAGCTGGCCACTAGAGGAAGCCAAAGGCCATGCTATATATAGGGTTCACTATTATCTGCGGTTTTCGGCATCCACAGGAGTGCATGGAACTGATCCCCCATAGATACAGGGGTCCTACTGTGGGTGATCCCGAAAACGTTGGTATGTTAAAATTTTAAAAGGAAGTAACAGAACACACATTTTGTACCCGCAACATTTTCGTTCACCCAGAGTTTGAGTGCGGGACATTTTTGACGTTTCCTTACCCTGTGTCTTCATCCCAGTAGTAATGCCCTTTGGTAGGATAGCGATATTCAAGCTTATCCATCTGAGCAGCCGGGTAGAAAGTGCCAGTTTTGAAAGTTTTCTTCAAAAGGCGATCGTGGATGTCAGCAAGAATAGAAAACGTCGTCCCTTTAGGATAACAAAGGCCAACGTGGATCCAATCATCTCTAAATTAGGAGGGGGGAAAAAAGAGGGGGAGCCAAAATGCATTACAGAAGTAACATCAGTGCCATGATTCTGACTTCTTAAGAAAATGCTGGAAGCCAAGATAAATCATGCTCTCTGAAATGAAAATTTAATTATTTCCCAACTGGCTAGCGCTTTAGGAACTGGTGTCGGCAGAGGCAATGCCGAAAGAATTTAAAGGTCTCCTATAGCAATGTAAACCAAGTCCCCGGAGGTGGGTCACCAGCCTCTGAGTCAAGGATTAATTCGGCCCACTTTGGCCTTTCGAATATTTATCTCATGACTCCTTTGCCTCTCTCCTAGGGGAACTTGACATGTCTAGGGGAGAAGATGCCCAAGTGTGCAGTTGTGTTTATTGAAAACATGATGTCAGATCTGGAAGAATGCGGTGGCTAATATAACATCCTTTCTTTCTTAAAAAATGTATTTTTCAAACAGCTTGCAGCTACCTTCCCACTTTGGAATGTTGCTTGAACGGGCCAGCTACTCACTTATTGAAATTAATGAGCCAGATCGCCAGTTCTGCAGGAGCGGTCCTGTCCCAATGAATGGTGTAACCTTTTTGTAGCGTGATCACCGGCTGGTATTGCTGGTAGTGGGTGCTCTTGCTCAGGGCGCCTTCCAAGTACAGAGGGTGTGTGTAGTAGTCGTTCTTTATGATTTTCATCCTTGGGTTGGCCGATTTGTAGGCTTGGATATACACCTGTTATAGGAAGAACACCCCAGGTTGCTAAGTGGCATCAGACGGTCGCTTAGCCCAGTGGTTCTCCAAGCTACTACATTCGAGAAAACCTATACATTACATTTACTTAAATATTCCACCGTTCCTCTCCATGAAGTCAAAGGTGGTGAATAGGGCTCTGCCCTTCCCTAGATTTGGTTTTACAACAATCCCATGAAGTAGGGTCAAGCCAAAAAGGATTGTGACTGGCACAAGGTGAGATTTGGCAATTTCGAACAAACATCTCTCAGAATCCAGCATTAACAGTCATTACACCGCACGGGTTCTCTTTCACAACCATCTTTCCTGCAAGGGGTTCAAGGAGATGTGTGCTGTTTCTCTCACCAGTCCTGTGAGGTAAGGTAGTCTCAACATAGCTGGGCTAATGAGCTCTGCGGATAAGGATTTTAACCTAGTTCTCAGTCTTACTCCAACATCAGCTACTACATATATACAGAAAATGAGAGTTTGCACTCACAAGAGAAGTGGAGAATGGGGAAGTCTGTGTCCAGGGTTTGCCACATATAATTCTAAGTGAGGGCTGACATGGCTAAATGCTGCACCATTAGAAGGGGAAAAAAATCCCCATACAATTCCATACTGTACAAGTTATAGCTAAATGCAGAGATACGGAGGTGAAGAAGAGGAGGTGCTAGGACAGCGGTGTCTTTAAGGAGCTTCTAAATACATTTTAAGTATATCCTCTCATTTGGCAGCGTCTTCGTAGGAAGCTTGTGTACTATTTTTGACAGGTCCCTAAAGAGTCCGTGATAAAACAGGGGAAGTCTAGAACTGTACAGAGCGCAGCTTGGGTAAATGCTAACCCTTAAGGTCAATGATTATAAGATGAAATATACACGTAGTAGCCATGCTAAGTACCGGGTTCTGGGAGCTGTTGTCTGAAAAAAGTAACTTTTCCAAGCTATGGACTCGCTCCTGATAATCTAAGAAGTACACCACCTTGTTTCTTACTGGGCAATGCATTTCACGGTTCCTCCGTTTCACCAAAAGCTTGACCTACCTAGAACAAGAAGGGAGAAGACCTTGGCTGCTAAAACAGCCATCTCTCCCGCTCTGCGCTATCCACCTTCCTTACCTGTGCGTAGCGCCCACTGCAGATCGAACCCCTCCAGTCTGGGACGTCGATGCAATCCGGATGCCGAATCAGCCAGTTATCCTCCTTGATAAGATACGAGCCGGGATATTCCGACACTGAGCCATCGACGTCGTGGAAGACGGATGTTTTATCCCCGTCCATATCCAGCCGGTTGAACCAGGGGCCTGGCTCGCCAAAGAAGACTCGGGAGGTGATCTAGAAAGGATCGGGAAAGACAGATTGGAACATCAGTTTTGAACTGATGGTTTATAGTAACTGGGAATATCATCTCTCCCCTCTGTTAACACGACTTCCATACTTTGACAGCCTGTTTGGATAAGATAATGGATGCCTGGATAAGTAACCCAATGGGCGTGCCACACAACCTTGCATTGAAAATAATACAGCTTGTGGGCTTTCCAAAGAAACTGCTTAGTCACTGAGGAATAGAGTACACAGTGCTTGTTCAGTCTGTTTTTGTCTCAGACTGAACACCTTTCAGGGGTTCACCTTCAAGCAATTTTGGTACCAAAAAGAAAAATATCCATGCTTCTTGATCGACCATAATGTGCCTCCAAAGCAAATTATTCCCATTTCCAGATATGCTCCTTCTCATATATTGTTTGCATGCTTTTATTGTATGCTTTCCAGAGTTTGGGAAAGTTAGTGTTTCGGACTACAACTCCCCAAATCCTTTGGCCGGTATGACAATTTCCAGGCTGTTTTCAAAACACCTCTTTCTTTTTTTTAAGTTCATTTTTTAATCTCTTATAATTAATGTTGGGAGCTGCTTCTGAAGCCAAAGAGAAAAATCTTGCAAGCCGCCTTGAGGGAGTTTCATACCAAAAAAAGGCAGCCTGGATATATATATCTATTAAAAAAAAACCTACTAGGTTGCCACATGTAGTTAGGATGTGGTGGCCCCTTAACCTTTCACCCCAAAAGTAGCCCAGCCAACCATAGCATTTTGGGCATCTTGATTAGATGGGACAGCTGAGTCTTGTGGACAACGGAGGGCAGCTACCGGCTTATAAGATGGATAATAGAGTGTATTGCGCACACAGTGATCTAGCCATTTTGTGCCTTACACCGTCTGCTTCCTGAAGTGGCTGCTTCCCTTTACCTAATGGTAGGGCTGACCTTAAAACCGACGAACAAAACTCCACCACCACGTCCTGCTTCTAATTACAGTAGGGCCCCCACATCTGCAAGGAATCTGTTCCAGCCCTCCCCGTGGATACTGAAAACCACAGATAATAGTGAACTCTATCCAGAGCATCGTCTCTGGCTCACTCTAGTGGCCAGTTCTGGTAATTACATTGTGGAAATACGTATTTCTGGGATATTTCTTTTAATATTTCCAGACGTCAGATAAATTAAACCGTGGATACCCATCTCTGTGTGTATCCTTTTGGAGGTCACAACCCACTCTTGTGTAACCCCTAAAAGCTCATCGTGAAATAAATCCCTTCATCTTAGTCCACGGTGCTTTCGGTTTGCGTTCAGTTGAAAACATGGTTACTGCTCCCAAAAATGGGCGCAGTGCCGCCCTTCCCCAAATTGGCTCAAAACCCAAACTGAGGGGCCGACTCACCGGGACGTCTTCGAATAATATGTTGCTGACGTTATTGTTGGGGCAGCTCTGCCAGGTGTTGTTGAGGCGGAACGCCAGGGCGCTGGTATGGCGGCCGTCCAGTGCAGCAAACTTCCGGAAGGTGCAGTTCTGGACGTTGATCGGCCCGTCGTAAAACTGAATGCCTCTGATGGGGAAGTTCCTGAAGAGCAATTTTTTTTTAAAGGAAGAGAAAATGAACTTAAAAGAGTGTAGATGCCTGGGGTCCCAACGAATTTATTGCAAAGCATAAATGAAGAACATTGTTTTTTTTTTGTTTCTGCTCTTTATTTTTAAAAAAAGTTACAATAAGAAAATAAACAGAAGCACAAAATACAATACAAAACATTGCATCCGCTAAAATTAAACCACATTGCTCCTATCTGCATTTCTCCACTTTCCCCCTCGGGATTAGGTCCATATTCTTCGTTCCTTACAATTCATGCCACCCTGTTTCTCTCCAGAAACACATTGATTCTTCTCCCGGTGAATACCCTTTCCCTTCCTGAAAGACCTATTCTAGAAATACATCCCATATTTTCTTAAAAGCATTAGTTTTTGATACTCCTCTTTTAATTTTCATTTCACTAGTCAATTTATCATTCATGGCCATCTTGCACATTTCTCTATACCATTCCTCACTATTAATTTGGTTATCACGTTTCCAGTAATGAAGAATATTGTTGAAGACTAAAAGCTCTTTGGTTTGGAACGGGGTCCACGGACCGCTTGTCGGCAAACAGAGCTTGAAAAAGTTCCTTTTTAAGGCTACACTGGGCCTGCCGACGGGGAGATTTCAAAGGTTGCTAGCCAAAGAAATATCTTCTCCAAACCCGGATGGAGAAATGACCGTTGCAAAACTCAAGCTTCTATCATCTCTGGTGCTGTGTTGGGGGACCTTGCGATTCTTATTAATTCAACTCAGGTTCTGCCAGATCCTGGCAGATTGCACTTATTTGCTCAGCATTCTTATAAGGAACTTGGGAGGGGGTTCGAGCATTGACTTAAATAATAAGAAAAAAAAAAGAATAATAGGCACAGTCCAATCAAAAGCAAAAAAAGAGGAAAAATTGAGCTTTTTTTTAAAAAAAGTAATTTGGAGGGTGGGGGAGGTTGCTCTAAAAATGCAGCTCAGTTTTAAATTAACTTGAATACTCCAGAAGGTGCTGGGCTTGAGGCCAAAATTTAAATACAAAGCCAAGAATGGGGTCAACAGGGAGAAGAGGAGACCATACCTATTGACAAACGGGCTTCTAGAGCTAATTTATACTAGCATGACGCAGGGATCCTGTTGGTGACCGTTGGTTAATGTCCATCGGGAGTGTAAATTTTTAATAATGATCCCGGTGTCACTATAGACCACCTTTCTGAGATTCTGAAGGAACGGGAAGGTAATATACATTTTAATATGCAAAAAAGCTACCAGTCCATATTGGCAGCAACAGGCTGCCCTGAACGTTGTGGAAAATCTGTGTGTGCTGCATTCAGAGGGCTTCACCCTAGAGTTGAGTTGAACCGATTAATCAAGTGTAGTGTTAGTTGATTAATCTGTTAATCAACACTGATCAAAGTGTGCTGCTCTTTTCAGTATTTTATGTCCCACGGGAGGGCATCTGTCAAACGGCAACTAGTACAAAATGGGGCCGCCAGATTATGCCTCGGGACTGGGCCAACGGAAGACCTCTCACCCAGCTGAATGCATGGGGTCGTAATCTGAACTCTGCTCAAGGTGTTGGTTCTAACCATAAAGTCTCTTAAATTGTTCAGGAACAGGTTACTGTGAGAAACCCTGCCGCCACCTCTAGCTCCTGGTGGCCTCGTTATTGCCAACGTCTTCAGAGGATTTTCTTTGGGTCTCCCTTGCCATCAGAAGCTAGGTGGGAGGGTGATCCTCCGTACGGCCTTTTCAGTGGTGGCTCCTTGGCTTCAGAAGTCATCATCAGGGATGCTTATCTCACGCAGACTCTGAGGTCATTCTGGCACCAGGTAAATGCCTTCCCATCCACCCCTCTGTTTTAGCATCATCCGTATGCCTTGGGCGTTGGCTGACATTTAAGGCGGCCACTTCCACCTTTGCCAAACGGGAAGAAAACAAGAGAGGCAAACTAAGTAAAAACTCACTGGCCAATGGGAAGGGTCCTTCCACTGTGATCCAGGCCTCCGGGACCCCAGATGTCATTGTCCATCGTTTCGGTCCCCGTGTTTCCACTTTCACCAACAAAGAGACTATTCTTTATTTCCTGTTTCGACCCATCGTCGTGCGGGAAGGTGCCTCCGCTGGAAGAGAACCGGTTGCACATGAGTGCGGTTGCCCGGGGTCAAATCCTGCTTTCAAAACCAGTCTGCACCTCTATTGGATTGTTCCCTCCCTGGACAAGTTCAGATTACTTCAATGGGGGGGGGGGCTACCCCTGCCACTATTCTCTGGGGTCACTTTCTGCAGACTGGAAGCAAGGAGGCTGCAGGGAGGATTGATCCCGCTGACGTCTAGAACCTTCACGCAACCCAGAACCCTGGAAAAATCTTGAGTCCCTGTTTGCATTTAGAACCGACACGCCAGCAGAAATCTCTCCTCGTCAGACGCCTTGCGTCAGAAAACCAGTTGGCAATACTAGATAAAGTAGTGATGAAAGAGACTTGAAATAAAAACCCACTGAAGGAGATACAGAGATGAAAAAAGCTCTCTGATGAGACTAAGCAAATACTCCTCCAGTGGCTAAAGAGTGGAATTTGCTACCACAAGATGTTCTGATGGATGCCGGCTGGAACCGCCTGTGGCGCAGGAGGACTAGATGAAATCCCGGAGGATCCAGTTATTCATACCTACCAGTCTGGGTGGCCATATATCCCTCCCACCCCTCAGGACTAGAACCATGTTACTTGGTGGGGCATGTGAAAAGGAGAGTGCTCTTGCACCCGTGTCTAGCTTGTGAGCTTCCCAACAGGTATCTGGTTGACCCTGAGTCAAGAGGCCTAGGGCATCTCTTTGGTCCGATCCAACACGATTCGTGTTGCATTCCTATAAAATGGAAACCCAGAGCACTCACCTGGCCAAAGTGAGACCAATGCCATTGTCAGCAAACCTGTAAGAAAGAAAAAAAAATCAAGAGTTCATTCGAGCACTGAACATGTGGGTCTCGAGTTCAAGTCTGCATTGTCACATGACCGATAATCTCACCCCATTTCTTTGTGTTTAATTCCCATCTTTTCTTAGCTACAGTGTCATTCCTTTTTCCTCTGGAAATCCTTAAGAGGAACATCAGGTCGACTTAAGGGGGTTGTTAGGATAAAAACCCCAAAGTGACTCAAAGTCTACCTTTAGAAGCATCAGCCAACCAATGCGGGCAGTACAGCGTGCAGGTTTTGAGCAGAGCAGAATGATATTTGGTTGCGGAATTAAAAACAACGACATTGTCGAAAAGGAAGTAAAAGAAGGGCTGTGACTGGAAACTTAATCTTATCCTTCTACTGAGAAAAATATGTTTTCCTCCCTCTGTTTCTCTTTTTCTCCTGGCTCTTTAGGCAGGCTTTCCCTCCTATCATCACTTGAATAATTTTTTTCCCCATCTTGAACTATATTACTATTGTTGTGTTTTTATTTTATTATATTGTTTTTATTTTGTTTATTATTATTAGCCGCCCAGAGTAGACTTCGGTCTAGATGGGCGGGGTAGAAATTTAATAAATAAATCAATAAATAAAATTTTCAAACAAATCTTATCTCAGAAGCGCAGTGTCCCCGATAAAGGATTGTGAGAAAAACCTGTCCCTTCTGTTGAAGAAAACTGCCTCTAGCTTGAGGATCGTAAGAAGAACTTTCTCTTTTTTTTTGCATGACTTTATCAATGGCGATGAAAAATCGTGTCTTTGAGGAAGGAGGAGTCCTAAATACGAATCCTACCAACAGCAACCAAAGGCCGTTGGGAGGAAAAAAAACAGTGTAAAATGATGATGCCACAAGAGGGCAGGCATGCTCCACGACCAGGATGTTTTTGTCCAGAGATTTTTATGGGGCTTTTTCCTTTCGGCCACTTGTTCCTGCAGTTGCCACGATGGTTTATTACGTGTTGAAAGATACCGGTGCTGTGACTCCTATTAGCATCTATTGTTTCGGCGTGATATTTTACAATCAGCCAGGCTGAAGCGGCTGGATAGCCAGGGCAGCAGAAACGCTAGGTAAGGAGAGACAGGAGATGAAAACCTTGAACGCTGCCAGCAACCTAACACGGAAAAGGGTTCTGGGCTCTGCAAACCAAGGCCAGGGATATTAAGAGTAACTGGTCAATACACAGGAATGTGGACACGAGGGAGGTGCTTGACACAGAAACTAAAGAAAGAGGAGGTGGTTGCCAGCAAGATCACATTTGGTCTTGCTTTCAATTGTTGTTACCCTCTTCTTTCTCTTATTTATGTATGTTATCTATTCGTTCATATTAATTCAGCAATATCCATAGACTTTGGGGTGAAAAACTGCTGGTCCTCCAAGGGTTTCTGGCTTACAGCTCCTATGATCCTGTACCCCTGACTATGCTCTCTAGAGTTTCTGGGGATTTAAACTCCAAACCCACAGTGCTTTGGAGGAAGGAAGGAAGGACTCTGTCTCAGAGGCAGTTACAGGGGCAAATGAAATGGCAAGAGAAATGCATATTTTCTCCAACTGACACCTGTTTATGCTGACAACAGGATTTGCCGAGCACTTGGGGCCTTGATAAATCGAGAGTTGTCAATTAAGCCTGTGTTTACCTTCCAGTGGCTGATTGTAAAGCAAAGCACACGAAATTCAAGATAAATAAATAAGGAAATACATAAGATAAATAAATAAGGAAAATCATGTGCTATGACAAACAGACCCCGTTCAGCGCAAGTGGGAGCACTGCTTCCAATTACGTATTGTCGGGTTTGGACCAACAGGCTAACATTTAACCAGGGTGAGAAAAGGGGGGGGGGGGGAGAAAAGGTAAGGATGACAGAGCAGAGATGGATGTTTGAGACAAAAAAAAAAAAAACGAGGAAAAGGGTAAAGCAAGAGTCATTTTTTGGGGAGGGAGAAGGTTCTTGCTAAACCTACACCAAGAACTTAAGGCGGCTTCACAGGCATTTCCTTTCCTTCAAGGAGCTACCACTCCCATTATCCACAGCAAGCAGGCCTGGGAGGCTGAGGCTGATAGGCACCCATGTGGAGGAGGTTGGGCAAGACCGTGTTTGTGCAGATGCCCAAGCAAACTGAGCTGCTATAAAGCAGGATCTCAAGTCTCACTAAATTGCATGGCCGAGGATTTTTTAAGGAGGGACGCTGAGAGCGAAAAGGATAAAGTTTAGTTCCTGGTGTAGCTCACTAATTAAGACACATTAAAAAAAAGCCTTGGAAGGAGAAATGGACAAAAATGTATAAAAATGTTTCTAATAAGTGTTGGAAATGTGAAAAGAAAGTAGGGAGCTTCTGTCCTATGTGGTGGATGTGCCGTAGGGCCAAGGACCTTTGGGAAATGATTCATGAAATGATAGAGAAAATTTTAGGGGTTAAAATGGCTTTGACACCAGAAATCATCTTATTGAATATTTTACCAGCTACACTTGGAAAAAAAACAAGACTTACTTGACCTTACACTTGATAATGGCAGCTAGGATTGTCTATGCCAGTAAGTGGAAGACTACAAAGGTGCCGGCAAAGAAGGAATTTATTGAGAAGATTTTGGAACTAGCAGAAATGGATATTTTGACAGACACACTAAATGATAGACTGGATAATGATAAAGGGGAACCTCTTTATACCTGGATGAAATCTACACCGATTTAAGTAGAATAGATTAGATTAATATTATGCTATAGAGTATAAGACAAGATGAAATGAATGGAACATATTGTCATAAATCACTCTGGTTGCAACGGATAGAAAAGTAGAAAAAATACAATAAAAATATTTTAAAAAAATAAAAATATATAATATATATACACAGTATATATACATAAAATCAAAATCATGTGGAAAACACATTTTAAAAGTGCTGAAGTATAAAAATTGATCCATCAAAATACAGTTATATTTTATTATTTTAAAAGGAAGGAGAAATGGAACAAAACAAAAAGGATGCAAGGATCAGCTGTTTTTTTTTTCAGCCAGCATGATCCTATCTGCTCTTCGCTCACCCTCGTATTTCACGAAAGCCTCTTTAAGGCTAACCTACATTTAAAATCCTCAATTTATTCTCCTTCTGCAAGCGGTTAGATAATTTCCTCAAAGGCATAACGGGAAATCCTACCCCCACAAAGGCTGCCAAACAGCTCTTGTGAAAAACCCTGGTTATCTGAGGTGGCTTGCTATTGCGTCTGGTGATTAGAAGCAGAAACACGGAAGGTTTGTTATTCTGCAAATCATATTTAAAAACAAACCACCAAAACAAAACCCCAGCCTGTATTGGATCCAAGAACTAGGAAATATTCAGGCTTGACTCTTGCATGCAAACAAGCTGCGGCACAAAAGCCAAGACAGGGAGAGAGAAATTCCCCAAGTGGCGGGTTGGATCACCCCAGACTGACAACGGTGCTCGGCTGATTTCTCCTCGTGGTGGGGTGAAATGAGCAAAGCCAGTGTCTGCAAAACAAGGGGCTCTTTCCCTCCTGCAGCCCCTAAACAGTGCTTAATCGACAAAACATGGTTCTAGGAGTCTGATGGTGCTGTAACCGTCACGGTTCCAATCCCATTTGTAGAGTGCGCTGTAGCGCTGTTGCGCTGTTGCGAAGAGCCCAGGGGTGCCCCTCACCAAACTACACATTGCAGGATTCTCCCAGATGGACCCACGGCCTTTGAAGCAGCATCAGACTCCACCGTGTGGGGCAGGATGCGACCCAGCAAGCCTGTACGTATCCCGAAGGAAAAACAGACTGTGGACTCGTTTGCGATCCTGGAAAGACATCCAAACTGACCGGTTGTTTATGCAACCTTGCCTAAGCTGCCCTGTCTTATGTCTACCTCCCTAGCGCCGGAATTCTTGGCAAGAACTTGCTACCACATAAAAGAAAACCGTGAACCCAGCTGCTTATATTTTATTTCGGGCCCAGGCACGGAGGTTTATTTAAAGTTCCTTTCCTGCTGCAGTGTATTGTAATGGAGCTCGCACAGAGAATGAACACAGCACAGCCGACCCTGGGCTTCAGGGAAGACATGATATGCGTCTGGAGAGGGGAAAAACAAGGCACAGGCTTTCATTGCTGACTTCTCATTTTCCCACTCATCTCGGCCAGATGAAAGATGCCGGGCTGTAAAAAGATATAAACACCAAGCTGAACTCTTGAGGGTTGAACCGAGGCAACGGTCACAACCACCCCACTCACTGGCAGTCGTCCAGCCACACGTCCCCTCCTCTCAGCCAGGCCCCGTGGTCCTGGTTCTTGTAAGCAATAAAGCGCCGGATGATAGCAGGTTCACGTGGCTTCAAAGGGTCGGCGTCTTTATGCGGGCTGTATCTAGATGGGGAAAGAGGTGAAGACGTGGTCAGCAGCATGAAAGGCTGGCTTTTTCCGGGCTGAGGGAGCATGGGCTCTACAGCCAGCTCTTGGGCATCTGGAGGCTGAATCTGGCCCTCTGGGACTGATGCAGTAACCAGATATGGGACCAGATAGTGTTTGAGTAAAGTATGAACATTAGAAAGTGTGTGAAAACACTTAAAAAAAAAAAAAGGCCTTCCAGATTGTTTTACTTATGATCATCGTTTTACTGATTCCGGGATCCTGTTGCATAGCTCTGCTGGCACAATGGGCGTGATGTCACCAGCTGCAGCCAAGCGCTGCTAGTTAAATATTTCTTTTGATTTGGGGGGTATGCATGACCTGCATGTAATGATACAAAATCAAGCCCACCCTTGAATTGGGGAAAAAAAAAACACCTCACACTCTTTAATTAGTGGTAATCTACTGTGGTTGGTGACATCCCTGTTGTTGTGCATGTGGAACGACACCACAGGATACTGCCTTTCTACTGTTTTTAGGTGGGGGGGGGGGAGCACCGAAAATTAACAAATAAGCCCATATATTATGTGAACTGATGGGGACAGAGAACAGGGGTTGTTTTTTTAAAAAAGATGACCAGAGATATTTGCTTTTATAGCTCATATCTGGGCTATTAATGGCAGGGGATGTTTGCTCACTAATGCTTATTCAGAATGAAACGGAACCCTACCCTCGGATGCAGGAGGGGAGCGGACGAAGCCGACGGAGGCGGGCGAGGAAAGCTTTGCCACAGCTGATGCCTCTCAGCTGCCAGCGGGGCAAAAAAGGGTCAAGGTAACCAAGCAGTGTAATATGACATTTGCTTGTCTGCTCATCCTTCTCCCCAAGGGTTGGCTTTCCTTCCCAAAGCAAGGGAGGTAAGGATGTGATTTTTGTTGAACACACCGTGCAGGGGTTTCACTTAATAAACGGGAAAGAATTCTCCAAAGAAAACCCAGGGACGTCAGTCAAGATTACCTCCCAGAAATTAAAGTCAGAATAGGCCTCTTGTCCTTGGCGGACGCTGGCGTGGTTTTCACTCCATTATCAATTATCATTCCGGCCTGAAAGAAACAAGAAGAAGGGGAGAGCAGCATTATGTAAGACATACTGCTTTTAAAAATCTGGACAGGTTGAATCTTTGGAATAAATAGCAGTTTGACAAGTTTTTTTGCTAATGGCAGAGGAACTGGACTTGGTGTCCACCAGGAGAACCACATTTAGCATCATATTTGGCATGATGGTGTCATTTCAGTTTTATAGGGTTGGGTTGCGGGATTCAGCAGTTACTTACAAGCTGTGCTCTCTTGAGAGGTCTAGTCACATTAAGCCATTATGATTTTATGTCATCTGCTCCAGAGTTCTTTAGGGACTTGTATGTTAAAAACAAGATAAGCGGCTCGTAGGCAACCAGTACAGCTTTGCGTAGCAACAGCACTGCTATAGGTCCTGCTTAACTAAAGGGGTTGTGGCGTTCACTTTCCAGGCAAGATTCAAAGGCGGCCCCACGCAGAGTGTGTTACAGTAGTCTAGTCATAAGGTGACCCATGGCTGTAGACGGATCTCTACTCTAAATAGGCATGCATAGATGCGTAGATCCTTAGTGTGGGTTACAAAGCGAAAAGTAGATCAGTGGCCACAGATTTTTTTTTTTAAATACAGAAACAGAAAAACATCAGCCAGAGCCAAACACAAGAGCAAACCAAAGAAATGGAGTCTGCCAGTTAAAATGCTGGGAAATCATTTGCTCTGGATTTTATAGAAACAGGAATGATGTCCAGTAATGACTTTCAGACTCCAGAAGGGAAAGACGGAAAAAAAGAGCTTTTTCTGAAGAGAAACGCAAGAATGATTTCCATGGCAAGCTTACTCACTCGATCGTTGGAATGCGCTCGGTTGTTATAGAAGGTTCCCATTGGAAGATGTTCGGAATAGCCGGGGGGGTACATTCCGACAGAAAGACCCGTTGGCACGTGATGCAAAACGAACCAAAACCCAGTCTCCTGGAAGACACAACTCAAACTTGAGCCTAGCCCTGCTGCGCCCTCCAAAGCTGTTCGAACAGCTCTGGACCCCTTCTTTCCCCCACCCAAAATACCCCATAGGTCCCAGCTCACTCCCCCCTGCTCCATTTAACACTCCAAAATACCAGTTTTCCAAAACTGGGAGTGGACTTTCACAGCCATTTCCGAGATAATTATTTCCATTCTTAATTCCCCCTTGAACCGTTCAGGGACCAACAGTTGAACTGGAGCCTTAAAAACCTTCCCCAGCCCCCAAACAAGCCTTTGCACTCACTTCTGAACCAGCTGCGGCACAGTTTATCAAGTTGTTGTGTGGGTTGGCCATCCAGAAGGTGGACACGGCGCTGTGGGGGTGGATGGAAAAGAGAGAAACATGAAAAAGGGGTGACACACATGGAGCAGGTGGCCTTCTATCTGTGGTTCCCAAGCTTGGGTCCCCAGATGTTCTTGGACTCAAACTCCCAGAAGCCTTCACTGCTAGCTGTGCTGGCCAGGATTTCTGGGAGTTGCAGTCCAAGAACATCTGGGGACCCCAGGTTGGGGCACCACTGTATTCCATAGGGCCCAGCCAGCTCAGATCACTCCGTAGATAAGCTGAACTCTTTATGGAGTAGTATTTGGGGTCTCCCTCCCTCTCCCTCTCTCTGTTGTCTCTCTCTTGTTCCCCTTTCATTTACAGCTGTCAGTATTGGAGAAAACACAGCCCTGTCTTGAAAGCCTTCAAAAATTCCAGGATAAACTATAAAACTGTGTGCCGTCAGTTATATTTTACAGCGTGATAAGTGTTTCCTCCTATGAGCCAGCAGGAAAGGTAGAAGGGGAGACTCCCTCCGTTTGGCTAAGGGCTGGTTTGAGCAACCTGGTTGTTTCCTTGAAGATTTCACGGTACCTGAAATTCTTGAAGGCTTTTCAGGGACCCACGGCCCTTCCAGAGACAGGGAGAGAAAGGGTGCATCCGGAAGGGCAGAGAACGGATTCAACCCTCTTGAGGAAACCAGATTTTCTCCATAGGCAGCAGCACACTGTGCCTTGAGAACTGACGTGTTTGTGAAATTTACAAGGCATTTCAGAGGAACAGAACCAGGCTGACTTTATGAAACAGCTGGACAAATTTGTATCAGCAGAAGATGCCATTGAAAAAAAAAGGGGTGTAAAGGTGTAAAGGGGGAAAATGTGGGTAATGACTAGGAAGAGGGGAAACAGAGAGAGAAGGAGTCCCTGGATGTCATTTATGAGTCGAAATGGTTTTTAGTGTTTGACATGTTATTCATTCAAAGGCCTTTTAATTAGTTTTATAGTTTGTTAATGTGTAACCTATTGTATTTTGAATTCTATCCTTTTTAATACTGTGAGCTGCCTTGTGTCCCCTTATTGGAAGAAAGGTGGTGGAGGGAGGGATGGAGAGAGAGAGAGATGGATGGGTGGATGGGTGGATGGATGGACGGACAGCAAGAGGTGAGAAAGACCAACATATCTGTAATGATGGACAGAATCCCACCTTCACGTTCCAGTGATCTGAAGTAAGATTTATTAAGTGTGCAACATGGAGACAAAATTGATTTTCCAACATGTGGTTTTGCTTTGGCATGATTTCCGTGGAAAAGCTCACACATGCAGAGACGAAGCAACGTCGGAACCCAAAATGCACAATCTACTTGTTCAAGAATCTAAAGAAGAAGCTCAGTGGTGTATAGAGGTTCAGTTGCTCCCCAGTAGTGAGCTTACTGGGACACCAAAGAGTAAAACTCTTTCTGCAATCCCAGGGGCAATGACCACCATTGATCTGTCTCTACTCACTTGCAATCCTGCCTGGGTTTCGGGACGTATCCTGGGTAGGTCCCTTCCGTAATCATCTGGCACATCCTTGTGTCCCGGTCAGAGGGCAGCAGAGTGCTAGGTTTCACCATGAGTCCAAGGCAGTGGTCAAAGGTGTTGCGCACCTCAGGCCCATCTTCTGTGAAAAAGCAGTGCCCCAAGGTGTCGTATCCCACAACATCCTTGATCTGTGGGTACAAAAACCAGGAAGGAGATGAGGCTGGCCTTCTGAGATATTCATAGTGGCGTTTGCATCTAGATCACTGACTGGGGAACTTTGGCCTTCGAGGTACTTTTGATGGAGTTTTATTTGCAACCTCGCATGCTGCCTATGATTTGTTTGACTGGGAGGGACTTTTCTGGGCCGGAGTGATTGCCTATCTGTCCAGCACTAACCAATTGTTTCTTCTAGCCTTTGGATTCAAGGAAATTCCTGCCTCTCTGCTGAGTGCTTTTGCTTCCTCTTTTTTTTCTGTTGAAGGCAGTTGTTTGTTTGCTGTTGATCTGTTCAGTTAGTTGCTAAGTATGTGTGCAGTTTTTTTAAAAAAGCAACATACACGAACCTGTAACTTCAAGTAACTATAAATAAAGAAATGTTTTTTATCCTTTCCCCTAAATATGTCTCAGAGTGAGTTATTGAGACTTTAAGTGCCAGTAAATGAGGAAAGGGTGGATTCCGGGGAACTTGCAGTTATTATCCTCTGCGAATCTCTGTATTTCTACATTTAAGCTCTAACTCAGAAGCAATAAACCCGTGGCTACTCAGATGTTTCGAACGTCAACCCCCAGCAGCCCTAGGGACCACGGCCGACAGTAGGAACTGTGAGTGTTGCAGTCCAAAACATCAAGAGGGCCAAACTCTTGGTCCAGTGTGAAGTTTGTCAGGTGAAAGTTGCTCAGCTTGAAGTACCTTTTGAAAAATAAAAAGTACTAGGAAAAGCTTTCGGACCTGAGAGCATATAGCCTATGTCAAATCTGAGCTTGGAAAAAGGTGTTGATTTTATATTATTAGAAGTAATAGCACTTGTCATTGTTGCAGGATTACAGTTCTCAAAATCTGGAGGATTATGGGGGGTTGTAGTCCCCGAAAGCCTCTTATCCAAGCTGCCAGAAACAGGACCTCCAAGATCTAGGTCTGGCTGAACAATTTTGCTTTACCTCTCAACACACATGCCTTGTGTAGCATGCACATGGAAAGATGACCAGGCTTTTAACTCGGATGCCTACATTTCAGGAGTACGGTTTGTCTGCCTGGTCCCTTCAAGCCAAGCAGGAATCACGAGGTGCACCAAATTATAGGCACCAGATGCAACCCTTCCACAGTTAGCTACTAGGGAGGGCTTCATATCCCCTGGAGTTCTCTTCTCTGTGAATCCTGGCAGACAAGTTGATCAGGGCTCATTTAACGTGATCCCCGATGACAGCTTCAGTGGCTGAATATATAGACTATGCTGATAGCTTCTGACTTGACATATTCTTCCCATCCTGACCCTTTGCCATAAACATCCATCTCTCGTGGTATAAATCAAGCCAGAATGTAATGTCGGAGGGTTCTGCCAGGTTGTAGCAGCTCCCCTCGCAGGTAAGATAATCATGAGGAAAGCAGAACGAAGTGGACTGTTAAATGCTCCTTATGGTGAGGGTTACACGTGGGCAAGGAGATTGGGGGGGGGGGCGTGAGGCCAGGTCCCCAGTGAAAGAAAGCATGGGATGGATGGTGCAAGCTGGGCAGGAGGGTTATGATGGCACACCCGATGCCTGAGACAAACAACCACAATAATATCCATATGCATTTTTGCAGGTTTTCCCTTTGGGTGTATTCTTTTGCATCTAATGATGTGCTCTTTGCAATGTATAGCTTGACCCTCCACTTTGATGCTTCTTACCAGCAAGCCGTTGGAGCCATGGACGGTGACACAACGAGAAAAGGAATGGTGGATGGAGAGATCCTTCACGTAGCTTGGAGGATCATAGCCGCCCTCCTCGTCTACATCTCCGGCCATGTGGAAGTGGATTGGGTAATGACCCAGTGACTGCTGCCCCATGTGTTTCAGCTCCACGCCTTCCATGTGGAACGCTTTAAATCCAAGACCAATCTGGAGGATGACAAAGGAGAAGAAGTCAAGGAGAAGGCGGCAACTCACAATACCGTCTTCCCATGGTCATGCATAGGTGGTGCCATCTTTAAAAGAGAGAGAGAGAGAGAGAACCGCCATGCAGCCAGAACTGGGATCCCATTGCTTTTGATGGGGAAGAATTAAGCACGTCTTTGGATTCTCCTCTTGAAACTAAACGGGCTTTAAGATCATTCTGCTATGGCTGGATGGTGCTCAGCACTGGTCCCAGTAGAAAAGGCACCTCATCCGACTCACACCACAGGCCACTGCTCAGCGGGGGGCCATCCCAAGGCAGACGGCCAGTGGCCCCTGTCTCTATAGGCTGAAGCCCACCGGTCTTTTTTTCAATATTGACCACGAGACAGCATGTTTCATTAGACCCAAAGGCAGCAGATCAGTTTGGGAAGCAAAGGGCTGAGGGTCTTTGGGGGTTCCCATTGAGGTCCCTCAGCACTGACCTTCCGAACCTACCGTCTGAGGCAGCGGCCTCATTCCGTCTCATGGTAGGGCCGGCCATGTGCCTAGTTTATACACAAATTCTGCTCAAGTGTAATTCTGAGATTTGCAGAGCCCGGGTGGGTTCCCAGTGCCATGGCAGAGGCCACCAGCCTGATGGGACAAAGGAGGAGGAAAATACGCGGCTAGAGGACCACGCGTAGTACCTTGAGGTGGCCGCCGAAGGTGTCGAAATTGAAAAAGGAGCACAAGCCATTGTTGTAATCGTAGCACCCTTCCTCCATCTCTCCCATCACCACGACGTTGCGGCTGAGGAGACCCACTTCGGCTCTCATGTCCACCCCGTCCACGATCTCTCCTGTGTGGAGGTAGGTGGGCTTCCCTAGAAGAAAAATACAATTCAGTTTGGAGGTGTTTACCTTGATGTGGAACCATCCTCAAAGGCAGGTCACACTCAACAAGAGGGGCTTTAAAGGGAGGGAAATGATTGAATAGGGGCAAGACCACATTTGGAAGTAACTGTCTACAAATAACGAGTCGCCTATCATTCATTCCAGCTATAGGTGGAGTTTATTTGCTCGCTTGCTCGTTCGTTCGTTCAACTCTTATCCTGTCTGATGATTGCAACCCAGTTGTGATGAGGGACAACTTTGCTTCTTCTACAGCACAACCATTACTTTTTGATTTTCAGTTTGTGATTACATTTTGTAACACCCTGATTCGTAATTACGAATTTACAGGAATGTGGCCTTACTGCGTTTAGGAGGACGTAGACTATCCTGCCGCCCAATGCTTGTCTTAGCAACAGGTCTTTTTCCGTCGCTCAACTGACACTCTGAACCTGCAGGGGTTTACTGGGAAGTGCCGCTGAGTTCAAGAGGACTTACTTCTGAGTAAGCCTGCCCAGGAATATAGCTTGGATACAGCTACCTTAAATATGCATAAAAGATTATTCCCTTTTTTTCCTTCCTGTTCTCACCCCCACCCTTTGAAACACGTGCATCTGGGAAGACTGAGCTATTTATTTGTCTAGTAATCCATCCACTGGATGGTTGTGTATATAGCATCTCTCTCTCTCTCTCTCTCTCTCTCTCTCACACACACACACCCTTCTTCCCTGACTCAGCTGTTTTGCACCAGGGGAAAGGGTGGAGCAGGAAAAGAAGGCCTCACTGCCTACATTCTGAACAGATCCAGGAAAAGCCAGCCTTACACCCATGAAACAAACCATCCGCTAACTAACAGATTTTTGAAAATCATGTTACATGTGCCTGCATTTCATTTCAGGAGAGGAACAGGAGTCGCACTTCTGCACACGCCAATTGGGAAGAAATGCCCCAAACTCCAAAAATATCTAGGGAAGAATGGAAGAATTTCTCTTTGCAGAGAGTCAGAGAAAAAAGTGCTTGAAGCAAATGCTTATCACCCTCATCTTAGAACTGCAGACCTGGAAGGGACCCTGTGGATCATCAAGTCTAGCCCCCATTAAAGATTCCCCCAGAGGGGGAATCGAACTCCCAGCCTCTGGCACTGAACTATCCAGCAGCTCCTATACATCCATGGGGTGGAGAAAGCAACAGAAGGAAAGTAGTGCCTCTCTTTTCTTGCCAATGAGTGGAAATTGACATCATGCAATTGACAACAGCCAGCCTTGAAATTGACCGGCAGTCCATGCAAGCCAGACAAAAGATGTTGCCCTTAAACAATACATGCATACATTTATGGAATTTATTACTACAAGGTGGACCGATGGCCTCTGTCTGGACTCTAAGGTTTTAAAAGAAGGCTGGACAAAATTCTTGGAGGATTGGTCTGCTGATGTCTCTTAGCCATGAGGGCTAGTAAAGCCTCCCTGTCCAGAAGCACTGTATCTGTACTTACTGATTGCAAAGGGCCCAAACAATCAGGAATGTTTCTTTCTTTCCTGGCTGATTTCTGGGATTCCTGGAAATAGCCGGATAAAAGAACAGGCCTTGCCAAGCTTACGTTTTTGGATGACAGCTCCCAGAATCCCCCAGCCAACCTGGTGGCTGGGGGATTCTGGGACTTGCAGTCCAAGGTCCAGGAAACAAGAATTTGGACTATATGGAACTTTACTCACACCCAGCAGAGCTCCTAGGTACCAAAATCTATTTGTGTAGAATGATGTGCCAACAAAGACACAAGAATAGCGATAAAGAGAGAAAGAGGATAGGAAAGCAGGCTGTACTCTTAGCTGACCCCGTTTCCAGTCTTGCAAAATCCATTAATTAGATGTGGTTATTAATTGCCGTAAGCCATCCCCAGAAAAGCAGGCAATCCGTTTCCTAAATGGCAAAGAACGGGGCTTTCCAAAACCCATCGATCAGCAACGTCGATGGTTTTCCTATCACCCTTCGCTTTACTGTCGGTATCTGTGCCAGGTGTTAGGAAACACAGGCGCCCATGTGCTTGGGTTTTATTTAATACCTGCACGGACATGCAAAGAATCTGAAAGGCCAAAAATGTCAAACATGCAGGGAGAGATTTCTACATCACCCATGTTCGTGGGTGTTTGCTTTCATGGCATGCTTTTGCTAACTTGGCTCGAATAGTGAGAGATAAGGAAAGGTTTTCAAAAGGGGTGTCGTTGGCTGTTTATCCTGCTCCTCTTCTGGAAGGGATGGCACCCTTTTCACTGCATCCATTAGCTTCAGAGCGGCTGCTATGGACCGTTCACAGCAAACACATAGGTAGAGAAAGCTTGCTCACCACTGTGGGGGGTTTATTTGGGAAGCAACATTTGCACGGCTAGAATGATGAGCACCACCCTTGAATGCCTATGGCGATTTTTCCAGAGTCTGTGCAGAAAGCTGCATGTGGGTTTGCTAGGATCAGCTGGGTGCATGGTGTGCACCGCTATGATCTAGTGCAGTGGTTCCCAACCCTGGGTCACACAAGGGTTCTCGGACTGCAACTCCCAGGAACCTTCACTTCACCAGCTGTGCTGCCCGAGACTTCTGGGAGTTGCAATCAAGGAACACCTGGGTTATCCAAGATTGGGAACCACTGGTCTAGTGCAATGGCTCCCGACCTTGGGTCCTTAGATATTCTTGGACTAAAATTCCCAGAAACCTTCACCACTAGCTGTGCTGGCCAGGATTTCTGGGAATTGCCATCCAAGAACCTCTGGGGACCCAAGATTGGGAAGCACTGATTTAGTGCCTCTGCCTATGTAAATTAAAATAACTTATTTGACAAGAAATTCCTTCAAGGTTGGTTGGTTGGTTGGTTGGTTGGTTGGTTGGTTGGTTGGTTATCTATCTATCTATCTATCTATCTATCTATCTATCTATCTATCTATCTATCTATCTATCTATCTATCTATCTATCTATCTATCTATTCATTTATTATACTGACCCTCTAGTGAACATTCTTCTCTAGGTATCCTCCAAAATTTCTAGGGTGACCCTTTCCCCCCATTAGTTCAAGAACCATTTTTGCTCAAGGAACTTTGTCTCTGTCAATACTGCCTTGCACCGTTCTTGATTTATTATTATTTAAAAAAGCACCGTTCTTTGCTTTGAGGTGGAATTCTTTTGCTGTTTTTTTTTTTAAAAAAACCTGATGTTTACAACCCAGAGCAAGCCAAAGGAGCGGCGGTCTGTAAATGTTTGGCAGAAGTGTCTTAAACGGAGAAGCGCAACCAGAGACCTGCAGTGGCAAGAATCCCGTCCCGTAAAAGGCTGGGTCACAACACGCTCATGGAACACGCCGCCAATCTGCATCCGATGCTTGATGCACAACCCGCCTGTGGGGCGTATTATCAGAGAGGCAGATGTGGAAGATAGGGCGAAGTGCCCAGATGGCTTGGAGGTGAAGACAGCTCGCCCACAAGAGTTGCAAATCAGTTTTTCACGCCGGTGGTGCTCACGGCAGGTGCAAAACGGGAGTAAAAGCACATGCCTGCGTGTTGAAATACAAGCTGAACAGAGCTTAGCAATTTCTGAGACGCCGGTCAGACGGTACGCACTGGGGTGGGGAACATTTTTCACCCTGAGGGCCACATTCCCTCCTGCACAACCTTCTTGAGATCCTTTGCCTGCTTCCCCACAAAATATGACAGCAGATTTCTACCCCTACTGGCGTCCGAGATCCGGCACACACAAATAGCATTATTTCATCCTTTTCTTTTTAAAAAAATGCCTAGGTGAACAGTGCCCGGGAAACCGACTCCATCCATCTGATCTGAGGAACGTCTAGCTTGGCAGCTCTTCGCTCCCGTGCGTTGGGATTCTCACAGACCCAACATGGCTGCTTGGGGCCAGGAGCGTGCCCGTCAGCGGCCGTTCCCTGGCCAGTTCGTTTCCAGATACATTGACCGATGAGCTGTAACCAGCCATCTATTGCCATGCCTCACAGCCTGCCTGTTATTTAATCTTAATTCCTCACAGGCAGGTGGGCGTTTGCAAGTGAGGGAGAAGGGTGTGTGCTTAATTCTTACTGACCACAGCAGAGCTGAACATCCGTTTCTTACTGACGGTCAGCACTTATTCTATTCCCAACTGTCCCTCCAAAATTCTGTTTATAAAATAAGCACCGTTTATTAGCAGGAAGTGTCCAAAATAGCTCAGCCAAATATCATATGCCAAGCATATTGCTAAAAGATGAGGACGCAGGTTATAATTAGACATTTGTCTGATCACAAGAGGTATTAAAGAAACTGCGGTATTATAGTTTAACCTTTTTTTCCTCCCTACCTTGTATATGAGGATTTTAAATAAGTGCAAAAGTAGCCCAGATACCACTGTTTTTTTTTTAGCCAATCCTGTCTATTTTCCAGCACAGCTCCCTTGCCTGATTAAAGGATGTGGCAGGAAGAAATTCAACAGGTACTGTTTGGCCAAGCGTGCAGTTGCTTTGATGAGAAAACCTTGGGAACCTACCTGTTGATTTGCTGCTTGCCATCTATTTTAAAGGCCCAGAAGCCGCGCCTAGCTTAATTAGAGCCTATTCAACACACATACACACAACCATGCCATTTTTATAATCATCAACTCTAATGAAGTAAGAGAGGATTCGGTATTTCTTTCCTATCCTTGGTCAAGAGTTCTCAAAACGTCAACTACTGTAAGGACTCCAGGAAAGAACATTTTCTGGCTTCTTCCGGAAATGGAATTAGTACAGGAAGAAATTTCCATTTGGGCCATCTCATGATGCAAGAGCGGCCAAACCAACACACAACTTTGTCCATTTAGAGCGCTCATAACTCAGGTCCACTTCACAAAGCACCACAAATACATTATTTTGGAAAAGGGAGAAACAGCAAAGAAGGGAAGCTAGCTCTTAACCGTTCTACTTTCAACTCTCGGCTCCTATGTTGTTCTGCTTCCCAATGCACCCGTAACCACAGGACCAACCTAGATGAGATTTTCCATATAAGATTTTCCTCACCTTTGCATCTTGCATTGAGCGTACTCTGCTTTCTGATTGGTCAATGGAAGGCAAATGCAGGTTTAAAACCTGACTATGGTGGCATGCGTTTCCGAAGAAATCTCAAAATGGGAGGGAAAACAGGTTAATCTAAGGGCATACATTTCCCCTATCACTTCCAGTTTGACGCAAGAAATACATTCCCCTGACAGCTTTATTTTCATTGACTATCTCCCAAGGTTGTTCTCATGATGTAATTTGTGTCACACACATTTAATGTGGTTTTTCCAATCACCTCAAACTGTTGCTGCGGAAAGAGAACGAAGTGTGGGGAGAAACCAGGGCTAATTCTGCAGATCCATTTTCCCACAGAGACGTGCCTGCCACGTTTAGTCATGAGGCTATGATGCATGAGAAACCAGAATAATATTTGTCTTGGCCCAAGCTATCAAACTTTCTTTCAGCCCATTCAACAATAAGCCCCAAAAGCTACAGTTCCTCCTCATACAGTTGAGTTAGAGATGGTGGAAGAATCCGGGAATGAATGAACTTTGAATGGTATGGTATATATTGCTCAGTTCTCTCAAAATGATTTTTCTAGACCTCATTCACATACTCTCCACATTCCGTATAACAGTCCCACGAAAACTTGGACCGCAATTTGTCCTTGGTATATTCTGCCAAGTTGCTCCTGAATCACTGTGATCCTAACAGGGTTTTCAAAGTATGAGAGACATTCAAGGAGTGGCTTTACCATGACCACTCCCCATGTGTCCAAGAAGGGATTTGAACCCAGGTCTTCTGAGTCCTAGCTTGGCATTTCACCCATGAAGGATGGGATTTGGGGATTTTTCAGGACTACAGATACCATAATTCTTATTTTATTTTATTTTCTGTGCATCATCATCCTCTCCCCTCTTGTACCATACTTTGCACGAGATTCTACCCTCCCACGTGGTTTGGATTCGAGCATCTCCTTCTTACCGCCAGCTCCACTCCCAGCCCGTGTGACAACCTGGACCTCAAACCTGTGAGTCTCAAAGGCGGAGGAGACCTACCGGCCACTTTGACTTCACTGGGCCCACAGGCTCGGCAGGGCAGAACCTCAAACTCTTCCGCTTGATGCATCGAGTAGTCTGTGCTGGCCACCACGATCTTATCCCCAGCCTTCCAGGACCGCACGTGATCCGCCAGTCTCAAGATGGTGCTGTTCACATTGGTGTCAACGGTGACGGTCAGCTTGGGTCTCACTGGAAAGCCATGGAGGAAAAAGCAGGCGGGAGAGAATAAAACAGAAAAAGGATTAAACATCCTTCTTCATCCTTCTATCCCTTCCATTTAACCTTCCACAACGGGTGGGCAATTTTGAAGGGAAGGTCCTTATCAACACAGCTGTACCCCCAGGAGATTCTAGCTATGACCGCCACATGCTAAAAACACACACACGGATACATAGCACCAATCATACCTGGTTTATGAGGCTCAACTACCAAGCAGAGCAGCAAGCTGGTCAAGGGTAGTGTACCAGGGAGCGCTTGGGCTCTGGCATGAGACAGGCCCATGTCTCTTCAAGCTGCATAAAGCCACCACAAGCAACTCGGGCTTTTCTGGGGGTTTTACTTGCCAGCTCCATGGAGAAAACATTTGATTCTCAAGAGTCCACAACCCCATTTGAACACTTTTCCCTGGAGAGCAGGTCTTTTGCAAAGTCAACAGGTCTTAATGTCCAGTCCAAGAGCAAACCCCAATAGAACACTTAATGGGTAGGATATGCACATCTCACACCATGTTCTGTGCTTTGACCCTCCCGGCCGTGGTGCCACTACACTATTGCTTTATGGGTCAACAGAACCAAGTCTTGGGCTGTTCCCAAGGTAAGACAGGACAGCCCTTCGCATTTGCTGCCAGGTCTGGCTTTCTTGATTTTTCCTTTCCTTCTTTTTCTCTTGTCAGTTTCCACAATTCAACAGGCAAAGCAACAACAACAAAAAAGGGACCCATTCATTACTTGCTGGCAAGTGTGTGTTGTTTTTTCCATTAAACTCATAACTAAATTTAAACGTAGCTCTCTAGCTCGGCTGCACTCCACCTTCGACCTCCCAGCACTTATGGTCATGCTGGCAATGTCATTTAAAGATGCTCCCAATGCTGGATTCAAGGCAGTGACTGTTTTGGTGGCCAATCAGCAGAATGGCCACACTGAACAGAACCACTGGTTCCTTTAAAAACGAATGACTGCAAAAGAAAATGATCTATTTCTTAAATTAGGGCTTCTCTCAGCATCAGTGGCATGAAAATACACGTAGAAAGAAATAACTTGTCCTCTTCTTGAAGTTACTTAATGGTGGGGAGACTTCTTTCGAGGGCCTCCCAAACCTTGGAAGAGCTACCTTTTCAGACTACCATTCCCAGAATCCCCCAACCAATGCTGGTGGAGGGGGGGGGGGAGAGAGATGCTGGGGGTCAATAGTAAATAAATAAATAAAAAGTTCAGCATGGAATTAGCCATCGCTCCAAGCTCACAGGTCTCACACAGGCAGGATAAAGAGACACTGACAATCTTCCTAAGCGGAAAGACTCGGGTTCAACCCATAAGCTAGGAGGTGGAAAGCTGCCACTAGAAAGTTGGGAAACCAGCGGTCCTCCAGAAATGGTGGTACTCCTGGGCCCATCAGTCCCCATCAGACTGTCTAAATGTGAAGGATGATGGGAGTTGTTGTTCCTCAACATCTGGAGGACTTACAGGTTCCTCTGTCATTAGCGTAGGCAATAAGGAGCTAGTCTGACTGAAATAAGGCGCCTTCCGATGTTCACAATGTGTTTGCTTAAAAACACGTCCTCTCCCTCCGACCATCGAGTCCAGCAATCTGTCTCCTCTGCTGGACAACCAGAAACCTACAGGAACAGCAGGAGAAGAAAGCAGTGGCCCTCTCCAGATGTTGTCCCCCAACACTCAGCCTTCAGAGGCATCGTTGCAAATGATGCCACAGGAGGCACAGCACCATCATGACAAAGAAGCCTATCTTGTTAGAGGTAGAAATGGACTGTGCGGCTTTAGACTCACCCTTTCCGAGTGATGCACAGGCAAAAGGAAATAGCCAGAACACGGGTGGGGGTGGGAATCTTAATGCAAGCAGAAAGCTAGCACCTCAGGAACAGGACCATCCACCTGAAATGGGACAGTCTATTTGACCATCCTACTATCTCCATCTGCAGCAGGGGTAGACTAAACCTTTGAACCAGCACGTCTTCCTGCAATCTTTTGAATTTAACTTTCAACCTGCTCAATGTGTTGTGACTTTGCGTGCTAGTGCATGAGGGCTAGTAACTTGAGTTTAAGTCCAAATGCTAAATGTAACCAGAGTAGAGCGACTGAACGGTCATGGTTTCATTCAATGGCCGTTCCCTAGGAAGGACTACACACTTGGGTTTAGGCCTCGGTGGGGAAGATAGGAAGCTGTCAAACCGGAAAGTGAAGTGTTTGGATGAGGGACATGCACCACGCAATTAAGAAGGCTTCAATTTCATGCAAAGCCTACATTACGGGGATATTTATAACTCTGAGGTCAAAGCTGCTTTGCACAATAAATAAATAGGTCAGTAGAAGTCAGTAAGTTTCAGAATGGATTCCTGTCTCACAATCACACACAGTGCCCTTAGCTCTCCAAAATGAGTCACACACCAGGTTTGCCGCATAAGAAGCGCACTCTGTAGTTGTGGCAGCCTCCGGGAGCCTGTTCCGGGCCGCGGCAAAAGAACCTATAATCACGGCCACTTTTGTACAGGACCTCCGTGGTCAGTTTAGCTCCGTCCAAGGTCACCGCCTGAGAGGAGAACAGAAATGTAAAACGGGGTGGTAAGCAAGTATAACAACAACAACAACTCTATAACACCTGTGGGGGTGAAGGAACAGGTGATTTGCATCGCAGAAAACCATACTCCTTAAAATAAGATTGTATGAGAAGAGGTAGAATACGTTTCCTAAAATGGTACATGTCCCTATTGGGCAGGCTAGCGCTATAACACAGAACGCTATATCAACGCTTTCTTTTTGTAACGGTTTATTGAGTAATGTCTTTGCTTCGTGCCATGAGTGTCATACAAAGTACCGGCACTGACATGGAAGGAATGAGTCCACTTAGTCTCTATGGCCCTCATCCTTCAAAAAGGGGGGAACCTCTGGCCAAATTACAACTCTCAAAATCCCCAACCACTACTGGTTATGCTGGCCAAGGCTGATGGGAGTTGGAGTCCAGCAATTTATTTACCCAGAGTTAGGTCTTTGGCTGCAGAGCCAGAGGTTGGGAGTTCGATTCCCCCACTGCGCTTCCTGGGAGAAGAGCCAGCCTGGGTGGCCTTGGGCAAGCTGCACAGTCCCAGGGCGAAGGGAATTGCAAACCACTTTTGAGTACTCTCTAACTTGAAAACCCTGGGAAGGGTCACCATAAGTCAGAACTGACTTGACGGCACATGATGATTATTTAAGTCCCATCAGCTTTTCTTGGCCTGACTTCTGAGTAGACATGTACAAGATTGCAGAGTAGAAAATGAAGTATCTAGGGTATGAGGTTTCATTTGGCCCTAAACTCACTAAGTGGCTTTAAGCAAATCTCACTGATAGAAATGCAAGGTATGCTTTAATCGTCGCCATCCTCAAAGTAATTGTAACAGTAATAATGACATAATTAATAAACAGCAATAAATGAAAGACGGTGAAGGTGAGGAGAGGTGGTGAGAAGGAGATACCGGTCAACTTGGCCGCCCTACCTGGATGTCAACGGGATGATCGCAGATTTCCTGGTGAGCCGCTCGGAAGTCTGAAAGCCTCTCCCCATCTTTGGATTTTGATTTTTGAGGCTTCTCAAACCACTCTGTCCATTCAAGATCTAGAAGGGGGGGGGGGGGAGCCATCAGATGCAGAGAAAGGTCATTGGGACAGACCAGCCTTGACCAATCTGGGGAAAATGTGCTCCACAGATGTTGAGGCCAAAACACTCTTCAACAGCTGCCTGGCACTCACGCCAGGCCTGCCGGCTACAATTTGGGAGATGCTGTGAGAG
The DNA here is from genome assembly GCA_037013535.1 of Intellagama lesueurii. NCBI lineage: Eukaryota > Metazoa > Chordata > Lepidosauria > Squamata > Agamidae > Intellagama > Intellagama lesueurii. The sequence goes on from JBAJHW010000011.1 coordinate 3,281,926, forward strand.
CCAGGGGAAAGCTACCTTCCTCCACCTGATGGCTCTTCAGATGTGTGGGACTACAGCACCCATGCCCATTGGGGATGATGGGAATTGCAGCTAGTCCATCTGGAGGGTGCAAAGTCACAAGAGATCGCCAGGCAGGAATCTTTCAATACTCCCCAACCTCTGCATTGGCCAGCAAGGAAGAAATTAAAGGACTAGTTTTTTTAATTCTTTGGTGTTGTCTGCCTGATAAATAGGAGCTGCAGTTAGAAACAAGCAATATTAGCTTTCAGGCCCTCTCTGTGATATTAAAACAATTCCTGGTGCTCTCAAGAGAATGGCGATTAATCAACAGAGACCAAAAATAAGTTTTGCAGCTTCAGATTTAACTGCATGCACATGCTGTCACTTGTGCATCTATCGACCATACAAAGAAGAAGAAATTTCGCACCTTGGACCCACTCACTGGTTGCAGATACATTAAAATGCTCTCCATTCTCCGCTTGGAATACTTTAAATACTTTGGCTACTGCTGACCCTCCACGTCCTGCAAGAAAGAAATCAATCAATCAATCACCACCTACTAGCAACTGCAAAACCTCTGGAGGTTAATGGTGAGACCCTCAACTTTTTGTGCTTGGAGATTTTGGATGATTTGGAAACTACCTGCAAAATTCCAAACAGAAGTGTTGGATCTTGGCAGGATTCCCTACAAGCCATATTTGCATCTCAGCCGAAAGAGAGAAGCAGCAAAAACCAGCAGAATTAGGGATGTGAAACCTGCCACTGGTTTGTGCTCGGGTGCCACTAGGGGAACTGGCATGTCCTTTCCCTCCTGACAGGCGTGCATGATGGGGGTTGTTGTTCCACCTTAAATCCCTGGAGCTCTGAACAAATACCCCACCTTGGGTCCCCAGATGTTCTTGGACTGCAACTCCCAGAAATCCTGGCCAGCACAGCTAGTGGGGAAGGCTTCTGGGACTTGTAGTCTAAGAACCACTGCTCTAAGATGAACAATAAATAGCTAAACAGTGTTACTCCGTGCAGCCTTGAAGTCCTTCTGGACATGATCAGAGATGGACACAAGCTGCCGGTTGGGTGGTTCGTGGTGGTTTGTTTATTGGTTGAACAGATGTTTGGCATTTTGCAGCCCTGCCTCCTCAAGGGGGTGCCCACTCAGAGGCAGCGCTTCAAGGAGGTGGGGCAGGAAAGCTTGGGCGCTGCCCCTGAATGGACGCCCGCTGGGAGACCTACTTGGCCTATAAACGAACCGGCACGAACCGCCAAACCGGCATTTCGTGCCCATCTCTAGAGATGATAGATCCTCTGCTTGCAAGGTGGTATTCCTTGTAATTACCTTGGTATTCCACGTGGTCTTCCACAGAAGAAGAAGGGATTCCTTTTACCGTAACAAAGCTCCACGGGTGTCTGTGGGGGGGAAAGAAAAAAATCAAAATAAGGAAATATTTGTATTATGCTGCATGAAATAGTTTGGCTTTCTCAGCTTACTCCTTGGTTTGTTCCAAACATTAGCAGCTGTGGTTAGCAGCCACCCAAACAATCTGATTTATGACGCATTTCATCTTGTATAAGGGTAACGTTCTCTTTCCACCCCATTTTCCCGCATTGAAAAGCAGGGATGTTCAAAAGCAACATTTCCCCCTGTCCGAATGTACGCATTCCTTCAGCTCCTAACAAGAGCTGGCAACCACGTTTAAGTGTGCATCCAATCTTGCAAACACTCTGCCTGGTTTAAAAAAAAAGGACTGTTTGAAAGGATAAAAAGTAAAAAATAAAATAAAAACCAACCTCAAAACCTTCAATGCTGGGTGGGAAAACTAGTTAAACTTTATCACGACTGCTCTAAAGAAACAGCAGTATTCGAGGGTCGGGTCCATAAAGAACTTGTTATGTGACAGAATCAGGGCTCAGTCGAAATAAATGTCTTGGAAGAACTACGTTTTGGGGAAAGGTGGGGTAAAATATTTGAAATAAATAAGATAAATAGAGATGGACAGATCAGTTTCATGTTAGCAATCAAATTGTAGAAGACCCTTGGCTTATGTTTAGATGTATTGCTCCCTTAACTGGTAAAAGATGTATGTTTGCCTAGAAAAATGTTTTCTCACTTCCTCATCTCCAAAATCATATTCCTTCGGTTTGTGATGGGTCATCTGGATGTAAACACGGGCTTCATTTGCCAGTCTGCTTGCTCAGTTAAGCAGCTTTGAAGAAATCCCCAATCTTCATGAGGGACATGTTGTCAGCTTCTAAACGTGAGCTGAACACCTCATGGAGGTTGACTTCCATCCTTACTGGAACTGCAAAAATGCATTTTATGGTATGCATTTATGCAAGGCGGTTCACAGTTTTTATTGCTGATTAATCCGAACATGGGGTGGAACCCTGGCCAAAAAAACATGCAAAAGCAACACAGACTGGAAACAGATCCGTCTGGGTTATTCGTGCTTTTGACTCACCAGCTAAACCCAACCAGATATTTTGTAGTATGACCCTACTTAATTAAAACAAAACAAAAAAACAAACAAACCACACACATGTCTATTTGCAGTTTGTCTGGGACTGCAAAAAAGAAGACAACCTTGTCAAGTAACTGGAAACCCACAGGACGGGGTTGGAAAACTGTGTTTTTCTTTAAGGTAAGGCAAGCGGCACAAGGGTTAACGGGGCCCCGTTGTCCCAGCAGAAAGGACGAGCCACACCAACTGCCGGGGCTGATGGGAAAACAGACAAGACTGGACTGGCTGACAGTGCACAGATAGCCACTGAACAAGCACTATGCGTCATCTTGCCATCTTACGTTGCAGTGGTGGAAGCCATCAAGATTATAGTGCCAATTAAAAAGGGGGAGAAAATATTACAACTTCTAATGCCACCAACAAAAAGATATATACGTAGGTCAAAGACCTACTGGAGTTTGCAAAAGGTGAGCGCAATTGTAGCTAACTGGCTAGGTGTCTCAGTTGTGTGCCTGGTCACGTGACCGACGTATACAACTGAGACCTTTCTTGGCACCTCACCAGTGAGCTGCAATTAGCCACGGAAGCTTATGCACACTTTGCGGAAACACCCAACAGGATTCCAGCTACTGGCAATGAAAGAATATTGAAGCCAGCTATTTGTTCTGACTAAAGGGAGCCCACTATCCTCCAGGTTTCCTGCCTGTGCAAATGTGCACGCCGATGGATGGGACCAGAGGGATCCCCCATCGAGGCGGGTCTTTGCGGCCTTTCCCGGATGCCCACGCGACATCGCGAGGCTGTTCGCGAGAATGGCCGAGGGGCGTGGAAAGACAGAGGGCATTTAAGGGGAGGCACCCCTATTGTCTGCCTCCGGCCATGTGGAACTTGGATTATATGGTAACGGCACTAAATTGTAGCGTATCTGAACGGACAGCACTGCGGATCAGGCGATCACAGTGCTTGGAAGGAAAGATGCGCTGGGGACGCACCCGGACCCACGGACGGCACAGAGAGGGAAAGGGGGTCCGGAAAAAAATGGAGGCCTATAGTTATCCCATGGTAATAAAGAGGGGAATAACTGAGGCCTGGGCTCAGCCTATTGGCTGGTCAAGGGTCAAGCGAGAACCCAAGAGGGAAATATGAATCCGCACTACAGCAGGACCCCCCTTGGCCAAATGATTGGCAATGTTAATGAGAATGAAATAGATTTTAATAAAGTGTGGCCCATGTTTAACCCATTCGCCTGGTCTCGCGTGGTTATTCCGGGATAAGGGGGCAATTGGGTTTTGCTTTGTCTGGTTGAGGGACCAAAATCCCTCGGTAACTTAGCTGTTGAACATTCCATGTGAGGAAAGGGGATATATATATATATATTTTTTTTTGGTCACTGTGCCAGGATATTTGAGCCATTTGGGGGAAAATGAGGGAATGATTTTAGCTCTGGGGAGAAGACAACAAGGTCTCTGTGCTCCTCTCCCTGGCCGGAAAAAAAAATACTCCTTACCTAAAACCAAGATGGAGGAAATGCTTGCTGCCCAGTTTGGTCATGGCTTTCCTGGCTGTGTCATCCAAGTTCTTAGAGCCTTCATCGTTCACTGCAACCGAGAGGATCATGCCATCATTGACGGCATTCAAATATCTGACGAGGCGAATGCTTTCGCTTTTGAGCTTATAGGTGTCAAATCTGAAGAAATGCACAAAAACGGACAAGCAGGAGAGTTAGAGCATTGCTCTTATAATGTTGAAAACAACAGGGGAAAGGAATCATGACGAGGTCATTGCACTGCATTGAATGCCGCTAACTGCAGCTCACCTGCTGTCTCTCGCGCCACTGGCCACACCATCTATTGCACAACCAGGACATGACCAGGTGTGACGGGCCGATGGCAAAACAGCTAGCCTTGGTTGCATTTCCAGGGTCATGCAAGAAGCAAGATGCTGGCCACAGTATTTAAGTAATGGGAGGGAAGGGGTGCCTGACTGACAGCTTGGGTGAGCTTCGAGCTCTTGCCTTGAGCTTTCTAGGAGACCCTTCATTGGCTGCTGCCCATGGGTCACGTCCCCCATCAAGGGAGATGAGTTAGTTCCTTGTGCTCCTTTCTTTATCTGCCATGGCTGGACAGTCACAGTAGATAAAAGAGCTGGACAACCACCTCCAAGATGGCCACCAACATAGCAACACACACAACCTTAGAACGGCAGAGCTGGAAGGGACCCCGTGGATCATCGAGTCCAGCCCCTGTCAAGGAGGCCCAGGGGGGAATCGAACTCCCAACCTCTGGCTCTGCAGTTCCATGAAAGTCAACTCTTCTGTGATCCAGTCTAGGGTTTTGCTTAACTCCGTCCTATCTGTAATGGACTTCCCAGAGCGATAAATCTTAAGTATATTAAGTAGATAAGCATCCTGAGTAACTACTCCGAATTTACAACCACACTTTCCCCTCACTAGCCTTCTGTCCTGCGCTGTTGATTCCTACAGGTTCTCATTAGAAGGTCAACTGAACCCCTTTCCACTCCATTCGTGGAGACCATATCCATCAGAGATGGACAACTTTTGAGTGGATCCCCTTTTCTGCCCCCAACATCCTCTGAGAGCTGCAGAGATGACCAAAATTAGGAAATAACAGAGCAAAATGAAATTGGAAGTCGATGAAACTCCATTTCAAAAGTCAGTGTTCTATACTGGCTTCGCTGCTCTTAGAGGCTTTCTAGAGAAGTAATTAAGCTCTTAATGTTTTTCAAAATCCTGTCCTTTCACGAAGGAAAATGATGATCTGTCCCAATGGATATTTATAAAGCTTTTCAGTGCAGATTAAAAATATTAACTGAATCAGATGCGCAGACTCACCGATCAGAATGGTTAACGGCTCCCGTCTTGGGATCAATGACATGGACAATAACACCACGGTGGCCCCAGCTCCGTTCAAAGTAGTAACCGCCCTCCTGCAAGCCGCCGGGGTGCAGAGTCTTGTTCAGGAAAGTCCAGGACAACTTCTTTTTGCCATGGATCTCCAGCGTTCCACCGTTAATGACCCCGACAAACTTCCGTCCAAAGTAACTGTCTGGTTGGCTGCCATCATCCGCACTACGGGGGGTTACACAAACCAACATCACTGAGTGGATGACACAGGCCTTGATTTATCCCTTGTTGCCTATCTTGAAAACCCAACGGAGCCAGACGGTCCCCAGGTAACAAAAAAGAAAAATGAGAAAGAAACGTCTTGTGGCCCCTTTAAAATGAACAGGTTCATTTTGGGAAACTCCTGCTCCCACAAGCCAGTTCAGCTTACAAGAGTCTTCTTTTGCCATTTATTCTCTACTGAATCAAACAGATTTACAAGCTCATGTGGGCATTCTGGAGTGTTTATGGGCCGTCAAGTCAGAACTGACTTACAGTGACTTTAAGAGAGCTGCCAAGGCCAGTGAAATATATAAGAAGTGGTTTTACCCATTTCGCCCCACCCTGTGAGTTTTCAGCACTGAGCAAGGATTCAAATCAGGTCAACTGAGTCTTAGGCCATCACTCTATCCAATACACCACAGTTCATATAGATCATGTGTTATCAAGCAAATCCTGATTTATGGCAACCCTTTCTAGGGTTTTCTAGGTAGAGACTACTCAAAAGTGGTTGACCGTTCCCTTCCTCTAGGGGGATGTTCTGGGACTGTGCAGCTTGCCCAAGGCTACCCAGGCTGGCTCTTCTCCCTGGAGGCCCAGTGGGGGAATCGAACTCCCAACCTCTGACTCCACAGCCAGACCCCTAAGTCCCTGAGCTAACCAGCCAGCTATTTTGGAGTGTTACTCCCCAAATATAGCCTTAGCTGTACTTTCTTTGACCTGTCCTCGTCTTTCCAAATTCTCATCCGAAAGTGGGCCTCCCTCCATGGCCACCCTCTTTGCCCATGGGCAACGGTAGCCATTTCTCTCTCAAGAGCACTAGGTCAGTATGTCAGACACTTTTAAAAAATGTCCTTCCATGGCTAATCTTCCAAATTATGGGATGATGGCTGTTTAATAACATACCGTCCGTATAAGATGATTGCCAGGTTGCTCCGGAAGGGGCAGCTCTCGCTCCCAACATGCAGTTCTCCCTCATTTTCAATCAGAATATGCCGGGCACGCAAAACAATGGGAGTGGTGTTGTCCTTAATTACTAGTTTTCCTAGGGAAAGAGTTAGTTGGTCGGTTAATTTCAGATCTTACTGCATCAAACGGAAGAGTCTGTTTTGACATGGTGGAAGCTTGGCTTTCTAAATTTAGGACTCGGAAATACTATGTTAGCATTTACACGTTAATGCTAGAATTGATACTTTTGGACAAAAAAGGAGTACGAGCAAACGGATGAACCTAACCATCTTTTTAAAAAAAATAACATTTTGATAGTAACATTAAAGTGCTGTTTTCAAAATACTCATTTCAGAAATCAGAAGCATGAGTTTGCTTACTCTTGCCTTGAACACAAAAGCAACTGTTTTAGCATTAACGTGTTAATTCTAACACATTATTTCCAAACTCTGCCTAGGCTGTGTCTTTTTAACAATGGACCAACAGACACTTGAATAACCTCCCTCTTTTCCATCTGTCTGAAGCTCGTACTTGGGTCTTTTTCCGATTGACACAACAAAACCAAATTCCTTCTTAGGCTTTTCGAAACCCAAAGCAAATATATCTCCTCGGGTCTCTGTAATCTGCTTCCTAGCACAAATATTTGCATTTGAAGACTTTCCGATTGTTTTGTTCGAAACATTCACGCTCCTAGTCCTCATGGCTGAAAACTTTCAGATATGAAATCTTCAATGATGCCTGCATAACAAATTTTGTACTGGACAGAAAGGTCAACATTCTACACCCAAGACATTTGAATGTTGCAACTTGAATAAACTATATTAAGCATGTATATTGTTGTTAGTCAGTCATACAGGTGCCCTTAAAAGGCCTTTGCCTTGATAAATAGATAGTCCTCCTCAATATTTCTGTTCTTAGATGGCTGTTCTTAATGGACATACCTAATGTTGACCCAGTTCAAGGCAGCCAAATAATCGGTGTCATCCCAACTAGGTCAATTACAAGTATTACAACCCAGCACCAGGACAGAATGCAAGCTGATTTCAACATCTGGAGAAAGGCTATTGAATCGTAGGGCTTGGGAGCAAGAGACCAGAGTGTCAGCATTCCTGCAGTTAATTAGCAGAATTCCCAATCCTCCGCATGTCCTCCCACATGCAGCTCGGTGGCAAGCGAGACCAGCTTCAGCTGGGTGGCAACGGTCAGAATTGCTTATGGAGCAAATCACCAGCCAGGCACCCTTTAAAAGCAACTGGTGCCAGCTTTTGAACCACACACACAAATAAGGAGGGGATTGGAAAGGGAAGTTGCAAGAAATGGCAGCCGTCTCATGTTTCGGAATTGCCTGTTCTACCTCTCCAGTCACAGCAACACAAACTAAATTGAGTTGCCCACAACATTAGCTGACCAGTCCTCATTTGCTCCAGTGGCCACCTTGATACTAGACACATCTGGGCTTCTTTTCCTTACCCCCCTCCGAGCCATGGACTTATGCGCACAACAGATTCCTTATTTTCCTTTTCTTTTCTTTTGGAATGGGGGAAAATCTCAACACGCAGCCTCTCCCCGCAAATACTCAGTGCCGAAATGAAGCAGCCCAAATAAAATGCTCTACTGCTCAAAATACTCGTAGCTTCTTAAAGCCAACTCAAAGCACTGACCAAACCAGCGTGGTGGTGACTGCTTTTGATTCGCAACGCTTCCCTAAGTTTTGGGGGCCGAGAAAAATCTTCTTAAGCTCTACTTCGTGATATTCCAGGGCTGTGCAGTTGCTTCAGGTCAAATTTCCTTCCGTTTAGTTTGTACACATTCCAAAATAAACACAATGAGCAAAGGAATAGATACGCTTCTCATGACTCACTTTCAAGCCCGGCCCTGTCGTTAGACAGTGTGTGGCAACCCTTTCAGAATGCAGGTGGCTTCTACCTTTCCCCCTTGTGAAACTCACCCTTCAAACTAATCTAATCTCTTCGGGTGTAGCAGAGGAATCCATCCCGTTGCTAGCAGTACAATACAGTTCCAACTTCCGGACCAGCTGAACTTTAGAAAGGAGAGACTGGTTTTTTGGCCCTTTGCCTCAAGCAGCAAAATGTTTTGGGTCAGCCCTGCTGATATTCATAGCCATTTGGGGGGCAGCGATAGGGAGAAGTGGACTCCTTTCCAACCAAAGAGGGTTCTCAAATGTCTCTGTTCACGGAGAGTTAGAAAACCGTGCACTTTTCTTTTCAACTACGGCTGAAATGTAGAATTCTGGGAGTTGTAGTCCCCCCCCAAAAAAACATAAAGCGACACATCCCATCTCTGGGTTGGCCACACTGCAACATATTGGCAAAGGTAGAGTTACCTCCGTTTGTGATGTGGATGGAATGGACAGTCATGGAGGAAGACAAGAGGAACTTCTGGCCACGGCTGATGTTCACCCGATTCTCTGGATCATGTCCTGGATTCCAGGGTTCCAGCTCTGGATCCCGATCAGGGCAGGATGAAACTGTGCCTGCTGGCATATGTGACAGAAGCAGAAGTTCGTAAAATGGCCCTTTTTTTCACGGGGAGAAATCGTTACCACTGTACAGGGAGGCTGGCATGCAAGAGCCTTCACCCGACCAACATCTCACAGATGAAGACGGGATACTTATCTTTTACTTTATTTATTTATTGCATTTTTATGTCGCCTTTCTCACCCTGAAAGGACTCAAGGCAGCTCACACACTACGTCCTACTTTTAAGTTTGTAGTGTCTTTAATTTATAATGTTTAGTACATTTTTTGTTTTTTGTTTTGATGTTATTTTGATGTATATTTTATTTTAATTTAATGTCACTGATTATTGATCTTATTTTTTGTTGTGAACCACCCACAGTGGCCTTGGTAGCCAGATCAAATAAATAAAACAAACAAATAAATGAATATATAAATTAAAGCAAACAGCGATCAAAACAAAATACTTAATCCATTGAAAAGTTATTCAACGTGGTAATACATCTGTTACATCTATTCTGAAAAAGTGGGCGACATCTAAAAATAATTTTTAAAAAACGTAAGCACAGTTTAAAAACAAAAAAGAATTCTAAAAGGATATAAAACCCTAATGGGGAAGGCATTCCATAACATCAAGAATGTCCTGTCTCAAACTGCCCCCCAAATCCATGGCAACAGAAAACAATGAGATCCGAGGTAGATGAAGTTAAGAAAGTTAATTTAAGAAAATGACAGGGAAAAATCTGATTAATTTGAAATATGGTGCTGGAGGAGAGCTTCGCGGAAAGCTAGAAAAATGACCAAGTGGGTTCCTAGAGCAAATCAAGCCTGAACTCTCTCTAGAGGCAAAAATATCAAAGCTGAGGCTGTCCTCCTTTGGGCACATCATGGAAAAGACCATGATGCTGGGAAAGGTGGAAGACAGCAAGAAAAGAGGAAGACATAATATGAGATGGGCTGACTCCATGAGGGAAGCCACAGGCTTGAGTTTATTTTGGAGATCGCTTATTCATGGGGTCATCATAAATCGGAAGCAACTTGATGGCATATAATAGCAATGAAGCTGGAGACATTTCATCATATAAAGTTTCATGAACTGTGACCAATGTGTATTTGAGAAAGAAGCATGTCTTTCTCAAAAACATATGTTGAAACGGAATTGTTTTAGTCTTTCAGGTGAACCAGGAAATTCTGATGATTTGACAGGGCGCGTCCCCTTAGCCATGCAGGGACCTACTGGTGGGCTTGAGTTTGGGGCTGAAATCTTAGAGAAGATGCTGCCCCCCGGAAACTCTACGGGGCCCTGGAGGTTAAACAGGGCACCCTCCTTCCCAACATCCTTGAACAAGATGAGTGGGGAAACAACAGTAATCATGACAACAAGTGGCTATCTGCACCCTTCGGTGTGGGTTGCCATTCTCCTGATGGTGGCTTCCCCATGCCCAAAGACTCAAAGCCATCTGGGTTCAACTGGACCAACGTAGGAACGCAACCTTAAAATGAACCCGGCAACTGTTTTTTCCTCTGTCTTCCCAGCCCTCAGGAATTAGAATCAGATTTCATTAGACCAGCCAATATGGATTCTTTTCCCCCGTCAATATTTTCCAGTGCGCATATTCAGGAAATTCTCTGACTGACAAAACTATCTCTCTCTCTCTTTCAACTCTCGGCAGTGCTGAGGAGATAAACAGAACTCAACAAAAGTTTTCTCCACGTGCGTTGAGAGTCACATTCCAAAAAAAAGAGAAGAAGCCCAAGGCTGGAAGAGATGCTAGGAATGGGTCAGCCGAGTGCATCGGTCTGTGGTTTCTTGACCACTTCCCCAGTTGGGGTGACTGGAGAGAAAGGAGGATAACTGGCCTTCTGGTTTAGGAATGGTCAAAAAGAAAACCGTTGCACCTCCAGGTGCACCAGCTTGTCAAGTGGGATATAAAGAAGAGCTGCCGTGGCCAGAATTTCCAAAGCCGCCTTAGGGATAAGTCGGTGGGTCTGTTTGGCTTAATGAAACGACACAGAAATTTCAAGGGGAAAAAAAAGAGAAACTGTGTCATCACAAAAGAAGATCAAAAGAGGGTACGGCTTTCCATAATGTTAGCAGATATTGAGGGTTGACCTCAACCCTTCAGAAGCCACCACCGTGTGTTTGGGTGACCTTGTTTGCCTTCCCAAATCGCTCAAGTTTGGAGTTAGTGGGATCAAGGAGAGACTGTAAATAAAAATCCCAGATACTGAGAACTGGCTTCAACCGATGACTACCTCCATCATACTCGATGCTAAATTTCCCTGTGACATCTGGTTGGCTGTTCTCAGAGGGGCCATAGACCTGCCCAGAAGAATGAATTAAGGGGCCTATAGGCTGAGTTGATTGGGCCATAAAAAACACTTTGGGGGATGCCTTCTGTAAGTAGATACACAGATGACTGGACAGAAGGGCAATATTAATAGCCTATAATAAAGATAGCTTAAGGAAATAATTCAAGGACCCAACTGGGTAATTTCCCCTTAAGCAGATGGTTGATGGCCAAGCTTAGCGAACAGATCAAAGTGGCATGTTCCAGCTGAGTTATGGTTGATTTCACAAGGTACGTTTCTATATGTGATGTTTCTCATTCCTACAGAATCTATTTGCCTCTACCACAGATGAAATTCCATACCCGGCTGTGAATTTCTTCACCTTTGGGCGGTCGGAATGTATTTTATTCTCCTTCTCTGGCTTTGCTGAGGCAGTAAGAACCGGGCTTTAATGGAGCGTGAATGCTAAATACATAGAAGTGCATCAGAGCTTACTTGTGTGTAGAGCAGGCAGCAGAAATATAAGGAGCACAAAGCCCACGGCAAGGCACATCTTTGGGTGTGAAAATGCTCTTTGCTGTCTCTCGTCTTCTGAAGGCCTGTGGGAAAGGTGAAAATAACAGTATGAATATTTGTGGCAATATATTTTCTGCAAAGGATAGCATGAAGTCAAATTAGGCTTAGTGGTATAATTAAGCAGATGCGGGTTTCCCTTGTTTGTTGACCCTACAGCATTTAGGACCAGACTGGATGACCTTTTAGGGTCATCAGCAGCAACTACATCTTTTAGAAAGAATTGTTATTCTAGAGTAAGTAAAGGAGGCTCAGTCTGGATCGTGACCCAGCCTGTGTGTCTGGGAGCTAGCGACTAACCCCAATTAACTGTCCATGAAGGCTGTAATTTTAACAGCTGAAAAAGTTATTTTATTCAAATGCATTTATTCATTTTGGACAAATTTTTGAGCGGCTCAACTCTTGCCCCACCGAAATTTGCTAATGTTGCCCAATCTGGATTTATGCAAGAGTTATGCAAGAGATAATCTGGAGTTGAAAACAAGGGCAAAGAAGGCAGAACCACAAGGTATCTATTCAAAATATTATGTCGTTGGATTGCAAGGTATAACCAGCTCAATCTACTTTGCAGGCACCTTCTAGGAAGGATTAACACAAACCCTCCCAGTAGACAGCAGAGAGAAAGAAAAGCCAAATATTTTGGACTGGCGCACAAGTGAATAGGCACTCGGCCTTGCGGAATATTTGCAAGGGTAAAGAAATAAAACTTGACAAAAATTACACCCAGGTTCAAACCTGACAAATGGGTGTCAGCTTCAGACATTCATACACTGGGTAAAACACACACACACACACAAACACACACACACACACACACAGAGTCACCCAAGCAGGAGGCATTTTTAAAGAACAGTTGGAATGATCGAACTCACGAGCATGACGTCGTCAACGAAAGAATGGCACCAAGACATTTTTGTGTGCATGTCTAGTTTATTTATTGCTTTTCAAAAAATGGATACATGGAAAATATTCTGACACTTAGATAAAACATTTACGAGGTAATTTTCAACAGAGTCAGCAAAAGACCAGGTACAAAAGAACAGGATGGTCAGATGGGGTCCTCCTGTTGTTTTTTGGCCTACTATCCTCCCCAGCCAGCACAGGAAAGGGTGAAGGATGATGATAGTTGTGGTACAATGACACAAGAAGACCCACATCGCCCGCCCCCAGACTAGAGTAACAGGTGAAAACAATATGTACAAGAAACCAAGGCTACATGAAGCCATCGCCAAAATTAGCTGGCAGGACGCCGTTGGCCAATACAGTCATTCAACTATATAATAAACAAAGCCGTCCCGACTTAATTTGCTGCCCGAGGGGGAGCAGCAAAGGCTGCACACCATCCAGAGAGAGGAGAACCTAGGTTCGGTGGGCTACAGCCCTGAAGATCTCGCCAGTTGGCCAGCTGTTCCCCTTCCCCAGCAATAATTATTCAAAAACAATAAGAACAACAAAATAGTTGACAATGTGGTGTCCTTTCTTCACATCTCCCCAAAACTCGCTGTCTGAGAATGTTGTGTCCCTCCGCCGAGCGACGGGGCCAGCTGCAAAAAACTAAGTCCGAGGGATATAAACCAAAAAGCTTCGTTATCTATCTATCTAGAGGCGCTCTGGAATCCAAGGTCTGTCCCTTCTTCATCCACAGAGAGATCGCCTTCTATTAAGCAGCTAAGACAGGGGTGGAAACAACACAGCCCAATGCAAAATGCACACATACACACGGCACCTTTTTTTTAAAAAAAGAAGAAGGTAGAACCATGTCTCCAGATGTCATAAATCTCTTCTAAAACAAAGTGTGTCTCCAGCAGAAATAACAACCCTAGGCTTCTGGGGTTTTTAAAATAAAAAATAGAAGTACGTTATTTAGTTTTCTTTTTTTAAAAGCAACATGCTGCTTTTGGAGAACGTGGCACGGCCCCCAGATAGTACAACTGCCGCCATCATCATCATCATCATCGGTGTCAGAAAATGACAAAATCAAGATCTCATGGGATTTCCGGATCCAAACTGATAGACACCTTGAACATAACACACCAGACGTAGTAGTAATAGAATGAAGAAATGTCTGGATCGTTGACATTGCAATTCCAGGGGATGCCAGAGTTGAAGATAAAGAATGGGAAAAAATAACCAAATACAGAGACCTGGCCACTGAAACATCTGGCTTGTGGATGAAACACACTTTGGTGGTCCCTGTCGTCCTCAGGGCTTTGGGAACAATATCAAGAAATTTCACACAGTATTATAAGCAGTTGCAGATCTCAGAAATAACACCATCCGAGCTACAGAAAACAGCAGTATTAGGAACAGCAGACATACGCGGCTGATATTTAACAGATACTTGGGTTTTTGGTTAAAACCTGTATCTGTTATAGAATACCAGTCAATGTTTTTGTAATTTTGATTGATTGTGCCTGGTATTATTGAATAATAATAATAATAATAATAATAATAATAATAATAATAATAATAATAATAATAATAATAATAATAATAATAATAATAATAATAATAATAATAATAATAATGTGCCATCAAATCAATTCTTGTTTGTGGCAACCCTTTTCAGGGTTTTCCAGGCAGAGAATATTTAGAAGTGGTTGACCATCCCCTTCTTCTGTGGAAAGAAGGGCTGTGCAGCTTGCCCAAAACTTCACAGGCTGGCTCTTTCTTGCAGGAGGCACCTGGGGGGAATCGAACTCCCAACCTGTGGCTCTACAGCCAAAGACTTGAACCCCTGAGCTCTCCAGCCAGCACAACTGCGAAAATGCCTTGTGCAACTGGTAAAGCCAGCTAGAGCCACCCTATCTGGAGATTGCCTGGTGAAGTCTTAGGCCCCAGTTTGGACAAGCCTGTTCCACATCTTTAGAGCAGATGTAGAAAGACTTGTTTTGCAGCCCAAAGAGACACAATGGGGGAAACACATCATTTTTGGTGGCCCCGCCTCAAGCATCTGTAAAGGCACACAAGCAGAAAACATTCAAGAGATGGCAATCCAACCCAAGAAGAAATTGACATGTTCTAAATTTACCTGGTCACAACATGGAAAGGCCTTCACTTTTATTCTTTGGCAAATCGCTTCCTTCTTTAAAAGACACCATACATGTAGAGGGATTTGATATTTTTTAAGGCAGGGAAGGCACAGAATTACATTCCTTCAAATGGAAGGGGGAAGATTAGAATTCTTCAATTTATCAGCTCCTAAAGCCAAGAAGAATGTGAAAATATAGCCTGCTGCCAGCTGGCGGTTTTAATAAGCTTATAATTCCAGAGTCATGTGGAAATAAAGTAATTGCATTTGATCGTACAGTATCTTGAACAGCTGCCATATTATTCAGATCTACTGTGAAGTACGTAATCTTTCCTGTCATCAAAGAGCCGTATGTTTTTAAATATTGGACCAAAGTAGTACAGGAACACACCAAAACTTGGAAGTAACTAGTCACAATTAAAATGTTACTTGTACCAAATTCTCTTTTGCAATACTCACGGCATAACCAAGTTACATTACTATTTTAACATAACTGGGGATGATTCCAATCTTTTCCCCGTGTAACTGTGACAGTTTAGTTACTTTTATAGTTACAGTGTGCGTGCAGCCTTTTTATTTTTGTTGGCTTTGTACCCCAAGAAAATAATTTCTAGCTTTCTGCTCCCTAAAAAACAACTTTACTGTTGTTTTAAATTTACTTTACAAGCATGGGGTGGATAAAAATCAACACCAGAAAAATCGACACCTTTCTTTGACGAGTTCAAACTGGCATACACAGCTTTCTCTCTCCCCATCTTAGCCACACAACAACCCCACAAGGCAGGTTGCATTGAGAGAGTGTGAGAACCTGAAGGTCATTCTGCGAGTTTCCACAGCTAAGCGGGAATTTGAACCCAGAACTCCTACGCCCAAGCTCAACATTCTAACCATGACACAACCCTGGCTCTCTTAGAGGCATATAACATCCAGAAAGGGCACATATTTGCCATTTCCCTGCTACTTTTGGCTCTAAAGATATATATAGCAGGTGCATCATTTCTGAGCATGGAACTCTGATGAGGAAGCAAGCTTGACAGGTTTAATTTCTGCCTGGAAGGCAGATCAGAATTACTTTTCTCTCTCCCCCCCCCCTTCTCTTTCTTCTCCAACCTCCAGTCTTTATTGCTGGAGATTTTTCCCCCCTAAGTGGCAAGCTTATCAGGCAGTTGCTCCAGTTAAAATCATGAAGGTCAGGCCAATTTCAGCTGCAAAAATTCTCCGCTGGGCCAGAAAACCCAGCCATTAAAACACCATTTGGCAATGGAGAGAGAGAGAACAGAATTCACATCTCTGATCCTAGCAAGAGACTGGCTTTGAAGGGAAGGCGCGGGGGAAAAGTCTGTTGAGATCCGTCCAAAAAGCAAATATTAGCTAACAATGCTAAATAAAGAACGAAACCTTCACCAGCTGCTCACTGTGGAGGTCGGTAATCTTAACTACTACAAAAAGCACATTAAAAAGTGCCATAATTCCTGATCATGGCCAAAAAAACAAAACAAAAATCAAAGAACCCCAAACGATCACTTCGCAAATCCATAGGTTAAAGGTTCATATTTTAATTTTTTTTCAACCACTAGAGTTTGAAAGCATTACTCTTCTTGGCTTACGACTCCCAGAATCCTCCAGCTGTGCTGCTGGGGGGGGGATTCTGGGTATTTTCATCCAAAAAATAAATAAATAACGTCTTCAAGGGTTACCCATTCCCCTGCCATTCCCTCCCCCCTCCCGCCTTTCTATGCATTTCTGTAGTTTTGGATGTTTTGACGGGAACTCCTGAAAAACTCTAAGATAACCACAGCGGCGTACACTTTCGAACCTCAAACAAAACAAAAAAGGGAATCAAAGGCTTTTTTGTGCCATGAAAAAAACGGATTCATAATCTGTGTCAATCGTGATTCGTGCCAATTGAGCACGGTTCGTTTATTTTGCTTCGCTGTGTGATTTAGTCCAACAATCCCAGGCAGGGGTTCACATGAGAGAGAAATTCCACTGTCAGATCATTAGAAAACTTACCCCACACACATCTGTCTTTCCTATAATTTCTCCCCAGAGTTAATTCTCAATTTCAGCCCTGTCTTCACTTTTAAAGCAAAGAAGTAGGGTTTTTTTAAACGGCGAGAAAGCAAGCAGTGTAACCTGAAAACTTGCACACATCTGTACAACGCAGTCAAACTTAAAGACGTCTCCTTAGGAATGTGTTCGTGGAAAGTCGTGAATCAATTAGCAAACCACTTCCTCCTTATCAGCTACCACCTCTGCAAATAAAAAAAATACCACATCAGTCATCTTCCAGCGAGCACAGAACGCATGGTTGCCTGGGAAAGAATCCCATGAAAACCAGCAGGCTTTTAAACGAAGGAGACATGTGCAAAATCCCAATCTTACTTTTTATTTTGCTACAACGGTCCTGTAGCGGCTCCTTTTTCATGATCTGTTGCATGTTTGCTTGACCTCGTTATTTCAATCAGCAGGTCCTCCAGAAGGATAATGTTAAAGAAAGCAGAGTGTTTTCTGTCTCTGATATGGATCTATTAATATAATCTAGTATGGTAAACACTAGACTTTGTAAGATGAGTTTGCCGCCAGTAATAAAATAATAATAATAATGTGTTGTCAAGTCAATTGCGATCCTTTTTCAGGGTTTTCCAGGTAGAGTCCTCAGAAGTGTATTACCCTTCCCTGCCTCTAGGGGCACCCTGGGACGGTGCAGCTTGCCCAATGCCACCCAGGCTGGCTCTTCTCCCAGGAGGCACACAGTGGGGAATTGAACTCCCAACCTCTTTGGCTCCACAGCCTAACTCACTGAGCTATCTAGCCAGCATGGCTTCCCTTTAATGGCTAAGATGAAATTGACCACGTAGCGGCGGGGCATTGAATGAAAGCCGGCCGTCTTAACCCAGCCCAAGAAACAACAAGAAAAGTAAGGTTGGGTGAAGATTTCAATGCAGTTTCTTTTCCTGGCCAGTACTTAGGTGCGACGTTCGAATGTGGGAAAGAGCTGGACTCAAGAGCTTGGCTCAAGTTGCTCTGAGGGCGGCCACTCTGAACCCCCTTCTGCTGGGGGATTCTGGGAAACGTCCTCTCTTAAGAGGACTGCTCCATGCCCTTGCAGATTTGCCCCTCTCTATGGGTGAGCAACCATCGCCAATGCACCTGTGGCAACGCTCCCAAGAGGCCAGGTGCTCCTCTGCCTCTCCGGAGCGAAACAGATGGCTGTTCCCCCCACACCTCTCGGTTCAGCGGTCGCCTTTCAACCAAGCCACCGCGCGCTCTCTGCCAACATCTCCAGTCGCTTGTGGTTTTGTTGTTTGCTTGTTTTTTTTGCAATGGCTGGCCTTTATGCAGCAAAGGGAAATTTTTTTCTCTTGTGCCGCTGTGGCATCCTTGTTTATGACCACCAGTTCATCTCACCTTGCCTCCCTTCACATCCTCAGGGAGGATTTAGTGTATGTGTAATTTTCCAGGAGGTCAGACTTCATTGTTTCTTTACCTGCTGCGCTTGCCAGCTCTCCTGCCTTTAATTTAAGGACCCATCATCTCGGTGAGTGACAGCCAGGCCTCCTCAGACACAGCGAAAGAAAAAAAGCACCCCACACGTTCCATGATAGCTTCGCCTCCCTTTAAATCTGTCTGTGCCAAGAATTAAACCTGTCTACTGTCCCCCCCCCCTTTTTTTTTGGTAAGATTTCCTTGCCTAACCCTAACAGTTCATCTTGTCCTAAAACTTGGTGTGAGCATGCCAAGTTTACAGTGCAACATGAGCAGTGGAAATATTCTTTGGGGGGGGGGGGATTATGTGTACCCCAAATATGAATTTGCTCGGATTTTGTGGCACTTGCGAAGGAAAAAAAGGACACTGCAGTGTTCACGGGTAAATGGGACTCTTCGAACTGCAGAGCAGGGAAGGGATCCCATGGGATCATCCAGTCCAGCCCCTGCTAAGGAGGCACCATGGGGGAATTAAACTCCCAACCTCTGGCAGAGACGTAAGCCTCTGAGCTATGTCTGCCACACCATAAAATATGTTGTTGGATATGAGCTTTAGCATTCTAAGAACCTCCCTTTTTTTTTTAACTGTCGTTTTTACATCTCGGGATGCAAAGATAGGGTGGAAAGAAAAGGATCCATATAAAGCTAGAAAAATCAAGATTTTCTCAAGATCAAAGATCGATCTTAAGACTCCATGGAATTCTTTGGTCTTTTCTCAACAAAACTAGCAAAGCCAAATGAATTCTGGCATAGTATTAGGACATCTACATGAATAATTTCACTCAGATCCTTTAATTCAGCACCTCCTAGGGCAGGATCGGGGGTTACTCTGCTATGGAACTTCAAATTCCGTAGTCAAAGGGATTCCCCTGTCTGGTCTGCAGATCAGGATACACACCACAGCCTCTGCCTGTCCCTATGAGAAGTTTCATGTGCAGGAATACTAGAAGTTGGAGTAATTACTCGTTATTTGGGACTAATTAGGTGACCATTATTGTTATTTACTGAAAAAGTACCTCGATGCATTATAAATACTCTCTGGCTCTCCCTACTGGCTGATTCTGATATTGCACTTGGAAAATACTACTTTTGAAACTATACTAATAAGCCCTAATGCATTTTTTGGAGCAAAAATTAATATAAGACCCTGTCTTATTTTCGGGGAAACACGGTAACTCCAATGCAGTACACCTGTAATATAGGTTTGCTCGTACTCATTCTGCTATTTTTGAAATGTATACCCTCATTAGCCCAAAATGCCAGTCACCACAGGTAATTATGTTATTTGTAACCAATTACTCCCAAGTTCTAAGAAACCCTCAGGTAAATATTTACCTGGCATGAAAAGGAACAGGATTGAAAACCACTGCTAATTGCTGTAAAATCAGCAGTTTTCTGCAATTTCACCACAAACTGAGGTTTTAGGGTGGTTTGGATAAAGGAAAATAGATCAGACAGCATTAAAGAGAAAGAAGGTATATATGCATACAGAAATGCATGCATTTTGCATATCCATTTTGAAGGAGGTTTATGCCTGGGGAATCCCATCTCTCTGAAGATCCTGCAGATAAGAGTATATTGATGAATTCATAATTTATCTCACAATGGCAAATCTAGAATACAGGGCCAGGCTCAAAAACAAGCCACACGAAGTGTTTTCTGGAATATTTCCAGACCCCCTGAAATTTTCTGTGAAGTGAGGGTTAGCAGAGGACTTAAGGGTGTGGTTTAGTTAGGAATGTGGCTTGGTTACCAGATCTTTCATTTCTTTAATTTCCTGTTGATCCAGAAAACCAGAATATACTTCTATCTGCTTCTCAGCACCAAAAAGAAAGAAAAGAAATTGACCAGTATAATTCTTGGCCTTTAAAATTAATAATAATAAAAGTTTGAAACATGGCAAGTGGCTGAAACCTAATGCACGATTCTTCAGGTGATGATGAGAAAAAAACACTTATCTTCTAGGTCAAGTTTTGTGTGTATTTTGCAACAAAAAGCAACTCTAAGGTCTCGTCAACCTCAGGGAAGGTTAAAAGCAGGCCCTAAAGTAGGTGAATTCTGAGGCACCACAGTATAACCCAAATAAATAAATAGCCATGGAGTAAAATGTGGTATTTCCCCCCTTGGCAGAAAATCTGAGGTCCAAGCTCTGGCTGGTTTAGGTTGCATGCAAATCTGGCATCGAGAGATTAATTTATATGCAAATCTTATAATTCTACGTGATGTAAGCAAAGCAAGAAAAATGAAATTAAAGCAAGACCCAAGGAATTGCTCCAAAATTCTTTTCCAGACTTGAAAGAAACGATGGCAACTCTCTTACCTGCTGGTTTGGAGAAAGCAATCCGGGCTCGCCTTCCCCCGCCTCGATCTGTTTGCCTTCTGGCAGCCTCAGGTGTCCTTCTGCCACGCCGTTCTCCAGAGATCCAGAAATGTTTTATTTGACACCGTTTTTGAGTCACATTAGCAATTGATGCGCCATGGTTTGGAAGGGAGTCAGGGGCATGACGTCAGGAAAGCAAGCAAGCAAGCGGGCAGGGTGCCAGCTGAAGAAGGAAATTTACTCACCCGTTGGCCAACAAAGTTAACCTCAAAAAAAGAAAAACGCACAGGATCATTTAGGATCTTGAGGGCCTTCAAAGTCAGTGGAGAGATAAACCCAAGGAGGCCCGTGCCAAAGTTGACTTTTGCAAAAGCCATCGGGCAGCTCGGAAGGAGGATAAAAAATACCGCAATGGCCCCAGCAAGCAATTACCATTTCACTTTACCCTTAACGAGCCCTCTCTGTAATTATAGTGAAGAAAATATTTACTCCTGCATAAAGGGTGAACATCAGATGGGCTGCTTTGTTCAAAACAAGGCTTAGAACATAACACTGCTTCTTCTCTCCGTCACGGTCACTTTGTCTATGAAGTTGACTCCAAAACGGTTAACTTGGAGGTCCATTAAACAGCTGTTCCCAGAAATAGTATGTTTCTCTCTTCGGAGAATCTTTTGCACTTTTATTTGGCTACAGAACCCCTGGATCTAGCTTTTGGAACCCCTTTGCTTTGCAAACGTTCTGGAACTTCGGAAAAAGGCTGCCTTCCAACGGGCCAAGTCCTTCGTCCATCAAGACAACTTCTGCTCCCTCCAGATATTTCAGGATGACTCTAACAGCTCCCACCCGTGGAGCAGCTGGTTAGAGAGGGTGGACATTCCAGCCCAGCCTTTGGAGAAGGGAGCTCCTCACCTCTGGTCTACGGTGGCTTTGCAGAGTTTGATCCTATCACACCGAAGACGCTGGGGATCAAACCCAGAACCGTCTGCACCAAGTTATGTGCACTGCCAAGAACCTACCCCTCTTCCTATGCCTGCTTTTCCCACGGAATGCTGGTCTTTCCATTGGCACATGAAGAGACACTCTGGAATACACCTGACAAGGCTCCACGTTCAGGAGATGTGGGCGAGGCCTGAGGACACAGATGCAAAGAATTCTCACTCAATACTTTGTTCTCAAGAACTTTTTAGTCCATACAAAACTCCTCGCTCCCAAAAGCAAGGTATGGACTGCTAATTGTTTTTTTGGTTTTTTCCCCAAGATCTCTCCAGTTTCCACAAACGGTCTCCAGAAAATCTTTCCTTTTGAGAAAAGCTCGTGTGCCTAGACGAACGACAAGGGTCGATTGTCCAAAGAGACATACTCACACACTCACACACCCACCCCGATGCCTTGGGTAGTTAAACATCCACGCAACAAAGCCACAACCCTCACAATTTGGCGCACGTGGCATTATTTTCAGTAATGTGCTGTTTTGCACTGTTTTATTCCCTTCCCCTTTGGAGAACAAACAAAATACCTCAGTCTTTTGGGGTAAGAAGAAGGATTATGATGAACTTCCTCATCCTCGCCTGCAGACGAGGAAGGTTTTTCTCGCCCCTTGTAAGGCGACAGAGCGAGTGAACCTTGACGAAGCAAAGCAGAGGGTGTCCGGTCGCTCTTTGGGCGGCCGACCTCTCAGGAACCTGATTCTTTGAGTCGCATGAGGGGAAAAATGACACACACATAAAGCCTATCAAGCAGGGATGCAGGATGACGACAACTCCCATTATCCTTCATAACGGCTATACTAGCTAGGGCTGATGCATGAAACGGCAGGTCTTCAAGCAGGTGAATCTTCATTTAAAGGCTGGTTTGTTCCAGAAAAGCCATATAATCTGACCTGCACCTCCTAAACTGGTTTGCTTCCTCCTATTTCCAACTTCCAACGCGGAAGTAAAAAGCATGTGTTAGTCAATTTTGTACATGGCATTTAGAGGCTGCCGTCTTGTCCTTTATCTCAGGCAGCAAAATGTTTGAGCTAGCCGACCGTTGTCCATACTTTTCCATCTCGACACGGCTTAATTTGTGCCGGGGTCAAGTCCAGAATTTAAGCTTCACCTTGAGCCTGGATTTACCACAAAGCAACTGCTCTGAGCTATAGTTCCTAGAAAAGGTGTTTTTCCTTCATCAAAACGCCATCCCTGTTAAGCCACTGAGTCCCAAATAGGCGCTGTTCCCACTGTGCATGAAGCTGTGAGAGTTTTGGTAAGAGACAGAAAAATTAAATCAGCTTGAGGCGACAGATACTGTAACTAGAATTTAAGAGTTTTTCCCAAAAAAAAAAAAAAAAAAAAAAAAAAGGATTCCCGCTTAATTTTAACTTAAAATCATTTAAATTAAGCGCTTGCGTTGATTTTTAAATTACAAATTGAATTTTGTATTAAAAGGACCGTGGAAGGTGTTGAAAGAGAGGAAGGAGGATTTTTCAAAGAATCACCATGGAGTCATTAGGAATCAATAATGTAGCCATTAAACATACACACACACACACACACACACACCAGTATGCCAGTCTGAAGAGAACGTCGTGTCAGACTTAAACAAGCCACAGACCAGCGCCTGCCCAGGCCTGCGTTGTGAGTTTCAAGCCGGAGACACCAAATACACAGCGTTCTAAACAAGCAAGAGTGCCTTGATGCGCATGTGGAGTGCATTCGATCTCCACTACTCAACTGTGACTCGCCTCCACCTTCCCAAGATAAAGGAAGACGATCTTTCCCGTCCCCGCCGGTTTGATTTTCAGGAGGGATTGCAACCTTGCACCGACCTGTTGAGAAACCTCTCAAGTCCAGAATTCAAAAACAAAGCAACAAACGTCACTCCCCACCCCCAAACTTTGCCAAATCAGAATATATTTTATTGGTTGTAAAATAAAGTCAACAGTAAAGACACATTTTCCTTGAAAAACCCCGGACATCGGAGGTACGTTTTCTCTTTACAGGTGAGCCGTGGGACATGTGAGATTCGGGGATGTGGCTTTTCCCAGCTTTGCTAGAGTCCACGCTCTCCGCCGGTCCAGCACCGTCTTAAACCTTTGTCCTCTCCTCCGAGCATCTGTATTCTCTCAGCATCAGGGGGACGTAGGACTGGAGAGAAGCAGATTTCTGATCAGCGGTTTGGCTGTGGATCTTAACCCAAGAGGGTTTAGGGTTTCCTTTGTACCCAAGCACAGCGAGACTGCCTGGGATGAGGAGCAAGCGAGGGAGGAAGAGAGAAAGAGGAAGAGAAACAAGAGGAGAGGGAAGACCTGGATGTGATTATTGCTGTACAGTTAGGGAAATAAATAAGCTGTGAACAGGGAAATTTACTTTTTCACACTGCAACTCCCAGTGGGAGACTACTGGAGGCACCATTACCAAAAAGAAAAAAAAAGAGGAAATTCTTTCCGAGTTCTCAAGAAATGATTAGAATGTGTGCAATGTTTAGGCCTCCAAATTCTTACTAAGTCTTGGCTCCCATTCCACGGAAAGCATTAAGCAGACAGGCAACGGCAGGGTTCTTCTGTGAATCGCATGCATGCGTTTAACATTCATTCTAAAGAAAAGCAATGAATTAGGACAGAGCATCGTCATCAACTGCAGAACTGGGAGGGACCCTATGGATTAGCCCCTAGCAAGGAGGCGAGGTGGGGAATCGAACTCCCAACCGGTGCCTTGGGGTAGGGTTTGGGGAAATACGACACCACTGAGGCAGGTTTTCATTCATGCAGCTGGAACATCCTAAGAGATCGTGCAATTAAGATGTCTGTGCATGGAAGGTGCCATCAGGATCTCCAATATATGACAGGAATGGAGGGAAGGAAGTTTCGCCTGGACAGGGACAATATTACAGCCCACACACCGGTTCTGGATGTACAGGTTGAAGGTCTGCACAGAGCTAAGGCAGCCGAGAGAGAGAAGAGAGAGAGAGAATTGTATCTTGCAGTTACACAAGGCAGACCCTGCTTCTCTGCCTCCTGCTATAGCCATCGCCCGAGCTGAATGTGACACAGCCACTTTCGAGAAGCGATGGGTAATTAAAAGCAGGGAAAGCAGACGGCGGAACGGGTGGCAGATGGGCTTTGATGAGCTCAACGGGAAGGAGCCACATAGGAGTTCGACTCAGAGAAAAAGGGGTGAGGGTGCAAATATTCCCTGCTCTCTACAGAGGTGTGAAAGGTTGTCCTGTCAAGCGGTCCCCGTCCCCCCCCCCCTGACTGGGGTGGCCTCACAGCCGGCCACCCCAATGAGGAATTGATTCATTACTGGGCGATGAGAAGGGAGTCGCTTCCTAAAATCTTTAACGGCTTTTATTTCCAACAGCTCGGCGTATTTCCAATAAAAGAACGACAGAGAGAGAGAGAGAGGCAGGCGGAGGATTTGCACAATCAAAACGGATGTTCGGTTTTCCTGGGCCAATGTTGCTTTTTGTGTTTCTAACCAGCGTAGGGGCCAATCCAGGTAAAATCTAATATAGGATGAGCCCCACTGGGCAGCCTAAAATACATTTCTCCTGTGACGTCCCAGTATAGCCACCACAACGGGAGAATCAGCATCATCCTCCCTGCCTGCTCCATCTCCTTGCCATTTGATTTGGGGAGGATATCTGCCTGAAAAAGGGACCTGGAAGTATCACAAGTCTGCACACTTTATTTTCTTTTGAGGGGTGTGGTGCCGTTTTAGCTAATCTCATAAGATTTTACCAAAACACAGATTCCATAAAAGGTTGTGTTTTTTTTTAATGTTTCGTCTGACTCCGACTCCCAGACTGGACGGAGCATATGGTATATATGGAGGAGAAAGTTGCACAGGGACTTGAAAGAGCCCCATTAAATCCTGACCATTACACGAACTTGGTGGTCTTGGGCTAGGCCATTCTCTCAAATTCGCTTAAAGAGGGTCCCGACTGGAAACTTGCTAGAAAAGACAATAATGCCAGGAAAATTTGAAGGCAGGAGGAAAAGAGGAAGGCCATACATGAGATGGATTGACTCCCTTAAGGAAAGTCACGGGCTTGAGTTTGCAAGACCTGAGCAGGCCTATTTGTGAATGGGACATAATGGAGGTTGCTCATTCATAGGGTCACCACAAATCGGAGGCAACTTGACAGCACACAGCAACAACACATTCTTACCGTGCAAGAACAGACACATACACAGGTTTGGAAATTTTTTAGAAAATTCAAGGAATAAAGTAATATACTGTTAAGGCTCTGAGCTGCTCAGAAACAGCCTTCCCAGCTAGCTGCAGAATTAGTTCTTCAGCACCTAAACTATACTCAGATATTATAAAGGTGTTTCAACATGGCAAATTCAGCCACACGGGCGAGATCTTAGTCATTTCTTTATTTAAAACATCACACATTTTCTCGGCAGTGTGAATGAAAGCCGCAGGAGAGCACCTGCAAAGTGCGTGGTGCTAGCAAGCAATGACTGGAAAGAAACCTAAGCCCACCATTGACCTCTGTCTGAGAAGTACTTCTACCCAATTCCAGGCAGGCAGCCAGCTGATTTTTCTTAACAACAAAAGAGAATTGCACTTTATAGACAAGAAGGCCGGCTGGACTGAGCTCCTGCTTGCTTTATAGAAGAAAGAGGAAGTAAATAATAATGCTAATAATCGGGCCATAGAAAGTATGTTAAGTATGTGGCGCTTCATGCTCACAAACGCCACGGAAAACATGGATCTTGTGCCAGACAGACAGAGACAGACATTTCCTGTCCTTTGGGGCAAATGGTTTTATCAAAGAGGGTTTAAAAAAAAAAGAAGAATCAAAGGCAATGAAGGGTCTCAGTAGGAGGGGAATGAAGATCCTTATGGACCGAAGGGTTTCAGTAGAAGACTGTTCCCCTGGATGGGAAGTAAATTCCAGCTGAATCCTAGGAAGAGCCCTGTTTATACACAGTCTAAGTTTTTCAGACCGGTTATTGCAAGGAAGTGGGTGGCAATGGGCACCTGGTCTCAAGATGTCAGGAATGGTGGAGTAGCGGGCTGGCAAGGGCGGAACGGGAGTTGTCGTCGAGACATCTAGAAGGCACTCAATGGAGCATCTGGTTCAGCCCTAAGCTGGCTTTGGAGAATACGCCAGAAACATTCACCCCAACAGACAGGTCTAGCTCAGCATACTCTGGACATCCTGGGGTCCTTTTGAAAATGTGGCTCCCGGGACTGGATCTAGTACTGCAGAAGCAGCTTGAGGATCCAGGTAACATGTTATGAGAAGCCAGGCTTCCTTAAGTACTGAGAGACATCGGTTTGTCATGGCACTGTGCCTTCCAGTGAGCTCAGCTTCCTGATTGGTCGCCGGAAGATAAACAGGGGCTTAATCTACCAGTCTGATTGTCGAGGCACATAGCTCCGTGTCGCAGGAGGAAAAGGGGGCTTGCCGCTTCTAAATGCAAGCCGGGGCATCTCAACTTGTTTGTTCCTCAGGTACAAAAGGAACAGTATAAAAAGCTACTTCACCGGTCATATCTTTCCAGAGATGGAGAACAACCAATGGGGAGAGGCAGCTGCATCAACGGTACTTAAACGCCATGAGACATGCTCGGTGGTTTGCTCTTCACCAGCAGGGTCCTTCTGATCCCTCTGGTTTAGATCTGGAACAATGAAAGTGCCACCACCTCGCCAAACAAACCATGAGAGCCATCCGTTCATGGAAACCAGTTCTGGCTGCTGTCATGGTTCAGCATCCAAAAGCTCAGGGCAGCCAAAACTGTCCAGACACAGCTATCTAAAATTATCTGTTCTGTTTTGCTTGGAAAGGAGCGTCTGCCCAAAACAACCCCAGGAGACCAGCTCAACAAGGACCGGCGGTAGGACCAGCTGGAAAGGCTCCCTTGTAGCCTTGAAGCGGGGGATGAGTAGAGTTCACACTGCCAAATACATTTCGGGAAAGGTCACTGCAGAACTGGTTCAACACTGAACAATACTGAGGGGTGGGGCGGGAGGGGAGGCTCAGGTACCTTTTGCTTATTCTTCCACTACATATTTATTTCCACAAGAACAGAATTTCCTACTGCTGCAAAGGAGTTGGAAAATGTTCTCTCTCTCTCTCTCTCACACACACACACACACACTGAAGGCGTCAAAGATGGTGCATCATCTAGATTATTTGGAACAGCCATTTCCCCTTGCATTTGGCAATGAAATGTTGCGTCCAAATTTTTTTAAATATATATATGCCATTTTATTTACTTGAGTCATTGCAGCTATGTTGCGCTGACTGTCAACGGCTAGGAGCTGTGATCTGCCAGGAAGCTGGAACAAAGCCCATTTCCAATTTGCTAAGCTGAGTTCACTTTTGACAGTTGTACTTGTGACAGTTATAGCTTGCCTTTTCTGCCACAAACTCCAGCTGGCTTACACAGCTCCACTCTGCTTTTCTATTATCTTCACTGCAACCGTGTGAGGTAGGCCCGCCTAAGAGCACCGACTGGCCCAGCCAATGAATTTTAAGGCTCGATGGGTACTTGAGCAGTCACACAGAGTACTATGGACTAGATCCCAACACAAACAACATGTACAAAATAAATAATAATAATAACAACAACAACAACAACAACATCATCATCATGGTAAAATACAAAAAATATCAAGAGTTAAAGGATATTCACCTTTATAGAAAATAGTTAAAACAGGCTAAAAACATTTAAAGCAGAGTATACGCATACTGTCATGTATATAAATAGAAGGCCAGGATGGACATAAAACAAAAATAATATAACCAACAAATAAGTATTTAAGCCGTGCCACCACATTGGCTTTTGCCATTCATTTAATCTAAGGTTCCTTTGGGTTACATTTGCAGTTCAAGTTGTGTATTACTGTGTTTTTATCCTTGTTGTACAATGTTTTTACTGCTGACACCGGCTGGAATCCTGTTGCACAGTGCAGTAAATTGCAACTAGAGTAGGCCCACTGAATCAGTGGGGATTTGTAACTCCCCCCCTCCCAGATCCTATGGTATAGGGCGGGTTATACATGTTTAAATAAAATAAAATAAAGCTCCATTGATTTCATAAGGCCTACTCTAGTTCTGACTTACTACACTAAGCAGCAGGATCTCAGCCCTTGTTTCAGGTCTCAAATGCCACGCAGGCACAAATTCTGCTGGAGGCTACTGTCTCCACCTCCACCAAGAAACAAATATACTTATCACAGCAGTAAATATCTTTACAAGCAATTTAGATCAAGACGAGACTGATAGGACATTTGAAGAACAACATTAATAAGAGGCAGACAGATGACCTGCAGTCCACACATTACATATATAAAAAGAGCCGCCATATAAAAAGAAACTTAAGTCAGATAGTCACCTTTTTCATGGAAGATAACAGGCTTTGCCGAACCCAGCCTTGTAAATACAGACATCTTGTAGGCTGACATTTCTTCTCCGAGATCTCTAGTACAAACAAGGACGATTGATCTGGAAGACAGACGGGGAGAATGGGACCTTGAGCAAAAGAAGGGTGCCCCCTTTATTTCTATCTGTATCTACTAACTATGTAGCCATAATCAATCCAACCACACATCCATCTACAGCACCCATTCATAAACAGTGCTTGCAAAGAGAAAACCCATGATGGTTTATCAATGGTTTCCAACCTTGGGTCTCCAGATGTTCTTGGACTACAATTCCCAGAAGCCTTCACCACGAGCTCTGCTGGCCAGGATTTCTGGGAGTTTGCAGCTCAAGAACCTCTGGGGACCCAAAGTTGGGAGCCACTGGTTTATATCATGAGCTGCCGTCATGATAGAGCATTCAGGGTCTGGGTGGTCATGAACTACTCTGGAATGTATTGGACTTAAATTCTGTTTTCAGGGTATTTGACCTGCTTTTGTCGGGAGCCCAGCTTTGTGTCTATAAATCTCTTGTTGTTCCATGTTTATGTGGTGACGGGAGAAAACCACAAGGAATGAGAAGCAGATGCAAACCAGAACACATCCAGTTCCACCACTGAAAATACATGCAAGGCAAAAAAGAAAAAGGAAAAAAGGAAGGGGGGAAAAAGGCCATGCCTGGAAGAGGCACAAGTACAGTCATTCACTTGTTTAAAAAAGAAAACAGGGAGGAGGAACGGATGGACTCAAGTTTTCTTGGAAAATCTAACAGCACTTCTGATTCTAATATGCCACATAAAAGGCACAAAGCGGGAGAACCTGGCAAGGATAAATAGGCCAAATTTCAGAAATGGAAAAGGTGTCGTGGCCTGCCAGGAAACTGAAAAGTTGCAGGGAACTGGGGCTCGGAAAACGGGTCAAAGCAACAGCACTGAAAATCCTGAAGACTCCAAATGAAAATAACGAGAATGATAAGGACAGTGGTGGTAAGAACAACAATCATGTCTTGTCTCCTGATACTGGACAGCTTCAGAGTTAAAAAATAACTTCCAAGTTGCCTTCAGCATCACCGTGTGGCCGTTCTATTCACAACGATGATGGCCATCCTAGAAGGATCATGGAAGAAGTGAGTTGAAAGGGGCTTATAAGGCCATCGAGTCCAACCCCTGTCAAGGAGGCACAGTGGGGAATCGAACTCTCAACCTCTAACCCCTGAGCGATCCATGAGAGGGGCAACAATTTTCTTACAAGTGCAGAGATTAGGTTTTTAAAAAAAATGTTAGCTTTTTTCCCCCCAGCTTCTTCAAGGAACCCATTTTAGTTGCAAAAGTAGATCGACCCAACCCCTCCTTTCCCCTCGGCCACCTGTCAGTCACTGAGCTGGGACTCACCTGTCTTTGATAGATGTTTCAACATAAGTAGATATTGCACTGGCAACTTTCCCAAGTCTGGTTAGATCAAAGTGCCGCCAACTCATGACTGCACCGGAGCAGGCATCTAAAACCAGGAAGAAGAGCCCCCGGCTGTGGAAAAAGAAGACGTCGTCGTTGATCTGCACCAAAAGGAAAGGTCAGGATGAGCTGTAGGTTCGGGGTTCCCAACCTTGGGTAGCCCAGGTGTTTTGGGACTGCAGTTCCCAGAACCCTCGGCCAGCACAGCTCGGGGTAAGAAGGTTTCTGGGAGTGGCAGTCCAATAATACTTGGGTTACCCAAGGCTGGGAGCCACTGCGGTCAGCAAGGCGCTCGCAAACTTTCCAAGAGTCATGGCCTCATTTTTACAGCCCTGCTCAGCAAAAGTGTCCTGCAATATTTTGAACTTGACTACCTACCTACCTAGATAACTAACTAACTAACTGACTGGGCTGAAAAAGAGCCTGCTAAGCTACATGGAAAAACCTAGAAGCTGAATTCATTGTAGGCCACATTGGCAGACAATATTCGGTGCAAAATCATCCCGCTTTGCGTTGGACTGGGTATGAGAGCCCAGTTCTTATTCTAGGAACTAGGCATAGACATTATCTTTTTAAATATCTTTGGACTTCAGAATCCCAGAATCCTCCATTCTGGGAACGCCACCTGCCAGACTCAGCCCTCAGTTGTGCTCACCTAGAGGAAGGCTGGGCCTGGAAGCCTAGCTTCCTGTTAGAAAAGGAAGCTGCCCAGTGCTTGCTAGGAGATGAACTTGGCCTATCGTGGGCCATGAAGTCCCAGCTTTCTCCAGGTGAGCCTAATTTAGGGGTGGGTCTGGCAGGCAGAACTCCCACAATGGGGAATTCTGGGATTTGAAGTCCGAACAAAAATGAATGCTAGTTCTAACCTAGCCAAGAAATATTTGGACCTCCAGATGTTGGTCAGCTGCAGCAACCACCAGCCCTAGTGACCAGAGTCAGTGGTGAAGGATCATGGGAAATATTGTCCAACCACACCTGGAGAACCACACCTTCTCTACGCCTGCACTAATCCCAACACCATGCTGGTTTGTATTGGGATGTGTAAGTCCGAAGGTGGGAGAAAGTGGACACTCGTGAACCTATCACAAGTCTAAACAAAAGACTAAGGATGTAAATCTTCATGAACCTCACTCTCACAGGCAGGAGGTAAAAATTTTAAAAGTTTTTTCCCCTCCACCTTGGCAAGATTATAAGAGTTTTTTGTGCCAATTTTTGCATTTTGGCACCTTTTCATAAAAATTCACTCTGTTGTGCGAAATTCTGTATTTTGCACAAAAACGATGTATTTTTCACAAAATACAAGGCATTTACTGAAAAGGGCAAGCTTATTGCCAGTGATTTTTTTGGGGGGGGGGAGGGGACACTGTTACTGATTAAAAAGTCATGGTCTCTTGTAGGAGAGAAAAATCCTGAAGCGGTTCTCCCATTTTTTTTCATTAGGGACAAGAAAATTTGTGAACATTCGCTTCATCCCTATTACACGCATACCTTAACAAATGCGAGCCTTGAGTAGTTCTCCATATCTGTTCTCCTTAGAGACTGAATCTGAATCCGAACATAATGCACAGAAGGTGTACTTGTGATTGCAACCTATAATTATAAAGAAAGGAGAACCATTCTGAATGCACACATGGAGTTAGTTGCTTCAGGATGCTCTCATGCTCAGCTAGCTTTTCACACAGATTATCCATGTGATGAATAAATACTTTTCATGAAGTCTCTTCCACCAGCAATTGCTGGAACCAACCAACCAACCAACCAACCAACCAACCAACCAACCAACCAACCAACCAACCAACCAACCAACCAACCAACCTACCTACCTACCTACCTACCTACCTAACTAACTAACTAACTAACTACCCACCATCCCTTCCAAATATTTTTACCCCGCCTTCCTCCTTAAGAAGGACTCAAGGCA
Source organism: Intellagama lesueurii (assembly GCA_037013535.1). NCBI lineage: Eukaryota > Metazoa > Chordata > Lepidosauria > Squamata > Agamidae > Intellagama > Intellagama lesueurii. Next base: position 3,314,365 of record JBAJHW010000011.1, read on the forward strand.
GCTTACATCATTCAAAGAAAATATTTAAAGCTGAAAACAGTATACAAATACTGGAAAGGATCAAATAAATACCACACTGAAAGACAATAATCAAAAGCAGCACCAAAAAATACATTCAAAGCAGTAAGGCACAGCCATCCATTTAGAAACTTCACTCAGGCAGCCAGTCGCTAAGGGAAGGCGAAGAGAAAGGTATTTTAACTGCTTGCAGAAGGACAGCAAAGATGGGGCCAGGCTGGCCTCCAGTGGGAGGGAGTTCCAGAGTCCGGGAGAGCAGCAGCAGAAAAGGCCCTCTCTCTTGTGTCCCCACCAAGCACACCTGTGAAGGTGGCAGGATCAAGAGAAAGGCCTCTCCTGATGAGCTCAATGCCTTCCACTCCTGTTTAAGATATTGGCCAGTTGCGTCCTTTCCTGGGATATTCCATTCCATTTCCCCTTTTCCTGGTTTTCCCTTCTGCCCCCATGTCCAACAGATAACATTATGCAGCCACTGAGGCGTGTTTGGTACTCCTGAGGTTCATTTTTTTAAAATTATACCCTCACGTATTTTTCCCCCCGTTCAAGTATTTCCCTAAAACTCTGGAGCTCTGTCCATGCCCATCAATCCCTCCTCCTCAGGCACAGATTATGCCCTTAACGGTTACACGAGGATCCGCACTCTGAGAGCAGCTCCCAGGATGGAATTCAGGAGTAGCAATTTATTCACAGAGGGTTAGAGATTCTGGAGAAAATGGCCTGGTTCACACAGTCGGCACCTCACACGGGACAGACCGCCAGGAGGCATCAAGCCGCCCACGGGCCTGAAGCTCATCTTCGATCACCCTGAGGTGCCCATTTTGAAAAAGGGAGCTTCCACATGATAGCTCAGAGGTTTAGACATCTGACAATGGAGCCAGAGGTTGGGAGTTTGATTCCCCACGGTGCCCCCTTGACAAGGGCTAGATTTGATAATCCAGAGGGTCCCTTCTAGCTCTGAAGTTCTAAGAGGATGATGAGAGAGATTCACTGATGCCACAACTATGGAAATCACAGTAGCAAAATTTATCATTCTGCCACAGCCTGGGTGTAGGAAAACTGGACCAGCTGGAAGAAGTTGATCAGGAAGCTCTGAATGCATAAGGCATTGGTGAAACCTCAGAGTGTGTTTACACTCAAGTTCTGGGCACTGAGATAATGCAGAACGCATGAAAAAGTGTGTGCCTCAATGTGCTTTCTCCTGCTTCCCTGTATCTGGCTATCTCTTGTTGGAGGTTCAACACTCACCCTTTAATCTGGCCCTACCTAGCAATTATACTCTTAAAAATGAAGACCGGGAGACATCCTCAAACAAATGGTAGAAGGGTAACAATTTTGTGCAGCTGTAATTTAGGAAATTCATGGTAGTAGGGCATTTTCCCCCACCCCATAGGAGGCCATGGGAGCAACTCCTGGCCTCTCCAAGTTATGGGGGAATCGCACTTTAAGAATCTGAAAATCTTTGCTGCCATATAGTTGAGCAGTTTGGGGGCATAATTCGGCATTGGCTTGACTCGGATAATCCCCCCGTCTTCTACACTCATCAAGGGAGAGAGGATCTTGAGAGGAGATTAAAAACAGCACAAAATCTCTCCAAGATGAGTGCCTGTGTTAGGCTAACTCAAAAGCCACACAACAGGGTGCCGGCTTTCGGGTTCTCCAGAAGGCTTCATCATATAGTCATCAAGGCAGAACAGAATTAAGATATTATGCAACACGGGTTTTGTTTTTTTTGTTTTTCCCCCTTAGATCCAACACACCCTTCCTTCTTTGAAAGCAAGGAAGGGATGATGTCTGTAATTCTTTGAGACATAAGGACAGACAAATAACAAACGAAGGAAAAAAAGAAGCAATAATCTAAGAGCAAGAGGAACACCCGATGCTTCCGTAAACCCACGATTAAGACCCAGGAATTGCAACCTTGAGGGGGGGATGGTTTTCATGGAGGACTGGAAAGGGGGGAAAGGTGTCTCCAGTGATTTCTGAACGTGGTCTGGTATGTCCTAGTGACAAATTGGCTTTTGCTTAGCTTTGCGTGAAGCTATGTAGGCTGCCGCCTTGAATTACCTGCCTCTCTGCATGGGGAAAAAAAGCCGAGCAGACGGGAAGATCTTTCATTCCCTTTGCTAACAGCTTGCAACGAGGGTCTTCCCCCCGCTTTGCTGGTTGTTTTTAGGAGGCAGTTAAAATTCTGCTGTGTCAAACTAAGCCTCCAAACTGCTTGTTGCCTTCGTGCAACAAACGGGGAATCATCCTCCACTGGCATGAGCCTGTGCAACTGATGAGAAAGACACTCTGCCTATGAGGAAAGTTGATATGGAAAAGTAAGGCGACGGACTGTAAAACTGTCAGCACCGTTTGGGATTAAAGGGCAGGGATTAGAGCCCAGGAACGGAGAATGGCAATAAATAAACTGTGTTTCATTTTTATCCTACCCGTCTTTCCAAAGAGCAGAAGGGTGGTCTCAGGTGGATCTCTGTGCGGGAAAGGCAAAGGAGCACCAATCCGCACCAAGACTCTAGTGGACTGAGAAGGGTTAAGGCTTCCTCAGGCACCAGCGAGTATCCCATCTGGATGCTTTCCCCCTCTCTTTTTCTGTCATGCATGCAGGCCATTTCTGAGCACTCTGCACTAAGGTGTAGAGCTATGCAGAAGATATCACGGGGGAGGCAGCCCAAGGTTGAAACAGTGGAAGAGCACAGCTGGCTTCCTGGCTTGGACCACTAGCCATCACTGACCACGTGAGGTTTGGCCCACGAAGCAGTGATTCAGTGGAGTCAGGCTCTGCCATGGTCAAAATGCCAGGGCTATTTCATTCACAGGAATGTGTGATATAACCTGCCACCCCCCCTGCCCTCAGACTCTGTTGTTCGCTCTGAGCTTAGTTGAAATCTTTACAGTAGCCGATGAGTGACAGAACATCTCAGCACTATATCGAATACGAAATATTTGGGGTGTGTGTGGCTTGGTTGTGAATGTGCAATGGAGATCCATTAGCTTAACAAAAGACCCGCTTCCTCGGGGAGACGAAGAATGCTAAAACTTTAAAAAAACAAAAAACTGGGAAATACTGTTATGTGCATTTGTGGACTCTCCTTGGGGTTGTAGCAACAGTGAATGTCACAGTGTCATAATTGTGTCTTTCTGAATATAGCCAAGGCAGATTTCATTTCATACCCACGGAACTCCACACTGACTGCAAGGCAGCTCCCGACGCCGAATCCCCAGAGGCGGCGAATTTTTCCTCCAGAGGCTTTTCCCCGAAAATGGATCGAGAGGGCAATTCCAGGGAACCCCGGAGGGCATCGTGGCTGTTATTTTAAGGCGCTCGCAGCCACGCTGAGAACAGTAGCTGTGCCCTGTCCGAACTTCGTGCGCTTGGAGGTGTACAAAGAGATAACTAGGGAGGAAAAAGAGAGAGACTGAGAAAAAACGAACAGAGAAACCATGATGGCACGCCCAGTGACCCAAACACTTTCATGCTGGCACAAAAATTCCATTCGCATTCTGTCTGAATCAACACAGACACAAGGAAAGGGGGACCGGTGTGAAATAATTTACCAGATGTGCAAAAACACTCAAGAAAGTGAATCACTGGGGGGAGGGGGGGGAGAAACACAGTGTGTCCTTTTGCAAAACCCTTCAAAACTGTTGTTATAGATTCATTTATCCGTTATGCCAGTGGTTCTCAACCTTTGGGTCAACGGGTGTTCTTGGACTGCAACTCCCAGCCAGCACAGCTAGTAGTGAAGGCTTTTGGGAGTTGCAGTCCAAGAACGCCGGGTTACCCAGGTTGGGAACCGCTGAGTTCTACGGATATTCGGCTTTTCCAACAGAGAAGTCATGGTGGCCTTCATGGCTTTCTCTTTCTGGCTTCACCCACAAAATAACTCTGCAAAGTACTGTAGGCTACATCAGTCATGGCATGTTGAGGACTAGCACCTTGTTTCCTTGTTCCTGGGTCTAACGCTTTTATCCACAAAACCAAACTGGCCCTGGAATAACCATTCTCACCAATGACTTTCCATCAACCAGCAGCATAACCCACTGTCTGGAAGAGCCCACGTTCTCTTAGCCGTTAGGCTGTTCCCAGGAAATCTTCCCATGGAACCTAAGCCACATGTGGCCATTTCATGCTTCTCGTGAAAGCTCAGCAATGCAAGGTGAGGTGTCGAGAAGGAAAAAGCAAAGATGTGCTGTTTAAACCTTGGGATTCCATTTGGGTCGAAGCCAAAACCATGTGATGTTTTTTAAAAAATAGATTAAAATAAATCAAAACCATGTACTGAGCCCTTTTTAAAAAAAAAAAAAGAGGAGAGAGTGAGCTACAACATGTCGTCACAAGTAAACGGCACCATAAAACCACACAAGCTGGTAAACAATCCATTTACATAACTGGAGGTGAACATCGCATTGTCAAAACCAGCGATGTTCCCCACTTCTGCCTCAAAAGGTGCAAAGGACAAGATTCTTCTCTGCACTCTGGCACGCCTGCAAGGGTGAAAAAGAAGGTCTGAAGTGCAGAACGTGAAATGCTATTTTTAGCTCCCAAGCTGACAGTTATGAACGGGTCCCGGTTCAGCGATGCAGAAAACACATGTACATTTTTCTCTCCAAATGCCTGCGGATCGTTCCGCTGGCCCTCTATTTAGCTGACTAGTTGCTCAATTTTTGAAATTTTTATTTTTAAAAAATTAATAACAGGCATGTGGTTTCCACAGTGGACGAACATGTGTGGCTGTTGCAATGGCTGAGCTCACTTTTTATGGTCATCTGTGTTCCAGAAGCACCAACCTTTCACCAGTGAGCCTAGGGACATATAAACACATACATGAGCAGCACATATTGTGTCTTAAGGAAGCGGCGTTGTGCACATAACGAGCTCAGCCCCGCAGGCCACACATGCAAACCGCAAGTGAACCAATTGTCGGTTCCTGGTTTTCAAATTCTTTGCTTCACTTCCCTTTGTTTAAAAGCAGAACTGCACACCCCTGGACATTTCTGGCGGACAGATTTTGTAATGATAAAAAAATTAGGGGACTCAGGGCCATGATCCAACTCATGGGTCTATTACCAGGGGTGTTGGCAAGTCTTTGGGGAAAAGTCCCAAGTCCATGTTCAAATCTTTGGTATCAAGTTCTGAATTCCAAGCCCCAAGTCTGAGTCCCTATTAAAAACAAGTTTTTTTCCCTCAGAAAAAGAGAGGGATGGGTGGGTTGTGAGTCGCGACTTGAATCCGAGTCCTTGGGGGGGGGGGAACACCCCAAGTTGTGTCACTGGTAGGACTTATGTCCAACTTGACAGCAAGTCCCATGACTCGGGTCCCCATTTCTGCTAGTTATAATGATAACAATTATCATCTTCGATCTCCAGAGCCGGAAGGGACCCTCTGGGATCATCAAGTCCAGTCCCTGTCAAGGAGGCTCTGTGGGGGGAATCGAACTCCCAACCTCTGTTATCGCTGCCCATGGTGTGTAGACACAACACAGCTATTAGCTCCTCACTGTGGCAAGCTCTAGGGGTCCACCTAAAAGGCGCTCAGCTTCACTCACCCCGATGCACTGTCGAAATAAAAGAGCCGCTCATTGGTCTGGTTCATCAGGCTGTAGAGAGAAGAGGCTGCCCCATAGGGCTTTACGCTGTGCGCCTTCCCCGTCTGTTGCCGGTAAATGTCTCCCATGATGACGAAAGCTGTGCCCTTGGGATAGCATAAGACCACATCTACCCAGTCTCCTCTGATGGGGAAAGAGAAAAGAGGGAGAGCATGAAAACAGGCAGAGCACCAAAACGTACAGGAGCTGTTATAATGGAAGCACCTTAGAAGCCACTACCTCCAGTTGGGGTGAGGGAACCCCCAACCCAGTCCTACAATCTCCAACCCAACCCTCGCCTCCATATGCCACGGAAGACTCTCCTCGGTGGCTGGTTAGGACTACCAACCTAACTGACCCAACGTCACAGGAATGTCTAGATTTTGTATGATGCCTCAAAGACATGTCTCGGGGTAGCTTAACTCCCCGATGGAATGGGAGGGGGAAATGCAATCTTCTCTTGTGTCTCAGGTGGCAGAATGTCTTGGGTCTGCCCTGCTTCCCCAGGCATGGAAAGTGTCCGCCTTCAAACCAGAAGTGGTGGGACAGTCCAGAAGAGGCTGCGCTCCAAAACTTTTCCCCAAAGCTTGCACATGGGTCCGGCCCCTCTTCAGCCTTGCGGTTGAAGAGCATGTGAGCATCGTATGGCACAGAACATTGACGTCTCGCTCTTCAGCCTTGCGGTTGAAAAGCGAGACATCAATGTTCTGTGCCATACGATGCTCACATGCAACCGGACCCATGAGGCACCACGATGCCATCACCGTGAGAGCCTTCCACACCATCATTGACAGGCAGAGCAACTCAAGCGATCCTTGCTCTTTCTTGCTCTGCTCTTATTTTCGACATCACCATAGTGACCTGGGCATGCAAGCCCTAAAACCTCAGCCATGGCCAACACTTAAGTTCTAAAACTTCAGCTCAGAAAAACACAACCCATGACACCTTTCCAGCACATGACTTCCCAGAACGCCTACTAACTGGAATAAGTCTTTCCAGAACATCTTCTAAAAGGCTTTGATTTATTTTTTTATTTTTTAAGGGAAAGAAAAGAAAAGAAAAGAAAAAAAGCTTTGGTAGCACTTGGGTCCCTGTTTCATGTCCAGGACGGCCATGACTCACCGAACCTCGGAGCGCTTTGGCTAAAACGGCACAATGATGCATGGTTATGAAACAGAAAACCGTCCTCTGCCCAGGAATGGGTGGCTCTCACTTTTCCTTGGGAAACTGGATATTTCTCATTTTGGGTAGGCTCACACCTGCAGAATTGGTGCCCCATTTCAGCTACTTTGGAAATATATTTTTTTACACCTACGTAAGCTGGCTTTAGAGCCATAGGGTTGGACTGAGACAGTCGCATTTCCACCCTGCGAGTAATGGGCCCTAAGGTGGCCAAAGTCAAGGGTCTCTCAGTTTTAATTGGCCTCTTCTGAACTCCAACTGGACGCAACGCAAGACGGAGGCATTTCCTTGAGCCACCTTGAGTCTTCTAACAGCCTCTTGAAATTTAGTACAGGTAGCAGCATCTCTCTGTAGCAGAGGAAATAGGCATCTAAGGGCTATTGCCAGCGCACAGACACTTCTTCATCATCATTGTCTTAGAACTGCAGAGCTGGAATGGACCCTCTGGATCATCGAGTCCAGCCTCTGTCAAGGAAGCTCAGCAGGGAATCAAACTCCCAACCTCTGGCTCTGCAGCCAGAGACCTCAACCCCTGAGCTGTCCAGCCAGTCCCTTAATAATCATCTTAGAACTGCAGAACTACAAGGGACCCTATGGATCATTGGCTCTAGCCCCTGTCAAGGAGGCACCACGGGGGAATCGAACTCTGAGGCCCAAACCACTGAGCTATCAAGCGGTTGTCAGTCTGATACCAGTTTTAACCCTTGCTGCTCCATCATAAGAAATCCTGGGATTTGTGGCTTGGTGTGGGATTTTGAAACTGTTGGCATTAGATCTCTCTGGCAGCAAATTCTCACTAAGTTACAAATCCCAGGAGTCTTGTAGGGTGAAGTGTTTGAAACGGTATTGAAATGAAATCACTGCAGAGTGCAGACAAGAGATTAAATCACGCAAGTCTGGTTTTCAAAATCCTGCCGGCCGTTCAACTGCTTCCCCAGACCGTTCCAGCCATCGGTTGGCACTCCTGAATCTGCAGGAACACCGGCCTGTTTGTATTAAAAAGGACACCTTTAGTTCACGGAACCTTTAATTCACATTCCCTTTGCCAAAAATATTGGTTCCTGGGGGATGTTCATTCTTTGAGCAGATTGGAACATTTCAAAAATGCAGCCCTTTGACCCGTTCCAAAATTAGTTCTTTTTTTCTTTTTCTTTTCTTTTTTAAATCAAGGATGGAGTTTTAAAACCTTTCTACCCCTCTGGTCTTGCCAAAAATCTAACTCCGCAGATAACAATCTGCAGTGGTTGTAAAGAGCAGTGTCTAGAGAGGATTCATATCCAGCTGTTCTATTAATAAAACCCACTCCTCCACATTCTACAAATTCTATTTTTATTTAGCTATTTCTTTCCCCTCCTTTGGGAAGCACAAACCAAGATGTGGTCATGTTTGCGAAAAAAAATAAAATTATTACCAAATGCCCAATGACAAACATGGTTTCTGTTTTCGGGGAACGACATGTGCTGACGATAACAAAGCAAATAAAAAAATGAGCAACGTGTGTAATTAAAAGAAGAAGAAGCCGGCCTTTACCAAACGGGAAATGCTATCCAATGGGATTGGAGGAAGGGGATGAGCGCTAAAGTGCTCCGCAGGCATTCTGGTTCAATGGTGCTGCTGTACTTTCGCCAGTGCAAAATGCTTCAAGTGCATTCATTCACAACTGGCATGGCCTTTAAAACAACAACAACACAGAGGGTACTGGACTGTCTGGCAGAGAAGAGAAGGCGTGTGTTTTGAGTCTGGTTTTGGCTTCTGAGATCTAGAACACGTCGTCCTTCCTCCTTCCCCCCTTGTAAAACGTGGTGGATTTGTTGACCACAGCGTGATGGGAAACCCAGACCGTGCCTTCTGCTTTCTTAGTTGCTAAAGCACCATCAAGTTAAGCTTCCAGACATTCCCTCTTCTGGAGGCTAATTCATAGGAATTTGTTTCCATAGACCTGGCTGGATAGCTCAGTGAGTTAGGAGTTCGATTCCCCCACTGTGTGCCTCCTGGGAGAAAAGCCAGCCTGGGTGGCCTTGGGCAGGCTGCACCGTCCCAAGAGGCACCCCCAGAAGAAGGGAATGGGAAACCACTTCTGAGTATTCTCTACCTGGAAAACCCTGAAAACAGTTGCCATAGGTCAGAATTGACTTGATGGCACATAATTCTTATTTATTGTTTCCATTGGTTTGGGATTTAAAAGGGCAGCTCAAGTGTGAAATGAATCCAGATTTTAAAAGGAAAATAAAATCTGAGATAAGGTTAGACTGCTGTTTACTGTCTGTTTTAGCAATATAGGTCAGCTCACTTGATGGTCATGGGTTTTTTTCCCTTGAATTTTTCCCTTTTTATGATCCGAAAACCATTCTCCCCCCCCCTTTTTTTTTTTCCCAACACCCAAATATTTGCCTCTGAAGAAACTCGGACTCACTAGGAACCACAGCAAGGTTCCCACATTGCACGGTGACATCTCCAAAACCTACAGTGAAATTTCAGAAAAAGGGAGAGGAAAAAAAAAAGATTTTGGAACAGGGAGCCTCAAGTTGGCCTCCTGGTCTTGCCACATTGCTGTCCTTCAACAATCCATGCACTGTGCCTCCCATGTTTTTTTTTTTAATGAATTGATTTAGCTCTGTTTATATCCGCTTGCAAACAGCTGATGAAACAAATCCAATAGGTATTTCATGGTCTCTCCTTAAAATTTTTTTTAAAAAAAAATTAATTGCACTGTTGACATTCACCATGTATGTGCCCTGTTGACATTCACCAGCTTGGCATCCCTAAAACGCCTGCCTACACCTCTGGTGCAATGTTTTTTAAAGCTCCCATTTGCAGCCTGGTTTCATGGAGACAGACGGAGAAACCACGACTGGGGTGGAGCAGGAGAAGTCTACAGATTCTCCAGGACAGCACCCGTGGCCGTCTGAAAAGCAATCATCGCTCAGGATATGGGACTTTTAAGACCCCTAAAGAGCATGATATGCTTGATCATCTGAAGTCATACCAATGCCCCTATTTATATAATTATATATAATAATAATCAAGTGTCATCAAATCAATTCTGATTTATGGCGACCCTTTCCAGGGTTTTCCAGGTAGAGTATATTAAGAAGTTGAGAAGGGGTTCCCCATTCCCTACTTCTGGGGGGTGCCCTGGGACGGTGCAGCTGGCCCAAGGCCACCCAGGCTGGCTCTTCTCCCAGGAGGGGAACCAAACTCTCAACCATCCCTAAACCCCTGAGCTATCCAGCCAGCTGGTTTTAGGAATAGCAAGTGAATTTCTTTACACCATTTTCCATATAGTGATATAGTGCAGGTAACACACATAGAGCTGCTCAAATTCTGTAAAACAATACTCTTAGACCTGCAGAGCTAGAAGGGACCCTATGGATCATCCAGTCGAGCCCTCGTCAAGGAGGCGCCCCGTGGGGGAATCCAACTCCCAACCTCTGGCTCCGCAGCCAGAGACCTCAATCGCCGAGCGATCCAGCAGTTCAAAACGGTGACACCCCTTCATTTATGGGGGTATCCCTTGCTCTGAAATAGATGGGCAAAGGGGCTGAGCAGAGCCATGGCACCCGGCAGGAGGTTATTTCAGGCAGGCTGCTCAACCTGTGCTAATGGGAACCCTAACTGCAGACTGCTTAAAAACACTCGTCTCCTCATCGTTCCTGGGTTTGCCAAGACTTATTTTCCACCTCCTCCGCCTCCTACTCATTTATCCCTCCCTTATTAATGCTAAACACAAAGAGTGTTCCTACAGTACGTGAGGGTGGGAGGCGGGAAGGGAAAAATAAAAAATCACCCTACACACTGGGCATGCTTGCTACAGGCTGGTTCAAGTCTGGCTCCATTATCCTAGCTTTCCCTCTGCAGTGCATCACCGGTAAGGAATTTAATCACGGCGTGATTAACAGCTTAGGGAGCAAGCAAGAATAACACTTAACGAGGAGGGTGTAATCACCGGAGGACAACCCAACCCACGCGGGCCGAGAGTGGCCATTTTTTTCTGCTCACTCCACAAAGCAGAACCGGACGCTCCCATAGAGGCAGCTTCTTGAACCGCCATTTTCTCCTGAAAATGCAGCCTGTCCTAAAACCCAGGAGAAGGGAGAGTCCAAGGGGGGCGGCCCAAGCTTTCCTGCCGCCTGAGGTGGAAAACAAATGGCCAATAAATAAAACAGCTTAGCAAAGAAAAATAAATGAGAACAGCAGCTCGTCTCTGATCGCTAGGTCTCGGCATCTGTGGTGGCCACTGCGTTTGACTCCCTCGGGCTTTGTCGCCCTTGGGTGTTCCTGGTCAAAGCTCTCCAAAAGCAAAAGACAAATCTACATACAGTTTTGGGCCGTTGAGAAAAACAAGGCAGCACAAGAATGTATGGGAAATGCTAAGATGCATTATTTGTACTGTATGGAAAATGGTGGAAAGAAATTCAGCCTGGGTAGCCTTGGGCCAGCTGCCCAGTCCCAGGGCACCCCTAGTGGAAGGGAATGGTAATACACTTCTGAGTATTATCTACCTAGAAAACTGAAAAGAATCACCACAAGTCCGAACTGATGTGATCTTCCCCTATCATTCACATTGCCCTAGTACCATAAAATACAGCCACCATTCAATATTCTCCACTTTCCATCATCATCACAAGCACTGGCATAGAAGCCCAAGTGCTCTTCACGACAGTCGGCACCGCCAGCCAGCGAGAAGCATCAAAAAATGCAGACTAGCGGATGAGGCTGTGTAACAAGTTAGGGGTGGGTCTTTTGTAAAGCTAAAGGCTCTTCATTGCCCATTCAAGACCAAACCGCCCTGAAATATTTTTCATGAGAACAGTCGTGGCTTGCAACAACACCCTGTTCTTGGAAATTGCAGCGAAGGCGAGCGGAAAAAAGGAAAGGCTTGGGGGGGGGGGGGGAGGCATGTGATGTTTTGGTCCTGGCTATGTAGAAAGTGCTGGAGCTTAAACATGGTGAGCCCTGGTTCCGCTACCCAATGAAGTGGAACAAGGGGTGGAGGGGAAAATCAGCAGGCAGCATTTTCACTGAATACATCAGCTAGTAGGAGAGGGTATGACAAGCCAATTCATCGGCTCACTCAAAATGACAACTCCGTTTCCTCCTTTATATTTCACTCTGGCCTCAGGAGCACACAACGCTGGCCTTCGCTAGGTTAAACTTGGTGCCAGAGTCTTATCCACCTGCAGCATCCCGCCGGAGCCCATAAATCCGAGTGAAGAATTTTAATATCTGCATTCCTTCCCATCTTACGTTAAACATCCCGACACTTTTCACTGCCAGAGTTCTGGGCTGAACACTCAATTACAGTGCCTTTTCTGGCCTTTTGTGCTGCCTGGTTAGTTTTAATCTTAACTGACTTGCAGCACGCCAGCTGAGATAAGCTGCTCGCAAGCCTCTCCGGTTAAGGCTGCTCTTGTTTCTTTAAGATAGCGTGTTACGAGTCTGCACAGTTTTCTGCCTCTCCTGCCCACGAGCCTGCAAAGAAAACTATGTGGATTTCAAGATAAAAATCAAGGGTGGCCAACCTTCAGAAGGGGCCTCCATTAGCTTCGTTAGCCTGCTAGCTCAAATTAGAAGTGAGTGGCTGATTATTTTTCACGCAAACCTTCGATTCCTAGCATCTGAAGTCCGTTTCAAAGTCTGGAAAACTGGGTTCTAAACTACAAATTCCATAATCCCCTATTTGGCATGGCTCGTTGGGCAGCTGCAGTGACTTCCCCAAGATCTGGTCCATTTAAAGCGGCGGTTCCCAAACCTTGGGTCTTGGACTCAAACTCCCAGAAGCCTTCCCCACGAGCTGTGCTGGCCAGGATTTCTGGGAGTTGTAGTCCAAGAACATCTGGGGACACTGATTTGAAGAATTAATCTACCATTTCTTAAGCTCTTGAGAATCAGACAGGAGGGTGCTCCTCCACGCTCTGCAATGGTGTCTCTGTAATTATGTGCTTAGCATGTTGCCAGAGATGGGGGGGGGGGGGCTGTTACTGCAAAAGGGTGTATTGCCCCCCCACCAGGCTACATCTTTACTCACTAGGCTACCCCCTCCTCTTTTGAATTTCAATTTGAAGTTCATTTACGTAGGTTCTCTTCTACCACGGATGAGGCTCAAGCACAGCCACCAGCCAACCAAGCGCCCTCAAACATGCCCAAGCTTATTCAGAATCCTAAATACCTCTGCCGAATTACTTCTGCCTTTCTGACCACAAAACATGAGGTGTTGTGTGGGGTTGTCGCATGTGAATTCGAGAACATTTCAACCTACAGAAAGGAAAGCATGCAACCAACCTGAACAGTTTAGCAAACTGGACCACAAGAGTCGTGGCACGCCTGTTCACTTTCGCCCTCACCGAACGAGCCAAGACAAAAGGCCCGGCCGTGCATGTCTTAGCTTGTTGTACGAAGCACATTTTTGGGGCTTATTCCTTGCCAGATTCTCACTCAGCCCAGCCAGCTGTGCCTATCCACCCCCACAAACACTCCTTCAGACAGCCTACCCCTAACAACACTCAATATTTACTGTGAGCTTTGGCACTTAAAGGAATAAAATAAAAAAGGACATTCCATGGAAGCCAACCACCTAACCCAGTTTTACAGACCAATATGTACTTACACAGTAAACTTAGAATCAGAGTTGGAAGGGGCCTACAAGGCCATCGAGTCCAACTCCTCTGCTCAAGGCAGGAATCCAAGTCAAAGTAGATCTGACATATGGTTCTCTACCTTTGTCCTGAATGTCTCTATTAGCACTGGAGCGCTCACCACCTCCTGAGGTCATGGGTTCCATTGTTGTACTGCTCTAACAGTTAGGAAGTTTTTCCTGGATATTCAGACTAAATCTGGCTTCCTGCAGCTTGAGCCCATTATTACATGCCCTACACTCTGGGATAATCAAGAACAGATCCTGCCCCTCTTCTGGATGACTACCTTTCAAGTATTTGAAAAGTGCTATCATATTATCTCCCCTCAGTCTTCTTATCTCAAGGCTAAACAGGCCCAGTTCTTTCCATCTTTCCTCAGAGGGCTTGGTTTCCCATCCCCTGATCATCCTGGTTGCCCTCCTCTGAGTTTGCTCCAATTTGTTGGCATCCTTCATACAATGCAGTGTCCAGAACTGGGCACAGGACTCAAGAGGAGACCAAACCAGTGTCAAATAAAGGGGAACTAGTATATCACAAAGAAAATGAACAGAAGATGCTAAACGCAAAGATGCAGTGGCACATTGCCAGAGGATTAAAAAAAAGATGGGCGGCTGCATCTCCACCCTTGCCGTGGAAAGAACGTAGGTCTCTGGACTTGGGGAAATGAGCAGCTTTCTACTTTTTGCAAAACCCTGGCCAAGAACAAGCATCATTCCCAAGAGTCCTGCCAGAGACCAGCGTTATTTTGTGCAGTGCAAAATTTCATTGATGCATTCTGTTCTGGCACCAAGGACTCTCCTAAATTTAACACAACAGTGTAAGAAATATTTTTTCAACAAAGGTAGCATTTCTTAAATATGTTTCAAACCGACCGACCAACCAGCAACCTAGTGACTGCACCCTATCGTGATTCCCAGGCCGGCAAAAATCACTTTCTGAATGTCCAGCCAGCATTTCCATAAATCCTACTGAGTCAATGGATCTACTCTAGCTGGGATTTATTTTCTTCCGAAGCGTCTCTGGATACCGGGAATGTAAATCCGATTTCCCCCCCACACCCCAATATTATTGTTTGCATCATATAAGTTGATTGACTTCTGCAAACGTTGGGAAATTGAGTCACAAAGTTGCCACACCCTGGCTATTGAAAAATATTCATCTCTTAAGGACCGGAAAGTGACTGAGCTCTGGGCCTAGGGTTGATCTGGATGAGTCACTGGCCGTTGACACACAGAAGCCCCTTGTTGGTTCTGCGCCACGGTGGATCTAAGCCACCACCTTGCGTTCACCAGGGGTCAACTGGATGGGCCCCAGGAAACCCAGAAACAGAACCTGACGCCAATTTTAGCAGTTGGTTTCCAGCAGCTGGCATTGAAGCCTCTTTGAAACCAGGGGATGGAAATGCCACTTAGTGGACTGCAACATACCCCCCTGTCCATACCAGCAGGTGAGAGTCTGTAAGTTGTAGTTCAAAACGAAAACATTTGCAGTCTGTATGAGTGAAACCAGAAGGTTGCAAACAGCCTTTGAGACTTGTGGCCACTAATGGATGATGATGGGATATCATCATCATCTGCCGTCATGTCAATTCTGACTTATGTTGATTTTTTTCAGCGTTTTCCAGGTAGAGAGTACTCAGAGGTGTATTACCATTCCCTGCCTCTAGGGGCACCCTGGGACTGTGCAGCTGGCCCAAGGCCACCCAGGCTGGCTCTAGGAGGCCCAAGTGGGGGAATCGAACTCCCAACCTCTGGCTCCCCAGCCAGAGACCAAACTCACTGAGCTATCCAGCCAGTATACTATCCAGCCAGTATACGGATGGATATACCCATTCACAATGCCTCCTTGACAAGGGCTGGACTGGATGATCCCATGGGGTCCCTTCCAGCTCTGCAATTCTAAGAATATAATTATCATGCCCTCCCCCCCCCAACCTTTCTTCTAATCTTGATAGCCCCAAACCCTGTATCTTTTCCACCTCAAGGTTTTGCTTCCTCCCTTTCTATATATATATATATAGATGTTCAGTATGCTTTTTTGAGATGGTTCAGCCCGTTTGTGCAGATTCCTGATAATTCGCTGGCACTCATGAATATCCCTCTCTCACTTGGCTTCTGATTCCTTCTGCGTTTCCAATACTTTACTGGTTTTTTTCTTTTTACATTTTTGGGCCATAATGACAGCCCTGTGCGGTTCTTCCGTGACAACATTATTCATGACCTCATGAACTGTCTCCATCCCAGCTCAAAAATTCTCCTTTCCCCCTGTGACCTTTTCTTCGCCAACGTGGAATATTTCTTCCAGATACGCTTTTCATATCTTTGGCATCCCCTGCTAATCTCTGTCCGTTGGGGTAAAAATAACTTCATAACGCTATCACGCTGTGCTTCGCAAGACCAGAAGACTACTATTAAACACGTCAATCAGGTTTCCAGGTTTTGCACAATCGGCATTTTCCATATTCTTCATTGTGTCCAAAAGCAAGCGGGTCAATCATCAGCCCGTTCTTTGTAAGGCTCCGCTCACTGCCCTTCAAGCTTAGTAAGACGGAAGACCCACTCAACCCCATATGGACAATTCAAAGACCAATATGGATATTCACTGCCATTTCAGGTCTAAGAGAACTAAGGTACTGCTTCCAAAAAAACACATCAAAACACAACTGACTACTTCCAAGTCAATTATTCTATGACGCTATACTTGCTAACAGAACAATCCTTGCTATCATTAGATGAAGACACCCAGCAGACATTGGGCATCAGATGTCCAGGAAGACTGTGCGAATCAGACAGCTTCAACATTCCCCTGTCTGACTGGGACTCTGGAGACCTGGGTTCAAATCTCCGCTGGGTAGGGGAACTTTAGAAAAAAGAAGAGAAGCACAACCATGAGATCTCAGAGGGATCCAATGGCCAAGATGTGTGCCCATGTGTCGATCCAGCATTCTTTCCGCAGGGGCAATCTGTGTGTTCTGTTTTTTGTTTTTTAATTTTAGCTTTATACAGCCGAAAAATAAAGTAGCAATTGCAGGGTTTAGACTACAAGACAAGGAAGTGAGGAGAACACAGAAACCTGGCTCGCTTCTCATCAAAACGGCTGCTGCCCTTTACAGAGAGGGAGAAGGAGGGAGAGCGAGAGGGTAGGATGGCAAATGAATCATGAGCACGGCAGCTAATGTAAACTAATGAGACCAAACATGCCAAGGAGCCTACGGATTTGATCTCCCGGCCAACATGCCAACATTAACTTGGATCACCTTCCAAAAAAGAAAAGGTGGGGGGACTTATTGGAAAGAGAAATAGCTTTGCACATCAAAAACAGGGCAGCAGAAGTTAAAAGCGGTGGGAGTTTTTTTCTTGGTCTTTTGTTAATGCCCCTTGGGGAAAAAAAGAAGAAGCTTTAAATAGGCCAACGTCTTCAGAAATTGGAAAATAAAACCAGCAGGAACTTCAAACAGCGTTGCAGCAGAAATGAATATTTTTTTAAGAAAACAACAGCAAAAAAAACCTTGCTCCTCAGAGATCAGTGGGTTCGGTACCTATTGAAGTTGATGGGATACAGGATAACATCTTTTGGGGCTTGGCCATCCCATTGGAGGACATAGGCTCCCTCCAGCATCACCACCGGCTGGTACTGTTGATAGGACACCCCTCGGTTCACCCCCTGCAGCTTCAGAGGACGGGAAGGGTGTGCGGCGCTGGCGATGGACAAGGTCAGAGTCTCGGGATGCCTGGCTTGAATGTAGAGCTGGAAGAGAAACAAGGGAGAGAGGAGAAGGGACGGGGTGGAGGGAGAGATGCTTGTTAAAAGCCGACCCTGCTTGGCCTTCGCATGGGCGCTTGATCAGCTGCATCCCCTTTAGATGAATTTGCCTCTAAACGAGGACTGAGTCTCCGAGGTTGAGAGCCCGGTGGATCTGGTCCAGGGCAAACAGGGAGACACAGATAGCAATGTTGTGAAGCGCTGTGCTTTGAGGGCCATAAAGATGTCTTGGAAATGGAACTCGCACCAGAGACGGCTGATCGTTTGACCATTGAGAGAGAGAGAAAGAAAGAAAGAAAGAAAGAAAGAAAGAAAGAAAGAAAGAAAGAAAGAAAGAAAGAAAGAAAGAAAGAAAGAAGTCACTTGGGAAACTAAAATTGCTTATTGTTGTTGTTTTTATGTGCCATCAAGCCACCTCTGACTTGTGGTTACCCTATGAATCTATGACCCTATGAAGTCATGTCCTCAACAGCCCTGCTCAACGCTCGTAAACTCAACCCTGTGGCTTCCTTTAGGGAGTCAGTCCATCTTGTATGGGGTCTTCCTGCTGCCTTCCACTTTTCCTAGCCTGATTGTCTTTTCCAGAGAATCCTGCTTTCTCATGATGTGCCCAGAGAAGGAGAGCCTCAGTCCTAATTTGCTTACTATGTGTAATTATGTATTACAAAATGCCAAAGCAGGGGAGAAAGGACCTACAGAATGGAACAAGACTATTGATGACTGTACTCATATAATTAAATCGAGAGCAAGTAGAGAGCAGTGCTGCAGCAGGACAAAGGAGACTTGAGTTCAAATCCTTCCTTGACCATGAAGCTCATGGGATGAACTTCAGCCAGGCACACCTACCAGCCTGTCCTACCTCACAGAGTGGTTGTGGGGCAGAGGAGAATCACGTACACCATCTCCAGCTCACTAGAGGAGGGGTGGAATAGAAATGCAATTAAAATAAAGAATGGGATGGAAGCCACCTCCACTCCCCTTGAGGTTTTTTGAGGATCGGGAGAATATAAATTTAAAAAGCGGTGGCAGAACCATGCAGCTCATGGTTGCTCTTCCAACCGGGCCACGTAGAGTTTGCTCCTGCCCTGTTATTTGCTGAACAGGAGGCGTGGGGATTGGATAAAACCAGAACCACCAACAAAAAGACTCCGACAGAATCACTGGCAGGTAGTCAAGTCAGCTTGCTCCCTGGCAGATGAAGGACAGGGAGGGGAACCTAGTCATCATAACAAACCAAGATCAGCTCAGTTGGGAGGCATCTGTTTCAGGCGTAAGCCCCGACAAATTGTAAATAAAGACGTTAACAAAGGGAAGACATTAAGGGGCATGTAGAGACAGGTTGCCCCTTTCTTCAAGCTGCTTCAAAGGGGCAACTGGAACACACCCAGATGACAGGCTGAGATTCCAGGCAGGTTGAAATCTGGGCAAGAAACAGGTATCATTTGCTCAAATCCTTTTTTAAAACAATAAACTCGAATTTGGGGTGTCTCCCAGGAGAGTCAGCTGAAGACTCACGGCGAGTTCAGCATCTCTAAATCATGCGAGGGCCTTTCTACTGCCCTTGGAAGTCCCGAATGGCATGAACCATGAAAATTCATGAAAGTTCGTGGTTTGTGGGCTGTGAATACCAACGAACCTCGAACCCACACGAACCACCATTTTCCTGGTTCGTGCCCATCTCTACTCAGGAGATCTGGGTTCAAATCCGCGCTTAGCCATGGAAAGAAACTCACTGGGTGGGTGGGTAGCGACAAAATTATTATATGCACATGTGGGTGCATGCCAGTGTGATTGTGCATGCACAGATACACTTGCACATAAACACATGAGCCAAATTCAAACCCAGCAAGAAAACGATATAAATGCACATGGACTAAATGAAGACTTTTTGCCTCTCTGTACCACTGATGAATGCAGAGTCTTGTCTTTCAGAGGGAAAAGAAAAGCAGATTTGGTAATGGAGTTTCCAGGATCAAAGGGACCCTGATTGGCTTACTCCTTTTAAGCCTTTTCTGGGCTCTAAGTTCGGAACGTGCACATCACACCAGTCCGTCTCAAGACACCCAAGGTTTAAAGTTGGATGCTGCGTGACTGTGATGGGCATCTTGAAAGCTAAAATGTCAAATGTTGTGTTTCAACATAAATACCTCTCCTGTCTGAATGCCAGATCCTTATTTAGATCCCTCCAGGTCTAGGCAAGTTTGGAAATGAAACACATCATGGGTTAAGAGGCAAACTGGAAGGGAAAGTCTCACAAGAGAGAAAAGGAAAGGATCGCCCCCAAAAGTTACTGTTTGTTGATGCTTTTAAGACTCAGCCAAGGAAAGTTTCTGGGATGGAAAAAAAAGGACCTCACCCCTTGGAGCAGCTTAATGTGACAAATATATAAATAGATCCTACGAAAGAGAACAAAGCAAAAGGAGTAAGCTCTGCTGGTCTACCGTTCTGAATTTAATGCAGCACTGAGCAGATAGAAGTGGTTTCCTTCCTTACACCCAGGGCGTCGCTAATGCTAAAAAAAAACTGAGCTAGGGTAGGCCTTGTTTCAGTCCCTCCACTTGCAGTTCCAGAAAGGGCTAGGAAAAGATTCTTCCTTTTGGAAGAAGAAGAGGAGGGGAAGAGAAAGAGGAAGAACTGCAGCTTGAAGAAGAAGAAGAAAAAGAAGAAAAAGAACTGCAGCTTGAAGAGGAAGAAGAAAAGAAGAAAAAGAACTGCAGCTTGAAGAGGAAGAAGAAAAGAAGAAAAAGAACTGCAGCTTGAAGAAGAAGAAGAAAAGAAGAAAAAGAACTGCAGCTTCTAGAAGGAGGAGAAAAAGAAGAACTGCAGCTTGAAGAAGAAGAGGAAGAAGAAGAAGAACTGCAGCTTGAAGAGGAAGAGGAAGAACTGCAGCTTCTAGAAGATAAAGGAGAACGAGAACTGCAGCTTCTAGGAGAAGGAGAACTGCAGCTTCTAGAAAAAGAAAAAGAACTGCAGCTTGAAGAAGAAGAATCTTAGAACTGGAAGGGACTGTATGAACCTCTAAGTCCTACCCCTGTCAAGGAGGAACAGTGAGGAATTGAACTCCCAACCTCCCAATATTTTTTCAACCAAAGCATCAGCTATAAGGAATATAGGCCCTGTGGCAAATAGACAGCAGCCAATACACGTAGAAGTAATCAAGAATGGACATAAGAGACAAAGTGAACCCCCAACAAAAAGCAGATGCTTTGCACAGCTCAGTTTGTAGAAACTGGTGATTAGGGTAAAAAAGATCTGGGAATACGTCACGTCTCTGCCTTCTTCCACTTTCTCATGCATACTTAAGTTAAGATTCCATTCCTCCACAATAAAAATCAAATAAAATTAAAACTGGCATAAAAAGAGGGGTTCCAGAATGTCGAAAACTGACCACGTACAAAGAAAACAGGCATTTCCCATGACCGATGCACGCCCTGCACAAAAATAAAATCTTGTATCAGGAACCTGCACCAATTAGGCTAATGGTACAAACTGGCATCTCTTTGCTTCTTTCGTCTCACGGTTTGAGAACTGTTTCGCCCAGTGAAGACAGCTTGGGATGGAGCCATTTTTCCAGACGGCCTGACCGAGAGGCCACTTGGCTCACTTGAATCCTGGCCCAGAAGGACAAAGGAAGCCACCTAGTCCCGGGGCAAATGTTGGACTGGGCTACTACTCCAAAACTTAGCAACAATCTTTCAGACAAAAGGCCACCCAGGTTACGCCGTCCCGTAAAAGATGGAGCAAACTCCCTTTCCCTCTCCTCCAAAGGGTAGGACCCGAAGAAGCAGAGTCAAATTACAGGAAACAAAATTCCAACTCCATCTTATGGAGGAACAGCCTACCCCGTCAGCGCTTTCTGAGAGTGGAAGGGTCTATCGGAAAAGAGGGTGGTCTTTCCTTTGTGGAAGAGTTTCAGCTGAGGTCAGAGGCACTGAAGTTTTTTGCAGCCTTGCATGCTGCCCTTAGTAGGCTGGGCTGGGAGGGACCTTTCTGGGCTGGAGTCACTGTCAATCTAGCCCCCACTAACCAATGATTCCCTCCTGCCTCTGAATTCAAAGAGAGTCCCGCCTCTCTGCCTTTCGAGCTCTTTCCCTTCTGGAGTCTGTTGAGCTCTGTTGCTGAAAGCAGTCGCGTTGTTCAGTCAGCTGTTGATCTGTGAGTAAGGAAACACCTTTATTCTTTCTCTCACAAACTTCTCAAAGTGGGTTATTAAGACTGGAAGTGGCAGTTAATGAGAAAAAGGGTGTACTACTTTGGGGGAGAGTCGGACACGACTTTGACGAAGAGTCGGACACGACTTAATGACTAAACAACAACACTTTGGGGGACTTGAAGCTATTCTGCTGTGTGAATCCCTGCACTTCTGCTGTGCACCTAGAGGAACTGAACCAGAAATACAAAACTTAGCAACAAGAGGATGGATGGATGGTCATCCCTTAAGGAGTCTTATAACTGCAGAGTCCTGCCTTGGCACAGATTTCAACTAGGTGACACTTGACAAGGTTGGGTAGCCACGGAATGACCAGGGTTTCAAGGCCAACCTTTGGCTGGCCTTTAACACTTTCCCTTGGCTGGGTTTTACATTCAGGGTCAATGACAGTGCTCATGATAAGCTATCCTGCACACAACCCTAACACATGCTGATGAGCCAGTAAATTATTTAGAGAAGGACATTAAGCAGACACTAGCTGCATTGGAAGCTTGATTTTATAATTTAAACTCCCCCAATGCAGCTAGGAATTTCCCTGTGCTAATGAAAAAATCTAGAGGATCATCAATCACATATCTAAGGACTTCAGGGACCAAGAAGCCAACCCTCCCCCTGGAGCAAGACACGCCCCCTTCGGGCAGCCTTTCACACTTTCAGTCACGTTACTGGTGTTCGCTAGCTTCGTTGTACAGAAACGGAGCCATGGAGCGAAGACAAAACAAAGCGAAAAGCTTGAGTTTATCCACACGCTTGTGTTACAGAAACAAACTTTAGCATCAGAAGAATCCTATTCATTTAGAAGTCAGGTTTCTAGCACTCATGACCATAAAGGGGGGGAAAGAAGCTTGAGAAGATCCCAAAACTGACCAAATAAACAGACTGGTGAGGAAACAGCATTTAGGAGCTGCTGCAGGAGGTCTCCTGCTTTGTTTTATCATCGCTACGTGCATCCCAAAGCAGCCGCTACCGGCCACTGGTTCACCAGTTTCCTCCTTCTTCTTGGAAAAGCCAGTCAAGCTGATGCAGAAGTGAACATCTGCTCTGCTGGGCTGGCTCTCAACTTAGAGGGATTACTAACCAAAGACTCAACTAGAAAAAGAAAATTCTTCAGTTCCAAATGCCTTTACTGCTTGTTCAGAGGGTGACCTATCACTGGCACCAAGTGGCTTCCACACCGACAGTGCCTGGTAGGAAGCCCATGCGCAGAACAGGCTGGACAGCCGAGGGAGGGAACCCTCAGCCCACGGGCCAAATCCTGCACAATAGAGTCCCCAGCCTGAACCTGTTTTCAAAGCCCCACCTCCTCAGAAGGAAGACAGAGAAGGACGTGGAATCAGGGAGATGGACCGACAGCTTTTGATTTCCCTGCACAGCTAAGTCAAGGGTGTGTGTGTGTGTGTGAGAGTAATACTGGCTACCTGGAAGAAGCATCAGTGGCCACACCAGCTGAGACCATGTGAACCACTACCTCGGAGTCATTCCCACCCCTGCTGGAAAGCAAAACACAGTAACAACAACAACAACAACCCAAAACACAGATATACGAGAGCAGAACTTTGAAAATTTACTTAAGAGGAGAGCTCCCAAATTTCTTCCTGTGGGTTTCCAAGACATGTGATCTAAAAATGTCCCCCCCCCCCCATGTTTTGCTCAAGAATACCGTTCATCATAATATAGGTTTAATCTCTCCCTGGATCTGAACCGTCAAGAGTTGATTTCTGCCGATTCACAGAAATTCAACATTGCTGCTGGCTCATCCGTACACTCCAGCATTACCTGCGCATATCTTCCGGTGCATACGATGCCATTCCACCTTGGGACACGAAGGCAGCCCGGGTGACGGATCAAATAGTTGTCCGCCCGGCCCACGAAGGTGTCCGGACATCCCGTCACCGAGCCATCCAAATCGTGGAAAATGGAGGTTTTGTCACCGTCGTTGTCGTTCTCTCCAAACCACTGGCCTGGCATGCCCATGAACACCTTGAGCCCAACCTTTAAAGAAAGACAGGACATCCGTGGAAATAAAGACAGGGCTAAATCCCTTGTCAGCCAACGCCCATGTTTCCTGCGATTGCAACATTTTCCCCAGTGACCAAGCGCAAACCAAAAGTAGACCAATAATAACAAATAATAACAGGAGAGCTAGAAGGGACCCTATGGACCATCGAGTCTGGCCCCTGTCAGGGAGGCCCAGTGGGGGAATTGAACTCCCAACCTCTGGCTCCACAGCCAGAGACCTCAACCACGGAGCTATCCTGGAATTGAGTGAGGCAATGGATTTTCCTCAAAGCTGCTCCAGGAGCATCACGGCCGAGCTAAAACGTGACACTGAGTTTCCCTAGCTCATTTCCAACACGCTAACCGCTATGTGACACTGTCTCCCTACAACAGTGCCCTTATCTGAAGTCCACGGACCTAACCTTCTCTTGCTGTTTTCTTTATCATCTCTTCAAAGGGTTGCAGGAATGTTAAAGGATCAGTGAAATACTGCTTCAAACACAGGCATTACTGCAAACATCATGAAGCAAGGCAACTTTGAGCCTGCACGGGTCCTGCCAGCAAATGACAATCTACTGGTGGATCCTTAGGTGGTTTGCAGTAGATTAGCAAAGATTTCTGACTCCTGTTTTCTTTCCAGTAGCTCTGGGTGCAAAGCTTATTCCATCTGAAGTGAAACCAGAGTGTGTATTTATGGGATCTTGGTTTAATTTGTTGTTGTCCTCAGTCCTGGATCAAAGATTTGGGAAACAAGCTTCAACTGTAAGACTGTGCACTCTGTTTTATGTAAAACCCAAGATCTTGTCTTTTTTTTTTAAAGCCCAATTTATTCTAGAAGAAGGGCAGAATATTTTGCCTGAAGCCTTACTCAGGAATTGATTGGTTTGCAAAAGAGCTAGATAAGACTGTGGTGGCAAAATAAAAAAAAACTGGGCCATTTTTACCTCTTTTTATAGCTATGAGACAAACTTTTGTGAGGGGCTACTGCAAAGTAGACACAGGTTTTATTTGCATGTCTGCGTGTTCAGGCATAGCAGCTTTGCAGGAATGCTGCTCTAGAGAACTAACTTTTTTTGCCTTCTAAAAGCAATGGTGGCTTCTCATACAGTTTGGTTCTCAGAAACAGCCGGTTCTAATAATCTTTATTATTTAATGCTTTCAAACAAACGTTTTCCTTCCTGACGTCTGAGGTAAGACAATCCTCAGCAAACCAGCACACACTGGGTGATGGGTTTTAATCTGTTTCCCAACTGGCACCCCTCCTCTAAAAGAATCTGTCTCTGGGACAGAAAACAACTCCCGTTAGTCGGTTTTAAGTTCTCACATACACTCCTCTCCATCCTGATCGAAGATACGTTGTTCTGAGGGCTCACTTGCCAAGCGTTCTTCATGAAGAAGCCAATCGCGCTCGAGCGTCGGTCCGCAGTGGGGGTAAATTTCCTGAAAGTGCACCTCGTCAGCCTGACAGGACCATCGTATACCTGGAAGCCGCGGATCGGAAATGTCCTACCAGAAGACAGAAATGTTCTGTGAGGAACGGAAGGGGAAACCATGGGTTGAAATGTTCAGGGTTGGCACCCCTGAAGCAAATGTCAAAATGGCGCCCCTTCTCATTCGATGCAGAGAAACCACTGAGGTTGGTCAGTAAGTCTCACTTCAGTCCTTCAGACTGAACTGCATCTGGCCTTGGACAAGCTAGACGCATCTGCATGTTTACTGCATCTGAGGACATCAAAGTAGCCGAATGCAAGGGTTGTCTACCAGCAGGGACATGTAGCACTGAAGTTTGGGATCTGGCGTCTTGAGAACAATTACTCAGGAGGATCCATTCTCTTTCCATTTCCATACCCTCCTGCCACAACAATGCCCTAGTCTCTTTCTGCTTTTGGAATCAACATAGCCTTTATTAAAAAAGAGAAGCCCCCCTCTAGCCGCTTCTGGTTTCTGGGGGGAAAAGGGGGTGGCTGCAGCAATCCAGAGTGAGGGCTCCCTGGAAGAGAAGCTTAAGTCCCTCATCAAACTACGATGCCTTCGGCTGCATCCATGATGCGTGAAGCGGGATCCAACTCCTACAACTCTGTAGGATAAACACACAGGGTGTCACTGGTCCCATTTGCTGGACTGCCGGATTTCTACGAGGAAAGGCAGGTTCCTGGGTCATGATTCAATGGGGGCAAAACTTAGACTGTAGTCCAACATGAACCCCCTGCTGCAAAACAGTGCAAACATGGTTTTGACTGCCCTCCAATCCAGTGGGGTCTCTAATTGCAGGCCTTGATTTGCTATCAAGCAAGTACATGCTTGCCGTTCATGAGAGAGAGAGAAATAAATGAACCGGGGCAGACGCAAAACCTCCTTCCATAGATGGTACAATACACATGTTTTTTCTACCTGCCTGCACCCCGCTTGTCGTAACGAGGCTAGTAATAATTGAAAAGGATCCGGGACTTGTTAGCTTCCGTGTTTGCAGGGACTCCAGTCTGAACGCATTTCTCTTACACCAATTTGCAAAGGAAGTCAAGATCTGGAGATAACTTACTTGTTTCGGGGCAGTGTCCGAAGCTCTCCATCGGCTCCTTTGCCCCAGTAGCTGTTTTGTCCACCCTGTGAACCAACGTTGCCACTTTCGCCAACAAAGAGCGATTGAGTCACTTCAAGGCTGCAGCCGTCATCAACGGGGAAAGTCCCATCGCTACGGTTCGGCAAAGAGCAAAGAGTTAGAACGGCCTGCGTAGGACGTGTTTCAGAGCTGATCTGCTGGCAGAAGATACCTGTGTTCCACCAAACATATTCTGGGCAGGGCAACCAGAAAGATCAAGAGGTGGGTGGAAAGGACTTGATCCCTAACCATTAGCCATGATCGTTGAGGGTCATGGACTTCATCAACCTCCCATGTCCCCAGTTTTCCAGTACATATGTATATTTTATTTTTTAAAAGTGTGCTGCTTATATACTGCCCCATAGTGCCTAAAGGACTCTCTGGGTGGTTTACAGTTTAATTATGGAGGCTACACATTGCCTCCTCAGCAAGCTGAGTACTCAATTTACTGAACATGGAAGGACGGAAGGTTGAGTGAACCTCGAGCCAGCTACCAGGGATTGAACCCAGGTCATAAAGCACAGTTTTGGCTGCAGTACTGTAGTTCGACCACTGCACCATGAGGTTCCTGCACTCTCTTTTACCCAGGTATTCCCTACCTAGAAAACCCTGAAAAGGGTCACCCTAAGTCAGCATTGACATGACAGGACATGATTGCTATTATTATCCAGGTAGAACAACTCACCTAGCTAAAGTCAGCCCAATGCCATTGTCTGCGAAGCTAGAATGGAAGGAGACACAACCAAATGAGTATAAAGTTTCCAGAAAGGCATGCACAAATCGGTATCCCCCCCCCCCCCCCTCATTAGGCAGAATCAAGAGTGACATTTCAAGACACCTACCCACAATTCCGGAAGAGTATCTCTCCTCCCCGGGCCCAGGCTCCGTGGTCGTTATTTTTGAAAGCAATGAGGCCCTCAATAACAGCAGGAACCCGTGGCTTTTCGGGGTCGGCATCTCGGTGGGGGCGGAACCTGGAGCAAAAAATCCAGTTAATCGCTACAGCCCTGACAAAGTGGGGAGATCAACTCAGATTCAGCAGGGGGCCATCAATCAAACAGAAACCACGCTCCCACATGTTCGAGCTGAAACAAAGCCACCACATTTTTCAGCTACGTGAACACCAGTTGGAAGGGATTCAAAAACGCAAGCTGAGTTCACGTTACTACACATGGTAGCACAGGGCTACAAATAGCAAAAGCTGGAAGAGAAGTACAATAGAAAGACACCTCTGGGTTGTAAACCCCGAGGAATGGATGCTGCTCATCGTTCTGGAAGGTCTTCCAGGAAAAGCTCTGTGAAAGTGATCTCTCTTAATTCCCGTCCTTCTCTCTTGCACCCTTTACCAGGTGACCAAACCTCAACTGGACCTGCAGTACACTTCTCATTATGGTGCAAGTGAGGCATGGGACTCCCGCAAGATATTGTTGGCAGCAGAGGTTAAGGACACTAACTTCCTGAGGGGTGATGAATCTGCTCCAGGTTTTAGCTCTGAACTGTACAGGAGCTCTCCGAGGTCCTGAACCAAGTAGGGTGTTGGGCGAGTGCGCTCCAGCCCCTTGGAGAGTTCCTGTGAAGTTTGGATTAAAACCCAGAGCGGATTGGCCGCCCTTGAAAAGCTGCCATCGCCAGCCTCTCTCAGCTCTCATCAGGATGGCCTCCCATGAGGAATCACGGGAGCCGTGTCCTGATTTCCAAAGACTTGCTACACATCCAGTGAATCTTTGCAAGATGCGTTGTTACTGGAGGGTTCATTGATTGCCACCTTTAGTGGGACAAGGCTTTTGAACTGGCCCCTATGTGATGTCAACCCATCCTCACTTTATCTTTAGAACAACCCGGTAGGATGAGTTGAGAAATAGCAATCGGCCCAGGATAACCCAGTGAATGTTTCACAGCTTGAACCCAGGCCTCTCCCGTCCAAATCTGACACCAGTTTAGTGACTACCCCATACCTACCAGCCTACCAACAAACCACGTTGTCACTTATTGTGTTACTTTATTGATAGACTTTTGTCTCCTTCAACAAAACAGAGGAAGGGGGACTGTATGGCTCAGAAATCCCCCTAAAGGCATAAAAATTAAATCCGACAGGCCACCAACAGCAGAATGACATCTTATTCACACACCTGGCATTATCCACGGTCAGATATTCTCGGGGATTTTCAACGCTGGCTTTCGTTGTCTTGACTCCTTTCCCAATAAACAAGCCAGCCTGGAAAGTTATGATATATTATTATTATGATATACAGTGCCATGCTTGGTAAAGGAATGCCAAACGTTTTTGAGAGAGGGAAGAGAAAGCCAGGACCGTTACAGACACCACGAAGCAGGAGAGCAAGGGAGGAGAGCCTTGTGGTCTTATGGATGTTGCTAGGATTCCAGTTCCCTTCAGCCATACTACTCAAGAAAAAACTTAACTAAAGGGACACCTAAAACAGGGAGGAACAATGTGTAGCCTTGCAGTCCATGGCCCCAGATTTCTCTGGAATCATCCCTACCACTCAGCTGCTCTTATTTGGGTAGTTTGAGGTGCACCACATGAGGCCAGAAGTTGAGAACCACTGGTTTGAAGAACCTTGAGAAGATAGGAGAGCTTGACCTTTAGAACTGCCCAGATCCAAGTTAGCAGTAGCAGACAGAGGAGGCACGAAGGTCTCGTGATCACAGACTTCATGGATTGCATTTCTATTTCGATGGAAGTAACTATTTCCTGAGGGATACCCCATACACCTCTGAACTGGGATACACAAAGTATATGTACATCTCTTTTCCCTTTTGGTGAGTTTTGCCCTTGATGGCTGTGCGTAAGGAGCATGGCCAAGAGAAGCCGTGGAGCTTGAAGAAGTAGGCTCGGGACTCCAGGAATAGATAAGCCGGAAGGCTGAGCAAAAGATGCACCCACAGAAGAACCTGCAAGGCGGCGAAGGGTATGGAAACCAAGCCTTCTGGAGGACCATGGAAAGAACTACACATACTTAACCGTGTGCAGGTGAGGAGGTGGTGTGATGCAAGAAGGCAGCCAGGAAGTGGAAAGAGGGAAGTTGCATGAAAGAAAGACAGGGCAGATTTTCACATCCAGATCCAGAATGTCACAGACACACCAACGGTTCGGACACCCCTCGTCGTTTACATGCCTTGAAGTTGGAATGGGCTCTGTTGTTGTGGAAGGTCCCCAGGGGAGTCAGCTCAGACTGGCCGGCTGGATATCGTCCTTCAGACTGTCCCGTCGGAACCCGGTGAAAGATGTACCATATTCCCACATGCTGGGGAAAGGAGGAGGAGAAGAAAACAGATGCCTGCAGTTGAAGAATCCTCAGCCTTTGTGTATATATCACATCCTGCCTGCCAGAGAAAACAAGCATGCCAACATCCAACTTGAAAGAGAAGTGCCATTGTACACACTTGGATCACCTTGGCTTCTTCTCCTAAAGCAGCTTGAGGATGTTTTACAAGGCTACCAATCAATTTGGTTTAGTGGTTTTGCAAAGGAAATGACAGCTTGGAAGAGCTTTCATGGGCTGCTCCTCCTCCCAACTTTGGCCATCCATCCACCACTCAACAGACCACCACAAATCAGAAATATACCTACAGGAGCCGGGATATTTGGTCTAGCAACGATACATCAGAAAAGGATTGAATCTGTTTCTAAGTGGATCCCAAGCTGAATATGAGGCTGGGAATGTGGGGCAACTGTTTGAAAAGCCAAATCAAACTTGGGATCCAGTGGCAGGTCATTGGATGTCAACGATATGGCCCTAAGTTATAGCTCTGTTTTGTGTTAATCAGTTCACATTTGTATAACCCCGTGTCCCCTTTCAAGCAGGACACCAAAAAGTTAAAACGCATCCAAAACAGGATGACCACAAGTCTGGAAATCACGTATGACGAAGAATTATTGGTGCAGGTTGGCTCTAGAGAAGGTTAAGGGGAGCCACAACAGATGTTTTCCATTTCTAGAAGGAGTAGCTTGTACCACTGTCCCTGCAGAAACTACAGTACCCATAGTTCCATGGGAGAAAGCAGAGCTAATTTAGAGGACAAGAATTAAAGCTGTAATTAGATAAGATCTCAAGCCTTCATTTCATAACCGGGTGGGATACAATATATTTCCTATACTGTTTAGACAGCTACTGTGATGCCGTGGTTCGAGGGCAGCACTGGGACTTGAGAAAGTCCAGTTTTGGTTCCCACTGAGACACAGAACTCCATGTGACCTGTTTTTCCTCCACTCGGCTTGACCACCTCACAAGGCTGTTGGAGCACATGGGTTGCACCACATGCCACTTTGATCATACTGGAGGAAAGCTGAGCAACACATGTAACTAATAATAGGATCTGAGGAAGCAGTCCACAAAAGCTTGCATTAAAATACAGCAGTTAGTCTTTAAGCCGCCTAGAGTGGTCGCAAGACCAGATAGGCGGGGTATAAATGAAATAAATAAATAAATAAATAAATAAATAAATAAATAAATAAATAAATAAATAAATAAATAAATAAATAAAATAAAGGTGCCACAACGTTTTTGTCTTCTATATTTTTCATTTTTCTTTTGTTTCTGCCTGATATAATAAATACATCAAATCAAGTTACCAGAGCACCAGCCGCTGAGTTCTCAATCAGATTATTATTTGGATGAGCAATCCAGAAGGAGCTGACCGCCCTGAAAAAGAGAGAGAGAGATTTTAGATTTATTTCATGCTACTACCATTTTATGGCACCACCCTTCTTGAAGTTTACTCATAATGATAGGGTAAGGTTTCTATTATGATGATGACTGCAACATCTGCACCATCTAATAAAGGACACCCTTCATGTAAAGTTAAATACCAAGTGATGCCAAGCATTTCATGGAATTGTATGTGGAACAGGTCACAAAACACAACGAACAACCCATTAGCATAAAAACAGCAAAACAGAAATCTATTAAAGACATTTCACGACTTTACAAAGTAATCTTTAAATGCAATTTTTGCTGTTGGTGGTGGTCAGCTGATGACAGTTCATCAAGGGTCTTTCTGAGGGTCTATGGAATGGCTCACATCTCCCCTGCTTTTTTGAGGGGGTGTATAACATCCCATGGTTCAGCCGTGCACTTCCAACACAACTACCTGGAATGGAAGCCAAAACCCACCATCGGAGTTGACCAAAGGCTACAGCCCCGTGATGGGACCTAGAATCGCCTTGTACTGCTAGCAAAAAGAGCCCATCGGAAATTCTGCACAGCCACCCGAAGCTGGTGGATTCCACAAGACTGTTTTTCCATCCAGGCTGAAGCTTTCTCTTTTGTGAGATCAGCCCATTAGGGAACACCCTTTCCGTTGGAACTTCGCATGAAGAAAGGTAGCTCCTCGCCCAAAACACATCACCATCTCAAATCCTCCCACAGAAGGAAGACAGGACTGCATCTTAAAGAAAAGGCTTACAGTCTAGCTTAACATGCATACGTAGCATTGCCAAGGGGTGCAGGAATATTCTTAGAGTCATCCCTGCCAGTTTGATAAGACATGCCAGGAAATTTCCGGTACAAAGAGCAGAGACTCGGCTTACAGACCAGGCTAGTTTACTACAGCAAGGCCTCTTATTACAGACACGACAAAGTTATATCGGAAGTTTATGTAGAGAGTCCAAAGGCAGGCATGAATTCCCAGTCAACCGTACCAGTACTTCATCGGCTGGCAAACAGCAACGCTAATCGATGCTTAATTACGTGGGCACTTTATGCCCTCAGGCTCATGCTGAGGGAGGAGAGCCTGGCCTGAGAAATAAATGAAAGGGCAAATCATCCTTTACTATGGGCCAAACCATCAGGGCTCCCTGAATGTAAATGATAAAAATGTTGGAGTTCCATTCCCCACTGTGTCTGCTAGGAGAAAAGCCAGCCTGGGTGGCCTTGGGCCAGCTGCACAGTCCCAGGACATCCCCCTAGAGGCAGGGAAGGGTAATACACTTCTGAGTACTCCCTATCTAGAAAACCCTAAAAAGGGTCACCATGACTCAACGGCATGCAAAGTTTCTAGTGTACTTCAAAGGATACTCCAATTCACAACGTTGTAAACAGTATATCAAATTTTCAACATATGATGAAACCTTTTATGAGACTGTTTTTCAAAAGTCTCATTTAAAAAAACCACACTTCTCTGCAATAACAAGCCAAGTGCCACACCATTACATGTTCTGAAAACAGGAAGCCTCTTTGTTTTGCAATGCTGTGACATCGTGGCATGCCTGCAGGACCAGGCACAGCCCGAGGGCAAGCATGGCAGCCCAGAAGTCCTTGTGGGGCAGAGCAGGTAGCGTTGGCCAAAGGGTTCGCCCTAAGAGCCAACTGTTATGTTTGGTAACCAAATGGGAAGGAGATCATTAACATAACTGGAGAACAGGCGGCTTGCTTGGAGGCAATTCAGCTCAAGAATGGAGGCTTTCGAGGAACATTTGAGATTTTTTTTTGTTGGAAAGAAACTTGAGACCAAACGAAAAGAAATGATGGGGAATAAATACTAGAGAACCAGCCCTGTTTCCTGTTCAATGGGTGCTTGATAAATAATGTGGCTTTTACGCATGTTGTATTTGGATGTCAGTACGACTTCTGCCCAGGCCACATTTTTTGCTATCACCCAGTGCCGTGCCCCTAGGGGACAGATGCATGGATTAAAGACACACACACATACATCCCTGTTTAAATAAGGTAGACGGTCGTGCATTTCCACACCGGCTTCATTCAGCCCATCGGAAGAGTTCCAGCTGCTGTCCAGCTGCTTAACTGGACTCACGTGCAATCTTTGCTGGGAACTGGAACGTAGTCCCCATAGACGTTGTTGCGCAGGGCAAGGCACATGGCTTCGTCCCGATCTGTCGGCAAAATCGTACCCGCTTTGGTCAGGAGGGCCAGGTTGTGAGAAAACGTGTTCCGCTCCTCGGTCCCGTCTTCGAGGAAAAAACAATGCCCCAGAGTGTCATAGCCAATGGTGTCTTTCACCTAAAACCAAGCATACGCCTTCAGAAAAAGAATAAAACCCACCAATGGCAGCTGTTAACACAATTAAGTTTATCTTCTGCACTTCGGTCAGGAGACACCTTGGCGGGCTTTGCTAAGTTTTCGGATAAATGTCCCAGGTCTGTCTCCTGATGTTTTCGTGACTGGTAGTTTGTGGCTTTGTTTTTAGAAAAAAAATATCTCTGTTTAAAGGCCGAGACCAATGTTCAACAGCAAACATTGTCCACACCGAAATGGAAATTTTGGAGTGAAATGTGAAGTCTTGTCTAGCTCTGCACTCCACCCAGCTTTCACTGTAGCCCTAGTCATCAGACTCCCTACCATAATACAGAGCTGTTTTCTTTCTTCAACCCATACAGTTCTGGCACACAGCATTGCCCTTACTCCGAACTGGCTTCAAAATTCAACGCAGAGCGAAAGGTGCATTTCACATAAACCATAACATACAAAATGCTTCCATCCATCGAATGCCAACAACATTATGTTGCACGCTTGGCAAGCACTGAATGCAAACCATGGCCTGGATCCAACTGGAAGCCCAACTAAAGTAGACCCATTGAATCAATGGGATTAACGTAAGGGTTGATTCAGCATTCAACAATTGAGTCAATGCGTCTACTTTAATTGGGATGAGCAATTTGTTTTAAGATAATGTGCTACATGCTTGTATATATTCAACGCAAGCAACAATATCCATTAAATGTTTTTGCGTTTAACACAACTAACAACATGTCAAAGTATTCTCGAAGGCTTTCACAGCCGGTCGTTGTAGGTTTTTCGGGCTGTTTGGCTGTGTTCTGGACACAGCCAAACAGCCTGAAAAACCGACAACAAGCAATATGTCAAAGGCTTGTCTGCAGCTTAATGTCTGCCGTGGGTTAAATAGTAACTGAAGAGAGTGATTAGAATTGGTCTGCCTGAGAGTACAGGATTAATCCCACCACCACCACACCTAATTAAAAATTTTCTAGCCCCAGAATACCAAAGGAAACTTCCCTCCAATCTGAAGTTGAGGGAGACAGAAGGTTTATGTATTATCTTTCCTATTATTGAGGTTTATGTCCTATTTTTTTCTTCTTCAACCACCTAGTCCACTCCATCTCCATTTTCTCCTCACAACATCCTTCAGAAATAGGTTGGTTTGAGTGAACAAGTGACAGGGAGAGTGAGGGAAAGAGAGGGAAATTTGAGAAGGGGGAAACTCTGCCACTCCAGATGTTTTTTGGACTGCAGCCCTCATAACCCCACACATTGGGAACCATAGGCCAGGAATGGCCGGAGGGCCAGAGTTGCACACACCCCAAAAAATAAACCCAGCTATGCTATTTTAGCTCAGAGGATTCCACACTTCCCTGGCAGTAAAAACACAGCAGTAACAAATTCAATAAATACTAATTTTCTGGCACTTCCCAAATTGGCTACCTAAAGCAGCTGCCCCACTCTGCCTCATAGCAGGGCCGGCTCTGACAGCACCTCTACCAGTCACGATGCACCTGGCATTTATCTTTTAAATGTGTCAGGATTTAAAGGGGGAAAAAAATTAACACGGCTTCTTGTGCTCAGGTTTGTTTAACCACGAGTCCCAACCCTCCTGCTTCATCCCCTCCGACATTCTTTACGAACCACACGTAGGATTTTTTTTTTGGCAACCGTCCCGGATTATCCTTTCCGAAAACGATTTGGCCGGGTTGCTTTAGGCTCATGTTGCGTGAGTGCCAAAGCTGTCTGCGAACGAACATCACGCAATAGCCATCAACACAACCCCCTGGGGACCATGAAGGTCATTTATTGTGTTGCCCAGCTATAAATATATTTGTGATCTGGAAGCATTCCAAATCATCTCACATTTAAAAGCCCCCAAGGGACCTAGATTGGCATAAAAATGAAATTTGAGGCATGCGTTGATGCTGGCCGTATTTTCCCTCTCCAAAGATCTTTCTAATATATAATCTGGGGATGTCAAACCTGAGATGTTGAACTCCAAGATTCTCCTTATTTAGATCTCCATATTTTTTTAACCTCTTCAGCAGCTGGCTAAAGAGCACTTTCCTGGGGGGGACCTGCTTTGGGGGGGCTATCACTCAGACACCCCAAATCTAATCTTCACCAAACTTGGAGGGGACAGGAAGAAGAGCCATCAAAAGACTCACTGCAAGTTTTGTGTCTCTGATTCACATGGGGGGGGGGCAATCTACTGCTCCTGGAAGTCTCAAGTCTCATAAACCACAAAGTGTATGAATCAGCAATGCCAATATTCGTTTGACATTTTGTTTTATTCCAGGCAGGCATGTTTCTCCAACATGCCCTAAAATGAACTACGCAATGGGGTTATTTGCTTCATGGTTCGTTTCATGTCAATCTCTAGTGATAACGCTTGATGCCAACTTCCTTTCCACCAAAATTTGCCAGCATTCAGATGGAAATCCAATGCTTTAAAGTTCAAATAAATCTTTAAAATTCAAGTAACAGCTTTGCCCCAGGAATAGAAACAAATAAACTCCTACCAGAAGGCCGTGGGCTCCGTGGATGGCCACGCATCTCGAGAAGCAGTGATGGATGGCCAGGTTGTCAAGGTAAGATGGCGGGTCATAACCTCCTCGCTCATCCACGTCTCCCGTGAGATGGAAATGCACAGGATAACTGCCCAGTATTTGTTGACCCATGTGTTTCAGCTCTACCCCTGCCATGTGGACCGAGTTAAAATTCCTTTGGATCTATTGGGACAGACAGACAACTGAAGTGATGAATCTACAACAAGAAAGCATCCCATAAACAATACCTGCCTTGGCCTATTTAACCAGGACTTGGAAACGATCTGTTAAAGAAACAACTCGTTACCTTCATGCACTACAATGATTTGAAAATGTGTTGGTTTCACTGCTAAACCACCAAATACTGCTCAAATACCTGCTGAAATGTACTTACTTTAATCTGTCCTCCAAAGGTGTCAAAGCTGAAAAACTGGCAGTGGTTTGACCCATAGCATGACTCTTCCATTTCTCCTTGGATAAGGATATTTCGGGTCAAGAGGCCCACTTCGGCTCTCATGTCTACACCGTCTACAATCTCCCCCATGTGAAGGTACAGTGGAGTGCCTGGCCAAAATAAAGTGATCAAGATGCAGAATGGATCCTTCAGCCTGATTAATAACAGAACCAAAAGATTGCTGAATATGGAATGAAAATCCAGCAAGCTGGGCAAATAACTGGATAACCCAAACCTGGTTTATTTATTTTATTTATTTAACTTATATGCCGCCCACACTACCCAAAGGTCTCTGGTTCCAACATGTTATTACCTTCTTATGAATACATATGGTTTTTCACATTTGGGCTACACTTCACATAAGCTAGTGGTTCCCAAGCTTGAGTAACCCAAGTGTTCTTGGACTACAATTCCCAGAAGCCTTCACCGCCAGGATTTCTAGGAGCTACAGTCCCAGAACAACTGGATTTCCCAAGGTTGGGAACCACTCACATCCCTTCATCCAATGGGTTGTTCTTCACGCTACCGGTCTTACACTGGTTGCAAATATGATGTGCAGCCAATCAAAGAGGAATCTCTGAGAGCCGAAACATCTCCACGAATTGTTCTCTTGTGAGCTTTTTTGCCCTATTCGATTTTGGCGTGGTGGGTCCTGACAAAGAGTCCTTTGTTCTCAGATCATAGTTGAAGATGAAAGACAAAAACGTGTCTAATTCCTGGGCTCCCTGATGTCCCGGCCATTGGCCTGGCATGCTGCTATGTCAAAACGATATGGAGGTCCTCAAACTAACTGAGGCATGAGAAGAAAAGGGGGAAAGTCAACAGAAAACAGAATTGATTGCAAGAGTTAACGAAGAGACGGAGGGCTGTTTAAAGAGGCCCAACGTAAAGGAAAAACAGATCATGCCATTCTCAACTTATCTTGTTTTTGCTAGACTCTTCTGTTTACACTGAAGAAGAAAAGAAATTGGCATGATTGCAATAGTGATTTATTAATGGATAGTGTATGATGCTTGATTTAGGTGGTTTAGGCATCTGGCTGCAGAGCCTGAGACTGGGAGTTTGATTCCCCCCACTGTGCCTCCCTGACAGGGGCTGGCTTTGATAATCCACAGCAGTGGTTCCCAACCTTGGTTCTCCAAGTGTTCTTAGACCAGAACTCCCAGAAGCCTTCACCGCAAGCTGTGCTGGCCAAGATTTCTGGAACTTGTATCCCAAGAATCTCTGAGGATCCAAGGTCGGGAGCCACTGATCCATAGGTTTCCTTCCAGCTCTGTGGTTCTGAGATTATTATCATCCTGAAATGCATAAATGGCTTTTCTTTCGACTTCTTTGCTAAAGCAGTGACCTTCAGACATAAAACAGTGAATGGAAGACATTATAGTCCTTTTTCCACAAAGGAAATTTGAGGGAGACCTTTGTTTGGGTCCTACCAGCAATCTTCACTTGGTGGGATTGACACTCGGGGCAAAGCAGGAGGTGAAACTCTTCCGCCTGGTGCATGGAGTAGTCAGTGCTGGCCACCACGATCTCGTCTCCTGGTAGCCAACTTGTCACGTCGTCTGCCAAATCTAAAATGACGCCATTCGGCACTTCCACTTTAAATCCATGATGGGGCACTCCTGAGAAGATGGGGGGGGGGGGGGGAGATAAGAATCAGTCTCATTGACCTTCACAGAGATGGGATCTGTCAACTCATTTCTCTTATAAGAATTATAATTGTGTTCCGTCAAGTCAATTCTGACTTATGGTGACCCTTTTCGGGGTTTTCCAGGTAGAGAATATACTCAGAGATGTATTACCCTTCCCTTCCTCTAGGGGCACCCTGGGGCTGTGCAGCTTACCCAAGGCCACCCAGGCTGGCTCTACTTGCAGAAGGCAAAGTGGGGAATCGAACTCTCAAGTGCTGGCTCCAGAGATGTTGCTGTACTGAATGGACAAGCAGCCTGGCCCAATTCATTGGCATAGATAGGATACAAATAGATGTCTTCCATAGGAGACCCCCCCCCCACTCGGCCCACATGGGAACCATGGCCACCACATGACTAAGCACCGAGACCATGATAGGGAACATGCGGTCTCTCAGACGTTTGTCAGACTCCCACTCCCATCATCCCCGCTGGCTGGGGATTATAGGAGCTGGCACCCGAGAACACTTCAGAGGCACGGGGCATTCCTGATTCTTGCCTTTAAAGCTTGCAGGACGTTTTTCAGGGTGGGTGGGTGGGTGGGACACCAGCTGGCTGTTGTTTAGAAGTGCTTCCAACCGGTGGTTTAAAATGTTAATTTAGTGGAACAGTAACAAGGAGAAAGATAGACTGCCAGTGAGAAGAGGGTGGGAAAAAAACAGGCTCAATTGTGTTTTTTGAAAAGAGCAAAGTTAAATTCTAAGCGACTGTAGCCAGCTATCTATTGTAGGGTTTTCTTTGCTGATAGCTCAAGAGAGCCAACAGGGGCCCCTTGGCTTTAATCCCAGAAAAAGACAGAACAGAGCGAAACAAAAACTTCAGCAGAAGTCAATGTGAGACGCCTGCTGGTCCACTGATGGATCAAATGCCAGGTGATCGAAGGGTCAAACATTTGAAGTGGGGCCCAGAGGTGACCTTCTCATGTTATGAGAAATGCATGTCTTTCCTCTGTTCAATAAAAGGATCACAGGGCAGGGATTACAGTTCCCATCTGGCATAGCCAATTGTGGGGGATTATGGGAGCTGCAGTCCAAATGATGATATTTCCCACAGTCAAAGTCCTGGACTAGGGTCGCGATCCACATTCTGCATCAAAGCTCTTACTGATAGGTGTAAGACACCTACAAGCATAAACTGAGCGCAAAAGCACCCTCGCCCTCGCTCATATTCCCTGGTAACTGGAATGCTAAGGTATACTGCCTCTGAGTATGGAGGTTCAGTACAGGCATCACCACTAGGATCCATTAACAAGGTTTTCCTCCATGAATTTATCTATGGTAAAGAGCGAAACCTATGGCCTTCCAGAAGCAATTAGGTTGCTACTATTATCCTGCCTTAGCATTGGCTCTATATCTGGCTATGGCCAATGGGATTTGTAGTCCATCACCATGCAAACTACAACAATTGCCCACCACTGGGGTACCTGTGGGTCTCCTAATGCTGGATTTCGTCTCTCACCAGTGCTAGCCTGCATCGCCCATGCTAAGGGCTGATGGGATTTGTAATCCAGTCACATAGCAGAAGTCCCAGCTCTGGGCCTATAAAGAAGCAGGGGAGGCTCAACAGGCAGCGTCAAGTGCCACTAAGGTTTTTTTTTTGCAAATATAATACTTGAGTTTTGATTGTTTAAGCCGCTTCCTTTTGGCTTTGCAGCCATTGACTCAGTCACATACAGATTTCACTGCTCTCTCCAACTGATTGGTTTTTTTTTTTTTTAAT
This sequence comes from Intellagama lesueurii, assembly GCA_037013535.1. Lineage (NCBI taxonomy): Eukaryota > Metazoa > Chordata > Lepidosauria > Squamata > Agamidae > Intellagama > Intellagama lesueurii. The sequence continues at coordinate 3,353,747 of JBAJHW010000011.1, forward strand.
CAATGGGTGACCACTCCGATAAAAGCTAGAGACAGGCCAAAAACATAGCGAGGAGGGTGGCCCGTTGCGTAGATACTTCTGACTTCTAGAAAAGCACTAATCAAACAGAAGATTAGGAAAGGCCCTCAGCACCTTTGATCCAGCCGCTGTAAGCCGTGACACTAAATCTGACCCCTTCATAGGTCTCGAAGCATTTCGTTGCTACAGCCAACTTTGCCGTTCCGTTCCCCGGTGGCGGTTCGGCCTCTTCGGCGGTGGAAGACGCCTCTCCCCCGAGGATCCCGACCAAAGCCCAGGGCTGTCTGGAGAAACAGCCGGAGCCAAAAAAAAAAAAGGGAGGAGAAAAACAAGGCCAACCATTCAGATATTACTGGATGACAGTGCCCATCATCCCCTAGTGTCAGCTTTGCTGGCCAGGAATGATGGGAGTTGAAATCCAACATCGTCTGGAAAGGTTTATTTTTCCCCTACCCTTAATTTAGACCACACACCCAGCGGAGAACTCTAATGAGTGATCAGCTGAAAAGTGCAATAAATAGATAATAATTATTGTTTGCCGTCAAGTCAGTTTGGACTTAGGGTGACTCTTTACAGGGTTTTCCAGTCAGAGCCAACTCAGAAGTGGCTTCCCATTCCCTTCTTCTGAGGAAACCCTGTAATTGTGCCGCTTGCCCAAGGCTACCCAGGCTGGCTCTTCTCTCAGGAGGCAGAATGGGGCATCAACCCCCCAACCTCTGGCTCTGCAGCCAGGTACCCAAGTCACGGAGCTACCTTAAAATACCTACCTGCAATTTGACCTGCCCCACCCCACCCCACTTGTGTTTGACCCCAGCAAAATCATGTCTCACACCCAGTCCGTACGAGAACATGTATGTGTCTCAGCTCCGAGACCTTTCACACTTGGTTACAAGAGGCTGCCGAGGGCAAAAATGGGAAGCTTTTTTTTTGCTCGGATCATCAAGTTCAGTTTTTTAAAAATCTTGGCGTGGACAGCGAGGAGGAAAAATCAGGGAGCTGTCCATGGTGGTGGAAAAGCTCACTGCTATTTCCAAAAGTGATAAATGTAGAGTAACACTGAAGCGAGGAACCCCATGCTTCACTGGTGATACCTTTGGCGAGGACGGGTTATGGCTCCCAGCTTCTGATTTAAGGCGATTGCAATGATGTGGATCCTTGAACTCCGATCCAGTGCCAAGGTCATTAAAGAGGTCAATAAAAAAGCACCTTTCAATCTGTGGGTGAGGGGCACGGGCACAGAATGCCTGCAGACGGGGTGTGTGTGTTCATCTTGATCTAACAACAGCCAATTAAATTCCATTGTGCCTTAATTTTGCGCCATTCCATTTGCCGACAAAACCAACCACAACCAAGCCGACAACCTTCCTAACTACCTCCCCACCCTCTCCCCTGCAGCTGTTCCTAGGGTTCAAACTGAGAGAGAGAGAGATTTTCACCTCTACTTTGCACAAGGATGGGGTTAGACCATGCTGAGCCACAATCAATTTTGTCTCAATTGTCAAGTTAGCAGTGAAAATTGCTTAAAAAAAGGAAAGAACCAAAGAAGCAAATGCAAACCAAACCTCTAGAACATGGTCGTGATCTAACTTGGGGCAACAGCAACATGGGGATCCCATCTACCATGTCTCTTGGACACATCCTGAGCCCTCTGCTAATCCATCAAGTGCCCTTGGCCAAGGAATTCCCACATGGCTGTGCCAATGACAATATTGTCCTTCTTAGAGGCAGAAACAGTGCTAGCCTATTGGGAATGGTGCCTTGCATGCTCTTCTTAGACTAAAATTCCCATCAGCGGAAGCCAGATTTGCCAATGGATGAGGATGACCAGGGAAGAAGTAGTACATTTGGAAGCTTATCTTGACAGTCCATATAGTCACCTTGCCCCATGAGAAGACTCTAAACAGGGAGGCCCCTGGATCGGAGTGTATGGACGATTGAGGAGGTGGTCTTTTGTAAAGTTAATGGCTCTTAATTGTCTTTGGGAGCCATCTGAGACTGACCCGTCCTCAAATGTTTATAGGGATTGCTCCCAACAATATTTGCCATGGGGGGGGGGGGGAGCCATTTCCCTCTTAGCTAAGGATGAGGTTTCACTTAAGCTCAGAGGGAGGTGGAAATCCTGAAGAGGGTGGCAGATGGTGGCACAATCTGCCACGCAGAAAGTCCCAAGAGATTCAACCCAGTGAACCCTGCCTCCACGACACCACTGGGAATCATGGGATCTGCAGTCCTCCTCAGAAACCAGTGTTCCCCATCCACTCAATTAAACCCTGATCGACTGACACTTTCATAAAAAGACGGAAAGGTGTATTTCTCAGCTTACCTGTACTGCAGGTGCAGGATGAACCAGCTGTGGAGCAGGTCCTTGAGAAACTGTCTTGCCTCCAGAGTTAAGTGCTTTGCAGCCGAATCTCCCACGGCCACAGCGACCAGGTGGCCCGGGGGCTGACGGACAAGGAACTCCTTTAATTTCTGGCTGGCATTGACAAGGAGGTGGGTATCAAAGCGGCCTGAGGCCACCACCTGGGCTGTGCCAGCATCAATGATCCGGATGTTGAGCCCCCGACTGCTCCAGCGCTTTTCGGAGGCGTGCGGGCCATACCGGAGGCCCCCCGGGTACAAGGTTCTTGTCAAACATGTCCATGATCGGGGCTTTCCACCATGGAGCTCCAGAATGCCCCCTCTTCCCACCCCCAGGAATTTCTTGCCGTAGCCTGCCACGTCTGCGCCCTCGGTGGCTTTTCCATAGAGAGAGATGGTCGCCTTGGAGCGGTACGGGCAAAGCTCAGAGCCTATGTGCAGGGCCCCACCATCCTCCAGGAGGATGCTGCGTGCTCTAAGGATGATCGGCTGCTCGGGATTGTCGGCAAAGACCAAGACTCCTGAAAAGGAAGCACAGAGATGACAGGATTTCTCCCCGGGGGAAATGATCTGCTATAATGAAGTGCGCAAGGTGAGGGAAAGCTCAGATCCTCCACATGGTAAGCCAAGATGGCCAACAGCTGGAAATGGTTGGAAATGTGTCCTACAACATCTGGAGAGCCACAGGCTGAGCTCAAAAAGGTGAGCTTGTGACTGTGAGTTGCAGAAACCCCAAGCAAAACAGGTAAACATACCTCCAGCTAGAGTTTTTTAGTCTGCAGTTTCCATCTTGGGATTTCATCATCATTATCGTCATGATCATCATCATCATCAGGTGCCATCAAATCAACTCTGACTTCTGGCAACCCTTTCCAGGGTTTTCCAAAGACAGAATACTCAGAAGTGGCTGACCCTTCCTTTCCTCTGGGGGTGCATCCTGGGACTGTGCAGCTTGCCCAAGGCTACACAGGCTGGCTCTTCTCCCAGGAGGCACACAGTGGGGGAATCGAACTCCCAACCTCTGGCTCCACAGCCAGAAACCTTAACCACTGAGCTCTCCAGCCAGCCTGGGATTTCAAACTACTGATCCTCAATCTTCATGTTTAGCCTGGATGATTTTTGGACTTTCCTTATTCTCCTTATCCTAAAGTCCAACTCAGCCAGCCTAAAGAACAGGTTTGTGGGACCTGAAGACTGGTTTGTTTCAATGGCCTAATTAAAAGTATCACTCCTCTCATATTATTTTGTAATTTTTTTTCTGTGTGGTAACTACACAAAGCAAAAGAGTCAGCTTAAGAGTCAGTCCTAACCTGCAGCTTTAGAAGAGGTAGCCATGTTAAGTCTGTGCTGGTATATCAGGCACAAAGAAAGGAAAAATAAAAAAAATAAAGACAAAAATGTTGTGGCCCCTTAAAGGCTAAGTGCTATATTTGCATTTATTTATTTATTTATTTATTTATTTGTGCGTGCATGCATGTGTGCGTGCGTGCATGCCAGCTTTTGTGGATCAAATCCACTTCCTCAAACATAAGAGACTAAACTGAACTGTTAAATTCAACTGGGCTTCAGATCTATCACAACCCCACGAGCCGACTTTCAACAACCTGTGAATGATTTGTTTCGCCGTCGGTCTTGAAAACGAGTGCAGTGTTCCTTCCAAGTCCGGTTTCTCAGCCCCTAAACTCTGCCTGAAATCATGTCTCTCCAACACTTCAGGTGCTGCCACCTCTAATCGTGGGCGACCTACATATTATATTACATTTGGGCACTTGGAAGACTGACAGATTTATGACAGCACAAGCTTTCTGTAGGTTGCGATCACACTGACATAAATCGGTTTGTCTTCAAGGTGCTGCCACACATCGCTTTCATGGTTTCTGTTGTTTTTACAGGCTGAACAGGCTGCGACCTGTTCAAAAACAGCCAGAAGTTTCTCCTCAGCCCTGCACTAAAAGTGAGTGACAAACAACCCCACATATAATGTGCATTTAACGCAGGTGGTGTGTTTTTAAGGCAAGCCTCATCAGCTGTGGGGGGGGGTAATGAGGAGTGGGGTTGCCACAGCTGTTTGGGGTAAAATTAAATTTCTTCTCCTTGTTTGGTTTGGCAGAAACCACTTTCTTCAGCACCAAGGAAGGGAGACATCCCTCCCACCACAAACAGCACCTGCAGAAAATCATGTCTCCCGTTTTCTCAGCACACACACACCAAACAGTGAGACAATACAACCCTTTTTGGCCCATGGCAAGCCGAACAACGATGTCTCAGGGCTGGCAGGCCTGGGGGTGGGCTAGATGACCCCATGACCCCAGCCAGTTCGGTAGGATTTTACAGTGCGAGATCCTCAAACTGTAAACAACACACATCCAACTAGTTTTACTATGGCACCGGAAATCAGGGGAGCACTGTGTCTCCATTCCTGCCCTTGACCCCCAGGGTCATCCTACCTAAAGCGTAAGATGAAGGATTTGTGGGTACATATCTAGGGACCAGGTTACACAAACTTTTGGGGTATCACAGCTCAGTGAATGCATATGGGATCATATGAACTGCTGGATGGCTCCGTGGTTGAGGCCTCCAGCTGCAGAGCCAGAAGCTGGGAGTTCGATTCCTCCTTGACTCCATGATCCAGAGGGTCCCTTTCAACTCTGCAGTCTTGAGATGATGATGATATGGCGCCCCCCAGAATCCTCTTGGGCAAGCCTAGTCAGGAATACCAGAGGAGGACACGAGTAGTAGAGGATTTAGAGCTGTGGAAACTCAGACCCTGAGCTTACTTACAAACACCACTTTGGGAGTACTACACTTCCCACCGCTGCTGGCTGAGGAATCTAGGGCCTGTAGTCCATTTTGAGCAACTTTCCCAACCTCTCTTCCTACCGGCACTAACCTAGAAGTCCACCCCGTGATTCTGCTCGGTTTGGCTCAAGACAAAACCCGGCTGATCCAGGAGGACCAGTCCTGGGTAAACCTAAACAGTAGGGAAGCCCTCTTGACCGGTAGGTAGGAAGGTAAGAAGGTAGGTAGGAAGGAAGGAAATAAATCTTGTGTTATCATTCTTACCTCCTTCCTGGATGAGCAGAGAATGGAAAGTAGCAGAACTCTCCAGAAGGAAGGCGTCTCTTCGGCCAATGACTGCAGCATGGCTAGTGTTGTGACCCGGGTGCCAGGAGACCAGGTGCACCACCGGAAAAGAGCAATTCCCTGGGGGGGGGGGAGGAAAAGAGTGAGAGAGAAAGACCCCCCCAGCAAAAGACCCCCTAGCTTCAACTTCTATCAAGTCAGCAAACCCAGGAGTGCGTAATTACAGGGTTAAGTGGAGGAGCGACAAAACAATGGGTGAGTATAATCCATGCACAGCCGCCGCCTCTACAACACAGGGGGGGTGTGTGTGTTAAAATAACAAATAAATGTAGAATTCTTGGGTGTGGGAAGAGGACAAAGCTCCATAGGTCAGCATAATTTGCATGGACGATGTGGGCCATTACAAGACAGTGCACCTGTTGGGCACATGAAAACAGCTGTATCTAAGGGGAGCGAGTGTCAGTTTAGGACTCAGGAGCCCCGAGTTCGAATCCCCACTGGTGCAGGAGAACTCACTAGCTGCGTGGCACCGGTAAAGCCACTTCTTAAATATCTCTCCTATTCTAAAAACCGTGTTAGGGTCCCTGGCTTGACAGCACAGAACAAGAGCAACATTTAGGATGGGGGGAAGCTGGCCCCTCCCCGTGCAGACATTCATGTCTCTCCCCCATCAGAAAACATGCGAAAGGACAGAGAAAGGACGCGTGTCGAGAGAGAGAGAAGGAGGGGATCAACGGGAAGTACCCACCTGGCTGTGCGCTGGAGATCTACTCCGGGAATCCACCACGTTGTGATCGAGGGATCGGGCCCCAGACTCCTTCTCATCGTCTTGCGAAGGCGCAGCTGCAGCTGTGGCGCAAGCCCCCCCCCCCGGCCCCGCGGCACCTGTCCGGCGGTTCTGGATCGCCCTGCGCGCTTGCGCTTCGCGCCCGCGTTCGCTCCGTCGAGGTTCGAGTGGCGTCGCCGGCGGAGAAGGAGGAGAAAAGTCTCCTGACCTCCGGCTTAAAGGCACAGGTGGTGACACCCGCTGGCCAAGAAAGCCGCGCCGTCGAGCAACGGGTGGAGGCGCAACCGCGCTGAGGATGCCGCGCGGCACGCGGTTGTCTCCCTTCGCTCCGGGCAGCCTCGTTCTGCTGCCTTTTTCCAACCCCCCCCCCCCCCGGCAAGAGTTTTCGCCACCATCACCATCATGACTCGTATCATTATTACCGTCACCAGCTCCGAGCCGAAATCCTGCAAGCTCGCGCACGTGAACACACACACACACACACACACACACACATTCACACACACCCCGAAAACGGCGATCCTAGCCCCACTCTCTTGGAAGGACGCCCCCCCCCCCAACCACTCTCCTATGGTTTCTCCCAGAAGTAGACCCGTTGAGTGAATGAGATTTACGTAAGCGTCGGCGCCACATGGATCTACTTGCTAGTGAACCCTAGTGACAGGCTACCGACCACTCGGTCTTGCTCCGGACAGGCTTCGAAGCGCCAAGTGACTGGAAACCATTTTTTTTCTGGACCACAACTCCCATGCTCCCCCCCAAGCCGGCTGGTTGGGTGGGGGAGCATGGGAGCGGTAGTCTCAAACACACAGGGAAGTTTGTCCTGGAGATGTCCAAACGGAAAGAAAACTCCCTGCATCCAAGCGAGGGGAGAGAGAGAGGACTTATTGCCTGAAAAGTGGTTTTAGGATCGCAACCATCTCTCGCCCCCCCCCCCCCCCAGCGGCGGCAAGGCCAGAGAGCTGCGCGTTTTAACCACGCAGCCCGGGACCCCATCCAGCCTCAACAGCGCCTCCTGGCGGCGCCTCCAACAAAGTCCGTCTCTCCTTACCTAGGGCGCACGGAGCGCACGCTTTTAATGCGGGGGAGAAAAAAAAGAACCAGGAACAGCGGTTTTTCCTCTCCTCTTTTCTCCGGTGCGTTGGAAAGGCAGGCTCGTCCTTCCCTCCGGCGCTCGGAGGGAGAAGGAAAAACTTTGGCCCCGCGGCGATCCCTTGCTCCCGGCTACCCGAAGGCGCTCCGAGATGCCCGGCTTTTTATCCCTCCTCTGCTACCTCGCTGGCCTCCCTATTTATAAAGGCGAGCGCTGTTTACACCAGCTGAGCGCCGGTTGCTCCTCCCGGCCGGTGACGTTGGGTTGCATTCTGCACATGCCGCGCCGATTTGCAAAGGAGCAGGAAAGGGGGGGGGGAGGAAGGGGGAAGAGGAGAAAAGGGCGGGGGAGGGAAACCCCAGGGAGATGATGATTGGGGGGGGGGGGGGAGGAGGAACCACGAGGAATATCCAGATCTCCCTCCCTATGTTTTTCACGCCTCTCCCTCCCCCCCCCCCCGCCGCACCATCGCGGTGGCTGAAGGGCTTCTGCTGCAACGTGGGAAGGCAGCCTTTCCCCGGGTCGACTTTGCGCGCAGGCGGGAGCGCCCGAGCGCAACCCTGGCCCCCGGGAACTGGGTGGCTCCTGCAGCCCAATTCCGAGGGTGCTTTTTTTAAAAAGTTCAAGGAAGAGTAAAGATTCAGAGAGAGCGCGACAGCGAGAGAGAGAGCTTTCTCCTCTCCCGAGGCCCCTCCACAACCCGCGATCCTAAGCCTGCGGCAGAACCAGCCTGGGACAAAATGAATCTGCTGAGCTGGAGGGGTGGTCAATCAGCAAAAGTAGTTTCAAAGTCTCTTCCCCAGCTGGGCATTTTCCAGATGCCCTGGACTACAAAGCCCATGTTTCAGTGGTGGGGGTTTGGCGCCTGGCCTGGGAAAGAGCCAGGTTGGAGAAAATGGCATTCAAGGGATCCCTGTTTCTGGGAAGGCAGTGGGTTGACTCTGCCCGACGGCAGGGCCGATCCAGAGAGCTGGGACCAGATTCTTTCCGCCCAAGGATGGAGGGGAGGTGCAGGCAGGGAGGGCTGCCTCAAGAGTCCCACCTTACCTGGGCTGGGGTGCACCTGGCGCGGAAAGGGATGCCATCAAATGCCCTCTTTGCAGCTCTGCAAAATGTCTCGGGGGGGGGGGCTGTGCCCTCATTTAACCTCCTTACTGCTCCCCCCCCCCGGGGGATCATCTGAAATAAAAACGCATTGCATGGCAGCTGCATCTTAATGTAGCAAATCCTGAGAAAATTCTCTTTCTTGGGGGGGGGGGGGGAATGGTATCTCAAGAAAGAAAAACCAAAAAAAACAAAACAAAACAAACACAAAACCCTGCAGCCCAGGATGAAACGGAAGCCCCCGGGAGCTTCTGTGTTAATGGCATCATCTCCACTCTGCCCTGTAGAAGGGACGGCCATGGCTTAAGGCCAGCCCATCACCTTTCTTCGGGATGTCAAAGTCACTCAGAAGGAAGATCAGCCCTTCCGTTGCCATAGCTGCTCCCTCACTGTGGCAAGATTTCTCAGGCTCCAATACCCCCTCCAAAAAAAGTAAAATGAGGCACACCCCACCCACCCAATTCTCTAGGTTTGAAGGCCATGAAGCAAAGCGGTCTTGGGGGGTGGGGGTGGGATGGGGGGGACTTCGTCAGGCAAAAGGGTGAGAAGACGTTTATCTGGGTGTGCATGTCACAAAATGAACCTTTCACTCCAACTCGGTCTTGTTGATCGCCATCCTAAGCCATCCAGCTTCAAAAACCAAGAGTGTAACCCTTTCCTTATTATGGAACATGCAAGGCAAGAGTCCAGGGACGGTTCATATCCTCAACAATTACAGGAACGAGAGGAGGAAAATGCTAGACAAATTCCTCCATACCACTTGGTCTTCAACAAGTGAATCACATATAGACGTGAAGTGGACTGCAACATAAACACCGGTATTACTAATTCCCACCCACCCTCATATTATTGTTTTGTTTTCTTAAATCCTAAATAATAATCATGTACTGTGGTCAAGTCAATTTCAACTTATGGCAACTCTTTTCAGGATTTTCCAGGGAGACTCAGAAGTGTATCACCATTTCTTTCCTCTAGGGGGCGCCCTGGGACTGTGCAGCTGGCCCAAGGCCACCCAGGCTTTAAACTTGGTAACAGACTATGTTTTCTCTCTGACAATGTCTGATTGTTCAGCTTTATTATTTTTGATCAAATGGGTCTATTTTTTGGTCAATTGGCTATCCCTGTTCTGGGGGAAAGTGTTGCTTTGACATTGTTTTCTATGCGTACAAATGACCAGATAGCTCAGTGAGATAGAGCACTTAGCAGTGGAGCAAAGGTCAAGAGGTCAGTTCCCCACTGTGCCTTACAGGAGAAGGACCGCTGTGGCTTTGGGGTGAGCTTTGTGGGTTTTGGACAAACTCCATGGTCTCAGAGCACCCCTAAAGTTATCTGTAAGTCACTAAGACTTACAGTTGATCCATCTCATATTTGGTGTTCCTCTTTTTCCTGCTGCCTTCCACCTGTTCCTAACCTTGGGTAATCCAGATGTTCTTTGACTGCAACTCCCAGAAACCCTAGCCAGCACAACTGGTGGCTTCCGGGAATTGCAGTCCAAGAACACCGGGACTACCCAAGGTTGGGAATCACTGACCTAGGCTCTTTTTTAGAATCCAAGAAATAGAAATTGAGATAAATAAATAATACAATTATTCTCTAGGAGGACAGACTTGTGAATTCCGTGGACTGCCAGAAAGATGACCAAGTGGGTCCTAGAGCAAATCAAGCCTGAACCATCTCTGGAGGCAAAAATGATGAAGCTGAGGATGTTCTACTTTAGGCACATCATAAGAAGGCAGGATTCCCTGTAGACCATCATGTTGGAAAAGGTGGAAAGCAGCAGGAAAAAGAGGAACACCAAATATGAGATGAATCAACTCCCTAAAGGAAGCCACAGGCTTGAGTTTGCAAGAGTTCAGCAGGGCTGTTGAAGACTAGACATTCTGGAGATCACTCATTCATGGGGTCATCATATGTTGGAGGCAACTTGACCACACGTAACAAACTAGGCCTTTGAAGGACTGGTAATTTTGACACCGATGGATCTGATATTTTAATTCCTTGTTGAATTTGTATTTCAGTTTTTGCTATGTTCTCATACATTGCCTGGAGGACTAGGTTCAGAGGCGACCACTGCACGTAAATAATTGCATCAACATGATGCACTAAGAATTTGTACAAAGAAACATGTTGTTCTGTCCTCCAGAATTAAATTAGCGAAGCTCAGGAACAAGGGATAGATTTTCAGAGGTTCGGGGAGGAGATGTCCCGGAGCGTTGCTCCCATCTCATTCACGGTACACACGCACGTTTCTGGGGTTGCTACCACAGCACAATCTTCCCTAAACGGGTGCCCTCCAGAGTAAAGCAGCTTGAATTGTCATGGTTGAAACATTCGGCCATCCTGCTGATTTCCAACACATCTGGGTGACCTCAGGTTAGGAGATGCTGCCATGTGGTACATTTTAATACGGCTGAAAAGTCCCTCTAGTCTAGCATCTCACTTCCAAGAGGCACTAGCCATATATGCAGCATGGAAAAGTTGCATTTTTGTACCACAATGCCCAGAATCCCCAGTGGAGGGTTCTGGGATTTGTCATTTAAAAACAAATGTCAATTTTTCAATGTTCTGGCCATAGCCAGATACCCCTGGGGAAGCTCCCAAGCACGTCATGAATGCTACTCATGTTGCTTGCGCCTATCATTTGTGACCTGAGGTACACTGCATCTCGTCATGGAAGTTTCATTAGACAGTTGTGGCCAACAGCCATTGAGGGACCTATGCTCCATGAATATACCTGGTCTTTTCTGAAATTGAATTGCCCACAGATTAAGACCCTGTTCTGGGTCAGTGCTCAGTCCACTCAAGGCCTCCGTCCAATTTCTCTTCCCAACCAGAGTAGACCAACTGCATCGACGGAACATACATAACTGTTGACAAAAATCTTGCTGATTCAGCAGGTGTACTGTAGTTGGGGCTGGCAACTTCATATCATCCAGAACATCTAACTACCACCCTCCAGTCTCATATTCTCCTGATGTATCTGACTGCATCTTCCATCATCCCCCTGTTGGAAGCCCCACAACCCTGTTGGCTGAGAATGAGGTGTTACAGGAAAAGGTCGGCAGAGGTTAAGGTGAAGGAAGACAGATCTGACCCATGGCTGTTACCTTAAAGTTGGAAAGGACTGTCCTGGCCACTCATTTTAAGAAGCTCCTATCCAAAAGTTGACCAAGGAATTTTCCAGGCACTGAAGTCCTTTTGTGCTTTGGACCCTTCAGAAACTTGGCACTCATCTGAAAGTCAGCTGGTCTCCAGTTCCATCATCCAGAGATGATGTCTGTTGGTGTTCTCCCCAGAGGTCCACCCCAACTGTCTTCCTGCCAAACATGGTCTCACAACTAACTGATTCACTCTGAATTCTTTGAGTGTCAACTGTTCTCGTGACTTTTCCAGTTGTTTTAAGACACACCAACGTGAAATGCATGGCGGAACTATAACTGGATGCATTCTTTGTGTCTTGACTGACATTTCTGGGCTGTTCTGGAAACTGCAATGTATCAAGAAATAATTCCCACTGGCTTCAGGGAGGCTTTACTCCTGAGTAAATTGATGCAGAAGTTCATAGCCTCAACGTTGCTTCTGTACACAATGGTTCATGCAGTCGCACGTCTACTGTGTGAATGAACACAGTTTCTGGATTCCTCATTTCCTTGAGAAACATCAAATAAGCAACCCAGCCCTCAAAACAGGAAGTGATGCAACCCTGAAAAGGATGACAATGGGATTTTGCTTGTTTTCTGTACAAATACCCTAGAGTTGATGCTTCAATGCAGAGGGGCAGAGGAAATCTCCCCCACCCCCTTACTTTTTAGACCAAGAATGAGGAATCTGTGACCTCCTGAAATGGCCAGGACTACAAATCCTATCATCAGCCATTCACATAGCCAACAGAGTGGGAGGATGGGCTGTGCAGTCTGACAACATGTGGACAGACTCAAGTTCTCAAGTTCTTCAACCTTGTTTTTAAGGCTTCTATTAGACTCATAAATAGGGACCCCCTACTTTTCCACTCATAATTCAAGCGGCCGTTCCAGCGACGGGGGCCTTTGAAACAGAATCCCCACAAACGGCATCATTTTTAAGGGCACTGGGCTGATTCCCACGGTGCCACCCAATGCTGTCTTTTTTCAAGATTTGAAAAATCTGTGCAGGAAAAGAAAAGAGCAGACTCTACTTTGAAGCTGGGTACTTTCCTCTCTCAGACACTCCCTGGGTGAGCATCCTGTTTCCTCCCTTTTGCCTGTCTGGTGGAAGGAAGAACGAGTCACTTTTCCATGAAAGAATGAGGTTCACAGGAATTGAGGACCGGTCAGGAGCCGCCCTGATACAGAGTTTTTTCAAACTTTTTTCTTTCTTTTTCGCCAGAAAAGTTCCTTTCGCACTTGCGCAGCCGAGCCCTACCCTAGTCCCATCTTCCCGAGTTTAGGCACACTTACTCTAGAGCAGACGTGTCTCGGCGAAACCAGAAGTTTTATGGTTTTTTTTTTAAATTGGGGCCTTTTCTAAAAGGGATCAAGGCTAAAGACTACAAGTCCCCGAATATCCCAGAGAGCAAAGGACCATCTTTGGAAAACACGGTTGGAAGAAGAGAAGTAACAAAATGAGGGGGCAAAAGGGGAAAATAGGAAGGGATTTACACAGTGAGAAAAGAATAAAGAAGAGAAACGTATTTTGCAGGAGAGGGTTACAGATGGCTTTGTTTTGAGACCAATCTGCAGAAAAACCAGGGAACACTTTTTATGTAACTGCCTGCAATTTTCCTTTGACCGACAGGGGTCTCCTCGTTCCTCCAGTTGCATCGGCTACAACTTCGCCTCGATCTCACACAAAATCTGCCGAGCCATGTCTTTCTCTCGGGCCAAAGCTAAATCCTGCCAGGTGACCCATACCGATTTGGGTTGAAATGGTTCACGGCCGAAACAAAGAAAGGAATACACTGTCCACAAGAACACTCCTCAAGACCATTTAGAAAACAGAAACAGTATATAACAAGTGCACCGACGTTATGATTATGGTGGTGATGGACAATAGAACTAATAACAGCACTGCAATCATCCACAAGGCGGCCCTGTACTGCCCCCTAAACTTCATGATCAGATTTCTGCAGGTGAAGGGCCGAGAGGCACGCCATGCCCAATCAAGTGACAACCCAAAACCCAAGGCTGCTTCCCATGGCGGCCACCAACAGAGACAGGAAGACATTTTGCCGTTGTCTCACCAAACCGAGGCAGCCTCTTGAGGATTCTCCAGAGAAGCCATTGCCTCTCCAGCATGAGCATGAGACATCAAGGCCTTCCTTTCCCCCCGCCAAGTGGTGTGCAATTCATGCAAGATGGCTCCGCTGCCTTTACCCTTTGCAAAGCTGAGCATCCCACACACCAAGCACGAAAAGACAAGCTGATTGGTCGCAAAGAGGCAAAAAACCCATCCAGTGCTTGTACTTTTCAACAGGATCTTGCTTCTTTTTGTGCATTTACAGAGATGCACAGGGGGTTGTTCTCACAAAGAACCCCACATGCAAATTCTCTCAGAGGCTGACTAGAAACATCTACGGTCTCACCAGGTACCTACCATTTTGTGTCTTTTCCACCTCTGTCCTCTTCATTTCGATGATCTGATCCCTTAGCCGGGGTACCGTCTTGGGCTGACCTATTTCAACCGCCACTCCCACGTCTGCCAGTAGCTGGAGGAGGTGGTATAAGGATGATGACTCCACTTTGGAGGGCAACCCGTTGTAGGGATTCAGACGAATTTGGGGCACCTCATTCGGATGGTGGCAGCTTGGATATTCCACAACGTCAAAGGCCAGGCTACGCCCAAGTGCTGCCACCAGTACATACTGGGAGAACTTCAGGAGCTGGTCACAGATGCTGTGTTTTCCTCCCACCCTTGTTGTCAAGTTCAGGCTCATTAGAAAGTCTCTTTGGCCTTTATGGTTCAGGGGGAGGTCCCTTTGGAAGGGGATCATGGGTTTTCGAGACTCAGAAGCTTCTCGGAGAATCCTCTGAAACAGTTCCTTAGGACCCATTTCCCATAAAGAATTCTTCAGGTTCAGGCTGTTCTCTTTTAAAACAAAATCACAAACATAAGTAAGAACTCCATCTGTGATCTCCCTTTGCCCTTAAAATAAATTAATTCCCTCCAACCAGCATTGCAAGAGAGTAAGTTTGATCACAGGACTGTGTGAAGCCCACCTGCCTGACGATGTTTGTTCTAACCCAAATTCTTCAGTACCTTAATCTATGGCTAGAAAACCTGCAGCCCACCAACTGTTCTTGGACTACAACCCCCATCATCAGCCCTGTTCTCTGGGGCTGATGGGAGCTGGAGTGCCATACTTGGGGAGAGCCACAAGCTACCCACCTTGTTTCCGTTGGGCAAAAGTCCACAAGTGTATGTTTAAAGAGCCTCTTTTTTTATCCACTTACAAAATACCAATGTATTAATCAACAACACTGCCTGTTAGAACTTTTCAGCGCACAGGACAGAATCTGGAACAAATTATTTCTTAGCAATTTGGTCTCACTTTGTACAATACGCTGGGTGGATAGCTCAGTGGCTTGAGTGCCTGCCAGAGGTTGGGAGTTGGATTCCCCATTCTGCTTCCTGAGAGAAGAGCCAGCCTGGGTAGCCTTGGGCCAGCTGCACAGTCCCAGGGTGCCCCTAGAGGAAGGGAATGGTAATACACCTCTGAGTATTCTCTACCTAGAAAATCCTGAAAAGGATCACCCTAAATCAGAATTAGCTGGCTGGATAGCTCAGGGGTTTAGGTATCTGGTTGGGAGTTCAATTTGCCACTGTGTCTCCTGTGAGTGGAGCCAGCCTGTGTAGCCTTGGGCCAGCTGCAGAGTCCCAGGGTGCCCCTAGAGGAAGGGAAGGGTAACACACTTCTGTATATCCTCTACCTGGAAAAACCTGAAAAGGGTTGACATGAGTTGGAAATTGACTTGATGGCACATGATTATTATTATTGTACAATACATTAACAAAAATGGATACCCTGTACGTCTTCTGAATTGACACGATCAGCTATGGAAATATAACTTTTAAGAAACAACAGGTGCTTAAGCTCAGATCTAACTGCAGATTTTATACTTTCTCTTCTGGCAAGCTTTCCCTGAGTGACTGGCTCCCTAAGTGAAGTTTCTAAATGGATGGTTGTGATTTTACTGCTTTGAATGTGTTTTGAGGTTGCTTCTGTTTACCATCTTTCACGGAGCTATTTGTTTGATCTTCTAAAATATTTGTACAGTATACTTATTGTTTTTAGCTTTAAATATTGTCTTTGAAGGATGTCCGCCGCCTCGGGTCCTTCTTAAGGAGAAAGGTGGGGCAGAAACGGTTTAGATAAATAAAAATTAAATAAGCGGCGACATTTTTTATTTTTTTTTCAAAAGGAAAAACACATGCCTACGTCATCCTCTGGCTGGCAAGAAGGCAGGAAGAAGAGGAGGAGGAGAAAGCTGGCAAGCGCCAGGAAACGGGAGGCTGGTGCAGGGAGCTGTACGTGGCGATCTGCTTGGTTCTTCAGGAAAGATGGAGTGGTCGGACAGAGGGGGTCTTCCATTCTTCTTCGTGGTTGGAGAAAGGATGACCATAAGTGTTGGAAAGAGAAGAAACGGGAAGATCTGGCCCAGCGTGGAGCTGTCCCCTCCGAGTACAGCTTCTTAGCAGGAGGGTAGAAAGAAAAACGGGGCCAACGCCAGCAAGATCCTGCAAAGAAAAACCGCACACCCATGGCTTCCCATTCTAGCGCCAAACCTTCCCTTCATCAGGCGGACAGTATCCTCTCTCAGCAGACAGTACAAGTTTCCCTTGGACCATTGACACTGCCTGGTGGATAGGATCTGAGTAAAGTTTACACCGAGTGAATTTTCTGGATTAAAAACAGAACAGGGCCACGCTTTCTTCCCTGCACAAAGCAGGAGCTGGGCCACACATTTCCCCCTCGGAAATAAAAGCCGGGGACGCAAGAAGGCTGGCATGGGAGAAAAAACACAAAGCAAACTTTTTTTACTCAACAATATCAGGGACAGAAAGACACAGCCCGAGAGGTTGGGAGTTCGATTCCCCCAGGGCGCCTCTTTGGCAGGAGCTGGGCTTGAGGATCCAAAGGGTCCCTTCCAGTTCTGCCCTTCTAAGAGGAGGAGGATGAGAAGGGCCATGACTTGACACAAGTTTCCACTTGCGAACCTGGACCACTTGCGGCATTTTCGCCAGCGGAGCCCTGAAGCTGGAAACGCATCTTGTGTTCACGGACAGGGCATCTCTCTTCTGGAGAGGGAGTCCAGGTGATTAGATCCGACCCCGTGCCAGCTCCCTCCCTCCCTCCTCCGCTTCCTGCAAGGCGGGGAACATCACGTGTGAACGCAGCCAACCTGGCGTTCGCGTGCGCCTTGGCTCCTCGGCTGGGGAAGGCAGGCGCGTCTTGGAGAGGGCCGGCGGGAACCTTGCTGGCAGCTGCGAGAGAGGCAAGCCTTGGCTTTGTGAGTCGACGAGGCATCCCATAAGGCTTATAGGATGCCTCGTCGACTCAACAAATCCTGCCGACTGAGGCCGGGGGAAAAAAAAAAGCCCAACGCGCATTCCCTTGGGCGAAACCCTAAACGAGTTTCCTCGGGCGTAAAATCCCCATGGAGGGCCCCGTGAAGCTTACTCCCAGGTAAGCGTGCTTAAGTCTTGCAGCCGGGCGAAGGAGGCCTCCGGCAGTTACTCCGAAGTAAACCTCTCGGGGGTGGGGGGGGCAATAAGGTTGACGCCGAAGGAGGTGCCCTTAAGACGAGGAACGCGCTCCCGATGCGTTCCTCCTCTAGAAAGAGAAAGGTCTACTCTCAAAGTAAGTGAGCAGCAAGTTACATCCTGCTAATTACTCTGTGCTTGCGGAGGTTAGTTTGTGTGTGTGTGTTTTAACTACAACTCCCAGAATCGGCAGCCAAAGCCCGCTGGGGATTCTGGAATTTGTAGTCCCCCAAAGCAACGGTGCAAAGCTTCGGGCTTACCTTGTCCACGAGGCCGCATCTTGGCGAGGGGGGGAAAAAAAGGGGGGCTGCCGGTGCCTTTCCTCCGGGGAGGGGAACCCCTCTCCGTCTTTCTTTGGCGGATCCCCCCCGCGCGCGCAAGTCAATACGGAGCGAAGGACTACGCGCCGGCGGAAGAGCCGCGCTCCCACCCCGAAGCGGCTCAACTCGGCCCCACGAAGCCGCAGCGACTACGCGGTTGAACCTTATTCAACTGATTTTTTTTTAAAAGGTCTAAATTTAGGCTGCCCCAAAGAGGTGAGTAAAAGGAGTCCACCTCCCTCCTTCGCGCCTGCTTAGCAAAAAAAGTAAAAATAAATGATTTTAAATCTTTTTTTAAAAGGAGATTTTTGACTTGATTATCCTACACCCTACTCTCTTTCCAACACCCAACAACTTGGATAAATATCATTCCTCATTGGGATACATCAAATACTCACCTCTTGGACTTTTCCAAAACTACCCCCGGGTTTGTTTGTTTTTTTAATAATCTGGGATGTGTTACTTATTCCATTCCTTGAGAAAAGGTGGTAGAACAAGCTGGGTGTCAACAGAACCGATTCTAACCTTCCCTTCCTTTCCCCCGTTTCAGGTAAATCCAAGAATTATGTGGCACCTTTAAGACTAAGAGATTTATTTCATTGGGAACTTCTGTGGAGTGGGAAAGAAAAAATACACTTCAACTCAAATAAAGTTGTGGAAACAAAGGTGTGGGGGGGGGCTGCTGGTGGGGGCTTTCCAGCTGGTACATCTCCATAATAGTTCTATATTAGTGGGAAGATTTGTGATGTTGCTTTTTTCAGTCATTTCTTGGGGAAAAAACAAAACAAAAACACAAGTCAGCCCTTCCATAGATGTAAGAATTTATCATAGCCAAAGTCCACTCATTTGATGCCAAAAATAATGGTTAGTGGCTAAGATCAGAAGTACATTAAAAATCCATAGGTGAGCAAGACTGGACTGGATGATCTCCCTTCTGGCTCTGCAGTTCTAAGATTACTCTTAGCAGAGCAAACTGGCAATGGCCCCCAAACCATGCAAACTTTCAGCTTCAAAAGAGGTCTTAATCTAGAGAGTCCGGTAACTGTAACTCCCAAATTCTTTCTTCTAAACATAATTCCGGACTCAGTAGAACCAACGAGATCTTCTTTAGCCATCTATATCTTGAGAGCTGCAAGAATCCTCTTTGCTAAACACTGGAAAGACCCGGAGAATCCACCACAAGACGAGTTAATAGCAAAAATCCTGGACACGGCGGAAATGGATAAATTATCTGAATGGTTAGATCTGACAGGAAAGACGAAACATGACTACTGTTGGCATAAATTTTATGACTGGCTCAGAAATAGAATGCAAATTAATATTTGATCACAGAAAGCCTATGATCAATTTAGAAATAGAATGTATATCATAACTTAAGTTTTACCGGGAACATATGTACCTATGAAATGTAACAGATGATAATGAGTATTCTAAAATGTTTATGTTGATTTCCACCCCCCGTGTATCCCATGCCCCATTTTTTCCCATCCCTACACCCAACCCTTAAAACAAAATAATAAAAAAAAGAGCTCTGCCCCAGGCTTGGTGGGAAGGAATGGAATTCTAAAAACCTAGCTGGATGTTTTAAGTCATAATTTTTTTCTGGGAGCTGCAGTACAAGAATTTATTTATTTATTAAATTTATATCCCGCCCATCTAGACTACATCTACTCTGGGCGGCTTACATTAAAAATCATAAAAACAATTAGAACAAAAATTTAAATCAATAATATTGGATAATAATAAGATAATAATAAGAACAATGGAGTGACCCAAGGTTGTGAACTACTGGGTTAGATGGCCCTTGAGATCCTGTTGATGTATTTTGAAAATAAATCCATAGAGTAAGAAAAAGGAAATAGACCTGAGTTTTGAACTCTTCGGGATAATCCAAAGACCAGATCACTTCAGTGAGAGATCCCTGGATTAAAAGGAATCCATTGTCATCTTTCTTGTTCCAGACCCTGGAACGAAGATGCCATGTAATGTTCAATACTTCACTCCGCTGTCTCACGAAATCAGTTCGAGGGGATGCCATGTCTGCTCACAGTAAGGGCACGAGTTGACGACATTCCTGTCACAGCAACGACGTGGGGGCCACACTGATCCACAAGGATCAAGCGGAGGCTTGTAAGAAGTCATCAGTTAACTATCTGAGCAAAGATTGCCCACAGGAAGGTGTGTGGCACAGTTCTGGAGATCAAAAGCAACCAGTGGCTTCTTCCCGACACTGAGTACTTGCTGAAAGTAGTGGCCCAAAACGAACACATTCCAGGGAAGTGGCTTCCAACCTTGGGACCCCTGCAGATGTTATCCCCTGCAATCAGGACTACTAGTTCTAGGGCAGATCTTAGGGTTCAAAATGATGTGGTTACACAGCACGCGCAGGAATCACCTAGCAGCCCTGATGTTGTGGAAGTGTTTAGAAGGTTTAGATGCCACTGGGCTGGGGCAGAAGGAGACAAGCAAAAGTGGCTTCTTTGAAGGCAGAGCATTGGTCCGTAGAGCCTGATGCAGCTTGTTGAGGGAGGGATTGGAGATGCCGCAGAAGGATGACCAGGTCTTTCCCAAATGTTGAGCAGAAATCTGAAGGCAGGACTTTCAAGGTTTATAACCAGTACCCGGTACTGCAACAGACGGGCAGCAGGCTTGGGACCCCAGATGTTCCTGGGACGACAAGCCCCAGAATTCCAAGCCAGCCCAGTCCATGGTCAATGCTTTTGGAAGTTCCAGTCTAACAACGTAACATGCTCCGAGTTTGGCAACCTCTGTTGTCACGTAAGAACGTCGGAACCCATGAACACCTCCCACATCCCATGCCCTTGCCGTTTGGTAGTCACTAATGTGAAAGAGTTTTGCCAGATGTTATTTCTTGCGTAGCTTTGGTACAACTTGACTGCAGGACAAAGCAAAGCACAGCTCAACTGTCTCTATTCCATGCATCCTTTATTCCATTACAACCACGGTTGTTGCATTCGGGCAACAAATACACAAACCATAATCAATCGCAATCCTTTTTTTTTTTTAAACAACAATCGGAGGCTTACAGTACATTTAAGGCCCTTCAATTTGGGAAAAACCCAGGCCTTATAGTGTTAATGATTTTAAGTGTCTTGCATATTCTGTGCGATTCCAGTGTCAGAGAAGGAAAATCGTTTCCCAAAACAGAAAAAAAAAAAGGATCAGTTTCAATGAAAGTTTCTTACATAAATCCATCAAAAACCAATGTATAACTTTTTTTGTTGTTCAGTTGTCCTGGAAATTTTATAAAAATTTTAATAGCAAAATAACGCAGGGATAAAAACTTATAACAAAACGTATTCATATACAAACCAGAATTTGTTAACTAGACTTAAATTTAAAACTACCAATCAGGAGTTATGCATAATGTAAATTCGCTTATATACAATATTTTTAAAAACGTCCATAAGGAATGTTTTACACAAGTAAATGCCGATGCTGGCTCTTCTTCAGACATGATTTGAAGAATGGGGCTCATCAAATTTACACAGTTTTAAAAGTAAAAAATAATTAAAGTGTTCAGCTATGTAGTCATTATTCCTTCAAGAACATTTGCTTTTTCTAAATGTGCAGAAAACTGATGAAATGGTTTAGAATTAGCTCCATTGAGCAATGAGTGTAACCCTGGAAATGTTCCTTAACTTAGGAAGGGGGTATTGCCCTGCCCTAAAATATATATATTCCTTCAAAACACAATGAGAACTCACCACCAAAAAACAAAACAAAAGAAAACCCAACCCCTTTCCAGTTATAATAGCACAGCTAGAAATGTGACATTGAGAACTGATGGTCTTCGACTGAACCCATAAATCAAGTAGAAAGCTGTGTTTCAGATCGCCTGTGTTCCAGATTGGGGGAAGATTTTATTTAAAAGGGGGGGGGAGGGGGTGTTTAGGACAAACAACTTGAATGGTGGGATAGGAGAGAGTTTGGAAGTATTAAATCACTCTAGGTTAAAGCAGGATCCTCATATTCAGCTACTTTCCCTTCCACAGGTGACAGGTTTAACTCTTCTAGAGACAAAAAGGTTTTAAAAAATTGGGGATTACAGCAGTGGCTGTTAGAATAGTTTCCTGATATAAAAAGACAGTCAAGACAGGATTGGTTCCTTCCAAACGCGAGGGCATTGCTTCATAGTATAAAGCTATTACAACTAATCCAGTTAATGCATGTGCAAAAACAGATACAGTGGAACCTCTACTTAAGAACGTCCCTACTTAAGAACGATCCAACTTAAGAACAGCTCCGTTCGCTAAATTTTGCTTCTACTTGAGAACGGAGCTCCAAGATAAGAACGGGAAAAAAAACAACTTTCCTGCCCTTTTTTTAACCTTAGCTCATCTTAGGTTAAAAAAAAAATTCTCCCCCTAGTGATAGAGTACGGATTAACCGGCTTTGCATTAGTTCCTATGGGAACTAATGCCTCTACTTGTGAACTGCGCCTCTAGATAAGAACGAAAAACAGCCGGAACGCATTAAATGGTTTTCAATGCATTCCTATGGGAAATTTTGCCTCTACTTAAGAACGTTTCAACTTAAGAACAGCATTCCAATACGGATTAAGTTCGTAAGTAGAGGTTCCACTGTAAATTCTTCCATTCACAGTTAACCGAGGTAAAAAAAGAAAGAAAAAAGGAAAAAGCCAGAAATCAAGTGGGTTTCTTCAGGAGTTAGGGAGTTCATGAGATATGAACTGTTTTAGTCGTTCTAGATACTGTGCATAAAGCTCTATGTCATTATGGCCGGCTCCTTCCACCCAGAGGGGCTCCACTGCTCGGGGGCATCGCTCGTACATCGCCAAACCATGCGAGAAATCTATTACTTCATCTTCGGTACCGTGAATCACCAAAACAGGAGAGGTTACTTTAGAGATCTTGTCAATGCTGAGGAAATTAAAGAAAGAAAGAAAAAGAAAACCAAGAGAACCATTACAGTCAGGACAGTTACTTACACACAGGCGATTTTAAAACCTCAAGATTCCTTCGGTGGGGGACCAAGGAAGGACTAGATTCCCCAAACTGTTCAAGGAGAAAATCACAAATAGAAGACAGCTCCAGAGAGAGAACCTCATTTCTACCCATGTTTCCTAACAACAATAAACAAGGGAGCATCAGTCATATTCTGTAGCACCACTTGGAGGTAACGGGGGTAAGAACACCACATACCCTACAACAGAATTCAGACACATTTGTAATACACACAGGTTCTGTGGCACCAAGGCAAAGTTGGCTATCCTTGGCTACTAGTCGGACAGGATTTACGCCGGAGATGGGGGATATTCGTATTCGTAAACGGATACGAATATCCCCCTCTCTAATTTACACCATGGTCTAGATTTTAGAAGCCATGAACACATTTATTGGAATCTCCTCCTGTGGAGGAGAGACAGATGTAGCAGCTAATTCATTGGGGGCCCCTCTGAAACCAGAACAAGGATATGATGGCGCTATTCGTTTAGAGCGGAGGTATGTTCAAAGTTTTGCAGTCCCTAGATTGCTACCGATACAGGTATACCCACTAGAAGGAAAGAAAGAAATGTCCATTTATTTCTGCCAAGGGTCTCCCATTGGGCTTTACAGGAAGGCTGGGTCTACTTCAAGAATCGGCCTGTGGTTGGCAAGGGCTCTGATGGGCTTGTAATAAAAAAACACTCACAAAAAAACCCCCAAAACAGATCTTTAGACACACACCTTGTTGTCGAATTCTGAAGCAGGCCTTCTCAGAGCATGGAGCGGGGACTGAAAACAATTCGACCAACTTTTGTACCCTCTTCCGGAACCAACGTTGTCCCCGTTCATCACACCCAACATGACTGGAAATGGCCATGGCTCTGCTTCCGGTTGCAATTCTCAACACTTCGCCCCCCCCCCCCCCGCCCAAAAAAAGGCACCAGGAGAAGGCGTGGATGCAACAGGATCAAAGGGAAAGCTGCACTTCCCCGAGGCTTTTTGGGAGAACAATTCTAAGTGTTTGTTTGATTTTTCATTTTCTATAAACATTTTTAACTCTGGGATCTGCAGAAACGGGTGGTGGCCCTGTGTGCGGCTTACAGAGTATGGGTTGCCTGCCCCCGAGTTAAACAAACAGTGCAGTGTTAGAAAAACAAATACATGGAGCTAACTTATGTTTTAAAATTAGATTTCCTCTACAAGCCAGACACTCCTACACACTCACACTTCTCTTATGTTGTGTCATGAATGCAGATCGCTTTCACATATCTGTAAATGGCTAAGAAGCTATTGTAGGCCCTGTCTCCTTTTGGAAAGCTTGAGGGGGGAAGCCACTGTAGTCTGTGCATAATTACGGTCATTCATCCCCAGTCAGGCATTCCAGAAAAACAATATTTGTAACTCAGCGGCTCAGCCGGGCCGCATTCGTAGGGTACATTAGCCTTACTTGGTATTCCTAACCACACTGCGCTGCAGCAAGAGGAATCTACTGGGACTACGTTCTGATAGAGTCCCAACATCAGCCAACACAAAAGATTTCTGTGTAACCTGCAAGGAACAATTTTTCTCTCTGACGAGGTGGGCTGGCATTCATGCAAGTGCTCAAACACTTAACACACAAAGCGAATTTAGACTGTTGGTGGGAAGCAGCGCCACAGACAGCAAAAAAGGATATATTATGCCAGTTTCTCTCCCCGGTGTCTTTGATCTGCTATTTGATTTGGCCCCCTTTCGCCCAAGCTCTGTTCCAAGCCTGAGAAATACGATTCAAAAGCCTGGATGCTCAGAGGAAGAATTCGTCATGCTGTAAATATTTGTAACTTTTTTAAAAAAGTTCATGCATGGGGGATTTGGTTGGTTGGGAGTTGGGCTTAGTCTAACCAAAAGCAACACACCACACCTTGAGAAACTGTGCTGTACAAAGCTAAACCACTTGTTCCGTTATAATCTTCCATACAGCTGTCGTTCTGATGCTAAAAGCACTCTGATTCTTAATGTGGTGGATCCTGTACCACCGAATCTTTTCAGCCTTGGACTACGAAGTGTTTGAGGACAGCGCTTTCAAACATGCTGCAAACTTCTCGCAGTGGTCCCCAAATCTGGGGCTCCAGCTGTTCTTGGACTACAAACTCAGACAAAGCCTGCCCACTCGCCGTGCTGGCTGGGGCATTGAGGAGCTGAGGCTGAAGAACATCTGGGGCCTGAAGTGGCCCTTGAAAACGCCACGAATTCACCCACGTGAAGGGTGCAGCAAATGCCTTGTTCTAAGTGGTTTTACCTAGTTTGCAAGAGTGATTTGCTTCATTCTTATTGAGATGGGCGCCTGCTAGGGAGTAAACACTGGTTGTCGTAACCAAGCAGTGACTAAGACTCAACCACTGTTCCAAGTGGCAGGCAATTTACACATCATCACACTTGGCTTCAAGAGCAATGCCACTTAAAGAAAAGCTGTTTACTGTCCCTTCCTCTCTATAGCCCCCAGTCCTCTTCAGTCACCACTCTATGGATTCCCCTTCCATATTAAAGGAAACAACACATAACTGGGAAGTTTACATTCTTGCCCTTTGCAGGAACAGGCTGATCAAAGAAAATTTCCAAAGACTAGATGAAGACAGTGAAGAATCTCCTGAATCTCAAGGTGGATCAGCCAAAAAAAAAAAAAAAAAGTACTAAGGTGAATGAAAAAAAAAAATCCAAAAAATATATATCATAAAGCAAATAACATCCAGGAAATCAGAATATTTCAGCCACATAACAAGAAATAAAAAGCACAGATGGCCTAGAAATGATGTCTAAGAGTTTTGAGTTGATCCTCCAAAATAAAAGAAACAAGTTCAGGAAATGACATTACTTGTTGCTTGAGAAACCTTAAACTGATTGGGAAGACACAGCAGCATCACTGTTTAGAAGTATTTCATCCAGAGTCAGAACAATGCATGATGCTGACTGAACTCCAGTTGGAAGGAAATAAAATTATGTCTCACAGTATTATAGAAGGAGACACCAAAAAGGTATTACAGTGGAAACACTGAGGTTCTTTGACTACTGGGAGAATGTCGAAGTCCTTGGCTTGGCAAAGCGAACCCACAGTTGAAAAAAGGCCAGTTATAATTAACCAGTACGATGGCCACCAATGCTATGTATGGAGTTGCTTTATACATAAACCTTTCAGTTCGCTTAGGCTGGTAGCAACTCTCCAAACTCTTAGACATCATTTCTAGGCCATCACTTAAAGTCCTTTAAACAAGGAGATGCCAAAAGTTGTTCTTAGAAACCTTGCTGCGTGCAAACGATGTGTCCCGCCCTGCGGTTACAAATAAAACCATTCTCTAGTTAAGCTTTAAAATGGAAGATTCAACAAGTAGAACAGAAAAAGTCTGGCAGAACAGACCTTTTTTTAGCAGCCCAAACACATACACAGAGCATAACGCAGACACTCAGCCATGTCTGAGACCACCAGTTACTCTTGAATGAAAAAATATATCCATGGTCTAGCTTGGCGTTGTTGTTTTTTAAAGGTACACATCCTATTAAAATATTATCAATGAAGAATGGCATCCTTGGAGAGGATTCTGCACATACCTGGGGAAAGCATCAAAGCAGTATGTTTTCCTAGTGTCTGGGAAAGCTACCCGCAACCCAGACATCAAGGGTGAATGAAGGATTACAGCTGCACATTCATACCGAGATGCCAGGTCCACTGTGGGAACAGTTCCAATACTCTGTCCATACAGAATAATATTCTCCGGGCTGACCCCATACCTGGGAGAGTGGGAAGGAAGGAAGAAAACAAAAGTGAACCTTGCTTTATTAAAAAAAGTATTTTGTTTAATAGATATACACGCACATACATTTTCAGAACAATTCAAGAAAAGATAAACATTTTGTAAGTATCCATCAATGAACAAGGCCAAATCAGATCAATTTCCAGGTTGTAGATAGATGGACTGTTTGGGTTAAGTGTACTTCAATGTTAAATGCTCCATGATTTTCTACAGTTCTGTGTAACAGTTCAACAGTTTTCTGGCTTTTTTTTAAAAAAAGTGATATTGCAGTCATTCTCCAATGTGGAGGTCCAGATGCTCGTGGACTACAACTCCCAGAGGCTGGACCACTGGCTGTGTTGGTAGGATTTCTGGGAGTTGTGGTCCAATAAAGTCTGGGACCCATGGTTAGGGAATCCATGGGATAAGGAAATACAAACATGCCAGGAGGAGGGGCAAAAGATATGGGAATTTATGCACCATACGGTCAGACCTGTCCATGCCTTGGCCTTGACAACTGTTATCGGGTTAATTACCACCACTCTGCTGCGTGGAGGTTTTAAAATAGCTACTTCCCTTAGAAACAAGCTTATGCCAGGCACACCCGTCCCACCGCGACTCGCAGCTTTTCTGCTGAGCCCAAGTGCAATGGTTTTAAAGAGTCAAGCCCATAATCATCACGGTCTCCCCTACACAGCATGCCGCTAGAAAGATGGAAAGAGGGACAAGGCAAAGAGGGGAAAGGAGGGGGATGAGCTGTGTTAATATTACAGAACAGGAGGAGAAAAAAAAAGATTTGTCAAATCTCCGTGCACAGGACAACGGCACCTGCAGACTAGTCTCCTTCAGCCCCAGGCACAAAATATATGGATAATTCAGTTCTCGATATTTACAATCATGAAGCAAATCCAAGAGAACTTTGCAGACTATGTGGCTTTCATCAAGCAATGATTCCTGGCTCAGTTTCCCTAGCCGTAAAATGGGAGCCACCATCCATTTCATAAGGCCTGTGTGGAGACCCTGTTTGTGAAGGAAGCTTTTAGCATCCCAATGAACACAAACAGTTGCAAGCAGGACAGAGCCCCAGTGTATACAACATACACTCATAAAGCAAGGGTTCTTTCTTACGTGGCGGGCAAAGTAACATTTCAAACCCTTCGATACTCAACAAGGATCAGAACTCTGCTCCAACACACAAGCATTTGATCCAGGGTACAACCGTCCATCCCAAGCTGCTTCTTGGTGGTCTGTCTTGGAGAACCCTAGCGCATATTCAAGAAGAGCTTGGGAGCATTTTCCTTAAAAAAAACACAAAAAAACCCTTCTTTGACTCAAAAGGGTTTTTTGTCTTTGAGAAAACAGAAAACCGGGTGAGTCAATGGAACATCTAGGTTAAAATTTATGGGCCTGAGAGCAAACTGCTCCTTGCAAACATCACCTCTTTAGAAGAATCCAAAAACAACAGGATGGTGAACACATATTTTGGCGGCCGGGGGGTGGGGTGGGTGGAAGGATAGGTGAAAAACATCAAACTGGAAGTATAAACTGTAGTATTCTAAGTGATCTGTTGAGAAAGGTAAACTATATGCTTCATTTTGAGTAGAAGGGATGGGGAAATGAGAGTTCCCTAGCTAACCTACAAAATCAAGCAGTTTTAAACACAGCATGGCCTTAAATGAGGAAGGACTATTTATTGTTTCAACAGTACTTGTCATCTTCACAATTAAGACTGACATTGCATTTCATGTTAACATCTGAATGCACTTTTCTATTCAGAAAACCTACGGACCGATCTGCTGTCTGCAGAATTCAGGAGTACACGGGCCTAGGCCACACAAAGAGGATGCAACGGCCGAGTTGTGTGTGCGAAGACTCCACTGCCAATCTGGCATTGCACAGAGAAATGTCCCCTCTTCTCAAATTTAATACTTTCCAGTGGCGTCTCAGTCTGCACGCTCAGCTGCTTTTCATATTTCATGTACAAAAAACACAACTAGTGTACATGTGCAGGGTAAAGCAACCCACAAACCATCGAAAATAACATCATGCAAGTCAGCCCTCAGAGTCCCCCAGAGAATCAAATTCCTTCAGGTTCAATAGGTATCAGAAACATTAAATTGTGGAGAGGTCTAAGAAGTTTAGAGATCTCGCATCCAATGCCTTTTAAAAAGCACTGCTTTCTCTAATGGAGACATAAATTATTCCCTTGAAAGATAGCCCACCTTAGTTGGCCCTACTCAAGCACAGAGGCCAGGTCATTTAAGTAGCACAAGCTATTGAAAACTGCAGCCCATAACTTGTTTGGTGAGGGAGGTGGGCAGAGGGGAAAGGACACAAACTCTGTTTATATATCTGTGCCATGGTTGAGCCCTACTGGTTGCTTCCCACCACGAGGTTCAGATCTTCAGGGGATTTGCATCCACACAGATACCATGCACGTCACATAGGACTGCTCCCAAACCAACAGCAGAGGACCAAAACCACATGATCAGAAAAGGTAGAAAGTATGGAACTAGGGTGGGGTGTAAAGAAGTCACATGTGACCTCAGACACACAGCCTCCTGTTATAAAACATTCAAAGCAGCCATGAAGGGTAAAAGCTCCAGGATTAAGCAAGCTGCGCCCCTTGCCATGAACACAAGAGTGTAAGCCTGTTGAGTTCACACAACAAGACCAACGGAGAAAGACAGCATTTGGAAACCGTGGCTGCTATTTTTGCACTGGTACATTAAAATGGAACTTGGTGTACTGTGTTTGATTCCTATGTATTTGCTCTACGGTAGTTAGCATAACACACATATTTACACTGGATGCTTATTTAGGAAGTAAAGACCACAAACGCATGGCTCTTTAAAAACCGGTATGACGGGAATGAAGAAGTAAGTTTGCTACAAAATTTACTTGTATATTTTAAGGGGGGGGGGGGAGAGATCCATGCCAATGATACAGGTATCCTGCTGTGGTGGGAATACCAAAGCACGAGAGGCGAGTTTATTTTACTGCACAAAAGGCCTCTAGCCAAAAAGACTTCAAAGGATTCTCTTCATTACTGTTCATGGGCAGATAAATATGTCAGCAATGGTTGGCTCTGCTCATCACATTTTACCCAACAAGTTCAGTGTTTTGCAAGAGAAACACGTGCCCCTTAACACATGAAAACCTAACTCTAGTCTTGATAGCTTGGTGGAAAACTGAAGTGCCACAGTAATACCACCGCAACAGAATACCAATGGTATGGGTAAGCCAAGGAGCAGCTAGCGGCCTATCCCCAAAATTAACAACAATCAGGTTCATCAATGCAATATGAGGGACGTGTATATCTGCTTAACTATTGTTACGAGAATATGAATGGCAGCGTCATGAAAACTCAGTGTAAGTTTTGCAGTGGCTTCAGCATCATCTTATACCACATCACACTGCTTTCCTAACTTTGCAGCTTTTAGAAGCAACAGAGGAGATACACTCTGAGTGCACTATCATTTTAGCATACTCAACTTAATCTAGAAAGCCACAGGCAGAACACTCACAGGCGTTTAACTGAGTTAGTTGCCTTTAATTAAAGATGTCCTGCAGCAAAGAATTGGCCGAAATCTAAAAGCTTACTGATCACAGGGAGGAAGCATTTGCCGGCCAGTAAAGACTCCCTGTGCTGACCAAAGTATTAATAATTCAGAAGAGTGGAGCTATATTGCATTATGCACTTTTTTTTTTAATCAGTGTAGGAGATCTATGCAAAGCCAGTCTGTGGGGATTATTTCTGTAACAGAGACACACTGCGAGTTTCCTCCCTGTTCTTCAGGGAAGGACAAAATCCAAAATGTTTTCTGGAAAAGGAAATGTGCCTCATGCCATCTGTACGCTTCATAATGTCCAGGACCCTCACCCGCTGGTGACCGAATCTAATGTGCTGTGGTTGAAAGCATCTGAAGGACAGCTGATTGGCAGGTGGGGGAAATATTTGTATAAGCCTCTGACAGTTCTTTTCCCTCTTTTAAGGGTCCTACAAATGCCTGGTGTATTTACAGCATTTGCAGGCACAAAATGTCATTACGTTATGCAGAGGTCCATTCGAGCTGCCCTTAAGGACGGGGAGGAGAAGGCTGTCAAGTCAACCTAACTGTGATCTGAAATTACGGCCTGGGATAATTTAGGCATTTGAAACCGGATGCAGAGATCACCAAACGCTCCACTTCGGTCAAGTGCTGAACTTTCGGAAGCTTGTAACCAGGCAACCCGAATGTCTGAGGAACCAAAACTACTCAACGGCACGTGGATTCCCCACTGCTTCCAGTCTCCTCTGATACTTTTCCTGGTGTCCAGTGTACCGATATAGCACAGGGCACAGAAGGTTGCCAGTTCTCTTTAGTATCAGGTATATTCACCATTTCGCTTGTAGAAAACGCAGGCTTCTCTATTTTTTTCATTACAGAAATACACCAGACACTACAGTTTTTGATATTGTAACTTAAGTTTTCCTTCCACGGCTTCAAAATGCTTGGAAATGCTGCTTCTCTAGGCATACTTCAAAGTCCCAATAACAGTGCTTCTATATTGCAAGAATATGTTTAATGCATAATTTTACACGTTAGGTTATAAATTATGCATTTTATGTTGTTAAAGCAGTTTAGGGGTGACACATATCTCTTAACTTTTCCCAACATTTCAAATGTCACAAAATTTCTGTGAGTCTCGTAACTCTATTCTATTCCAAAACAACCTCTTGGGTATTTGAAGAGATATTTTAGAGTTAAAACCACCTGTTTTCTCCTGAACCAGAACTTCAACTGCTGGTGAAAACCGCTTGGTGCCCTCTTGGCACATGGCAGCTTAACATAATACAGCACAGATCTATTATTAAGAGGCCAGTGGGATTAGCCTTTCCACTCATTTACCACACAACAACCAAGTTTTCTCTGTCACAGGATTTAAGAGTTCGATCACATTTACACCATTAACTAACTAAACTGGCAACTGATATCTATCACAACTAGGATGATAACTCACCAAGCATGATTATTAGGGTGCAAAAGCAGAAATGGACAAAGGGCACCCATTTATCCACAATTTATGTACAAGAACATAAAGCCAGCCTGAGTTGCTTTCAAATTTGTACCAAATGCTCTCTCTCCCATTCATGCAAGGCAAACTCAAAGTTTAATTGAGCCATTTAAGATCACAATCTCAGATAGTGGATAACACTGCTTTTTTATATTTCCTAGAATAAAAAGAAACAGGGAATTGTTCCATGTCCTGAAGAATGTAAGTACAGGCAAGAATGCAATGCCGAAAAAAGACCTAAGTAGATTGAAACTGACTGAAGACACTGGACAAAAGCCAGATTTAATTTTCTTTATAAAAGAATTAAGTGCTCTTCCCCCTTTACATACAAAATAATTAAGAGGTCTATTTAAAGCAAACTCTAAAACGTGGAAACAAAAATACTACTCTCCTGAGTACTCATAAATCAAAACGTTCACAGCAGAAAACATTTTTTCAAACTCATCTACCAAAATATTCTTGGTTTTCAAATCTAGAAACCATGACCTAAATTGTATTAAGCCCTTAATGCCACGCAACTGAAGGATGCCCATCAGGAGACTACCTGTGGTAAACATGTTGAGCTACTCTAGATTTCTACCTATGAATATACTGTAAAATGTCTGGTTTATACGTTTTCTGGTTAGCAGTTTACTAGGATAAGTAATAAGTGGTACGAACAACCGTATGTCCTGCTGGCTGTTTCTATAAACGGATGGCATTATAATCTGCCAGGTCAAGATTTCAGGTCAAGGAGCTGTCTCGGCACATCAACAAACTCAAAATAATATGAGGAATGAGCACAAGCGCAAAGGAAGTCAATTTTACAGGTAAGCAGGTGCCTCTGGATTTCAACAGGACACCTACCAGATCTGTTATCAATTTTGTTTTTTTTTAAAAAAGCTTTCAGGCCGTATGAACAAAATATTATGCGTTTAAGGTGAACATAGTACCGGCTTTTGTCTTTTGCAGGGTGATTTTAAATGCTCATATCTCAGCTCAATAAAGCATGAAGTCAAGCAACCCTTTGGCAACACCCAGTGCCTCTTCCCAGCACAAGCAAACAAGCCAGGAAGTCTTCCATATAGCTTCTAATTTCTTTCTAACCACAAAATAGAGGTTAACAGAGTAAGCCGAGTCAACTTCCAGTCGTGGCTTAATACTCTGATTTCTGTGAACCACAGCTTCCTGGAGTGGGTGTACCAGGAAACTATAGTAAATGGACAACTTCCTGGTTTGTTTGCTTCTGTTCCAGAGGGAGCAGCGAAGAGGTCATGTGCCCAGCCCAGAAGACGACTTCTTATTTCATGTTGAGTCAAGATATTATCATCCAGGTATGATCGACAGCTTGTTGGGGGGGTCACTTTAAATGCTGTGAAGGGAGAACAATACAATTTTTATCATGCATCATTTTGGGAGTGCTGGTGGGTAGGAAAAGATAAGCAAAATAAAGCGTATAAAGGTTTTAAATAGTAACAAAACATACTGAAGAGTGTGTCTGCATAGTTTCTGGAAGAGTAAGGAAGGAGCAAACTTCCTCCCTCATGCATCCAGTCCCAAAGGCTTCACTTCAGAGTACTACCTTCCATCCACGTAGGACCACAGCTCCCACTGGTCATGATCAGAAAGCGCAGAACATCTAGAGGGCCTCTGGTTGGCAAATGATGTTTTACGTTTACTGACTGACCTCTAATATTGTAGTTTCCATTCTTCCTCCACCAGGTTTTCAGAATTAATTTCCCATAGACATAGAACCTCCCATACCCTGACTTATGCTAGTGCAAATAGTTTCTTTCCGAAAGCTAGATAAGTGTGTGATTTTTACTGCTGTTACTATGAGCACATGCATAAGCTATGTATGATACATACATGACATCTCCATTCATACAGAATTTAGCTTTCTGAATTTGAGAAGCTAGCTTTCTGAGTTGAAAGCAAGAGTCAAAATAATGTGAGCCCAGAAAAATTTGACAGTGGTTGAAGACCCTAAGAGCCAACTGACTCACATTCTGGAGGAAGCCACCACATACTCCAGGCAGGTTTCTCGGTTACTTAGTCAAACCATGAAGACTATAAAGGTGTACATGTTTGCGATGAAAGGTCACAGCCTTCTCATCGGGATAAGAATATTTGTGTAAAGGGAGGAACCACATCTAGTCATGATTATATCACCTGAACTTTCATACAGCGTGATGGGTTTATGAGCCTCGAAACTGAAAGCATATTGGACTGGTACCCTGTTTCCCCGAAAATAAGACCTAACCTGAAAATAAGCCCTAGTATGATTTTTCAGGATGATCGTAATATAAGCCCTACCCCAAAAATAAGCCCTAGTTAAGTGAAACCCCGCCCTCCACCACTGTGCAGCATTGTGCAGCAACCAGACTATATGACTATATAGTCATATATGACTATAAAATAAAACATCCCCTGAAAATAAGCCCTAATGAGTTTTTTGGAGCAAAAATTAATATAAGACCCTGTCTTATTTTCTGGGAAACACGGTAATATAAGAAGTCTTAAAATAAGTACATGCCTTTAGCTCCCATATTTAGCCTTTGTACCATCTATGAGTGCAAAAAACTCCGTGCTATGTAGTAATTCATTGCTTTTAATTCACTATATAAGAGGAAAGATGGCTGTTCAGAGAACCCAAGCTTCTTTATACGAGCAACAAGTTCCAAAAGTTTAGGATGTTGTCAGGATCATGGCAAACAGCAGCAGGACCGCCGCAAAAGCATGAAGAGGAAACTTATCTGTGACAAACAGAAGGAAATTCATAAGCAAGGAATCAGCCCCCAAGTTGTCACAACGCATACCCTCCGCCATTTTCAAAGGACCTTCCGCCAAATCCCGGTTTACCTTGTTCTGAGGGCCTGCCAAGCTGCATCAATGTCCGCGTAAAGGTTTTTTTCCGACGGCTTACCAGTGCTCACTCCATAGCCAGAGTAATCGTAGGAGAAGACGTTGCAGTTGATGCGGGAGCCCAGGCCAATATAGAAACTGCACATCTGGCCCAGGTCCACAGCATTGCCATGAGAGAACAGCAGCGTATACCGACTGGAAGGCGCGCAGCGCACAAACATACATCCCAGCCGGTTATCCCGGGCCGTACGTGAAAAGAAGACTTCCACAGCATCCAACTCCCTTTGCGAGTATTGCCAGTC
This sequence comes from Intellagama lesueurii, assembly GCA_037013535.1. Lineage (NCBI taxonomy): Eukaryota > Metazoa > Chordata > Lepidosauria > Squamata > Agamidae > Intellagama > Intellagama lesueurii. The sequence goes on from JBAJHW010000011.1 coordinate 3,388,191, forward strand.
CGCCCGCTCGGTCAGGTGGAGGCTGCAGCTTCCGGTCGGCGTCCCCGCGGCAGCCCCGCTTTCTTGCTGTTCCGGCTGCATCACCGTGTAAGTGGGCTCGGGGGGAAGGAAAGCCAGCTTGGCGGCTATGCGGCTGGGGCACGGCGGGCAGCAGAAGAGCCAGCATAGCTCACCCAGAGAGAAACCGTTCATTCTGGGGCCTTGTTCGGGCATCAGAGGTGCTTGGCAGGGGAACCACACCACGAAGACCAGAGGGGGGGGGGGGCGGGAGAGAAGGGAGATCACAGCTGGTACAGGACGGCCTGCCTCACCCCCCACCCTGTCAGCCTGAGGAACCTCAACTAAGAGAGCTAACTCGGGACCTGAACACCCACACAGCCTCCCTACCTGTAGGAAAACCCAAGGAGGCTCTCAAAACCAAGCACCATCCTCTCCTACCCCCTTGCAAAAAAAAAAAGGCTTCCCAGCCAAATCCCCAGGAAGGCGGGCTTCTCAACTGAGCCACTGAGACTCCAACCTACCCCGCCAAAAGGGCCTTGGGCACCCAAAGAGTCACCTAGTCCAGGCCTGAAAGCCCTGCATGACAGCCCCCCCTCTCCTACAGCCTGCCTCCCCTCCCCACCCCTAAAGCCCACACCCGAGGCTGACCCCTCCAGGACCCTCGGCCTTTCCCCCTTAAAAAAACCCACCTGAGGTGGTCCTTATCGAGGGGCCCCCCCTTTCCCTCACCCTGCAAAGCACGGCTTCTCCTCCCAATAAGGGGACCCCCCAAACCCTTCAAGGCCCCCCCTCCCTTCCAGGCCTTCCCTGCCCCCACTGCAAGACGCCCCTTCCTCGGCCTTTCTCCCCTCCCCCCCCCTTTCTCCTCAGGCCTCCCTCGCCCGTTCCCTCCGCCTGACGCCTTTCGCTCCCTCCCTCCCCGGGGCAGCAGGGGAAGGCCGAGGCCTTGGGGGGGGGGGGGGAAGCAACGACCAGGGGCCCCCTTCCTCTGAGGGGGGGGGGGGAACGGATGGACGGTCCTTTGGGTCTCTTCCTCCTCCTCCTCCTCTTCCTCCGCGGCGGGTCCCGGGAAGAAGGCCTCGCCCGGGGACGGCCACCCCGTTCCGGGTCTCCCTTCGTCCGCTTCTTTCCTCCTCCTTCCTCCTTCTCCTGCCTCTCGGCTCGACGGCCTCAGTCGGAGCACTTCCGGGTTAAAGGCCACGTCCCGCTCGACCGCCTCCCCCCCCCCCCGGCTCCGTCCTCCGCTTCAGTATTAGCCGGTCTCTATGGTTACCTCGCGGCCGAGAGGAGAAGGCGCCGAGAAAAGGCAGAGCAAGCTGAGCGGGAGCCAATCAGGAGAGCCGGCCGGTTTGGGGGAACCCGCCCCTTTCCGTCCTGCGCGTGCGCCGTCCTGCGTCGGGCCTCTCTTTCCCTCCGGTCCCTACCATCGAGTTCTCACGGCCAAGCTTTTCCTAACTGCCCTCGTCTGCCACCGCCCGCCCCCTTTTTTGAGGGGCGCAGGCGCATACGGCGGCGGTGCCGCAGTCGCGGAGGAGAGGGGGGGGAAGAACCTTCGGAACCAGCGCGGTGCCCGGATTGGTTGAGGCGGACCAATCAGGCTTGACCTTCGCCCCTCCTCCGTGTGACGTTATCAAAGCAAACGCCGAGAAGCCTTCGTCCCTCTCCAGCCGCGATTTCTGAAGCCACTGTCTTTCAGAGGACAGTGCGCATGCGCACACGGCCCCCGTTGTAATTTAACGGGGAAGGTGGATCCGTTACACCAAACTTGCCTTGGACGTTACGGGGCTTTTTGCTTTTCCCGCGTAGTGCCCTTAAAGCAGGAGTGGGGAAACGTTCCAGTGGTCGCGAGGACTACAGTTCCCATCATCCCTTGCCATTGGCTGGGGCCCATGGGAGTTGTAGTCGGAGATCTGGATGGCTCCTCACCCCCCCCCCCCGCTTGTTTCAGCAGCTCCTCTCCTAGATTAAGACTGCCATCCTGTATTTACCTGGGATTAACCCCAGTGGGGAAAAAAATCAATGGGGTTTACTTATGAATAAGCATGCCTAGAATTTCATCCTAAGGTTCCTGGAGCTGTTTTAACCCCCCAATAACGGAAAAGAAAGTAATAAAAGATCCCGGGTGGGTGGACAGGTGTGGATTCTTTATCATGTGAAACAATCACTTTTTTTACAGTCAGATTCCAAACTTAACCTCTACCTAATAATAATAATAACAACAACAACCTGAGAACTGCAGAGCTGGAAGGGACCCTATGGGATCATCAAGTCCAGCCCTTGTCAAGGAGGCACAAAGGGGGAATCGAACTCCCAACCTCTGCCTTAGACTCAGAGCTATGCAGCTCAACGGGGAACCCACTGTGGTTTGTCCATTTCACATTTCCAGCGGTCCTGAAATAGCCCATGAAACCACCATATCTGCCAGCAAGACTGTTTTTTGTGCCCCACACCTTCCCGGATAGCTCCAGAATAGCTCCTTGGTTCCCATGCCCAGCTGCTGAAATGGGCTTGGTGTGTACCGGCGGGAGCAGCCAGAACCCCAGTCCCCTTTGGTCTAGCCATGGGTGTAGAAAGTAGACATGGATGCTGCAAGATACAGTAGAGTGAAAGGAGGCGTCCAGATGCTCTCACACACTGGGGATCCCCTCCTGCCTGTGGTCCCTACGGAGGTCAGGTGCTACATGGATGGATGGGTGAAGCACGACCCATTATTGCCCAAAGGTTGAGGAGCCACTTATATTGTTGTTGTTTAGTTGTTAAGTCGTGTCCGACTCTTCGTGACCCCATGGACCAGAGCACGCCAGGCCCTCCTGTCTTCCACGGCCTCCCGGAGTTTGGTCAAATTCATGTTGGTCGCTTCGGTGACACTGTCCAACCATCTCGTCCTCTGTCGTCCCCTTCTCCTCCTGCCCTCACACTTTCCCAACATCAGGGTCTTTTCCAGGGAGTCTTCTCTTCTCTTGAGATGGCCAAAGTATTGGAGCCTCAGCTTCAGGATCTGTCCTTCCAGTGAGCACTCAGGGTTGATTTCCTTCAGAATGGATAGGTTTGTTCTCCTTGCAGTCCAGAGGACGTTCAAGAGTCTCCTCCAGCACCACAGTTCAAAAGCATCAATTCTTTGGCGGTCAGCCTTCTTTATGGTCCAGCTCTCACTTCCATCCATCGCTACGGGAAAAACCATAGCTTTGACTATGCGGACCTTTGTTGGCAAGGTGATGTCTCTGCTTTTTAAGATGCTGTCTACGTTTGTCATCGCTTTCCTCCCAAGAAGCAGGCGTCTTTTAATTTCGTGGCTGCTGTCACCATCTGCAGTGATCATGGAGCCCACTTATATAGAGGTACACATTAACTAGAAAAGGACCAGCCCAGCTGGAAGTCTGCCATTCTGTCTGTTTTTCTTTCTTAAATGATACTACGTGCCCGCCCTTCCTTCCTTCCTTCCTTCCTTCCTTCCTTCCTTCCTTCCTTCCTTCCTTCCTTCCTTTCCGTCTAGCTCATGGCCTTCTTGTTTGGCAGCTATGCAAACAGGGGAATTATTTGGGCTGCATGGGAAGGCCAGCTGGCTGTGATAGTAACAAACGAGAGGAAAATCCAAAGGTGAAACAAATCCAGAATCAGCAGAAATGAAAACCAATAGCGTAAGGATTAGGGTCCAAGGAATATGCCAGTCCCTGATAGTGATGGTGCATCCTCTTGATTTGGAAAAAACAAACAAAGAAACAAAAACAGCTCCTAACCACAGAGATGTGTGGGTTGTTTTGAGGGCTATTTAGGGTGTGATCATCTGATATTATTAGTTCATCTTGATTTATTTGTCAAGAAGCAGAAAAAAGTAGCAAGTAAAGCACGCAGCTTCATTTAAGCGACAGAGCTCAGAAGGTAAACAGGATCTTCCCTTAGAACACCCCAAACAGTAGGGAGTCAGAAGTGGCTTTAGGGGTGAAATAATTAAGAGTTTAGTTTTAACAAGGATAAACAGCCACCACCCACCACACAGTGGTCAGAGGAACTTTTAGCACTAGCTTTATTTGAACAAGCATCATATAGACATCAGTTTCACAAAGTCATCTACCCGGACATCTGGAAGATTTATATTGATTTACATGGATAATATAAGACATATGTAGCTAAACTATATTGTAAATTTACAATGGTGGATTATACTGATGGTTGTTGTGGGTTTTTCGGGCTCGTTGGCCGTGTTCTGAAGGTTGTTCTTCAGTCAGCCAGAGCACAGAGTTCTGACTCCTGTCCTCTGAAGATGCCGGCCACAGAGACTGGTGAAACGTTAGGAAGATCAACCTTCAGAACACGGCCAAAGAGCCCGGAAAACCCACAACCACCATCAGATCCCGGTTGTGAAAGCCTTCGAGAATACAGTGGATTATACTGTTTTTATCAGTTTTTGTTCTGTTTTAGTTTAGTTTTTTTCTTTGATAGTTCAATTTAATTTTGTCTTTTTATATTAAATCTGCAAATATATATATATATTTAAAAAGTAGAAAAAAGTTTAGTTTTAATTCCTGGTCAGAGTGTGTCATCAAAAAATGTCAAGGAAGAACAAAGAAAAGCCCATGTGGTCCCCAAGATGAGACACATATAAGAGTGGGCGATTCCTTTTACCAGACCACTACGAAAATCAAAGTGCAAGCTTTCATGGAGAAAACTCCACTTCTTCAGGCTTAGCACAACCTCTTCATGCAGCTTATTCATACAGGCCTGCAATCACAAGCTGTTTCCTGGACAGCCAGGCTAAGACTCTTTCTAGATAAAGACTCTTTTCTACAGCATTAAACAGCGCTTTGGACAAGCCTGTCGGTCGCTTAGCACAGGTATTTGCTACCAAAAAAGAAATACTAAAACTGCTGTAACAAGATATTTCTGAAACAATTTGCTCCAGCATTTTAGGATTTCTGTTAGTCGCTTTGCAACACCAACACACACTCAAGCGCTCCACCACACCCCTGGTTGATGGAGGAGGTTAGAAGTGACAAAGCTTTGCAATTTTTTTGCACGAGTTCTTTATGCTTCTATTTCCCATTAATTTTGCTTTGTGAAGGTGAGGAGTGGGAAGGGAGAAGCCCACCAGGTATTAATTCTCCCCGAACTTCCTCTCTCACTTCCCTCTTGAAGGAACTGCTGAATGCTTCATTTGATAATTTATTGACCTCCAGGTAGTTTTTAAGGCCACGGGAGATACCCTCCAGCTTCCGCTCATATGTCTCATTACTGTAATGCAAACAGAAGACTGGATGTGCACTTATGCAAACAGAACATCTGTTGGGATTAGTCACGGCCCCGCTGGCTCTTTGGAAAACAACTCAACTGCCACTCAAGGAAAGTCATTCTTCGTCCTGGACGATAGAACAGTTTGTCAAAGATGCTGATTATGGAAATACAAGTGCAGTTGTGCCCAAGACAAGTGGCCAGGCTTCGCTGGTGGTGAAATCTTGTCCCCAGCCGTCGATGGCCAAGACATGCCGCTGACTGAACAATGTGGTTTCCAATTCGGGCCATCAGAATTTCAGTTTAGCGGTTGCACTAGCGACTGGTCAACGGCCAGGAATTATGCAATGTGTAGTTCCCCACCAAATCTGGAGCGTAGAGGGCTCTCCACCCTAACAGGAAATCTCTAGCCCTTTTTCTTGCAGGAATTAAAGAAAATCACTACATCACTAAAGGCCTGATGACTAATGCGGTGTAGGGTGGTTTTGTTAACAGGAGAGAAATCCAATGGCTCTAGTCACACATGCACCAAATAGAATCGACCTTTTCTGCCAGTTTTAGTCCAGCAATTTCACGCCAGAGTCTCCCTTTGAAGTGAAGGGTGTGGAAGAAGGGCCACCTTTCTACATCAGCCAGCAGCATGTCTAGCCATAGCAAAACCTTCACATCCTCATTTCTCCACCTGGCTGCTCTGGAGCCCATTCATTCTTTTGCGCCCGGGTGGCTCTGCTTCTCCTGTGTAGCCAACAGAAAGCATTGTTCTCTCTCTGTGCCAGAGGAACAGACAGACGTAATGGTGACATAAAGGAAAAGAAAAAGCCCTACGTCCAGAAACCAATGGGAGAACAATGCATTTTCCGGTAGACCCTCCTGGTGGAAGGATAACAAGATGGAAGAAGAGTGGCCATCACCAGCTTACCATTCAAAAGAGGGGGTAGGAACCCTTCTACTTACTATTATGTTCACTGGCAGATGAATTAGTTCTCCAATTTTACGTTGCTGACCCCCATGGACTGGATGTTTTCCTAAGGACCCAGATCGTCACAGAGCAGTAGCTCTAGTTAGATGCATTTTGGATAAATGTTGATTTTCAAGGCGCAGGAGCGGGTCTCTGATTAAATACATCTGGCACAAGGAAGCAAAAACTATCACTAAATGGCTTTGTATCTGTTTTCGATGGCCCCCTCTGGTGTACTTCTCTTTCCCCTGCCATCTCCTCCACCCTGTGTTTTGTCATTAGACACATGGCTTGGGGTTCTCAGGCAGTAGGACAACAAGAAGACATGCACACTTAATTTTCTCTCTCCAAAAAAAAGCATTGTAAAATAAACACGGACTGAACAATATCTGCTCATGTTTACTCAGAGATACGTCCTGCTTGGTGCAATGAAGCCTACTGTCTAATCTCTATGTTTAGGATTTTGGCAAAGTGAGATTCATGGAAACTGTGGGTGGTGAAGGAAAGGGGCTTTGCATCAGCGGGATGTTTGCATCCTGACAGCGTGAATCAGTTTACTGAAATTAACGTTGCTGCCGCTTCACAACCCAGTCCATTATGAAGAAAATTACTAACCATTTCCCCAAGGGTCCTTGACAGTGCGCAGGGGTGTAGTTCTCCGTAATGTTGATGCTGATGCCTTCAGCTATTATTCCATCCCTACCAGGGGAGCCATTCAAAGGCACCGGAAAGCCGGGGAGGGGAGGTGTGTCTTGTGTAAGGCAAAAGGGTGTTGGCTGTCCCGTTGGTCCAGGAAACTGGATTTATTACTGGGCACAAAACCACAGGCCAGAGAGGAAAAGCGCAGCTGACGTCGAAATGCCACTGCAGAGGCCAGTCACCTAAACAAACACTGTTTTAGGAAGAAGCGCCTTGTTGACGTCACAACAGAAGGATATTACTCATCCTTTATTCAGCAGCTTTTCGAAATTAAGGCTTCATTGACTTTCTCTTTTCTTCCTACTCCCAAAGTTTTGTCAATTAAGACTTGACCTCTGGCTAGTCCAGGATTTCCCACAGTCCTGTTGAAACATTAGAAATAAGGATGGGTGAGAATTTTGTTCCAGTTAATTTTATGAGATGAACGGGCTGGGATTCACAAATCTCTTCTTATTTGTGTTGGAAGGAACTTGGGATTTTAATTTTGGTGGGGGGAAAAAATTACCAAAAGCGTGAGAAAGCAAAATCAATGGCGTGCTTAAGAAGAGCAGACTCTCCAGATCTACCCAACTGTTCTACCCACACCTAGAGTGTGACGACACAGCGGGAGAAAGATGCATTGATCCATTGTGCATTTGCACCCATGAAGTTGAGTTTCTCTGGGTGAATTTGGTTTAACCATCCAGACAGGAATCAGGAGAGAAAGAGGGAGAGAGAGGGAGGAGGAAATGGCCAATCAGCACTTGTTTGCAGCTTGTTCAGGCCGCTTCAGCTGTAGTTGTCTGGATTTGCAGGAGTCAGCAGGGGCAGAGGCATGGCGACAGCAGAAGCAGCCTGAACAAGCTGCAAACAAGCACTGGTGGGTAATTTCCTTCTCTCTGCACGTGCTTTTCTACATCAGCATAAGCGATCACACATTCTGAACCGATACAAATGCAATGGTTTGCAAAACAAGTAGAAGCCCTAGTGGTGTAGGAAAGATGGACAGATGTGTGTGTGGGGGGAGTCCGGGGTGATTTGCATTGATTTCTGCGTCATATACGCAACAGAAAATAATATGAATCTGACTGTCCCAATGCTGGAGCCATTCGCACATTATTGCTCCAGGATCGGTGTAGTCCAAGAAAAATCCTGATGCGGGCCTGTGCTGAAAATCTCCTTGAGGAACCCCGTGCACCCTATCATGGTACCAATCAACAGGCCTGCGAAACCTGGATTCCAGCTTAATTCAATGTTTAACAGACAACAGAACAGACACAACAAAAAAGCAGACCTGGCTCCTCAGGAAGAATCACAGTTAAATTGGAACAATTTCCCCCAAACCTTTGGGAACCAACCAGGTTTTCTTTCACAAGCAATTGTCGGCCACCCAAGTTTCAGCACCTGATTGTGTGGGAAAGCAGAAATTCGAAGGAATGGGAAGTTTGTAGAGCGGTACATGTTTTAACAGTAGAACCGCCCCCCCCCTACAATACCACATATTTATTTGAAAGCGCACAATAAGACTGTGATGGGATTCCTGGAAAATGCCTCCTGCTCCATCACAAAGGCGACACTAACACGGTAATTAAAGAAAGATGAACCGAAATGCCTGCCAGGAAACCCCGGGGCAGAAAAATTCCAGTTTAAAGCTGCTTTTAGTTTCTCAGGCCTGCCGTTTTTGTTTTCAAGTTGTTCACGGAATTACATCAGTTCTGCTTTACTTTTCTGCCCGTTGACATGTTTGTTTAGAGATGTCATGTAATACGGTAAAACAAGGCAGCAGGCTTCGCGGAAGAAATTGGTCTAAGGAGAAATCATGCTCCTGATCCCCCCCACCCACCCACATTATGAAATGATACTTATGCCTCTATCACGTTCCCTTTCCTTGTTGGGAAAAACCTCAAAGGTCACGGAATTGGTTCCTCCGTTGGTCCTGCGATGCACGTGAGCCACCATTTAGTGCTGTCCACCTTCCGGGAGGCATCTGATCCGGCCATGAGGACACACGCCTTAGTTGCATTCTGTTTGGATTACTGTAATGTGCTCCGCGTGGGCCTGCCTTTGGAAAGTGTTTGGAAACTTCAGCGGGTCCAGAATGCTGCAACTCCACAGCCCTGATGAAACTGGTTCCGGGGAGGACGGATTTTCCTTGTGACAGCAGCTCCACTGGCTACTGGTCCATTTCCAGGCATAGTTCGAAGTGCTGGTCTTAACTTATGAAGCCCGGATCCAGCCAGTCTCAGGGACTGTATCTGCCCATATGAGCCTCCCTGGGCTTTAAGATGTGAGGGAGGCTTTCTCTTAGACTTACAAACAGTGAAGTATGGACATAAGAGAGGGTCTTTTCAGTGGTGGCTCCCAAGCCGTGGAACTCCCTTCCACAGGAAACCAGTCTGGCCCCCTCCTTATGGTCGTTTCACTAGTAATCAAAGACCTTTCATTTTTGTCAGCCTTCTCCATAAGCAGATTGCGGTTGCAGTAGGGGTTTAATGGGGGAGTTGTATTCTTTATTTTTTGGAAATGTTTTAAAATTGTTTTAGAGGAGTTTTATTCAGTACTCTGATATGCTGAATTTTTTTTTAATGTTGTGTAATTCATTGTATGTTTAATTGTTTTAATGGAGGCTATTTTTATTCTTTGTACTCCACTGTGGGTCCCTTTGTGAGAAGAGAGGCAGGTTCTTTATTAAAGGAAATAAACAAAGCCATGATCCGACATGAGGTTTCAAAACAGCACTCCGAATTTGCCAAGCAAGGCTCAACCAAGTTTTCAGTTTACCAAGTTTGGACATCTGATGCAGGCCGTTGGTACAAGGAAGGAAAACAAGTTTGTGGCATACGACAGCCTTGACCGAAGTCCCCGCCCGCCTGCCCCTGTCCTTGTTGAGAAAAAAGAGACTCCATCCTCTTGAGAACTCACATTTTAATGTGGCTTACAGGGAGTTTGGTAAAAATGGCACACACACAAAACTATGGGCCCAATTAAAAAGGGGAGTGGCTAAAATGTGCACCAGTTGGCGGGTGGAAATACCCTTTTGTTGATGGAGGAAAAGGTGCAAGCTACATAAAACGCAGGGCCCTGCAGTCTAGAGGAGTGGTGGAAGGTAAAAAAAAAAGTCATGTCCCCTTTTGGCTGCTCTCCGTGCACAGATTGGCTTTCTGAAACGGTCATGACTTCATCGCTCTCCTGCTTAGCAGACATGTGTCCAGCCTCAGCTGCAGTTGAGCTTGGGATGGCTTGGCTTCTTCTCAAAAGAGCGTCTTCTCAGCGTCATCCATCTCCTTCTATTTACACACCTGCCAGCTCAGAGCATCTCTGCTGCTCTCCTGCTTTGTTTTCTTAATGAATCAGAGTTGTCCAAGGTCTTATAACCTTGATCTCAGCCCTTTTGTCCTGTTGCTGGGACAGTCAGATCTCATAAGGCAGGAATCACATCGGCCGTCACCCCATGTAGAGAAACACATCGCCTCCAGCGTCCGATGGGGAAACTTGGGGAGACGATAATAGACTCTCTATGCCTCCTCTCTCATGCCACAGATCACTGTCTTAACCATCTGCAGCTACACAAAGGTTCTGTTCCCATGCCATTGGAAAGCTAAAAAACGTGGATCTGGATAGGAGGTGTGCTGGTATCTGTTGGCTGAGGCATCACTTCTTTCATGTAAGCCATTAAGGTAATCAGTTTATTAAATGGACATTTTTGACTTTCAAGGAAAGCTGGTGAACACCAGCTCCTTTATCTGGAAGTTGAGTCATGGCAACTGGACTTCTTTCTTGTTAGGTTGAAACGTTTCACTACTCATCCAAGTAGCTTCAGACTGGGGGAAGTGAAACCAACGTGGAGGGATCAGGGATCTCCTGCCAACTCTCCTCGGACTGAAGAAGCTGCTTAGATGAGTAGCAAAACGTTTCAACTTAGAAAGAAGTCCTGCTGCCATGACTCAACTTCCAAATAATCACACCTAGATGACAGAGAATCTTCACAGATACCAGCTCCTTTAGTTGTTTGTTTAATTGTTCAACTGATTGATCCATTGATTAATATTTCTCCTTCCTCTCAAAATGAGAGGAGAAAGAAGATTAAAAAACAGGTATTTAAAAAAAATGCAAATCTTAGAACAACAGAACTGGAAGGAAATCTAGGGATCATCAAGTCCAGCCTTTATCAAGGAGGCACAGTGGAGAATTGAACTCCCAACCTTTGTCCAGACACCTAAACCACTGAGCTATCCAGCAGTTCATAAATAACTAAAGGTTTTGTTCCTTTAATGTTTACGTGTATTGTTTTGTATAAATCCAATAGACCGTGGTGAATGTTAACTATGGTGCACATGAAAGAAGGCAACTCCAAACCAGGTTTGTTTCAGACAACAGTTGAGATTAACCACAGTTTAGCTGGATGCAACACCAAACTGTGGTTAATTGAAATTGCAAGCCAAAGTCTGGAAATGTGTTTTAGCACCACTCTTTAAAGAGAGAGAACGAAAAACAACAGCCACTGTAAAGGATACAGTGAATGAGGGCCAAGGTATGATAGGTTAACTTCACAGTGAGACTGTATTCATGTCAAAAAAATGGATCACTGTCTGGAGATAAGACTAAGAATGCCCAGCACTTGAAAAGGGTAGCCTTTCACTTTACATGCGCTTATCTCTGATCTCTGATCAGTGATAACAGCAGTGACTCCCAGGCATGTAAAAGGTCTGCCGAGTCCATTCATGTAACACTTGCCATCCCAGCTGGGATGAGCTGTGTGTGAAGAATGGCTTGAGGAAGGCAACAAGGAAGGAATGGGAAGTTGGAGGATGTATCCAATCATCCTCTCATTGCCAATTGTCCCTACCGTGCCAAATTAGAGAACACTGATATCGCTAGTGCATTATTAACACTGAGCTCGAAACAGAGGAGTATTCTTGAAAGCTGAGAGGCCGCCTCAGATTGGGCAGAAGTCAGAGCACCTTTAGCCCTAAATGCAAAAACAGGCTTAAGTTTTATTTCCTCTCCTCTCCTCTTCTCCCACCATTCTTCAATTTAGAACTTCATTTCCCCGTGGGTATTTGGCAGAGGGAAGGAAAAGGCTGAAGATAAAAGGCTGAGGGAAATTAAGAACTGATTATTGTATTCCACCACCACCCCCAGTGCTAAAAGATCTGCTATCTTTCCCTTTTTAAATTCTGGATGTATTTACACAGCTGTTCAGCTACTGTTAACGTTCCCATGAAGCAGTGTCAGTGCTCTGGAAGCTGTCACGGCTGGGAAAACGAAGCCACACCAAGGCAGCCCTGGCAGAAGGAATGGCATCTACCCAGGGCAGCTGTCAGGGCCTTGGCACATTAAAAAGAATCACCCTGACAATTTCCTTGTACCACCCTTAAAAAACAAAACAAAACAAAACAAAAAATGGGCCGTGGGCAGCCGGGAACCAAAAGCTCAATTTCTCACAGTGTCCAAGAAGAATGCTCTCTAGCAAGGTATTGTGAGAAATTAAAATAGCTCCTTAAAAGTGTCCCTACGCTGCACAATTTATAGCCATTTGGTACTGCTCTCAACAACATGATTCTTTCCTATCCCATCCTGCCATTTGTAGTTTAGTGACATTGTTAGAATTTCCTGCTAAAGAACCCGGGCCCCTATCCACAAACAACAACACGACAAAGCCCAGCATTCTGCGGAAGGAGGCACAGCTGTTCACACGCTCCACCGGCGCTTTGTGGCCACTTCTCATCTACCATGTTGTCCTCGAGGGAGGAGGGAGCCAGCCCCTTTGCTGGGAAAGCCTACAACGTCTCGCTGGGCAGGAACCAGTTACGACTAGAGATGGGCATGAATTTAAAAAGTGAATCACCAAAATTGCAAGGCTTGTAGAGGAGGGTCAGAGGAAGCTTCCCTGCAAATTTGGTGTCTCTAGGGTGCTTTGGGGGCTGTTTTATAGGGTTTTAAATTCAAAAACAAATTGACAAATCAATTCGTTGATTTGTCAAACAAATTCATGAATTCATAATTTGTGATTTGTTGACCCAATGAATCACAAATCAAAATGAATTACACTTTTTCTGATTCGTGCCCATCTCTATCACAAATCAAAATGAATTACACTTTTTCTGATTCGTGCCCATCTGGCTATGATCCAGTAGTACACTTCCAGTGTCAGCAGAGTGGGGATTTCCCTCCAGCCAGCCTCCTCTCAAATGGATAAAAATCACTTGTTTCATCCTGTCTTTGAATCTGTTCTTTAGTAAAATTTCACTTTGTTTCCTTATTTTATAGTCCCTTCATTGTTGCATTAATTAAGTAATGAAGAGGGGGCCTTTAAATGGTGTTGTGACTTATTGCTTTGAATCTGTTTCGGGTGCTGCTTTTGTTTACTGTTTTTTTTAGTGTGGCGTTTGCTTGATTTTTCTTAATATTTGTATATTTATTTATTTATTAGCTTTTAAATATCGCCTTTTTAATGTAAGCCGTCTTGGGTCCTTTTGAAGGAGTAGGGCAGGGTCAAAATATTTTAAATAGAGAAAGAAATGAGGGTTCCCACTGCAAGCTGCTTTCTGAAAAGCATCCCATAAACATTGGGTGCTGAAAAGTAGCAGTGGTGTGTGTGTGTGTGTGTGTGTGTGTTTTTCTAGCCCTGTGCATGTTTACGTGGGGGGCAAATCTCCTCATGCCCTGGTGAATAAAATCAAAGTTCAGACCCTTGCTCCCATTTGTACTGGAGCCAATCTCAGCCTTGCAGTTCATGATGGATAACAGCTTGAGGTGATTTATTATTTTAATGAAATTTTAAAAGGGCAAGTTATTAATCACACAGACACACAGAACTCGCTTTGCTAGACAGAACACTGAGAAGAAGTACAAAATACATTGTTATCCACAGCACAATTCCACAGTGACGTGAAGGAGTCCTGACAGACATTGAAGCCAAAATAATAAGAAAAGCCAATTTTCAGAAACCAATTTAGGAGTGGGTGTGTAATCCAGCGCCTGGGACAGTTACTTTTTGGGACTATTAAAAAATGACAACAACAACATGGTGGCGGGGAAATACCGGGTGTTAGAATCTCAAACAGTCACTTTCCTAGCCTATAGCAAAAGTTGAATACATTTAGGTTTTAGCAAGAGAAAGTGAAGTCCACGGTTATCTGTTTGTCAATGAAATTAAGGCATCATAAAATTATGGCATTGGGGAAAAAATCACACACCTGAAAGCTCAATTAATCCAGCTCCTTCTAGATTTAAGCTCACTGATTCCAGTATGAGATAAGGCTGCCCATATTCAGACTTCCAAAACACTGTTCCTTGGGTAGAAAGGACCGGGGGGGTCTAAGTCAGAGTAGACACCGGCAGGTGATGGAGAAACCTATGAGAATTGGACTGATCCAAGATGCAACAGGAGAACCATCAGAAGTAGAGTTGAGGTAGACCCAAGCAGGCTAAGATGGGTGAACAGTGGTGTAATGGAGCCAAGAATGGCAAGATCAAACCCTTGGGACTTTCTGACCATCAGCAACTATTACAATGGTAAAAGTCAACCTTGGGTCCCCAGATGTTCTTGGACTAAGACTCCCAGAAGCTTTCACCACTAGCTGTGCAGGCCAGGATTTCTGGGAGCCGACGTCCAAGAACATCTGGAGACCCCAGGTTGAGAACCTCTGGATTATTACATCACCCGCCATCTCAGAGTAGCTGGGAGAGAAATGGATTTTCCATGGAGCGGTAAACTCTTGCAAACTTATTCCCTCCTGTAATGCAAAGCTTTTGAGGAGGTCTGTGGCCTTGAAAGGTTGACTACAAACTGGTGTAGATGTGACGGGCCCACTGACAGAGTGTCAACCCTAATGGAATAACCTTAACTACTTCCTTCCTCTTTCTCCTGTTGGAATCAGCGAGACTGGAAAGTTGTAGGTATGCTGAGGTTGGGCTCATGAATATTAAAAAGTGACTAACTTTTGCTGGAACACAAATGGTTGACAATATAAGCAAACTGGCCTACATACATGAAACTGTTCATCCCCCTAGGGGGGAAAGAGAGTAAGATTTGAGATAGATTGCCTTCCATAACTTCATCTTATACCTCGTTGACTGATGCCTAGCAATACATCCCTCCCAGTCTGAATGACTACACCCCCAGCCCTCTTCTCTGAGTTGAGCACAACCACAAAACAGACTTGCCATCCCTGGGCAGGTCCACCTGTCAGCTTTTTTGTGGGACAACAAAGCAAGCAGTAGAACATGGATAAGGCTTGGATGATCACATCAAATCATGGAGTTGGAAGGGGCCTCTAAACCCATCGAGTCCAACCCTCTGCTCAACGCAGGAATCCAAGTCAAAGCAGATCTGACAGGTGGTTATCCAATTTCCTCTCGAATGACTCCAACGTTGGAGGGCTCACCACTTCTCGAGGTCATGGGTTCCACTGTCATACTGCTCTAACAGTTAAGAAGCTTTTCATAATATTCAGCCTAAATCTGCCTTCCTGTAGCTTGAGCCCATTATTACGTGTCCTGCCCTCTGGGATGACCGAGAACAGATCCTGCCCCTCCTCTGAAGGACTACCTTTCAAGTGTTTGAAAAGTGCTATCATATCCCCTCACTAGGTCTTCTTTTCTCAAGGCTAAACATGCCCAATTCTTTCAGCCTTTCCTCATAAGGCTTGGTTTCCAGCCCCCTGATCATCCTTGTCAACCTCCTCTGAACTTGCTCCAGTTTGTTGGCATCCTTCTTAAAATGCAGTGTCCAGAACTGGACACAGTGCTCTAGATGAAACCTAACCAGTGCTGAATAGATACATGGGTATGTATCTTTTGGAAGGGCAAGGAGGAGGAGAAGCACAGCGTATAAAAAAACAGAAGTGGCATGGAAGGATCAGTCCTACATGTTCCGTAAAACTGCTGGAAAATGAATCTGGAGCTGTTAAATGTAGACACAGACAAGATATTTAGAAATCCACCCTGAACTTTTGAGAAAATAAAGGGAGCTCCACAGCATACGAGCACATATGATGGAAACAACAGAAGGAACTACAGGTTACTCCTGATATAAGACTACTCCTAAAGCTGGCATCTCCTATTACTCTTTCTCATACTCACATGTCCAACGCCAAGAGTCACATGTCAACCAGCTCTACATGTCAGCACAGTTTCTGTATTGCTCCCTCACAAGGGTGGTGGAATGACAGGTGCAGCTACTTTTCCAAACTACATAGTTTCCTGCCCAATCTTGCTATAGATCCCCCCCCCCAAAGTATGAATTGTTCCTTAAGATTGAGTTGTATGATCTCTGTATTGTACCTATTAGGTCCACTTCCTTTTTCTTTTATATGACTAAATAAAATCTTGAGATGAAACACCCCTCCCTCTCTAGAAATTCACTCCGTACAACACAATATACAGACTGTACTAAAATGTACACACACATTCAAGTTTAGCTGGCTTAAAATGAGAGGGGAAAAGGCATCGGAGAGCTTGCTTGTTTTCCTGGCTAGAAACTAGCCTTGCATTGAAATGGGCCTAAAATGACATTCTAAAAGAGTTGGTTCTGAAGCTGGAAAAATGAGGCACTCCAATGTGAGCCAGAAGGAATGGTGGAGCTGCGAGGGGGTGAAGGTCCTTCGCACACACGTTCAGGAGAGGATGGCTTATTCCAGGGTCAACCAGGCAGTGAATCCGTTCTGCGTTTTATTCTGAATTTGAAAGGAGCTCTCCAAGGTCCTGAATATGGGTGGGGGACAGTTCAGCACCTTGGATAGCCCCCAGAAGGTTCTCAAGAATGCAGGGAGGGGGACTCAAGCTATGGAATTCACTGTCAAGCTCGCTTCAAACCAACGGTTCACAGTGGTTCCTCTTCCACTACACAAGGTCATCAAGATAGCAGGGCTTAGACATAGTGCTGTGTTTGGAGCTCAGGTTTCCTACTCCGCCCGTCGGCATAGCGACTGGAGGATGCTGGGAGTTGCGGTCCAATAAAGCAACCATTCCTTGTTCTAGAAGCCATGTAAAAACTCTGCATCCAATGACTCCGCTCTACTCCGGTACCTGCACGGCAGCAGTTCTCTTAGCTGTCAGGGCAAAGATTGTCCCCAGCTCAGATGGTTGCAAACAGAGGCTGATGGTAGTGCATGCAAGATTTCATATCTGCAAAGCGTCCACCTCTCCCGGTCACTTTAGCTCCTCTTCTAGTGAAGCAGATCCCAGGAATTGAACCGGCAACCCTTCTGCAGTTCACGCCAGCTGAGAGCCCCACACTCTGCCTACGGAAGTACCCTGGCTCTCCCTCTCAAAATCTAGAGGACTGATTTTCAAGTAATGGTGCAAAATGGGAGTGCTTCTTATCACATTATCTATTTACACAAACAACTTTCTCTAAAAGGGAAAGTTACGGAATGGTTCACATTCAAAAGTTAAGAGAAAGTTTACAATCAAAGCGCCGTCCCTCTACACAAAATCAAACCCCCCCCACCCTCTACACAAATGGAAATGAGATGACCCAATGAACCCTAACAGGAACCCCAAAGGGGAGCGGGCCTTCATTATTTCCTCAGAACCTCCATGGCCCACCTCTGGAAGGACAGCCAAGTTATTATCTGAAAGATGAGAATGGAGACGGCATGTTTAAGAGCGGCTACGATAAGTTAAAACAGAAAAAGCAGAGTCCAAACTATGTCCGGGTGGGTCTCTTCCCACTCTTCTCCTCGGACATAATTCCAGAGGTTATCTGCCTAGATAAATTTACTCAGAAAATGGAGGAAACATGCCCAGATCTGCAAAATCCTCAATGTTGTAATTTCCAGTCCCTTGGGTTGGATCTCCTGGAATGGGGAGCATGTCCTGGAAAGCATAAATAAAATAAAATGTCAGTTTTCTTATCTTGGGTGAAACCTGTTTTTTTTTTAAGGGTCATTTTGCATGTCAAGCAAAACAAGTGTTCTTGCTTTGCAGTGCACCAGATAAATGTTTTAAAAAGCATTAATAAATGGTAAGCAATCTTTTCTCATTTTTAATGCATTTATTTATCCATCCATCCATCCATCCATCCATCCATCCATCCATCCATCCATCCATCCATCCATCCATCCATCCATCCATCCATCCATCCATCCATCCATTCATTTTCATGGGATGTCACACTGTGTCTCAATGTCTTTTTCCATCAAGGATGAGATCATACATTTGTAGCCACACCCCAGAAAGAGCGCCAACACAGCAGTGTTATGCAGCTCTCTATATGCCCAGGGGGCCCTCCCATTACACATGTTTGAACTGTCTTTTTAAATTTTCCCATAATGCCTTGGAATGCTGGCCAGGCCCCAACACTTGGATGATTAAGAGGCATTATTATCATCTCAGAACTGCAGGCCTGGAAGAGACCCTTTGGATCATCAAGTCCATCCCATCAAGGACACATTGTGAGGAACTGAACTTCCAACTAGAGATGGGCACGAACCGGTTCGTCCTGGTTCGTCCCAGTTCGTCAAGGTGGCAGTGCAAGTGCTGCTGCTCCCCTCCCTCGCCTCAACCAGCCACTCACCAGACCCGGTGTGGTAGCTTCCGGCACCTCCTCAACTGATCTTCCAGTCCTGGCAGCAGCTCAGGCTTCTCTGCCCCGCCTTCTTGGCTGATCTGCCACTCAGAGAAAAGGGCGGGGCAGAGAAGTCTGTGCTCCTGCTCGTGACTGGGAGATCAGCCGAGGAGGCGGGAAAAGCAAGCAAGCTGGGCCAGGTGAATGGCTGTTTGGGCCAGAGGAGGCGGGGAGGGGAGAAGCAGCACCTGTGCTCCCACCTTTACAAACTGGGACGAACCGGGACGAATTGGTTCATGCCCATCTCTACTCCCAACCTCTGGTTCCGCAACCAGAGACCGAAACCACTGAGATATCCTCATTGAAACCGATGGCTCACCATAACCTGAGGGGAGCTGCCCGCCTGTTTTGAGGCCCAGCTTTGTGGGCCCGAAGTTGGCTCTCCCAGGCACTAGCCACTACCTCACACTGCCTCCTGCCCCAGGAAGCAGGAATCTGGCCATTAGAATGTCAGATTCACGCTGCTCGTGTTCCTGAAGTACCAGGAACGGCATGGTTTTGGCTCACCTGGAACACCTCCGTCTGGCTTGTTTGCTGGTGTGGGTGCTGCTCGCTGTTCTGCTGGTTGTGATGCTGGCTTTGCCACTGAGACCAAACCTCAGAAGGCCTCCCTTGAAACTGCCCACTGCTTTGGCTGCTCTCGGCTGGAAAACGTAAAATGAAATAAAATAAAATAGCATGTTCTTTTAAAATGCACTTTTTCATTTTTTTCTAGGAACAAACAGAGCAAACTGAGAAGGTGCCACCACAGACCCTCTCCACCCCCCCCCCCAAAGCATCTGTCTGCTGAGGTGGTTGCACCACCCTGTCTAACGCCTCGGCCAGTCCTGCCCTGACCTCCATTCCAGTAATTGTTCATGGATTCATTATATTGGCTTAATACAATCAGGTTCCATTTTGGGGAGCAAAGATGTAAGTCAACCTGGCAAATCCATGAACGTGGTTCATGCTAGTCCTGCTAGCTTGAAATTAAGGAGCGTTGATGTGGTAAACCGGCCAGAGGACTAGAGTGGGAATGACTCAGTTTTCTAGTCCTCAAGAGTTATGAAACTCACGGACTGATTTTGCACTATTGTTTCTCAGACCGACTAACGTCCCAGGACCTTTATGAGCATAAAGCAGGAAGGAAGTCGGCCATGTAGGCTACTTGAGACCGCTGGAGGAGAGAAGAGATTATACCATTAACTAATAAATATAAATAATCAGGAGGAGTTATATCCCTGCACATCCTGACTTCATAGTTGGACAGGAATCTGGAGAGAATGATTCATTAAAGGATTCGGTTTGTAATTACTGAATGAGGACCCAGATCCAAAGTCTGATCAAGCCATAGCAAAACACTTGTTCTGATCAAGATCATCTCAGGGGAGGCCCGAGGTCCTTCTTGTGTGACTTGCAAACAGAAATCAAAAATTTAAAAGCCCTTTCGCTTACTGTATGCTTTGGTATTCAAGTGATCCCTTTTCACCTTTTGTTCTTGGTATGCACTTTCTCACCCTCTGATTCACTGCCTTGTCCTGAATTATCAGCTCAACTTCCCTGGGCTTGAGAGGCAGCTTTTCAAGTTTGCTGACTTGCAAGAGCCTCGGTTACATGCTGTGCTTTAAAACGGTTGATGGTGAATGTGACTTATCTTGGTTGGAACATTTTATTTATGTGATTTCTGACTTTTGCTTTTTCCATAGGACTGGGACACAAAGTGGTTTATCACACAATTAATAAGGAAAAGAGGAGACGCCGTCAAGGCCAAGGATAAATAATTGTTATTTTAATCATTAATTCATTAATTGTAATTCATAACTAGCAATTCCTGTTAATTTCAATTTTCTTAAAAGGTAATATTATAATGAATGAATGAATATGATCTAAACACTATAATGATCTATCTATCTATCTATCTATCTATCTATCTATCTATCTATCTATCTATCTATCTATCTATCTATCTATCTATCTATCTATCCATCCATCCATCCATCCATCCATCCATCCATCCATCCATCCATCCATCCATCCATCCATCCATCCATCCATCCATCCATCCATCCATCCATCCATCCATCCATCTCATTAGACTATCTACTGTATCTCTACCTACTTACCTACCTTGAGCTCAAAGCAGCATACACGCTTCTGTTCCTCCTCCTAGCATTACAACAACCCTAAAAGGTAGGTGAGTCCGAGAAAGTGTGATCAGTCCCAGCTCACCCACTGAGTTCCCTGGCCAAGTTGGACGTTGAACCCGCGTCTGTCAAATCCTACGTGAACTCTCTTCATCTCACCATCCTGGCTGTTCATTGGACACCACCTTGAGCTCAAAGAGGCCATGTGAACACGTGGATGGAAGCCGGAAGGACCCACTGAACCCGGGCGGCCAGACTTCATACCTACCGAATCCTGCTGTCCGGTTCGCGAGGCTGGAATAAGCATTCCCGCTGGGAGAAGAGGTGGTGGGGCTCGCCAGGGGGCTGTAGGAGGCCGGGTCGGTGGGGTAAGAATGGCTGGTTCCGATGGCAAAGGGAGAAGACTGCGTCTTCCCAGACTGGGACGGAATTTGCTGAACAGGGAGTGAAAGAGAGCGACAAACAGGGTAAAAATGCACGACTGCCCTGCAGTTTGGACGCCGGAACACGGTGGCGCGAGAATATTCCACTCCGGTTGTGCAAGAAGCAACGTTAAAGAGATCGTGAGATGGACATTTCCCGCCTTTGACAGGCGCAGCGATGCAGGTTCAAAGGGCAATGAAGTCCAACCTACTGAAGGAAGGCGGGTAGGGCTGTGCCCTGTCATGACCCCTTTGTTCTTTTTCCTTCCCGGTTTCGCCAAGCCCTTTGAGCGTGGTGTCCTAAATGAAGCCCATTCTCCAGGTCACTGATGCCTCTTCAGTTCATCTCAAGCATTTCTCTGCCCTAGGCTTGAACTACAGCACAAAAGTCTAGCAACCTCGCTGAACTACAACTCCCAGGATTCCCTAGGAAGAAGCCAAGGTGAGCAAAGCAGGACCAAACTGCTAGAACTGTGTTGCGTAGACACACTCCTGGTCTATGGCCATTGGTAATTCAGTTCACCAAGCAATTTTATATTTTAAAACGGGATGCCCCTGCAGTGTTTGGTTTCACATTAGAAAGAGATTTTATTTTATTTTTTAAACCCAAAGGAGGGAATAGGAAGACACCACTTTTAATAAACTCTCCTACCTGTCCAGGAAACGGAGGACGGCTCCCTGTCCAGGCCACTTGGTTCTGACTGAGCTGGCGGGAGATCTGAGTCAGGTTTTGGCCCGTTGAGGACGAGGACTGGATGTCATTGACTCCAGGCACATGGACCACAGATGAACTTGAAAGGGAAAATGGAAAATCTGGAAGTGAATTTAATTGATCCACTGTACAGATACTATGGCACACAAACACCTTGAGGGCAGGTGACTCTCCAAGCTAGCTATGCTGGTTGGGAATGGTGGGAATCAACATCTGAAGAACCCCAGTTTTTCACACCTGCTTGAGAGCAATGCCGGTACCGAACCTTTCGCAGCACTTGGTTAATTTGCTAACTCTCTCTCTCAACTGCTGTGTTGCTTCCCTAGTTCCACCCTCTAAGCAAGGTTGCAACCCAAATAAATGCATCTTCATTGATTAGATGCACAAGCTTTAGCCAACGAACCCTTAATTCTTTAGCCAACGAACCCTGCACAAATTTGCACATGAGCGAAGCACTGGATGTTCTTGGACTGCAACTCCCAGAAGCCTTCACCATTAACTATGCTGCCCGGGGCTTCTGGGAGCCATAGTCCAAGAACATCTGGGGATCCAACGTTGGGGACCACTGCCCTAAAGGGTTCGACATCTCAAATCTTGAGGAAGTCCCTCTCCATGTAGATCTTGTAAAGATCTGCCAGTGGGGCTCTCCCAGTATGTGTCCCAGGTACCCACCACAAGAGAGGGTCTTCTTGGAGGTAGAGCACACACACCCTTGATGAAACCAACTTTGGCTTCGTTTCAGCCCCGAGTCAGAACTTGGGTTGCTCATTTCAGACTCAATGATCACGAGCTGTTTTTTGTTCTTGTTGTTTTGGTCTTTTGTGAATTTTATTCTGCTATTGTACAACTGTTTTAAATTGTTTTAACTTGGTTGTTTTTATTTAACCCTAGTCTGAAATCTTCCACTAGATTTCTGGATGGTGCCCACTCTGACTTTTCTCAACAGGGAAAAACTCAGTCCTATCACCGCCAAGGAAAAGCGCCTGGCATGATCTGCCACTCTGATGGTGCAATGTCTTAGCTTCTGCCTGGATCTACCATACCTGAAAGATTTTCCTGAATGTCCTGGTTGGAAGGGGCTTCCTTGTGAATAGATCTGCTGGTTTCCAGCTGTGGATGTTGAAGACATCATCTTTTTATCTGCTGCTGGAACACACAGGAGAAAGCAAAGGGTCAGGACAACTGACTGGAATGTGTCTCCCCCCAAAAAACTTCTCCAAACTTTGGCCATGGAGTCTATAGTTTGTACGTGGAAGGTCGTTTCAAATCCCAGAGAGCTGTCATCAGTCATGCAAATGACATGAAATTAGAAGGACCCATGGTTTGATTCAAGATAAGGTGGTTTCCTCTATTCCTAACAAGCCATGTTCAAAGCTAACTAGAGCTAGTGGTTCTAAGAAGGATGAGCAAAGAGAAACAGACTCTTGAGTGTTGCTGCCAGTCCAAGTAGAAAATATTGAATTAGATGTACCAAAGCTGCTGGATAGCTCTGCAGAGCCAGAGGTTGGGAGTTCGATTCCCCACTCTGCCTCCTTGATAGAGGCTGGACTTGATGATACATAGGGTCCCTTCCAGCTCTGATGATGATGATAACCTGCTTGAATAACTGTCAAGAACATACACCACTTGAGTAAATTGTCAGTGCCTTTGATGTTGTGATGGGGATAACAGTAAATCCATTCCTGAATGGCTTCAGCACCCTGGACAGCTCTTGTAAAGTTGAGACCAAAACTGGGAGCACCTTCACTCCCCTGTTGCACTGAATTCTCCAACCTCCACAGAGTGGTCTGCTTATCTGAGCTAGTTTAAGATGGGGAAATAATACGACCTGCTTTAAGGCAGCATCCTTGGTTCCTTTTACTCCAACTTGACCTAAGCTGCCATTTGCCTTCACTTGCACAAAATGTGTGTTGTTGTTTTTTAGGAAGTGCCATGACTCAGGCCTACGAAAGGGAGCCCTGTCAAGTTGGTGTGATCTCATAAGCGGTGTGATGTGTGTTCTACAGCCTGTTTGCTTGCCTCCTGCAGGAACAAGTCATGGAGCGAGCCGGTTCAAGTATGAGGTGCAGCCCATGAAAGCTTACAGGACAACATAGCTCAGTTCGGGCTTATTTATCTAGGCCACGAGCTGTAAGAAATGCTCAGGGCAATAAAGGGCATTAAGAAACAACTGCAATATTCTACAGAACTCCGGATTCTCAGAAGACATTTCAAAACCACTGAAAACTCATTTCTGTTGAAATACAACTATGGAGCTGCACTTCAGGACAAAACCTGTTCAGTTCACTGGAGGTGAAGGAAAAGCCAGCTCGGGAGGTTTCCCTACCTGGCATTTGACTCTGTATTTCAGTAAGGGAAACTTTCTTATTTCTCAATCATAAACTTTCAGGAAGGAATGTAGATACATACACAGCCCTGTATATCCCCAATCCCTGCCTTATAAGTTCTACTGCTTATAAACATACGGCTGTAGCACAAATAGATATGTTTTCCTGCTAAGATACGTGCTTGACGGCTGCAAAGCCCGTGTCCCCTGAAAGATCAGCTCCTGTGTGTGAGCTTCAGCTGTTTGCACAAACGGAACCTGGAGAAATCAGTCCAATGTCAACATCATGCAAATGCCTAGAAGTAACACAACGTTTTGCCTGTTTATCAAGGCTGGGGAACCTCTGGCCCAACATGGTGGGTCAGACTCCTGTTCCCATCAGCCCCAACCAGCCTTAGCCATAGTGAGGGATGATAGGCATGGTAGTTCAGCAATATCTGGAAGGCTGATGCCTGCTGTATTTTTTTTAAAATTTTTTGGATGTATCTAAATGAAAAAAATATATATAATATTTTCACAGTTTCATCAGGGAGAAAATACCATGATTTCCTCTTTCATGTAATGAGATCCAGGGAGACAGTAAATGTTCTGAACTAGACCATGTTAATGGGCAGAATGGGAGCCAACAACAACAACTGTGCACCATGAAGTCAGATCTGACTTATGGTAACCCCTTACAGAGTTTTCTAGGTAGAGGGTACTCAGAAGCGGTTGACCTTTCCCTTCTTCTTGGGACCGTGCAGGTTGCCCAAGGCCACCCAGGCTGGCTTTTCTCCCAGGAGGCACAGTGGAGGAATCAAACTCGCAAGCTCCGACTCCACATCCAGAGACCTAAACCATAGAGCTATGCAGCCAGCTGGGGACTAATAAATCAAGACACAAACCAAGCAAGACACAGACACTTTCAGTGTGTGAGCGTTATTACACAGCAGCAAAAGCCCCAAGCAAAGCTTAACAACATGTTTTATTTGGCATAAGGGTCTGTGGCCTTCAGCCCAGTTCTTCAGATGCACAGAGTAAAACCTCATCAGGCAGACATGCGGAGAGTCCACATGTTTGTATAAATGAAACAAAGCGCTGCGAGACTCCTTGGCGGTTCTGGAGACATGACATGGGGTTTGTTAATGGCCCTTTTCTCAACCCGAGCCAAGGAGGTTCACCCCGGTTTGGAGAACTGAGATGCTCTCTCCCTAAAGCAGGAAGGAAGAATGTTGGCAGGTCCAGAGACCAGTTTCTACCCCATCGGATCTCCAGTCCCTGTCTGTGTCCTGGCATCAGAAGGCACAGAACATCAAAACCAAAAGTCACACATGGGTTTCAAAGGCCAACTTTTTTGGTAGGGTGGTCTTTTTGGTCAAACCTCCCCCAAAGGGAGATGTATGCCGTGTTTTATAGGAAAACAGGGTTCTTGGAGTGTGGTTCTGCTAGTTTGAGTTGCAAGAAGTGTGTGTGTGTGTGTGTGTGTGTGTGTGTGTGTGTGAGAGAGAGAGAGAGAGAGAGAGAGAGAGAGAGAGAGAGAGAGAGAGCCCGAGATGAGAAACACAAGTGTCCTCCTTTCTTACTGTAGACCAGCAGTTCCCAACCTTGGCTCCCAAGATGTTCTTGGACTACAACTCTCAGAAATCCTGACCAGTGGTGAAGGCTTCTGGGAGTTTTAATCCATGAATACCCAGGGACCCAAAGTTGGGGACCACGGGCCTAGATGGTGAGGTTTACAGTCGGGTCCCATAAAGGGCCAAAGAATAAATTTTATCCCCTTAGCTTCATACATTAATTGTGCCTT
This sequence comes from Intellagama lesueurii, assembly GCA_037013535.1. NCBI lineage: Eukaryota > Metazoa > Chordata > Lepidosauria > Squamata > Agamidae > Intellagama > Intellagama lesueurii. The sequence continues at coordinate 3,413,994 of JBAJHW010000011.1, forward strand.
TAAAGGGGTGGAGAGAGTACACAGGGGTACTTGTGTTCTGTGAACTTCGTGGCTAGATTACTCCAAAGCACTGTACATGGGGCTCCCCTTGAAAAGGGTCTGGCAACCTCAGCACAATTCAAACAAGACAGCAAGACCGTTCACCGGGATCGGACAACGGGAACATATTATGCCAGTTCTTTATCCTTGGCCCCAGCTTCCAGTCTGTTCCTGGGTCCGTTTCGAAGGACTGAGTTTCCCTTTAAAGTGCTTAATGGAGTTGAACCTGGTGACCTTCCAAGACCTGCCTTTCTTTCAGGTTGTTTCCGGGAGCTTCCCGTCAAAACGAGGCGAGGTGAGCGCCTATGAGACAAAGCGCCATGTGGGCACTGTGCCTGAGTCAGACAACCTCACCTCGGGAAGAGGTGACGGCTGAAATTAACATTCTTCCTCTTTAGACAGAAGATCACTCTGTGCCTAAAAAGGGGGCGCCTGCATGGGAACAGCCCTGTGTCTCTCTAGCGAGAAAGAATCGGATGTTTCTGTCTTAGCTAAGAACTATTTGCAGGATGATTAATGCCTAATGATTGTAGAAGCTTCATCCACAGCAGGGAAGGTTAGGAACAAGGTACAGAGAAGACTTAAAATCTTATACTTCTATGAAACCTCTTGAAAAGACAACACCTCTTCTCTCTCCATCTCCAGAAAAGACTAGAGTTATTTGCTGATTAAAAAAGGAGTTGATTGCAAATAACTCGTTTCAGAGCTATGTGCCGCTCAGCTTCTTTGTAGGAGATAAGATTATCCATTTAACGATCATTATTTATGTATTATTTTCCTTTAACATCAAGCTAAAGCTTGGAGAAAGTTCCTGTTAGAAACAAATTAGCTACAGATTCATGGCTCCAAAGGAGTTAGCGAAGAGGAACATTGCATTGGGGGGAAAAAATGTATTTCCTCATCTGTAACTCAAATGCTAGCCAAAAGAAGGACTTGTTACAAAGCCATAATGATAACAAGCCTAGGGTAGACAACACACTTAGTAGGAAGGTCCCATCCTGTATTCCTAGAAGAAACTCAAAAGGGTTAAAATTACATGGCAAAAAGGGTAGAGTTTTGCCTGCAATGTTGCTTTGTTATGTCTTACTTTTCTGGGAAAAACGGAACTGATTGCAAGTAACTTGTTGTGTCAGAACTAGAGCTTCTACAGAGCATACTTGTGTGGAGGGGTTCTTTCGAGGAATTTAAGGATATCAATGGTTACCTTTTGAGGGAACCATCTAGAGCAGTGGTTCTCAAACTTGGGTCCCCAGATGTTCTTGGACTGCAACTCCCAGAAATCCTGGCCAGCACAGCAAGTGGTGAAGGCTTCTGGGAATTGCAGTCCAAGAACATCTGGGGACCCTAGTTTGAGAACCACTGATCGATAACAATGGTTCCCAACCTTGCATTCCCAGATGTTCTTGGACTGAAACTCCCAGAAACCTTCACCACTAGCTGTGCTGGAGGTGCAGCCCAAGAATATCTGGGGACCCCAAGATGAGGAACCACTGATCTAGGATGTGGTACACATCCTGCCCGCCGATAGAAACTTAGGACAGTTGACCTCAGAGTCCAATTTGGTTCCACTGGGCTTACAAAAGGCAAATTCTGGGCCTGGACCTTTAGTCTGAGCAATGCATTCTGCTGTAGAAGAATCCTCTCATCAGCCTACAGCCACTTTCCTCCCCAGGGTGCTGCTCCTGCATGCCCCAGACTTGGCCGTTTGGTCCTGAATTGACCTCTGGCTGGCTGCTTACACAACTCAATTTTTGTCGGCCCTGCACCGTGGGACTTGCCTTGGGGAAGGAGAGAACAGCCTCCCACCTTGAAATGGAAACCCTGATTGTTTGGGACCTTGGCACCCGCCCCAAACAATCAGGGTTTTTGTCAGCCACTTTTCTGGCTAGATGATACACACTTTTCTTTTTGGAAAAAAAGAACAGATTATTGCTTCACCGCTTCTGAATATGTGTTTATTATGCAACAAGCCCAGTTAAATCAAGGGGAAGGGGGAAGTCTTTGGATGGATAATAGATATTCAGGGTTTGGGTAAGACAATGCACGGGGCAGGGAAATCCCTTTTTTGCAACATCATTCCCAGACTGCTCCAGCTAGAAGACGCAGCAGTAATGAAAAACAGAGAAACTTAAGAGCAGAGAACTTCTACTTACATGTAGTAATGCCTGCAAACATCTCGGCAAACCTTGGATCTCTCTCTTGAGAGAAAATGGCGTCAGGCTTCTCCACTGCCTTCCCGCCCTCGTGGACGTTAGATTGTATACTCGGAACAGGGACCTATTTGCCATAGGTAAAAACAGAGGTTTGCTGATTTGTAGTTTTGGGCTACTACTACCATAATCCCCCAAAAACTGCACACCTCTGCAAGCTACATGTTCATTTCCAGCAGGGGTGGGTAAAGTGTGGTCTGTGGACCATATGCCCCATATACATATATACATATACACACATTCTTAGTATGAACTCCAAGAAAGGACTCATCAAGCTACTGTCATAAAAGGCAGGCAATGCAAAACACAGTCCAGTTGAGACCCTTTGAACTAGTCCCCTTGTAAATCAAGAGGAGATCAACTAACCAGGTATATCTCACCTGAGATAAGTCATATGATGACAGCCCATCCCTCTGGTGCACTTCAAGCTCAGCTTGTTGTTGCTGAAGTTGTCTGGAAACCAGAAACAGAAGTTATGGATTTCCATTGCCTGTTGCTTACTGATCCACTGATCACCTTTATAGCCTGCTCTGCAGTGGTCAGGCCGGCTTAGTTATCAATAAAAAAGACAGGGCAGTCGCTGCCGTCAGGTGAACAACTCAAAAACAACAGCACCAAAGGAAGAGAAGGTGCGGAGGGAAAAGGAAAGAAGTAAACACATACACAAGTTGTCCATTTCATGCATTCCTTAACATGTTGCCATGTTTTCACAGGTCTGGCAGAAGGCAGAGGCTGACAGAACCATCTTCTCAAATAGACTAATGGTAGCCCTGCTTGCTTGCTTTCTTTCCTTTTTTTGCAGCCCAATGGACTGGTGCCTGGCTAAATTAAAGGCACCCTAAGAATTGAATTTAAGGATGTCAGTAGACATCTCCTTTAGGAAGGGTTTTATTTCTGGAGGCAGTGAGCCCATAAGTGAATGGCCAAGGCATGTGGGAATCAACCTCCGAGGGAGGGTCTCCCTGGCGCTGACCTCCTTTATCAAGACACCATGCAAAATACATAATTCAAATCAGCATCAAATAAATATGATAAACGCTGGAGGGACTGATCTACTTGTCTTCCTGTGTGGGGTCATGTCCTCTAGTAAAGGCATTTTGGGACAAAGTGTTCAAAGAAATGAATAATATGACCAAAGAAAACACCATCCAGACTCCAAGACTTGGATTTCTGGGTATTTTTCCAAAGCCTTTTCAGTTGACGCTGCATGAAGCCTTTATTTTATATTCTTTAGTAGCAGCAAGAGCAACAACTGTGACCCATCTGAAAAGTCCAGTGAACTTTTCTGTCTTGGCAATAGGAGCATTTATTTAATGACAGGCCACAGCCTTCTCGAAGGAAGGAAGGAAGGAAGGAAGGAAGGAAGGAAGGAAGGAAGGAAGGAAGGAAGGAAGGAAGGAAGGAAGGAAGGAACTGGTGATGGAAGGAAGGAAGGAAGAAAGAAAGGAACTGGTGATGGAAGGAAGGAAGGAAGGAAGGAAGGAAGGAAGGAAGGAAGGAAGGAAGGAAGGAAGGAAGGAAGGAAGGAAGGAAGGAAGGAAGGAACTGGTGATGGAAGGAAGGAAGGAAGGAAGGAAGGAAGGAAGGAAGGAAGGAAGGAAGGAAGGAAGGAAGGAACGAACTGGTGATGGAAGGAAGGAAGGAAGGAAGGAAGGAAGGAAGGAAGGAAGGAAGGAAGGAAGGAAGGAACGAACGAACGAACGAACGAACTTTGGAAAAAAATATGGGTGTCAAATTGTTAACGAACGAATGAACTTCGGAAAAAATATGGGTATCAAATTTTTATTTATCAATTTATCAAATCCACCCTGATGATAGCCAAAGTGACACCCTGAAGACAGATTGGCCCATGTTTCTTGCCACAGGGCTCCAAATGGTTCCAAACGTCTCCCTATGTTAATTGTGCTATCAAGGCATGGCATCAATAAACTCATTTTTTTTTTCCAGTTTAAAGGAAAGCCCAATTTGAGCTGAGTGCTAAAGAACCTTCAAAAGGGGAGACTTATCTAAGGAAAGGAAATCAAGCTATTTGAATGCACGAGGCGACTCTGCAGGTCGCAGCCCTAATCCAGTTATTAAAACTTTGGAAACAAATTAAAATGTGCCGTAGCCACAGGGACGGCTTCAAACGAAACTGACATGAGCATTAAAAGGAAACTGAAATAAACCAGGAAGAGGGTCGAGAAATCTTTCCAAAATGCCTCAGCAAATCCTTCAAAGGCCGACATAAGCTGCATCCGGTGTCAGGAGCTTCTGGGGAAATGCCAGGAAAAGGTTTCCTTTGAAACCAGTAGGGTTGGCTCCTATACCTTTCCCCCTTCTCCATATGAACGCTGTCAGTTGTCACAGGTGGATGTTGGGTCTGTTGTCAAATTAAAAGTTCTTCCTCCACTAATCGCATGAGTTTCAACTGACCACTTGACTGAATCTACACCCACTTTAAAAAACAACAACACCCTATGCTATAGAAATGATAGTCCTTCTGTACAGAGAATGCATGGACCGAAAGAGAAAACTGAGTTGATTTGTTTATTCACATTATATCCACTGAAGCTTTCTTTGAAGAGTCGAAGGCAGCCTGTGTGGTTCTTTCTCCCCTTTCACCTTCAAAAAATGTGGGTTAAGCAGTGGATGGGCCAAGCTAAACACCATGAACTTCATTATCCAACCCAAGAGTTGAGCCCTGGTCTCTGCGTTTCTTGGCCAGCACCCCGACTCTGGAGAAGGGACCAAGATACGGGCACAGGACCAGTGGATCTCCCATCCTTTTGTGGTGGGTTGGCTGATATTGCCACACACCAGTGTGTGTGTGTGTTTTTGTGTGTGTGTGTGTGTGAGAGAGAGAGAGAGAGAGAGAGAGTGAGTATGTGTAGTTTGGACCTCTGCAGGCCAAATAGTAAAACTCTAGAGATCCAGGTTAATCTGAGAGGCAGGAGGGTCCTCTCTATATATACAAATCCTCTGATTCCAGAAGGATGTATTGTTATTGTCAATCAGTCAAAACTTGATTGGTCATAGTCTTTTACAATGCTGCTGTAACTACTGAACCCTTCTGGGAAGAAACTCTTCTTCTAAAAAGACACCTATCATCACAACTTTTTTAAAAAAAATTTTTTTTTTAAACAGGGGTATATTAAAACTGGAGCTGGCTAGATAGCTCAGTGAGTTAGGCATCTGGCTTCAGAGCCAGAGGTTGGGAGTTCGATTCCCCCACTGTGTCATCAGGGAGAAGAGCCAGCCTGGGTGGCCTTGGGCCAGCTGCACAGTCCCAGGGCACCCCAGATACTCAAAACTACTTCTGAGCATTCTCTCCCTGGAAAACTCTGAAGATGCTTGCCATAAATCAGAACTGACTTGGTGGCCCATGGTGATATTAAAAACGATTTCATAAAAAAATATTTCAAAAATCTGCTTTCCCGTGAAGTGGGATTCTCTTTTCAATCATTTGAAAAGTGCTTCATTGGTTAATTGAACCAATTCATGGACTACTCATTGTCCTCCTAGCATTTCCTTGCATGGATAAACCCATGGACCCGGCCCAAATCACACATGTGTTCATAACACGGAGGGCGGATTACGGTAACATGTTCCGTGTGGGTTGGCCTTTGAAAAATGTCCAGAAACTTCCACAGGTCCAAAACAGGGTGCAAAAGCCAAACCCCATGTCAGCACAGTTGGTGAACTAAACTGGTTCACTTGCCATGTTTTCTTTTGCTGGAAGTCAAGCAAAGTTAATACGGGAAGGGAAAGCGACGGGAGAAGGGCTAGGTTTTTTTCTGTGCGATGCTCCTCCGCAGCCCAGCAGAGCCCAAAATGCTAAACATGCAATGCCTGGCCTTGCCAGGAAGTTCAGTTTGGATTCCAAGGCCCAAAACAAACTCTCAAAACAAACTCTCCGGCAAAATAAGTGAACATTTGAACTTAATGTTTAGTTGTCTTTCCACAGAGAAAGCCGAGAAAAGCTTCCAGCCGGAAGGCAGTAAGCACATAAACACATCCACCTCTCATAATCAGCAGCACCCTCTACAGTTCAGTTTTTTAAAGACAAATCTTACCCAATTTCATTTTTACCTTGACCGTTTTGGAGACACACACAGAGAGACCCGATCACAGAACCAGCAAAACCCAATCGGTGACCCCATCAACAGGATGGACAAAACGGTTTTCTGAACCCCGTATCTCTCTGCTTGACTTGGCCTGGTGCCCTCTTGATGTTTCAAGCTCAGATCCCAGACCTCTTGACTATTAGCCATGTTGGCTGGGGATGATGGGAGATGGAGTCCAAAGCACTGGAAGGGCACCAGTTTGGGAGAGGCTGACTGAGAGAAACATGGGGCTGTAACGAATATAATGTAACACTGTTTGCCCGTCTACCCTACTCTGACCGAGAGAGATTTTCTAGGTTCTTAGGCAGAAATCTTAGGATTGGACAGGTCCCCTAATTCAGTTCAGAGGATCTTAAGGCACTTTGGAAGGCATTGCAATTTGATCTGCAATAATCTGGATCCTGCCTGGATCCTATTTCTGTTCTGAATTCAAACTGCTCTGCAAATTCAGATTGCCAGCTCTCATAGAACCCTAGAACCATGGAGTGGGAAGGGGCCTCGAAGGCCATCAAGTCCAACCCCCCCCCCCGAGGGTGGTCCCTCTGTCCATAAGGATAGCAATCACCCTGATTTCTATACCCTGACTTTTATGATTATTTCCATATGGTTGGTTAGGGAAATGTTATCTTTTCCTAACCGTTCTTATAAGGAAACAGCATTCACTAGTCGTTGTCAAAGGACAGTTGGTCTCACCAGATTTCTCTCTTGGAGAAAATCCAGTCTGGATCTCGGAACACCATGGCTGCCAGTCAGTGCCAACAACATAAGTGTAGATGGACCAGTGGACCAAGTCAATTTCTTGTTTTGGTACCAAACGAGTCCAGCCTTCTGGATTTTATGTGTTTTCTGCATCCTTGGTCTTTATTTATTTGCTTTAATACTTCAAGGGGTCGTTCTCTCAGTCCGAGAAACCCTTAGCATCCCACGATAAACCACGTTTCAAAAGCTTCTATTTTGTGTTTGTTTGAAACCGCGGCTTAAGTGAAATCCCACAGTTTACTGCAGAACAGACAAGACATCGCACCATCCAGTGAGCCTTCTGAAAAGCCACATTTAAGCGTGATGCTTTGCAGACACGGCTCTAAGTTTTAAATTGATTTTATGGCACCAGTCATCACCCATGGCAAGACGGACACTGCTCTAAATAATGGAAAACTCTGCCAAAATGATCTGGCCATCCTACATCCTTCTACTATTTTAAATTCTCCAGCAGCTCTGCCAGTATTCTTCTAAAAAAAAAAAAGGGAGCAAGGTCATAACCCCTTCATCAATTCCTTAAAAGAGAAGAACAGCAATGTATTTGGCTGGAGATCTGCCTGCTGCCAAGCCCCATATTCGGGTAACAAGTTAGGCCTGTTTTGCCAGGCAAGGCCAAGTGAGGATAAATATGACAAGATCTGCCGATTCATTTCTCTCAGACGCTCCTGCGATGCCTATACATGCAGCCTTGGAAGGAAACAAGCTGGTCTGGCACAGAGCGCAGCACCTAATTTAAACGCCAGATGATACAGAAAGAGAAGTTTGTTTGTGAATGTCGGAGCCTTCTGCTCCACATGGAACGGACAGTAATTTATTGTCAAATTTATATCTCCTTTCTGGATCCCGGTCAAGCCCTTTTGATGGCATGTAGTTCACAACAACAGAACAGTAAAAGAGCAAAAACAAGCACAACGCACACGCTATAAAACCGCAGGCGTAAAAACCACTTAGAGGAACAAAATATCGGGCTGAAGTGAATCAGCCATGGTAGACCGAAAACAGCAAGCAAATAAAAACCCACATTGTTGTAACCTGTCCTGTGCCACAGCCCTCTGAAACACATCAGCCTTCACCCAGTTTTTAAACATTCAGAGAAAATTGGTCTGGAAGGCGTCGTTGAGACAAAGTTCAATTATGCAGGGACCACCCACGGACAAGTCAAGCTTCTTTGTGGAGCAGGATTTGCTCCCGGTCCAAGGGACAGGGGGCGAAGTGAAAAGCAAAGGGTTTCTGAACACCCTGAAAACTTGCTTTTAATAAAAACTAAATACTGTCTTCCCATCGGTAAAGGTTTGAAACAGATTGTTTCTAGATCCAGGACAAGCTTGTTAGAATCTTCTAGACATAAAGGACAAGCCACGTACTTTACATTCGTGTTGGTGCAGATGATATACTCGATCTCGTCGGAATACGGGTTCTGAAAGGTGAAGCTGCTGGTCCTGATCAACATCCACTCCCGGTTTTTGATCCGAAAGCGATACATCACAGACAACACCTGGCCTTTCAGCTTCACAACCTGCAGAAGCCATGATAGAAGTCAAGGTGATGTGACAACTAAGAACCACAACTGACAATCCACTTACAGGCTGTGACCTGATCCAAAGCCGACCTCTACATGGTTACAAGGGAGTCCTAAAAACAGCCAGGAGTACTGTGATACCTTAAAGACTTGCATGTTTATTTGAACATATAGTGTGGGGTCTACTGCCTCCTTCAACTGATGCATGAAGCAGTATCTGAAATTTTGTCATCCAGAATTTGAGGAATATATCTACCAGCTGCTCACGGATGAGGGTGGCAACACAGTTAGCAAGGTTTCAGGTCACTTAAATGCCTGGAAAGCACATTTAGTAATCAACAGCATGACTGATGTTCAACATTCACTCACCGTTCAAACATCCTGGGCACGAGGCAACCTAATTAACATTGTGGGCATAGTGGATATTTTCAACCCGATGATTTTATTGATGCAGAGGTCATAGCGCAGCCAACATTAACAGCCTCTCTCTCATCAGAATCACATAATCATCCTCTCTGTGGTTTTTCATGTCTAAAGAAGACACACCCTAGAGTTTTTCAAGGCAAGCTTTTCTGAAGAAAAGTATGCCTCTTAACATATTACATTTGTACCAGATTCTTCCTCTGAGGTGTCCACGGAGGCCATCTGTTTTTCATCTTCACAACAAGCTCGTGAGGTAGATCAGACTCAATAACAATAGTGAGCTTCCTGGTTAAGCATGAGGCCCAGAATGGTTCAACTTTTGAGCTATGGAAGGTTCCTCCTCCACCATTTAGTGAGGCTGCATACCTGCCATTATGAAAGGCAGGGTGTTTTAGTGTGAAGGTGGACACAAAATGTGGAGTCTGGAAAAAAAAGTGCAGTTGGAAACTGAGAGATAAACCCTGATGCCTCACTATTATAGTCATCCCATTTCTTCTGAGTTTATCTCTGTCTGTTTCCAACTGCACATTTTTCCCACTGCACATATTTTTCCCAACTGGTCATTTCCCCCCCCCCCCCCAACTGCACATTTTTTCCCAACTGCACGTTTTCCCCCCCCAACTGCATGCTTTTTTTTTTTAAAAAAAAAAGCCTAATAAAAGGAAATAAAAAGTTGAAATCAGAAAGGGCTCAGGTAGACGGCTCAAGGTTGACTCGGGCTTCCATCCTTCCAAGGTTGGTAAAACGAGTACCAGCTTGCTGGGTGTGTGTGTGCAATGCATAGCCTGTATAATTAAATGGTAAAACTGCTTTAAGCACTATGGGGAGGTATGTAAGCAGTACACTTTGCTTTACTTTGATGCTATCCCTCATAAAGTCACAGTCAGAGTGCAACTTCATTACAGTTACTGCAAAGGAAAAAAAAGAATTGATTACAAACAACTCATTATCTGTATTGCCTTACGTCCAAGTTCTGCTGCTAGCAAACCAGAACACCCAGTCCCAGCAGAAAAGGCAAAGAAGAAGCAAAATGCTTTTACAGTTCCCAGAAATCATTGGTTTGGGGGAAGAAGAAAAAACCCCACCAAGAGCAAATGTTTCATTTAAAATCAAGCCTCAGCTTCAATCCAACGAGCCACCTCCTCTTTCTCCAGCCACTCTTGACTGCCACACCCGGCAGTCAGATCATAAACGTAACAGCTTGCGTGCGTCCATTTCTGCGTGATGAGCTTCCGAAGGGAAATGAAATAACCACCTTCTCCAACCTTTGAAGCAAAATTCTCGTTGTTGTTCTTGGCTTCTAAGTGTTCTGTTCAGAGTTGATTTTCCCCCCACCCCACCCTGACCAATGGCTTTATCTTTACCGGGAAGTGCAAACCCAGGAACAGATCATGGCCACGGGCCAAGCCTTGCAAACTCCCTTTCCTGGATGGTATCGACTGATAACAGTCAGTAATTCAGAACGGCCCAGTTACAAGTTTAATCTTGGAACAGCAAATAAATGACCAGAGCTTTTGATGGGAGGATCACCATTGTCTTCTGGAAGGCTCTGGGATAACAAACCACAGCAATCAGAATGATTAAATATAGAGAGAGCCACTGTACCTCTAACTGCAATGGCACAATGTGCATTTTTCATAGTAATTACTTTCATGTTGCAGAGCATAAATGATTATATTTCCCATGGATAAATTACTCAAATATAAGGAAAGGTTTTTGGAATTTTCTATCAGCTTACAGCAAAAAACAAAACAAAACAAACAAACAACCCCCGCCCCCTGTATTTTAGAGAAGAGTCACTACTTGAGTGCAAAGTTGTGATTTAAGCCAACTGTCTGAGGTCAGACCAAGAAAGGCATGGAGGAGCATGGATAACAGCCTTCCCTTGGGCGAAACAGCAAGCTGGTGAGCCATGCAAATGAGGAAATGGTGATGCACATTAGTTTGGCAGCAATACGTGACAGCGGAAGGCTTCTTAGTCTAAATGGGGAATGACAACCTATATCGACTTGGCCCTCTGTGAAATAACGACAGCTCGTCGGAAATGAGGAATTGGATGCTGAAGGCTATTGCCCGTTCGCCGGGATTCAAAATGGCATGTGCGACAGCAATCTGGAAATTCACACCCTGATGAAATCTACACATCTCCTTTTTGTAATGTGCATTTCTAACATGCAGTGCCAGTTTTGGGAAAGGCCAAAAAAGAAAAAAAAAACCTCATAAAAATTCTAACAGGGAATGTATGGAAAAAGATTTTGCACACTCAATGTATTTCAAGATAGCGATCCAAAATTTCAGCTGGAAAAACAGGACGACCGATAGGCAATGTGAGTCAATGCTAAATATGGCAAGCAAGGCGGCTGGAGGGGGCAGGTTGTTCACACGCCAAGCTTCCTGGCAAAATACATGCTGGGTCAATCCGAACGAATTTATTTGACAAAGATGTGAATTCTGATCATGTTCTAGAAGTCCCAAGTTAGCCTGGAAATTGCTTTCATATGTTCGTAACATTTCTGCTGTAGGATTTTCTGCTGTGCTTGAATTATTTGTTTCCAGAGCCAAAGCATTCAGGAGACGTACATTTATTCTTCATTGTTGTAAGCAAATGATTATTAAAAGAAGAAGACAATCAACTATATAGGATGGGTGGCATTTCCAAGCAAAGTAATTGAGAATTTAAGCGTGTAGGGTCCAGTAAAAATTGGCAGGGGAAAAAGCTTGGTTCCTTCCATGAGTGTTGAGCCAACACTCATTTGAAAATATGTCCTTGTTTTGTTTCGTTAACCGTCGGAAGTACAGTGGATGGCAACAGGGGATGGATCTTCTCTCTGATTGCATCACAAAACTGTAGAGTTGGGAGGCAATAAATCCACAGCTAAGGCCCCCCTGTCTGGTGGCCGCCCAACCTCTGTGTAAAGTTCTCCAACAAAGGAGAGGCCACCTTCCAGGGTGGCTGTCCCACCGAGAAGCAGCTCCACCATCAGGATTCTTTTCCTAAGGTTTAGACGCCACCTCTTTTCTTTTATTTGAATCCACTGGTTGAGCTCCTACCCACCAGAGCTGTTCAAAGTAAGTTCGCGCCATCTACCATGTAGCAGTCCTTCAGATACTTGAGGATGGCTATCATTCCATCTCCTAATCTTTCCTTCTCTAGGTTGAATGTACCCAGTTCTCTCAACCATACCTCCTAGAGCTCAGTTGCCAGACTCATGACCATCTTAGCTGACTTCCTCTGACATGTTCCAGGTCGTCAACATCCTTCTTAAGCTCTTCTGTCCAGCACTGGACAAAATCCTCCAGCTGAAGTTTGATCAAAGCAGAACAGAGTGATATTATTACTTCCTTTGAGCTGGACATTGTACTTCTGTTGTCACAGCCTAAAACAGCACACTCTCTCTCATCCTGAAGAGGTGTCCACCTCACTCCTTCCCTGATGGTCTTTGGATGGGCCACTTTCTGATGACAAGGGTTTCATGATTTTTGTTTGTTTGTTTCATCTTGTTGAGTGCTTCTGTGTGTGCTTCTGGGGTTTAGCTTCTTTGAGGTACACACAGATCGGGCCAGAAAACAGCAGGGTTCCTTTTGCAAAATTATGGCCAAAATCCAATCGTTCATTTCCACTGGATCTCATGGCTTCGTCAAACTCCTCTGCTTCCTCAGCTAACCTAAAAATCTGCTCTGGATGGCTGGAAAACTATCAGGAGGAGGTCTTTGGTATCACAGAGGCTGACAAGAGAAGGGGAAGAAAGTCCCCACTTTGTTGATGGTGGATATCAAAGTATAAGTGTGAGAAAGCATTAACGGAATAAGCACGAATGAACATCAAGATGGTCTTCTCCTGAAGAGTCACTGAATATGTATCTTTTATGAATGTTAATGTTGGCTGTATCATGGCTCCTTGTTCTATTTCAATGAACACGACTTGACATGACTATAAACAGCCTTGGAAGTTCTACCTTTGAATTTATCTACATCATACATTTTGACAACATAACTCAACAGCTTTAAGCTTAAATGGTTAGGAGCTGGGTGGTGGTGGTGATGCATCCAAGCTGAATTAATAAGCAGCGGCTTACCTGTTGGAAGCTTTCTCTCAAATGGCTTTGATCTTCTGGATGGCAAAATTCCAAAATGTCTTTTCCCAAAAGATCCTAGTCAACCATTCATGAAAACAGAGGGGGTGGGGAGAGATAGGAAGGGAAAAAGTCACTATATATACAAATCCTACAGGACATATTTAATGGGGGCTGGGGCAGAAACCTAGCATCTGGTTGCAAAAATGTTAGGTTATGGCACCAGAAGGCTAGTTTGAATTAGCTTCAACTAGGTAGCACAATCTGACCCAAACTGGTGTCTCCCTGAGATGATGTGGATTACAACTCCCATCATCAGTGGCATTGGCCATGTTGGGTGTGGCCGATCTAAATTGCAGACCAGAACAACAGAAGGCACGAGACTAGAGAAGGATTGTGTAGAATCCACACATTACGATCGATGCACCCCACTTACATTAATCCATGTCAGATGTAGGTAGTAACCCTGTGGCCCTGAGCAAACACAGAGCAAAGATGATGTCCAACACACACACACATACACACACACAAACACACACATGGTGGTGGTGGGGGACAACCATGCTTGGTGGCTCGACCTCATAGTCATAATCCTATTCCCAAGTTCCCACAGTCTATAAACAAAAGGGAATCACAGATGGGGAAAGTTATGCATTGGAGTTTCATCTCCCCAAAACCATGGCTGATATAGCCAGTGACTAAAGGGGCTATAAGATTTTGGGTGTTTGTGACCCAAAAAGTAACTTTTCTCATCTCTGATGTAAACTAAGCCAGTTATGTGCACCATTCGCCATAGTGCATGGTTTTTCAAAGGAGAAACAGACAGGAAGAGAGAGAGAGGGATAGAAGAATGGAAGGAAGGAAGGAAATTTTAAAAAGGAAAATTAAAAAAAGGGAAAGGAAGTAAAGAAAAGGAAGGGAGCAAGCAAGCAAGCATCACTAAAAGATCATTTTGAAAGGACTAAAGCTCTCTGTGAAGGTGCTGGTCCTAGGAGATGTTATGGGATTATGTAGCAACAGATCTCAAGCGCCTTGCTCCCTGCTTACAGCTCTTCGACAGGGAAAATAGCTGGCTTCATTTCTGTTTTACTGACAGTGAACAGACCTGGGGTTGGTAGCCGATCACACTAATGCATCTCGGGTCGACAAAGGTGATGATCCCATCAGAGTTGTGTCTGGATAAGAACTCCGTGGGGGCAGATATGCCGTTCATGTCCATGCAGACTGGAGAGCTGGTTACCTGGGAGAGAGGATGGGAAATGGTCTACTCTGGAAAGAACCAACACATCAAGTTTCTGTTGGGAAATCAGCCACTACTTAATGAGATTGAACACTGTATCAATATGACTCTGGTGTAAAGATGCCCAGTTTCCTGGCATTTTGCAGGGGGGGAAAATGGAGAGGCAGATTTAAGATCAATTCAGACAATGCACAAATCAGGGTTTTCTGCTCTAGGATTGAGCCCAGATGATTGCTGGGATTCCTCCTCTCTTTTATGCACACAAGGAAAATATCAGAAACTTTGGCCCTCTGTTTCAATTAACCCACCCTGTTATTTTAACTACAGTGGATGTGAGCTAGCTAGAATCAAACAGTGGTTTCAGACAACCACAGTTCACTTGCGTGCTGACACAGCTGAGAGAGATGGTTAGTTTCAAATTAGAAATGGACTCTTCTCACCTCTTCATAGAGTATATCAAAAAGTGTGTGTGAAAGAGAAATATAGCTCCAGATCATTCTAGAGCAGAAAATAGAGATGGACATGAACCAGCCAGAGAACTGAACCGATTCGCAATTCGGTTTGTTTCTGGTGGGGGGGAGGCTTACCTGCTCCTGTCACACTGCTGCTGCTGGAAGGAAAGCCAGGCTGCTGTCTCTAAAGATGGGTGGGAGTGGAGGAGGTGGCAGGACCAGGTAGAGAGTCAACGGGGCAGCGGGAAAGGGGTGGGTGGACATTTGTTTTGCAGAAGGAAAGCGAAGTGCCGAACAAAAAGAATTTCGGTGCTTCGTTTCATTTCGGCAAAATGGGTTGCACGAACCGAACTACAAACCGAACCAGCTCGGTTTGTGGTTTTGTTTGATTCGTGCCCATCTTTAGCAGAAAAGCATGGGTTCTTGTTATTTACCTGAACCAGACCTGTGCATATACTTCATAATAACGCTCCTTGGTCAAATTACAGATCTCTTTGCTAATACTCTATTCGAATCAGAGTTGCGGGAACTGACATGATAAAACCTACATTGCCCAAACTCAAAAGGAATGTTCTGTTGCTCCTTGTAGCAGGGACCGATCTTGGTTCATTGACTGAGTAATGACAGAATAGAAAACTTCATGAGAAAATCAGTTATTTCTTCTCCACACTCCGAGCAAGATTTATCTTCCCCGATGCCCCGTTGGGCCTAATCATTTTCTCAGGCAAAACCAGCACGTACAGTCTTTCTTTTCTTTTCTTTAAGAATGTCCCCTGATCGGCAAAAATGTCAAAATGCCAGTGCAGGGAGTAAGAAGGTCAACCCCTTTCCAGCTGAATGATTGACTTCCTGGGGCATAAAACAGTTCATCATTTAAGCTCTTTGCACCCCCTGGAACTTTTCTGTGATTAAGCCTGCCCCTACTCGTAAGTCAGAGGTGACTGGACGGCACATCACAACAACCCCCACTGAAAACTGTGACTTCTTCTGTCACTCACGGTTGTTCTTATGTAAGCGCTATTTTCCTTGCGCTATAGGATGCAAATGGTAATTTCTGGATCATGGCTTGTTTTGGCAGCTGTCTCATGGGCCAAAGAAACCCCCACTCCTGTCCTTCTCCAGTCCCTTTGGAACGTCTCTAGGTTTGGCTTTTCATGGAATTAAGGCTACAACGCAAAGATGCACTGAGTTTCCAAGGAGGGAATCTCCTAACTCATAGGAACAAAAGGATGAAGCCCAGGCTGCAGGTTTTCAAATGCAGGGCCAAACTAGACAAGACAGTTCACATGTGATGAGAAATGGTTTCCCCAAGAGCTAAAAAATGCCTGTCTAGTCCAACACTAGTTTGCCCCAATTCACATGAGACAAATTTGCCTGCTTCGGTTTTACGGTCGGTCATCCGGTGAGAAGCGTAAGTTGCTTTCCATATTGGCATATAGCGCTATAACATTCCATACAGGCGTGTAGCGCTGAAAGATCTGCATGCCTCGAGGGACAACATTTTGAGAAGCAATACACAGTCATCCTCACATATCATCTGTGCAGCCTGTTTCATGTATGCAGCTGCCTTCCAGCTAAGACGGACCGGAACGCACAGTTTTACTGATTTCCAGTGACTTGAGATGGTTGATAACCCCGTAGTTGCTGAAATAATGTGTGCAGAAGCTGCTGCCCTCCCCAGAATAGGGGCAAAATGGTTTTATGATGAGGATATGAGCATAGGATTGCTCATATCCTCATGATAAAACTGGCACTGTAGGATTTTAATAACCATCTTGTTGAAACCTGGCGTCTTCATCCGAGTTGGAATTTTAAACAAGTTACACACTCCAAAGCATTAAATTAGAAAAATGCATTTACATATCAAAATAACAACAACAATTTTTACCTGCAGCCTCCCAATTGCCACCAGACAATATTTGCTACCTTGCCCCACCTCAGCATCTTCTTCCGGTATAGTTATTCCTAAAAACAAAACAAAACAATGCCACCGTTATCATAATACAAGTTCAAGAAACGGCATGGGAAGCCTCTCTGAATTATAAAGGACTCAAGAGCAAAAGGACCCACGCGCCGCCACCCACCTGCCCCGTTTCCCCACAGCTGCCACTCAAGGCCGGTTAGACTGTAGGAGAGCGGTGGATCTCAAACCACCCAGTGAGGTGGGTGGTTGAAAGGAAATGGGTTTGTTATTTCCTTCTGAGGAAAATGAAGTATACACATTTCCCTCTAAGGAAGGCCCTTTCTGGGTGACCAGTAAGCCCATTAGTTAAGTCCGCCACAGCCTCGTTTTCTTCACTGCAAGACCTACACGTGAGCTCTCGCTCTCATGCATCCATGTTTACATCCCAACAGCTTTGGGGATCATTTTTGGACATCCATCCATCCATCCATCCATCCATCCATCCATCCATCCATCCATCCATCCATCCATCCATCCATCCATCCATCCATCCATCCAACCTACCAACCATCCATCCATCCATCCATCCATCCATCCATCCATCCATCCATCCATCCATCCATCCAACCTACCATCCATCCATCCATCCATCCATCCATCCAAAAAATATGGGCTGACAGAGTAGACCCATTGAATCAATAGAACTTATGCAAGACTTGACTCCCAAATCCCCACTGATTCAAGAAACGTACTCTAACTGTGACCCACTATTAGGTTTCACCTCTCGCGTGCGCAGCACGTGTACGGAAACACCTGCCGACTGAGCCAGAGGGACTTTGTACCAGCTGGAAATGCATGGATTTGATTTTAAATCTCCCAACGGACATCTTATAAAAATAAGATGTCCGTTCCCTCAGCCTGCCAAAATAGGGAAACAGAGCCATTTTCTGGCTCTCCCAAGACCCTCCAGCCTCCTCTCTGTTAAAGTTTCGAGGACCTACTCAACAAATCGAGTTCCATTCAGCTTGTTGTGCTTTCTGGGGGAAAAAAAAATACACCAAAGATTTAGATCCTGTTCCTTTTTTTAAAAAAAAACATAATCACTTTCTTCTTTGTTTGGTCTGTTTAATTTGGGTTTAATGTTTTGTTCTTTCTACGGGTGGCTTCCGGGGGCGCTTCCTGAGGGTCAAAAGGCACTTTCATTAGACTCTAATAAAGATAAAGGTCATCTCTGACATGGCCATCCTTACAGCATCCTCAGGCTTACTTCACCAAAACAGTTGTTCCCTTTTTTTTTCTTTTTTACTGTAAAACAAGAACTCCATACTTTCTTCAACAACAAAAACAAATCCCCAGCACATTTTGTCATGTTGGAAAGGAAGCAGCCAACCGAAAAACATGTGGGCGTTTCATTAAATTTTATTTGCTTTCAACCTTTTAGTGGGATTTAATGTTATAAACAAGAGCAGGACACAAAGGCACGTCAAAAGCCTATTTTTAGTGCCTCGAGAGTTACACAAGGAGGGCTGTTTGGGACACCAAGTATTATCTCTCCACTGGCCTTCAAAGTCTTTGAGCAATCAGATTTCTCAAACAAAAAGCAGAGGCCATAAACTTCCTAAAAATGCTTGAGCGATTTTAAGCTATTTAAAAACCCTCCGTTTTCCCCTGAGATGACTTTTTTTTTGGGGGGGGGGGAGACTCGAGTCACAGAAGCGTGATTGATCTTTCAAAAATGCACTTTGGTATATTAGTCAAGTTAATTAGAAAGTTGGCCAGTGATCTCTAAGCAATTTAATTCAAAAGTTATTAACCCCTTATATATAGTGAGGGATGTGTGTTTGTGTGTGTGTGTATCGGAGACTCTACACACTTTGGCCACCGGCGTCATTGATGTCAATGAGATTCTGGTGAAATGCACAGAGGGTCAGGTTGTTGTCGAACTGAATGCAGCTGTAAACAATTAAAGTGTTTTTAATGGACTGTCAGGCCTTTTCCAGGTGCTGAGAAAAAATGAAAAAGAAGAACAACACAGGTTTGATGTCCAGGCTTGTAACGAAGTACAGATTAATGATCTGCAATTTGGGGCTCCTCAACTAATACAGGGTTCAGCAGACTTCAACTCTATAGAATCTGCTTTATTATTTAACGAGAAGTGGCCAAGCCACTTACTGAATTCCGGAGCAAAAGCCATACACCTTTTACTGCACCGTTTTGAGCCCAGAAATTTTATTTTGAGCACCGGAATGGAACGGCGACCAGACCAATTCTTTATCACAAAAATCCTGGCTACTACAAAGTTCCCCCCCCCCCCCTTTCACTGGGATAATTTGGGGAGGAAAGCCATTGTCATCCATCCATCTTTTTATTCATTTTATTTCTATCTCTCACCTCTCTTCCCAATTCTTTCAAACTTACATTTTAGACTATAATATTTGTTAAGTTTGCTGACTTGGGGTGCACGGTAGAATTTAGTGTACAGTAAGCACTATTATTTGTATTTTTGTATTTGTTTTCTGATTTAAAAATAATAAAATAAAATAAAAAGTTTGCTGACTTATTTCTTTTCTGCATTATATCCTCATCCTCATCTCAAGACTGCAAAGTTGAAAGGGACCCTATGGATCATCGAGTCCAGCCCTTGTCAAGGAGGCCCCGTGGGGGAATCGAACTCCCAACCTCTGGCTCCGCAGTCAGATGCCTAAGCCGCTGAGCTACCCAGCATTAACTTGTCTTGTGAACACTTTGCCCTAAAAGACAGGTCAGTGGCATTCTTCATAAGCAACGACACAAGCATTGACCCTCCCCATCACATCAGTGTTGTGTTCTCCTTTTAGGGTTAGTCACAGTGGGCAAGCCCAGCCAATCAGGGATCACAGAACACACCGGATGAGACCACTGCACCACACAGCCCACTCAAAACGGCTACGAGGTGCTACCTCTGAGAGCAAGAGGCATTGTCGGAGAGGGAGTGGATGGCGGGAGAGCACGGCAAGCCAAGGAGCACAATGCCCAAAATTAAAGCTAGCTGAAAAACGAATAGTGTGACAAATAAAATGTTGGAAAGAAAAAGGTGTAGATTTGAGGTTCTTAAAATGTAAGAAACAGATAATGTAAAGGTGATACACACATAAGCCCCACCACCACACTGGAAAATTTATTAGCTGTACTCCCCTTCCAAACCCATGACTCATAAGAAATAAAGAAAATGGCCAGGAATTAATCAATTCATAACCTAGCAGGTTTTCTAATACTTTGAGGGGGAAAAACAAGCCAACGTATTATCCAGCCATGACTCAGGTGCTATTATTGGTACGGCTCCATCGTCTGGATTCTTGGCCTAGACACGGAAGCTTGTCTTCTCTTCCTCACCGACACTTGAAAAGTGTAATTTTGTATATTAACATGGATTTTAGAAGGATTACCGCTTTCATGGAGTTGCGCGTCTCCGCAGAGAGGCACGGGTGCAGCAAGGGGTGTGGACTTGACCCACTATTTAGGGTTGGAAGAAACAGGGCTGAAACCAGAGGGGTCTCCCCAAATTGCACAACCCTGTGGAGGGTTAGCAGAAGGAGACAACAACGGAGGCTGAGGACTCCAGTTTTGCTGAGGCAGTGAATCCGCTCTGGATTTTAGTCCAAAATTTAAAAGAGTAACCCAAGGAGATAGACTTTTATGGAGCGGGAGGCAATAGGTTTCAGCACCACTGTTGCGAGGAAACTGGTTAGTGCTGCTGGTTGTTGTGTTGTGCTGTGTTGTGTTGGGTTTGTGCTGTTACACCATGTGAAAAGGCAGAGAAAGCTGGAGGTTTACTGATACCAGTGTTTATCATGAATGTTTCTGTGTAGGATGTGAGCCGAGGCACAATCATGATGAGAAGCATCCTTTTGGCTTCTATCTAACACTTATAAAAATTCTTGAAGGCACACCCACCCTCTTCAGTGTCCCTCTGAACCAAATATTTTCCATCTATTGTTATGTGATGAACAAAACCGATTAGAGAGGGAAAACATCGTAAGACTGCATATAAACTCATTATGCTAGCAGAAACACAAGATCTCTTAATTGCAAGCAAGGCAAGAAAAAGAATGAAAGTTTATGTTAATTAAAGTTTATTTTGCTTGTGGGTTAGATTAATGGAAGACTTTCTATACCACAAGATGCCCGGCTGGGCAGAAGATGGAGCTATGAGGATATAAAGAATTAGTTTCAACCAGGGTGTTTCTGTCTCCTTATGTTCAAACATTGAGTCTTATTGCGCATAAATGTATGAATTATGCATAAATAATCTAATGAAGTACAACCACTGGATTATAGAAGAGGGAAATCTGAATATTTCCAATATGAAGTTTATCTTGGCTAGCAGCTGAACTTGGAAATGTTGGACTTGTAGAGGTCATCTACCACGACGCCACAGCCGGCAAGGGAATCGGCATTCACCAAAGTTTGAAATTGGCAAAAATTTGCCTTGAGCTGGGGGCTTCTCTCAAGAAATGGTCCCAGAATTCCCAGCAAAGCTAGTGGTTGAACTGTGCTTGCCAGGTGGGGGGTTGAGAGAAGATATTCTAGGAACTAGAGTACAAAAAAGAGGGGACATTTTCACATTTTGGCTAGTTGGCACGAGAAAGCAGCTTTCTGGACTTATTTTACAGAGGGAATTCTTCCACCAGAAAGGCCCTGTGGTGCAAGGGTAATGGAGGGAGATTGGAGAAGTTGGCCATCATCCACAGCTCTCGCTACCTGGACCGTAGATGGAACAAAGGCTACCCAATCAGAGTCTCCCCCACCATGGGGAGATGCATTGCATTTCCATCTAAAATCCTTCTAAATTTGCATCTGTGCCATGGGTGGCCAACCATGGCACCCCCAGCGCTTGCCATGGACTGCATTAGATGAGGGCATTGACCCAAGGCTCCCCGGAATGGAGACCCCCCTCAAAAAGAACTTGGAAGCATTGCTCGCTTACATCTTTGGGTTGAGGGGCATGTTGGGTGGCTCCAAAGACCCTCCCCTGAAGAAAAATATATCTTCCACTTCTCTGGAGTTTAAACTATTTGAAAGCAGTCCCTTTGACCCCCCTGGTGGATCTTATGCAAGATGCCTCCCTAATCCCCCCCTCCAAAAGTAGAATACAACCCCACAGATCAGTTATGTGAATTTGAAACATTTACGCCTGCTTTTTTTTTTTCCCCAGGAAAAAAGAGAGGGTGAAGTGATCATGGGATAGTTCTGGAAAAGTTTGTCGCTTTGCAACTCTTTCCACGGAGGGAAGAGGCCGTTGGCATGGGCCAACGTCTTTTCCAAATGGATTGTGTGGTAGGAGAAGAAAGACTCCTAATGACCTCCAGACAAAAAAGAGGTGAAAAGCTGTGAAATTAGGTCATCTGTTTGCTCATTAGAACCAGCAATCTTGTGACTCTGAGCTCAGGAGGAAGGTTAGTTCAATGGGAAAGCAAACTCCAAATAAATAATGAAAGAAATGATGTTGAGGGGGAAAATATGTCAAGTCTAGTTTCCTGTTAAGCATTCATTTTTTCTCTCTTTGCTTTTCTGGAACTCCTGCTATCTCTTGCTCTATCAGCTCAGTATGAAGGTGGGCGGATTTGAGGCAAAGAAGTTTGATTTTATTCAATTCGATGCATCTGTTTTGTCCTATATGGCAGTGGTCCCCAACCTTGGGCCTCCAGATGTTCTTGGACTTCAACTCCCAGAAATTCTGGCCAGCAGAGGTGGTGGTGAAGGCTTCTGGGAGTTGTAGTCCAAGAACATCTGGAGGCCCAAGGTTGGGGAGCACTGCTATATGGCACATAGTTTGAGATTTTAAGGAAGGTTTGGGAGGCACCCCCTCCCCCTGTGGTGTTGTGGCAGTTTTGGAAATAAGGTGCCCATCATGGCCAGTGACCCCGTCCCATAAGGGAAGTCCAAAACCTCAGACTGCTGGATCAGTCCATCCCAGCAAATGAAGAGCACACCTTTTGTACGGTCTATGGCTCTTAATTGCCCAACCTCAAAGTCTTTGCATTCCTGCAGGGATAGCACGCAACCATGTAACTGTTTCTGGGAAAATCCATTTACTTCCCAGTGACTTTGAGGACTGCAGACAAGCTCAGAGGGAAGAGGGAAACCTGAAAAGGATGATGGTTATGGATGACGTTGCTATCCCTGCTCAGAGAATACTGGGCTTTTGACCCCACAAGCCCATAGTCCACTACACCCCTCCTGCTCCCACAAGAGAGTCAGGATGAGTTTCTGAAAGGTCAAAACTATAATCGAAGACTTTGCAATTAAGAAAACACCATAGTTCATGAAAAGGCAGAAGCTGGAACCTGGGCGACGTGGCTAGAACCTTGTTTGAGGCCTTCTGAGTGATCCAGTGGGTCTCATTTACGTCATTGGGTCTTTTCTCCACAAGTCTTAGAGCTCTTCTCTGGCAGAAGGGAAGGCCCATGGCCCACAGAGGGGATGTTCCCCCCCCCCCAAAAAAACGACACCATGAGCCCCCTTCTGGCCTTGGCACTAGGAGCTGCCGGGGTTTGGGAGATGATGGTGAGAAGGTGGCGGTCCTTCTAAGTGACGTCTTAGAAAACCTTGGGCCACATGGCAAGATCCACGAGAAAATACCGTTCCCCCCCTTAATCCTCAGGTTGAGCACTTTGAGATAAGGCAGTCTAGACTTCGCCTCCAACCACAGTAGCTGCCCCAAGAACGCTATCGGGATATCAGAGGCTTTGTTTTAAATTTCCTTGGTGTTCATCCAAGGAAAACTTCTGCTCCAGAGCTATGGCACGCCCTGCCTTCAAGTCCTAGCCTCAGCAGCGAACACAGAGTTTTCTCAAACGGTTCAGAGCAAGGAACAGTCAGAAGTCTGCATTCCCCCATATCGGATCTTATCAGACGCAATTTCATTACAGGACAGGGGAAGGCTAACAAATCCAGTCTGTCCTCTATGCCACGTTATTTTTATTTTGTACTTTGGGCACCCACAGATGTTCCCGTTTCTGGTCCCCAAACCCGGCTAAAAGGAGCACAGCTGCAGCTAAAACCAAGCTTCTCCTCCCTTTGTACCATTTACAATAAACTCATGAGATGGTGGGACCATCTCCCGTACCAATAGCCTGCTTAAATCTACAAAATGCAGCCTATATAAGACAGGCAATATGAGGAAGCTCCACCTCCCTTTATACTGAGGCTGTTTATGGGAGGATCTCCGTTATCTGCGGGGGAACAGCTTGAAGCCCCTTACGCAGATACTGAACCACGTGGATTTTAGTGAACACGATACATAGCAGGGTCTCTGGCTCCCTCGATGGGCCAGCTCTAGTAACTTCATCTTTAGAAATATATATTTCTAGGATTTTTCTTTTAATATTTTCAGACCGTGGATAAGTGAATCAGGGGATACGGGTCCCGCAGATAAGGGGGTCCTTCTGCACGTCTATACATTTACAAAACAGTGAGAAGGCACAAGGATTAGTAGTGTGGCTTGCCCATGACACATTTTCGCCTAAAGGCATTGTCCCTCTCTTTAACCTGAGAACTGAAGGTTGCCAGAGAGGCAAAGAGATTTGAAGGGATGGTGTGGAGCCATGGCCATTGATGACCTAAAGACCCCTATTTCCCAAACATGGCTCTCCTCTCCCTGTTTATCTTCCAGCTTTGCAGGACTATTCCTCTAGGGCTTGATCCCAGCAAAACAGGCAGAGGAGACTCCCAAAGGTGTGGCAGATTCTAACATGGTTTCTTCCTCTTGTTTCCTGCTCAAGTGGCAGATCCAAGCCTGGCCAGTTTAAGGAAACGTCAGCACTCGGCTTCCAGCACTCTTCAACGCCTGGCCTGGGAGGGTTCCCCAGATAACCAGCAGAGCTTCACCCTTCGCTGGCTCAACTCCCAACTCACCAGAAAGCACGATATAACAAAGTGGGATGAGGCTGTTGACAGGCAGCTCAACATCTGCCGTCGATTTTTAATGAGCAAAACTTTGGACCGTCTTCTGTGGATTTTGCTGTTTTTTTAAGCACGTGTTTTTGACTGGCTCTTCCTACTTTATTGGTGGCTGTGATGGCTGGGGAACACGGAAGGCTTGAAATGGATGGGCGGCATTCATGTTGCCATTACAAACCTGTTTGGGTGTTAAGATCCTCAGGGAAGGCCTTTCTCACAGTCCCACCACCTTCACAGATGCGCTTGGTGGGGCACGGGAGAGGGCCTTCTCTGTGGC
The DNA here is from genome assembly GCA_037013535.1 of Intellagama lesueurii. Lineage (NCBI taxonomy): Eukaryota > Metazoa > Chordata > Lepidosauria > Squamata > Agamidae > Intellagama > Intellagama lesueurii. Next base: position 3,438,936 of record JBAJHW010000011.1, read on the forward strand.
TGCTCCCAGAGACTCTGGAACTCCCTGCCACTGGAAGCCAGCCTGGCCCCCATCTTTGCTGTCCTTCCACAAGCAGGCAAAGACCTTTCTCTTCAGGCAGGCTTTCCCTCCGTGACTGGCTGCCTGCGTGGGGATTGTTGCACCTTACTGCTCGATGTGTTTTTGGTGCTGCTTCTGTTTACTGTTTTTAGTGTGGTCTTTGTCTGATCCTTTTTAGTCTTTGTATACTTGCTGTTTTCAGTTTTAAATATTGTCTTTTAATGACGTCAACCTTGTTGGGTTCTTCTTAAGGAGAAAGGCAGGTTAGAATATTTTAAATGCAATAAATGAACAAAATAAATAAAGGAATAAAACGAACACACAAACGAACTTTGGAGGCTTGCTGCCACAGTCAAAGGAGCTAAAACTGGGCGGAATGAAAAAAAACACAAAAACCCAGCCTGACTTGATACTAAGGTCGTGCTACCGTGTTTGTTCCAGTGATTTTGCCCATTCTTTCTTGAAAAACAATATTGAATTTTTCTTTGTTACTTACAGTAACACCGCAGCCTTGCTTGGGCCAGCTGGCATTCCAAAGGAGAATTCCACACCAACGCTCCAACACACACACACACACACACACACACACACACACACACACACACACACACACACACACACACACACACACACACACACACTCGTTGTGTTTTCCATTGCCACCATGTGCTCTGAATTAAGTTAACATCGTCCAGGTGGTGCCTCGAAATGTCAGAAGGATGGCCGTCGTGTCAGGCCGACCTGCGCACGCACGACACGAAGTATCCAACACCGTCTCTCAGAAAGACACCCAGGCATCTAAGGGAACCAGTGGAAAAGTCCTACGGTTTCAGCGTGATGGAGCTTTCCGCTGGGGGAAGGCGGGGGGGGGGAAGCACTACCACTAGCTCATGTGTCGTGGTATGTGTAGCTCAGGCCCCAAACGAGGGCAAGGTAAACTCCTGCCCTGATTCCTATCAGCATGGGCTGTCGGGAGCGAGAAAGGCTTTCCAGCTCATCCCCCGGTTAGGTCAGCCAAACCATCCTCTCACAACCTTGGATCAGATCTTCTCTCCGCCTCCTGCTGTTTTCCACGTTTCCCCAGATGGACACCTCCCTGCGTGTGCTATTTATTTAGTTACTGGGGTGTTTTTAGAAGAGCGCAGCGGAGCAAGGAATGAAAAACGGCTGGTCCCGGAAGCTCTCCGAAAAAAACAAGGAACTGCTCGCTCAGGAGGTGGACTGCGCAGGCCAGACACAGGAGGGTTTTCTTTGACGGTCAGTTTTCCTAATGCCTCATGCTGTTATCGCAGTTGCCTCTCGGCTTCCACGTGGGTTTCCCCTCAAGAAACCTTGCAAGGGAGAGATGCCCTCGCTTGGCTAACAAAACAGGAGCTCAAACACCATACCTGCGTACCTAGGTCTGTCGCTCTCCCTTACTGAAACATCCCTGGGACTTCATGGCAGTGGTCTCCCATCCAACTGCTAACTGGGTCTGACCCTGCTTAGCTTCCGAAGGTGGAAGAGATTAGATGGATTCAGAATGGACAGGTGGACAATACAACTCACTCAAATCCCACCGTTGTCTTCTTCCCACCTTTTTCATCAGCGGTTGCTGCTGAGCAAAGGATCAAAACATCCTCATGTGGTTCTGTTGTTGTTTAGTCGTTAAGTCATGTCCAACTCTTCGTGACCCCATGGACCAGAGCACGCCAGGCCCTCCTGTCTTCCACTGCCTCCCGGAGTTGGGTCAAATTCATGTTGGTCGCTTCGATGACACTGTCCAACCATCTCATCCTCTGTCGTCCCCTTCTCCTCTTGCCCTCACATTTTCCCAACATCAGGGTCTTTTCCAGGGAGTCTTCTCTTCTCATGAGATGGCCAAAGTATTGGAGCCTCAGCTTCAGGATCTGTCCTTCCAGTGAGCACTCAGGGTTGATTTCCTTCAAAATGGATAGGTTTGTGGCTCTACTGCACCCATTTTCTTTCTTTCTTAAATGCACTAGAATGCAGGGTCTCCAGATTTCTCTGAACAACCTGACTGTGAGCTCCTTGGAAACATGGATCCCACTTTCAAGTGGGAGGCTGAGATTTAAGCTACACAGAGAGAGGGAAACATGCCCCCCCCAAATTAATCAGTGTCTGCCTTGAACGGCCCAGTCCACAAGTGGGGAAAGTTGTGTTTGTGGACTACAGGGACCCAAATCCACGTAGGCAGAGGGATCCTGGCTGGGTAGATTCTGGGTCTTCTAGCCCCTAGATGGAAAATTTCTAAACTCTGGTCAAGTCACGTGGTGAAATCTCTCAAACGAGATGTTTCACAGGACTGTTCATGGTTTCAAGGTCTGACTTGGCTGTTTGAGAGGCATCAATCACCCTATAATCCAACTCAGTAACTCCTTCTACTCATGAGTAGAGGTTTTCATAAGTGACACTCAAGAGAGCTTGACTGCCCTGCAAGTTCAATTCATTCCCTATCTATCTTACATTAGGAAGCTCTGGAGAACATTTATCGTAAAGATAGGAGAGCCATCGGACATGGGGTTCTCCTTCCTCCCTCCCAGACATTCTACGAAGGCCCCTTCTTATCGTACTTTCGTTGCCTAGTTTTCCATACCTGGACAGTCTATCCCAAAAAGTCTATTTCTAGAAGAAACGACGAAGCACAGAAAAGGTCAATAGGCATCTCCTGGCCAATTAAGCCAGGCTTAATCAAAGACAGTTGAAACCAAAGACATTCATATGGAAGAGAATTAAAATTATGCCTTGCCTATTTTACCTGCCGGAGGCCACGCTTTGATATAACCAGTACAATGGACCACAGCATACTGAGCTTCTCCTTCTTTGACGGGCCCAAGGCCGTTCCTAAAGGGAAGGAAAAGTACATTTTGGCATCAAACCAACAAGACGGTTAAAGTGATCACCCCTGTGGTTTCTCCTTTGCTTCTCTTCTCTTCTTTTTTGGAAGGGTAGGACTCTGATGGAGTTAAACAGCTTTAGCGACAACGGTCTCTCACCAAATGCTTGGCAACCTGGCTTCCAAATCTCAAATCGACCTCCAGCGCAGAGCAGGTAGACCGGGTCTCAGATCTCTTGCCAGCGCGGTCTAATTCCAGCATGGATTGGTTAGACTTAGGGTTCAGCCTCCTCTCTGGCACACCTCCTAAATTCTTTAGTCTCCAGAGAGCTAAAGTACTAAAACCCTCCTTTTTCACAAAGTGGTCAAGTGAAGTTTTCGGACCACAATGGGCAGAATCTCCTAACAAGCTGGAGGACAGGCTGGGTTCCCCAAAGCAACGCGGCCCATCTCTGTGTCTTTCCCATGCAAAGCTGACCCTTGGTCACCACGACTGGGAGCTTTTTAAAGCCTCATCGCCAAACCCATCATTGCTGCGCGAGGCCTTGGACGGTCTACTGAGAAAGGACAACCCACCACCAGTGTCTCCTGCAGGGACGAAGTGAGGGGGATAATCAAACAGGGGTATGCCAAAGAAGCCCCGGAAAGCCACTTACCTGTACCTTTTCCGCATGGTCGTGATCCTGTTCAGGGGTAAGTGATCTAAAGGAGCGTTCCCACACCTGGAATCCAAAATGGCACATGGGCAAGGTTAGTAACAATACCGGATTGCACAGGGAAGCGGGGAGGGGTTAGGAAAAACAGGTATAGCCAAGTATCTTTTTAAAAATCATCATTATCATCGTCTTAGAACTGCCGAACTGGAAGGGACCCTATGCATCTTTGAGTCAAGGAGGCACAGCGGGGAATTGAACTCCCAGCCTCTCAGGAGATGGTTCTTAAGCTGGACCGAGAACTGTAAGCAACTTTCATCTGAAGCTTTCTCTCCTACTGTCTCTCTTCCTTTGGCAATTTATTTCTCCCAGGATAACCTGGATATTCTAATTATGCATATTAGAGACAGTAGGGAAACTGCCTGAACACAGACAGAGCAGAGAAACCCAATTCACAAATGTGGGAAAACTGAACTGCATGAACTTGTCATCAAGTTACTCACTGGTTCTCCTTCCTTCCTATTAAAGCAAAAAGAGATGTTGCTGTTAATATCCCCACTCCATTATGCTTAAAGCACTCTCTAGGCAGTTCGTAGTTTAATTATGCCGGCTGCACATTGCCCCACCCCCATCTCAGCAAGCTGGCTACTCAATTTACTGACCTCAGAAGGATGGAAGCCTGAGTCAAGATGGAACTCGGGTCACGAGTGGAGTCTTCACCGCAATACTGCAGTTCAACCAGTGTGCCACGAGGCTCCACTTCTTAGCACATATGTAGAAATGGACGTGAACAGCCAGTTTGGTGGTTCATGCCAGTTCGTTTATCAGCCGAACGGGTGTTCAACGCTTCAAAGCCTTGCCTCCTCCAGTGGGTGCCCACTCAAGCGCCAGGAGGAGATGGGGGCAGCGAAGCCAGGGTGCTGCCTCTAAGTGGGCACCCACAAGAGGAAGTGGGGCTTTGAAGAGCTGAAGTTCAGGCAATAAACAAACCAGCATGAACTGCTGAAGCCGCGGTTCATGCCCATCTCTAATGTGAAATTATTTGCTTTTACTAGCCCAGAGTTCAGATTTGATACAGGTCACCTTTTACATCCAGATGGCTGGGTATCTGAAAAACTGACCAGTGAAATGTACGAGGATCTCAACCGTATAACATTTCCATGTTGGATATTAAATAGGGGGCAAATTTACAAATGATGTTTTAGCTACACGCTTGTATCGTACTCTTCCAGCCCCCCTCCCTTGGGTTTACGTGTGTGTCGGAACACAAAGTACCATACATGACAAAAGAACGTGTGTGCAGAACAAACGTACAAGCCGAACTCTTCGAAAGGACACCGATGGGGAAATAAAATGATCTGTTTACCCCTTGGTCAGAGGCAAAAACTCCCTGCAGCTATCAGACAGTGCGGGAGGAAGGGTTCAGTATGTGAACTCTGAAAACAGATTTTGAAAGTGGAATGAACATATGGGTAAAGGAATCCCAAGAATTTGTTTTCGGCCTGGAGCCAATTCAACCGCAAGCCACAGACTCAAGGGAAGCCTAATTACTGCCATCTGGCATGACTGAGAAAATAAAATATTCAAAGACAAGTCACCTCAAAAGTTTGCAAATAGCAAAAATGAAGATTTTCTCAAGATTTGCTCATGTGTCTAAAATTAGCTGGGTGATTACTATTCTTTCCTTCTATTATTAAAAAACAATTATTGCACCAGTTTGTTGAAGAGCATAAACACAACCGTATTCCCCTTCCATTGGCTTACATGTCGGTGGTCAATCGGACGCATGGTTTTTCTAAGGAAACACAGGGAAAATTTAGTTCTCACGAAACACTGCTGTGGAAAGGCTATGAGGTGTCGGTCCCTTCGTTAACTGCAAAGACACTTCAAAATTCAGATTGGCGGGCCAGAATCCTGTCACACAGCTCCACCTGTACTTTGGGAATGATATTGTCATCAGCGGTGGATGGCCACTACTTAAAGAGTTCCTGTTTTGATTTTGGGGTGTGTGCGACTCACGTGCAATGAGATAAAGTCTCACACACCCTGAAACCGAACAGGGGACTCTTTAATTAGTGGCAATCTACTGCTGCTAATGACATCGCTCCCATTGCACAGGATGAGATGTTAATAGAAGCAAGAACAACAGGGTTGTCTGGACAAAATATTCCGTGTTGAGGCCGGTAATCATCCATCTCCATGAGGTGGTGCATCTGTAGCACTCCTTTGGGTAAAACCATGGCTGGGTTGTGTTTTCCACGGTCTCACCGAGAACCCTAGGCAACAAGATAAAGGCCCATGTTTCAACACTGACTCAGGCCATTGGCTGGTCTAGCTCAGCACCTTCTGTGCTGATCAGCGGTAGCTTTTTATGTGCCCTCCGGAGACAAGGTTCAACCAGGCCATGGTTTCACTGCACATCTGGGATGCAGAGAAGGTTAGGGCAGCCAGCTGTGGTTTCAGGAGCCATGCCTACATGGGCATGTTAGTGAAGGCTCAGAGGCAGCTACAGTTCAGTTGTAGCAGCCCGGCAAATTTGCCATCAGCATCCATGTGGCAAATTTCAAGAGCTGCTCCTTCATGAACCCTAACAGTTGCTGTACAACCTTGTATGTGTGAGTGTGTGAGCACAAACACAGGCACCCATGCTACCAGTTGCAGTTGTGCAGGATGAAGGAAAGGGAGCATGGTGCCTGGGGGATTCTGGGATCCATAATTCAAAAAAGACCACATTTCCAAGTTCTGTGTGTAAGACATAACAGTCATAAGAACAAAGAGAAGCATCAGAATCATGGCATCAAAGGGCATACCGCATTCTGCAGATGAATGAGCGCCTCGATCCCATACACATCCTCATGGATGATTGTTGACCTTCCTTCTTCACTGTCCCTGTCTTCAGATCCAGAATCCTTCCTAAAAGGGTTTGGGTCAAAGTGAGGAATGAGAGAAAACAATGAGAAGAATGAATTAAGAAAGGCCAGTACACCCATTTTACTTTTTTTGCTACGTGCGATCCGGTTGCTTCAAACCTATGGTTAACGTAACATGGTTTTTGAGAAATGTGAGATCTTCAAGAAGTGGTTGGCCACTGCTGCCTTCTCCCACTGAGTTTCCATGCATGAGCAGGGATTTGAACTCAGGTTTCCTGAGTCCTAGCCTGGTACTCTGCCCACTTCACCACTCTGGCTCTCTCCAGTTTTCCTTAACAATAATTGTGTGCCATTAAGTCAATTCTGACTTATGATGACCCCTTTCAGGGTCTTTCAGGTAGAGAACACTCAGATGTGGTCTCCCCTTCTTCTGGGGTCGCCCTGGGATTGTGCAGCTTGCCCAAGGCCACCCAGGCTGGCTCTACTCACAGGAGGAACAGTGGGGAATCGAACTCCCAACTCTCATACCTAAACCACTGAGTTATCCAGCCAGTTTTATTTACTGTGCCCAGAATCTGAAAGCAAGAGAGGTTCTGATCGTAGCTACAATATTCCATCTCCTTGTGACAGAGAAATTGGAGATACGTTTCACAGTGAATTGCTTTTAGCTACTGATTCTCCTTTCTTTCTACATTTGTGCCGCTGGCTCAAGTACTACATTTCTCTCCAGATCAAAGTACTGTAATTCTTGGAATGCATGATAAAAGCAAAGTATCACCTCAAAAGTGAGTAACAAACAGGGAGCACACAGACAAACACATCCAAAAAATAGGGGGGAAATGTTCTACTCCATTTCTGAAACCGTTTTCATGGTGGCTTACAACAATTATTTAAAGTAATATAGGGAGACAAAACAATCAAAGCCGTATGGCTGCACAAAAGTAATGGGATGAAAATAGGAAGCAGCAGAGAGGACAAGAGAAATGAATGTTGAAGACCTACAGAGTCAGGCTCTTTCAGGGATGTAAGCAGGAGAAAAGGATTTAAATCAAAATGAGCATGTGTTCTAAGTTTATTAACCAATGCATATTCCTCTAGGACAGTGGTTCCCAAGCTTGGGTAACCCAGATGTTCTTGGACTACAACTCCCAGAAATCCTGGCCTGCACAGCTAGCGGTGAAGGCTTCTAGGTGTTGTGGTTCAAAAACACCTGAGTATCCAACGTTGGGAGCCACTGCTCTAGGAAGACAATGGATTCTTGTAGGTTTAGAAGAGAAATTCAGATTTCTGACAAACCAACTGCCAAGGCAACATGCCGAATTTTACGACCCAACCACACATTTGGGAATTTTTGTGACTCCCTCTCCTCCCCTCCAGCGCTAGACAGTTATTTAAAGTCTTAATTGCCTCCATGTGATGGCTATTCTGGCAGGCGACACCTTAATGTTGCATGCTACTCCACTGTCGTCTTTCTGACCGTTGCGTCTTCCCTTTGGAATTTCTTTAGAAGATGCCTCTCGAAAAAGGGCTCTCGCACGAGCCAGATCTTGCCCTGAATTATACCCCCGTGCAACCTCAGTGACCTACTTTGAGGTGTGAGTCAGAAAGCTATTTATGAGCGGGGAAAGGATGACTGAGAACTGAAGCAATTCTCCGTTGTTACATTGGTGAAAACACGAGATGACGCTCTCCTTCGAGCTGATGGAGGCAACGGTCTGACCGCAGGGGTCTCCCGAGGATGGAGGTTAAGCAACTGGTTTGGCTTCAGAGGTATGCCAAGATTCACATGACCTCTCTTTACAACTGCCCAGCGATCGCTCATCCCCTCTTAACTCCCCCCCCCCCAATCTGGTTTGCAGAGCTAAGCAGGATTGGGCCTGGTGAGGTTTAGGATGGGAGAATCTCCATCGGGGGCCAGATGGGCTAAGAGTCTGGTTCAATAAGTACAAAGCAGCTGGCAGGGTTCCTCTCTTGCTGCACAGGCCTTGCAAAACAGGTAATGTGTCTGGGTTGCAACCTAGCAACCTTACTCATCACTTGACCGAGTAGCTACTAGGACGTGGGATTTTGAGCTTTCTTGGACTATCAGTCCTCTAATTCCCCTGTTTTGGGAGTTCTACCTGATTTGCACACACCTTACAGACACCTCAGGGACGTGGTGGCGCTGTGGGTTAAACCGCAGAAGCCTCTGTGCTGCAGGGTCAGAAGACCAGCCGTCGTAAGATTGAATCCACGCGACGGAGTGAGCTCCCGTCGCTTGTCCCAGCTCCTGCCAACCTAGCCGTTCGAAAGCATGCAAATGCAAGTAGATAAATAGGTACCACCTCGGTGGGAAGGTAACGGCGTTCCGTGTCTAGTCGCGCTGGCCACGTGACCACGGAAAGTGTCTACGGACAAAACGCTGGCTCTATGGCTTGGAAATGGGGATGAGCACTGCGCCCTAGAGTCGGACACGACTGGACTAAATGTCAAGGGGAACCTTTACCTTTACCTACAGACACCTCAGTGTGGTTCACCTGGGAGGAAAGGCCTGAACTGCAAGGCTTTGCACCTGAGCTAGGCCTAGCACCACCCAAGCTTCCTGTTCCCACCCCAAGGCTACCTGGGAGTTTCCTTTCTGGACAGGAAGCTTAAGTGGAGCTTGGCCTCGCTAAGCCTCAAAGCCTTCCAGTTTAGACCTTTTTCTTCCAGGTGAGCCACACTGAGGTGTCTGTAAGGTGTGTATAAGTCAGGTAATTTGCAGATTGGTGAGTTGTGGGACTTACAGTCCAAGAAATCCCGTTCCTAATGGGTGCTTCCAGTACTTGACTCTGACTCTGTTTTTTTCTCATCCTGTCTTTTCCTCTTTCCCTCTCCAAGTCTCATTCTGGAAACTTGATCTCCCCCTCCATCCCTGCTTTCTTATCAACCTGGAACCTCTGCCGAAAGAAATTGAACACCCAGAAAGATTCCTTCCATCATCTTTCCAGTTCTATGCGTGCACCCTCTCTCTTCAAAAGCACTGAGCCTTGGCACGTTCTTCACAGAGCTGTTCCTGTAATACCTGCAGATCTGGGCTTCTCTCAAAGATGGCCCACGCAATCTAGAACAGTGGTTCCCAACTGTGGGTCTCCAGATGTTCTTGGACTGCAGTTCCCAGAAGGCTTCACCACTTTGCTGTCATGGCCAGGATTTCTGAGAGTTGCCGTCCAAGAACATCTGGGGACCCCAGTTTGAGAACAACTGGTCTAGAAGACTTTGTTCAAAGCAAAACGTCTGAGCCAACCTCTCTTTAACCCACCTCCTCACAATCTGAACCTGGAAAAGTTAGTTTTTTTTGAACTAAAAGCCTCCAGAATCTTCTACCTAACATGGCTGCCGAGCCTTCCCTCCTTGATGTCAGTTCCCTCTTGGTATCTAGAAAGAATCATTTAGTTATCTTCCCCAGTCTATGCATAGCTGAGTTCAGGTTACTCTAGAGGAGAAGCCATAGCTTTGCTTACTTTGGGCACCAGCTCCTCAGCACTCTGTCTTTCTTGGACAGACCTGGCAACCCACTCTGCCAAGGCCAACGGTTTCAAAACCTGGGATCCAGTCTCGGATGTCCTAGCTAGCACAGCCAAGGGTCAGGGTTTCTGAGAGATGAGTCCAAGAACATCTGGAACCCTGTGTCTGGAACCGCTGGCCCAGCCTTTTGCCTGCCTCAGCTTGCCACAGCCCGGAACTCTGGTCGAACAGCAGTGAACACAACTATACCACGGGGCATGCTGTACAAGTTTTATGGTAAATAACGGCTAGTGCAGAAAATAGCACCTATCAGGAGTGAGTGGTACGTTGGCCACTTATATGTCACATGCATTGCTAAAAAAAAATGCAGAAAAGGGCAATAGACATTGCTTTGCATAAAGCTGCTCCTGCTAATTTGTATGAACAGAGGCAAAACTAGAGATGGTTGCTTAGTGTGTTTGGCTGCAGAGCCAGAGGTTGGGAGTTCGATTCCCCACGGTGCCTCCTTAACAAGGGCTGGACTTGATGATCCCATGGGGTCCCTTCTGGCTCTGCAGTTCTGAGTGTATTATTATAATTAGATTATTATTATAAGGACACGTGTGTCACAATTTGAATGGCAAAGCCTGTCTCCCTTCTTCTAACAACAAAATCTGCATCCTCTACCACGAACCAAGCTGACAGTTAAATGAAGTCCTTTGCTGCTGACTTACTATTTTATAGTTTACTACTGTGTTTTCCCGAAAATAAGACGGGGGTCTTATATTAATTTTTGCTCCAAAAAACTCATTAGGGCTTATTTTCAGGGGATGTTTTATTTTTTTCATGTACAACACTCTACATTTATTCAAATACAGTCCGGTCATCATCTTCTGGTTGCTGCACAAGGGTGGAGGCCGGGGTTTCACTCAACTGGGGCTTATTTTGGGGGTACGGCTTATATGACGAGCATCCTGAAAAATCATACTAGGGCTTATTTTCAGGTTAGGGCTTATTTTCGGGGAAACAGGGTAACTGGATTAGTTAGTGTTTATGCTTAGATAGGTAGAATGCACGTTAGATTTTACAATGTTTAAATCTGAACAGAAAATTGATTCAAATGTTGTTACACTGTTTTGTATTGTGTAATGTTGTTTTTATTAGTTCTGGACATCAAAGGTTAAGAAGGATGCCAGCAAACTGGAGCAAGTTCAGATGATGGCAGCAAGGATGATCAGGGGACTGGAAACCAAGCCCTGAAAGAATTGGGCATGTTTAGCCTTGAGAAAAGAAGACTGAGGGGAGATAATATGATAGCACTTTTCAAATACTTGAAAGGCTGTCACACAAAGGAGGGGCAGGATCTGTTCTCAGTCATCCCAGAGTGCAGGACACGCAACCATGGGCTCAAGTTACAGGAAGCCACATTTAGGCGGAAAATCAGGAAAAACTTCCTAACTGTTAGAGCAGTACGACAACAGAACCCATGACCTCAGAGGGAGGTGGTGAGCTCTCCAACGCTGGAGGCATTCAAGAGAAAATTGGACCACCCTCTGTCAGATCTGCTTTGGATTCCTGCGTTGAGTAGGGGGTTGGACTGGATGGCCTTTGAGGCCCCTTCCAGCTCCATTATTCTATGATTCTATGATTCTATTATGTAATTTGCCATGGCCTGCGTGCGAAAGCCATAAATCTGTTTGTGATTGCAATAGTTTACACAGCGCTACGCCACATCTCACTCAAGTGAGGAAGACGACAGCCGGATGAGCTGCGTGTCTGTTCCTTGTATTTTCTGGGACCCCCCCCCCCCGGGGCTCCATCCCCTTTGGGGTCCTCCCCCATCCAGGGACAACCGAACCTTCAGGGTGTCGCCGACACCACAGCACCCTTGTGTTTTTGTGTCCAGAACACGAGCTCGGAACCCAAGCCCTCCCCGGCTCACTTCGCCATCAAGAAGAGCCAAGTAACATGTGGAAGAGGACACTCCGCCTGTTCCCGGTCCTCTGTCTACCGCTGTGCTGAACCGAGAGATGGACTCTGTGCAAACCCTCTTGTGACCAAGTGACTGAGTCTCTTTGCAAGCGGGGGGAATTTTCACCCGTCTTGGCTCTGACCCATTTCAACACAATGGAAGTACATCTTAAATGCACTGTGCTGAAGTTTATAGGCTGATAATCAAATGCAGTCCAGATTTTATTGCCTGTTATTCCATTCTCTTTGACAATTCCCACTGGGCAGCTAAATCCAGCTCCTTATTCAAAGCCAGGCTTCTCTCTCTCTCTCTCTTGGACGCTTGTATTCTATACAGCATCTCTTCCTAGTGCCAAAACCATTTTTAAAATCCAGGCGAGAGGGAATATACAGTGTATTTATTATGAGTCAGTTTTCATCAGATGCTCAAAAATAACACACGATTCATTGCCTGTATTCTCCGTCCCAAAGAAAGAAAACAGCCTTCCCACCATCTGGCCAGGGGCCGTCGCTCAGTGGCAGACCATGTCAGCAGAAGCGGGTGACTCAGATTTGGTGTGGGTGGAGAGTTGTCCGCTCCAGGTTTCAGTCTGAATTTTACAGAAGCTATCCGCTCGTCCCCCAAATAGGTCCACCATCTTGAATAGCTCTTTTAAAGGCCAGACTAAAACATGGACTGGATTTACCACCCCCCATGAAATCGGAGGCAACCACTTCCACTGAAATGTGCGCTAGGCTGAATCCTCCAATATCCTTGATAGGGCTCAAATCCTGGCTGAAATCCTTGAGCCGCTTCAAGCTGGAAAATTTGAAACTTTTAACTCATGGAGGCATTACATTTAACCATGGTTGGCTGCCTTCTGGTCAAGATTCCCAGATATAAAGTAGAAACTATAGTTTAGTGGGTTGAAACAAATCCGGTCCCTAAGGATATAAAGAAACATCCCAGAATATTGCGGGAAACGGCTTTAAATATGGTTGGCTACTTCCAGCCCCAGCACTGCCACTGTATCATGGTTTCATTGCTGCTGTTACAAACTTACTTCAAACCATGGTTTCACATCCTGGTTTGTACAGGGTGAACATGCCCTACATTCACACAGAAGAAATCGGTGCTTCTACAGTAGAACCCAGTGGCTGAAATTCTGTTGCTTTGCATTGTAAGTCACACTGGACTCGGTTCACTGAATCAGTGGGGATTTGGTGAGCCAACCCCTCTGTAAGTTCCATTAATTCAAATAGGCCTACTCTAGTTGTCTGTACTTTAGCACAGTAAGTCACATTTGAATCCATGAAAACATGGAGAGGTTGACTCACCCAAATCCCCACTGCCTCAATGGGTCTACTCTAGTGCACCTTACTGCACTAAGCCACAGGATTTCAGCCCCTGTCTCATTAGCAAAACAGGAAATGCTACCCCTGCTCACCCCATGGCACCCTCCTGGTTCCTGCCCTACAGATTTCCCTTCTGTGGGACTAAAAAGAAATAACTAATTAGTTTGCCTTGGACAAGATAACAAGAGGTAGCTTTGTACTCCTGGAAAAATACTCTGCAGGCTGTCCAGAAAAGACAAACAGAAAACAGGATTTTGAAAGGTGCTTAGAAGAATGCCAAAAGATCTTTCTTTGGGGGAAGAAGCAAAGCTGGGAGCAGGAAAAACTCTGAGAAGAAGAAAAACAAGAGGAAATGATCAGGGGTTGTACCAACAACTTAAGGAACCAATGGTTTCCAACGGGGTTGCTAATATTCATGTTAACCTTCAGAAATGGAGTTAATCTATTCTTAGGCATTAAAGAAGATCATATAAGAGAGCAAGGAAGAATGTTAGGGCTTTCCAAAATTACTTTACCCAGTCCTCGCAGAGTTACTTTTAAATAAGTAATTGGTTACAGTTAATAAGTCTCAATCAACAACCTCAGATATGCAGATGATACCACTCTGATGGCAGAAAGTGAGGAGGAATTAAAGAAACTCTTAATGAGGGTGAAAGAGGAGAGCGCCAAAAATGGTCTGAAGCTCAACATCAAAAAAACTAAGATCATGGCCACTGGTCCCATCACTTCCTGGCAAATAGAAGGGGAAGCTATGGAGGCAGTGACAGATTTTATGTCTCTGCTTTTTAAGATGCTATCTAGGTTTGTCATCGCTTTCCTCCCAAGAAGCAGGCGTCTTTTAATTTCGTGGCTGCTGTCACCCTCTGCAGTAATCATGGAGCCCAAGGGATGGACATAGGACAGCCCTAAACTGCATGCACGGTTGGGTTTTTAGCTGCCCCCACAAGCCTCCTACATACACACACAGACCAAGCTGAGAAACAACAAAACTGGAGTAAAAGAATTGTGTTTTCTCTTGAGTGTCTCCCATGGAGAGGGGAGTAGCAGACCTTCCAGAAGAAAATTAGAACGTCCGCCAGAAGTATTTATTTATTTTATTTATTTATTAGATTTCTATCCCGCCCTTTTAGACAGAGTCTACTCCGGGAAAATGACCGATCAATTTTAGGTCTGTCTTTTTGCAATTTTAGAGGGGGGTGTTTTTTTTGGTCGTAATGCTAGGAAAAGTTGAAGGCAACAGGGAAAGAGGAAGAGTAAATATGAGATGCACTGACTTCATAAAGTAAGCCACGGCCTTCAGTTTAGAAGAGCGGGCTGTTAGTGAATAACACCTCTTGAAAAGGACTCATTTCTAGGATCGCTATGGGTCAGAGGCAACTCAATGGCCTATAACAACAGCAGCGCTGATACAGCCAGTTTGGGGCGCTGAAAGTGGAACGGCACACCCCGAGGTTGCCTACAACTGTGCGAAATCCCAGGCTTGAAATATGGGGGGGGGGGGGGCGTTTCTTTCCTGCTGCACGCACCCTTTTTCTAAGGTTCCTTGTGAAAACCTCAGCACCCTTCTTGCAAGCGCCTTGCGAAAGCCCCACACAGTTCACGTCTGATTTCGCAGAGCCGACAAGCGTTTGGTATCGAAATGCTCGGAGGAATGGTGCAAAAACCATATTAATTCATCAAATGCAACCCAAGTGGCAATGCATCTGAAAAAAAAATCCACCTCACCCCAGCCTTTGGCTTTTGGGGCAGGAAGCAAAAAATGAAGAAAACATGTTGAATGGGCACTCCTCGGGAGAGAGGGAAAAGTCTGACACAAACCAGCTCTTTATGACTCCCTTGGTCGTGTCCAAGGCTCGCTTCTGCCAGAAAGGTCCATAAATCTCCCCAAAGCCTGCTCCGTGTCGGTTGTCCGTCGCGTTTCTTTTTCCTTTTATTGCCCTTGATAGGAGTCCATGCTGCCTCACCGCTTTGCCACCGGATGACACTTAAACTTATATAACTTGTTTCCTTTTTTCCCCCTTTCTTTTTAAACGGCTGCCATCCAGTGAGGTCACAGCTCACACCCGGAGCGCGGGTGACGAGCTCTAAACCCTTCCACCAAAAATCAGATCGAGGGCTTGCCAAGTCACACAGGAGTCCTCGCTGATTGACCTCGTGGGAGAGGAGGCTGTAGAAGAAGTTTTACCTTAAAAAATTTCCCTTCAGAGGAAAGTGCAGGAAAC
This sequence comes from Intellagama lesueurii, assembly GCA_037013535.1. Taxonomy (NCBI): domain Eukaryota; kingdom Metazoa; phylum Chordata; class Lepidosauria; order Squamata; family Agamidae; genus Intellagama; species Intellagama lesueurii. Next base: position 3,454,327 of record JBAJHW010000011.1, read on the forward strand.
GTTCGGCGGCCGCAGGAAGCTAGCGCCGGCTGAAATCCTGTGGGGCTGTTACACCAACAGCGTAACTTTGGGAGGTGAACTGGCATCAATGAAATCTCCATAGACTTTCTCAGTTGCACACCGAGTCATGTAATCCGACTGGATTACTGCAACGCATTCTATGTGGGGCGGTCTCTGGCAAGTATCAGGAAACTTCAGTGTATCCAAAACACAGCAGCCCGACTGCTAACTGGAACTGGCCACAGGGACCACATCACCCTCCTGTCGCAGCAGCTCCAACTGACAGCCAATCCATTTCTGGGCACAATTCAAAGTGCTAGTTCTAATCTGTAAAGCCCTAACTAGGTCCAAGCGATCTCAAGGACCGTATCTCCCTTCATGAACCTGCTCAGGTGTTAAGATCATCAGGAGAGGCCTTCTTCTCAGTCCCACCACCTTCACAGGTGCGTTTGGTGAGGGACACGGGAGACGGCCTTCTCGGTGGCTGCTCCTAGACTTTGGAACTCCCTCCCACTGGAGGCCAGCCTGGCCTCACCTTTGCTGTCCTTCTGGAAGCAAGTGAAGACCTTTCTCTTCAGGCAAGCTTTCCATGAATGACTAGTTGCCTAAGTAGGGTATTTAAATGGATGGTTCTGCCTTTTACTGCATTGAATCTATTGTGGTGTTCCTTTTGTTTACCATTTTTTAGTACAGTATTTGTTCCTTCTCAGTATTTGTATACTTGTTAGCTTTAAATATTGTCTTGCAATGATCAAAGCTGCCTTAGGCCCTTCTTAAGGAGAAGCGCGGGGTAAAAATATTTTAAATAAATAAACTAAGTGCACGTGACTCAGATTCTGTCTACAGAGATTTCTTAACTTAACGTGGCAACTCAGTTGCAAAGGGAACGCCGTTTGAGTAACAGGATTTCAGCCACGGAGTGGCACCGTTCATTCCTCTACCCTGGTGTGGCTGATGTGGCATGTCAAGGTTTCCAGGCAGGATTTACCAGGGTTTGAATGGATCTTTGTCCTAGGCCAACTCTCCACCAACCACACCACACATGATGCATTTCCCCAGGAAACAGCTTCCTTCCCATATTCTGCCATTATGTGCAACTGTGCAGGATGTATGATGAAACTCGGCAGGCAACCAATTTGTAGGTGACACCCAGCTTTGTTTCATTTGTGTGGGGAATCCAGGTGGAGCCAGGAGGATCATCTGAATACACACCGTTGAACTAGCTCAGAAAAATGGTCTTAGATCTTCCAACCTTCTCCCTTTCTTCCAACAGCTCAGGTTATTTCCTTGACAAGTTGAATGATCTTGCAGAGTTGAATGATCTCTGTTGAATGCCGAGTTGTGATCTTGGATTACGACCTCCAGAATTCCCTGGACAGAGTAATCCTAACCCCCCAGATCTGGACACTTTTATGACTCCAAGTTAATCTTGCAAGTCAAACTCTGAAGAACTAGCCTACCAAGAGGTCTAGAAGCTTAAAAGAAGGACAGAAACCAGAAGACCAGCGAAATTATGTCCTGCCTAACGGGAATGAAAGGTAGGTAATGTGGAGGTTTTCCCCCTCCGGTTTTCTTTTCTTTTTGCCTTTTACTGGAACAAAGGCAACAGGCCAGCACGGATGGAAATGGTTATTTCTTCAAATATCTTTTAAATTATTAAATGACCCAGAAAGTTCAGAGGAACTCATAACGTTAGCTCAAAAACAGGTATCATGTGCCGATGTGGTCACGTTGAAAAGAAACCAAGTCAAATCTCTAGGCGTTTCACCGCTATAAACAGGACATGGCTGACCATAAGTCTTCATCTGTTAGAAATCTTTCAGGGTAATTAAAAATTCAGGCTAGGGCCCAATTTGTTACGATTGTTAGAAGGGTGCAAAGTGGCCATTTACACTGGTGTCAGGCTACTGTTTGCCTAAATGAGGCTAAAACATACTGGGCTATGTTCCTTTGTCAAGATGTGCTTTCCTCCACCCACGCTTGGACAGAATAGTGATGGCTGGTGGTTGATTTCATGGGATAGTGATTCTACTTCACACTTCCCTTCAAACACTTCACAGGAGTTCTTGGGATGGGGCTAAGCCTTCTCCTCCCTCAAATATTCAGCACCTTGGAGAGCTCCGTTAAAGTCTAGACTGAAATCTGGAGCGGAGTCACCCCTCCTCCCCTCCTGCAATGCATGAATCACCAGCCTCCATGGAGACCAAAAGATCAAAGTTCCCCTAGGTTTTACTCCTTCAATGAATCAAAACCTGAACCAAAGGTTTCAAGCTGGTTGTTAAAGGACGGATGAGCCCAGAGCTGTGTTTATTGATAAACGGAACTTTTTAATGCCTCATGTTTTGCTGGTCAGTCCAGTCACTTCTCCTGGATTGAGCCCAGCAGAGGTAGATGCTCATGAACACTAGGCCAAGATTCATTCATTCAATTAATCCACTTTTCTGTCTTTCTTTCTGTACCACCTCTCTCCCTAATGCCAGAGATTTTTTACTATTTCCGACTTAACATTACACTCAAACGAAGCCAGGGTGTGGAGTGAGACTTAGGAATGTAAACTGTGAGCATAAACTTTCCAGAACAAATGTAACCCCCTATTTTCAAGGGGAGAAAATAGACAACAGAGCTATTTCAAAAGTTCTACCTCTGCTGTTAATTAGCAACCAACAGTGTTTCAGTGGAAATACCCTTTTCCATTTTAATTGCATCGCTTCACAGGCCTGATGTCACCCACTGCTCAAACTTGCTCAGCAGATTAATTTATCTTCTACCACATACGGCCCGTACTGTTCCGTCGACAACATCTGGATTCTCTCCGGGAGTGCAAATTTTTGCTTGCTACCAGCATTCCTTGCAACCGAGGAGGGAAAAAACCTGAACGCCATCACAGCTGGTGAAGGCAGCCACATCTGCGGATCTTATGGCTTCCGAATGGCAGCTTTTCCTTCTTTATCCTAATGGCTGCAAATTCCCTGCGGTTTGACAAGGCTCAGATGATATTATTAAAGCAGGCCACTCTCTTGTGCAGCGTCACCAGAGAATATATGCTCTTTAACCCTATAAAAAAGGCACCTAATGAAAATACGCCACGCCACGCTGTATCACTGTTTCCATTCTTCTCATTATTATTATTTTCAAAACCACTATTTCCTGTTATTTCACCTCGCAAGTAAATGCATGAATGGCAAATGCCGTGACTCGCCTGCCAAGAAAAACAAGGCCAGTTAAATCTGCCACGTCATGCTTTTCCGTTGCATAAAGAGAGGAGAAGACACGGATCGTTTCTGTCTTTGTTCATCTGTTTTTGTGAAACTCAACCCTATCACCATTTCTTGGAGGAGACAGTGCAAGCCACAAGCTTGATTAGGGAAGGGTTGACCGGAAAAAAAACACCACACCATTTCAGTCCAAATTAATCCAGATGGTATAAATCATAGGATTAGAATGATTTGGCTAGTTCTTGAAAAACAGCAATTGGTATTAGCCGGTTGAAACCAATGGATGAACATCATATGGCATTATTCAGCCCTAAGAGCCCAGGCCCTTTCTCCATCCCGGTCTTTCTCTCCCTCTTTCTCATTCATGCATTCTGTCTTTATAGAATCATGCCCATCGAGTCCAACCCCCTGCTCACGGCAGGAATCCAAATCAAAGCAGATCTGACAGATGGGTGTCCCGTTTTCTCTTGAATGCCTCCAGCGCTGGAGCGCTCACCACCTCCCGAGGTCATGGGTTCCGTTGTCGTACTGCTCTAACAGTTAAGAAGTTTTTGCTGATATTCAGACTAAATCTGGCTTCCTGTAGCTTCAGCCCATTGCTGCGTGTCCCGCACTCTGGGATGATGGAGAACAGATTCTGGCCCTTCTCTGTATGACCACCGTTCAAGTATTTGAAAAGTGCGATCACATCTACCCTCAGTCTTCTTTTCTCAAAGCGAAAGATGCCTAGTTTTATGGATTGTTTCCAAATTTTAGTTTTTAAGGTGCTGGAAGCCATGGAAAGGACACTTTTTTAAAGGAGCGCCAAAACAGCCTCTGTTTCGGGGGTCATGTATAAATGCTTCCATGCTGTTCAGCTCTTATGTCTGAGGAAGTGGACTTGTCCACAAAAGCTCATATTAAAATACAGCCCTTTGCCTTTAAGGCGCCACTGCATTTTTGCCTTCTTCATTTTTTCTTTTTGCCTTTTTAAGGAGCGCAAATCAATAAAATGAAACGGATGCACCGTTCCACTGTCCTCTAGAACTTCAGATGTATCTCCTAGAAGAATTTGCTAAAGCTGAGGGGCAGGCAGGGAAAATGCTTGAAAAAAAGAACCGAGTGGTTAAATGAACAACTTTTCACCACCCCGAGGTCCTTTTGGTGCCTCAAAAACGGCTTTTCTACCAATTTGCTGCTTCTTGAAGAAATTTAAATCTCCAGCTGCTCTGGAGAGCTAGCCTTCACACACACCCCATCTTTTTTCTATATTCCAGAAGCAGGACAGCTGGAGATAACCACAGCTTGTTCTCTTTCAAGGCTTCTGCTGACCTTTTCTTCTCTCTCTCTCTCTCAAAAAAAGACAAAAAGAAAACAACCAACTTGTTTCCCTGGAAAAGTGGAAAGGTCTTGGAGCTGGTTAAATGGTTTGCCAAGTTCTGGGCTCTTCACTCCTTCCACCAGTCTCCCCTCCTGCCATAATTTTATTTGATATTGTAAACCCTGCTTCTCTCTTGCATGTTGGCCAAACTACACAAGAAAAACACTTGGAACAATCAAATTAAACAAAGACACAAAACAGCGCTACCCGTGAACACATTTCAAACATGACCAAGGCCATATCTGTTGGAATCAAGGAGAGGTTGCTGTTTTGGTTTTTTTCACTCCTAAAAGCCACCTTGGGTCCTTTTAAGGAGAAAGGTGGAGTAAAAAAAAAATTAAAATAATAATAATAATAAATAAATATCTCCCACTTCTATTCTGGGCAAGCTTCTTGTGTGAAGGTATCCAGAGGTGGGGAAAACGTTTTCCATAGACCTTGGGTTTCTAGAACATTCCACTTGCATAGGGGTGTCATTGAAAAAAGTAACTTTTCCAAGCTCTGAGGGAGGTATGCCGCTGCTGTAAAACCACCCAGAAGTCTTTTGCCAAGAACTTATTTTCTAAGGAGATGGAATTGAAAGGAAGACCTTCATCTACAAAAGAAGATGTGGTTTTCCACCATGAGATGTGGTGGCGGCCATGACTGAAGATGGTGTTGAAAGGAGGAAAAGGACTTTAACAAAGGATGTGTCTACATCAGGGAAGGAACCTCCAACTTCAACTTCATACCCAAAGCTTTCCCTGCTTGTGACCAGTTCAGAGGCCACCTGGAACTGGAGTCAGCAGCTGCCAGGGATTATTTTTAACAATCTTACATGCTGCCTCTAGTAGATGTGTCTGGGAGGGACTTTTCAATTTGTCCAGCACTAATCCATCATTCCCTCCCACCTCTCTTTTCCCTCTCAGTTCTCAACTGGTGTTCAGTGTTGCTTGTTTGCTGTTGATCTGTTCACAACTGTAAGTAATGAAGGCTAGTTTTATCCATTTCACTCCATTGTATAACCCACCATTCTAGGATCTAAAAGGCCACATTCCATCAGCCTGCAAGGTTTCACCAGCTATAGAGTTCCCTATGGTTGTGTGACGGATTTCTTTTCTCAAATGAGAAAAACAGTCTTGAGTTCAGAGTCACTTACATAAGGGAAAGGATGTGAAACCCTTGAAAATAATGTGGAAGCATAGATGAAAAAAAAGAAGAAAGCAACAACGCTGGAAAAAAAATCTCCAGGAAGGCAGAAGAAAACATGTACATATAAACAAGAAGATGGAAATTCAGCTGCACAGCCAAGCTGAACAATAAGGAGCAGCCAAGATAAAGTTGAAGCTGTGGCTAAGCTAAAAAGCAGTAATAAACTACCTACATCAGCATTATACCGCCAACTAGGACATGTATCTTGATCTGGTTGATCTCTATTTCCATCAAAATCACAAGAGAAGAGGCCAAATTCAGGCAGCGTATATTGCCTGCATTATTGGCCTGTCTTAGGCCAAACTACACATTACACGGTTCATCATGTATTGATTCATGGTTCCTAATGATGTAAATCCACCTTGGGTTCTCTCTATAAGGAGAAAGCCAAGGTTAAAAGATTTTATATACCATCCGTTTTAAGCCAGAAACAACCAGAGGGCACACACCTTCAACAACAATGCTATTAGAAAAACTAGGGCTTCGTTTTAGGTCAGGTCGCTAAAGAAGACAACAACAGCAAAAGGGGTGAGAGGGAGAAAGGTGAGTCTAATTTTGCACAATCAAGAAGAGAGACGATGGGTCAACGTGAGGCAACAGTGACCTGGAGTGGGTGTAGGAGCCTCTCTATATCTAGATATGATGAGCAAGAATTAAGACATTCTGGATTAGATGGCTTGTTTTTCTTCAAAGCAATGTGGCTGGTTTACAGACTCCCTCACTCTCAACCCCACCCCACAGATAACTTGGTGTGTAATGTGGACCTAGAGTTGACACTGGAAGCCAACTCAAAACTAAGTCCCATTAAACTAAATTGAGCCTTTTAAGAATTGAGCAGACATTAATAGGACTGAGCCAATAAGGTAGGCTTCCCCCAAGCTGGGGCTTACCTAGGTATTTCAGACTGCTGTTCCCATCATTTCAGTTAACACAGCCATTGGTGAGGGATCATGGGTGCTGAAGTCCCTAACGTTCAGAGAATACCAAGCTGGGAAAGGCCACGTTAGGGAGTCTTCAACGGTGGCACCGACGCCATCGTTAAGATGGGTGAAAACTGTGACTACCCAGAAGTATAAGCTTGCTCAATATGACCACGGCCATGAAATCAACGGGTACCCTTAGATTCGTAGTTCCCAACCTTAAGTAGCTCAGGTGTTCTTGGACTGCAACTCCCAGAAACCTCAGCCAGCACTGCTGGTGGTGAAGGCTTCTGGGATTTACAGTCCAAGAACACCTGGATTACCTAAGGTTGGGAACCACTGCCTTAGATCATTGGTCCCCAACCTTGGGCCTCCAGATGTTCTTGGACTTCAACTCCCAGAAATCCTGGCCAGCACAGGTGGTGGTGAAGGCTTCTGGGGGTTGTAGTCCAAGAACATCTGGAGGCCCAAGGTTGGGGACCACTGCCTTAGATCAAGGGTGGAGAGCTTCCGGGAGCTGGAGGCCTACCATTGACTCCTCCCAGAGCTCAGAGGATTCATCCACTCTGCCCGTACCCTCAATTTCTTTTTAAAACAGATGGAGGAAAGACTCCCACTGCCTTGAAGGCATGGGGGGGGGGCATTCTACCATGTTGACAGGACTGCTTTTTTAGGCCTTGTGTGTGTGAGAGTGTGTGTGTGCATTATCTTAAACCTTTGAAGAGGGAAAAATCAGCTAGGCCTAAAGTAGGTCAGGAAGGTTGAAAACATAGCAAAATTGGGAGACCACAAAGAATCTTATATTTAAATTATTTTGGAGCACTGGGGCTCAGGGGATCCTTGGAATCTTACAAGGTGGCATGTTTTGCTCACCCCTGGTTTAGATGAAAACGTGGGGGGAAAGATGTTTCTTTGGCATTGATCTTGCTTTGGTTCCTTGAATGCTCCAACTCCACGTCCATTATTTTCCTCTATGCGGAGCGGATCTCCTTTCCTGGGAGATACGCTGGGTATAAATAGAAGAAAAGAAAGAAACCAAAGCTGACCGGTCATGGAGTTTTCCGAGGTGCAGAGCTGCTCCCTCAGCTTCTCAACGTCGTCCGGATGAACTTGGTCGTAGAGGGTGCTGCCAAACCACTCAGACTGGGGCTGGTTCAGGACAGGGGTGACGGAATCCGACACGTAGATCACACGGCCAGTCTCCGCGGCAACCACGAAAAGAAAACCATCTGCAGCTTCCAAGATAAGGTGTTTCAGTTCCTTCCCAAGAAAAGGAAAAAAAAAAAACAAGTCTTTAAGGAGTCTGGGCCAGACAAATGCACAGGACTCTTTAAGAAGGGCTGTAGGTCGAACTGCTGGAGAGCTCAGTGGTTTAGGCATCTGGGTTGGGAGTTCGATTCCCCACTGTGCCTTCTGAAGAGGGATTGGACTCAGTGATCCATAGCGTCCCTTCCAGCTCTGCAGTTCTAAGGCTATTATTACTATTTTATTCCAGCCACACATTTCTGTTTAGTTTTTATTCCCAAGTCCAGATTTTGTTTCACAATATATGCATTAAAACTCTATTTTAATTGCATTAAGCCGGCTGGATAGCTCAGTGAGTTAGGTACCTGGCTGTGGAGCCAGAGGTTGGGAGTTCGATTCCTCCACCGTGCCTCCTGTGGGTGGAGCCAGCCTGTGGAGCCTTGGGCAAGCTGCACAGTTCCAAGGCGCCCCTAGAGGAAGGGAATGGTAATACACCTCTGAGTACTCTCTACCTGGAAAACCCTGAAAAGGGTCACCATAAGTCAGAATTGACTTGACGACACACAATTACTCATTTGACTTTGTTATTCCTCCTTATTGGCTTTTGATTTCCCTTTCTTTAATTATTCTTCATCTTTAGATTTTGAGATTCACAGAAAACTTCTCCACCTCCAGTCTTGCCATGCATCATTCTATCTCTCAACCCCAGAACACAACATCCAAAGTATTATGGGTAAACAAACTGGAAAACTCTCAGGAATGGGTGCAAATCCAGTTATCTTGTCTCACAGTGTCCATTCATACCCACCTGTTCATTTGAGCACTAGTTTCATAACAGATTAGATTAGATTAGGCCTCCTTCAGTCTCGAGAGACTATGGTAACGTGCTCTGTATGGAGGACTTGGAACATAACAATGACAACAAAGGTGCATTCACACATACACAATGTTGCGCATGCACAAACAACGTCTTTGAGCACACGCAGAAGCTCCAACACTTCTCATTTTCAGGACCTAATGGACAAGCAACAACCTAGAGCTTTTCACAAAGTCACAACATATTTAGCTACAATTCTTGTTCAAAGCAGGTTTGACAAAACAACAGGAGATCAACCTGTTTTTATTGCTTGCTGGGTTGTTTTTTTTTGGTCTCTGTATTACCTGTCAAGTTTTTACTGTCTTAAGTATTTTTTTAATTATATTGTTCTTCCTCCTGGTTGGTCTCAATAGGGATCAAGGGCAGTTTTACAACCCTAATTATATAGTAACCTTGCAGTTTTTGAACTGGGATACAATCCACAAACATCTTTTGACTATTATTATTATTGTATGCTGAATAAAACTTGCTCATCTGTAAGGTTTCACAAGATATTTTAACTAGAGTAATAACCGGAACCAGAACAAGATCAGCAATAAATGTCACAAAGAGAGAGGATGAGAGAGGGATGTGGAACAGGGAATATGGGGCTACCATGTTCAATAGCAGCCACCACGTATTTTCCAATAATATGGCAGTTCCACCCCAAACAAGGTGAATGTCGGTATCTAGCGATGGGCACGAACCACTGGTTCAGCAGTTTGGCACGGTTCGTTTCCTGGCCGAACAGCCGATCTGCAGTTCAGCCCCACCCCCTCCAGCAGGTGCCCACTAAGAGGCAGTGCCCGGGGGAGGCGGGTCAGGCTGCTGCTGCCAAGTGGGTGCCCACTGAAGGCGGCAGGGTGCTAAACCTTGGATCAGGTGTTCGGCCAGGAAACGAATTGTGCCGAACTGCCAAGCCAACGGTTTGTGCCCATCTCTATTATCCCATTATTAGACGAGTCAGGATGCCCCATTGAGGCAGGCCAGCTGATAGAGGGGTGAAAGATCCAGCCTTGCTACAGTGGAACTGATCTTGGGGGTATTAGATTTTGGAGCACAGGTCCCAGCATCCCCCAACCACTGACTAGGGGGTTCTGAGGGCTGTAGAGCAAAAAATAAATATATAAATTTTAAAAATGGGATTTTCCTCCTCTTCAATGCTTCCCCACCCTAGCACGGGATGGACCCCTTCCCTTCACAGTCCCCACGGCCACCACCCCCTTAGATAAAGCCACCCACCTGTTCTGTTAGGAAAGAAGGCTTATAGGCTCCATCGGTGGATTTGTTCCCCGTGCCCCGCATGGACTTCATGTGGGACACTGCCATGCGCAGGATGGTCAGCTTGTCAGGTTTGCGCGCCAAGGCGCTGCAGGTGGGCACCATGTCAGAGAGCTCGGTGATGTACTGCGTCATCTTGTTCCTCCGGCGTCTCTCGATCTCACTATGGTTCTCCCTAAGCACACGTCAGGAGGGGCAAACCGAGAGAGAAAGGGAGATGCTGTCGGTCAAAGATGCGGTGCTTGGAAATCGTCACAAGGGGAGTCAGGATGGGCAGACTGGTTCGTTCAGTGGTTCCCAACCATGGATAACCCAGAAGTTCCTGGACTGCAACTCCCAGAAATTCTGGCCAGCACAGCTCGTGGTGAAAACTTGTGGGATTTGTAGTCCAAGAACATCTGGGGACCCAAGGTTGGGAACCACTGATCTAAATTGTGCCCAGATGAGACCCTGAAGGGTGGCTCGTCAACTGTGCTCAAGGAAGAATCAACTGCAGTACCAGTTGTCTTCTGTGCATGGACTAGGGCGGTGGTTCCCAACCTTGGGTCTCCAGAGGTTCTTGAACTAACCCTCCCAGAAGCCTTCACCACGAGCTGTGCGGGCCAGGATTTCTGGGAGTTGTAGTCCAAGAACCTCTGGGGACCCCAGGTTGGGAACCACTGGAGTCGTTGACTCTAAAAGGGTTACATGCGCACATTGGTAGGGAAAACATGACTGTCCCCTCTTTTCTGCTGGCTGGGGGCATAAAAAGCAAGGAAGCCCCTTCCCAGTTGATTCCTTACAGGCCCAAGACCACACATGGAGCTCCCCTGCCCACAAAGCCTGAAGCGATAATGGAGGAAGGAGGTCCACGTTCACCTAATCTGGTCTAGGCAGATCTTCCTCCTCCACTGGCGTGAACAGGGTCGCTCTCTACAGGCGGAGGAGCTCCATGTGAACCTCAGAGTACATGTGGAGCTCTGCACTGAGGCAACAAATTGTACCTTTAGATCACGTCCCACTTCCAAGGAAGATCTGAGCTGAGCAGGGAAAGAGAAAAGCAGGGGATTCCTGAGGGCTATGATCCAAAATATTCATGTTACTAGGCTCTGGTATTGGGAAAGCAGGTGAGCCCAAGTGTTTCAAGGAGAGCACCCACATTTTTTTGGGGGGAAAGAGACGTTTTTTGGAATTCATCCATTCCACACACACAACGCATCGCCATGCCCCTTCTCTGCAGAAGACCCATGAGGGCAATCACCGAGGAGGTTCTTCCCTCACTTGAGTCCATCTTCTCAGTGAAATCTGATTTTCCCAAGAAAAGGATTATGTTTACGCTTCAGTTGTGCTTTAAGAACAGGCCCATGACTGCAACACAGCTTTTGCAACAACAAAAAACGCCAAATTCTGCTACAAATCATGCACAAAGAAGGCCCAAACAATGGAGCTGAGCAGGTTTGGTACCATTTATTTTCTTTCCAATCCATTGTAGTTTTGCAAGAAGCTGAAAGAGGAAAGCGAGAGAGAGAGAGAGGACAGAAAGACAGACAGGTATGGACAGAGAAAAGGACTGCACCCCTGCTATACCTGAACATGTGAATGTGCGAAGCCTACGATCAGCTAGCAGACACAATCTGTGATAAATGTGCAAAGGGGGGGACTCGTCGGCTGCAGTGGCAGCATCCGAGGACTCAGCGGAAGCTCAAGGGTAAAGAGGTCGGCCAAAGCCCACCGCAAAGGAAAATGAGCTCACCCTCTTCAGTGTTATCTCTGCTGCAAGCACTGGACACATCAACAGCAGTCCAGCGTGTTGCCTGCTCCTTGTTCACCTAGCAAAACCAGCTGGGAGATCCATAAGGTGAAGAGATGGGAGGAGAGCTGTCCCGAGCCAGGTGGGCATTTGGGCACGGGACACCCTGCGCTGCTCCCGATGGCAACAAACCAAGTGTGTGTGGTGGTGATGGAGGAGGAAATATGTCGGAACCCGTCCAACAAGGAAGATATTTATCTAAGGCTCATTGCTGGAGAGCCCAGTTGTCAGAAGTTAGGGGGATGCTTGCTAATATAGAAGAGAGGCAAGATCTGTTCTCGGTGATCCCAGAGTGAAGGACACACAACACTGGGCTCAAGCTACAGGAAGCCAGGTTTAGGCTGAATATCAGGAAAAACTTCCTAACTGTTAGATCAGTATGACAATGGAACCCATGACCTCGGGAGGTGGGGAGCGCTCCAACGCTGGAGGCCTGCAAGAGAAAATTGGACAACCATCCTTCTGATCTCCTTTGATCTACACTGAGCAGAGGGTTGGACCCGATGGCCTTAGAGACAGCTTCCAACTCCATTATTCTATGATTCTATGATTGACAGCCCCTGTCCGTGATGGTATTGTACCTCTACAACACCCTCCTAGGATCAACAGGGCACATTTGACTGAGTCCACTCGGACGCCCTGACCTTTTAACCACGGATCTCTATTTTTCTGACTGTCCTTCTCTTCTGTTTAATGTCTGCTCTGCTGTCTATCCGGGTTGCTCCATGGGTGTTTCCCTGAGTTTGTCTTTCCAAGCCAACGGACTGGAATATACAAAGCTGGCTTCTAGCAGGTCTGGAGATGGGTTTTCATCATGGAGAAAGTGAAAGCTTGTATGAAAACCAAGTTGTTCATCTTAAAGAGGCCAGGATACATCTAGTTGGGTTTTAGTTTCATTCCAGCTTGAAAAAGCTTATGTTTTGGTCTATAATTATCGAAATGCCCCAGCCAGGGGTGTGCAGAGATTCTGGGAATGCTAGCCCGAACCTCAAAACAAAAGGGAGCAAAAGAAAAGAAAACATATAACATCACATAACATCATAACATAACATAACAAAGCCATTTCCAAACCCTGGTTCGTTTGGCCCTGGATTATCTCCTCTAATTAACAGAAAACCTGTAAGGTCTTAAGCATGGGGGTCTTCCCCATTCCCTCTTACCTGTCCCTCTTTAAGACAAAGCATTAATAAAGCAACCAGGAGATATCAAGAAATTAGCCTAAGACCTTTTGTGGTAAAATCTGCACTGTGTCAGTAAGCTATTTGCCTTTCAAAAGGAAGATGGCTTTGGACTGACAAAAGGATATGGGGAGGCGGGAAACCTATAATAAAATCAATAGACATTTCTAACAGCATGGCAGTACAGATGGAAGCATGAGTCTCCAACCACGGGCGCAGATCGCAAGTGACTATCACCTGGATCAGGCCCAGAGCCTATGTGAACCCCACAAGGCAGATGTTGCTTCCTTCTCGGGAACCCCCGTGAAGCAGGGATGAACTTTGGCAAGGCTAAGGGCTCGGTTTTCAACCCGCAGGCCACATGGTTCATCCCAAAGGGCCACATGGAGCTCAGACATGGTTGTGCATTTCCAAAATGTGGGGGGAAATAAAATAGAATCTGGAAGTGAGTGGATGCCCAAGTCCAGTTTAGTTTAGCTTAGTTTAGTTTCTAGTTTAGAGTTTAGTTTCAATTTAGTTTCGTTTCGTTTAGAGGGACTCAGTGCAGAAATTAGTGGTCACGGATGCCTTCCAGAGCAGAAATACCCATTTTAAAAAGGGGAATATAAGGGTCACCATAAATCGGAATCAATCTGATGGAACATCATCATCATCAGTAGTAGTAGTAGTAGCAGCAGCAGCAGCAGTAGTATTCAAAAACACCAGGCACAGTCAAAATTATAAAAAGATGGGCTGGTATTCTATAACAGATACAAGTTTTAACCAAAAACCTAAGTATCTGTTAAATATCAGCACAGTATGTATGCTGTTCCTAATATTGCTGTTTTTTGTAGCTCTGATGGTGTGATTTCTGAGATCTGCAACTGCTTATAGTACTGTGTGAATTATTATTATTATTATTATTATTATTATTATTATTATTAGTAGTAGTAGTAGTAGTAGTAGTAGTAGTAGTAGTAGTAGTAGTAGTAGTAGTAGTATAATTATTATTAAGGCTTGAGGAAGAATGGGTGAGTTTGCTGGCCCCCACCGTACAGCTTAATAGCGACCTCGTGTTTCTGCCATTGGCGTTCTTCCCAGTCAAGTGTTCTGCCTCTGAAACTCTTTCCCAAACAGACCCTGTTTCCATTTTACAGAAACGATCAGTTGACGTTTGCAGCGTCCTGACGGTTTGCCGCTCCTACCTGGCCCTGTTGTCTATGGATCAGCCATTATTTGGATCACCGAAAGAGAAAACAAGAGCAGTGACCGCTCTAAAGTAGGAAGCAAGGACGGAAACATGACATTCTTGCTGAGGACAGGATCATCCCTTGCTTTTCTCTCAACGCCTACCTTGTGTATTTTTCCTTATCTCCAGAGATTTGATCATCATACCTGTAAAAGAAAAACAACACCAGTAAGTAAAAAAAAAAAAAAAAAAAAAATTGATTGCAGCTTCCTGTCACGTCCAAATTCAATAAACTGTGGTTAGCTTAAACACTGGTCAGTGAACTAGCCAGAATCATGAAACACAGCTAGATCCTGGCTTTTTTTTTTTTTTTTTTAAAAAGAAACATAGTTTGAACTAGCCATAGTTTCAAAGAGTTCGGTGTAACAAGAAACTATGGCTAGTTTAAAAGCTGATGTGGATATTTCTGCTCCAGAGGAGGGCAGGAAAAGGGAAATGTGAACATAAGGCTTTGTTGCAGCTCATGCAAGTAATTGCCAATTAGGGTTTAACATTTTTTTTCCGGAGACACCCTAGTTATGCGTAGGTGGAATTTTGGGACACTTATCATTATCACGCAGCTTCTGTTTGATTTCACATTGAAAAGAACAAGAAAATTTGCCTACTCTAGTTGCAACTTACTAAACTAAGCAAGAAGATTTCAGCCAGGAAACATAACACAATATATAAAAGAGTAAAGCAGAGTGTGGTGGAGTAGAGTGGTACTAGGACTGTATTTTTTCTTCTTCTTTGAGACGGTTGCTTTTTCACACTTAACAGCCGAAATCCTGCTGCACAGGTACACTGGCAGAGGGGGAACGGCTTAACACAGTAATTTGCCACTGATTCAAAACCACTGCTTGGATTCTTCATTGTATGCCCGTTAGGTGGCGTGCTGTGTGACTAGGAAACTAGGCAGAGACTCTTTGATGAGCAGCCATTGGCCACTGCGAGTGATATCGTTTTCCTTCTGCTGGCATAACTACGCGACAGGATTTCAGCCAATAGAGGAGCAATGCTCGAACTGCAAGAGAGTCACTTTTCACCAAGAGCTTTTTAAAAACTAGTGTGTCATTGTGACACTTCCTGCAGACTGAGAGGAGCAGTTCCAGAAGCTGCTGCTCCTACCGATAATGATTTACCAGTCCTTTTATTTCAAGAGGATCCTCTGACCCAAGCTCTGGGAGGAACATACCACAAAACTGCAGCAATAAAAGCCTGCAGATTTTGACATTTTATAGGATACACCCTGTTCATTCCATCTCACGTCCCTGAACAGCCCCATATATTCCGGCACCCGTGGCTTGCCAACACCGAGAAAAATTATTCTAGCACCCCATCCATCTACTACCTTGAGCAATTCCATCTTGGCAGTGGAACGGCAAAGCATAAATTCTCTGATACGAGAAAATACTAAAAATAGGGCTGCAATCCTGAAGCGCTTGATACTCTATCAACAGATTTAAGATCATTTTGATCAACTCAAATTGGCACTTGCATCCTCCTGATTCATCCTGCAGTAAGTAATTTGTATAATTTTTTTTTTTAAAAAAATAAAGCACCATGGCAGCTTCAGGAAGAAGCATATGCCCTGGTGTAGAAGACATTTGGAACCCCTCTTTCATAGGAGTTTCCATGTATCACCAACAAATATATCCTGCAAACGTCTTCCTTATTTTCCCATTTTTCACTGGAGCTACAGACTCCACTAGCAACCTATATTTCCAAGTGAAGTGCAGTGTAAGTTTACTATTAGCCGAAGGATACTTTTTTCTTTAGAACGATTGCCTTTTCCCACAGAACTCTATGCAGAACTGATATATTAAAATTAGAAATGGCTATGAACCGCCAAAGTGGCGGTTCGTGCTGGTTCGTTTTTCAGCCGAACAGGTGTTTGGCACTTCCCAGCTCCGCCTATTTCTGGTGGGCGCCCACTCAGAGGCAGTGCCCGGAGGAGGCGGGGCAGGGGAGCCGGGGCATTGCCTCTGAGTGGGCGCCCACCAGAAATAGGCGGAGCTGGGAAGTGCCAAACACCTGTTCGGCTGAAAAACGAACCAGCACGAACCACCACTTTGGCAATTTGTGCCCATCGTTAACTAAAATTCATCCACTTCATCGCTAGACTCCTCATTTTTGTGATGGCGCTACCATTAAATGAGAATCAATGGTAGCACCATCTTGACACAGCAGTTATCCTGAATTGGTTTTGCATCTTCCACTTAGCCTGAGGCTGTGGTTTCTGTCTTTTTCTCAAACTTACCTTGAAAATTTGCTGGGCCCTTCCCCATCTTCATCATCAAAGTCCATTCTGAAAAAATGTTAAATTTTTTTGAATAAGGTAATTCGATTTAAGGAAAGGACCACTGCCTTACTTGTAGTGAGTTTGTTTTCCCTGTTTCGTTTTTTAAATGCTATTGCTACTCTATCTTCTTTTCAAGTTTCCAACATCTGGCTAAGATGATATCAACAGCCCTTATCCACACACCCTTCATTTTCCACGGCTTCATTTGAAACAGACACTGTAGGATCCTGCAAAACAGGTGTGAGGAACCACAAAGGTAGAGAGATGTTGCTGGACTCCCATCGGTCTCCACCAGGATGGACCAAAGTTGGAGGTGGCATCCACCCACATCTTAGAGGGTCCTGGTCTCCTCACCTCTCACATAACCAAATCCTTCCCTCCTCTGACCTGCCTTCTATGAGGATCCTTGGTTTTCCCAAGCCCCTTTAGAAAGGAAGCAGAGGCCACTGGTGCCCAGCTGGTCCATATCTCCTGTTTATAATTTCTCACCTGTATCTACCATCTGATCCCACCAAGTCTGTTTGCCCTTAGCTTTCTTTGTGACCTGGAGATGTGCTTTTGGGCTACAATTCCTAGTGGCAGACTCTCTGCAGATGATGGAGTCTCCTCTATCAGAGGTGTTTAGACAGAGGTTGGGTGTACACCCGTCCGGAATGGTTTAACTGCAGATTTCTGCACTACCAAGGGGGTAGTCTTGGGGTCCCTTCCATTTTCACGTTGCTATGAGAAAAGACGAGTGAGGGGAGATAGGATAGCATTTTTTAAATATTTGAAAGGTGGTCAGTCCTACAGAGGAGAGGCAGGATCTGTTCTCGATCATCCCAGAGTGCAGGACACGCAACAATGAGCTCAAGCTACAGGAAGCCAGATTTAGGCTGAATATCAGGAAAAACTTCCTACCTGTTAGAGCAGTATAAAAATGGAACTCATGGCCTCGGGACGTGGTGAGCGCTCCAACACTGGAGGCCTTCGAGGGAAAATTAGACAACCCTCTGTCAGATCTGCTTTGATTTGGATTCCTGCCTTGAGCAGGGGGTTGGACTGGATGGCTTTAAAGGCCCCTTCCAACTCCATGATTCTATGATTCTATGAACTGTGACCATCAGAAGCTTTTGAACTACAATTCCCATAAGCCTTCATCATGAGATATGCTATAGCTGATGGGATCTGTACATCAGAAATATCTGGGCACCCCGAGGCATCTCTCTCTGATAACGACAAACATATTCTGGTCTACACCATCATCTCTCGTCACTGAAACAAAGGAAATATTAAGAATCCTTTTTTTAAAAATTCATTTCAAAATAGCCTACCTCGGTCACCTCCTTTGGATCCTAAAGAAGGAAAGAATATTCACAAGGATTTTCCCAGAATGCTTTGGGGTTGTTTTCAATAGCTGTGAGGGCGCAAGGGAGTAGGAGAAGCACATGCAAACGTCAGCCAGGATTGAGGAAGGGGTGCCCTTCCAGATGTTGCATGGACTGCACCTCCCATCATCCATAGCCCACAGGGCCAAGGATGGTGGGAACATGGGCTTTGTAGTCAAGCAACATCAGTAAGGCTGCCCTTTCCCATCCTTGTCTCAAAGTCCTATGTTACCTTGATTTTTCATCTGCATAACTTCAACATGTTCAATTCCATTGGAGTTATGGCCACCTACGGCCACCACTTGTCACAGTTTTTGGACCATAACGCCTAGCATCCCCCAACCAGCATCATCCGGTAACTTTCCCAAACTCTGTCACTTCTGTAGTCAGAGGAGGGGGCAGGATGACACGTCCTTCAGGAAATCCCACATTTATTCAGAATCTATTCAGAAATCTTGATTTCTTTTCATGCGTCTTAGACTCATATACTGGTGGAGAAACAGTGACCTCTAGTGGTCAGTTCAGCTAGCTAGTAAGTGAACACAGTTCCCCTCTTAACTCCTGAGCAGACCAATATATTCCACGGTCACCCGAACCAGAGCCATCCACTTCCTGCAGGTCTTCAGCCATCACGGCCACAATATTCCAACCAAGGAAAATCAGCTGTTTCCCTCTTGAACACAATCATACCTTCTGCCTCCTCCCCCAACTGTTTCGGTTTCAAGGTAACTTATTTGTTAGGGATAAACAAAGGGGGGAAAATAGTAGCCCAAATCCTATCGGCATTTGTGTAAAGTTTGTATAACTTGCTATGGCTAATGGTGGCTAATTAATAAGGAATCAGGGCAGATCTTGAGTGAGTGCAGTGAATAACAGAAAGGGGCTTTTCTGGGCTGGGGTGGTTGTCTATCTATCCAGCACGAACCCATCGTTCCTTCCAGCCTTTGAATTCAAAGAGAACATGCAGTTATTCTCCTCTGTGGGTCTCTGTACTTCTACTGTATACCAGAAATTCAAAGCACTGCAATAATTTTCACTCTGGTGGGGGGTGGCCACCTAAGCAAGAACCTCTTCTTTTGGAGAGAACCACAGATTTAGTCAGACCTGAGCAGAGCTGGTGGACCTCACCAAATGACATATCTCTGTATCCCACGGGATGGAGCCATAAGAGTCACAGTGATGTGATGCTGGAATTAGGATGCTAGAATTCACCACTTCTGGAGTGCTCTAGCGCGGTGGATTTCCAACCTTGGGTCCCCAGATGTTAATGGACTAAAATTCCCAGAAGACTTCACTGCTGGCTGTGCTGGCCAGGATTTCTGGGAGTTCTAGTCCAGGAACATCTGGGGATTCCAGGTTGGGAACCACTGCTCTAATGTGTTCTCCTAAACCACAAAAAAGCAGTCTGCATCCCTCAGCAGACAATAAGAGGAGAGAAAAAGCTTGTGAGTCTAAGGCCGGGTCAACTGGTCACACATTCAGTCTGTCGGTCCTGGCAATCCCATACCATCCAACATTTTTGCCCTCCATATTCATTAGTTTTCTTAAGCGGCAGCTGTAAAATCCTTTTATTATTATTATTATTATTATTATTATTATTATTATTATTATTATTATTATTATTATTATTATTATTATTATTATTATTATTATTATTATTATTTTTACTATTAATACACCCAAGGCAGCTAGTTTAATTATTTTTCTTACACCATCCTGTAATGGTCCTTGTCAGCAAATCAAACAGCTATTTGGAAATTTGATAACTGAATTGTTTAACACATTAACAAATAATTTAAAGGCATCATCGTTTCAAGACTGGCCAATTAGCTCCCCTTTGCAATGGCACTTTATCACATCTGTGCTATTGTGAGGATTTCCAAGCCGTTAAACAAACTACTACAAATTACTAAGGCCAGCTGTAGATTGGCTAAAGGAATTCCCTTCTTTCTTTGTTTATTTTCTGGTTTATTTGCACATTCACATCCTGCCCTATTAACAGTAAAACTTGCAGTAACTTCCCTGCCTTTCTCAATATTCAAAAGGAACTAGAGGAATGACTTCAGTTACTTTTCATTTTAAGGCACCATTACCTAACAAGGTGCCGGAACATGGAGTGAAACACACTAAACTTTTTCCAAATACAGAACAAAACCGGAGACTGATTATAAGTTACTTGTAACGAGTTACTTCCAAGCTCTGCAAGAGGGAGATAGGATAGCACTTTTCAAATACTTGAAAGGTGGTCATATAGAGGAGGGCCAGGATCTGTTCTTGATCATCTCAGAGGACAGGACACGCAACAAGGGGCTCAAGCTACAGGAAGCCAGATTTAGGCGGAATATCAGGAAAAACTTCTTAACTGTTAGAGCAGTACAACAATGGAACCCATGACCTCGGGAGGTGGTGAGTGCTCCCGCACTGGTGGCATTCAAGAGAAAATTAGACAACTCTGTCAGATCTGCTTTGATTTGGATTCCTGCCTTGAGCGATGATGAGAAGGACTGAGATAAGAGCACACCCTCTTTGTATGTTCTCAATCATCACAGAATGCTATGTACCTAAAAATGGGCTCAAGTTACAGGAAGCCAAGTTTAGGCTCAACATCAGGAAAGAAATTCTTAACTGCTAGAGCAGTACAACGATGGAACCAATGATCTCAGGAAGTGGTGACCACTCCAGCGCTGGAGGCATTCAAGAGAAAATTGGACAACCATCTGTCAGATCTGCTTTTATTTGGATTCCTGCCTTGAGCAGGGGGTTGGACTCGATGGCCTTAGAGGCCCCTTCCAACTCAATTATTTGGTGATTCTACAATTCTGTGAGTGACAGCTCTAGATGTTCTCCAGCTCCTTAAAGTCAGAGTGTGGAAAGTGTGTAGATTACAGATCCCATCATTCTGTAGTGTTGGGATCTGCAGTCTACCAGTGTCAGCTGGGCTGAACTTCTTCTACCCTTACCACACAGCTGAAGAGTAGAAATGACAATTCAAGTTTGCTTCCAATGCACGAGCTCAGCTTACCCCGACCGCCTCTTTCCTCCTCGAGCAGGCATGGATCCGGCCATGCGCACCTGCCCTGCTGCCATCGGTGCCACCGGCAACGTCACCGAGCCGGGTATGTCCGATGCCATCTCTGGAACAGAGACAAAGAATCAGCTGAGCCAAGAAGAAAGAAGGGTTCCTGCCAGCGCCATGGAACCAGCAAGAGTCGGACTGTGGTCTACCTCGCACGGCTGTTGTGAAAATAAAGTGAGAACAGCCAAGTCTACCGTCTTGAACTCATTGGAGGAATAGTGCAATATCAATGCAAAAAAACCCAAACCATTTTTGTGTGTAAAGACCTGTGTGCGCAAGTTAAATGTCCTACCTTATAGCTATCCATCATCATTATCATTGTTGGTTGTTTGGTAAGGTGGCTGGGCTGTGCAATTTTTAACTTTGGTGTAAACCACCCAGGGCAGTGAGTGGCCTTTCACTGGATCGGCAGTATTAAAAACTGAATAAATAAATAAATGAACAATAATGTGCTGTCAAGTCCGTTCCGACTTATGGTTTCAGGGTTTTCTGGGTAGAGAATACTCAGAAGTAGCTTCCCATTCCCTTCTTATTAATGGCAAGGAGGGGGGGAAAATCAGATGTTTTGAAACATGGCTTTAAAAAAAAAAGAGGACAGGCTGTAGTTTGAACCCTGCCGTGTTATAGATCTGTAGCCCTCCACACCACAAGAAAGCCTATGAAGGACTTTTACAATGGGATATAAAATGGTTTGCAAAGAGTGGGGTAGCGAAGCGAAATGAAAATATCGCATCGTCTTAAAACCTAGGAGCAAAGTCATCGTTAAAACGGAAGGTTCACCAGAAACGTCCACTGACATTTTATTTTATTTTTAAAAAAAATCTGTTACCAAAAATCATTGCAAAATTAATCAGCCCTTGGTTACCTAGTGGTAACGGATCATTAATATGAAAATAAGTATGACCCAGTAACAAAACAAAGGCTGGACGGCTTTGCAGCGCTGGCATATTTGTGCAGAAACCTTATTTTTTTTAAAAAAAAAAAAATCTTCACATCAACAGAGAGGTTACAGCAAATCTCCTGTTCCTCTTTTACACACACACACAAAATCCCCTTACAACCATCTTTCGCCCTGCAAGAGCCCAGGTTCATCCACAACATCTCCCACCTTCGTGGACGCGAGCTCCCGAAGGTGTCTTTTTTATCCCAGGGGCCGAACCTCCCTTGAAGAGGTACTCCGAAGAAATGTCGGGAAGAAATATCGCTGCATTGGCATTCTGCTCAGAAAGTGTCACCAGGGCTCTGTTTACCTTAACCGTGGCCCATGATTCAGCGGGGAACGAACGTGTTGCATACTGATCAATTTATTGGCGGCTGGGAGTGGGTGTGTGTGTAATTGCTACTGTTTTCTAGATGAACCCCTTGAGTTTGGGGAGGGCTGTGATGGCAAGGAAAGGGGGGGGCCTATCCTGGGGCATATTCGTGCCTCAAATATTCACCAAGTCCCTTTCTCACTTCACCAGGAGAAAGGGCACCTAACTCCTTGGTGAGCAGGACTTCCTGATGCTACACAGATATCTACCCCAAAACAGAGACAGATGAATCCCTCTCTCTTTCTCTCTGGGCTATGGAATTCTGGGAGATGTAGTCCAGGAAAAAAAGCAAGCAAGACAAAGCAGCCAAAAGAACAAGTTTGGTGAAGCCTTAAAAACAAACACGTTTGGCATAGGATTTTGAGGTTGCACCCCATGAAAACTACTGCCAAAGGAAACTTGTTTGCTTGTTCATTTGTTTGTTCGTTCGAACTCGTTCGTTCGCTCATTCGTCCATTCGAACTCGTTCACTCGCTCGTTCAATTTATATATCTTCCCTCTAGCTACCCAGGTCACTCTGAGCGGTTCACAACAAAAAGAACGAACATTAAATCCTAATTACATAAACATAACAACTACTCTAAATTAAAATAAACGTATCATCGATTAACTAAATCAACAGCCATATAAAACAATTAATAAAAGCAAGAAAATGGAATTGGAGACTTAAGTGCTGAGTTGACCACTGCGCACTGTAGATGTAAGGTCTGGGAAAGGTCTGTCTATATAACCATGTTTTAAGATGTCTCGTGAAAATCCCCAGTGAAGGGACCAGACGAATTTCAGGTGAGAAGATGCCATAAGAGTCTTGGTTGGTTTTGCCACAACAACGTAACACAGCTACCTTCTCTCTGCCCATTAAAAAAAGTACAAGACGACAGGAGAATTGCACAACTTTAACACAGTCAACGAAGAAACTGAAACAGAGAATTTGTGTATGTTGGTTCAACCATCTATTCACATGGAGAGTGCAGCCAAAAAATCAGAAAGAGGCTGAGACTCAGAAGCGCAGCAATGAAGAAATTAGAAAAGATCGTCCAGTGTCAGGATGTGTCATTGGAGACCAAGACCAAGATGATCCACATACTTGTATTCCTGATCATCATGTATGGGTGTGAAAGCTGGACAGCGAAGAAAGCTGACACGGAGAAAAATTGATTCATTTGAAATGTGGTGCTGGAGGAGAGCATTGAGGATGGCCTGGATTGCCAGAAAGGCAAACAAGTGGGTCTTAGAGCAAATCAAGCCTGAACTATCTCTGGAGGCAAAGAAGTCAAAACTGAGGCTGTCCTACTTTGGGCACATCATGAGAAGGCAGGATTCTCTGGAAAAGACAATAATTCTAGGAAAGGTTGAAGGCAGCAAGAAAAGAGGAAGAACAAAGATGAGATGGACTGACTCCCTAAAGGAAGCCACGGGCTTGAACCTTCAATAGCTGAGCAGGGTTGCTGAGGACAGGACATTTCGGAGACTGCTCATTCATAGGGTATCCATAACAACAGCTATCATATCTCCCCTTTGTCTTCTTTTCTCAAGGGTAAACGTGTCTGGTTCATTCAGTCTCTCCTCAAAGAGCTTGGTTTGCCTGATCACCCCTGTTGCCCTCCACTGGCTGAACTTGTTCCAGTTTGTCAGCATCCTTCTGAAAGCACGGTGTCCAGAACTGGTGCTTGCATCAGCATCCTCATCTAGTTGGGGTGCAGTTGGGAGACCCGCCTCAGCTGGGGTAAAGTGAGGCAAGGGAGAACAGCCTTGTAAACTACCTGAAGCTCAATGGAGGAAAAGTGGGGAGGGAAAGTCACAAGTAAACAGTATTCTCCACAATCATGACTTGGGTGTTTAAGGATGATTTCCCCCCCCCCTTGGCTCTGGGACTGCGATGGTTAATGTGACTTTGATCACCCTCAGCGTGGAAAGCGAACCCATTTTTTATTTTTGCACACTGGAACAAAGTTATTTGAAGTCAGGGGCACCGGAAAAGTCAACCTACCTTCTCTGGGAATCTGAGCATCGGTTCCCACATTACCGTCAGCTTAATCACTTTGACCTCCCACATGATATGGTTGGTGGAATGGGAAGCAAACCCATTTGGTGGTGGAATGGGAAGAAAACCTGCCTCTGAACCCCCCCCCCCCCCAATGCATCAAGGCCTATAAAACAAGCTTTTCTCAATAAGCAGCTCTAAAACTGTGACTCAGAGGACCATTTATTTCCCAGAGCCTGCCAGTGGTCGTTTTACTGCATGTTTAAAGATGTGCAGGACTGGTTTTTTGGCAGTTGAACTGGCGTGCTACCTGTTTGTTTGTTTGTTTATTGTATTTTTTATAATTATAGTTTGCAAAGTATTACTGTTTGGAAGGACCTATGGTTCGGTTGCAAAGCACACACTTGGTATCCAAGATTACCCACAGTTATCTCCAGTGAAAGCAAGATCAGATTGCCAAGAAAGGGAGGAAATTTTAAAAATCAAAGGGGGAGGGGGATGAGCCTGTGGTATTTTTATTGTTGAGAAAATACTCTCTTTTTTTAATCACTGAATTCATGGCATTTTCCTATTTCTTAAGGTAAACCACACTTTTATTCGCTTTTTTTGCCAGGAAAAAAAACTTTCTTGCATTTAAAAATAATTCTTCACTAAGGGTTTTGGTGTTTTTTTTTTTCCATTTTAGATTGAAAATTTCTTCTTCGTCCTTCCGTCGGGGGTTGGACGATCGGAAAGGAAGGGTGGTTCCATCTTAAATTTAGAACTGGACTGAGAGACTTGAAGATGGTGATGCCCACGTTGCATGGCGGTGATTCCGCTTGGGGTTTCTGTCCGATCTTTACAGGAGGTCTCAAAGTCGCGGCACCCTGTCCCTCGCAGCTCAGACTGAAGCCCGATTCTCTTGGGTAGAGGAAGCCAACAGGGAAAGACAGCACGAATGAGGGTAATTCATGTCTTTGAATATCTCCACAAACACATCCAGGCTGCGGAGGCCGAGCCTGCGATCTATCTGTGACTGTGTGCCAAGAATCAAATAAAAACTTCACCCTTGCACAGTGAATTTCAGAGAGCGAGGGGATGAGTGCAGTTACTGTTCAGGCCCTCGTTTTGCTGCTTCTCAGGGGAAAACGTGCTGGCAGGCTGTGCCCACAGAACAGGGCTGGGGCTTCCTTGAAGTGCTGTTTATACACTCCAGAGGCATCAGGAGAACAAGACCAGCATTCACGGCCGCCTCGACAATGGTAACTGAGCTGTGAGACCCCAACCGTCGAGTAGGGCACAGTTGGTTTAAGAAATGCCTGCCGGCGGTACAGCAGCTGTAAAACCCAGTGGGGAGAAAGAAGAGGAAGGGGAGATCAGGGGGAGAGAGGGGAGGGGAATAAAAGACAGGAAGGAGGGAAAGGAAGAGGCAAAAGGTGGCCGAAAGTAATTGAGCAAAGGACAGGAAGGTTTGAGGAAGCCAAAAAGGAACGGAGAACTAAGAGAGACAGAGAGAGAGAGAGAGAGCAAAGATGGGTAAGACTGGGCCATGAAAGATGTCAGGGTTTCCCTTTTTTTGAGGAGATATATATATCTCTAATGGGGACCATGTGGCTCTCTGCACTCCAGTTCCCATGATCCTCCATCAGTGGTTATGCCAGCTAGGGTTGATGCACTCCAACAACCACTGGCTAACAACACGACCCCGGTCCCTGACCTAGGTTAAAGTCCTGTCCGTCACAAAAGGAAAGGGAACAGGACACCCGAGAAAACCCATGTATACACAATCAGGAGGTGCCTTTATCCTGCCCATGGAGCCATAGATTGGGAGTTCGATTCCTCCACTATGCCTCCCGGGAGAAGAGCCAGCCTGGGTGGCCTTGGGCCATCTGCACAGTTCTAGGGTGCCCCTAGAGGAAGGGAATGGTAATACACTTCTGAGTACTTTCTACCTAGGAAACCTTGAAAAGGGTCACTGTAAGTCAGAATTCACTTGACAACACATGATGGTGATGGTGATGGTAAGCAATTAGACGTGCACAGAAACACTAGTCCTAGCTCTCTAGTGTGGGGGGACGAAACTCTTGTACCCTTGGGTGTGTAGCTGTGTGTGTTTAAGCTGTTTCTCAAACCCTCGTTTTGTGCAGAACCAAACTGCACAAATTACCGAGGCCTTGAGAGGTGGGGGGGGGGAGGGACCCCCTGCCTTGCTCTCCCTTGGAAGTGAGAATCTTACAGGGCTTGAAAGTTCCTCATCAAGATGTCTGCTTAGATTCAAGGCATCTGATGAGAACGGAGATTTTTTTTTCTAAATATCCTTCACCCTCCCTGGGTAGGAACTGCAGAAAGAAACCTTGTGTGTGATTTCACTCCTGATTTCTTGAACACACTTAGGAGTCACAACGCTTCTGTCCTTCCGCTGCTAGGTCTACTTTAAGCTGAGCTCAGTGACACATCCATCTGGCCTTCTCAGGGTAGCTCAACAGCCTTAAAATTTGCATACACAAATCTTTGGAACCTAAAGAATGTTCTGGAACCGGGGTCGCCTTTATTGCACCAATCATAATAAAAAGCGGCAAACTCCCACATCCTTACGGTTTCTCCTCCTGCGTAAATCAACAATGCCAGGAGAAATGGCTGCCCTTTATCACAAGTTATGGTGTTGCTGACAGCTTTAAAATTAAAAGCTATATCACTAGACGACCTGCAGCAATGCATGAATGCCCTACACACACACACACACACACACACACACACACACACACACACACACACAGAGAGAGAGAGAGAGTTTTCACTGGATTATGGATTAATGGAAAGAACAATTGTGGAGATCAAAGGAAGGAAAAGAGATCTGGGGAGTCACAAGCAACGTAGTTACTCTTGGTTCCTTCTTGGTAATGAGGATGCAACAAAGTTACTTTCCAAAAATAACACAACAGGTGGAAACAAGGTCACTTTTGTGGTGTAATGAGTAACCATCATAGTAACTGTTTTTAAAGTTATGTTTGGAGCTGTGTTGACATGGCAATTCTAAGGTTACAGGAAGGTATTTTTTTAAAAAGTAACAGCCAAAATGCACCAAGCACACCAACTGGTAACTCACTTTTTGCAACAAGCAAAAACAATGAAGTATTTTTTTGAAACAGGAATAATGAGAACAAGTTACTTCTAAAAAGAGAGATTTCCAAAGTAAAGCTTTGACTCTTATTTCTGTTCAACACCATGTAAACTACATGGAAGCTGTTCTGACATGTTTTTAATGTCAGTGGCTTTTTCATTCGTATGAATTCAAATAGAAGGTGTTGTCGTTGTCGTCGTCATCATCATCATCATCTTTGAACTGCAGAACTGGAAGAAACCCTCTGGATCATGGAGCCATAAGTGGGGAATCGAACGCTACTGGATCCAGCAATCCAGTAGCAATCCCACATGCATTTATCTGGGAGCAATTTGCATGACTCTGTAACGTCTACTTTGGAGTAGTCATACACAACAATGCACTCCAAGCGCACTTTATTTTTATTTATTTATTTATTTAATTTAAATACTGTACTCATCATACATCTCGGTTCAAATATTCTGGGTTTGATTTTTTGACCTTCTAAAAGCCAGGATTGGAAATGTGCCACCCAATTGCTATTGTCCAATGACAACTCCCATGATCCCTTGTCACTGGCCATGTTGGCTATGGCTGATGGGAGTTGTAGTCCAAAAACATCCAGACCACACCCACTCCATACTAAAGTCTAGCCCCCATTCCAGATCGGGGGGGGGGGAAACCAAAATAATTTCCCCTTTTGACATGCTATTGCTTTCAGCTTACTTATCGCACTTGAGGTCTTCGAAAGACAAATTAATTTTGCCTTTTAGAAAAAGTTCAGGCGTGCTATTAAAGGTTGGGAAGCAGGTGACGCTGGCTTCATTACCTTTCATCCACTATTGATTTTCGTGGAAGATTTAAAGGTTTCCAATTAAAAATGGATCTCCCAGCCAGCCACTTCTTTTGCCATCATTTTTATGGAGCTAAACTTTTTAGGCTGAAAAAGGGCTCCATTTCCACCTCCGCAGATTTATAGGGGGTCAATCAACCAGGCAAATGGCACCATCCTCCTGAGATAAACAGCCAGATCCTAAGAAGGCCCACTCAGAAACAAATCTCTGGGCGACAGCTCTTTGGCCCAGTCTTATCCAGGAGTGGGTTCAACACATCTGTGCTCAGCCACAGTAGCTGTAAGAGATTTCTTTTTAATTAAATGGGCAAAGCTGAAGCTTCATTTGACACCCTGAAGTCTTCTTGCAACTTCCTGAACTTTTACAAACACCCAAGCTAGAGATGGGAAATACGTAGCCTTCCAAATATTTAAAACTATAGCTTTGACAGTCCCTTACCATTAGACATGCTGGTCAGGGTTTCTGGGAGAAAAAAAAAATTGGCCAGGTCAAATGTCTTCCCAACCCTGAAAGACCTCAGATCATCCAGATTGTGGCAGCCTGTCTACCTGATGGACTTGTGAGGATGACAGAAGAGGAAGGCAGATCACTGGGGCTATAAATCACCATCATCATCACTGCTGGTGAGTGTGTGCCTACATTTCAGGTGAGGAAAGCACCAGCATCATCCAACTTAGGTGAAAGGATGCTCTGTTACTGCTAAGGACTTTGGCCCTTTAAGGATGTGTTAGACATTCCTGCTTTTTCATTGAAATCACTATTTTTAACCAATGTGCTTGCAAACAGTTTTCTTCTGCCTTCTGTTTTAATCTTATAATACATTTCATCATAGCTTAATATTTATCATGCATTGTAGCTTTAACTGTACTTTTCTTTTTTAAAAAAAATTATGCTCTAAGGCAAGCCATCTGGGATCCGAGTTCTTGGGGAAAAAATGGGATGCAATTCAAATAAATCAATAAATTGATTAGATATGGGTGACTGATCTGTATCAGGTATACAGGTTAGTACTGGGTGCATCTAGGTTTAAGTAGATGATGATAATGATGATAAAAGGGATCCTGTGGATCATCGAGTCCAGCCCTTCAAGGAGGCACCGTAGGGGAATTGAACTCTCAACCTCTGGCTCTGCAGCCAGATGCCTTAAACCACTGAGCTATCCAGCCATATATATTTGCCACACTATGGCTGGACTCCTGAGATGTCTAACATTCACGAGTTCCAGAAAGCATGGCCACTGGCCAAGGATGTCAAAAGGTGAGATCTGATAACATCTGGATAGCTCCATGTCCTTCATCTTTCATTTAAAAGAGAGGCAGGCAAAGGACAACTGTCCAGATGTTCCCAGCACTCCTCACCTTTGGTTATGACAGCTGTAGCTGAGGGCATCACAGCCAACAACATCTGGAGGGTTACGTTGTGCTAATCCCTTATGGCAGTGGTTGCCCACCTTGGGTCCCCAGATGTTCTTGGACTGCAACTCCCAGAAGCCAGCTACCCCCAGCTATGCTGTCAAGAGCAAATGTCAAAAAAGAGCTCTCTCCGTGGTTCTCCCAAGAGTCCAGTCAGAGTAAAGCAGGCAAGGTCAGCAGTATGGTGTAGGGGTTAGAAGGCTGGGTGGAGCCAGGCTGAATTCCCTACTAAGCCAGGCAACTCCCTGTGTGACCAGTTTCACACGCTCTTTCCACGGGAACACAAGAAATTGCCTTTTACTGAAGCAGGCCTTGCTCCATTCAGACCAGTATTGCCAGCTCTGGCTGGCAGCCATGGCTATGCAGAATTTCGGGCAAGACTCTTTCCTAGCTCTGACAAGAGATGTTGAGGATAGAATATGGGACTCTGTCCAGGCCATCGGCGTGCACCGAATCAAAGTACAAACCCAGCACTCACCTGCCTGGCTTTCAAAATCAGATGTGCTCTAACTAGCACGTTCAGGATGGTAGTGGGCCCTGCTACACCTCTGCATGACTACCTTGCAGGGTTCTTAGAATGATGAAAGAGAAGGAAGAAAGCTACATCCACTACTTTGAGTCCACCAGAGGAAAGGCAGGATGCAATAATGCTCTAACGTTCTCAATCATCCCAGAGTGCAGGACATGCAAGGATGGGCTCAACCTACAGGAAGCTAAATTTGGGCTGAATATCAGCAAAAACTTCCTAACTGTTAGAGCGGTACGACAATGGAACCCATGAACTCAGGAGGTGGTGGGCGCTCCAACGCTGGAGGCCTTCAAGAGAAAATTAGACCACCCTCTGTCAGATCTGCTTTGGTTTGGATTCCTGCCTTGAGCAGGGGGTTGGACTGGATGGCCTTTGAGGCCCCTTCGAACTCCTTTATTCTAGGGGTCTATCAACCCCCTCTTGATTAAACCCCCTTGCACAAGTGACTCTCTGTTTAACTAAGGCCGCATCTCACTATGGCTCTAATATTTGGGGATGAATATATAGAAAATCAGGGGAGATCTGCCATGGTCCGCGAGGTCTCCTTCCTACCCCTCGGCCACGTCCACCTTGCAGGGCTGTCGTAAGGAGAAAGGGGCGTCCCCAGCAGACCAAAGGCCGCCCCATCCTAAACTTACTATTGCAACGCACGCAAACAGACCCACGGTTGCAACGGCACAGGAACGCACCGCGCACACTGATGAGGATCGCATACCGTAATGCAGATTTTTACGCACACCCTCCCGGGGGGGGGGGGGAAATAATAATTCCGGGGGCGCTTCTGGGTCCCCCCCCCCCGCCGCCTCTCTGTGCCCATGTAAACGGGCTTCATCCGGAGCGAGCCCCCCTCCCCCAGATCCCCAGGGGCTCTCCTCGCAAGGAGACCCGCAGGCTAAGGAGGAAAGAGCGCAGGGGGCGGAGCGGCGGCTTCTGGGGTGTCCCCTTGCAGGGAGGGAGGACCCCCGGCCCCTACTCACCGGGTGGGTTCACCGCCGCCGGCGTGGCCATCTTGTCTCGGTCCGGAGGCACCGCGATGCCCGCCGCGGGGGGAGGCCGAGGGCCGGCGGAGGGGAGGGAGGCGCGCCCGGCCGGCTGGCGGGAGGAAGGAGGGAGGGAGAGGGAGGGGAAGGGCCGGCCAGGCGGGACGCGGCGCCTCGCTCCGCCCGGCCAGGCAGCCACACAAAGGGAGGCGTCCGCGCAGGAGGAGGAGGAGGAGGCGGCCTCGCCCCGCGCCAGGCTCCGCGCAGGGGCGCGCACCAGCCGCCCAAGATGTCCGTCCGATCGGCCAAGCGCTCGCTCTTGCTCTCCCCCCCCCCCGGCCGCCTTGGGGGCCCTTCGGGGCGGCTTTTGCCTTCAAAGGGCCCTTTCGCTCCTGCCCCGATCTCCCGTCTTCTCTCTCTCTCTCTCTCTCCCCCCCCCCAGCCCCCCCAATCCCGGAGAGAGAGCCGGGGCGCCTCGGGAACGCGGAGCCGGCCGCCCGTCCGCGCTTGGCCCTCGCTCGCTGGCTCTGCCGATTCCCTCCCTCCCTCCCTCACACTCAGTCTCTCTTTCTCGCACTCACACACTCATTCACTCACTCGTGTACACACACACACACACACACACACACACGGTCTCTCTTTCTCTCCCCCCCTCCCTCTCTCTCTCCCCCCCTCTCTCACACACAGACAGACATGACTCAACTTCCAGATAACCTCACCTGGATGACTGAGAGTCTTC
The DNA here is from genome assembly GCA_037013535.1 of Intellagama lesueurii. Taxonomy (NCBI): domain Eukaryota; kingdom Metazoa; phylum Chordata; class Lepidosauria; order Squamata; family Agamidae; genus Intellagama; species Intellagama lesueurii. The sequence goes on from JBAJHW010000011.1 coordinate 3,486,204, forward strand.
CCCAGGTGTATTGCTTACACACAGACACACTTTCTCTCTCACACTCCCCCCCCCCCCCCCGCCGTTACTGGAAAGGAAAGGAAAGGAACTGTAACGCGCACGTCGTAAACCGGCCGCGAGGAATTTCCAGCAGAGGATTTCCTTCATTGGCCCCTTTACCCCAATGTTTTTAATTCATCTACGTTAGCAGCCTCTGATCATCATCATCATCATTACCCTCCTCCTTGTTATTATTGTGCCGTTGCTTGGATTTTAGCCTTGCAAGGAGCCTGTCTTTCCCTTTTTAAAAATCTTTTGTGGTCCTCCGCCTGGCGGTCTCTGCGTTGGGAGAAAGGCGGCCGAATCTGGAAACCAGACGCCGGCATGAACACAGCAACGCTTGCTTTACCTTCAACAGGACGCGCGAACCGATGCGTCTGGTTTTCTAAAAAATAAGATGTTCAAAGAAGCGCTTTTAGCGTGCCTTTGCAACTCGTTATTTCTCAGGAGGTTAGACGTGTCCATTCGTTTTGTCCTTCCAAGAGTATTATAGCATCAAGGCAGGCTGTGTATAAATTAAACATACATTATAATACATTATTATGCTCCATGGATCTCTCTATACATCTGTTTGTATGTTGACATTTTAAAGAAATAATAAAAGTCTGCTCAAAACAGGGGTTCCCAACCTTGGGTCACCCAAGTGTTCTTGGACTACAACTCCCAGAAATCCTGGCCAGCACAGCAAAGGGTGGGGGGCTTCTGGGAATTGTAGTCTCGGAACATCTGGGGACCCAAGGTGGGGAACCACTGGTTTAAAACACGGAGGATTTCTTGGATGGAGAGGCTGACGGACAAAACAGTGCTAACGCCAATGAGCAAAGAGCAAGAAATTATATAACGCAAAACCTGCAGACAGCTAAAATGTTTCTGCAGTGCAATAAGAAAGGCATAGGTTGTTTTGACCCAACATTCAAGGTCAAATAAGTGGGAAAGAGAAGAGCTATTAACTAGAAGGACCTGGGAGGCTGACAGTCTTTAATGTCTTCCTCAGTTCTTTAATGACAATGACATTCATTAATGTTGCTTCATCCAGAGTCCAAGTAGCTATGGTGATGACTGTAGTAGATGATTGACCTCCATCCAGGAGGAGAGGAAGAGGAGAGCAAGAAGGCACAGCATCATGGCCCCAGTGTGTCCAAATGCATCTTTTGATGTGAAAGGGTTGATATTTGAAAAGGCAAGTCTCGAATCCTGCCTTTCCCGATCAAATAAGGCCACAACATCACAAAGGCAAGACGGTTCACAGTGTGTGGTTTCTGCTGAAGTAGACAGACTACAGGCTGCATTCGATCTTTCATTTGCTGGATGAGTAACCTAAATCTGGCTGGTCATTAAGATGCAAATTGATGTGGGAGGCTACATTTCCTCCTTTACACCAGGCCCAAGCTATCAGAACAATAAGCCCCTGTTGCATCTTGAGAAACTACTTAAGCTCTAGCCTCTTGGTGGTTGATGGTTGCTATCGTTCTGCGAAGACGCTTAATTAAAAAACAATTGGATGCTGCCTGAAATGTTTTATGTGAGGCTGCTTTCGGGAGGTCACTGTAAACTCACGAGCTTCCTTCTTTCGGAAATTTAAATACAAGAGAGATCAGTGTTGGACTTTTCAGCCAAGAAGGCTCTGTGTTTGCCTTTGCAAGAGCCAAACATAATGAGACGGTAGGAGTCCATGCTTCTGGGATGGAGGGGCCCTCTGAAGCGTTGGCTGGTGGCTCCAAGAGTCAGTGAGTTTGAGTATCTGCTCCGGTTTTTAATCTGACCTTTGCACAAGAGGTGCTGAAATCATCTTCTAAATAGATTCAGGACCTTGGATAGCTCATTGAGAGCTTGAACAAAAATGTGGAGTGGATTCACCGCTCCACTGACATTGGAACCACTGGCTTTCAATGCTCCAGATGTTTCAGCCTACAACCTACGTACAGTCTTTCCATCCAGCATGGCCAATAGTAAGTAATGGTGGGCTGTAGTTCACAACACCAGAAGAGCTAAAGTGTCTCTATTCTTTGGTTAAGGCCCCACTCACTTTCCCAACACTATAGGCACGGAGGAGTTTGCAGGGAGATACCTTCAAAGTAGGATCAAAACTCTGTACTATGGATTCTTGTCGTTCTGAGAGTTTTCTGCACACATTCTGCTCAAATCATAATATGCAATAGTGCATTTTGATTAATTTTTTTAAAAAATACATTTTAATGCTTTGATTGCTTTTTAGGCGATCCATATGAAATTTCACAGAAAAGCATCAGAGCAGGCCGGTTTAAAGGCAGACACGAGGTTTTCTTTTCTTTTCTTCAAAATAAAAATAAAAATTAAGGTGGGTTTTAAAAAGATGCAGTGATGCTGTTGGAGAGAATTTCCCCATAATTGTTGGAGATAAAAATAAGCATTGACACCCACAGTATACCCGTTACTTTGCCAAAAAACTGCTCAAGCTTCTTGACACACCTAAGACTTTAACTGCTGACCATCCCTTTCTGGGAGGGTAAAGCTGGTCAGTTTCCTCCTCCCTGTGGTCAATTTCTCCCCCATGTGCTGTCCAGGGTCCTGACAGGTCCACACCTTGCAGTGACAATGCTCTCCTCTCGGAACTAGTATAAATTCGTAAGCCAAATCAATTATAAATAAACTTTTACATCTATATTTGGCAGGAGATACTCTCGTTTAATCAAAGTTATGCTTTCTGTCCATTTCTGGGCACAGTTCAAAGCGCTGGTTCTAACCTATAAAACTATCAATGGCTGGGGCCCAAGCTATCTCAAGGACTGTGTCTCCCTTAATTAGCCTGCTCAGGTGTTAAGGTCATCAGGAGAAGTGGTTCTCTCGGTCCTGGCACCTTCACAGGTTGTCTGATGGGGACACAGGTGAGGGACGTCTCTGTGGTTGCTCCCAGACTGTGGAACTCCCTCCCACAGGAGGCCAGGCTGGCCCCCTCTTGGCTGTCCGTCTGCAAGCAGGCCAAGACCTTTCTCTTGAGGCAGGCTTCCCCTCCATGACTGAGTGGGGTCTTTAAATGGATTGTAGTGTCTTACTCCTTTGGTATTACTTTTGTTTACCATGTTTTAGTGTGGTATTTGTTTGACGCTTTTTAGTATTTGTATACTAACTATTTTTAGCTTTAAATAATGTCTTTTAACTGATGTAAGCCACTTTGGGTCCTTTTAAAGGAGAAAGATGAGGGAAAATACTTTGAAAGGAAGGAAGGAAGGAAGGAAGGAAGGAAGGAAGGAAGGAAGGAAGGAAGGAAGGAAGGAAGGAAGGAAGGAAGGAAGGAAGGAAGGAAGGAAGGAAGGAAGGAAGGAAGGAAGGAAGGAAGCATGCATGAACAAAATGTGCAGCTAAATATTGTCTTCACCCACTTAAGAGCCCAACTACTATTCTGCCTCTGATCATCTTGTTTGTTACTGTTCATTTGGATCACAACAGCACAAGAACAGAGGAAGCATTACAAAATTATGTCAGACCTTTGATCTACCTATGATCCTGTGTGCAATCAAGTAAATTCTGATTTATGGTGACCCTTTCATGGATTTTCCAGGTAGAGAATACTCAGAAGGGGTTTCCCAGTCCCTGCTTCTGGGGGAGCTCTGGGACTGTGTGCAGCTTGCCCAAGGCCACCCAGGCTGGCTCTTCTCCCAGGAGGCCCAGGAAGTGGGGAATCGAACTCCCAACCTTTGGCTCTGCAGCCAGACACCAAAACCACTGAGCTATCCAGACAGCTCTGGATACTACGGACTGAGTGAAAGACCAAAAAAAAAAAGCGGGTCCTAGATCACTCAGATCTGAAATATTGCCAAAGAACAAAAATTACCGAGATAAGACAATACGCAATGGAAAAAGGCTATAATGCTAAGGAAAGTGGAGGGCAGTTGAGAAAGAGGAAGGTAAAAAAAATGAGATGGATTGACTCAGTAAAAGAAGCTGCAGCCTTGGGGTTGCAAGACCTAAGCAAGGCTGTTAATGGTAGGAGACTTTGGGATGATCTCAGTTCATAGGCTTGCCATGACTCAGAAGCAACTCAACAGTACACAGCAAAAATCGATTCTTTGTCGCTCATCTGGATCAGACTTTTCTCACCCCTGCATTTTTTTAAGTGTATGTCTCTTTTCTGGCATTGCCGGTAAAAAGATTTAGTAGCAAGTGGTCAAGATCCTGGGCAGCCATTGCTACCAGTCAGACTAGATCATTCTCAGAAAGATGGACCCCTGATTGGACTCAAGCCATCTTCCTAGGTTTCTAAACCATGAAGCCAACTTTCTCCCCTTTGATCCGTTCTTCAAGGCTGTACATCCTCTTGCTTTTATTATCCCTGCACTTTGCTACATAATAGGACCCAGTAGAAAAGGGCTGAGCCATCAAAGGCTCTTGCTTTAATGTCTGCTGTCTAATGAAAGGCTCATAATTAATGAGGAATTTGTATCTGACATTTTCTCCCACAGGGAAGCCTGTGACACAGACAACGGCTTTGCATCAGGAGGGCCGAAATGAACTTTTTTGGAATAGTTTTGATGTGCGAATGAAAGCAGCATTTTGCATTTTCGAGTGCAACATGACGTGGTTATTTGGAAAGTTCCCTGCTGTGCAGAAAGGACTCAAGAAGTGTTGATGATCGAGGTTCTCGGCCGAGAGACTGACCCCTTTTAAGGAGCATCAGTGTAAAATATTATTTTCTTCTTTTTTAAGTCCTGGGGGAGGGACCTCATTCAGTGCTTAAAACTGGGCTACAGGAGGGTAGCTGAAGGGAAATGTTGGGAAATGCAACTTTGGAACTTACCCTAATATATTAGGGCAATGGTGAACACTGTATCGTTTGGTAAGTGAATGAGGCGATAAGAAGGCTTTCAAGTTTTCCTGTTTCAGCAGGGATAGAACCAAGGAGGCCCAAGAAGTAGGAAAATAACCAAGCTGAGTTCAGATCCTTTCTCCATTGTCTTTGACTGGTTTTCCCAAAGGGCTGGCATGCATGCATGCATGCATGCATGCATGCATGCTTGCTTGCTTGTTTTCCTTCCTTTCCATCCATCCATCCATCCATTTTTTATTTTCCTTATAAAGGTAGGGTAAGGTAAGGGGCAGGTGGGATAGGGGTACCCTCGGAGGGGGTGGATTTGAACGGATACATTACAAATCAATATTTTTCATAGTAATTCTATACATTCTCTTCTAGAAATAGTTCCACATATCATAAAGAAATATAGACAGTGAGCGAGAGGGAAAAAATCAAATTCAGACAGATATATCGTTATTCTAATTATTGATTATGTACCTGATAGTCTTTATCCATCATTTATTCTGTCTCTTCTGCAGCCATACAGATAACTATGGATCAGTCCACTATTCTGTCGACCTTGTAACCATGTATATAATTGCGACCAAATTTTCCGATGGTCTTTTTTCTTTTTTGCATCTAGCCAACCTGATAGTATGTCAATTTCTGCGGTTTCAAGGATTTTATCTATCACTTCATCTATTTAGGGCTGGCATTTCTTGATGGGGAAAACAAATCTCAGGAAACAGACTGTTTAAAAACGGCTACAGCTTGTCAGCTCACTGGGTTACGAGTGTATTTTTATGGCCACAGATAGATAGAAGCACGCAGGTGCAGCCCCGTATTGGCATCAAGGAGTTTCATGGAGCCTAGTAAAAGATAACTACAGCAGGACTCCCGTATCCACAGGGTATCAGTTCCAAACCACCCCCCCCCCGCAGATGCTGAAAACAGCAGATGACAGCAAACTCTATTTTAAGATTGAACACTATGAATAGCATGACCTCTGCTCTCCCTCTAGTGGTCAGTTCTGGCAACTTCACCCTTAGGAAGATATATTTCTAGGGTTTTTCTCTTAATATTTTTAATATTTTTAGACCGTGGATAAGTAAATCAGCAGATACAGATTCCGTGGATATGGGGGTCCTACTGTACAAACAGAGAGGGCTCACACTGAACTCCACAGGATTGAGGGAGTGTATGGCTGGAGGGCCACCCAAAGGCCATCTAGTCCAAACCACGGCTGATGCAGGAAATTCAAGCTTCCTCGACAGACAGCCATACAACCTCTGTTTTAAAATCCTCGATAAAGTCCACTCTTACACATATCTTGCCATTGCTAAGTTCTTCCTGATGCTTAGTCACGGACTCCATTCTTTTAATATAAATCTATTTGCCTCCTACCTTCTGGAACAACGGGAAAAAAACAAGATAGGGGATGCTTTCCAGACCTTTTATTAGCTTGGCTGGTCTCCCCGGGAAATATATTCCCTTTGGTAGATATTCTTCTTAAACAGTGGTGCCCAGAACTGAACACCGGACTGTAAGCGGGTTCTGAGCCAAGCAGGGAAATCAAGACACTCAGCAGAGAGCAGGATCGTTCTTGGTGACCTTAGAAATCTTCTTACACTAAGCTCCATGGCATGAGTCCATGCTACCCCCTTTTGCCCAGTCAGGATGGCCAGGGCACTGGGAAAAGTTATTTGCCACCTCTCAACAAGGTATTTTTGGGAAACACCTGTTCAGCCGGACCGGCCAGGGCCTTCGGCAGGCAAAGGATGCGCTCCATCAGCAAGGCCTTCCTCCCTGTGTTGATCCCAAATAACTCTCTGTTTGTCCCCTGGGCCTTGGAAGAGGTGAGGTCTTCTCCCTGCGATGGAGCAGGATAGAACATTGTGGGCTCGTTTCAATCATTAAGAAGGATTTGGGGAAAAGCAGTTGCAACATCCACAGAGCTCCTGTCAAGGTCAAAGTTGGAAATGTTGCCAGGAGGAATGAAAGCTACTGAGCTGACACAAGACGCTTCATGAGGAGTACCCTTCCCAAGCCATGCCAAGACATGATAAACACTTTCTTAGCATATTATGAGGGGTTCAGACAAAACTCAAGACACGGAAGGAAGGAAGGAAGGAAGGAAGGAAGGAAGGAAGGAAGGAAGGAAGGAAGGAAGGAAGGAAGGAAGGAAGGAAGGAAGGAAGGAAGGAGAGCATTTTTTTGGATCAGTTCCCTCTGCAGCTTTTCCTCACTAAAAATGTCCAATTTGCAGTCATATTTTTGAAAATTGTAATTAACACAACGTTGTGTGGCCTTCCTGTTTCCTTTCAGCACGGCTGTCTTCCTTTTTGTCTGGATAACTGCTGGCTGCATCTTTGCTCCTTAATTCTACACCCAAGGTTAGAGAGATAGTCCTTCCTATTTCTTATTTCCCCCTCGACACATGCCTGCCTCAAAAGACATCTCGGTCCACCGTGGCCATTTTGAGGTGGTCAATTTAGGCATCCCCCAGCATGTCTGCTGGGGAAGGGAGATAGGAAAGTTTAAAGAGGTTTTTCAAAAAAAGAGGAACAGGCTAGAGGGTCGGTCGGTGCAAAGGCCACGGAGAGAATCTCCAGGACTGATTTGATTTTCCGTGGCACAGTACCACAGCACGGGGGTCCCCCCCCCTGGATTCTTCGGTTAGCAGACACCAGAGCTGGAGGCTAGGAGGAGCCAAAGGTGGTATCCGGGACGGGTGCATGAACACCCATGGTCAGGGATCTGCAGGAGGTGAATTTTGCTGAATAGAAAGAGTGGGGAGCCCGTTGGCTTGACACAAACGCAGGTGTCGCTTGGAGAGGGGGTTGGAAACCAGGCACTCTCTCACGCCACTGTACAAAGCAATGCAGTAAGCGATTCCGATATTGCAGCAGGCAGCTTCTCATGGTTAGTTAGCAGCAACCGGGAAAGCCTTTGCAAAGCGAGAGAGACAGAGACAGAGAGACAGAGGCAGTTTCCAGACCCCGACGACTGTCAGAGCGCAAGGGAATCTCCCATTGGTCCTTTGGGGTTTTGGGAATCAGCCGAAGGAATTTCACCTCTATGCAAGGATGCTCAAAGACTGTGCCTCTCAGCTACGCAGCGCAGGGGAGGGTTTGCTGCCTCGTACTCCTGGACTGGACAAGTTCTGATAGGTTGGTAACTCTGTATTTTCTAGGTGTTTCTTAAGAGGGAGAAAGATGCTTCCTAGCTGGCTCGGCTCGGCTCACCTGTCGTGGTATGCTTGAAACCGTGAAATCCGTCAGCTAAGATGCGAAAAAAGAACAACCCGGAACCTTGGAAGCTTTGTCTTAAAGCTCGGCCCTTCGCTCTGAAGGCTGTACAAAATTATTTGCTAGCAGAAAAGGAACGGTGTGATTGTCGGAGAGAGAATTTCAGTTGAGATGGGATGTCTAGAGTTAGTTCTGTTCTACCTGGAATTCTAAGATGCAGGTGAATTTTGCAAGATGCTGCAGGCTCCCCCAAGTGTTTCTGTGTGTCTCTCTCTGTGTGTGTGTCTCTCTCTGTGTGTGTCTCTGTGTGTGTGTGTGTGTGTACAGAAGTTCATGTTCGGAAATGGGACTTACAACTGTTTGATGCCAAGGTGAATAATGGTGTGATGTAAAGTTTGACTTTGGAGCCGAGGGTTGGTGTCTCGCCATGCATTGGGAAGAGAGGAGAGTTTAGGTCCTAAAGCTAGGCCTTTAGGAAGAACTCAGGTTCAATAGTGTGTGTGTAATTTCTACTCTTACCATCTGGAATAAAATGTGATACTTTGTTCTGGATTTGTGATGTTCTCACGGCATTGTCGCTGTAGCGGAGCGTTGCAGAGACAAACAGATGAGTTGTTAAGGGTGTGGAGAATATTTTGAAGGCTGCTGTTTTGAAGGCTGAGTTGTGTTCAACTTTGTACATTGCACTCATACCAGTCGTGAATCTGATAAAGTTCAAAATGCTCTAATTTAGAGAGAATTAACATTCCATTCCATGTTTTTCCTTCTCCTGATATTTTCCAGTGCTTTTAAAATTCTGTAAATATTGTAAAATGAGGAAAGCAAATGGGATTGGCCAAGGGAATTTATAGAAAAGCAGCCACTTGCCATTTAACCCTTGATTCAATGGGTCTACTCTAATGGAGATGAGCAATAGGATTTAAGCCAGTATAGTTAACATACTCACAGCATGGTGGTGAACGATGGCTATCTGTCGCAACAGCACAAATATATATTTTTGCGTTGCTGTCAAGATTCAGCCATGGATCATCAAATTCAGCCATAGTTCTGCTGCGTCTCAGGCATTTGGGGCCTTTTCTAACACAGCTGCTTGTGTCTCACATTGTTTTTGTGCTAATTGTAACTCCAAATGTTATGTTTATAAGCAAAAAATTTCCGCACCCTTTTTTTACACATATATTTGCAAAGCATCGGTGTTTAAACTTCTTCTGAGCTATTTTGGCCTTCTTTAGGTGAACCGAAATCTTGTTGGGTTCAGCTGATTTTGCTCTAAAGTAAGAACTGATAAGATTGTATATTGATGCTTTAGAAGGACAGTCAAACTGAAAATCACATAATCAAGGACGGGCAAATGTTTTGCATTCTATGAGCCTAATTCCAAAGGTTGTTTAAATAGTTCTGCAGGAGTTTTTGGTAGTTTCTCTTTGGGATGTAAAAATGGTATGTGTTTCCCTTTTGATCCAGAGATTCTTACATCTGAAACTCTGAATCTAAAATAAAAAAACCCTCCCCGCCGTGTCTTTCCCATTTGTTTCAAAAGAATAAATTAATTTGCCCTGGTCCAGATTTATACAGGGAATGTTATATAAATCAGAGAAATTTGGTGGTATTCTGTGTAACTCAGGAAAACCAAGTTTTGTGGCAAGGCCTCAAGGAATGAAACCACACCCCGATATGCCTGCAAACTCCATTTTTCATAAAATCAGAATTGGAAGCAACTTCACAGGGAACGTGGAACCTGAAATTACAAGCACCATATGAGGTGCAAAGCCTGTCTCCAAGCAGGCTTGGGGCTTTGTAGAATGCTCTTAAAAGTTTGGAGAAAAACCCAGAGCGGATGAACAGCTTCTGCAAAAGGGCTTCAGTATCATCACCATACCAGTGCAACGAAATGCATGCTGGTGCTGTCATGGAGGTGTTTCATGCATTCCAGCAGGCGAACAATTATTTCATACGTCTTTGATTGTTCACAAGGAGGGAGGAATGACATGGTGAGTCTCAAGACTTCCATGGAAAGCCCAAAGATGGTCAAGGTGAGATGTGTTTCTCAAATGTGCATCAAGGGGGGAGAAACCGGGCAAGCTCCTGGGACGAATGTAAGTGGGGTGGTGGATCCACTCCGAGTTTTGCTCCAACCTTTACAGACGCTTTCCAAGGCAATAAGTCCAACATCCCAAACAGGTTCAGCATCTTGAATAGGTGCTTTGAAATTCAGAAAGAAACACTCTGCCCGAGGATGTGTTTTGTCACTGACATCGGAGCCTCTACTCAGGAGCAGAGAAGCTTCAAACGCATCCACAGAGTGCAAAATCATGACTTCATGTTTCATCTGAGCATCAACGCACCATCTGAAACTCACAACCATTTATATATTTTATATATTTTAAGAACAGGGGAGACAACTGGCATTCATCTTTCCCTTTTTCAGTGACATGGCAATCACTCATTCGCCTCCCTGATGTAGAAACGGAATAGCAGGAAACCTCTGGGTGATTTTATCGCCATCTGGAGTGTGTGGGCCCACAGAGAAGACCAAGCAATTCTTCCTCAGCTAATTAATCTCATGAACAAAGCACCCGTCATCACTGCTTTTTCTCCTAGGTTGCTACTCTGTATTTTTCTAATCAGGGAAAACCGCTCCTTAAATATCTCACGCCATTAAAAACATCTCTTAAAAAGGTAAAATGGGAAGCCATAACTGGGTTGCATTTATCATGGGTCCCAGAAACCTGGTCCCAGCCTCCAGTCCCAGGAGTAAGAAAGCATTCGCCTTAGAGGTGTTTTGCACATTGATTCCAGCCGTCATGGCCTGTGGTGGCGGATCATGGGAAATGGTGGCCAAAACATCTGGAAGCCCAATGGATGCAGTAGTCCACTGGTTCCCAACCTTGGGTCCCCAGATGTTCTTGGACTAAAACTTCCAGAAGTCTTATTTTATTGAAAATAGTTTTATTCCGCCTTTCTCCTTAAAAGGGACCCAAGGCAGCTTACATCGTTGAAAGACAACATTGGAAGCTAAATACAATGACAAAAAGGCAGCTTACATCATTAAAAGGGAACATTTAAAGCCAAAAACAATACATATACAAATATTTAAAAGGAACAAATACCACTCTCAGAATGGTAAACACAAGCCATTCTAAAAACACAGGCAAAGCTGTGCCGGCCAGGATTTCTGGGAGTTATAGTCCAAGAACATCCGGGTGCCCGTGGCTCCAGTCAAAGGAAGTTAAGCTGCTGTCATTTTTTGGACTGTCTTCATTAGAGGTATCCTATCGTGTTTCCCCGAAAATAAGACAGGGTCTTATATTAATTTTTGCTCCAAAAAAAAATGCATTAGGGCTTATTTTCAGGGGATGTTTTATTTTTTTCCATAGACAACCATCTACGTTTATTCAAATACGGTCCTGTCATCATCTTCTGGTTGCTGCACAAGGGTGGAGGGCAGGGTTTCACTTAACTGGGGCTTATTTTTGGGGTAGGGCTTATATGACGAGCATCCTGAAAAATCCTACTAGGGCTTATTTTCAGGTTAGGTCTTATTTTTGGGGAAACAGGGCATATGAGTGGGCAAAATCAAACCAGAGGCAGGATTGGTCCACGTTGTTTATCCAGCCTGCCAAAGTCAGGGAGGGAAACGACAAATGGGAAATGTGCCGCTGTAGGACGGTTGACCCTTAAGATCTATAAAGGAAAGCCCGTTTTTGGAAGGAAGCATTGCAGAAATGCCGGGTGGGGGAAGGAGGAACCAATGGTGCTGAGCGGCGCAGGCAGACTGTGGCCTCGGGGTGCTGGGAGTGAAATATGGCTTTATTAACATTCCCTCAATATAGAAATAAGGCTTTCTCGCTCCGAGCGAGTGTATAGAAATCCACTTATTTCTGCGAGGCCATCTCTCGGCCATTTCGGCAACGTCAGCACATTGCCTGCAGCTCCTGCCGTGGACAATTAATGGCCCGGCAACAAATTGCCGCTGCCTCACATCACAGGGCTCTTTGCCCCCAAATAAACTCTGTCTCAAGGAGCAAGTATCTCTCTGGAGAGGAAAAAAGCAATAGATGTGGGCAGAGTGTCCTGTGGAAGCCGTACACCTGATACCCTGTATTCATACTTGGGGGCCCCGTCCTATCCCATAATTAGCAGCCTGGGATGCTGGCAAGTCTTTGGGTCCAAGTCCCCGAGTCTTTGGTACCAAACCCTGAGTCCCAAGTTGTTGTTGTTTAGTCGTTAAGTCGTGTCCGACTCTTCGAGACCCCATGGACCAGAGCACACCAGGCCCTCCTGTCTTCCACGGCCTCCCGGAGTTGGGTCAAATTCATGTTGGTCGCTTCGATGACACTGTCCAACCATCTCGTCCCCTTCTCCTCTTGCCCTCACACTTTCCCAACATCAGGGGCTTTTCCAGGGAGTCTTCTCTTCTCATGAGATGGCCAAAGTATTGGAGCCTCAGCTTCAGGATCTGCCCTTCCAGTGAACACTCAGGGTTGATTTCCTTCAGAATGGATAGGTTTGTTCTCCTTGCAGTCCAGGGGACTCTCAAGAGTCTCCTCCAGCACCACAATTCAAAAGCATCAATTCTTTGGCGGTCAGCCTTCTTGATGGTCCAGCTCTCGCTTCCACACAACACTACTGGAAAAACCATAGCTTTGACTAAAGTCAGACTTTGACTAAAGTCAAGTCTGAGTCCCTATTAAAAACAAGCTTTTGTTCCCCCCAGAAAAAGGGGAGGGTGTGAGGTTCCAAGTCGTGAGTCGAGCCTGAGTCATTGAAGAAGAAAAAAATCCAATTTGCCGGTGCGGCTTAAGTCCAACTTGACAGCAAATCCCACCCCTCAAGTCCCCATCTCTGCTAGCAGCTGCACATAAACCCAAGAGTCTCTCAAACATATCAACGAGAGGGGGGGTCTTTGAGATCATGTAGTCTAGCCCTGGACTGAATGCTGGATCATTGAGAAAAGACCCTGCTATCCTGTTATTGACAATTGTAATTCAGGAAGATGGGCAATACGTTACAGAGAGCACATCGTTAGAAGCGGGCTTTCTTTAACCCTGAAAGAGATCTGATTGTCTCGGCTGGAGCTTTTCCCAACTCTTGTACTTTGCACATGAGTGTGCTTTGTTTTGTGATTGGTCCGCCGGAGGTAAACACAGGTGTCCTTTGCAAACGGGACTGCTGAGTCACTAAAGCTGTTGGAATCTCATCTTTGGAAGACCAGCCTGGTTTCACCTTAAATAATGGGCTGTCAGTAACGTATACAGTATCCACGGGGGATTGGTTCCCAGCCACAGATGCCGAAAAACAAGGAAGTAGCAAACGCTATTGATATCATTGTCTCTGGCTCCCTATAAAGGCTAGTTCTGGGAAATACACCATGGAAATATATATATTTTTTTTCCCATGGTGTATTTCCCAGAACTATATATATATATGTGTGGAGCAACAAAATTAAATTTCAAACACAAAGCAACCACTGGCAAGAGTCACCATTACTTGCTGGTGTCAAGAGCAACGTCCGCTTTTAAAAGTTACATTTTAAAAGGACATTTTTAAGTATGAGCACCGTGTTTGACAGGGATGTTTCAAGTTCTATGCTGTTCATTCATTAATCCTAAAGCCCTGGATATATATATATATAATTAAAGAAAAAGATTAAAGAAAAAGAGTGAAAGGTAATGCAAAATTAATGGGTTAAGCCACAACCGTTAATGCAATTAATTGTATTTTTGGGACACTGCTCCCTTGACCATGTGGGACAGATATTTAATAGCCAGATCTGTTTCTCGCTGAATGCGGGATCAAGAAAATGTCTTCTTTGCTTTCGGCAAAAGAACGCCGTGCCGAGTCCAGAGACGTATGTTTGTGCCTGAAAATATTGTGTTTAGTAGGAAACGGGGTGGGAGACTGGATTGAGAAGAACATGGCAGGTGGCCCTAAAAGAGGGTGTCACATGTGGTCCACCAGCTCCCCTTTTGCCTACCCTGGTCAAAATTTTTCCGTAACCCTTCGAACCCCTGTAGCAACTTCCGGTACAAGAAAATGTCCCTTTTATATGCTATGGAACTGTCAAGGGGGCCAGATAAGAGATAAGCAACTGTTTGTAACCAAGGTTTATCAGCTAGCCAACCGATACTAGCAACACACTTGGGCTGTGCTGGAATCCAGGCACGCATACATTTCTGCTTCTTCTTCCGTAAGGTTCCTCGGTTTCAGTCGACATAATAACTAGAGTTTCGTGGCTCCTTTAAGATGAACAGCTTAGCATCAGTGGGAACGTTTGTGGATCGCAACCAGTGCCCCGGACACCCCTGGACTCTAATCCGCACTGGTTCACTTCCTTTGTTTTGTTTCTCTGCTACCAGAAGCTGGGCGTCATCCCAGCTGTTTTGACTTTGGATGCCGCAGTTCTAAATTTAAAATGTTGGGTTGAGGCCAGCCCGGTCTCCCAGGTTTTTCAGCCACTTCTGCTTCCCCCCAGCTGCTTATTTTCCCTTGAATGAGAAGCTGTGAAGGTCTGCCATTTTAGTTTCTCATTATGTGACCGAAGTATTCTAGCATTCTGCTTTTTCAACCTTTTAGGATTTCTTGGTCTTTATTCTTTCCCTCTAATTCTTCCTACTTGGCCACCCTCTTGACCTTTGACATTTTTAGCATACTCTGATGAACACACATTTCATATGCTCGCTTCCCTCACTATTTAATGTTATTCTGCTTATATTTCTATAAGCACAGAGCATAATGTCTAATGTATGAGGACCAGCATGTCTCCAGTCCTAAACCCGGCCGCTTGAGAGAAGGATCCCCTGAACGAAGCAGCGGTTACTTATAACCATTCAAGCTGTGAACCACATTGTGTGTGTTTAACAAAATAGCCAGCTTTTTTTCCAACTCAAATGCAAGTGTTCCTTTTAGAAAAAGATCTGGTGTGAACCAGGACCCTGGTCAAAGAAAATGAAATTAGATCAAGCGTTAACCGGATAAACGTCCCTCCTTTTCTTTCTCATCTATATCGTAAACAGTAAAACTTTGAAAGCCTCGTCATCACCTCATTCAATGACCAGAATTAGCAAAACCTCAGCACGGTGGGAGATGACACAATTTCTGCTCTTGGACGTCCCAGAGTTGTACTCCAGCCTCATTTTCCTTCATGTTACTATACTTTAAAGAATAAGAATGCTATTTAAGACAAGCAGTCTGAATTTACACACACCTTCTCACACACACCACCTCTTTACATTGTACAGCAGTGTGTCCTTGATGTCTGACCACTCTCGTCTCACCTGCTTTGGCATAATCCCATGGAAGTCTGCTCTAATATATTTTCCCAGGAGGTTAATGGAGCAACTTTTGAGGTAAATTCATTTTGACAAAGGCTTAACACAGAATATAGCAGCGAGATTCAGCCTTGAGCTGAACGGCAGAGGTCTCTCCGTAGTTTGCTTTAAGATACCGACCGTCTGCCTTTGCAAGATTATTTCTGAAAGGGCTCTGTTGGATGGGCTGAGAGAGAGAGAGAAAAGACCAGGAGGAGGAGAGACTGGGAAATTTTGGGTAGGTGGTGTGAACATCCGCTTTTTAGATCTGTTCAATGAGGACAGCTGCCATGATACCCCTCTGGAATTACATTATTAAAATCCATGATTGATTCAATTAGCTTAGAGGAAGGGGAAATTAAAGAGAGCATTCGTGCTGCTAGCACATCACCAGTATTGTTCCTAAACATCTCTTTTGCTCAAAGACCCCTGAGCATGGGCCACCTGAATGCCTGCAATCGTGCTCATCTTGTGTAAGCCATAGGCGGGTGGCTTCAGTGGCCCGCAGCATCCCTTTCTGTTGTCGTTGATGTTTTCTGCAGAAAAGTGTTGGCTCTTATCAATGGGGGATGGAAGGTCTGGGAATCTCGGCGGATCTTCTGCCTTATAGGGCAGAACAATGTGGCCAGCCTTAACAAATGCCTCAGGCAGCAGAATTTACTGGGACGGCAAAACCGCAGGCTCTCCATTCCGGCCCATGGATCTGCTTCGAGGCAAAACCAACGCCTGTTCCCTGCGTCACCTTGCAGCTAAGAGACCGTGTCCAAAACACTACCATACAAAATATGCAGTTAAATTCCTGAGTGACACACATAGTCTATACTCAATCAGCGCTGAGTATCTAGAGCGCTGTAGCTGTTATACAAAAGCTGTGTGTTGATTACTATCCATGCTGATCAACTTGGTGAAAGCAGCTCCAGCAAAAATATAAATATCTGTGGAATAAGAAAGGAAAGATATGGATATACGGGTTCTTTTGCCTCTCCTGATCTCCAAGTTTCGAACCCACCGGTTCCTCCGACAAATTAAATACTTTTGCACTATGTCCATTTCTCAAAAGCTGGCTCCTACTGTACGCTAATTATACAGAACCTCCAAGGTTTCCTAGGCAGGTAACCTTGAAACACTATTAGCAATTTAATGTGGAATTAACCACGGCGGCTGTAAATCTTTTTATCGGCTTAGAGCACAAGTCAGATGATTCGGCTGCAAACACAGATAGATATCAGAGAAAATCGGAATATTCCAAACTTTTGCCCAGGAGGTACCATAACATTGGGAGGAAGGAATATAGGCTAGAGATGTTAATAAGACACATCATAACAATCACAACAAATAGCAAAGGTTTGTGCTCAATTTTAAGTCCTCGTAGTCTGTCCTAACTATCTGTTTCCATCTTCACCAGATACATTTCTAAAGCGAACGAGTCTTAATGGCCCATTATTTCGTACCAAGCCATCTTGAAACGACTAGTCCAGAATCCTCTTGGTAGCCCTAAGGAAAGGAGTCCTATTGAATCCAGAGGGTTTACGCAAGGGTTGACTCACCATTCAATAGGTCTACATCCTGTTGGAACTAGCAACAAGACTTAAGCTTTCATGTAAAAGTAAATAATAATAATAATAGTAACTCACAGCAATATCTAAGCTCTGTTCAAGAATTAGAAATATCAGGGCTGTGAACACGACTGTAGGAATACAATTAAAGCCACCACCCACACCATCATAATATTCACCACAGAATACTGGATCTGAAGAAGGAAGGTCCTCCTCATGTGTAGGCTGTACATGCAAACATGGACCTTGGGGAAAGTCTGGATTCTTGCAGACAAGTGGAAACATTTCTGTCCAGGACTTTTCTTCAACCATGGCCACAGAGGAGTGGGTCTATGAATTTTTTTTCTAAGCATGGTCATGGCAGCTGAATGGGGCTACATGTAATTGGATGGCCAGATAGTTGTTTTTTTTTGGGGGGGGGTTAGATATCTGGCTGGGGAGCCAGAAGTTGAGAGTTCAATTTCCCACTGTGCCTCCTGGAGAAGAGCCAGCCTGGGTGACCTTGGGCAAGCTGCTTTCTACCTGGAAAACCTAGTAAAGGGTCACCATAAGTCAGGATTCACTGGCTGGATAGCTCCGTGGTTTGGGTCTCTGGCTACAGAGCCAGAGGTTAGGAGTTTGATTTCCCCCACTGTGCTTCCTGCGAGTAGAGCCAGCCTGTGTAGCCTTGGGCAAGCTGCACAGTCCCAGGGCACCCCAGAAGAAGGAGGAAATGGCAAACCCCTTCTGAGTATTATCTACTAGAAAACCCTAGAAAAGTTTGCCATAATTTAGAATTGACTTGATGACACACAATTATTATTATTTATAGCCACAATATGATTTTCGCTGCCTATGGTATACATGTTATGCATAATACATATATAATTGGAGTAGTTATATATTATGTCATCCAAACACAAAGTCAGGATAAGAGGCGAGGTGCAGAAGAGTCTCAGCTCCAACTACAGAATGGGGGATTGTGCAAACCGATCAATAATAAATATACTTACATGCCATCAAGTCGATTCTGGCTTGAAGAGACTCCTTCCCAGGGTTTTCTGAGTACTCGGAAGCAGTTTACCCTTCCCTTCTGCTGGGGGCATCTGGGAGCTTGCAATGTGCCCAAGGCTACACAGGCTGGCTCTTCTCCTACAAGGTCCCGTGGGAAACCAAACTCCTGAGCCCTGATGCTTCGACTCACGGTGCGATCTGCAGAGAAGGGCCGGCTCAACTGTTAGGTACCCAGACAGGTAGCCAAAGAACATCTGTATCTGGGAAGTGATGCATCAGAGAAAGCCATCTATGTCTCCCTCAGATTCTGGGTCTCTCATGGGGCTGTTGTCAATGTCCCTCCCAGGTTCTTTTCTAGCTCTACCTGGAGAGCTGGTGGTCTCCTGTTCGGATTTTAGCCAGGCCTGGCCCGGCTGAGCCTCCGAAAGCAGTAGGTTCAGACACAGAAGTGTAGGAGAAAGGTATGGTTGCAACACTTCTACCCTCACCGAAAACTCTTCCACCAGAGTCTTCACAGCCCTGCCCAGGTGCACAGCTGCAGGCTGTGAGCCTCAAGGCCAGAACTGGTCTACTCAGGAGCAACCCCTTGCTCTGAAGGAGAACCTCTCCCTCCACCGGATTTTTTCCAAAACTGGAAGTGGACTTCTAGCTTCTTGCAACTTTGCATTTTCTTTGGTTTGGCTTGGTTTCGTCCTCCTTGCAGGTCTATAAAGTCCCCAGAGAAGCCGGGAGCAGAAAATGGTTCCCCTGACCCTGCCAAAGTGGTCAACCTCTGCAGTGGGACCATCATAAGCTCCCACTAGGAAACTGGGAAGCAAATCAGCAACAAACCCCTGTTCTCTGGGGTTTGCTTCCATGCATGCATGACTAACGCCCGTGGCATAAATCTGCTCGTAAAGGGCTATCACCTCCTTCAAGGGTGCCGAATGCATTCGGTTGACTCTTGTTTTGATGAAATATAACAAGGACATTGGCTCAGCAAGAGAAGTGCCTTCCGGCGCTTTCCTTCACCCTCTTGTGCTACTAACCTTGGTAAAAAGTAAATGGGTCATGATGTTTTCTTTCCTGGCTTAATTGCTTTCTCCTCTTTTTCTTCTTTGTTTTAATTGGGCCTCCTAAATGTAAATCCAAAGCTCTTTTAAGGCACAGTTTGGAAAGTTACTTTTACAGAGCCTTTAGTTACAGTTAAGCACTAAGATCCCAAGTAGCTTAGTTACTGTTGTTGTTACTTTAAAAAAAAAGAAGCACAACTCTTTACTTTCTTAGTATCAAACATATCTCACATGGTTACATTTATTTACTTTTAAGTGAAACATTAGAATTCTACAGAATGACAGCCTGTATGATTATGAAACAACTGATGTAGTTACATTTAGTACCTTTTAAGGGAAACATTAGAATTCTACCAAATTGTAGCCTGCATTATTATGAAACATAACTGAGGTAGTTACATTTAGTTACTTTTAATTGAAACATTAGAATTCTACAGAATGACAGCCTGTATGATTATGAAACATAGCTGGCATAGTTACATTTAGTTCCTTTTAAGGGAAACATTAGAATTCTACAAAATGATAGCGTGTATTATGGAAGACACCTAAGTAGTGATGTCAGGTGACCCACCGCAGAAGCTGCAAATGTAACTAAAAACAGTTCTAGTTATACTGCTAAAGGAATGAAATTAAGAGCAAAGGAACATGAAAAGCTGCTTGGTGTAATTTAATGTACCAGTCAACCTATCCTAATATTAGAAAATGATCCTTTCCCCTCCTGTAGGAGAAGGTTTCTCGTTCAAGTATTCAGCAGAATTGACCCTATTTAGTTTTCTGAAATCAGACATGCATTCAGCTGGGTCTTAGTTATGCCTGTGTCACTGGAGAAAGAGTTAATTTTACTCAGGCTCTGTTTAAAATGCAGCTGGCTGGTTTAGGTCCCTGGCTGTGTAGCCAAAGGTTGGGAGTTCGATTCCCCCATGGGGCCTCCTGGGAGAAGAGCCAGCCTGGGTAGCCTTGGGCCAGCTGCACAGAATGGGAAACCACTTCTGAGTGTTCTCTACCTGGAAAGAGCGGAATAGACTTGACATATGCATTCATAATATTATTTAAAATGCACATCCCCCCGCATGTCACTGATTTTCTTGCATTCCTTTATGCACCTGTTCAGGTTTTGCCACTACTTAGCCCCCCAATTTTCAGTACTTTGACACACATGTTCACAGACACGCACATTCACATGCCAAAAGATGTAGCCAACCCATGCCATTCACTTAGTCTTGGTTCCAGCCCGGCTTTGCATAGACTATTCTTTCTGCAAGCCAAAGTGGTGTTTCATAGTCTCAGTTCCAGCTTTGGTTTTAAACCATCAGGACCCTCATATTTTAACCTGAGAGCTGGGAGACATTTCGGAGAAGAAGCTGAGTGGAATGGATGATGGGAGCTGGCCATTAAAAGAGCATTAACCTTGCCTTGGCAGCTGAACGTAGGCTGTTCCCATAAGAAGCTCTGCAGCTGGCAGCCTTCTGATGAAATTGGAGGGGAAACCTACCCAGAGGTTACTTGTGTGTAAGTCCCTGCAAAGCTGATGGGGTTTTCTCAAGTATCATGGATAGATTGATAGCTAGACCAGACCTCTAAATTGCTGCTCAGTCTGGACTGATAGCAGCAGCTATTCCTGGCTTTCTTTTTTGCTCCTTCCCAGTTACATCTGCTGAGAGGTGAAAAAGAGGAGTCTGCTATAACAACAACGATGATGACGATGAAAAGTCTGGATCACTGACATTGCAGTTCCAGGGGATGCCAAAGTTGAAAATAAAGAATTGGAAAAAAACTAACCAAATACAGAGACCTGGCCGACAAAACATCTCGCTTGTGGTTGAAACACACTGCAGCTGTCCCCTTCGTCCTCGGGGCTTTGGGAACAAGATCAAGAAATTTCACACAGTACTATAAGCAGTTGCAGATCTCAGAAATCAGACTATCAGAGTTACAAAAAAAAACAAAAAACAGCAATATTAGGAACAGCAGACATACAGGGGTTTTGGGTTAAAACTTGTATCTGTTATAGAATACCAGTGAATGTTGTTTTTGATTGACTGTGTCTGGTATTTTTGAATAATAATAATATCAGCATGATGGTGCCAGTACGGTGAATATTCACTCTAAAGTAGTGGGACCCAGATTAGGGAGTCCATGAGCTGCACCTTTCCTGTACCCCAAAATGACAGCAGTGTGTGTGTGTGTGTGTGTGTGTGTGTGTGTGTGTGTGTTATTTAAATGTAAGCATTTTGCACTTAAAATGCCCTGGGGCAGTTTGCTGTGAAAGTCTAAACCACTACAAGCCAAAAATGCGTCTTTGGAAAGGTGATGTTTTATCACCTTCTAACTGTGAAGCTGGTGTTCATCTGTTTCTCCCCCTAACCTTGAAGGTGTAACTCCAAAATTAGCTGAGACCCTGAGGTTTAAACCTACTGCCTGAAGAATGGATTCCAAAAGCTGAGTTTCGAGACTATGTCTTGATTGTTCAAATCCTACGTGTGACAGGACATGGCCAAAGGTACTCTTGACCAGCTGTAGTAACTAAATGGCCTCAGGATGTGATCCACATAATGGAACTGTAGGGAGTAAACAACCTAGAGTTCAAGAAGAGAGGAAGGTGAATGTGTAATGCTCTTGACTCAAGCAATGGTTTGAGCGCCTTGACACTCGGATGGTTTCTAAATATAGGGGAAAGGAAAACATATTATGAATCACCCCAGGGGTTATTAAAATGCAAGCGCCAGATTGATTGTGATATATGGACTCAAGCGCATAACTGACATGAATAACTGCGTCGAGCCAGAGACGAACAATGTGTTTCACCTGCTCTGGCAGAAGACGGTGATTTTTCAAATGAGAATATCCACCGCAGAGGTGTTCCAATGGCCCGGTTTTAAATGACGGGCCCATGGTCTGTTTCTAAAACAGCTGGGAGTTATTTCTTTAGCAAGAACATGAAGATGGATCTCCAGCCTGCCAAGATGGGTATCTGACAACTTTCTAAAAATATTCCGATTTCCATCTCTTGTGCATAATCTACGTCTAATCTCATTAACTGTGAACCTGAAATTGATCTAGCGTGTAAGGTGGAAGGAAAGGAAGAACTCAGAAAGACCGAGACAGTGGTAGATTTTTGGCTGTTGTTACAAAACCTATTTTTACATTTGATTTTTCCTCCATTGAGTTCAAGATGGCCTACGTCACGCTCCCTCCCCCTGTGCCATCACAACCACCCTACGAGGTAGATCAGTCTGAATTTCCCATGGAGTTCCCGTCTCTAGCATCCCATTGGCTTTCTAATATAATTAAATCATCAAAGCTTCCAGAAATGCAGAACAACAGCACTCCTGACTTGAAGCAACAATGTTCAGCTTTTACAAAGTAAAACAAAATCACCCCATCCCACCGGAGTGATTTAGTGTCTCTCGTCTCTTGAATTTTTACTCGTTTATTTTGTTGCTGGGGCAACATCGATCAAGTAGCGTGTTAAGTCAAGTGCTTCGAATGCAAATGGGAACAAAAACTAATTAAATCTGTTGAAGGGGATCTTGATTGAGCAATTTACTACAAAATGATGAAAAGTATATATATTTTTTTCTTATATGATGAATAGCACTTCAGTCCTATTTATGTATCTCTGCAGATAACAGCCCTTTATGATTCCTTCCAACACTGCAGTGAGAAAGCAGTGGTAGCCTCCCACCAGAAATGTAAAATATTTACATTTTGTCCAGCAGTGGAGTAAAAATGATTGTAGCAATAGAACATAAGAAGGATTACCCATTTTGAACCCAACGGTCTGTTCACACAGTGGCTTGCAGTAGGATGGGTATAAAACTACGTCCTCCATATCCTGTGCTGAGGCTTAGCTAGGCCTAGCTCTGCCTAGTTTCCTGTTCAGAAAGAAAACTCCCAGCTAGCATCAGGACAGGAAGTAGAAGCTTGGGCAGAGCTAGGCCTAGTACAGCCTCAGAGCCTCTCTCCCAGGTGAGCCACAGTTAGGTATCGTCCAATAGGACTCCCAGAAGAGAGAATTATGGGATTTATAATCCTAGAATTCTGAAAACCCCATCGCTAATAGGTAGCCCTAAGACACACTCATAGAACAGCAAGGAATGGAGATGATGCTTGCTAAATTTCTTGTGCTCCGTTTGCTTTGAGGAATCTTGACAGGAAGATCTATCACTGTGAGATGCTTCCTTTCCGAGGAAGATTGGGACAAAAAGCATTTTCGCACACCCCTCCACCAAGTCTCTGTAATTTGAGGACTATGTCTCTAGATGCTGACAATGCCGATTTTCAGTGAGAGCGGTGAATCCCCTTGGGTTTTTATTCCAAACTTTAGAAGAGGTCTCCAAGCTGCTGATCCTATTTTGGGGAGAGGGCTCGGCATTGCGGGCAGGCCCTATGAAGTGTGGGCTGGAAAAAATCAGTGCAGATTCACCCCATACCCCTCACAAAATCAGAGTTACCGCCAACCTCGTCTGAAACCACCCTGTTCAGCAGTTACGCACTTTTAACTGGGGAGAGGAAACGCCCTGCCATACACCCTTCAGATATTCCTATATTTCTGACTAACTGCAGGAAGGCAGCAGGGAGCAGGCCTGGTTGACTTACACCCCCCTTTTCTCATGGCTGGGAATCCATAATGCCTGCTAAGAGCAAAGAGCATCAAATAAAGATACTTCACATTAAGTAAAATGAAGAATCGTCTCTCCTTATCTTTTAAGCTCTTTGGATTCTGTCTAGCCTTCCGTGTCATGTCCTTTTTCAAAGAATAAAGGAACATGTCACAGCTATTTCCATTCTTTGTCCTTCTTTTATATTCCCGGCTATCAAACGTGATTGTAATTATTTCTAGAGACTTCAGCTGCCGTCACATTGATAGAGTACAGACAGATCTGAGACATTGTCTAGCTTTTATGGGCAGCTGGAGGAGATGAAGGTAGCTGATATTTGATCTCAATGAGAGCTATCATGCTGGCTGTGATTCTAAACAAATTATGAGTAAATCCAACTAAATTCTGTATAAACCTTCAATACAGAAGTGGTTGAAAAACGACATGAAACTTTCAACTAAATAAACACAGTTCAGTGCGATTTATTCTGGCGTGACCAGGGACAGGGTGACATTATAAGCTTCATTGGGCTCCTCAAATACTGAAAATACAGAAAGGTCTAGAATTTGGGGAGAGGGGTTTGCAAAAATATTTCCTAGCTTATTCTGTGGCTCCAGAAGTGGTGTCACCTTTCTTACAGAACAGAACCAAGCCCTCTTTTCAGTGGATGGAAAATGAACTTCTAAGGCCAGTACACTTAGTTTACTTTTCTGTATACTGGGCGATGAGAAACCTAGACAGCATCTTAAAAAGCAGAGACATCACCTTGCCGACAAAGGTCCGCATAGTCAAAGCTATGGTCTTTCCAGTAGCGATGTATGGAAGTGAGAGCTGGACCATCAAGAAGGCTGACCGCCGAAGAGTTGATGCTTTTGAATTGTGGTGCTGGAGGAGACTCTTGAGAGTCCCCTGGACTGCAAAGAGAACAAACCTATCCATTTTGAAGGAAATCAACCCTGAGTGCTCACCGGAAGGACAGATCCTGAAGCTGAGGCTCCAATACTTTGGCCATCTCATGAGAAGAGAAGACTCCCTGATGTTGGGAAAGTGTGAAGGCAAGAGGAGAAGGGGACGACAGAGGACGAGACGGTTGGACAGAGTCACTGAAGCGACCAACATGAATTTGACCCAACTCCGGGAGGCGGTGGAAGACAGGAGGACCTGGCGTGCTCTGGTCCATGGGGTCACGAAGAGTCGGACACGACTTAACGACCAAACAACAACATACTGGGAGACTGACAGAGTTCTTACTGGCTTTCTCTTCATTTCCCAACCAAGAAGAAAATGGGATGCATAGGAAAGCTGGCATATAAGTGGGTCAGACTGGATCGTGAGAAGAACTTAATATTTTTTTTTCTTTAACCCAAAAAGAAATAGGTTACATTATACTGCAAGAGCAGGTCTCGATTATAATTCAAACACAGGGCTTTTGCTGAGGAACAGAAACACATACGAGCCTGTTCAGAGTTGTCAGCCTAAGAGCCACAGAAAAACAAAATTCATTCCTTTGCATATCTAAACACACAACTTGCCTAGAGCTTCTCACTGCCCTGGGTTTTCTGGCACATCCTGCGCCATCACCCATTTCATCACCAGACCAAAATAAATAAATAAATAAATAAAGGCATCAGGAGCAAAAGAAGCTGCTGTTAAAAAACAACAACAGTGCCTCTGATTAGCCAATTCTTTTATATACAGTAGGACTTACCTATCTCTGGGATCAGTATCTGTGGATTCAGTTATCCACTGCCTGAAAATATTAAATAAAAAAACCCCTCCGAAATACCTCTGGCCACTGGAGGATGCCAGAGACCATGCAATGTATAGAGTTTGCTACTTCCACATTTTTCGGCATCCACGGGGTGTGGGTGTGGATGGGGCTTGGAACTGATCCCATGCAGATACTGGGGTCCTTCTGTATTACATGTTTTCTAATCTGATTGTGTAATTTTAAAGCCATGGTCCAGCCATCAGGCAGCAAGGGGCTGGTAGCTCCGATGTCAGTAGGGCGGCAAATCCAGTCCATGTTTTCACTGGAACTGTGCATCGATTTCCCAATGTGTTCAATCCTTGACCCAGAGTGAGATCAGCACCTCGGATAGCTCCTGTAATGTTCTGAGCGAAAGCCAGAGCTAGCTGGCAACCCCACTGACCTTGGAGCCACCAGTAGCCCCTTCGGCCATTAAAACTCCTCAGCAGTCACCATTTACACACCGGACCATAGAGTCCACGAGGGTGGATTGCTTGAAGGACATGAAAGACCCATCCTTACAAAATGTTCTCTTTCTAGGCTACTGGTTTGTAAAACTCCCTTTTGGAACTGGTCTATAAATATCCGTTCATTTCCAGCGGAATTGCAGGCTCAGACAAAAGAAGTCTATGGTTCACAGTGGCTCCCCTGATGTGATCAGGAGCTGGTTTCTTTTTCTTCTGAAAGAATGCGAGCAGAGAAGGAACAATTAATTTTCACAGGCCAAGTTGCGGATCAAACGTATTGCACACTCGGCAGTCCCCGTCTCTCACCGCCCACACCCATCAATCCCATTTCACTGAACAATCACAGAAACCAGCGTTTCCTGATCGAAGCTGGACAATGACAGATTCTTGCAATGTGATGAGCCGTTCCCGGCTGCTGTTTAAAGGGCCCCCAAACTGAAATTAGAAGGACATTCATCACTCTAAGGTGGAGTAGATGAGAGATAATGGAGCTGCACTACTGCTGGGAATACTCCTTGCAGATTTTCAATGTTTGGATGAGGTGGGGTTTGCTCCTATGAGGGTGGAGTGGTTTTTCTAGATGTCTTTCCAGATGTCTTTAAACAGAGCTTGGGATTTTTTTTCATTCATTCATTCATTCATTCATTCATTCATTCATTCATTCATCTCTCCATTAATTTTATATGTAGTTTTCCATTTCCCATACTGGAAACAGTTGCCATACTGACTGGGGGATAATGGGAGCTGTAATCCAGGAGATAATTTTATCCAAGCTCTGGATCTGAACAATGTTGTTGTGGCCAAATTGGGTGTCTTCTGTAAAGCTCAATGAGCAGACACATTGTCTGTGTGCTCAGTGCAGATTTTTGCGGTTCAGAAATGCAAAAGCATCTCCACAGGGGTGGAGTGGGTAAGAGAGGGAGAAAATCATGCATTATTTGCCAAGAACAAGCCGAGCCGATGGATTATAGAACAACAGGAGAGATGCTCGTTACGTGACAGATTGCTACGGTTCTTTTGGGATTAGTGCAAAGTGGTTCTTCCCCCCTTGGCTTAATTTCCACACAGTTGTTTGGGGACTTTACAGGTACGTGGAGAGATACGCACCCCTGCATTAGCACAAAACACAGCCATTTTGTGAATCATGCAGGTAGACTCTTAAGGGTGGATCAGCGTCGGCCTGTGACTGATCTCTACCCCTTTCAATCCCAATGCAGATTACCAAAAGCCAGCTAAGTTCCTTCAGCCCAGGAGGCAAAACAATCCTGTGATTACCTCCTTCTATCCCTTCCTGTAAAAACCAGAACAGTAAAAAAATTAAATAACTAACCATTTGCTGCCTCTTCACTGCCTGAGGGGGCTCCCCCCCCCCGTGCCCATTGGTAGGGCAAGCTCTCAGTGTGAGCCAGGAAATCCATTTTTTCCCCCAGCCAGGGCAGCTGTTTAGACAAACAGGTGAACACAATGAATCAAAGAACTCTAGATCTGAAGGGAACCCAAGGGTCGTCTGGTCCAACTCTTTGACTGAAGCAGTAATCTACACTTAAAGCATCCTTACTAGATGGCCATCCACCTTTTGTTTAAAAATCTCTAACGTCACTTTCTGAGGTAGTCCATTCTGTCGTCTAACAGCTCTTACTGCCAGGAGGTTCTGGCTAATGTTTAGCCCAGATCTCCTTTCTTGAATCCACTGGTTTGGACCCTACCTTTTGGAGATACAGAAAACAAACAGGTACCACCTTCCACAGGGCACCCCTTCAACGATTGGAAGAGGGCTACCGTATCTTCTCTCCGCCTTTTTGCCTCCAGGTTAAAAATGCCCAACTCCCTCAAAACAACTTGTGCAGTACTTGCCAAATCCTTATCAGAGTGGTTTCCCAAACTGTGTGCCACGGTGCCCTGGGGCACTGCCAAACCCGGCCAGGGGCACCGTGGGCTCCTCAGAATTACAGTGGCCAGCAAGTCAAGGGAGCCACGAGCCCAACCATTTTCGGAATGACTGCCTTATCTTCCTGGTTGCCCCTCCTCTGGACACATTTCAGCTGGTCAATATCCTTCTTAAACTGGAGCCCCCGGAACTGGGCACTGTATTCTGTGCAGAATCTGACCAACCAGATTCTGAGAGGTAACGTCCATAATAAGCCACATTTTAAAACTGTGCTATCTAGTGAGTCCCATGTATAGCTTATACTCACTGAGTTGGCAAGGAGCACAAGATATGAGGGAATTAGAAAAATGAGCAACTGCCTTTCTAACTGGAAGACGCTGAAGGCTACAGGAATTCCTAGAACAATTAAGATGAATAAGGAGAGCTGCTATTGCATTAGAATGAAAACAATCTAGATGAGCTTGTACATGTCTTTTAGACTTTTACTGTTGTGATTTAAATGGATTTTTCTCTTTGACCTTGTAGGTTTTTTACAAGGTTTCCTTTTGTTCCCTTCTTTTCTAGCATCCTTGAGCCAAGGAGACTGTCAGCCGAGATGGTCTTTTGCTTACTCTATGTATATTTTAAAGATGCTAAAGTTATCTAATGCCAGCTCAGCATTCAGAATATAATAGCAAGTGGGAAGGATGTGTCAATTGCAGCACAGAAGCCTAAAATAATTGAAAGGGAGAGTGAAAATAATATCTGTTGTTCTTTTACTGTAGGGGGCCCTATCTTTCACCCATCGGCCTGACCCAGGGCATATGACAAAGAGACTTTCTTTAAAGAACAGGAGCCCACCCTGTACCACTGGTAAGTTTCTTTCTTGATAATCTAAACCAGAAGATTAGCGTTGTCGATCTGGGGCTCACAGGGTTTTGGTGCCAGGACTTTTTGAAAAGCCGGGACACCGACGGCATCCGCCACCCACCTCAAATTTTGCACAAAACGTTACCATTTGCCTAGACTGTGCAATTCTGGTAAAAGTCGTAGAGATGCTGTTTCATTTCATGGACATTGAAGAATATGAACCACTGAATGGGTTGCTCGCATCTTTTTTTAACCCTTGGTCAACCCTTTCATTACTTGTGTGAGTATGTGTGGGTGCATATACAGTTGGCTTCTCAAGGAAAAAGGACACTGGCGTTCCATGGGTTCATTTTGAGCAAGTTATGGGTCACTTAAAGGCTTAGGAAAAAAAAAAACCCATCACTTCTCAGCTGGAGATGAAGAAGCTGTCAAGTTAAGAATGTAACAGTATCTTTCACGCCCGTGATCCGTACTTGCCTTAATTTTCATCCCTCCGAAAAAGCCATGTTGGATTCCATGGATTTCACAGCATGCCTCACCCCTTCCTCCCTTGGTCCTCGTTTGCAGGTGTAAAATGATGGTAGCAGTAGAAAGACACCCGGTTGTGGAGAGACGTAAGCCATGGATGGACCTACCCCCGAACTCCCCAATGTCGATTTGGACAAAGGATTAACGCTGGCATGCTTCGTCTTCCTCTGCCTCTTCTTGATTGTCATGATCATCCGTTGCGCCAAAGTCATCATGGACCCTTACAGTGCCATCCCCACATCCACGTGGGAGGAGCAACACCTGGATGACTGACAGGCTGTTGAGAAAGAGGCGGGCAACCGGGCCAAGCAAACACTGGTGCAAGGGAGAATGAGCATGGACCGGGCTGTTGCTTCGTTTGGACGACACAGCTTTTTCAAGAAGCACACGGCCACATCGGTTCCTCAGAGAGCACAGTTTCTCGGTCTTATCAGCTGGGATGCGCCCCTGCATCCCTCATTCTCCAGCCTATTTCTATGGAATGACCTCTAGGTTTTAACGAGGAAAAAATAATAATGATGATCATAAGCGAAGTAGCACAAAAGCTCTCTAGGCACTAAATTCTCAGTTGAGCTTTTTCTAGTGGAATCTCTCTTAAGCACCTATTCCCTCCATTTAAATCAACATCTGTGATTTAGAATGACACACAGACCCTGTTCAACATAGACCATGGACACTCAGGCGTAGATATCAGGGTATGAGGGTTCAAGGTTTCCTTGTTGACCAAAGTGGGAGAGGGAGGGCGTTATTTCAGAATAGATTAGCAATAAAAAAGGCTTTCGGGGGGTGGGTGGGTTTCTCCCCCTTCAGCACAATAACTATATACTATAAGGTCGATTGCATTTTTTTAAAAAAACGGTAACAGAACAGAGGTCACCGTATGAGAAAAGGGTCACTATTCTTCCTCCTCTACTATTGTGCAGTTACGGCAACTTAACTGGTGCCATAACAGACCCACTGAGATAGAAGAAAGAGGCACCAGCCATGCCCCAGAGATGTGGAAAGTTTGTGGGGTTGGGGGTTGGTGATCACCACCTGTGGAATATCCAGCCGGTGTGGCTACTGAGGGATTCTGGAGACGTAGGCCACACAAAAGTTACTTTTCTGATTCTAATGAGCTAGGGCAGCCTTAATTGGACCGCCTTCAGGCCCGATGCTGTTGGCTAATTTTTTTCGCCTGTCCGGCTGCCCTTAAAGGCTTAGAGGGTGGAAGATGGCGGCACCAATGCATTCACTTGTATTGCTTCTTCCTTTTCTAAGGTGGCACGGTTTTCCTGACCCTCTGGCCCTTTTGCCTCGGAGGCCGGTAGGGAGAAGGGAAAAGCCAACCTAGAACCTTCTCGATACCTCCCCCGCCGATCCTTCTGACTCTCCTCCTGCGTCCCATCTCCAGATGTTTCTCCAAGGCCAAACCAAGTTGACCACGACTTTCCTTCAAAGAGGCGTGGAAGTCTCGCATCTGCAGGAGTTGCTGCTTTGGGTCGTGGAGAGGTACTGGTGCTGGCCTGCATGAGACCAAGTGCCTCAGCAAATTTTTATTTTACAGCAAATAAAATAACATTGATTTCCAATCTTCTCATCACCCCGCCCCACCCGTTCCTTCAGTTACTCTCAGAGAAAGGAGACCTTGTTGCAAATGTATTACTTAATAAAACAAATGCTTACCAGAAAGTGCTTTGTCATCTAGTGAGTAGAGCTTTTATGTTGTTTTTGAAAAGAGAACACATGTTCTCTCTTCAGCACTCATTAACTCATCTTCTAACACATCCTCCCCTCCTAATCTGGTGGGAAGTGTTGGTTTACATCCTGCACTGTAACTCTGGAGACCCAGCTTCGCATCCAGACACCACTATGCCGCCTGCTCTCCTTCACAAAGTTGTTGCCAGGATAACCAAGAAGAAAAAGCACCCGAAGTGGGAAGAGATGCAAACACAATGAATGAAGAATCCAGCATTCTGCAGAATGGGTATGAAGAAGGTAGTGTGCAGATGTGTGATTTTGGACTACGGCTCTCCGAACTGAATTCTGGAAATGGTGGTCCAGAAACACAAATCTCTACACCAAATTTTGGGGGTGGAAGGAGGAGGAGGAACCATGGAATGTTAAAGAAGAAATGAATGGAGAGAATATAGAGGCGGCAGCAGGCGCAAAAGTTTCGAAAAACTAACCCAAACATTTCTTTTACTGCAACATGTTCCCATCCCGATAATAATCTCAAAGGATAAGCCTTTTTTCCTGATACTATATAAAGTTAACTCTTGAATGATGCTGCCACCAAACGGCTGGATAACTCGATGCTTTAGGTCTCTGGCTGCAGAGCCAGAGGTTGGGAGTTCGATTCCCCCACGGTGCCTCCTTGACAGGGGTTGGACTCGATGATCCAGAGGGTCCCTTCTGGCTCTGCCGTTCTAAGAGGAGGGCAGAAGGTGTGTTTTAACCTGAGTCATGATGCAGATTTGAATTTACTTTGTAGGAGAAAAGGTGACATTTTAGATCAAATGCGGTAGGGTGGTCCTCAGGCAACCCTACGTCTTTCAAAGGGTTCCACCCCACAGCTTTCTGGATCCCTGTGCATGGCTGGCTCCGGGGTCTAATAATCTACTGCCTAAATTCGGAAAAAGGGGGCTGAGGTTTGCGCACCTGATTTCCAAAAATAAGGGGAAATGCTTCTCATTTTGCTTGCTAAACACAGAGGTGTTGTTAGCACACTTTATATGCACCTAAAGTGATCTCTGATATATATGAACAGGACCAACACATGCTTCCCCCAGTGTTTGAGCTTGGAAGTCTCTGGGTGTGAACACTGATGTTCTTTGCAGCTTTAATGCTGCTGCTTAACTAATATTTGTGTCTACATCCTTCACAATATCTTCCAGGTAGGTTTTCCAGCTGCTGAGGGGGAAGATTTATTTTACTCTTCGGGTACCGTTTAGAAAATCCAATTTGGTGCCAGCAAAGAAAGCAGCAATCCTGACAGCAGTCATGGTGTCTTTTTCAGCCTTGGCAACATTTGGACCGTTTCCCTTCCGTAGTGCCGCATCTTGCTCTTGTTTCAATGCATCAACAAGAAAGGGATGGTTTTGCAACCTCTCAGAGCCAGCTACAATCTCTCATGTTGGAAACGATCCTGCAGAGTTTTCTCAACTCTTCAATCTTCCTCTTATTATTATTTTTTTTCATTTAAAGACACCGTCTGCAAAACCAGGACGGTAGAATAAAAAATGGGAGGAGGCAAAATAATTGAGACCGTACATTACTAATCGATGGACATATACCAGGGGGAAAGTAACCACCTCGTAGGCCAGTCATGTGGGGAAACACACATACCTGGAGTGTTGTTGTTGTTGACATGCCATTGTGAGAGACGAAACACGGCCGGTGACTTCAGCCAGGGATATTGGCAAATCTTTGAGTCCAAGTCCAAGTCTGAGTCTTTGGTACCAAGTCCAGAGTCCCAAGACCCAAGGGTGAGACCCTATGAAAAACAAGCTTTTTCCCCAGAAAAAGGGAGGGGTTGGGTGGGTTCCAAGTCATGGCTCAAATCTGAGTCATTGGGGGGGGGGGGCCCACGTTGAGTCGCCAGTGCTACTTAAGTCCGAGTTGACAGTGAGCCACGTGCCTTGAGTCCCCATCCTTTGAATTAGCTTAGCCACTTTCTCTTTACCGATCCAACCCCACAGCTAGCTGGCTGGATAGCTCAATGGTTTAGGTCTCTGGCTGCGGAGTCAGAGGTTGGGAGTTCGATTCCCCCACGGGGCCTCCCGTGAGTAGAGCCAGCTTGGGTGGCCTTGGGCCAGCTGCACAGTCCCAGAGCTGCCCCAAACTTCTCCTGAGCATTCTCTGCCTGGAAAACCATGAAAATGAACTTAACGAGCACATGATTATTATATAATCAACATACCCCACCAGGTTGTTGTGAAGCAGGGCTGCTTGTAGATCAAGCTGGGTGAGGCCAGGCAACCTCAGAATTGTATGGGTGGCCTGTCTATAATCAATTTATGCAAAATGTTTATTATATTATTGGCTACAACTCCCAGAAATCCTAGCCAGCATAGCTAGTGGTGAAGGCTTCTGGGAGTTGTAGTCAAAGAACATCTGAAGGGTCCAAGCTTGGGAACCACTGTCCTCATGATTGGTTCCCATGGCTCCTGGGAATGAATGAATGGTTGCTAAATCAATTGAAGCCTGACGGGTAAATATACTTTTGGTCTCCTCTCTCCCCCTTTGTGAACAGATTTGTTATTAGATGCAGTAAAGCTTGATTCTCCACACCCAGCTTTATCTCAACATACCGTGTTGGGCAATAGCATTCCTCAGACAATACGTGACACAACCAGATCAGATGACATTGAAATATATCTATCCATCACTGGTGACAGAACCTCATCAGATACTGAGAAATTTAGGAAGGAAATAGCTTTCCACAGAGACAAACAGGAAAGGAGGGCAAATACTCAGCTAGCTGTTCATGTTATGGCTTTGCGGTGGACATCAGCCGTATGTATAACACGGCAAATTGCTTGTCTCTCTGAAGAGAACTTTTATCATTGCACGTTTCCTGGCATTTGCTGAGAAAGGTCCCATTTTATGGGCACCGTGTTCCATCATGATTGATTTATCTATTCTGTCACATTTCCTTCCCATTAATCCTCATTTAAAATACATTTCTCCCCTCCTTCACATGATAGGAGGTGGTGCGCATTGCAAGCAAATCTGAGCATGGTTGGCTGCCCTTCCCGGTTCGCACTGGGTGAAATTAAAGAGCGCCAGAGACAAGCTGCCGGAAGCTGTCACAGGAGAGCCGCTGGGTTTTGCCAGGCAACATATCTATAAGAAGAAATGCAGGTACATAACTGACTGAAGGAGAGACATGTATGAAAATCTCCTTTGGTAGCCACAATGGCTAGTGATGAGATAGGATTAGAAACGGGAACCACAACGACCAGTCTATTAGACAAATGGCACCAAATGTCCAAGAGGTTTTTGCAAGAGGCACATAACTCTAATTTATTGTGTATGTGTGAATCCACATCATGGGAGCTGGCCAATACGTCCAGCACCTTGGATTCCTCTTTGCCTTCTCTTGGCTTGTGTTGGCCTTCCATCACTATAGACTATTGCTCTTCACCGATGTCTCTTTTTCATCATCTTCTCAACCATCTCTTGGAAAGGAGACATCTTGCTTTGGTTGGGGGGGGGGGGCTGGAGGGGGGGCTGCATGACATCTGCATCTCAGAATGAATTAGAGCTAGGGTTGCTACCACCATTTGTGACTCCATGTTCTTCCTACCATAAATATTAGTTTGCTTATTTTCCTGAGGAGAAGAAGTCCGGGCGAGATGGGACGTGTACTCCACTAACCTTTCTGATATTCAGGGGTTTGCATCTTCTTACTAACTTAGCAAGACCGCGCTCTGCTTATAAGGAATATAATTGATATGGCTGTAGAGTTTTGAGAACATAACACATCAAGATTTGTCCAAGACGCCTACTTTCTGTTTATTCGTCACAACAACAGGCTCAGAAATAGAATCAACTGCAATCTTTCTTCTTTATTCCTTCCTCTCTCCCCTTCAACCACGACACTCTCAAAAGAAAAGCCTCAGACTGGTTTTGCTGGGAGCACTTTTCCTGAACATTCACCAAAACCGACACGGTAACCGTTTCCTTGGCAGTAGCCTGTGTGGTGAGGGAATTAAATACAGATTATTATTTCCCATGATGCATGCAAGCAGATTTAGGAAACAGAACAAAAAAGGATCAGGAAAAACACACAGCCTAAAGTACTGTAATTTCCCCTGTATGGGGAAGCTGCTCGTTCCCCTCTATTCAGCACTGGTTAGGCCTCATTTTGAGCACTGTGTTCATTTCTAGACACCACACTTTAAGAAGGATGCCAAAAAACTGGAGCCAGTTCAGAGGAGGGCAAGAAGGACGATCAGGGGACTGGAAACTGAGCCCTAGGAGGAAAGACTGAAAGAACTGGGTTTGTTTAGCCTTGAGAAAAGAAAATTGAGGGGAGATAGGATAGCCCTTTTCAAATATTTGGAAGGTAGCCAATCATACAGAAGCAGGATGTGTTCTCAGTCATTCCAGAGTGCAGGACACATAATAACGGGCTTAGGCTACAGAAAGGCAGATTTAAGCTGAATATTAGGAAAAACTTCCTAACTGTTAGAGCGGTACAACAATGGAACCCATGACCTTGGGAGGTGGTGAGCGCTCCAGTGCTAATAGAGACATTCAAGACAAAGGTAGAGAACCCTCTGTCAGATCTGCTTTGATTTGGATTCCTGCCTTGAGCAGGCGGTTGGACTCGATGGCCTTAGAGGGCCCATCTAACTCCATGATTCTATGATTCTATGACTGTGGGGACGACTTAAAATGGTGACTTCCCCCAGAAACTGCCATTTTGATTCCCCATAACACCTTGGACCACAGCTACACAGCTATAAGAATTCAAAATGGCGGTTAATTGTTGGGTGGGGGAATGGTTGTCCAGTGGGTGGACAGGGGCCAGAATCCATGGTGGATCTTGATAGGACGCGGAAGCTCAGCTGAACAACCACGCATGACAACGGCTCTCATTCTGCCTTCCTGCTCCAGAGGACACTTACCGGTTATAATGACCTCGTCTCCATCTTGCAGAAATTTCCGCGTTTGGCCATCGCCAAGTTCAACCGTTTTGGTCCCTTTCCATGACAATTCCAACATGGAACCGAAGTTCTCGGGATCCTTTGAGCAGAATAAGCATAGGAATGGGGCATCAGCTTTCTGCAGAGTTGCAGAGCTTCAAAAAGTTACTTTTTTTGGATGATCGCTCCCAGAATCCAACCCAGGTTGCATAGTGTGTTGTCTTCTGGAAATGGTAGCCTCAGGAATAACTCAAAAAGGCAAGGCACAATTGACTCTTTTTTTCTAAGGTAAAGCTGTTGGAAATCTCTAAGCAGGCTGTTAAAGCAGAACACAAAAGCCTCCCTCAGAAAACCCAGTGAAGTGCAAACTGAGGACCAACGGGAGCTAGTGAAACAGGGCTATCAGGGTTCCCTCTCATGTGGAAGAATTTTTTTAAAAATCTGCCACCATTTTTCTTTTCCAACCTGCCCTGGGAGCAAGCTGGCAACTGAGAACACTTCCCTGGTGATTATAAAGCCCTGATGATTGCAGCTCTGGATTAGACCTCCCTCACATGCTGCATCTGGGGGGCACTGGGAACAGAAAAAAGTGTATTTCCCATGGCTCCCGGCTTCCTTGATGCACCACCGATGAGCAGCGGCGTAAGGCTTTATGGTGGGCGTTGCTGGCTGTCTCTCCAGCTCCAGGAACATGCACCAAGCGTAGGAGAGCCGAGAGGGTGGAAGGCTACAGAAAGGACCAAGATCGCCAGCCTCTGGGGATAGTCCTCTTATATGCTGGAACGCCTGACTTGGACCAAAGTGCCCAACTCTGGATCAATTTCAAACCAAATCCAGATCCCATAAGGTCTGGGGTACAACTGAGTCTCCACATCTGGATTTTAAATGATGAGATGCTTACGGGTCCACTGATAGTTCCCGATGCCAGGAGGTCTCCAGGTCTAAGGTTGCAGCCGTTGATGGTGTGATGAGTCAGCTGTTGTTTCATGGTCCAGTACATGTACTGTGGAGAGAGAAGAAGATTTCTAGAGAGATTTAAAATATTGGGCACACATAACAAGAGGGGCTTATGACCCCATTTAAGACAGGATTTTCCACTCTGGTCTCTATGATCAACCATTTTCCCTTCAGATACTGGGTTTCTTTCAAGATGCATGCCAGAACAATTAGACTTGGTGATTAAGCCCTTCTTTACCTTCCAGCAACCAATGGCAAAACAAAGCACACCCCGTCTTCTCTGATTTCAGCTGCTAAGCACAGTCAGGTCTGGTTAGTATTTGGGTGGGAGATCTCCTAGTAGGTCTAGGGAGTAACGATGCCTGAAACCTTAGGGGGCTATTTCTGCTAGTTAACACTGACTGTATTGCATTAGAATTGATTGGTTTCAGTATCAGGCAACACTCTATATTCCTAAATGCAAAACATGGAGAAGAGAAAAACTGTGTGTTATGACAAACAGATATTTTTCTCTACCTAAGGGAGCACTCCTTTTACCTGGGAAATTAGACTGGCTGTATCTCTGTTCAGGTTCCAATGGGCACCTAATATGGTACCATGGCACTTTGGTTTCTAGAAGTGGTTCTCTAAAAGCTAGCTTTTGGAGAATGCTTTAAACCTGTCGCTTCAGTTCTTTAGTTTGTTTTTAATGCTTTTAATCTTTTTAAAATATAGCTGGGGATAACATGCGATCACTGGTGAGACGCAAAGCAATGAACAAATGCTATTAAATAAGTAAATAAATGGTGCTGTGAGCATCATCTAGATTGACCCCGTGCAGTAGAGGATGATGACTCTGGTTGGTGAAATCTGTTTAGCTATCCAAGGTGCTGAACCAATTTGATAGGGCTGGATTCAGCTCCTGTAAAGTTCTGACTAAAACCCAGAGTGGGTGCTCTGCCCCTCTCCTCCATGAAATCAGAGCTACCAGCCTCCACCAAACCCATGATACACATTTGTGTGTGTGTGTGTGTGTGTGTGTGTGTGTGTGTGTGTGTGTGTGTGTGGTCATCTCACTGAGTTCAAACTGATCTGACCAAGAATATGACTATGAGCATCTAAATGTATGGAGTGGTCACTATACTGGGAGAACTGGGGTGGGAGGATGGTCACTTTGGTCCAATACATTGGTGCCACTGGCAGAAGCACCTTGATTTTGCCCACCTTGATGTACAGAGAGGGGGATTGTGAACCTACAGCTGTATGCACCGATATCTTTTCAAGAGATGCATTTCTGCACATGTTTTTGCTGTACACATCAGCATATGGACCAACACAAACACGGAGATGTAGCTGGCCTGGAAGCAACATTCAATAAGTGACACTCTGGCACATTCCCTAGACATTACAAGGTTTCTAGGGTTTGCACCCACTCTTAGAGAAGAATTTGATACCTAAAAATGGACCCTGAAAGACATGTCTTACCTTAAAGTTTGAACAACAAAGAGTAGCCGGCTTGTTCATCTTATCTCCTGAAAAGAAGGATATACATTGTCTGCCGTGAACTTTTAACACAAAGCGGCACCTGAGTCTGAATAACGTAGTTGCTGAAACTGGCATTTATATGAAGCCTGTTTGCCAACTTCTACCATAAAACGATGCCCACCTGACCTTATAGAAACTGCTACCCAAAGAGTATTTGAATTCGTGCCCCTAAAAAAATATCAAAGAGCTGTCCCCATTGTCACACCCTGGACCGTCAGAGTAGATCCATCATCCTCCATCCAGCATCCTCCAGGACTAGAAAACCCAGCATAGCTCAGGGAGGGATTAAGAGAATGGTGGTCCAATACAACTTTATGGCACAAGCTTGGAGACTGTCGCATTAGACAATCCTGAGCGATGGCTTGGAAAAGTTACTTTTTCTGAGCCGGTCTCTGGCCATGCCATCGGAAACTGTCTTCGGACAAAACGCTGGCTCTACGGCTTGGAAACGGGGATGAGCACCGCGCCCTAGAGTCGGACACAACTGGACTAAATGTCAAGGGGAACCTTTTTACCGTAAAAGAAAGTAAATTTTTCCATGTCATAGGACATGTAGTCTGCCCTGAGAGAGGGCAAGTTCCCCTTTTTCCTTGAAGGGAACACATGGCATGGTTGTATTCTAGGAAAGGGTGCCGTACCTTTAAGAGCGACAAAGAGGTTGATGTCAAACGTGTAAGGTTGGTCATCGCAGAGGTAAGGCAGCGGCTTGGGATCCTTGAAAGAACATAAGACATGGCATATCATCCCTTCTAAGAACAGACCCAAGCTGGTCGAAGGCCAATAGGTTTGGAAGTCAAACTGAGCTAACTCAAAAAGAAGACTGAGTGGAGAGATGATAGCACTTTTTAAAAACTTGAAAGGTAGTCAGTCATACAGAGGAGGGGCAGGATCTGTTCTCGATCATCCCAGAGTGCAGGGCACTTTATTAATGGGCTCAAGCTACAAGAAACCAAACTTAGGCTGAATATCAGGAAAAACGTCTTAACTGTTAGAGCAGTACGACAATGGAACCAATTACTTTGGGAGGTGGCGAGCCGTCCAAGGCTGGAGGCATTCAAGAGAAAACTGGACACCCATCTGTCAGATCTGCTTGGATTTGTATTCCTGCCTTGAGCAGGGCGTTGGACTTGATGGCCTTCGAGGCCCCTTCCAACGCCATGATTCTACGATTCTATGAGAAACAAGTTACCATTCTTTCCAGGCTCTTCCACCAGTTCCCGAAACACCTTTCCCGCTCATCACCTCAGAGGCGTCTGCTCCCGATTTTCTTACCTGGATGGGATTGGGCAAGGCAAAAGGCATGAGAGCTTCCATCGTCACCACCCACGGCGAGACGGTGGTGCCAAAACTCTTGCCCAGAAAGGGACCAAGAGGGACGTACTCCCACTTCTGAATGTCACGAGCTAGTGGAGGAGGACGAAGAAGAAAATATTGGGTTGGTAGAGGAGAAAAGAATTCAGAGCAGTACAATTCCAGTTCAAGGACTGTGATCAAAGATTCTTCCGTCTTTTCAAATCAAATCAATCCATTCTCCCGGCATCTCATGCATTTACCTGACACATTTTTGACTTGGCTCTCAGTCCCCTTTTGAGATCCCACCTCCTGCTTTCCCCCCACCCTCTGGAATGCCCCTTCTTCCAGCATCATTTCCCAGGATACACCCTGCCTCCTATTCAGAGGCCATCTTCTCCCTCCTCCTTTCCTGTTTTCCTTCCTGCTGTTCCTCACCCCCCCCCCCCTGCCGTTCTATATGGGTGAAGACAATGTCTTAGTTTAGATTCCCAAATCAGAGCAGCGTATGTGCTGACTCAAGTTCAGATGCATTGAGAAAACAAAGTTTGGCTTTATATGTAATTTGGGTGGGAGTGCTCAGCTGTGGGGCAAGGAGCCGAGAGTTCGAATCCAGACGTTGCCCGCTGAGAAAGGAGCCAGCTGAGATCGCCTGGCGCGGGATCACGTGCCCGGCCACCTGTGTGGCCTTGGGCCAGCTGCACTCTCCTTGAGCTCCCCCAGAAGGAGGGGCTGGCAAACCACTTCCGAGTCCTTTAAGCCCTAGAAAACCCTGGGAGGCTCATCCTCCAGCACTAACACCTATCAAGACGTTTCCTCCCACCACGGAAACAGAGAAGCTCATGTTTACCGCTCCAGTCGTTCATGAGGACCATCCCAAAGATGTGCCTGTGAGCTTCGTTGATGGGGACTGGCTCCCCGAGTTTGTTTCCAGGACCTACAAAGAAAGCCTGGAAGACACAGGAAAAGATCTCGTCGGGAACGGTGAAACCCTGAGGCCTGAGACACCACCTCTAGAGACAGAGAAGGCCAAATGACCTTACTTGAAGGTCACACCGCATTCTTTCTGCGAAGGAGGCCAAAGAGAAAGCCTTAAGATTCTTTAAAAAAGGGAATCGATTCTGGTGCATCGCAGGCAAGGAAGCTAATGAGGCAAGACGGCCAGAGAGAGGGGGAGATGCTGGGGGACTTCCCCGATTGATTGGAACTTGCCAGCTACATCTTTGGCTGCGGGGACTAATCTATGAATTAACAGGCATTACTGATGAGCAGACGCAGCCAAGTCGGCTCTGGAAATGGCCTTCGGCCAGTGGTCTGGGCTTGACATTTCAGGGGAGGCTTCTTCCTCCATGTCTAATCCATTATGTTGAGCAGAATCAAGCATGGCAGCCTGTAGCAGAGGGCAGAGGGATTCTGGGAACGCTAGAAGCCAAACCGTGAGTCCCGTTTTTAGACTCAACTGCCAAGAATCACAGGATCGTAGAGCTGGAAGGGTGTGTGTGAAGGTCATCCAGCCTATCCTTCTTCCACAGCGGATCCTGGGAATTCTTTTTGAAATCCATCTCAGGAAAGGAATATTTAAAACTCAGCCCCTAAGTTTGCCACTTATGCGTTGCCAAAATAAAATAAAAAGGCACAGATTGGCATCAGGTGTACATAAATAAAACCCTTTTTAAAATAAACACCTCTCAAATGGTTCTCCCTCCTGCTGCTTATAGGAAGGGATGAAAACCATCTTTTCAAACAAACCTTTTAAATTTTCATATTGACGCTTTTCGGGCACGTGGTCATTTTAAGGCTTTTTAATTTGCTTTGAATGATGTTTGTCAACACCCCACCCCACCCTGGCTGCTGCATTTCAGCAGGAAGGAGGGGCAGAAAGGTAATTAAATAAATTGGTTAGTCTTCAGTCTTTCCTTTGATAAAAAGAAAAGAAACGTTGGCTGGATAGCTCAGTGGTTTAGGCACCTGGCTGCAGAGCCGGAGGTTGGGAGTTTGATTCCCCCACGATGCCTCCTTGGCAGGGGCTGGACTGGATGATCCATAGGGTCCCTTCCCTGCTCTGCAGTTCTAAGATGATGATGATGATGAAAATTAAAATAAGAGTTGGGTGGGGAAAGAAAAAGCGAGAGGCTATAAGAAAACCAGCTCCTACCATTTCTAATTCAAAATCCAAAAGTTTACAAGCACCAAACACTGGAGGCTTAGCTGTAGTGGAAACACAAAAATATATATATATTGAAAAAGGGCATTGTTATTTTTGTTATTATCTGAAAAGAAAAGGCAAACAAGCGTGCAAAATGCTTTTTTTTTTTTTTTTTTGGTTACTGTGGGGCACGGTAAATTTTAATCTTGTGCAAACCACCTAGTGTAGTGTTTGCATTAAAGGGGCAGTACAGAAACCAAGTGAATCAAATAAATAAATAAATAAAAATGGTTGTTTCCATGTTTTTCTTTTTTTTAATTTAAATCGGTAAAGAAAACAAATATAAATTAAAAAGACACATAACAGGACAAAGAATATAAATATGGGGGGGGGAGTTAATAAACACAAATCAAAAACAATTGGTTCTTTCAATAAAGATTCAAAAAGAACAAAAAAATTAAAAACAGTTTCCACCTTTGCTGGCATACACTGATTCACCGCCGTATTTAAAAATAAAACCACATTCAGTAAGGGAAACTAAGAGACTCACTGTCATCGGGTCGCATTTGTCCTGTTGGCCTCGGGATCGGAGTTCCAGATACGACAACCGAAGAGGCACGGCCGTGATATCCAACTGGTAGGTGCAACCTTGGTAGAAGGAAATCTTCGTGGGTGACCTTGGTAGAGTCGCACCAAATCTGTCTGTTCCAATTTCTATAAAGTACCCCTTTCTCCTGCTTCCAATCACAAAGAGGATCTAGCCTCTCGCATTGCCAGGAATCTCTGCAAGAATGTTCACTTGCAAAGCTGCAAACTTTTTTTTTTTTTGCAAATTATTTCTCCCTGTGGCTGTACTTTGTGCGCAGTTTCCCCAAGACACCCATGGTTGTGCACAGATTTCCCCAGGGTGTCCTCGCACACTGCTGTGGATCACAGAACAGAGCTGCAGAATTCAGAGACGGCCCAAACCTGAAGGCCAGCCGAATCCCAGCTTATGTTCCCAATCAGGTCAAACGGGAATCAGACTCCTTCATCTTAAAATGCCAATCAAGATAACTTGTACCGTATCTCTTGGGATTAAGCCATTTCAGGATTCAACGCACGGCACAGATATTATCCCTCTAATAATGAACGGTCATTCCAGTATGCTCAGATGACCCCAAATTAAGGTGGCACCAAAGGTTGAGTTGGAGAAAACCAGCTACTGACCAGTTGGGCATGAGAGCATTCTCCTTTCCCCGGAACATCACCCCAACATTGGTGGCGTGTTGACGAGAGGAATAGAAATCCGTATAATCCCCTGGAAGGATAAAAATTGAGATGAGATTTTGACTGTAAGTAGGAATCAGCAGCCAGGTCATTTGAAACCTGCCCCCAGTCTGGAAATATGTGGACCACAAACAGCACATAAAGATGTTCTTCTGCTGGTTCCATGAGAATCAGCCGGATGATCTCTCTGCGTGGACCTGTGCAGCTTAATTTTCATCTCTATCCACTCTAAACCCAGAAAGCACAAAGCCTGTTTCCTCAAAGTCTAATCTCTTTCTGTTTGTAGACAGAGAAGAACGCACAATCACATTTTTTTTTCTCGTTGGAGTGAACGAGAGTCAAATTCTGTTCAGCGACTGCCCCCTGGTGTCTTGGATCTGGCTCTGTTGAACCAAACTTTCCCCTTAGGTTATTTGGAGAGACATTTACTCCCGTATTTTCACCGTTGCAGTGAGAGGAATTGGAAGAAGATTTGTGTGTGTGGTGGTTTTTTTTTTTTAAGCGCACACACCCTGCTAAACCTTCGGGTTATGCAAAATTGGCGCTCTGTCACTGGGAGGTAGTACTGTCTCACAACTCACAATGTTTACTTTTTTTAAAAAGAGCTTTTTTGGTCCTAAAACAGTCTCTCCTTCCCCCCCCCCCCCCGCCCCAATAAAACGGCTAATCGCTGAGGGCTTCTGAGGGCACAATTAGCCAATTTTAAGCAACAGAGTGCACACGTTATTTCCACGTGCAGCAAAAACAAAACGTGGAATTATATGCAATTCCACGTTTTATTTTGCAGCATGTGGAAATAACGTGTGGGATCTGGTGGCGACTGGAGCTGGTTGGGGTAGAAGGGAAGGCAGCTGACGGTGGGCAGTGGCCATGCCTACACACACCCACAGGCAGTGGGGTAGGTGTAAAAATAGAACTTTCCCCCCAAATTAGAAATAATTCTAACCTCCAGCGGCTGCCTCTCCTTCTTCTCCCTCCTCGTCGCTCTCTCTTACTCACACATTCACCCAGAGACTTGGGCTGGGAGTTTAGAAGGAAGGGGATACACTCTAAACCCGGAAAGCACAAAGCCTGTTTCTTCAAAGTCTAATCTTTTTTCTGTTTGTAGACAGAGAAGAACACACAATCACAATTTTTTTTCTCGTTGGAGTGAACGAGAGTCAAATTCTGCAATTTGCAGAAATTCTGCAATTTGCAGAAATTCTGCAATTTGCAGAAATACAGGATGGGCCCCTATCCTGGTCAGGAGGCAAGCCGGAATGGGTGCCCCATGGGTCCTCTTGGACAAGCAGCTACCGGGTACACTCAAAGTGCAAAAAGATCTTACCAATATCAGCTGGAAGGTGCATGATAGCAGCAGCCCGAGGTATGAAGGCTCTGGAATGGGGAAAAAAGAAAAAGGAAGAAACCAAGGTGGAAAATTTGATTTCCAAACGATATTTGGCCTCTTGTAACTTGTCCACTTTTGTGACTTTTGTATACTGGCTGTTGAAAGGCTGTTCATCATTTATTCTTTCAGCCATTTTAATTTGCTTCGCCAGTGTCCATTTATATTGCATTACAGTGGTGCCTCGCAAGACGATTGCCTCACCGGACGAAAAACTCGCTAGATGAATGGGTCCGGCGAGGTTTTTGGTGCCTCACAAGACGATTGTTCCTATGGCGGTTTTCCGCAAGACGAATGTTGCCGTTCAGAGGCTAGCCGAGCACCATTTTTGAAGATCCCGCCCCTTTCCCCTGCCTTCGGCAAGCCTCAGAATGTAAAAAGGCTTTCTTTTTTTCCCTTTTTCCTTTTTCTGTTCCGAAGCTTGCCGAAGGCAGGGGAAAAGGGCGGGAACTTCAAAAATGGTGCTTGGCAAGCCTCTGCAAGCGCCCATTGCCGCGTGGAGGGACCCCCGCGAGTCCTCGGATGGTGCAGGG
Organism: Intellagama lesueurii; assembly: GCA_037013535.1. NCBI lineage: Eukaryota > Metazoa > Chordata > Lepidosauria > Squamata > Agamidae > Intellagama > Intellagama lesueurii. Next base: position 3,530,994 of record JBAJHW010000011.1, read on the forward strand.
AAAGCCTCCGAAGGGCTCCGAAGCTGGCGTGCGCAGTTGCGGGGGACCTCCGCCAGTGCTCTGATGGTGCAGGGGAAGCCCTGGGGGACCCCCGAAGCCGGCGATCGCGGCAAGGGGACCCCCCCCGCCAGTCCTCCGATGGTGCTTCCCCAGCTCCCTACCTGGTAAGTGACTTTTAAAAAAAAATTTCCCCCATAGGAACGCATTAATTAAATTTCAATGCATTCCTATGGGAAAACGCATTTCGCAAGACAATGCCGTTTGACCGCGGAACGAATTAAAGTCGTCTTGCGAGGTACCACTGTATGTCCGTTTTTATGTACATCACATGGACATTTTATTGCATTCTACCCAATAGTACATAAATACCTAAATGAATACATACATACCTTCAACTATGGAATGTGGGTCTTATTCTATCAGTCTCAGACATCAATCACCCTGAGACTGAATTTTGCCAAATTACGTAACCAGCACAAATCATTTGATTAAATACAGCCCATTTGCACCACCGCTCCGACTTTCTCCAAATTAATTTGGCTTTTGCTTGTCAAGTTGGGAAACTGAGGACCTAAAGCATCATAATCTGACTCCTGAATTTCTTATTCTTACACCTTTCTGGCTTCCAGTTTGTCAAACAAGCTTAGCAACATCATACAGATCTCTCCAAATGTCTCAGAAAGAGAGAAGGCAGCAGGGGCATTTATTTAAATAGGACAAACCATGAGGTCTAGAAACATTTTTAAAAGTCCACTCGAAAAATTTCTCAAAACTTTTTTTTTTTTAAAGGAAGCCGGGAATCTTAGGATCAGAAAAAAATCCTAAAGTGGCTCCTCAGAAGTACATCTGAGATCTGGTGTGTGTGTGTGTGTGTGTGTGGATACTGCCAGATAAGAAAATGTCATCCTGAATTTTCCTGCAGACTCAACACCCAGCTCTAAGTGCTTCACCTTTTACGCAGCTCCATGTTATCTCTTAGCGTCGGCTCTTTGGCCGAGAGTAGCTGCTGGAGACGCATCCGGGCTTCCTTCCATGCTTCGCAGCCCAGGGCCATAAAATGGTTAAGAGTTCTCTGCAGAGAATGCAAAATGAGAGCAATTGAGTACACTTCCCATGTCTGTGCTGACCCACAATACAGTACACAATTCATACACGATACCGGGGGACAAACGCAACCCTGTATTTAGGCACCATAAGCCCAACATCAGCCTTTTCCCCCCATCAGAACGGGAAACTGCAATTGGAAGACATTAACACAGGCCCGGCCCTACCGTTAGGTAGGGAGAGGTGTCCACCAGCAGCAGCAGGAAACGAGAGGTGGAAATCATTAACACTAGTGGTTCTCAGCATGACTGGTGTCCACGTCAAACCACAAGGAATTGGTGGTGCAATAGCCAAGGATGGGTCTTAATAGCATCAGGGAGTGGATTTTCTCAGGGTTCAAAGTTATCCTTATTGCCAGGGAAAAGATTTGGGAATGGGTTACTCTTGACGAGCTGGCTGGATAGCTCAGTGAGCTAGGTTTCCAGCTGCAGAGCCAGAGGTTGGGAGTTCAGTACCACACTGGGCATCCCAAGAGAGTCAGCCTGGGTAGCCTTGGGCAAGCTGCACAGTCCTAGGATGCCTCCAGAAGAATGGAATGGGAAGCCACTTCTGAGTACTTTCCACCTAGAAGATTCTGAAAAAGGTTTCCATGTGTCAGAAATGACTCGGCGGCACAAATTAATTCATTACTCACGAAGGGATACTTCAGAACCTTATATATTATTTTATTAGGCATCCTTCAGTCTCGAAAGACTATGGTAACGTGCTCTGTATGGAGGACTTGGAACAGCGTCTAGTGTGGCTGAGAAGGCCAATTCGAGAGTGACCATCCCTTCCACACTGAAGACAAATACAATCTGTTCAGAACTTCAGAACCATTGGCTGTACAAAACACGTGCTCCTGGCTGAGATTAAAACTGGTAGAAATGCTTTGTTGAAATGGGTCGAAGGTGTGGCTACTGTCATGAGAAACCCCTGGACTTCAAAATGGAGTCCATCTTCTGAATGCATTACCTGCTCAAAGACATGGTGGTGCTTAGAAAGGATGGGTCCATCGAACAGATGTTTAATAGCACTGAGGTCCAGCACTTGGTCACCAATGGCTACCCCGATCCTGTGTCTGGACTGCAAAAGAGAAAAAAAAGGTTAGGTTTTTAGCCAATAATCTGTGACATCAATGAAAAACCCACAGCCCTTGTTTCTCTCCTGTTACTGATGCCCAGGCTTCTGGAAAAGGACTCCGTACACAGCTTGCAAAAAGTTACTTATTTTGGACTACACGTTCCAGTCTACCTCCGGGGCCCCCCTGGGTTGGCTCTGGCAATCTGGAAGAAGCGTTCCAAAGGAACGGTTCTAAAGCGTTTCTCTTTGTAGCTTTAGCCGTGCTTTTTGACTGGATTTGAAGCAGCCTCCCCCACCGAGGGCAAAGGTGGAGGGGACGAGCAGGACCCTGGAGTCGAGATCTTTCCGAATCGCGAAACTCCTGCCCTAAAATGTTTGCTCAGCCGGTGTTTGTGCAAACAGCCTCGTTAATGCACAGCCCGACAGTCTGCCAGCAGGCCTGTTGCTCCAGGGGTAACACGTTTGTGTGTGTGTGTTTGTGTGCATGTGGGTCTGGTCTCTGGGTGTCTGTGTGAATTTCGTTGTATGTGTATACTATGTATATACTTACAATGACAATAAATTTATTATTATTATTATTATTATTATTATTATTATTATTATTATTATTATTATTATTATTATTATTATTATTATTATTATTATTATTATTATTTTCTGAGTTCCTCTTGGAAATCAGAGTGTTCATGTTGATGCACTTTATTAAAGTGAAACTTCATCTCCAAAGGGGGAAAAAAATGTCTGACAGCACAAAAGCAAAGTTCTCATTGCGACACCCACCATGTGTGAGCCTTGCCTTTAAATCTGGACACACTTCAACCATCGGCTGTTTTAGAGGCATGTCTGAACTATACCTTTGTTCGTAACCCCCTCCCTGTGTAGCCCAACCTGCCACTTATTTCACAGAAAGTGGAAATAAGGTGCTTTTGTTTTCTATATAATGTATACAATATATGTTGCCACTTTAAAATCATCCGCTCTAAGTGGTAGGTCAATATTTATAAGCGAATAAAACAAAGTTGGATTTTTTCAGAAAGTTTTAGCTTCGTACTCTGATGCTCTCGGTTCGATATCTGTGTGTGCATGCACACATATATTTAATCCTCTCTAATGCTGTGGTGAGGCACTCCAACCCCCATCATCTCCAGCCAGTAGGGCCAATAGTCAGGGATAATGGAATCTGTAGTCCAGTACGTCCCTGTGCACAGGCTCTTAGCTCCATCCTAGCCCACGTAAGTGCATACGTATATGCATTTTTGAAAAGCAGTCCTACGCATGTCTACTGAGATAATAAATCCCATTTATTTATTTATTTGTTACAATTCTGTTGTGACTTTCTCCCGCATACGGCCCCCGTTCTTCTTATTGCCATTTTTATCCTCACAACAGTCTTGTGAGGCAGGTTGCCTGAGGGACAGTAATTGGCTTGGAGTCGCCCGGTGAGCTTGGCGGCTAAGGGGTGGGGTGGGGGATTCAAGCTCCGGTCTCTTCATTTCTGGTCCAACGTTCTAACTGTTGCAGGACAGAGAAGTGGTGAGCATAAAGTTGCAACCTCACGTACCACAAGTTGCACAGCCTGCAATTTCCTACACCATGTTTGATCGGGTTGGGTTTAAAAAGTTTGCAAAGGCCATGTTGATCCTCTACTTCAAGAAAAAAAAAAGATCAAATACCCTCACAATTAAAAAATGCAACAATGGTAACATAAACTAACTAGCAGTGTGCTTCCCTTTTTGCAATTTCCAAAGGCTTGGGGCAGCCCTCTGCCTACGGGCAGGGCTGGGTCTTCTAATTCTTTAATAGAAAATGTACAGACAGGGTTCCCAAAATCTGGAAAAGTTTTGACACAACCGTGCCTACAATCCTCCAGCTACGCTGTCTGGTGTAAGCTGCAGCAAGACGGCTCAAACAGAGAGAAAAGCAGGCACAAATGGGTATCGGCCAGGAGGGTGGAACAGAAGGAAAACCAGAGGTGCCGGGCAGTCCATAGAAATCCTGGGAAACGCTGTCCAGACGAGCCACTTTTGCGAGCTGATCCTTGTGAATCAAAGAGTCTCCAGTTACCTTGGGTCTGGAAAACAAAGACCGGCTTTCGGACTTCACCTTGGGGAGAGATCCAGTTGAAAAAGACAGCCAAGGGGGTACCTTCACTTACCTCCTCCTTGGTGGAGAAGACCCCATAGGGCAGATTCTGGATGGGGAAGTCGGACGACTCTTCCACCTGGATAAAAGACATGCCTGTCTCCCTCCTGCAGGAGCAACACAGGGAAAGGCTCAAGAGGCTCTCCAGATGTTTTCACCGCCAAGTTCCTCCCTTCTCCGTTAAAGAAGAAAAAGCCAATCAGAGCTCAGCTTCTCCAGCCCACCCCTTCCTGGGGAAATTAAGACCAGGGTTCAGCGTGACTCAGCTGCTGGCTTCCTCCCTTTGCTATCCTGAACTGTGTGTGATTAACCACAACCTGCCTGGAGAAAATAGGATTAAAAAGAGGGGGACCCAGGCAGTCATTGCAGGGAGCTGATATACAGAACCGTGCCAAAGTCTTAGGCCACCCACCACCGGCTTTCTCATTTTAGCAAAGTTTTAATGACTATCCACATTTATTGTTCACTCTCTCTATTAAGATACAAGCAGAAAATACAGGAAATATATACACACTTAAAAAAAAACAAACACAATTTTCAGAACAAAATGGTTTCTTCTTCACGCAAATTTCAGTATTCGCTTGGCACGAAGCACCACTTGAATTCCTTTGGAGAGATTGTCCTGAAGTTTTCCAAAGTAATCTTCTGGTGTATGACACATGTTATATGCATGCCCTGTTCAAAATAAGCACCATGAGGTCTCAGGAAGCAGAGCATATAGTCAGGGTCCCAAAAGAAGGTGCGGGAAAACCAGCCTCAGGCAGATTCAGAGGAAGAAAAGTTTGATTTTTGTGTGCCTGAGTTGACTTTAAAGGTCTCTACCCATTCCCAGCTGGTGCCACGGCTCACTGGTCCGGTACGAAGATCTTCCCAGGGGTGCCGTTGGGTCCCCTACCAACCCCCGAGTGCCCCAACCTGCGTGACAAGGATTCTCTGGAAAAGACAATATTGCTGGGAAAGGTGGGAGGCAGCAGGAAAAGAGGAAGACCAAATACGAGATGGAATGACTCCCAAAAGGAAGCCACAGGCTTGAGTTCGCAAGAGCTGATTAGGGCAACTGAGGCCAGGATCTTTTGCAGATCACTTATTCATGGGGTCGCCATGAGTCGGAGGCGACTGGACGGCCCATAACGCCCCCATTCTAGAATAGGGGCCCAAAGGGCATTTGCTTCTGTCTCTATCCTCTTGCGTCCTCAAACTAAGGAAGGCAAAATCGGTTTCAGTTTCTCATTTCATTTTCTCTCCCCAAGTTTTGGAACATCCTCAAAGTTCAAGAAGGATCCATTTTTGGTTCATCCCAAACGATTCTTTCTCTCCCCGACTGCCCCCTGCAAAAAAGGTCGATTTCTCCCTAAGTTTAGGCGCATTCTTGTGCACATTTCTCGAAATGAGGACAGACTGGAAGAACTAGGTGCATTGAGCCCTGAGAAAATAAGACTGAGGGGAGATAGGATAACACTTTACAAATATTTAAAAGGTAGTCCTGCAAAGGAGGGGCAGGATCTGGTCTCGATCGTCCCAGAGTGCAGGACACACAACTATGGGCTCAAGTGACAGGAAGCCAGATTTTGGGTGAATATCAGGAAAAACTTCCCAACTGTTAGAGCAGTACGACAATGGAACCCATGACCTCAAATGGCACTTAAATACTGGGGGTATTCAAGATTAGGCAGCCATCTGTCAGATACACTTTAACTTGGATTCCTGCATCGAGGAGGGTTGGACTCGATGGTCTTCTCAGCCCCTTCCAACAACGTGATTCTATGAAACACATGCATAACCCGCACATTTTTGTATGGAGTTTTGCCCCGCCCCCACCCACTTTCCCCATCACAATGCATTTTGACTGCTATTCTCACTAAGGCCCATATGTTTGTACACCCCTTTCCCCTACATATAAGCTTTCTGCAGTGTTTTCAAAATTCAGAGGATCCATTTCAAAATTCAAGGAGTCCTTCTGACAAGGAACAGGTTTCGGTTCAGAAGTAAAACAGGGCAAGTTCTTGTAAAATAAATATATACCCAAATCCCCGTGAAACATGGCCGGTCCTTCCCCTTTGCCGCGCCTTCCAGTTTCCTCGGAAGAAATACATTTTACAGACCGATTATAATGTTATTAAATAACAACGGACAGGCACCCCATCACAAAGGAAGACCTCATTGTGTTGACCCAAGCATTGACCCATTTCGCCATGGATTCGGTTGTCCTTGCAGCATCATTCAAGACATATATCCAGTCTGAACTGGTGCTGGTGGCCTCTTCTGAGGAAAGCAGCCAATGTTGGAATTGCACAGAAGGTTAGGACTCGAGCGTAAAGCAAGAGTGGTCCCAAGTCAACGGAAGGTCTAGCCTGCAGAAGTTGGAAAGGAGTTCTCTCTCTCTCTCTTTGCTTCACAGAGCAGGGTGATGGCATGGGGACAGATCCTGGCTAAAGGGGACACCCTAATGTTCAAGGGTGTCACAGAAGTCTTCCTTAGGAAGCAGGGTTGGGGGCGTCCTTTGCTAGAGCACTTCCGGATGGCCAGCCGTCTGGAACACAGCAGTTGAAAGATTCCTGGACTTGCCGACGGGTTGGGATCCGATGAACGGTGGGCCTTGATCCAGGATTCCATCCCGCAACAGAATTCCTTGGTTGTAACTCTCACACCAAGTCGGACAACCACGGCAAACCAGGACGGCCCCAGTTGTACGGAACGCTGGAATTTGTGCTTCCGGGATAAACGTTGACTTCCAACTTGAGTCTGACCCTTCTCAACCCTTCGCCAAAGTAGCACCAACGCGTTGAACCCGAAGGAAGGCACTGGGGGCCCTTTCGGTAGTTTTGGACTACAATTCCCATAATGGCCAATTGACTCGTTCTTTTCTTCTCTCAGGTGCACCTACACAGAGAGAGACACACACACCCCTGCCCTCCTCTGCCGTATAAAGTAACTTGCCCAACCGCCTCGGACTCCTGATTTTTAAAAATTTTATTTTAATCAAAGTTAAAGACGTGAATGAACATAAATACAATACAGTTAAAACTTCATCATTCTTCATATTGGTGTACATAAGGAACCCCAGAACAGAAACCCCAAGAAAACCTGCAGTCAGCTATGAAGTGCAGACAATCCCTCCACATTCACGCGGAAAAGAAAAGAAAAACCTAAAAGTTAAATTTTGGAAGAGAGAGAGAGAGAGAGGAAAAAAAAAAAACCACACAAACTTTAGAATCTCAGTGCGTGCACTCACTCTCTCTCCGACATACACACTCTTTCAGACACACGCTCATTTATGAATGATTCTTACATAAATAAGTAGTGGGTGCAAACAAGCTATTATGCTAATGAATGCATAAACCTTTGTTAATGGGGGGGAGGGAAAAAACAAAAAACTCAAGCAGCCGTAATGATTAAAATACATTCAGTTACTGATTGCTAGTTGTGCCGTACAAGGCGTTATCAGAAGAAGGGGGGGGGAGAAAAAAGGGGGGGGGGAAGTGAATAGAAGAAGCAAAAAAGGGTAAGAAAACGAAATTTGTGCCGCAGAGAAAAAAAGCTATATACAAAAATGAAGAAGAAAAAAGGGAAATGGCCGAGTTAACGCATGCATGTTTAGTACTATAAGAAACCAAGCACGGATGCCCCTCTGTAATCTCTGTCTGTGTTTGCATTATATATATATATATATATATAAAAACCTCTGCACTCAACTAAAATTAAAAATCATCTTTAAAGGATAATACTTGGATAGCCATGGCATTCGCTCAAGAGGCCAAAAGGGCATCATTGTGAATCGGAGAAGTGTCAAGGTTAATTTTTAAAAGTCTTCAGCCGGAGGAGGGTGTTTGTGAGGGCGGGGGGGGGGGAGAGGAGACGGTGGTGAAAGACGTGTTTTACGTCATGTCCTAAAAAAAGGAGGAGCCATCTATGATTTCCAATGACATGCATGATCCGGGATACACAGCCGACGTGTTCCTGATGACTGAAGTCGAGGCGGGTTTGGGGGGAAGCATGGGAGGTTTGGGCCGGACCGGGGGGGGGGGGAGTGTGTGTGTCAGGGTCGGGCACGGGAAGAAGCTCAAGTCGATTTCGTCGGCAGATGGTCAGAATTTTTTTTTTTAATATTCCAGCAAAGAGTAGCAGTTCAAATCTTCTGGATCTTTTCCCCGACCACGACAGGGTTCTCTTTTCTGATTTTCTCGGCGGCGTCGGCTTTGTAATTGTAGGAACAGCTGTGGACGTCGGAGTAGCGGTGGACCCCACAGTACACGTTCCCACACCGGCACTCGAACCCTGAGCAGGAGGAGAAACAGAAGAGAGGCGGAATAGCACCAACTTCGAGAAATAATAATAATCATTGTCCTAGAATGGCATTGGATCCAAGGGACCCCATGGGATCATCAAGTCCAGCCTCCGTCAAGGAGGCCCAGTGGGGAATCGAACTCCCAGCCGGAGGCCTGAACCACTTAACTATCCAGCAGTTCATGGGATGATGGTGAGGGCATTCAGAGCTCTAGCTAAGCATGGAAAACCAAAACAAGATCAAGAGCTACAGCCCATCTTCAAAGGGGGGGGGGGGGTGACACGGCCCTCCAAATGCAGTCGGACTCCAAATCCCATCAGCCCCAGCCAGCAGATTCACTAGCCACAATAAGCAATCCTTTTTTAAGTTCTTGCCAAGGAGGGGTCCAGGGTTTGAAAGAAAGAAAAGTCCCCCCCATATCCACAGGGGATTGGTTCCAAACCCTCCTGCGGATGCTGAAAAACGTGGATTATAGCAAATGCTATTCTAATAGGAAATGCTATACATAGCATGGTCTCTAGCTCCCTCTAATGGCCAGTTCTGGGAACATCCTAGTTGAAAATACCTACTGTGTTCCCCCGAAAACAAGACAGGGTCTTATATTAATTTTTGCTCCAAAAACCACACTGGGGCTTACTTTCAGGGGATGTTTAATTTTTTTCATGTACAACACTCTATATTGATTCAAATACAGTCACATCTTCTTCTGGTTGCTGCACAAGGGTGGAGGGCGGGGTTTCACTTAAGTGGGGCTTATTTTTGGGGTAGGGCTTATATGACCAGCATCCTGAAATATCATACTAGGGCTTATTTTCAGGTTAGGTCTTATTTTTGGGGAAACAGGGTGTTTGGGGGATTTTACTTTTAATATTTTAAATATTTTCAGACTGTGGATAAGCGAATCAGTGGATACCGATCCTGCGGATATAGGGGGTCATACGGTACATAAACCTCTCTTCGCTGCTCCCACGCTGGGCCCTTTGTCCATGGGGTGCTGAACGTCAGGAATCTGCCTGAGCTCAAAAACTACAGGCTTAGACGCCCGCCCGTGTCCTTTGCAACTCGGGTTCCCAAAGAATGCAACGGAGTTTAGAACTTACCGGTCAGGCCCACTTTCTTCCGGCACATGAAGCATCGAGTTTTTTTCTGCTTTGGTTTGTCGAGCGACTTGTCTTGTTCTTCCGAGGAAGGCTCTGCGCTATCGGAGGCCGAGGCTAAGAGAGGAAAGGGGCGACGGGGCCGGAGAAGAGAGCAAGAGAGAGAAGACAAGGTCAAGCCAACAAGGAAGGCTGCTTGGGACGTTTACGGGGACTTGGTTTTCCTTCTTCCAAGGTTCAAACCCAGCTACCACCAGAACTTCAAAGCAGATTGGCTTCCTTAATTCAAAACACGCAAAAGGGATAAAAATCCATTATTATTATTTTTAGAAATCACATTGGTTTAAACCAGTGGTTCCCAACCTTGGGTCCCCAGATGTTCTTGGACTGCAATTCCCAGAAGCCTTCATCACTAACCATGTGCTGGTCAAGATTTCTGGGAGTTGCAGTCCGAGAACATCTGCGGACCCAAGGTTGGGAACCACTGGTTTAAATCTTAATTTAATTTTTTTTATATATGTGTGTGTGTATTGGATTCAAATCGTGATCTCAATCTTGATTTAAATCCGTTTGCTTCTTTTTGATTCAAATTGTCAAAGAAATTCCAATTTTAAAGCTTTAAATCAAATCCACCCAGCTTCTTTGTTCTTTTTCTTCTATGTTTCTGATGTCGCAAACCTGAGACGCCCGTCAGAACCCAGCCAGCACAACCAAGGGCGGAGGAGATGGGAGTCGGAGTCCAACAGCATCACAGGAAAGCGGCCACTGTCCATGTACATCAATCCTCTCTCTCTCTTTTTATCTCCCTGTTTGCCATGGGCAAGGATAGCAAAATTAACTTTTCCTTTTTTTTGGGGGGGGGACTACAAGAACCCTCATAGCTGGTGCAACCCGTGGCCAGGGCCCCTGAAGAATCCTTCGTAGGTTTTAGTCTAAAACAGCAACATTTTCCACCTCTGATAACGGGACATGTGGAATAAAAATCCAGCCGGTAGCTCTAAAATCGCTGGATTACACTGCTTAAGTGAAAAATGACCAGGTCAAGGGGTCGCCCAGTCCTGGACGCAGGTGTCTTGTTCAGGCTTCACTCACCTGGTTCTCTCCAGGTGAGCAGAGGGCCCATAACCTCTCCACGCTTTCACCTACGTGTCCAGAGACAGAATCACAAAGAGGCTCCTGTTTGGTGCAGGCTCACCCCATGAGCAAACGGCGGGAGAGGGCCTGTACCCCAGTGGGAACCGCTCGGCACCCGCTCGGCTTCACATGCAAAGTTTGTGGGTCATCCTGTCTGCAGAGACACAGAGAACCGCGCCAAGCTCTTTCACTTCCAGAAACGTCCAGATGCCTGCTTCTCACACTCTTAAGTTTCTGCCTCCACTTCGGTATGGAGCGGTCACTTAGCAAATCGCTTTCGGAAAGCGATCCCAACTAAAACCGAGCCAACGGCAGGGACTCCGAGTTCGGATCACTGCCTTCTTCCATCACCGCTGGGCCTTTTTCTTGCTTTCCCCTTGAGTGAACATGACATGGGTGGTGGCATACCTATGGCCGAGTTGCGGCAGCTTGAAACGAACCCTCGTGATTCGCTCTTGCAAAGACTTTTTTTTGTTGACGACGATTTTCGCAAAAATCGCACAATTCTGCATATCTCACCGAACGGCAAATCTCAGGACCCCGTAGCGTGGCACCGTGGCTGTTACACAGCGTTGTGTCGAAATACCCCCAGCCGGACAAAACAATGCTATTTAAAGCGCTGTGGGTTTGCTTTTAATACACATACACACAGTGCTGTTGGGAGTGGCAATAAAAGCTGACTCAGAGTGGAAAGCGAAACACACAGCACACTTTTCCACTTCTGACTCAGCGCCCATGAATGCCTCCTGACCTTGAACGCCCTTTTCCTTGCTAAAAATACTCACTACCCTGGAGGCAGCATCACCCCGAGGATCCTGCACCCATTTTTTGTAACCTCCTTTCCTCCAGTCCTGCCTTCCAGCGGTATCCAACGCCTCCGGAACAGTGTAGAGGAACCTCTGGGTCTCCAGAGGTTTCCCTGGTGTTTAGGGGACGATGGGAGCAGTGATGGAAGGCCACCACCACTATCCTGACTCCGCTGCCTATGGGCCCCTGTTTAGGTGATGGACCGGGCAGCTTAAAAAGCCCAGCGTCTTTCAGAAGAAATGAAGCTTGCTTTTGTTACTATGCAGTGCAGGTGATTCCTGAATCAAATCTCAAGAAGCCACTCTCTCCGGCTCAGTGCTCCTTTCTGGGTGACAATAATATACTAAGACCCCCGTATCCGTGGGACCGGTATCCACGGTTTCACTGTCCTGTGGTTTACCAGAGCTCTATGTACAGCACTCAAGAGCACCCCCTAATGGCTTTTTTCTTGTCTCCTTGTATAGAGGGTTCATATATCTGCGGTTTCAGGTATCCACAGTACACCGTGGAGATACAGAGGCCCCTAATGTACTCCTTTACTTTGCGGCGGTTATTGTAAGGACTACCACTATCTTTTAATTCTTAAGCACCTTTTGTAAATAATAATAATAAAATAACGTCACAAACAGCTGATTGGGTAATGGTGCTGTCAAGGTACTGAGAATGAACCATTATACTACTGTTGAGACATATGTGGCCCTTATGACTCGTTGCTACGTAACCCTGGCCTAGGCCTGTGGGGAGGGACGATGGGAGTTGTAATCCATCCACATCCAGGGGTTTGCATGCTCTGCAGCCCTACATTACAGAAAACATCTGCTTTCCTCCTCCCCCCCAAAAAACCCCACATTGAATATGAACAAATATTTATTTATACGCTTATCTGCTCGCTACTTTACTTTCTAATAATGGGAAGAGTTTGAAAAGAAAACTGGTCTGGAAATAAAAGAAGGGCATCCGCTCGAAGCAAGCTATCTTGTGTTTCCGAAGAACATAACTGGGTCGTACGCAACATAGTGAACCGTCACATCTGGATCACGCCTGCACGATAAACAGCTGCCTTAAACGGTCCAGTTTGAAAACAGAGATAACCCGGCTTAAATTCAACTGCTATTCCTAGCTAGAGTAGACCTACTGAACCAAAGGGATTTGCGCAGGCAGACACACCATTCAGACGTCGGTTCAATGGCTCTCCTCTTGCCGTGCCTGACAATCGTGTTTAAGACAAGAGTGTTTCTGAATCCAGGAAGGTTTCATTCAACAGCCTGGCATGGATTTCTCCCGCTTTCCCAACTGCGAGTGTCCGACTTCAGGACAACCCAAACGGCTCTAGAGGTGCTGGACTACAATTCCCATCATCTCCGATCAGCAGATGGGGAGGATGGGGATGGAAGCCCACACCAGTGGGGAAAGTCACCGGGTTCAAAAAACCTGCGGTAAGGTGGGAGCTTCATGGAAGCATCGCAACGACCGTCGCTTGCAGTTTTTATACCTAGTTCGCCTGCCTCCCTGAGGCTCGTGTTGCAATATATGCTTTAATATTTCTTTAATTCTCACCGATGTACCCGCCGTGGGGCGGGAGGAGGTGGGACCTGAAGGCCCCTGCCCCAAGGAGCTTATAACCCCCATGTATTTGATGACACTTAAATCCTATCTTTCTCCCACCATGGAACTCAAGGTGGTCACACGATGTTCACCATCCCAGTAGGCTCCCATTAAGGCACTGGTCTGAACCAGATCTGCTGGGATTCAGAGGGATGCCTGCATCTTCCAGCCTCAAGCGATAGCCCTGGGACTCTCATTTCAACGGGCGCAGGAGGAAAGCAACCGAGACCCCCGTGGGGCTGGCTGGGGGGATACTGGGAATTGTAGTCTGCAAAAGCCCCCCCTCGGCCAAGCTTGGTGAAGCTGAGTCAGCAAAGAGGTTGCCCCTCTCCTTTGAGGCTTGGGTCAAATGGGACCCCAGCGGGAAGGCCCAGATTCGGACGACTTTGAGAAGCAAGTGGATTACGTGTCGTTCTGCCGAGCCCAGGAATTAGCTTCTCTTATTCAGCTGGCCGAGCTCAGTGGGTTGGAGGGCCCGGCGGCAGAGCCAACGGGCAGGAGTTTGGATCCTGGAAGAGGGGCTGCCTGGAGGATGGGGTGACAGATCCTCCCCCCCCGGGTGGTTTTAGGAAAGCTGCACAGAAGTCCCAGGATGCCACCGGAAGGAGAGATGGGCCAACCACTTCTGAGTACCTTGATTGCCAGAGAGCGCCAGGAGAGTCACCCTACGTCCAAATCCACTTAAAGGCACCTGAGTAGCTACTAGCAGAGTCAATTCTCAAATTCTGTGCCAGGAGCACAGCAGGCGACTGTGGGTTGGGGACTACAAACCCCACCAGCCCTTGCCAGGATAACCAATGGTGAAAGACGATGGGGCTTGTAGTTCCTGGAGCTACTTTCTCCAGCCTGATGCCCACTTGACGTGCTTCCCAATGGCTGTGCCGGCAGAAGAAGGATCGGTACGGTAGCCTAGTACCTCTGGAAGACCCCATGTTCAGGAGGGCAGTCCACGAGGAACTCAAGCATGCCTTGAAAAGTCTGCTGGGAAGGGATTCCTACTGATATCTCTGGCAGGACCAGCGTGCGGGGCTTAGAAACAGCCCTACTTGGGACCTTAAGAAGCGCCCTGATTATCCTCTTACATCCTTTCTAACTCTGAAACTGAATGGTTCTGCGACGCAGGGTTTGAATCTGGATAAGGCATTTGGGAAGATGATTGTAGAAAGGGAAAGGGGGAGAGAGAGAGAGAGAGAATATGTCACCAATAGCCATATGCAACAGGAAGAACATTGGAAGAAAATAAAAGCCGGGACAGTATTAAGGGTGCATTTAATCGTCAAAAATGTTGCTGTAAGACTCTCATTTTTTTTTTAATGGGACAAGACGACGTTGAAAGATCAGAGGCTGCAAACGAAGAAGGATAAGGAGGAAAAAAAGATCATTAGAGCAGAATCAGGACGCAAGACAGAAATATAGAAGCATCTGAACAAAGAGGCGTGCAGAAAAGACAACGGTTAGAAAGAGTGGAAGTATTCGCTCTGGGAAGTAGCAGAGGAGAACAGAGTCAACCAACATCCCCCATGGCCAAACTCCATTGGTGAAAATCTGTGCATGTAAAGGCCAACCGTGCAAGTGATTTTTCTTCTTGCATTTTTGGCGGCGGCGTGCCCGGGCGCATGACCAGCTGTGCCTGCCCGAGGCGATGCCAGAAAGCTGACTCGGTGCAGCTCCAATAGGATTTTGGCCCATGGAAGAGAGAGCAAAAATGAGCAGGAGGGGGTTAGGTTAGGAGGAGCACAGCTGCATAGAGGCCAGGACCAACATCTGGGCCAGTGGGGGGAGGTGGACAAACAGAAAGGTGCAAAGCGTTGGGAGATCCCAATTCACGGCAACAGCGAACCCCCAGGGTGAAATCCCCAACTTTGAAAGCGGTGGGTCTAAAAGGGTGTGGAATGGGGACTATCTTTACCCCACCTGCTTGGGATCCTTCTGTCATCTCTCTCTTAGCTAATTTATAGATCCATTTTTTTTCCAAACGTTCGGTACGTGGGGGGACAACGGCAGCCTCCCTCCCTGCCCAAACCAAGACTGGATTCTTCACTCATAGGTGGAAACAAGGCGATGATAGGTTCTCAATAAGCGACCAGAACGAGGGTGGGTGGGCAATGCGCAGCCCTCCAGAGGTTGACGACCTGCAACTTCCCTCGGGCCCTAGCCAGCACTGCCTGCAGCGGTGACGAGTTCAAATTCAACCAAACCGGGAGGCCTGCATTCCGCCCACCCCAGTTCCACATCAGTGGGGCCGACGATCTTCTTTATGGCCCCAGGAGGGGAGAATTTAAGAGGACCGCTGGCATCTTTGTTTGCCCACTTAGTCCAGATTCAAGCACCTTCCCTCCACCCTGCTGCCTCTTGGCTGGGCTACAGAGACTGGAAACATCTGGCAATGCAGATGTTACTGGGCTCAGCATCTCTCCCCACCAGGTCTGCTGGCTTCAGCTGATGGGACTTGCCCCTGCAGGCCCTCACACCTGCTGTAAGAAGGTGCATTAGGGAATCTAAGAGCACCTATACGACACAACACCTATACCTATACGGTCTGAGGAAGTGGACTGGTCCACGAAAGCTTGCATCCGTCGTTTTCATTTTTCTTCTGTTTTTTTGCCTGATCTACGACACAAGTTACAGCAGGCCGATGCCACTTTGACTGCCAGAATCCTGGGGTCTGTCGTTTGTCGAGCAACGCGTAGCCTCGTTTAAAAGAGGACACTAGAATTCTAAGTCCCTCGCCAAACTAAAAGCAAAGTGTGTCGCTTCTAGACCGCCCCATAGCCCTTAAAGCACTCTCTGGGGCGTTTTCCAATTTTCAGTTCTGCAAACGACACACGGCTACACCCTGGGTACTCAACGGACCAACCCCAGAAGGATGGAAGGTGGAGTCCACCTCAAGCGGGCAACCTGAACCCGTCCGAATCGGACTCGGGTTGTGAGCAGAGTCTTGACTGCAATACTGCAGTTTAACAATCGTGCCCCGGGGCTCCTACCGAAGGACATATTCTAAGATTCCACAGGACGGAGCGGTGGCTGTTGAAGTGGAATTGAACTGCTATCACTGTGCAGAGCAGACACGCTCCTACAAGGTCTCCTCACCCACTTTGAGGAAGATAGCGCTGCGGACGGAGGGACAGGCAGTGTGCAGGCATGCATGTGTGCGAGAGGCAAAGCATGGAGGGGACCAGGGCTGGTTGGACCTTCTGCATACCCAGCCTGATGGCTCTGTTTTTTTTTCCAAGGCATGCTTCAGTCCCTCTCACAGCACCCCATGTCTGTCCCAGCACAGAAATTTGGGAAATCACAGTTACAACCTACCATGAACAACAAAACTCACTTACCTATCGTGTTTAGCGTTACGGCTGCGTCACTGGTCTTCGCTTTCCCTCTCGAACTCTCATCCGGGAAATCGGGAGCGTCTATATTATTTTCTACGCCTGCATCATAATCGCACTCTGTTTCTGAGCCCCTGGTAGTGTCAGGTAAATCTGAATTATCCATCGACAATTCCTCTCCGGTACTGTCTATTGAAATTGTCTCGGCAAGGTCCACTGACGTTGATTCTATTTGTTCAACGGGATATGTATTTTAGGGCTGGGTTTCGCTGAATTTTAATTTTAATATATATATTTTTCCTTTTACACAAACATGCTGTGCACTCAAGTTTTACAGCTAGCTGTCTGCATTCATATACTGTTAAAAACTTTCTCTTTTCACACCTGGCGGATTTCATTTAAGGGCCACGACAGTACAGCGTTTATCAACTTGACAGATAACAAATCATCATCATCATCATCATGTGCCATCAAGTCAATTCTGACGTATGGACAACCCTTTTTCAGGGTTTTCCAGGTAGAGAGTACTCAGAAGTGTATTACCCTTCCCTGCCTCTAGGGGCGCCCTGGGACTGTGCAGTTGGCCCAAGGCCACCCAGGCTGGCTCTTCTCCCAGGAGGCACACAGTGGGGGAATCGAACTCTCAATCTATGGCTCCGCAGTCAGATACCCTAACCACTGAGCTATCCAGCCAGCTTGGCCTCACTGATAGGGCTGTATTATTACATGAGAAATAACTGCTTAGCAAGGGATGAAATTTTTGACCTCCTCTGCTATCATTTGAAACAGAGAACTGGAAAAGCATTAGGGGCGTAGAAGAAAAGAAGGCCAGTGTAAAAGTTATAAATGGTGCTCTTGCAAATTCAAAGGAGGCTCTGCCCAACCCTCTTTTCTTAACCAGAAAGGATCAACACAGGGATTTAAAATGAAGATTCTCCTAGCACAGAGAAAATTGCAGTTATAAGCACTGAAAAGTGGAGAGTATTAGAGAGTCCATTTCATATACAAGCATGTCATGACAGACGGCATTTTCTTCTCGTGTTTTTAAGTTTGAGAATATCAGGTTTAGTCCCAAATCCCACAGTCAGTGTGGCCACGGGACTGGCCGAACCCTTTCGTGATTTCGGACTGCAAATCCCCAAAATTATCCCTGGGAGACATAGTTCTTTGGGAGGAGGCCCCTACTGAGCAGTGGAACTATGACTCCCGGGGAGCATTGTGCCAACTTCCTTAAAACCACCACAACACATCAACAACTGGAAGTAAGGCCGGAGAAGCTGATGGTGCAGGTAGAGAATGACACCCAAGATTTTCTTGGGTGGGTGTGCATGCAAAACCCACAGGAGTGCAATTTGGGCTTGTGGGCTGCCAATTTCTAGGCTTTTTAGAGAATTCGGGGATGTGAGGTCCCCAAAACCACCAAACAGCACAACCCTAATGGATACCCTTGCATTCCAGAAAGGGCTGCAGTGCAGTGTCAGAATCCAGACGATCTAAACTCAATCCCCGGTATCGCCAATTAAGAACAACCGAAGAGCCACAGACTGAGGAAGGGTCTCCATCAGAGACCCTAGAAGATGCCACCAACATTGTAGACGATTAGAAGAGCAAACCGTCTGATGTCTTCCTTTGAGGTCCTTACAGCTAAACCACTTAAAAAACCTCTGCTTTGAAACAAAAGAAAAAAAATCCAGATTAAATCTTTACTGGGATTACAGTAGGAATTTTAATCCAGCAAGATACTCTGGATTGCTTAAAATGATCAACTGGATGTACTGGATAGGACCGACCACTGCAAATAATAAACACATTCTGTTTAGGGACCTACAGCGACACGTCAATGAAGGATGGGATTTGATCCTTCCAACCCTAAACCAGGTCAAGATGAATATTCAGGCCATCTACAGCTGCTCAGGGAAACTTTTTGCCACTTTCCAAAATGTCTAAAAACCCACAAAATCAGAAAGTCCAGACACACACTATTTCCTTTCCGTTTTCTCTGACCGAAATCATGCGCCATTTTGGATTCTGGTCACCCCCGAGCACATAAGATTTGAGGAAAGCTCAGGAGGACCGTTGCTTGTGTCAATGTTCCCTTTTCGTCTTTGGCTGCCATAACATTTTGACCAGCCAGGGCTGCCAAGGTTTTGCTCGCCAGCCATCATCATCATCTTTGAACTGCAGAACTAGGAAGGCCCCTATGGGATCATCAAGTCCAGCCGTTGTCAAGGAGGCACCGTGGGGGAATTGAACTCCCAACTTCTGGCTCTGAAGCCAGATGCCTTAAACCCCTGAGCTATTCAGCTTTTCAAATCAAGTTGGACAATGGCAGTTTGGTGGTTGTTCTCCGGCCACGGAAGACCAAAGCGTAAAACAAGTCAACACACTGAAGAAACAAACAGTAAGGACAGCAAGAGCATTTAAGTGGTCCATCTACTGACCTTGTACATCTCTTTCGGGTTCTGTCTTATCTGCTACGTCTGTGCTTTCCACTTCACATGTTGCTACAGATTCTGCTAAGAGTGATGATGGGCTTGACACAGGGCTAAAGGATGCAAATAAATAAATAAATAAATAGGGTTTGGATTTTTTTGCCCCCTCCAGAAAGGGATTCAATCTTCCCTGTACCTAGCAAGTCATGAGTATTTGCAATCGTTCCTTTGAAAATGAGAGCATGAGCCTTAATCTGAAAAGCAATCCATTATGGTTACCGTCAGTAATTCTTTAAAGGGTAGAGTATTGTATTGGGCGGCGGGGGGGGGGGGGGTTATGCGTTTCTAATAAGTGCTGTTAACCAATTCCTTTTACATTTTATGAATCCAATCAAAAATATTTCAAATACTCGTCAACGTCAATTTCCCCTGCAAAAAGAAAAAGCAACAGCGATAAGGGATATTATTATGGTTGTTGTGGGTTTTCCGGGCTCTTTGGCCGTGTTCTGAAGGTTGTTCTTCCTAACATTTCGCCAGTCTCTGACTCCTGTCCTCTGAAGATGCCGGCCACAGAGACTGGCGAAACATTAGGAAGAACAACCTTCAGAACACGGCCAAAGAGCCCGAAAAACCCACAACCACCATCAGATCCCGGCCGTGAAAGCCTTCGAGAAAAAAAGGGATATTGTTCTTTAATACAAAAAATTATAATGTTGCCATTGTTTTAAATCTGATGTTTGTTGTTGCTGCTTCCAAATTCTGCTAGTTATGTTTGGAAAGATTTAGGAAGTAATCGTGAGACATCCCAATTTCAAAAACTGCTACAAGGGGCCTGGCTTTATAGCCCAGGGAGATCTCAGTTCAAATCCCGACTCAGCCTTGAAACTCACTAAGTGACCCTGGACCGGTCCCTCCCTCTCTCTGCCCCTCTCAGCCTATCCCTCCCTCACAGGTCTGTTGTGAGAATAAAGATGGGGGGGGGGGGTCTGTGTACAGAAATAGTATTCAACTTTTGAACTCAACTGATGTATTACAGTCCTAAGCTTCCCTGTGGATGCCGAAAAACATGGAAGGATTGAACGCTATACGTTGCATGGTCTCTGGCTCTCTCTAGTGTCCAGTTCTGGTGAATACACCCTGGAAATACATATCAAGAGGTATTTCTGGGTTTTTTAATTTAATATTTTCGTCGAGCGGGTGCAGTGTTTCCAAGCTCTGAATAACGCTAGCGTGGATAAATATTGCACTGCTGGACAACGGCTTAAAAAAAGAGAGGGATCCTTTCAATCACCCGCTCATCCCAAAACGAGCCAACGCTGTTATCAAGGGATAACTGCAAGCTGGCTTTAAGTGCACGGACCATGTTTACCTTGGTTGCATAGGCGGTATAGATGTAGACTCTACTGTTGATGGCGCTTCCTGGATGCTGCCTTCGGTGCATTGAACTGGTAAAGATTCAGTTAGGCTATTAACAGAAGTTGCTGGAAGAGAGACAACAGTGTTAAGATTCAAGTTGGAAAGGAACTAGCTATGCACAGGTAACTTGTAGTTTGTGCCACCCCCCCCCCTCCATAACAAGAGGGCAATAATGTTACATGATGCTTCTCAAGCTCTGATTACGGTATTTTTCCATGTATACGATCCCTCCATGTATAAGACAACCCCCAACTTTGACCCTTGCTGGAGACGGAGGAGCAGTCAATGGGCAGCCACGAGAGGCGGCTGAGCGCGGCTGCTCCTTCGCCTCCACCTCCTTCCGTGTATAAAGCGACCCTCAATTTTTCCTCTAATGATTTTAGGAAAAAACGTCATTTTATACATGGAAAAATACGGTGTGTGTGTGTGTGTGTTGTTTTTTTTTAAAGCTGCAAGAACATTGCTTTAATGACAGGGTCAGGAAAAAAAAGTGTTCGAACTGTTTATGTATGATGCTCCACTAAAGAGCTGAATCAGACATAATTTGTGTGATATGAAAGACCTCAGATTATTAGTCACAGTAACAGCTTCTCCCCCATCTCATTCTTGCTCAGCAAACAGCAGCTGTTTGAGGCGAGAGGAAGGGAAAAGGTTGACAGCCAGGTTTATTCTATGTACACATATTGACTGAAAATCCCAGCACATTCCAGCATGCATGGAGGGCAAGAGGCTAGGGTGAACACAAAGCTTTTCAGCCTTAGGCACCGGTACCATTCGTTGAGATGCCAAATCAGTGGGACGCAGGCTTTTTGTGACATTTACAAAGAATTTATCGTCCATCCATCCCCTCGTTTTCCTCGACCAGTGGTTCCCAACCTTGGGTCCCCAGATGTTCTTGAACTGCAAATCCCAGAAATCCTGGCCAGCACAGCGAGTGGCAAAGGCTTCTGGGAGTTTTAGTCCAAGCACATCTGGGGACCCCAGGGCTGGGAACCCCTCTTCTAAGTGTGATGTAGCTGTCTTTCACTGATGTGACCTGCCATGAATGATCCAGCTATGAATTTCCGGCATGCTGCCCCTTGGGGGCCTCCATGGGCATCATCTAACTTTGCCTTCCTTCTGCCCATTAACTGACTGTAAATAGTCAATCGAACAGCAGGCATATCAAGGTCCCTCTTGGCATCGGGGGGGAGGGGGGCTTTGTAACAGGGCAGGCCTCAAGTTCTTTGAGATGACAAGGTAAGCCAAGAGTGGAATGTAAAGATCACATCCACACTGATGATCCAGGGAACACAAGTGAACCAACGATCTTGAGTGCCTAACATGACTAGCCCAAGACCTTGGGCTGCTTGAGGCTGACGGACGAGACGGGACCCTCTAAAGCCACCTTTCTGTGTAGAGAAGCCACCTGAGTTTCCAGCGGACTCTGATTTCAAGAGCGTTTTCCAACACAAAGATTAGCTGAGAGGGAGCAGCATACGGCAGGAGGCAAGGAACAAAGAACCGTGTCCCCCAACACGTCTGTAGCCACCTAGGAATGGCCACCTGAAGCAGCTGCCCCATTCTGCCTAACGGTAGGGCCAGCTCTGGTGTCTTAGGGAGACGCTGCCTGGTGCTCTCCACTTTGCTGCACGGCGTAGGCAACAAGGAAATACACCCCCTCCCAAAAGTCCAGTCTAATCCCTCTTGGTTATTCTGCACTTACCTGATGGGCTAATTCTACCATTACTACCATTTTGCCGTTGAAGGTGTTCTTTATAGCACACCGAACACATGCCGTTGGTTCGAGGATTCCCGTAAAATCCGCATCCAGTGGAACACAGCATAGGCACTTGGCTGTGGTTGGTTTCTTGAGCCATATTGCTTTTCTAGAGACCTGGGAAACAGAAGGCGAGTTATTCCGAGGCTTCAGGAGGAGACACAACCCACCGTGTTCAAGATACGTCACCCGGATGTTTCAAGTCCTGGGCCCTGCCTATGAAAGGGAGAGAGACAACTTTTACAACCGGAAACAAATTTAAGGCGATCCTCTATCCGCCCCAAGTTAGAAAACCATCAAAGGGATGGGCACAGAAACATTCAGAGGCCATCCCTCAATGTTGGAAGTTTGGTTCTTGGACCGTCTGAAAAACCTTGTGCCTTCACATCGAAGGCTCCCAAAGGCGATGCTAGAGGGAGATGATGGGCGTTGTAGGGGATGGAAGGAATCTAAACACTCCCCAAGTCTACTGCTTCCAGTTTCATCAATTCTATACTATGAAAATGGCACAGGGGTCTGGTGGAGGGGTCAGAGGGCTAGACTGGGACGTGGGCAAATCTGGGGGCTCGTCCGGACCGACCCACAAAACTAGGGGGATCTCTGAGCAGCCCCTCTTTCTCAGTCCATCCGTCGTGAGCTCGTGGCAGGAAAGGCGGGATTAAAAAAAAGGCAAGTAATATCTCTATACAGAAAGAATCGTGTGCCTTCAAGTCAATTTTGCTAGCTTAAGAAAAGGAGAATCCGAACAGACAGCCGGCTTTCACAAATCACCCTCCGAACGGCAGCCTCAGCACAGGCCAGAGAACCATCAGCCAAGGGCCGGAGCACACCTGAACACGGCTGGAGAGGAGGATGTGGACAGATATATAAAGACGACCAAGCGGTACGGCGCAAGTGGATGGATCCCTTTGAGATGAAGAATTATGCCGATAATCCTGCCCACCCAGCAGCTCTCAGGTACAGGCAACGAAGAAACAACGAGGCTGTTAAGATGCCCAGTTTCTGCCCTGCCTGATGCAAAAAAAGGAGAACATCTCTAATTTCTGGGTCGCACTGTGTTGACTAAGATAGCATCGCCATTTGCAATTTTAAATATTAAAGGTCCCAGAATTAGATCTAGAGAGCCCAATGGAAATTGTGCCTTCCAGGTTGAACTGTGCCACATGGGCAAGCCGTAAGCCGGTAGCTGGTCATCCCACTGCATTTCATCATCGCCATCATTTAAGAACCACAGAACTGGAAGTGATCCTCTGGATCCCGGAGTCCAGCCCCTGCCAAGGAGACCCGGTGGGGAATCGAACTCCCAACCGCTGGCTCTGCAGCCGGAGACCTCAAAGACTTGCCAACACCCCTGCTTTAGAGTCTTCTATAAAAGATGTCGGAATGCCAAAGCCGGGCAGCGTTCGTTTCCAGGTGTGGGTGGAAGCTGGGAGTTGTAGTCCGAAGAAGAAGGGAAGATTCCTCACCTCTGACAGGCAAAGGAAGACACTCCGACGTCCACACAGAAACTCTTCCCTGGAGGTAGAAAGTCTGAAAACGACGGAGCGAGGGCAAGTGGGAAGGATGATGCAAGTGTGAAGGATGATGGGTGAATTTTAAGGACAAGGGCCGGGTAAGGGAAGAGAAGTCAACAGCACCAGAGACGAAGAAAAACAGGAAGCGATCGCATGGAGGTGAATCCGTCTCGGGAGGACCAACGAGAAAAACCGGATTCGGGACGAGTTAGTCCGGAGACCGATGAGTCTCTTGAGGCAAGAAGAGGATCCCGCGCCCAGGATCACAACACGGGAGACATCCTGTGTGCTTTCAAAAGGGTCAGGATGTGTTCCCCTTTCTTTCAAATTCACCTGTAATGAAGACTTAATAAGGGAGAAACGGAATAAAGTTCACTCTATCGCTGAGAGAAGGAGACAGCCAACCATCTGCTGGGTTTACTTCTGCTTTCAAAGCAGCTTTGGGGTGAAGAGATAAGGAATGGGGGGGGGGGGAAACAACAGGGTTACTATGGGGCAGTATATAAGCCGAAACAACAACAGCAATAATCATACTAAACCTTATTTTTAGCCCTTCCTGCTCTTTGGACTACATGTCCCATCGGCCACGCTAGTTGTCGGATTCTAGGATTTGTACTCCAAAAAGCCAACGTTTTCCATCTCCGAGGGAGGGTGTTGGGGCTCAATATGGTTTTGATCCTACAAATGGGTTTAAACACCCACTTCTCTCTCTCCTGGTACTGCTATACCATTGATCACTGATCACAGAATCATAGAATCACGGAGTTGGAAGAAGCCTCGAAGGCCATCGAGTCTGACCCCCTCCTCAAGGCAGGAATCCATGGGATGATCGAGAACAGATCCTGCCATTCCTCTGTAGGACTACCTCTCAAGTATTTGAAAAGTACTATCAAACTATCAACCTCACAGGGCTGTGGTAACAATATAAAAAAATAATAACTTCAAGATTGAATTTATGAAGCACACTATCAACGTATAAGATTTGCGGGTGGAGGAGTGGTCGTGTGAGTCTCCCACACCAAAAAAATCAATGAAGAACGGAGATGCATGGGAGATGTAGTCCAAATGTAGGAATCTATGTATGTTGCACAAATAAGTCCTGGGGCATTTTAAAGACTAAGCATTAGTCTTACTTGGGGTAAGCAGGCTGTGGTTCAACAGATGCCTCCCTGAAAGCAGCCGTCTCCTTTGCCTAGGGAGCTCTGAGGGGCAGGCTGTGACGAGCTTTAAAATAATAAAAGAATTAGGTGTTCGTGCTAGACGCCTGGGTGACGGATTTAACCGGGACATCACATGATCCCGAGCAATGAGGAAGGGATTGCTTTTTGGCAGGGGAGTTCTAGCCAGGAGGAGGGAGAAGCAGCAATGAAATGAGGGCCAAGGAACAAGTGGTTTAAGGCGACCGAAAACAGGCAGAAACAACGGAACGGAAAGCCAGCTGTGGAGCACATTTAGATAACAGCCGTGCGCTGTGCTTTAGCGCTACAGCACTTCAGCAGGTGGCCAAGCTTGCATTCTTCTGTTGGCCTTCCAAGCGGTCCTTAAAAATGGGCTTTCCAAATCATGTTCACATCCTTAAAGTTTTCCAATCTCTTTTAAAGTCATGTTTTAGTCTATTTTATTCTACATTTGCACCCGGGACGACAAATAAATAAATAAATAATACACACTAACCGCACGCTTCTAATTAATAACATAGATGATAAAATGGCCTGGGTTTAAGTGTTATTTAAGAGCCCTACGCTCGGGTTTTCAGAGTACACCTGTTACGGCTTCCTGGTCTGCAGACGCCAATTAATACGGTTGGAGACAGCTGCATTTAGTAGGATTAGGCTACCATCTCAGGCTTTTAATCCGCCTGTACACAAGAGCCATCCTACTTTTTCTGCGGGGAAAAAAAAAAATCTATTTCTCAGCAAACAGCTTAATCAACTGTTCCTTACAGCACGGACAGACTCATGCTCTGTCTTCAATGGCCACTAAAGCTGTATTTATTAAAGGTGTTTATTTATCACTTTACAGCCAGTGGAAGCCCCCCGAAACAACAGACAGTCACACAAAGATAAAAACACTCCTTAAAAGCTGATACAAACACAACTCACAAACCCAATTGGACAAGTCAACGTGCTTTAAAAACAGATCAACCACTCTACAAGCCCGGTCTGAAACAATTTTGACTCCAGAAGGGCCGTGCGGCACCATACAGTCTTCACGGATCGCAAGAAGCTCATAAAGCAGTGGTTCCTAACCTTGGGTCCCCCAAGAGGTTCTTGGACTACAACTCCCAGAAGTCCTGGCCAGCACAGCTCGTGGTGAAGGCTTCTGGGAGTTGTAGTCAAAGAACCTCTGGGGACCCAAGGTTGGGAACCCCTGCCGTAAAGGATGGCACCAGACAGACTTTTCTTACGCGTTCCACAATCAAGGTGGATCTCAGGGAGAGACTTAGCTTCTCAGGGTCTTTGTGGAAAAGCTCAAATTCCAGGCAAGTACATCAATGAGGAGCCCGTCTTTCAGCCCCCAAATGTTTAGGGCTTTGTAGACCAAAAACAACATCTTGCATTGAGCTAGGAAACCTGTACAGGTGGCTGAAGGCCAGTGAGATGTAGTTCCTCAAAGGCAGACCAGATAGTACTCTGGCTCCTGCATTTTGCTCTAGCTGCAGCTTTCAAACACTTTTGAAGGCTGGACCCAGACAACATCCTTTACAGTAGTCTAACTGGAAAACATCAAGCCCTAAGACATCGGGGCAGAGAGAGCGAGCAACTTTCAAACAATGTTGCTTGAGCATAGGGGTGCACACATTTATTTCCTTATTCATTATTTACTTAATATGTAGCCTTTTTCTTAATTAACCCCTTAATTATTATGCTGCCTTTTGCCCTGGAGGAAAACTCAAGGCAACTTACAGTCAACTAAAATCAACTTACAGCTAACTAAAACCACACAATAATCACGATTAAAAACACCGCAAGAAATACGCTGAAAATGTAGGGTGAAGTTGTCTACAAGGAACTTCCAAATGCAGAAGCAACAGCGAGTCTTCGGAGTAGTTTTCATGTGTATCCATTTAAAAAAAAAACACACACACACACACACACTTTTATACTGGCATAATCAGAGTAATATTAGGTCAAAAAGAAGGAGCTCTGTAGTTTCAAGATGTAGAAAATATAATGTTCTTTATTTCAGTGTCAAATGCCCGACGCCTTTCAACCTATCAGCTTTCTTCAAGGATGTGTTGATTAGCTCTTCCTCTGTTTATTCGGTCTGTAACCAGCTCCATTAAATGAAATAAAGAATATTACACTTTCTACATCCTGGGGCTACAGTTCCCCCTCTTTTTGATCTAAGGTGTCAGTGGATCTCTCCGTTCCTTTCATTATCATCAGAATAATGATCAGAGAGGCTGCCCTGAAAAGGATTTATAAAGAGGACTTGGAA
Source organism: Intellagama lesueurii (assembly GCA_037013535.1). Taxonomy (NCBI): domain Eukaryota; kingdom Metazoa; phylum Chordata; class Lepidosauria; order Squamata; family Agamidae; genus Intellagama; species Intellagama lesueurii. The sequence goes on from JBAJHW010000011.1 coordinate 3,558,118, forward strand.
CGCTGCCTTTGAAAACATTTCAGGGTGAGCTCTTTCAATAGCAGACTGAAAAAAAGAGGCGTAAGCAAAATGCACGTGAACCGGTCGTGAATGGAGAGAGCGCCGTACGGATGACAGTTGCAGAAATGAAGGAGGTTGCTGCTAATCTACGGCCTGGCTTTTAAAGGGCCTTCCGCAATGCTACGTTATGGTGAAACGTCTCACATACCTGCAAAAAGGTACCGAAGTCTCAGTGACCGTCCGGGATGGGACACCCTGTCAAATGATAACGCACCCTTTCCCACTCCGTCATCACAGCCACTCCAGACTTGTGAAGGGCTCCAAAATTTAGCTCCGAGGAATAATTCTGCTCATGTACAACGGAACCAACACAGTTCTCTCTTTCATTCTTCCAGCGAATTCTAAGAATAAAAGAGAGCTCAGACTAGCTATTTCACTCCTTTTTTTGTTCCCCAAACAGGCGACACTTGAGAACAATCTAGTCTCATGCTAACTGACAGAGACTCACAAACATGGATTAATGCAAATATAATACTGAAAAAGTGCCAATCCACTAGCAACTGTGAACAAAGGTGACAGGGAGAGGGTTCGTGTTACTCCAGAACAGAGGATCTGACTTAAAACAAGGAGCAAAACCTGGGCTCCCCTCCTCTCATCGCAAGCTTAAGATCAATTCACTGAGGGGGTCATTCAGATGGAGCATTTATTCCCCTCAATGACATGCAACGTTCCCCTTATCTTGCTACGTGTAAGGGTGATTCGTTGTTGTTGTTGTTGTTTTAATTTCCTGCATCTATTTTGGGTCTCCTAAATCCACTGGTTTATCTTTTGTCGTGTTTTGTGCCGAATAGAAGAACGTAGCGCTATGGCACATCAGCGCTAATGCAGCCGTATCAACAAAGCACAGAGGAACACCATGCAGATAAATGAACACGTGTGGCAGGCAGGGAGGGAGTCGAGCCACAGGCATCATATGGGGGCAAAGGGTAGCCACTCAGCAAACCTGAAGGGAAAATGCAGGACAGCCGTCCCAACTGAAGCAAAGGAACACTTCACTGATAGGCATTGAAGGCAATAGGATGCAAGTTCTGGTAAGTGCCGTGTTGTTTTTTTGATTAAGTGACATAAAAGGGTTACAAATGCTCTCTCTGGAAGACCCTGAAGCTACAGTAGCTGAGAGTACTGCAGAAGGAAGGAAGAAGGAAGGAAGGAAGGAAGGAAGGAAGGAAGGAAGGAAGGAAGGAAGGAAGGAAGGAAGGAAGGAAGGAAGGAAGGAAGGAAGGAAGGAAGGAAGGAGCTGATAGGAAGGAAGGAAGGAAGGAAGGAAGGAAGGAAGGAAGGAAGGAAGGAAGGAATGAGCTGATAGGAAGGAAGAAAGGAAGGAATGAGCTGATAGGAAGGAAGGAAGGAAGGAAGGAAGGAAGGAAGGAAGGAAGAGGAAGGAAGGAAGGAAGGAAGGAAGGAAGGAAGGAAGGAAGGAAGGAAGGAGCTGATAGGAAGGAAGGAAGGAAGGAAGGAAGGAAGGAAGGAAGGAAGGAAGGAAGGAAGGAAGGAGCTGATGGGATGGAAGGAAGGAGGGAAGGAAGGAAGAGAGAGAGAGAGAAAAAAAAGAAAGAGAGAGAGAGAGAGAGAGAGAGAGAGAGAGAGAAAGAAAGAAAGAAAGAAAGAAAGAAAGAAAGAAAGAACTATATACTGGTTAGAGTGTGGTCTGGGAATTTAGTAATTCAGCTTCTAATCCCAAATGAGTTTTCAAACACTGCATATGTAATTATTACAGAATTAGGAAACATGATATTTCTAACCAAAGGACACAAAAAAGCCTGACCCATTTCTCTCATTCCCTGCCTAATGAAAGTACACTCTCGCTTTCCCTCTCCCCCCACCCCAGAGAAATAAACACACACACACAGAGAGAAAAGTCTTTGTGCTTATACTTTTTAAAAATAATTTATTGGCATTTTTTTTGTCTCCAGAAGACAAGCAACAACAGACTGTTGTTAAACATGACAATACTGTCGTTGCATGTTGTAACTGCTTGGAGATTAGGGAATCAAAGATGAGCACAAAGGCTTTTCCATATACTCCTGTGTGTCCGTGTGGATAAATAAATACAAATGTAAGCAAATATTTATCTCAACAAACACACCAACACCGTTCCTTTTTTTCATTCCCTGTACTGGAGATCTGATGATGCAGAAACCCTTCATTTTAATAGAAGAGAAACAAAGTTCAACAATTTTAAATTTCCTGCAAAAGGACCCACATACAGGAAACATAGCAAACGTTCCTGATCGCATTCAACAGCCTCCTTCCATCGAATGAAAGAGTAATTAGTTAACAAGCCTTGTGTCATCAAGTCAATTCTGACTGATGGTCACCCTTTCCAGGTTTTTCCAGGTAGAGAGTACTCAGAAGTGTGTTACCATTCCCTTCCTCTAGGGGCGCCCTGGGACTGTGCGGCTGGCCCAAGGCCACCCAGGCTGGCTCTTCTCCCAAGAGGCAGAGTGGGGATTCGAACTCCCAACCTCGGGGTTAACAAGCAGATACCTAAACCACTGAGCTATCCAGGCAGCAAACAAGAGAGTACAAGGACTTATATATGCTGTCTGGAAAGACGCCCATTTCCGATAGTTTCTCATGTTCCTGAAGTCAAACTGCCTAGATGGATACAGAGTGCACGTAAGTGTTTGGTCCAGAAATCTTAATCACAGCGATTCGCTGAGTTGCAGGAAGATGAGACAGGATACTCAGAAGCACAGTTGAGCTCTTAACTTTAACCCCAAGGAAGCAGGGTAGCTTTGATTTTAAAATTTCAATGGTCACCAAAAAAAAAAAATCAGATTTTTTGCGGGATGATTTAAAACAAAAATGAATGGATTGCTTTAAATTTAAATTGTGACTGAACTCAAATCAATTTTTAAAAAAAAATCACAGATTTTTACCCACCCTGCAAGGAAGAACTGAGACAGCTTCTTATTTCACCACTACCTCCTGCTTTTGATTCTGAATTTAGTTGCGAGTCTATGAATAGAAAAGGAAAAAAAGAAGGGACTATTTTTAGACGGAAGAGCTGGCTCAGAGACAGAAAGGGAAAGCCACTTAGTTGAGTTTCTCCAGCCCGGAATTAGAAGGAGTGTGTCTCTGGGATTCTGGCTGCGATATTCGGAGAGCGACAAGAGACTATGCAGGCACAGTTGGATCAATTCAAGAGGACTTCAGGTGTCCACTTCTTGAAGACCAGCCTTTCTCATGCCCACGATCCCACCCACCCCTGGTTTGATTTGGAAAACCAATCCTGAAACTTAGAAAACTTTAAAAAGCAGTTTGCAAGATTCAGCACGCTTATAGCTACAATCACTAGGCATGCTAAGGCGTCAGCATGGCTGGAGCAGAAGCTTGAAGGCCAAGGAAGTCCGCTTCACTTCAGAGTTTGAACGGCAGCCTAAAATTTTGGTGACGGCAGATTCCTACCGCGACAAACCACCATACGGCTTGGCTTTTTTTTTTTTGCTGGCTCGCAAACTGTTGTTTGAAGTAGGGCCTGTTGTGACATCGAAGCTTGCAATCCTGGTTTATCCCTGGCGCGTTTCCCCTAGTCGCCCACTCGAAAACAAGAAGTTAAAAAAAGAGACGCAGGAGGAAAACTAATTAAAAACAAACAAGACATGGGGAAAACAAGCAACAGATTGTTGGACCGTCTGCTCAGCAATTTGTGGTGGGTTGAGCAAGAAGCCATGGTTAACGTAATGTGATGTTTTCAAAGGGAATAATGCAGATCCGGTGTCCCAAATTTGATGCTAGTTTTCCAGAGAAAGAGAGATCGCATCCTGACTGTAGCCAATCCTCCTTCTGGAGCATCGTGCCACAAATTATGCAGATTTGCATCTGCAAAGACCTAATACAATAAGCATCTTGTTCGGGTTCTGTGAATCTGAATCAGTGACCTTCTGGTCTCCCCCAACAGTACGAAAACTCTTCTCTGGAAGCACAGTTAACTATCCCAGATTCATTTCAGCATGGCCCATGGAGGCATACAAGGGGTCAATGAGGTGAACTCTACAGCCCAATGTCAATGGTAGAGGTGGGAATGATGTGGCCCATGGACAACATCTGCCTTCCTCCAAAGGCCCACAGATGCCTCACAGAGTAAAGAAAATCCTCATATCTCACCCCAAGGTGGAGGACTTTTTTAAAAAAACACAAATGGTTCTCTTTTCAAAGAGGGGAAGTTCGAAAATAAACAGCTAAACATGTCTTTAAAAAAACAAATAGAAGTGACACACAGGCCACATCTGGATTTATCTGGAAGGCCTGGCGTAGACTCCTGAGGGCAGAAAAAATGGCCCCCGGGGACTATCCAGTCCTGTCCCTCATTATGTTATGTGTCATCAAGTTGGAACAGACTCAAAGCAACCTTAACAGGGCTTTCAAAGTAACTGAGATGTTTCAGGAGTGGTTTTTACCAGTTCCACATCCCACCAGTGAGTCTCCAGGATGAACAGAGATCTGAACCCGCACCTCCGAGTCCATCACTCTACTTGGTAACTCACAATGGGCACCACATCATGCTGGCAGCCCTACACTAGGGAATACTAAATGGGCTCAAGTTACAGGAAGCCAGATTTTAGCTGAATATCGGGAAAAACTTCCTAACTGTTAGAGCAGTACGACCGTGGAACCAGTGACCTCGGGAGTTGGTGAGTGCTCCAACACTGGAGGCAGTCAAGAAAAACTTGGATCATCACCTGGCAGATCTGCTTTGATTGTATTCCTGCATTGAGCAGGGGGTTGGACTTGATGGCCTTAGAGGCCCCTTCCAACTTCATGATTCTATGATTTTATCCTCACATGAAGCAGGTAGCCCACGCTCTGCACACCAGCCACGGTCAACACCAGTGTGTTAGATGGTGTAAAAAGGTATCCACCACTGGATTTCATCAAGACAAGTTTTTATTTTTACAAATGCACCAGAAAAATAAAATACGCAACGTAACGTATTGACTAGGAGTCCATCCTAGTCAACGGGGCAACAGGAATAGATACAGCCCTCATTAAATCTAAGATCAATGTTCTAATTGCTTTCTTAGGTGGCTAGCCGTAGGGAACACACTTATGCATGCTGTTCTTCAAAGCATATTAAAATTAATATCTTAACTGTTTGCAAGGCTTTAAAACCTACACGATGCAAGAGAAATGTACCCTGAATTGTTGCATCTTTAAATATTCACCAGGATTCCAGTAAAAACTACCGCTAAGTAAGGTTTTATGGTTAAATATGTTTCAACCACATTTTTCCACCCCCGTAATCAAATCTCAATTCAATTACTTAGCTATTGGGGGGGAGGGATGGGATGTTTATAGAACACATAAAATTAACTAGGCATTTTTTAAATTTTGCTTACCAAATAGAAGTCTAATATGCTAAACCAGATCTCAATTGATTCTAGGTGACAGAACCTTTTTTTGGAAAATGTACATCCCAGGAGGTGTATACAGAGAGCTACCAGTCCACCCTGGACATGGGAGGATCCGTTTCTTGTTCATATAAATTGGGGGATCCCCAAGGGATAAATCGGAGATAACAGCTCCAAAATCCCAAGCGTGTAAAAGCCAGTGGTGGCCAAAGAAATGTTGGACTGCCACTCTGATCATCCCTTGTCAAAATAACCAACATTGAGGAATGCTGGGAGTCGTAGTCCCCAAAAAAATCCAGAAGGCCGCCCTTGCTCACGTCTGGACCCTAACTGAAAATCTGCATCCCCTGTGAAATATCAATGCTTTCCAGGATTTCACCTGGGTTTCCCACAAAGTGAGTGGAGAATCCCAGTTCCGGCCCTAGGGATCAAACTGGGTCTTGAATTCTAAATCAAAGGGACCTCGGAATGGCTTCTTAAAGCAAGGGGCAGTCCAAGTGTGGCCCTCTGCAAATCCCAGCATGCCCCCACCATCGGCTATACTGGTTAGGGCTGCTGAGTGTTGCCGTCGAGCAACTGGAGGGAGCAGCCACACTTTGTCCACTTGGGTAGAAACAAACTCTAGCGTGTCCAGCTGGCAACTTCATTGAGGAAGGAAAAGGCTCAAGAAGGTATGGATGAAGCCATTCCTTCCTACCCTTTTGGCCTGTGTTCAGCCCAAGTCCGTTCCCCAAGATCTGCCTTGAGCAAGGGGGTTGGACTGGATGGCCTCACAGGCCCCTTCCAACTCAATGATTCTATGATTCCATTTGCCTGTTCATCCATGACTTTTAAGATATGCTCGAGAACTTGTATTTAAACACACCCTTTCCAGCACCCCTCTCTCTTTCTCTCCACTTATTCCTTTCTCTAGGATTTCTGTCACAACAGGCATCTTGATCAGATGCATTTTGAACCCCAAAAGCTCAGTTCGCCAAGGGATAAACAAGTTCCAACCCATCCACAGGAGGGATGGATCAGAAATAGATCCGTTTGTATCTCAGCTTGTCGAGGCGCCTTCCTGCAAATGGTCTCCTTCTTCCCCACTTCTGAACCACACCGACTCAAAAAGGGGTTCCTTCAATAAAAACGAGGCACGCTGAAACACAAAACACAGTCCCATCCTTTGTAAAAAATAAATAAAAATAAATGTTCAGTCTTGCATGTGTTCAGTTCTGAGTCCATCAAAACCTAACCGGCGCATCTCTGGTTTACAAGAACCCTTTGGATGTCGCCAAACCAAAACGGAACATCTATTCAGTGGTCTGAGATGTCACGGCTACGAGACCACACAATATTACAGCTGTAAATTATGTCCTCGGCTTCATGGAGGTGTTCTTAGCCTGCTGCAGAAATGCTTAGCTAGCAGAACAAGCCAATATTGCTAAGAATTGAGGTCAGAGACCAAAGAAGGTATAGCAATTCAATCCACCCAGTATTTTATTTACGGAGTGTATTAATAATTCCACCTCTATCACAGTATATCCTATGTTGATAGAAACCTTTGCCAATGTGGACTCATGGTAGGGTGCTAAGGATGCCCTGGATTTAACCCACTTAATATGGAGGAATGGTATTTTAAAAATGTGGAATATGGCCATTAATGACAAATTAACCCGTGAAACCAAGATTAGAAAAGGATTATTGAATATTAATGATTGTAAATAAATATGGAATTTATTTTTGGTATATGTGTTTGAGAAAGGGAAAAGGTGTAACCCTGGAGATGAATCATCATATTTTTTGAAGAGAAACGGGGCATTATAAAACATAATGTAAAATAAAAATGAAAACTAGTCAGGAGGGTGGTGGGGAGCACAGAATCAAAAATGTACACCATAATTGTGGGTTTTTGAAATTTCTTTTTAAAATTGATACGTTAGTAGTGTTTTGTATATTTGTTGTTATTTTAGTGAAAATTAAAATAAAGTTTATTTTAAAAGAATGCTCTGGGTTAGGAGTGTGATCCATGAAGAAGGAGCGCAGAAAGAGTAAGAAACGGCAGAACACAGAAAATGCAGAAAATAGAATATTTCAGTGAAAAACCAAAAAAGTGTGGATTGTTACGGCTGATCATTTGAGAGAGAACATACGCATGGAAAGCAGAAGTGCCTCTAAGCTGAAGAGCATTAGAGACAGGTTGCAACACCACCTTGCTGTTTAGAGCAGTGGTTGTCCAACTGGGGTCCCCAGATGTTCAACTCCCAGAAGCCTTCACCCCTTGCTGTGCTGGCCAGGACTTCTGGGAGTTGCAGTCCAAGAACATCTGGGGACCAAAAGTTGAGAACCGTTGGTTTAGAGATGCCAAAGCCACAAGCAGCCACCTTTCTTCCATCATGGAATTGCACTGGCTTCCCAGAGACTTGACGTAACCCAATCCTACTGAACGGCAGGAATTGGTTGCCTTATGACTGAGATGAGGACCAGGAAAGCAAGACAGACAGAGAAGCTCTGCCAGCATCTACACAAAAGCTTTCCTCCCCTCCATGCCAAGAGATCCATCACACACCTCGGTGGCCTGACAGCGACAAGGCCTTGGAGAACGAAGCTATCACCTACTACATCACTCTAACGCTACAGCCTAGAGCCAGAAATGGTCCATATTTCACCTTCTGTTTTACGGGAGGCAGCATGCAAGAAGGGAACATTATGGGAGGTTCAGAAAAGCATCCTTTCACGGCAGAAAAACAAGCGCTGAAATCACTGCTCTCGTGACAACACATAACTCAGTGCCGGCCAGGAGAAACCCTAGCCTGAAGATCTAATCTGGCCTACAGTGGCCTAATCCTGCCTTCTCATGTTCCAAAGCCAACCTATGTAGGTTTTCTTCCCCGCCTTCTCAAACACTGATCAAGGTCTGGTTGGAAAAAGCTTGATTTGTCACGTCATGTAAAGAAGCGAAAGACCCCCAAAACACGCACACGCAAGGGATCCAGACAACCACACCAAGCACTGGCTTAGCACCGCCCACGCGACAACGCCACTTCAGTATCCAAAGCACTTCAGCAACACCAGACGTGAAGAACCATCTACACCAGTGGTTCCCAACCTTGGACCTCCAGATGTTCTTGGACTACAACTCCCAGAAGCCTTCACCATCACCTCTGCTGGCCAGGATTTCTGGGAGCTGAAGTCCAGGAACATCTGGAGGCCCAAGGTTGGGGACCACTGATCTACACAACCTAAGGATGTTTCGTTTCAAGGCCTCGGATAAACAGGGCTCCACCAAGGCTTAATTACAGGGCAAATGACCCACGTTGAGGTTTCACAAGTGGACAGGGCAAAGATGGACAGACTCACTCCTCCAGCAGTGAAGAAAGCTGGTGTGCTGCACAAACACACAAGAGATTTGTCAGTCATGACCTGCTGAGCAAGAATGTGTTGATGTCAAGGATGACGAGGCACCGACAGGAGGTGAAAAGTTGCCCAGCTCCCCAGATTAATCAGCGGGCGAACAAGGAAGGATGTTCCTGGACAACAAAACCAGGCAGAGTTTGATCATCATTTTTTTTTTCTATTGAAAGTACAGCTTGCAAAAGTTCGCTTTTCAGATTCGAGGCTCAAAATTCCCCAGCCAGCCCGGAACTGGTGAGAAAAGTCACTTTTTCAAGTTGACTGGAAGAATGCAGAGAAGGAAAAGCAGGCTTTCAAGATGCAGAAAATGTGGACAAGCCAGCAGATGGTGTTGCTTACAAATCCCATCCATCCTAGCCAGGAAAACTCATTCTGAAGAACGCTGGGATTTGTAGTCTGCACACATCTGGAGGGCCCCGCACTGCCTACCACTGCTTTAAAAGGTTGATTAAAGCCCACCTTCACCCAATTTCTCACATATAGGGGACAAAAATGGCTTCCAACAGTCAACCGATGTCTTAACCAGCTAGGTAGCAAAGTTATTGCTTCCACGGATAAACCAAGAGCCGTTCTGGGACTTCTGTTCTGTGTTCGGGTTCCACTCTGGATTCAAGTCACCCAATTTTCCACGCTGGAGAAAGAGAGGATTCTAGAATCAGTGTAGCAAGTGAATCAAAGACAGGTGCTTTGGGCTGCCTCTGAGAAATAGTAAGAGTTGTGTGACACAGTTTCACGTGAAAGACGTTTCCACCTCAGAATGATTCAGAGGATTTTTTGAACCTCTCCACCCAAACCAGCCTACAGATTTGTCATCACCGGTTTTTGCTGAAAGGGAGACCTACGAAATTCTGAGTCATGCAAACACTGGTAGAAAGCGAGCTCCCTTTGCCAACGACGGGGGCGAGCGGAGGACCTCTACACACAGCGTGCGTGTGACACAACTCTGTATGTGTTTACTAAGAGGCGGGCCTAACATTTCGACAACGATGAAAGCACGCTTCGAACTCCAGCCAAAATCTTCACTTCTGCTCAACGTGTCTTAAAATCCTGATGGCAGACTTCGCTTTGCACGCATGACTCTGCATGCCGGACACGCGTGGCTTCTTAATTCACGCCGGGATTTGTAAGGCCTGGGTTTCACCCACTAAACAGGACCAAATGGCTTAAGTACCTCCCTTCTCGGAGGCATACCCATCTGTCTTGCGCTCTTCACTCCAACGCTTTCAGTCATCTGCCCTGACTTCCAGCTTTGTATTAACTAACAATCAAGGTCTGGAGACGTGGTTTGGAGTGCGTGGATTTGTGTTTTCGCACTCAAAATTCCCCATCATTGGGTGGAAAGGTTTTAGGAAACCAGTCTGAATGAACTCCTTGGTATCACATGAGAACGCTCACCGGAACCCTGGATTTATTATTATTTTCTCCATCCTGAATCATATCAATGCCCCTCAATGTCACAGGAATCATTTTTTTCTGCCCACTGACTCCCAGCTCTGAATGCTGTGGCAGCCGATTCAGGTTTGGCCCGATCAGGGCTTATTCTCCCCAATCGTGGCTGCTGCTCGAAGTCATTGAGCATCCATTCAAACCCGTTTCCTATCTTACCTGCTGCTCAGGTGTGCAGCTCTCTCTACCCGACTACCATCAAAACACAATTTGTCAAGTCCTGCAGACGAGGAGGGCTTTGCAAAGCCAGTTCGGCCCCATCCGTCACACCCTTTATAAAGCGAATAGGAATCAAAGTTTTCAGCCCTTCGGAGACGGCCTTGGACTAAAATGGGAACCAGTGTGTGTTTGTTTTGGCAAAGTGGAAAACGGCACCAAAGGCTCAGGTCGGCCGTTCCCCAGTGAAGTGAAGGGCACCATCCCTGACACTCTGATCAGAACGGAAAGTTCAAGATCAGAAGTGCTTCCGATGGACGAAACCGGGAGTGACAGGCAAAAGGGAGCGGAGGAAGGAGTTGCAAGACGCCAGCAATACAGGTCTTTACACCTGCATTTGTAAACATGAGAAATTCAGGAAAAACAAGGTAAGGAAGGGCCCCGCAGGTTCAAGCAACAAGTGAAACCTGATTTCTGCCCTTTCCTACCCATCCATTTAAAGACGTTCTCCTTTTCCTTTGGCCCAAACATGCCTAAATAAAAGAGGAAAAGAGTGAAAATATGGCTTGTATTCTTACACACCCAAGTGCACACACACACACACAGTTGCCTTTAAAAACTCAAATCCACCAGAAAGATTTCCGAACAACGGCACTGAATCGAATGAAGACACGGTTTCACTGTCAAGATTCGTGTCCTGGGGTGCTTTATTTCTAACACTCCTGTTAAGGAACTGCTGTTTTTAAAGACCTAGATTGGGTTCAAGGATTTTCACTCCCTCTCTTACGAACGCTTGAAACCTCTTTGGTAAACATCACGAGCAAAATGCAAAACTTAGCATCCTGAAAAGAAGTCACTTCCGACTTTTACAGTAACCCAAATCAGGTTTACGAGACGCACCACTGTGAGCCCAGCCCTGTAATTTACGTGGCTGAGCGGGGATTTGAACGCAGGTCTCCCGAGTTTCTTCCTTACACCACACTGACCTTTAGTACTCAGTCACTAAAGTCACCTTTCATTCCCTTGAGAATGGAAACTCCACGTCCACTTCAATGCCAGCGGCCCCACAAATATGTTGGCCTGGTGGGAGAAGACACCTTAGTTAGGGTGTCTTCCATGCAATCGAAAACAGCATCAGAAAGATGATGATTTTCCTATAGCTAGGGTTTGTGGTCCGTTAGCAGGTCAGCATGAACTCAACCCTCGTCTTCATTCTTAAGAGAGGAAGGCAAAGGAGAGAGGTATAAGGCAGCTGACGGGCATTGCTAAGTCATTTCCCAACAGTGATGAGCGTAGAAAGTTTGGCCTTCTATAAACACTGATTTTTCTAACTGAGAGCCTAGAAGAGAGAACATTAGTCAGGAGTTGCTAACCCAGGGCAAAGTGCTTGGTATTAGTGTGCCTTTGCTTTTCGATAAGCATCTCCGAATTCTCTCAAGGTAATTTTCCATCCTGTCGGGGCTGACAGAGGCGGCCTGATTCCTGGAAGGTTCAAGAGGACATCTGCATGATTTTCCCCCTCTTAGGCTAAAACTCACCCACCTCTAAATCCGGAAACGATTCTACTGTCTAGAGACTTCTCAGCTTCAGTCTGGGGTGTAAAGTCCAAGGACAGGTATGTTTGATCCCTCTTAAAACTTTGTTTTCCTCCCTTGGCTTAAAACTCGGACAGGCTCTGTTCCCCCTTGCAGGCTCCGAAGTCTTTCCTCCGCCATTACTTTTTTGCAACGCAGGACCCAGGTGGTTGGGCAAGTGTGACTCTCCAGATGTGGCCTGGGGCTGTAACCTCCACCCGCCCCAGCCCATGTCAAAGGATGACGGGGTTTGCCACCCCGCAACTTTTGGCGAGCCGCTGACGGACCTGGAATAAAAACCAGCGTTTCGCCAGGAAATGCGTGGCGCTCCATAATCTCCCAAGAATTCGCCATTTTTTGCACCAAGGAAACAGAGAATCCGTATTTTTGCCCAAATCAGAAACAAATCGGCTGGTCACCCACATTTAGGCACAAATATAAGTCCAGCCAAAAACATCTGGAGAGATTTCAAAGCCTTCCACAATCAGCCGCTCAGACACAGACATGACCCTTCCTTAAAAATCTGTGCTAAGAGGGTGGGGAAGTGGAGCAACCCAGCCACACGTTTCCCCATCTAGACCTATATTTTTAAGCCAAATGCAAGAATCCTTTTATTATTATTATTTTCAGTGAGCACAACAGAAGAACAACACAAACATATACAGTTTGTGCAGGCCTTTGACTGCAATAAAGCATGCATATGTTATTTATGTATGCAACCTGTACAGAGATTACAATCAAAACCAAGGGACGCTTCTGGCAGGTACCGAAGATTTAAAGCAAAACTGCAGGCAAGCCCTTTCCCACGCACCTCTCTGGGACGGGTCTCTTTCGCCTGGTAACCCTTCAAGCATTTTGAAGGGCAATTCTCATCAGCCACCAGCTGGCAGGCTCAATGGTTAGCAATCACCAGGAGTCCAAAATGCACGGAGGGCACTGCTAGATTTCTGGCCATCTGCTGTTAGGTTGGAATGGAGGAGGCTGATGATCCGTCTATTATTCTGAATAGCAAGAAACATGTTTGTCTTTCTCCAAGAGATGGTCTCCAGCCACGCTGGCAAAGCAGTATGTTTATCTTTCAGGGCAGGCTTGCTTTGACAAAGAGTTTGAACTCTATCCTTGTAAAGAAATTCCCCAGCAGCTTCAAAGACACATGGAGCAGAGATCTTCCCTTACCTGTTGAGATGCGGGCTGCACTGATTAATCAACCCAAGTAAGATCCATCTACATGGGGACAAGATCATCTTCAGAAGAAGACCACTTAGAGGAGGCAGAGAGGGAAACCAAGGGGTAGTTCCAAGCTGACTGCCAAGATCCCTCGCTGCTGGGACTACAGGTGTGCCGATTCTGCGTGGTTGGACGACAGCTTCCAGAAATTAGGGAACTGTCGTTAAAAGACACGTATCTGCACACGTCTAATTATAACCACTCCTCCTTCTCTTGCTTCTGGACTGGGAGGCGGCTGGGTACTTCATGTGGCCTAAGACTTTTGATTCCAAACAATGATGGTGATGACAATAAGCCATCAAGTTGATTCTGACTCAACGGTGACCCTCCCAGGGCTTTCTAATGTACTCAGAAGTGGCTTACCGATTCATCCCTCCTTCTGGTGGCAACCTGGGACCACTGTGCCGCTTGCCCAAGTGGGTCGACGTGTAACCCCATCAGCCAGGCATGTTCTGAGTGATTTCGGCCAGTCCCTCTCCTGGGATTCGAACGTTCAACCCAGACACTTAAACCCACTGAGCGATACCAGAAAGATCGAATTCAGTCAGAGTGCCTGCCCCTTGGCCTTTCCCAAAACGGGTCTTATCTGATGTAAACCGGAGTCTGTGCCGCCTCTTTAAAAAGTTATGGACATTTCCTTAGTAATAAAAGATTTGATGTGTAAGTAGAGGTCTGATCTGGCCACGGTGACACATGCTTTAAATACATCCCGGCTGGGGTCCTTTTAAGGAGGGAGACAGACAGACAGACAGACAGACAGACAGACAGACAGACAGACAGACAGACAGACAGACAGACAGACAGACAGATAGATAGATAGATAGATAGATAGATAGATAGATAGATAGATAGATAGATAGATAGATAGATGTGGGATCACCTTATTCCTGCTATGGGGCAGATTTGTTTGTACTATCTATCGTGTGCGTGTGTGTGTTTACTAGAATTGTAAACTTTGTAATAAATGTAAACTAGGCACTTCACTGGGTGGAGATACATAAAGAATTAAGAAACAGGATGTCAAAGTCTATATACTCCTATTGATATTGTGATCAATATCAACACCAAGGTGATAAGACTTCCCCTCCATCCGGCCCCAGGACCACAGCTTCCCTCCGGCATTTCTACTCCTACCAGTAACCTTTTATTTTCTTCCACGGGCGTGTATATGTGTTAGATATTACTACAGTCAAAGTTATCGGGAATAACAAAACCTTCATGAATTATTACAAAACACTCACTGATCTAGTTTTCACCTACCCAGGTCTCAAATAGGAACAGATAACTATTTTGTATAAACACACACACACACAGCTGAATCTACCTGGTTAAAACACACATACACACACACACACATACATGAGATGTGCAACATACCCGGAAGTCAAAGCCAAGCCCACAGTGTTTCTGAGATTTAGGCGGAGCTGATCGCACCCACTTCCTGCAGGAGTTTTTATTCTAACTCTCAAGTAAAGAGGAGCGAAATCTCATCCCAGCTTCCCGGGCCTCGGCGGGTCACCCCGAGCTCTCCTCTTGGCCACTTCCATTTCCACCACAGACCAAAAGAAAGCAGATAGCAAATCTTGGGAGCCTCGCTTTTTAAATAGGTCACAGCCCATACCCCCTGCAACCACCGTTTCGAACCCCCAAATGCAGTTTTCCCAAAACTGGAAGCCAACTTCTCCAGTTTGGGATTTTTGCATTTTCTCAATCCCACAAAAAGACCACAGCGTAAGAAACTGGCCTAGGGACACACCAAGGTTGACCCACCCCTGCTCCAAAGAATTATATCAGAAAAACCAATGACAGCAGGGTGAGTTTTTCGGGGAAATCGGTCACCCGCTCGGCAAGAGAAACTTCTGAACCTTCCTGTCCTGCAGACTCTGTGACAAAGAGGTGTGGACCTACAGTTTACCCCACCATCCCCTTGGAAAAAACAAATGCAAGCTAGCAGAGATCTACACCAACACGGTCTTCCAATCCTCAGCAGAGCAGTACAGAATAAAAAGGGAAAGCACCAACCGGCAGACGCCTCCATCCTGCAAATGCTGCCAGTCCCTAAGAAGTTAAGAGGTTAAAAACAGATCACGGAGATTTGAGACCGGCAGTGTCAGGAGAAAACAGACCTCTGAGCACCATGCAGCTCTTGTGTAAAAGAGAGAGAGAGAAAGAGAGAGAGAGATCCATGCACAAGCAGAGAAAAACACCCCACTTTTGGGAATTTAAAAGGAAGTTTAAAGCAGAGACGTAAGAGCAGAAGAACTAACTCGGGTCAAGTTTGTGCCCCGGCACCTGATTTCTTCCCTTTTGTTCTGCTTCCCTGCATAAATTGTAACATCCTGCCAACACATACACAATAGATACATATTGTGTCTGTATACATATTGTGTGTGTATATATATATATAGCACACACACAAAAAAACATATATATGTAATGACGGCAAAAAACGGGCTACAAGTAACCCCTGTCCCGGCCGGCTTCCAAGGCAAGGCGGAGGGAGATGACCCGAGGTTAGGAGGAGAACAACGAAAAAGAAAGCATACCAACAAATTCTGCAAAAAAAAATTTTTTTTCTGTTTGCTTCACTCCAGATTAACTTCACTTGAAGCCGGACTCCCATGCAACCTACCCTGAGCCCCCTTCGCTCCACCTTCTAAGCCACTGACTGGCTGGTCTGGGGAAACTCCACCCTGCTTGGGAAGCTTATCATCCTAATTGGTAAAAGCTAATATCCATTATTTAAAGAACTTTTTCCCTTGCTAGCAGGATAGGTTAAGCAGGTTAAGACACCCTGAGCCAGCTGCTTTTCTTAAAGGAGACGTGCGCCGATTTTCGGGGAAGCCAAGGGCATCGTCCTCAGATGTCAAAGCAGCAAGACACGTAGGTTACAGGAAAGCCGAATAAAGGATGCCACGTATGGTAAATCCGACCGGGGAGCTTGGAAACAGCCGTTCATTACAAACTCTCCAAGAAGCAGGCCACTTCCAGAAGGAAAATGAAGTAACCTTGCAAAGTACATGGGAGAAAAAAAGGAGGTCAGGCTATACTTAGGTGTTTTACGAACTTTGCAAACGAGGGGGAGAGAAGCACCACTGGATAATGGCCTCTGCTCCTGTTTATTTTAAGTTAACAGGATTCAGTTAGCAGAATGCTAACCGCAGCTCTTGACCGCACAAATCACCACGTCTTCATTTGGGATGCTATTTTAAAATTGGATTTCCCCCCATCTGGTTGACAGCATAATTCTGCAACCAGCGTACGCTTTGGGTTTCAGTCACCTTCCGAAGCCTGCATCTTTTACAGTATATGCATCAGCTTGTCTAGGAATAAACATTGCGGCATGCCATGGACTTAATTTTGGGAAAGAAAGCGGCTCAAGGGTCTTGTTTACCAAACCAAAAAAACACTTCTATTTTTGTACAAAGCACACTGAAGTATTGTTCAGAGGCCATTTCCCTTGGCTTCTAACTGCACATTGCAAACCATACATAATTGGAGAACTGTACCGTATCTATAATATCCATTTGCCTTTCTACCAGATGATCCTAGACTAACAGCAAAGCTAGTTCCAAACGTTGGAAAATTTTACTTTTTGGTTCTCTTTGCTGGGGATACTGGGAGCTGTAGTCCAAACGAACCAGCAACTTTTCCGTTACATTCGTCCATCCTGTACGAATGCTGAAGACGGCTCCTGCAAACTGAACCCGCTCACCACCCCATACCATGCTGACGGATACAGATTCTGGATATCGTAGTGTGCCCCCCCCTCCCACGGATCTGCAGAGGGGATTCTGGGAATCATAGCAAAATTCTGAGTTACAAACTGCAAGAAGCATCTGCAATTTTTTTACGGTGCCCCATTTATGATTAAACACACGGACAAACCTGAATATTGTCAACCACCCTAGTTTTAGTCTATAAAAACTAGAGGTGTGCAGAATCCTGGATTCCAGCACAGCTCCCTAAAGGGTTCTGGGAGTTGTCGTTCCAAAGCGCAAGTGCACACCTCTTAGCTCTGTGCAAAACAACTGCATCATATAAAGCCACTGCTGCCAGCTATGCCATCAACATCTGCTCAGCAAAAGTCTATCGCAGCTCCTGTTGGGAACTGAACAGTGTGTATCAACAGGGATGTATGATTGCAAAATTGTCATAAAGCATGGGGTCAAGAGGATTGCGGGAACAGGGGTGGGAGGAAAGAAAAGAGGCTGTTCAACCACTCTGGAAAGAATCACCGGGCCTTGTATTATGAGTTGAAAGGCAGAAGACTCTCAACTACAGAGGCAGAAATTAAATTCTAAGCAGTTTACAGAGGTCCCCTATCATTACAACAGTTCAATGAAATATGTGCACAAGGACACACACACTTACACAATGCACAGGCCTTTAGAAACCTCAACCCTTTGTAATATTCATTTTTCTACTGAGTTTATGACGGCCCATGGTTCGCCCAACGGGTTTTTGTTTTTATATGCTCGGTTATTATTATTTGTAACTGTTGCATAGTATCTTTTTGTTATTTCCCGGAAGCTGCCCCAAGTAGTGGCCTGTCCACTAAATGGGTGGGGAGTAAGTCGAAGCAAATAAATAAATAAATAAATAAAAACTTGAAATTTTTTTAAAAAAACTTTTTTGATTTAAATTGGATTTTTTAAAAAAATAAAATGCTTACTTCAGTGATTTAAATCAAACCCGCCCTGTTCCAATTCCCTCTAGAGTTGTTCAAGAACCTTGCCTGAAACGATGGCATGGACCACCGGTTTGACCAGATACAAAGGAAGCTCCTTACACTGTGGTCATTTCCCGGGAAAGAGTGGGGTGGTTGTGTGTGTTTTTTTGCTCTTACACAATAAGATGATCAAGGTTGGCAAAAACAATGGCACCAAGATTTGGAGAAAGCATTTTGGAAAGGGTTTAAAAACAAAAAGTCTTCTTCACGTTCGCTACCAACAGGGTCACCGGGGGGGGGGGGGATCTCTCTTTCTCTCTCTCTGTCATTCGATAATTGCAAGGGAGCCAAACGCTTTTTCCAAGGCACGAACAAAATGCCTTTTTGGGGTCACCTGAGGTGAGGCTGCCCAGAATTGGCTGCCTGCACGCTTGTCTTAGGCCCATAATTTAAAAAAAGAAGGGACACAACATGACCAGAAGGCTATATGGCAAAGCCCAGAGATGTCCGGCATCTGAAAGGAAGGCTATTTACAGTGGCCTCCCTCCCCAAACGTAGCTGTCTTAGTCAGCTTGAATCTAAGGAATAAAGACGCACCAAGTGTAGTGGTTAGAGCAAGGTTGGGTAGAACGAACCCCCGTAGGTCGTATCCAGCCTCCCGGGGAATTTCTGTAACGTCCGGAGTCACCCAAAAGCCCCCTGCTTGTGGTTGAAAGACACCCAAAATTATTGAGGGCAAGAGGAGAAGGGGACGACAGAGGACGAGAGGGTTGGACAGTGTCATCGAAGCAACCAACATGAATTTGACCCAACTCCAGGAGGCCGTGGAAGACAGGAGGGCCTGGCGTGCTCTGGTCCATGGGGTCACGAAGAGTCGGACACGACTTGACGACTAAACAACAACAACAAGCCAAAATTGGGTGATAGAGCAGTTCAGCCTCTCTCTTGCCAACCATCGGGCGCCCACCTGGTGCGTTTCGCTTCATACCTGAGGATCCCAGGTGCACCCACGCAGAAGGTAGGAGTGAGTGAAAAGAAACCAGAGTCAACAACCCATCCCCAGGGGTTCGACACCATTTTAAATGGCCCGATCACTGCTGAAAGCTCTTCATACCTATGGACTCACACACCTCTGGGCAAACCTACAGGCTCAGAAACAAGTCCAGGCAGACATCTAAGGGGGGCAACCTGGTCACGGCACGCTTGCAAACGTACAATACAGTTGCCAGCCACCAGCCTGTTGGTCAACAAAACCGTACGGACAGGTCGCCCAGCACGACGGTCGCAGAAAACATTTCAAAGCGGAGAGCTGTTAAGGCTCTTCAAGCAAAACCTGTCAAGCGTCTCGTGGCCTCTGAAGGACTCGCCGGCTGCACGCGCCGTTCTCCGGGTCTCACAAGATTCTTTGTCGCCAGAAAACCGTTCACAAAGGCGGTTGGATTTCAAGACCAAAACGGGTTGCATATGGGGGGGGAAAAGCACCCCGAACAAGTATGAAAATGCAGAAAAGCGTGACTGTGGGCTAATTCTCTCCCACGAAATGCAACAAGTCTCCGGGTGAGCATCACTGGGCATCTTTTTAACCCCCCCCCCCCCCAAATGGACTGCGTATCTTCTTTGCTCTCACTCAGGTGCCTTTTCCAAGCAGGTAAGCAATGACAAAAGCGAGGAGCAGTCTCCACTTCGCCTGTGTAGTTTTTTTTCCTGCACACTCACCCAGGATGGCCATAAAGGATTATGGGAACTGTAGTCCTCAAACCTGTTGTGGGGCCAAAGGCTGCCTCGCCCTGTTTCATCCAGACCTACTTATATAAAGCCATTGACAGGTGTTTGCTTAAATGCCTGCTCTGTTATTATAGGTGGTCAAACCACCTCCAATTTACAGCTACCCTAATAGGGTTTTTTTTAAACTCTGTGAAATGTCCCTAGGGTAGTTTAGCATTGCCACACCTGCACACCCCAGCCGGCTTCCTCAGCCAAGTGAGGATTTGAATCCAGATCTCTAAAGTCCTAGTCTGGCACTCTATTTACTTCACCATGCTGGCTCCATGCTTTCCATGATGGTTCTGAAAACAGCCCAGCCCATCTGGCCAGTGGTGATACTTGGCAAGAATAATCTGGGAGTTGTCGCTGAAATCTCCTTTTTTTCTTGCGCAGAAGAAACAGAAAGAATTAAGGTCCTCCTGAGAAGCAGAGCCATAAAATCGTACTTAAAATTACGATCCGTAGGCTATGCTACACCCAATATCTTCCCTCTTGGCCCGAGGAAAAAAGCAGAACGGAACAGGAGGGGGGGGGAAATACTTCTTATTTAAGGGGAAGTTCCGGGATGCAAAAGAAAAAGAAGAATTTTAATGTGCCAAATAAACTTCAACCATTTGAAAAAGCAGACGGAAATGTAACTTTGCCGCACACATTTCGCTTGATGCTCAGAGGACCAACTCAGAGCCTTATTTGATGTCCTAAACACATCTCAACTCAGGGTTTTCCCCCTCTTGCGTTGAACAAGTTAAAGCATGCGTGACCTTCCTTTGCACACAAAAAAAGTGGGTACTCCCAATTTTTTCTGCAACGGGCCAAACATGTAAAACAAACTGTCACGGATTGCAAAAGACAGGGGGTTCCACCGTCGCGTGGATGAGGACAAGAATTTGCAACCGAAGGGAAGCTCTCCCAGTTCCGATATAATTAAAAGCGTACCGCAGACACTGTACGGCCTAGGAGAGAGGTTCAGGCTGAAATTTGAAAACGTTACTTGTCGGGACTACAAGACCCAGATTCCCGCAGCAAACGGAGCCAGGATTCTTGCTGACGCGGGGGAAATCCCGAGCGCGTTGGTCTTAAAAAGTAAATTTCCAAAACTTTAGAAAGGCTGCAGGCTAAAGCACGCTTACCCGGAAGCTTTAATCCGCTTGAGATCAGAAGTAAATACGTTCAGGATCAAAGTGCAGAGACCCGGCACAACTCCGGGATTAGCTGAACAGGAAAACAGAGCGAGCAAAAGGGGGGGAAAAAAAAGGGAACACGACAGTTCACACAGCAGGTTGTCAGAGGTTGTCTTTCCGGCCTCGCCTCTCTGGCCTTCCTGGACTGGATCAGGTTCCCACACCCACCGGGGTGGATCACCGGCCCCACGGTTTTGTTTTAGGGGCCTTATTCGCCCTCGGGGGGGGGGGGGCGGCCAAAGCAGCCAGAGGACAACACCAGGAACTGTTTGCCGGCCAACTCACTTCCGCCTGCCTGATTATTCCTTGTGGGTGCTGAGGGTCCCGCAGGCTCCCCCCCACCCCATAACCAGCCTTGGGTCAGAATTTCCCCACCATGTGTTTTCTTGCACCAGCTTCCCCCCCCCCCCTCCAAGGGGAAGAGGTGGAAGAAAGGTCACATCCTGTTTTTTCCTAGAAGCCGACAAACCCTCCAGCCATAATCGGGGTGTGCACTTTTGGGCTTGGCGGAAGTTGTGCAAAACCAGATGCAAACTGAAACTACTTCCTTGAAGGAAGAAGGGACGGAGACAACACACAGCCCGTTTGCATGCCCTCTAAGGAGCCCCTGCGGCTCGTGATGTGGGGTATAAAACATGCTAAAAAACTAAAATAAATAAGGAGACATATATTGCTATATCTGTTGTTCTGTGCCATCAAGTCGGAACTGGCTTAGAGGGACCCTATTAGATCTTTCAAGGTAAGCGGGATGTTTAAGGAATAGTTTGACCGGTTCCACACTTCCCAGTGAGCTTCCCTGGCTGTGCGGGGATTCGAACCCAGACCTCCTGAGTCCTGGTCCATCCCTCTTACCCACGACACCACACTGGGCGCCCCGATGAAGTCTTACAAAATGGGGGATTAGCCCCCCGACTAGCCTTGAACACCACGGTGCCCCAAACCCTCTTGCCGGCCAGCGACAAGCCCTGCAGGGTAGGGCAGGGCGACCCTCCTCCGGCCTGGCAGAACTACAACTCCCAGAAGCCCTGACCCCTGCGGGCACGCCGGCTAGAGGCTGGCGTCTAAAAGGGCTCGGCCAGGGGTGGGCAAGTGGCCGCCCTCGGGCCACCGACGGCCGCGTCCTCCGCACTCGGGTCTTTTAAACAGGTCGCCACCTGCGCTGGAACCTTTAACGTCTCAAAATATTCACACACACACACATCATAGATAGAATATAATAAAATTAGATAGATAGATAGATAGATAGACAGATAATAAGATAGATAGATAGATAGATAGATAGATAGATAGATAGATAGATAGATAGATAGATAGATAGATAGATAGAATTTAATTCAATTTTCTTACACTTCCCCACCCAGAGTAACATGGTAGGTGGGTGGGAAGACACAGGACACCCCCACACACACACACACACACACAACCAAGACAGGATGGGGAGCCCTGTTCCCCCCTTCCTCCAGGTCCCTGAGGGACTACAACACCCATCATGCCCCATGGTCAGGGAAAACGAACCAGCCTAGGTCCCTTCTTCCCCCTAGAGGCGGTGTGCTTGGGACACCCACTCCCACCACACACCCCTCATCCCACCCGGGGCTGTGGCTGATGGGAGTTGTAGTCCCACCGCCTTCCAAGGCCTGTCACCTTCCCCCCCCCCCCCTTGCCAAATCCAGAGAGGAGATTTCCCCACCACCCGCAGCCATTCATGGGAAGGAGAAAGAAACCCAGAATTATTATTTTTTTTTTTTAAAAAAAAGGCTCATTTTCTCCCCATTTTGGAGAGAGGGAGGGGGAGAAAGAGAAAGGAAGAGCCGCTCGGGCCGGAGAGGGGCGGCGGCGGGGGGCGGGAGACCCCCAGGGCGGAACAGCCCGGGCCCCGGCCGCGCACGCGCAGTCTTACCTGCCCCGGCGGCGAGAGAAAGCAAGCGGGCGGGCGGGAGGGGGGGGGCGCCGCGAGCGCGCGGCCAGAGGGGAGTCTCGCGCCTCCTCAGGGATCTCGCCTCGTTCGCCTCGAGTCTCCCCTCAAACTTTCACCCCCGCCCCCTCCCGTTCGTCTCAGGGAAGGAAGCGGACCCAGGCGGGCGCTGATTGGCCGGGAGGCCAGCCGGAGGGCGGGACGGGAGGAGGAGGAGGAGCTCTCTCTCTCTCTCTCTCTCCCCCCGCCTCTTTTCGGCCTTCTTCTTCTCCTCCTCCCTTCCGAGAGGGGGGCGATTGAGGGCGGCGGCCGACGTGAACCAAAGAAACAAAAACAACAAATATGGGAGGGGAGATATTTTAAAGGGACCGCTGCAGTTCCTGGAAGGAGGGGAAATGGGCAGTTTGGAAAAGTTCCTTTTTATTTTCCCATGCACTTCAACACCCAGAATCCGCAGCCACACTCTCTTTCCTAATCTCAGATGTACCTTTAAAAAGGAAAGAAGAAAGCTTCGAAAGTTTTGCATTGGTTGTGGCTGCAATCTTGTATAGAGTAGCATTAGGCTGAAATATGCATACATGCATACATATAAAAAATTAAAAATTAAAATTAAAAAACGCAATGAGTGAATGGGGAGGCCAGGCCCCTCTTTCCAGCCAGCGCAAGCAAAAAAATATATAAAAAATCAGAAAAAATATGGATCTTGGATTTCCTGATTTTGCAGCAGCAGCAGCAGCAGCATCATCATCATCTCTGATATTTAACAGATACATACTTGGTTTTTTTTTTATTAAAACTAGTATCTCTTATATAATACCAGTCAATGTTTTTATAATTTTGATTGACACTGCCTGGTGTTTTTTGAATGATGATGATGATGATGCACATTACAACTCCTGGAGAGACGAACACACCTTTTTAAGCAGATCAAGCCAACCTTTTAATACCCCAAAATGCCAATTCTTGAAAACTAGAATTGGATAAGGAGCAACATCTGTTTTCATTTTAAATAAATAAATATTGACAGTCTGTAGGGACTCTAAAGAAAGTTGGCCTCCGGGTCCAACAGAGCTGTGGATCTGTTTAAGGGAGGGGGGGGAGTTTAGGCAAAAGGCAGCCCTCCAGATGTGGTCCAGCATCGCTCATCTTTTGCTACACTGGCTAAAGCAGATGGCCATTTTGGATTGGGAACATCTGGAAGGTCCACCACCAGCATCTCAGAGCCCAAAGCTACTCCTCTGCTCAGCAATCAGCCTCTGATTCATGGTTGATGCTGCCTAATGAAATGCCATCCATTTTCATGGCTCAGGCTGCTGGGTCCTTTCTGCGAAATATAAAACTGAATGGAGTCACCTCTCCCAGCTGATGACTACCTGCCTGAGTTCATTGTTCATCAAAACAAAGATGATTAAAACAAAAATGATTAAACAGGAACTACTCATTCAATTGTATCCCACATTCTGCCAAATGACAACCGCGTGACCTGGAAGAGGCAGAATCGTAGGACTGTAGAGCTGAAAATGACTCCTAAAAGGTCATCTATTCCAACCCCGCCTTTCTCCAATGTTGCTCTTTATCCAAACAAGGCTTCAGAGACTTGCAAACCGCTTGGTGGTTAGCTCACTTCCTCTAATTTTTTCACAAAGACTTGCAGGCACAAATCAATTTCAGGCTACCCACCCACTGCCCCAGCCTGTATTGGTCTTCGGCTTACATGATAGCAATTTTTCTACATTTTCACCCATCTTTATATTTACAAATCCTCTTTTCTCCTCAGTTTTCATGGTGTATTTCCCCTTCCTCCTTCTAAAGGTTCAGTTCTGCCTGACATCTCCTTGGAAGTGACTAGTTACAAGTAATTTAGTTACATTGTAGAACAGAGTTACATTTGGGAAGTGACTAGTTACAAGTAATTTAGTTACATTGTAGAACAGCGTTACATTTTAAACATAATGTAGTGAATAGTTACAAAGCGCCCTCATGGTCTAAGAAGTAACATTTTAGTCACTCTTGAAAGTTACCTTTAAAGAGGAACTAAAGGCATTCTGAAATCACCTTGATGAGAATTTTTCCACTTTTATGTCCCTGGGAGCACTTACCGCTTTTACATCAACCATCCGGGAAGGATTTTGAAGGTAAATATACAGGAGACATTGAGGAGTGGACAGTGATGGATAAAGATGGTACCGCTTTTCTTTAACATTACACTTGCTGAAACGTTCGTCCACCACAAGGAAATTCTACCACTAACGGCTGCCAGGATGTGTCAGGCATCGGAGGACATCAGATGGTTGAAGCCTTCTTTCTCTCCTCCATGCTCCTTCCCCCTCTTCATCTTTCTTTGCTCTCTGCTTTTCTGGTTCCTTTTCTTTCCTTCGGCTGCCCGGTGAACAGCTTCCTCTTAAGCAGGTGGGCTGTGATGCAGCCATGAGCATTATGAGGTCACCCCTCTCTGTCTTACCGAGGAGACACGGACAAAGAACCAGGGAGATGGGCTTTGCTTTCTTTTCTTGTAATAATAATAATAACCTGAGAACGGCAGAGCTGGAAGGGACCCTCTGGATCATCGCATCCAGCCCCTGTCAAGGAGGCATCACAGGGGAATCGAACTCCCAACCTCTGGCTCCACAACCAGATGTCTAGACCACTGAGCTATCCAGCAGTTCGATTTTGAGTGGTTCTTCAACTCTGATTTTCTGCAAAAGCCCCCCCCTGCCAAAAAAACCCATGTGTCCAATAACTAGGCATATTGTCTTCTATGAGTGTGCCTATATCTCCGTGGGTTAGGTCTCTGGCTGCAGAGCCAGTGGTTGGGAGTTCGATTCCCCACTCGGGCCTCTTGGGAGAAGAGCCAGCCTGGGTGGCCTTGGGCCAGCTGCACAGTCTTAAGACTCCTCCAGAAGCAGGGACTGGGAAACCCCTTCTGAATACTCTCTACCTGGAAAACTCTGAAAAGGGCCTCCCTAGATCAGAATCGACTTGATGGCATGTGATGATTATGATGTGTTCCATGCCCTCCTATGTTTGGAGGTGCCTTTGAGGCCATTTGGTCTAACCAAGGGCTTGCAGGATTAACTCAACAGGAGTTTAGATTAACCAGCATAATGATGGCATCATCCTCCACCTCTTCAGGCGTCGTACCCAATGAGGTTAACTGAAATCTTGGCTGGTGATGGTGGTGTAATTCCCCCGGCAACAATATGTTGAGTTAGCCTGATGTTGTGCAAAGTATTGGGTGTGTGGTTTGGCATTGGAGAGGTAATTCAAGGCCATTGGAGAGGTAATTCAAGGCCATTAGCTATATAAAAGGTCTGCTCCCGGGGAAGACATACTCTGCTGGAACGAGGTGGTTGAATCGACACTGTCATCTCGTCCTTTGCCCCCTGGCAGCATGACATCTGGGGCTGGCCGTGACTGTACACAGTGCTATGCAGAATCTACCGGTTTTCAGAATATGGGTTCTTGAGATGTAACCACGGATTGTGTCTTGTGTGGTTGACTTAGAGCCTCGTGGCGCAGTGGTTAAACTGCTGTCCTGCAGCCAAAACTGTGCTCACGACCCGGGGTTCAATCCCAGGTAGCCGGCTCAAGGTTGACTCAGCCTTCTATCCTTCCAAGGTTGGTAAAATGAGTCCTCAGCTCGCTGGGGGGGGGGGGGCAAATGTGTAGCCTGCATAATTAACTAGTAAGCCACCCAGAGAGTGCTTGAAGCACTATGGGGCAGTATATAAAGCAGCATGCTTTAATGGTGCTGGGCAATTGATTGAAGATTCAAAGATGGATTCAGCTTTAAATAGCTCTATGTTTTTCAGAGGGGTGGGCTTCAAACAGCCTCTGCTGTTCATTAGGGAAAAACCTTTCAGCACATCATGCGCTGGGATTGAGCAGTGGGGCACCCATTAACAGGGCTAGAAGTCCACGTGTAGCTGAAGCCTGATGTACGTTAATTTAATAGAATGTTTTCCCCCTCGTCCCCTTAATGGTGTCTTTAATCTATGCACAAGCGATGTAATCAAATGGAGTCTGCAGTTTCCTGATTTCACTGGCCATTGAAGTCAGATTATTTCATCAGTGTTGATAGCAGGTGTTTTACTGTTCTCCATTGGGTGCTGAGTCTCCAAGTGATTAGAGAGGCTACAGCCGTAGAAGCTGGTGTTGCACAGTTTTGAGATTTCTTGGTTAAATTCCTCAAGCTGCGCAGCATAAGTGCAGGGACTCGCCAAGCAGAATAGCTTCAAGTCCCCCCTGGTTAGTCAACCCCTTTTCTCATCAACTGGCACTTACATTCTCAATAACTCACTCTGAGACATTAGTAGGAGGAAGAATAAAAGGTGTCATTACTTACAACTGAGAAATCAAACAACAAACTTGCAACCGTAACTGCTTTCAACCACGGTCTTCCTGCTTCGAGCTGACAGCAGAGGGGGGAAAGAGACACAGAGCAGAGAGGCGGAGCTCTCTTTTAATTCAGAGGCAGGAACGGAAGGATTGGCTAGTGCTGAGTAGATTGGCAGTCGCCCCAGCCCAGGGAGGTCCCAAAGGCAGCATGCAACATTGCAAAAACTCCCAACAGCAGATGGCTCTGATATCATGGGAGGTGGGGGTGTGTGTGAGGTGGTGAAGCCACCCTGGGTTTTACTCTGAACTTCAGAAGCACTAGACAGGCTGATGAGCCTAATTTAGAAGAAAAAGTGCAACACCCAAAAATACAGCAGGGTAAATTGATTTTTCCCTTAAAGAGAAGATGTGGACCGGAAACGGGGTGGGGTGGGGGGGACACTCACATTTCTGGCTCGCAAAATGACAGCTTAGAGCAGGAATTACTGAAGCCCTAAAAGCACCACCTGGAAGATGCCTCTCTTTTTTTTATTGCACACGTATTCTTTCTAAGAAAGCAGATCATTGGGCTTATAAAACGTCTGACAGTCCTTGTTAAAAATAAATAAATAATGAAAAGGTGTCGTTAAAGCTGAGAGAAGGGAGAGGGAAGAAAAAACCCCACTCAGTAAATCCACCGGGGAGAACAACGACCGGAAACCAGGGGGCCCAAAGAAGGAAGAAAAGAGAGAGAGGGTCACAAGGTGGCACCACAATTGGTTTCTCATTAAAAAGAACTCTGGACATGGGCAGAATTCTCCAGAAAGCCTACCCCACAATGCAGCCACCTCTCCCCCCAAAATGCTAGCTACAACCACCCAGGGTCCAGTATTCGGCAAAGGAAGGCTACGGCTGACCCCTGCTAAAGTCCAGAGAGCAGCCGGACCTATTTCTCTCTCGGTTCCCAGACGTACTTGAGCATCTCTCTGGGTGGAAAAAGACAAGCTATAAAGGCTGGGGCTTCAAGTCGTCGGACTCGCTGTCAGGTCAGACTTAAGTTGCACCGGCGACTCAACTCAAACTCGACTCCGATTCCCCCACCCCCCATGACTTGGATTCAACTTACAACTAGGAACCCATGCACCCCCTCCATTTTTTTCCTGGGGAAAAATGCTTTTTTTTAAATAGGGACTCGGACTTGGGACTTGATACCAAAGACTCGGACTTGGGACTTGATACCAAAGACTCGGACTTGGGACTTGATACCAAAGACTCGGACTTGGGACTTGGTACCAAAGACTCGCCGATGTTCCTTCAAGCTGTAGCCAAACCGGAAACAGACCAAGCTATTCTTCCCGAAAACGCAGCATGGAAAGGCAGCCGTTTTGAACTCCATGTCTTTGAAGACATAAAGAAAACAGGTCATTTCCCCAAAATCTGCCATAAACTCTGTGTACCCTGTTTGTTGAATTTCCCAGTATTTCGGGAAGCAGTCATCCGTCTCTTTATCTACTTGTTAATTTTCTCCTAGACTCTGGAACTCCCTCCCACTGGAGGCCAGACTGGCTCCATCTTGGCTGTCCTTCCACAAGCAGGCGAGTTTCCCCTGAGTGATGGGCTGCCTGAGTGAGGTTTTCAAAATGGATTGCTGTTCCTCATCACTTTGAATGCATGTTGGTGTTGCTTATGTCTTTTTAGTAGGGGGTTTGATCCTTTTTATTATTTGTGTACTCATTGCTGTTAGCTTTAAATACTGTCTTTTAATGATGTAAGCCACCTCGAGCCCTTTTTAAGGAGAAAGGTGGGGCAAAAAAAATTACATACATACATTTTTTGTGATGCGTCATCAAGTTGCTTCCAAGTTATGGAAACTCTACGAATAAGTGAACTCAGAAAGGTCCTATCGTTAACAGCCCTGCTCAGATCTTGCAGGGAGTTGTGGCTTCCTTTTTTGAGTTAATCCATCTCAAACATAGTCCTCCTCTTTTCCTGCTGCCTTCAACTCTTCCCAGTATTCTTGTCTTTTTCCCCAGTGAGTCTTGTCTTTTCATGATGCGCCCAAAGCATGGCAGCTTTGTCATTTTGGTTTCTACAGAGAGGATCCGGCTTGATTTGACTTAGCTCCTGCTTGTTTGCATTTCTCATGTATTTCTGACTAAGCCACGTCAAGCCTGAGTTCCCTCTAGAAACCAAAATGACACAACTGAGGCTGTCATACTTTTGGTGCATCAGCTATGTAATAGTGGCAGTTCTCTAGAAGATATAACGTGTGTGTGTAAACGTGCGTGCCTACATAAAGCTGCATAATACATAATGTAAAATTGCTTCTCTGCAAAACTGTGTTGCTCTTCACCCTAAATTCTTGTTAAGCCTTTTGTTGTTTAGTCGTTAAGTCGTGTCCGACTCTTCGTGACCCCATGGACCAGAGCACGCCAGGCCCTCCTGTCTTCCACTGCCTCCTGGAGTTTGGTCAAATTTGTGTTGGTCGCTTCGATGACACTGTCCAACCATCTCGTCCTCTGTCGTCCCCTTCTCCTCTTGCCCTCACACTTTCCCAACATCAGGGTCTTTTCCAGGGAGTCTTCTCTTCTCACGAGATGGCCAAAGTATTGGAGCCTCAGCTTCAGGATCTGTCCTTCCAGTGAGCACTCAGGGTTGATTTCCTTCAGAACGGATAGGTTTGTTCTCCTTGCAGTCCAGGGGACTCTCAAGAGTCTCCTCCAGCACCACAATTCAAAAGCATCCATTCTTCAGCGGTCAGCCTTCTTGATGGTCCAGCTCTCACTTCCATACATCGCTACTGGAAAAACCATAGCCTACCTTGTTAAGCCTACCTTGCCATATATAGATTATATTTTATTTTGAGGAGCCGCTCCACTGACCTGCAGACGTGTGGATTGCTGCTAGGTGGCAGTACCACACAAAACTTGAGAACCCACGGCCTCCAGCAACACATCGTCTTTCGCTTTAAAACATATGCCGTTTTCATGAAACCACAGCCAACGTGAATTTAGACCTAAGCCGCTACTACAGGATGCAAGTTGGCAGGGATAAAAGGACACAAACGTAGCTGGCTTTTAATGGCAGGCGCCAGTCTTGAGACACGGACAACATTTCAAATTTGAAGGGTGGGAAAAGAGAGAGATTTCTGCATATCCTCTCTCTCTCTCTCTCTCTCTCTGTGTGTGTGTGTGTGTGTGTGTGTGTGAGAGAGAGAGAGAGAGAGAGAGAGAGAGAGAGAGAAATCATCATTAATGTTTATACCTCTGCTTTTTAACCTACTCTAAATGTACACACTTTGCTATGCATTTGCATTAAAAAAATCAGACTGCTCCCCTATAAAATTTGGAAAAATGCTAATAACACAGGGGAAATATGCTTCCAATTGTGTATTGGTTTGAAAAGCATCACTTCAGTATGTTGGCCTTAAAGTCTGAACAGAACTGGTTTCTATTCCATCCCTATTTTAATCTCCGAATCCTCAGTAAAGACAATATCTTGGCATTGATTAGAGTGTGAGAAAACCCTCCTCCTTTGCTTCACAATTCTCAGTTATCTCCCAGACCGTGGAAATTAGAATTTTTCCAAGCTGCAGTGCGGACCCTTAGGGGTGGTTTTCTGATTCCTGGAGAATTTGGAAATTTAGTGGACTTGAGGGGAGCCAACGTCCAGCTATTCACATCTGGATGGGTGATGTTCAGCAACGAAGGGCCGACTTCTTCATCCTTGAAGCTACAGAGGATTGGACTCAGTGGGTAACAGGACACAAATCTCTGACATCAGGGCAGATGCAAAATAAAGATCCTTCCCTTTTAAATTAAGGCATGGAATCTCCATGTGCCTTATTTTAAAAGTGGATTTTGGCCGCACGGCTAACATATGGAAATGCGCGGTGTGTGGCTTTTGGGGACCGGATGCCACCGGGTCATCAGATTTGAGGGGAACGATGCGGGACCCCAAAACAGAGAGGGGGACCTGTTTCAACCTCATTCATGTCTGTCCCTGCGCCAAGATCCCGTGGGGACAAGAGCTTCGTGAATCCGTCTGCCTTGATGCAGAGATTAGATCACTTCAGTGAGAAGAAGCTGGCGCGCCAAGATTCAATCAGGGCTATTGGCTGTTTCGGGAATGATTTATTGGAAAAGTGAACACATTCTGACTTCATGTTAGCTCAACGTTTTCCCAGTTACATCACGCACTTGTCTAATGAATCTGGAATTTACCGTAATAAATTTCTTCTAACATCCTGTGGATATACGGGGGCTTTCCGCCACTGCAGTAAATAACAGGATTTGAAATTCTAGGAAGCCTATTTCCACTCAGGAGGGTCAAAATCAGACAGGGGAAAAAGGAAGTCCTATAGCCCTGGCCCTATTGTCTGCAATGGGGTCCAGCGTGAGAAGTCAGTCTGTGGCGACAGCAGGCATCAATGACTGCTATTAACAAGCATGAGTATTGATTTATCATTCATCCGTTCGCCATCTTTACTTCCATGAAATGATTCACTCCTCTGCTTGTTGAGCAGCGTGACACTCTCCCCGTAACTTTCTGTAACTGTTTTTTTTTTTTAGATGGAGGTTAGGGTTTATAAGAGAATGGCAAAAAACCTGGAACATTACCATCAAATTGCATCTGAAGTATGCCTTTAATTGTTGGAGATATTACAACCTCACATGCTGCCTTTAGTAGGTTTGGCTGGGAGGAACCTTTCTGGACTCGGCTGACTGTCAATCTATCTGACAGTAACCAATCATTCCTTCCTTGCCTCTGAGTTCAAAGAGAGCCCTGCCTCTCAACTCTGTGTCTCTTTCCCCCCATCGGTGAAAGCAGGGAGATTGTTGTTGAAAGCAGTCACGTTGGTCAGTTTGCTGTTCGATCTGCTCAATTGTAAGCAATGACACCTTTTATTCTTTCTCTTGCTAACATCTCAGAATGAGTTACTGAGACTGTAAGTGCCAGCTGATGAGAGAAAGAGTGGTTGGTTTTGGGGAACTTGAAGCTAT
Source organism: Intellagama lesueurii (assembly GCA_037013535.1). Lineage (NCBI taxonomy): Eukaryota > Metazoa > Chordata > Lepidosauria > Squamata > Agamidae > Intellagama > Intellagama lesueurii. Next base: position 3,590,180 of record JBAJHW010000011.1, read on the forward strand.
CCTGCTCTGTGAATCTGTGCACTTCTGCTGCACAGTGAGAAGAATTTAACCAGAAATTCAAAACTCTGCAATGTTAATGACATTTTAAAGTAACTCAGGAAAGCAACTGGGAAATGTTGCTCATTACACTAAGGAACTATAGGCTTGCTAATGATGTTACATTTGAAATGCTACTGTGTTACACCCTTGTTACCCCAAAAGTACATTATTTCTAACTCGTCACTCCCAAGATTTGTTCCTTAATCACACAACACTTATAGTATGCATGACATTTTACAAAGGACGGGGGGGGGGGAGGTCCCTGGCCCCTAGGCACTTACAATCTGAAAGCTGATCTGGGGAAACCATGCAGGAAAGTGGAGGCCAAAAGGCACATTTCCATTTTCGAAACATCCATGGCCTGATTCTGCTTTCTGTGGCTTTTGAACCCACTCGATCTGGTTATGTCGGTTTCCACCAGCTGCTGATTATTCCTCCCTCTCTGGCTCCCGCTCTCCTTTTCTCCTTCTCTTTTCAGTTGCAGAACTGATCAAAACATTTGAGGAAGTCTACGTAACAAGCTTCCTTCCTCTTGGCCCATGTCACAAACTTTCGCTTTCAGTCACAGGTTACCTCTTGAGAGGGATGTGCTTTCCTGTAACGTCATGGTTTTTTTTTTGTTTTTTGTTTGCTGGAAAAGTGATGAGGAAATGAAAAATTCCACCGCCCGAAATGACCATGTCTTTAAAAGCCTGGGAGTCACTTCGTTCATTCGTCAAGTGGCCAGATCAGCATTTTCAGCAGCCCTACTGGGGTCGAAGTCTACAATTTGCTCTCTGTGGTTGGAGATTCATGGCACACCCTGATTTCCTTTATGTTTCCAGCCTGGTTCAAGATTACTTGAAACATGTCGGCCGAGAACAAGCGGAGCTGGAAGGCCCGCCGAGCAAAGTTTCAGAAGTATTGCGAAAAGTTGGCGCTGCGCACCAGAAGGAGGTAGAAGGTGAGCTCCAACTGTATTTGGACTCACTGGAGATCCATTCGGTGGACAAGGCCAGCCAAATATTCAGCCGGGTGATGGAAGAGGAATTTGCAGACGGGAAAACGAACTGGGGACGGATTCTGACAATATTCGTGTTTGGGGGAATTCTGGCTAAAAAGCTTCAAGGACAGGGTGTCCCTTTGGGAGATAAGACCCTGGAACAGATTTCTCATTTCATGACGGATTATATCGTCAAAACGAAGACAACATGGATCAGTGAAAACGGAGGATGGGTAAGTTTTCATTGAAGTCTTCCTTCAGACTGGGTTTAGCCTCCGCATGAGCTGGCAGGATAGCTCAGCAGGTTAGGTCTCTGGCTGTGGAGCCAGAGGTTGGGAGTTTGATTCCCCCACTGCGCTTCCTGGGAGAAGAGCCAGCCTGGGTGGCCTTGGGCCAGCTGCACCGTCCCAGAAGAAGGGAATGGTAAAACCATTTCTCTACCTAGAAAACCCTGAAAAGGGTCACCCGTAAGTCAGAATCGACTTGGTGGCAGAGGATGATGATTAGCTTCCACATTGCATTTCTTCATGTTAACCTGAGGGACTCAATTGAAAGCCCAGGAAAATATAGAAAAATAAAAGCCAGTTTAATTATTATCCAATCAATCATTATGAAAACTTTGCTCTCAATCAGTCTTGCATGGATTTATTCTTGGTGCTGATTTTTAACTTTTTAAAAAAGTACTGAAATAGATATTTTCATTGTGGTTGTCTGTCTATATTTGTGGGTTTTATTTCAATTTCAATCTATTTTATTTCTTCCTATCTTCTCCTACACCGTTCTGACAGTTTTACTGAGCAATGGCCACTGGAATTAATAAATAACAGAGAATTTGCTTGTATAAATTGAACAAGGAAGCCCCAGATGTGTTGTACAGGAGTGTGAAGGAAATCTCTGATACCCATATTCTTCTAAAGCTGCAGTGTTATGCAATGTAGTTTGTTGCTGCTTAAGGCCCTTTGTCTGAATGGGTGAATTTGCTAGTTTCTCTCAAATGCAAACAATGCAAACCTGTCAGATTCATCAACCTTTACCTCTAATTCACCTTGCCGCTATACTGAAATTTCCCTTTTGTGGATTTACCATTTAGGGGAAGTTGCATACAGAAACCTTGTGTATTTTCCCCACAGGCATGTGCTTTCCCCTTTGGTATTTCCATTAAATTTCTAAGAAACAGTCTGCACCAAAGGGTCACTGCAGTTCTTGGTCCTTCTCTCGCTTTCAGTCTCCTTTTCTCTCTCTCCCAGTGAAATTAGGGGCTTTTTTTGCTGGCTGGAGAGCTCAGTGGTTTAGATCTCTGGGTGTGGGGCCAGAGGTTGGGAGTTCGATTCCCCCACTGGGCCTGTCAAGACAAGAGCCAGCCCGTGTGGCCTTGGGCCAGCTGCACAGTCCCAGGAGAGTAAACCATTTCTGAGTCCTCTCTACCTAAAAAAAAACCCTAAAAAGCGATAATTAAATGTATTCTGAGGAGAGTGTGACCCAGGGCTGTCAGAAAAGATATTTCAAGGACCAGAGAGAGATGAACCCTTAAGCATAGCTCTTTGTCTTACACCATTTTCCCTCTAGGCAATCAAATCTTTCAGCGCTGCACGCCTGAGACATCAAACAGGCAAACAAAATGGCGAAATTTCGTTACCGATTACAAAACGCCAGCAGGCTAATTTGCCAGCTTGTGTTAGAATAAACAGTCCTTTTCTCTTTATTTATTTCTTAGATAAAAATCTTCATTAAACACTTTACCACCCACCAGGGACCCCCCCGGAAAGATGAACCCTTGAAACATTCTTTAGGTTAATGGGTTAAGATTATAAGAAAGAAGACATAAGATATAATTGTAGATCTTAAAGGCTTAGAAAAAATTGGCAAGATTAGTGTGGCGTAAGCTTAGTAAGAAAGCATATAGGTAAAAGTAATAATGATATATATTGTTCTCTACCATTCCGTATTTTTTATTTACCCCAATACCTTGTTCCAAATCCCCTTCCCTATGATATTCCTTAACCCAATGGAAAATGAATAATATATATTTTTAAAAAGAAACACTCTTTAGACACAGATTTTAAATGACTTTAAAGGCCAATTTGCAATGAGAAGCCAGACAGAACAATAGATTTGTGACCATCTACTGGAAGCGGAGTAAGGCGAAATGTGAAAGGAGGGGATTTCACATGGAAATCCTGCGATGGAGAAAGATGTCTTGCATACCCATCAACCCGATTTCTCAGGACGGTGGGCCACCCAACAGGGCCACTGCTGAAGGTTTCAGATTCAGGGCAATGAAAACACAAGTCACAGCAGCAACAACAGATCAAATAAATGCCAGGTTGTTGCCCTTGACGAGACCACAAATGTGTTCTCTTAGGCAGCTACTTCACTCTGCCTAAGGGTAGGGCCGGCACTGAGTCAACAGCATCACTGGCACCATAAGACAAATCCTAATGAGAATCTTCTCTCTCTCTCTCTCTGCAGGACAATGGCTTTGTCACCAAGTTTGAGGATAAGAGCCCCTGGCTGTCCTTGAGCAACATGCAGGCAAAACTAATCTCTGTATTCTCCTTCTTCAGTCAGTATTACTGACGAACCCGAATCTGTGCTTCCCCAAACATGGAACGCATCACGAGATCTTACATCACTGTGTCTTCCAGGAAAACTGCCCGGCTGAGTTGAAGACGGCACCGACTTTTGTAACATTTCAGATCTTATTTATGTTATTTATTTGTACATACTCTTGTCTCGTGTTAAAAACACTGCTGTTGTCGTAGCTGTAAGACATGGCTGGCACCATACCACATAAACACAGTTTCTATCTGGTTTCCTATGAACTACATAATTAAAAATAATAATAATTGCGATGAATTAGTCTGTGATACTCTCTCTCCATCCGTATCAAAAGGAGTTATTTGGGAAGCCCTTTGGTGAAAAAAAAAACTGTAACCCTTCACCACGATCCTGCCCTTGTGGTGACTGGTGCTCTCCTTGGTTGGCAAGGCCCAACGAGGGCAAAACTGGGTATACATAAACACAACACACACAGAGATGCGGGAAGGCAAGTACATTAGGACCCCAGCATGCGAAGACACCCCCAAGCAGCTAACAAATAGATGGACCTGCTTGATATTTCATTAACACATGAAGACCATTTGAATTCAAATAGCACATAAGACCGTTCTCTCCAGCCTTTATATGGGAAATAAGCAGTTAAGCCTTTTTTAAACTTTTAACTTTCTTCCCTGAGAACTGGGCTGATATATAGGAAATCCAGATAATCAGTTAAATGGTCCACTGAGACTATGAACAAGGCTCTTCTGGATTAAAACTGACGCCTGCTTTGCCTGTGAAGAAGAAAGCGTTCCTCTGCGACCAGCCCTATCCGTCACAAGGTTTAAACCAACTCTGCATGACCTCCCCCTCCCCCTCCTTTTCATTTTCCCTCACAGAGGTCTACATGCCATCATCATCATCATAATTATGATAGAACTGCAGTGCTGGGAGGGACCCTCTGGATCATCGCGTCCAGCCCCTCTCAAGGAGGCACCCAGTGGGGGGATCGAACTCCCAACCTCTGGCTCCCCAGCCAGAGACCTCAATCGCAAAGCTATCCAGCAATTTCAAAGCACAATTAAATCCCACTGTGTGGAATATCATTCCACACGAGCCATTTCCTACTCCGCCATTGGCAAGTGTTTTAAGAAAACCCACATCATTATCCTCTCGGCTCCATTTCGCTGTCTCCAAGAGTCATTTCAGGTCACAATTGGTCACAGCCGTCGGATATTCCCCTTTGAGAGTTTTTTTTTTTGCAGGGTGCAGCACTTTTTTCATGTCTTGTGAAGAGGGAAGGGCCTTTGGTCCTTGGCTCCCTCTAAACATCTGGTCAGCCACTGTGGGAACAGTAATGCTGGACGACATCCGTGGTTCCCAACCTTGGGTCCCCATATGTTCTTGGACTACAACTCCCAGAAATCCTGGCCAGCACAGCTGGCGGTGAAGGCTTCTGGCAATTTCAGTCCAAGAACATCTGGAGACCCAAGGTTGGGACCCACTGGACTAGATGATACATCATAGTGGGGGAACATACCACCCTCCAGATGTTCTTAGACTTCAACTCTGATCAGCTGCAGCCAATGTGGACACAAGAATCAGCAATGTGGGAGACAGTTTGATATTTGGGGGTCCACCAGTCCACTAGCTGGGAGACAGAACTTTGGTTTGATCCTGCTCTATGTTCTTATGAGATGAAGCCTGAAGAGTCTATTCAATCCACTGAAATGATGTGTTTGATCTAAAGGTCCTATTATTCCACACTGTTGCTTAGCCTATCTAGGGCTAAAGGGAACGGCAGTCAATATTATTTTAAAAAATACACAAAGTTTATGTTGATCTACTAGAAACTAAAAAAACAACTCATGTTATACTTTTATTTGCTACATGCTTGCGCAGATGATGAGCAGGGGCAAATGGATTTGGGTCGTCAGTCAACTGTTTTTTCTTCTTCTGAATCATGCCTTAGATGGGATGATGATTGAGTGGCCCTCCAGATGTGACTGGAGCCAGGCTAGCACAACACAGATGGCTGATTATGGCTGGGGCACATGAATGACCTTCCACACAGAATTACACTCTGTACCGCACGTACAACAGTACTTCAGACTCACGATTAGGCAAGACATGAGTTTTGCAACCACACTGGCAGCAAAGAACAAGTCAGCACAACACAGCTTTGTGACAAGGGTGTGCGACAGCACGAGATCGGGTGGCGAAATATTTGAGACCCCAAATGTTCCTGCGTTTTGACAGCACAGCCGATAGTTATGACGATACTTAATGAACACGTTTGTCGGTGCACCAAGCTTTGCGGCAAAAACATTGCACACCCAGGACCGAGGAAAGCTGAAAAATGAGAAATGTCGCAAGTTTTTGAAGAGGCAGCCGTGTTTGTCTGTGCAAGCCTATCAGGCAAAATCCAAAGGAGAAAAAGAGGGGGGAAAGGACAAAAAGCATGTGCGACTAACTATCGTGTTTTAATCTCGGCTTTCGTGGATCAAGGCCGCGACACAGAATAGTCTTTAAGATGTCACGTGTTTTTGTCTCCTTGTTCTTGTTGTTCTTCCCTTTGGATTTTGCCTGATAAACATAAGGATGATGATGGCAAGCTCCACCAACAAGCATGTCTTCATGTTAGCCAAAGTCATAGAATCACAGAATCGTGGAGTGGGATGGGGCCTCGAAGGCCATCGAATCCAACCCTTTCCTCAAGGCAGGAATACAGACCAAAGGACATCTGACACAGGGTTGCCCAATTGTGTGTGTGTGTGTGTGTGTTTTGTTTTTCCCCCTGACCCTTGGCCAAGTTCTGTGTGAACATGGCACCAATGCCTGTCTTTGGTGGTGTCTATCTATCTATCTATCTGATTTTATTTTATTTTAAATATTTTCGCCCCACCTCTCTCCTTCAAGGGACCCGTGGCCGGCTCCAGCGTCCCGACGTCTGCGGGACAGAGGGTGGGAAAAAAAAATCGACATGAAAATTAAAATTAAAAAAAGAAAGAAAGGCAGGACCAGGGGAAGCGTCGCAGGGCTTCCTGGCAAGCAGGAGCCGGGAGCGCTCTGTTTGCGTTGGCGCCTCTCCGAGCGTGCCCGGGCCAAACTCCCGGGTCCGGATCCCGGCCGCGGGCAAAGGGGCGGCGCGCTCCTCGGCCGGCCAGAAGGCGGCCCCGGCGCCGGGAGAGACGCGCGCAGGAGGGCGCGCCGGGCTCGGCTCGCGCGGGCGCCATGGCCTCGGTGCAGGCGGCCAAGCGCGCCCTGCGCGCGGAACTCAAGCGCCGCCTGCGCGCCCTGGGCGAGGGCGAGAAGCGGCGCCGGTCGGGCCGGCTGGCTCGCCAGGTGGGTGCCGCCGCCGCCGCCGCTCCCTCCCCTCCGATCCCGGCCCCCCCTTCCCCCAAAAGTGGGGGACTCCAGGGGGGTCCCGCCGGCTTGCCCTCGCCCCCCCCCCGCAGCTCCCCAAAGCGGGGAAAGCCCTCCGCGCAGGGACTCCCCCTGGCGCAGCTGGCCTCCCCTCCCCCCCATCGCGGGACACCAAGTCCCGCCCCTTCTCTGGGATGGGGATTCCCCCTTCTCCTCCCCCCCCCGGAAACCCCTGGCTCCCCCCCCCTCTCTCCTTTTCCCCCCCCCCCACCACCGTGGAAGGAGTGCGCCCTCGGTGACGTCAGGGCATGTTCTCCGGCGGCCCGGGACGGAGGCGGATGTGGGGGAGGGGAGGAGATATTAGCATAGGGGAAAGTGACGTCACTGTCTAAACGGGGGGGGAAGTCCATGCGGGGTGTGTGTGTGTGTGTGTGTGTGTGTGCGCGCGCGCGCGCGCGCGCGGCCGTTTAGCCTGCCTGCAGAGAAGTCTCCGCGGTGCATGCAAGGTTCCTGATCTTGGACCCCTAGGTAGGGCCCTGGGTTCGGGCATCTGCGCTCCAAAAAAGGAGCTTTTCCCAGGGCGAGAAGAGGTGACAGGAGCAAGCCACAGGTTGTTGTGACCCAACCACAGGGCGTCGTGTAGGAGGAACCCAGGCTGCACGACGGATGCACAGGATGAAGAAGCCCCGGCACTGGAAAGGGGCCTCAAACGGCACCGGACGGGCCACACGCAGACCCGTGGTTCCGTTGGCAAAATTTAAAGGGGGGGGGGGAAGAAAAGGGGGATGAGGGAGAAAAGGCACAATCTTTAAGGACCGATTTGTTTCAGCCTCAGCTTTGTTATTGTTCTCAAGGCAAACCCAATGCATGAGCAATCTCCTGTCCTCCACTGCCCTTCTTAGCTCTTGCAAGCTCCAGAGTCCTGGCTTCCTTTAGGGAGTCATTCCATCTCATATTGGGTCTTCCTCTTCTCCTGCTGCCTTCCACCTTTCCCAGCATGGCTGTCTTTTCCAGAGAATCCCGCCTTCTCGGGATGTGCCCAAAGTAGGACAGCCTCGGTTTCGTCCTTTTTGGCCTCCAGAGAGAGTTCAGGATTGATTTGATCTAAAATCCACTTGTTCAGTTAATAGCATTTAATGACTATGCTATTAACATTTCCTGGAATGGAATCCAGATGCTTAGGATTTGAACTTCCACACCCATCAGCCATCCCCTCTTTTCCTTCTTCCTGCCTCTGCCTTGGACTAAAACTCCCAGAAGCCTTCCCTACTAGCTGTGCTGGCTGGGCTTTAGGGGAGTTGTCGTTCAAGAACATCTGGAGACCCCCAGGTTGGGAACCGCTGGTTTATGGAACCACTTCTTTAATGGGAGCAAGTAGGGTGTGTGTGAATGAGTCCTCGGTTGAAGCAGGGGAGGGAGCTCCCTTTCAAAAACCTTAGGGCAGATTCCCTCAACCTGTCAGTCCTCAGGCATGGCGGACTCCACCACCCATCATCTCTACAGCCAGCAGGCAGGCCATTGGGACTTTTGCCTGGGGATGGTGGGAGCTGGCATCCACCCCATCAGCAGATGACTGCGGAAGGTGGCTGATACAGAAGTAGAGTAGGCGGTGTGCCACGCCATCAGGGATCTAGAATCCAGACCCTAACTCCTCCTTCTCTCCCTCCCGAACAAGTTCAGGATGCTCTAAGCTTTAAGGTAATTAGTCTCCCTGGGTTGACTAATTAGTATCAGAGGGAACATGCTTCTTCCAATCCCCCTTCATCACCTTTCTGGTGACCCTTTTCTGCTGTAAATAGAGCAGAGACTTGTCCTAAAGAAAGAGGTGGCTTCAGTCCTGGGAGAAAACCTGCTGTGAGGTGTGGATCTTGTGACTCATATTCCCCTCCTACGGTTCTCCTTCCCCCACCCACAACCCTCCCACCCCACAGTTCCTGTTCAGATTTGCGGTTAAGCCAGGAGACATTTACTCATGGGTCTCCGATTCCATTTTGAGAAATCTGGTTAATGAGTTTCACGTTCACTCAAGTTCGGTGTTCAAGCAGAAGGGGACTTTACCGGGAAGGTACCTTACCACATCACAATTTGATAAAGCATCTCCTCCAACTTAAAGGTGCTTTTAATGCCTCTGTTTGTTTCTCTGTTGTTGATCGCGTCACTGTTTTCTGTGTGTGCCGTGGTTCTCTTGAGGTTCTGCTAAATGGTCCGGCTGGGCCGTTTACAGCAGTGGTTCCCAACCTGGGGTCCCCAGATGCTCTTAGACTACAATTCCCAGAAATCCTGGCCGGAACAGCAAGCGGTGAAGGCTTCTGGGAGTTTTAGTCCAAGAACATCTGGAGATCCAAGGCTGGGAACCATTGGTTTAGAGATCTGACCCTCATTTCTAATGTTCTCATGGGCGGTCTAGTTTGGTTGGAGTCCCATGTGAGCACGGCCACAGGGTAGGTCCTGTGAAGTATCACCCTTGGAAAAGTTACTTTTTGGACTGCAGAAGCCAGAATCCTACAGCCATCATGGAGATCTGGGAGTCCAAGATAGGAACCTTTCTATGCTCTCCTCACTTGAAGACCAACAATTAATTGACACCAGTCCAACTGTGAAGTCATGGTCTTTCCCAGTGGTTGCCAGTTCTAGAGGTTTCTAATTTTGGTGCATCCACTTTGGGTTTTAACCTGCATTTTATAGGAATTGTCCAAGATGCTGAACCTATTTTGGAGCTAGGGTTCAGCACCCCGGATAGCTCTTGGGAAGCATAGACTAAAATCTGGCATGGATTCACAGCACCTCCGAAGTCGGAGTCACCATGAATGGAGTCCCTGGTCTGTCCTATGGAATACTGGGATTTGTAGTTTACTGAGATCCTTAGGATTCTCTGCTGTACTTCAGGACACCGCCCTTTGTACCTAAGCATTCTAAGTCCCTCGTCAAACTACAAGTCCCAGCATTCTTTAGGATGGAGCCACAGTTGGTGTGAAACTCTGTGATTGTGTCATGTAGATACAGCCCTCATGACTTGGATGATTTCCTTCATCTCGGTGGTCCACGCGAGGCCAAAACAAGACCCCCTAAGAGAGTTAGCGGGTCTCTCGGCAGCGCTGATGGGACAGAATTTCCTCTGACAGAACAATATTGGATGGCTCCCCATAGTTATCTCATCCAGCATCATGTGGATGGAGGAAATCCACAGGTCAAGCATTTCCGAGAGATGGCCGTCCATCGTCCAACAGGCGGAAATGTTTGGAAATCAAAAGAGAGTGGGAGGGGAGAATACTTCATTTGAACACCTTTGTCCAGATCCCAATTTTCCAAAGATCTTAATTAGGTATTGGAGTAACTGCACCGAGTTGACCTTCCCTCTTGTGTTTAATGAGTCACAGTGTCCCTTTCCTTGCTTAATGGTTGTGGTGGCGATTGAAGTCTTGCTGTTTTGCATGCTCCAATTCCACAATAACAGCCATCTTGCTGATTTGGAAACATGAGAGCATTTCCTTTTTTTGCAGACCGTGGTGCCGTTTTTTGTCTGGTTCCACCATGCTGCAGATCGTGGAAGCTTCCACGGGCATGTTGTCTTCCATCTTTAAATAAAATCTTGGTCCTCTCCAGGGGCCGTGGCAGGAAAAGGTACTGCCGGGTATCAAAGCCTGCCTTATTTAAATGCACATCTATTGGACTGTAGGCTAAGTTTTAAACTACAGATGGTCTCGTGTTGATCCTGAATTGGGAGGGAGAGTTTTGATGGGAAGCAAGGAGCTCATCATGCTCAGTCAGTATGAAAGTGCTGGGATGGCCCAGAGCAGAATACGTGGGTTCCCTGCAAGCCCTATGTTGAGGATCAGTAGCCAAACTGGACTATTTATGCTGCCCCCCCCACCATAGATGGCTGCATCTGTTGGTTTTGGTTTCTCCTACATTCTCTTTCTCAAATTGTAACTTATTTGTCATCCAGATATGGGGGAAATGGTGGCAATTGGTAAATCCTTATCAAAAATAGACCAAAAGGAAATTAGCACCCATTCGTAATATAGACAAATATTAAAGCCAAAGGTTTTTGAGGGATCAGACTTTCCATTAAAGAGAGCACATCATTAGAAGAGGACGTTTCTTAACTGCTGATAGCATCTGAGTGTCAGAGCAGGAGCTTTTCTTTCCTCCCAGAATTTGCAAATTTTTAGCTTGTTTTGTTTTCCAATCGGACACGGGACCAAAAAGCCAGCCTGACGGCTGAGTCACAAAGGTGTGCTGAAATCATGTCTTTGGAAAAATGATGGATTCCATCTTCTAAAGACGTGCTATTAGTAATTAGTGATTTGATCCTTAGTTGAGTCGGGAACATGGACCGAGTGGTTAAAAAGCTACGCGTTGTGGAAAAGCTGGACGGTAAACACATGAACGGCTGTTCCTCATTTCCCCACTTCACAGACTCCGTACGCAACCCTTTTCTCCACTCAGGTGATGCAGCACGCTCGATACCAAGCCTCTCAGCGCATTGCAGTCTTCCTGAGCATGCCGGATGAAGTCCAGACGGCAGAAATCATTAAGGATATTTTTCAGCGAGGGAAGGAGTGTTTCATTCCACGGTATCAGCCCCACAGCAACCACATGGACATGGTGAAGTTGGCTTCCTACCAAGAAATCGCCTCTCTCCCGGTGACATCCTGGAACATCCATCAGCCGGCCGAGGAGGACGTGAGGGAAGAGGCGTTGTCTGTGGCAGGTGAGCACGCAGCCTGTGGCAGCGTCGTGGTGAGAGGGACCGCTTAACCTGATCACTGAAACCAAAAAAAGGGAAAGCATTGCACATTAAAAGCGGACACAGGTTTGCACGTATGGGTTTTAGGGCATATTTATTTTATTTATTTATAGGCCACTTTTCTCTCAACGACGGGACACATTTTTTGAAATGCATACGTGTTGCCCTAATAGCACAGTCATGCCTTTAGGGAGAAAAAAAATCCTGTTCAGAATCCTGTTGAGGTTCACGTAAGGCGTGTGAAACTTGCTGCAGCTAATTGCAGCTAATTGATGACATGCCAGATGAGGCAGCTGAGATGCAGCACCTTGCCAATTAGCCTCAATTAGCTGCTGCAACTTACATGGCCCTGATGCAAACACTACTGTGAATCACACCCTGGGTGATTCGCGCCTGCGCGGAGCCTCATCGGAAGATTCTAGAGCTTTTGCGGTAGCAATGAACACATTAGAATATGCCCCTCCTCACCCGTATAAGTACCTTGGCGCCAAGCGTCCCCTTTCAGTTTCTTTCAACCGCCGCGTTGACAGCCTCATAATTCTGCTTCTGTGAGTAAAAGAGAAAGAGAGCTTATTCTTGATTCCTTCCTGTTATCAATCTTTTTTCTTTTAAACTATTAGATCAAACTCATTATGATCAGAGATTTTTCCTTTCTTCTCGCTCGGCCTCCGGCCGTAGCACCCCCCCCCCCCATTCCAATCATCGGTTTTTCTCCTCAATTATTTTCTCCTATTCATGGCCCCTTTGGGCCGGTTTAAGCACTGCGTGGTCTGTGACAATAAGATCCCACTTTCCGACGGACACGCTAAGTGCCTTTTCTGTTTGGGGAGAACGACATCAAACTTCCTCCTGTACCCATTGCAAAAACTTTAAGCGCGGAGTTCTTCGATCTCACCTCTCGAGGCTAAAACTCCGACTTTGGGAACAATCCTTACAACGAGTTCAAATGGCCCAACTTCCCTGTAGGGCCACTTCCCAAACCAAAGCAACGGAAAAAGCCGTTACTGAATCATCGAAACAACGTCCATCGGCTACACCGGCTCATTCTGATTCTCCATCTGCATCGTCTAAGACCTCGAAGAAACACAAATCGAAACCCTCGATACCGAAGTCCTCGACTTTGAAAACAACTTCTAAATTCACACATCCCGCCCGTCCTCCCCTCTGTCACGCCATTGTTTGCTTATTATTAAGCGGCGGTTGACATAACTGAAAGGGGATGCTTGGCGCCAAGGTACTTATACGGGTGGGGAGGGACATGTTCTAATGTGTTCATCGCTACCGCAGAAGCTCTAGAATCTTCCAATGAGGCTCCGCGCAGGCGCGAATCACCCAGGGTGTGAATCACAGAGGTCTACTCGAAAAACTACAATTACAGGTGGGTAACCTGTCGGTGGCATGATAAGCTGGTCTACTACTTATTATTACCTCCTAAGTGTGCCAGATTCAGGCTTTGTTGGTGAATATGAAGAGGGTGAGCTTGGAGGGGATCTGGCCCCACCGTTCACCCAGCCCTGCCGTACATTCGCCCTGTGAGGTAGTTTAGGTCGAGAGACTAATGATGATGTCAAGTTTGCCCAATAAGGATTTGATCTAGATTCTGGAATATTCTCCTCAGTATTTACCCCACACTTTGGAATGTCCCCCTGAATATAAGGGGTGTTCCTAAAAGCATTTAGGAATGTTAAATAAAATGAGAAGTGAGGTGAAGAGATGATTTTGATTGTGGAGGCGGGAGAAAAATCATTACATACCATTGAAGGTATAATGAGCAAAAGAAGTTAATCGTTCTCAGACTGCCGTTCTGTAGGAGTACAAGTATCATTAGGAGCCCTGAAAAATTCCCTCATGTGCTAAATAACGTCGCTGCCGGTCTGTTGGAGAGCTTAAATAAGATGTGTACCAAGTGGCAGAGAAATGCAGTGCTTATGTTGGGAACGGCAAGGTGTTACATAGAACAGCGCAAGAGGAAAAAACAAAACTGTTCCGAACAAGATGGAGAAACGATGGCTAGGCCTATTGGATTTTCTTCCCTTCTGGGAAGCTCGATTAAAACCTTTTGATACAATATACACTGAAGTGAGAGATTAATTTTATTTGGGGGGGGGGGGGGGGGAAACAGAAAAAAATTCATGCCGGTCATAAAAAAAAAAACAACGGTGGCGTGGAACAAAATTGAAAATCAAGGCTTCATTCTTAATGTAATTTTTTTTTTTTAAATGACATGATTCGAGGTTTGGAATGAAGTTCTTCTGAAAGACAGTGAGGCCTAGAATTTCAAACTGCAGAGCGAGAAAAGAGATGCAGGTGTATAGTGCTGTTAGGATGATGATGGGCGGGTTCTGATGGGGATAAAGAGCGATTTCTTTGGTAGAAACAGCCCGGCACCATCCAAGCAAGTCCTAGCTGATCCGGGGGAGATACAGGCACATCTACTCAAGAGTAAGCCCAATGGACTTCAGTGGGGTGCATTCCCAGATAGGTGGGTCCCATCTATGTCGCGCTTATATGGTGGGAAGTCGCACGAAACACAGTGGCCTAAATCCCGTCTGGTCTTTAGCCACTGAAAAGCACGCTGCAGGAAATTTTTTTCCAGCAGAGTTTTGGAGGTGTTTGAGGAGGGACGTGTAGGGAATTAAATCCTGAAAAGTAGAGAAGGAAAATGTCTAGGCGATGAAACCAACGTTGCTATATCACGCCGTGTTATAGCACGACCCACTCTTTGCAATCCTCTTGCAAGCCGGCGAAGACCTTTCTCTTCAAGCAAGCTTTCCATGAGTGACTGGCTGCTTGAGTGGGGTTTTAAAATGGGATTACTGTGCCTTACTGTGTTGAATGTGTTTTTGCTGTTGCTTCTGTCTACTGTTTTTGAGTGTGGTATTTGTTTGACCCCTTTTTAGTATTTGTACACTTACTGTTTTTAGCTTAATGATGAGCCACTTGCTTTCAACTTCATTTCATAATGAGATACCTCTCAGGGAGAGTTCAGAGAGAGAGAGAGACTAAATCAGGACTAGAATAGTTGAATACACAGGAGTTTAAAGCAGACTTTTAAGCGTAAGACCACATTGAATCTGGGTGACCACATCTGTCTGTTCCAAATTCAAATTTGCTTGAACTCCAGTTGTCTCCTTCCCAGAAATGAAGAAGTTTGCAAATCTGGGTACATGGGTATCGAAACCAAAGTGAAACTAAGTTCTCCATTCACACATTCTGTAACGGTGGTTAGATTAAACTGTGGTTAGCTCAGACCAGTGTCGTTTGGTGATCTGGCCTTGTGTTCTCAGTCATAGCCGAAACTAACCACAGTTTGCTCAGTTGAGACATAATGAGTGATTGTGGTTAGTTGAAAACCTTTAAAATTTCCCTTTCATTGTGGCATTTCATTGGAGTCAAGGAGAGGAAAAGATTAAGATGGTTGACTTATGCATGTAGTTGGGGAACCATGCTTTAATTAATGTTAGTCCTAAACCAGTTCAGTGTGAATTCGCTTTGCATTTGTGCTGCAAGCCTGCGATTGACATGAGTGTTTCTAAAATGTTTTAGGGTCTAGAAATATAAATGCAGTGGGCATGCACTTGCAAACGTGCGTAGCACAGAGGGACAGTTGGTGGGCACTGAAGTTTGCTGAGTCAGTGCAACATGCCATGTCCATAACAGACCTCTGTGTTCGTTCTGGGCGAAACAGCTTAAAAGTCGCAGGTCAAGAGATGGGTCTTTTGTGAGCCAGGGGGCAAAAATCTCTTTTTATGACCAGCAGATGTCAGTATACCAGAGATTTCCTTGAGAGATAGAGTGACATTTCTCCCGCGGTTGCTGTAATTAAAATCTTGTTCAGTCATGGCGCTCACGTACAGGAGAAATCAGACCTAGCCCAAGAGATCTGAAGGCAGCTGAGGTAGACGCATGCTGTCATTTTTATTAAGACGGTCGCTTATGAGTGTTTAAGAGAAGCACTGGCTGGGTGGGAGGGGAACTGATAAGAGGCTGATAAGAAGCTCATGGTAAAGCTAGCATGTGGAGCTGCTTAGTAACAAAGATTGATGGTAGGCTTTGAACCAATGAGTTAGGGTGCTTTTCTATCACCTTGCTCCCAGTTGAGGGGCTTGCAACGGCTCACAAGTTATTAAAAAACAACCCAACTAAATTATGACACAGGCGTGCATTTGCAAGAGCTGAGTAGGGCCTGTAGCGGGCAGCATATTTTGGCGATTGCTCATTCAAAGGGGGCGCCGTAAGTCAGAGCGACTTAGCGGCACATGAGCAACGACAACAGAGAACAGTTCAACATTATAGGAATATTAAATCCATTAGTTAAAACCTCCTTTAAAACATGCACCAAATAATAATATCGTCTTGTTGGTCTCAACTAGAGTTGAGCCATTGAATCAACACCTAGGTTGACTTCACTTGAGTCAGTAAGTCTGCTCTGGTTGGGACTAGCAATGAGATACTGGCCACCAAGTCCATTGCAACGTGGTATGTACCACCATACCTTCCTGAGCACACCCAGATTTGTCTGATTCTGGAAGCAGGGCCAGGCCTGGTTAGTTCTTGGGTGGGAGACCTTCGGGTGATCCTCAGATTCTGCCGGTTGGGTTAAGAGAGAATCCTGCCTGGGGCTGTGGAGAAGCCAAGGCTTAGACCAAGTCAGATTAGGGCTCTAATTTACTCTAAAGCCGTTTTCTATCTTCTTGATGCCCTGGAGCAGCTGCCAGAGCGAGATTTTCAAAAATCTTGGACAGATGAGCTTCTGTCTGAATGCGGCATCAGACGTTTTGCTTCCCTGTTACAAAAGGGAATTGTGAATCCTTCACTCAAGGAGCTCTGCCTTTGTTTTCCTTTTCCCCTTTCGAAAAAAATAAGCCCAACACAAAAGCTCAGTTGAGAGCACCTTGGCGGTCATTATACACACCGCACCCACCCAATCGCCTTGAGACCAGTAGGCAAATAAATTGCAACTCCCTGCCAGAAGCCTGGAATAATTAAGAGGAAATAGTTTACTTCAGGCTGGTCGTATTGTACAGAAAGCTTGCATGTGGGGGTGGGAGAGAGCAAGGGTGACAGAGGAAGGAGGGGAGAACTCTTGCTTTCTCCCCTTTTATGTCCATCATCCTCTCAAATAATTGGATGCGGCCTTGGGAGATTCATGCCAAAGAACTGCCTGGTAATAGAGACAAATTGGTAGAGTGGTTAGTGCACTGGATAGAAGTACAGGAGATTCAGGTTCGCCTCCCTGCCAGTTTCTAGCACTTCCGACATCTCTTCGTTTAGATCCGTTTCCCCGTCTTTCTTCTTTGTGTAAAACAGAATGTTTTCCCTGCATCCTCCCCTGTGGAATATAAAGTTCCTTAAGTTTCTCTCCTCCATTAAAAAACAACCCCTAACAAGTGAGATGAGGAGACTCGTTCCAACAGGCTGCGTAGCCGCCACAGGCTCATTGGTTTCAAACGTTCCCTTGGCGGCTCCTGCGCCATGTTGGTCCAGAAATAGCAGATCGGTACGTTGGTTTGCCTTTCTGCTTGGCAGCCCTTCAGGATGGCAGCCGGTCGCCTCGATTCCGCTCGGCAGCGGCACGAATCAACCTTTAAAAGCAAGATGGCCAGCAAAAAACATATCCGAGGGTGGGGATGCGGGTAGGAGCTCAGTGTCCCCATGCAGGCCAGAAATCTATCCAGTTTTTTTTAGGGGAAGGAGAGTAGACGGATGTTGCTTCGTGCTCCAGGATCAGCATCACTTCCTTAAAAAATGGCTTGCAAGAAGGGGACAGAAATGTGGTGGGAACGAGGAGACTGTCTAATCATCGTAGAACGGCCCAGCTGGAAGGGACCCTCCGGATCATCGAGTCCAGCCCTTATCAAGGAGGTGCAGTGGGAGGATTCGAACTCCCAACCTCTGCCTAAACCACGGAGGTTTCCAGCCAGCTGTATAATCTTAGAACTGCCGAGCTGGAAGGGATCCTTTGGGGCTAGCAAGCAGAGTAAAATGTTTTTTTAAAAAAATAAGGAAGTAATAAATAATATGCCAGGGTGAGCACCACCTCCCTGTTCTGACAAACCCTTGCCTGTTAGTGCTCTCCCATGTACTTGGGATGAGCTTGAGTTCCTTGGCCCTCATTTCACCCTGCCTCTTTCCTGCATAACCAGCACAACATTGAGGGGAAGAGGCCGGGACCTATAAATCCCCCCACGAGGAAGGCTGAACCTGTAATTAATTGCATTTTCCTTTTGATCCCTCTAGCAATCTGTAGTTAACATGCTATCGTGGTTGCACGCCAGCCGGTGTTTCTCCTACAAAAGAGGGGGAAAATCTTGATTATTATTAAATGCACAAACTGGGTTTTCATCTCATCGATTGGATCATAGATCAACTGTAAAAATAATTAGACCGGTGAGAATCTCGGGGAGGAGGGAGGGGAGCCCCCCCGGCTGTTCCGCTCTCCTGCTTTGGAGCTTCTTTAAAAAAAACACCACCCAAAGATGAACGAAAACAGAGCCAAGGATGCGAGATTACTTGCATGAAAACCAAACAGCGAACGGAAGGACCTCAGAGAAAAATCCCCTTGCTACCCAACGCAAAAACGGGGAGGTAAGGGGTTAAAAATAAAAACAAAACTGAAAACCAGGTACATGAAAAACATCCTCAAAGAGATATTTAGTTGTGATGGCAGCTGGCTGGTTTACCAGGCATCCATAACCTTTATAGCAGTAGATTTCTGCTTCCATTCTTTTTTTTAAAAAAGGCATATTTTTGTTTATTGGTGTGTCATCACTGGCGTCCTTATGTTTCCTGCAGACTCAGATCATCCATCCTTCTAATTTCAGGAATGTCAGCCTCCAAGTGTCCAGTCGCTATTTTTCCCTTGCCCTGAGCATGCATAAAGAAACAAGAAGCACTGATTTCTATGTGTGTGTGTGTGTTGTTGTTTTTCCTTCTACAGAGGGGCTTGATCTCATCCTTATGCCAGGCCTCGGATTTGACAAAACCGGCAACAGGCTGGGAAGAGGAAAAGGGTACTACGACGCCTACCTCAGCCGGTGCCTCCAACACCCCAAAGGAAAGCCTTACACCATCGCCCTAGCGTTCAAGGAACAAATGTGTGAGTCGGTTCCGGTCTCCGAAAATGATGTCAAAGTGGACGAAGTCCTGTTTGAAGAGAATGAAACCCAACATTGACCAACAGCTGTGATAGCCGACATTAGCAAAGTAGTAACACCTTCGAGAATTCAAAGTAGTAACACCTTTTTTAAAAAACCCAATGATTTCTTGAGTCTCCATTGGGTTGGTTCACCTGTGTTCCTTCACCACCAAACAGCTGTGCTATCGAGCCCTGTTTTGAATGGGTGAAGGGGCTTCATGGGAGACTCTACATCAACAGAGTTAAGTTCCAGTTGCTGCTCCAGAAATGTTGTTTTCTTTTTAAAGTAATGATACATCCTTTCTTCATCTTATGGAATAAATAGCTAGCAAATACATTTATTAATCCAACATGAAAGTTTGACGGTGTGTTTGTTTCTCCTGGAAAGCTTCTCTCTCTTTTTCTGTTGCATGAAATTTATCTCCACCGTTTCCATGATGTGGATGCTCTCTTTCTAAATGTTTCAGTCCTGTATTAACTCTGTAGGAGAAAACACACGAAGCTATGAAACGTTCTGGGGAAAACCAGTGGGATAGTAGGACTGCTTTAAACATTGAATCACAAATGTTTGTTTCACATTCTCCCACCTTTTTTTTTTTTTTTTTGGAATGTTTAAGATTCTTTCTGTTTAATTTTTGAGGAAACTGGGGGAAGTTTTTACCAAAAGGATGAATAATACAGTAGGACCGGGGGTATCAGTGGGAAGCAGTCTCAAGCCCCTCACGAATGCTGAAAAATGTGGAAGGATCGAAAGCTATTTATGGTCTCTGGCTCGCTCTAAAGGCCATTTCTGGTAAATACATATAGATAGGTAGGTTTTCCTGGGTGTCACAGTCCCAAGATATCCCGGGCAGCTTCTCACCATGGATAAGGGCACCAGGACCCCAGCTGCCATGCAGGGTATCAAGTCCAAAGGCACTCACTGCACAGCTGGCCGTGACCAAGCAAAGGCGGGAGCACCGGGCTGGGAGCCAGAACAAGGCAACAAGATGCAGGAGACCAGCAGAAGCAAGCAGGGGCAGGACCAGGGGCAGGAACACGAGTCCAGATGCCGGAGGCAGGAGCAGGGGCAGGAACACTGGAATGCAGGGACTCCATAGCTCAGGCACAGCATGGCCAAAAACCTTTGTTGCTGAGAGAAGTTCTGGGAGGGAGAACCACCCCTTAAATAGGCCTTCTCTCCAGGTTTCCAGGTGAGTCTCATGAGTGGCCCAGCAGCTGCTACACCAGCCAGGGCCTGAGCCTGCAAACACCAGGCCATTCCTGGGTCAGCCTGGCCCCGATCCTGCCGCTGCCAGGGCGGTGTGGGCCAGATCCTGACACAGGGGTTTTTAATTTAGCAGTTTCAGTCAGTGGATAAGCGAATCAGTGGATACGGATCCTTCCCCCTTGCCCCTTGAGCTATGCCCATGTAGCTAAGCAAGAGGATATAGAATTTTGCTCGTCGACTCAGTGAGAGGGTGCAAAGTCAGGTGACCAGCACTGATCTGAGACATAGGTGGTTCAGCACCTTGGACAGCACAGCAGGTTGTTGCCCCCCCTGGCTTCATTAGATTCAGCACCATGGTCAACTACCCACCAAACTGGCAGAGACAAAGTATCCCAACCTCCAAGGAAGGATCTCCAGGACTGGAGAATGTATTGTATTAGGCATCCTTCAGTCTCGAAAGACTATGGTAACGTGCTCTGTATGGAGGACTTGGAACAGCGTCTAGTGTGGCTGAGAAGGCCAATTCGAGAGTGACAATCCCTTCCACACTGAAGACAAGTACAATCTGTCCCCTGTCCAGCTCCCTGATTTTGCTGCTTCCGTGACTGCCTCTTTGCCTCGGTCTGCTGGACAAGGGTCTCTTCAAAATGGGAGAGGCCATGATGCAATGCCTGCCTCCAGGCTGAACGCTCAGATGTCAGGGTTTCCCATCTGTTGAGGTCCATTCCTAAGGCCTTCAGATCCCGCTTGCAGATGTCCTTGTATCGCAGCTGTGGTCTCCCTCTGGGGCGATTTCCCTCCACTAATTCTCCATACAGGAGATCTTTTAGAATCCGACCATCAGCCATTCTCACGACATGCCCAAGCCAACGTAGACGTCGCTGTTTCAGTAGCGACGCTGTTCTCATTCTCACTGGAGAATGAGAGGTTAATGATATTGCTCTGAGGTTTAACCTATGGTGGTGGAGAGGACCATGAACTAGTTTGGAGACCCTGAGGCATCAGCGTGAGCCACTCCTTCTCCAGAACTTGGCCTCCGAGTCATCTTCAGGTCCACAAGAAGGAGTCTTAATAGAGTTGATTGAAGAGATGGGTGGATGAGCATCAGGACTCACCCACACATTCAGAAGAAGGTGTTAAACTTGGGTTGCTCGTTCCCATGAATGAGAGGATGCAACTGAACTGAACACCAAGCCTTATGAGGAAAGGCTGAAAGAATTGGGCATGTTTAGCCTTGAGAAAAGAAGGCTGAGGGTAGATAGCGTAGCACTCTTCATTGCTTGAAAGGCAGTCATACAGAGGAGGGACAAGATCTGTTCTCGATCATCCCAGAATGCAGGACACGAAACAATGGGCTCAAGTAACAGGAAGCCAGATTTCAGCTGAATATTGGGAAAATCTTCCTAACTGTTAGAGCAGTACGACAGTGGAACAAGTTACCTCGGGAGTTGGTGAGTGCTCCAACCCTGGAGGCATTCAAGAAAAACTTGGATCATCACCTGGCAGATATGCTTTGATTGCATTCCTGTGTTGAGCAGGGGGTTGGACTTGATGGCCTTGTAGGCCCCTTCCAACTTCACTTCTCTATGATTCTGTGTGCCAATAATAGCAGTAGCGATAATGATAATTGCAATGGTGATCATGAAATCTCCACAGTCAAAATCGTTGACTTTTCCAAAGTACAGCAGATGAAACCACCGCCAGGAGGACTGGGCCTGTCTGTTGTTGTTCAGCTGGCGGGGGGTTGAGAAAGGTGTCGGATGTGTGAAGTGCAGGCTGATAATTATTTTGACAGACCCGTCACCAAGGACCAGCCGGAGTTCAACCTGCGGTATTGCAATGGCCTCCAGTAATTGCTCTGATTAACAGGGAGCTAATTAGAATGCATTACACATTCCAAACACAGATTTCACATTTTTCCTGTTTCCCTTCTCTTTATAATTTGCATTTTTTCCAGAAAGGGAAGGATGTTGTTGCCTGTTTTAATGCAACTGGCTGAAGATTCCCTAAGGACATATGTAGCAATTATCAGCATTTGTGCTCTCCTTAAGAACAAACAACCGCTTTCCTTAAACCAGCTAAATTAATCCATCAATTAGAGACATTAATTTGTGTTTTTAAAAAAGGCATGGCTCAGAAATGGGTACACGTGGAGACAGGAAGAAACATTTTTACACCCAATGTTTTCCATGAGAACATTTCAGGTTATTTCTGTTATCCCAGCTGTGAGATTATTTGCGAGGCTGAAAGCCTGAATCTGGAATACTTAGGAGGTAATAAAAAGTAGTAGATCAGCTTATCCTTCCACCTATCCTTTAAAACGATGGTTCCCAACCTGGGTTCTCGCAGATGTTCTTGGACTACAACTCCCAGTAATCTTGACCAGCACGGCTAGTGGTAAAGGCTTCTGGGAGTTGTAGACCAAGAACATCTGGGGAACCAAGGTTGGAAGTTATTGCTTTAACAGGATCTGCTTTTAATTCCTGTTCCTACCAATGCTGCTGCTTCTGAGCTCCTGGTGCTGAATTCGGCAGCACCTCTTTCCCCTAGCTTAAATGCTATATAACTGTTTTACAGGAAGAGGCAGAACAAGAGGAGTTTCAGATATATGTGTGGGCTAAGCTTTGGGTCTCTGAATATCATGATGGGAGCTATGCAGATTTAGTGGTTTTGGACTACAGAAACCAGAATCCTGGGAGCTGGGCTGTAAAAACACTCATCGACACGCCTCTCATGATTTCGGAACTGCAGAACTAGAAGGGACCCTGTGGATCCTTGAGTCCGGCCCCTGTCAAGAAGGCACAATGGGGGAAGCGAACTCCCAACCAAAACCACCGAGTTATCCCACAGTTCAATACTGGTGCAATTGTATGCCACTCCTAAGAAACAGACCATCACCATTTCAAGAGAGGTTTGATGTTCAGGAAGACACCCTGCAAGCACATGCAGATGGCTTCCTAGAAGCTTTCGTTGTCACCCTTGAGCTGGCTCCTTGCTTCTGAATCAATAATAATCATCATCATCTTAGAACTACAGATCTGGAAGGCACCCTATGGATCATGGGACCCAGCATTCATCAAAGAGGCCCAGTGGGGGAATCGAACTCCCAACCTCTGGCTCTGCAACCAGAGACCTAACCAACAGAGCTCTCCAACAGTTCTTATCATGTTCGTGATCACAATGACCACAACAATGCAAAACCATGATATTTCTTTTCACTAATGTTATGAAGTCTCTTGACATAGATTGAGCCGTAGTAGGGTCTTCTGCCTGGGAACAAGGGTCTTTTCTACTGGTCCCTTGGTTCCTTTTCACCCGGATCTATTCCCAACAGCAGCCGTACCACCTGGATGGATTTCAGGAAGAGTGAAACCATTGACTCGCCTTCCTTTGTCCTGGCTGGGACCAGCCAGCTACCATTTTGCTCCGTTCTTCCCAGAATGGTCTTGTGCGATGCCCATGGTTGTTGAGTTGGCTGTTTCTCTTGTTGCTTACCGGTACCCATTTCTATCCTGATCGGTTCTGATCAATTGTAAGCCACTGCTTTTAGATCACGAACCCCCTTGAGTGCTCTAGAAAATGCCAAATATTAATATAGAGTAAAGTGTAATAAATAAGTCACACACAAATCTTTGATCTAAAGGTAGGCAGCATTATTATTAATTACCTCTGTATCTCACTTTCCTCCTGGGGAGTCTCAATGATAATAACAACAATAATTTAAAAAATCATATTTCACCAGTACATGTGGCAAAAATTATGGCATGTTCCTCAAGGGAAAAAGAGCCATATGGATTAAGGTTTCTAGGTTTTCGAGGGTTAATTATCGTGCTGCGTCTTTTCTAAAGGCTCTCCATCTTCAACTGAATATCTCCCTTTCTTCAAAAGGAAATCTGATTCATTTGACCAGTTCTCCATCCTCATCAAGGAGAAGTATCAGCTAGGTGTGATGCTTTAGGTTGGGTGGCCCTCTTAAGAGCTGCGCATTTCGATGGGCAGCATATTTTTCATTACTAAGAACATTTTGGGAATAAGAAGCAGCATGTAACAGAGAGCTGAGATACCATGTGAATGGGGCCAAGGGAAAATTTTGAATCACAGTGGCGTCGTGTATTTACACCTGTGCAAGTAGTCAACAAGTAGCAAGAAGGGCTCATTTAAGATCCTCAAAGGATTCATAGACATAATTTTTGAACCCCGAAAAGACAACGAGCTTACATCTGTCTCATGCATACAAGCAACCCACGCTCAAACTCTTGTGGTTACACAAGCTGACTTCTAAAATCTGTTTCTTAGGACATTGGATCCCCCCCCCCTTTCCTGGTTTTGTTTTATTTGCTCGGTTCGAATTGATTTCTTTCCCTCTCTTCTCTCATTTAAATGCTCATAAGGAGGGGGTGGAAGAAAATAAAAATTGCAGCAACCCCCATCTTTCGTTAAAAGCTTGTATATAATAACAAGACTGAGTAAAGGGGGATTTATGTGCCAGTGGAAGGAGAGTGTGAACCTGGCTGCCTTTAGAAATGTATCACACTTAGAAGCAACCACCAAGCAACATGTCCTCACTTCTGTGAGGGTGATCAGGCCAAGAGAAGGGCCGGTTTCTCTCAGCTGTTTCTTCTAATGTTTGTATGGAAGTTATGGAAGGAACAGGGAGAAATGAGGTGGTGAGGAAACGGAATTATCGGCTCCACCTTCAGACTGGGAGCATCCTTGTTTTGGTTCGCCAAACTGGCGCCACCGATTGAAGAGGGATTTACAGCAAGGGGTGAAGGCCATGAGTGATGTGAAGACCTCTTCTGAGGAAAACCCTTAAGGGGTCTTCTAACAACTCAGTGAGGACTGAACATGTGGACAGCCTGTGGACTGGAATGGGGTGTGTGTGTCTCATCTCCAGATTTGGGAGAGCCACCCCTTTGCCCCACTCATGAGCCATTACTAATTGAATGTAAGCTGTGGTAACAGGTCAATCAACTGTAACTGAGTGGCTAGAATCCTCAATGTCAAAATGTTGTTTATTTTATTTATTTATTTATTGTATTTTTACCCCGCCTATCTGGTCAGACGACCACTCTGTGTGTGCGTGTGTGCGCGCGCATGCATGTGTGCATGCAAATCCTGGACTGGATTGTAAAATCCTGCCACAACCTCCCTGTTAATGTCTTAACTAAAAACTAGTTTACTTTTGTCCTCCAAAAATTATCAGCTGTTCTCCAGAAAGGGGGAGGAGAAGCCGCTACCGACCCAGAAGACTGATCAGCAAGAGGGTAATCGTATGATGACGAAGGGAGGGAGAAGCAGTAAATTAGCCATCACAACTTCAGAAAACGCCTTTGAAAAACTATAAAGAAGTAACTCATGCACTGCTAATTGGGCAAAGCGTATCACCTTCATAAAACCTCTGCAATTTCCCTGTGTTTTCCCACATGATTGTAATTCTCCCTTTATCATTATTCATTTTTAAAAACTTCTTTTACTTGTGATGGAAGCTCGTTTCCGGATGTCCCAGTTTGAAGAAGCAGGAACACAGCCAAGACATTCT
Organism: Intellagama lesueurii; assembly: GCA_037013535.1. NCBI lineage: Eukaryota > Metazoa > Chordata > Lepidosauria > Squamata > Agamidae > Intellagama > Intellagama lesueurii. The sequence continues at coordinate 3,615,745 of JBAJHW010000011.1, forward strand.
GGATCATCACCGATGCCAATGGCATCATCATGTTTTTTCCAGTGTGCCCCGAGCCACTGAGAGTCCATGAAAAGTTGGTCCCAACCATACGAACTTTGAAGGTCCAGTATAAAAACAAGGATCTGGCTTGAAAACTGAAATATTCAAAGCATAAATCAGCAGAAGAAAGAGAAAACACTTGCCCTCCTGTGCTTTCTTCAAATCTATTTAAATCTGACTTTGCCATTTATCTTTCACGAGATTTTCATTACCTCCTCACTCACCACGGAGAAGATGAAATCGTTAGCGTGATCATTCATTTCTTTAATCTTCTATTTGTTTAATGGGTTACTCAGGCAGCTGAGTGTAATCTTTCTTTGCCAGACCCCCTCGATGTCTGGGGCGGATGGCTTTTCAACTTGCTCCAGAATCATTGGGCCCAGGTCTGCTCCAACGTTTGGCCAAAAAGACTCCGGGAGTGGCTTACAAAATAGGATCTGACATACAAGGAAGAAGGGAAGTGGAGGGAAGAGGGGGGAAAAAAAGGTGGTTGAAACCCACACTGTAATCTGTGGCCAAGCTCAAGCTGAGTCCAGTCAGAGCATGTCGGAGGCCAGTTTTGCTGTTTTTCCCCTCCCTCTGTGGTCAGAACAATGACAGGTAGAATTGAGCATGCCGGATCTATTCTCAAGGCCTGATCCAGCAATGTTGAGCTCAGAGTTTGGAGGTAATTGATTACAAACAAACTTAAGATTCCCCCATGCTGCTGGATCTTCTGGGATCTGTAGTCTCCCCAAGAAATATTTCCAATCTGTGGTTACACACGAGTTAACAGTTCTACCTAATGGAGACACATCCTTCTTGTTAAGCATGTCTCTGGCTTGTGGTGTGCCTTGTTTGGTCGCCTTGTGCTTCATTATGGACGTTGAGGTGCGCTGTGTTGATGACGTCACTAATTTGATGGAAGAAGCCAACATTTTTGCAAGTGTGATTGGAAAACCTTCAGAAAGTGAGGATTTTGTGAGAAAATGGAAGGAATCTCAGCTCAACCCCATGCAGATTTTGGTTATATGAGACCCCTCATTCTTTCACTTCCCTCACGGCCCCTTCGTCTCTTCTCTCGGGGGGGGGGGAACGTTCACTTTGCGATAACTTAGCAGAAATCAATCAATGCCTTGGCAAGCTGTGGCTGTTCCCCACCTTCCTGATGGAATCAAATTAGAAGAAACCAGAGATGATATTTCTTATTTTTGTAATGAGCTTTGGGGGCCCCCAGTCTTCCCACATGCCGTTCAGCCAAGGAACACAGAAATAAATCACCACGTTTCCCCATGTGCTTGGCTTGGCATTTTGCATCTTTCTGTGATAGGTGGTAATTAAATATCATCCTATTAGATTCAAAGCATTCCATGTAGAAAAGAGATTTCTGCCTTCTAATTATTTAGCGATCCCATTAAACAAACTAGCTGCTCATCAAAATGAATGTGCAATATTCGATTAGCTGCAATGCTACTGAGGGTGCTCTTCCACCTTCTATCAAAACTCATCAGGTTTAAGGCCTGTGTGTTTGCTTCACCTGGATCCCAAATCCTGAAGTGAATCAGGTCCTTTTGAACTGCTCCAGATCAGGCCCAGATGAAAAGCTCCAAAGTTGACCTGTGTTTGGTGCCATTATATCCTTGGATGGGTTTTGTCTGGATTCCCTTCTCCCAGAATTGTAGACCTTTGTTGAGAAACATTTTAGATTGTTCATCTCCATGAAAGGAGCTAATGATTAATGGGATGAGCAATACAACAAGGATGAAAAAAAAATCAAAGCAATAATTCACAGAAGGACTTGACGGATGAGTTCCTGGTACCAGTTGTTTTACAAACCCTCTTCAGAACACCGAACAAGACCAAAACGTCTACCATGGGATTTAGCTTAAAGTAACCTGCCTACTTGGAGGCCTGAACAGAGCACATACTACCCTGTTTTTGTTGTTTAGTCATTAAGTCATGTCCGATTCTTCGTGACCCCATGGACCAGAGCGTGCCAGGCCCTCCTGTCTTCCACTGCCTCCCGGAGTTGGGTCAAATTCATCTTGGTCGCTTCGATGACACTGTCCAACCATCTCATCCTCTGTCGTCCCCTTCTCCCCTTGCCTTCACACTTTCCCAACATCAGGGTCTTTTCCAGGGAGTCTTCTCTTCTCTTGAGATGGCCAAAGTATTGGAGCCTCAGCTTCAGGATCTGTCCTTCCAGTGAGCACTCAGGGTTGACATACTACCCTAATCTACCTCAAGTCTACAATATATTACATTTAATTATTCCATAGTTAGCTCTGTCTTTCCAGTATTATGTACTGTACTCCTAACGTTCTATTTTTAAAAATTAATCAACCAAGATATTCTGAATGTCATTCCACCCGTTGCAGTAATGTGGTATGATTTCTAGAAAGCCATATTTTGTTGTTGTTGTTGTTGATAGAGGAAAGCTTTGAGGTTTTCCAGGCCCCCTCCGTACCCCTCAAAATGCTCCCTGACAGGAAGCAGGCTGATTGGTATTCAGCAGCTGTTTCTCATAAGATAACAAATCAAGGAGAAAGAATATCTGTCCAGTCTTTCCCTTGCCTGTTCGACAGTTTTGCATTGCGCAGTGACCGTTAACGGGTACTTGTTTTATTGGCATATTTAATAAGAGTGGACGGGCTGGGTTGCTCAGTGGTTTAGGTCTCTGGCTGCGGAGCCAGAGATTGGGAGTTCGATTCCCCCCATTGAACCTCTTAGGAGTAGAGCCAGCCTGGGTGGCCTTGGGCCAGCTGCAGAGCCCCAGGGCACCCCTAGAGGAAGAGAATGGTAGCACACTTCTGAGTACTCTACCTGGAAAACCCTGAAAAGGGTCCCCATAAATCAGAATTGACTTGAGGGCACATGGTTCTTTTGAAAAAAGAGAAAGGCACTCCATGAGGCCTTTTTTAGTTGTTCACATGACTGGAAAGTTTCAATATATAGTTTTCATTTCCTTTTTAGTCACAGTCAAAGGCCATAAGCCTGGAAGTCACACACCCACCGGTTGCAGAAGACACAACTTTCCACAGGAGAAGGGTTGCTTGCCCCCAAATACTTCCCATATTATATTAAAAAATACTCCATATGATATTCCCATAAAACCTTCTGCACGGCTGGCTATCTTTGCCTTCTTTTCCTTATCTTTGTTTCTGGTTTGCTTTTCTCTCCCTGGTTGAAAACGTCTGTTATTTGCCAGTGTCTCCATGATCCCAACAGTATGATGGGGGACAGAACTAGCAATTTTCTGTTTTTTGTACTACAACTTCCAGAATCCCCAATGAGGATGGCTGTAGGCTTATGGAAAACCAGGGGCCTTAAAGCTTGCCCATCCGTGGACATGTGAACCCTAGTGGTCTTCTCCGCGGGGTGAAATTAAAAGTTGGATTCTTTTCTTTTGGAACTAAATTCCCAAGGATCCTGTGGCCACTTGATTCGGCTTCACTTGCCGCCTTAACCGAACAAAGCCGCCCTCATACGGCTAATCTTTATTTTTTTTTCCCCTAAGCAACCAGCCCGAGTGAAAATATCTCAGCTTCTTCCATCATCCTCTCTGTGTTTGAGCAAGATGCTCCTTGTTCCACATCAAGGGATCCATAGTATTGATTCCCAGAGATGAAAAATAAATTTGAGGCCAAAAAAAGCCTAGGGAGGGTGCAAAGAAGGAGAAAAAAAAATCAATATGATTTGAAGTGACTGAGTGGAACTATTAATTCCAGCACCAACAGTCAAGGAGGGTTATCCTGCCCCATTATGCTTCGGTGTCTGGACCTTTATTTTCATTAAAGGTAGCATTGACAAAATGCTGATCTCCCCACATGGACTTCTGTGAGATTAAATTCAAATTAGAACTGTTGCTAAGGGATAGGTATGGTCTTGCAGAATATCTGGAAAACAAACAACAAACACTCAATCATCATCATCATCATCATCATCATCTTCTTCTTCTTCTTCTTTTGGATATTGAATTAGAAATGGTAGGAGCTGGTTTTCTTATAGCCTCCTGCTTTTTCTTTCCCCACCCAACTCTCCTTTTAATCATCATCATCATCTTAGAATGGCAGAGCTGGAAGGGAACCTCTGGATCATTGAGTCCAGCCCCCATCCAGGAGGCACCGTGGGGGAATCGAACTCCCAGTCCTGCAGGGGGATGCACCATGGTTGCACTTTGTCTTGGTACTTAAGCCAAGTAAATAACGACGTCATTCCCTGATCCAAAACAGCTTCCTTCACCCCAGGGCCCTTCCCATGTGCTTCACTACACCTCCCATGATCCCCAGACCAATGGACCTGTTATGTCTCTTGTAATCTCACACCTCTGGAAAACAGCCCTGCATTCGGAGTAGCCTCTTAGAATCTTACAACGGCAGAGCTGGAAGGGAGCCTCTGGATCGCCGAGTCCAGCCCCTATCAAGGAGGCACCATGGGGGAATCGAACTCCCAACCTCTGGCTCTGCAGCCAGAGACCACAACCACTGAGCTCTCCAGCAGTCTTGAAACTCGAAATGTCAAAGTACTGGTTGCCCTTGGGAGGCAACCCAAGTTCTCCATTCAAAGGGAGTCAATCTTTTCTACACCGTTAGTATTGATTTAACAATTATTATTATTTAAACAGTCCCCTAGTAACGCTGTGTAAGGAAATAATGGGTTGAGCGAGTTTAATACCTTGCCATTAATTGCGACAGAGGCACACGGCTAACTCCACTTAACGTTAAGAAGAACTAATTGTTGCTATAATCATTTTATTATTGGATGACTCATAGGACTAGCTCCATTAACACTCCCAATAGCTTACAAACCATCGTGCCTGTAATGTGTGTTGGTCCTTTTCCCAGTAAAAGGCGAGTTCCATCTTTCATCTTTGCATCTAACAGCCATTTTGCTATTTTGTAGGGCTGCGTGCAGGATTTGAACCCAGCCCAGATTCCAAAATGAACGGGCCTGATTTGAACTGATTGGTATGAGGTCGGGATCCCCAGAATTTGTTCCAGGGCAATGTGAATTTACAGATTAATCTTTGTTCAGAACACAAATAACATTGCATCACTCCAGCAATTTTTTTTTAATGTTAAAGAGGCTTCATGAAGCCAGCCGTCTAGAATTTGACAGACTTACCCTCTTCTTTAGGGTCTAGCATGTCCCCAAATCTCAGATGCATCAGAAGAAAACCAAACAAAAAGTTACAGCCATGTTGGTTTACCAACATCAGTCAAAGGAAAGTTTACAGATCTACTGGGAATCTATGATGCCAAATCAGAGCCCCTAAACATGTTCTTGTTATGGGCCATCAGGTTGCTATGAATGAGTAATCTTCAAAATGCCCTGCTCACATCTTGCAAACTTAAAAGTTGTGGCTTCCTTTAGTGAGTCAGTCCATCTCGTATTTGGTCTTCCTGTTCCCCTGCTGCCTTCCACTTTCCCCAGCACAATGGTCTTTGATCATTGCTGGACTCCATCTCCCATCAGCCCCAGCCAGCATGGGATGGTAGGAACAGAGTCTCAGGCATCTGAATGGTCAAATGTTCCCCATCATGATTTCAGGCACGACTATAACTAAGACACCCTCCCATCCTATCTTAAAAACGATTCTTTGCCCAGTGTTGACAGTGAACATTGCTACAAATATTTGATCTTGAGCATCGGCTCCTGAGATGTTGACTTTGCAGGCAGGAAGCCAGGTCCCGTCACTCATCTGACATCAAGTGGGATGTAGGAGTCAAGATTTGACAGCCAAAGTGGAGTGGAGTCTTTGTTTAATACCTGGCTTTGAAACCACACGGAGCACATTTTCTATTAATTTTACCCATTGAAAAAAAAAGCACAAGAAAAGGGCAATGTGTGTTTGAATGCTCTTTGGAATTCAAGCGCATTTTGCTCTATTGCTTTCATCTAATCGGATAGAAAACTACACAACGCAGACATTGATTGATATTTTGACAGGAACAAGTTCCATTGCTCTAAATCAGGAATGGATTCTCCTGAATCAAGAGTGGAAGGAAAGCTGAATTAACCGTTCTTGTTGTTGTTGTTGAGGAGGGATGAAGGAGGAAAGCCAGGTTTATTTTGCTCGCCTTGCAGAAAGCACCCAAAATCAATTTGTTCAATGCCGTATTGAAAACTCAGTGAAGGTTATCTCCTAGTGACAACACCCCTTGTTGTTGTGCCAGTCTTTGACCACAGGTATACTTTAAAAAGTATAGGTCCGACAAAGGTCCGCATAGTCAAAGCTATGGTTGTAAGGAGTTATTGTGTTTCGGTTACTGCAAAATGTTACCTCGTTGGGGCGTTTTGAGTGGTTGCTTGGAAAATATTGGCAAGATCCCATTTTTAACATGTGGTGTATTCTTTATTACTTGTAAATAATGAGTAATGAGCAAAGTCATTAAGGCCGTGGTTTCCAGGCTCTGGGGAAGTGAAAAGGCAACAGAAAAAACTTAGAAAAGTTCCTTTTTTTAAAACTGCAGCTCTCAGATTCTCCTGGCCAACCTGCAGAGCATTGACGGAGATGTCTGATCTCATTGCTGCCCTACTACATTTGCTGCCTGAGGCAGAAGCCTCGCCTAATGGTAGGGCCGGGTCTGCACAAGGCTTGAACTCTGTCCATCTTTTGTTATAAGGCTGAGAACCCGGCAGCAAGACCATAAAGGCCAAGTCTTGCTACAAAGGATCCCAGCACTTATTGATCTCTGTCTCCACAATTGGCTTGGGGGAAATTCTGTGATAGTTACTCAGCAAACAGATTGAGAGAGAGAGAGACAGAGAGAGAGAGCGAGTCTAAAATCAAGAGAAGACAATTTTACAAGAAAGAAAAAGGATGGGATGACTCCTTCTGATGATGATGAGCATCACCACAGAACTGGCTGTAGGGGAAACACAGATGGTAATCTCAGTCTGCAAGCTTGCATTTCTCTGGAACAGCCTGCTGGGAAGAATTGATTACTCGGCTTCAAAAGTGGGGGAATCAGCAGATGTTATTGATACAAGGCAGACATTTATCCACCAGGCATGCTGTTGATGTGGAAAAGTGCCACATGCTGCAATTCTTTCACACACACACACACACACACACACACACACACACACACACACACACACACACACACACACACACACACACACACACACAAAATCCCAGTTCTAGCTAGGCCTGATCCTGCTTCACTTTCCAAAGCAGATGAGATTAGAATTCAGAGCAATTAAGGGTGAGCTTCCTGCTGGATAGCTCAGTGGTTTAGGTCTTTGGGTGTTGGGCCAGGAGGTTGGGAGTTCGATTCCCCCACTGGGCCTTCTTGAACAGGAGCTGGACTCAGTGATCCATAGGGTCCCTTCCTGCTCTGCAGTTCTAAGGTGATGATGATGAAATATAAATTGTTTTGGTACACTAAGACTATGCAAATTCCAACCATGCTGACTGTCAATCAACATCTATGTTCATGGGCATATAGTTTAAGACAGTGGCTCCCAACCTTGGGTCTCCAGATGTTCTTGGACTAAAACTCCCAGAAGCCTCCACCATGAGCTGTGCTGCCCAGGATTTCTGGGAGTTGTAGTCCAAGAACATCTGGGGACCCAAGGTTGGGAAGTACTAGACTAAGTTATGGAGAAGCCATTCCTATCTAAAAAGTGGCAGGGCAGTGCACAAGGAGCGAGAACCTAATCTTACCACCGCTCAGTTATGCATGACTTTAGCCTGTCATTATAGTAGCTATCTCACCTAAAAGTAAATTCTCAAGCTCTGTACCTTGGGGATGAGATGCAGCTGTTTTCCTGCTGTAGCTAGATCATGTCCCGTTGTTCCCCCTGTAATCCTGTGCTATGCTTCGCTGGGCGTAAGTCCCACTGGGACGGCGTGCAATGGCGAGTGACTTCTGAATAAACATTGAGATTTGAGTCTTCATGTCATGCTTTCTAAGCTCTTCAAGATAAAAATATTCTAAGAACACAACATGTATTTTTTTTATCCTCCTGTGAGTTCAGGCTCTGTTGGCATCACAACAGGCGCGGGATGACATGTTTGATTGGAAGGTGTTTTGGAGACTCCCCCCCACAAGAAAAGCAGCTTAAAATGCATCATTTTAAAAATAAATAAATTCCAATTTTTTTGCTTCTGAATGTAGAGCTTATAAAAACCAGACACATCCCATTTCAAAAGGCGAACCGGTCCATGTTTATTTGAGCTGGTTATTATTTACATTTCTACTCAATCAGCCTTTCCATCAATCAGCTCAAGGCAACGGAGGTGGCTTTCCTGTTCCCAGAGTACTGCCAAAACAACCCTGTGAGGTGGGTCTGGCTCACAGAGAAAGACTCGCCCAACGTCACCCAGTGGCTCATTGGGGACTAGACACAGTAGGGTGCTCACTTTCAGTCGGTACTTCATGATTTGGGGCAACCCAAACACTGAACCTCCCCAAGCCTATCGCTCTAACCACTACACCACATGCTGATCAAATAGATCCCTTGTTCTACTGGTGAACTGGAGACAAAAAGGGAGTTAACCCTGGCAATGCGCTGCTTTATTTTACTCTGACTGGGGATGGCCAAAAAAGGAGCATAAATCATTTTGCTCTGTTGGCTGCAAACCATCGAGAGGTCCCAGCCCAATTTCTAAGGTGCTGCACACCGTAAAGTCTGATAAATTTGTCTGTCTCAGCTGCTGCAGATTGGAGGTAATAAAGGAGTAGGGCTCTAGAGGTTTCTCTTGCAATGTTCATTCTAGGTTCCCCCACCTGGCCGTCTTGCGGTAGCAATTCAGAGATTTTGTTACACAGCGACAGCCGTGGACTGACCGGTTTGCAATTCCAAATAAATGGCTTTGCGCGACCCTGAAAGGCTGGAAGAGCTTAGCATTAAGCAGCAAGGTGTTTCTCATTTCATCTCAACCTAGAGAGCTCGCCTGGCTGATACTGCTTAAAGTCGTGAAAGCTCAATCATCCCCCCCCCCCCGCCGGGTGCAGGGACCAGACCTGGGGACAGTTTCCTGAAAGTGCCTGTTGAATGAGCAGACCACAGAACAGGGGTGAGCAACTTGTGGCCTTCCAGATGGCCTTGGACTATGACTCCCACCATCCATGGCCAGTAGGACGAATGATGGGTCTTGTTCTCCAACAACATCCTCAGGTCCATGCCTTCCCATCCCTGCTCTTTTCTTGTTCTGGGCTGGAGTGTGTTAAAATGTTCTAGTGTGATGCATCAGGAAGGATACAGGTAAGTTGAACATCAGCACCTTGGACAGTTCTCCATGAAGCAAGCTCACATAGCATGGCCATGCCAAATGGAGGATTCTAAGAGGACTTGGTGCGGTCTTGCTCCCTTGTGTTTGAGCACAGAAGACACTGTGTCCTGTTAGAGAAGTGTGTGTTCCCTCTTCATACACTGAATTTGGAGGGATGGAAAAGGATGCTTGGGATACTATGGAGATGCCACTAGTTGTGGAAGCAATCAGAGGACTTCTCCCCCTTTGGAATCTAGGAAGGAGCTCCCGTTGCCTGTCAGGACTCCTCCTTCCACAGAAGCCTCTATAACAGTGGCTTCCAATCTTGGCTCTCCAAATGTTCTTGGACTACAACTCCCAGAAATCCTGGGCAGCACAGCTCGTGGTGAAGGCTTCTGGGAGTTGTAGTCCAAGAACATCTGGGGACCCACGGTTGGGAGCCACTGCTCTATAAGGACAGACCAGTTACTTTTACACAGAAGGACCATAATGACCTCTTGGAAACCATCCATAACTGAGCAGGGATAGGATGATGCTCTGGGTCTGATTCTCCTTAAATGTCCACTCAGTGGTGGTAGTTATGTTGCAGCAAAAGCAGCACCGTGTCTTGAGTCCCTCTCCCACGGGGCATTTTGAAGACTCACCAGTGTTTGTTCTTCATGAGCTTTCATAGATGCTTGTGCACCAAATTAAAAAAATAACAACAAACCAAAGAGTCTTCTTAGAAGTCACTTTCCAACCTTTCTTACTGGAGTTACTCCTTCCCAGTCTTTTCCTGCGATGTAGGGTTACAATTTGCCCCAGCCAGTCAGCAGGAAGAGCGATGGCTGTCCAAGAATCCTCCGTACCTCTCAGCATATCAGCGGTGGCCTAATTCCAGCTGATGGGAGCCAGATAGGAACATACAACCAATATCAGTTGATATGTCAGGGAAATCTCGACAGCTTATGACCAGTCGGGCTTTTCACTACTTTCCCTTCCCCTAGGCAAATCCAATTAATACACAGTGGGTGGCAGAAACAAGCTGAAGCAGCTAATTAGCCTAAGGCATTTCCTCTTTTCAGAGACAGATGAAAGATGAAAGGCGCAGCATCACCAGCTTGTTGCCTTCTAAGTTGCACTAGTCATCTTGAAGGGGGAAGAGGTATCTCCCAGAAATGATCCCAACGGGTAATCTGGGCCAGATCAGAGAACCTAAACGTGTCGTCGTCATGTGTACTCTGTAGTCACTTCCAGTACATGGCTACCTCGTGACTGAATGATTTCTCCAAAAGGTCATGTCCTCAACAGACTTGTGCAGCTCTTGTAAACCCAAGCTTGTGGCTTCCTTTAGAGAGTCAGTCCATCTCATATTTGGTCTTCCTCTTTTCCTGCTGCATCCCACCTTTCCCAGTATTATTGTCTTCTCCAGATAATCCTGCCTTCTCGTGATCTACCCACAGTAGGGTGGCCTCAGTCCCAAGATTTTTGCCACCAGAGATAGTTCAGGTTTGATCTGATCTAGGACCCACTTGCTCATCTTTCTGGCCATCTCTCCTCCAGCACCACATGTCAAATGAATCATTCCCCCCCCCCTCAGCTTTCTACTCTCTCTAGCTTTCACACCCATACATGGTGATCAGAAATACAAAAGCAAAACAAAGCAAAGCATGCTGCTTATATACCGCCCCATAGTGCTCCTCAGAAGGATAGAAGGCTGAGTCAACCTTGAGCCGGCTACCTGGGATTGAACCCCAGGTTGTGAGCACAGTTTTGGCTGCAGGACAGCAGTTTAACCACTGCACCATGAGGCTCTTCACAAGAGTGAGGATGATCTTGGCCTTGGTCACCAGTGACATGTCCTTACCCTTGATGATCTTTTCTAATTCCTTCCTAGGCAACCTTACCTCTAACAAATTCAAAGTAGATTTTCTCTTCCCTGCTTTATCACAACCACCCTATGAGGTGGATCAGATAGAGGGACAAGGTGGCCGATTCTAGGACTCCTAGGAAATTTCCTGATTCACTGGGGACTTGAACCTGGACATTTCTAGATCTAGTCCAACACTACAGCCATTATGCCACACTGCCTGTCAACATGTTCTCTACTGCCTTGATTTGAAATGTTTCTGTTACTTACTTTTCTCCTTCCACCATCCAAAAATACTGCCCTTCAACCATATATTCAGAGGAGTTTATACATAATGCTAAAATGATAAACCGAAAAATATTCTGCCTGTCATAAAAAGCAATGTAAGCGGCCATTTTGATTTATTTTGACTCTGAAAAGTTGCTTGGATTTGTGCAAGTAAGAAATGTCTCTGGAAAGCAAATAAATTAAAGATAATTAAATAAGGGGTGTTTTGCACATTTTACTTGAGTATGTAAAAGGCATTGTAAACAACTCTCTCTTTCTGAATCACGCACACCCTGAGAAAGGATGAATAGTTTATGGATGACAGGAAAAATTAGCAGTATCTTTGACTGGGAAGGGAAAGACCTCTCCAGCCCCAGAAGACAGGTTTTAGAGAAGCATGTGTGTCTGTATAATTGCATGCATTAATCAACTCTTGTATGAATCAGTGAGGGATGCTAAACAGATAATCATTTTATAGGGAAAAATGCTCATTGTTCATCATATACTGGGGTGATAAAATCCATATAATATACAATCACATACACAGTTCTATTTTTCTCTAACATTACACTGTCTCTGTGCTCAGTTTTAATATTTTTTGAGAAATTAAAAGGCAGAGAAGAATGCCTGTAGTGCACTAAGGATACAAGCTCATAACTAATGCTGTTCTACTGCCTAGTTTGACTTTTTGTGTATGAAGGAGAAATTTTTAAAGGCAAACTCCACGAGGTTACAGAAAATATCTCAAAAACTTCCTTGTATAAGACTAACAGAGTGTGAGAAAATAACTTTTTTGGATTGAAAAGGACTCTGGAGTGGTCCCCCCTTTTGGGAGTTCTACCTGACTTTCAGACACTTTACAGACACCTAAATGTGGCTCGCCTGGGAGAAAAGGCCTAAGGTGGAAAGGTTTAGAGGCTGAGCTAGGCCTAGCTTCACTCAAGCTTCCTGTTCCTGCCCCAGTGCTACCTGGGAGTTTCCTTTTCTCAATGGGAAGCTGGGTGGAACTAGGCCTAGGTAAGCCTCAAAACTTTCCAGTGAGCCTTTTCTTCCAGGTGAAGTCTGCAAGGTGTGTGTAAGTCAGGTAGAACTTCCAGAATGGGGAATTATGGAATTTGTAGTCCAGAAAACCTGAAAACCCCACCCTTGGTGGAAGCAATGGAAACATATTTTGGATGACTACTCCCCACAACCAGGGATGTTGGGGCTTGGGGTCCATGAGGTAAATTTGTTAAGCTCTGCAGTGGGACATGTTTGATCCAATTCACACGTGCTATGAAGACACACAGCATGACCCACCTTCTTTGTGGGAGACGGGTTGTTATTTTAAAACAAATCCAGCATGCAAATACGCTCCTTATCCCTTCCTGGGGGAAAAAAAACACACACACCCTACACCCATTTTAATAATGCATGCTGATTTAAGAGCTTTTTATTATTCTAGGTTGATAAGCCAGTGCTAAACGAACAGGGAGCTCCCTGCCGATGGCAGAGTTAACTAGCATGGCTCGTGATTTCAGAAACACCCAGACAGGCTGCACCGTTAATGAACTGAATCCATTTGTTTGGGGCAGGGGGAGAAGGGGAAAAGAAAACAAGGATAAAGAGAGCAAGTTAAGAAATGCCAGTGGCTTTTTGTGTTATGAGATAATGGAGCATGTTACTGCTTCTCCTGGAAGCAGGTGATAAACCAAAACAAGCTTCCCTAGCAGCCATAATTTAACATGTAAAACCATCCTTATATCTGGTTGGAGATGAAAGCTTTACTGTGTTGTACCTTGTCGCTATTATCAAACAATTGCAATTTTTGAAAAAATGCTAGCAGCATATCAAATAAAATCCAGACTGCCAAGAATTTATGCTGTGTTTCCAAACACCACTACCTCCATGACTTATCCTTCTTTCACTGATTGATTGATTGATTGATTGATTGATTGATTGATTGATTGATTGATTGATTGATTGATTGATTAGTTGGTTAGCTGGCTGGCTGGCTGGCTGGCTGGCTGGCTGGCTGGCTGGCTGATTGATTGATTGATTGATTGATTGACTGACTGACTGACTGACTGACTCTGTTGTATGGGGAAATAGCAGACCAGTGCATGTAAGGCATTTGTGAGGAATTTAACAGCACAGATCAATGGGCAGCCTCAATGTGAGTCTTTGGGCGTGATGGATCACGGGACCTGGTTAGTACTAAACCTTGTTTCAGCAAAAGAAATGTCCCTTAGTCGAGATAAATGCTTTACCTAAATGCTTTGGCGAATGACAACAGCTGCAAAGTGCAACAGTTCCTGAGACAATGAGCTTATTTCAACTGTGAGATGCCTTCCGGCTATGTAGGTTTCTAGAGAGTGTTCAAACAGGAAGAAAATAGGGTTTTGTGAAAAGGACGCAACAGAACCAAATTACCTTGATTTTCTAACATCTGTCACAAAATATGCCACAACTCAGGTCCAATGTAAAGCAAAAAAAGAAGAAGTTCCTACGGCAGCATTGAGTGGGGGGAGACATGGGGCTGTACAGAGATTGTGTTAAGATGTGGAGTTTTGAATCTATAGAGGGTTAAAATAATTAAGGGGTGTGTGTAGAAAAATCAGCCATGAAAATGTACACTGTATTTTAAATATGAGGTTTGAACAGCAGTTTAGCTGCAAAACGATCAGCCAGCTGCCCAACCAAGACTGAGACCAACAACATTACATGCCCAATAGTTGGGCCATGGAAGTAAACAAAGGAAAAAATGAATTGAAATAATTGTTTTGTAATAAGCTTGTTGTTATGTACCATCAAGTCACCTCCAACTTAGGGAAACCCTATGAATGAATGTTCAGGTAACCAAGTCCTAGGAAGAAAAACTGGACATGTTTAGCCTTGAGAAAAGAAGACTGAAGGGAGATAGGATAACACTTTTCAAATATCTGAATGGCTGTCATACAGGAGAGGGGCAGCATCTGTTCTCAATTATCCCGGAGTGCAGGACACGTAATAATGGGCTCAGATTTTGGATGAATATCAGGAAAAACGTCTTAACTGTTAGAGCAGTATGACAATGGAATCAATTACTTCGAGAGGTGGTAAGCCTTCCAACACTGGAGGCATTCAAGAGAAAATTGGACAACCATCTGTCAGATCTACTTTGTCTAGGATTCCTGCATTGATCAGGGGATTGGACTTGATGGCCTTAGAGGCCCCTTCCAACTCCATTATTAATTATTCTATTCTGCTCTCTCCGTTACGTAAATTGCAACAGAGGAACGCAGAAAAACATGTCTCTTGCTGAGCAATATAGCCGGGCCATAATTTGCCGTTTCCTTCTTAAAGCACGGCGTAGAAAAGAATCACCTTAACAGCTAGTTTCAAATTGTTGAAAAGGCAACCGACCTCCACATTTGTGCCGAGCCATTTCCAAAAAGGGCCTAATTGACATGCTGCCGGAGTAACAAAAAGACTGTTCAATGCAAAACGTTGTCAGTCATCAATATTTAATCTGTGTTTTGTTCCCGTAAACATCTGCTTTTATAGATAACTAATGCTTCCTGCAAGAGAGGCTGGACCAGTCTGATTTTTTTTTTTCATCGTTGGGGCAGTGGGGTACGAGAGGAGAAGCATCCAGAGCATTGTGGCTTGGTCAGGGGTCCTTCCGTGGCCCTTTCCACAGCCCAAATTTCATTCAGGTTCAGAGCTTTAGAGACGATGCTGCCAGGTTATTTACAGGTGCGCAGCCCAATCAAATAATCCAAGGGAGTAGAAGCAGGCTCACCAGCGAGACACAATGCGGCTTTATTTCTGTCAGTGAGTTGATTGTGGCAGTTTTGCTCAAAAAATATGACCCACAGGAGATGAGAATGGGCAGAAATCAGCAGGAATTTCCCCCACCTCTGCCTGGCAGGTTGGAATTTTGCGGTCATTTACACGCAAAAACCTGGATAAGAACTGATACTTTAATCTAGATCAGGGTGTTGGGGAACAGGTCCAGAGCATCCTCTTACACCAGCTGTTCCCACATGTTCTTGGACTCCAGTTCCCAGAAATCCTGGCCAGCACAGCTTGTGATGAAGACTTCTGGGCTTTTTAGTCCAAGAACCTCTGGGAACCCGAGGTTGGGAGCCACTGCCTTCCACCAGGGAGCCTTGCTGATGTGCACAGCAGAGTGTCTCCTTTTTTCCTAGAAGGGAAGAGGAAGGAATGCCACCCCCTCCCCATGACATGGTTTGACAGTGGTGGGAAGGGCAGATACAGTGTCAGGGCAGTGGTGGCTGCTTACCTCTTGGGTGAAGGCCAATGGCAGAGCCTGGTGAAACCTTGCTTCTACCTGCTTCTGCTTCCATCTTCCACTCTCTTTTCCAAACACACTTATGGATAGTGTGATAAGGCTGGGGATTCAACAGGAAGAGAATCCAGGAGTTGGTAGACAGGTTTATCCCTT
This sequence comes from Intellagama lesueurii, assembly GCA_037013535.1. Classification (NCBI taxonomy): domain Eukaryota; kingdom Metazoa; phylum Chordata; class Lepidosauria; order Squamata; family Agamidae; genus Intellagama; species Intellagama lesueurii. Next base: position 3,631,531 of record JBAJHW010000011.1, read on the forward strand.
CCCTGCAATCAAAACTAAGTGGTCCAAAGAAGTAACTTTTCCAAATTCAGCCCACCGATTGACAGAGAGAGCCCTGATGTCTGAAAAGGAGCAAAACGTCTGTGCATGGGCATTTATCCAAATATGTGCATTTTCATGCACATTTTCCAAGTGTATATTTTTCCCCAAGTTATTTTCCTTAGTATAGTGCATTTTGCACATAGTGTGTCCCAATAAATACCTTTTGTTGTTTATTTTCACTGTTAGATCAATTTTGTGCACGTTTCAAACAAACCCTTCAACCCAAGAGATGCATGATGTGGGTCTGTTGTCTGTCCAGACAAGGTTCGGGGGTAGTTGGTAATCTCTTACAGAGTTTGAGAGGCAGGTCAACTGGTTGAAGGCTGGCGTAAGGTTTGCTGAAATCCTCTTCAGATGTTATAGACTCTGGAGTCACCAACATGCTCAGCCCTCCACCATCACACACAAGCCACAGGGAGCCTGAAGTGAAGAGGTTCCTGCTTACATGTAGGTTCTTGAAAATCTGCGGTTTTGATCGCTTGTAAAATCGGCACCTGAAGATAACCCTCGTCTTCTTCAGACTCACTGCTGCCTGTGTGAGCAAAGTCATGACACATGAGGTGGGACCAAGGCACTGTCCTCCAAACAAGTTGCCACAAGTGTGACACCAGAAAAGGGCGAATAGCTCGTCAAAGATCCCTGACACAGTGGGCAGATGGAAGAGCACCATGGACAGATCCAAGAGAACCTGGCTCTCGTCAAAGAAGGTTGAAGTAGAACAATGTTAGTTGGCTTCAGCAAGGAGCTGAAGCCAACGGAAGACTTACATAATCTGATGAGACCTGTAGGTTGAGTCTACCTTTCTCTCAAGGAGCTGATTAAACATTCCTCACTTGACTTCGAGTTCTTGACTTTCACAAGTCTGTGGCGATGGAGAATCTGGCAGAGATTCATCCAAAAAACCAAGGAGTTTGGACCTTCCCATGAGAAAGCTGTCTGAGCCTTGTCCTCATCCGAGGCCTTTGCTTTTTCCTGTACAGCCCCAGGCCCCGAGGTGTGACAGGAAAACGTATTAGCTCAGTACCAGCTGGGAAGCTCCCTCGTGTTGTATTTAAAATGCAAATCATGTTTACAAGAGGGACGCTGGCTGATAATTCTTGACGTCTCAGCTGGTGACCAAGCACTGGTTCCTCGCATATCAGGAAAAACTCTTGGCTGGGCATATACAGATGATCAAAAACTGAAAAGATTCCAACCTACGTCTTCATAAAAACAACACAACCTCAGTGTGCCAGCATGCTCAGGTGGAACCCAAAAATATCCACAAAGGTTCTGAACAACCAAGAGAGATAATTAGGTGTTCATACTTCATGTATGAAAGTAAAGAAGAATGTAGTTTTTAAAAAAAGATTATGTCCTTTCTCTCCAAGTTCATAAGCCCAGTGGCTTTTTCCTACAGTAAATAAATAAAGAACCCAGAACGTGTTTTATGTTTGCCTAAATGGCATTAATAAAGACCATTAACATCACAACACCATTCATTAGCTTTTGAGAACGCCTTAGGAGCTTCCTTCTCAAACTTGGATAATATTACACAGCCAGGGTCCCCTGCTAAGCAGGGCATATTTTTGGTTCCTGCATTTGCATAAATGCTAATTTTTGGAAGAAAATGACACCATTTAGAATTCTCTTCTGGAAGCCTTGAGGGTGATCTCCTGACAGCTTTGCAGTAAGCCAGTAACAGTTTTCCCACTGTCACCCCATGTAATCCACCCTAGATCAGAAAGTTCACACTCTGTTAACAACCCTGACTGGTAAATACCGGTAATACATAAGTAAATCTGTCTGTGCTTCGTTTGTTCTCGCTATGCAGGGATTTCTGTTCTGAGACTGGAAAAACAATGCTTTTTGGAAAGGTTGACAGTTTTCCGGCTAGAAATTCAGATCCATTTCGCCCAACCTGGTGTTCTCCAGATGCGTTGGAAAATCACCAGCAATTCTGGGGAAAAGACTAAACTTCTGGTCTGCAAAAATACAAGTTCTTGGAGGAAAAACAAGTAACAACAACAACAAAAACCCAAACCCAGAAGGTTCTTCTTCTGGAAGAGAAGCACTTCTGTTCTCCTAGTAATCGCAGAATCTTAGAACTGAATCATCATCAGCTTCTCTTGCCAATAGAAGTCCAGTGCACACCATGGATTGCTTATTAACTCAGAGCAAATATTATTCAGGGAAAAGACTAATTTCAAATGTTATTAATGTTATTTGGAGCCCTGTATAATTGAATGCCATGAGGCAAACAGGAGACTGGGTTGGACTTTGCATACCAGAATTATGATTTGGGCTGTGATGTATAATCAATTAATCACCATGATTGAACAATGCATGCTTTCATTGCAAAATGTAAAGAGTGGTCCTTGATTAAGACAGCAAATAAAAGCTCTCTCAGCTGGCATAGGGTTTTCTCCCCATGCACAATCCCCAAGCACAGCTGCAGTGGAAATGGATCTCCTTCTGGGAGATTTGATCAAGAACTCTTACTCAATCACTGAGTAGCATCTGCTAACAGAAGTGTCTCCCAGATGAGCCACTAAGGATCAAGCCGGTGGTCACTACATGCTTGAACCTGACATTTGGAAAAAAAAAATACAGTGGTGGGGAGGACAAGATAGAAGAAAACCGAAAGAGGTGAAGCTACTCTCAGGAAGAAAGGATGAAGCCCAATGAGGATTGAGTATGCTCAATGGCTCCCAAGAATCAAGGAATATTAAAAGATAGTTGTTGATGGAAAGGAAATCTGAGATGGCAATAATTCAGCCTACTTGAGCCCCTTACTGTTGGACCTGGAGCCATGAACAAGGAAAGTCCTAATATGTGGTGAAGATCCGATGCAACATTTCGTTGCTGGGCGAACCTCCGGAACAGTAACGGGCAAAATGGCTCTTCTATCCTTGTCCAAAGGCGAACCACATTGAATTCAGTGGGACGAGCCCTGGGTAAGTGTGTGCAGCCTTCCACTAATTGGGAAACCCTTTCATCCTGCACAGCTCTGCAGGTAGCCTGATGCTAGGTCTACTACACAATCCCAAAGATTTCAAAAGCTAGATATTCAATGAGAGAGAAAAGGGAGTTTGGCCTCAGTCTTGTAAGAGCACTTGAGTTGTGCATCATTTAAAACATCCCCCTGCTTTCTTTTAATTGAAGCCTTTAAAAAGTGGCATTATAGCTCAGTGGCTTAGGCCTCTGGCTGCAGAGCCAGAGGTTAGGAGTTCGATTCCCCCACTGGGTGCCTTCTTGACCAGGGCTGGACTGGATGATCCCATGGGGTCCCTTCCAGCTCTGCAGTTCTAAGATGATAATGATGATCATCATGGTCAGTGGTTGTTTTCCCCCCCCCCCCCTGAAGGAATAATTCCTTCCCAGCAGCCTTAAGAACCCAGGACAATTTACATCATTTTGCATTTAATTATGGTTCTGATGTAGCCCGCAACCTGTCTGAAAGTGGTCTTGAGCAGCCCACAAGAAGATAAACAATTCCGAGGTCTTTTATTAAACAGGACCTCTGCCTCCGAAAAGCAAAAATATATTAGGGTTTAAGAAGGATCGTACATCTCTCAGTAATGTGCCATGGGTATTGCCCTACTTTCCCTACCAAAGCAGCCATAAACATATTTTAAATACTGCTGAACCCTTTTGATGTTTTGTGCTTTGCAGTGCCCTTTGCTAGAAAGCTGGTGTACCTTCAGCTGTTTTAGAGATCTCGTGATGATAAAGGAAGCCGAGGAAATGCCTTAGGTAAGGGGTTTTGCTGCACACCATTTTCTTGAGGGACTTCATTAATGCCAAAGTTCTTGATTCAGATTCCCGAGCTATCTCAATATATCTTTAATGCAGTCAATGTTTCAGCTGTCCCCCGATGGATTACATTATAAAGATCTCTAGATCTTAAGGAACCCAAACAGCAGCCTGAGGGCTTAAAGTGGTGTAATTTGCTGTTTACACTATTAAATGAGCGCTTTGAGTGTAGGTTGACAACACCCACAATTTTCTTTAGGGCAAACCAACCATTCCAATTATAATAATCTTAGAACGGCAGAGCTGGAAGGGACCCTGTGGATCATCCAGTCCAGCCTTGGTCAGGGAGGCCCAGCGGGGAATCGAACTCCCAACCTCTGGCTCCTCAGCCAGAGACCTAAACCCCTGAGCTATCCTGCAGTTATCGTGGGCTGCCAACTCAATCGTCCACTCAAAAGCTAAAACAAAGAGGCTGGGACATAAAAGGCCAGCATATTTTAGATTAAAGCTTCTCCTGCCGGTAGCTAAGCGTCAGGAAAGACATTGCTTTCAGAATTGGGGGGGACGGGGGAAATACCATAAGAAGCTAGAGAATGTGGCCATATGGACAATCACATAGGGTTGAATATGACCCCCATTCTCTCCTCAAACATCATGCAACCTCAAAAACTCGCTTCAGGTCACTATAATCCAAGTGTGACTTGACAGCAAAGCAAAGCAAAACGTACTGCTTATATACCGCCCCATAGCGCTTAAAGCACTCTCTGGGCGGTTTACAAGTTAATTATGCAGGCTATGCATTGCCCCCCCAGCAAGCTGGGGACTCGTTTTACTGACCTTGGAAGGATAGAAGGCTGAGTCAACCTTGAGCCGGCTACCTGGGATTGAACCCCGGGTCGTGAGCATAGTTTTGGCTGCAGGACAGCAGTTTTACCACTGCGCCACAAGGCTCTTCCAGCACATAATAGAAACAGTGAGAAATGGATGGTCATCTGAATGCTGTTGGATTACAGTTCCCATTATCCCTTACCATTAACTCTGCTGCCTAAAGCTGATGGGAGCTGTAGTCTATGCCCAGCCCTGAGAGAGAAAGAAAGAAAGAAAGAAAGAAAGAAAGAAAGAAAGAAAGAAAGAAAGAAAGAAAGAAAGAAAGAAAGAAAGAAAGAAAGAAAGAAAGAAAGAAAGAAAGAAAGAAAATAGGGAGGGCTAAGTATTCCCTAATCTTGTTTCGGGTTTAATGTATATGAGGTGCTGCAATGAAGAATTACGAGAATCATAAGTTTTGCATTTATCATAATTTTAAGAAATCTGAAAATTCAAAGGGTGCCAATATTAATACAGCAAGAAGTGAGCTTCCGACATAGCTCAGGTGGAATATTTTAATTTTCCATATTTTAAAAAATGTATTGTTGTTTAAGGGGGTTGGTTTCACCCTGAAGGGCTGATCATTCTCCTTTCCCCCAAACACTAAACATTTTTTTAAAAAATAAAAATTAATGATTTGGAGGCAGGACAAGTTTTCAAATTAGGTCCTTGGACTAATGAGCTGTTATTGTTCTCATGATTATATTTGACATGATGCTCGTCTCTCTTTTCGGGAGAGGAGTTAAAATGCATTTTCACCAGAAGATCCAGTATTGAAAGCAAAATGGGATAGGAAAGCTATCCATGGTATTTATTCTGTGGCCGATACCCATCACGATTCGGTGGGGATGTTGCCTTCATCTCTGGTGCCAAAAATGGAGCTGGAGATCAAACTTGGTGGCTAAGATAAGGGCTGTTGGTATCTCCTGGCTCTGTGTTGCTTTCATTTCCTGCCACACTGACAACAACGTTAGCTAGCTGGAGACGCGTCTTTCCCACCATTGTTTACCTGTCAACCTTTGGCACCGAGCTGATGTATTAGCAGCTCGAGACGTGACAACATATGGGGTCGGATCGGTGGTGGTGTTGGCTCATTTCAAACTCTGCATTTCATGGCCATTCAAGGAACCTGGGAAACATCCCCTTTTTTAAAAAAACAATACAGATCCCAGAATTCCCAGGTAGCAGGTCATGGCTGTTGGAAACGATGTCTGTCTCAGGACTTTGTCAGATGTCCCAGTGAGAGGTTTTGGGGAAGTCTAGTTTGCCTCTGCTTGCGTGGACTGCCAGAGAGATTTCTTAAGTTGCCGGGCCTTCTCTGTGGTGGCCACCTCTTTATGGAATGCTCTACCTGTGGAGGTGCACCAGGCCCCTTCCCAGAGACGGGGACTCGGGTTGCAGGACTCCCTGTCAAGTTGGACTTGTTGTACCGGTGACTCAACTCGGACTTGACTTGGGGTGTTTTTTTCAGTGACTCAGACTCGCGACTTGGAACACACCCACCTCTGTTTTTTTTCTGGGGGAAAAAAAGCTTGTTTTTTAAGAGGGACTCAGACTTGAGACTAAAGACTCAAACTTGGACTTGGGTCTCAAACCCAAAGACTTGCCAAAATTTCTTCCCCTTTTCTCCTAATATTCAGGAAGCACACATATATTCTGCTTCTAAGGGAGACATTTCAGGGCGTCTTCCCCTTGTAATTGTAAGTCATTTGGTCTTCTTTTGACAATTATATCCCATAACCTTTATCTTGCCCATTGCCACTATCTTGATTTTTTGATCTGTTGTTTTGTTATATAATTTTCTTATTTTATAATTTTGCTCTAAGTGGGATTTGGCTGTTTTCTGTATGTTTATTTTACAGCTGGAAACCACCTGGAGTAGTGGCAAGACCATTAGATGGTGTGGTATAAAAATAATTAATTTAATAAATGGCAAAAGCTTTGATGCAAAGAGGAAACACCCTCTCTTCTGCTTTCATACTGGAGTTGACGAATTCAAGGGGGTGGTGGAAATTTCACCTCTAGGGTCTCAAGACAGACTAAATTAATAAGAACAAGACATTCAGCATGAGTTCATTCTACCCTTACGTCTGTGTAATAAAGTCTGTCATGTGTTTGCAAGGTCTGAGCAAGGCTGTGAGCGATGGGTTTGCACAGAAATCACTGATTCATTGGGTCACCATACATCAGAAATGGCTTGACAGAATATCACACACACACACACACACACACACACACACACACGTTTACCCATTTTGTAGAAAGGAAGACTGAGGTCAAGAGCAAAGCTCAGAAAAGCTCCCTTTTAAAAAAAAGTTAACTAGTAGGATCTCCACCAAGCATGGCCCATTCTGGGAGCAGTATTCCAACTTGGTGACGGCTCATGACAGGGACAGGATGTTTGAGCTCAACTGAAATTCTGGGATGAGTCACCCTCATGAGCTGTCCACATTCAAATACCCAGATGTAGAGAACCCAGAAGACAGACACTCCCATCTGCCTAAAAAGCAAAATCCACAATCTAGAAGGTGGACCTTGAATGTCAAATCTTTAGAATTATCATTCCACATGGATGTGTTCAAGTATTGCAGATTATTTGAATTCCAAATCTTTGCCTTCTCTCTTTCTCTTTCTCTTTCTCTGACTCTCCTTTGTTTCAGCACTAATTTAGATAAACGAAGCTAAGCTTTGCTTTCTAATCATGCAGGAAATTGAAGCTTAGCATTTGAGCAAGGACATCTGAATATACCAGGACTGGGTGATGTGTGGGCTCCTCCTTCACAATCTAGTTTGACAAATTTTCTTTCTTTTTGTTTAATTCTGTTGTCTTCAAGCACAGACTGGTAACCTCCCAGTTAATTTCTTGGGATCAAAGTACCTGTTTTTGGACTACAACTCCCAGAATCCCCTGACAATCACCTATCCCACATTGTTCTGGAAGTTGTCGTCCACATTACTTTGCCATGTGACTTTTCAAGAGAGGTTCACTTTGCATATGAGAAAGAGAAAATGAAGATCCTTCTGGTGAAGGTTTACTCCTCATTGAACCCATAGGAAGATCTACTCATCGTTGTGGTAGAGATGTTTAGAGATCAACCCATTTGGTTTCAAAGTCCTCTTATTGTTTTGATCCACTAGCCCAGCTATTTCTGTTTAAGTTCCATCCAACTTCTTGAACAGGGAGCTAGTCTTGATGGTGAATAAATAGGCTCCCCAGAAGTTCTATCTTTGTTACATGGACAGGGAAGTGTAACATGTAGTTCCCCCCCAGATATTGTTGAATTGCAGCTCCTGTCATCCTCAGCATTGCCTGTGTTGGGGAGGACTGGTGGCCATTACATCCCAACAACAGCTGGAAGGACATGTCCCTTGCCATAGGGTTGCCATAATTAAGAGGTGACTTGAAGGAACTGAGCAGACAGAGATGATGAAGACTGGAAGAAATCAGGAAAACACACCCACCCACCCAATGCCCAGGCACAGAGCGTTGCACTGAACAAAACTCAGAACTCTTTTGAAATCTGGCATGAGAACAGTGGTGACTGAAATGTCCATGCCATCATTCTGACCCCATGGTAGGATGGCCTCTCGCGCATCACCAAGAAAAGCCACACCCTTCCATCAACCCTAGAAGGAGACAACGGTGAAGCTTTTCTTTGGAAAGAGAGAGAGCGTAAACAAACAAACAAACTAATTAACTTTCCCCAACTCTGTAGATCTGTGTTCGGGAAAGGAGAGGACAAACCAGGGTCTTGAGCCTCAGATAGGCTTAGCTCTACTGTAAGCAACTTTCCCTTCCAGCATGATCCCTGCGCCTGAATATATCACCTTTGATTTGGCAATATATGTATTTCAAAGGGGAGATGTCCTTCCTTTTAATTTTGCTGCGCACCTCCTCCCCCGCTGTTCTGAGAGCACATGGCTTCCTTTTCTGTATCTCTGCCATCTCCTATTTATGGCTAACCAGGCCATCTCTCGACTTCAAGGCCGGCTGTGCCCTCACAGACGTCCGCTCTCTTTGACACCACCCTGCCGCCATACGAGCCCTCCAGCTGTCACCCGCATGGTCCTTTCGTTTGACAGGCCTTTTCACAAAGCGTCGAGACACCGAAGAGCTGAGGTGAATCACAAATTGCCTTTCTGAGAGGAATGAATATCTTGTCATCTCATGGGAGGCCTTGAAGTGTCTTGTTCAACCCTGGCCCTCAAGACTGAGCCTCTAAATTTCACAAGAGGTACTGCGTAGGAGGTACTGCTAAAGCTCTCGCGCACCATGGCTTCACCCGTTGATGGGCAGGGCAGCAACACAAGCGTTGCCCCCAAAATACCAACCTAGATATTGTTTGCAGCCCCTCCTTGACCCAGAGATGGGCAGGATCTGTTCTCAATCCTCCCAGAGTGCAGGACACGCAACAATGGGCTCAAGATAAAGGAAGCCAGATTTCAGTGGAATATCAGGAAAAACTTCCTAACTGTTAGAGCAGTACGACAATGGAACCGGGTTTCTGTGAAGGATAATTCTGTCGACTCCTTGAGAGCTCGCACTTGTGACTGGACCTTATGGATTCCACCTTACTCATCTTGGCTGGGTCTACGCACAGGAGGCCCAGTGGGGAATGAGACTCCCAACCTCTGGCTCCACAGCCAGAGACCTAAACCTAAACTCGCCTTTTCCCTTTGTATAAAAGTAAAGCTCTCCAACAGGAGTGAATTTGATTCACCTCTGATTTGATTCACCTCTGATTTCGGTCCATTGCTCTGTCCAATGACTAACAGCATAACAGTGGTAAAGGATTATGGAATTTGTAGTTCAAATCTGGAGGGCCACTAACATTTGCCTGAGAGTCGCTCTGATTGAAACCAGTGGTGTTTTAGCCTGAGAAGGCACCCATCACATTCTATTGTTTGCTATTAAAATTCATGTCGGACAAACAGGAACGTGGTTTGAGGTTTATTATTTGGATTTCAAGCAGCCAAGATCAGCTGCTCATGCGTTGCGAAGGGAATCTAAAAGGCAGAAATGGATTCTTTTTCTCACTGGTCCTATCTCTATGTTCATTAAACAAATCTGCAGCTTAGGCTATTTTTTTTTTAAAATAGAAAAACTAGATTTTTCTTTCACTCTTCTCCGCCAAAGCAAAAAGTGATACCCTAGCCCATTTTAATTCTTGCAGCGAGAATATAATTCCCCCCCCCCTTAAATGCTCAAGTTGAGACGCAATCTCACATTGTGACATATTGCAACACAAGCTCCAGTGGTCACATTACATAATGAGAGGCTGGCTAATGATCCAGGATAACAAGAGGCAGAAGCGGAATATATTTTCCGAAAACACATGCACCGGCAGAGTAAGACGGAATGTCTGATAGCAGGAAATGAAAGGCAGGATCCGGCATGAACCGACCACCTTGTGGAAATGGGTGCAACATCCATAATGACAGCAATTCCCAAAAATGTAATTCGGATGGATACTCATCCCTTTCAGTGTCAGCATTTGGAAACATGACTGAGGTAGACTCAACCATATTAAAAACAAGGGCATTCTGTCTGTCTTTCTCTCTCGCTCGCTCGCTCTTTCCTTCCACAAGAAGGAACCTTCTTTCCAACGTGCCCTCTGCAATGCAGCATTTAAGCTTGAATTGTGTGAAGGAGACCCAGTTGAACACTTGAGGCCCCAGCTTTGAAGACACTCGTTCAGGCCAACCTACTCAACAATTAGAACAAAAATGATATGTGTTCTACGGCCAAAAGGAAGCCATGGGGGGATGGAGAGATCTCCACAGGTACAGGATGACTCCATGGTTCGGGGAGCTTCTCCCCTGCCCTGAGATTCTCTGAGATGAGAGAGCGAATAAGGCATGTTAAATATATCCTTTAAGTCCTTCCTTTGTGCAGAACCTTTTCCCCTGAGTGATTTAGGAGTTTGGGGGTTCGAATCCTCCACGGTGCCTCCTTGACAAGGGCTGGACTCCGTGACGCCTAGGGTCCCTTCCAACCCTGCATTTCTAAGATTAAGATGCACCTTGAAAAAACAAACGAGGCGCAGAAGGACAGACTGATTGTAGGAGAGACGCAAGGCTTCGAATCGTCAGATGTTCCTAAAACCCTGGAGCAGTCCCTCCTTATTTTCATGCAGTTAATTCATGCAGGATGCTACGTACGATACAAAAAGAAGAAGAAAAAAAGAAAAGGATTTAGTTCCCTATGGGAAGAAAATATAGTAACAGAGGAAGCGTGGGAGTAACATCAACCAAAATCCCTTCTTCTGAGGCTGGGGTTACCACTCTGGCTATTCCCGGTTTCCCATTTCCCTCCTCTCCACTCCGATGCCCATTAAGCTTCTCCAGCTGGATCCATTGACGGCTTTCTGTGCAGTTCACAACCCGAATAATAGCAAGGCTTTAATCGGCGGCATAGCAATCTTTCCCCAGTCCTGGGAAGACCATGTAAACCGAAGCAGCAGCCTGAAGTGCCCCATCAGGAGGCGTTGCTACCCAAGATCGCAGGGGATTCGAGTCTTATGCTCGGTGACACACTGCATAACTTTGTGCGGGAGTTGATCGATGTTGTCTCCAGCTGGTTCTGACATCCGGGATTTTTCTGTTCTCTGAAATCGGAATTAATTATCCTTTATCTCACAAAAAGCCTGGCCAGGCACTCAAACTCCTTATTTATTTATTTGTCTCACTGACGGGCCGCCTTTCTCCCGATAAGGGGACCTAAGGCTCACTGTATTTAAAAGAATTAAAAACACAGTAAGATATACATTAAAGACAATTAAACTAGAAAACTGATTAAAATACAATTGAATAATGAAAAGCAGGTAAACATTGAGAGAAATCTTAACTTGAAAAGGGCATTCAGGGACTCAGCCACAGTTGTTGAAAGCCTGCTTGAAAAGATGGGTCTTCAGCTGTTGGTGGAAGGATAAAGGGGAAGGGGCCAGCCTGATCTCCCAAGGGAGAGCATCCCATAACCTGGGAGCCACCACAGAGAAGGCCATCTCTCTTGTTCCCGTCGACCTTGCCTGGGCTGGCATTGGCACATCCTCTAATAATCTTAAGCACTGAAAAGGCTCCTATGGGAGGATACAGTCCTTCAGGGAGCCTGGACTCAAGTCATACAGAGCTTTGCAGGCCACGTTCTGGATTCTACTGGATTCTGAAAATGGAAGGCTGTGTTGAGTCCCACCTTGGTCTTCAGAGTGCCTAGTTCAACGTGACCTGTGTTCTGCAGGATGGACGCTTTCCTGTCCCAGGGATGAAGAACCTGTGATCCGCCAGTTACGGTTGGACTCCAGTTCCCATCATTCTCTGCCACCCTGCCTAGTAATATGAGGTGCTAGGAATCATAGTTCATGAGCATATGGAGGCAGTGATCCTGGTTTTTGAAAAGGGTGACTAATCCAGTCTGGGTTTTATTCTGAATTTTACAGGAGTTATCCAGTTGTGAAACTGGTTGGATAACTCAGTGGTTTAGGGATCTGGCGGTGGAGCCAGAGGTTGGGAGTTCAATTCCCCACTGAGCATCCCAAGAGAAGAGCCAGCTTGTGTGGCCTTGGGCAACCTGCACAGTCCCAGGACAACCCCAAAAGGAAGGGTCAACCACTCCTAAGTATTCTTTACCTAGGAAACCCTGAAAAGGGTTGCCATAAGTCACAATTGATTTGATGGCACATTGTCATGATGATGATCCAGATGTGATTCCTAGAACTCTAGGAGTTTCAGCACCATGGAGAGCTGCTGAATAGTTCAGAAGATAGCTGAGTATCTTAGGAAAAACCTAATGTTATCCTTTTTCAATAACCACCCGTCTCTCAACCTATTGGATTGTCTTATCCCCCCAGTTCTTAAAACAGAGAAGCGGTCAGTCGTGTAAACCACAAACCAAACACCACCCTTTATATCCTACTATGTACCAACCCATCCCAGAAGAAAAAGTCTAGAGCTGCTCCGGCTGTGTAGAGGGCTGGCGAACTCTCCTCCCCAAGGCTGCTCTGCAGATTGTTTGGCCAAAGTCTGAAAAGCAGGATTATTTTTCTAGTGGGTGAGAGTGAGCACGAATATGTAGGTACAGTCATACACACCCTTTATAAGGTCTATGTTTTTATTTTGTTTTTTACTATCTCCGGCAAAGAAATGGCTTTCCTGCTGGCAAACTATTTTGGAAACAGCCTCCAAGTGACAGGTTTCTGGCTCGTCCATGGTCCTCATCCTGCCAAAAACGCTGGTATCCTCTGAAGCAGCCTGTCACAGTGACCTACATGTTTCCCTACAGTTTGCAAACACTGAACATCCAACACAGGGTTTTCTTCATACGCCACAGCACGCGAGAGGTGGACATACATTGTCATGGAATACCGGTTGCCAGAATGCCATCATTTCATGCTTTCCTATAGTCAAATTGTCTGTAGGGACCAGCTCTCTTGTGGGAGTGATCCACAAAGCACGGGAAATTTAGACTCATTGAACTGTTGGGCTGGAAGGGGCCCCAAAGGGGTCTGGCCCCATTCTCTGCCAAAGCAGCAAATCTGCAGTTAAAACCTCCCAGAGATGTGGCCACCCAACCTATGTTTTAAAAACCTACAATGAAGGATTGCCACCACCCTCTGAGGCAGTAAGGAACTTCTTCCTAATTAGTAGAAGAAATATCCTTCTTTGTAATTTGACCCCATCACACCAGGTCCTAAATGTTAGAGGTACAAAAAACAAGCTCATTCCATCTTCTAAGGTTTGAAGATGGCTGTCCTTTTGCCTTTGAGTCTTCTCTTCTTTTGCATAAACATAGCTCTCTCAAACATTCCTCACAGAGCTTTGAAATAAAAGGGGGGAGCCGTATGACCAGTACAAAATACAAATTCAAGAATTGGTGGTGGCCATTACCTTTATAGGCCACTAATAAAAATATATAGTATATATATGATTTTTAAAATTTTAATTAGTGGCTCATAGAGCTTGTTTTCCAGGTCTTTTACTATCCTGGCAGCCCTCCTCTGGACAAGGTCCAGCCTGTCAGTACCATTATTAAGTGTGGAACTCAGAACTGGACACTGTGCTCCAGATGTTCTGACAGCTCTTTCATTTCCAGCAGAAAGGAAAGCATCACCTCTCCACCTGGGCTTGAAAAGGGGAGACTCCCATTTCTGAGGGTGCTGTGAATCCACTCCAAAATGTAGTCTACTTTTTACACGCACTTTCCAACCTTTCGGAACCTTGTCCCCCAAAATAGATGCAGCACCTTGAATAACTCATGTAAAGTGCGGGCTAATACCCGGAGTGGATTCACAGATCCACCAAAGGGCTGGAGACTTGAGCAATCACGGCTTGAAGGAGCTCATACCTTGGCCTAGTGCAAAGGCTCCCATCAGTAGATGCCTCCTTTGGTGCGGAGAACATTCTCCCAGTTTCCGAAGTGCTTGGAGCTATTGATTTCGCTTGTAATGAGCCATGGCATGACAAAGGAGCTGTTGGAATAATGATACTCAGGCTCTCTCTCTCTCCTCTTCTCTCTCTCTGCCATTCTTGGCATGCATCTTTGGCAACCACCAGTTCCCAGATGCTATCGGCAGCCTCTTGTCCGTCTCTCGGTCCAACAAACTGTCGCCCTACGAACGCCAAGACAGGTGAAGAGCTCAGGGTACCGCAGGTGGTTCCACCTGTGCCCCTTTAAACCTTGCAACCCAGCAGTGAAAAAAATCACACACATTCACCTGACAGGTAAGATTGCTGGATTTTTCTGCCTAGATTTTTTGTCATTCTAAACTATCTGGGCTGTTTTCAGAAGCAGAAGGGACCCATTAGCAACCCTTCATTGTTCTGTGCATTTTTATTCATTTCTGCATTTGGTACCATACCCTCTGGGTACCTAAGGCTGCCTGAAATTTTGGTTTCTTCTTGGTTTTCATCCTCTCGGCATGCCTAAACCCGCAAATGCCCATCCATTTATACGGCAAAGTCTTGTGTCCAAAGCTTTAATTGTGGCATAACACTGGGATTTTAAAAGGTGGAGAAAAGTAGGGGTTCCTGACTGCTTTGCATTGGTGAACATGTCTGGGGTTTGGGGGATGATGTCAAGAATGGTAGGTGCCTCTGCAAAATGGCTGCCACAGGGAAGGGTGCCAGTTCACAAAATGGCTGCTGCAGTAGGCATAGCCATTCACAAAACAAAACGCCAGGAAGAGGAACATGAAATGTTAACTATTAGAAGGCAACTGGCTTAGGACCCTATGCATGGGCTTGGAAGGGGTACCATAGCTAAAGTCCCATGAGGGCTAGGCACATTTTTTGGGAAAGAACATGATGCAGCTGGATAGCTGCAATCCAGATGTTTCATTTTGCATCCATCAAACTTAAAAAAAAAATAAAGGTGGGCTGAGGACCTTTTCTGTAATGCATCCACTGCAGCATCTCTAAGAAGGGCAGTGCCATATCAGAAAGTAAAATGGAGATGTAAGCTTGCCACCATGCCAGTGGCAGGACTCTGGGCTCTCCTTTGCTTATGACTTGGGGTGGGGGCAGGGAACGACCTCAAACTTTCCCCAACACATGCCTTTCATACCCGTGAGCATCTTTAGAGAAGCACTTACTGACTCCCGTGACAGCATCAGCGTCTAAGGAGAGATTGTCAACCACGCCTGGAATGCAGATGTTGCTGGTTTAGGTGGTCTGCTAAGGTTACTCAATGAAGTCAATGGAACACACAGAGGGCTAGAAATAAGGGCTAAAAAACCAAGCCCATTGTAAATAATAAACCAAAGAGAATAAAATCAAGCAACCCAAGAAGCCCTTTTAAATAATGATCCAAAATGAACATGGCAGGAGGGTCAAGAGACGGAAGCACCTCAGAATTTTGTTCAGAGCCATGAAACAAACATCAGAATAACGGTGGTTACCTGGAGCAGCTTTTCCAAGATGAAAAGTGTAATATGCAAGAAAAAAAATCAGAATTACCATTGAGAAAATCCATTGCACAGGGCTCTGTATTATGCAACAAATTGACTTTATGGATATGTATCATATGATGCTGCATATTTTCAGTCCTACTCTGTAGCATCGAAGTGGGGACTTTGACGTGGGCTGCCGTTAAAAAGAAAGGAACTTCTGAAAGATAACAGTGCATCTTTGCAGCCGTGTCTTGTCTATCTGTTTTTTTGCATTTTTCTTGCCGCTAATCTCAAACCACATACCAAAATTCAAAGTGCATTTGAAAGTATGTGTTTTGAAATGCAGCATATTCCAATATACAGACTGAGGTGAAGATTTTCTGCACCAATTTTTTTAAAAATGTAAAGGAGAAAAAACCCAGCAGATAATGTAATCATGGGACAGGGCGTAGGGACTGAGCAGGAGGACAAGAAGCAAACCAATCCACCCACCCAGGATGGAAACGGGGTGGGTGGGTGGGAGAAATAGCATCACAGGCTTCATTTCTGATATTGCTGGCGTGGCCAAGTTACTTTTTGGACATGAACGTGTGAGTTTAATATCAGCCGTGAGTTCACGGGTTGGCCTCAGCAAAACAAATCCGCTCCATTCAGAGTGGAAGTCATCATCTCAGGGCACAAAGATGTCAGCCAGGTGGCCCCAAAGCAGAGGAACAGCGTGGCTGAGGGAGCCCGGGGTTTCCGAGCCTCTGTGCAAAATGGAATTATATTTCTAGTGCTGACTGCAGGAGAAGGAAGGAGGGGGCAGAAGAAGATTCATTTTATTAGTTGATGTTTTGTAGGGCTGCCAAGAAAGTCGATTACCCAGAGACGTTACCTGAGAAAGCTCACACGGTGTGGCCAACCGTGAGGGAAGGCTTTCGGAAAGCGAGCCAAAGGATTGGGAAATTAAATCTGAAATTAGATGTGTTCGTTGGCAGCTTTGAACAGTCAATACAAGAGATGTTGTGCTAGCCTCTGTTCCCAGTCCTACGGCTCTTGATTTGTGGTGGGTTGATGAATCTGACGAGAGAGAGAAGCTCTATCCATGGAGGTTCTCCCAGTGAACTGGAACCCTGAGCTTCATGGTCACATCCATGTAGAACCTCCCCTGATATCAGGGTCTATCTGGTTCAGAAAGCAATCTACTGTATGTGAGAGAGTAACGGGTCTGGATGAGGTGTGTATTTAGCACATTTCTGTAAAGATCTGGACAGGAGGACCTGTGACTCAAGATGAGGGCAAAGGTTCTTTAAATCTTCCCAGGTTGTCATATCAAGAACCACCTGCACTATGTGCTCTGCACTTTTCATTAGTAGGAAATGCAAGACAATCTGGATTGAAGAAGAAAAAGGAAGACGGAAAGGGAGAGAGGGAAAAATGAGCAGGTTAATTATTTCCCCAGCGTCCTTTTCCCACTATGTTTTGTCGTTAGTGGAACAGATAATTTAAAGCCAGCTCTCAGCGTGAATTGGGTACTTAAAACTGGAAGGCGGCTTAATTTCTTGAAGGTAAGGCATGTAGTCAAATAGCAGTAAGTGCTATTTTCTGTCAATGAAAAGTCCCCCTGATACAGCCTAAGATTTTTCCCCCCCCCTGTTGTAAAGTTCTTTTGTCGGGAAACAAAGACAAGAGAGCTTCACAGCAGCCATTCTGAGCGAAACAAGGTGTTCTAATGATTCTTGGCAAACAATCAATATTGAAACATGTTAGAACCCAATTTTAAAGCCTGGAGAAGGGTTCTGAGCTGGCTGGGCAGCTCAGTGGTTTAGGGATCTGACTGCGGAGCCAGAGTTTGGGAGTTGAGTCCCCCACCCCCCGGTGTCGTAGGAGAAGAACTAGCATAGGTAGCCTTCGGAAAGCTGCACAGTTCCAGGATGCAAACCCCCCCCCCCCCAAGAGGGGAATGTTAAAACCACTTCTGAGTACTCTCTATCTAGAAGAACCTGGACAACGTCGTCATAAGTCAAAACTGACTTGATGGCACATGATTATTATGCTGGCTGGATAACTCAGTGGTTTAGGTTTCTGGTTGCAGAGCTGTAGATGGAGAGTTTGATTCCCCACTGTGTGCCTCCTGTGAGTGGAGCCAGCCTGGGTGGCCTTGGGCAAGCTGCACAGTCCCAGGGCTCCCCCTAGAGGAAGGGAATGGTAATACACCTCTGAGTAATCTCTCCCTGGAAAATCCCGAAAAGGGTGACCATCAGTCAGAATTGACTTGATGGTACCCAAATACTGTAAAAAGGTACTGTACCATTCTCCTCTGAGGAGCAGGACTTTCTTGCTGTTTTTAATTCAGAGAAGAAAATAACTCCCATCGGTGGTCCAAAAACCTCTGGTCAGTGTAATATGAATTATTGTAAGATTCTTATCCTCTGTCATCTTAAACCAGGCTCTCGCTGAAAGAAATTTTAAATGGCCCAGAGAACAGGGCAGAACAATTGAAGAACTGTTGATGAGGAAATAAAACTTGAAAGGAAGTTGTTGTTGTTTAGTCATTAAGTCGTGTCCGACTCTTCATGACCCCATGGACCAGAGCACGCCAGGCCCTCCTGTCTTCCACTGCCTCCCGGAGTTTGGTCAAATTCATGTTAGTCGCTTCGATGACACTGTCCATCCATCTCATCCTCTGTCGTCCCCTTCTCCTCTTGCCTTCACACTTTCCCAACATCAGGGTCTTTTCCAGGGAGTCTTCTCTTCTCATGAGATGGCCAAAGTATTGGAGCCTCAGCTTCAGGATCTGTCCTTCCAGTGAACACTCAGGGTTGATTTCCTTCAAAATGGATAGGTTTGTTCTCCTTGCAGTCCAGGGGACTCTCAAGAGCCTCCTCCAGCACCACAATTCAAAAGCATCAATTCTTCGGCGGTCAGCCTTCTTTATGGTCCAGCTCTCACTTCCATACATCGCTACTGGAAAAACCGTAGCTTTGACTATGCGGACCTTTGTCGGCAAGGTGATGTCTCTGCTTTTTAAGATGCTGTCTAGGTTTGTCATCGCTTTCCTCCCCAGAAGCAGGCGTCTTTTAATTTCGTGGCTGCTGTCACCATCTGCAGTGATCATGGAGCCCAAGAAATTAAAATCTGTCACTGAAAGGAAGTAGATGACAAATTATGGCAGTGTACTAGCATTACCTTTTCCCTTTTTTAAAAGGATAAAGAGCTTTACGGAGGAAGCAAAATGCTGACCGCATGGCCCACATATGGTTGTTCTCACTTCCAGTAGCACTACCAAAAATTATTTTAAAAATAACTTCCGGGAAAAGGAATAGAGATGTGCTACCAGCCACTGGTAATCGTAAATCCCACCTTCTCAGAAACTATGGGGAGATTTCTTCCTCTTTCTGGATAAATTTGAGGGAAAGTTTTCCTCAGCTTTTCCTAAAACACTGTGCAGACTTTTGAGAAGTGATTTGTACGCTTGATTCTTTTCCCGTCCCTTTTCTACATTTTTAGTTAATCTGCATTATTATACTTTCAGTGGTCATGTTGACTCTGGATCTGAGTTTGAGTCACCAAACGTCTTGCCTAACAGTAGGGCCAGCTCATCCTACCATTAGGCAGACTGAGATGGCTCCCTCAGGTGCCAGATGTTAACAACCGAAATCAGATAGGGTTTTTTTTAATATCTATTTTTGAGGGGAGAAGAGATTCATAGGCTAAGCAGTCTGATCCGAGCCTTTTTTTTCTTTTT
The DNA here is from genome assembly GCA_037013535.1 of Intellagama lesueurii. NCBI lineage: Eukaryota > Metazoa > Chordata > Lepidosauria > Squamata > Agamidae > Intellagama > Intellagama lesueurii. The sequence continues at coordinate 3,650,803 of JBAJHW010000011.1, forward strand.
TAACCTTCCTTTCTCTCTGACAGAAAAATGTCTGAGGCCAGCCCTTCTTTTCCGTGCAGTGGCAAAACCCAAACAAACAGATAAACACCTTTGTCAGCTGGCAATAACTTTCTTTTAAACGCCTTCAAATGATATCCGTGCCCATTGCAAATTGCCTGTCATGGCTCCCAACAAAAGCTGACAAATTGCTGTTTTTCCTGAGGCAGCTGGAGGCTTGCCTGAACCACATCCACTGCAATTTTCCAGAGATGCCAGTTCTTTGGGACCACTAACCTACAACGAACAGGACAAACAAGACCATAACTGCTTCTATTTATCCTACAATTTTACTTTCAAATCACATTCGGATTTTGCTAGGGAGTAAGAAACATGCAAGGGACCTGGTGGCGCTGCTGGTTAAACCGCAGAAGCCTCTGTGCTGCAAGGTCAGAAGACCAGCAGTCGTAAGATCGAATCCACGCGACGGAGTGAGCTCCCGTCGCTCATCCCAGCTCCTGCAAACCTAGCAGTTCGAAAGCATGTAAATGCGAGTAGATAAATAGGTACCACCTCGGTGGGAAGCTAACGGCGTTCCGTGTCTAGTCGTGCTGGCCACGTGACCACGGAAACTGTCTTCGGACAAAACGCTGGCTCTACGGCTTGGAAACAGGGATGAGCACCGCGCCCTAGAGTCGGACACAACTGGACTAAATGTCAAGGGGAACCTTTACCTTTACCTTAAGAAACATGCATAAGTAGAAGAGTTCATTGTGTTCTCTCTCTCTCTCTCTGTACAGATAGACACAAAAAATCCATCCATCCATCCATCCATCCATCCATCCATCCATCCATCCATCCATCCATCCATCCATCCATCCATCCATCCATCCATCCCACTGTGGGTCTTTGTCTAAATTTTATAAGTGATGTCCAGACTGCTGAACTGTATTCATAGGAGAGGTTCAGCATCATGAGTGGTTCTTTTAAAATTCAGACTAAAACTCAGGATAGATTGACCACCTCCATGACATTGGACTTTCTAGCTTCCACTGCCTATCAATCTTTCTGCTCTCTCTCTCAGTTCTTCAAATACCTGAAGTTCTAGTATGTAAAAGATGGAGGAAGCTTGTTTTCAGCTGTTGTGAGGGGTCAGATCCAAACCCGTGCATTCCTAGTAAAGAAAGGAAGTTCAACCTGGACATTCGGAAGAACAATGCTATTCCACAATGGAACCAACTGGCTTGGAAGGCAATGGGCATTTCTTGACTGGAGGTCTTCAAACAGAGAAGGGATGATCCTTTGTCAGGGGTGCTTCAACTGTGGTTTCTCAGATTGCCAGGGTTTACACTAGATGACCCTCGGCCACCCATTGCAGTTCTACAGTTCCACGATTCTGTCTTCTTCTATGGATTTTTTTCCCTCCTGGCAAAATAACACGGCCTAAATCTTTTTCTTGCCCTAGTTACTGCAAAAAGACATTTATTGTAAGGAGCTCCGTGGTCAGAACCCTGTTATTGTCCTGCTGTGAAAGGGCAATGGCAAACGCATGCCGGTTCTCCCTCTTGCAACCGTTGTTCATACAATTTCCAGCCTCTGGGTAAAAGAAAGTCCAGCCCAGCATGCTTGGGAAGTTAATCTTAAATCCTGAAAAGGAGAGTGAGCTCATGACCGAAAGCCACAAAAGGAGAAGTTGCTGGAGGAGTCGCAAGAGACATGCCAGAAGCCTCTGCTATTTCAGTGCTTAAATGATTTCACGCTGCGCCACACCAGAGCACTCAAAGGAAAACACGGTGCAATATGGCATTAGGGTAGCAGTGCGAGGTTTGCTGGAATAATCTCCTCGATGAGCCCAGGGACAGTGGAATAATCTTTTCCTGGCTCCCCCCAGCCCCCCCCCCCAAGCTTTTCTTCGCTTGGACAGTTGTCAGGGTAGGGAATTCTCTCCCTCCCGGCTCCCTTCTGCCTTCCAGCGCTCTATCCATGGAGTGCTGGATCGCATACAGTTGGGGAAGTGATGGAAGAAGGAGAGAAGCCGAGACAACTCTGGTCCCTGCGGTGTTGGCTGGGCTTTGACAATCCGCGGGGTGTTTTGTTAACGCTTTGATGGAAGGGGTGGTAGGTTCGCCATCCTGTGATGTGTTTCCCTGTCCCAAAGGGGAAAGAGGCAGGCGCATAATGCTTCGAAGCTGTGGCTGAGAAACAAAGTTAAAAAGTCCAGTGTTTCAGAGGTTTCCTTGACATGCTGAAAGGAACTGCCGGATCGCTCGGTTGCTTTAAGCATTTGGCTGCGGAGCCAGAAGTTGGGAGTTCAGTTCCTCGTGGAGCCTCCATGACAGGGGCCGGACTCGATGATCCAGAGGGTCCCTTCCAGCTCTGCTGCTCTGATTTTAAGATTAAGATCCACGGAGGAAACACGAGGCCACACTTGGTGGCCAGGGTTGTACCTAGCTATTTTGATGCCCAGGGCATGGTTAAACTTGGGCCACATGAGTTTGCCATATGGGAGGTGAGGCATTTTTATGCCCCCCCACCTCCAACTGAGGAGACAGACCCATGGGGAGGAATACCCTGGTCTGAGTGCACAATGGGTGCATTGTTGAATTCGAGCTCACCTGCTTTGTGTTACCTTTGTGTTACCGTCAGCCTGGGGAGGAGCATCTTGAGACAGTATATCTATTCCAGGTGAGCGGGAAAGGGTTAACCTCTGTTGGAAATAAATGAATAGACAACCACAGCATATGCACAGTGTGTTTACTGCGCTAAAATTAGCCTGTCAAGATTTTTCGGCATGTTTCCTTGTAAATTAAAAACAAATAAAGCCGTATGTAAAGGCAATCTGTGCTGTACCAATGAAAAGACAAGCCTTCCACACAAAGGTTTGGTTTCGTTTTGAGGTAATTTAACTTTTTCTCCCTCTCCTTAATCAAATGTTTTGGTCAAAAATCCTGTTGGTTTGTTACAATGGCATGGAATGGGGAAAATCATAAAAGCGGTTCGATGCGAGGTCATGAGCTACTGCTTGAATCCCTTGTCATGGGCTAGTTGTGTGACTTGAGGTGTGATGAGGAATTGAAGCAGTGACTTGTGAATTCAGAGCAAATCACTGCTGCAGTTTTCACCACAACACTTACATTGGTGTTAAAAACGGCCATAGGATCTGGCTTGCACTACAAATATTTATGGGCTGTTTGGTCATTGAAAACTGCATTGAACAAAATATAAGTCGAATAAACAGAATCAGTTCACACTCTCTTTAGGGCATGGGGTGGCGGGGAGCAGGAAAAAAAAACAATTCAAAATTTTCTGTAAAACCTTGCCGTCTTGTTGGCATAAGATGCAATGAAATGGGCCTTCTTGCCTGTTGAAGTTTTTACAACCTCGCATGCTGCCTGGAGAAGGTGTGGCTGGATCTTTCTGGGCTGGGGTGACTGTCAATCTATCCAGCACTAACCAATTGTTCTTTCCCTGCCTCTGAATTCAAAGAGAGACCCGCCTCCCTGCTCTGTGTCTTTTTCCCTCTCTTTTGTCTATTGGAAGTAGTCACGACTGTTGTTGAAAGCAGTTACGTCTGTCAGTTTGCTATTTGATCTGTTCTACTGTAAGTAATGAAACCTTTCATTCTTTCTCCTACTAATGTCTCAAAGTGAGTTATTGAGACCGTAAGTGCCAGTTAATGAGAACGGGATGGACTCTAGAGAACTTGTAGCCATTCTCTTCTGTGAGTCTCTGTATGTCTACTTCATAGCACAGTTTTAATAGAAATTCAAAACTCTGCAACATTGTCTTAGGCTGCAAAGTCTTTGGGTTACATCATTTGCCTCCCAAATAACATTGACTTTTACCTGGATCATCTGGGGCCAAATGTACTTCCTGTCCCCAACACAGACCCAAGAGCAAGAACATTTTTTGCCAGGAACTCATAGCAGTTGCACTCATCTGTCGAGTTTATCTTCAAAATAAGAAGCTGAAGGTTTTCCTGTTGGTGTTATAGAGCCATAAAAATAGGTTAACAGAGAGCGAGCAAGCGAGAGAGAAAGAGATGGCCATGAAACCGATGCCAATGATCTTTTGCTCATCATAATGGAATAATTCATGACCAGCGTTTCCAGTTGCTATGATACTGGAGTTTAATAATATTTTAATATAAAAGATGTCAAATAGCCATGTGTGGAAGATGTCAAAAGGATGCCAGCTGGGGTCACCGTTCTACAAAATAATCTGTGCTCCATGTCTAGGCCAAAAATGCTTCCAGTTAACTTGATCTGTAACCCTAGAAACCAGAGGAAGGAATCAGCACATTATAACAGATGAAAGGCAGGGCCTACCCAAGACATTTTGCTGCCTGAAGCAAAGAAGGCACTCTCCTTCTCTTGTGAGATACCAAAGCTGGTCAGACTGGTAAAGGTCCCTTCATTCACCTGTTGGACTGGAAACGCTTGCCCAAGGCTACCTAGGCTGGCTTTTCTCCCAGGAGGCACAGTACGGAATCGAACTCCCAACTTCTGGCTCCACAGCCAGATGCCTAACTCACTGAGAAGTGTCAAAATTCATCCTTGCACCACCGGCACCCCAGTTCTCTTGGAGAGAAGAGAAACACTGTGGCAGGCCCATCTTTCCACACAAATCTATGTTCTCTCCAGCCAAGCTGTTAAAAAAAGAGAGTCCAGACTGATCTTCAGGGTTGAGGTGGGATAAAGAAGAACCCAAGAAACACAACACAAAGAAAAGCTAAATGTTAGATACAGAGGTGAGGAAAGTCAATTGTAGCGAAAAACAGACCTCATTGTCCACTTGATGGAGAAGTTCTACCATCTAGGTTGACCATTTAAGAAGCCAAAAAGGGAGAATATCCACCCATACTCCTGCCATGACTACCCCTCTTATCCTCACCACTGATGTGTGAGTCCCCTACTGTGGAACCAAAATGGCTTCCCCCAATTTTCCACCTGCAACAGCAAAAAGTTGTGTGTGGCTCCCTATGCAACACGGGGTATATCTTGCACTTCTTCATACCGCCCATCATCGGTCATGCTGCACAGCATAAGTTGCCTGGCGAAGCTGCTCCTGGCTCTGCCCTGTTCAGGCTTTTTGCTCCATGATGGGACCGATCGGTTTTTGATCTGGTAATAGACATCATCAAGGACCAGGTTTTCTATTACTTTTGAAGACTGAAGGGAAAACACTGGTGCACTGCTTCAGATTAGAAAAGCAAGATTCCTCTGGAGAAGAAAGACTGGGGAGGGGAAAGGGGGGGGGGTGTCTTGTGATTCTTGCTAAACCAAACAAATCCACTCTGGGAGAAAAGATAGTCAAGAAAAGGCAACATCTTTGAGTAGGGAAGGTGGACCAAAAGGACAGATAGGAGGATAGGTAAAGGTAAAGGTTCCCCTTGACATTTAGTCCAGTCGTGTCCGACTCGAGGGCGCGGTGCTCATCCCCGTCTCCAAGCCGTAGAGCCAGCGTTTGTCCGTAGACAGTTTCCGTGGTCACGTGGCCAGCGCGACTAGACACGGAACGCCGTTAGCTTCCCACTGTGGTGGTACCTATTTATCTACTCGCATTTACATGCTTTCGAACGGCTAGGTTGGCAGGAGCTGGGACAAGTGACGGGAGCTCACTCCATCGCATGGATTTGATCTTATGACGGCTGGTCTTCTGACCTTGCAGCACAGAGGCTTCTGCGGTTTAACCCACAGCGCCACCACGTCCCACAGATAGGAGGATAATGTCCTGTAAATTGGCAGCATTATCTGGGGAGTATGATCACAGGTGTCTGCCTTGTTCCCATCTAATATTTACCTCCTGGTGACTGTTCTGTGTATCTCCACAGTCTATAGAATCATAGAATATTAGAATCACAGAGTTGGAAGGGGCCTCTAAGGCCATCAAGTCCAACCCCCTGCTCAATACAGGAATCCGAATCTGACAGGTGGTTGTCCAATATCCACTTGAATGCCTCCAGCATTGAAAGCCATGGGATCCATTGTTGTACTGCTCTAACGGTTAAAATGTTTTTCATGATATTCAGCCTAATCTTGGCTTCCTGTCACTTGAGCCCATTATTACGTGTCCTGCACTCTGAGATGATCAAGAACAGGCCTTGCCCCTCCTCTGTAGGACTATATTTCAAGTATTTGAAAAGTGTTATCATATCCATTCCCCATGCGTTCTTAATTTTTGTGCTTTTATCCTTGCGCTCTGCTTTCACATCCATGAACAGAGAAGGCAAGCTGTGACGTTGCTGGAAACTCCACAAAGCATCTTAAAGGCTGAGAACTTGTGTGTGGTGTAAATGGTAGCAAGCTGCCTATAGACAGAGTCTTCCAACACATAGGAGCATAGGTGCCTCTGGACTATATTAGATGTATCCAAAGAAGCAGGTGGGCAGTCCACAATGGTTTAGACCAAACACGATGTGTTGACCTTTCAGACACCACCGGGCATGTTTGACTGCAGGAAACTAAAATGGCTACTCCAGGAAAACTAAGTGTTTTCCCTGGAAGAGAGAGGTCCGGGGTGGGTAGATGTCAGCAGTTGATGATCCTGTCCTTGCTAATCAAAAAAATCATGGCACTTCAACCTTACAAGCCCCGGTTCCACTATGTCACTCGCAGAAATATATATAAAATATTGGCTAGAATCCTACTAATAGTCATGTAAGGTTTCATGCAATTAGTTAGCTAATTGCATGGGTGCTGGGCACATGTGTGTGCCAGTTGCACACCTGGTCACATACCCAAGTAAGACGTGCCCTAGAACCTCATCAATCGACAACAAGTGGCACAAATCTTACACAAACACAAAGAGGGCTCCAGCCATCCGCTGTGGTTTGTCTTGCCGATTTGCCATGGTGTCCTTCCTTTGCATGCATTTTTCCACCTCTCTATCAAAGCTCCAGGAAATGAAAGAGAATATTCTTTGCCTTGTTGTTCCTGCTGAACAAAACACCTTTTCAAAGCAGATAATCCACAGAATGGAACCCGCCAGAGGAGGTAGATGATAATAGTCCGTCGAATCAGGAAAACGACAATATCAAATCAGAGGCGGCTTCCGGTTTCCCAGTCTGCCGCTGAGAAACAAGCTGGTCATTGTTATGCAGATTGCTTTTCAGGGTTTGGGATGCAGCTCCTCACAGCCAATCAGAATTGGGGGAATGGGACTTAAAAATAAACTTCGCATAATTGTGTGACTGGTACATGTTCAGGTCAAGAGCAGAGAATGGAAGACAGAAAAGAAAGGAACACAGGCCAGTTGCTAACGGTGGTGCTAAAACTGAGATGTATGAATTAATGGATGGATTGAATCTACTGTGATTCACGTCTGACCAAGGCTGTGAGTTTTCCAAACAAATTTTCTAAGACTAATCTGGACTAAGACAATACAGTGTAGTGGGTAGAGATCAAACTTTAACGGGCAAATCTGAGGATATAATAATCTTAGAAAGGCAGAACTGGAAGGGACCCTGTGGATCATCAAGGCCAGACCCTGACAAGGAGGCCCCGTGGGGGAATCGAGCTCCCAACCTCCGGCTCCACAGCCAGAGACCGAAACCACTGAGCTATCTAGCAGTTCTGGATGTGGCAAGTATTTCTGCAGAAAGCCTGTTGTAGGAGAGGAAACGGTTCATCCAAGGAAATAGACATTCCACTTAATATTTAGTTTGATACTGAGATTCTCAGGTAGATGAATTCTATATCTGCTTCAGCTTTCTGTACTTTGCTGGTGCTTCTGCAGAATTGTGCCAGAGTACTGAGTGCCACCTTTGCATGTTCTTATTTATCACTGGACCATCACTTGATCTGCCAAAATGTATCCAGCATAAGGGATAATTCTTCATGGAGCTGAATGCCCTTACCACTCATCTCAAGGTCATCCCATAGCTAATGCGACCACGTCACTCTCTGAGTCATCATTTATTTGATTAGAGCAACTATTCAGAGCATCTACTGACTCAGTTCTCAAGGAGGTAGTGTGGCCCCAAAGACCGATGTGCTTTGCAAAGTGTGGGGAATTACACATGCATGAGAAATCTTTTGCTTTCTTCCTCTGACTGGAGATTTTTAAAAAAACAAACAAAACAGGACAGCAATGGGCCAGTTCCCCAATTTATAGGATGCTGGCAGGGCAGAGGTTCAGGGGCCTGTCCAGCAGGAAAAAAAAAAGGGAGAACCTTCAACACAGCAAAGTCAGAATAACACCTTTCAAAATACATGAAAGTGAGATACCTCATCATCTCAAGAAGATGCTGGGGAGAGCATGTGAGTCAAAGGAACATGGGAGACTGGGTTGTGCTGAGCCAGAAACCATGGTCTATCTAGCCTTATATTGTCTGCTCTGACTGGCAGCAACCAGTCTTTGAGTTGCTGGTAGGATTGTTTCCCAGCGTGACCTAGAGATTCCTGGGATTCTTTGGTGATCTTCCCTCCGGATAGTAACAAGATCTAGCCTGGGTCACCCTCTGAAATCACATGAGGTCAAATCAAATCTGAACTTTCTCTAGAAATTTATAAAAGAAAGGTATCGTACTTCGGCATATCGTGAGAAGACAACACTCACTGGAAAAGGCAGCCGTGCTACTCAATGTGGGAGGCAGCAGGCAAAGAGGAAGACCAACATTGAGATGAGTTGACTCAATAAAGGAAGCCACAACTTCTGGTTTGCAGGGACCGAGCCGGGTTATGGATGACGGCATCTTTGGTCGGTCATGAATTCATAGGGTCACCATAAGTCTCAGAAGTGTCTTGAGAGTATGTAATGACAGCTCATTATTGCACGGAGGTACAAGGGACTGCGATATTGTTCTCCTCATTCTAGAAGAAGGAGCTATGTGGTGCTTCGTGGCATGGGCTTAGAGGCATGGGTGGTGTGGTTTGCATGTTTCGGTGACAGCCAGACTGCCACGTTGCTTTTGTTCTGTATCCCACACCTTTGCTTCTCCAAAGTTTTGCTTTCCTTCAGGAGACTTTGATGAGAAAAGATTTCAAGGGTGGTTTATATATTTATTGGCTCCTTGGGTTCCCTCCCCCCCTTTTCTGTCTCTCCCAATATCAAGGAATCTCACAGGGCTTGAAAACCGAGCTTCCGGTGGGGGATTCTGAGTCCTAGTCCAAGGCTCGGAATACAGAATACTTAGATACCTGATCAAGCACATCTGGCATTCCCAAACAATACTGATGAAGCCGAGAACAAATGAACCTGCCAGTGGACCAGTGGGTGGCTGAGTGCTTTGGGAATACATTTCTCAAGGGCCATCATAATTCATAATCTCCATGGTTTCTTGGAATCAGAAATTGCTGGATAGCTCAGTGGCTTAGGCATCTGGCTGGGGAGCCACAGGCTGGGAGTTCAATTCCCCACGTTGCCTCTTTGATAAAGGCTGGACTCGATGATCTATAGCATCCCTTCCAGCTCTGGAGTTCCAAGATAGTGATGATGATGAACCAATTGGATCCAAGCCTAAGTTGGTGAAAATCCTGAAGCCAATATGGAGATTTCAGGGCCAAACGTACCATGGTGCCTTTGAAACAATTTGATATAGACCCGTGTGCTTAGTAATATGATCCTTAGAACAAAGGATGAGTCAAAAACCATTGCCCAGATTACAAAGACCCCTTCATAGCTCGACATGAGAAACCAAACCATAAAATGACTCCCAAGTGCAAATAATTGGATGAGCTTCCAACCACCAGCCTCTTTCTCATTGCCCTGTAAACCTTTTCGCAAGCATCTCTTATTCTGAATTCATTTTTCAACAGCTTTAGCTGTTTGATGAGTTCCCTGACAGAAGTCCCATTAAAGGCCTTGCCAAGGTGGGAGAAGAGACATCATCCTATGAACTTCCACCATCCGTGCTACACCTCTGTCTTGAAGCCCCTGGGAAAAGAAATTTTGACAAGGTGATCAATTCGAATTTCCGTTTCATCAGGCGGACCTCCGAGGACATGTACAATTTTTCAAGTTTATTCGATGTAATGGAATAAACGAAAAGGCCACAACATATAGTAACTTTTATAAAAGAAAGGCATCTTTACATTGGATGGTAACCAAATGCCCTGGGTTCAAGAAATTAAAAAAAAAAAGAGCTTGAAATTCTCACGTTAAATCCAACTGTCACTCTCAACTGGAGTGTACATCATCTTGGATTGGAAGGGTCGCCAAGGAAGAATGAGTAAAGACCAGGACATCATAAATGTCAAAAATTGGGAAATGTCAGTCACAGAAAGTACAGATTGTCAGAGGTGATCACTGAATTCAAATAAATGGGGAAAAGAAGCCTAGGAATATTAGAATGTTCTTGGGTAGAGAACTCAAGAGGCTGGTTTAGATACAGTCCAGCATTATTGTTCAGAACTCTAACACACAAAATCAAAAGATCCATGACGACCTCAAACCTCCAACAGGGAAGGAATGAGAGGAGTAGATGCATTGAACCATCAGTGGAATTTTGGCTTTCTCCGTACCTAATATCCCATTACTCCATTGAGTTTACTGCAGTTGGAATAGACAGTTGGATTTAGCCTACAACGAAGAACCACCCATCCTCCTTCCCTTACTCTGGTCAACAAACCAGGCAAATTCTGCTCAATGGGATTCCCATGCCTAGAGCTTGGGGTTACTGATGCCCCACTGAAAGCAATGGGGTTTCAGAGACCATATAATTTTAATTTTTTTGGCATCAATTTCAGTGAGACTCGGTATGACCAGGAGAATCAATTGAACACCTCTGAGTAAGACAAGCAGGATCGGCTCTTAAAGGTCATTGGACATTACTAATTTCTCGCAGTCCTCTTTTTAAAAAATTATTGTGTACGGAGCAATTTTATCAATAAGGCATTAATCCAAAGGGGGGGGGGGAACCCATAAAGAAATGCCAACACGTTCATTATTATTTTGAATAATACAGTCTAGTACATTTTTTTCTCCATCACACTAAGGATTACAATGTACCTATAGCTGCACTGATATTATTATTACTGTTATTGTTATTATTTTCATACAAAACTTTATAATGTAGAATGCAATATATATTTATAGCCATTGTAGTAACTGGTACACAAGATAGAATACAATAGAGCTGCAGGTCATTACTGCCAGACAGTTTCACCATACAAAAATCAATAAATCAATAAAATTAAATTAAAATTATTTCAATTTTTTTAAAAATAAAGGTCCACCTTCCCTGAATCTCAGCACACACTTTGAGGTTGAACTGTACTACCACCCCCTTCATTGGGTACATTTCTTAAATATCTTCTACACCCTGTTCCAGTAATGAAGTTCTTCACGCATGACATGAATGCACTGTGGCCCCTTGCATGAAGCTTTTCGGGTCCTTCCAGAAGTGAATAACTACAGGTACAGCAGGATCCAAGACAGTGCATTCAGGGGGCAGGGGGAATTGTTGTAGGTTAATAATATTGCTTAGTACCAGCGAAATGCCCTGGACACCTATGCATATAGGAACAGTGGAAGCTTGTTAACAGGAGCTCAAGACACCAAGGGCAGGGGATGTCTTCTGGAATAAACTCAGGACCTCCATATCCATGGGAAATTGGTTCCAAGCCCCCCTGTGGATGCTGAAAACTGTACATAATAGTGACTACTATACATAGCATACTAAAAGGGGGGGGGGGAAATCCAGAAAAAAAAGGTATTTTCACCCTGTATTACCAGAACTGGCCACTAGAGAAAGCCAGAGACCATACTATGTAGTCTTCAATAACAAGAATACATAGCATGGTCTCTGGCTCCCTCTAGTGGCCAATTCTGGCAAATACATCATGAAAATACATTTCTAGTTTTTTTTTGTTTTAATATTTTCAAACTGTAGATAAGTGAAACCGCGGATACTGTTTCTGTGGATACAGGGGGTCCTGCTGTGCTTTCAATATGAGTGGTGGGTAGCAGGGGGATTGCAAGCGATAGGTGGCCTGCATCCCGTTGTGTGATACACCCAGGGCCCTATGCCTCCAATTTCCATTTCCTTTCCTTCTCTCCTGAGAAACAACATTCCACGGATGCTTATCCATGCCGTCTGGACTTTTCTAATACTCCAGAGCCATATTTTGTTGCCAATTTCACATGGGATGAAGACTAGGAAGACATTTTAATTCATGGCCCTTTGAAGACTCGTAAACAATTTCCCCACCTTTCAGTCGCTTGCTGTGTGCGGTTTCCCCAAAGACAAAAACCGAGTGGAGGCAAAAATTGCCTCAACCCATTTATTGCATTTTGCCATGAGGTGCATTTTTGCCTCAGCGAATGAAATATATATGGCGCACCCCCCAAAAAATAAACCCATTGAAAAAACAAAATCTATTTTAGGGAAGCTATGGTGGAGTTTATCAGCCTGGACTGCCAGACGCCGGTAATTAGGTGACACAATTTGGACCAAAAACAAGTAGCAGTCAAGACAATGAGAGTCTTGGTCGTGACAATGGGGGACACGATCATTCAAATTAAAACAGACAAAGATTCCGCTCAATGGCAATGTTTTTCATTGGGCCTTGAAAACTGAGTCCTTCCTATAAGCACCTGGTAATTAATTTTAAGGATTTGGAAAACAGTTTAAAACACCTATAAAATGTATAAGCTTCAGATGGAGGTTGGAAAACCACTTTGAAAAAGTAATTTGCTACGGTTATAGTTCCCAGATCACACAAAGGAGTTAGATGCCTTTCCAGGTATATTTTAAAAGATGTAACTCTTTACATTCATGTTGTTTTGATGTGACTAAATAGTTTCTTTGTAACTAATGTAAGTAATGTGGATGCTACAGGCTGCTGGGAAATACACTTTGGTCTTGGCCACCCCACTGTCTTTCATCTTGGCCACCCACAACGGCCAATGAGACAGGAGAGTGAGGGACAGGTTGTGATCTGGGGGAATTTTGGGGGTGAGTCCCCCCCATCCTCGTCTACAGTCTACCTCTCAGCAGCACAAGCCAACACCTCAACAGTGTGCTGTTCTTCCTTCACTGCAAAAGGAATGTTTGGTCCAGTTGCAAGCGTAATGCAATTTAATCACATCTCAGATATTTGGGAAAGGAATCTGTGGTTCTCAAGTAGTTATTTGTACCCCATTGCTTCCAAGCTCTGGTTTCAGGCTGCTCAGAAGGGGATGATGATCACGATTCAGTTTCTTCCTCTACCTCCCTCCAGCAAGACCAAGAAGGGCACTAAGAGTAGTGGGTAAAAAGTGCATGCTCTTGAATTCCAAGTGCCCAGATCCCCTCCACAGCCATGCTGACTGTGGTGCTGTGGAAGGTCTGACCCCAAGGAGAGAACTCTTCTCCCTCTTTGATGCAGGCATGATGTAGGTACTTCTGGGGGAGGGGGTGGACAACTCCTTGCAACAACATTCTACACGGGGAAAATGACAGTTTTTAAACCTGAATACATGCAACATCTGCATGAAAGCATCAGGAGTCCACGAGGCTTAGGCAGTGCTCTTATGGAGGAGGTGGGCAGAGCCCAAGGTTTTCCTGTACAGACGTTGCAGGCCAATCCCCACAGGAACAACCCTTGAGGGCAGTGGTTCTCCAGCTGGGGTCCCCAGATGATGTTCTTGGACTGCAATTCCCAGAAGCCCTCACCACTTGCTGTGCTGGCCAGGATTTCTGGTAGTTGCCATCCAAGAACATCTGGGGACACCAGTTTGAGAACCCCTGCTTTAGGGTGAACCCACATGGAATGTGGGACATTTCCATCAGATTTTGGCAAAATGGGACTGAGATTTCAGAGGCTGAGGCTCCTCTCCCTGTTGAGCCTCAAGACTCATTCGGGCCAGTCATAGTCACTCAGCCTACCTCGCAGGGTTGTATTGGGGAGGCGAGTGACCTATACGACTTTACAGCCATTGGATGAAAGGTGAGCAGGAATTTAAGCAATAAACAGATTTTTTAAAAATAATTTTAAAAAAGTAGAAAAAGGAAATGGAACACACTCATTCTTCAATATTGAGGAGCTGTCCAGGGTCCTGAATCTGATCCCTCAATTTAGTTTAGAACCTTGTCTCTCAAATAAGTTTAGCACCTTGAATAGCTCTTTTAAAGCTCATAAGAAAACCCAGAGTGGATTCACCACTCCCAAGAAACTGGAGTCACCAGTCTCCACTGCTGTCATGGATGACCCCTGCCTTAGACTTGGCCCCATGTTGCCGCCTTCTTGACTAAGATGCATCAGCCGGACCTTTCTTGGGAAGGGACACCTGGTTACCGTAGACACAACATCAATTCCACTTTAATCCAGAACCAACACTAAACATAACTAGAACTTTAGGTGGGAAACTCTGTGTCTCCCAACACAAAACAGAACCTATGTTCTAGAAAAAGTCCAGACAGAATTTTGCTGTTTCCCCCCTATTCATGCTACATCATTGAGTTTTACAGTTATTTTCTTTTTAAGGAAGAAAAAAGAGGGGGGGGGGGGAGATCAGAAATAATGCTTCTATACATAAGTTGCAGTTCTAAGCACACAGGGAGCCTCACTCCTCTGAGTAAACACATATAAGATTGCATGGTTAATCATGTCATGTGCCCCTAACTCCTCCTTTATCCCACACTGCTTTGTTCTGCTTTTAGTGGTTGAATTCCTTTACACATAGCAAAGCTTGTATTTGTTATGGGATGCTGGATTGTTCTGTAGCATTATTCTGTAAATGAAAAAAAAAATCTTAAAATGTAGATCTTTTTTTAAAAAAGGATCTATACACACACCTACATGGAGTTGGCCCACTGGATCACTGGGATTGGGGGGAGTCAACTCCTCCATAAGTTGCAGTGATTCAAATAGGCCTACTCTAGTGGCAACTTCCTACAATGAAGTACAAACAACTCGAGTATGAATCCATAGGACTTATGGAAGAGTTGACTCAAGCAAATCCTCACTGATTGAATAGGCCTACTCTAGTGCAACTTACTATGCTAAAAAAAACAAACAGGATTTCAGCCAGTGTTTCTAAACCACATGCCTCAAGGAAGGGAAACCTTTTTCATGAGCACTTCGACACATGATGGTACACCGTTTTTAAAATCTTAGGCCTGGGGATGAATGTTTGGGAGTGTGAAAGAGCCCAGGTCACAGTGGTGGCAATAAAGAAGCTCCATGATTTGCAACCAAAAGTTGTGTTTCATGGACCATCAGGGCTGCTGTCCCATGCAAGTTAAGCTTGCTTACTCCTATTAGCAACCATCCCAGGTATTTGTTCACATAGCTCTGTGTACCTGTCAGGGCAATGGTGGGCTGGTGTTATGCCGTTGACTGCACGACCAAGTATTCTTGAAACCAACTTTCCTGGATCCTGATCAAGACAAGCCAGGGTACGATCAGATGGTTAGAAAGGTCTGCATCCAATTGCACCAGAAAGGGTCACTTTAGTGGATGCAATCTTCCATAAAGTGACTCATCCATCTGCTGGAGAATCACTCAAAAAGGTCCAGCTCAGGCACAGATTGAGGTCAGTGCATTTCCCTCCACGTTGTGTGGTTGTTGGGAAACAGACCTCTCAGGACCACTCCACAACTGATCCCAATGGCCATCTATTTCTCTCTGTGCTCACGTCCTCAGTCTTTGTTGCCTAAATCCCACAGACACTAAACAGACATATGAACTGTAATTAGCTTTAGATGCATGGGGAGAATTTTTCAGGACAGGTTCCTGGAGAGGAAAGGATGCCTGCAGGTGTCTGATCCCAAATCAAAGCCTGGAAAAGTTCCCCCACTTTCCCCCCTATGGATAACAACTCCCAGAATCCACCAGAATTCCCAAAGGCCAATCCAAAAGGAGGAATGAATCCAAGCTCTTCGAAAGATTCCTGCTCAATAAGACTAGACGGAACTGCAGATAAACCGATTTGGAACGTACTCAGGAACAAACCTAGGTTTGCATCCAGGTTTCTGTCCTGCAAAGAATCAGAGCCAAACCTGCCTTTGTGACAATCATTCCGTTCTAACTCTCCTTGTTTCAAAGCAGTTGGGTCACATGTGGCGTATTTAGGTGTGCAGAGAACAAGCAAAGAGGAAATAGGCAAACCGGTATGGTGTACACCTAAAAATACATGATGATGCATGCATTACATAGTCCTGCCTTCTGGGTAACATTGTTGGACCGATATACAGTAGGACACCTGTATCTGCAAGAGATTGGTCCCATGCCCCCCAGCGGATGCTGAAAAACACAGATTACAGCAAACACTATTATAATAGCGAACACGATACATAGCATGATCTCTGGCTCCCTATAGTGGCCAGTTCTAGTAACTTCATCTTTAGAAATATGTATTTGGGGGATTTTTCTTTTAATATTTTCAGACCGTGGATAAGTGAATCAGCAGATATTGATCCCGTGGATAAGGGGGTCCTACTGTATGTTTTCATCATAAAGAAAAACAACAACAGATTTCTTTTTTTAAAAAAAAAACAGCAATCCCATTTGCTGACTTTCTAAAAGGCACAAAAAAAGGGGTCCAGGCCACCCCGTTCCAACGAGTTTCAAGGAAGGGGGAACAGATTTATGTTAGGAAGCCACAGCCCTCCACTGATTAAAGCTTGAAAAAAAAAGAGAGCTTGTTTTGGACTACAAACACACCAACACCACTAGCAGTTATTTGTTGAGGAGTTGCAATCCAGAAAAGGATTTTTCAGTGCACCCAAAAGGGGGCACTCAAGGCATACTAACTTGAACAGTCTTAAGGGTGACACAGAATTATTGCGATACATCGGTACAACACAGGGCTCCTTCTCATTGGCCCCAAATAGGCAGGGGGTGGAAAGCCAGCATTCCTATGAGCAGTTTGTGTGGACGTGACCCCCACATCCATGACCTCTCCCCCCTTCCCGGGGCGTAAAGCGAATTTATCTCCATATCTCTAAATTTGAAAATATCCTGATTCTGGCCATCCATCATGTTTTCTAGAAATATAACGTTAACCGACTAAACAACACAAGAATTGCTTTTTTCAACAGAATCTCTTTTTTTGGTTTTCAGCAGATGGCACTTTACTGGACATCAGGGGTGGTCCTTCCGATGCCATTGGACCACAAGCCCCATCATTCCTCACCTCTGGAGGTTGGGGCTGATGGGAGTTGTAATCCAGCATTACAGCTGTTCGGGTCCGGCCCCCTGACCTACACACTCTGAGATAACGAAGGAAGGTCTTAGGGGCACGACCCGGTTGCAAAGAGCCCTTATCGGTTCCCGAGGCAGGAACACACCCATCCCGTGGCTACAGAATCTGCTTTCAAAACTGGACAAACAAAGAATAGGTAACACAACGAAAGAGACACTCCCCCCCCACACAATACATTCGTAGCGTTGACGTGTTGGAGAGCAAGACCACCGGTCTCTCTCTCTCTCTCTCTCATAAAATGCATATCATACAGGAGTTACCAGTTGTCTTTATAACTTCAGTAGAAAATTTTGCTCAGGATGAGAGGGCCGAAGAAGAACACACTTCACATCTATTTCCAGGCTCACAAAATCTTCTTTTCTTCTCTTTATCAGTTGGAGGATGGGGGAGGAAGATCCACTTATGATAATATGTAAAAGTGCAAACCAAGTTACGACGCCCGCCAGGTGCTTTGCTATTTTAAAACAACGCCCTTCTTTTTAAAGTAATAATATTAATAATAATAATAACCCACATGTCTGTTTGTGCTCATTTGCTGGGATCTTGAGATAGATTCTCTCCCAACAAATGGTTTGAATTTGTGTTCTCTTTTTTTGCCCATGAAGTGGTTCTTTCAAATACTGAACAAGATGCCCAGAGCACATGGGATAGACTAAAGCGGCGATGTATTCCTCGAACCTTGGGTTCATGATTTCATAGTACATATAGGGACGACGATGACCAGGATGACGGTACAGGCAGCTGCTGTGATCAGGGCTGCTATTTTGCAAACTTTCGCCCTTCTAAATTCTGCTTCTTTGCGCTTTAATAACGAGTCATAGCCCGGGGTGTATATATCTTCCATCCAATACTCCAAATTGTTGGGATTTAAGGATTCTTGAGTCTGGAAATCAAAAGAAGGAAATCCATTATTTCTCCTCTCTCTTGGGTTTCCTGCTGTAAGACAGGCAGATATAAACTTTAACATGAAGGGCAGGATCCAGCCTAAGAAAAGTTTTTTTTTTTAGTCCTGTTGCTCTCAGATTGATTTCTCATACTCTACTCCACCATTTCCAACCTAAAATACTTAATTTGAAGCCAGTCACTGTGATTTCACAGATGGTCAAAATACCACAGAATTTGCTCTGCTTATAAATGGGTGAATTTGAATTTTTTTTTTCTGACCACATGGTGCAAAGGCTGATTCAAATCAGTCCAGGAATTTTTTGCTCCTGAAGGAGCGTTTTTTCCCTCTGCTGCTGGAGGGTTTCTACTTTTTCAAACCAGAACAGTCTGAACATCCCCGGTAGTTTCCTATTAGATTGTCAGAGGCATGACCAGAGGAAGGAAGAATCGGCAGAGGCAGGACCAGTGGAAGTAATGAATAAAGAGGGGCTATGAGCTGGAATGTGAATCACATCCAGTATGAAGAGTGAACTCCCGCACCAATCTGCAGCACCTGTGTGAGCACTGACTGCTATTTCAAATGTAAGACAGGCTGCAAATCAAATTGCACTGTAGTCGTACCCTAGCTAAATTCGCCATTCAGCCATGAACCTCACTAAGCCACCTTTGGACAATTAGCCTCTCTTAGCTGACCTACCTCGCATGGTCGTTGGGTGGAAAAAGTGAGAAGTAGAGCAATTAATACTGTCTGTCACCTGGTGGAGGAAATGTGGAGTATCCATGCCATTTAAAAGCACTTCAAAATGAAGAAAAACATTTCAATCCACCAGCCTAAATTTTAGTGGCTCTGAAGGATGAAGAAGCAAAACAAAAATGGAATACATAACCAGAACGGATGTTTATATTGCTGAAAAAAAGAGAGAAAAGATTAAAATTCTCTGTCTAGACAACCCAAATGATGTGAAGGGGGAGAACTAATTTCAGCAGCCTTTAAAGATTGATGCATATTTCAATTGGATTTTTAATCTGTTTTTTAGGGCTAAATCCAATTTTTATTCCTAACCAGAGTAGATTCATTAAAAGAATGGGATTTGTTAAGTGAACACATGTATACATCCTGTTGATTCAATAGGTCTTTTCTAGTTTGGATTAATTGTTGTGTCTGCTTTTACTTGATTTTAATTGTCACTTCAAAGTTGGCTCGATAGCTCAGTGATTTAGGTATCTGGCTTCGGAGCCAGAGGTTGGGAGTTCGATTCCCCATGGGGCCTCCTGGGAGAAGAGCCAGCCTGGGTAGCCTTGGGCAAGCTACACGGTCCCAGGGTGCACCCCCAGAAGAAGAGAACAGAAAACCATTTCTGAGTATTTTCTATCTGGAAAACTCTGAAAAGGGTTACTATAAGTCAGAATTAACTTGACGGCACATGATTTTAATTGTTATCTTGAGCATCACTTGTTGGCAGAAAGGTGGGGTATAAATATAGCATGTTCATGATTCAAATGGAGTTCCTTTATATTATTGTGTTTGGTTGATATTAGCTACATTTATAGCCCAAGAAGCTCAAGGCATTAGATGTGACATTCCACCATTCTGCCCACCGAAGGTAGACTAGTGTGAGAAAGGAGGCTGGGGGGGAGCATGAGTGGCCCAACGTCACCCAACAAAGTGTGTGGCCATGCAGGCATTTGAACCTTCACCTTCCCACTCCTGCATCATCAAGGCAGGAGTTTGGGGCATCGGCCAAACTGCATGTATGAAAACCGATTATACTGGCTCTTGGTCCATAGACACTGGAATCACCTTTTTCAAATCTACAAATTTAATAGGGCACCTTAGGTTTTTTCTCTCAGCCTCCGTAGCACATCTGTGAAATGGGGCTGAGAATACTGGCCTGCCTTATAGGGTAAGTTTTGGGCAGTGTCAGGGCCAGCATCAGGGATTGGCATCACAGGATACCCCTCGATGCCCTGGCTCTCCAGGGCACACCTGTGAAGCAGTAGCAAGAATACCGGCATGTGTTATACAGTAGGACCTCCGTATCCACTGGATCAGTATCCACTGATTCACTTATCCACAGTCTGAAACTATTAAAAACACTAAAACAAAAATCGTAGAAATATGTCTTTCTAAAGATGAAGTTACCAGAACTGGCCACTAGAGAGAGCCACAGACCATGCTATGGATAGTGCTTGCTATTAAAATAGTGTTTGCTGTCATCCGCGTTTTTCAGCATCCACGGGGGGGGGGCTTGGATCTGATCCCTGGTGGACATGAGGGTCCCACTGTAGTTTTAAGTGGAGGTGGGACTGCCCAACATTTACCTGTAGATCCAGAGAGGCCAGTTTGCCTTTCTCGCCTGAGTTTCTTGTGTATTCCTCGATGGTCCAGGATGGCTGGGTCCTCTTGACTTCAGCCAGTTCCGTCAGCCGCATGTCTGTGTAGAGAGGGTTGGTCTTCATGTGGGACTTGAGCGACGCAGGGTATGGGTGGGGGCTAAAAACCTGTTCGATCAAGAAAGTATCTTTCGGTGGTTTCGAGTGTCTGTGCGGTTGAGGGATCTCATATTGCCGGTCCGCCTGCAAGGAGGGTCAGAAGCTTAGAGAAGGGAAGGAGGCCATTGGGATAGGATGACAGACTTAGCTAGTTGCCCTAGGCGATCTGGAATTCCTTACAAGGAATGCTTATGGGATCCTGTGCCAGCAAGTGAGCAAAGAGAGGAGATTGGCTGAGTTCCCTTGGGAGGAAGACCTGCCGTGATGGAGCCACCACCAAGAAGACATGTCTCTACTTTTGGACAAAGTGATCTTTACTCATGATGGGGCAGTGATTAGGGCCTTCAAAGTTGATAGTAAGGCTCGGCTAAGGTCTCATGGGTGGTCGTGGAGAAAGAACATTTTTCAAGCAACCTTGTTTTTGATAAGACTCCAAAGATTAAAACCAGCACTTAAAATTGGATCTTAAAACAAATCAGTCTCCAACAGAATGAGAACCCAATGGGTGTAGTTGAGATGACGACCAGGAGTTAATATCGTACAGGGGTGGGCAACAGGCTACTTGTAAGCCCCATGTCAACCCCCAGGACCCAATCTGCCACTCAGCACCCTGGGGGAACTATAGGGCATGTCAGAACCATCCTCCCCCCACTGCCAAAAAAAAAAAGTTTTCAAAACTCAGCAAAAAATGTGTTCGGGTCACAAAATTCTTCTGGTACCCTATGGGGTGGGACACCATGAGCCGTTTTGCTGTTTTGAGGGACCACCCACACCTCTAATTTTTTTTTAAAAAAAACTTTGGCCAATAGAGGGCGCAAGGGGGCTTGTTTAAAAAAAAATGCTAGAAGGAAAAATGGGGCCAGAGGGATAGGTGAGCAAGTTGTAGCCCGCCAACACCACTGGACCTAAAACACTGCCCACCCCAGATGTAGAATGACCCTGTGAAAGAGGGAGGTTGCTTCTCATCCCCCAACTCCTGATGAGAAAGCTTCCCATCTCGTCTATCTCCAGTTTTCGTCCTTCTTCCCCAACAGGTTCTTATCATTCCATATCCCATGAAAAGACAGTTTCACTGTATAGGACTTTCCCCCCCCTTCTTTGACTCCACCTCAGATCGTTTTGCAAAACCTGGGTGTGTGGGTGTGTGGTTCCTCCCAATGGTCAGGAACCAAAGCAAAACCATTTTGAAGAGACATTCCTGAGGCAGCTGTGGTTAAAAATCGTATGTATTCGAGATCTGAGCAAGGTGGCACTTCTACTGTGCCTCATCGTTGCGGTTTTCCTCACGTCAAAGTGAAGATCTGAAAGACAGCTTTTGTTGCTCAGGAGGCCAGAACACACCAACATCTGGAACCCTGCCTCTTCACCGAGCATCTCTTTTACATAAGAAAAACAGTACGTGCAGGAGGGTAGAGGGCTCCCTTCGTTGTGTATGGAGCAAATATATACTGATACTGACAACCACCACCACAGCCTTAGAACGGCAGAGCTGGAAGGGACCCTCTGGATCATCAAGTCCAACCCCTGTCAAGGAGGCACCACGGGGGAATCGAACTCCCAACCTCTGGCTCCGTAGCCAGATACCTAAACCCATGAGCCATCCAGCAATTCTTATGGAACAGGCCAACAAGTTACATAATTTACATCTTTCACGGCCCACAGGCAGAATCCTATCAATGGCTTATGCCTGCATAAAGGAAATCACATTAAGTTGCAAGAGGAATTTGCTGCCCATTGGTGGGATTCTGGTTGCTTCCCTCAGGACCAGGTTGACTCCACAATGGGTCACATGGGCCAAGAAGACAACTAGACATTTACCACCACAATGTACGCCATTTTCCTCACACGAGTGTGAAATTGGCTGTTGGACTCTGGCCAACCTCTCTCTCTCTTTCCTTCCACAAGGACACACCTCAGACAAGGACAACTGAAAGTCATTGATACATTGAAAACACTAGCCTATTGACATGTCGGCGTTCCAGTGTGCTTAGCTCTGATTTTCCGGCCGACGACAAAATCAAAACCACAACCTGCTGATGCGCATAACATTTCCTACAAGAAGATCAAGGGTGAAATGTTTTGATGCAGTCCATCCGTCCCTGAAGCTAATATACAGCATTCTGAAATATTTCACCCTTGGCTTTATCTTTTATTAAATTTTACACGCACTTGCTAGACATGGTCGTTGTTTTTCAGGGAAAGCATTTTTACAAACCTGTTTAGGAATACCTGATCAAACCTCAGTTCTTTATCATAAACAGTTAGCAGGGAATCATGTGTCATACATGGCAACCTGCTGGCTGCCATGGAGTGCGTACGGACCACAGGATCCACGCCACTTCAAGGGAAAAAACCCTGTTGAGGCTATTGCCAATCTCTCCAGCAGCAACCGCTTGTTCCCTACTGCCTCTGATTTCAAAGAGAATCCTGCCTCTCTTTTTAGCTTGCTGTTCTCTGTTCACTGTAAGTAAATGAAACTTTTTATTCTTTCTCCTAATAGTGACTCAGAGTGAGTTATTGAAACTGTAAGTGCCAGGTGATGAGAAAAAAAAGGGGGGTGGATTAATCTGGGGAAGTTGAAGCTATTCTGCTCTGTGAATCGCTGCACTTCTGCTCCACAACAAGAGGAATCCAACCAAAATTCCAAACTTGGCAACAAACACCACACAACCAGAATTTTGAACAGCAAAGGAAAAGTTGCCTTCACCACTTAGAAGATTGGAAGGGGTTTGTGTTTTCTTCCACTTTAGTCCTTAGCCCCCTGTCCATTCGGGAAAGAGAGGAGCACAGAGATGTCGTTATGAGTGGTCAAGCCAGAATCGACTTACAGCAACCCTAATACAACTTCCAAGGTAAGTGTGTGGTCTAAGGTGTGGTTTTACCAGTTCCACGCCCCTCCAAAATGTTTCCACGGCCGGGGAGAGATTCAAACCCAGGTCTCCTGAGTCCTAAATCCTCATCTGCCATGCTGTCCCCTACACCCCAGTTGGTATCAAAAACAGAGACACAGATGGGAAATCTATCCGAGAATCTCCAAGTTCCACCAACTGCATGGCCACTGTTACAATTTGCGCATTTCCAATAACAATGACTTCATTGTTTAAAAACCTCTTCCACTGGTGGTCTGATTTAACAGGGCAGTTAGAAGAGCAATCTTTGAACTGCTGGATAGCGCAGTGGGGTTTAGGTGTCTTGACTGTGGAGCCAGAGGTTGGGAGTTCGATTCCCCCTTGGTGCCTCCTTGACAGGGGCTGGACTTGATGATCCCATGGGGTCCCTTTCCACTTCTGCAGTTCTAAGATTATAACCAGGCCTTGACAGAGGTGACAGCAAAAGTATTCTGTGTGGATAGATAGCTTTCTCCCACCTTCTGATCTTTTTTTCCTTTCTCACACCTTTCACTCTTAATGTATATCCACTGTGTTCTGTTTCGTTTGAAAATAATTTTACAAAGGTGGTTAAGTCCTTAAGGACCAACATAAGCCCAACACATTTTCCACCCGCCTCTCGTGAACTCACACTTCTCGTGAGGATTTCTCACCACTGGATGAGACTTCCAGTAAAGAATTAGCACGGAGGCTACCCTATGAGGATAAATGGCATTAAAAAAAAAAAAACCCACGTCTGCCGGTTTGCTTATGTGATGACGTACGGGTGGTTGCAGCTTCACTGCATCTCTCCACCCCCAAGCCCAACTTCACAGACTAATCTTCCACTGGTTACAAAATTCAGTGCATGACCAGTTGTGCAACCAAGCCCACAAAGGGGAGCTGGCAGGAGAGGGGTGGAAGGAAATCATGCAACTGCCTTAGTACGCAAGATTTTCTCCATTCTGAGCATGGCTCCTGTGATATATTCAGCTTTTTGTTCGTTCCAGTTGAGAGGGGCAAGCCATCTCAAATAACAAAATGAATGTATTGCTTATTTGTGGGTTCGCTTTCGACACCATAATGTGTCTTCACATCCTGGATATATCTCTGGGAGGAAAAAGACAGATGAGTTACAAAAGCAGTCAATAATGTACTCAAATCACTGTCGTTATCATGCACTCAGCACTGGCTGCAGCTTTGGCAACTTCCATATTGGCATCAGATCCCTTTGTGCAGTCAGGTTCAAAACAGAACTGGCCAAACGGAAGTTAAAGAAAAAGAAGAATTAAAATACAATTACCTCTTTGGACTTCCTGTGCCAGTCTTTATTTTCCTCCCCGCCTCGGTCTTTCATTTCTTCCTCTGTGATGCCTGCTTGGTTGGTATAGGTGATTGCCCGCCAGTCTCTTGGGGAATTAGAAATACTTGCTATCTTGGATTCAGTGGCGCTGTTTTCCTCTGTCAGTGACCTCGAGGACCTCCTGGTAAATAAGCTTTTCTTTAAGGCTTTGACTCGGAGGCTCTCGCTGTTACTGCCACTGGCATCTGAACAGCACCAGTCTGGATTATTCTCCAGTTTGCCACCATGGGAGGAACTGTGGCATGAAAATATCCGAGGAGAGGTACTTTCTTCTGACTGAGCTTCACTCGTCAAAGAATTAAGATCTAGGTGGATGCTGGCTTTCTCCGGCTGCTGGATCTTTTGATCCAATTGGTTCAGCTTCCCCAGAACTTGGGAGATTTCATCCCTGACGCTCGAGAGAGACTCCAGTTTCTTCTCAATCTCCCCAATCCGGAGAACCAATTTACAAACACTGGTTTTCAATTCATCGTCGGCGCTGCCGAGCTCCAGCCGAGAGGCTTTGTCCAGCTTGTTGCTGGCATTCCCATTGGAAGTCTTTGCTAAGTGGTGTTCGGGGGAGCTCTCGCAGTCCGACTTCTGTATCTGAGAGAGAGAACCCGTACTGTTGTAACAGGATGAGTGCATCACTCCCGTAGAGCCACAGACGCTCATGTCATCCAGGAAACGGAAAATGTCACTGATGTCATCACTTACGATTTCCGAGTCGTCGTCCGATGGCTTCCGAGAACGGTGGTCCCCGTATTTATTGGGATTCGGATGGCCCATCTCTCTGTACTTTTTGTGCTCCACTCCAGCTTGGTCTGTCTGCGTCCCCACGCTGTTGGTTTTATCCATACTTAGCAGCTGGACGGAGGTGCAATTGATGCTTTTGTCTTTAAATTTTTTAACGGGCTCGTGGCTCTCCACTTCTAAAATGGCAGGAATGTCTTTGGGTTTATGGCTGTTGGGTTTCATGACGTAGCTGGACTGACTCATCAGCTGTCGATCTTTTGGGCTGAGATAAGGTTGGTGTCTCTCGGCCGCTGGGAAATTGGAAGACTGCCCGTTGGAACCTTGGTATCGCGCGTTCTCTTCTGACTGCTTCCTGTTAAAAAATGATCTCTCAAAATCAGGTACTTCTTCGGTATTTAAGCTCCAACTCTTGACAGGCCATGGGGTTGGTTTGCTGGGTTTCCCCAACCACCGCTTGGTATCTTGTGAACCAAGAACAGTGGTTGGGCCAAAATAGGTAGAAGTCTGGAGATCATCCAAGCTTTCATGCTTGACCCGCCTCTTATCTGGTACGGGGGAATAAATGGGGTTCAAGTATTGACTACTGTAGGGCATTTCAAAGCTGTGGTTGAAGAACGCTGGCTTGGAACTCTCCTTCCTGCCCGGAGGGTCTACCAGATCATCCTCCCCTTTGCTAGTGGGCGATACCAAGCTGGGTGAGATGGTTAGAAGGTTATGAAAGTCCTCCTTAAAGATGTTCCGTTTCTGAATGCACGACTGCACGACGAAGGGCTCATCGTTGGCAATGAAGGCTTCCTTAAGGCTGGTGCCAATCGGCAAGGAGTCTTGGTCCGATATCGATTCGGTCTCTATGTTCATGGGGAAATAGGTGCTCTGCATCTCGCAAGGGGGAGAGCTGGCCATGGTATAAGAGGCCAGGGCCTGCAAACGGTCAAGAGAAGCGGCCCGGCCTTTCATTTCCTTATTGACGCCGAGCAAAAAGTTCGGCTCCGAAGCCGGGACGAATTGCGGGCAGTCTTTGCAGTCTCCCTTCCTGCATTTGGAAGGGCTCACGTTTGAATAGCCCCGGCTGAACTCTCCGTCTCTCAGTTCACAGTTCAAGACACAGTCCACCAGGTTGCACACCTCTGTGTCCGATCGGCAAGACTCCAGGGACTCTTTCTTCCTCACTTTCTCCCGGCCCACCGGGAGCTTCTCCTTGGCCAAGCCCCCGTTCATCTGTATCAGGTTGAAGATCGTCACGATGTCAGCAGCCACCATGATCTTCTTCGACTGCTGGTTGTTGACGGTGCACCTCATCTTGTCCTTGAACAAGGTGGCGGGGAAATTTGGATCCAGGCAGGCGGTGTAGAACAGCACGCTCCGGAGCTTCGCTAGTTGGGACAAATCAAACCTGGCACATAAGGATTTGCAGAGATCCTGGTAGGAAACCGTATTTTGTTTGGTGTCAAGTTCCTCCAGAATGTTTACCAAGAACAGAGAGGAGTCCTGGCCGCCCTCCATGGCGGGTGGCTGGCAGGTTTTGCCCTTGATTTCGTTTTATCCAGTTCTAAAGTGAGCGCACAAGAGAAAGCAAACAGAAAGCATGTTTAGAGAAAACAATACTTTTTTAAAAAAATTACCTACGATATTTAAAGCACAACATGGGTTTTAAACATATCCGCCATCATACTCCCCCATATATTTATTTCACAGCTCTCAATATTTTAACCCGTTGACATTATTTTGGCCCATGCTTTGCAAAATATGATGGAGAAGTTCTCCAGGGGAAGCATGGGTGGCCTGTTTTCAAATCTGCTTGAAGAATCGGCAGAAAATGGGGCTGTTAGCCCCAAACGTTGCGGTGGGATCTGGACTGTCCACCCTGCACAGTTCTGAGAGTTTGATACTGGTTTCACTCTCATGGCTCCATCCTACAGCTGAACCTGGGATTTGCAATGTGGTGATGCCACAAAGCCAAATCAGAGTGAAGGCAGAAAGCGTTCACAAAGTAAGGGCAAGTTACTAGCAACTCCCAGAATCCCTCAGCCAGCATGGGGCTTGCAGGTCTCAACGCTGATGCATGTTGAACTTCAGGAAGGGAAGATAGGATATTTATTTATTTATTTTACTTAAAAAGATTTTTTCCCCCGACCTTTCTCCTTAAAAGGACCCATCTATACACATCTAACCGTTGATAAATGAATAAGCCACCAGGAGAAAGGCGGAGGGGGGGGGGGAGATATTTTAAATATATAAATAAAATAAACAGGTTTTGTTTGCACAACAGAATTGGTGCCTTCGACACGGAGAAGCCTCCACCGACCCACCGCTCTCCTGGCCAACATCTCCCATCATCCCCATCCACCTGCACAGAATGATAGGAGTTGTAGTCAGCCCCTCGGGAGGGCAAACAGGCCAGGGGAAGCGGCTTTAGCAGACTCCCCCCGTTGCATTCATTTTTTATCTTTAATCGCACACTGTGCCAGGCAACCCGGGCTGCAGAGTGGCATGCTTTCCGTATCCCTCACTCCCATCCCGCCCTGAGATGTGCGCTCAAGGCCACAGAAGGGAGAGCGCAGCAAAAAGACCAAATGGAAAAGAAGCCGTCAGGATGGGCTCTCGAGGAAGATGATGGCCAGCTGCTTTGCATGATGGCATGTTTGGCTAACGGGCAGGGAGATGTGGGTGTGCGTGGTAGCCAAACCCTGCCCAGACCCAATCTCGACGTAGTCGTACATCATGCAGTGTTGTTGTTTGCTTGCAGCCCTTTCATCGGTTCCTCCCAGACACCTGGGCAAAAGGGACAGGAGGCAAAGGAGCAGTAAGAACTCCTGCTTCTTTCGCCCGGCGCCTGATCTTGCACCGAAATTAATTTGACTTCAGCTCCATGATAAGGTATCATTGCAAAGCCCTTCCACATTCTCCTGAAGCGAGCCAGGATTTAGGAGAGGAGAGAAAGTAGAACTATTACCATCCCTGAGGAACTGAGAGAAGGAAGCGCCCCCTTCATCCATCAAAATGCTTCAGTTTGGGTGGTTAGAGATGGAACAGGAGGGGGTTTCAGGGCTTGGAGAACGGGGCACCTTTCCAGACTTTGGAAATACTGGGGGGGGGGGGGGAGGAATCTTATAAAGGTGTAATTGAAATAAAATAAAACAAAATGATGAAATTCTAAGCTGTGGCACCCTTACATGCAAAGCATGTGCTCTATCAACTAAGCATCTCTTGGCGACAACTTTCACATTTTAAACGTGTGGGCCTCCGCTTCCCACTCCCTCTCAACTAGAACGCGGAAGAAAGCGTGCCCATCAACCTGTTCCACCACACGGGCACCTTCTCCTTGAACACAGAACTATAGATGTCTCGAGCCAGTGAGCCAGGCTGCATACTACCGGCAAAGGGGAGAAGAAAAACTCGATCCGAGGCAGCCGGTCCTGTACTGATCTCCCCAAACTAGTCCAGACACAGAAGATTCAGTGGGGTTTTCTGGGATCTGTTCTCTGCCCCCCCTTCAGAATCAAGTGTCTTCTCCAGGGCCGTCCAATTTACAAGAAAGGACAGGCTTTGTCTTCGGAGATCTGTCTCTCCCCGACATTCAGGTTTTTTTTCCCAACTGGTGCAAAGCAATCACATTACAGTGCAAATGTGCTCCTCTCTCTCACACACATACACACAGCATAATTGGGACCTTTTGAATAAGATCCTCCGGGCTGGACATGGAAGAGTCTTTGACCTCTACTAAGTTGCGTTGACTATATTCCTCCCTCCCTGGATTAAGGTGGGGATGCTTTAACCAAGCACTAAAGGCTGCTGGAAAACTAGGTTGCATCCTCCACCCTTCTATTTTAGCTGCCCAAGATCCGTGGCTATCAAATGCCTTTGTCTTCCCAAACCCTCAGAAAAAAGAACAAAACATTAAAAAGGGAGAGGGAGAGATAAGGGTAACACAAGGTTCTCTAAAAGCCCCCGTTAAACCTATGCAACGGTGCACAACATGGAGATACAACAGAGCTGGACCAACTGGCATCCTTTTTCCTAGCTAGCTGCAAAACTTAGGACCAATTCTAGGAAGAAATGCATCCATTTCTTGCAGAATTCCCCTCCCTGGAGAGACCATACAATCACCTTCACATGAGTGAAGAGCAAACACTACCGTACAGGAGATGCATAAAAGAGCAGCATTATATAAAGCGTTACTGTTTATGTGATCTTTGCATGCCAGTATGTTTGTATTTCAACTCTGGTAGACACAGGAAGAGAGGCAGTGTGGTGTAGTGGGTTCAGGGTCAGATTAGGATTCAAGACACTCAGGTTCAAAATCCTGGCTGGCCTCTGAAACTCACACACGTGTGTGTATGTGTTGCAATGGTAAACCACTCCTCTCACCTCTCACACACCTTGGGTCTTGCATTGATGTGTGCTGAACACACACACATATGATCTTAAGATTTTGTTATCTCATAATATTAACCCATCCTCCATCTCTCACGTTTTGCCTTCCAACCTTTCCACGAGCTGGAAAATTGAATTTGCAGTCTGCCTAAACAATCCAGCTTGTATCCTTGGATTTTGAACCCCTGATCCCCATTCATGCCCATACGGAATCAAATCAAACAGAAACTGGTGGGATTCACATCCACGTCATCTGTCTGGTTTTTAGTTGGAAGAGGAGGTTAGACTCCCATCTGTCCTTATTCCCCCAAATTTAGGGGCTACTAACGTTGTTTACTTCTCTGGCCAGGGACCCCATAACACCTTCAACCCTACAACCATCCATATGTTCGCTTTACAGTAATACGTTCAAAGGGACAAATTTTCTAGCAACTTCCAGCATAATAAGATTCCAACTCAAAACATATCTTCGTGGACCATTTAGTTGTTATTTCTTTGTTACATGTATATCCTGCTTTTCCACCCAAGGGTGCAAACATTTCCTTCCTGCTTTATTCCGACAATAACCCTACGAGGTGGGCCAAGGTGAAAGAGTGTGAGTTCCATGGCCGAGTAGGGATTTGAAGCCAGCTCCCTTAGTCCCATACACTAACCACCCTACCATATGATTCTGCAGACTGCAAACTACTTTGTCTGATGCTCTTCTGAGCTAGCAGATAAAGCGGACTCCAAACAGAAAAGAAAAATTAAACCATGCCAACGTGCTGGAAGAAGCTCTCTCTCTTTCCGCTCCACTGTTTACATTTTCTCTTTCTCACCAAATCCATGTGTATCTCTCGGCCGACCAAGGAAAAGGCGGCCCGCGCATGACAAAATGCGTTGTAGCCCATAAAAACGTATGCTGCAATAAATCTCTTAGCCTTGAGGCCGTGCCATTAAATGTGATTAAAACAGCCTATTTCCTGGGGAATAAGTCAGCATTGGAGGGGGGGAAAATCAGCATCATAATTAGAGCAAACACACACGCACACACACAGAAGGTTCAGAGCCAGTTCCAATTTTTTTAAAAAAATTGCTTCCAGTCAACCTCTCTCACACAATGGCTTTTATGCCAGGCCACTGGTTCAGGGTTCCAGCATCCCTTAAAATCCCCCGCCAGCCCACACACCCTGGGGCAGGGAGGAGATACATGACTGATAAGGTGCCTACTTAGGGTGATCTTTATTCTCTCTTCCCCAGCTGGTGGGAGGCAGAGAAGAAGTGAGAGGGTGATGATTTTGAAGGGAGACGGGGAAAAGAACGCCACACCACCTGGGAACTAATTAAGCAACATCTTTCGGCAAAGGTTTATCCCTCGCCTCCAGCAGGTGATGGGGACCAAAGGAAAGGAGGGTTCACCTCGACACCACTCAGTACGGCTTCTCCTTCCACTATAATAATAATAATAATCATGTGCCATCAAGTCCATTCTGACTCATGGCGACCCTTGCCAGGGTTTTCCGGGTAGAGAAGACTCAGAAGTGGTTTCCCCTTCCTTTCCTCTAGGGGCGCTGTGGGATTGTGCAGCTGGCCCAAGGCCACCCAGGCTGGCTCTTCTCCCAAGAAGCACAGTGGGGGAATCGAACTCCCAACCCTCAGCTCTGCAACCAATAAGCCACTGCCCAAACCAATGAATTCATGGATCTCATGGAAGTTGACGTGGTGGTGATAGCGGAAATGTCTAGCTTCTCCTCCAACACAGCAGAAAGGGGGGCTGGAGGGTGCACAACCCACTCTGTTTCCATGCACAGAGATTATTGTATTCGAGTGTCATGTTTCTACAACGCACCTCCTGCAAGGCCCTGTTCCTTAAATAACCAAACACCAACCTTCCACGGAGAATACCATGTTTGTACCCGATGTTTCCTCACTGGGCACCTCTTTTCTTCCCTTTTTTGGCACAAGTTAAAAAAAAAATACAGGGTGTTTCAAAGGCCGTTTGCCCTTGTAGAACATAACTTTAAACTCATGGTGATGATTACGCTTATTATTATTATTATTATTCTGTTATGTAACTAAAACCCTGCATTAGGTAAGTGTTCCGTAAAGATGTGGGAGAGAGATGGGGGGGGGCAGGGGGAGAGGGCACCCGGTCGCGGTGAAAAATGGCTCAGATTGTCGTTTGATGGATGAATGCATCTCTCATACACACAGAGACCCACAGACGCACACATGCATGCTTAGAAGTATCATTTTACCATCCCCGGCGGAGAAAGACACAGATGGATTGCACACAGATGCTCCACGCACATGACGTTCATTAAACCAGTCTTGAGTTAATTTTTAAAAAACTAAATCAAAGCCATGCGCAGGGGAAAAACAACACCCAGGATCATTCGCAGCTAGTCGTAAATGCCAAGGGAGCGGGTCTCCCTAGGGAGGAGACCCGGGCAAACAATTCATGCCCACTCAAAAGCCCTCCCCTCTGTTGCTCTCTTAAGGTGCGAAACAAACAAAGATGACTTTTCCAGAATACCACCGAGTCTCCCGTCCAACATCGTTTCTAAAAAAAATAAAATAAACATTGCAAATGAAACATAAAATGAAATAAAATACAATTCTCCCCCTCTGGCATTTCCAGAGAGAGAGAGACACACACACAGTCCTTATTTTCCAGCTGCCCGGATGCCCATCTTGCGGGCAACGGGGCAGAGAGATAAAGGCTGAGGTGCCCTCCCTCTGCCATCCACTGATCATTCCTCTCTCTTTCTCTCTCAGGATGTTGTGAGGACAACAGCTGGCCAGCGGCGTGTGTGGCAAACACCCCCCCCCCCCCAAATTTTGTCTGGCTCTCCAGAGGGAGCAGGATCTGCCAGCCGATGCCAGCATCCTTCGGAGGTGAGCTCGGGAGGGACTCAGGGAGGTTGCCAGGGCAGGGCTGGGCCAGCTGGTCTCGAACCCAACCCTCTGGCAATGGAAAAGTTTCTGGGATCCACCAGCGCCTTTCTCAGAAGAGGACCCAACCAACGACCAAGATCCCTGACTGCGGGGGAAGAAGGCATGGCCGGAACAGGTCCCGGTCCTTTGGAGAGAAGGGATCCAGGAAAAGGATCCAGGGGCAGCTTCCATTCCAGCCGCGTCCAAAAACCTCCCGGTTCTTCCCGGATCTGCCAAATCAAACGCGGTCGTCTTCCGGATGCCACAGGGCTGCTGGTTTCCTAAGAGACGGGGTCTTTTGGGGGAATCCCTCTGGAAAAGACGGGGTCTGATCTGTCCCCCCCAAATCCTTTAACCCTTTCCAACCCCCATCCCAAATGTTCTTCCTTTCCCCCCCCCCTTCTGAACATCCACAAAGAGGGAGGGAGGGGGGATCGGGAAAGCTCACGGGTTCCCCGCCTTCCCGTCAAGCCAACCGACCGTTTTGGGGGTGGGTGGGGTGGGGTTTTGCCTTCCCCCCCCCCCCAGTCTCTCTTACCTCCAACTCGCCTCTTTCTTTTGCTGGGGAGCCAAGGGGCAAGATCCGGGCGCGCGCGTGTGTGTGTGGTTTCCTTCCTTCCTTCCCTCCTTCCTTCCTTCCTTCCTCCTTTCCGCCCCTGTCTTTCTGTTTTCCTCCCTTTCTCCTCCCCGGGTCGCCTCTCGTTCTCACGTCTTCTGCTGCTGCTGATGTTGCGGCCGGCCGCTCGCCACCAGGAGGAGGAGGAGGAGGAGGAAGACGAGGGGGAGGGGGAGGAAGAAGAAGAGGAACCCCCCACCGGCTCGCCCCATGGCGAACCCCAAGGCAAGGCAAGGCGATCCCGGCCGAAGGCAGGAGAGAGGGAGGCCGGCCAGCGGGTTGGATGCAACGGGCCAGCCCGCCTGCCCTCCCTCCCTCCCTCCTTCCCTCTCCCTCTCCCCCCTCCCTCCCTCCTTCCTTCCTTCCTTCTCTCGCACAGGAGCGGCCAAACCCGGACTGCGGAGAGCTCGTGGAAAGCCCGGGGCGGCTGTTTCCGGGATGCTGCCTCCCTCCCTCCCTCCTTCCCTCGCCTTTGTGTGTCTCTCGCCGGCCCTCCCCGAGACGTCAGCGGCTCCGGACCCTCGTGAGGCAGGAGAGCGAGCAGGAGAAAGGATCCGATCCCCGGGCAGTCTGTCTCTCTCTCTCTCTCTCTCTCTGCCCTCCCTTCCCCTGCTCTCTTTCCCTCTCCCTCCCGTTGCCTTTCCCTCTCCCCCATCCCTCTCCCTCACCTTCTCTCCCTCCCCTCAATGCCTGCCTCTCTTCCTTCCCTTCCTCTCCTGTTTTCTCCTAGAATCCTGGAGTGGGAAGGGGCCTCGAAGGCTATCGAATCCAACCCCTTCCTCAAGGCAGGACTCCAAACCAAAGTAGATCTGACCGAGGGTGGTCCCATTTTCTCTTGAAGGCCTCCAGCGTTGGAGGGCTCACCACCACCCCGGGGTCATGAGTTCCATTGTCGTACTGCTCGAACAGTTAAGAGTTTTTTCCCCCCCTGATGTCCATCCGAAATCTGGCTTCCTGCAACCTGAGCCCATGATTACGTGTCCTGCACCCTGGGATGATGGAGAACAGATCCTGCCCTTCTTCTGGATGACAATCATTCAAGTACTTTGAAAAGTATGATTGGCTACCTTCCAAATATTTGAAAAGTGCTATCCGACCTCCTCTCAGTCTTCTTCTCTCGAGGTTAACTATGCCCAGTTCTTTCAGTCTTTCCTCCTAGGGCTTGGTTTCCAGTCCTCTGATCCTCTGAGGTGCCCTCCTCTGGACTTGCTCCAGTTTCTTGGCATCCTTCTTAAAGTGTGCTGTCCAGAACTGGACACAGGACTCTAGATGAGACCTCACCGGTGCTCTTCATCTCCTCCCTCTTTTTTTCTTTCTTTCCTCATTCTCTCTCTCACCTTCTGTTTCTCTGCTCCTCCTTTGCTTTCCTTCCCCTCCCCACGGTCTCTCTCCTTCTCTCTCTCCCTTTCCTTTCCTCCATTTCCTCCCCTCTCCTTCCCTTTCACTCTCTCCTCCTTCTCTCTCCCAACCTCCCTTCATTCCTTCTATTGTTCTCTTTCTCACACAGATACATAAACATGCAAGCCCACTGACTCTCTCACCTGTGTTGCCCAAGAGGCTGTTCATATATCCAGCCGAAAAAGCTTCCTGTCTTCCCTCTAGGAATAGAGGAAGCAGCCCTATCCTGAGTCCGAACCCAGTCTTGCTGACCCAGACTGGCTGCATCTCTGCAGAGTTGCTGGCAGAACCTTTCCCCCCCTCTGATCTGGAGGGGCACTGCTTCCCAACCTTGGCTCACCAGATGTTCTTGGGCTACAACTCCCAGAAATCCCGCCCAACACAGCTAGTGGCAAAGGCTTCTGGGAATTTTAGTCCAAGAACATCTGGGGACTCAAGGTCAGGAACTATTGTGAGGCTAGATACATAGGAGGCTGGTGGCTTCAGAGCCAGTTCCAGAGCGATCCGAAGTGCTGAGCCACTTCCAAAGATACAGTTCAGAACCTTGGAAAGCGCCAAGGGGTCTGTCAATTTCACTCCCTCAATCTGTCATTTACATAACCGGTCACTTTCACTTCTTCAGTCTTCTGTCCAGGGTGTGGAAAGTTACATTCTAAAAGTAATTTGTTCTTTTGAAAAGAACTGGGTAATGTTATGTGTTAACTCTGATAAAGGGGCACCTACTAGTTACACTGCAAAGCCTGTCCAAAGGGATTACATTAACTGTGACTGGTTATTCCGAAGTCTTTTCATGTTCTCCTGCTTCATTCCAACATTTTTGAGGCCTCTTTACTCCTCACCTTCATTATCACCATCCTCTGGAATTTTTTAAAACTACTTTTCTTGGCACTGACTAACTTCGCATGCCATTGCTTTTACAGTTGGGCTGTACAAACGTAGCTGCCTGTGACCTCCCCGATATAATTAAATCACAAATGTACTCAGCATGTAAAGCTGAGCTCCTGGAGGTCAGCCGAGATCCCAATGCTTTTATTATTTATCTTCTTTTTAATGACAGTGGACTGCTTTACAGCTTGTCTCTTACGGCAGGGGACAAAACACATGCTGGCTGAAATTCTGTCTAGAGCAGTAAGTTGCACTAGAGGAGACCCAATGAGTCAGTGGGGATTTGGTGAGTCAGCTCCTCCAGAAGCTTCATTGATTCAAATGGACTCACAACTAGAGTTGGTCAATGGAATTAAGGAGTTGATTCACCAAATCTCCACTGATTCAGTGAGGCTACTTTAATGGGATTTACCATGTTACACAACAGGATTTCAGCTGCTATGTGCTATTATTTTACATTTCACCGGTGCTGGTCTCTTATATATCTACAGCATTGGTGAAGCCAACGAGATGTGTCCTGCAGCTCATCAGAACTGTATACTGGCGGTAGCTACTGAAAAGCATCTTCCCACCAACATTTGATAATTGTACAAGTGGACTTCCATTGACTGCTTCGCTTAGTTAAATTTAATTTCTAGCATGGTTGATACACGGGATGAGCATGTAACTCTGTGCTTCTGCTCCATGTCAACACAGAATCCAGGTGCTTCAAGTAAAAGACAAGGAATGGATCCTTTGCTGACTCCCTGGTTTTTCTCTGCAGAAAAGGAGTTCCAACACAGACTTCAACAAAATTAAAGAGGCAGACCGCTTTTCAATGTGGATTTATCCTAAGGCATTAAAAAGTGTCTTGGATCAAAATGGTGACTAATGAAGAAGTACGAAGACAGATGAATTTTTTAAAAAAAACCTATCATATGCCCAAAACACACACACAGAAAGCTGCAATAGTGCAGTCATCTAATGAGAAAAGAAAAGTATAGATTTTTGCAGATGGTCATGCAAGGTGAAATAAATGGGGAACGAAGCACAGAAGGCTGAATCTGGAAGGCTGATTCTTCAACAAACACCGCTGTTTCAACTTTGCTGCATCCAGACTCAGAATAATGTGATTATATCCAACCTTCTGTAGGACTGAAACACTACCGGCACCACCATGGTTTCTTCTACTTTTAATTAGGTTTGTTGGCCGCCTTGAGCAATACTTTTCATTGGAAAGGTGGAATACACATGCCAAAAATAATCAAATAATAAACATAGCCAGTTCTTTGAAGCATTCCTTAGCTTCATTTCCAAATTGCTCATTATTTTTAATGAAAGCCATCAGCACCACCCTGCCTTCCCTCCTCCCACATTTTAAGTAAATGATGGTCCCTCTTCAAACAGTTTCTAAAAACGATAGCTAAGGGAAACATCACAAAAGTTAATGGAGGGTGGGCCCTATATGCATCACCCCTTAGAATCTGGGCAAAGCCACCTATTTAAGCCAGTAATTCCCAGAATCACAACACACTTGAGTGCGTCCCAAAGCCAAAAATTGGTCACTTCTGCTTTTATATCAGATTTGATTTAGAATAACAATAAGAGCTGAAGTCTTTCCCATTAGAGGTAAGAAGAAATTTGCAAATGTTGATAATTTCTTGTTGGGAAAAAAATCAAAAAAATTCTCAGCTCTCTGCATTAAGTCATGTTACACAGATGTTCCTGGGATATAGAAGATGTTGTTCTACCTCTTTTAGGTAGCTGTTAAAGATGTCCATGTTTTATGCTGTTCTTTTATCAATCCTAAGTGGCAAGGTACGAAACAGCCCATATTTCCAATGTGCAATATCAGAGCTGGCCCCTTGGGGGAACCGAGAGTACTCTGGCCAGCCGGAAACCACAACAATAGGGAACAACAGAGATGGCAAAACAGTTATTTATGCAATCAAGGCAGTGATAATGAGCTATGGAAAGAGTTCCTTTCAAAAAGTAACGTTCCAAGTTTTTTTCATAGCCCTCTTTGGTTGCATATGTGCTTCCCCGTTTTTCATAATATTGAGATTCTAACCCAGTAGCAGCACAAGGAATTGAGTGTGAGAGAGAGAGAGAACACACAAAAATAAAACAAAAACCAAAATAAACATTTGCTAGTCATGTCCACAACCCTCCCAACACACACATACACATGCTAGCAGCCCAACTGGCATTCTGACTCTGGAGTTATTCATAAATCACCCTCAAAACCTCATTCATTTCTGCCGAGCGCTGGCATCAAGTCCTAGACCTCTCATTAATTTGGCGTATTTTTCATCAGTACATCTGGTAGGGAAGGATTGATTTTCCTCTCAGGCCACCCTATGCCAAAAAGCCTTTAGCGGAAGAATCTGTGGCCCTCATCTGTCACCGGCTGATTGCCACAACAAGTTCACATGTACATCTTTGGAGTCATGCCATGTCATGCTGTGTCCAGATACACCGGCCCTGCAAAGACACAGTCCAAGACGTCCCAGGCAGCCTCTCACCATGATGGGGCGAATTTGTTCATAAAACGAATTTAAAAATTCATCAGGAGGAACCGGCTTCTGTCATTTTCACTGGAATCGCATTCCGTCTGTCTGGTTCCCAGCACAAAAAAGGAGCCATCTCCAGAAAAAAGTAACTCAGGAACCAATACGTATGGTAGCAAAGTTGCTTCACAAGGATGCTGACACTAACTGAGGTGGTGTGGCCGGTGGAATGTTGCCAGAGAAGAGAAAGATTGTGTGTCACCAACTCTTTGATTTTATTAAGGTTGGACTTTAGTTGACTGAAGTTTTGACATTTGAGGTGGAGTGTGATGATGGGAAAGTACTTGACTGGTGCTGTGTTTTCGCTCTTCATTTTGCTGCCTGTCGCGCTCTGAATCAATTCATCCCCAAGTCTGTGATGGCCCGACTTGACCATTGTCAGTGATGGAATTCTCCCTGCTGACCTTATGCTCTATGGACATACTTACTCCTCTCTTCTTTGACAATAGGTAATATCAGCATGACCGTTTTATACCTATATCTGAACCAAATCGGCCTGATTTCCTGTGAGGTCCAGGTGGAAATGGAACAGCCAGATTCGGTTCCAAGACAAAGTAAAGTGATTCAAATACAGGACACAAACTGATTCAGAGAGGCATAATTCATTGCAGACTGATTTGGTATATCTTCTGAAAACTAAAACTGGCTTCCAAACCAAATCGGGAGACCAGCTCAGAGCCCTATAGGAAGCCTCTTAGTTGCCTCTGACCCTTCTTTTCCTCTGCTCTTTCTCTTAGCTTCTCAGCTTCTTGGTGTCTCACTGGTACTTCTCTCCCTCTAGCTCCAGGGGTTCATTCAACCTCTTCCTGCCTCCCTCTTGAAAGGTTTGGGGGTCTGGCTGCTCTACTGAGGGAAGGCCAGAGACCCTCTGGAAGGCCAACTATCTAGAAATGGCTCTCTGTGGCCTGCCAGCAGCTGCATCTCTAGGGAACATTAGGGAATGCTACCACCTAGTGGCTGAAGTTGGTACCTCATGCTACTGACTGATTTGAGTTGCAAATTTTTGTGAACTTAAATGAATCAGCTTTTCTGCTGCTTCTTGCCATTTGGGAATAGTCATGGTGGAGATCACATTCTACTAAGTCCCTTTACATGAGGCTTTTTTCTAATCCATGAAAATGAAAAAGGGCACCTCGTAGCAAGGAGGAGCAGAGGCTTTACCACTCTAAGCAAGGTGGACAATTTCTCTCTCCTCACCCCACACACTTTTCATTCTCTCCCAGACTATGATAGCTAGAGTTTCTGGTAGAAATGATGCATCCATCTATCTGTCTGTTTGTCCGTCTGTCTCTCCTTTAAGAAATTATGTACCACCAGGATCTGTACATCCTACAGAGAGCCAGGTTTGTACAAAGAAAGGGAGTTAAATTGCCTTTTGAAGCCCAGGCCACCTTGCCTTGCACTTCAAGATATGGCTGAAATCATCTTCTTCCTTCCGTTCCTGTTCCCCTCACTGTTAGCAAACATCAGCATAAAGATATTTGAACTTCATCCCTTTTTTTAAAAAAAAATCACAGACAAAGTAAAACACTAGAAGCTCAGAATAAAGACAGTCCAGCCCACTTCTTGTATTTTGTCATAACAGCCAGCCTTGTAATGGAACTAAGTAGTTCTAAAAGCTTTGGTGGTCGAGAAGAGCTACCTCAAATGTATTGACGGTGGAGTGCTCTTTTAAATTATGTATATCGGATTTGCATTGCCTTTTTCTTTTCTTCTTCTTTACCCTGGAATGGCCTTAGAACTCGTATGAGCCACTTGCAAACCAACCCAAAGTCTTCATGGGCCACCCCTTCCATTCAGCCATGGCCTGTTGGTTCTTAAAGTATGACGGGCTACAAAATTAAGAAATGGCATCCTGTAGGAGTTCAATTAGGGTTGTGCTTCCATGCTTCTAATTTGCAATCCCCTCTTTCCTCAGCCATGGATATTAGAATATTTAGACGTTGGACCTAATGGTCTAGGTTGAGGGTGGTATTGCAGATGGTGGTATTGCAGATTTGCTTCTTGGACTATATATACGACCCCTTGGATTCCTGGAGTGAAGCATCTCAGTGGGAAAATGAGGTCATAGGTCCCATAGAGGTTACTTACCAAAGAAGGGTAGGAAAATGCCAGTCACTGCCAGACACTCTTATTTAAGCTTCTCCAGGACCTCAACAGCAATGGGATGCCATTTCACAGTGGTAACCCAAACAGACCAAGGTGGAGGTGTTGAGAGAATGAGGTAATAGCAACCAGCATGCCGTCAGCTCCTTTAATGATGTCTTCCATCTGATTGTATTCCATGAAGTTGCTTGAGAAGGGAGTGCTTCTGATCTACATCCATGTTTGATGAAAATGCTAAGCCACCTGAGTGGGAGAATGGCTGTCAGGTGATACAGCAGAACAGTCGGGATGAAGTGACAGATGTAGATTGCTGGTGCCTGGGCTCACCTATGTCTTGGGGATGAGGAATGGCTAGGCGAGGTGGATGATCATCTTATTCTACTCTTTTGGGGCAAAAATGGATCCTGGGCATAACTGTGTGCAAAGGGCCATATGATCCCAAGGAAGCCACAGGGGCCCAGCATGACATAGTGGTTGGAGGGCTGGACTTAGACTTCTGGATGGTACGAGTTCAAGTCACCATTAAGACACTCAGCTCACTGGCTAACCTGAAGGAAA
Source organism: Intellagama lesueurii (assembly GCA_037013535.1). Classification (NCBI taxonomy): domain Eukaryota; kingdom Metazoa; phylum Chordata; class Lepidosauria; order Squamata; family Agamidae; genus Intellagama; species Intellagama lesueurii. Next base: position 3,691,654 of record JBAJHW010000011.1, read on the forward strand.
AATTAAACTCACACACACTCAAATTAAATTAAATTAAATTAAATTAAATTAAATTAAATTAAATTAATTTTAATGTAATCAGTGTAGTGATTTTGTATTTAATCTAATCTAATCTAATCTAATCTGATTTGTCCTTGCTCTTGTAAAATGATTGGCAACCTGCCATGGAAAAACACATTGTGAGGTAATTTCTAATCTTGGAGGGAGAGATTAGCATTGTTGGGTTATATATGTTAAAGGAAATATATAGTCTCTGTCTCAATGATTTCTCAGGGGTATGTCCCTTAGCAACAAGTGGAGCCAATTAAACTCATATTTACCTTTCAGGGACCAATCAGAAAAGAAAGCTCACTAGAATGAAAGATAATGAGGTGAGGAAAACCACATGCCAGAAGAAAAACAGTCACTCACCACTTGCAGGAGTACCACTTCTAAAAATTGCTGAATGTATGGTCTGGTTGACCCATAGCCTGAAATCCTGCTGTCGTAACTACATCTGTAGACATTTTGGTGACACCACTAGTGGGATGATTTCTGCCTATCAAAAACTTCCTACTTCTGTCCCTTTCATTGCATAGAAGCTGTGGGAGCTATGGGATGGAAGAAGGAAGTCTTTAATTAGCAAAAATGGTCACAGCCAGATGACAACATTTTTCCAAGCCCTTGGAAAATATCCAAGTTGGGGAAATCTGAACCTTTGCTCTGAATCAGCTGAGCTTTTCTTCCTGATAAATAAAACACTCCGTTATTTCATCTTGTCAGCTTTGATGGTCTCTTACTTAATTTAACTGAGAAAGAATCATTAGCACCCATCAGTTAGTCAAGGAGAAGACAGAGATTTTATCAGCTTGAAGGTTCTCAAAGCGGCTGATGCAGCCTTAGGGAAAGATCCACGGTTAGAATTTCTGAATCTCTGAAAAAGCTAGAAAACATTCATTGAAACAACCTGTCCGTATAACACACTTTGCTTCTTGGGGAACTGTATTACCATCGTATTTATCACCAACCGATGGATGACTGCCTTACCCGACACATTCATAAAAACATTACTTGGGTTTTGTTGTTCGCTTTGCAGGGCACGATACATCAGAAAGGTCAATGTCTCTCAACTAATCCAATTACATCAGACTCATCTATCATCACAGCTCTGCAAAGCCCGAGTTAGGCTCACAGCTTTTTTGACAAATTGAGCCTGGTACATACAGGAAGCCCGGCTTTAATTATCAGACTTGCCATCGTTATCAGGCAGAGTGGCAGCAATGGGTTCCTTCTAACTTATCCTTCTAGTTCGCTCCCCACCTTCCCAGCAGGATGTGACTTTTATTTATATATTTGCATTCACAGCCGTCTTTTAATGGGTGAAATCAGCCCCACCCTTCAAAGACAGTTTGTTGGACTACATCTCCCATCATTCCTCCTTGGCCACATTCCATGATGTCACCATTTTTGTGAGACAGCTGGATTTTCCTTTTACCAGAGTTTAGAAGTAGAGCTGAAACAGCGACGTCTACGTTGGCTTGGGCATGTCATGAGAATGGCTGATGGCCGGATTCCAAAAGATCTCCTGTATGGAGAATTAGTGCAGGGAAAGCGCCCCAGAGGGAGACCACAGCTGCAATACAAGGAGATGTGCAAGCGGGATCTGAAGGCCTTAGGAATGGACCTCAACAGATCGGAAACCTTGACATCTGAGTGTTCAGCCTGGAGGCAGGCGGTGCATCATGGCCTCTCCCAATTTGAAGAGACCCTTGTCCAGCAGGCCGAGGCAAAGAGGCAGTCCCGAAAGCAGCACAACCAGGGAACTGGACAGGGGACAGACTGTATTTGTCTTCAGTGTGGAAGGGATTGTCACTCTCGAATTGGCCTTCTCAGCCACACTAGACGCTGTTCCAAGTCCTCCATACAGAGCACGTTACCATAGTCTCTCGAGACTGAAGGATGCCTACAGTAGAAGTAGAGCATTGCAAACAATAAATTAATTGCAGTAATTAAAAAGGAGTAACGTATTCCTTTTTTCCTAATTACAGAAATAATACATCACAATTGGAACTTATTGAGAGATAATCTCACTGCTTTCTCAGTGTAGTGATCTTGTATAATTACAAGATGGAAGATGCACCAGACTGTGAAAGACAGTGATGGTTCATACTGCTAGATTATACTCTCCAGCGGATGCTAAAGCAACAGTGAAGTCGAAGGAAGAATGGTGGGCTTTGTCTCACACGACCATGGCTAGCACCATTTCAAAGCAACTAAGAAGTAATTAGCTTAGCCCAGTGGTGTCCCAACCTTGGGTTCCCAGATGTTCTTGGACTACAACTCCCAGAAATTCTGGCCAGCACAGCTTGTGGTGAAGGATTCTGGGAGTTTTGGTTCAAGGACATCTGGGGACCCAAGGTTGGGAACCACTGGCTTAGCCATTTATGAGACATGAGAAACTAAATTACACGACAGAATTGTAATTATATCAGGAACTTCTATCTGAGCATTTTCCTTGGGATTGTAAATAATTGCCTTTTCAAAGTGTGTTTGAAAGCTCAGCCTTTTCCCCACCAGCTTGACCCAGAAAACCCTGATGCCTTCAGCTAAATGATTGCTATCGTAAGACAACACTCACTGGAAAAGACAATAATGATAGGAAGAGTTGAAGGCAGTAGGGAAAGAAGACCTAACATGAGATGGATTGACTCAATAAAGCTAGCCATAACCTTTAGCTTGCAAGACCTGAGTAGGACTCTTAAAGAAAAGACATTTTGGAGGTCATAAATTCAAGGGGTCACTAGAGGTCAGCTAGAACTTAATGATGCATAGGAATAACATCCATATACTACTTGTTTTGTTCTTTTAACCTCAATACAAATGGGGGGGGGGGTCATCTTATTGGCTCCTCTGTGACTTTATTGGTGGTCTTATTCTGTATTAACTTCTTACATTGGCTTTATATAGTTTTGTAAAAAAAACAACAACCCCTATGTAATAGCCTTTATTGGTCTGACTGCATTAAGTCATTTGTTCAATAATTCTGCACACTTTTGTGTGTTTGGAAAGCACATGATTCTCCAGGTACTGAATGTGAGAAGGTGTGCAAATTTAGATAAAATTACCTGGAGAGAAAACTTGACCAATTTTAATTACATCCTGTACTGATGGAAGAATGTTTACTGGATAGGATGATGTTAAAAAACCACTACAAGAAAAGAGTGGAGGCTGATTTTTAAGGCCCCTTTTGAGCTTTAGTGGAGATTCATTGACCAAAATCTGCATCTACATTCATTGCTTATGAATATTTGATGTTTTTGGGTGGAGTTTTTTCAAACATCAGCACCAGACGAAGGCCTCTGACAGTTTTCTTGCCATGACAGAGCAAAGCAGAAGTGAACTTGCAAAAGAAGGGCTGTGGTTTCTTTTCATGGCATCCATCTCATATAGGGTCTTCCTCTTCTCCTACAGCTTTACACTTTCCCTAGCATCCAAGTCTTTTCCAGTGAGTCTTGTGTTCTTAGGAGACATCCACAGTATAATAGCCTCAGTTTGGTCATTTAAAGTGAGGGGTCAGGAGTGATTTGATCTAGATCCTTTTTGGACTACAAATGTCATGATTCCTGGTCATCAGCCATGCTGACTAGAGCTTGCTGAGATGACACATCTGGAAGGAACTAGCTTATACACCCTTGACGTAGTGCTTCCTATTTTTCTTAAATTTGATTTGTGCTGCTTTTCCTTCCACTGCACCCCCAAGTTGGAACAGCATGTGTCACTTGGTCACCAGCTATGGGTTCCAAAGGACAAGTATCACGAGGACCATCACCAAGCATCAATCCTGGCTGGATTGCCCTCATCTCTTAGAAATCCTGTCTTGGTGTAAGTGATCGGTGTAACAGCATCACTCAAACGTATGATAAGATTAAGGTTTCAGAAAGTTGGTTGCATTGTCTGTGCATAAGAGCTTTTAGGCTGAATTGTTATTATTATTTTTTAAGTTTTACAGGATTATGACCTAAGTGGCTTTTCAATGGGCGTCTGATGGTGCAGTGGATAATAGAAAGGATATTTCCTGTCTCCTCTGACCATTGGACTCGCTTCCCTCTCTGTGGTTCACCAAATCAGTCTGGAAATCAATCTCTCGCTAGCGTAAAAAACAAAAAACAGGAAAGAGAGAGAAGAATAGAAACTGAGCTCAGAAACAACTCAAAAGTCAACTCAAATCAAATAGTATAAAGTCCCATGCTATTCATTGTCAACTTCCATGACTGTCTGGGCTGTGGTAGAATTTGTTTTCTGAGCATCCCGCTAAAGTGGCCTTAGTTATCAATCAAGCTTTTCCCCAGGGATCATCAACCCGGTGAATGCCAAATAGATTGGACCACAAATCCCATCCTTCCCCACTGGCATGGGGAGCAGTACTCCAACATCCGCTGGAGGGCCCATCAAGTTGACCAAATGTGAAAGGAACCCCATCTTCTCCTAATGGAAATGTATTTATTGGATATATTTTAAAATCGTCACTCCACTCCAGAATTGTCAAGGTGATGTACAACGAAGCCATTGCAAGATGAAGCGTTAAGAAAAGACAAAAAGTAGAACAAGGCAGATTTAAAAACAGAGATTATACAAAAGTCGAACATCCTTGTGAAATAAAGGAGCGGCATAAATCACCGAATGTTTGGTAAAGCAGTGGTGTTGCTTCCACCCACGGAGGGAGTCACCCAAGCCACCCTGAAAGAAAAAGTTCCACACAGATGAGACAGACCACAGAGCTTCAGAAAATGAATGTAGGCTCCAGGCAGGTTCACAAGAGAGGTGATGATTTCTCAGATGCTTCAATCCTACCTGGGTGTTAAGATCATCCGGAGAGGCCTTTCTCTCCATCGCATCACCTTCACAGACTCTGGAACTCCCTCCCACTGGAAGCCCGCCTGGCCCCGTCTTTGCTGTCCTTCCACAAGCAGGCAAAGACCTTTCTCTTCCGGCAGGCTTTCCCTGAGTGATTGGCTATCAGAAAGGGGTTTTTAAATGGATTATTGTGCCTTGTTGATTTTAAATATGTTTTTAGTATTAATTTTATTTACCATTTTTAATATAAAATTTGTTTAATTCTTTTTTTATATATTTGCATACATTGTCTTTAACGTTTAGAGATTGTCTTTTAATGATGCAACCCACTTTGGGTCCCTTTTTAAGGAGAAAGGCAGGGTTAAAACATATTTTAAATAAATTAATTAAATAAGTCCCGAGCCATTTAGCGCTTCGTCACTCAGAAGCTGTGCCTGGAATTAGTCTTGGAAAGAAACGAGGCAGGCAATGTGCCGTTGTGTGGTCTCTGTAAGCTTAAACATACTGTAAGCTGGAAACGAATCCCGTCTTCCTCCTGTTCTCTCTTCCCCAACTCCTTCTAAACAGAATTAGGTTGCCTTCAGCTGGGACTGGGGTTCCGTCATGTTTCCCGTAAAAGCAGCTTTATGTCTCCTCTTCATTTCCCTGACCTCCTCTAAATGGAGTTAACTGGCCCCAAGCTAGGATCAGAGTGAAAGCATGCTCCCCATAAACCTAGCTAACTGCCAGATCTAAAGGTCAATAGTTGGCAGGACCAATGGCCAACATCAACTCCTTAAGGAAGAAAATCCCCCACCATGGGCTATGGCCATCAATATTCAGCTTCCTTAGAAGTCCCTCCTTTGCTTCCTCCTGCACAGGAGAACCTGTCAGGGGCATCAGCATCTGGAGAAGAACCTCAGTAGACTGTCTTATAAGAAGCAAGGCTATTCGTGCAACCGATTCAGTAAGGTCAACACCGATTGGCCGAGAGTCTTCCAATGTTCAAACAGGAGGTTGTCCAGCTTCACCTAGAGGTGCCTGAGATAGGGATGGTGGTACATGAATTCTGCTCATGGTTATGGGAATTCATTGAACTAAGTGCTTTGTATGTGTGGAACCCACACACACATCAGAGCTAGACAGAGAGATTCATTTGAACCAGGATCTTCTATGTGTGGTACAATGCTTTAAACACTAGTGCATTGCAGGTGGCCACCCTAATCTATTTAAATTACATTTGTGGGCAACACACACACACACACACACACACACACACACACACACACACACACACACACTTTATCTGTGTAACACAACTTCCGAACACCCTATCCAGTCTGGTCACCAGCCTCTTAAGAGATTTGATGGAGTCCAAAAAAGTAAAAATTTTTCCAGCTCATTCTGGTTCCTGGGTTCTGTCTCTTCGCTTTGGATATTCTCCCTCTCTTTTTAGCCTCTGTATTTTCCCCTCCCATCTGCATGCATCATCTACTGTTTTAATAGGCGCATCCCCTTTCCCAGGTATCTAATCATGGCAGAAAAATCAAATCAGCTTTTCCTCCGCAGAAAATCTGGAATGTTTCAATTTAAATGTATTGGCTTTTCGAACGCGTGGCTAGCGCTTGCTTAGAAAATGCATCCGGAAAGATCACAAGCGGCAGAAAGCGCTACGCCACTGGAAATGTCAGAAGCGAAGGTTCACAGAGTACCGGCCGCCCCCAAAAAGAGAGCGTTCGTTTATTCTTGGAATGAGATTAACCACAACCATCTATGTGATCTTCGGGAAATGGAACCGTTCCAGCTGAGCGCCAACGGAAACAATAATCTCACACAGAATTAAGTAGAACTTTCAGTCTTAAAAGTGTAGCCTAAACACTCCATAATTGATCTGGAAATTAACTTAATGCCCGGACAAGGGTTTCATTTCCCCAATGCTTCTGAAGACAGGCAATGTCATTTAAGAGAAGTTTTTTAATGGCAAGCCAAGGCAAAACTAAAGAGGAGGGCCGCTGACATGCTAGTTGCCGGATTTGGGAGATATATTTTTAAAAGCAGCTTTTCCTCCCTCTTGGGGTGGGGGGAAGAATCAGCTATGGGACTCTGGGAAGTTATGGGGGGGGTGGAATTCCTATCTCTGGGGAGAGAGATGACCTGGCTGCAGGATTATGGGACTTACAGTTTTTTAAAAAGTAACTTTTCCTGTCCCTGGTAAACCCCAAGCTGGCTGTGACATTTTGAAAGTTGTAGTTAAAAAACAACAACAACAACAACACCCAAAACTTTCTTAATTCAGAAAAAAAAAAGACCACAGGATTATGGGAGTTAAAGTTAAAAAACAAACAAACAAGGATTTTTTTGTTTTTTAACTATGGAAAATACATATATATATGCCGGCTTCGGGATTTTTTGAAGTTATGGTGGAGGGAGGTTGCTTTTCTCATTTTGGGGATTTAAAAAAAAAATGCTGGTTGTCAGATTTGGAGAAAAATAATAATGTTCCCCTTTGTTGGGGGGAAAAAACCCTACGTACCTGCAGAGAAGTCACTAAATGATGCTGACTTGGAATATTTTGGACTTTTTTAGCTTGATAGGCAGACAGACAGATAACCTGAGGAAGGGGCTCCCTGGTGAAGCCAGAGGTCCCAATCAGTTAGGGTCAGCCCATGCTTGGCCTTCTCCACCATTGGGGGAAAAGGCAACCAGGGAACCCTAGAACGCAAGGACTCCCTGTTTGTTGGCCATCAATAGCCATTTTGAACCCAAGCACATCTGGCTGAACTGAGTGCCCCGAGGGGAACCTGTCCAGATGTTCTAGGTATGTTGCTTTGATCTTTGGGGGCGTGGTGAGAGCTGGCATCCAGATGTAACTGATTATCATGATCTCGTCCAACCCGAATCTCTGTGGAGGGCTCCACTTCACCCTCCTTTTCATTTTAATTGTGCCTCTCCCAATTATCTCCTCTTCTAGCAATCTTAACCTCATTATCTCCTGCAAAGTAGACGTCTTTGGGTGCTTTGCTCAGCCAAAACCCATCAAAGTCATTGATCTTGGCTCAGGGTGTAATGTTTTTATAGGGCTTCATACTCTTCCCCTTTTCCTTTGGATCAGCTTTGTCTTGGCAAGGAAGCCTGGGATTCACTTGATGTCCAAATACTTCTATGGCTGTGCGGCTACTCTGTCAAAGCTGTAACAGGTACTGCAGAGGGAGGATGATCTGCAAAAAGAGCAACTGATGAGCTTTGGCATTGAAGAAACCTCTAGACAAGCAGAAAATAGAAATTAGAAGGTTTGTTTGCTTTTTTTACTCATCTGTTGTCTGTTGCTTAAATTTCTGTGTTGCCTAATAGCTGAAACATGTCTGAGTGATTCACAACAGAGAACTGAAAATCTTAAGCTCAAATGCAATGGCTAGTTCCAAACTAGAGCAGACTCTTTGAATCAATGGGATTTACTAGAGATGGGCACGAACCACTGGTTTGGTGGTTCATACCAGTTTGTCCTTCAGATGAACAGGTGTCTGGCAATTTCCAGTCCTGCCTCCACTGGCAGGCGCCCACTCAGAGACAGCACCTGGAGGAGGTGGGGCAGAGAAGCTGGGAAGCTGCCTCTGAGTGGGTGCCCACCAGAGGAGATGGGGCTGGGAACGCCAAACACCTGTTCATCTAAAGGATGAACTGGCACGAACCAATGAACCAGCGGTTTGTGCCCATCTGTAGGAGTTCTGTAGCAGTAGTTTCTGTCACTCTTCTCTGGTGAAAATGGGATTTAGGCCGTAAAATACAGGAAGATAATAATGGATAGGATGAAATGGTGGGCTTCTACTGGAATACAGTGGATGGGGGGCTCGTTCCCCATAGTCATTGCAAACCATTCCCTGGTTACCCCCAAAAGCAGCAAAAGTGGACACACTCTGGAGCCACAGTGTGGCGGGAATGCAGTGGGTCAACAGTGGAACAATGGTAGGGTTTACTGTTGTTTTGTCCCATCAACTCATTTCCAACTTACAGATTTGTTTGAGCTACTTGAGATGCTCAAGGAAAGGTTTACCATGGCAGCCTCCCACTGCCCGTGTGTTTCCAAGCAGGGATTTGAACCCAGATCTCCTTAATCCTAGTCCAATACTCTTGTCTGTTACACAAAGCTGGCTTTCCTGTTGAATTTAGCCAAAGCTATAAACCTCACCATCACCAACAGAAGCAACCAGTAAAAGGTTAACGGAAGAAATCCAGCTAGAAGTAGGAAATGGGGAACCATCAGAGTCACCTCTCAGGAAATTGGAACACCATCACCCATGAGCCCCATGTGGCCTCCAAGATGATTTTACATTGTTTTTTGTCAGTCCTCGGATCCTCCCGGGATTCTGTGGTTTCTGGCCTCTTCCAGTTATGGGGTTTTTTTTGGGGGGGGGGTGGGAGTGAAGTGGCCACTGGTGAGGACACACGAGCCTCGGGTTTCAAAGGGAGGAGAACTGTACCACCAGAACTGTCCCAGGTGCTGAAACTTTCACCCTATTCCCGAGTCCAGCAAGCTGTGGCCTGCTAGAGACCGCCGCCTTTTGCAGCCAATTGGAACACAATTAAATCTCAATCCGTATCTTTTCTGTCTGAAGGATGGAAGATGAATGACCAAATCAATGCTAAGTGGGAAGGTAAACCAGGAGCCTTGATGCCGGAAGGATCGGTGCTTCCAGTGGCTCCTTCCAGACGGGACCAAGCAGGTTGTCCTGGTTTTGCGCCATCGCTGGCAAGAGGACAGAAGGGGGTCAGCGGAAAAGGCCGCCTAGAGGATGTAATTTGTCCCGCCTGCCATTTCAGGACAGAAAACTAATTGATGAGGACAAGCACCTCTGCAGAGAGAAGACGTCCCTCCTTTCACTTCATCATGGGTTTGTCTGGTGCTGCTTGGAAACCATTCTTCTTTCCATACATCATGGTTACTGTCAATGTGGATTTTCTATACTTTAAAATGGACTGTGACGTTCTCAAAGAAAAGAAGGAGGCGGAGAAGCTCGGTGCCTTTATTCCCCTCTCCTATAACACTCCCTTTGGTCTTAGAAGCGTGATTTACTATAGCTGTCTCCAGTCCTTTGCAGTGTGTTTTCCTTATTTTGTTTTTCACTTATTTAAAAAAAATCTGTAGCATTCATAGGGAAGTATGGTAGGACATATTTGGAAGGTGGAATCCTTATCCCAGCCAGAGGTACACACCTTTTATGTGCCTTTTAGAAAACTAATAAAGTTTCTAGCCCTTATAAGGGACAAAAAAAAAAAGAATAAGTGTGGATGTGGGCCACGGTTGCGATTTCTCCAAGCAGAAAGGTGAAACCACCTGCTTTGAGTCAATATAAAGAAGTTCAGAGAAGGCAAGGGAAGACAGCTGGAGAACGAAGCCCAGGGTGTCTCGGGTGAGAAGGAAGTGTTAAGAAATGCAAGCGACTCACCTCACACTCAATTTTTACTCCTTCAAGGTACAAAGCAGGCTGCTGGGAGTACAGAAATAAACCCTAATGTTGCTGTTGTTGTGTGCTGTGAAGTCACTGCCAACTTATAACGACCCTGTGAAATGAACAATCTCCAAAATGCCCTGTCCTCAACTGCCCTGCTCAGCTTTTGTAAACTGAAGCCTGTGGCTTCCTTTAGGGAGTCTGTCCATCTCATCTTTGGTCTTCCTCTTCTCCTGCTGCCTTCCACCTTCCCCAGCATGATGGTCTTTTCCAGAGAACCCTGCCTTCTCATGATGTGTCCAAAGTAGGACAGCCTCAGTTTCAACACTTTTGCCTCCAGGCTTGATTTGCTCTTGTTTACCTTTCTTAATGAAGAAATGGCAGAAATGTCTACCCTAATGATGATCTGAATATAAACAAGAGACGCAGACAAAAATAAGAAGGGATGAAAACTGTAACCTACAGGATCATTAAAACTGTCTTTTGAGTCTTAGCATCAGAGAGCTCTTTTCTTCTCAGCTAAGCCTCTCCACAGCAGTCTGCAAGGGCCAAATGATTTTCCGCGTGTTTAATTAATTTCCTTAAGGGGGTCCGATGTTGCCGAATGAGGGAAAGGTGAAAAATGTCACCACGGAAATAGTCTGAGCTCTGTTTCTCTGTGTAAGGTCAGCCGTGTGTAGTAGTCCCTGCTGTAAAGCAAGATTCCCGGGCCCGGTGAGATGTGGCATACTACGGTGCAAACAAGCGAGGCGTTTGAACACCCTGTTGTTGTTGGGAGCACTTTAATTCACACCGAATGCTGGGATGCGCAGTCCGATGAGACAATTATTGGCTAAATACCTCTAGTGTCCCTTCCTTGTCGAACTACAACACTAGAAATCTCCAGCAGAGAATTGTAAGTCTCCCTGCCAAGCTACAAATTCTGGGATTAATTGTCGGCTGAAGCCATAAAAGTTAAACTGGTATCAAACTGTCATAAATCTCTAGTGCAGACCTGATCTCTTCCTCCTTCCATCTTTCCTTGTGTTGTGAGCCTGCATGGATGGGAGCCTTCTTGGTTTGTTAAATCACAGTTTCCCCATTATGTCCACAAGAACTTAAGAGGAGTTCTTGCTGGATCAGATCAAAGTGTAACATCTGTTCGCTCACTGACCACCCGCTTGTCTGTGGAAAACCCATTAGGAAGGCATAAAAGCAGCTACTCACTCTGCCTAACTTTCTCCAGCAATGGACTCTTGGAGACACCCCTGACTAGCAGCCCTTGAGGGCCTTTAAGCTGCCTCTTTAAAGCTGCCCAACTTGGCAGTCACCACTGCATCTCGTGGCAGAGAGTTCCACAGCTTAATTGTGCACAATAGGAAGCAGGGACTTCCTTTAAGCTGACCGGCATTCCACACCATTCAGCTTTGGAACGGCCCTGAGTTCTATCGCTATGAGAGTGGGAGAAAAGCTTCGTAATGTAAAGAAACTGCCTCTCCACATGCCCACATGAGCCAAAACCCAGAAAATCAAGACTGAGAATCATAGAATCATAGAATAATACAGTTGGAAGGGGTCTCTGAAGCCATCGGGTCCAACCCCCTGCTCAATTCAGGAATCCAAATCAAAGCAAATCTTGTCCACTTTTCTCTTAAATGCCTCCAGCGTTGGAGCGTTAACCATCTCCTGAGGCCATGGGTTCTGTTGTCGTACTGCTCTAACAGTTAAGAATTTTTCCTGATATTCAGCCCAAATCTGGTTTCCTGTAGCCTTAGCCCAAGCACAGTTTCTGAACCTACTCATAACAAGAGACTCTGTGCTTCATGCTTAATGGATTTAATATGATCTGAATAACGATGGCCAGAGGGCCTCATGCACTCCTCACCTTGCATGTTAAGCTAACCTATTTACATAATATCTGAATACTGCTAAAGTGACTTAACAAATAGAGGTGGGTGGAGTTTTAAAATGCAAATGGTGCAGTTTTAAGGAGTGATTTCCCAGCATCTTTCCCCCCTTTTCCTTTTATTGACTTTTCATTTGCAAATGTTGAGCTGTCTGCTTTGGAGTTTTTATTCTACAAGCATAACTCTTCTCCAGCCCAAAGCCCATCAGTCTAAGAGCAATGTTCTAGCTGCAGTTTAAAAAGAGGGGGGAGCTGGTCTCTTGAGACCATCCGTCACTTTGTACGTGGTGTTAAAACATAATCTGATTCGTACGCCTCTGGCTTCTACGGATCATCTCTAGGCCGCTTCTCCACAGTGCTTCTTGACCCCGAAAGACCCCAAAAGGGAGGGCTCCCGTTTCTCCTGTACTCCCGGGCAACCTGTGTATTGGTGCCGGTGATCTCTGTGCACGGCTGCGCGACTGTGAGCATCCTTTCTGGTTAGCAGGCAGGTCTCAGCAGGCCGGCCTTGCCATTAGGCAGAGGGAGGCATTGGCCCTTCCAGAGGCAAAAAATATATAGTGCAGAGACGGGAGCCACCTCTGGGCTGTTCCTTCCCTTCCTCTCTTGCCCTTCTTAAGGTTGCCTCCAGATTTAGACCATCCCAAGACATTCTGCTGCCTGAAGTGAAAACAGAGGTGATTTCCTCATCCACTCCAAAAGACAATTGGACTGGCTGAGGAGTCCTTTGAGACCCGGCGACAGGCGGGCATCTTCCATGGCACTTAGCTATCACACAAGGTCTTGGTGACACCGGTCATCACATCTGTTGTCTGAGGCAGTACCTCACTCTACCCAATGGAAAGGCTGGTCTTCCTGCTGCTCTCAAGTGAGGTGGAAGACTCCGTCCCATCACAGATGAATGTCACAAGCCTGCCTTGGGTTCAAGTGACATTTTCAGCTCAGTTGCGGGCCTTTTAAGAGGGAGGGGGGGAGAAGCAAAATCTTATTTCGAAGGACTATCTTGGTCTGACTTAAAATCTGTGACTGTTGCTTCTGGCCAATGTTGATGTGTTTGAACAGCAGCTCCCGGGCTGCTCTCCGTGGTCCTGAAACCAACTCCCAGGTGCTGGGCCAGGCCCGGTGGTGTGACAACCCAAACCTTGGAAATAAATGTGGCTTAACAGCTCCAAGAATATCTCAGCCCGTGGTCAGGGTATTCTCATCTAGTTTAGTCGCAAAAGTAATTTTTCCAAGGGCTGGGAGGGGTCAGCTGAAATGCAAAGGGAAGACATAGCCCTTGATGCTCTGTGGGAGGAAAATAGGGAAGGAACAGCCCTTAGGTCACTTCTGTTGCCAACTGTGGAGACGGGGATTTTCTGATGGTGGCCCCACATCTATGGAAATTAGATTCCCTGGAGAAGTGTGTGCGTGCGCGTCTACCCTAAGTCTTTTTTTAAAAAATCGAGCTGCTTTTAATTAATGCATTGTGCCCAGTATCTTTTCGGCTGCTGATGACTGAATGTTTGAACTCTCCTAGTTTGGAGTTTGCACTGAAAAAAAAAATCTGAATTATGCATCACTGGTTTTATTCTGACAGAAGCCACCTTGGGAGGAATTTTTGCCCTGAAGGACAGCAGATAAATCTTTAGGATTTGGGGGAAAAGATAAATAAACACTAACTAACAACAAAGGGAATTGTGCTGGTTAACGATACTTTTTTTAAAAAAAAAGCAGAGGGAGGACAGACAGACAGACAGACAGACAGACAGACAGACAGACAGACAGACAGACAGACAGACAGACAGACAGATAGATAGATAGATAGATAGACAGACAGACAGACAGACAGACAGACAGACAGACAGACAGACAGACAGACAGATAGATAGACAGACAGACAGACAGACAGACAGACATAGATAGATAGACAGACAGACAGACAGACAGACAGACAGATAGATAGATAGATAGACAGACAGATAGACAGACAGACAGACCCAATATTGCTCAAAAGGATTATAGTAAAGGTCGTAACATCATCAGTGGAAAAAGTGACATAATGACATTATCAGTGGAAAAGCTGAAGTCATTATGTCATTGATGGAAAAAGTGAGAATGTGAAATTATCGGTACTACCAGCCAAGAGGCACTCTGCATGGTTTTTTCCCATTAAAGTTTTAACAAGCCTAGAATGCTAAAGAAATTACTTTTTCCCTGGAGCATTTCTGACACACAGAGAAAAATTATACACCTGTTTTGCCCAGTGTCTAGGAGTCAATTATCCTACCAACCTGATCTTTTGGAAAACGCCCTGTCAAGGATGGAGGGAACGAGCCACGTCCCTCCCTTTGCTAAGCAGCAAATATCCACAGTGCAGCTCAGCATTCCAGAGAGGTACAAAGGCAAAATTAGGTTCATTTGTCAATGCCCAAACTAGAATAGAAAAATCATATTAATGAATAATGCACAATAGGTAATAATTATTTCTGCAGCCCCTTAAGGGACAGTGCCTTGTGGTCCCTGTCCTTCGTGTCATGCACCGAAGGATAGGAACAAACCAGAATGATTAAGCTTTATCCTCTCAACATGACTTGTAAGACCCATCAATGCGATAGCAAGTCTCATAAAGTAAGAGGAAAACATGTGCCCCCACCCCACCCCAGAGATGCAGCTGCAGCACCTGGCGCCCCAATCCCTTCTCTTTTTGAGTGGCTTTCCCCTTACAGACTGCGTGAAAATGTTTTTTCTGCTGACATCCATTATCCACATCTACTTTCACCATCATGCAGTATGGCCTTCCCTGTGTCATTGGACCACAACTCCCATCATCCCCCATCCCCTCACTCATTTCCGGCGATTGCCTCTTGAATTCACTCTTCTCATGTCTGCAGTTTTTAAATGCAGAAGCTGTTTCAAGGACTAGCCCTGTTTTTTTTTCATCCTGTGTGTCATTTCATCTATATATTTTTCACTGGTATGTATCCTTACAGTACATCTGGATTATACTCACCGAAGGCAGGTGACTGATGTCAACAGAGCCCTATATCCACTCTGGGTTTTAGTCTGAACTCCAGACAAGAGTGATCCACAGTTTTGAACCATATACTCAAGTTCAGCAGGACCTTGAACAGCTCCTTTAAAGTTCAGACCAAAAATCAGAGTGGGATTCTTGAAATTACTGTGTTTTTAAGGCTGGTGTGTAAAGCAGTATGGGCTACTATATGCTCTGATGACAAATTAAGTGTAAAACTTAAAATCGATCTGAATTCAGTGACTCACAGTTTATCTCTGGACAGTCATCACCAGAATGAAGCCGAGTCTCAATTAATCTATTCAGAATTTGACTTCATGATTAAGCCTTTTATGTCAATAAATGGACCTTTTGTTTATGCTGTGGGGATAGAAGAGGGGAAAAGGGAAGGGGCAATTAAAACGCATCTTAAACATGATGTTGGCCTGGCCTTGTGCAGGCAACAAACATTGTGAGTCATCTTTCTGATAGCAGCAAAAGGAAGATCAGAAGAAAGACACCTTTGATAGAGTATTATTAGCTGCCTTTCTTGAAAAAGAGGCTTATGAATATGCATGACCTGACTCACAACTGTCTTAGTTAAAACAAAAGTTCGCATGACAAAAAGGGGGAAACGCACAGTCTTGAAAGTGGAGCAATGAATGATGGAATTCTTATAATACGAAGATGGTTGAGTAGACTGTCATCTCAGCTGAGCCCCGTGAAACGCACCTGGTTCATTAAAGGACACCTGTGTGTCTAACGACTCCATGGGAAGCCGACAAGTTCTCACCTTTTATTATTCCCAATCTGAAGAGTAGCTGTAATTTGAATTTTTCATAGCAAGGTAGGTCTAATGGATGAGGCCAAATAACCTTAAAAAGAGAGAGCCAGATAGACAGGTGACACGTTTTCGTTTCCTTTGATAGAAAACCAGAGATGATGGGATTTGAATCCCTGATCTTACGTCTTTCGGCAAGTGTGAGGAGAACCTTTAGCCCGACAGACGTCTTTGGACTCCTGTTCCCATCATCCTGAGCCACTGGGGAGCTGGAATCCAACAACACAGATCCCATGACCCCGTGTGCAGGGCCATACTGGGACCTGAAATGAAAAGGTCTAAACAACTGTTAGAGCAGCACGACAATGGAACTCATGATCCCGGGTGGTGGTGAGCCCCCCAACACTGGAGGCATTAAAGGGAAAACTGGACCACCTTCTGTCCGATCTGCTTTGGTTTGGATTCCTGCCTTGAGCAGGGGGTTGGACTCAACCTAGGCCCCTTCCAAGTCCATTCTAGGATTCTATGAAAGCCAACCTTGATGGGAGGACGTACAAAAGCCGAAATTATGCATGTGCTTATATATGAGTTGACATACGTCTGCATTGAATGGTTTATCTTTAAACTCATCACTGTTGTTAAAATTAGCCACCTTGAGGCCACTTTTTTTTCCCCTGGGGAAAAGATGGTATATAAACAGAATATATTAATAAATTAAATATATAAATAAATCAGGAATTTGTTTCAGCAATGCCCTTCCACAAACACCTAACAGGGAGCACAACAGTTAATGGCCGCCATTACAAGAATATCAGAGAAGACAACCTGTGCTATCCATTCATCAGGCAAACCCCCTAAAATTATATATATATATATATATTGCATTCAAATATTGCTATCCTACCTTTTTCTTCCTAAAATAGTTGCACATCCCAAGGGATTTATAGGTTAACCTATTTATGATTTATTCAAGTTACTGCTTGCATAATGAAGAACCTCTCTCTCTCTCTCTCTCTCTCTCTCACACACACACACACACACAAACAAACACACACACACACACACAAAGACACACTCCTCCTGCTGGTTGGCTAGATTCCATTCTGCTTAATCCCTATTAGCAGCAACTTGCTATTATTTTTAGGCCTGTGGCTGAAACACAGCTAAAATTCAATCGGGCACCAAAAAAGCATGTCCAATTTAGCTGCCGTTCTATTCTTATTACGTCTCCTGCTATTACCTACGGTTGGGGTCATCCAGCTGCTTCAAAAGCCAAGCCTGTAAATCCATGGTTGGGTTCGGATGCAAGAAGGGTGTTTTTGAGCGTGTGTTTTTTTTTAAAACACAGAGGAGAGAAATAAACTAATTGGTACTTTAAAAATGTAATGATGTTTTATCTATTTCAATTTCTGTTACAACCACATCCCGCCGTGGCGAAATGGTTTACAATGGCACGCTCCGAGACCACTTTTATAGGAAGCACTTGCTATACCCTTCTTGCGAATTAAGCACAGTGTGAATTAAGTTTTCTAAGGAAATTCCAAGGGGGGGAGAAACGGTGTGTGGCTAAATTTTGCTAATCTAATAAAGGATATGCCTTACATGGAGTCAAGAATGAATGGTCCCTGAATAGTTCATCCCTTGATGTAATTACTCAGCAGCAAGATCTTCAGTTTTCAGTACAGGCTGGCTATAATGAAGCACCAAAGCATGTTGCAAGTGGTTTGAACCAGGAGCATAGCAGAAGGGCAAGATTACATAGCATGTGTTTCCCCTCTTGTCTTTTCTAGCTCCACATGCAGATTGGTGCTCTTGCGCTTCCTTCCTTCCTTCTTTCTCTGGTTGCATAGGATGGGTGGTAGAGATCTTTCCCAGCGTAGCTAACCAGATTTCAGTGCACAAAAGGAGAGGTGTTAGGATTCTGTGCCATGGAAGGAAAGACATTCTTGAAACTTCGGTGACGCACAGTTTTCACCAGAGTTTGGTGCTGGTGCCAGGGCTCCCGTTAAGCATAATGAAACGGCAGATGCTGCACAATAGGTTGTAGGAACAACATCTCCTGCTCGCCTCTTCGTTGCCAAAGATTAGGAGCTGCATCAAGCCCTCGCCTCCCACTGGAAAATGAAGAAGAGAAAAGAGGGGGGAAAGGAAAACAGACCAAGGGGGGAACAGGTTGCCAGTTAATTGACATTATGAAAATTTGATTCCCATTAAAGTGACATTATTCTTAGCGAAAACAAGCAAATGTGCCTCTGGTGGAGTGGCAGAGCCTGGCAGTGGGCCAACCAAATGTCCTTCCCAACAAGCCAACCATCAGGGGCATTCTGGGTAAACACAATGCATGTGGACGCTGCTGGGGTGGGGAGGGGGGAGGACGTGGGACTGGACTTCCTGTAGGTGAATGCAAAACCAACCATGTTAGAAGAGACAGGAGAGGGGGGAAAGGGGAACAAGACAGATGCCATTGGCGTGAGCCAATGACAAAACCCATATTGTTAACAATGAAAACGTTATTGGCGTAACGAAGCAAAAATCAACCCGGCATTCTTCCCTTTATAGCAAATGTAAGGTGAACTTGAGGAGGCAAGAAGAGTCAGCGATGGAGAGAAGGAGAACGCTAGAGGAGTGTGGGTCACCCCTCTCCTTGTCCCCTTCTCCCGCCCGCCTCTGTCTTCGGCGCTGATGGTATTCTCCTCATCACTTCCCTGTCAGTTTTGATGTTCCTCGGTCTCCATCTTCCCTGTCGCTTTGACCTCTCCCTTGCCCCCTTCCTGATTCCCTTGCCTTCCCTCACGTTCTTTTCGGAGGCCGCTGAGTTAACGAAGCATTGGATGGGCTTAAAGTGTTTATGGTTTCTTTTGCTTACAGGGGGAGACAAGGGAGAAAACCTACACGGGCAAACATTTCTGAGAACTGCTCCTGCGAATCTGATGCACACAGTGTCACCCTTGTATTTCTTGAGATCAGTATTCTCTTTCTCACAGAATCTTAGAATCTTAGAATCACGGCGTTGGAAGGGGCCTCGAAGGCCATCGAGTCCAAAACCCCTGCTCAAGGCAGGCATCCAAATCAACAGACGGTTGTCCAATTTTCTCTTGAATGCCTCCAGTGTTGGAGCGCTCACCACGTCCCAATGGGTTCCGTTGTCGTACTGCTCTAACAGTTAAGAAGTTTTTTTCCTGATATTCAGCCTAAAACTGGCTTCCATAAACCCTACAGCTCGGAAAAGTTCTTGGGATTATTGTTATTTTTTTTAAGTGGAGGAGACGGCCAATTCGGTTCCTGCAGCTAGAGGATTCTGGGTGTTGTTGTCTCCTGCCCAAAAGAGAGAGAGAGAGAAGATAAAGGGTTGGGAAGAAGTAACTGTTAAAAGTCCTGAATATGATCATCGTCTGCCGAATTCACATAGGAGTGCCTTAGTATCAGACTACGAGCTTTTGCTTCTGAGTCCAACAGTAAGTGGAAGGAAGATCCCGGGCCTCACCAAAGGGGAGATGACATTGAGACAAATAGATTTTGTCTTCGAGGCACTGGAGAGGTTGTTTCCAAGCAGGAGAAAGGAGAGAGACAAGAGCCGTTGATAACTCCAATTTTGCAGGCGTTGTGCAGGCTGGAGAAAACGACACTCCTAGTTTCCTAGCCCAGTCACGCTGTCGGTGGCCGGTTGCCTCTAAACACATAAGGGTATAGAAAAAAAAGTAAAGTCCCACACCAAATATTTCAAAGAAACTTTTCCCCACCACCACCAAAGTCATTATTTTAGACCTGAAGCTGCAATACTGTTCACAATCTCCTTTTTCTTTGATAGACCCTTTTTAGAGGCATTTTAAAAAATGCTTAGTCTTTCAACCTTTGGTGTGCAAACCGGTTTAGCCAGGCCGTGCTGACTGCCATCCCCTTGGGAAGCTGAGAGATTACAGCATCTCCACTTTTTAATGATGAACAGAGCTTGTATATTCTTAATTTTTATTTTTTTTAACAGACCTTCTGAAGGTGAGGGTAAACCACGCAGAATTCTGATGAGGTCTGCAGGAAAGTTCGCAATATCTATTAAGACCATTAAGATATAATGGACTCTGGAAAAGATGTTCCAGGAACCGACGAAATGTGAGATGCAAATGAGGGATGCCGAGGAAAGAAAAACCTGAGAGTTAGTTAATCAGATGGCAAATTTTGCATTTGTCGAAGCTTTGAAAAAAAAAATGGAGTGGTTGAGATTATATAATTTTGCCTTGAGTGTCTAGGAGGGAAAGGCAGGGTGTCAAAATTAAGCTGTTCCCATCTCTGTTGACACTTCCGATGGACAGCAAAAACCATAACTTCCTACAAAGCCCTCAGTGTATACGAGTCCCGAGTTTGAGTCTGGTCTTTGGTACCAAGTCCTGAATCTGAGACTTTGGTCCCAAGTCCCTATTAAAAACAAGTTTTTTTTCCCACCCAGAAAAAGGGAGGTGTGACTTAAGTCTAATTTGACAGCACGGTCCCCAAGTCATGTCCCCATTTCTGATAAGTAGACAGACAGACAGACACACAGAGAGAGCAGTCCATTTTAAAAGAATGCCAGGATCTGCTTTTAATAAATGCTTTACATCTCTTTCTTTTTTAAAAAATTATCTGTTGTAAATGACTTTGGGAGCCTTGTCGTGGAGAGAAGCGATTAACAAATGCTATAGATCAAAAAGTCAATAACTAACGGACGGAATTCACCCCTGCCTTTTCTTCTCTGCATTCAATGTCTCTCTGTTTCCAGTCCTCCTCTCAATTTCCCCCCCCCCCCAGTCCACAGCCCTGTCTATGGGGCATCCCCCCCCCCCCGGTGCTCTTTGTTTTTTCCATTCTCCCTTGACTTTGATTCAAGGGCAACCACGGAGAGGGTGAGAGCAAACCCATTTCCCTGCAAGATGGAAACAACCAAAAGCAAACAAAATGAAAAAACAAAAAACAAAAACAAAAAACAGGGAGCAAGACAAATATTTCTGCTTCAATTTTACACGCCGGCAAAATGACCGGAGGTTTTGCAGCAGTCTGTTGCCAAGCTATTACTGAGCTGGGAAGTGAACGTTCTTGCAAACTGCTGATCTGCTCTATGGATATGAGGGAGGGAGGGAGGGAGGGAGGAAGAGAGAGTTTCTTACCCATCCCCTCCAAATTTTCCCTCTGCACAGACCTTGGAGTGCTACTTTCTGGGACTTCCCAGAACCCTTCAGTCACTTTGTTACACAGTCCAAAATTTTAAAATCCTAAGCTCTGCGTCAACTGGCTGGATAGCTGAGGGGTTTAGGTCTCTGGCTGGGGAGCCAGAGGATGGGAGTTCGATCACCCACTCTGCCTCTAGATAGAAGAGCCAGCCTGGGTGCCTTGGGCCAGCTGCACAGTCCCAGCATGCACCCCAGAAGAAGGGAAGGGGAAACCCCTTCTGAGTATTCTCTACCTAGAAAACCCTGAGAAGGGTTGCCAGAAGTTGGAACTTGATGGCACACCGTTATTGTTGTGGTTGTTGTTGTTCTTAAATGCATTGGCAATGGGGAGAGCATTCTTAAAAATGATTTGGAATGCATGGAAGGATCCAGAGCTTTGGGGACCTCTGTTTTCATGCTTAAAAAAATAAATAAATAAAACAACCGACCTCTAACATACATTAATGAAAGTACACCTGTTCCTCCCGGCAGGGCATATTGTGGGTGTCTTCTTTAAAATGTAGCATGAACAAAATCCTCAGTCTCTCTCACTGGACCGTTCAGACATGCAAGAACACGTGTATTTCTCTCTCCTGTCTTGTTGGGTGGCAACGTCCGTCAGCTTTAGCTAGCCTAAGAGTTCATGTGAGCTGCACTGATGCATGTAGGACTCATACATCTTCCTCTTTATCCTAGCACTATGCAAAAGAAGAAGAAGAAAGAAAGAAAGAAAGAAAGAAAGAAAGAAAGAAAGAAAGAAAGAAAGAAAGAAAGAAAGAAAGAAAGAAAGAAAGAAAGAAAGAAAGAAAGAAAGGGAATCAGAATGAGACAGGCAAACCATTGCATGGTAGTGATATGAAATCAAGGTAGATGCTCCTGTGCTAGTTGATAACTAAACTGTGGATGTGCGGGTTCTAAAATTTTAATTCTAAAACAACTTTTTAAAGAAATTATCCCAAGCAAGCTAGGAAACAGGAAGACCGGAATGCAGCACATCGCCAACTCTCACACACACGCACACGCACACAAACACAAACACACACACACACACACAGAGAGAGAGAGAGAGAGTTAACCACCCAGTGTTGCCTATAGAAATGCATATTCTAGGTCAAAGTATGGTCTGTATACACTGGAAGATAAAACATATACCAAAGTAGAAAAACAGGTTTCAAAATGTGTTTTGTCCCCTTTCCCCTCTCTTTTTGAGCCAAGAACTGTATTTTATCTTTTGGAAAAGGGCAACGTTCAGTGTAAAGGTAAGTCCTGTATGAAACACCCAGAGAGGTGCAGATCGAGCCTAGTTTTAATCAGACTGGAAGAGAACAAAAATAGAACTGCTTCATATTGGCATTTAGAACTCTTGCATTCAGGAAAACACACAGACAGAATTTGGAAAGCTTTCCTATTTTTAAAGTCTTTTTGTCTGCACAACTGTGTGTGCATTTTTTAAAAAATGTCAATTTTTCCCTGTTTGCTAATAAATCCTTCCCAATGAAAGGAGGATCAATCAAGTATTTGGCTATAGATGCTACCCTCAACCTGGTATGAGACATCCATGATCCCCAGACAGGAGTCCAACACACTGAAAGGTGAAAGGTTAAGGAAGACTATGGGACAGATATATAATTTTTGTAGGAAACCATTTTGCTATCCCCCCCCCCCCTTTGGGGGAAAACATTTCAAAAAATCGACCAGCTTGCTTTTTAAAAAGGTTTCTCTTATTTCAAATGAAGATGCTACTTTTACTCCACTGGCTGTCTGTAGATCCTTGATTGAGGATCTAATTGAGGAGACATAATTGCTCATTCTGCTTCATATATAGTGAAATGTTTTTGTTTTTCTGACTTGGCACATATTACTGATTGAAAAGCCTGGAGACCAAAATCAAACTCGTTAGGGCCTTTCCTTGATTAGCTGAAGAGAGCTGAAGGATGAAGACACTTCTAACCGTAGCCCTGGATTACCCGTCTACTGTAACTGGGAAACATCATGAGTCCATTTGATGATGGAGGTTGCCAAATGATGGGGCAAATGGTGGGAACATTCCATGCCTTTCCATCATCCTAACCCTTACTGGCAGAACCTGGAGTCTGATGAGGAGAGACTTGGGATGTTCTGGGATCCAGAAGTTGGAAACATTCTCTCTCACACACTTTTTAAAAACTTGTCTGGAGGATTCACAATCCAAAAGTGGAACTTTTCCAAGCTGTAGGAAGGACCAGCAGTATGAACCATGGGGTGGACCTCTGGACAGACTACATTCTGATCATCTGAAGGGGACTTCGATGTTACACAGAACCCATAGCTGCTGCAGAAAATGGAAGCCATTTGCTATTTAAAGCTCTCTGGTCTACTTGCCTTTGAGCATGGCTTTTGAGTATCGCAAGCCAATTCACTTAAGTTAACCCAGTCATCCTTAACAATTGATTTTACTCTTGGCTAGTATCATTATCCCTCTTGTTGTGGACATAGGTGAAAAGAAACTAATTTACTCAAGGTATCCCTCAGTGAGTACAAATACAACCATTCAGAAGACTAGGTACTTCCTGAAGTTACAGTGTTTCCCTTCCAGTGAGGTGATCTCCTTCATTTTGCATATCCAATTAATCAGACATGCATAGGAATGGGTATTTATATTGTGAGGACCAATCACATTTTTGCTATGAATGTGAATTGACAATCAGACATCATCTACCGCTTGAGAGAACACTACTTCAAGATACAGGATGAGCATTCTATCTGGGACATGATTTGGGGCCCAAACCAATTCAGAGGCTTCAATCAGAGTTTTTCCATTTCTCATCTTTAGTTATTCCATTCCCCACTACCCAGGGCAAGCTTCTTTCATTTTACTGTTATCTTGTTAGGGCTTCTTTTGTGCTCCCTGCAATAGTTTCCTGGAGGATGTGATGAAATGTGGTGTGGAGGGTAGGAGATCTGTAAAACAGAGGCAAGAAAACACTAAAATAGTCCCAGGTATCACTCCGATGAAACTGCCTTGTTCGTCAACCAACACAAAGCTATTCTGGACCATTTTTTCACATACATCTTTGCAGCTGATCTATCTGAAGTACAAATGAAATTGCCCTCCATCCAGCTCAAGGATATATTTCTCCTGGTCTCCTTTGTTACACACTAGACACCAATTCCTGCTATGTGATTGTAAGTCACTTGATGAATAGGACATTTTTTTAAGTCCCGTTTGCCAGGAGACCTTGCCAGTCCGTACTCGCTCTCCACTCCTTTATTTTCTTTCAGCTTGTTTTCTTCCCTTGCCTTCTGAGTTTGCAAAGAAGCACTTCCCAAAGCCCTTCTCTCATGAGCGGCTGTTAAGGTTGATACACCTTGCTTGTGAACAGAGAGCCGAACTACATGTTACACACGGCCCATCTTTAGAAGAAGGAACTCCTGCAAGGTGCTTAATTGTCACAACAGAGAATTCTCATACCTCCTAGAGTCTCCAAATTAGCATGCATTGGTTTATCCATTGATTGATTGGCTTTATCTGATTTGATTTGATTTATATACCACCCATCTAACCTGAGGCCACTCTGGGCGGTTCACAACATAAAACAACAAGCAAACATCAAACCCTACACAATAATGTTTGCGTTTGATCCCCAGAAGGTATACATGGACCTCATTTGTATGTTTGATGGCTTGGTCTTGAAGGATTGTGTTTTCTGCTCTTGTGATGACGGATTACCTGTGGCATCGTTCAGTCCACAGATTCCATGCAAATGTGGCTTCCACTGTCTTTCCTTGTACGGGCTTTGTGATGTACTCCCTCCAAGACTGGGAAGACATTTTGGTGGTGACACTCCATTTGTGGAACTTCTTTTTCATATCCTTCCACCAGGCACTGACCGAATCCCCATGACAAACCCCAGCTAGAGTCGATCTGTTGCTACATTATGAGTTAGTACGTGTGTAAATCTTATTGATTCAATGGATCTGCTCTAGCTGGCCTCAACTGGCTTCAAGCCATGGATTTTTATTTACCGTAACCCCATTTTCTTTTCTAGCATATCTTTGTGGTGGACCTGGAGATCCCGCCTCCCTGTTCATCTTCCCAGTTGAGAAGGGTGCCAGTGATCCAAATGAGATCCCCAAATTTTCACCGATGGGTGATCAGCTCTCCAGTATGGGAAGTGAAGGAACTGTTGAGCTGGCTAAGCCTGCAGAACCTCTTTCAGCCTGAGGGTGTGATTAATTTCAGATATGTTCTTAAGGACCACACTCTAGAGGCATGAGAAGCCAAAAGCAAAATAGTGAGACCAGAGGAACATCCAAGATATTTTAGCTTAAAGCTCTTACTGCTCTTCGTGAGCCTTTGAAAACCATTTTCAAACTTTAGTATCGAGAAAAGCCTTTACAAAAAGTGGGCAATGACCAAGTAACGGTTTCATGGGGAAAAGGCCATGGCTCTTTGGAATAGTGGAGACGTCCAGATTTAGGAACCCAGGAGAAATGGATTCAGCCCCAAGCCCTGAAAAACTCTGCCATTCCTACCTGGTTCTCTGTCCTTCTTCATAACCACCCAAGAAAGAGAGATTGAGTTATGCAAAAGAACTTTGGCATTTGACGGCCAATAAAGTAACATTTCACGAACATTGGTGTTTTGCAATCCAGACAATTAGCAACTATCTTGATTACCAAGAGTGGAGATAATTGAGCCAGAGTTCATGACAAGGTATAGGGTATGGAGGCCAAACGACCTCATCAATGCAAAGAAAGAAAGCAAGTGTCTCTTTTAATTCCGCAGACTTGGTTGTCCAGCCTGTCAGAACATAATCACATTGCTGCCAGGGAAGGATGTGGAAACAGGAATTAGAAATCCCAAAGGAAATTAATTTGCACATCCATCAGTCGGAGCCAATGAGAAACATGGCGTGCTTCTTGACATCCAACCGTCCACTGGGTATCCCAATGAAATAAGCTTGCGTTCCAC
Organism: Intellagama lesueurii; assembly: GCA_037013535.1. Taxonomy (NCBI): domain Eukaryota; kingdom Metazoa; phylum Chordata; class Lepidosauria; order Squamata; family Agamidae; genus Intellagama; species Intellagama lesueurii. Next base: position 3,717,702 of record JBAJHW010000011.1, read on the forward strand.
CAAAGTGGGAATGGCATATCGGAAAAATTGCTTCCGGACAGCCCAGTTGTGGTTACCAAGAAATATAGGTTAATTAACTGTTCATATATTTGTTATATGCCCACTTCACTCTTTAAGCTGGTGGACATATCCGGGGATGATCTCTTTCCTGATTTTGCTTAACGAAGTTGGGTTAAGTGAGCGATTTTATTGCCTTTATCATTAAGAGCTGGACCTGATGTGTTATTAAGGTCGGCTAGAGGAATTTGCACAAGAAATTAAAGGAGGAGGGATAAAGAATTGGAGAGCTTCCCTTTCAATTTCCATAATGGCATCAACAGAAATTCCTTTGTTTTCACGAGTGTTGAATTTTACTCCTAAGTTTACTGATGTTCAAAGCTTATTTTTACCAAACATTATGTCTCATCCACCTGGTTCATCTTGGTATTCAATCAAGGCCTTCTCATACTATTCCCTGGTTTTGTTATTCTAAATATTTGTAATTTTATCAGTGTAGATCAGGGCAAATCACAATTATTCTCCTCCACCATTGTCCTCCTCCAGCTGTTGTGGTTGGTTTGAGGCTGGTCTTTAAAGAGGACACACCAGAGGCATATTTGAAGCTGTTTCAACCTGATACAACCCTCCAGAACTCATATTTTAAAAGCATCAAATCTATGATGAGGTAGCAGAGCAGAGTTTTGTGACTGCCCTGATTTTGAAATCCTGAGGGCTGGACACTCGCTTCTTTGAATATGTCAACTCCTCTCCTGCTGTTTGGTGACAGTTTGCTGTTCTTCATGTTCTTCACACACATACATCATGCTGTCACTTGTCCTCACTGTTCCTTTAGTTCTTCTAGACGCAGAATTTGTCCCTTCCATCCCCCTTGAGGTCACTTGACACCAAAGGATTTACTGGAATTTTTTACCCAAACGCCTCTTTAAAGTTCCACTTCTTTTCTCTAACAAATCTTTACGAAATATCCAAGACATCCATTTGTCCATTGGAGTTTCTTTTGGGCTGGACTTTCCCCTTTTCCTTTCCTTTCCTTTGCTTGCCTCACCTCACCTACTAATTGAAACCTTTTAGCTGACGGGCTTTCATCCTAGATATAAAGTCCAAACAAAAATCTCCCAGCCATTTACTTCTCTTTATGCAACACAATAAAAACAAAAGCAAAACCCAGACTATGCTTTCAGGAGGGCCAAAAAAAAAAAAAAGGAGAAAAGGAGTCACACATCACAGGACTAAGCGGAACAAAAGAAACGTCATATGGATGGTAGGGAAAATATCAATAACACTTGTGCTGAACCTAATCCTTTAAGGGGAACAAATCCTTCCTCTGGAAGAGCCCTCACTGAAGCCTGTTTCTTTTTTCCCCTGTCTTTCTCTTTTGTGTTTTGTTAAATGATGTCATGCTAGATTTGATATGAAGGAATGACATCAGTGTGGTCTTTAACAAAGAGAACACGTTGGGTCATTGATTGGATTCTGTATCAGTGTGAACAAATCTTACTGAGGGCAGTGAGGGCAAATGAGGAAAATATTTCCAAGAAACAAGTGTAGCAAGAAAAACAAAAGGGCACCAAGCATCTCGAAAGACATTTTTCTCATCAAAGGCATTTTCCCCCCTTGGCCATTTCTTTGGCTGCATCCAATCTGCTAATTTTGAGATGATTATCAAAATGAGAAGAGTCTTCAATGTAACCTGAAATAAGCTTATGGGAAGAAGAGGATTCAATATCAAGGGACTTACCAGCTTGTAAGAGCCTTGCAGCACAGTGGTTAAACTGCAGTACTGCAGTCAAAACTCTGCTCACAACCCAGATTCAATCCCAGCTAGGCGGCTTGAGGTTCACTCAGCCTTCCATCCTTCCGAGGTTGGTAAACTGAGTACCCAGCTGGCTGGGGGAGGGGGGCAATGTGTAGCCTGCAAAATGAAATTGCAAATATCCAGGGAGTGCTTTAAATGCTGTGGGGCGGTATATAAGCAGCACACTTTGCTTTTGTTTGTTTGTGACCATGATCTAGCCGGTCCTGTCCTCGGCAGGCCTTCTGTAAAACAGGCATTTCTGCTGTTGCTTCACACGCTGGTAGAACAAGATTGCGAATTGGTCTGCGAATCGGTCTGGAACCAACAGGTTCCTGTGATACCCGCTGGCATGCTCTAGTAAACTGGGAACGCACTAAATTACTTTAAAGATTGGATTATGGATTCTATATTAGCTGACTCACGGAACCCATGGTGCTTCCACTGGGTTTTGGAAAAGGACGGGTGTGTGTGTGTGCTTTTTGCGAACAGCAAGCATAGCATGAACTATTTCGTATGGAGGCGGGGTGGAGAGGAATGGATTTCCCGGAGCATAAGGCTTGCAAAGAAAATGTAAACCAGTATTAAGGTACAATGTATAATGTAAGACGTGGTGGCGCTGCGGGTTAAACTGCAGAAGCCTCTGTGCTGCAAGGTCAGAAGACCAGCAGTCGTAAGATCGAATCCACGCGACGGAGTGAGCTCCCGTCGCTTGTCCCAGCTCCTGCCAACCTAGCAGTTCGAAAGCATGCAAATGCAAGTAGATAAATAGGTACCACCTCGGTGGGAAGGTAACGGCGTTCCGTGTCTAGTCACGCTGGCCACGTGACCACGGAAGATTGTCTTCGGACAAACGCTGGCTCTACGGCTTGGAAACGGGGATGAGCACCGCGCCCTAGAGTCGGACACGACTGGACAAATTGTCAAGGAGAACCTATAATGTAAGAGGCTAACTTGTCTTTTTGTTATTTTATTATGGATTGCAGTACCTGCAAGGATAAATGAATTTTCTACCTGTGGCCAAAAACAGATGAGCAGTTTCATTTAAGAAAGGAAGGAAGGGGTACAATATATGTCTTTAGAAAGATGTAATTTTATGCTGATCACCTGGAGCAATGAGTTCAGAGGGTCAAAGCACTTGCCCTATTTAGAACTGTCAAGATATTAATCTGGAGGATTTTGGTGAGTTCCTGGAATGAAATCCATCCAGAATCTGAGGCGCAACAGAAAGACATTGCTCATTCAAAGTGTCCATTCAGTACAACACTCTTTAGTGGTGGATGACAAAGAGACCTGATGGGATGTGGACAGGATCTTTTAGAGCAATGGTTTCCCAACCTTGGGAAACCCAAAGGTTCTTGGACTGCAACTCCCAGAAACCCCAGCTAGCACAGCTAGTGGTGAAGGCTTCTGGGAATTGCAGTCCAAGAACGCCTGGGTGACCCAAGGTTGGGAACCATGGCTTTGGAAGTGAAAATTTTTGGCACCTTGAAACAAAAGCTCCCACCAGCCTGGCTGAAAGGTGCGCACCAATGTGACATAGAACTAGAACTTCCACAATAGCACAGGCAGCTGCATACACTTGATTTCTAGTGAACATGCACATGAATAAATGGGAAAGACTGGATTATGTATGGTATTAGAATGCAGTTTTTTGTATTTCAAGTGTAGATTTCCACACACACCCCAATGCTCGGGGTGTTAATTAATAGGATCCGATCATGGGACTTTATCCCTTTCCTCCTTTACCGTAATTTGACAGAACAGATCTCCATTGAAGGTGCTCATTTTCTTTTTCTTCCTTTCTGTCCTCCTGAAATTGGGTGCCATCATCATCATCATCATCATCTTAGAACTGCAGAGCTGGAAGGGACACTTTGGATCATCGAGTCCAGCTCCTGTTGGGGAGGCGGAGCGGGGAATCGAACTCCCAACCTCGGACTCTGCAGCCAGAGACCTAAACCACTGAGCTCCTTGGAATCTAGATGGATTCTGAGCTACTTCTGGATGTGACCGCTCTAGGCAGGATGCTGCCAAACCAGCTTCTAAGGTTTCTTAACCAAGGAACCACTCTCTTTCCTGTACCTGTTTCCCCATTTATTTTAACCTGGAATGATCAGCTGGAACAAGCCTACGGTCCATTGCTCCTTAGGTGACTGGGGTGAGGGGCTTCCAGCTTTCTGTTATCTGATATGTTTAATGACTTCCTGGTTGTTATTTGTTCACTTCAGTGCCTCTTTGTGGGCCACCCGCTGTTTTTATTAGGACAAATTCCACCTTTGGCACCGATCAGGAGCAATCAATTCAGGACATTCCTCCGATCTTTATGACTTTTTAATTAGACCTAATAATGGCATTCGCCCACAGGAAGGCTGAGAAAATATTAGGTGGTTATGCTGGTACTGTTCAGAAGCAATAGACTGAACGTAATAACACGTCTAAATGAAGTCTATACGAGGCACTTTCCCTAGGAGTGAGAACTGGTAAATACAGGTAATTGGGGGCTGGGTTTCTTTTTGGGGTTTTATTCTTATTTATTTATTTTGATATCATTGAAACTGAGTGGCAAACAATTGTAGACAAACTGAGGAAGAGGTTTCCAGTCTCTGTCTAAGAGAGATAATCACAAGCCTTTACTGAAAATGGTTTCCATTCAGGGGACTTATAATTTTATCTCAGAGGAAGCATTTATGGGGGTTAAAAACAACAACAACCCAACAACATAGAGAGTTGGCTTCTTTTGGGAAATACCCAGCCTACCGGCAAAACGGGGCTCGCGTTTCAATGAGGGTAAGAAATCCTCCAGACCCGTTCGCTTCGTGTGTGGAATGAGAAGATCATAATGTGGTACAGCGGGAAGAGGCTCGTCGGCTCATTGCGCTTAACCCCAAGATAAAACGGGAACGCGTGTGTATGTTTGTGTATATGGGCTGCGTGCCTGCCCCCTTCCGCCTGCCCCCCTCATCTCCGCCTATGTGCTCCTGCCACTGCCTCTGCCATGGATGCCACGCTCACAGCCGACAGATCCGGCTTAGCCTGCCGCTGCCTCTGAGTATGCACCCGTGGCCGTGGCAGACGTGGCAGGAGCAGGAAGGGACCCCCAGCAGAAACCAGAAATATTAACCACAAATCACTTCATTTTTCGAAGGGTTTGTAGTGGTTTGTAATTCGTGGTTTGTGGTTAGCCACGAACCATCACAAACCACCAGTTTGCCCGTTCATGCCCATCTCTAGTCCTAATTGTCCGCACAAGACCACACTGGCCCAGAATATTTAGCCTTAGAACTGAGACAGATCCCAGCCACATATGATTGCTGAGAAGATCCATCTCCTTCCCTCTGCTTTGAGGATCACAGTGGATCCTAAAGAAGCTGACAGGTGGTATTGTCATCTCTGCTAATCAAAAGGTCTGAGAGCTTCAATCCTTCACGTCTGGGTTCCATGATATCACCGGCCGATGTCTGCATCTGATCTCTGTATCGCTCTGGATTGATACCCGATTGACTGTCCCCTGACATTTCCCAATCAAGTCCACTCTCGGGTGGCCCAAGGTGAACAAAACAAGGTGTCAGCCTTACCGGCTTCAGCGCGACAATTTGCTTTGACAAACAAGTTCAATTTTCCCAACGCGCCTCGCTTTTCTGCCATCAGCAGTCCAGGCTGGAGGGAGAGATGGAAGTGATGAGGATGGGGGATGGAAACCCCCTCCCACAAACCTGGGAAAATCTTTCTAAAGCCACTACGATGGATGCCAGAGGAAGAGAGAGAGAGAGGATTCTACAATGAGATTCAGCTGCCAAGAACCATTCGTTCCTCCACCCATATGGAGGGAACACTAGAGTTTAATTGGAAAAGAGTCGGGTGGGGTGTTTGAGCGATCCACCATGTAAAGATCAGGAGGAGATCTTTCTTCTGGCATTGTTTTAGAGCTGATGAGCTTCAGAGGGCAGGTTGCCCAGTTATAGGGCACCTGTTGAAGCCTCGGCGAATTCATATCCTTCCTCTGAACAGAGACACACATTTACCAGTAGGAGAGGAGAATGTTCCATTTTTATTTTTTTGAGATTCGTTTCAGGGCAGGGTTTTCGCTGTTCTAAGTTCTACGATTATTATTTATTATTATTATTAGACAGCCAAATTCCAACAAGCAGCCAAAATCTTGACCATCGTTGGCAAATACACTAGTGTTGAATTTTGTAACATCCAGGTGTTTAGGGGCAACCGCTCTCCTCCCCTTCAGCCAGTGTGGATCAATAATTAAGGGCGATGGGCCCTGTAGTCCCAGATATCCAGAGGGCACCATGTTGGAAGGAGCTGATCATGCTTTTCTTTCAACTCTTCATTGTTCACAGACTTGACAGGGCTTGATGGACAGGAGGCTTTTGGGAAAAGGGGCGGGGGAACCAATTTCCACAGAATTGGGCTTTAATTAAGAATCTGTGTAGCCAACTGGAAAATTAAGAGCTGTCTTTGTCTTGGATTTATTAAAGCTGAAGTGGCTTTTGTTAAGATACCTGCTAACAGGCAGGCACACTAAAGATAAATGAGTTTGTTGGAATTCTTCTCCTTTTTTAATCCTGAATAAGAAGCCAATAATTAATGACGAGACATTGAGCCTAATACTGTTTTGTGTGGCCAACAATTGTTGGGAAACGGTTGTCATAACGTTCGTATTAGTCATCTGAGTTTTTAATTAAGGTGAGCTGATTGCTACAGCCTGTGACTTGTTCCCATTTATATCTCTCCCTCCCCCAAATTGATAATGTTTATTTGGTTAAATAGATCCTCTCATTGCGTTCTGAAGCAGTTGCATATTGGCATCGCAGAGATGTTGTTTAAAACCGGGGAAGGGTTCTCCCTGTACTGTGTGTGAAAAGGTAGACATCTACAATTGCCTCATGCATGCACACAACAGGACCGTGGAAATAACCACCCACCCTCCAAGTTGGGCTAAGCTACAATATTTCTTCTACTATTTGATTAATTTATCACTTTTTGTTGTTGTATAGTCGTTAAGTCGTGTCTGACTCTTCGTGACCCCATGGACCAGAGCACGCCAGGCCCTCCTGTCTTCCACTGCCTCCTGGAGTTGGGTCAATTTCATGTTGGTTGCTTCGATGACACTCTCCAACCCTCTCGTCCTCTGTCATCCCCTTCTCCTCTTGCCCTCACACTTTCCCAACATCAGGGTCTTTTCCAGGGAGTCTTCTCTTCTCATGAGATGGCCAAAGTATTGGAGTCTCAGCTTCAGGATCTGTCCTTCCAATTTATCACTACCTGTCCTTCCAATTTATCACTACCACTGCTTAATTTTAGCTTCTGGGTTTCGTTGGGCGTTGATGGAAATACGTATTCCCTGCAATTAAGCCCGTTTTGCTTCCAGAGGTGGCCTTTTCGCCGTAGCACATGTTTTTCCTCACCTCTGCAGTTTGCATTCCAGTGTGCTTGTGTGTGTGTGTGATCGATCACTGGATGGCCAACAGGGGCTTATTTTACCAGTGGGATTGCCCAAGGAACACACCTCTAAGAACTGCTGGATAGCTTAGTGGTTTAGGCATCTGGCTGGGGAGAGTTCGATTCCCCCATGGTGCCTCCTTGATAGGGACTGGACTCAATGATCCATAAGGTCCCTTCCAGTTCTGCAGTTCTAAGATGACGACGACAATGATTAACCAATTGGATCAATGTCTAAACTGGTGGAGAATTCGGGCACTGTAGATCAAAAAACCACAAGATTTCCTGGACTCCTATTATGAAAATAGATCAATGCAGGGAATACATATATCGTGAGTAGAGGTGTGCACAAACTGAATTATGAACCAGGAGATTTGGTCCAGAGTTTGATTTGTGCAACCTGTTTTGCCAAATCAAAACAAAACACCCTAAAATACGGAGGTCCTATGGCAGATGGTCTATCTGGCCTTTTCACAGTCACAGCCTCCCATTTAGCACTGCTCATTTGCAGCTCCGGCAACAGAACTGTATTCCAAAGCGAATCTGGGAATCCTAGCAAAAGTTCTCATCAAACCCAGGGAAGCTTAATCGATCCATCCAGTCCCTATACAAAGTCTGATTTACACATCACAGTACAGCAGCTTTAAATATAGTGTTAAGAAGGGGTGAGGTGTCAAGCTCCCTGGGTAAGAGACATTATCTCCAGGAGGACAGGTGGCAAAGCTGATAATTCACCGCCTTCCCTTCTGACTCAGGAGCTCTTATTGAGCCATATTTTGTTGCAGTAAAATCCCGAGGGGGGTGAGCTTGACTCATAGCTGATGGACATCTGCCAGCCGCACGTCAAGAGCAGAGAGGGATAAGGTGTGGACCACCAGCCTCAAGCAGAAGAATGTGTCAGCAATAGATAATTGGTTTCTATTGCCATCATCATCACTACCACCACAAGTAGTTGTTGTAGCAATAATTAGAGCTCAGGAAAATTACATTTGGGGGACTATTCCCCCCAGCTATCAAAGCCAGTGGTCCTGCTGATTACAGGAGTATGGGAGATGTAGTGTAGAACAGTGGTTCCCAAACTTTTGGTCCCCAGATGTTCTTGGACTGCGACTCCCAGGCAGCACAGTGAGTGGTGAAAACCTCTGGGAGTTGCAGTCCAAGAACATCTGGGGACCCAAGATTTGGGATCACTAGTCTAGAAAATTAATTTTCAAAGTTTGGGCTGGTCTTGGCTATTGTCGAGTTGTGCAAAATAATAATTTTATTCCAAATCAGATGACCTTAGACGCCCATTTCTAGTTCAAAGGGTTGGACAAAACCTTGAACGGTTTTGGGGTTGCTCTTGTGGTTCTGATGAGGATGGTGGTGATGATGAAGTAAAACATTTGTTCATTGACTTTCTGCCCACTGATCCTCTGAAAGGAGGTTGACGGTAGATCAAAAGAGTCAATAAAAAAGTGAAAGACATTTCAAAACAAATTTTGAAAATTCAGGAACAGATTTTTTTAAAAAATAAATAAAAACACATCCCAAAACTGGTTCAAAAGCCAGTTTTTCAAAAAGCCAATCCTAGAGACCTTCAGAACAATAATATTTTAGCTGCCCATCGTGGGTTCAGTAGAGATGAAGGCAGCTGAACTTCCCTTGGAGTTGAGTTTGACCATTCCTAGGTAGGCTGAGAGAGGGACTCCCGCCCTTGTCCTGTTTGTGGACAGACCGAGTCCACGTCACAGGGTCCTAAAAGTCTTAATGGTCTCAGACCAATACCAGCAAGGGCAGATAGCAAGTAGACAATCCAGACGAGGCGAACCTGGGAGCAGAGTCAGAGAAGAAGGCTCAGGTCCAGAACAAAGTCAGGTTAAACCCGGAAGAGAATAGCTGAAGCCAGAGCATGATCTAACTTGTCTACACTCAGCACAACGACTAGGCAGGGATATTCCAAGCAACAAAATTAAGTACAGTCCAAAGTAGATCAAGTCCCATCATGAGACAAGGCAGGTTGGAACAGGTAGGTACAAACAGGCGCGGTTTAGAGTTTGAGGGCGTGGGCTGTGAATCACGAAAGCCCACCCGTCAAGAAATCTGTTGTTTTAAGCTGCCACAATCCTTTCATTTCCATGTTTCATTTAGTGTGGATCGGCCAGGAGGTGATTGGTAAAAAATTCCACACTCACGAAGCAGACAGCGTCCCTCTGGGAAGAGGAAGTAGGAGAGTCAGCAAAATTAGAAGGGATTGAAACTCAAAGGCAAGACCACAGGGAGCTACTAGGAATCAGTGGAATGTTGTCACCTTTAGCAGACGGATCGTCTTAACTTTTCCAGAGGCACTTTCTTTCCAAAGTTTATTCAATCAAAGCAAATTAAGCAGGTGATCCAAGCCAAGAGCTCGTTCCATCCTGTGGCATAAGCAGATTATGCCTTCGCTCTGTTTGTCTTCCTCTATAAAGCAGAAGGTCTAAGGACCCCAGAAAACTGGCACGGAGCTTCAACATGGCAATTAGTTTGCCTCCGTGTTGGCTGTCTGTCAGAACTCAAGGTGCCTGTCCTTAAACCGCCAAGGACTTCCTTGAGATTCATCATGAGAGTGGCTCCTTAAAAGAACTTGCCTCAGTCTGATTCATAGAATCATGGAGGCGGAAGGGGCCTCGAAGGCTATCCAGTCCAACCCCCTGCTTAGGGCAGGAATCCAAAGCAAAGCAGATCGGACCGAGGGTGGTTCCCTTTTCTCTTGAAGGCCTCCAGCGTTGGAGCGCTCACCACCCAGTGTTTGCGATCCTGCCTCCTTAGCCTTTTTTCTACACTGGAGAAACTAGGAGATTTCTCAGGGGCGAAACTGGATTTCTGTGAGGGAAAAAAAGAGAGTAAAGAAAAGTTGTGTTTGATTCCCTTCATGTTTACTACCACGGAGCCTAGAAGGCCACTGAGTCCAACTCCTCGCTCAAGGCAGGAATCCAAGTTAATCAACCCAATCGCTGCTGAAAAAGCTTGCAGTTCTCAAAGCCATGTACTGGTTTAGGAAGATCCAGATTTAGAAATAACTGCTGTCATTCAGACAGAAAAACAGTCCTTCTCACCATAGCGAGAAGGCAATGAGCTGGTGGCCTGCGTGCAGCCTATGTGCTGAATTCAAGGCACCTCTTCTGTTATCCTGTGGTTCTTTATTGTTAGTGGAAACTTCGAGGTCCAGCCCTTCGAACAGAGAACCCCTCTTTGTAAATGGTGTATGTATAGGCGCTATGATGATCGTGGGAACCAAGGTCATCCACACTCTTGTATATCTGATCACCATGTATGGGTGTGAAAGCTGGACAGTTAAGAAAGCTGACAAGAGAAAAATTGATTTGTTTGAAAATGGTATCGGAGGAGAGCTTTGTGGATACCCTGGACTGCCAGAAAGAGAAACAAGTGGGTCCTAGAGCAAATCAAGCCTGAACTCTCTCTGGAGGCGAACATGATGAAACAGAGGCTGATCTACTTTGGGCACATCATTAGAAAGGCAGGATTCCCTGGAAAAGACCATCCTGCTGGGAAAGGTGGAAGGCGGCAGGAAAAGAGGAAGACCCAATTTGAGATGGACTGACTCCCTAAAGGAAGCCACCAGCATGGGTTTGACAGAGCTGAGCAGGATGTTGAGGAAGTTTTGGAGAGGACATATGGTCACCATAAGTTGGAAGCAACTTGATGGCTCATAACAACGAGGTGCTAAACCATTCTTGGGGAAATTGTGTGGTCCAGATTTCAGCTTTGCATATTTCCATCCATATTTCAACTTTGCACAATCTCTGACCACTGACTAAGCTGGGTAGGGATGATTGGGACACGTAGGCTGAAACATTGGGGTGGAGTGGAAGCAAGAATTCCTACCAACACATCAAACATTTACGGGAAGAACATGGACTTACAGTATAGCTTGCTTGCTTTTCTTTTCCTTTCATGCAGCAGTTAGAAAAATCTTCAGGTGGCCTTGAACTCCAACTCCCATCATCCCCAGACAGTTCAGATCGGTCTTCATGTTATTACTCAGAAGGATTCTAGATGGAATGATATATACATGTACCTCAATGGCTACGTATCCTAAAATGAATAATAACATAACGAAAGCATTAGTACCTTCCAAACGAATCTCCCCTCAATATTTCATGTCTTCTCCCTTTGAATTATGAACCTCTTATAAACCAATAACCCACGAGTTTATAAATCATGCCGTCCTGCCGTAATTTTGATAAGAAAGTCAAAAGAACATTGGAGGGAAAACTTAACCGGTAAATGAACAGGCCAGCTTGAACATGACACCCGAAGGTGAGTCATTTCTGTACGTCTCATGTTGTATTAATGGGGGATGCAGCCGGACTTAATTGGAGCGGCCCGTCATGTTGGCCATCTCTGGGTTAATGGAACGAAGCGGCGTGCGGGCTTGGCTGTTCGTCACAGTCAACGCAGGAGCCCGGACCTCGCAAAGTTAGTGCTTGGGGATGCATGCCCTGTAGTTTATAATTCATTGAGATAGTGGGTCGATAAACATTTGCTTTGGAAAAACGATGCAGCAAAAGCCAAGAGAACGTGAGGGATGTGACCAGCTGGGCTGGGGGTGGGATGCGCTGCATCAGTTGTAAAAGAGAAGCAGGTAAGGTGCAACAAAAGCTTAAAATCGGATTGTGGATTGTAAAGGACTTGGTCTGGGCACAGCTGACCAGCGTGGATGTCTGGACTGCAACACAGACCATCGGAAGGCGGAGGGGTTGAAACTGGGGGATTATCAGCGAAGTGCAATGGATCGAGAGAGGGACCGATGAAGAAGCATGAAGGCAAATGAATCAAGCCCAAGAAATCAGAAACAAAATGCAAGAAGTTAAAAGACTTGCGGCCGTGTCGTGAAAAACAGAAAGCACAGACTGCTACATTTGAGGGTAAAATTAGAGAGGAAAGCTGAGCCAGAAGAACAAGACAGGAGACTGGTTTGGTCCGGATGCAACAGGACATGGTTATATTAAGGCATCTGTATCCCAAAGTCCAGATATATAGAAGTCCTGGAGAGCTCAGTGGTTTCGGTCTCTGGCTGTGGAGTCAGAGGTTGGGAGTTCAATTCCCCCACGGTACCTCCTTGACAGGGGCTGGACTCAATACTCCATAGGGTCCCTTCCAGCTCTGCAGTTCTAAGATGATGATGATTTTATTATTATATCCATAATGAAAGGCCAGCCTCTGGATGGAGAGCAGGAAAGGGGGGGGGGGGAAACAATGTTTGGAGTAGCATCTTGGTTAAAGAGCGTCTTCCCAAGGGTGCTGCTTCTCATGGTTCCATCATGGCTAAACTTGGGTGTCGGATGGGGGGGGGGGGGCAATCAGAACAACCCTGGCTCCCTAAAGCCTTTGGTTTTGAGAACTGGCTTGAAGAACCGCCTCCTGAAAATGGCCTTCCAATTCTTTGAAAAGAATGTTTAGAACATTCAAAAATGTACCTATCGTGTTGTGAACCTGGGTGAACAGAAGGCCATGAACGAATAATTCAGATACGTTGAGTACATACGTGTTGTTAGAATGGCTCTTTATCTCTCTCATCCCAACTTGTCTTCCAAGACTGGTTGACAGGTGCCCAATATGCACCATTTATAAATGGAGGTGCAGCTCCTCTCTCTCTCTCTCTCTCTGTGTGTGTGTGTGTGTGTTTGTGAGATGTGTCTCTGTGTGCCCATGATGTCCATGATCATCAGCGATGTGGTTCCGTCCTCTCCTGATTACTATCAATCAAAGATGGGAGTGAATGTCACAAACATGCCTCATGCACCAGCGTCCTGCCTCTGTGGATATAAACTCACTGGCTAACATGAGGTTATTTCTTTACAGTGTATCAAGATTTACCTCGCGTCTCACAATTCCGAGTCCCGTTGCAAATTGACCGATTTTTCAGTAATCTGTAATCATCTCTCCAGGAAAGGGCAATTGCTTCTGCCCGGTTGCTGCTGTTTGGCTGGAAATACTGCCCAGCCTTCTTTCGTATGTCCAAGAAGAGAAGAAAATTCCTTCCAAAATTTGCTTCCTTTCTCTCTTCCTCTTAGCTAAATCACTGTGTGCTACTGCACCAAGAGCACCAGGTAGCTGATAAACTGTTTTTTTTTTAAGCCAATACTTTTCTGAAACTAAAAAGCCACAAAAATAACTTCCTAAGACCCCCGGAAGATCCAGTTACTGGCAAAAGATAATGCGGCCCTATGGTTTAGCGATATGGTCGAAAATATGGCTGAGAACCTTGGTAGGAGTCAGCAAGGCTGATGTGGCTTCTGGACGGCAAAAAGGGTGATGTCTTAAATCCAGCTCCTTGAAGAAATCACTCTATGGTCTTGGGGCAACTGTAGAAACACCTACCTCCACCTTTTTTCTGCAGCTGATCTCCTTTCCTTGCTCACAGGAAGGGGGTTCAACTGAATTTGCCTCTTTTATGGAAGCCAGCCTCCCATCTGAAGGGCTTCTGGAGGAAAAGTCCTTCTTTCCACATGTTGTCCATTTGAAAGACTGTCCGGGCCAAAGTCTGACATAAAGATTAAAAGACCCCCAAAGAGGGGGATCAGGGACTTTGACACTGCCCATCACCCACAGTGGGAAGCATCTGGATGGCAGACTTAGAAAGAGGCTCAGCAGATGACTGTCTTCTCACTTGGCTGAAAGGTACAGCAGGATCACCGCTATTTGTGGGATCAGGACCTACTGATTCACTTATCCACTGGCTGAAAACCTTTAATAAAAACAACAACCCAGAAATATTTATCTGTATTTCCAGAGTGTATTTGCTAAAACTGGCCACTGCAGGGAGCCAGAGACCATGTAATGTATAGCATTTGATACTGACCCTCCGGCCCTCTTTCCCATCAGCAACGTTTCCATATAATTGCCAGGAAAAAAAATGTCTTTCTATTGCAGCATTTGCTGATAAGGTGCCTCGTAGGGGCCATCGTATACAAAGAGGCGTTTGAATTTGCAGGCAGAGAACCGTTACCCCTCCCTAAGGAAGCCAAGAGAATGGATCTTCGCAGTTAGCAGCTCACCACTTAGCCTCGCTTGGGTCCGGAACTCACCGCCACAAAATTTCATGATCTTGGAGGTCTACCCGAAATGTCCATTCATGGGGTTTAGATGGGCTCGTTCAGGAAACACCCATCAATAGCCACTACATTAGTGTGTTTCTGTTCAAGATATTCTTCTATGCTCCTCCCAGTTTTCCATTTCGCCTACCCAGCCGTCCCTCTGAGTTTAGGACCATCAAGCAAGCTCAGTCCTCTTTCTGAAGCAGTTTTCGAGGTTTCCTTTTCTTGTTGGAAAACCCCGCACCCCTGCCCGCAAGCTATTTTCTGCTTCTACAAGCTGTTGCCAGAAGTGGTTTGAACCCAGCTTTGCCGAGGGATCCTTTGCTCGCTTTGATCTCCCTGTGAGTTTTCTGCCGCCCTGATAGAATTCCAGTTTGATTCAAAGTGATTAATGCCTGCAAATGTAATCAATGCATATTCAGCCACTTTATTTTACCCAGTCTGATTTTAAGCAGCGTGCGTTCTGATGCATGAGGTGTATTATCTCGTTTGACAGCGGTAACATTTCTATTTTGTAATTACTAAGCAGAAAGAGACAATCTCCCACAGTGGGAAAGACATGGACACCCAGCCTTCGCAAAACACAGCAGAGCTCTGGGAACTGTTCTGAATGGCACTGAGGTCACCCACAGCCTAAAATTCACAGGATGGGGGGGGGGGGGAAGCCATGGTGAAGTGATGGGATGCTTTCTCAAGTGAAACATGCAAAGCAAGGGTGGGCCACTTTAAGGTTTCACCGGACCGCACCTCCCACCAGCCTTAACTCACAGAGCCAACAGTGAGGAATGCTGGGAATTAAGTCCAACAACATGTGGAAGGCCACACGTTGCCGACCTCTGGTTAGGAATAAGCATCTTGGCCTCTTTTGTTTCATTTTCTGTAAGACATGCATTTTTTTTTATTAAAAAAATATCATTCTGCCCTATTTCTCCATCAGTTTGTAATTTTTATGTTATTGTTTTATTAATTAAATAAGGACTGAATAAAATTGGCCTGTTTCTCCCTAAAATGGGGATTTATGGCAAACAGAAGGAAGGAAGGAAGGAAGGAAGGAAGGAAGGAAGGAAGGAAGGAAGGAAGGAAGGAAGGAAGGAAGGAAGGCCCACCATCCCCCAGCCAGCATGGCCAGCTTCCCAACTTTAGCCAGTCTGATATGCTGAAGTTTGTACAACCTCACATGCTGTCTCCAGTAGATGTGGCTGCAAGGGACCTTTCTGGGCTGGGGTGACTATCTAGCACTAACCAAGAGTTCCCTTCTGCCTCTGAGTTCAAAGAGAGCCCCACTTCTCTGCTCTGTGCCCCCCTCTCTTTTGTCTGGTGGAAGCAGTCAGTGTGTCTGTTGAAGTCTGTTGTTGAAAATCCGTCATGTTTGTTAGTTTGCTGTTTGATCTATTCAACTGTAAGTAAATGAAACATTTTTATTCTTTCTCTTACTAACATCTCAGGGTGAATTACTGAGACTGTGAATGCCAGTTTATGAAAAAAAGAGGTGGATTACTCTGCGGAACTTGAAGCTAATTTTGCTCTGCGAATCCCTTAACTTCTGCTATGCAGCTAAAGGCATTTAACCAAAATTCAAAACTTTCCAACATGACCCATCTGTGCCTTCTTGTCTTTAGCTCTTTGTGGCCTCTCTCGCATAAAAGGTATGTGTGTGGCACAGTACATCACTTGCAACTTGGCCTACTTCTCAAGAGTAATCTGTTCTGTGTGATACAGCTTACATCTGAAGGCGAGATTAGCCATTCAACTGACGGCTCTAGCTTTCTTGTTCTGTTTTTAATTGAGTGCCTTTTATGTTGTGTTTTAAGCAAGATTTGGCTTTGCATTCTGCCAGTTAACATTATTAGCTGCATCTTTTGAGTGTCTTTCCCCCCCCCCCCAGCAGAAATTAAATAAATTGGTGCAACTCTCAAACTGGAACACCGCCATGTTAAACTGAGAGCGCTCGACCTTGTGTGATCTTGGAAGCGAAGGAAAACCGGGCTTTATCAGTATTTGGATGACAGACTACCAGGGAATACCAGGTGCTGAATTGGAAAGGCTTAACAGTCACAGAGCCCATGCTTCACATGCTGAAAGTACCAAGCCCTGGCATGTCCAGCTTAGGGTTAGGAAAGAATCCATTGCTGCCAGCCAGAGAGACTGACTCAAGATGTGCCAACATCCTCCATCTCTCTCTTAGAGCTTCAGTGAGCATAGAAAACCAGATGTCGGACAAAATGAACCTTTGGCTTGATCAGGTAGGGTTGTTCTTGCTAGACTTTCTTTTTCTCCAAAATGGAATGATCCACCTGAAAAAAAATCTCAAGGTTACACCTCTAAGGCTGCAGCCCTATACGCACTCAACCGAAAGGGAATCCCCTTGAACTCAACAGGGCTTAGATCCTAGTCCAAAGTAGATGCGGCACAATAATTAAAGAGGGACAGTAGAGCAGCTCAGGAGGTGTGTTTCCTGCATTGCCCTCTTGCCTCCTCTGTCTTCTCGTGGCCAGGATGCGGTGCAAGTTGGTCTTTTGGACAAAACTGCAGCGGTAGATAAAAGCAACTGTGAACATGTATTTGGCATCATGGTTTATCATTTCCATCCTACCTGGGTGTTTGATTTGTGCACACACCTTCACAAAAGACATATCTTGGCACCCATCCTGTATATTTCCCTACTGCCAGCTGCAAATGTAACAGAGGACGTCCCTGTCCAGGGGAATCTGCAGTGCAGAATTCACTGTGCCCTCTCTCTGCATCACGGTATTTTTAGAGTCTGCCCTGTTGTCGTTGTTTTTCCTTCTTTGTCTTTTTTCCCCCTGTTCCTTGTAAATGTGCTGGAAAACACTTGCAAAGTAACTGTCACAACAGAGAAAACTGTATGCCAACTGTGGGCACAGATAATGTTTATACAGCTCCAGCAGCAAACATGGAATTTTACAAGGTCGGGGTGGGGGGGGGGGAAGAGATGAGTCTGCACCTTAGATTTCAATTGAGGAAGAAAAAGGAGAAGCAAATGTCGGCAAGGAGCAAGTCTTGCTTGCTAAGGTGTGAAATGTTGAAGGCCAGGAACACAGACACCAAGGAAGCAAGATGTAGGGAACAGATCTTGGAAATGTTTTCTGGGACCACAGACCCCCCCAGAATCTGGAAGAGGATGAGGAAGAGAAGAAGATGAAGAAGAAGACGAAGACGAAGAAGAAGAAACTTTTCCAAAATTTGATTAGGATCAGTTGGCAGTCGTGTAGATCAGTGGTCCCCAACCTTGGGCCTCCAGATGTTCTTGGACTTCAACTCCCAGAAAACCTGGTCAGCAGAGGTGGTGGTGAAGGCTTCTGGGAGTTGCAGTCCAAGAACATCTGGAGGCCCAACGTTGGGAACCACTGGTGTAGATGATAGCTGACAACTTTGTTAATGTGAGATGGACAGTCTCAAGAGGTCTAGGGGAGAGACCCCAACAGACCAGCAAAAACGCCCCAAAATGGGACAAACAAAACTGGCTATAAATCAGTTACAGTTTTGAAAATTGTGTGTGTGTGTGTGTGTGTGTGTGTGTGTGTGTGTGTGTGTGTGTGTGTGTGTGTGTGTGTGAGTGAGTGAAAGAGAGAGAGAGCACGAGTTAAACCATGAAATGAGGCTGTATTCCATAGGTCACTGGTTCCCAACCTTGCGTCCCCAGATGTTCTCAGTCTAAAACTCCCAGCAGCCTTCACCACTAACAAAGGCCCCCACTGGCATCCAATCCAACTCCTGGACTTCCCCTTGTGATGCCAGGCCTTTTACACCCCATGCGTCTTGGTGGCTGAACACAGAACGGATCCCGTCTTTGAAAACAATAACAACAACAAAGCTCTTTGGTAACTAACATTTTTGAAAGCCCTTCTAATGAATGGAGTTGCTAATAGCCACTCCAGCGTATAAAATAAAAGTCGACGGGAGGCATTCATTTGGCGGAAACGTAAGAATGCCATCCGATGCAAAATTATTAGGTGGCTGGAAATTGCACGGCTGCAGCTGGTTCCAATCTGTTGTTTTGACCTTTAACTGAAAAATATATTTTAATAGGCAATTTACTTGGGCAGAATGTCTTGATTCCAAAGCAATATTGGAATGCCACAGTGAAGTGGCTTAAATGATTGAGGCGTAGCCATGTCAAAGCCTGATCTTGGAGGTCTGGTTCAGAAGGGGAGCGTGCTCCACTTTTCTCCCCCTGTACATCTTATGGACAAAACGGCATCTTCATGTTTAAAATTAGAGGCCCATGTCACTCTTAGAGCATCAATGCTTCCCTGGCTGACAATGGAAACACATCAGTGATCACAAATCCGTTCGTGTCTGGGGTGGGAGGCAGTCAACCCCAAATTTGAGCCAAGCATTCACAAACATTTTCTCAGAGAAATGCCATTACAAATGTTGACATTTTTCAGAAGGTGTATCTCCCCGATATTTTAATTCCTGCCTTCTGAGGAACAGAAGACCTTCGTCGCTGGTCTTCAGGACCCCAACCTCAGCATTTCTTCATGACCTGCTTTCTCAAACATGGAAGCCCACCTGAATCATGTCTCACCAACGCTAATGTGCTTTCAGCACTTTTCATAGGCTCTCTGTCTCTGCCCTTAGTCCGGAATGTTGTGATCATGACAACCAGGCTTTCTCAAACACGGAAGCCTGCCTGAATCATGTCTCTCCAACATTCGTGTCCTTTCAGTTCTAATTCCAGGCTGTTTCTGCTTTTAGTCTGAGGTGTGCCCTCAATGTATACATCATGGCAGTCAGACTACCGACACAGGCATTGGTGATGGTGGGATATTTTAAGGGGTAAAAAGAAAATGTGTTCCCTTCTCAAAAAAATTTTTAAAAAAATATTCAGAAGAATGGCTTCTTTCCCTGGAGAAAATTATGTTCTTTACCCCCCACTCCCATACGTCTGCCCACAAATAAGTTGGAAAAATTCTAAGAGGCCATTTTGTATAATTCGACAAAGCAGATCAAGTCCAGATATCTGGGGAGGGAAACATTCTGCATGCCTGAAGCAGAGGAGGTTTTTCGACCGAGGTTTGTCCTGGCCTCAGGCATTTTCCCAAGGAACCAGACAATTAATGCAGCTTGCCCAAGGGTCTCCGGACTCCCATTTTGTGTTGACAAAATTGGTCACAGATGGCAATGGTCACTGCATAGAGTGCAGATTTAAAAACCATTGGGGGAAGAAGCAGAGCCCGTGTCTTCCCATCGTTAGTCAAGATTAGGGAAAGTAAATGCTGTGCCTGTGAGAAAATGGCTCTGACAGGGGTGACATGCCTCAAGGAGGTGCTTCAATACACCTTCTTTGGTTTTTCCCATGGGAGAGCAAAAACTGGTCCGTTTCAGATCATGTAAGCAACAGATGAGTAGCTTCCTAAGGTTGTGACAACTTCTGGCTGCTTCGGTGGGTGGAAGCCACCACCGCATCTGTGTCGGTAGGGTGCTAATGGTCCCCGAAGTGCACAGTTCATAGATCGGCACCTTCCCGATAAGACAGGATATTTTATGTACCATTGCTTCTACTGACAAAAATTCTAGGTGACCCAAATGGCATTTGTGGATATATGGCTTCTGCCACTACCTAGGAGAAGAGGTCCACCAGAAGTCCTCTCTGCTCCAACGGGGACTACCTCTGAGAACACAGCAATGACGGGAGACCTGTTCTGGGTTTTGGGACCAACCAGAAGACTTAATGGCTTGCGGCACCCCCTGGATTCCCAGGAAAAACTTCAGAGCTAGAGAAGATCAATCTGGCCCCTTCCGTTGCCCACGAAGGAGCAATCTATTCAGAAATTCATTTCCCTCTTCCATTCCCATTTTCCTTTCATATCATAACCTTATTATATTTTTAGTCTTTAGATGGGGGCTCCACTCTTCTTAATTTTTTGTGCACTCTTCAGAAAATCGTAAGAGTCAATCAGGAGTGTCCGAAGTGCTGTCAAGTCGGAACTGACTTTATAGCGACCCAAATGGGTCTTCCAAGGCAAGTGAGATATTTAAGGAATTGTTTTGCCTGGTCCACTCCTCCACTGAGTTTCCATGGCTGAGTGGGGATTCGAACCCTGTTCTCCAGAATCCTAGTCCATCACTCTATCCACCACATCATACTGGGTACAACTCCACATTTTCCAAACTCGTCTCATTCTCAGCTCCTTAACGGTAGTATTTGGGAAACCTTCCGAACTGATAGATCCCCACTTCTCCACCCTATACAAACTCTGTAGGGCAAGGATGCAGCCCTCAAATGAAGGAGGAGGAAGAAGATAACGATAAAGCTGGCTTCAGTCTCTAGCTGCAGAGCCCGAGGTTGGGAGTTTGATTCCCCCACAGAGCCTCCTTGACAGGGGGGTGGACTTGATGATCCACCGGGTCCCTTCCAGCTCTGCAGTTCTAAGATTATAAGTGAATTAGCTGCAAATAGTTCTGTGTCAGGTACGTCCCCATTGTCGATTCTACGGATCCTGCAGAATTGGTGATGCCGGTGGATAAAGGACCTAGACAGTAAAGTTAGTCGCTTATTAGAAGGAAAGCTGTATTTAAAGGCAAACAACTGTCTAAGAATTAAACACAAGCTTCTCCTAATCACCCCTTTAGCTTCTCTTTCATAGGCGTTAGCTGTTCATCTGTCTGGACTCAGCATTCACGCCTTCCAGTGCTGTTCATGGTCCTGAGACCTTGTTTCCTGTTGGTATGTCAATGGTTAACGCTATTGCTTAATCATATTTAATCCAACCTTGGAGATGAACTCAGTTGTTTTCTCCTATTTCCCTTTCAGTTCCAGCCAGTGCGTTGTTGTCCGTTATTATATTTGATCAGCTGTTTCCCTGCTGTATTCTATTTATGCTTTGAAAAAAGAGCTTTTAATCTCATTAGCTGCTTTGAAGGTTTCTGGATGGAACTGTGGCCTAGAAATATTAACATAAATACATAAATAAACACGCTTTAACCATCTAGGGCCTGAATAACTTAGCATTAATTCCTTTTTGAAATAAATATTACTTTATTATAGCAGAAACGAGAGGGGAGAAAACAAGCAAAATTCAATCAAGAGGAATCTCGGGAGATAGCACACACGTAGAGATGGAATGATAGAAGACCTTGAGAAAGGTAATAAGCTATATCCTCTCTTCGCTACACAGCCATAGTAGCTTTAAAATCCATTATTAAAGTTGAATATTATAAAAAGAATATTCTCCAGAATCTGAAGTGCAGCGATGGAGAGCTTAGGGGTCCTCATTTGCACAAACAATCAATGGATATCAGAAACTGATCTATTCTTTCAGTGCCATTCCCCATTTTGAGTGGACGTGTCCATTTTTATTTCCAGCATTCAAAGCACTTTCCATTCATGACCTAAGCAGTCTTTGGAGAAACCCTAGTGTAGATAAGGGAGGGATTGTTGTCTGTCTGTCTGTTTCTCTGTCTGGGATGGGGACTTGGGTTGTGTGACTCACTGTCAAGTTGGACTTTAGTTGCACGAGTGACTTGAATTCGACTTGGTTCCCCCCCCCCCCAAGGACTCAGACTCAGCTTGCAACCCACCCATCCCTCCCTTTTTTCTAGGGGGGGGGAACACCTTGTTTTTAATAGGGACTTGGGACTTGTTCCTTGGTACCAAAGACTTGCCAATGTCCCTTCCCTCCCTCCCTCCTTCCTTACCTATGAACTCTTCTGCCAGCTGGGAAATGGGTAGAGATGAGCGCTCACTCAGCGTTTGAAATCCCCTGACAAACCAAACCCTAAACTTTCTCTCCCAGTGCTGCCCACCTGCGATTCATCTCCAGACATGGAGAACTGGAGGAGCCTAATAATCCCCCCCCCCCCCACACACACAGATTCTGAGCCTGCCCCATGACCTGGTACCTCCAGGGTCTCCCTGCCACCGCTTGCTCAATCTTGTGCCCATGGCAGAGCGGATTTCGAAGCCAGATCCGAACAACTGAGGATCCATTTGCCCTTTCGCCCTTTTAATGCCTGGCCCTCTGGCGGGTTTTGGACTACAGCTCCCATCTGCCCCAGATGGGACAGCCAATGATCAGAAGCTGTAGAACCATCCCAAAACAGCTGCTACCAGCAGCAAACACACTATTCTTTTAAAAAAACACAACCTTTTAAATGTCACTCGACTTCAGAGCAAAATCTCCCCATCCGCCCTCCTTGGTGGTAGAGTTTGAACTCCCAGGTGTTTCATTTTACTGTTGCTCCGTTAACTTTTGCATATGACCCTTCTTCCCCCCCCCCCCTCTTTTTCCCAAAGAGGTCTGTGTAAACTAATGGGAAAAATATTGCATTCCCCATCATCGGGGACAAGTGACAAACCGATCCCATTATTTTTCTTGAACACTCATGTCTTTCACTCCCAGCGCACACTTCTTCTGCATTCCTGAACAAAATGGAATGATTTTATTACCCGTGTTCCGCTTGAGTTCCAGGATCTCATCAACTTCCAAAATGCTACCACACAGCCTTCTCGGGAACATAGATTAACCTGTCACAGGCTTCAAGAGGAGTCATGAATACATTTCTTTTAGCAAACACGGGATTTTAAGGCTTTTTTGGTGAAAGATCGACCGTCTTTAAGCAACGTGGATGTTATTCTTAAAGAAAACTAGGTTCAACCGTCTTTCCACACACCATGCAGTAGCAAATCTAGGCTTGCCTTAAAGCCTAAATCTAATTCTTACCTCCAATTAGAGTAGACCCACTGACTCAACAGCTTTAACAGTGAGTGAGGTACAGTATCCCCCCAGAAACAGCGTCACCTCGCATTTTGCACACCTCTGGATGCAAGTGTTTGGGTGAAACTGATTCCAGCTCAAATCCTCCCCTTGTTGTGGCTGTGGGCTCCGGCAAGCTGTGAACGGGTCACCCAAGGATCTGTCAAGCTGGTATGAATCTTCCGAAGTTATCCTCCACAGTCGCTACGGAAGAATCTATGCGACATTTAGCCAGACCGACGTGGTCTTTACTCCTTAGGCTACAGAAGAGCAGGCCATATCTGTCCAGTTCTGCAGAAGCCGCTAGACTAGGCAACCTATGTCATTATATATATGTGCCCATATAAGGTGGCATCATATCCACTGTATGAGCTATTGAGGGGTGGATGTGGTAAATCCCTTTTAAAATTATCTTTTTTGCTTTTCAGACATGTCAAGAGATCCGCTCTCTTGAGTTGATGGGGTCACGTTGGGGGCTGCTGCACAAATTTTGCTGGTATGTCTTGGTGAATCCTTTATGAACCATCAACACAACACTGGTGGGCAAGAAAGGAACGTATTTTGTGATTGCAGATAAAGGATGCTACAACCTTGGGAGAAGGGCTGCTCAAGATGAGGCCTTTTGGAAGCCATTCCTCGAAGGGTGACCTAAGTCAGAAGCAACTTGATGGCACATAACAGCAACCCAACACCTCTGGATTGGGACTGCCCAGTTTATTATTGGATGGCTGGAGAATGCAGTTCAGATATTTCAACTCCCTCCTTCAACACCAAATCAAACTCTCAGCTATTTGATGCGACCGGAGGAAAAAACGGAAAAAATCGAAGATGGTGGAATGAAATGAAGTGGCCAAATCAGACTGCGAATGGAAGGTTTTGGCTTGAGAAAAAAAATGTTGAGGAAACAGAAGGTGTGAACAACTCAACCGGCTAGATTGGCTCTTCCTTGAGAAAACACCACAGGCGTTCTTGCCCTGTTCATATGCCGCCACATGGCGCGTGTCATTCCAAAATTATGAATCCCTTACCAAAAGGCTTCTGTGTTTGCTTTCTTCCTTTAGTAAACGATAATGAAAAGCAAGCCAAAATATAACCCGGAGTTTTGCTACTTGGGCCTGAAATGGCAAAAAAAAAGAAAACCTAGGAAAACATCGGCAGTTTTAATTAAAATTTAGCATTGTGGATTGAAGCAAGCGGGCACAATTGAGATAATGTTGTAATAACCTTTTCTCATATTAAATATAGCGTCAATACTGTTGAACAGAGAGGAAGCATTTGCTGTAGCCATTATCTCCTCCCCAGTAGAGATGTGAGAGGCCTGTTATAGCCAGAAAGGTTTATTTAAATAATATCGGAGGGAGTTGCTTCATTCACTTTTTAATCACCCTTCAGCTGAAAAGGGTCGACAGCCACCATAAAAGCAGAACAATACGGCGAAGGAAAAATCAAATAAAAAAAATAATTTTTGAAAAGAATTCCCTGCAATTAAAAGTAGGAGGTAAAACTCAAAACTTTAAACAGAAAAAAAAAGCTGGTAGAACAAAAAGGTCACCTATGGGCTCGTGACTAGAGGGAGTGCTCCCTCAAGCAGCAAAATGGGTGCTATTGTGAACACACATTTAAAGGAGAAGCAGGATTATTTCTGGAATGTAAACAATGGCTTGCTTTGCACATGTAATTTCTGCAGTTATATATAATAAAGGAAATCCCATTTCCCTCTTAGGAAGAGAAAGACAAGGGCATGTTGGTCCAGAGTACAAAAACGTGAGCAGAGCTGCTTTCTTCCCTCGTGAAGGGAGCTCTACAAACAATATTTAGCTTATCAACCAAATAACCAAAAATTTGAATAAAAGAAAAACACTATGGTTTTGCTCACCTATGTATCTTGCATTTAGCATGCTTTCATCTGCAATTGGTCACAGCCATTTCTGATACAGGGCTTATCATGCAATTCTGATTGTTCAGGCATGTGTCTCTGAGGAAATCTCGCTATTATGACAAGAAAAATGGGGGATTCTCATTCCCCTTAAAATCTAGTTTGATCTTTATTCTGTGGATTAAACCTTAAGAGTGGAGGACTCCCAACTCAATACAAGAAACAGCGGCCAGTTCTGGCTTCTATGGAATAAAGGCTACATCAGCCGGTGGTGCTTTAGTGCTCTCTGGTGGAACAACGGTGATGTTAAAACTTCGCCTTCCCAAAGCAGCATCCTCGAAGTCATAAACAAGCTTTTCAGTCATGATAAATGTGAGTCCGTCTCCGATACCTCAGCCAAATGGCGATAATGCATCAAGGAGTGAACCAACTGCTACAAAAAGTGTTCCTTAAGGATGTAACCCAGAAGAGCTGAGTGTTTCGCACGTAACTCCCAGCTAGCCATGATTAAACATGATAATAATTGGCAGAGTCTGAGGGTAGTGCGCTTCCACTTCCCTGTCCCTACAAACCTGGTTTGTGGCAAACCATGGTTTGTGGCAAACCATGGTTTGTTCTTTCATCTCTTGATCAAACTTTGTTTTTCAATCTTGGTCACAGTCAGGGAGAAATCATCATACCTTTAGCCACACCGTTAAATGTGCTGAAACTGGAAGCCACGCCAGTTTTTCTATGGTTTGCTGGTAGGTATCTCCCTTGGATAGCCAGTGTGGTGTAGTGGACAGCGTGTCAGACAAGGACTCAGGAGACTTGGGTTCGAATCCCCGTTGAGCCATGGAAAACTCACTGGGGGAGTGAAACTGGTAAAAATTGTCCTTAAATGTCTCACTTACCCAGAGAGCCCTGTTAGGGTCATGATAAGTTGGTTGTGACTTGACAGCATGTAGCAGCAATAAGAAGTCTTTCTTAATAATGCAGTTTAATAGACAACATCTAGACTTTATTTACAGCAGAAAGACTACCTTTATTTTTAAGGTGATTGCTGGCAGAATGTAAGAGTTAATTGGAGAAATACTGGCCCTATTCCTAAGTTCAGGAGAACTGGAAAGAGAAGGAGACGAGTCAAACGAAATCACCCTACAGAGGTTTCGTCTGCGTTTTGGAACCCAGAACTCCAGAGTTTTGGCACATCTCTGCTCCCCTTCCTCCTTGATGTGCTCTGATCTTAATTAGCAGGTTTGCCCTCTGAGCCCGAAAAGGCCTTCGGAGACGGGCACTCTATCCTCAACCGGGAACTCATTGTGACCCACTGATTCCAGACCTCTCCCCCCCTTGAAGGCTGGTTAGGGCTTAGAACAGCTGCAACTTGAACGAGTCCAAAGGGCAAAAAGAAGTTAGTGTCTAGATTTTGAACCTGTGAAGCTCCTGAGCGGATGGCAAAAACGCCATCCAAGCCGGCTGCAATTTATGTACGGATTCGCTCTTACATCCTTCCGCTCGGCTATTCCCAGACGACGCCTTGCTCATCTTCGATAACCACAGGCCAGTCGTCGGAGTGGAAAGCCGCTGATTTAAGAGCAGACTCCAAACAAGAGAGGCAGGCGCTGATTTTTATGAGCACAGGCAAGGCGAAACTACAACATCGATAGCATTTGATGCTTCCTAGACATCTCTGGGCGGTGCAGGGACCTTGCCCATGAAGGTAGCTGCACCGAGGACGGGAAGAAGAAGAACCCAGGAAGCAACAGCCCTGCCCATCATCATGGCCCCCGATGCATCCCTCTGCTTTCATATTTGGCCTCTTTTCAGGCTGAAGGAGGTGAATTACCACTCTTGGAAGCTATGAGAGTTGTTTAACCTTTCAAACAGGCTAAGGGTTTTTGTTTTTTTGCACCATCCAACATTGATATTTTAAAGAAAAACAAAGGTATATTTCCAGCCATAATCAGTCCCTTTTTCTTTCTTCCTTTCCTTTTATTTTTTTTTAAAATCAAGACATTTTTGGCAGGCCACACCGCTTCTAGAAGGACCCACGGCAAGAAAGTGCCCCCCCCCCCAGCCTCGCCAGGAGGTCTTTTGGAGAACAGCCAACGGCTGGCTCGGTTGAGGGACAGTCCGCCCTCAAGCAACCTGAGGCCAGCTCACCTGGACCCTGGAGGCTCCGTCTCTTCCTCTGGCTTCCCCATCATCAAGGCGGCAGCGTGGTCCCGCAGCTGACTCCAGCACTCCGGCATCTGGCTGCTAACTGTGGCGAGCCGCTGCAAGCTGGCAACGAGACAAAGACAGAGATGCCATTTCCCTGGGCTCTTGATGACAGGGCCTCCTCAGTCATGCTTCATTCGCTCATCGCCAGATGGCCAGGCACTGAGGAGCCACTCAAGATGGGGCTCCTTCGTGCTGTAAATAATGCTCAGCATTTATAGGGCAAGTTGGCCAAGCATGCCGCTCAGCTGTTCAGCATTTTTCGGACATTCTTACTGAAGTCAGGAAAGCAGTGGGAACAAGCAATCAAAAAGGTGATGTCTGCTACTTGGGAAGATCAACGTGGTGGCATCTCAGAAGCTTCTCTCCTGCATCAGCCCCAGCCTGACATCATTCTTCCCAACCTGAGGTGGGCTAAGCTCTGGAGGGAGACCCAAGAGCAGAGAAATCCTGGCTCTCCAAGCTGTTGTGAGACGGCCGCTCCGATCAAATGGAGCCTGGTGGGAGTTGCGGTTCAGCAACCCCTGGAGGGCCACACAACGCTCATCCTAGCAGAAAAGGCCTCAGGGATCATCCCTACTGTTTTAGTGTCCTATGGTTCCTGGAGCCAAACCCTAATGAGCCAAGACAGCGGAGGTCTAGCTGGGCTACTCGCCAGTTCAAGCGGTGATGGAGCCCAACTCCTTCCAAATCAGCCGTGTTGGCAATGACTCGGAACGACCTTCCCTTTGGCCTAATTTGGTGGCTGACAAAATGGCGGAGTCCTTGGGTGGTCTACGGAAAGTATGGACCTGCCATGGCTCCCTCAACCCATCCCTTCTCCGCTCCCATTTTGGGGGTCCTCCGCTGGTGGATTTTAGGGGCAGAGACCTTAGGCTGACAGACCTGGAGATCTGTCGGCAAAAGGATGCTCCGGAGGCCTCCGATCATTTCTGCAAGAGGAGGCTTTATTTCCTACAAGCAACAGAGTTTTCTGTCCACCCTCCGCAAGGGCCGCCTCTATTGGAGCCAGGCGGGCAGGTTTTGAGCTGCGGACCAACTTCTTTGTGTGCACACCAAAGAAGCGGAGGACAGGTGGAATAAAGATACCCTTTCGGGACCACAACACCAGAATCCCTCAGTCAGCCTAGTCCGTAATCAGGCCAGCCTGTGGAATTTGGGAACTGTAGGCTTTCCCTCAAGCTAGAGATGAGATGAGATGAACGACAGAACTGTTTCGTAGCTAAAAAATATGGAAACCGGAGTTCCTTTCCTGATCCGTAATTGTTCCACTTCTAAATATCCACCTTTCCTGCCCTCACTTTTCCCGTCGTGATTTTCCTGAAGCCTCTTCACATCCCTCAGAATGAAAGCTGAGAAGGTGGTTTCGACTGGACAAATCGCGAGCAGGAAAGCATTAAAGTTCAGCCGTTCTGCTCCTCTTTCCCTTCCCTGGTGGGCTGTTCTTTCCATCACCCTTTCGTAAAGAACTGGGTTTTTGTTTTATTTTGAGGAAGGAAGAAGCTGGGGGAGACTGGGAGTGATTTCTCCCAGTTTGCCATTTTTAATTTGTTTTTACTGTCTGGCACTTTAAGGAGGTGAATAGAATAGGCATATAAACAAAGTAGGTTTTTTTTTTTTCCAAAGGGGAAAAAAACACCCAGTTTCATCTCTTATAAAGATCATGCGTAGTAGTTTCATAGCTCACTGTTGCATTGCCATCTGGTGAACTATGAGAGAAACGCACGGCCAGAGAACATACTGCTGGGGATAAATGTAATAATCCAGGATTTTCCAGGGATTGAGGAGTAGATTCACCTGGAGAGATGGCTACTCTCTCCCTAAGCCTTCTGCTGTACCTCCATCCCAATACCACTTTGTTCATTTTTAAGATCTTCAAGATAGGCCCTGCCCTTGATGGTTTCCTCTGATGAAAAGTATAAAAGAATGATTTTTTAAGGGGGTAGGGGGCTGCTCCTTTCTAAGCGACCATCATCATCATCATCATCTTAGAACTGCAGAGCTGGAAGGGACCCTCTGGATCACTGAGCCCAGCCCCTGACAAGGAGACCCAGAGGGGAATCGAACTCCCAACCTCTGGCTCCGCAGTCAAATATCTAACCCACCGAGCTGTCCACCCACATCTGTGGTTGCTTTTCTGCCAGCAGGCAAAGATTTTCCAGTGAAGCTTTTTTTTTTTTTTTGGTAACTAAATGGAACGGGGAGAAAAGAGGATTTTTTTAAAAAGATGCTGAACTTCTGTTGGCTTTTTTTTTTTTTTTTTTTAAATCTTTTCAATGGTTTCCAGTTTCTGGCATTTTATTATTATTAAATGCTGAATTGCACTGGAATATTATAAATTATGTATCTCTTTTTAAAAACATTTTAATATTCTACCTGCATGGGGAGAAAGGGAGGGCAGAAAAGGAAGAGGAAATAAATAGAAGGTTTACTAAACTCTTGAGCATCATGTCTTCGGGAGATTGCTCATGTGGTTATCGTAGCACGAAGTCTGGTATTTGACAGCCTTTTTTGGGGAACTTTTATACCAATAAAGTGTTTGCTTTTCCTGTGAGATCTTGTGAGCATAATTCAGAGAGTGCAAACAAACATTACAGGACTTTTGTTTGATCAGGTGGCTGCTCAATTCTTCGTAAGCCAGGAAGTGGTGATCTCGGTAGAGAATCTCCTCACTCCACCAACGATGCCACCACCAACTTCCCCCCTCTCCAAATCAGAGGAACAAAGGTGACCGGACAATCCCTGATCTTTTCGGATTTGAAAGACTTACTTGTCACTTAGGAAAATGTCACAACGCCTGTCCCATGGGAGCTCTGCCGAGGGGTCCAGTGGATGCTCAGCTTTGAATGCTAATGACTCTACAGGTGGACAGGACATCAAGTCAAAAAGCACGAGGGGCTCCATTTCTGCCTTTGCACCCCCAGACCGGTCTTCCCCTGCACGTAGAAAGAAAAGAACAGTCTGATAGGTTCCATCCGCTAGGCATCAGAAGCACAACTTTAAAGCCTATATATATATAGGGCAGAACCCTATTAAGAAAAACTGCACGTGTAAAGACAATCGTAAGCTGGCTGGACAGCTCAGGACATAGATACCTGGCTGTGGAGCCAGAGGTTTGGAGTTCGATTCCCGCACTGTGCATCCCAGGAGAAGAGCCAGCCTAAGCAGCCTTGGGCCAGCTGCACAGTCCCAGGAAATCCCCCTAGAGAGGAAGGGAATGGTAATACACTTCTGAGTAGTCTCTAACTGGAAAACTCTCGAAAGGGTCTCCATCAGTCAAAATCGACTTGATGGCACACACAAAGGATAATCATAGAATCATGAAGTTGGAAGGGGCCTCTTTGGGTCCAAACCCCCTGCTCAAGGCAGGAATCCAAATCAAAGGATATCTGCCAGGTGGTTCTCCAAATTTCATACAGTGTTTTACACTTCTGGCTTGTTGTGTGTCTGAATGACTGAAATGTAACCATTGCTGAGCCCTCAAAGCAGAGAAACATGACAACCAGCTCGCAATTCGTGCCGTTACCTCCTTACGCTGCACGAAGCCAACAGCTTTTGGCCATATTGTTTTTAAAAAACCGAACTCTTACTTGAGGGGGGGTGGGGGAGCAGGAGGGCTCAGGGAAGACTGAAGGGCCCCACGGAGCCCACAGGACTCTGTGAGGTAAAAGTGTATTCTCCTAGGCGTGGGGAAAGAAAGAAGACCCCAAAGAACAGAGAGATTTGAGAGCCGAAGTGACAGATGACATCATCAAGACCAGAGTTTGTCGCATACAAATTCTCTTTCCCACCTTTCCTGGATTGTCACGGACGGAGAACATCCTACCTCGGAGGATCAGGCACTGGCCACTGGCATCCACAGAAAAGACAGGCTGCCAAGGAGACCCGACTTTGTACGAGGGGGGCATGATGAACTGGCAAACGTTTTCTTCTGTGGCAGCATCCATGAGGTTGACGGTACCGTCCCAGAAGAAAATCAGGACCTGGAACAACGAAACGCTCATACTCAATGCTCGTACTCATTCCAACGCTACTGTTGATACTAATAGCACCTGATTTCTTGGAAGAGATCAGGACATGGGCCTGGCCGTCCTTCCCTGGCAGGTTAGAATTTCCATGGTGGCCAGAGCACAGCTTGGAAACGTTACTTTTTGGACTATGTCTTCCACACCCACAAGAAGTCTTACTAAAAGTTCTCTCCAAGCGTGTCGGCTTCTGTTGCCCATCCAGGGAAGACAGTACCTTCTTGACTCATTATACCTTTGCCCCTGAGGTTGTTTCTCTGGTGTTCAGACACCACTGGAGATCTTGTAGGAAAGAATCTGAGCCCACTTACTGCATCAGGCAAGGTGGGAATGGGAGCCACTGCGCTGATCATCTCACTGGGCACTTCAGGCCTGAAAAAGAAAGCCCAGCTTATGTTGCTGGTGGTGCATTTCTTTAGGCGGCATGGTATATACATATTGTGTGTGTATACACACACACACACACACACACACACACACACACACACACATATAGTATGTTTGTATGTGTGTGTATATATATGTGCATGTGTGTGTACACACACAGAGTGTATATACACACAGAGAGAGTGTGTATACACACACAAACATATCTATATCTATATATCTATATCTATATAAATGAGATCAGAGAGGCAGATTTTAATTTGGGTAGAATGAGTCTTTTGGTTCTGATGGAAAACAAGACGGGGGATGATGAGATGATAAGGATAGAGAGGAAGAACGCTAATCTGCAAAAGTGTTTCTTTGATTGCTTTCCAATAGATGCATCTCACAGATACTTCATACTGTGAAGATGCCAGGATTTTCGTTAGAAGCTTCCAAGCCACAGGAAATGTTTCTATGGACCATGAAACCAGATTTCTAAAGTTGCTCCCAGCTCCCTAGAACTTCCACAAATCTCTCCTCAGAGGCTACCTGGTTTATCTGTTATCTACTGAAGCCAATGTTTTCCTGGAAGCATCACCTGGAAGCCTTTAGTATATAATCACAAGATGCAGATGACCTTGGGGCTAAGAATTCAGTCTTCCACAAGGTCACGAGCAGTCCCAGTTCAAAATCTGATTCAGAAAATCTGTGTGTGCAAGAATAATCTTTCGGCATCTTTTCCCCTCTCATGGGTTATTCCTTGTGTAATCAGTCACACAACCAGTTATGTGCCTGATTTCACAACTGGTTGTGCAACGGCAGGAAAATACTTCTACCTTTCCATGATCACGCCAGTGAACAAGATTTTAATCATGGAGTTTAAATCCCAGACAACACTCAGAAAAAATTAAAAACGAAGCACCTTTTTTTTTAATGGCAAATCTCTTGCGGAAGTAAATATTCTTTTGATTGCAGAATCTGGCCACAGAGTTCCTTCTTGTCTGAACCGTCCAAACCGTACCATGCAAGGATTAGGGCGCCCGTCTGAACTCTCAGGCTTATCTCACCTGCTTCCCAAGAGTTTGGTGTGAAATCCTTTAGGCTCCGGCGTGATCAGGTGGAGGGACCCATCCAGGCTCAACACCAGAAGCTGCACTG
Source organism: Intellagama lesueurii (assembly GCA_037013535.1). Taxonomy (NCBI): domain Eukaryota; kingdom Metazoa; phylum Chordata; class Lepidosauria; order Squamata; family Agamidae; genus Intellagama; species Intellagama lesueurii. Next base: position 3,750,380 of record JBAJHW010000011.1, read on the forward strand.
GGTCCCTATGAGGACAAAGTGACTTCTTTCGAAATGGCGAGGAACACGGCATGAACTGGATGCTTCGTATAACCGAGCCATCTGGAAGCACCGTCACAGATAAGGGAGACCCTAGGAAAGCACAAACACTGCAGGCTAATGGGAGGAACAGGAGCTCCCTTGTGCTAAGGATGTGCACTGGCCTCCCGACCCAGTCAACGGCTGAAGGAGAACACAGAGGCTGGTGGAAAGAAAGCTCACCCAGAAATACATCCCAAACAGTAATGGTCCCATCTTCACAAGCGAAAGCCAGGTACGAAGAGCAAGGTGTGATAGCTGAGCATGCAATCGGGGCAGCGCACGGCCAAACAATGTCTGGTTTCGGATCAGAATCTAGAAGGATGGAAGACCTCATTAATGATGGGGTTGTAGGAAAGGACGGGACAGTGTGATGATCCCCAAAGAGTTCTGTGGCACGAGGGAGTGACTGCTCAACCAGATCTGTTAAGTTTCTAGAACAGTGGTTCCCAACCTTGGATCCAGTAAGTTCTTGGTCTGCAACTCCCAGAAGCCTTCATCCCCAACTGTGCTGGCCATGATTTTTGGGAGCTGCAGTCCAAGAACATCAAGAGACCAAAGACTAGGTGGATATTGTACAGCTTTGTACCTTGTGTGCAGCCTACCAAGGCCTCTTGTTCGGACCAATGTGGTGGAGAGGGATGGTGGAAACCAGGGGAGGGGTGGTTCCCTGAACATCTCCGTCTTCCCACCTGCATCTTAATTGTTTGAAGCACCTTGAAGCGTGGAAGCTTCAGACAATGGAGCATCTCCTATCTGGGGACTGAAAGCAGCTCCTCTCTCACCCACCGATCTGGAACCCAAACCCATCTCTAACTGCTTGGCATCCCCTGGACCACTCAGGGTACAATGGGGACCACGAGATCAAGAAGTAACTGCAGAGACTTGGTTGTGTAAAAACGGCACTTAAGCTGAGCCTTGACTCATGCAAAACGAGAGCAAGGAGGGCTGAGCTCTTTACCGCTCGCCCGGTCATAAGGCCCTCTCTTGTTCAAAACGCAGATAAATGAGTTTTGAACCCAGAACGTGGCCCTGGGCTATGTGTTTCTCTATCCTCGCTCTACAGAGAGTGTCTTCCTTAAGAGTGTCTCCTGGGGTGGTTCACAAGGTGGTTCCAAAAATTCTAAGACCTCAGGGGTTATTGGTGAGAGCATCTCCATCAGCATCAGATTACCTAATTTCTCCTTTGGTGGACGGCTGAGAAGATAAAAACAGAGGTGGTGGTTCTTGCTCCAGTCAACGCTGAATGCAACGGGCATCTCTGGAGAAAGGGGTCAATAGGAAGCGATTAAAGATGGAAGAGATGGAGGTACCAGCTGCTCACTAGGCACAAACCGAGGAAGCCCCGAATCAGGAGGAAACACATCTCCTCAACGCCAGCCCCTGGCACACTCCCTTCCAGAAGGCCTGGCTTTCTTTTGTTTGGGGCAATGGAACGACAAAGCCGCCAGAGGAACTTCGGCCGCGCGGCCACGTGCCACACGCAGAGGTGGGATTCACCTGGCTCGGCTTTGGCTTCGGCCCCGGCAGGCAAGGTGCATCCAGGTAGGTGGAAATGAAACATGGCGTGGCTGAAACGGGGGTGGGGGGTGGGGGGAGAGGGAGATCAGAATTCGTTAAAAACCAGACATGAGTTACAAAAACCTTGAGAAAGCCACGAACACCAGCAGTCCGCACGCTAGACGGTTATAGCAGTTTGGTTCCTATTTACCCGCTACAACTCCATCACATAGCATCCAGGAAAGTGTAGTTTGGAGTTGGGGGGGGGGGAGGTAGAATCCTTTGCTAAACTAACTAACTAACTAACTATAACTAATTAACTTTAACTAACCACAAATAACTACAACTAACTACAACTTACTTACTTACTTATTTTATTTAGGTTTGTATGCCGCCCTCCTCCAGTACACACACTCTCTGGGGGACCTGCTGAACTCTTGATGTGTCACCAAACTACATCTTCCAGGAGTCCTTAGGATGGACAGTTACTGCAGGATGAGACCTGCTACAACTTATAGGGTGCAGACCCACTCTGGGATGGGTTATGAAAGGACACTGCTCTTCATTTTATTCATTTAACCCCAAGTCCAATAGTTAGTCCTAGCTAGAGCGGGCCCATTGAAATACAGTTAGAGTCCCCATATCCGCGGATTCACTTAACCGCTGCCTAAAAATACGAAATTAAAAAAATCTCAGAAATACGTATTTATATGTATTTCCAGGGGTTATTTACCAGAATTGGCCACTAGAGAGAGCCAGCGATCATGCAGTGTATACTATCTGATACTTCTGCCTTTTTGGCAATCCACCGGGGGGGGGGGGGGGGCTTGGAACTGATTTCCCACAAATGCCATGGTATCTGAATGGTTGGGTTTACCCTATTTGGAACTCACAATCGGCCGTAGTACTTAAGAGTAGTGATACATCCCATTTGGGGGGGGAGGGTTGGAATCACAAGGGCTGTTTCCAATTCAAATAAACATTGTTGAACACTATCAAAAAAAGAACAAATAAAACTCAAATTGCAGGCGGGTCTGACAGCAAACTTATTCATTTTCACCTCCAAGAGAGAGAAAATGAATTTGGCAGAGCTACCAGGCTGGCAGGCAGAAATAAACATTACAGGTATTTCCCAACCTGGATTTTTCTTCTTTGCTCTCCGCATCGCTCTCTGCTTCCAGATACTGCCGGAAAGTGCTCTTAAAAATCGCCTCCTGGTGTTCCCAGTGGCAGTCCTTGATCATGTGATTGTACCCCAAGCCCAGGATGCTGCCATCATCACTCTTCATCAAGGCTTCAAAAGGATTCTTAAAGATGCTTCCTGCATTTGCAGACAGGAGACACAGTTAGAAACCCCCACCCCAAGTCCCCATTCAATGTAATCCCAATCTCTCCTATTTGGGGTCCACAATTTCTAAGAATTCCAGGGATGGGCCTGGAGAGCTCAGGGGTTTAGGTCTCTGGCTGGGGAGCCAGGGGTTGAGAGTTCGATTCCCCCACTCGGCCTCCTTGACTACATAAATAAAAATCAAACTGTTATCAACAAGATACCCATTCAAAAATGTTAGAAAAACAGGAGAGGGTGAAGCGCCGACCTGCAAGTGGTTTGGGTGGCCTGACTTTCAGCAGCAGAAGAGGTGGCACCAGTTTCGATTCAACTCTGCTTAGGAAGTGTTGCAAATCCTACAAGGAAAGAGAGGGGCAGCTTTGCTCTCAAGAGTTCTGTCATTCCTGCCACCCGATGAGATCTTCAGACCCAGGCAAGTTCTGGCGAGATGGGCGCCTTCTAGTCAAACTTCTTCCTCTTACACCGTGTTTGCCGATCAAGAGGCTATTTTGACCCGAAGTGATGGGTCTTCAGAGCAAGAGCCTGGAAAGGCCACCCGGTTCATTCATCTAAATCTAAACTAGAACACCCATTCAAAGAAAAGGGTTATTCCTGCCTTTACAATGTCTTCTCTCCAGTGTGATCTCCTTTCTTATGTGTGCTTCCAGAATGAGACTTGAAAAAGAAGTCCACATCCCAGAGATAACCCAGATGATACAGATACTTCCCCTTTCAAGTGTTTTTCACAGTTTCACCTTTTTCATAACTCGAGAGAGCACTCCTTCTAGAAATGGATTTCTCTGAATGTGTGTTTGGGGCCTACAGTTCACCCGTGAAAGACTTCGAAGGAGTGCTGGGTGCTCTCTGCACATCCCTGTTGGCAAACAAGAAGCAGGAACAGCATGCAGGCATCTACTCACAGCAATTGGAGAAAAAAAATCTGTGGGCATTGAAACTGGGAGCTTGGTACACCACTCCTCGGGTTCCTTTTCAAATACAGTCTCTGGAACACTGAAGCCTTTCAAGACAATTCAAAGTTTGGACTACTCACCAACTCTTCCGGGCTTGGTCCTTGGACATCCACATTCTTTTGCTGCAGAACCACAAAAGAATACACTTGTTTTACAAAGCAAGCCAGAAGAACTCCACCTACAACCATACTCTCAGTGCAAAGCTTTGCCCTTTTGAGATAACAGCTTCCAGAATCGGTCACCCAGCACTGACCACCAGCCGTGAAAGCAAAAAAGGGTATTCAGCCCAAGGCCACCCAGGCTGGCTCTTCTCCTGGGAGAGACGGTAGAGAATCGAACTCCCAACCCTTAGCTGTGCAGCCCGGTGCTCGGCTCACGGAGCTATCAGAAAACAGCTTGAGGCCCAGTCTTCATAATCAAAACTGCCCTGGAGATTTTAAAGACCATCTCAACAGTTAAAAGGGAATGTTCGGCCTCTCCTAACCATGAGCCTCAGAGGAACCTTGTTCTCAGCCTCCTGAACACCACCTGGTTCTGACCTGCTTCAGGTTTCCTGGAGTTGGAGATGCCGCCGGAGCCGGTGCCACTTGGGCTTGTTCGGCCTCCTTCAGCCAGTCCTTTGTCCTTAGTCGGTAGATCTCCAACCAAACCTCTGAGCTGCCTGCGTGGGGAGACCAGAAGAGAACCCATGAAGCAACCAACTTAGTGAATGAGACAACCAACCTCTGTGCATTTTTAATTCCGCTGCTGTATTGTCTCTTCTGCTATTATACAAGTGGGCAACGTGTCTGGAGGCTAGGGGACTACAACGCCCCCCCCCCCAATCCTTCTGCACTGGCGGTCTAACGGAGAGGGCAGCCCGCTCGCCAGGATGACTCATAGGTACCAGGAGTCACAATTAGAGAGAGGTACGAACCCAATGACAAACCGGGGGGGAAAAAACCACACACAAACCAGCCTGGTTCGTGGTTCCATTTGCACAACCCATTTTGCAGAAATGAAATGCCAGACTTTTTTTTTCCGATTGGCACTTTGTTTTGCTTTGGCAAAACGGATGCCTGCCCACCCCTTTCCGGGAGCTAGGCTGTCTGTCTCAGCACATGCGCATATGTATCAGCTGATAGGCCGGCCCATGCGCAGAAACAGCAAGTCCAGTGGTGAAGGCAGTAGGCTTCTCTTCCCAAAGGAATAGACCAAAAAAACCCAAACTGTGAACCCATCCATTTTTCCAGGGAGTTCGTGGTGGTTTGTGAGGAACCACGAACCATCATGAACCACTGGTTTTCCAGTGTGTGCCCATCTCCAGCCGCAATCCAACAAAGTAACTTTTGCAAGCTGTAGTTAAACATCAGCTGGGACTTACCCTGCAGAAGGAAGCCAGCGTAATCGGCCCCGCAGGAGAGCTCCATCGCCATGCATACGGTCCGTTTAGTGATATCTTCCTATCCCGAAAAAAAGCAGAGGGAAACAGTCATCCTGAAGTGAAAGCAGGTGGCCTGTGTGGACACAGACATGGGGTGGAAGATGAGAAGATCCATGGGCTGATCATGTTCCCCACTGCTTGTAGATTTCTAATGCTGATGATCAACTCGTGAGGAGGATTTAGTGGCTGTTTTTCACTCTTTCCAGGGAGTGAAATGTGACATTTCCAAGTAAACATGACAGAAAAAAACTCCACAACGCATGGGGTTTAGAAATAAATTCCAGTGGAATCAGTGGCCTTTACTTGCAAGTAAGACGAAGGCAGGGGAAACATGACCACCCACTTGTTATTAAATGACAACTCCCATCAGCCCCTAGCAAAGAAGGACGGGCGTCCAACAAAATCTGGAAAGCCACACCAGTTCTCATTCCTGTGATAAGACAGGGTGAACTTAAAAAACGGTCCTGGACTCCTGACGAGGCAGGGCATGGATCATCCTAGATTTAGATAAATGAAGTGACTTTTAGCTCCTGCGACATCCAAACGAGTACCCACACAACAGAGTGGACAACGGGGGTTTCCAAAAAAAGCTGACATTTGGATACCTGACCGTTTCGATCGACGGACAGACTCACCACTTCGTTTATGGTTTTGACATGCAGAAGGTTCTCCTTGAGAAAATAAAAAAGGTGGGCCACACCTGGAACACAGAAAGAAAGCGGTCACGGTAAACAGATGGCTTGTTTTCCTTCACATCACAGGTCTTCTTTTCCCGACATGGTTCGTGCCAATTCTGACCTATCGGGTCCCTTCCAGCTCTGCAGTTCTAAGATCATTAAATATTATTAAATGGCGCCACTCAGGGGGGCCACTGGGTAAACCTAAACCAGCTCCTTTGCTCTGCTTAATTTCCCTTTCCGTGAAATGGAATAGGCGGAATATCGGGGGAAACGTCTTAACTGTTAGAGCAGTACGACAATGGAAGCCGTGACTTTGGGAGAGGATGAGCACTCCAACGCTGGAAGCATCGATAGAAAATAAGACAACCTTCTGTCAGATCTGCTTTGATTTGGATTCCTGCCTCAATGACCTTATCTTCCAACTCAGTTATTCTATTATTCTATTCGATAACGGAGATCTGTTTCCGGTTGGGAGGAGCCCCCCTCCTAAATGTTAGCAAGGGCTTTGCAGAACTTACCCAGTTCATCCACCGTCCCAAGGAGATGAGAGCCGCTGCCAAGTTCAGAAACCTGGATGGTGCAAATCTCAAGCTTGGCTGCCTCCCATGTACAAAGCTTCTCGCCCGTAGCTATGCTGAAGACGCAAAGTCCTGTCGACAGCCCAGCAAAGATGTATCCACCACTGGCGGCTAAGCAGTTGGCTCTTCCTGATATCTGGGGGGGGGGGGGGGGGTTAAAAATGAAAAGACTTCAGTGTTCCCTTCAGCAATTTGATCATACGAGGCTTAACCTCATCACCATCATCATTTACTTAATTGCAGAATAAGACAGCACTGTAAATGGACACGATCCAGGCCTCTGTTTTATTTCAGCTCTTCTACACCACTAGTGATTTGTTATGGAGACGTTACTCGGTGGTCTAAATATCCTTGCTTGGTTAGGTATAACTTCAACTCTAACTTTTTGTTTTAATCTGAAGCCGATTTTTCTTTTTAATCCTCGCAGGTTACCTTCGTTATTGGGAAAAAGAAAGAATGACTAGCAAGAAGTTCATTGTAATGAGTTACCGAGGATCGTACTTTCAGATCTTGGAAATTCAACCTACCCCTTACAAACACCTAAATGTGGCTCACCTGGGAGAAAATTTTGAAGCATAGCTAGGCCTAACTCAGCCCAAGCTTCCTGTTCCTGCCCCAGTGCTTGCTGGGAGCTTCCTTTCTGAACAGGAAGCTCGGGTGAGCTAGGCCTAGCTAAGCTCCAGAGCCTTCCAGTTTAGGCCATTCTCCCAGGTGAGCCACATTTAGGTGCTTGCCCATCAGACAGAACCTCTGGAATGGAGCATCATGGGATCTGTAGTCCAAGGTCGTTTCGACCCATGTTTCAGATGAACATCCACCCGTCTTCTCTTCTCTTTGATGGAAGCCATTCCAAAGAAATGGCGCCTTTTCTCCACCCAAATAAGATCTGAGACTAATTTGTCTCATGGAGTCCCTGACTACCTGGAATTCGGCAGAAGGTTTGTACTGCGTGGGCGCAAGGTTTTGTTGCTTCGGCGCCTGCAGCCGACGCTTCTCTTCAATGATTTCCCAGGCCCGGTCGATCAGAAAAGTCACCAATTTATTGACCATCCGGAAAGGCTGAGGCAAATGACGGAGTTCATCAGGATCTTTCAGGAGGTCTTCCTCTTCATCCTTTTTAATCCAATCCTTTTCTGTGGGCGGAGGGATCTCCAGGGGCTGCTTCCGGAGGAAGAACGGCATCTTTCCAGCACCTCGGCACGGCGATTGGTCAATTCTAAATGCAAAGAAAACTCTGCAATAACATGCAATTGGCAGGCTAGGTTAAGAGTAAGGGACCAGGAACTCACACAGCAAACTTCACATCTCAGCGGGGATTTGAACTCAGATCTCTCTGCTCCTAGTCTTCACATGCTGACCCCACCTGCCCCACAACCCAGTGCTCTCCAGATACATTGGACCACAATTCCCATCAGCTCTAGCCAACATCTCTAGCTCTCCCCAACCCAGTTCCCCTGATATGCACCAGCCTAAAACTCCCATCATCCCCAAACACACCCAGGCGTCGTAGCCGGAGCTTGAAAAAAAAAAAGCGGCTTTGGGACTACAGCTCCCAGAACCGCCAATAAACATGACCATGGAAGGATTCTGGGCACTGTAATTCACGAAAGTAGCCTTCCACGATTCTCCCACCCTCTTCACATCCAGACAGGGTGATAACGACCAAAGACACCAGTGATGATTTGGAAAAGTTACTTTTTTTGGACTACACCTTCCAGGAGCCATTCTGGGAGGTTACTTTCTGGGATTCAAAAAGTAACTTCCCCAAACTGCGTCCTCGATCTTTTTTCCATCCCTTTCTTTTAGCCTTGTCCCCGCCGCCCCCAGGTGCGCGCACACACCTGTCCGCCCGGAGCGCACCTGTTTTCCGATGACGACGCCGTTGCTACAGTAACCTCCGTCCGGAAGCGACATACTTCCGCAGAGAGAGGGGGAGGGGCAGGGAGGAGGTGGGGGTGGGGTGGCGGGGGGTGGGGCGTGGCTTCCGCTTGCCCCGCCCCCCTCAGCTGATGGCCCGCTCTCTTGGGAGTTCCGGTCCGCGTTTGATCCCAGGCTGGCCGGCCCTGCAGGAAGGATGGAGGAGTTCGTGCGCTTCACCAACCAGACCCAGGGACGGGAGCGGCTTTTTCGGTGAGGGGGGGGGGGTTAAGGAGGGGATTGGGGCCGGATCGCGGATGGGTGTGTGGGTCTTCCCCCCCCTCCAAAATAAAAACTTTTGGGAGGAAATAAAAACTTTTGGACAAAAATGGAAACTTTTGATTTACTTCCCGAGCGTCCCAACGGGCCGATTCCGTTGAACCAGCGCTGCTCAGCGCGCGGAGAAGAAGTTATTTTTTTTGTAATAACCCTTCCCCAAATCTTCCTGTCTCTCACGCAGCCAGATTTTTGCTCTGCTCTCCCTGGCTTGAAACTTTTGGGAGGAAATAAAAACTTTTGGACAAAAATAAAAACTTTTGGAAACTTTTGATTTACTTCCCTAGCGTCCCAACGGGCCGATTCCGTTGAACCTCCGCTGCTCAGCGCGCGGAGAAGAAGTTATATTTTTTTTGTAATAACCCTTCCCCAAATCTTCCTGTCTCTCACGCAGCCAGATTTTTTACTCTGCTCTCCCTGGCTTGAAACTTTGCGAAGTCCAGACGCAAGTCGGAAGGAGCGGAACAAAATCCAAACTTCCGAATTCACATTTTTTTTAATTTTTTTTTACCCTGCCTTGATTATTTCCTTCATACGTCCATTAATCAAATAGAGCATGAAACGACCGACACAGCGCTTCGCTCAAGTTTTTTTCCAGCATCTGTTTGAGATTGATCGCTGAAATATAGATACACTTGTAAGATGAATTTACAAACAAAAATATTTAAGCAAAACATTTTGGCTTCTTTGCTTGGTCTGAACAAAAGACATGTTACTTTTACTGGAGCAACTGAAGAAGGCAGAAGCTGAAACTCTGGTAAATCACTCCTATAAGCATATGTATATTTATAGATATTTAGGTTTATAAGTCATTCTAATAAGTCCATTTATTCTGTACAAATAGGGCCTTAGAATGGCACAGAGAATAGATAGTATTGGACCGTTGCTGTTTCTCAGGCTTTCTGTGTGAAATTTAAGACCCAAAATACAAGGAAGAAGGCGTGTGGAGGGAAGAAAGGAGGGAAAGAGAATACAGTAATTGGGATCAACTTGGATCAAAGTGCACCGATGGCAAAATACAAGTATCTTTGCCTACCTGTGGATTTTTGGAGTTTAGATGTTGTTTGAATGACCCGTGTAGCTTTATACTCCTTTTCTGGATTTGCTCCAAAAAATTCAGGAGTCACACGTGATCTAAATGCTACCATGATGTGTGTGTGTGTCTTTTTAAGTTAATGCAGTATTTAGCGACTGGATTAATAGAACGATGGCTTCCAAGTCGTGGGATGTAATGGATCTCTTTTATTTGGCAAAAATCTGGCCGGATACTTGGATTTCTGCATCTCCCTCCCAACCCCCCAGTTTTGTACCATCAGTAAGAAGAAGAGTTCCAGAGATGATGACTCGTTTATTTGTTTGATTAAAGTGGCATGCGAGGAGGCCTCCGATGAAATAAAAAATATTAGCCTCAATGACGTCGCCGATCCAAACTAGAGTCGACCATTGAACTAATAGGACTTGCATACATGTGGGACTGTTACTCAGAAACGGATTCAGGAGGTCTCCTCTTGTTGAGGTTGGCAGTTGGGTCTAAGCCATCTTCCCAACTGCCACTACTGTGGATCGTGACAGTTTCAAGCATGACTGACAGGGGGAGAGAAAGACAGGGAAACAGTCTTTCTATTGTCAGTGAACAGAAGCGAAAATCTAAGCCGGGAAGGGAGGCAGACGAATTCCAGTGGGTGTGTTGGATTTGCAGAACTGGGTGCTGGGAGTTGAACTGGTCTTGCAGATTATCCCCAGCCTTGCCTTCAAGGACTGGAGTTTCGAAACTACCGACAGGGCCGAGCCACATACCATCTACGCCCCCGCAGTCTTCTGGAGGATAGTTATGGAAATCATCTGCTGGGACCAGCCTGCACTTACGCAATAGCTAAAAGACTCTTAAGAACCTGCCGGCAGATTTATCCACGGAGGGGTGAGGCTGCCGGGTGCATCTCTGAATGAGTTGATGTTCTGGCCTTGACGGCTTTCCAATCACGAATCCTGTCTAGATGGATAAGTTGTGGGAGGAACATACTATAAGGCAGGGATGAGGACTTGAGTCATGGGACTTGCTGTCAAGTCAGATTTAAGTCACACCGGTGACTCGACTTGTGTTTCTCCCCCCCCCCCCCCCCGCCGCCCCAATGATTCGGACTCAACTCAAAACTCACCCACTCCTCCCTTTTTTCTGGCTAAAAGGCTTATTTTCAGTAGGGACATGGACTTGGGATCAAAGACTCAGACTTGGAGCTTAGACAGGATACAGGGAGAAGTTTTGGAAATATAACACCCCAAACACCCCGGAGATGGTAAGCGATTGCGGAATTCTGTTTCAGAACTGCAGAATGACTTCTGCCCTCAGAGATCTCCTCCCCGTGGGGTCAAATGGCAACTCTTCCATCCATCCTTCCAATTATGTGTGTGGATAGACCAAGACATTCCTTTGACGTGCCCCCAACCCCATTGAAAGCAAAAGTAGTTCACGGATAGAAGGGATTTAAACAGCACCTAAAAAGAAGCAGACTTGCACCCTATTCCTCCCACATTTGGGATGAGAAGCAGATTTGAAAATGTTTGCACACTGAACTTGTCCCTGGACTGCCACAAACTTAGCAGGGTTTTGGATTTAGCAATTCCACATTGCATTCCCCCCCCCCCCCCTTACACTGCTCCAAAGAGATACGATAATGCAACCCTATTTGGGTTTACAGCTTGTGTGGGGTCCTGGGTGGAAGGCCAGACTAGGATTTGAGAGACCTGTGTTCAAATCCCTGCCTCAGCTGTGGAAACTCACTGTGAGGCGGGTGGCGCTGGTCGATCCCTCTTTGAACAACACGTGTATTTTGAAAACCTTATTAGGGTCCCCTGAAGCCCAAAGCAATGTGACATCTCGTAACACCGCCATGCAGCTTCTTTAGAAACATTTAGGGTTCCATTCCCTTCCTCTAAAGATTGCAAACGGATGCATGTCAGGAACTGGTTTTTATAATATTGACTTGTGTGCGATTTTGTTTTTTCCTTTTTTGCTGGAGTCGCCTGAAATTAAGCAATATAAATTTGCATGCAAGGTGTTATGGCAAGGAAAGGCCCCGGAGGCCGAGGCTGTGCCTGCCTTATCGGGCGGCCCGTATAGACACCTCTTTTCCTACACCTCCATTTTGTCCTCCTCGGTTCGGTACAAGCCTGCCTCGCTCGGGAGATGAACCGCCCTGTCTCTGTTTTCCTGCCCCTCTCCAGGGCCGCTCAGTATTCGTGCATGCTGCTTCACTACCTCCTGGAGCAAAATCCCGGACGAGAGAAAGTGGTGATGAAGCTCAAGCGCCTGGAGTCGAACATGAGCTCGGGCCGCAAGTGTAAGTGGGTTGCTTTCCAAGAACTTTCTAAGGAGGAGGAGGAGGAGGAAGGCCCTCTGTGGCCTCCAGAACTAGGGGTGGGGGAGGCTGCTTACCGCGGTGTAAGCCCCACTGAACTGATGGGTTGTGGGGGAATCCCTGGTCGGAGGGAGCCTGCTGGGTTTTGCTTCAGTGTCACATGGTCGTCAGACTGGGAGACTGGGGTTCGAACCCACACTCAGCCATGGGACTCCCTAGAAAACATCTTAGGCATAAGATCTACCTCATAGGGGTGTGGCGAGGATAAAAATGGGGAAGACAAGAGAAGGATAAGCTCATGGGAGAAAAGATGGGCTTTCAAGGTGAATAAATGCTCTAGTATATGAATAGTGACGGTAATGCGCTGTGTGTAAAGTCCTAAAACTTTGCACTCCTTTGAACAAAGCAGGTCTGGTTTTTTTATCCGTTCATTGCATATTCTGGGATCTGCCCAACTGGGCCTTTTTTCTTTACTCCCTCTTAATCGGTCATTCTACTTCAGATCAACTCTGAGCCATGACTGTTTGTTTTGGTTTTTGCAATTTCCCCGGGGATCTTAATTATCTAATCTCTGGCCAGGACACCCAAAGCTTCAGTGAGCAGTAACCGTGGCATTGCACACTTGCTTGTGGATTTTTGCACCAGCAGCAGAGGTAATAGAGGTAAGAGTTCTGCCTGTGATTGGCCCAGATGTTCTCTGGTCACAGAAGTCCCGCTGGCCGCTATTGGCCTGAGCTGCTCTGACCCAATCAAGGGCAGGCAGAAGAAAGCACAGGTCATCCCGTCATGCCTTAAGGCCCATTTCGTAGGTAGCTTGTTTAATTCCTCGGACCTTTGGCCTCCTCAAAAGGGCTCTCCTAATCAGGGTGGCTTCCCTTGCAGTGTTCCGGCTCGGCAACACGGTCCATGCCATTGTGGCAGCCAGGCAAGCCACCCAGTTGCCGAATCTAGTCCCGCGCTTCTGCCTGGTGGCCTCCAACCTGAACCGGGCCCTGTACTTCGTCTGCGACACCGTCTTGTGGCTCGTGAGCATGGGGTTCTTCTCGGACGTCGACCAGAAGAAGTGGCGCCATTGGGCGACCAAGTGCTACTATTATTCCTTGGTGATGAACCTGGCCGAGGACGCGTACGAACTCGGCTGGCGCATGGAGCAGGTGGCGCGAACGGAGACGCCCGGAAAGGGCTCCTCTACGTCGGGCCAGAGAATCCAGGCCTTGGCTTCCCAAGCGACGGGAGGGCTCCAGCCTCTTCTGTCGTTCTTCTACTTCACGTTGAGGGACCATCCGCCCCTCTTGCTGGATGTGGTGAAGAACCTTTGCGATCTCTCCAGTGCGCTGAATGAGTTGGGACTCTATAAGACCAACGCCGGCATCGTTGGGCTCTGCGGCCTGATCTCGTCCGTCATCGGGATCCTCACGGTCACCAAACCACACCTGAAGCTGAAGCCTTGATCTTCTCCGATGGCTTCTTCTCTTGGAGAGCAGCCGTTTTGTACTGGGAGTTGCCGCTACTCCCTCCCCATCCAGGCCGCTTGACTTCTGCAACCGGATCCGTCCCCTCTCATTCCTTCGACTGCTGCCGAACAGGAGAGTGTTGCTTGGAGGCCGTCGTTCTGGGACGAGAGGAGGATTTGGTCAGTGAGGGCTGAAAAAAGACTACGCAAACGTGTCCCCTGGACTATACAACAGAGAAAGCAAAATGTAAGGAGCTGTAACTGGCTTCAAGATTTAAGTTTGAATGTTGAGAAAAAAGTGACGCCTTAATTTTGTAGGCTGTGGTCGTGGAGGGCAGTCGGCGAAGGTGTTCATGGATGGCTGTTTAAAAAAAAAAGTTGAACACCGTCTCCTTTGAACTATATAACAGTGCAAATGGTTACAGAACTGTCGCCAGCCTCCAGATTTCTGTCTGAATGTAGGGGATAAAAAAAGGATGTGTCCCCATGTAGGGGGACCCACGTGCCTGAGGAGATGTGGAGGGTAGAGGCAGACAGTAAAAAACATCTGTAATTCTTGCTTTGGAAAGAGAGGCTTCTTCGTCTGTGTCCTCTTTTTGCCTCTGGCCGTGTTTTGTAAGAGGGTGGCCGGTGCGTGCCGGGTTCCAGAGCTTTGCACAATTCTGAGTTAGAGGCGAGAGTTAGACAACAGAGAGAACGGAGCCCCATGGGAAGGGAAGCCCGAGAGAAACTCTTTTCTCTAGCCAACTTTTCTCCTGTTGTTTCGTCTCGTCAAACACATTTTTTTTTGGGGGGGGGGGAAGATTTAAAGTAGAACTTGTGTGGACTTTGGTTAAGCAAGCGGAGTGGAACGGGCCACCAGCCAAATCCGTTTGCCGTTTGGATTGTGAGGCTGAAGCATTTAAATCCCGCTGTCCGGGTTGAGCAAAGTGTGCCATGGGTGAAAACCCAATCCTCACAGAGGCTTTTGCATCGTTTCCTTTCCTACAAGGAGAGTGGTTTCTTTTTCCGACGTCTTTTGTCTCATCTGTCTGCTCAACCGAATCGCTAGCTCTTCAGAGGAAGAAGTTGCCATCTCTCGCTGTGCCTCTGCTCCCAGCCAGGCACCAGGCTGTGGAGGACGCGCAAGGCATTTGGCAATCCTTCATCGGTGGGTGAAAACAATCCATTCTCTGCTGTGTGAGGGTAATCCTGTATCCACCCCCCACCCCACCCGCACCCCAACTGGCTGCCCTGCAGTTGTGTTAAGACTACATATCCCATCCTCCCCTGCCAGAAGACTGGTGAAGGCTGGCTACAGTCCAAGAACTGTCAACTACTCTTAGCTGCTAGATAGCTCAGTGGTCTAGGTCTCAGTCTGCGGAGCCGGAGGTTGGGAGTTCGATTCCCCCGTGGTGCCCCCTTAAGAGGGGCTGGGCTCGATGATCCATAAGGTCCCTTCCAGCTCTGCAGTTCTGTGATTATGATGATTGAAACAGAGGCTCCCAGACTAAGAGGAGGGTTTTTTTTAAATCTTTTCACCTCTGTTTTTGCCTGCAAGGATGAACGAAGCTGGTGGCGGTAAAGAACCAAAGAGGTACAGAGACAGGAGATCTGAAATAAACTCCGGTGCGAAAGCGAATTCAAACCATGTCAAAGCCAGTTTCTAACACACTTATGAGAATAATTTCTAGGCATATATTCCATTAATCTTTAAACCGAAGTGCTCTCATGCAATCTACTCAACCCCTTTTATCTAGGACAAAGAGCGTTTGTACTGGGATCTTTTTTACCCCTTTCCTCCAAGTATGAGGTCTGGCCAGTGCCCAGCTCACATGCATCGCCAAGTTCTAGCGTTGCTACTGCCCTTTGTCCCTGCTTGTCTGGAGACAACACTGACTCATTCCCCAGAGTCAGGAGAGTTCTTATTTTCTTCCCTGCTGGATTGCAGCAGCTCCTCGGCTGCTTTTTTTTTTTTTTTTTTTGGCCTCGATCCGTGGCAAAGATCAAGAATCGGGGTGAGGTGCAGAACGAATGAGTGGGAAATGAAAACAGATGGGCTATAGAAATGGAGGTGCTAAAGAGCGGAGTGAAGAAGGCGTGAGATCCATTCAGAGGCTTCTGGAGTTGGGGACCCCAAAGGTCATTTAGTCCAACCCCCAGCCGTGCCTGGGTGCCCTCATCTTTGTCCTAAGTCACCCTTTTAAACAGTGTCTTGGTTAGCATTCCAACGGAGCATATTAACAATGGAAGTCTATCATTAATCTATTCCAGAAGATATTTACGCTGTTGTGATGCAGCCATTGAAAGCATGTGTCCCTTCAGTTACTGTTGTTGATCCATGCCTCTTTTTTGTCTTTCGCCATTCATAAAATCATAAAATTATGGAATACTGGAGTGGGAAGGGGCCTCGAAGGCCATCCGGTTCTAACCCCCTGCTCAAGGCAGGAATCCAAATCCAAGCAGATCGGACAGATGGGTGGTCCAATTTTCTCTTCAATGCTTCCAGCGTTGGAGGGCTCACTACCTCCCAACTGGTTCTATTGTTGTACTGCTCTAGCAGTTAAGACGTTTTCTTGAGAATCAGCCTAAATCTGGCTTCCTGTAGCAATTCCCCAGGGTGGCAAGATATAGAGGGTGTTAAACTCTAGAGGAGAGTGATATGAAAAATTAAACAGTGACACCTTTTGATCCTATTCATTTTGCCTCTTTTTTTAAAAAAAAAAAACACACCCAAAAAACAGGAACTTTCTCTTCTGGGGGGGACACTGAATTCTACTCCTCCTTTTTTCCTGATGGAGGCTGGCACCCATGTCTCAGGAGAGAATGAGCGGGAGATTATGCCCTTTGCTCCCAGAGTCCAAATTTCTAGTTACATTTCTGCCTTTGAGTAGCTTTGCAACCATTCGTTCATTCATTTGGCTTTCATACCACCCCATTAGTGTGTAAGGCCCTATTCTGGGCAGTGAACCATCGACGAAATCAAACAGAAACAACAATAAATCCAACCGTAACAAAGAGAAAAATAAAAGAGCAAATCCACTCAAACCTCACAAGATGGGGATGCAAGGAACAATATAGCCCATAATATGGCAGGCAAAGCAAGTGGCGAGTTCCTCTGAGGTTGCTACCCATCAAAGGCCTCTGTGAGGAGCAGCGTCTTGAGCAACCTTTTGAAGGTAGCCAGGGAGGGGGCCAGGAGCCAGTTGCAAAGGGCCGGTGCCACAACCGAGAAGGCCCTTCCTGTAGCAGATGTTTTCCCCGACCTCCCTCGGTGTGGCAACCCAGAGGAGCGTGGCCTGAGAGGATTTGGTGGCAGGGGTCGAAGTTTGTGGGGACAGGCACTCCGACAAGTAACGATGGTCCCAAACCATGGAGAGCTTTATAGGTAAGCACCAGAACCATGAACTTGACCCGGGACGTCAGAGATAAACAGTGCAGGTGAGCTAGATCTGGGGAGTTGGGGTCGTGGTTACCAATTATCTCAAATGAGGCTCTGAAACGATGAGTTTGGTAAAAAACCATAAAAACCAAATTACTTAAAAGTGAGAGATAAACACCAAATGTCTCTTTATTGCTGAAGCTCAGAAAGGGGCACGCATTCTTCCCTGGCTGCTTTTTTCTGCTGGGGGGTGTCGTTCATATGCCTCCCGTCCCGCTCTGGCAGGTGGTCTTTTTAAAGGCACACTCCACATGCAATTTTACGGTGTGTGTGTGTGTGTGTCACACATCTTGACAAACAAAGCATCCGGTTCACAAACGTGCGCCTCAAACATATCTTCGGAAATGCAGTGCAGAAATGCATGCTATATAATAAAAAAACGAGAGAGAAGCATCAGCAGTGAAGTACCTGTTTTTTCCGGCATGTGAGACAAAGCTAAACAATTTTTTTTTAAAAATGAAAGGATGGTGAAGCCTTGAAGACTAAGATTAACTTCAATGTGAGCTTTCCTCCTGGATTATAATCTGATGAAGGAAGTGTTTTGTTTTGCTTTTGGGATCAAAATTAAAGCAGCTTTAAAGGGGGTGGGGGGGGAATGTTCACCTGGAAAGGCAGATAGCAGTAAATCCCCTAGTTGTACACAGATGGGGTTTTGCTTTGATATTTAGGTGCTTTCTGAAGATAGCTTTCAGTGGGAGCTGACTCAACATGGTGGGAATCTCAATGGCTTCTTACTGAGACATTACTTTTTCAGTTCTGGACTCTTTCCGGGGTGTGTGTGTCTTGTCTTGTGAAACAAGAAGCCACTGGATCAGGCCGAGGCCCACGGGATCCAAGGACCTGTTCCCTCAATGCAGTTGCTCTGCCTTAAATACAGAATGTAGAAGGTCCAGAAAAATACCCAGTGCTGTTGGTAACACCTTCCATCCCACAAACAACAACGAACATCTGTTCAGAAGCGATGTGTCTTTCTGGGCCAAAGAAACATGGCATTTGAGGTGAAATCACATTTTAGGGCTTCAGAGACGTGATTCCAGCAGGTCTCGGTTTCTGATAAATCAGACTTGCAAACAAAGCCTCAGCAGGACCAATTCCAGAACCGAAGCAAAGGTCATTTGCAAGCTGCGGGAGGTGAGCAAAGTTCCCATTGCGCCAATTCGACCTCTCTCAGCGCTTAAAGAATTCCCTCTCCTAAGGACGGGCTCTGTGATCTTGGGTGGATGCTATCTTCAGACCCGTGAAAGATAGATCAATCTTTTTCCCCTGCTGTTCCACTAAGTCCAGAGCCGTGGGGTCAAATAACAAGAGGGCAAATTCTGTGGACTAGAAGGGAAAATGTCTTGATGGTAGCCGTTGTTTCCAGAGTGGGACAGGCAACCTTGGAGAGTGGTGGATGACTCTTCGTTCTTAGCAGAGGTTGGACAAGGAGCCATCAGGGAGGCTTCAGCCCTGGACTTCCATATTGATTGGGGTTGGTCTAGAGGATCTTATGGGTTCCCTTCAAACTCTGACTGTATGATTCTGTGACCCTGAGTCAGTTGAAGATTCCAGTTGGCCAATATTTTGGAGTTTCTTCGGGTCCCAGGGAGTTCTTTTGCCCAATACCACAGGCGCTTGGCTGGCAATTTGATCTATTTAGCCAGAAGGTGGAGCTTGCTAGCCTTACTGTCTGAGGCTAGTTTTTCCTCTGTCAGAAGTGTCCCAGGACCGCCACGCTGGTCTCTCTCTCTCTCTCTCTCTCTGGCACTCCCTGTTCAAGGCAGCTAGACGTCTGCACCACCCCGTGAGTACCTGTGCTAATAATGCAGTGGTTGTACAAGGAGGTTGCTGTAGGAATTGAGACGAACCTTCGTGGAGCTGATCTTTGCAATTCAGATTACGCTTCAGTGCTGCTGATGCACTTAGCGATGCAAAGATTTGTCTTTGGGATAGACAAGCAAAAGGAGCCCCGTGATTCTGAGCAGGGGGAAAAGTTGTGTAAAGACATGGTTGGACCACTGAAATCTAGAGCTCTCTGTAACTACTTCTTCATGGGTAGATGGGGTAAAATTTGAAAGACAGGGAAGGGAAAAAGTTAAGACCTGTCAAGTAGTGTTCGGGCTCTTTAATCTAGAGAAAAGGCACCTGAGGGGGGACATGATGGAGACGTATAAAATTATCCAGGGGATGGATCAAGTGGAGAGAGGGAAGCTCTTTCCCCTCTCAAGCAATACCAGAACCAGGGGACATCCACTCAAGCTGAGTGTTGGGAGAGTGAGAACAGACCAAAGAAAATATTTCTTGACCCAGCGTGTGGTTAGTCTGTGGAACTCCTTGCCACAGGATGTGGTGACGGCATCTGGCCTAGATGCCTTGAAAAGGGGATTGGACAGATTCCTGGAGGAAAGGTCCATCGCAGGTGACAAGCCATGATGGGGATGTATAATCTCCAGGCCTAAAAGGAAGGTACTTCAAAATACCAGATGCAGGGGAAGGGGGGGATCAGGAGACAGGTCTCTCGTTGTCTTGTGTGCTCCCAGAGGCATCTGGTGGGGCCACGGTGAGACACAGGGAGCTGGACTAGACGGGCCCTTGGCCTGATCCACCAGGGCTCTTCTTATGTTATGTTCTAAGCAGCTGGAATCTGGAATTTTCAAGTTTTAAGTCCATCTGCAAGAGTTCTGGGAAATTCAAAAGCTACCTTCAGATCGGCATGATCTGTACATGTAACCTCAATGATCCACGGGGTCCCTTTCAGCTCTACAGTTTATTATTATTATTCAAAATTACCAGGCACAGTCAATCAAAATTATAAAAACATTGACTGGTATTATACAACAGATACAAGTTTTAACCGAAAACCTAAGTATCTGTTAAATATCGGCGCAGTATATATGCTGTTCCTAATGCTGTGTTTTTTATGTAGTTCTGATGGTGTTATTTCTGAGATCTGCAACTGCTTATAATACTGTGTGAAATTTCTTGATATTGTTCCCAAAGCCCCAATATTGTTGTTGTTGTTGTTGTTGTTGTTACCTGGAAATGCCAAAGACTGAAGTACAGTACTCTCTGTTGTGCATGACTTTACAACATATAAAAATTATTTAATGCCACAAAGTCACAAGCTTACACCATGTTAGGAAATAATGGTGTGCTCGACCCAGAAAATTAGTAATTCTAGGTAGTGAAACAAAAGGTTAGTGCACATACAATGAGGAACAATTAGCCAAATACCTTATGTTATGAAAACACATTGTTTACAATTGATCATTGTTTCATAAGGTAAGCACCAGAAGTATATGATGCTACAAGAAGTATATGGTGCTACAAGGCTTAACTATCAATAAAGGATATGTTGATACTAATTTGCAAACCTACAGATTCCCAGAGGAACAGATATTCTGCAAAGATCCTGCTACACGAGGTTTTGGGTTCCAGTATAGTAAGGGATTCTCTGGAAAAGACAATCATGCTGGAAAAGGCTGAAGGCAGCAGGAAAAGAGGAAGACCCAATACGAGATGGAATGAGTCCCAAAAGGAAGCCACAAGCTTGAGTTTGCAAGAGCTGAGCAGAGCAGTTGAGGACAGTACATTTTGGAGATCCCTTGTTGATGGGGTCGCCATAAGTCGGGGTGTGTGTGACTTGACAGCACATAACAGCAACAACATAGTATGGGAGAATAGACATGACATTTAGACTCTTTTCAAAGCTTCACAGCAAGACACACTGGGAGAATCTCTGGCACGCGAATTCACTCTCTGCGCTTTGGTTTACAGGCTGATGTTGAATGATGGCAACCCAAGGCAGGCAGGTCATGCAGAATGGGAAAAGCCCCAAGGTAGGTATGTGGGTAAGACGTTGATGATGGTGATGATGATGGTTTTGCATTTCAAGAAAAGGTATCCCCATGTGGCAAATGATGACTGTGTTTTCCCACTGAAACCCCATCCTTATCTTTAAAGTGGAGCCATAATTACAGCCTCCAAGTCTTTTGGTAGGAATATATATATATACAGATGTAACATGAGAGAATAGATGTCCTTTTGCAACGGTTTCTTAGAGACCAAAGAAGAGATGGCCCCATTCACTGTTGTTCTAGCAGGTGGTGACCTAGAGGATGTGTTAAGCTTTGTACTTGTGTGGGTGTGTCTGTGTGTTTGTGCAGGTCAAATGAATCCCCCTTACCCATCTTCCTTCTTCAACAGGAAAGCCATGTGTGGCAGAGGCTCCTGGACTTACCTGTGGTCCATTCTGCATGGAGCAACCTCCAGAGGTTCTGCGTCATCACCAAAGAGGTCCACCCCCTGATGGCCTCCGTGTGGGGAGCCTACGAGTGGGGCCTCCAGAGAGCCAGCTCCTTGGCCGCCTGGAGTGTCAGGCCCGTCGTACAGAAGCTTGAACCTCAGCGTAAGGGGTGTCTGAGGGAGAGAACCATGCCTGAGGAGACGGCCATGGTTGTCCCAGTCCAAAGGCTGGCGTCAGCACCCCACGTCGGCTTAAAAGAGGGGACGGGGCCCTGGCAGAATCCATGACTGACCCCTCTTTTCGATTGCAAACCTTCTCCTGGTTCAGGACTCTGGACAGCGCCAGGAGAGTCGCCCTAGAGTCCATTTTGAGTTTGCATGGGAACGCTAAAGCAGCTATCGTTTTCGTTTCCCACAAGGCTCTGGGGCAATGTGACATGGACAGGGGCATTCTGGGAAATTAAAATGACCGGGTTTTGCTTGAAGAAACACTCTAGTCTCCTTCTACTAATCATTCCCCTCCCATGCCAAATGACAAAGGAGGGGGCCCATCGTGGTTATCCAACCTGGTTGTGTCGTCTGTCTTCCTCATCCTTCAGTAAAACAGATGATGGGAGTATTCAATTTTAATGTCTGGGAGATCCAGCTAAGAGGCACTGATCCTTCCACCTCTCAGCCTTCTCTCCTCCACCCAAGTTTTTTTTTCTTACAGCTTGGCTCTCTCCTAGCATTGGAGAGCCCCTCTTTAAGTGACAGCTTGTGAGGAAATAAGGCAGACCCAAAATATCTATGCATGCCCCCCTCCAGTGCTGAAAACAGCGTCCTTCTGAACTTTGATTTCAGGAGAATATTCATTTTCCTCTGTAAATGATCTGTCTACTTCCTGCTTTATATACGTCGTGGGCTGGGCAGGTACTTAATTACGGAAATGCAGCGTCTACCTAGGGAATAAATGGCTCCCAAAGGTTTCCCAGATGTCCAGAGAAGATTTTGGGGGTGCACGAGGAATTCTGTTGGTGGATATATACTGTTTGATAGCAAAAGGAATGCAGGACATGATCCCTGTACCTTTTTGCTCTTTTATTTTTAGGATGTGTGCAGTAATTACTCCCTAGATATACTCCAAAGGGTCATCTTAGGTGTGTGATCCTCAGCGCTGCATAGGCAAACAATGTTGGTGTTAAAGAGGCAATTATGAGCCTGGAGACACATTTTGAATCTCAACGAAATGGGGGTGGTGGTGTGGGTGAGCACGTCTCCTCTTCGTCCCTTCTGTTCTGAGTCCATAGGTAAAGGTAAAGGTTCCCCTTGACATTTAGTCCAGTCGTGTCCGACTCTAGGGCACGGTGCTCATCCCCATCTCCAAGCCGTAGAGCCAGCGTTTGTCCATAGACAGTTTCCATGGTCACGTGGCCAGCGCGACTAGACATGGAACGCCGTGACCTTCCCACCGAGGTGGTACCTATTTATCTACTCGCATTTACATGCTTTCGAACTGTTAGGTTGGCAGGAGCTGGGACAAGCGACGGGAGCTCACTCCGTTGCGTGGATTCGATCTTATGACTGCTGGTCTTCTGACCTCGCAGCACAGAGGCTTCTGCGGTTTAACCCGCAGCGCCACCACGTCCCTTCTGAGTCCATACTCATACCTATATCTCCTTTGGTCCAGTTGCAGCTGCCAACCATCTGGCTTGTCAAGGTTTGGATCACCTGGAAGAGAAGATTCCTGCCCTGCACCAGCCTATAGAGAAAGTAAGGGATGCTCGTAAGAATCGGCCTTATCAAATTTGACCCCAAGTCTGGTCCTGATCCGTTGACCGTTGGCAGGAGCTCCCTCCATGGTTCATCTTTGTTGACATTTCCTCTCGTAGGTTACAGCAGATCTGAAGGAGACCGTCTTCACCCTCATCCAAAATGCTACGCACGCCATGGCAGATTTCTTCAACCACCTCTGGGGAGCGGCTTCTGACAGCTACGAGCAGTCAGAGAACATAGTGAAGGACACCATGGAGCACATGAGGAGAAGCCGAGTGAGCGTGGCCGCTGAAGCTGGAATAGACGCCACCATGGGCAAGCTGGAGAATGTCATAGACTTCTTCCTTCAAAAAGCTGAGGAGCAGTCAGGTACCACCCCTGCCTGTGGACAATCTCAGGTCCTGGATGCACCCACATGAGAAACCCAGGTTGCCCGTCCCTGAAGCCCTGGCCTAGAAGAAATGGAAGTAGACACCCATCTATTGTGATATGCACCACGGTCACCAAATCATGAGATGCCCATTAGTCCTGATGCTTCTCTGCACCAGAGGGCTGGCATGATGTAGGCAGCGATTCCCAACCTTGAGTCCCCAGATTGTCTTGGGCTACAGCTCTCTTCGGTTCTCCCTGTCAGAATAGACTTGATGGCTATCTCTATGCAAGAATCCTGAACACAGGTTTTTCCATTTCCTTCCTTCCTTCCTTCCTTCCTTCCTTCCTTCCTTCCTTCCTTCCTTCCTTCCTTCCTTCCTTCCTTCCTTCCTTCCTTCCTTCCTTCCTTTCTTCCTTCCTTTCTTCCTTCCTTCCTTCCTTTCTTTCTTTCTTTCTTTCTTTAGGTCACAAAATTCTTCCTTCCTTCCTTCCTCCCTCCCTCCCTCTGTAGGTCACAAAATTCTTCCTTCCTTCCTTCCTTCCTTCCTTCCTTCCTTCCTTCCTTCCTTCCTTCCTTCCTTCCTTCCTTCCTTCCTTCCTTCCTTCCTTCCTTCCTTCCTTTCTTTCTGTAGGTCACAAAATTCCTTCCTTCCTTCCTTCCTTCCTTCCTGCCTTCCTGCCTTCCTGCCTTCCTGCCTTCCTGCCTTCCTGCCTTCCTGCCTTCCTGCCTTCCTTCCTTCCTTCCTTCCTTCCTTCCTTCCTTCCTTCCTTTTTTTTTAATGAGCTGCATCAGACAAACTATGCATTGGTTTATTGTCAAAGGTGCTGGAAGGCAATGCGTCCACCCGAGGGCACCAAAGACACTTTGGTCGCTCAGTTTTCTAGGTACTTATTAGAACTCAATTCACACTACGTATTTATTTGTTTATTTATTTTAATATGCACCATAAATAGCAAAGTTCTCCTCCATGCAGTTGGAAATTAATCAGAAGCCTAGAATAAAGGGTCATTTAACTGAGCTTTGCTAAGTGTACAAATAAAAATTACCCTTCTGTGCAAATTTCGGAGAACTGGGCAGCCGGAGCCTGTTTGGTGGGCGAAAAAGAGAAGAACAATACGACCCCCCACCAAAAAGAGAGAGAGAGAGAGAAAACAAAAGAATCATGGCATCTGTGCAATTAACAGATTTATTTCCGTGTGCACTTTCGTGGGCAACAAGCTGGTCTCAAGACACGCTTGTTTTCTGCACATGGAAAAACTTTGTATTTTGTGCAAAAACACACATTTATTCGCTGTTAATTTTTAAAATGCCTAGTCTTTTTGCTCTTCCATAGGAGTGGGCAACCTTAAAAGTGACTGACATTTTTTTCCCAATGGGATGTTTCTGTGTGTTTAGACCCTTCTTTTCGTTAGATCCATCCAGCCATCCATTCATCCAGCCAGCCAGCCCGCCCACCCACTCCCTAGTGCATCGCACTCTCTGGATGGTTTACAACGGAGAGTTCAATTAAACAGAATGCAATATAATACAATCGTACAATTTACAAAAACAAACACGATTCCCATTCCACCAACAACCCAACTGAAATAAAAACTGACAATAAAACAGCTGAAGACCTCAAGTTAATATTCATAAAATTAATAGTAATAATGAATGAATTAATTAATTTTCTTTCCCCATCTCTCCTCCCCTTCCTCTTTTCTCTTGTAGTTCACGAGCCCGCTGGGTCCTCAAAAGCGGAATCTCCCACCACCCTGTTTGGGAAAGCAAGCGCCTTCGCAGGGGCTATTTGCCGGCATGTGTACGAACAGACGCGGCAGACCATCCAAGTGGCAACAGGCAGAGGGTGGGCAATGGCGACGTGGATCCCTGGTTTGGTAAGGAGCCTTGGCTACAATTCTGTCTGGAGAGCTTGCTCTCTTGGCCACCACCTTCTTCCTGAATGCTGTGCAAAGTAGCCCATTTATTTTTTTTATTTCTCATTAGATTTATGTCTTGCTTTTCCCTTTCTCCTCGGCACGTTGGGTCAGATAGAGAGAAAGTCAGTGGCCCACTAAGTTTCATGCCTGAGCAGGGACTTGAACCCAGATCTTCCACGTCCCATCCCGTCCCGACCATCTAACATGCCGCACTGTCGGTCCTTCATTCTCCTGTTGTAAGAAAAGAGCGCTCCCTGGATTCAGAGCCCCTGCCACTGGTGGTGGTGAGAGGCGTTGCATGACCCCCCTGGGGAAGGACATGGTGCCAGGCTTTCTAGTCACCCAGAGCTGAAATAACAGGGGCCTTTCTGGCCCGTTTCCTCCCCGTGTGGGTGGATCTGCGTTTCCTTGAAAGCCAAAAAGCCAAGAGAAGGATTTCCTACACGTTGAGTCAGCTTTTCTCAGTTGGAGGACAGCGTTTTGATCTCTAGGCATGCTATGGCCTGTATCTCGGGGTCATCAGCTCACACTGGGGGCTAAAAAGACTGGATTATAAATAAAAGCAGAGAAATGAAAAATAAATACAGTTACTTTTAGCTCTCTCTCTCTCTCTCCCCCTCTCCACTGATTTATGGCCTCTATTAATGTCCTTCCTGAAGCCACAGACTCTCCCCGGATACACCGATATCGAACGGGAGGAAGACCACGCACCATGCTCCCCAGAGTCTGCCTTCTGACATTCTGGGGCTTCAGCGCGTGGGAACCATCCGTGGCTAGACTCTCATAGCCCCTTCCCCTCGGGGGGGGGGGGGGGGCTCTCCTGATTCTTGGTTATTTGTCTCCAGGGAATGGTGCTTAGCTCCAAGCAGCACCAAGCACGATGCTTTGGGTGTCTCACCGGGTTGCGGTCGCAGCCCCTTGACAGCCAGGATTAAGCCATTTACCATAGAGGTGGGGGTGTTC
The DNA here is from genome assembly GCA_037013535.1 of Intellagama lesueurii. NCBI lineage: Eukaryota > Metazoa > Chordata > Lepidosauria > Squamata > Agamidae > Intellagama > Intellagama lesueurii. The sequence goes on from JBAJHW010000011.1 coordinate 3,776,573, forward strand.
AGTTAGTTTGCTGCAACCACCCCCCCCCAAAAAAAAGTCATCCTCATGGAGCTCCTTAAAGACAAACACACAGATTATGTCACGCCATGGCCAGCCCTGGCAATAGGCAGAGTGAGTCAGTGGCCTCAGGCAGCAAATGCTAGGGTTGGGGGTGGCAGCAGTTGGAGGAAAGAGCCATGCACTACACAGGGCTCCTTCTGCAGGAGGTGACTTGGAAGAGTGGGCAGTTCCCCTCCCAGATCCGGAATGACGCCCTCCAGGCTCCCACACCTGTTTCAGTTTTCCCTTGAATGTAATCTTGATTCTTCCCATTTCAATTTCCACCTGCTTCTCAATGCCCCATTCTCTCCACTGTTTTCCTTCCTTCCTTCCTTCCTTCCGTCCGTCCGTCCGTCCGTCCGTCTTTCTGTCTTTTCCTTCCTTCCTTCCTTCCTTCCTTCCTTCCATCCATCCATCCATCCATCCATCCATCCATCCATCCATCCATCCATCCATCCATCTTTGTCTTTTCCTTCCTTCCTTCCTTCCTTCCTTCCTTCCTTCCTTCCTTCCTTCCTTCCTTCCTTCCTTCCTCCCTACCTACCTACCTACCTACCTACCTACCTACCTACCTACCTACCTACCTACCTACCTATTCCAAAAGGAGTGCCTGGAGGAAATCAAACCCGGTGCCAGGTTTCCGCAGGCGTTTTCATCCTGCGTTTCATTCACACAATCCAGGGAGAGGAGGAGGAGGAGAAAACTGGAGCTGTCTCCCCACGGACCGTGGGATTGTTAAACGGGCCTGCCCCAAAATCTCGGATCACGATCACTGACCTCGGAAAGGTCGGCCTTCCTGACACGATGGTCTGGCTCCAGCCAGGGGAAGTGAGGGAGGAGGCATGGCTATTCTTGAGGCAGAAAACTAAGGACCCCTGAGGATTGCTCATCCCTGCTGGGTCATGTAGACAAACTGGTGCCTCTGATTTGGCGAAGCCAGTTCTTCCTAAGCAGAGGCCTGTGATGTCCACATAGATCCCGATCTATTGCAGGCGGGCTTAATCCACCAGAGTCTTCCATGTTCAATCTTCTCCTTTTAGACCGCAAAGGGTCCTGAGCACCCGTCTTTCCTGGCCAGCCTGGCTCAGAACCTACAGACGGCCTATCTCTCCACCCTTTTGCTCGTGAAGAACGCCCCGTCCCTTGCATGGAACACCACCGGGCAGCTTCTCCGCGTCTCCTCCTTGCATGAGGCGGCATCCGAGACGGGAGTAAACCCAGGAATTTTTCAGAGTATCATAGTCAAACCCCTGGGATCCGTCTCTCGCTGCATCCGTGTAGGTTACATTGCCTTTCCTCCTTCCTTTAGTAGCGGAAAGGGGGAAAGGGGGCATGAGTGGGGTGGAATGGAAAGAGTTTGGGGGGGTCTTCATGCCCCTTTTCCCAATGCACTATCGAGCGCTCTCTGTGTGTATTCAAGGATGTGTGCAGGAGCAAAAGGTGTCCATTCCTGTCAAATTGGACCACCCTCTGTCTGATCTGCTTTGACGCGGATTCCTGCCTTCAGCAGGAGGTTGGACCTGATGGCCTTCGAGGCCCCTTCCCGCTCTGTGATTCCAGGATTCCATATATATGTACACACAACAAGCATACACACAGACAAGCCAGTGTTTTTACACAAACAGCAGGAGGGGGCAGAGGTGTGGCCCCAATCCTGCCCCCTCTGATGACTTGGCAGGCACCACTCCGCGGGCAAAGATTGGGGAGGGAGGCTGAACCTAAGGCGGGGCAGTGGGGTTTTTTTGGGGGGGGGAAGGTTCACCTGAGATATTATAAAGCTTGGCTTGGCTCTGCTGAACCCCCTCTTCTCTGTGCCCCTCTCTCCATCTGCCCCCCAACCCTTCCATCGCTGTAGCTTCCACAAGCCAAGGAGAAAGAAGAGGGCCCACCAGGGTTGACTGTGGATCCTCCGGAGTCGACAGGAGAGCAGGCAACAGCCCCGTCGGCAGCCGCGCTGGTCCCAGAGAGTGGGGGCCTTGGTCAAATACGAGATGTGAGACGATTAAGCCGTGGCCACTACCCCCTGCCCTTCATCAATCTTGATGACCCTCTGCCCACTCCACAGGCTGCATCCGGCCCATCTGCTTTCTCGCCTTACAAGCAGGGGGCTGGCCCCCGGAGATGGAGCGAGGGGCTGTTCCGGCTCAACCCCGAAGCGATCTACCTGAGGGCTCACTACACAGGCCTATACAGTGCCACCTTCAAGAAAGACTGAGCTGCTCTCGCACCCCAAACCTTTGCTTCTAAGCTGCTCTTCTGGTGGGCTTTGTAGACCTTCTTCCATGTCAATTCTAGCATGTCCCATCTAGCCAAGAAGCCATCCGCGCATGAAACAAGAACATGAAATTTCATTTCTGAGTGAGACGGCACACTCGTTTTTAGATTCTGTTGAGTTAATGCCCTGCTTGTGGGCTCAAGTTCTCTCACTGGGAACCTGATGTAGGAGCTGTGAACCTTGATGAGTCTGAGTGTTTAAGCTACGGGCTGCCACCTACGCTCAAGCAGTGTATTTGTAAATAAACCATACTCGCAAAACGTTGATCAGACTCCACTGATGTCCTGTTTCCAAAGAGAAATAAACCTGAGTAAATGCCAGAAAGATAACACAAGATGTTAAATAAAATGAGGAGGAGGACGGAACAGGAGAGAGAGAGATCAAGCTGGCTGATGGTGGTAGGGAAGCTCTCAGAGTCCAAGAAAGTAACTTTTCTAAGCTGTGGCAGAGAGATCGGCAATGCAGTTCCCTAACCGTCATCCAGAGGTATGCATTGTACCTTTTCAGTTTTGAGATTTCTGTTTTTCCTGATGGGAACTTCAGAAGCTTTCGCATGGTGGGACGACGACAGAACATTGATCGTGAATAGAGATGGGCGCGAACCGGTTCGTCCCAGTTCGTCAAGGCGGCAACACAGGTGATGCTACTCCCCTCCCCTCCTCCTCTGGCCCAAACAGCCATTCACCTGGCCCAGCTTGCTTGCTTTTCCCGCCTCCTCGGCTGATCTCCCAGTCACGAGCAGGAGCACAGACTTCTCTGCCCCGCCCTTTTCTCTGAGTGGCAGATCAGCCAAGAGGGCGGGGCAAAGAAGCCTGAGCTGCTGCCGGGACTGGGAGATCAGTTGAGGAGGTGCCGGAAGCAACCACGCCGGGCCTGGTGGGTGGCTGATTGAGCCAGAGGAGGTGGAGCAGTTTGTCCTGGTTCATCTCTTTATAAACTGGGACAAACTGGTTCATGCCCATCTCTAACCATAACCCTCTGAGCTGGGGTGAGAATCCCATGGTTGCGCCGCAACGCTCTGGATCCGATCGTGGTGCTTCTCGTGCATCCTCGTTTCCCCTTTGGCCAGCCCGAAAGAGAAGGAGTGTGTTTTCTTAGGACTGGATGGCACCCAATTAACTGATGAGCCAGGAATGAGGGAGGGAGAAATGAACATTAAGAACACAGGAAGTGGAACATCGCTCACATGATCCCTCCATCTGTCCCTAGACGGTCTGTTTTGAACAGTGGCATCAGCCTTCCACGCACACAGGAAGACGTTTGCTCCCACTCTTGGCTCCTGTGAAATCAGGCACAGCGCCGGGGATTGAACTCAGAACCTGCCGGCGAGCCAGGCGCTCACCGGTGAGTCAACGCTGAAACACTTTGAGCAGCTGCGACGTCTCTTTCCTCTTCTGCCCGCTAGCCTTTGTCTCCCACATGCTTTAAGGGGCCTGGACTCCTGCTCTCCGGTGGACCCACGCAGAGAGGAAGCAAGGAAAAGGAGTTCACAAAACTGCCACAGAAGGAATGCGTGGGAGATGCCATGCCTGCCGCCTCTCCGCCTGCTTATGGAGATGCCAAATGTCACGTTACATGGAGCAGATCTCTAGGCTGCTGTCTGGCCACCTGGTTCAGAGACGCCGGAGAACAGCACATCAGAGACCCGAAAGCTAGTACGGTGCCCCGTATTTGGCAGTTCCTGTGTTTTATAAGCCGGCTGGCAGGCAGGAAGTTCGGAGGTGGTTCAGAAATGGCGTTTGGGTCTCTGTGTCTCCTGCACATCACTGGGCCATTAAATAACCCTCTGGATTGGGTGTTCTAGGTAGGCTTTTTGTAGTAGAAGCCCCCTGTTTCTCAAGGAACGGAAATCTGTGGGTGGTTCTGCTTTGTAATGCAGACAGAAAACCACAGGGTCAAAACCCGAGGCTGCCGGGGGCCTGATCCCGAGAACTGCCCACTCCACTCCATGTTATTGTTGTTGTTTAGTCGTTAAGTCGTGTCCGGCTCTTCGTGACCCCATGGACCAGAGCACGCCAGGCCCTCCTGTCTTCCACTGCCTCCCGGAGTTGGGTCAAAGTCATGTTGGTGGCTTCGATGACACTGTCCAACCATCTCGTCCTCTGTCGTCCCCTTCTCCTCTTGCCTTCACACTTTCCCAACATCAGGGTCTTTTCCTGCAGTTCTAAGATGAATCATCATCATCATCATCATAAATCTTCTGTGTCTTTGTCTTTACATGAGAGTAGGACTGGTGGTTACCCTTTCTAGCACAGGGCACTTTGAGACAGAAGACTCTCCTCTGATTCCAACGACCCTCCGCATAGAGAATCACCCCCTTTTAAAGGAGAAAACAGAGCTGCCTCTTGAGACACCCAGAGAGAAAGTCTAGAAAAAAAGAGCAACCTTGACTTCTTGTCTGCTTTTTGTTCTGCTTTTTGTGGGGGGACAAATGTTCCCAGAACTCCCCCCCCCCCGAGGGCCATGTTGCCTGGAGGATTTTGGGAGACAGATTCCAGAAGTCACTTTTCCAAGATTTGCCGGCACAATCCAGGCTGGGATGGTTATAACGTGGGTTGCTCTCTCTTTAAAAGGCAGGTAAGAATGCCAAATGCATGACATAACAGGCGCCGTTTGGGTCTTTTGCCATAATTAGCTTTGTTTTGTGTCGGGGAGAAGAGCCCGTGGCTGTTTCAAGCCATCAGGTTGCACCTAAAGGGACGGAAACTATCTGCACATGGACTTGTCAGCCTCTCCAGACAGGCTCCTCTTGACTTCACGGTTGCAAATCATTTGCTGTGTATACAGAATGGGCGGCAGATCCCCTCTGTGGTGGTGTAAACCAGGGCCCCCGCAATGATGTAGTCAGTGTGGCCAGAGAGAACAGTTTATCCAGGCTGATGAGGAACACGACAGAACCGGCCATCCTAGCAGAGTGATGGCTGTGGGAGAAAACCGGCACGTAAACTAGGAAACCTCTCTGGCTACCATCACCACAGCTGATGGACACCAGCAACCCTTGGCGTTCCTGACCAGCGGCGACGTTGACTAGGGCTGATGGGCGTTGTAGTCCGACAACCTCTGGAAGGTGTTTGACTCGCCTGCCCTGTCTTAAAGGGCAGAACTAAGGACCGCCTGGGATGTTTGGCCGGTGGATGAGACCACCCCCTGGATTCAAGAAAGACCCCACTTAGTTTCTGCAGCAACACCATCCACCCCCTAAATTCTGGTTTGAATCTGACCCTTCCCTTAATCAGGGCTTGTCAAAAGAGCCGCTTTAGCCGAGATCGCTCCCCTCTCCTTCCCCTATTCTCCGCTGACAGTCTCCGGATCCCCTGGATTGCAGTTTGGAACTACAACTCCCAGAATTCTTAGCCAGCATACTCTTTGAGCCAGCTCGCTGGAGGATTATTTACTTATGTATTTAACACCCCAGGCATCTTAGACTATTAAAAACAAAACACATGCAACATATCCTACGTATCTCATCTGGATATCTATGGGTTTTTATTCCTTTTTACACACATTCAAAGTGCCAACACAGAATTTACTTGAGAAAACAGGTAACATTGATTTTATTTACACCCTGGGCATCAACCTATATAAAGTTTGGGCCCAATAAGAACCTCACAAGAGATCAGTACAGGCAGATGATCAAGCAAATCTGTTTTGAGAAATGAATGGTCACCTCTGGGGCTCAGTCCCAACACTTTTTTTTTTCCATTCTAGGGCTTAACTCCTAGAACTTTTGAGCGAGGTGGTAACAAAAAGCTGAAGCAGAGCGTGTCTGCCCATCGCCAGGATACCCCGTTCCACCCACACCTTTCTTTTCTGTTTTTAAATCCTTCTCCTCAAAGGCCACTCAGCATTTGGTGAGCAAAGAAGGTGCCAAGTTCTCATGGAGTTGTTCTGGGGTTCTCTTCTCTCTCTCCCCCCCCCCCGGGGTGCTCCTCGCCCAGCCTTAAAAAAAAAAGGTTTTTGTGCTTCTGCAAACCACAGGGCTTTCTCCCACCCCTCATATCTGTAATACCTTTCTATTGTACTGGAGGCTCTCACAACCACCTTACAAATTCGGATGGAGTGAGATATAGGACAGTATTCAATGCAGTCTGTGGACCTGCAGAAGGAGCTTTGGTGAGGACAAGAAGGAGTGAGACAGCCCCCTGCAGAAAGCCAAAAAGAAAAAAAACACACCACAAAACCTTTCATTCTTGCTCTGCAGGGCTGGGAAATTCTCTAGTACATAGAGAAGGCTGTGGGGCCAGTGAAAGGGACACATATCTTAATACCACCATGCGTGTCACACTGGACACAGGCCATGGCAAATGTCCTCTCCCGGCTCCCCCAAATCTGTGCAACTGAACGCAGGAACAAGCATTATAGATAGCCCGTAATTAGAAGAGAAAAGTGCATAAGAGCGGGTGGCATGTGAGTGTCGCACAAGGGATTTGTTCCGGGGCCTGGATTTTGTTTATTAGTTTGCTTTGTTCTGTGACGGATGCTAAAAAAACCCTCAGTTGCACATGCAAAACATGAACAGATTGGCAACTGAATCTTATTTCAACACAGGGAACAAGACAGGATCTTCCTGAGGGAAGCAAGCCAGGAAGTTCAGGAGGACCAGTTTAGGGCTGGGACCTGAGGCCGTGGCCCCAACTCTGCCTCATGGTAGGGATGGATCTAGAAATCAGAGCTCAGGAGATCTACCGGTAAAATAACCTTCCTTCTGTTGAGGAGCCAGATCCTGTCTGTTGCCTGTCTCTTTTATCAACCGTCAGAGGCCCTCGGGGATAATTGTTCAGCTGCAGACAAGCCATAGCTTCTACCCGGGATGATTTAAGATCTACCACACCCACACAAGATCCTGATAAAATGCCACATCTCTCTCACCAACTGCCAGGCTGTCAGGAAAAGGATCAAGAGGGAGGGAGAACCCCATGTAGGACATTGAGTTCCAGGCATTTACTCACAGCATTACAACCCCGCAATCGCTACTCGGGATTCCAGCAAGCAAGGGGGGGGAAAAAAACCCCAGAAGCTACAGGAGAAATTTGGCATAGAGTGTTATATCTTAGCTGGAAGAATCCATCTGACAAGGTGCATCTTCGAAGGTGCTAATACTAGGGAGGGATCCGAGCACCCACAGAGCTAAGAGAACATCCTACCAGGGTGGCCCCATAAGCATCCCGCAAGCAGAAGTCAGTAGACGAAAATCATTTGCATAAAACGCATAGGCTCCTTTCAAGCAAGGATGGCAGAACTGGAAGCTGGTGGGGAGAAACGACATGCATGGATATGAAATTAAAAACCATGTTTAAAATATCATTTGAACAGAACTGCAACACACTTTGCTCAAAAAAACAGAAGGAAACTGTGCTGCGTCTATACTGCCTCATAGGGGCTTACAGCATTCTCTGGGCGTTCTACAAGTTACTTATGCTGGCTGCACATCCCAAACACACCCACCCCCCAGCAAGCTGGGTACTCATTTTACTGACCTTGGAAGGGCAGAAGGCTGAGTGAACCTTGAGCCAGCTACCTGGGATTGAACCCCAGGTCGTGAGCGGAGGTTTGACTGCAGTACTGCAGTTTAGCCACTTCAGAGGGAAAGAGAGGAACCAGCCAACCTCTACGGATCCTTATTTAAAACCCTACCCTCTTGAGGTTCTGGTGTGGGGAAGGGTGGAGGACCGTGGGCTATCTGGACATCCAGGCAGTCCCCTGTATCACCACCTCTTCGGCCAGGCCATCCTGCAGCCTCCTAATTTTGGGGTACGGTTAATGCTGGAGTTGACAGAGGGGTCAACGGCCACACGTGGCCACCTAGGCTGTTTTTGAACTCTGTGGGTCTGCCAAAAAAAAAGTCTGGAAGGTTCCCGGGGTAGTGCTTTTACAGTAAAATAGCCCCCCCCCCCCAAATGAAGATGGAAGTTGGAACAAACAATCCTGGGAGTTTTCATAACATTTGCCCTTTTTGGGGTGTGGGTGCACCCCATGGGCCAAAAAAAGGGCCCCGAGGTCTCCACAAAAGCTGCTCCCCTCTGGGTTAAGAGAACAAGGATGTGCGTCATTTTACATAAGAGAAATCCCATTGTGTGGAGGAGGCTGGGAGGCCAAGCCGTTCCCAGGTCCTCCCTCCCTCTTACATCGAGTCCGTCCTTTTCCGGGCAAACACGGCCGACACGCTCTTGACGATGCTGCGGATCCCGGTCCCTTTCTTGAGGGCCAGCTTGGCCTCGCACAGGCGTTCGGCCAGGGCGTGGAAGACCAGGAGGGCCCCGTGAGAGGCTTCGGCGGCCGACACTTCGTAGAACTCACAGTCCAGGGAGAGGGCCAGGAGCCGTCCCTCCTCGCTGGAGACGGCGCGCCGATGGTGCAGGTCTCGCTTGTTCCCCACGATGACAATGGGGATTTTCTCCTGGCTCGGGCCCTCCTTGGTGGCCTTGATGACCTGGACTTTGGGCTGGACGCTGTCGAAGCTGGCCCGGTCACAGATGCTGTAGACCAGGACAAAGCCGTCAGCCCACTGGATGCGCTTATCCCCCGGCGAGCTCTCCTCCGCCTTTTCCTGAGAGGGGAGACCAACAGGGCTCAGAGGATGTTGCAATTTTGAATTTAAGAGCACTCGCTGGGCGGTTTACAAATTAATTATGGAGGCTACATGGAACGGAACTCAGGTCATGAGCAGAGTCTTGACTGCAGTACTGCAGTTTAACCTCTGCATCACAGGTTTCGGCAACAAATCAGGAGTATTTAAGAAATGACATTTCGTCCACTGAGAAGGTGCTGAAACAGCTCCCCCCCATGGGTCTGCAGATATATGTCTGTCCTCTATATGGCTACTGTGCCCAGAAATGATACTTTGCTAGACTCTAATCCCATCATCAAAGGAGAGGGGGAAGAGATTATTCTAAGGATTTGCTGTGGATGGTGACCGTGTTCGAAGGTGGGAAGCAAAGGTAGGAAAGAAGATACATGGGATCCCGTCGGCGAACTCCCTCACCTGTGAACAAGGAAAGTCCCAGATGTGGAAAACCATCTCTCTGCCTTCTAGCGCCAAAGTACGGGTGTAGACAGACTCTGGGTGGGGAAAAGCAGAAAAGTTCTCATTGCCAGAAAGCCACTCCCAAGGGATGAAAACTTGCTTTCTCCTGTTCTGCACCTACTGTTCCCTTTGCAAACTGACACTCGTCTCTGTTTATTAGAGATCAGCAGACCTGTCCCCCCCCCCCCCCCCAAGCGTATTACTTGAGCGAATTACACACAGCATACGAAGCCGCATGGCCCTCGGCCTTGACGCCAGAGACAGGCTGACCAATAGATTATAATTCTCCTTTTCCCTTTCATGGTGGCGTTGCCTATGCTCCAGCCACGGGAAAAGTGACCTTTCTGGACATGGTGTGCAAAGAGACATAAAAGAAGACCAGCTTGGATAGCTCAGTGGTTTAGGTCTCTGGCTGCAGAGCCAGAGAGGTTGGGAGTTCGATTCCCCCCGTGGTGCCTCCTTGACAGGGGCTGGACTTGATGATCCCATAGGGTCCCTTCCAGCTCTGCTGTTGTAAGCTTCTAAGTTTCACAGCATCTGGAAGCCTAACAGATTTAGTTCAGTGTGAGATTTTCTGGAATTCCAATCCATTTCTTCAGATACATGGGGTGTACTGTTTTGGCTGCAGATTCATGCAGACGATGAACATAATTGTTGGGGTGAGCAAAGAATGAAAGGAGGGAAAGTATATGCCACCAGCTGAATTACTAACAATGATCCAAAAGTGTCAAAGCATTGACTGCCAAAACGTCCTAGCGGTAGACAACCAGCTAATGCTAATCGGCTGTAGGCTAATATACAAACATCAGCCTTTGTGCCACATCAGTGGGGTATTTGCTTTTCAGGAAGAGTCAGATGTGTTCAAGCCAGAAGTTTTTGTGAAAAAGAAAACAACTCTTTGCATATAAAATTGTGGCTATGCAGGCCATGTGGCCATGTGGGGGAATTGTACTCCCAAAACACAAATATGCACACCTCTAATGCCAGGTTTGGGAAGCTTATGATGAAGCTTGCTCATCGTCTCACAAAAAACGATCCAGCTGTTTTTCTAGAATTAATTCTTGCAGAGCGGACTTCTCTGATTTCCTGGACCATCCAGCCCTCTCTCCCGAAAAGTCAAGAGAAAACAAACGAGCATGAATCTCTCGATGCCGGTCTACCCATGACACTTACCCATGTTTCCGTATTCTCCGATGAACCTCCTGGTGAGAAAGCGCACTGTCAAAGCTGTGAAAAAGAGCAGGAGTTGTGTTACTGATTTACAGGACAGATTTGTCGGGTCTGGGACATGACACATTCTATTTTGAAGCTAAGAAAAGGAATAAGTGGGAAAAGCAGCGCTATACGGAAAATGAGCTTGGCAAATATGAGCATTATCAACATTTACTTCTGCAGCAGGAAATGTATAGGTTTTCTTCTGGAAGTCAAACAAACATCATGCAGTTCAGTCCATATGTTTGCAATCATGACCTTATGCTCAAATTCCAGTGATTGAAGACTGGAATCTTATGCATGTTTCTAGTTTCATCTTATGCATGTTTGTTCAGAACTAAGCCCCACATCACCGTAGCATCTTCTCTGTATGCGCCAGATTTTGCAGGAACCTCCGACGGAACTGTTAATTTATTAGCACTTTGTGAGAACAACACCTGATTGTGCTGTTAATTTGCCAGGAACCCTTTGCTTAACATCTGAGTCTTTGGTTGAAGACTCAGATGTCGTACCAGATACAGCCACTACTCTTTGGGTCAGCTTTATGGAATTCAGGCTGCAAACCTCAGCTTTATAATGTTTGGAAATGCACCCCATTTAAATCAGTGGGATTCTGAATAGCGATAAAGACAATGCTGTGGATGTACATATTGCTCAAAACTACAGTAGTAGTAATAATAGTAAGGATAACAGTAAAAACCATAACGATGATGTGCTGTCAAGTCAATTTTGACTTATGGTGACCCTTTTCAGGGTTTTTCAGGTAGAGAATACAGTATAGATAAGTGGTTGACTCTTCCCTTCTTCTGGGGGCACCCTGGGGCTGTGCAGCTTGCCCAAGGCTACCCAGGCTGGCTCTTCTCCCTGGAGACATCGTGGGGGAATCAAAGTCCCAACCTCTGGCTACTTAACCAGACATCTAAACCACTATATTACGGGGGGCTGGGGGCGGAAAATACATTTTGTACTACATCCAGGAGCATGAGTTACTTTTATATTTTCTTCTCCTTGCTTCACATCATTTAGGAAACCTAATAGATTGATTTGGAATATTTTGATCCCACCTTTCTCGTTAAAAGAACCCATGGCAGGTTAGGAATGTCTTTCCATACAGTTTTGATTGCTTACAGAGGACATCAAACCCCCGAGACAGTTCTCGCTCTTCTCCCAGGAAGTGGGGAATCGTGTCCTTGAAGTGGCACATGTCAAATGTACATTTATATACACAGATCCAGCAGAGAAACCCCCCCTTCCCCGAGATCTCCCCACTTCTGCCCTTCGGAGGGTGTTTGGCCACTTGTGGTCTACTTTGGACCCCCTTTCTTGTTCCTTTTTTTTAAGCCCCAGAAAGAAGCCGCTCACCGGATTTTCCCACGCTGTCTGCGCCCAGCACCACCACGTTGGCTTCCATCTTCAGCGGCCCCGGTGGGGATGCCTCCGCCCCAGCTTGGTGATGGTCTGGGGTGAAGCTGGCACTTCTCCGCAAGGGAATCCGGAGAACCATTGAGAAAGCTGGTGTTGGCTTCTCTCTGCCAGCTGCTTGACTTTTTCCTTTGCTCTTTCTCCCTGTTCGGGCTGAGCACGAAATGAGTCTCTTCCAACTCTTGGAAATCTAGTTGGCTTTCGCATGGGTCATACCATTCTTCATGAACGGAAGGGGTTTCCCCTCCTGGGAGCTTGTAACTGATTTAAAATATTCCTCTTTAAAAACGACACACAAGACCAGCAGGCTAATTTTATTCACCATGAAATCATCACCAGGGACTCGACAGGAAATTTATCCCTGCATTAGGATACTGGGGGGTGGAAAAAACCAGGTGGGACTGAGTGCTTTTCTTTTGCCAGAGCCCTGAAGTGACACAGAACGAGTTACTTGTAACTACCAACATGTAACTGTTAGCACAACTCCGTTACAGATGACTGTAACGTAGTATGGGGGGGAGTTAAATCATTTTGTAGTGTTAACGGTGTTTACTTAATGTTATGCAACAAAGCATCATTTAAGAGGCCACCAGATTTATCTATGGAAATTAATCGAAGCCGGCTGGGCTTACTGCTGAGGAGACTAGTAGCCTAGCAGTAGGCACCTGTGGGAGGCATGATCCATAGAGATCTGTGCTTTTGAGGGAGCGGAACGGCTCAAGGAACTTCGCACCGGTGGGGGGGGGGGCCTCTCTCTCCACCTATGGATCATCTTCCATACATTCAAACTCGCCCCATTTCCCAAAAATCTAATGAAAAAAAAAAAGGCAGTCTTTATCAAATTCTATTTTCTTTCTTTGGACGCTTCTGTTCTTGCACGATGCCTTTAAGGCTCACAGCCCGGGCTTTCCGCAGGCTGGTAAAGCTAATTTTCAACAGCTAATGATAATAATCTTGAAACTGCAGAAATTGGAAGGGGACCCTGTAAGATCATCAAGTCCAACCCCCGTCAAGGAGGCACCCAGTGGGGGAATCGAACTCCCAACCTCTTATCTAAATCACCGAGCTATTGAGTTGTCCATTAAGGATCATCATCCTCATCCTTTTAGAATCGCAGAGTTAGAAGGGACCCAGGAAAAGAAAGCAAAGAATGACATTTAAACAGTTGAAAGATGGGACAGAAGATGTCTTTAATGATGGGAGAGGAGGGGAGAGGCTTCCCGCGGCAGTCCTTGGGCTCTTTACTCGGAAGTAAAGAAAAGTTGGATGCCGTGGGGCTTGGTGGAAGTCCGGGCTTGCAGATCTCGCCCTCCTTGCTTTCTTTGCAACGTGGAGAACAAAAAGAACCGAAAGGGTGAGGATCCGCGTTGGCGCGCTCCTGGCGGCAAGGATCGGGTTGCCTGGCGCACGACTCCCAAGCCCATCGTCCCCCACCCAGGAGGGTCCCGGCTCCCATCCAGCCTGGAGGGGAAACGACTCCGCCAAGGCCCGCATTCTGGGGCTTGTAGTCCCCCCCAAAAAAGGAGGGAGGTTCCCAAGGCTTGCTCTGGTTACGCTCCTCCCCATATCCCGGCCCCCTTTCTTTTTGCGGGCGATGGGCCGGATCCAGAGGAGGAGGAGGCCTGGGAAGGAGGCGCCCCCTTTTGACGCCATTTCCCCCGCGCCGATCGGGGCGGTGTGGGGCGGGCGGTCCACCCCATAGCCAGCCCTGGGATGCTTCCCGCGGCGCCCCGGAGCCTGCGCGCAGAGGGAGGGTAGGCAGGCGAGCAACAGCCAGGCGACCGGGGAGGGGGGGTCCCCTGAGCATGTGCAGAGGGCTGGGGTAGGGTCTTTCCTCCTCTGCCCCTCTCCGCCCTCTTTCCCCTGGGGGGGGGCCGTCCAGGATGATCCCTGCATGGACGGCTGGGTTGGGTTTTGGGGGGACCCAACGCCCGCCTCCTTTATTGCATCAATAGGGGGGGGGGGTGGCTGGTCCCAAGCTGGCGGGGAGCAAAATTGACTTGTACCCCCCCCCTTTCCAAAACGAAAGGGGGGGGATCCTGTTTTCCAAAGGGTTGCATGGGCAGATGCATAGAATGGATTTCCGTAATTCGTGCAAAAGTTGGTTCATTTTTTGGGGGGGCAGGAAATCATGAATGCATGCAGAATTGGGTGCTGGAGGGAGAGCTTTGCCAGATGCCGGGGGGCTGCCGGAAAGACACCCGGGTGGGTTGCTGGCACGGCTCGAGCCTCATTAAAAGCAAAAAAAAAAATGAGTGAATCGAGGCAAAAACTTTTCCCTTGCTTTCTTTTGTACCGCCTGCCAAAGTGGCCCACGCAGGCGTTGGTCGGACGTTGGCCGTTTCGGATAATGTCTGGCTTTTATTGTATATTATGTTCCCATTTTTAATGCATTTGGTATTAAGACTCCCCGGGGGTCTTAATATAAAAGGGTTACAGAACGTTCTTACAGAAACCTGTTGTAGAGAATAATTTGGGGCTGCCACCGGGAGTCTTATGTTGTTGTTTTCCATATCAGATTTGCACAAACTCACCGTTTCCACATCAGTTTTATATAAGGGGGGTGCCCCTATTCCATCGTGTAAATTGGGGGCGGCTGGACTTCCTTAGGCAGTGCTCGTAGGAGGCCTAGAAATGCCAAGCAAAGGCATGACACTCAGGTCCACACAAGTAAGCAAACCCTGTAGCGAATTTGTTAAATTCGTGGTAGTGACCGAACGTGGCATCACAAATTCGTTTTTTTCTCCTTAGCTGGTCAAAAACTACAGTTTAGAAATTGCAGTTTCAGGTAGGTTGGCTTGCAAGCATTGGTTTTGTTTAAGCCGGGGCCGTTGTTATCCTCGAATTTGGAAAAGTGGTTTTTCGTAGGCTTGTTTCTCCGGCGCCTGTCTTGAAAACCGAAGCTGACAGAAGGAGCGAGAGAAAGCGGGGGGCGGGGGGGGGGACGACAAGATCTGGTTTGTTTCAACATTTAAAAGACAACATTGATGTGACGGACAGGGCTTAATGTAACGTAAAAATGTGAGCAGTGAGACTTTGCAAATTTGTTTGCCTTTTTGTGTGTGTGCATGTGTGTTTATTTTTTTTACTGAGACAGTATTATGTACTCTAATTTGAGTGTTGCTGGCTGGATAGCTCAGTGGTTTGGGTCTCTGGCTGCGGTGCCAGAGGGTGGGAGTTCAATTCCCCCACTTGGGCCTCTTGGGAGAAGAGCCAGCCTGGGTAGCCTTGGGCCGGCTGCACAGTCCCAGGGCACCCCTGGAAGAAGGGGATGGGAAACCACTTTTCCGTATTCCGTACCTGGAAAACCCTGGAAAGGGTCACAGTAAGTCAGAATTGACTGGACAGCACATAATTGTTCTTAATTTGACTTGCTTTTCCGGTTGCGTCCCAGGCTGGGAGAGGGTACCCTCGCTTGGTCGATGGCTGTTGTGATTCTTCAAGCCGCCACCTACCATGGGCCTGAAAGCGAAGCTCCAGCCATCAGCTGAGGAGACTCCTGTCCGGGTGGCTGTACGCATTCGTCCCCTGCTACCCAAGGAGCGCCTGCGCGGCCACCACACTTGTCTCAGCGCTGACCCGGAGGCGAAGAAAGTGACCCTAGGGCGCAATCGCCATTTCCACTTCGACACCATCTTCACCGAGTCGTCAGACCAGGAGTCGGTGTACGCTGCCTGTGTCCAACCGCTGGTGGAGGCTTTCTTCGAAGGATTCAATGTTACCGTGTTTGCATACGGGCAGACGGGCTCCGGAAAGACCTACACCATTGGAGAAGCCAGTGTCTGTGAGTTGTAGGACATGTTTCGACGGGGGGGGGGGGGATTGCTGATATTGTGTGGAAATTTCGACACAGTGGAGTTGCTTCTTGGGTTGATTCTAGAGATGGGCATGAACTACTGATTCGGTGGTTCGTGCCAGTTCACCCTTCGGACGAACAGGAGTTTGGTGCTTCTCAGGCCCAGCCTCCTCCGGCGGGTGCCCACTCAGAGGCAGCGCCTGGAGGCGGTGGGGCAGGGAAGCCAGGGTGCTGCCTCTGTGGTTGCCTGCCAGAGGAACCGGGGCTGAATACCTGTTTAGCCGAAGGACAAACCGGCCCGAACCGCCAGTTTGGCGATTCGTGCCCATCTTTCGTCAATTCTCGTAAATAGAAACAAGCAAACCCTGCAAAGGGCTGAGCTTTCTCTCTCCCTTGTTTTTCCTTGCATCCAATTTCCAGCCGTTGACTCCCTCCCCTCCCTTTCAGCTGCCATCAACGAGGATGAGCAGGGCATCATCCCGCGAGCCATGGCCGAAACCTTCAAACTCATGGACGAAAACAGTCTGCTGGACTGTACGGTTCGCATCTGCTATCTGGAAGTGTACAAAGAAGAGTTTCGGGACCTGCTGCAGGTTGAGACGGCGAGCAAGGACATCCAGATCCGAGAGGACTGCAAGGGCAACATTGGTAAAAAGACAATTGACCCCTTCTTGGAAACGCTGACCCCGTGACCCTCCAGGCATGCTTAGACCATAACCCTCATCTGCCTTAGCTCTTAGCAAAGGTATGATACGGTTAGGGAGGGAAAGTGAGCCATATACGTAGATAGGTTTGCCATTTTTCTCCCTCCTGTGAGGAAGACGATGGTTATTCCTAGCCTAGAGTATTTGATCTGGCTACGGAGCCAGAGGTTGGGAGTTCGATTCCCCACGGGGTCTTCTTGACAGAGGCTGGACTGGATGATCCCGAGGGTTCCTTCCAGCTCTGCCGTTCAAAGGTTATTATGGTTTGTCCAAGGCTGAACAAATGGCAGAGGTGGGATCTGAACCCATAGCTGCTAAAAACAGACACAGTGGGCCAGTTGGCATCGTCTCATGTTCCCCTTGCGTGCTTTCCCTTTCTTGACAAAAGGTTTGTTTCTTGCTTCCCCTTTTCCCTTGTTCTGACCAGGTGTCAAATAGTCTAGAAATCGAGCGGGTCTCTCTTCCTTTCTTCCGAACCATTTTTTCCGTGCGTGGTCTCCTTGACCGATCTTTGCTCTCTCCTTCCAGTGCTCCATGGGGTGAAGGAGACTGAAGTGGAGGGTCTGGATGAGGTCCTGAGCCTGCTGGAAATGGGGAACACGGCCAGGCACACGGGGGCCACCCACCTCAACCGGAAGTCGAGTCGTTCCCACACCATCTTCACGGTGACCATGGAGCAGCAGCAGCGCAGCACCGGGCGCCTCGCCGGCCAAGAGAAAGTCTTGGTCCCAGCCTCCGGCCAGGTTCTCGCCTCCAAATTTCACTTTGTGGACCTGGCCGGCTCGGAGCGGGTGGTGAAGATGGGGAGCACGGGGGAGAGGCTCAAAGAGAGCATCCAGATCAACAGCAGCCTCTTGGCTTTGGGCAACGTCATCAGCGCTTTGGGTGACGCTCGCCGAAAAAGCAGCCACATTCCTTACCGGGACTCCAAAATTACAAGGTAACTCCTTCGCTTCATCCCCAGCGGCTTGCTTTAGCACACAGGCCGGCCTGCCTTTCTTTGTCATTTTGTTCCTCTCTTGACTTGATGGTTTGCCCAGTTTCCTTATTTATTTTTAAATATTTTATCGTAAGGTGGCTTACATCATTAAAAGACCATATTTAAAGCTAAAACCAATGAGTATACCAAGGCGGCTTACATCCTTAAAAGACAGTATTCAAAGCTAAAAAGAAGAAGTATACAAATATTTAAAAAGACCAATACTTAGTGTTTTTCAGCTTTGAATACTGTCTTTCAATGATGTACGATTTCTCTTTATAGTCATTGTTTTTAGCTTTAAATAGGGTCTCTCAGTGATGTTAAACCGCCTTGGGTCCTTTTTTAGGGAGAAAGGTGGGGTGAAAATATTTTAAGTCAATAAATACATGCCTTTTTGCTACTTTGGAACCGTCTTGATTCTGTGGACCCTCCCCGCCATGGGAATTCCTGGGTTGATTTCCCCGTCTCTGTATGCCTTAGGATCCTGAAAGATTCCCTCGGTGGCAATGCCAAGACAGTGATGATCGCCTGCCTCAGCCCTTCCTCCTCAGACTTTGACGAGAGCTTGACCACGCTGAACTACGCCAGCCGGGCTCAGAATATCAAGAACAGGGCGGTGGTGAACTGCCGCAAGGAGACCGAACATCTGGAGGAGCTGCAGCTGCGGCTCAAGAGCCTGCCGACGGCCTTGGACCAGCGGCACCGCTCCGAGACCCGCATCATCAACCGCTCCGAAGCCCCCGCCAAGCACAGCCCGGCGGATCAGGCCGCCCGCTTGCAGGCGGAATGCCGCCACTACCGGACGTGCACCGACGCCGCCTACCGACTTTTCATGGAGCTCCAGGGGGGTGGCAACCTGACGGTGGATCAGGGCCTGCGGGTGAAGGAGTGGCTGTGCGCCGTGGAGAGCGAGAGGAGCGGATTGAGCTCCGCCTCGGGTTTGGACAGCGGGATCGAGAGCACTTCGGCGGACGATCCGACGCACCAAGAACCGAATTCCAAGTTGACCAAGCCCCAGGTACTGGGAGGGGAGAACTCGGCCGCTCCCGGTGGGGATTCTTGCCGAGAGGCAGAGCGAGACCCCACGGCACTGGCCACGGAGTCTCGGTGGCGGGGACTCTATTTATTTCGAGGCTGGCTTGTTGACATAGTTAGGGTGGTGAGTTTAGCTTGGGGTTGCTGTTGTTTAGTCGTTAAGTCGTGTCCGACTCTTCGTGACCCCATGGACCAGAGCACGCCAGGCCCTCCTGTCTTCCACTTCCTCCCAGAGTTGGGTCAAATTCATGTTAGTCGCTTCGATGACCCTGTCCATCCATCTCGTCCTCTGTCGTCCCCTTCTCCTCTTGCCTTCACACTTTCCCAACATCAGGGTCTTTTCCAGGGAGTCTTCTCTTCTCATGAGATGGCCAAAGTATTGGAGCCTCAGCTTCAGGATCTGTCCTTCCAGTGAGCACTCAGGGTTGATTTCCTTCAGAATGGATAGGTTTGTTCTCCTTGCAGTCCAGGGGACTCTCAAGAGTCTCCTCCAGCACCACAATTCAAAAGCATCCATTCTTCGGCGGTCAGCCTTCTTTATGGTCCAGCTTGGGGGTACCACCCATCATCTCCATGCGGAAGGCTCTTGGTTCAGCCTTTGTCATCCATAGCCCCCTCGGCATCAGATTCAGAGGATAAGACAGGAGAATTCAGCTGATCCCCCTTCTCCACCCCGGGTATTTTTTATCTGTCACATTCACAATGCTGCTCCAGAACAAAAGTTTAGCAAGGAAACAGAATTTCGAAAAGCACTCAACATTCACAAGGCTTAGAAAGGTAATGGAAACTTGATTTGGATTTTTAAAAAAATCATTTAGACATCACCTTTAAAAAACATTTTTTTTTCTCCCAAAGCCGTTTATAAACCACTTTGGTCAGGTTAATCACAGCAGAATTCACCTCTCCGGTAATTTTTTTTCTCCTGCCGGATATTTCTGTGGAAAAGGTTTCCATTAGTAAACTTTGATTCATAAAATGACAAAATAACAAAATGAATAAATATTCATCAAATTATGTCCTTTCAAAGCCGTAAGTGGCCTTTTTTTGTTTTGAAGGCTGCTGTCTTGAGATTGTACCTCTTTCCGGTCTTTTAATATTCCATTAGAAATAATTTCCAAATGAAGTTTTGAATGAATTTGAATATAATAGTGAATGCATTTGAATATAACATTTAAGAAACATTAAGGGTCCGGTTATAAACCTCATACTCTTTGCAAAATTCCACCAAGTGCCGTGAGATTTACATACAAGTAAAAAATTGCCCTGTGCAGTGGCTGATTTATATAGATTTTTTTTCTGAATTAAATATATGAGTTCAAGTAATGAAGGAAAAAAACAGATTTTGACATAGTTGCGTAAGGTAAGATTGACTCAGGGTATGAATTGCTGGATAGCTCAATGAGTTAGCTCGTCCTTGAAGCCCACCAGCGATGCAAAAATGGCTCACTCTGCAGAAGCAAAGAGACCCAAGCGATGGGAAACCATCCTTGACCATCAGTTGCACGGACGAGGGTGCTGCCTATCTCATTGAACAACCCTTGTCCTGTGCGCCTAATTAGAACTGGTCTCGTATCTGCCATCGTCTCCCTGCCACAGGCTCCTCTCTCTTGCGAGATTAAAAAAGTCCGTTTAGTGTGCAGTCATTCCTCCGGACCCAGGAATCCCTTCTCTGCAACTGCACGGTCCAAATGGTTTCATCCGCACTAATTCTGTGTATCCGTTGTACGGGGGCATCCGTTGTGTTTAGCCGAAGCCCACGAGAGAGGGTCACCTCCTCTGTTCTTCTCAGCAGGAGCGGCAGGACCCCAGAAAAGGACCAGAGTCTGCACACGAGGAGAACGTGATGAAGCTGGAGAGGCACATTGAGCGCCTGGAAGAGGAGAACCGGGATTTCCTGGCGGCTCTGGAGGATGCCATGGAACAGTATAGAATCCAGGTATCGCCTGGGTGTAGAGGGAAATGTCCTCTCTCTCTCTCTCTCTCTCTCTCTCTCTCTCCATGTTTCACTGTCCAGTGATTTCGGAATCGAGGCCTTGTCTACCCTGTTTCCAGGTTCGTTTGCCTCCCTTGGGCTTTCGTTAAAGGGTCTTCTCTTCCTGCTTCTGCTCTCCCAGGATGGCAGGTTACCCATCTTCTCACCATATTCTTCTGAGCCCCTTTATCTCCCTTCCGCCAAGCCTCGGGGGGTTTTGCCCGGGTTGGTGGACTTGTCCAACATGATCTGGGGGGCCCCTCAGGGCAGGAGAAGGGCCTTCTCGGGCCATGGCGTCTGTATCATTTTGGTTCCTTTTCAGAGTGCCAAGCTGCGAGAGCAACAGGACGTCATCTGTGAACTACACAAGTCCCTGCAGGTGAAGAGGCCTCAGGCGGACGCCTCCGAGCTGCTGAAGAACATCTTCCTGGTGGAGGTTGGCCAAAGGCCCCACACGGCTCCCGTGGACACGGACTGGGTCAGCCCCCGGCTCTCGCTCGGCCAGAGCAATGGCAGCAAGGTTTGTGACTTATTGGTGGCATTCTGTCTGACCGTGGCCAGGATCCTGGGTAAGACTGGCAGAGGGTGAAGTCCTGCCCGTGAACCCGACACGAGGTCCTGGGCCTCGGAGGTGCACAGAGGTGTCCAGGGCCAGCGGGAAGGGAGCTGTTCATCTCAGACTCAGCGGGAAGCTTCCAGCAGCTCCCTGCATCCAGCCAGCGACTGTCTTTGCTTGAGGGGTGAGGGCAGAGCTTGAACAAGAAGGCAGAATCGATGTAGCCTTGCCCACTCTTAAAAAAAAAAAAAAGATCAAGGATCAAGTCGCGTGGTCCCCAAGATGACACAAATAGAAAAGGGGCTGGTTTCTTTTAGTGGACCACCGAAAAAGTAAATAAGTAGCAAGCTTTCATGGATGACATCCCCTTCGTCAGGCTAAGCACACCTCCTTCATGGAGAGCAGAAAAAGTGTAGAGGAAGTGGATTTCATCCTGAAAGCTTGCTACTACTTTACTTTTTTTTTTTTTTAGCGGTCCAGTAAAAGGTATTGCCCACTCTTTTGTTTGTTTTTTAAAAAATGCCTGCTCCATGTTCAGTCAAGAGTTTCTCCTGGCCGATATACAGCAGGACCTGCATATTCATGGGATCCGTGCCCATAGTTTCACTTATCTGTGGTCTGAAAATATTAAAAACATTAAAAGAAAAAACGAAAAAACTAGAAATGCATGTTTCCATGATGTATTTACCAGAACTGGCCACTAGAGGACACCAGAGACCATGCTATGTATCTGCTTAACATTCCTTTTGCCCTTCCCCACAGCTCTGTGGTGTTCCTGCTTCCCACGGGGAAGACTTGTTGGAGTTTACTGGACTTTACCGTCAAAGGCTCACCCAGGGCTCCATTGGCACTGATGCAATACAAACCCTGGAGCTGGACAAGGCTTCGCAGCAGCCGTCTGTGATGTGTGAGCAGGCGCGATCTCTTCACCAGCGCAGGTAAGCGAAGAGGCGGAGATGAAAGGGAAAAAATATCTTTTTCTGGGCAGGTAGAAACTGAGGGGTTCACTCTCTTGAGCCCCCAGGGAAAGGTTTGCAGTAAGGCTGGGAACGACCTCATCTTGCAAGACTCCAGACGGTGGACTGCAGGTCCCATGATCCCTCATCTTTGACCATGCTAAGGCTGATGGGAGTTGCAGTCTGCCAGCAGCTGGAGGGACACCCTCATATAAAGACATGTGACTGGCTCAACAGAGACCTACTGGTAACCAGTATGGTGTAGTGGTTAGAGCAACGGACTAGGACACTGGAGACCATGGTTTGAATCCCATTCAGCCATGGAAATTCACTGAAGTGGAAGTGGTAAAACCACTCTTTAAATATCTCACTTACCTTGAAAGCCCTTTTAGGGTGACTGTAAGTTGGGAGTTGGATTCCCCACTGTGTCTCCTGTGAGTAAAGCCAGCCTGGGTAGCCTTGGGCCAGCTGCACAGTCCCAGGGCTCCCCCTAGAGGAAGGGAATGGTAGCACACTCCCAAATTCTCTCTACCTGGGAAAACCCTGAAAAAAGTTGTTGTTGTTGTTTAGTGGTATCCGACTCTTCGTGACCCCATGGACCAGAGCACACCAGGCCCTCCTGTCTTCCACGGCCTCCCGGAGTTGGGTCAAATTCATGTTGGTCGCTTCGGTGACCCTGTCCAGCCATCTCATCCTCTGTCGTCCCCTTCTCCTCTTGCCTTCACACTTTCCCAACATCAGGGTCTTTTCCAGGGAGTCTTCTCTTCTCATGAGATGGCCAAAAAGAAAAAAGAGTCGCCCATAAGTCAGAATTGACTGGACAGCACATGATTGGTATGATTTAAACAGAGACATAGATGCGTTCATTCTTAAATTATGATAGCATGGATGAGGAAATAGAATGTGAACCATGGTACAAAGAGGATGTGATTGTGTGGAGGCATCTTTCTCTGGCTGTTGCATTCATAACAGAAGTGAGGAGCTTAATGCCGTGGAGGGAAACTGGACCAAGATGCAGCCAGCCTGATTGTTGCCTGGGCTCTCCGAACGGTTGGCCCCATGTCATCCTTCTCATGCCAGTTGCCTTAGGCCTTCTGGACATCTTGTTTGAAGGGCCAAGAGTCCCTTTAAATGGTTTGTTCTTGTTCCCGGAGACAGCTAACGAGCTGCCCCATCTTTTAGTTTGATGGGTGGTCTGAGCCGTTTTAAGGAGAACCCTTTGTGCCTTTGTAGAAACGGGATCCACGGCTGGAGCAAAGAGGAGTGGTCCCCCGAGGGGAGCAGGAGATGGAGCAAAGGCAACCTGGCGCTGATCCAACCTGCAGGACTCTCCAGAGGTAGGAGAAGGCGGCTCTTCTGCTTCTCACTTGGACACCTTGGTGGAAGCAGAGTTTCCACAAAAAAATTTTTGGTTTCAGAGAACCTTAGCTCCGTCCTTGGAATTCTGGGAAGGAAAATAAAGACCCAAACAAAGATCCTGAAAGCAAAGCGTTGTGCAACCAGAATCTTCAATAATTCCCAGTTTGGTTTGGGGTGGAACTGGGTCGTTTGGTCCCTAAAGGACCGTACGCCCACGGACCTGGCTGGCCCTCTGGCTGATGCCTGGACCGGTGATCTCCAGGGGTTCACGCGGGATGCAGGACCACCGTGCTGCAGCCCTCGTGTGGTTCTGTCATGGTCTTCTTTGCTGCTCCGTCGGGGGTCTTTTCTTGTTGCGTGTGTGAAGAGACCAAAAGGCAAAGTCTGAGCCTAAGAAAACGGGGACGGAACGTTAGTTTGTGAACGTTGAGATTTAACCCCTTCTTCCCTTCAGGAGCTGTGCGAGGAAACGTCTCTGTTTTATTTGGGGGGGTTTGTAGGGGGCTGCAGGAGACCAGAGGTGGGCAACCTTGGAGAAGGTTTTTCAGAGGAGGATTCCGAGCGGCGGCTGCTTCAGGCCCACCAGAAGATCCGGGAACTGGCCATCAACATCCGCATGAAAGAGGACCTGATTGTTGAACTCGTCAAAACAGGTGCGTGAAACAAGATGATGACTGATTCTGGAATGGGGGGGGGGGCGCTTTGTGGCTCTCGGGGTGCACCTCTTAGCACCCCAGGGCCAAATACAGAGAAGTTCTCGGGGGGCCTCATTCCAACGCCAAGCAAAAGACAAAGCCATAAGGCCCCTTAGCTTGAAACTCTTACTCCTCTTAACTGAGCCTCAGGAGGGACCTCCCAATCTTCATGAACAGGGAAAAAAAATCTGGTACAAATCTAAGTGAACACCAAATAGAGTCTTTGGCCCTCTCAGGCATCTAGAAAGCCCAGAGATTCCCAGACCCCTGCTCCAGAGAAGTCGAGTTTTCGTTGCGTCCTATTCTGGCGATAAACTAGAATTTCAGAACCTGACCTGTTGATGTGCCTCAGATTGATGGTGCCCCTAGGAGTGAGCAATCTCAACAGCCCTGCTCAGCTCTTGAAAACTCAAGCCGGTGGCTTCCTTTAGGGAGTCAGTCCATCTCGTATTTGGTCTTCCTCTGTTCCTGCTGCCTTCAACTTTTCCTAGCATTATTGTCTTTTCCAGAGAATCCTGCCTTCTCAGGATGGGCCCAAAGTAGGACCACCTCAGTTTCAACCTGTTTGCCTCCAGAGAGAGTTCAGACTTGATTTGCTCTAGGAACCCACTCGGTCATCTTTCTAGCAGTTCAGGGTTTCCGCGAAGTTCTCCTCCAGCACCACATTTATAATGAATTAGTTTTTTTCCCCCATCCGCTTTCTTCACTGTCCAGCTTCCACAGCCGTTCCAAACAGCTCCTGCTAATCTTGGTCCCCAGTCCTCTTTTAAATTTATTTTTTTTTTAGAAAAAGGATGGTAGAAACATAGCTCTTCTGCTTAGAAAAGGTAATCTTCGCTTGACCTGTGATTTGTCTTCCCGATCCTTGGGATTGTTATCCATGAACCCCGGCGGGGGCTGACACCGTTGTCGGCTTCTTCCAGGCAGGCACGCCCAGAGCATGAACAAGCAGTATTGCCAGAAGATCCGAAGTCTGGAGTTAGAGACCGAAGAGGTGCGAGTAGAACTCAGCGAGAGCCAGAGGCAGCTGCAGGCGCTGGAAGGCAAGGAGACCCGGGACCCTGCCGAGAAGCGGAAACTCCAGGAATATCGTAGCAAAGTGGCCGCCGCGCAGAGCAAGGCAAAGGTGGGCGCAGAGAGCGAGGCGGGCGGGAGAAGTCCCGATTCTGGAACGTTGGCCCGGGACGGTGCCAAGGCGGAGCGAAATCGCTCCGGCCCGGCGGGGCTCCTCCTTTCGGGCCGCCGGGAGGAGAGAGAAACCATCGCCCACGCCGTTCGTTTCAGATCCTGCAAGAGAAGAAGCAGGCGGCGGAAAAGCTGGTCTCTCTCTCGGCTCAGAACGAGAAGCGCCTGCAGGAGCTCGAGCGGCACGTGCAGCGGATGCGGCAGCAGCAGGAGCAGCTGCAGCGGCGGCTGCGGGAAGAGGCAGCGCAGAAGCGGCGCCTGGAGACGGAGATGCACAAAGGGCGGCATCGGGTCAAGGTAGGGGCGGCGGGGCTCTCCCCCCCCCCACGCCCAGGCCAGCTGAGAGGGGGCCGCAAAAGCCGGGGGGATTCCGTTGGCTTCCGTTAAGACGGCTGGCCTAGCACCGGGCTTCCCAACCTGGGGTCCCCAGAGGTTCTTGGGACGACCGCTCCCAGAAATCCCGGGCCGGCGCCGCTCGCCGTGAAGGCTTCTGGGAGTGGTAGTCCCAGATCACCTGGGGGACCCCAGGTGGGGAACCAGTGATTTCGAATAGTCCTGGCTCCCTCTCTGGGTGTTTTCAAGAATAAACTTAAAACCTGGCTATTTGGGCAGGCTTTCCCTCCTGCCATGTCTTAATTTCTTATACTTTCGCCACCTTGGATTTAGAATAGATGTTTATTGGTTTTATGGTTTTTAAATTTGTAAACCGCCCAGAGTAGACTTTTGGTCTACGTTGGGCGGGATAGAAATCCAATAAATAAATAGACGACCGGCAACACTTTCTAAAATAGGCTTATTTCTTGCTTTGTCCCTTCTTTTGCCCTTTGATTTATTTATTTTTTATCGTGCACCATTCTTTCAGCTCCACCCAAGTATTTTACGGGTGCCTTGTTTCAAGAGCTGTAGATGGGCAGGAGGCATCATCCCCCTTTTTCCTTTCCAAGATCGCTCCTGCTTTCTTGACGTGACCCTCTAACTAAGAGCCGACGCTCTCGTGACGTCGGCTGGGCCAGGGGGGTCTCAGGACTGAGCGGCTTGCAAGGAACACCCAAGGTAGCTACGTTCCTCTTTTTTTTGGATTCAGGAGCTCGAGCTGAAACATGAGCAGCACCAGAAGATCCTGCGCATCAAGACCGAGGAGGTGGCCGCCTTTCAGAGGAAGCGCCGGAGCGGCAGCAACGACTCCATGATCAGCCTGGAGCAGCAGCAGGTAAGACGGCGCCCGAGCCCCTTCGCCTTTTTTCCTCTTTCCCCGCGCGGGCCTCTCTTCCCCTGGAAAAGCATTTCCGTAAACGACAGGAGGAAGTCCGTTTCGGTTTCCTCGTTCCAGAAAGGCCGAAATCGGTGGCATGGACATTCCTGTCGTTGCTTAAATTGGAGCATCTCTATAATAATCCCCAGTGGGGTGGAGCGGATAGAGTGATGGACCAAGACTCAGGGGACCTGGGTTCGAATCCCTTTCTCGGTCATGAAGACTCACTGGGGGAGTGGAAATTGTAAAAAAGTCCTTAATTCTCTCACTCTGAAAGCCTGGTGTCATCAAGTCAATTCTGACTTAGGGTGACCCATTTTCAGGGTTTCCCAGGTAGAGAATACTCCGAAGGGGTGGCCCCTTCCCTCCTTCTGGGGGTCCCCCCGAGGACTGTGCCGCTGGCCCAAGGCCGCCCACGGTGGCTCCTGGGAGATAAGCCGCCCCTTTTTCGGGAAGCCATCGTGGCAAAACTCATATTCACCCGTCGGCTTGGGCTGCAGCGGCAAATTCCTCTTTTCCCGGCTGCTTTCCGAACAGAAAATTGAAGAGCAGAAGAAATGGCTGGACCTGGAGATGGACAAAACCTTGGAGCAGCGCCGTGCCTTGACCGAACTGGAAGACGAGCTGACCAAACGGGAAGCCATCGTGGCCAAAAAAGAGGCTCTCCTGCAGGAGAAGAACGGCCTTGAAAACAAGAGGCTCCGCTCAAGCCAGGTGGGTTTTGTTGTTGTTGTTGTTTTGACTTCTTGTGCTACAGCACTCTCTGGGCGGTGCACAATCTCATTATGGAAACAACAACTTTGCCCCCCAGTGAGCTGGGAACCCATTTGACTGACCTTGGAAGGATGGAAGGCCAATTCAGTCCTGAGCTGAGCCCATTAGGATCAAAATCAGGTTGTGAGCAGAGGCTCAACTGCAGTAGTGCAGTTTATCCACCGCTGCTTAGCTTCCTGATTTTATTTGCAAGAAAATTAATAACTCTTTTTTTTTTTCTTGGCAAGGGAGAAAAGGCATATTATTGCCATGCACTTGGTGGTACATCCGTGCATGCAGGGTGGGCAAACGTAATGGGCACCTTCGAATGAATTGCTGCCGACTGTGAATGATCAGATGTACTGGTGAATGTTGCTCGGTCACTTCCGCAGGGCTCCCGTCCCCAGCCAGACAAACCCAGATTCTCTCTCTGTGGTTTATTTCGTAAGAGGTCCAAATCCAGAACTTTAAAGGCGCCCGCGTCACCAACCAGACTTTGTGTTCTCGTTGGCTCAGGCCCTGAACGACGACATCCTGAGAGTCTCCAGCCGCCTGGAGGATCTGGAAAAAGAGCTCACCCAGAAGAACGGGCAGCTGTGCCACGGCAGTGCCCATGACCAGCAGCAGATCCGACAGGAGATCGACAATCTGCGCCAAGAGAAAGACCAGCTGCTCAAGCAGCGGCTGGAGATTGACAACAAACTGCGCCAAGGCACTTTGCTGTCCCCAGAGGTCAGTGGGCGGCTTTCGTGCCCGAGTGTGCAAAGCGTCTGGCACACCAGCGAGCCACGCTACTGGGACATCAGATTGGTGTGGCTCTTAACAATGTTGTTTTCTGCTGTTCTACCTGTGTTTTTAACTTTGTTTCTTTTAATTCTGTAAGTCCCCTTGAATCCTTTAGGAGAAAGATGACATAAAATCATTCATTCATTCATTGCCAACGTACTGCTCTGGGAGGTTAACAAAGGTTAAAACACACTACTCAGCTTCGCCCACAAGGACATAAATAAAGAGAAACCCTAAGCATCAATAACCCAGGATGTCCAATAATAAAAATAAAACAGCTAGATGGCAAATCAAAATTAATAAATAGTGTGTTGGAAAAATTCCTACAGTGAGAAGAGCCGTCTTTGCTACTTAAACGTGCGGTTCTCTTGGATATTATAAAAGTGACTAAGATCCAGCCCACACATGACGGAGATCCTCTAGTAAAGGCGATCTTGCGTTGTGCCACAGAATCCTCACAGGACTTTTCCAATCCGTTTAGATTTTCCAATGAAAGTCCATCAACTTGGATTTTAAAAAAATCCGCCCTTTTCTAGGGCGTGGGTTGCTCTGTGCCCGGCCCTAAAAGTATAGGAGAGTGGGAAGCCCAGCCGAAGACTTAAACGGTAGCATGTGAGAACCACGGGGATTTTCTCTCCTTCTTTTCTTCGCCTCTGCTCAGGAGGAACGGATCCTTTTCCAGTTGGACGAAGCCATCGAGGCTCTGGATGCCGCCATCGAGTACAAGAACGAATCCATCACCTGCCAGCAGAGGGTCCTCCGCTCGTCCGCCAGCCTCCTGTCCCAGTGCGAGATGAACCTCATGGCCAAACTCAGCTACCTCTCTTCCTCGGAGACCCGGGCGCTGCTCTGCAAGTACTTTGATAAGGTAAGTTTGCCCTCGCTCGGCGGAATGGGACGCCGTCGGGGATAAAACCCCGCCGGGGCCCTTAGGAAGAGCTCACGGTGGAAGCCTGGATCCCTCTCGAGTCTCAAACGCAGGGGTGAGAATCCTGCGGGCTTGAAGCGGCCGTTGGACTACAACACCCATCAGCCTTCTGCGGCTCCGCCGACGGCGAGGGATGTTGGGAGCTGAACCTAGCCGCTTTGGCGGGCATTTCCTTCTCCGTCCATGCTCACAGCCGGGGTCTCTGGGGTGGGAGCGCCTTCTCCAGTGTATCGCTGGCAAAAGAGCTGCCGGATGGCTCAGGAGTTGGAGTCTCTGGCTGTGGAGCCACAGGTTGGGAGTTCGATTCCCCCGCCAGGCCTTCTTGACAGGGGCTGGACTGGATGATCCAAAGGGTCCCTTCCAGTTCTGCAGGTCTAAGATTATTATTTTTATTGCAAACCTCCCTTGAAATTGGGATGATCTGTTTCTTAGGAGTGGCATACGATCGCACCATTATTGAACTGCGGGATAGCTCGTTGATTTAGGTCTTTGGCTGCGGAGCCAGAGGTTGGGAGTTCGATTCCCCCCCCCCCCCGGGGCCTCTTTGAAAGGGGCTTAACGATCCAGAGGGTCCCTTTCACGGCTACAGTTCCAAGATGATTATTATCTGAGACACTGAATGTTGAGAGAGTTTATGCACAGGAAATGCTCCCGTTTAGAGAAGAAAAAAGCTCTCTGTGCTAGAAAGCTAGCACATCAGGGAAACTAGCTTAGAATCCTGCTCTCTGACCTACTAGTTTTCCACATACATTCATCCAGGTAGTTTTTAGCTTTGTTTCTTTTAATACTGTGAGTCACCTTGGATCTTTTAGGAGAAAGATGACATAAAACCATTCATTCATTCATCCAGTGCCAAGGCCCTCCTCTGGGAGGCTAACCAAGGTTAAAACACAGCTACCCAGTCCCGCCCACTAGGGAATAAATGCTGTGATGCAATGTGGGGGAAAAGAGCTGCTTGTAGTTGCTGCATCATCATCATCATCATCATTATTTCACAATTGCTGTTCCTGAGTTGTGGCATGTTTAAACCCTCTCGCTCCTGCCACAAGACAGAGATAAAGAAGAAGGAAGTGAAGTGTGCTGTTTATATAATGCCCCACGGTACTTAAAGCACTCTCTGGGCCGTTTACGAATGAATTAGGCAAGCTACCCATCGCTCCCCCTGCCTCCTAGCCATCTGGGTCCTCTGTTTTACTGACCTCGGAAGGCTGAGTGAACCTGGAGCGGGCTACCTGGGACTCCGCCCAGCGGCTGAGTAGAGTTTTGGCTGCAGGACTGCAGTTTAACCGCCCTGAGGCTCCTGGAAGTGTTGGAGAGACTACATGCACGCTTAGGTTTTCTTCTTCTTCTTTTTTCCCCTGGCTAGGTGGTGACTCTGCGGGAGGATCAGCACCGCCAACACATGGCCTTTTCCGAGCTGGAGATGCAGCTGGAGGAGCAGCTGCAACTGGTATTCTGGCTGGAAGTGGCCGTGGAACGCCAGCGGCTCGAGATGGACCGGCAGCTCACGCTCCAGCAGAAGGAGCACGAGCAGCACGTCCAGCTCCTGCTCCAGCAGAGCCGGGGTAAGTTCGGTTCCCCCCGCCCTGTGGCGCAACTTCTCGCGATTCACCCTTTCCCTGATCTGAACGGGGCTGTTGTGGGCGGGTTCCCTTCTCGCAGAGCAAACGGAAGAAGGGCAGGCCAGCAGCTGCCTTCAGTACGAAGGGAAGATCCGGGCGCTGCAGAAGGAAGTGGCCCATTATCAGAAGGCAAGCCAAGAGCTGAACCAGCGACTTGGCCTGAACCAGCTGGAGGGTCAAGGCAGAGGTGAGGCGACGCTCGGAGCATCTTGACCTTTTTCAAAATCTCTAGCCACCAAGCCTAGTTTGGGATATACAAGCAGAATCCCCGGGCTCCGCGGGATCAGAATCCACTGATTCACTTTTTCACAATCTGAATATTAAAAGATAAATCCTAGAAACATATAGAACTGGCTGCTTAGAGAGAGAACCAGAGGCCATGCTCTGTATAGCATTTCTGATGACCTGTGTTTTTCAGGATCGGTGGGCGTTGGGTGGGCTTAGAGCCAATCTCCCCCCCCCCCCCCCCAATACGGAGGCCCTCCTGTAGGATGGGAGTTCGTGACCAGGCAAACAGTTGCTCCAAGCCACCCCACTGGAATGGGCCTCTCTTCTCATAACAGGAACGGAAAGAATCTCTCGTGCTGCAGGGGACCGGCGTGGTTCACTTCGGGGACAGGACGACTTAAGCGGCCACGCTCCGTTGGAGCCAGGCATGCCGACAGAGGCCTCTGAAAGAAGACCCAGGAACGGAGAAGAGTCCAGAGGCTCGCTGAATGCGCCTTTGCCATCCACCTGGAGGCGAACCTCCCTTGCGAGTGTCCACTCTTTGGTACTGGACGATGTTCACCAGAAAGAGACTGATCTCCTGCCCCGAGCTGGCCAGGCCAAGGAAGGATCTGTCCTGCAAAGCTTCGCTCCACTTCTGAAACCTCGTACGGAACTTTACAGGGCCGGCCCAAACGTTGCCCCTGGGCTGTTTTACCCGGAAATCATCGATGTCAGGAGAAACCCCCTCTAAGCCCTGCTCCGTCTCAAAGCTGACACGTCGTGGAGACTGCTTGCCGAAGGCATGAATACACTAGCCTCTACCAGCAGTCCCTGGAGACTGCTTCATGGAAGGGGCTCATGTCTTCCTGGAGGTAACAGGCCTTTTATAGGAGCTGGCTTGGTTTTTATTTTTGCCTGTTCCCCTCTTCGGATAAAGGAGGAGCCGAGAAGAAGCACATGGAGCTTTTAATTCTACAGTAGGTGTCCTTATTTACAATCCTGGTGCCTCCCCTAAGGAAGACGCTTGTCTAACGTGGGGAAACTATTCAGTGTTTACTATATGAAATGATATTAGGAATTGTGTAAATATTTTAAATAACCTTTTATACTATTATTTTCTAATAAAGCAACATCCTTTTGTAAGTTAGTTTACTGTATTTCATATTCCTCGTACCTTTCAGTGAACGGGGTCACAGCCTGACCAAAATCGTACAGCGTTTGTACTCCTTCCTGATATGGCACTGGTACTTGGACGGATGGTAGTTTGGATTTTGGCTTAAGAATCCCTCGCAGGGGAAACCCAGTTGCAGCAAAACCCACGAAACGAGGATATGAAATTGCTTTTCTGGCTAATATCTGAAGAGCCTGGAAAAAGATCTTCCCAAAATGCCATTAAAAATAAGTCACTGACCAAAGCACATTATTTTATTTTACAAAAGAGCCATTTAAAAGTGGATTTCCCCCCCATCTGCTCCCCAATATCTACAAGCTTGGCTTACTGGAGTCCTGTAAAGGCCACACGGTGGCCCAGTTCCCAACTTTTATGGTGCTGAAGTCACCTTGGCTGGTGGCCCCCAGCGGCCTCTTTCTTTCCCTGGTTCTAGTGCAGAATAAAAGGCAGGTGTTTCCAGTGCTGAAGCCACCATTCAGTTCCCGAGCAGATCTCTCTCTCTCTGGCAGCTGGCAGGGACAGCTGGGTTTTGAGGTTCAAAGGCTCGCCAAACCCCTCTGCTTTCTCCTTTTGTGTTCCTGAGTCACAAGCCCATCTAGCCTCGCCATTCAAGGGAGCAGCCTTTTCCGTGAATAGGTCCGGGTGAGGGAACGCCTTCGGGTGACGGCCCCGCGAAACGGAGACAAATCTTCGTTGGCAGCTCCAAACACATCAGAGTCCTCTCCTGTCAAGGAAACGGTGGGCATGAAAAGTGGCCACAGGGTAGGCAGGACCGGCACACACCTCAAGAGATCGGCCTCAATGGAACCGCTCGTGACATCAATGGAAAGACCGCTAGCAAAGGCTTTAAACTAAGGCGGGACGGGTTACTGCCGTAGGGGAGGAAAAAAGGAAGCAGGGACATGATCAGCCCTTCTGAAAATCTGGGTCCATCACACTCATTTGCCCCCTTTTTTTCCCCCCTGGGGGCAGCCATTCCATTAGGCTTCAGCGGCGGGAAGACAACAAGGGAAGCCAGACCCCCCCCCCTCCACCGGCCCAGGCAAGTGGCCTGCAGCCTCCTTTGTCCTTGAGTTGCTTCCATGCCAGTTTATCATTCTAAGAAATCTGGAACAAAGAACCAGATCTGAAGCTTGCTTTCCCCCCTTCTCCAACCTTGTCTTTCTTTGTCATCTTTCAAGACTACAAGTTTAAGGGCAGGGGGCAGCTTTATAACTTATATCTGTGAATCCTGGCTGAATAGAAAGGTCAAATGGCTTCAAATAAATACAGGTTTTTTTCCACCTGAGAACAAGGAGGTGAGATTTATTGAACCCACAATTATTGGCTCTCCTGTGCACCTCCAGGAACTATTATAAAGCCCATCCACTCCAGTATAGGCTGAAGTCTGGCTTGTTTTAAACACACTGGCTAGCACCCTGTTGTTGGCCCCAACCAGAGTATATACTTATCAACCCAACTGGATTTACAGAAGTGCTGACATCAGTCCATTCAATGGATCTACTCTTAATTGGGACTAGCGAGAGGATATTGGCTGTTTAACTCCAGGTTCCCCCTTAAGCACTGCTTAAGGGTTTAATAGCTCAGTAGGTTAGGTCAGAGGTTGGGAGTTCAATTCCCCACTGGGCCTCCTGGGAGAAGTGCCAGCCTGGGTGGCCTTGGGCAAACTGCACAGTCCCAGAGCTCCCCCTAGAGAAAGGGAATGGTAACACACTTCTGAGTACTCTCTACCTGGAAAACCCTGAAAAGGCTTGCCACAAGTCAGAATTGATTTGACAGCACGTGGTTATTATTTCCTTCAATTGTGAAGTATTTTTACCTGCAGGATGCTTTTTCAAGGAGGCCGGGTGGCCTTGATAGAGGAGTGGAGACTCGGTCAGTGCCCGAAGACCACTAGCAGAGATGCTGCTCTTCCCTGAAGAGCTGGGAGGAGTCAAACCTGGCAGAAGAGAGCACACAGTTCAAAGGAGGGATCTGCTTCTTAGTTGTTACCCCATGAAATGCCAGTCCCGCGGATGGTGATGCAATGGGAATTAGGAGGGAACACGCCAGCTGAATGTGAATCAAAGAGCCATGGCATTCAATGATTTCGTTCCGAGCCCTTCCCAGAGGGGTCATGGCCTTCCATCTACCTTGTGAGGATGGAAACCCATGGTTGTAGTGTGTAAGTAGTTCTAAGAGGAAAGAAAAAGCAAAGTGCGCTGTTACATACTAGCCCATAGCGCTTAAAGCACTCACTCTCTGGGGGGGTTTACAATTGAATTATGCAGGCTATACACGGCATCCACCTCCCAGCAAGCTGGGTACTCAAAGGATGGAAGGCCGAGTGAACCTTGAGCTGGCTACCTGGGATTGAACCCCGGGTCGTGAGCGGAGTTTTGGCTGCAGGACTGCAGCTTAACCACAGGGCCACGAGGCTCAGTGGTTAAAGCCTTTTACTCTTCCGGGCTCCCATTTGCATCCTCCTCTTTCCCAGATCCTGTCCCCTGATTCCCTGAATTTCAGCTCAAACGTACCCGAGAAGCTGAATACCTCCTCGGCTTCCCGGACAGTCCCGTTGGAAGACGCTGGCCCTTTCCCGAAGCTGAGCTGTTCACTGGGACAGGCAGCTGCTCCGGGGCTTGCTGCCTTTAGGCAGGACCGTTTCACCTCCTGCGCGGCCCCTTCCGGGGGAGACGGGCTCTCCACCAAGGCCCTTTTCCGAGAGCGGAGGTGAGAGGTCTCTCCGCGGCCGCCCTCGTCGCCGCTGGGCTCCGTGTCGCTGCAAGGCGACTGGTCCGGCAGCCGATAAACGCCTTCGAGTTCAAATTCCCCCAGGAGCAGTGCTTTACTGCTGCCGAAGGGCTCGGCGGTTCTCGCACCCGCCGCCTCCCAGGCGGCGGTTTCCCCCGTGGCCCCTGCCTGCCTCTCGCTTCTGCCACAGCCCACTCCGGCCCTTTTCCGCCGGGGCCAGTCTTTGATGGCTTCCGGAGTAACTTTTCCTTTCTGCCTCAGAGAAGGGGTCCAGGGAATGCCAGCGTTGCCCTGCGATGGAGAAGCGGCACACGAAGCGCAGCGTGTCGGTGTGTACGACTGGCATAGGTAGGTCTGCCCGGCGGCCCCCAATTTCCCAGGGGTACTGTGGGCAGAGCGAACACAGGACGGCGAGACAGAGGGAGGGTCCGCTTGTCTTCCCGCATGCCGGCCACAGCAGCTCAGGGAAAGCTCCCCCTGAGCCAGACTAGTCTCCTCTCCTTTTGGTTTCCCAGGCTCCGGCGCCGACCCCGAGGGGATTCGTTTAATTCGGAGCTTGGGCAGCCCAGAGGCCTGCATCTCGAGCTCAACCTCATAGGTCGGCGAGCCGGCTTCCGAACACAACGCCCGAGCGGCCCGGGGTGTGCCCAACGCTGCCGTCGTCTCGGGGTTTCCCAGCCGCGCAGCGGCCTCCCGCTGCCTTCGGTCTGCGGTGCAGCGCAGCGCGTAGGTCCGGCAGCTAGACTTTGGGGTGTGAAGCACAGAAGTCCGGCTGCAGCTGGGGGGGCTCCGGAAGGCTAGAGGCTCTCCGTCCTCCACCTTTTCTGCTGGCAAAGCACCCTGTGAAGCCTCTTGGCCTTGAGGGCTAGAGGCGAGGCTGTTCCTGAACAGAGAGGAAGCATCCAGTGGCTCACACACCACTACGGCATCCAGGATAAGCCCCTGTTCTTTCCAGGAAGAATCAGGAGACATGCCTCCTCCTGAATCCCTCCTCTTACTTGAAGTCAGCGCCTCCGTTGTTTGTCCAGATTTCTCCACCAACGGCAGGCTTTCCGTATCTACAGGTTTGCCAAAGGGGTTGTTTTTAGCCGAAAAACTGGGGCTGTCCCTACCTGGACATTCTTCATTACGCCTGGAAAGGTCTAGGTCACCTTCAGCTACGCAGGCAGGGGGTTGGGGGGCTTTCGCGGGCAAGGGGCTGTTGCCCTTGTGGAGTCTCAAAGGGGGCTCTCTGGATACAGACGTCGGGGCTCCTGGGATCCCAGCGGGGGAGAGCGCACAGGCGGCCGTAGTCTTTAAGGGCTGGTCCCAAAGTGAAGACTCAGCTAGTAAAACAGCATCACCTGCCCGAGAAAAGACTCCGGCAGGGCTGGTGCTCTTGGGTCGGGAAGACAGCTCTGACCGCGCACCTCTGAATACGGTGGGTGTGACCTCCGAGGGCCCAGAGTCCAACCCCGCTGGGAAACGCCGCTCTGGATGCGTCACTCTTTCCGACGCAAGGATCTGTTTCCGAGCAGAGGTCGGGGAGGCTGATTTTTGGGCCACCCTCAGGGAGCGCCTTGGAGACTGAAATCCCGAGCGTAACTTCCCCTCTGCATTTTGGAGGCATGGAGGCGGGGATGCCGACGGGACGGCTGCAGGATCAGAACCGCTTGCAGGGGAAGCAAAGACCTCATCCAGGGCCTCCCGCCTCCCCGGTTTTCCTAAGGCTTGCTGGTGTGCTGGCACGCCGGAGGGGGAGGAAACCCCTTCTCTTGTCAGATCACCTTCTTTATTTTCTACAAATTCAGGCAGAGACTTGCTCTTCTGCCTACAAGGAGAAAGGAGGTCTCGCAGACTTTTCGCTGCCCCATACTTTCGGACTGGGGTTTTCCGAAGCACGGGCTCGGCCTTCTGTTGAATTCGGGGAGACCTTCTCAGCGTAACGCTGGGGGGACTCGTGAGCCTCCGGGAAGACCGAAAAGGACTTTTCCTGGGTGTCTGGGAAAGAGAAGGAAAAGAGACCAGTCTTTTGGGATAGGAACAGAAGAACAGAATGGATAAGTGGCATCTTGAAGCGCTTTATAGTCAGGAAGTTATCAAGTCCAAGCATCACATACTTAAAAGCTATGCACTAGAAGCGAGAGTTGAAAAAGCAGGTAGACAAGCAGGTATGAACAAAGAGGAGGGCGTCTTTACCGCATAAAGAGCAGGCGGATCAGAGGAGAGTGTTCTGCTTGTCCGGGAAGAGTTCATCCCCCCAGGACTAAACTCATCAAGAACGGCTCCAAAGAGGAGGCTCTTCGGGGACCGGATGGCTTTTTTTACAGGAGGCGACACCAAGCCTATTTAAAGAAAGGTATAAGAAGA
Source organism: Intellagama lesueurii (assembly GCA_037013535.1). Taxonomy (NCBI): domain Eukaryota; kingdom Metazoa; phylum Chordata; class Lepidosauria; order Squamata; family Agamidae; genus Intellagama; species Intellagama lesueurii. Next base: position 3,813,586 of record JBAJHW010000011.1, read on the forward strand.
CAGGTACGGACACACATCAGCTTCTGAAAGTCATGTCAAACCCCTGAGGATCCCACTTCACCTGTAACCTCACACGGGGCTTGTCTCCCCTACTGCCAGCTCTCTACTACGCTTCCAACGTTAAATTCTTGATTTGAAGGACAGCATTCGAAAGAAAGGGGGCCGGACGCCCAATGCACATTGAGCACATGCTGCTCACCTAGCTTGGTAAGTCAAAAGGAGCCGGTCACTTCATAAAACTGATACAAGCTTCCAAATGAGAATGCGCCCTAGGTCCTGAACCATCTCTTTTGGCCTAGGTAACATTTTTAAAATATAGCCGCCTAGCAGATATGGATTAACATCTATGTTCCCTCTGAGAAGATAAATATACAGAGAGAGAGAGTGAGAGAGAGAGAATGTGTATATATCCCTACCCACCCATTGAGAAAAGGAGTGCAAAATTACTGAAAGCAATTGATTTCCTCTCTTGGCTTCATACCTAGTACATTCTCCTGATTGCCTGCTGCTTCTCGATGCACAGAATATCTTGGCAGTATACTCCTCTGACTTGATTCTGCACTGTAGAAGGAACCAGAGGGCGTTCTGTCCCGCAGCAGCTGCTTGATCCGTGGACTTCTTCTTAAACCACCTTTCAGACAGCCAGAATAAGGGGGGAAAGGTCAAGGTGGATTATACCCACACCCAGTGAATCTCAGCCTGTAGTACTGACACAGGGGAAATGGAGAGATTGCAGTCTTTACTTCGTAAAAACTTAATCTCCATCAACCTTTTCTTTCATCCTCCATCAGAACATGGCAGGGAAGGGGAACTCTGAGCAAGCTTCTGCTCTGTGGCTTCTCCTCCACTTCCTACAGCGATCCAGCCAACAGGGATGGGTGAAAGAAAAGCAGGCAGATGTGTGTGCAAGCCTGGAAGGCCAGCGACAGAGCACAGCAGCTAGAGCAGGACACCAGCCTCTGGTGGGCTGATGCAACTCCACCATCAGAAGTGAAAAGCTACCCCCTGACAGCCTCTATCCTGCCATCGACTGTCTTGTCCAGAGGATCTCGGTTACAAAGCGCCCGCCACCTCTCAAAAGTCGGAAACGTCAGAGAGAGAGAGAGACCACCTACAGGCTATGTTTTTTTCAGGAGATTCTTCTACAATGCCAACCTCGGGCCCAGGATCCGAACACCTGTGGAGCAAAGCGGCATTTTCAATTCTGCAGAACGGGATCAGAGACTCCTCGTAAGGAAAGCTAAAACCAAGCCCCCCGCCACCACTTCCACCAAAAGGGGCCTGGCGGATGTTGCTCACCGGCCTTTGATCTGCTTGTATAACAATCTCCTTGAGATCTGCTTGTGCAGTGGGGTCTCCGCCACGCTCTTGGTCAGTAATCTGTGACTGCCTGAAAGAGACAAAACAGGAAGGTGGGCGTCTCTGACCCTTTGGGTGCTTAGCCCAAGCTGAGCCAAGGAGTGCTATCTCAGAGGTAGGTTTGCTTGTACTCCTGTCTTTGTGTAGTCACATGCACATTTTAGCAAATTCTTCAGATTCCTTTTTTTTTTTTAAAAGGACTGTTCGGAGGTAGAAAGACACTCCAGATCTTCTCCCCTGCTCTCATTCCAGGGCAAAGGAAAGGGAACTAGGCATGTCATCTGCCTTCCTATCAAGAACTCCTCATCTAATCCCTTTTGGGATACAAGGGCTCCCCGAGCGTGGCTCCGCGCTCACTCTCTTTCTCCCACTACGACCGTCTCTGCTCTTCATCCTCTCCTCTTCCCAGAGGCACTGCATAAAACACGACACGTTCTACACATCCGGGAACGTCTTAAGTTCTTCTTGCAATTTGCGAGCCCAGATCCCATCCAGAAATCTAGCAAAGCGTTTGTCTGGATGCAACTGAAAAAGAAGTAGGATCTCCCCATGCTTTGTCTAAAGCTCACATCGAGCTAAAGTCACATCCCGCTCTTTGCTTCCACAGATCCATCCTCGGTTCTCAACTCTAGCCCCAATCTTTGAGTAGAAATGCATTCCACCACAGGACCTGCACCCTTCTATTACACCCATTCATTGATTCATTCATTCATTTCAGAGACAAAAGGGTGGTGTGTATTGCAGGGTGAGATTCTTTGGGGAACATACCGTTTCATTGCTTTGACTTGGAAAGAAGTCAACGCAGCTGCTTTATACACAAAAGGCAGTAACTATTGGCACCAGAATCAAGAAAGAGGGAGGAAGAACGCCAGACAGCATAGTGGTTATTCCAGCCATTAGGTGCTCCACACAGTCATCTCTTACCTCTCGCACCCTCACTAGACTGGCAACGTTTACGTTTTAGACCTTCCAAAGCTGACACCGATTGGCTTCGAGGGATTTTTGCCAGGGATCTTTTGCCTGGGGAAAGCATTTTATCATTGAAGAGATTCCTTCGCACCTTTGTCACTTCTGAAACCATCAGAAAGCAAAGAGAATGTGAGTTATCGTTGTTGACCTAAGGAAAGCAGAATAAGCATGGTGGGGAAAATGAGACCTTTCCCAAGCAGATTAAAATCCAGATGGCTCGGTTCATTTAAATAAAAAAAAAAAAACTGACACTGTAAAAAGGCAGATTATTTCGACCAAAATCCTCTTGCATAAAGTTACACCCAAGCTAATTGATGACATCATCAGCTGCAGGCTTCTATAGCTCATTAAGTTTCCTTTCACACGTCTGCAACTTCTGAGCCTCCCTCTGGATTCCCTCTTGACCTGGGGAAGAATTCAGGATGGTGGTGGTGAGCCTTGAACGGCCAGAAATCACCGCCGAGGTCTTAACCGGGGAGATCAGACTCAAATCCAATTTGTAGCCCCCCCAACTGAAGTAGATTCATGAAATCAGTGGAAACTTGATAAGTCGAAACCTATAGCAGTTCAATTTGTTCAACAGTTCTGCTCTAGATGGGATTCAGAATCAAATTTTAGCCTTAGATCTTTGATATTTAATTGGAAGATTATATATATGGTTGTATTTAACATTGCAAGATTGGATAAACGCATATCAAGTTACCACCCAGCACACCTTGGTTGGCTTTTAGCATTTTCCCTTCAACCCTTAACTTAACTTGGGAGGGATAAAGCATTTTTTTCCAGACAAAGGAAAGACACAAGCTAGAATTGATCGTCTGGTACTTTAAACCCTCATAATTCTAGAAAGCTTCCACTGCTTAGTTCTCTTTCAGTTAGCTTCCATGGAAAGCAACAGACATGCTCTAAGTGTGGATTTCTTAAAGCAGCAGCAAGTTGGAACAGACGACCCTTGGGTTTCCTCCCAGCTCTGCAATCCTGTGATTCAACTAAGGAAATGAAGTGAGGCTTACCTTGGACAGCTACCTTCTGTGGAGCTGGTTCTGTCTTTGCAATAAGACATGAGCGAGAGTTGTCCTAAATAAATAACATCACCGTGTTAATAATACTTCAAAGTTCCTTCTACTGATAGGTCTCCTCTGGAAAACTAACTCTGAGAACTGAAAGACATTTATATGGAACAGAGTTCTGAATTCCACTAAAAATCTAATAAAAAGATCTGTTGGGTAAACCTGTGTAACATCACAGTTGCCAAGACTGTCATAAGTCCAACAAGAGGGGCAAAGAGATACAGTGGTTTTATAGCTCTTACACACAACATTACAGGATGGTTGGGTCTTGGGTTTTGATCTTCATGGGGGGAAATGTTCCACATTTTTTAAAAAACATTCCAAACACTCTCTTTGGCGGGATAGCTCAATGAGATGGAAAATCTGGCTGCAGAGGCAGGGGTTGGGAGTGTGAGCCCCCCCCCCCACCGATTCCCCGTATCAAATGCCTTGTAGAAGAGCCAGCCTGGGTGGCCTTGGGCAAACTGCACAGCCCCAGGGCACCCCTAGAGGATGGGAATGGTAACACACTTCTCAGTACTCTCTACCTGGGAAAACCCTGAAAAGGGCCACCCTAAGTCAGAATCAACTAAGCGGTATGTAATTATTAACTATTTGCTCCTGTGAAAATAACTCACCTTTCTACTACGATTCTTGGGTCCCTGAGGAACTTCTATTTGGCGTAAGTTCTGGGGTGCCTCTGTCACACTCCGGTGCCTGGCTAGGGTACTCCTTCTAGAAGCATAAGACAAACGTCTAAGCCATGAAGGGACATCTTAACTATCATTTTGAGAAAGCCAGCCTTGTGGGCCGCCACTTTGAACAAGAGTGACTAACTAGCTTTTATCAGGGTTTGAACTAACAGTCTCACACACGTCATCCAAGTTGTTCCAAAACCAACTGTAAGCAGACTACACGGACACGGACAGGGTTGGTTGTGTTTTGTGTATTAAGTAGTAATTTCGTTGCTAAGTAGTTGGTACCATAGACTTAGAAAAAGTGGAAGAAATTGGGGGAGAAATGCAGGATCTGACACCTTCCTGGCTGAGGCTTTCTGAAAATTATAGTAACTTTTCAAAGATCTATAAATACTGTGGAATCCTGGGTGCCAGACCAGCAGAGACCTCTGAAGCTTATTTTAGGGACCACATTTAGTTCAGACTGGTACTGGCCAGGTCGACCGAGCCCTATAACTTATTCTAGAACTCTGCCCTCATAGATAACCAAACTTACAAAGAAAGGCCAATAGGAAAATCCCCAAAACACTGTTTGACGTTATTGGCCATATTCTCCTGATATTGGTACTTCCAGGGTTTAATTATTTTGTTGCGCATCTCCCCAAACGCCAACCAGAGAAAATACAAGATATGAACATTTCATCAAAAACAAGATATGCTCGTGTATCGCCTTCCGTGAATTGACTGAATGGAACTCAACTTAGTCTAATTTTAACTCAATGCTACTACTTCCTGCTCTGAAATGCAGGTACCGTTTCTTGGCCGATCTGGAGCGCAGCTCCTCCAGCTGATCAGTATCATCGGTTAAGGAAGCCGGTTTAGAAATGGGAACGGAGGCAGCAGAAGCAGGAAGCCTTGGAGTTTGGCCTTCTTGGCTTATGGAATCGTCACTGAAGAGGTCTGCCGGAAGGACCGAGGCCAACTTTGGGGGAATCTGTGTCCCCAAGCTGTAGTACAAGTCTCCGAGCAGCTTGGGCATGGATTCCACATACCTGCAGAGAACAAGAATTGCATTCGAAGACGCGTTGCCAGAAAGTCTAACCTTAATCATACCAATATGGCTTGGACCCTTGTCGTACAGTTAAATTAGTGATATTCTCTCTATATTTCATATCAGTACATTCCTATGTTTAGGGTCAATCAGAATGGTTGTGATCATTATGGAACGTATACTGGCCTGACATCAAATCAACAGAAAAGCCATATATACTCATTACGTGTTTCCACATCTGTACAACACAACTATCTGGTTTCAGTTAATTCTGCAGAAAAGAAGGAATTCAGCTCAGCTAGAAAGCCTTTACACAACTAGGTATTCAATCAAGCAGCTAAAATTCACACTGTGTGTTCAGTAAAATAACTATGCAACTCAGAAGTAGGGTTGATTGAAAGGGAAGACCACAGGACATTATAATTCTCAGAGAGTCCTAAAAAACTCAGCACTGCATAGAAGCATAACAAGCTATAAACCCAATTCCTGAAAAGTCAGATAAAAGGGTACAATACTGTGGCTACAATAATGATGAGACTGAAGCACTATCTGGGCTGTATTTTGCAGCTTTAGAAAAATGAGCAAAAAGAAACCAAATCCAGTGGGAACAAAGGTTAGATATAATCTGAAGTATCCCCACCGATTTAAAATAAAACGTTTTTATTTATAGATTTATTTTTGGAATTTTTGTCCTTTTCGTGATGCTTTATGAGAAGTTGTACTAATTTTTTGTCCCTGTTACTTGTGGTTTTTTTTTAGCTTTAAAAGATCATCAAAAGTGTAGCAGCAGTAAAAATCAGAAAGAGCTAGACGGATAGTCAAATCTTAAATCAGCAGCCCGCAACATTCACCAACTCCACTTTAATGATTACACAGTTCTCTCACCATGTGGATAACAGGATCTGTGGTATCTATCTGTGCCCACTGTTTTGCAAACCAATCAATAAATTAAAATAATAATTCAGTAGCACACAAAAAGCACTTACGTGTCTACAACCTCTTCCAAAAACCTAGCGAGGTACCCTGGGTCTTCAGTCAAACACAGTATCCGTAACATCTCTGTCACCTGCAAGACAGTTGAGTGGACAGAACTGCTCAAGAAGGTCCAACCACCCTCCGTCTGGTGCCTACCAGATGGATTGGACTGCCTTTCCCATGCTGGTTATGGATGATGGGAGCCGTAATCCAGCGCATCTGGCAGGCCCCTGACCAAGGAACGCCACTTTTTGTCCTCTAGAACCCAGATGAACGGGCCTACCTCTTCAACAAGTTCTTCTGTCCCATCTGGGTCAGTCTGCAAAGATGGACACTGAAGGCACATCTCCAAGCGTAAATATACCTGGAGCTGACACCTGTTAAGAAAAAAAGAAAAGAAAAGGTGAGGAGGAGGCAGAGAAGTTATCCTCCATGGCTAATTATATATCCTCTCTGCAAATTAGCGACAGCAGCTACCCAGAAACAGCTCAAGCATGTGGGAAAGTGACCCTCAAGGACGTTTTCCCTTTGCAACTGCTATCCTTTGGAGAAGGACAGCCAAACGCCAGATGGGACTTCCGTTTATGATCACCGATAAAAACAATGTTCTGGATCCATCACTGGGAGAGGCAACCCGAATTGCTTAGAGTTCAGATTTCATTACTGTTTTATTACTGTTGAACTGAACTGGGAACCATGATATTTGACTATTCCAAGAGAAATCTAGACAACCCCCTGGCAGATATCCTTTGATTTGAATTCCTGCACTGAGCAGGGGGATCGGATTCAGTGGCCTTCTGGGCCCCATCCAACTCTATTCTATGATTCTGTGAACTCTTATGTCCAGTGGGTTTGTTCGATCTATGCCACCAAATAAAAATAAAGCTATCTGACTTGAAAAGATTTTTTTTAAAAGGCAAAGGACGACAGCGGCAAGCTCCTTGATTGCCCAAACAAACGGTTTCAAAAACATTTTGTTTTGTCTCCTACTCTTTTATTTTGATTTCTTTGTCAGAGTGACCGCCGAGTTGTTGACGAAGGGCTTGGCTGCTCCTCAAGAGGCTGCTTCGGATTGCATCCACAGTGGCTTCCTGCAGACATAAAATTGGAAGGAGTGTCATAGGCTGTTTGCTGTTTGGCTCAGGAAATAATTGCCCAACACACAATTGTAGCGCTTCGCTAGGGAAAAGCTAAATGTTTGCCAAGATGACCCATGCAGAGAAGATGTTAAACAAAAGGATGAAAACCGAAAATATTTCTTTTTCTCTGGGACACAAAAGGGAAGGTATTTGATCAGAAAAACACACCAATCTCCATGTAATACACAAACATGTTTTTCCCTGCAGGGAATCACATTTTGCTGCTATGAGTGAAACTCTATTTAAGTCCCAATTGTGCTACATGCTGTTCATCACTGTAACTTTTTGTCAGAGAAACTGGCAGTTTTTTTGAAACAAGTAAATATTAGCGGTTGGTATCCTGCTTCGGTAGAGAGAACAAGCGCCTGCCTGGTCTTGCCTGAAGCTGAGATTTAGAACTACATGGTTTCTCAGAGGGTACATGCCTTTTTAAAAGAAATCTTTATGGAACACCCATTCTAGCAGTGGACTGAGGTGATGAATACTGATGGGATTATGGCCAAAACAGGAAATGAGAAAAAAATTCAATTTTTTTTCAATGAGAGAAAAAAAAAAGGCAGTATAAGCCAGACAGAGGTGGTAATCAAACAGAAACAAAAATTAAACTCTGTGAGATTGGAACAAACAGAAATCCGTTAGGGGTCTATGCTGAGTGGCCACAGAAAGCTGAGTTTGTGAGCGATGGGGGATGAAAAACAGGGGACATAACACAGAATGGATCAGCCTAAATCAGGGCATAACCGGCTGCACCATTTTGTTGCAAGCCTAATTTCTTACACCAGTTATAGCAACTACATTATCTCAACATGTAAGTACATTATCTAAATATCTCACTTCCTTGTTTGCATTTTATGACAGAAACGATACACTGTCAGCAAGATTAAGCATGAAACAAAAGATACATTAAATACAACACACACTTAATGTATCATTTAGCTGGGCCCTTTTAAATGGCACCGATTCTCAGGAGAGATGAAACACAAAAAAGGTACACAAAACCCAACAGTAACATTGCTGTTTGTGTTTGTAACTCTGATATTCAATGCCTCTGGAGGCACATCCTGGGACTAAGTCAAAACTAAGCTCTCTCTTTTACTTCAAGAAAAATGAGTGGCTTTTCCTGAGTTTTGGGAAAGGTGAAAAAGGGAATGTGAGAGGAAGAAATGAAAAAAAGAAAAAGTGCTCTTGGTTTAAGAACGTGCCTTGTTAAAATGCATTTTTAAAATCAGTGAGAGACTTGTATAGCAAACAGACACTTGTCTATCTACCTTAATAATAATAATTGTGTGCCATCAATTCTGACTTAGGGTGACCCTTTCCAGAGTTTTCCAGGTAGAGACTACTCAGAAGTGGTTTCCCATTCCCTTCTACTGGGGATCCCTGGGACTGTGCAGGTTGCCCAAGGCCACCCAGGCTGGCTCTTCTCCCGAGAGGCCCAGCGGGGAATCGAACTCCCAACCTCTGGCTCCACAGCCAGGTATCTAAACCACAGAGCTATCCAGCCAGCTCCATCTGCCTCACCTGATTTGATTTCTGAAATGTGTTAACTGCTGTCACCATCTCCTGGGCGAACGCAAACATATTTTCTCCAGCGGTCACAGCTCTCTGGTAGTGTGCAGTTACATACGAAAGCATCTCTTCCTCAGTTCTGAAGCCTATAAAAGAAGCACACACCAATTAAGAGTTAAAAAACAAGAATTTGGCCTAAATGCTTTAGGCAATCCTCCTGCTGAAGAACAGCACAAAACAGCAATGGCTTATTTTGGAATATATAGAAATTATTTGTTGACACTTTTGCTTTTCAAAAACTCAGTAACATTTTGCATGGAACACAACTTAGCTCAGTGTTTAGTGTGGACGATTCCTTGGGATCACTTCCAGCCCAACAGCTGATGCCTGAATTGCCTTCATCTCCAGTGGTGATAAAAGCAAATAATGATACACAACTCCAACTCCTTATTTAAAGCAGTACCTTCTGCTTCTCAAATCAACACTGCCTGTTTTCTTTGGTCTTTGGATAGCCTTACTAAGCATTTCTATTCCTACAAATTCTCTTCTCTTATGAACCCCAAACTTTTGACAGACAGGGGACCTCATTTTGCACATACATAGCTTGCTTTTCGCCGTTTTCCCTCTTTCTTCCACGCTATCATCGGGTCTTCTTGGAAACAGCCTTTGGAAAACCTTTTCGCCGGCTGGCTGCTCTCCCTCTGGCTGGGACTTTTGAGCCTTTACATTCAGTCTTGCCACGTTCAGCATCTGTAGGGAACGGGGCATGGTCTTCATTTTCTGCCTAACGGGGGTCCGGGGAACTCCTTCTGCAAAAATCAGAAAGAGAAGCAGGACTGGAGTTAGACCGATCCTAGAAGTCTACCGACGGATCGTCCCAAAGCACGTGTGAAGAAAGCGAAGGTATTGATCAAAAGCGAGAGGGCTCTGTCTGCTTTCGGAGCGGTTCGTCCTGCCGCTCAGAACATCAGAAAGATCATCACAATGTAGACGTACGTCTCTTTCTGTGCTCTCGCTGGTGGGACCGAGCGGAGTGATCAGAAGATTTCCTCTGATAGAATTCCGATAGAGCGTGTGTCAGATCCATCTTGCATTTTGGGTCCTCCTCTTCTTTTTTAGCAGAACCTGCCTGAAGCAACCTGTACAGAGAAAGACTCGTCAGAATAACCATGGCCGACAAAAATTAAAAAGCAAGTTGCTCTTTTTCACTGCTTGTGTCATATAGCAAGTCTGGCTATGAGCCTAAACTCCTCTTTCCTGTCCCTTTTTATTTTTTTAAATTCCTGCTTCTGTGGCAGACACGGGGCTGCTTTCATGGGTAGTTTCCCTCCTGCTACATTCCAGCCTGAAGAGGTGGGGGCCAAAGTCACAAAGGAAACACAACCAAGGTTCTTCCGTCCGCTCTGTTTTAATCACCGACCGGATGGCATTGGAGAATCTGTCAGGGAGAGGAAAGGATAGGGATTCGGGGCTTTCCCCTCCCATTTCCATTGGGTTCCAAGGTTATTACTGCAAGGGTATCTCACCTCTGCTTCCAGAGACAGCTCATTATTTTTTTAAAATCTCCACTCATAAAATTCTAACCTTCCATCTGCTCTACGTGGAAAGAGACAAGGAATTCAAACAGTTCTTTTAGGACACACTGAATATCTTAAGAGGGCCAAGTGAGAGAGCACTCAGGATTCTAAACCCGCTATTCCCAAACTTAAAGAGTGGCTCTGACGATCAAGCACAAAGCAATTACCCAAATGATTCCATCAAGTGGGAACTGGCTCCACAGAGGTTGGAGAACGAGTACCAGCTTTCCAGGACTGCAGGGCTCCAGTGGGGTGTACGGGATAGCTCCTGATGGGCCCATTCAGGAAATAAAACCTCTGCTCGATGTGGACCAAACAAAACAGAAGAGAGAGAAGTACTTAATGATCAATAGCCATAGATCTCCCTACCGTTAACAAGGTCACCCCAAGTCCCTGCCTGTTCGCTTTGAACTAAATCCCACTAAACGCAACAGATTTCGTTCCTGAGAAAGTTGCACAGCCTTACACTTGCAAACAAGAGGACTGGAGTGCAGGAAAAGTTCAGACAGAGGCATCACACCTATCAGGTGCATCTTGCCTCACATGAAAGGGCTTTAATTCTAAAAAGACAGGCCAACTGTGATTTTAAAGCTATATTTCGGCAATTCAATGTGTTCCTTGAAAGCCAGTGGGGGATTTCTTAAAGCAAGGATCAGTTATAGCAGAAAGGCCTTCTGGGTGGGAAGCACTGTCCTTGCTAATCTTATCTTGCCCATAACCGGCAGCTGCAGGAGTGCTGGGAACATTTTAGGACATGCTCTCAGTTCAAACAGGACAGTGGAAAGGCTCTGTAAGTCGCTACCCCATAACAGTGGTGAAGCCTACATTATGCCCCATAGCTGGATTCTCAGCCAAGGATATCACATGGAAGGAATTCCTTGAACAAGTTTGAAAACCACCATTTGAAAGAAACCAGCAAACCAACTTACTTGGACTGGCCAGAGAACCTCCTTCTGAACGATCAGAACTGTGACTTAGCACACGGTTCACCATTTCTGGGAGGCTGGAGTCACGGTCTTTGGAAATGCTCCCTCCTGCAGCTGTCTGAAGGAGGGATCTCTCAGCTTCAGCATCGGGCTCAATACGCAGAAGAGAAAGAACGGCTGTTGCGTCCGAGATGGGGGAGAAGATCCCAGTACAGGGAGAAAAAATGCCAGATGCAGACACTTCAGCAACCTGTAAACAAAAAAGATGGGAGTGGGAGAAGGAAGTTAGGCAGACCAATTACCCTGAAGGACAGTGACACTGTTTGCTTAGGGACATTCAACAGTTTAAAGAAATAATGGGACAATCCAGAGGGAGTTCACTCAGAAGCCACTACAGTTCAGCTTTACTTCTTAGTACAAATTTATGACTGTACTCTGAATACTTCTGAATTGCCGCACAATATCACATCAGTTGCAGCACAAATATGAGAACACTATCACTGGCCACCAGGGACACCCCTCCCCCCCAAAAAAATCCCTACTGAAGGCTCACCACAACTGATCCACATTGTGTTTAAAAATGATTTAATGTGACTTCTGAACCCAGAAAATATTAAGCAAGGGGCAGATTAGCATGGAGGGGGCGGAACCATTGTCAACCAGATGTCATTAAACTACAGCTCCCATCACTCTTTACCACGGACTGTACTGGCTGATGGGTGAGGAACCCCAGCAATGCCTGGAAGGCCACAGGATCCTCCTTGCCAGATGACATTACAGTGCATCATCCAGATCCATGCCTGATGCCAAACAAGGTGAGCCAAGAGCTTGTAAAGGAGTTCTGAAAAGCTTGCCTTTGTATCACTGAAGCTCTTAGCTAAGCCTTAGATTGAAGTGGAGACTTACCATATGTAATCCTTGGGCCAGGATGCATTTTACAAACTGCTGGAACAACGATGTCTCTTGCCCTGATGCTCCTGTTTGTCTGCCCCGCACAACCCAGTTCTCTGTACGAAAGCACCCAGCATCTGGAGCATCCCAGCCTGTTACAGTGCATTTAAGAAAAATGTTCACTGGACTTTTGAAGCACCGTTGGCCCATGGTTAGAGGCTCTAAGGTCACCGCCCAGCTCCGTGTCTCTTCTCCTCCTGTTCAAAGATTAATTTTGGGGTTTATGAGCATTTGCAACCAAGAACAATTAAACTAGACAAGAATCACAGGTTAGATAACTGGGAACTCTCTGGCTGTGTGCTCTCTAGGCTGGAAAGTTCAGAAGTCAACACATTTGTCCTTATTCTCCAGGAATAAATTCGCACAAACAGCTATCTAAGGACATGTTAGTACCGCTCTACTGCCATCGCAAACTGCTTTAAAAGAAAGTGGTGCAACAAGAGTGTGCAATCTTTCAGTCTTCTTGAAAGGAGGACGCTGCTAGCAGCAACTTCCAAAGTTTTAGATAAAGCTGTTTAACAGGCTAATATTTACACTAGGAACTCAAGGTTCCTCTGAGTTTCAGAGAGCATTTTCCTCATTCTGAAACCAGGGCCAGCTGCAGGATGAAGAGAGCCTTGGGTAACATCCATTAGCAAGTCCCTTCCTTTGTCAGTAGGGCTTGATAAGATTTATCTGGCTGCCAAGGCAACATTTCAAGGAGTCCACTCTACTATCCGACAACAATCCTCCCCCCAAATCAAATTATTCCTAGGGCGGGCTACCTGGTGGTATTTGGGGTCTGGGGACAGAGTAACAAGCAAGAATCCAAGTGAGTCATAAGTAGTTGGGGAGCTACCCAGAGATACAAGGTCCCAATCGGAACAGACTTTACCTCCCAAGCTATGGAACTGCTTGTCCAGACAGCTGTACCTGGTACCTTCTTTATGGTCAACTTTGTTCATTCAGATCTTTTAACTAGTAGTTTTAATATCTGGGCTCCCAGTGGCTGATGTACGTTTGTTCTACTAAACAGATTGTACTCCACTGATTTCCTTTACTTGAGTGAATACTGTCTTTTAATGTTGCATTTCTTTATTTGATTTTGGTGAGCCACTTAAGGAACCGACGCTATTACTGGCTTGCACAAATGTAACACTGTTACACTGAAAATTAAACTTTGCAATTTGGGAATCATTTCATCGGCCAGTTTGAAGGCATACATATTTAACAAAATGAAATCTCCTTTCCCCGCAACATGCACATAATACATGACAGAATTCCTTACTGGATATAATTGCATATTACTTTTCATTACCGTCTGTCTTGAGGAACAGCGATCCTTCCTGGGAAGGAAAGGAGGCTTGTAGACCAGAAGGCAAGGAGAACAGGCAGCCCAAAGTGGACTCAAAAGGTAAATTCATACTCCAAGGTCTGAATGGTGGCTGGGAAGACCTGGACTCCATTGGAGAAGCAGGATCAGGGTCTACTCTTTGGTGATTTAAACTCTGAGTTAAAGTGGCCAAGGGCAAAACGGTGCCCCCTAAGAGACGCACCAGTTCAACCAACATCCAGTAGCCAATGTGATCTGGGGATTCCAGGAGCTGAAAGAAGAAAACAGGAGAGCTCAGTGTCAGTGAGAGGACTGGATTAAGGCTTGAGAGCAGAGTGCCCTGGTCCCTTTGGCAGGAGGGAAAAGGTGTAATACAAGTAAGTATTAGGGTTTGAGAAATCCCTGATGTACTGTTTCTGTTATTATAAATGCAACTCTGCATGCCTTTTAAAAAAAATCTCAACCCTTTCATGCTGCACGTAAATGGCATAATAAAAAATAAATTAAAGGGGATAGTGAAAACTATTGGCTGTAAATTTGCCTCTGGTCGTTTTCAGCTAAGAATTAATATGCATGCATTGCAAACAAGCTAGTAACATGATTTGGCTAGGGATTGTACAGCGGAAGCCAGTTTCCCATGTGCAGGTTTAAGGTGCTGGAATCATACAAAATGGTGTAGACAACAGAGCACCAGATTACCTCAATGAGCAGCTCCCATAGGTATGGGCTGGCTCTGTTCTGATGCCTCAGGATTCATTTTTGAGCTGCTCTGGACCTTGGCAGGTCACGATCCCACGCCCGCCAACCCAGAAAAAAAAAACCTGCCTAAAACATGGCCACCTACATCCACAGACACCTCAAATTGGTGAAATCTGTTCAAATAATAATTGTACTTGTTTGCTTGCTTATTTAACTACTGCTCTCTCTCCCAGGATTTTCTCAAAGTGGTTTACATTGTAATTGAAAATTTCAATAAAATACATAGGATTAAGAATATTAAATATAATTAACCATTTCGCTGTTGAAATATACTTTAAATTAAAATGTTTTAAAACAGAAAAGATTCCCAAAATTCATAAGATAATCAAGAAGGCCACCCACTCTCTTCCTTTCACACTGCTTCAGTCTAACATTTCTCACAACTGTAATGAGGTAAAAATAGAAATTCCACAGTATTTGTTTAGGATAGGAGGAAATACAAAGGTGACAGTATGATACACAGGAAGGTTGCCCAATAATTTGATGTTCTTACCTTGAACCATTCTGAGGTGTCCAGCCAATACAGGGTGATTTTCTGGCTAGCCATCATGTCCTGGATTCCCTTAGGAATGAATTTTTCTGCCATACCGTGCAACGGAGGCAGTTCATCAGATATATGAGCCTGGCTTCCAGAGACAAACTGCAGCAGCTCCCTCTGGGAATGAGGGCAAAGGGAGAAAAGGAAAATGGCGTTCACAAAGTCCCCAGAAGTGGAATTTTCTGGCGGTTTCTCCGCAGTCAGAGTGACCTTGTTTTTCTGGCTCCTCAATACCGGTTTGGTGGGAGAAGCTATTTCAGGCCGGTCCCACTGGTAATCAAGCAAGGTTTCTTTCAGTATATTCTGAGTGAGGGTGGCTCGAGGTGCTGGGCCAGGTAAGTGTGCAACGCCGCCTCGGTTTCCAAGCCTGTTCTCCAGTTCTTCCTCAAAGTCCTCCCAGGTGCGGGAGCCAAGCTCTCGGAAACTTCTCACCTGTGAAGTTCTGCCCTGGGTACCTGAAGAGTCAAAGAACTTAAAGTCCCACCGGACCTTAGCCAGGCCGAACCTGCAACCCAAATAGTTCAAGATTTTCAAGGTGCACAAATGAAGATGGCTCTTCTCCACAGAGCCAGCAGTGTCCAACAAGAACACCACATTGTGGGAGCAAGTCATGATGATGGTGCCAACTGCCCTGAATTCCAGCTGCTGAGGCTTTGGACGCCAGGTGTGGAGCAGCACGTGCGTATCCCTGCAGACCCCGTAAACAGCAGGTCGATTTCATCCACGATCCAAGTGTCAAGCTTAGTGCGATAGAACTAAGCCTAAAATTTAAAGAGAAAAATCAAAACCTTTCTGATATAAAACAGAAACTCGGTTCCAAACAAACCTGTTTGGGCACGAGATTCACAGGAAAAACCAAGGAACGCCGCGGCCCCTCAGCCAAAGCACACCCGCCCACTTCAAGGAAGGAGAGACACTCTTCAGGTGCCTCCACAAGGAAATCTCCTTCCGCAGCCTTTTCACCATCATTCCCTTACCACAGCCCCCCTCTTCATGCTGGTGAAAAGCACATGGGGGGGGGGCTACTGGCTACTAACTGCCTTCCTTCTTCCTTCGCTCAGTTGCCCTAGTGGGCTGCCCCCTTTTCCTCCACTTTGCCTTGGCCAACTGCCCCCCCCCTCTTGTTCCTTGGGTGGCTGGCCACTTCCCATCTGCCCCCCCTCTGCCTTTGTTGCCCTTTGTTGTCCCCCTTTCTCCTGGCTACCTGCCCCCCTTTCTCCTGGCTACCTGCCCCCCTTTCTCCTGGCTACCTGCCCCCCCTTTCTCCTGGCTACCTGCCCCCCCTTTCTCCTGGCTACCTGCCCCCCTTTCTCCTGGCTACCTGCCCCCCCTTCTCCTGGCTACCTGCCCCCCTTTCTCCTGGCTACCTGCCCCCCCTTTCTCCTGGCTACCTGCCCCCCTTTCTCCTGGCTACCTGCCCCCCCTTCTCCTGGCTACCTGCCCCCCTTTCTCCTGGCTACCTGCCCCCCCTTTCTCCTGGCTACCTGCCCCCCCTTTCTCCTGGCTACCTGCCCCCCCTTTCTCCTGGCTACCTGCCCCCCTTTCTCCTGGCTACCTGCCCCCCCTTTCTCCTGGCTACCTGCCCCCCTTTCTCCTGGCTACCTGCCCCCCCTTTCTCCTGGCTACCTGCCCCCCCCTTTCTCCTGGCTACCTGCCCCCCCTTCTCCTGGCTACCTGCCCCCCTTTCTCCTGGCTACCTGCCCCCCCTTTCTCCTGGCTACCTGCCCCCTTTCTCCCCCCCCATTGCCTTGGGTGGCCACCCCCTCCCTCCCTCTTGTTGCCCTGGTTACCCCCACACACACACACCCCTGGCCTTCCTGGGGGGTCCCCTCCTTTTGGAAACCTGGGGGGGGCTAAAGACTAAGGGCCCCCACAGGGGGGTCTTTTGCACCCCCGATTCTCCGGGGGCCTTGAGAGACCCTCATCCGACAGCCCCAGCGGGGGGGAAAGGAGCCGCCCCCCCCCCCCGGCCCCTCCATCCACCCACCCCCTCCTGGGTCTCCTCCAGCGTCCGCCATGATCCCTCGGAGACAACCTTCCATCCAACTTCTGGCGCTCTCAGCTCCGCGCTCTCCCATTGGCTACAGCGCGGCTCGCCGCCCGGCTTGCCATTGGCCAGCGTTGTCCGACGAGCCCCGCCCTCCTCTCGCGAGACTTGCCCTCTCCCGCCTCAAGCGAGCTCAGGCGCCTCTGATTCGCCGGCGCTTTGGACCCGTGCGATCTCGAGGCGGAAGAACGCGCCCCCTTCCCTTCTCTACATCTCTATGGTGAGACTCCTCCCAGTTTTTAATGGACGTTCTCTTCCTGCTTTGCTCTCATTGGCCAAGACGTCTCGAAGGCGACGATTTGATTGGGCAGGGGGCGGGGTTTCCTTCGAATTTAAAATTTAAAGAGTGGAATGTGTCTCTCTGGCAGAGAAGGCGAAAAAGTTACTTTTTACGAACCACAGCTCCCAGAATCCTTCAACCAACACGCTCGGTGGCCATATGGCTTGAGGGATTCATGTATCTGAGGAATTGGAGTGTCATCCACAATAGCTTGCAAAGAAATAAATGTTTAAAATGCCACAATATTGTTTGTTTTTGTTACAAAGGGCACGAAAAGTAACGTTTTCCTTTTATTGATTTCGGATGTGGAATAGGAGGACTTCCATGAATAGAAGTGTGGCTACAATAACTTTATCATTATTAGCAGTAGCAGTACTGTATTTATAAAAACATTAGTATTATTAAAAATAAATAAATAAATAAATAATAATAATAATAATAATAATAATAATAATAATAATAATAATAAATTATTATCATTATTAATAACAACTACCAAGTATTAATAATAATGGTTGCTATAATTATTTTAATAATTATATTAGTATTAGTATTTTTATTATTATTACTGATTATAATAGTGTGGTATGTTATTATCAACACTGCTACTACTGTATTACTAATAACATAATTAAAGGACATATCTTTAACCATGACCTCTAACAAGAGATAACAATTAGAAGTGGTGTGGTATTCCAGCTTACTGTGTATGGATGTGAAAGCAGGCCGGTGAAGAAAGATAAGAGGGGGGGAAATTGAAATATCCTGCTGGAGGAGGGGTTTGTAGATACCTTCATCCTCTAGAAAGGAAGAAAAAAAACCTCACCATACACACAAACAAGTGGATCCTAGAACAAATCAAGCCTGAACTCTTTGTAGAAGAGAAAATGACAGAAGTGAGGCAGTCCGATTTTGGGCCCATCGCGACAAGACAAGACGTGAGACGATAATGCTGGGGAAAGTTGA
Source organism: Intellagama lesueurii (assembly GCA_037013535.1). Lineage (NCBI taxonomy): Eukaryota > Metazoa > Chordata > Lepidosauria > Squamata > Agamidae > Intellagama > Intellagama lesueurii. The sequence continues at coordinate 3,831,670 of JBAJHW010000011.1, forward strand.
AAGCAGCAGGGGGGAAAAAAAGGAATGCTGAACACAATGGATTGTCTCAGTGAAGGAAACCTATAGCCTAGATTTTGCAACAGTGAGTCAGTCTGTTAATGATAGCACTATTTGGATAGCTGGCTGGTTAGCTCGGTGGGTTAGGGAGCCAGAGGTTGGGAGTTCAATTCCCCACTGGCCATCTCAGAAAAGAGCCAGCCTGGGTGGCCTTGGGCCAGCTGCACAGTCCCAGGGTGCCCCTAGAGGCAGGGAATGGTAATACACCTCTGAGTACTCTTTTCCTAGAAAACCTTGGAAAACGTCACATAAGTTGGAATTGACTTGACAGCATGCAGTTATTTATTATTTAGAGGTCACTCCATGATAGGGTTACCATAAGTTGGAAGCAACTTGACAGCAACTATCAACAATACAACACGAGACACACACCCCTTCACTTTGTTGATCGTGTGTGTATATCCATGGATTTCTTCTGCAGGCCTCTTTTCCTCCATTACCCTCTTGTTCTTTATTATTTTGGGGGGACGGGGAACCCTGAGAGAGAAATCAGCGAAGCTACGTGGTGCTGCTTGCTTTGTTCCTGAAACCCATGTACAGTTTCTGATTGGATCATGGTCTGAATCCTGATTCAGAGTTGGGAGAATGCCTTTTCTTGGACTGTTGGCGTGCAGGATCACTCTAGCATCATTATCTCAGAACTGCAGAGGTGGAAGGAACCCTATGGATCATCGAGACCACGGATCATAGCCAACTATGACCCCCAAAATAAAAATTTTCCAATCTCAGCTCTTGTCTAACAACAACTCCCAGAATTTTTGTGAAGATATAAAATCCAGGACATTTAATACTGCTGCAAAATAAATAAGATATTTCCAAAATCCACTCTAAGAGTCCTTGATTTCCTACCTTCTTCCTCTTTATTCATGTTTGGCGTTTTCACCATATTTGCCAGTGTGGGTAATTTACTGTTTATGTTTTTTAGCCACTAGATGCCACTGTTAGCTTTCTTGACAAGCCTGGAAGCCTTTTTTGGTAATTTGTTAGTCAGATTCTGAGGTTGGGTGACACTTTTATTGAATCAGCAAAAAGTTACAAATAAGACGGAATTATGAGTTGTCCAAAACTCTTCACTAGGCAAAGATGGTACAGAACTTGGGGTACAGACAGACTAATTCAAAAACTGGGCCAAATGTTTATTCCCTTGGCTCAGGAATGAAGTGAGACGGCTAACAAAGCAAAATGGAGTTTAGTTGTCACATAAGATAGAGGTGACAAAGCCAATAACTAGCCATTCCTCCCCTGTCTGCAGATAAAAAATTGTGTGCTCTCCCTTTGCCAGCTGCTTTAGGCGAAGCCACACATCATTTTCCAGTCTCTCGCCGCAGAAACAACTCGGAATCCTATGCCATCACAAAGACTGACAGATTTGCTCCAGCATGAGTTTTTGTGAATGCTTGTTTCCCAAGTAAAGCTATGTGCATGCTGTACTGTGATGTGCAATCTTCAGGACCATAGATGACCCATGATGGAGCCAGAGGCATGCCATCTTCCAAAATTTTGCAGTGAGACCCCCTCTCTTCCTTGGCTGATGTTGTTGTTTTGTTGTTTAGTCGTTAAGTCGTGTCCGACTCTTCGTGACCCCATGGACCAGAGCACGCCAGGCCCTCCTGTCTTCCACTGCCTTCCGGAGTCTGGTCAAATTCATGTTGGTCGCTTCGATGACACTGTCCAACCATCTCGTCCTCTGTCGTCCCCTTCTCCTCTTGCCTTCACACTTTCCCAACATCAGGGTCTTTTCCAGGGAGTCTTCTCTTCTCATGAGATGGCCAAAGTATTGGAGCCTCAGCTTCAGGATCTGTCCTTCCAGTGAGCACTCAGGGTTGATTTCCTTCAAAATGGATAGGTTTGTTCTCCTTGCAGTCCAGGGGACTCTCAAGAGTCTCCTCCAGCACCACAGTTCAAAAGCATCAATTCTTCGGCGGTCAGCCTTCTTTATGGTCTAGCTGATGTACCACCCCCATTTAGGGCTAATAGATGTATTATAGGATCAGCTTTTATGAACACACGACCTACGGGTACTACCTATCCGTCTGCATGAAGGACATCTGCTCACTGCTGGCTCTTTCCTTAATTACAGATACATCCAGGGCCCATACCAGACTTTGCCTGTCTAAGTGACCCCAGACAGACGTTGAAGAAGGTGTAATTCACCTTGTTGGTGAAGGCATGGGAACCGAAAACAAGAAAGGCCCTTATTGGTGTTTTCTAACTTACGTTTGATGAAAAGATATGGCTCCATAAAGATATGTTGGTTGACGCTGTTAGGTTAAGAGCCGATAACATCAGAGCCTGGGGGGGCTGGAGGCTGATCCGACTGGGCTCTCCTGCTGGTGGCAAGTCCTGGTTGCTCTTTCATTCCTCAATGGTTCTTTCCTCTTTCCTTGCTTCCTGTTATCAGAAAAGAGTTGGCTGTGGAAAGTCACCGTTCACACTTGCAATCTTTCTTGATCAAAGAATTTTGAATTCATGTGTATCTGGACTGCCAAGGGTTTTTGGGGGACGGGGGAATCTAGTACAAGGAAAGCGTACAAGGGGGTGACACTGCAGCTTCGCATGTCGTGATCTTTCACACTCCAAAGCACCCAAGTTTTGCCCAAGATATTTTGCTGCCTGAGGTAAAGGGAAATTATGGCACCCTTCACCGGTTGCATGTAGAGAAGCTGGCCAGAGTAGCAATGAAACCCGCTGCCCAGAAGCAACTATTTACTTGTAATTAGTTACTTTGGGGAAATGGAGGTTCAATGAAATCATGCTGAAAAAGCCACGGTTACACTGTTGGTGGTTGGTTGATTTTGGGGGTTTTTTTTGGTGTAACAAGTGACATTTTCTAGATATTTTCCATAGTTACTTTCTGGGGGTATTTTTTTAGGGATTTTTGAGAAGAGTTTCCCAGCTCTGGTTAAGTCATCTTTCACTACCAAAGATGGGAAAACTGTCTTCCATCACACTGAATGGGGCGCACAACCTAAGATTTATTTATTTATTTATTTGGCTTTTGTACCGCCCATCTAGATGAATCTACTCTGGGCGGTTTACAGTCCAGAAAAGGCAATAAAATTAAAATCATCAATAAAAAGACGAAAACAAGCCAAAAACCAGAGGAAAAATTAAGTAGTGGCAGGAGGGAAGATGATCTGGAAACCTTTATTGGTTTTGCCGCAAGCCAACCTAAATGGCAACAGATGTATTCTTCGAACTGATGCCCCATTGTCTTAAAAAACCACCAAGCAACATTCGCTCCCTCCGAAGTATCTTTTTAGAGCAGGGGGATTGCCTTCCCAGGACTTATCTGCAAAAAAAGGGTCACATTTCTGTTAAGCTGTCTCGGTTGCTAAAGGAGCTTTTGTTCCAAGGATAGATAGATATATATTTTATGTGACACCATGGGAAAAATCCAGCATATTGTCCTGAGTACTATGAGATTCTCTTGTGTTGCTGTTTTTAAAATTGCATATGTAGCGAGAGGCCTTTGAAGGCTGTTCGGCAACACTGGATGCGACAGCAGGACCCACTAACAGTCTTGTGGCATCTTAAAGTCTACGACATTTTATCTGGCACACACTTTTGTGGACTGCTGCAGCTTATTGCTTCAAATGCACAAAGATGCTGTAAAATTTAGGTAGCCGGGTTAATAGGGAAACACAGAGCCTGGGAAGCTCCATTTTTGGGCAGCCTGGAAAAAAATGTGCCAAGCTGCCTCGAGGGTTGCCACCATCCACACCGGGGTTTGTCTCCCATGCAGCGTTACCCGTAACACACCTGATGCTTCAAGAATTTTTTTTTAAGTCCTGTGTTACTGCTGGGTCTTCATGCATGCATGCATTCATGCAGTCACTCACTCAGTGATTTTATTTACAGCTTTTCCTTCTCCGTACAAGGGGACCCAAGGGGGCGTTCAAAACCTTTAAAAGCCAAATTGGGGTTAAAAATAGAAGAATTACAATATTCAAATGCAATTAAATGTAACAACAGCAGCTGAATGAAACAGTTTAGAAGCACATTGAGAATGGGGATAAAATACAAAATCCTGTATTTTGACCTTTATAGGTAGACAGCTCCCGTACCAGCTTAGTGGGTTATTTCCTGTAGGATTTGTGCAACTGCTGTCTGAGTTTGCACAGTTAGGAGCTTTTTTTTTCCCTGAACAGGAAGCTAGATGGAACCAGGCCTAGCTCCACCTTAAAACCTTCCGTTTAAGGCCTTTCTGCCAGGTGAGCCACATTTAGGTGGCTGTCTGTCAGGTAGAACTCCAAGAAAGGAGAATTATGGGATTTGTAGTTCAAGCAATTAAAAAAACACACAACCCTCCCTAGATCCCCAAGATTTCAGGGGGTGGGAGCTTGTGATGTCACAGGAGTTGGGCAGAAAAGCAGGTGATGGAGTTTTCATTAGACGTTGCACCCCTGCTGTCAGGGCTTACATAGCAAGAAGGCTCATGAGTCACAGCGTTGGTGCTCCACTACTTGCCTCACTGCAAATGTTGTCATGGACACATCAGCCTGCCAGAAACCCAAGGTGAGGGTGGTGGGTGGGGAGACCCCACATACAAACATCAAAATGTCACTTCCTGTGAGTCCTGAGTTAAGTCTCTGCACCAGGGCAACTGGAGAAGCACAGCACTGCCTTGAGGAACAACCTGACGATGTTCTTTTAATGTATGGGAAATACTATACATCATCACATACAGTGGGGTCAGGCAGGGACCTGTCTTTACACTAATTCTGATGTTCTCTAAACTACAATGTGGAATAGAAGTTATAGTGCTATAAGTTATAGCATATAGAAGTGATAGTCCCCACCTGGTTTTGAAATGCATGATCTTGCCAGCTTGGACTACCTTATGGGATTGTTGTGATGATAATGGAAGGGAGAAGAGACCCATGTGCAACACCTTGGACTGGCAAAGGAAAGGGGAGAGAGACAAGTAATGGATCAATAAATGACAACCTGCCTTTAGTACCTCATTTTAACTGACCTATGCCAACTTTTATTTTTTTAAAAATTGCAGATCATTGTTCCCTTCTTTGGTGGCCACTTGAAAGTTAAAACAGGATGTTGTTCTCCAAGCAGCCGGCCATCATCCACCCAGCAGAGTGGGTGAAAGGTGGAGGGGAGAAGCTGTGTTTTAGGGAAGCCAGTTCACCAGAGTGTAGCGGTAGCAGCCGCATGGGTTCGACACACACCTACGCCGTTCTGATCCTGGAGGTTGATAAGGTGAGAAAAACGACATGTGGAAAAAAATAATTAAAGCAAAGTGAGAGAGGCTTTTGTTACCTTGGAAAACAATATTACCTTGATCGCATGTGAGCAGGTTTGACTGGAAGGGACCTTTCTGTGCTGGGGTGACTTTCAATCTATCCACTAATCATCCCTTTTCTGCCTCTGAATTCAAAGAAAGCCCTGCCTCTCTGCTCTGTGTTTTTCCCTCTCTAGAGTCTGTTGAGGTCTGTTGTTGAAAGCAGTCATGTTTGTCAGTTTGCTGTTTGATTTGTTCAATTGTAAGTAATGAAAACTTCTATTCTTTCTCTTGCAAATGCCTCTGATTGAGTTATTGAGACTGTAAGTGGCAGTTAAGAGAGAAAGGGTGGACTAGTCTGGGGAATTTGAAGCTAATTCTGCTCTGTAAATCTCTGCACTTCTGCTGCGGAGCTGGAGGAATTTAACCAAAAATTCAAAACTCTGCAACAGTAAGAGAGGTGGATGCAAAATGGAAAGAGATTCAAAAAGACAGGTCAGGGGGAAAACACAGTTATTTCCATGCCCCAAGATTGCTCACTAGGATGGCCTGCATTTACCAACACAGATCTCTACCTCTGAATCACTACTGGTTTAAGATTTTTCAGTGCTAGTGTTAAAAAAAAAGAAAAGGAGTGTTGATGGGGAAAGTTCTGTTTTTGTTTGTTTTGTTTTGGGTTTTTTGGACTGTGATTCCCAAAATAGCTCACCCGGTGTGGCCACTTTCTCAGTATCCTGGGAGCTGTAGTTCCTCAAAAAGGAACGTTTCTCATCTCTGAAGGTGGGAGTCAGAGATAGGATGGCCATGCACCATCCACCATTACAGCAGGCAGCCTTCTTCTTGGAGGGCTGACGGACAACAGCTCTCCAGCTGAAAGGTTGTCCAACTGAAGGATAAAAAAGGTGAAGTAATTTTATTTAGATTATAACAATAGCTACTAAATTGATGCTTCCATCCATCCATCCATCCATCCATCCATCCATCCATCCATCCATCCATCCATCCATCCATCCATCCATCTCTCTCTCTCTCCATCCATCCATCCATCCATCCATCCATCCATCCATCCATCCATCCATCCATCCATCCATCCATCCATCCATCCCCCCTCTCTCTCCATCCATCCATCCATCCATCCATCCATCCATCCATCCATCCATCCATCCATCTCTCTCTCTCTCCATCCATCCATCCATCCATCCATCCATCCATCCATCCATCCATCTCTCTCTCTCTCCATCCATCCATCCATCCATCCATCCATCCATCCATCCATCCATCCATCTCTCTCTCTCTCCATCCATCCATCCATCCATCCATCTCTCTCTCTCCATCCATCCATCCATCCATCCATCCATCCATCCATCCATCCATCCATCCATCCATCCATCCATCCATCTCTCTCTCTCTCTCTCCATCCATCCATCCATCCATCCATCCATCCATCCATCCATCCATCCATCCATCCATCCATCCATCCATCCATCCATCCATCCATCCATATGGCTGGATTGTTTGGGAGTTAGGTCTCTGGCTGCAGAGTGAGAGGTTGGGAGTTCGATTCCCCACGGTGTCCAGGAAGAGCCAGCCTGGGTGGCCTTGGGCCAGCTGCACAGTTCCAGGGCGCCCCCTAGTGGAAGGGAATGGGAAACCACTTCTGTGTGTTCTCTACCTAGAAAACCCTGTGGGAAAAAGGGTTGCCATAAGCCAGAATTGGCTACATGGCATGCAATATATACGGTTCCTCTCTTTGCCACTTCTTGAGCCTCTACAGGTAAATAGATCAGAGGTCAGAAAAGAACGCCCTGAGGCCTCCGTGGTCTCTCTGAGGTGAAAGTCTCCCTGAATGGAAAGCTGATGGGCTGGTTTGCAATGTACGAGCCCATAAAATGGTCAGGTGAGCGTGGGAAAATTAGAGGGATAACCGGGTGCTTGGCAGAAAGGTTGAGCTTCTTCCTGATAGAAACGTGTGCCCTTGAATCCAGGCCGGAGGATATGGAGCCCACCAGACACTGCTGGATCAAACTACCGCCATCTCTCACCATTGGCCCTGCTGGCTGGGGATGATGGGCACTGTAGTTCAACAACACCTGAAGAGCCAGGTTGGCCTAAGTTTTTTAAACTTCACAGTCCCGGAAACTGAAATGTACTTTCCAAGCGTAGCTGAATAATCCGAACAACCGCATACATGAATGGTCCTCGAGCTATCAGATGGTGAGTTCTGTGCTGTTTGCATTGTTAACTGTGCTTCAGGTTTTTCCACGTCATTATGAACTGTTTAAAGTACTTCAAAACATTCTGATTGTTTTCAGCTGGTCAGATGGCCTGAAACTGGTTTTATGGGTTATACGAAGATCTGCTGAAATAGTAAAATACCACAAACCAGTTCAATAAATAAATAACAGAGTAAATCAATATGCTGTTATTTATTTATGTTGAAGCTGAGACTGACCTACTTTGACACATCAAAGGCAGGATTCTCTGGGGAAAACAATAATGCTGGGAAAGGTGGAAGGCAGCAGGGAAAGAGGAGGACCAAATACGAGATGGACTGACTCACTAAAGGAAGACACAGGCTTGAGTTTGCAGGAGCTCAGCAGGGCAGCTGAGGCCAGGAGATGTGCCAGGAGATACGCACACTGCAGCACTGCTCCCCACCTGATCTCAATTTGATTATATGAGTACAGTTATCAATAATCTTGTTCTATTCTGTAGGGTCCTTCCCCCCCCCCCCCACCCTTTCCTTTGGCATTTTATAATAAGCAATGGAGTAAGCAAATTAGGACTGAGGCTCTCCTTCTTTGGGCACATCATGAGAAAGCAGGCTTCTTTGGAAAAGACAATCAGGCTAGGAAAAGTGGAAGACAGCAGGAAAAGAGGAAGACCCAATACGAGATGGACAGACTCCCTAAAGGAAGCCACATACTTGAGTCTGCAGGAGTTGAGCAGGGTCGCTGAGGTCTTAGGATATTTTGGAGATCGCTCATTTATGAGTTGGAGGCAACGTGATGACACATAACAGCAACAACAAATAAATACATGAATATGCATCATTCTTCGGGTGCCTGTGCACCCCCCACCCCGGACACAGTCTTTCTGCATCTCACATGCATGTGCGCACAGACAAAACTGGAGACTTTTCACATCTTAAAGGCTAACAGACCTATTTTCAGCAGAAAGCATGTCGTGATCCGAGACCACTGAATCAGATATCAAAAACAGGCCGTTCCTCACACTGGCGGAGGAGTGAGCTTCTGGGGAAGAAAGGAAGGAGGATCAGAAACAGTGCTACTCAAAGAGCATCAACCCAGCGAGGTACACCCTGTGACATGGCCTTGTAAAGTACGCAGTGCCATAGATACATCCATGCCCATTTTTCCGAGCCGCCTCCCGCTCAGCGCAAAACGTCAAACGCTCCAAGGTTCCCCACCGCCTTGACTGATCAGGTACCACCGGGGAGGCTTTCCTCTGCTGTGAGGCGGAACACGGAATCTCTCTCCTGCCACGACGCTGGGCACGGAACCCATTCATCTGTGATGCTGAGCACACAGAATGTCCTCAGCAGCTTCAGGAGGCTGGAGGCATGTGAGCCCCACCTCCCCTTCCTGGCCGCTGGTGTGACCGAGAGTTTGCTCACCCCTGGCCAGTTCAAGCCACTTGTTGCTCCCGAGCTGGCGTGGCTGGGATGACTGACAGCCGCACGCCCACGCCCACCTCGCCCAAGGTGACATAAAATGATGAACTGTTCCTGCCCCAGTAGCAGACAGACATCAGTGGAAGATTGTCCTTCCCCGCCTGGGCACCTCCTGTTCCCTTCCATCTCCAACCAGCCAGCCAGCCAGCCAGTGGAGACAGACCAAGGGTGAGGACTGGCCTGATGGCAAGAAACACGGACATGCGTTGGCGCCTGCCGCTGGTGTGCGTCCTCTGGGAGCTGGCCATGATTGTCCTTTTTGGGGTCTTCGTGCGCTTCAGCCCCGAAGCGGACGCGGCCGGCTGGCAGGCGGAGAAGGCCCAAGGGAACGTCACCAGTGATGCTGAGAATGACTTCTATTTCAGATACCCATGTGAGTACGTGCCAACGACACCCACGCGGGGCATGAATCTGGGGCTTCCTTGACTTGCTCACCCTATTCCGGGGCAGGGGGGATCCAAGTGTGGGCCAGAAACAGGAGGACAGAGTGGCCTCCCAAGGATGCGTTGGACGTAGAGACAGAGATGGAGAGCAACTTGCTGATGGATTATTACTACAAAAAAAAAAAAAATCCACTTATTTATGGGCATCAGCTTCCAGGAGGGTTACATTGCAGTTAAGTTCAGGAATAGTAATCAAGTCAATTCTGACTTATGGCAACCGTTTTCAGGGTTTTCTAGGTAAACAGGACTCAGAAGTGTTTTCCCATCCCCTTCTTCTGGGGGCTTCCTGGGACTGTGCCGCTGGCCCAAGGCCACCCAGGCTGGTTCTCCTCGCAGGAGGCACCGTGGGGGAATCGAACTCCCAACCTCTGGTTCTGCAGTCAAAGACCTAAACCACAGAGCTATCCAATCAGCTCAATAATAATAATAATGTGCCATCAAATCAATTCTGACTTATGGTAACCCTTTTCAGGGTTTTCCAGATAGAGAATACGCAGAAGTGGTTTATCATTCCCTTCTTCGGGGGGGGGGGGGGTGTCCCGGGACTGTCCAGGTTGCCCAAGGCCACCCAGGCTGGCTCTTCTCCCTGGAGGCACACAGTGGGGGAATCGAACTCCTAACTCACTGAGCTATCCAGCCAGCTAGCTCAAAGGGGCCAGGAAATCCGTGGGGGGTGGTGAGGGAGCTCGGATGATCTCATTGTCCCTGCTGATCAAAAATTCTCAGTCCTTCCCAGTGCCATCAGCCTCCTTAATCCCACGACACACACCCAGGCTCTTCTTTCGTATCTCTGATCTGTGCCCGGGCAATCTTTACTGTTTGGCCTTAACAATAGTTATGCAGAGATGTCGATCACAACAGGTGTGTGATCCAAAGCACAGGGTATATATTTTGCTAATTCCTCAAACGGCCCCTAACTAGATCAACCCCCCAACTCGGAAGTCTATACAGATCTTTTGGCTTCCTTTGGGACCATCCCGAGACATTTTGCTGCCTGAGGCCGAGGAACAAGTGGCTCCACTTGCTCGTTCAACACACTTTCGTGCGTCGCTGTCCCAAGCTAGCAATGTTATCTTGGCTCATGAGAGGAAAAAATAATATTATTCTCGCCCATGAGGGAGTACCTCTCCGTTTCCCTGGTGATGAAAACGCTGTGATAACAAAGCAGATACCTCCCTGTAGCCCTTTTCTTGACATTCATCATCTGCTGGAGCAGCCGCCTCGTGCTGCCTAACGGTAGGGCCGGCTCCAGCTTTGTTCAGGAACGGCCACTTTGTGAACCTGGGGAAGGACAAGCTGTACTTTTCGATTCCCTCCCCCCCTCCATCCCATGTTTTCACCCTCAGCCACGACTTTGACCATGGTGCTGGTACTGTGTTATGAGTCCCAAAGCCTCATGCATGGGAAAATCAGGCGTCCTCAGTCTAAACAGACCAGTTCACTCCATTAAACACGAGCGTGAGATGAGAACCGGCTGATTCCATCAGTCCCAGGAAAAGCTTTGCTGCTCGGCTCTCACGTCAAGAGAAGTCCGGCCTTCAGCCAGATCTTGTTTAATCATTAAAGGTCTTCAGATGATAGCGGTGGTATTTTGGCATCAAACTTCCTCCTTCCCTGAGTTTAGAAGGGTTGTTGGTTTTTTTCCCCCCTGAGACTACAAGTCCCAAAATCCCCCGGCTGGCTGGCTGGCTGGGGGGATTATGGGATTTGGAGTCTCAGGGGAAAAGGGAACCTTTCCAGGCTCTGTTTTTCTCTCCTCCCCCCCCTCCCGGGCTGTTTATGAAAAATATGCTCTCTTGAGGGATGGGTAGAGAAATATATTGATTGGTTTGATCTTTGATGTCAAGGCAGGGGAGTGAGTGGCTTTCTGAAGACAAATTTGGCAACCAAAAGAAAAACACACAAACAAATAACTGATGAAAAAAGAGTCAGATTCTGAGGTTTTCCCTTGGGTAGTGTCACTTTGTGAGTGATAATGGTGCTGGGGGACTCCTGTTCAACACCTTAACTATTAACCTGTGGTGTATCTCAGGGTTCCATGATTCCCCACGCTATTTCACATCTATATGAAAAACCTGAAAGAGTCTGTTCAGGATTTTGTGGTCTGGAATACCACCAGTGCGCTGATGGCACCCAACTCCCATCTGCTTTTTCAGATCTTCCAGGAGGCCCCTCAGTCTCTCAGGCTCCAGTGTGTGGTCACCCACCCGCCTCCTGCCAATTTCACCCTAGAATTTACAAGGGATGAAATATGCCATTTAAATGTAATTTTGCCTTCAGGCCTCATTTAATCCAGAGGTAGACTTTTTTTTAGAAACTGGAAGTGACCAGCCTGTCACTCCCTCTTTCTGACTAGCCAGAGTGCATGTGTTGCATTTAAAAGGCAAATGGTTCTCCCAAGGTTTCTGGGAAAGGTGAAATGTTGAGAGGCTGTGGTGCAGCCCACAAAACATGGGGGGTGAGTAGGAAACAAAGGTTCCCAGCCCCTCAGAAGTTGCCTGGCCTGTTATAAAATACATTCAAAGAATCAGAAATGTTGTGTTTCTCGAGAATACCCATAAGCAGATACCATTCATCTTTCTTTGGCTTACCCATCTACGACTTCTTACCAGCGATCATGGGACTTGAAATACCCTTAGCAGTGCTGTGTGTCAAGAATTTATGAGATCTTTCATGGCCATGTCATTGGAACAAAGATTAATATTATCTTTATCAGTTCGTTCAGGAATGGGAGGCATTTGGCTCTCCATGACTATTGGAGTTATAACACCTGTAATTCTCTACCACTGGCTATGCTGGGTGGGGATTCTGGGTGCTGGAGTCAAAATCATCTGTCAGGCAAAAGGTTCTTGCTCCATGACCTTTATTGCAGGAATTTTATTGTATTGCTAGGGCAAGTGGTTGTAAAGTCGAGGTATCTTTAAAAAAACACACACACACATACAAAAACACGTACCTAAACTCATTTCCAAGATGAGATTAAATTAAAGTTGATCTGACAATGTTATGTGAAGCGGCAGCTTCAGTGACATACCGAAGAGGCAGCGAACGATACTGTGTACTGATCTGACAACTGCGGTTGTGGGTGTGTACGATTTGCCCAAACTTCTGCGCTACCCGCACCAAAAGGAGTGGTAATACTTCAGTCTTCTGAATCGGGAACTCCTTGTTCAAGGCCAAGGAAAAATGTTAACTCCTTGGTTTCGTGTTCATGCAAGAATACTGTTGTTCTTAACACTGGATGTTTAAACTGATGAAACAGAAAACACATCATGACTGTAAGCTTAATTTTACAAGTAGAATTTCAACTGTCTAAGAGAGTAATGTAGATTCTAGGGTGAAACTGGCAGGGGGTGGGGGGTCAGAGTTTGACAAAATGCAGCTTTCCAGGTTTTGGTGTGCTGCAGCTCCTGTCAGCCTTAGTCAGCACGGGCTAGGGATGCTGGGTCTTGTAGTCCAGCAGCGGCTGAAAAGCGCCTTTGGCCCGCCCCTGATCTCAACTGCGTCATGCATCAAGCAGCCCCCGTTGAGATCAAAGAGGCTCCTGGAGGGCCCGGGTGATTTCCGTGGCCCTCCGCCCAGTTCCACTCAGCCTGGCTTGTCCACCTCAACGTGCTTGCATTACATCTGTGTGTTTTTCACACCCAGATGTAATGCCCACGGGTCAAACAAATCTCCAGGGCGATAGCGTGCCATTTTGTCAAGAGGAACAAGGAAGGAACAGTGGTAACAGAACACCCTTCTCTTTTTCGCGGAGACTTTGCAAAGTGAAGTTAAACAAAAGTGAGGATAGAAAAATAAGCAAGTGTCAATTTGTTCCAAAACAACGCTTTCTGCACCGGACCTTTTTAACAGTGTGTTTTAAGGAGCGATTACGAAATTCCCCTAGTAACAGAGGAATAATTTTTTTGGCAGAAGGACAGTTACTGTCCCTCTCATCAAAAACAAGTGGTTTGAAAATGGAGAGGAGACCGTGAAGAAGGGCAAACCAAGACTTGAGTGCTCTCAAGATGCTTTCAGAAGAAGAATAGAGAGGCTCTGAGCATCATGCCTTCCTTCCTTCCTTCCTTCCTTCCTTCCTTCCTTCCTTCCTTCCTTCCTTCCTTCCTTCCTTTTCTCTTTTCTCCTTTTCTTTCTTCTTTCCCGTCTTTTGGAAACACCTACAATATTTTGGCACAAAAACTCCCTTGTCGATCTGGTACATTGGTTTCTTTAATTTATGGGTCCGGAGCCTCAAACCCTGGGGCCAAATCTGGCTGTTTTGAACCTTTTAATTTCATCCTCTGGACTTCTCCAAATGATATCACCCTTGAAGGCAGGAGGGAGGTTCCCAGCTCTATAGAACTCGTACATTACAAGCCCTACCTTCTCCTCACGTTAGCCTCCTCCTACAAATGTAAATAGAGAATTGTGTTGAACTCGGCTCCCCAGACTTTACTAGCCTCTTGGCTACTGCACTCATATCCTAGCCCCCTTTCAATTTTCAGAAGGGCTAGAAATACTGTTTGGTCCCAGAAGGCATCCAGAGGTGGTGAAAAGCTGTCGATTAAATTTCTTCCCTCCAAAGATTGATTCTGCCCACAATGGTTTTTTGACCTTGGCTGCTCATAACATTCTCTGTAGTCATCTTAGTAGTTTTTCTTCTGGTTTAACATTGTGTTCATTTTGTACTGGCAAAGGCTTTAGGCAGAAAACTGGTGTCAAATTTAAAAACCAGCAACAAACTGCATCCAGGCTGACCTTGGCTTGGGTCTGGACAAAATCCACCCCTTGACAGGCTTTCAGTGGGCTTACTAGTCCTCATGAATTGGTTGCCAGACACTGAAAGAAGGATGAGATAGCTTTGATCACATCGTTGGGCTTTAGTTCATTAATTTCTAAGGGATGGGACAGGCAAATGGTTTGATGAAATACACTTCCCTTCTTCAGTGCATAACCTTTTAAATGCATCTATGTAATCTGGGGGTGATTCGTGCTTTTGATGGGATGCATCAGGGGGATTTCCAAGCCTCTGATGGAGGAAGCCTAACCCTCATCCCCCTCTCGCACTTATTCTGCCCAAGGACCTCCTGCATCCCTGGTAATTGCCAAGTTTCATTTTACATCACTGGGGCTGATGTCTATCTCGACAAAATGACAAACGGCAGTGTTGGTGAGAGATCTATGGGCTTGTTTTGCTGTGTTGGCAATGGTGTTGCCTAGGGGGGAACTTGCATAAAACTTACTCACTGTTAATCAACGTCCAGTATTTCAGCTATTAAGCACTTTTTGTGGCTGCAAATCTGTCGTTGTTGTTTTGGTGCTGCTTTTGTTTCCTGTTTTTACCGTGGTATTTGTTTGATATCTCTGTGAAGATGCTCAGTCCTCCAGGTGAGGTTATCTGGAAGTTGAGTCCTGGCAACTGGACTTCTTTCTTCTTTGGTCGAAATGTTTTGCTACTCATCCAAGTAGCTTTTTCAGTCCCATGAGAATGGGTGGAGAAGGACTGCAGAAGTGGGATTATCCCTCACCCCCCCCCCCCCGTCCATTGTCCATCTAACGAGCCTATTCAGACCAAAGGGAAGTGAAACCCACATGGAGGATCTATCAGGGATCTCCTACCAACTCCCCTCAGACTATTGGTTTGTTTGTTTCAAAATGTTTTCACACTTGACGTTTTTAAGTGTTTAAATATTGTCTTTTCAGGAGGTAAGCCGCCTTCAGTCCTTTTTAAGGAGAAAGACGGAGTAAAAATATTTAAAACATTTTAAATAAATAAAGTTTACCAGGGCGTTTGCAGTTCATAGCAACAAGAAAACATGGTACCACCAGGATGCAACGTTTTCTGATGGTTTCTTAAAGGAAAAATAAAAAGTCTTAGGGCACATAGAGTTCCTTCTAATTTGCTCCTAGTCAGTCATGCTGGGAAACAGGGCCAAAATGGATCATTGGTTTGAACCAAGGGAGCTTTCTGCATTTCCTTGCTCTTTGGCTGTGGAGCCAGGGGTTGGGAGTTCGATTCCCCCCACTTGAGCCTCTTACAAGTAGAGCCAGCCTGGGTGGCCTTGGGCCAGCTGCACAGCCCCAGGGCACCCCTAGAGGAAAGGAATGGCAATACACTTCTGAGTACTCTCTACCTGGAAAACCCCTTTTGAGGGGACATGATTATTTATCATTGTTGTTCTTAAGGCACCTTGTGATCCTGCAGATATCAGATGATGAACATTTGTGTATGCCCCATTTCCAAGCATACACTGAATTGTTTGTTGAACATGGAAATAGGTGTGAGTTGAACATGGAGTGAATGTTGGTGTACGTGCCAATTTGAGACTGAACTTTTTTTCTTTCTTTCACACAGCTTTCCAGGATGTCCACGTGATGATTTTTGTGGGCTTCGGCTTTCTCATGACCTTCCTTCAACGCTACGGCTTTGGAGCGGTGGGGTTCAACTTCCTCCTCGCCGCCTTTGGCGTGCAGTGGGCCCTTCTGATGCAAGGCTGGTTCCATACGTTTGAGCACGGGAAGATCCTCATTGGGGTGGAAAGGTAAGACGCCACATTCAGAATGCAAAAAAAGAAAAGAAAAGAAAGAGGAGCCCATTTCTGGATCGGGTTATAAGATTAGCGCGATACAAGGATAAAAACATATTTTGAAGGTTAACATGCAAGTTTGGAGGTTGGAGGTAAAGGGAAATATTTTTTGCTTTTATGGAGGCAATTAGAGGGGCGAGCTTTAGCATTTCACAGATCTCTTAAACAGCCAAAATGAACTCTGAAGAACTTAGAAGATTAACCTGGCAGTAGAGTTTCTCTTAGGACTGGATGACTCAGAGGCCAATGGGCATAGAACAGAGTTTGGAAAAGTTACTCTTTGGAGTGACAATGACTCCTCAGTCGGTCTAGCCAATCACCAGCTGCAGCTTCCTTGCTTTTCCCGCCTCCTCGGCTGATCTCCCAGTCACGAGCAGGAGCACAGACTTCTCTGCCCCGCCCTTTTCTCTGAGTGGCAGATCAGCCAAGAGGGCGGGGCAAAGAAGCCTGAGCTGCTGCCGGGACTGGAAGATCAGTTGAGGAGGTGCCGGAAGCGACCACGCCGGGCCTGGTGGGTGGCTGATTGAGGCGAGGGAGTGACGAACTGGGACGAACCAGGACGAACCGGTTCATGCCCATCTCTACTTTCTACTTTGCTCTTCCTCCTCCTTCCAGCATGATTGGAGCAGATTTCTGCGTGGGTTCCGTCTGCATTGCCTTCGGTGCACTCCTGGGCAAAGTCAGCCCCGTGCAGTTGCTCATCATGACCTTGTTCCAAGTGACCCTTTTTTCCGTGAACGAATACATCCTGCTGGACCTCCTCCATGTAAGTTTTATTCATTTCCATTGTTAACAACCAGAAGAGGCTTCCGTGTCTTGCCTTCTTGGCCACAATCAAAATTCTTTTGTCAAATTTCTACCTCCCTCCTCTTTGAAATAATCTCAGAGGGTTGCGTTTTCCCATTTAGATCATCAAAACAACCCTGTGAGGTGGGCAACACTGAGAAACAGTGATCACCACACCTTTCCGAAATTCAGGAAAGTCCTGTTGGGTTGGACTATGGTTCCCATCTGGAGATGGGCGTGAATCCCTGTTTCGGGGGTTCGTGCAAGTTCGTTTATTGGCCTGGTGCTTCAAAACCCCACCTCCTCTGACAGGCACCCACTCAGAGGCAGTGCCCGAAGGAGGCGGGGCAGAGAAGCCTCTGAGTGAATGCCTGCTGGAGGAGGCAGGGCTTTGAACACTTGTTCGGCCAACGAACTGGCACGAATAGCTGAACTGGCAGTTCGTGCCCATCTCTATGTCCCGGCAGCATGGCTGGTGTAGTCCCAACACCTGATTGAGAAAACTGTAGATTCTCTTCTAACTTCTAGCAGGCCGAAGCTCTTCAGGTGCAGTTCATGCTGTGTGTGGAGGAGGAAGAGTTTGCCACAAAGGCACGTTGTGTGTGTGTGTGTGTGAACAAGAGATAAGAGAGACTGGTTGAAGGGGGAAAAGGGCCCAAGGTGGGTCGGTTGCCTGGCAGCCCAAAACCCCACTTCCCTACCAGCTAAACCTGGTCTTTGTGGAATGTGGCTGCACAAGCAGGCTGTGCTTTGATGGTGCATGAAGAGCAAAAGGCCTGAGAGGGAGAAATGCCTAAGAGTGCCAGATAATAATACGCTTTATCTGATAAGGGAACCAGATAAGACAGTGACTTGAGGGCTTGAATAGAACAGTCAAGCTCAAAATAGATTTTCCGGTGCATGGATGGAAGGACAGCTTTTGAATGGAGTTGTGGGCACCTGGCTTGTACACCAAGGCACATCATCCCCACCTTCACCCCCAGCCTTAGGCCCTCTGATACGACTGTAACTCTCACCGGCCTTGACCAACATGTTTTCTACATCCTTCGTTGTGACCTACCAGGAAATAAATAATAATTTTAAAAAGATGTCAGGAGAACAAGACAGTGAATGGGTTTTGTGTGTGTGTGTGTGTGTTTTGGCTGAGATTCCTGCGATTTATACAAAAATATCTCTAAGCAAAATAAGTGTCTCCTGGTGAAGTGTGCCCACGCACAAGAGCACTCACACACCGAGAGAAAGCAGAGCAAGGCCTGGCTGACAGAGCAAAGGAAGGAAAAACAACCCGCCCAGTGTGGTTTAGAGTCCACACAACAAAACAGCAGCCGTTCTAGTTCAGTGACACAATTTGTGTTATTTATGCAAGTTGTGGAATTATGCAGTTCTCACATTTTATTTTATTTTTTAAAACAATTTGTGCAAGAGAGCTCTGCTTACCATTTAAATACTGCGTTGGCTGCCTCGATTCCCTGTATTGGGAAAAAAAAGGTGAAACATAAATAAAACGAATGAATGAACTCTCGTGAAAACCGACACTTGAGGAGGAGACAGTGGGCAATTCACAACCTCGAAGCTCTGCCCAGGAACCGTTGGATAGCTCCTTGGTTTAAGCATCTGGCTGCGGAGAAAAGGGGTTGGGAGTTCGATTCCCCGCTGTGCCACCTTGATGAAGGCTGGACTTGATGATCTTCTAGAGGGTCCCTTCCAGCTCTGCAGTTCTAAGATCTAAGATTGTACCCCCTGGTCAGCTTTGTAGAGTTGGATGATGGCGGTGGGAAGCTGATTGGATTAGATGAGCCTTAGGGTTATTATTAGTTACATGTCTATCCAGCTTTTCCTTGAAGGAGCTCAGTGTCCTCTCTCCTACTGTATCATCACAACGAGCCTGTAGGTTAAGATCGGAGAGAGAGAGAGAGAGAGAGAGAGAGAGAGAGAGAGAGAGAGAGAGAGAGAGAGAGAGGATAATTAGCCAAAGACCATCGTGTGAATGTCATTCCTCTCAGTGGAAACAGCGATCTGTATCTCGGGTTCTTACACCACCCTGGCTTTTGTCTGATCATCCTCATTCTTGTCTGATGGTCCATAAACCACTTCCTAAGTGCCCAAGCTCCTCCTTACCTTCAATTCTCTGGTTTTGAGGAATCTAGAGTAGTTTGTTTGCTTGGGAGAGCATCGTGGGGAACCCCACCCCCATCTCTCATGTGGAGAGAGAGACCCTTTGTGTAGACCGATGACCCACTTGCTTCCCTGTTCCTGCAGGTTAAAGATGCTGGTGGATCCATGACCATCCACACCTTCGGTGCTTACTTCGGGCTGACAGTGACCGCCATTTTGTACCGTCCCAACCTGGAGCAGACCAAAGACAAGCAGGGGTCGGTCTACCACTCGGACCTCTTCTCTATGATCGGTCAGTGTTGGTGTTGATTTTGTGCTTTCTTTAAATAAAAGATGACTTCTGGTTCTGTGGTGGGGGGAAGGCACAGCTTGGAAAAACTTTCCTGTTGGACTACAGCTTCCAGCGTTTCCCAGACAACATGGCTGGGTTTTTGGGGAGGTGTTGTGTGAAAAAGTATCTATAAAAGCCACGTACGTAGGCCTAAGCAACGTTACATGGCTAATGAGAAGGATGTCCCTTCTCTACAGCTGGGCCTGGTTGAGCGCCAACCCTCTGTCATCACAGAACTGGTGAGGGGTCTACACCCTTTTGGGTGCAGAGGATGCTGGGAGTTGTAGTCTTGCTACCCATTAGACTCTGTAGACCAGTGCTTCCCAACTTTGGGTAACCCAAGGTGTTCTTGGACTGCAACTCCCGGAAATCCTGGCCAGCACAGCAAGCGGTGAAGGCTTCTGGGAACTGCAGTCCAAGAACATCTGGGGACCCCAGATGGAGAACCACTGCCATAGGTGACACCTCCTAAAGAACTAGGAGTCCCGGAAAGCACTGCAGCAGGAACCAGAAAGCAAAATGAAATGAATTCAGTGCCCATAACCTTGAAGGCCCTTCTCTTTGGGGGCCAACATTTAGATATCTGCAGATTTGTGTTCGTGGGATGCGGCTCCCAGAATTCCGCCTGAGGAGTTCTTGAAGAATTCTGGGAGTGGCAGTCCAAAGAACAACAACGACAACAAAGCACACTCACACCAGGATGTCAGCGATCGTATGCTAGTATGGACAGAGCTTTGTGTTCGACCTATTTAGATCTGTGTTGTTAAAGTCTGGAGTAATGTACCTGGTACAGAAATTTTCTTTCTCCCAAAAAATTCAGCTCCATCTTCTGCCACAAGGTCTCTGTATCCTGTGGTCTACATCCTTTCTGGCAAGGGGATTCTGGGTCTTGTAGTTCAAGAAAAGAGCATTTCCAAGCTCTCTTGTGAAGCCACCACTAAGTTCCTCCTTGCTTCCTTTTGCAGGCACCTTATTTCTCTGGATGTACTGGCCCAGTTTTAACTCGGCCATTTCCAACCACGGGGATGCCCAGCACCGAGCCGCCATCAACACGTACTGCTCCCTCGCAGCTTGTGTCCTTACCACGGTGGCCACCTCCAGCCTGTTGCAGAAGAAAGGCAGTCTGAACATGGTGAGGAAAAGCTGGTGGCTGTCACATCCTCCCCAGGTGGCTAGTGGCCTTTGGCTTCCAGGTGCCCTCCTCCCATTGCTGTACAGGCAGTTGCATTTTCCAGGGTCACAACTGATGTACGATAGGTGCACAATCACTTGTCTTCCAGAACGAGAGCAGAGCCTGGGTCTTTTACCCAAGGTTTTTCCAATTAAACATCGGAAGTTGGAAGAGCGTGAAACTGCCTGTTGGTATCTGGGACTGGAAATGGTGTCTACCCCGTGAATACACAACTCAACAAACGATAGGGTTAAAGACCTTTTCAATGTGCATCAAATCAAAAAAGAGTACAACAGTGACCTATGAAAAGCACTTTTCTCAACAGCTGGTCAACTGCTGAGCACTGGTTGGAATGGAAGGTTTTTTTAGCCTGCCGGCAAAAGGACAGCAGCGAACAGGCCAGGCTCGTCTCTCTTGGGAGGGAGTTCCACAGGACAGGAGCAAGTACTAAGAAGGCCCTGTCTTTGTCTCCAGCAAATATGGCCCTGATGAGGGTAGATCTGAAAGAAGGGCCTGCCCATGAAGATCCCAGAGCTTAGGCAAGCTGATTTTGGAGGATGTGGTCCTTTAGACAAGTCTCGTCGGATCTTAGCCAGCCCCTTCAAGGGTGCCCAGAAACAGACTGGTAGCTGGCTCTTTCGCTAAAAAGGTGTACATTGGCTGTCATGAATCCCAGTCTGGCCACAGCTCTCTGGGACAAGTGGTATATCTGAAAGGTTATGGGAAAACGGAGGGAGAAGATTTGACTCAAAAGGTTTATAGGTAGAACACTTCTTGAGGAATGGCCCCTCGAGGGCTCCATAAAAACTGAGGACATTGGGCTTAAGCATGCAACCCCTGGTTTGTGAGGGGCAAGGATATGACTTTCCCTTTGATCAACGGGCCCTGTAAAAATTCCACGGTGTCTCTATTGTGTATTTTCTGCAAAAAAATTTTTGCTTTGTCTTGTTATCACCTATGAGGAGGAGGAGATGCAACATTTTTCTTCTGGCTGGGGGGAGGATGGTGAAGAAATTCCTGGTGCTCTTAAGAGACTTCTTCCACTGCGAACAATCTTCCATTGCACTGGTGTGCAAATTTGCCAGGTTTTGCACCAATTAATAATAATCTTTGAACGGCAGAGCTGGCAGGGACCCTCTGGATCATGGAGTTCAGCCCTTGTCAAGGAGGCTCAATGGGGAATCGAACGCCCAACCTCTGGCTCTGCAGCCGGAGACCTAAACCACGGAGCGATCCAACCAGCTAAATTACTGAACCCTGATTTGGATGTTTCACATCGTCATCATCTTAGAACTACAGAGCTGGAAGAGACTCTATGGACCATGAAGTCCACCCCCCCTGTCAAGGAGGCAGAGGGGGGAATCGTACTCCCAGCCTCTATCCAGTAGTTACACCAGTTGCCTAATTGCATGGATTATATGAACCTGATGAGTTGCCCCAATTTAGGATGACGGTGGTTGTGTTTCAGGATTTGAAGCCCTGGATGGGTTCTTAACAACCAGCCACTCTTTCCGCCCTTCTTCTGTAGGAGTGCTGGGCTCCTTAAAGCAGTGGTCCCCAACCTTAGGCCTCCAGATGTTCTTGGACTACAACTCCCAGGAGCCTTCACTAGCACTTCCCCTGGCCAGGATTTCTGGGAGTTGAAGTCCAAGAACATCTGGAGGCCCAAGGTTGAGGACCACTGCCTTAAAGGATGCTAGAGACATTTTACAAACCATGTGCCAACCTTGGGAGCTGAGTGGAAGGTTTCTTTGTCTCACTCTCAGGTGGAGGTGTAGCATCCCTCAGGGTTTTAAAATTCCTCAGGGAGGTATCCTGCCATCCCAGTTTTACTGCGCTCCATCGCTCTATTGCCCCAACCTCTTTATTATTTCTTTTTTTTCCCCTTTATTATTTCTTATTTAGTGTTTTTTTTTCTCCTCCCATGGGGAAAAAAGGTTATCCTGCCCCCCTGTGCACAAGGATGCTGATATCAGGGCCATAGGTCGTCCTTAAGGTGCTTCAATGTTTAGAAGGCTGTGGTTTTTTTGCACAGGTCCACATCCAGAATGCCACCCTGGCTGGCGGTGTGGCTGTGGGGACAGCTGCCGAGATGATGCTGACCCCATACGGTTCCCTCATCGTCGGCTCCGTCTGTGGCATTATAACGACTGTGGGGTTTGTCTACATCACGGTAAGGGGAGCTCTGGGCCTTTGAAAGCCATGGCCTCATTCCGGCAACCTCCTGAGACGAAGCTGGGCTAAAGTTTGTGCTGTCAGTAGCCAGCAGGGCTAGTGAGGATGATGGGATCTGTAGTGCTGTAGTGTGCCTGGATGATTCCAGGTTGGGGGAAGGCCAGCTTTAAAGAGTCACCAACCCCCAGGGCAAGAAATGCAGAAGAAACAGTGTTTTTTGCTTTGGTTGATCTTTCAAGAAGTTCTTATTCGCAAAAAGCCATCGTGTCTGACTGTTGAACTACATGCACCCGTTGGAAACTTGCTTCTGGTTTTCTGTGCATGACAGATCGAGAATGTGTGTCCACCACTCAAGGACTGCAGCTGGACAAGGTTTTAGTTTTCATGGCTCTGTCCCATGGTTCTTGGGATTTGTAGTCCTCTAAGGCCCTGGGGATTCTTGGCTGGAGAGCTCTAGTGAGCCCCCGCCCACTACAGCGCTACAACTCTCTGTACCTCTTCAAGTGAAAAAGGACAGCTGACTGCTAGAAGGGCCAGGGAGGGTCTAGAAAATGGGGTGGGTGGGTGGCAGAGGGCCACAATGAAGCATCCTGGAAAAGGGCATATGACCCGTTGGCAGGCTAGAATTCTTCCTAGGGAAGCCCCACAGGACAAGATGTGGTTGCCAATCCCATCTGTCACGCCTAAACAGCTCTGCTTTGCTCTTCCTTTCTCCCCGCCAGCCTTTCCTGGCATCCAAACTGCACATCCAAGACACCTGTGGCATCCACAACCTGCACGCCATGCCCGGGCTAATCGGAGGCATTGTGGGAGCAGTCACAGCCGCCGCTGCCACGGAAGGCGTGTATGGAAAAGAAGGGTGAGTTAAGCAGGTTGGTGCACTTTTCAAGGGTGGTTGTGGGATGCTGTGTTTTGTTGTTGTTGTTGTTGGCTTATTGTGACACAGGGGGTCACCCCCAGACCCTCCAGATTTTGTGGGACCATGGTTCCCATAGTTGAAGAAAATAAAACCCTTGACAAAGGAATGTGCATAGTCGGAAACTTCTTGGTTTGGAAAAAGAACAAAGCAAACCATCTGAATCCATTGTGACTCACGATTTGCCTTGGCAAAGCTAAAGATTAGACATGGAACTGCTAATTTAATGTTATGTACTTTAATTAGTACTGCTCTACCATTTCTCCAAATGACCGACATGGCCCTTGGGACTGGCGGTTTGAAAAGTAACTTTTCCAAGCTGCGGGCAAACCAGTAATGACCCAACGAAAGAGCACTGGGTTATATTTTTATATGACATGGAAGAAGGGCTACCTTGCCTTCTCTTCACTTTTTTTTTGGACTCCTCCTCTTGTAGGCTCATCCACGCTTTTGACTTCACCGGCAAATACAGCACAAGGACGCCAAGCATACAGGGAGGATTCCAGGCAGCTGGCATTGCTGTGTCGCTGGGCATGGCCTTGGCAGGGGGAGCGATTGTAGGTGAGTGGTGAACCGTCGCTCAGTTGCAGAGGAGCTGCTTTGCAGAGTTCCCGGTTCAATCCCAGGCATCTCCAGTTGAAAAGACCAAGTAGGAAATGATAGGATTTAATTAAGACCCTGGCACTGCTGGACACAAAAGACGCCGCCAGGCTAGAATCCAGCCTTGCTATAAGACAGATGCTGGGGGTGGTGGTAGCAGTTCTTCAGATGTTCCTCCTGAACCCCCAGGACATTTCACTGTGTTGGGGGGAAGCAAAGCTGTGCATTTTACACAGCCTGTCCTACATGCCCCAAAATAGCTCACGGCCCTGTTGCCTTGCCCAAGGGGAAGGAAGACGCAACAGCCAGCTGGCTTCCGTTCATAGAATGAAAAGGGGCGCCATCTTGTCCATTGCCTCAGGCAGCAAAATGTCTTGTAGTCACTCCAGCTAGGTAAGGCCAGTAGTCAGTCTTGACCGAAGAGGTGCAACCTTTTTAAAAGGTGTTTGGGGTGGAGGAAGAAATGACGAAGCAGGTTCTGCTTGTCCTCAAGTGAGGCAGCCAGCTTGATGATTGTGTCATAAACAGGGGGAGGAATGAATCACCTTATCACCACCATGTTTTCATCATCATCACCTTCATCATTATCTTAGAACGGCAGAGCTGGAAGGAACCCAATGGATCACGGAGTCCACCCTCTGTCAAGGAAGCACAGTGGGGGAATCGAACTCCCAACCTCTGGCTCCTCAGCCAGAGACCTCAACCACTGAGCTCTCCAGCTCTTCTCGACCGATCCTGCTTTCTGGCACATCTCATCTAAAGCAGGATTCTGGCATTAAAAAAAAAACAACCCTCTGTTTTCTGTCAAAAACCATTTTTAAAGATGGAAAGGTTCATCAAGGAGTAGAAAAAGGCCAGCTGGGCCCCCAGGATCAATGGCTGCTTTCCGCTTTGACCGGAGTTCTGCCTCTTCACCTTGTCCCATCAACAAGTTGGACTTTTTGGTTCCCTGCTTTCTTAGGCTCCGTTTGGGCTTTTGTTGTTGTTGTTTAGTCGTTTAGTCGTGTCCGACTCTTCGTGACCCCATGGACCAGAGCACGCCAGGCCCTCCTGTCTTCCACTGCCTCCCGGAGTTGGGTCAAATTCATGTTGGTCGCTTCGATGACACTGTCCAACCATCTCGTCCTCTGTCGTCCCCTTCTCCTCTTGCCCTCACACTTTCCCAACATCAGGGTCTTTTCCAGGGAGTCTTCTCTTCTCATGAGATGGCCAAAGTATTGGAGCCTCAGCTTCAGGATCTGTCCTTCCGGTGAGCACTCAGGGTTGATTTCCTTTAGAATGGATAGGTTTGTTCTCTTTGCAGTCCAGGGGACTCTCAAGAGTCTCCTCCAGCACCACAATTCAAATGCATCATTTCTTCGGCGTTTAGCCTTTTTTATGGTCCAGCTCTCACTTCCATACATCGCTACTGGAAAAACCATAGCTTTGACTATGCGGACCTTTGTCGGCAAGGTGATGTCTCTGCTTTTTAAGATGCTGTCTAGGTTTCTCGTCGCTTTCCTCCCAAGAAGCAGGCGTCTTTTAATTTCGCGGCTGCTGTCACCATCTGCAGTGATCATGGAGCCCAAGAAAGTAAAATCTGTCACTGCCTCCATATCTTCCCCTTCTATTTGCCAGGAGGTGATGGGACCAGTGGCCATGATCTTAGTTTGGGCTAGGCCAGGTCAAATCACTCGGCCTCCATGACAAGGGCTGGACTCAATGATCTCTCGGGTCCCTTCCAGCTCTGCAGTTCTAGGACTCATGTGAACCTGTGCCAATCGTCTTTGCCCTGCTGCCTTTTTCTGTCTTGTTGTTCCCAGGAATGGGTGCCTCCAGTTTTATCCCCGTGGATCTTCTTTGTTAGGATGTTTTCATGGTGCCATCATGTGGCGTGGTGGGCACAGTTCACATTTTTAGGAGAATTTTTCCTCCTTTATTTACTTTTCTAAACTCTACCTTTCAATCAGTCTTGAAGCTTCTCTTCTCATAATCTTTCCTTAACCCTAGTAAGAGGAGGATATTTCTTACCAGAGTTTTTTTGATTTTTTTAGTTCATTTTAATGCAGAATTCCAGTAGTGTGCCACAATCATTTTTTTAAATTTTAGGTGGAAATTGAACGCTTACTTATTTTTTTTTTTGGTAAAGTTTCCTCATTCAGTTCAAAATAGCATCTATCCCATAGATCACATACATGTTGTATTTTATGCTCTGGTTTGTCCTCAGATTACATAAATCTTTTGCCTTTTACTGAGGTTTTCTATGGAAGGGAGTGCCCTATTTTCTTTGAGTCTCTCAGTGACATCAGTTTTGCAGGGGGCACTGAATTCAATTCAAGATTCAGACCTTTAAGGGAGCTTTCCAAGGTGTTGAACTTGATTCCCTTCCAAAAACAGGTTCAAGACCTCGTACATCATCTTGAGAGTTTGAATTAAAACCCAGAACAAATTTGCCATTCCTGTGAAATCTGAGCCACCACGAGCCTCCACTAACTAATAATAATAATCATGTGCCATCAAGTCAGTTCTGACTTATAGTGACCCTGTCCAGGGTTTTCTAGCTAAACAGTACTCAGATGTGTTTTCCCATTCCCTTCCTCTAGGGGCGCCCTGGGACTGTGCAGCTTGCCCAAGGCTACATAGGCTGGCTGTTCTCTAGAGCGGCATAGTGGGGATTTGAACTCCCGACCTCTGGGTCTGCAGCCAGTTACCTAAACCACCGAGATATCCAGCCAGCTAATTCTGATTTATGGTGACCTTTTCCAGGGTTTTCCAGGTAGAGAATACTCAGAAGTGTATTACCATTCCCTGCCTCTAGGGGATGTCCTGGGACTGTGCAGCTGGCCCAAGGCCACCCAGGCTGGCTGTTCTCCCAGGAGGCACCGTGGAGGAATCGAACTCCCAACCTCTGGCTCCTCAGCCAGAGACTGAAACCATTGAGCTATCCAGCCAGTTTCCAACTCACTTTGCACAAGCCTTAATTCTGCAGGAAAAGTGGAAGCACCCGAGGTATAAAATAACCTCAGCTTTTGATTTTCTTTCCTTGAGGTGGCATTTTGAAATTGCCTTTCTTTGGAGACCCCACAGATGAAAACTGCTTTGAGGACAATGTTTACTGGGAGGTAAGTGTTTTAGACCTTTTTGGCAAAAATGATATTGAAATCCTGCTTTGGGAGCCCCAGTATGACCCATTTTCCTTCATTATTGCTTGGAGTGGAACTCAGTTGCTTTCACACTTCACAAATACTTCTGATAGATGTCTTGACTCACAAAAATATACCTATACGTATATCAATGTCCTTGAGAAAATATATTTGGAAACTTATTTTCTAACGTGAAAGGGATCTGTATTTGAAATGTTTTAATATTTCAGTGAAATATGATTGGAAGTACATCTTTTGAGTGGGGAAATACCAAGAGATGTGGAATAAAACTGTATGCAAATGGTGGTGTAGATTTTTTTTAAAAAATGCAGGAGAATGCTTGATATGATACAAAACAGAGTGGCAACCAAAGTCTGTAGGAAGGGAAGCTGTCCGTCAGCAGCTGGGCCATCCCTTATCATCTGCAGTAGTAAAGGCAGTGAAAGTCCATGTTTACCTGTGTGCACACCCATGAGCAAAAATAACACATGCAAATGGCCATTTTCCAGAGTACGCTAAATTTGTGAACTGTGGCGCGGCCAGAAAAAGTATAGCTAACCATTTGGGCTCCAGGTGGCGCCATTGTCCATTATTTACAGCCCAAAGGGTCTTAAGGGCTTCTAAAGATGCATTTTCCAGGTCTTGCAGGGTTGGCCCCACCACGATGCGGTGTGAAGCAGCCACCTCAACGGACTTAAGGAATAACTGGGACAGCCACCCCCAGTCCTTCCACCTGATCTTCCCAGGACCCAAAATGACTTTCCTTGGGGATCAAACTCTCTCTGTGTCTAAGAGCTGCACAAGTCTGCTTCTCATTACGGAATGGAGGGGCCGCTAGCTTGGTTTCTTGGATCGGCCTTCTCAGGTTCCCCAGCCTCCCCGTGGTAAAGAGGTGATGCACCAACAGTTGGATGGCAGTAGCGATGTGAGCTAATGGAGGTGTTTCACTTCACCTGCACAGGTACCTGGGGACGAGGAAAGCAACCTGTACTGTATGAATGACTCTAATACGAAGACAGGGACAGACCACTAATTTTGCCTGAGCCGTCACAGGACAGGTAAGTTGGTTTTTGGGTGGCTCTGCTTCATTTCCTTTTGAATATCCCCTTTCCAAATATTGAAACCCGTGTTGCCCTTTAAGAGGGGGCCGAGTGGCAGGACGACGACCCCTAGAATCCCCAGCCTGTGTGGCCCATGATCAAGGACCATGGGAGTCGTAGTCCACAACATCTGGCGTGCCAAAGGTTTGTTACCTCTGCCTTAGGTCAAGGAAGTCTGTTTCAAAAAAGCAGAGCTGTTGGCAAGCCTTTGGGTCTGAATCCCAAGTCCAAATCTTTGGTACGGAGTCCCAAGTCCAAGTTCCTCGTAAAAGCAAGATTCCCGCCCCCCCAGGGGGGAAAAAAGGGAGGGTATGAGTGGGTTCTGAGCCACAACTTGAATCGGAGTCATTGAAAACAAGAAACCCTGGAGTCGAGTCACTGGTGTGACTTGAGTCTGACTTGACAGCAAGTCCCTTGACTTGTGTTCCCATCCATGCAAAAAGAACACCCTTGTGCGGAGAGTCTCAGGTAGGACTTGCCCAGAGAGCCATCTCTGGTTGCATTCCATGGATACATCCCTTTTTTTCTCCCTGAGAACTCAGGGGCAGCTTATACAAAATCCCAATAGGGCTGAGCCTTGAAAATGTTCCTTTCCTGGACTCCAGCTTCCAGAGTTCCTGAGCCGCACGGCCAGTGGAAGTCAGCGGTGAAGTCAACATTTGCAACTCCTAGGCAACTTGTAAGACCAACTCTGTTGGGTAGTAACACATTGCAAATACAAATGACACTTGGAGCTGATGAGGATGAGGAAAGGGGTGTCCCATCTCAGCTTCTGACGTCGCTTCTCCACTGTTCTTGTCTTGCAGGAAAACCAGAGAGATAATCAACCTCTCCATTTGGTTTGCTCCCTCAAAGAACGGTTTGTGGTTTCCTGGGAAACACATCTAGTACACCAAGGTTCGGCTGGGTGCTCAGATCTTCTTCTCCCGAAGGCGGCATGCAATGTGACATGTTCTCCTGAACTCTCCAATCCTCTTGAGAACCTCCTCCATCGTGTCTCCCACCACCGGCAACCAAGGGAAAGTTGGAAACATCCTACGCTGGTTGGTGCCAGTCCAAACAGAAAGCATCGCCGTCTCTGAATGCGAGAGATCTCTGCATGACTGTGAAGAGTCAAAGATCACACCCGGCCAAGAAGACCAGAAATTAAAGATCCTGGAAAAACCAATACATGATTTTATTTTATTTTCTTTTTGCACTGAAAGAACTAGGATAAGCACCTGGAAAAGTAGAAGCTACAAGCATGTTTTTAAAGCTTTCCCACTGAAATCAATAGATCTTGAAAAGGATTTTAACATTGCTAACAGAGTGTTCCTAGCTTTATTTCCTTTCAAAAATAATATCCTGCAAAGGCATTGTTTTATTGTATTAATGCGTTCCCTCTCACCCTCTTGTTAACTCATCCTTCTGTTATCTGATTACAGGAGGATCCCCCCATCCACGGGATCAGTATCCGCTGATTCACTTATCCGCTGGCTGAAAATACTAAATAAAAAACCCCAGAAATATGTATTTATATGTATTTCCAGGGTATATTTACCAGAACTGGACACTAGAGGGACCCCAACACTGTGCAATGTATTGTGTTTGCTACTTCCGCATTTTTCAGGACCGACCCTCTGTGCATACCACGGCCCTACTGTACTGCGCCTACCAGACCTTAGAAGTAACAAGTAACAGTTGTGTGTAACTAGTTACATTTTGGGGTCATCGGGATATAACAAAGTTACATTTTGAAAGGGCAATAATCATTAGGACTGCAGTTACTTTATTGGTGTGGCAAGTAATGCTTTTAATTCCTTTCAGAAGTTACAGTGAAAGAGAACTATAAGGTGGTTCAGAGGCATTTCGACCACATTTATCAAGCTTTATTTCAAGTTATTATCAATCTTAAGTTTCTTTCCCCTTTCAAAAGTAACAAAGTAATGGAAAAGTAACAAGCAGCACCAACAAGCATATGTACCAAGTCATTTCTCTTTCAAAATTGTAACAAGTAATGGCAACAGATTACTTTTCAAACATTATAGCAAGGCATAGGAAGAAATAACTTTTTT
The DNA here is from genome assembly GCA_037013535.1 of Intellagama lesueurii. Lineage (NCBI taxonomy): Eukaryota > Metazoa > Chordata > Lepidosauria > Squamata > Agamidae > Intellagama > Intellagama lesueurii. Next base: position 3,862,042 of record JBAJHW010000011.1, read on the forward strand.
AAAAAGTAGCTTCTGATCCTTGCAATGGCACTTCCTTTTTTGTTTTTCACAAATAAGCCTTTCAATCCAGTTTGCGTAACCAGCCCCAATGAGAATGGTCTAAATGTATTTGATCGTTCAAACGGGTGAAATTGAACTTGGTGATAATGAGGATGCAATACGATATGGCAGTCAAAGGTCAGATAGCCACAGAGGGAAATGTGACCTCAATACTTGAGCTAGACAAGACAGGTCATTAGAAACAGAACTACCTTAAAAAGCAAAAGACATCTGCTTATCTTAGCATCAGCTTGCCTTAGGTTGCATGTTGCAACATAGTTTGCTTTTGTTTGGGATTGGACATCAGAAAGGGAAACACAGGCTTCATTTACAATTAAAATGAAAAGGAATGCAATCTGTGATAAAAGAAATGTATGCTGACAATAAGGGAGGTGGAAGCGAAAGTAGGAAGAGCATATAAAATCCATCATCATGGCCAACAACAATAATAAGTCATTCAAATTAAGAAACCGGGGGGGGGGGGAGAATGACAAGACAGTTAGACCAGTGATTCACAAGCTTGGGTCCCCAGATGTTCTTGGACTAAAGCTTCCATATGCCTTCACCACCAGCTGTGCTGACCAGGATTTCTGGGAGTTGTGGATAAGGGTTGTGTGTGAATAGACTCTGTATCTGTCCGAATGGGATAAGACACATGCTAGACCCAAACAGAGGTAACAGGAATTAAAATTCTAGGACTTACCAACTGAATAAACATGAATAAAATGCCAGGTTCAGCTCTGCCCCAGTTATATCAGTTTCAAACTACTTTTACCTATCATCTCTCCATCCTGCAGGACCTGGCGTTAGTAATTTGGGGATTGGGGTTATTCTCTGCTAGTGAGCTCGGATGCATTTCTCCTGAAATACAGAAGCGAATTCTAAGTTCTTCATCCCAACAACAAACTCCCAGGTTCCTTCGGAGGACACGGTAGCTGGCAAAGTGGCGTCAAACGGCTATAATTCCTGAGTGCAGACACACCTCAGCCACAAAGAACTAAAACAAAATAGCAAACAGCTTTCAAAGGATTACTTCAAACTGGGTGGACAGGCAAGGTAATGTTGGCAATTCAACATTAGCCAGAGTTGAGGAAATCTACATCGGGTAAATAAACCCACTTAAAACCTGCAGGCTTGGTGTTTGAGCTGGTAATGATGAACAAGGCAGGAGAGCTCAGCTCCTACTGGCTAACTTTTTTTTTTAAGTGTGTAGCACGTTTTACTTCAGTTTATTGCATAACACACAGGCCTTTGCAGAATACACACTATAAAATCAACACCGTACAATACAATGTAAAAGAAATTAAATTAAATTTTTAATCAAATGTTGTTGTTGTTGTTTAGTCGTTAAGTCGTGTCCGACTCTTCATGACCCCATGGACCAGAGCACGCCAGGCCCTCCTGTCTTCCACTGCCTCCCGGAGTTGGGTCAAATTCATGTTGGTCGCTTCGATGACACTGTCCAGCCATCTCGTCCTCTGTCATCCCCTTCTCCTCTTGCCTTCACACTTTCCCAACATCAGGGTCTTTTCCAGGGAGTCTTCTCTTTGCAGCATCGGACTTTCCTTTCACTTCCAGGCGCGTCCGCAGCTGAGCGTCCTTTCGGCTTTGGCCCAACCACTTCATTAGCTCTGGAGCTACTTGTACTTGTCCTCCGCTCTTCCTCAGTAGCATGTTGGACGCCTTTTGACCTGAGGGGCTCATCTTCCAGCACCATATCTTTTAGCCTTTTGTTTCTGTTCATGGGGTTTTCTTGGCAAAGATACTGGAGTGGCTTGCCAGTTTCTGCTCCAGGTGGATCGCATTTAGTCAGAACTCTCCACTATGACCTGTCCGTCTTGGGTGTCCCTGCACGGCACAGCCCAAAGCTTCTCTGAATTACTCAAGCCCCTTCGCCACGACAAGGCAGCAATCCATGAAGGGGTAGAAGTCAAATGTAGAAGTTCTCAAATTAAAGGTAAATCTAGATATCTAAACATAAACATTAATCCAGTTAGTCGTCTTCACTATAAAACACTGAATCACTAACAATCACAGAGATAGAAACTGGAAAGGACCATTAGCTGTCGACGTGGCTCATAGCTGAGGATACAAACTTTGTTTTTATGAGTATTCAGTAAATAGTCGGTTCCCGCATTACAAGAAAAAGATTAAAAACGAAATTGTAACTGCTTTTGGCCTGCAACAGAAATCCAAAGTGAAGCAGCCTTGGGATCGCTGTGCAATTTTCCCAACCGATGCATTTCAAAAAGTGAATTAAAAAAAAAGGTAAAAGCCGTGCTGGTTGTGGATTCTGGGAGTTGTAGTCCAAAAAGCAATGCTTTCATACTCTCGTCTGCTGGGGTAAACCTAAGAAGCTTGGTAAAAGCAGGCCCGTGGGCTGGGGGCGACTTTGCACACCTCTCGTTCCTAGCCCGGGGTTTTGAGGTCCCACCCTGGCTTCCATGCCCCTTCACTTCTTTCCTGCAGCTGTAAACGTTGTAAATAAAGAGATTTTCATAAAAGGCACTCAATGTCTGCACTGTTTCCTCCTCAGAAGAAAATGCTCTCTTCTCACTCAACCCTCCCTTTCAGGAATGGACTGAAGTCCACTTTAGAAATACGATGTTTCTGGTTTACTTGCCTTCCCTGAGCTATCATGCATGGACCAAGAAAATCCTGCAAGATGTCCTAGTAGTCCTATAATAATGAAAAGCTTCCATGAGTGACAGGTATGGGGGTCTCACACAGTGAGGCACTACTATGATCCCATCATCCTGCAACCAACCCTCCCCGGCCAATGTCAAGAGGGAGCTTAGGTTGAAAAGCAAAGTACCCCACCACCGGGGTTGTAGGGGGCAAAAGTCTATCCCACTTGGGAAGGAAGCAGACCTGTGGGGAAGGGGGTTTAAGAGAGGCTCGTAGGGAACAGAAGCCATTGAAACTCCGGGCCTCGTCTTTTGGTGGAGGATTAAGAGGCGCCCATTGAAAGCACAGGGGTGAAGCCATTGACCGAAGCTGTCGTGAAAGAGGTTCCCATGGGGTGGAGGGGAAAGTGGGTGGAAGGCAGGCCGGGTTGAACTCAAGGAACTCTGTGGAAGGAGGCTCTCGGGCCTGACCTGGCGGCTTAATCCCCTGAGAGCTGCAGGCCAAGAAGCAGAAACGAGGTTAAAAACAGGATCCCGGCAAGATGGCAGATGACCCCAAGGGGAGGCTGTTCGTTGGTGCCGGAATGGGGAAAGAGGCGGAATGGAGAGTGGCGGTCCTTCATCCTGTGGGTGGTAGACAGGCAGGGGGAGGCTTAGATCACCAAGCTGCCCCTGAAGGCATTCCTAGGGGGCTACCTAGACAGAGAGAGGGTCCTCCATCAGGTTTGGTCAGGTTCCCCTTTCTGCTAAGGAGAGGATCCTTCAGGTTTTCCTCCCTGCGCACAAGCTTTTGGCCAGTTCACACATGCATGGATACTGGTAGCCCTTGATGACTCCACGCTCCATGGTGCACTGTTCTTGCTTTGTATTTCAACTATTTGTGTGTGTGTGTGTGTGTGTGTGTGTGATCAAGCTGGAACTGATTTATAGCAACCCTCATAGGGCTTTTAAGGTAAGGGAGGTATTTAAGGAGTGGTTTCACCAGTTCTGCTCCCCCAGTGAGTTTCCATGGCTGAGTGGGGATTCGAACCCTGTTCTCCAGAGTCCTAGCCCATCACTCTATCCACTACACCATACTGTGCACTCAGTTTACACGAATCATAGAACTGTATAACTGAAGGGGACCCAAAAGGCCATGAAGCCCACCCCACAACAAAGTAGAGAATCAACAGCTAGAGCATCCCCTAAGTATTCAAGTAGGCCCATTGAATCAGCAGGGGTTTGGTGAGTCAACTCATCTGTTTCCATGGCTGAGTGGGGATTCGAACCCTGTTCTCCAGAGTCCTGGCCCATCACTTTATCCAACACACCACACTGGCAACGGTAGTCTTATTTAATCCGACTGTGAGTCCAGTAAATCACAATGCATCAATATTGTTAATATTATTAAGCCAAACAATAACAATAACAGTAAGAATGCAAAATACACCCTTATGCTTATTTTATGCCTTTTTAAACTCTGGGGATGCTCGGCCACATCCCTGTGTGTTTCTATCGACTAGCCATCCTACCTGATCTGCTCTCTCTTAGTTGCTTCTACCCATGTGTTCGTATACACGTGCACACACACCTCTCATTGGTGTGTCTGTGTCTGCGTGTTCAAAACTCTCTCCAGACTCTTCTTAAAGAGCTGGTAAAAATGTAATCAGATTAAGGCAGCCAATCCCTTTAATGCCCTTGAAAAGGACATTGGGTTTCTAATCAGGATCTTGCTCTCAGACTCACAAAATGTCTTAGGAACTCGGCAGGGGTCAGGTCGGCTGGAGCACAAGAAAAAGGGGAAGGGTGTCTTTTTCTCCCTTCTCCATCCCTTGTAATTACGTCAATTTAGCAGCCAAATTGTTTGGTTGAGTGGACACCGAGGGCTTGACCATTCTATACACACCCTGCTTTATTCATGTGCTAATAGGGTCACGGAGTCTCAGGGTGCTGTCAGGGAACTGCTTCTCTGGGTCTCCGTGCAGTCTCCATGCAGGAAGATCGATCTCAGGGTGAACGAGACACTGGAAGAGGAGGGAGTTTGATTTTATTCTTCAAAATGGTGTTAAAGCCTGGGCACCATTGAGGGCCCTGCAAAGGTGTTTTTAATGTCTGTTGCACTTGTTATATTTGCACAGAATTGGTGCAAGAATTCTCATTGCCTCCCGCCCTCCAGCATAGGTATACACACAATCTGTTTTGAAATGGTTCAATCAGGATCTCCTCCAGAGATCTCGCCAGGGTCTGCCCCCGGGTCTTATGCTTTGAAATAAAGTTGCCCTGTTGGCCAACTTCAGAGGGGAGACACTTGGCTTTCCCATACCATGAGACACCATTGGTCTTGGGAAGGATTGTGAAGCTGTTCTGGGGCAAAAACTGATTTTTAAGGTCATGCTTTAGAGCAGTGGTTCCCCAGAACTCTTGGCCAGCACAGGTAGTGGCAAAAGCTTCTGGGCGTTTTCGTCCAAGAACATTTGGGGACCCAAGGTTGGGAACCCTGGCTCTAGAGGGGGGCACATCAATGGAGAGGACACCAGAATTTGCCTTAGGCTAGTCCATTTACTCCATCGTTGTCTCCACAGTCTGGGAGTGGTTCTCCAAAGGTTTAAGAGAAGATATGCAGATGTGGGTTTTTGACCCATGCCTCCCAGAATTCCTCAGGCAAGATGGCCACTCCCAATTCCCACTGGGGAATTCTGGGACTTGTAGTTGAACACACACACACAACCACCCCCCCAAATCTTCACACCTCTAGTTCAGAATAAACTGCCTTTTCCCAGTCATGAGTGGAGATCCCAAGAAGATGGAGCCAAGGTCTTCCATATTCAAAATGTGCTCTCTGCCAATGTGGTTTGGCCCTTCCACATTGTAAGACAGGAAGTCCTCAAGCCAAGTTGTCTGGGAACGATGGGAATTGCATTCCAACGCCTAGACCATGCCAGTTTGCATGTCATGGACAGCACCGTTCCCTTAAGAAGTTCAAGCAATTTGTTTATTCTGAGCTTCCTCAACTCCACAAGTTGCACGTTCACTTGTTGTTTTCCATTGGCAGAAAACCATGTGCTATCCCTGCAAGTCTGATGGTGTACCCACAGCAGCTTTGAAGGATGGCGTGTCTGCAGGTTAAACGTTTTTGAACATCTAATTTCTATGCTAAATGGCTGGATAGCTCAGTCAGGTGGAGCACCTGAATGCAGAGTCAGGGGTTGGGAGTTCGATTCCTCACTGTGCTTCCTGGGTGAAGAGCCAGCCTGGGTGGCCTTGGGCAAGCTGCCCAGTCCCAGGGCACCCCCAGAAGAAAGGAAGGGTAAACCATTTCTGAGTACTCCCTACGTGGAAAACCCTGAAAAGGGTCGCAATAAGTCTTGACGGCATTGACTTGATGGCACATGATTATTATTGCTGGCTGGATAGCTCAGTTGTTTAGGTGTCTGACTGCAGAGCCAGGGGTTGGGAGGTTGATTCCCCACTTGGCCTCCAGAGAGACGAGCCAGCCTGTATGGCCTTGGGCCAGCTGCACAGTCTCAGGTGCCCCAGAAGAAGGGAACGTCATACCACCTCTTTTCTTGGAAAAGGTCACCATAAGATGACTTGACAGCATGTCATTATTATTATACATTTAATAGCTTGCCTTTTATTGAGTTTGACCCCCCATCTCTCTCTTCCCTGCTCAGCACTTGATCTCCCTTGAAGCAGCCTCCTCTGGTCATCTTCTCACTGGAGGATCTGCATGTGGCTTCAATTTACCTTTGTCCCTAATGAGCTGTCCATGGTCCTGTTCCCCCCACCTGAACCTCTCATGGAACTGCTCCAGCCTTTCCTGCAGGCCTCCATCGGTGATAGGAGTGACATTTGGGTTGATGTTAACCTGCCCAGTCACTCATCAACACCCGTAGCCTTCCAAAAAGTAGCAAGGCACAGCCTTTCACATCATTATGGGAGCTGCTAGTGGCTATTGTTGGATACTCCTGACTTCCCCATGATGCCATTGCTGCACCAGTTACACCCAGCACACTATAATGAAGACCCCAATCAGCCCCCTTATTCCATAATGTAATCAAATACTCCTCTACAATGTTCTGCTGTGATTGTTCCACCACACTATGTAGTACCAACAGCTCTAGCGTATAAGGTTGGGAAGCATCTATAAGGAGGTTGGAAATCCTTCATGTGTTTATGCCCTAAGCTGGCTGGATAGCTCCGTGGTTTAGGTCTCTGGCTGGCAGTTCGTTTCCCCACTTGGGAGAAGAGCCAGCCTGTGTGGCCTTGGGTAAGCTGCACAATCCTAGCACTCCCCCAGAAGAAGGGAATGGTCAACCATTTCTGATTATCTTCTACCTGGAAAACACTGTAAAAGGTCTCCATTAAGTCAGAATTGACTTGGTGGCATATGACGACGACGACGATTTAGTCTCTGAAATAAATAGCTTCTCCTGCTGGGTATGAGTAAGCAGACAGGATAGTGGGTTTTTAAAATTATTATTATTATTTAAATGATGGCCTGGAACTTTTGTACAGTTCTCTTCAAAAGCAAACAACATTTCTTTCGAGATCTTTTCCTCCATTGCTTGGCAATCCTGTGCCATGAACATTCCTCCAATGTTTCATTAAGGAAGAGCCAAGACTAGAAGTTGTTCATTTCAGATCCCACCTTTTTATTTGCAATGCGGGCATCCCTTCCAGCATGGCCTCCCGTCTACTCTGAACAGGATGGAATGTTCACACCACCCTCACCCTTCTGGAAACGCAGACCCCAAAGGAAATAAATATCAGTGCATGGCCTCAGCAGACGGTATTGTCTCCGCCACCTCCCCACGGTCTCCCTCCCAGACATAACACACGGACTCAGTAAAGTTATTTGAAAGTCGGCTGGCCGTCTCGGCGGCCACGCATAACAGATTAGCCATGATCTGATCGGCTTCGTATCTAAGCGGTATTCTCCCCGCTGACAAGTATTTGAACGAGGGGAGGGACCGCTTTCAGCTCCGACGATGAATCTTTCAAGACAGAAGAATGGTCTTTTCTCCCAGACTATTCACTAGCTGGTTGCTAGGTGAGGCGACATGAGGCCTGCTATTACAGGCCAGGGCCCAGTCTGGCTGGTCTTAGGTTAATGGGATAAGGCAATTCAGACCAAACAAGTTGTTCCCTGACCCCTCCCGCCATCTTTATTGGCATTTGATTGGCAGAGAACATCTCGTCTTGAATCCCAACCAAGAGAATGACACGGGCTTCCTGTTACCATGGTGGCATCTTGCTTGAGGTGCAGGCGATGGACAGGAACACATGGACTGGGTGAGGAAGGAAGGGGGGAAGATGGGGAGAAAAGACCCTCAGAGGCGGCTCGTGGACAAAAATTGGCCGGGATTCCATTATATCATAATTTCAGGCTTTGATGGGTAAATCTAGTTCACTGCCCGAAGGGAAACTACTCTGTCCCATTCCAAGAAAACTACCAATGCCTTCAGGGAATCCAGAATATGATTAAAATAATGGCTTTTTCGATTCCAGAAAGAGCAGAGAAAGGAGCCAAACCTCTACATGAGTCTCACCTCTAAAGCACTGTATAGTCATCTCTGATCTGCTGATGGATGGATCATCCAGTTTTCTTTCTTACACTGTTGACATTTCTCTTCCCATACACCAGTCCATCTCTGCTTCCCCCCCCCCCCCACGTCCACTTGCAACTTTTCAAAAGTCAGCCTAGGCATTTAGAAAATTCCTAGGTCTTTCCAAAGGTACAAAGATGAGTATGTATTTTTGTAGGCACTTCCTCCAGACAGGTGTTTTCCTCTAAAAGGGCTTTTTTAAATACACAGTTCCTCTTAATGCAAAAGTCGGCATTTCTTTTGTTTTGTAGAGAGCCACTTCATCAAAAGTGTGAAAACTAAAAGGATAATTGCATTCCAGTTCATGCATTCATTACAGGAGAGAAAATTAAGTCAGTTTGTGTTATAAGAGAAATTAAGAAAATGTCACCTCTGTCTGTATTTTAACCATCATCCTCTCTCTAAAAAGAAGTGCTTGGCCAGCAAAACTGATTATAAGATGGAGAGGTTTTATTTACGTTTTTATGGGTGGGGGGCTTCTAAATGTGGGACATTTTCATTTACAGAGACAATGAGAGCGGAAATGACTGCTCCTGTGCTGGAGACCCTCAAGAGAAAGTTAGACAGCCGTCTGACAGATATATTTTGGTTTGGATTCCTGTACTGATCAGGGGGTTGGCTTGATGACCTTATAGCCCCCTTCCAAACCTATTCTAAAGTTAGGGCATGGTTCAGGGAATTAATTTCCAACATCCCTGGGCTGACATGGGGTTCAATTCAGCACAGCTTCAGCTGGCTTAGGGCTAGCTCAACTAGCCTTCAGGCATCCTGGCAAGTAAAAATTATGACCTAAAGGATATTACCGTATCTTTCTGTGTATAAGACGCCCCCATGTATAAGACTTTTCTAACCCAAAATTAAGAAATCTAAGTGGGGCTTAGCAAGTGGAGGGGAAAGCAGGGATCAAAGCCCTGCAGGATCACTTTGATCCCTGCTTTCCCCTCCACTTATTTTTGTTCTCTCCTCAGCTTACTTCCGTGTGTAAGACGAACCTCAATTTTTAGTCTAAAGATTTTAGACAAAAGTATAGTCTTATACACGGAAAAATACGGTAATTAGCAATGAGCAAAAGGCAAGACTTTGTGACACAATACGTGTCTATCAACATGGACATTCATTCCCGTGTGTTGTGATTATTACTTTTTTAAAAAAAGGCTAGGCAAATGTGCTGCAGGTCTCACTTATTATCTATGTTACGGTTACAGAATGTAGCTCTGATTCGACCTGTGGAAGAAGGGCCTCCAAGGAGATTAGATAATTCCACCCCTAACAATTTTGAGAAGGAGCCCTCCACTTCAGAAATTCCAGATGCAAGACTAGGAGATCTCACATCAGTAGCCTGGTCACTGGCCAATTTCCACACTGCTCCTCCATAACCTCCTTGACTCCATAAGTTGAGGAGACAGTGTGCCAGGTAAGCGCTTCAGGACCACCATCAAAGCTCATCGTGAGTGTCCCATAGATGTTCATGCAAGTATCTGCTCAGATTAAGGCCTGGTTGAGAACCAGGATGAAACCCCCAACACCTAAAACCAGGAGGGCCTGAAGCCTCCAGCTTCTGTCTGATCATTACTGTAGTGGAACCAACATCTTTGGTCCAGTAGAGCTGTTTAATAACATAAGAAGAGCCCTGCTGGATCAGGCCAAGGGCCCATCTAATCCAGTTTCCTGTATCTCACAGTGGCCCCACCAGATGCCTCTGGGGAGCACATGAGACCACAAGATCCCTGTCTCCTGATCCCACTCCCCTGCATCTGGCATTTGGAGGTCCCTTCCTTTTAAACCTGGAGATTAGACATCCCCATCATGGCTTGTAACCTGTGATGGACTTTTCCTCCAGGAATCTGTCCAATCCCCTTTTCTAGGCCAGATGCCATCACCACATCCTGTAGCAAGGAGTTCCACAGACTAACACTGGGTCAAGAAATATTTTCAGAAATATTTCATTCATTCCTGAATGGGAGAAATGAGGAAAGCAGATGTGAATGGAACCTCCAAATCCATGCATAATATGTTGCTGGTAACCAGCCTACTGGGAATACATGAGAAAGGCTAGCTTCCTCTACCAGAACTGGTTGTGAGATTCACATGGGATGGAGGGGTGTTTTTCTTCTGACAGGCCGTAACTGAAATCAGGATAGCTTGAAAACTGGACTCTTAATGTAATCCAATTCTTAAGGCCCTTCAAAAGCAATGAACTTTTGGTTGAGTTTTGGTCAATCCATTAGTGTCAGAGGATTTTAACGGTTTGAACAACTATTTAAATTTAACTATTTAACTGTTTCAAATTAAACACAACTAACTATTTAAATAAAACATTTGATCCTTCTAGGCAATTCTAGTAATTTGAAATTATTTCAGAGTTTCAAACCAGCATCTTACTAAACACCTTATTAAGGATTAATGTCGCAATATTCACCACAGTGGTGAATGAGGACGAGTTAGCATTAAGCTGACGTTTCTTGGCAAAAACATTTGCCAAATGGTAAGCACAAGACTCCAGCCCCGTCTAATTTCTTCACCTCTCCGATTGAACAAAATTGGTTTCTGTACCGGAAAAAAAAGAAAAACAACAAAAATGTGATTTTATTTTTTATTTTATTTTTGCTTCTGGAAAATTCTAGAAGCAATGATTCTTTCAAATGGGTTAAAAGGATGTCTGCAGCAGTTTAACATGAAGAAATGGCATTTTTTTTAAAAAATGGAAGGCACAGATATTCTTCCCTCTCTTCCTTAAGTTTCTAGGCATCCTGGTTTGTTCCCAAAGGATCCCGGAGCAGAAAATGTCTGTGAGACCCTCTGACCATGTCCAGCCTCATGGTAAGCATGGTGTTCAAGCGAGGTAGAACCATCTCATTGACCTTTCCTACAGGACGAGCCACTGGTAAATGTCTGCCGCATCACGGTGGGAATGTATGGATTCGCCCTCAGCGAACACTTCTGTTCTGTGCACAAGATCTCACTTCTATATGATAGCTTTGTCTTGTTTTAAGTCAACTAGGAGGCAACTTCAAAAACTTGGCCACAGGCACCGAAAGGGTGTAAGCAAAAATATGTGTAAGGTGAAAGTCTTCCTCACCCCCCCCCCCCTTCCACTCTCTTTTAGAACAAATCATCCTACGCTTCTGATTTGGCATCGAATCTGATGTCCTACTTGGGACTGGGCCGGTTACTCAGAACATCTTCATCTCATAATGGCTTCCAAACAGGATGAATACCCTTGGTTCCTTCAACAATATTAAAGCCGTATGAAAAGATTTAGTAATATTCTTGTGGAACGAAGATCCTCAGACCAGGAGCGTGAGCATCAGGAGAAGACAGGACCCCCAATGGCTGTCAGGGCAAGTGACTTTCTTACACATGAGTAACCTGCTCTCTCTCTCTCTCTCTCTCTCTCTCTCTCTCTCTCTCTCTCTCTCAGAATCGCTGACGCTGGCTCATTGGCATTCTCCCCAGCCTCCGTTAAGGCTGGGGCTTGTTTATAAAGTCGCCCTCTCCCAATTAGATTGCCAAAGGCATCCTTAGCTAGCCTTAGTGGTTGTTGCAAAAAAAAAAAGGGGGGGGTGAAGGAAGAAAAAAAGAGGTGCCCGTAACTAAGCTGTAAGCAGACGTCTTTATCCAGCCGTAATTGATGTCTCTAACTTTGCCTGTTAAAAAGTTCTCTCCTGGTCGCTTTGCAGTCCTTCACGCCCCCCCTCCCTTTTTTTTTTATCCGACAGTCAAAAGTGTAAGAAACCAACACAGGAGCCCTTTCTCTGTCACTTTTTTTCCTTCGGGAGCTGCGACAATAGAGGCTCCCTCACAAAGCGGTGTGCCTCACGGCACAGTGGCTTCCTTGTATGTCTATTTACCTCCTAGAGTGTTTTATGTTAATCCGTCGGCCAGCGGGTTGCCCTCCTGCATACTGATGTGGCACCCCCTTCACTTCAGGCCTGGGCGTGTTGTCTGGGAAAAATTAAGGGGGGGGGGCTGTGCGAACAGTCCGGTCGGATAAGGCCCTCTTGGTTGTTTGTTGGCTTTGGCCTGGAAAAGCAAAGTCTGCCCCCCAACCCCCCCGCCCTGCCCCACAGGGACTGCCAGTGGAACGACATTATGGCTTCTTTAGGAGGAGAAGAAGAGAAGGCGGGAGGAGAGAAACAAGCCGGGTCACTTTTGGTCACCCCAGAGTTGATGGAAAGGGAATGGCCAGACACAACAGGGATCCCCCCCCCCCCCGGCATCTAAGATTCTCCCACTGGAGAGGGAAAAAGTTGCCCACAGACAACAACAAAGAAGATGGTGGAATAAACATCTGCTGTTGGGTTCCGGGGCTTCTTATGGCCGTTCGTGATTCCCGTTTTCTTTCACAAAGTCAACCTCCTAACTGTTGCGGAAAGTCAAACGGGAGACCCCAAAAACGAGAGTTTGGGGGACTTGGGGCCTCCCGTCGGACTTGGTCTTTTGAGGGCAACAGAAAGCAAGCAGAGATACACGGATAAATCCGCTTATATCTGTGGAAGCAAGGACATTTCATTTGGAATCAATACACCTAGTGCGCCTGGATTGACCAGGGCTCATACCTGTTACTCCAAAGGCAATGCTTATGGGGGATTCTGGGATCTGTAATCCAGGAAAGGGACATTTCTGTGCTTTGTGTGTGCTTTATGGGTTCACATCAAAGCTTATCTGGTCTACCTTTCTTTACAAGAGTCCCAGCAGAGAGCAGAGAGAACAAATACGTGGTCATTGAGTCGAAGGTGGGCTCATATTCCAAGATGCTGTACTCCATTTTGGGAAATCGTAACAGTGGATGGCTGCGATAACACCTTGGTTGTTGTCAGAAAGAAAATGCCAGATAGAATCTGGACGGTGCTCAGAAGTAACCAGTTCCATTAAATGCAGGAAGTGCCCTGCTAAAATATCACCAAGTGGTCTTCATTGAGCAATCACTGAAAAGAACTTGGAGAAAAGAGTTCCCCTCTTCTGGGAGTCAATTTGGATGGTGCACAGAGTCCGTTCTGTGCAGAGCTGCTCCCTCAACTGGTGAAAAGGGTTTGCTTGTCATAGCACATGAGTTTCCCCACCTACATATCTTGCATTGAGCATGCTTTGGCTTGCGATTGGTCATTGAGAGGCAACCACAGCCTTGATTTGGGTGCCAAGGCATCCACGTCTAAGGAAACCTTGTTCTGGGAGGTTAGTAGATGAATTATACAGAATGCAGTTTCCCCTTCTGAATCAGTTTGGCCTGGGGCTCTCCTAGTGTCAAAGAAGTAGTAGAATCAGGAAGCATTTCTCATGTTTCCAGAAATCTCCTTTCTTGAAATTTGTACCCGTTGATTTGGATTGTACCCTCTGGAGCAAAACAGGAGAAGACAATTTTGCTTCCTTTACCCAACTTAAGAAGGCACTGCTTTTATGTTTCTGCATCCATTTTTCAAAGGATCTTTCTCCCCTGCATAGCCCAAAGGTTAGCTTTCATAAGACAGAAAGGCCGTGCATCAGAGTGGTTTGCACATTCGTGAGTGGAGGCTGAGCTGACGCAGCTTTCTCTGAGTCCCCAGGGCACCCGGATGCCTGGTGGTGATCACCGGACATCTGGAGGGATCGCCATACAGAAGGGCAGCTGTGGAGGATTTAATTGCTCCTCCAGTTGGGAGCAGCTCCCCTCAGCCGCCTCCCCGCTCCCTTCTCCGATCTGCATTTCAATGTGAGGCAAGAAATAAGTGGAATGTTACTCAAAGGGTTTAGAATGATTAATCATTTAAAAAGCAAGATCTTAATTACAGGGTGTAATTTTTCCTATTTAAGGAGTCCATTAGTTTCGAGAAAGAGGGGGGAAAATACCACAGGTTATTCTCCTTCTGAAGGAAATGGGAAAGAGAGAAGAGAGGGGAGGGAGGGACCTCTATGATGGGCTTGTGAGCTTTTGGGAGAGAAAACAGAAATTTTAACTCTGCCGTCGATGCTGTCAGAATGCTTCCATTTCAGTTAAACATCCCTCTCTCGCTTTTTCTCCCTCTTTATCTTTCTCATACATAACACACACAGAGAGGGTTTTTTTTTTTAAAAAAAAATCACACACACACTGCACACCAGAAAATTCCAAAAACCTTTTTTTCCACCAAAGATAATATCCCAGACCTCCTGGCCATGGAATAAGTATGCTAACGTTTTATCTGTGTTTATATCCATGTGGCCTTTCTACGCTGACTCATCATGATCCTAGGCCAACGTCCTACGGTGGCACACCAAGCACGGAAGTGGTACCACACCAGCAGTTTTTTTTGCCCATTTTGGCCCTCCGTTGTGCACCGTTGTGTGTGGCCGGCTGTGCCATGCAGCGCACAACCTGGGTGCCTCTGAGCTCGTGATGAAGGATCCAAAAGACCATGCACGCCAGGTACAGTTTATGGTACCCTATGGAAAGAGGATTCCGGCCAAAGCTTTCCACGTGGCACGGGTCAAAAATTGTTAAAGCACACCATGAGAAAGGAAAGATAGAGTGACAACATGAAAGAACAGTACCAAGAAGCAGCAGTCATATTTAAGGCCAGAATCAAACATTAGAAATCTAAAAAAGGACAATGTAAAGAGCTCCAGCAAATCCTTGTTTTTTGTTTAAGTATTAGATTGGTGCTTAAAACCAGTTTCGGAAAGTTACTCTTTTGGACTACAGAGCCCACAATGCTGAAGGCAACGTGGCCAGGAGGGTGGGGGATTCTGTGAATTGTAGTTAATACAGCTTCTCTAGTCCAAAATACATACATCCTGCTGCTGGCTGATTTTGATTTCTCTCTAGTAAAAATGTCCCAGTGTAACACATTGAAGGGGAACCCAATGGATAGAGTAATGGACTTTTTAGATTGTATAATTTCAGGTCTTTTCCTCCTCCGTCTATTGCTGCTGCTTGGGTCCCTTCCAGCGCTACAGCTCGATGATGATGATGATGCCACTGCTTTCTTCTGCACGATGGCCCTTCAGGTACATGCAGAATTCTACCTCCATCTCCTTGTGAAACATGCCCCGGTCCGATTTCGTTCTCTTTAATGCCTGACCCTCTTCTTCTGAACACAGCCAATGCCCTGACATTTGGCAGCTTCTCTTCCAAGCTTTGCTTCCCATCCCATGGTTATGTTTTGGGATTAGGCCATCTAGATCTTTGCTCACGAGTAGCTGTGCTATTTTAGTGTGCCATGAAACAGGGCCCTGAGGATTTTGTTATGGAGACTTCTGCTCAGCGTTTGGCTTGCTGGGCTCCATGATTATTTGGAACCGACTCCCAGAAGAAGAAGACTCTCAGTCTACTTTCTTCTGCGGCTTCCCTGTTGTTTACAAAGGGTGGGAAAGTTGCCCAGACGGTGGTTAAGAACAGGACTCTCCGCCTCGGGCTGTCAATCTGAACTCTCCTTTGTGAGGAAGACAGACATTCATGTTTCAGGACTTATGTGTCTGGCTCAGTGGATGGATCACATGCTTTGCATAGAAATGGTTCGGGGTTCCATGCCCTAGCATATTTGATTTAGGCTGATGGCTAAACATGCCTGTAACAGAGATGCCAGCTCCTATTTTTCAAAAATACTTTAAAAAAAAAATCTCAAGC
Source organism: Intellagama lesueurii (assembly GCA_037013535.1). Classification (NCBI taxonomy): domain Eukaryota; kingdom Metazoa; phylum Chordata; class Lepidosauria; order Squamata; family Agamidae; genus Intellagama; species Intellagama lesueurii. The sequence continues at coordinate 3,877,878 of JBAJHW010000011.1, forward strand.
TCTCTGTTTCAAATTTGTATATAAATTTGAAAAGTCTGATCAGTTTGTAAACAAACCAAAGGGAATTCTTAATGATCCTCAGTGGCATGACTCAAAAGGGACCAGGATGCAAGATCTTAGAAAAGAGACTGGAGACCATCGCGAAACGTCCGTTACAGGCAGCCATCAGAAGGTGGCAGCTTTCCCTTAATATTAAGCTAAGGTGCTTTCAACTTTCCCCTACCCCATCCTGTGTCCCTTTTGTTATTTTTTTTTTCAAGGCATGGCTTTTTCATTAGGCAGACAAAACCAATGGGTAGAGAAGAATATGGGAATGTAAGCTGCATTAAATAAAGAAAAGAACGAAAGAAATGAAAAGCGTGAAGACAGTGAGTCTGTGCTTCTTGTTCTGTGTGCCGTACTATATTTATAGCAACATCAGCTCTCTGGGAATCTGATTCCCAGTGACATTTGGGCTGGGTTGCCCCCTGTTTTCCTACACAACCCGTCACTAACCTCCTTCTGCTCCTCTTGTGTTGTTTCTGAGTATACTCCTCTAAGAGAGCAGAATGGCTGGGGAGCTCAAGAATCCTCTTCATGGGGAGCAAAACACTGTTCGGATCGTTGTGTTAGTTAACAACACATTAACTGCAGAGGACCCACCTTGGGTTTTAGTCTGAACTTCACATAGGCAACCCCAAGGCACTGGGCCACATCCCCCAAACTGTTTCAGCACCCTGGACAGTTCCTGTGCATTTCAGACTCTAACCTGGAGTTGAAATTGACTACAAGCTGAGTGAAATTGATGGGACCCCAACCTCCCCTGGCTCATTATACACACAGATAAGAGGACAGGGTTGTGGGTTTTTGTTGTTGGTGGTGGTGGGGTTTTTTTTTACAGACCAAGAAGATCTGTGGTGCCTACCACTCGTTTACTGTATGGCTGAAGTAGAGTGATAATCTTTCCTCCTTTACAGAAGATGGTCTTCTGTTTGGAAAGCTGTCCATCCTTTGTTTGAAGGTAACCTTTATTCAAAGAGCTCTATAATCCATGCCGATTTTGAAAGAATTGCAGACACGGCAGAGATTTAGAAGCTGTTCATGACAGCAGGTTTAGTAGGCTAATAATGGTCTCCCTGATTCATGGAGATGGGTTGCACTTCTGTCTAAATTGTGGTGACTAATTAACTACATGAATGAAAAAAATTGCGCATGGAAATCTTTTGCTGATCACTCTACTCTTTCCTCTTTTTTTTTTCCAGTGGCACATTTTGGTGATGTGTAGGTAGTCCCCTGTAAATGAGGAATAAATAACTGCCATGCAAAAGGATGCATATATATTAAGAAGACATCTTGCATTACTTCATTTAAGGATATTTCCTTAGAGATGCTTGTCCTAGCAGTTGGAGTTGAAAATTAAACCTTTGATTGCCTTTCAATGACCAACCACAAAACAAAGCTTTTTTAATTAAAGTGAAGTGGTTGAGGAAAACTTTCTGCTATAAAATTTTCTGTTTCCAGAGGGAAACAGCTGAGATAAAATATGTACACATGCTGCACATCCATATCAATGAATTAAATATAAGCCAAGGCTTGTGAAGACATTACCAAATGTAATAATTATATTGTTATTTACTTGTATTTTCCTTCACAACTACCAGACCCATCTTTTCAGAAGAAGGCTTAAAAGGTAACGTCTTCCATTCTTTACATTGCCACATGATGTTCCTCTGTTGTTTCCTTTAATCATTGTTGTTTACAGAACTTCAAGCTTCAAAAGAACTGAAAGCCAAGAAGAAGTCATAAATCATTCCTAGGTGTGAAATGCAACCAAACAGCACTGTTTCTCAGCGAATGTTTTACCATGCAGTCTCTGTATTCTACCACATGCATCTGAAGAAGTGGGCTATGTTCCATGAAAGCTTACATTCAAATATATTGAAATGCCACAATGACTTTTTTTCATTTTCTTTTTGAAATTTCTGCTATGAGAAACAGACCACTTTGGCCACTTGGGGGAGCACCTCTGCAAAAAAAGGAGTAAAAATTTGTCTTCCGTAGTCAACTCTATGGCAGGGCAGCCTTTTCTCTTTGTCTTTTCAAATGATAATAATGATTTTAAAAAATATTTGCCACATGCTGTGTCTCCTCAGAAAGTCCTCCTGGAGTTCTGGAATGGGAGACCCACTAGTGGTAGGAAAAAACAGCTCTGAGCGTTGTTCTTGAGGAGGTGTCTAAAAGCCCGCCAGGCTTCCATCTCTGCTCTTACACAGTAATGTGGAGCCACAGAAGATTGTTGAATATGCTCCAGGATCATGTTGACATTTCTCTGCCAAGGGAATCATGAGGCTAATGCAGTGCGCAAACTGGAACGTAAAAGTGGACTACAGATCACACTCTCCTTCAAATCCTCCAGAACATAGGGCTGCTCTGTGGGAGACCTTCAGCTATTATTTCAGGACAGGCCTTGACAGTCAACAAATGTGTGTTCCATCAAGAAGTCCTCAGCTAACTGGAAGCCATCATTGTGTTGTGGTTCTTCACAACCACTCTTTCAACCTTCCACCTCTGCTTTGACCCATGCACAAGGCCACTGGGATCTTTTCTGGCCTGGGCAAAAGGACAAAATGGCATCACCCGCCATGCCACATCCAGGAGGCAACTGGCCTGGCAGGTGAACCTTCTTCAGGTGAACACAGCAGTTGACGGCCCTCCCTCACACCTGAGGGCAGCAGGTTAGCTTAAGGGGCGAAGATCAGGCAGTATGGTATACTCTGTCCTCTAAGAAAGCAGAATGGCTGGGGAGCTCAAGAATCATCCTCATCTTAGAACTACAGAGCTGGAAGGGACCCTATGGGATCATCAAGTCCAGCCCCTCTCAAGGAAGTGCAGTGGGGGAACAGAACTCCCAACCTCTGGCCCCACAGCCAGATGCCTAAACCCCTGAGCTATCCAGAATACTCCAGAGGAGCACCATAACTGTCTATATAGGGAGACCTGCTGTATATAAATAGAGGATATTATTACTGTTGTGATGTCTTTGCTTTTTATTGGATTTACTTTTTTCTTCCAGAGACTGGGAGCGAACAGTGCTGGTGCTTCTGAGTGATCTTCCATTTCTTCCACCTATTGGTAATCTCTGGCCCTATTTCCTGACAACATCTTGGTCTCTGGCCAAGCCCTTTGCCCTAGCAATGGAGAGGTTAGGAGGGTTAATCGCCCCGGCATCCTTTTTTGACCCCCGTGTGGGTTTTTCTCTTTGCACGGTCATTTAGCCAGTTGCCCTGATACACAAAAGAGGGTGATTAAAGACAGCTCAAGCCCTTCATGCTTTAGTGGCTTAATTTACTGATCCCTGTGGATTAAAGGTCTCTATGGGGCTGTCCCCAGGCCCGGCTTGGCGTGAGCCCCTGATAGACCTGATGAGGAGGAGGGCGAGAGGGCAATTTCTCCTTGTCAGAGACCCTGCTCCTTCGTTCCTTTCTGCCCTGCCGCCCCGTGGTGTCAAGGTTCACATAATCGATTGGAAAGCAGAATTAAAGTGTGCGTTCTCCAAATCCCCTTGTTTATTTAGCAGAACAAAGAGCTCATTTCCCTTTGGGGCATAGACACTGTTGGAAGGAAGGAAGGGGATGCAGAGAAACCCCATTGCTTGGAAAAAACCACTGGGCTTTCTGGCTGGCGTATTCCAGGGGTTGTGGTTTTAAAAAGCAACTTTTCCCATTTGCGTCTCAGAGATGAACAGCATCTGTCACTCGTGAACCAAGGCTAGCAGTTCAGGAGGACCAATGGTTCAAAAACCATTCTCATGTACTGTTACTGATGTGGTCGTGGAGGCTTCGTTGTGGCTGATTTTGGCTGCTAAGCAGGGTTGGGCAGGTTAGCCCTTAGATAGGAGAACATGAAGACACACCCTCGTGCATTTCAGGGTAGAGTAACTTAGGAACAAATCCAGCCTGAATCCCTTGAGATAATGCTTCTAGACAGAGTTGAGGATATTGGGCAAGGTGAGCCCAACAGAAGACAGCTACCTGGAAATGAGGTTGGCTGTGTGACCCACCCAGGAAAAAAGATTAGACCCTCTTGAAAAAAGCCTAACCTTGTCTGGTTTCAGAGGCTCAGCAGAGCTGGTTGGTAGATGGTCTTCTTTTAGGTCTTCTTGACCTAAATTTGGATTTGCTGACACTCTTTATAGCCATCCCCCAAGGTCTGCCCATTCACCCCTGGTAAAGAGGAGTCCAAAAACACAGACAACTGGCTTGGCCCATATCGACAAATGAAGAGCGGGTCTTTGGTAAACTTCATGGCTCTTAATTGCCCATTCAAACCTAAAATACCCTCAGATATTTTACATTGCAACAGGGGGTTGTCTTGCAACAATAGACCAGTCCTGGGAAAAATTCATCTCTTCCCCAGGAATGGGATTGGAGCTAAGCTTTGAGGGAGCACGGATGTTTGATGGGGCTGGCAGACAATATCACAAGTCCCTGGGGCTTCAAGCAGGAAAGCCCAGGTGCCCCTGTTTCACTGCTGGGATGGGAGAACCCCAGGGAAATTCTGAAGCTATACCAGGACCCATGTTTTCCACGCATAAGGCTGCAGGTTCCATCCTTAGCATCTCCAGGAGGGGGAAGGAAATTGCACTGCCATAAACTCTGGAAAGCCACTGCCGGTCAGTGTCAGAAACACTGGCCTAAGTGGATCAAAGCTCTGGCTCAGCGTAAAGCAGCTTGCCATGTTCCTGCGCTCAAGAGCCCTGGCAAAGCAGCAGCGCTGGCAGCCAGCAGCTGCATCTCAAACGGTATTAATCCCCTGCGTCTTGAAAGGATGCGTCCCCACTCCAAAGGCACCCCTCCCACTTCCCCCCAAAGCATCTGCCTTTAATTATTCTCTCTCTCTCTCTCTCTCTTTCTCTCTCTCTCTTTTGCTCCATAATCTCAGATGCGTTTTGCATCTTCTTCACATGAATGCTGATTAATTGCAGGGTTAGGCTTCGAGGCAGGCTGGACCACATTATTTCTGATGTTTGCTCTTTCCACGGGAAGAATAAATGCCATGAATCCACAGTAATCAGCGGCTTTTAGCTTGTCACTCTTATGACACTCTTTACTTAGACCAGGAAATGGCAAATGTGCTGGAAATAAGAACTTTATTATCAGGTTTGTTTCGCTCTTCAGCTCCCCGCTCCCTTCCTCAGTCCAAAGTGGAGGAGAGGGTGTAAGAAAGAGCCGGGTTTGTGTTTTTCATAAGCTTAGGGTGAGAGGAGACAGAAAGGGGCTCAGTAGACCATTTTGATATGTTTTATGGTTTCACCCTAAAAACCAGCATTCCTACAAGGGTCCCTGTGTTTTCAGCCAGAGAAAGGAGATAAGTGGATCCCTAAAGCTGATTTCTTTAATCCCTTTGGCAAGGCTCACGAAAGAACTACTGGGACCTCTTAAAAGGGCAGTAAACTCTTTTCAAATAAAAATCAATAAATGTTCCTGGACCTGACCATAGAATCATAGAATAATGAAGTTAGAAGGAGCCTAAAAGCCATCAAGACTAACCCTGTTTGTTTGTTTGTTTGTTTGTTTGTTTGTTCGTTTGTTTGTTCGTTCGTTCATTCATTTGTTCGTTCGGACATTCGTTCGTTCATTCGTTCGTTCTACCACCCATCTGGCCAAAGGCCCCTCTGGGCGGTCTATAACCTGAGAACAGCAGCAATCGTCATCACACAACACAACAGAACTAAACATTCCAAATAAGCACAACATTGTCATATTCTGTAGTCATAGCGACCAAGAAATCCTAAAAAATAAAATAAAATAAATGCCCCACATCGGAAAGAGCTACCCCATGAAAACACCAGTCGGCAGCTAGACGCGTTCTAGCCAGAGCCACCCATAGGAAGAAGGCAGAAGAGGGTGAGGAGGGTGGTGGTGATAGTGATGGAGATAATCATGATTTATTTCGGTAAGGTTGTGACAGGTCTTGAAGGTGTCACGTTTTTGAACTCCCCGCCAGAATCCCAGAGTTGGATTCAGAGAGCCGTAGTAAAAAACCAAACAAACCCAAAACAGAACTTTTCCTGCCTCTGAGCTGTGAAATATTTTCCCATGAGAGGTCTGCTAACTTCTTTTGCAATCGGAAGCACTGTTGCATATTCTCCTGCCGTGTTCACTTTTTCCTTCAACGGGGCTCTGTCTTTATTTACTTTGAAATCTAGTTTTGTCCGAAGACAGTAAACAAGGCGGTGAAGACCCAAGAATCACAGTCCTCTCCAGTTTTTCTTAAAATGGGTGTCTTCCACGTGTGATGGAAAGAATGGGATGGCCCTCTTCCGCAACACACTCTCGCCTCTTTCCTGCTGCCCAAGCAACCCTCTGAACAGGGGGAAGGCTACGCCATGCCTGTGGGTTCCCCCAACGTAGGCTGCTTCCTCCCCCTCCCATAGCCCATGGGGAGCAGTGGGCTTTTCGGGCTGGGGCCAGCCCCATAAGCTCCTGTCGGGCCTCTGTACCCTTGCTCCTTTTCAAGATCTGGAGAGCGATCTGATTGCCACCTTATTAGCTCTGTGAGGGGGTCGGCTGGTGGCCTTTGAGGCTCATACATCTGGTGTGTGCTGGTGGGGAAGGACAGGAACTGGGGTTGTTGGTTTTTCCCCAAAGCTCTGCCTCCCTGCTGGGTGGAAGGTAAGCGAGCAATTAGAGGAGGCCTCACCCTTCCTCCCACCACAACACACACAAACACACACACACACCCTTCGTACCTGACAGTTTCCTCATCCAACTCTTGGGAGAGTCACTTTTTAGAGGACCCATATTGTGCATGACCACCGGACACGGTGTGTGTGTGTGTGTGTTGCATGTTGTAGTCCAGAAAAAGAGTAACTTTTCCAAGCTAACGCCAAGGAAATGCAATAACCCTCCAAAATTACAGGTGGAAAATTCTATCAAGAATTGCTTTTTCCTATTATTTTTTTCAAAGGCATGGTCTTCGTATGGAATTTATGAACAAATGTGTGAATTCTGTTCAGTTCCCTTCAAAACGGCCTAAAACGAATCTGAGCAGGCCCGATTCAACAGGTAAAGTGTTATTTTCATTAGATCCTCTTTTATATGCTTAGCATATTGCTGTTAAAGGAACTGAGCCTTTTGGGGTATATCTGGGGACATGGCAGCCCTAATTCAGCACCACAAACATGGCCAATTGAATACACATGGATTCAAACTCTAAGGCATTACCTAAACCTTTATTTTAATTGAAACTTTTTATTTTCTAGGTTGTGTCATACACTGCCTAAGAAACCTGGGTGCTTCACCTAAGGAGAGACAGATCTCTCCAACCAGCCTTGTGTTTAAAGAGATTGAGAGATCCACCATTTTGATTCATCCCACCACAGGTTGCTCCCTGTGAGCAACACCTCTTCTCTGTCATCTGCATCTCAGGATAACGCAGATCTGAAAATGCCATGGTTCTAACATCTAGCCGAATTTCTGATCTTCCACAACTCCTTCATGAGCTCATTCCCCCCCTCTCTCACTTACTAGCTCTAGGAGGAATAATAATAATCATGTGCTGTCAAATTGATTCTGACTTATGGAGACCCTTTCCAAGGTTTTCCAGGTAGAGAGTACTCAGAGGTGTGCTGCCATTCCCTTCCTCTAGGGGCACCCTGGGACTGTGCAGTTTGCCCAAGGCTACACAGGCTGGCTCTTCTCCCAGGAGGTACAGTGAGGAATCGAACTCCCAACCTCTGGCTCTGCAGACAGATACCTGACTAACTGAGCTATCCAGAGAAATCAAAACTCACACATAGTTATGGTTATGGATTGTCTTGAATTCACAGGATCCAACCAACCAACCTAAAACTCGGGAAACCTGCTTGGTTGATACTACAAACCCCAGAATCCCCATACATCTGGCTGGGGATTCTGGGGTGCTGTGTTCTAGAAGAAGAGACATTTCCAAGTGCTGGGAAAGCATGCCTTGTAACTCTTAGGCCTGTAGGTTATTCTGCCACCCAAAGGACATCCTGAACTGCTTGATAGCTCAGTGGCATAGGTCTTAGAGCCAGAGGTTGGGAGTTCGATTCCTCACAGGGCTTCCTTGACCAGGGCTGGACTCCATGATCCAGAGGGTCCCTTCCCAGTACGGACTTTGGTCTCTGAAAGGAGACAGGATGGGACCGCTGAGGCCCAGAGCTTCCAGCGGCCAGAGCTGTGTCACCCCAAGAGCGTTGTTACGCTCTCCGGACCATCAAACTCTCTGGTATTCTTTTGACAACCTCTGGCACAGACGGCTCTCCATCAGATGCTTTGAGTTTCCCACGCCTGCCTTTGCATTAGACTATGGGTCTCTTTCTCCCCCCCCCTCAACCCACATTCTCCCAGCCCCCTTGCCCACATCCTCCTCCTCCCACCCCACCAGCACTCTCTTCCCCATCCTTTCCAAGTGATGTCATCATAATCCCAGACCCTGGGAACCCGCATTGTTCGCTGGCTAAATAGAGAAATCCCCACTCAAGCATTGCAAATGAGGGCAGAAGGGGATCTGGGAAAAGGAGAGGGGGGACCCCCCTGTGATCTAGGGGCTGCCACCAAGTCCTGTGTCCACACCCCCTTTGACCTCCCTTTCAGGATTGTCCGATGAATGCAGGAGTTTAAAGATGATGATGATGATGAAGAAGAAGATGGTGATGATGATGACGACGACGATGGAGGCTTCTTGTCACGTTCCTCAAAAGTAACGTTATCACAACAGAGCTGGGCAGCCTGGAGAGAACGGAAAATGAAGAGTTTCACGCCACGGCTCTGCCACGAACTCTGCGCGAAGCCCCCTTTTAGAAAGGCGTGAGGCCATCGCTGAAGGTTTAGCTCTGGCCTCCTCAGCCCAGCACCTCTTCTTGAGGTACGGCCAGAGGGGACGGCCTGGGTTCTGGGACCGGATCAGGCCCACCTTGAGGGTGTGCATCAGCACAGGGTCTGAGTTTGCTCAAAATGGGCCCAAGCTAGAAATGCCAATGGCGCTACTCTGGCTGTGATGGCAATAGAAAGACCACACACCCCTTCCCGTGGTGGGGAAGACTGTGAATTGGGGGCTTGCTCTCTCTCTGCCGATGCCCCCCCATCCGGGGGGCTCCCTGGGGGAGGATAACGTCAAAGCCTCTGTCATCCTGGCTAGTTGTGATTCTGAAATTTTTCAGCTGGGCTTGGACTTTGACCAGGGGAATGTTTTGAAAGAGAGGACTGTCGTCTGTGAACAAGGACCATGGCCACCCTCGCAAGAAGGCAAGCACAACAGCTCGGAATGAAAAGGGACCATTGTTTCGGCCAACTCAGTTTGTGCAACCGAGTGTAACGCACGCAACCCAGTCTCCCCAAGAGAGGCTGGAACGCCCTCCCAGCCCAAGACTCCTCTGCTGATGAGCAATCGTGGAGCAGACGACCTGCAAAGGGGGCGGGATGGGGTGGGGTGGGACAGGCTAACGCTTTTGGGGAAAGGTCTCATCAGGGCCTGCTTCGTTTCAGCTGAATCACCTTCTTTGGGTGGGAATTCAGAGTCCTCGGAGAAGTTGCCTCCCAGGAGCCATCCGGTGTCTTTCTAGTTTTGCATGGGCTGATGGCGTAGCTGTGATACCCCCGGTCCTCTGCTCCACCAGAAATCCTAAGCCATGCGGCGAGCACAGGAGACGACCAGGGGAAAAAAAGAAAAGGAACCATAGGCATTTTAACTGAAGCTCACCATCACCTTTCACCTGTCATTTTTAAGGCAGATTTCCTGGGGCGAAAATGATATGCAGCATCAGTTACATGGGTGGGTGATGACACTGGCAAGGTGCAATCAGCCCCTCTCCCTCTCCGAGCATTTTTCCTCCTCTATGAGGCACACACTTGCTTAGTTTCTTCTTCTGAGCCCAAGCAAAAGAATCATCCAGAGGAAAAGTATAAAATAAATGGAGGATGGTTCCTTAATGCCTCACCTTTGTTACTGGTTTCTTGTTTGGGAATCTGGTGAACCTGCAGGAGAAGTTAAGTGAAGGCTCAAGAGAGGGATTTTTTGGGGTGGGGGGGTCCTTTCTACTCACTACTCAGCAGGTGCCCAATGACACACACCTCTGATTTGGAGGTATGTAGAAATTCCACTTGTTCTCTGTCAGTTCATTAAAAGTCTCAGATCACCCCTTGGAATACCACACGGAGAAACGGGAACTCCAAATTCCTTCTTTGCTATTCCAGGAGGAGGTGATATAAATAAATAGTCAGTGAAAAAAAGTTGGACTTACATGGATGTCAGTTGTGCGATTGTGCAGAGGTAGGATTTTGCATTGTGCTTGATGGTCGAATGAGGTGTAGTGTGTAAGATAAAATCTGCTAGAAAGTTAAGAGAAGTTGGGTTTGAAAGCCTGGTGATGCAGCTGCTGAGATGAAAGTATAAGAATGGGGGGAAAAAAGAAAAAAAGGATTGTCTTCTATTTTGTCCAGAATCCTGCTTCACACATTGGCCCGCTGGAGATTTCTTATCAAGCAAGACATGAGGGTAATCACTCTGTCCAGAAGATGAGAAGGAAGATGATGGGGGGAAGGGAATAATCATCACCAGGGTTTCTTTAAAATAACTGGTTTGCTCTTTGGATACCAACCTCCCTGGGGGGGAAAGTAGCAAGCGTTGTCTTCTTTTTTTTTAAAGGGTGATATTGCTATGCAAAGAAAATTCAATGTGTTCCACAGGCATGGATATATTTTTGTGAGAAACATGGAGAGTTTTGTTTTTTAAATTGTGATTACATTTTTCACACTGGCCTACATGCAAGGATCTTGGAGCCAAACACTTGATCCTCCCACACTTATTTGATCAGCACAACGACCCTGTAGTGGAGGGAGAGAGAGAAGACAGACAGACAGAAGAAAAACCTCAGCTCACCAAGTAAGCTTTGTTCCTGAAAGGGGGTTTGAACCCTTGGTTCTGCTCTCTGACACTCTAACCACTACACCAGACGACCTCACTCTTTGTTATCCGTGCACTCAGTGAAACACCGATGTGGATGCTTTTTGGTTTGTGATGATGCCCGTGCAGGATGTCTCAAATGGAAAACGCTGTGAAATTGAAAAGAAAAAAAGAAGGGGGGGAAGAAGAGGGGGGAAAAAACACCCCATTGCATAAAGGAGGGCCTAGAATGGCTGGCAAAGCAGCTGATTCTGCATAGAAAAAGCCATCAGGTTACTACAAAGCTCAGAAATTTCAGACCATCTGAAAGCACTCTCTGGATGCGCGTGAGTGAGTGAGTGTGTGTTTTATAAAAAGAACCCCTTCGCCTTGGCTGGCCGAGGCTTTCCGTCCTCACAATATGGAACATGACAGGGTATTTTTCGTTGCTATTTTTATATGTTCTAGTGCAGCCTGTATTTAAAGCAGCATTTAAATCTGCCAAACAGAACAGCGTTTTTAAAATGGCTGTCAGATCCGCTCTGGTTCCTCCCACGTACAGTATATTTCTGAAATGGTTTGGAGGAGCAAAAAAAAAAAAATGGAAGAAACGGGTAAAACGTCCCCGTTTATCTAGCTCGAGAAGGGCAGCATGCCTATTTAGGATGACACGAGGGGGGGGAGGCAGCAAAAAGGGGAATCGGGGCTGGGGAGGGGGCGTTGTTTCCTCAGCTGTTCTTTTGGAGATGCCAGGGAGATGGTTGGTTGCTGTGCGCACAAAATCCAGGAGCACATCAGATCCTAGTGGCCAGGAATCTACTGGTTTGTTACACCCGTGTAGGAGCAATGGTGTAAATTGCAGCCAACGGGGGCCATTGCCCTTACTCCGGCATAAATAGTCAATAGGGTTCTGACTGCTGGTTTCAGTGAGGAAAGCTGGCCTCTGGTCCAGTTTGACCCACATTTCCTTTGTCTCTACTGCTCTGGAGACGTCCGAAATTGCTCAGGCTTCTGAGGTTTGAACCACAGCAACAAATAAAGCCCTTCCCATCCCCCAGGAAACCTGGATCTTTTCTGGGAGAAAGGACGAATTCGGATAAAGAGAGCCAGTTTTGCCCATGCGCCTTGATCAGAAATTGAGAAACTGACTTTCGGGGACTAGCCACTCTCGAATTCTCTCTGTGGCTTGGCCTGCAGTCACGGCTGAAACAGGAGACCTGGGCTTTCATTCTCCTCCGTCTCCCATTAAACAACTCATTGGCATCTAGCTTTGAGAGGTGGATCTTAAAGAGCTAGTAAAAGGCAAGAAGGTTAGTCATATCGGAAGTTTGCACTCAGTGTTGAGAGACACCTTGTTAGCATCCTCTCTCTTCGTGTGTTTCTCTCTCTCTCTCTCTCTGTCACTGTTAGTTGTATTTTTAATGATGTAAGCCACCTTGGGTTCTTTTTAAGGAGAAAGACAGGAAATAAATAAATAAATAAATGAACGAACGAACGAATGAACGAACAAATGAATGAATGAATGAATGACTAGAGATGGATGAATCTGTCAATTCCCCATTCCCTCTATGTCCAGTTGTTTAAAATTTCCCGTGCTTTCCGTCAAACTTTATGAAGAAAAGTCTGGAGAGTTCTATTTCTTGTTTTAAATGAGCCAAAAGGAATGGTCTGCCCTCTGCATTGACCGAATTCAAGAGGTAGAGCCAAGCCCACTATCGAGAAGACCACGATGTATTTTCCTGCCCTGTCGCTGTTAAAAGCAGAGGAGCCCATTAGGAAAAAAAAAAGGAGGTGGCAACCCTTATGGGAAATCACGAACATGTTTGAATACGTAGGGACTCAAAACCGGATTTGAAGAGTGAAGCATTCCGAGCTAGCAAATGATGCACATTTGTCTTTTAAAAAAAAAAAAAAAAAATCCACCTTTGGATATTGAAAACACAGGACTTTCCCCTAAAAGGCCTGAAGATGCAGGCACATTTTGGAATGATATTTTGGAGAGAGAAGTGCCCAAACCAATCTTGCTACCATCCATATTATGGGGAGACTACTATTTTTTTAAAAAGAGAGAATAAGATGTTTTCTACACCCTTATCAACCAGCTGCCTGTGATTCCAAACTGCTGGATAGCTCAGCGGCTTGGGCATCTGGTTGGAAGTTCGATTCCCCGCTGGGGCTCCTTCACAAAGGGTGGATCCATCGGGTCCCTTCCCAGCCCTGCGGCTCTAAGATTATAAAGTGGAAAGGGGCAGTTCTGGGTGGCAGTCCAGAAACAGGAGATGAAAGGAGGCCCTGTGCTCAGGACTCTCCCAGCTGTCTGAGAGGGACATAAAACTTTGACGCTTTGAATCTTACAAGGAATGGGCAGGTGTTGAATAGGTTTCCAACCATCCTCCTGGTGGGAGTGTGGATCGGCGAGGAGAGGAAGTCTTCCTTTTCAGTTCTCTTTCTTTTTTCTTCCTGTTAGGGTGTTTTTCTGTGGCCTGGTGCCAGCCAGCACAATACCCCGCTTTCTTGTTCCTTTGGCATGCTGCTCGAGGAACCGGGGGACAATCGCTGCCACCACCCCCCCAGGAAAAGTCCTGCCATGTCGGAAGAACAGAGACTTCCCTCTTCCTACGGCAGAGATGTTTGCCAAATCCCCACGGTCTCACTCCAGGGAGGGTTTGTTTCTCGGGCTTCACCGCAGACAAAAAAGCGCCATGATGAACGTCAAAAACAAGCTCCAAAGACCAAGGAAGGACCAAGGAAGGAAAGAGATCCCGAGCCATTTCAGATCATCAGCTCAATACATACACCAGAGATGCACGCGTGTCTGTTCTTTTCGACGACAACAAGGATGGCTTCATAAATGACTTGCAACCAAACACAAGCAATTAAAATACAAGGCAAAAACCCACCCGAAGGTTGTGTGAGCTGAAAACAGAAGACTGGTCCAGCCACAGAAGAGAGAGGGACAGCTGGCAGTGGCTCTCCCATCTCTGAGGGTCTCAACCCTAACAATGGAAAGAGAGTCTCCCAGCTGGGAATCCAGACACGATGGAGTGTTATCCAGATTCGGCCCTTTTCTCCTCCTCCGATTGATCACCTTTGTGATGGCCCGCCACCTGAAATGTTGTTCTGCCTCCCTCTCGCTGCTGGCATGCTTGGGTCAAAATTAAGAGAAGACTGTGTTCAAATCCCCATGCCACATCATCCTGCAAATCATTGATGCCCATGAAGGGGCGTGGGTTTAAGAATCAATCTCAGCAGGCTGGCAAGCATGTGTAACGTGTGTGTCTGTGTGACAGAGAGATCAAAAGGGCCAAACTGGGCACCGAACACTTGTGACATGGCATGTGCTTCGAATCCTCCACGTACTTTTTCTCTCTCCGTACAGTTGTATACATGACAAGTATATGCTCAGGCACCCCCTGGGCAATGGCATACAGCCAGCCCGTCCTTCACTTCCAGAAGCGTTGCGCTGCAAGAATTTGCTGATGAGCAAAATGAACCAACAGTCCTTTTGAGACCACGCATGACCATAATTGCTAACATTTAATTTGTTTTTATTTCTTACCTATATTTTGTATACATCCATAATTTTAAATTGTGCAACATTCTGATACACTTAAAGAAAAAAAGATACGTGACAATGGTCTTCCTTCCTTCCTTCCTTCCTTCCTTCCTTCCTTCCTTCCTTCCTTCCTTCCTTCCTTCCTTCCTTCCTTCCTTCCTTCCAGAGGAGCAAGATCTGCTCTCAATCATCCTGGAGTGCAGGACACGTAATAATGGGCTCAAAGTACCAGAAGCCAGATTTAGGCTGAATATCAGGAAAAAACTTCTTCACTGTTAGAGCAGTATGACAATGGAACCCATGACCTCGGGAGGTGGTGACCACTCCAATGCTGGAGGCATTCAAGAGAAAATGGGACAACCCCCTTGTCAGATCTGTTTTGATTTGGATTCCTGCCTTGAGCAGGGGGTTGGACTGGATGGCCTTAGAGGCCCCCTCCAATTCCATTGTTCTATGATTCTATGATTTTATGATTCTATGTTTAAACAATTCCCAGGAAACTCTGAAGTAGGTAGTCAAGCCTCTCTGAGTGGTGATTTTAGAAAATTAAAATAAAATATAGGGTTTTACAGGTGCATAAAATGATTATAAAAACTGACAGACCATTTTACGAGATGTTCCATGACCACATTTCAAGAATTGAAGAGTGATGCCATAGAGCTTACAAAGCTGAGAAGCAGCTTCACCATATTCTTGCATTTGAAGAACACTTGAATAAAAATGTGTAATGTCTGAGAACTTGGGTGAACTTTGGCTGATGCTGAACATCCTTCTTGACTCACAATAACCAAAGTTCACAGGCGGTTCATTTTCAGATGTTGTAATGAGCAGCTTGTGAAGCTGTAATTCCTATTTCATCATAATTTCTGATTTTGTATTTCATTATGCCACTAATTGCACACAGTAGCCAGTAATACAGCGAAAGCTGTCATGACTTAAGCAGCAGCATAATGGATGAATTCTGTTGCTCCTGCCTCCTGCTGTTGCCATCAAATCCTCCAGATGTTTCTGGACCATAGCTCCCATCTTGCCACATGACTGGTCATGCTGGTTGAAGATAATGGGGTTTCTGGTCCAACATCTGCAGGGTCACAGTGGCCCGTATTGCTTTAGACCTTTGCCTCCCAACCCTGGGTCTCCAGAGGTTCTTGGATTGCAACTCCCAGAAGTCTTGGTCAGCATAGGGAGGAGTGAAGACTTCTGGGAGTTGTAGTCCAAGAACCTCTGGGGACCCAAAATTGGGAACCACTGTCATAAAAGACATACTTTTCTTACGCGTTCCACAATCAAGGTGGATCTCAGGAACACCCTTAACTTTTCAGGGTCTTTCGGACATGCAGCAGGGCCTTGGTGGACTAACTCCCTAAACCAGTGCTTCCCAGTCTTGGATTCCAAGATGTTCTTGGACTCAAAAGGAACCAAAATATTTACTTTTTAGTGGTGTGATAATAACAATTGTGTGTTGTCAACTCAATTCTGACTTATGGTGAACTTTTTTCAGGGGTTTTTAAGGTGAATAGCACTCAGAGGTGTATTACCATTCCCTGCCTCTAGGGGTGCCCTGGGATGGTGCAGCTTGCCCAAGGCCACCCAGGCTGGCTCTTCTCCCAGGAGGCACCGTGGGGGAATCAAACTCCCAAACTCTGGCTCTGCAGCCAGAGACCCAAGCCCCTGAGCTGTCCAGCGAGCAATAATAATAATCATGTGCCATTAAGTCGATTCTGACTTACGACGACCCTTTCCAGGATTGTTGTTGTTGTTTAGTCGTTAAGTCGTGTCCGACTCTTCATGACCCCAGGATTGTTGTAAATCACTCCAAATCAGAGTGCTTCCGTTCACCAGCTGTAATCGTTCTTGGGCCCATATCTCATCCTCCAACTGTGATTCAAAAGGTATTTGACTATATTGGAAGGACCATCCTTTACATGGCAAGGTGCGGCAAATGCTAGAAATAAATAATTCCAGAGCTTAGATGGAGGCTGTTGTCATTGGGTTCTTCCTTGGCCACTGTCAGCTTGATGTGAGATGCCGACTGAAGTGCCTTGCTCCCTTTTAGAACCGCCGATCTGAGCAGCCTGTGTTGTCAAGTGTGTTTATATAAGAGGCAGAGTTGCATGTTCAGCCCTATGGAATAAGGTGTGCACATACAGGGAGACAACGGTCCTCAGCCTGCGAATAAGCATGTCCCACCCATCCATGGAGGTGCCCGCCTATGTTTCTGTTCCTCTGCAGAATGTTGCAAGAACACATGTGGTGCAGCAAATGGCCGGCCTCCATTTGCTTGCAGCTCCTTCCGATGAGCACAAATCAGTACTGCGTTCAGCCGCCACGCTTTTCCCATGCCACGATGGGTCAGCGGGCGCCAACGAGGCCATGCCAGTTGGTATAGCTCTCCATTGTTGTTGCCATGATTGGCGGCGGTGGCCGTGATGATGGTGGTGGTGGTGGCTGGAAAAGTCTCCCCTCTCTGGAGAGCAGGAAGAGACACAGCGAGCTCTTTGTTTGCCTGAGAGGTCTGTCTGTCACCGCGCTAGTCATTGGTGTTTCCTTAGCCATCTTTCACAGAACAGAGGGAGACTTTGTCCGGAGCTGCTTGGGAATTTTAATGTGCCCATTTTGTATTTAACTTCTCAATCATAATACCCTCCGCTCGCCTCCCTTGGGACTGAGCCCTTCCCTTCATGCAAGGGGTAAACAAATAAACGGAAGCAGCTCCTCAATGCAAAAGGGAGCAAAGGAGGGACTGCACATTGTGCCCTTGACCGACTGCACGGGGGTAGGGGTGGATACGGGGCCAGATCTGTGTTCCCAAACTCCCGAAAGCTCTTTTCAAACAAATCACAGGGTCCCGAGGCCCGAAACGAGAAGAAGCTGAAAAGCCCCAGATGGAGGCGTGATGTTCTTTTCACGACGACGGAGCCACGACAGGAGGCGCTGGTCCAGAATGAGGAAGGTACTTTCGGTAGATCCATTTTTAATTTTTTGCAGAGAGCCAAAGAGACATGGCTGGGATGACGCTTTGCCCCAGATCATAAGGCGAGGGCTGCTCGGTCTCAGGGCACCCGCTAAAGTCTCTGGAAATTCTTACACTTCTCCAGGTCTCTCCGTGGGGAGAAAATTTTCAGAGTGAGGGGTGCTATGGCAGAAGGACGCTCAATATGGGCCTCATCATCCGTTAGAAAGCCTCACTAGGTCTACAGTCTACAAGATCTGGCCACCTAACGCCATCCATTGGGCCCCCCTCCGAGTTTGTTCCCCTTGGATCTGAGTTGACCTTAGCCAGTTACTCAGATTTTCCACAGATTTGGGTGTGATTTATCCACCCATAATCAGCGGGCCCCTATGCAGGTCTAGACCACCATCCCAGACCTCACCTGTCCTGGGTCTGTGACATCACAAGAGGACCAATCCTGTGACAAAAGGCCTACCCTCAACTCTCAAGCCTGGGCTGACATCTCAGGGCACGGGAAGAGGCTCCTTTATCAGCTCTACTGACCATGTGCCACCGTTTATACACATGGATGCTAGAAAAAAGATATACCCTACCAGACACACATTTCGATATATGAGCTTTCAACGTGGGGGGGGGGGGGGATAAGAACGGGAAGAATAAAATTCAGAGCTTATTTACACCCTGTGCGTATTGTACAGGTAGTCCGCTTGAGGGTGCTGTAATGGGATTCAAATCTCTATCTGGGCAAAAAAAAAACCCAGCAAGTGACTTTCAGAAATGTCATATCTTAAGGGGAACTAGGGATAGTCGGTCAAACTTTCCCGTTCTTTGCTGCTTGGGGCTTATGGGACTTGTAATCTAACCCACCTGGGAGAGACATCCATTTGTGAAGACCATTCTAAGGGCTAGCTGGCGCCCATGACACTTGGAAAAGCTCACCGGCTTTCCCTCGGGAAGCTGACCTCAGCAAGGGCTAGCGTCCACCACTAGAGGGTGGTGCAGCAAAGCGGTTTCAAAAATATGCATAAAGAAATATATAAAACCAGGAGATGTGCTTGCTTGGGCAGCTGATGAGCTGGTGCGCGTGAAAGAGGCTTCGGAGAGGGGAACACTTGGAGCTGCGAGATGTGCCCCCTGGCAAACTTGCTATAGCTTACTGGTTGAGCTGGAGCAAAGCTGAATTACGCAGATCTATGGTCTGGTCTGGACACCTCAGTGGCTTAGGTCTCTGGCTGCGGAGCCAGAGGTTGGGAGTTCGATTCCCCCACGGGACCTCCTTGACTCAACAATCCACAGGGTCCCTTCCAGCTCTGCCGTTCTAAGATAATTATTATTAAAAGATGATCACGACTCAAAAAAGGATGGGAACCACTGGGCTAGTATGTGTGTGAATGAGCAGCCACGCAACGGACAGAAGGAAATTTCAGGGAGATAGACTGCACACCTGGATGTTACATTCAAGGTCTTTTTCTCTTTCTGGTCCCACAGAATTTAAGGGGATATTAAAAGTTCTAGGCAGACCACAGTCATTATAAAACTGTACCCTGGTATTTCAGGATGTCACTGCTCCAGAAACTGCAACAGATGCCTCCTAATTTAAGATCCCGTCGTTTTGCTGTGTCATACACATAGTATTCTGAATTTTAATCCGACAGCATTTGTGCACAAAGGACAGGTTTTCCACTTTTCCCTGCTAATGAACACTGCCTTAGCTGACACTGTATAATCAATGGTTACCTGGCAGTTCCTATGCTGCTTATTCTAATTATAGCTTCAATGCCTGTTCTGGCTTTATTGCTTTTGCTGTTCCCTCCCCAATCTGTTTTGCGACCAGTGAAAAGTAAACACTGCTTTCAGTCCAATGAAATTTTTCCGCTCCCCTGACTGCACATGGAGTTAAGGAAAGAGATTCCCGTAGAAAGCTGTGTAATGGAGCAAAAATGGAGGTAAGGGGCCAGCATCATAGGGGTATCGCATGGTGTAGACCGGAAACTGTGCACACTGCATGCAAAAGCTTTTGCTCACTGTCCATTGTGTGCTTGGACGGGTTGGGGTTGAGTGATTGATCGCATGTTCCGTTGAACACCCGGGCGCACAATCTGCTAAAGGGGAAACCAGTTGTGCGGTTGCCCTTATGCATGTGGCGTTTGCTGGGTCTCACTTTCCCTTTGGAAAAGAAAGCCAACGGGGCTAATGGAGTCATACAAAGCACATATTGTGCTAGGGATTTCTGGAACCCATCACCCTGCTGACTGGGGAATTTGGGTTAGTTCTCACTAAAAGTGAAAAAAGGGGAATTAAAATATTGCGGACTTCTTTCTTGCCTCTTTCATGCAAAAGATAGCAATATGTCAAGTTCTCGAAGAAGAAAAATACTGTAACCTTGCAGAGAGAAAAGGCAGAAGCATTTTATGCAGGACAAGGAGGATTTCTCGGATCAAAAGAGTGACCAATGAAGAAACACCAAGGTGAATGAATAAAGACCAAGAAAATGTTATTGCTACGTGCTGTCAAGTCACCTCTGATGTATGGCAACCCTGTGAATGAGTGATCTTCAAAATGTCCTGTCCTGCTCAGCTCTTGTAAACCCAAGCTTGTGGCTTCCTTGAGGGAGCCATCCATCTTGTATTTGGTCTTCCTCTTTTCCTGCTACCTTCTACCTTTCCCAGCATTATTGCATTTTCTGGAGAACCTTGCCTTCTCAGGATGTGCCCAAAGCAGGACAGCCTCCGTTTCAACATTTTTGCCTTTAGATATAGTTCAGGCTTGATTTGATCTAGGACCCACTTTTTCGTCTTTCTGGCTCTGCAGGGCATCCACAAAGCTCTCCTTCAGCATCACAGACAGAGAACACATAAAACTCCGAAAGCCAAGTGCTTCTCTTACCTAAGGAGGAATGAAAAGCTCAGAGTGTTACAGCTGATCATTCAAGGTACAGTCAACGGTGGGGGGAGAGAATAGAAAGATAAGAAGAACCTCTTAGCTGGAGAACTTTAAAGAATGATTTGGATGTGATGTATCCTTGTTTAGAGCTGCTCTACCTGACGTCAGAATGGCCAGGGTGCCCGCCAGTGTCCAGCAGGAGAAGAATAAGATGAAAAATCTTGCAGGTTGTTGGGGGCAAGAACCCGTCAGATTTTTGAAGTTAAAAATATCAATTTATTAAAGTCTGTCTAAAAGGAAACACAAACCTCTCCACCTGCAAATCTCTGTACATTGTTTTCAATTTGTATTTCCCTGCATGAGGGAAATCTTCAGATCAAATCCTTGGGAGCTGTGTTGTTATTGTTTAAAGCAAATTAGATGTTTTAAACAACCCACCAAAATATTGCCCATCCGAGCATTCAGAGATCCAAGCGTCTCCTTGGGCTGGCATTCTCTTTCACGCGCTTCCCTCCCTCCCGTTGCCGTGTAAATTTCGCTGACAATCCTCACAGTTTGATTGACGTCAAAATTATTTATTGTCTCCTTGTGGGTGTTCGGTACACGATGCTTACTTGGCAGCTGAGAGAGATGCCTCCCCGGTCTTAAGCAAAACGCTTTGTTTATCTGAAAAAAAGGGAGCCTGGCCCTCTTTCTATCACCCCACAACCGGAAAAAACCCACCCACAAACACACACCGCAGTTCTTTGTCCATGTGCCGATTATCTGCACGATCAAGATCTGCAGAATTTAAGGAAGTTGATGGTGTGAGGAGGCGCACAATAATCAAACCCCATCCTCTGCCATTTATATGTGTATTTGGGTGAAATTTCCCACAATTCTCCAGGTGGCTTTGCTATGGTACCTGTGGGATTCTGGGTAAGGTGGTCCAAAACCCCAAGTCCACCTAACTTTAGATGCTATTTTTCCACTGAGTGAGAACGTTGGTGCATCTACATTAGATAGTTGGCTCTTACAAGAAATAATAGCATTGTAGGTTTTCTAGATTCTTTCCTGAGCTTATGGGCAGATCTGTGGTATTCTCTGCTGGCCCCCCATCAATGTTTTTGCCTGGGTTCCAAAATCGGAGGAGACTGGCTAGGTTCAACTCATGCTCTTCAGGGCAGGGGGAAGGACTACGTAAACCAGCCTTCCTCAACCTGAAGACCCCTAGAAGTGTTGCAGTCCTGTTGCTCTCATTCGCACACAGAGGATGGCTGGGGTTGATGGGAGTTGTAGTCCAACCCTTCACCTTGTATGGTCAAACTAAGAACTTTCCATGCACAAGCAGGAAGTATCATTAGGTTTCAGGGTTACCCTCCTTCCCCAAAAAACCCCCCCGCTGTGCCACACCCTAAAGAGACGAGCCCCCCCCCCTCAAACTGTCCAGTGAGGACTCCGCATGCTCAGAGATCATGGGGGGGGGGGGCGATTTGTTGTAAGCATGTGATGGAACGGAGAATCGTCGTGAAAGCTACAGCTGGCTCCCTGGTATCTGCACTGGAGAAAACCATGCTGCAACGTTCTGTTGCAGATCCCGCTTATTCTTAGGGACCCAAGTTAGGAGCAAGAAATGTATTCTGCTGAATAGTCTAATTCCACAGTGTGGGTTTGGTGTAACCACTGTCCAATAAATCACATCCATTGCCAAGTAAATCTCTGTCTGCCTGTCTAGCTGTCTGGTTGGATAGCTGGTTTAGATATCTGGCCATGGAGCCAAAGATTGAGAGTTCGATTCCCCACTGTGTGCCTCCTGGGAGAAGAGCCAGCCTGGGTGGCCTTGGGCCAGCTGCACAGTCCTAGGGTGCCCCTAGAGGAAGGGAAGGGTAGTACACCTCTGAGTACTCGGAAATTCCTGGAGAGGTTTACTGTAAGTAAGAATTGACAGTATATGATGATCGATCAATCGATGTACGTAGCCTACATCCCTACTTCTGCTCCTTAAAGCAATATGAAAGCTTATGACAAGAACACCCGTAACAATGACCTTTACTTCCGCTGGCATTTCTCCCGATATCATTGCTGCAGTTAGTATAAGGTGTAAAATCAGAGTCAACTTCTTTGTCTCTATTCACGGAATTAGAGGCAATCTAAGCTTAAATATACTCCCCCAAAAGTTATTTAATTCTTTCCTAGACTTATACCTCCCACCCTTGAAATTCCTGGACCTCCCTGCCTCCAGAGTTAAAATCTGATATGGCACACTTCTATTTGTTTTAAGAAAAAAACTTAAAAGCAGTTGAGGGCTACCTTTGTGATTAATCTTTTAGCGACTTCCCTCTCATCTTTAATTGTTCCTAAATAGTTTTGGTGACTAAACAAGATTAGAGGCTGAAAGGCTACCAGGAAGGGAAGTGTTCACATATTTGTTCCAAGAGTAAAAAGTAATAGCATACTTTTCCAAGGAAGGGTTATAAATAAAACCAAGACCTGTCTTTCAGGTCAAAGAAGTGGCAGACGTTGCTCAACCTTGTTGCTTTGAGCAGAAAGCATTAGTCACGTCGGCTGTTACTTTAGAGCAAAACTTAGAAATACTTGAACAGGCGTCCGTGTGAAATGTCCCCGATTACTCATATTTGGGGTTGTCAAAACCCAGATGTAAATGGATGGCTGCAAACACATGGCAAGCTCTTGAAATGTGGTCTAAACTTGGACCGCAGAGTCAGTGCCCTGCTCAAATGTATGGGTGTGTTTTGCATTCTTCTTCTGACATGTACAAACAATTCTTAAAGACACCCCCCCCACACACACACACACACATGTTTGATCTGGCTCTCATTTTAATGATGGTTTCAAGTCACGTCATTCTGGGCCACCCAGATCCTGAACTCTGTCAGTGTGAACAGCAGACTCTACTTCATTTAAATCGGCTGGTTCTCCAGCCCTCTGAGAAAAATGAGCATGGATATTTTTTAGTGATACTTGTAATTATGAGGGCAAGCAGAAAAGATATGGAATTTACTGTTTTAAATCTAGATATCAGGGAAGTATTGAATGGAGGAACAATAATGTCTCAAAAGAATATCCACTGAATCAAGGTTTGAAGGCACTTCAAGACAGTCTCAAGGTATGACCTGGAGATACCTGTTTGTTGTTGGTTTGACTTATCAGCTACCCCATAGTGCTAGAGAACTCTCTGGACAGTTTAAAATGTATTTGCCCATCAGTGAGCTGGGAACTCATGTTATGGACCTCAGAAGGATGGAAGTCTGAGTCAGCCTTGAGCCGGCTCCCTGAACCCGTATGGATCAAACTCAGGTCGTGAGCAGAGTCTTGACTGCAGCCCTGCAATTTAACCATTGTGCCACGGGGCTTGTTGGAACTAAGCAACTCTTAGACTGGTCACCAGTTAGATGGCAGGTCATCTGGGAGGTCTTATGGACTGCTGGGTAGCTCAGTGGTTTAGGCATCTGGCATCGGAGTCAGAGGTTGGGAGTTCGATTCCCCACCATGCCTCCTTGACAAGGGCTGGACTCCATCCCTTCCAACTTTACCGTTCTGAGATTAGATTATTATTTTACGCCATCTGTCTCAAGATCAAGATCCATGGTGAACTATAGACAGAGGTAAAATAACTATGGCAGGTGGAACCGGCTCAGTGAGATGGAGCAGATGGCTGTGGAGTCAGGGGTCAGAGGTTTGATCCCCTTCCATGCCTTGCACTAGAAAATCCAGCCTGTGTGGGTTTCGGGCAAGCTACAGAGCCCCAGAGTGCTCCCCAAAGAAGGGAATGGTCAAGTATTTCTGAGTACCCTCTACCTAGAAAATTCTGGAGATGGCCGCCATATGTCATAATAACCAACTAGGTGGCACATCATTAAGACGGCCGGTGTCTTTGTGGCCTTCCCAAATATTTCCATACTTCCGAAGGGTGCATGCCTCGAAGGGTAAGCTTTTCAGACACGTAAAGCACTCTTTTTGCCCCACGCTATTTTCCTAGCTTCTTCCCTGAGAACCCTTTTCAACCCGATGCCCCAGACCTGGCAAAAGGGGCCAGAGCAAAGCCTGGCGCTTCGTGAACCATTGGCACCGAAGTCGAAA
This sequence comes from Intellagama lesueurii, assembly GCA_037013535.1. Taxonomy (NCBI): domain Eukaryota; kingdom Metazoa; phylum Chordata; class Lepidosauria; order Squamata; family Agamidae; genus Intellagama; species Intellagama lesueurii. The sequence continues at coordinate 3,902,237 of JBAJHW010000011.1, forward strand.
CCATTGGCCTTCGAAACCATTGGCCTTCGAAGTCGGAAGGTGTCCCAGAAGTGGGACGTGCGGCCATTTGCTGTCGGGCAAGGCAGGGAGGGGCAGGTCTCTGCCTTTCTTCCTTGAAAGAAGAAGAGGGGCATCTCAGGGTGGGACCCCCTCGGGCCGAAGACGTGGGCAAGTAAGAGATATTCAGTCCTCCACTGGTGGGAAAAGCTTATTTCCTGAACGGCAAATCATTACAAAGGCTGGGCCATCTCTCTGGAGAATAGATTCGCTTGTACAAGGCAGAGATGAGGAACAGTGGCTCTCTGAAACAGAAATAAATACATAAATAAATCAGGGGGGTTGTACTGATTAAGGCGGGTGGCTTGCTTGGCTCATCATGCGTCCCCCTTTCGGTCCCGGTTCCTTGAGCCAATTGGATATTTTAAAAGGCCCTCCCTCCCTTCTTCTCTTTCTTCTCGTCCCCTTTTGAAAAGAACTCCAACCTTTAAACCCACGTCGCTTTGTGGTTGTCTAATGAACTGGGAGGGCCGGGGCAGTTTGCAGCTTCCCTAATTGGTTTTAAATTGCCCCCCTCCTTCATGTTTCCAGTTCATAACATCTTTATGGAGTGTCCACAATAAAAGCCGCGCTGGAGAGGTCACCCGTCCCGAGGGGGTTACGAGGAGACTTCATCGCGCCTGGTCAAGAGGGCCTTTGTGGGGCAAACAAGCTGTCCGGCCGTCACCCTTGTTCTCATGTCACCCCTTTCTCCTGTCCACACAGTCGGCTCCGGTCGCCTTCTCGATCAGGTGGCGCTGGGAAGCCTAGTTTGCTCACGCACACTTTTTTTTTACAGGTCTAAAAACCCGAGGAAATGGGTGATGAGGGACAGATCGGCTTCTGCTGGCCTTGACCCCCTCCAAGACAGGACAGAAGACAATACCAATCTATATATATATAAAAAATGGCATCTGCTAATTAATATGTGGTCGTTATTACATGCCATCAGGTCGCCTCTGAGTTATGGCGGCCCTATGAATGAGCGGTCTCCAAAATGTCCTGTGCTCAACAGCCCCTGCTGAGCTCTTACAAACTCAACCTGATGGCTTCCTTCAGGGAGTCCGTCCATCTCGTATTGGGTCTTCCTCTTTCCCTGCTGCCTTCCACCTTTCCCAGCATGATTGACTTGCCTTCTCACGATGTGCCCAAAGTAGGACAGCCTCAGTTTCATCATTTTTCCCTCCAGGCTGGATTTGATCTTGTTTGGTCTCTCTGGCAGTCCAGCGTATCCGTGAAGCTCTCCTCCAGGACTGTACTTTCAAAAAGGCTTTGATTAAACTAAGATGTACAGAAGGAAAATTAAATCTCCCTCTTTGTATGTATAATGAAAGAGTAATAAAATACATCTAACTGGGACAGAGGTGGCCGTGACCAGATGATTCAAATGTCTGATGAATGGGCTATCAAGGGGCTGCTAACTATGGGTGGGCAACCTCCCTCATTAGTGTTCTTTATCTTGAATGATCCTCTACCTCAGTGGGTCCCAACCTGGGGTCCCCAGATGTTCTTGGACTAAAACTCCCAGAAGCCTTCGCCACTCACTGTGCTGGCCATGAATTCTGGCAGTTGCAGTCCAAGAACATCTGGTGACCCACCGTTGGGAACCACTGCTCTGTTTCATGGGCTACCCATTCTCAGACAGGTCTCCCCTGTTTACCCCTAGTCTGACTGAGAGATAAAGGATGATAAGAAATGAGATCAAGTTCCTCATTCACACTTAGCAATCAGTCAGATGAGTGGCCTGATCGTTCTCTTCCCCGTTCCGGTGAAATGTACAGCAATTATATTTCAAGTATAAAAATCACCTCTCAGTTTACATTGGTTCATATGAATTAGCCGACACAATATTATGCAAATCCGAGTCTTCTTTCTCCCTCTTCTCCAGTAAAGCATGTCATCTTTTCAAGTCATCCATAAGGGGCCACCCAAAGTCTAATGATCAGTTTTGTAGGGCGGGTGCCCCCATCATGATAGCTCTCATAGCCACCCTTTGCTCAGAGTCCAAAAACACACCCGCTGTATCCATCTGCACCAATGAAACCGTTCTGGCTGTTTCTCTCTGCCCAAGGATGGGGTCTTTTGTCAGCCTAATGGATCTTAATGCTCTTGTTCCCCATTCAAGATCAAGCTTTACAACAGAGATTTCTTGTTGTGGGGTGGGCAGAGAGCAGTTTCCTCTCTATCTACTCTGGGGATTGTAGCTAAGCTGAAGAAAAGGAGGAATTATTGACGGGTTGTGGGGGCAACAGAGACATTACAGTCCCTCCTCATTAAGAACATCGTAGGGCTTCGACACGACAAGCCCTAGTAGCCCTCCGGCATTTTTCACGCACCCCTTCTCTGATTTTAATACTGCAACAGCTAGACATCAAATGCCTTTGGGCAGCATTTCATCTCGATGGGGGCAGCCATGGGGCCAAAAGGGAGGCTTAAGCAGGTTGCCCAGCAAGGACGACTCTGTAGTCATCCAATTCTTCTCAATGACCTGAATGTACTGGAGTCTGGCGGTTGCTAGGCAACACCAGGAGATGCTGTTCGTTCCCAGAAACTCAGCAAAATAGCCTTCTGGCAGAAAAACCGAAATCTCCGTCCTGATGCGGAGATACCATTCACTGTGAGCTTTATGGAACAAAATTAGCATGCTCCGGGTGACATTTCCTCCACGACAGCATGGAAGGAGACCCTTCCTGGACCATTGTTTGGACTGCCAGCTTCCTCAGACGGGGTGCCCAAATAGCTGAGGAAAGGGTATTCTGTGCTGTCGGCAAGAAGAATTGCCTTCCGGCGGAGCTCGGGCTTAAGATACTAGAAGGAGCAAGGGATGCAAGATGATAGGAAGGGGGAAGGGGGGAAAATCTGGGGTTAGAATGAGCCTAAGATTTTTATATACACTACCTAGATATATAACAGCTTGATACCCCCTTATGGTGCCATCCTATGGAATGCTGGGGTCTGTAGTTTAGCGTGGTACATGGGTTATTCTGTTATTGTACAGCTGTAGTTCAGGGGAATGGACCAAAGCTTCCTACCAAAGATGTCCAACCACTACAATTTCCAGGGTTCCATAGGATGGACACTTCTCAATTACAGTGGTATCAGACCGATCATAGAATCATAGAATAATGGAGTTAGAAGAGGCCTCTAAGGGCATCGAGTTCAACCCCCTGCTCAAGGCAGGAATCCAAATCAAAGGAGATCTGACAGAGGGTGGTCCAATTTTCTCTTGAAAAAATTGAACTGTATAGTGCACATGCGGGCTAAGTCAAGCGGTCAACCGCGTTGGCCACTATCCTGTTTATCCATGCAGAACTCAAATCCAGACGGTGCTGTTGGTGCATGACCTTGTCTGACCACCTCAGCGGTTCCTGCAGTTGGCACTCCATGTGAATACAGGCCGTTTCGGCTTATAAAACATCAGGATAATGGCCTCTTCGTGAGTGGATGTGTTGGAAGGTGATGATCAAACACAAGTGAAGCCTAGTAGAGCAGAAGCTGGCAGTAACCCTGATGGTTCCCTGGAGGGAAATGGAATCCACAATTAGCCTGACTCAGGATTAGTCCTTCCTGTTATTTCTTAGTCTCTAATTTCTTGAGGTTCGCTGGCTGAATTGCTAAACCATGTATAATAGTCATTCCTTGTATTCTGTTCAGGGCAGGTTTAGCTTGTACAAATCTGAGAATATTGGTACAAAATTATAATTCCTTCCTTCCTTCCTTCTAGTTGAACTTGATGGGCAAGGTTGTGCCTGTTATGCAATATGAAGATGATCATGTTGAGAAGCCTCATGACGTCACTGTGACAAAGACTAGGACAGTTGGATGGAAGGTATTTGGGGTGGGCTGGCTGCCAAAGGGACAATCTCATTCCCCCATGTCACCATCATGAGTCTATAGCAGTGGTTCCCAGCCTTGGGTCCCCGGATGTTCTTGGACTACATCTCCCAGAAGTCCTGGCCAGCATAGCTAGTGGTGAAGGCTTCTGGGAGTTTTCAGAACATCCAGGGAGCCAAGGTTAGGAACCACTGGTCTAAATCCATTGCTAGTGCCTATCAGATTAGACCCATTGAGTCAATAGCTGAATGATGAGTCAACCCTTACATAGATCCCATTGATTCAATGGGTCTACTACAGTTGGAACTCTCAGATTTAGACTGCTATTATTATTCACTGAACCATTTGTGGGTCCGAAAGGTAAACAGGGCCAATGTTATTTTCTTCTCTCTTTCTTCCATCCCTATTTGGCCTCTTACTTTTATTTATCAACCAAAGTGTCTGAGAAGGAGGAGGGGAGAGAGCAAGGGTATTCTCCATGTTGCACAAAAAACTTTCTTGACACAAAAAATAGTCTCTCTCTCTCTCTTTTTTGTGCTAAAACTGTCCCTAATAAAACATCCTTAATTGTTACCAAGGCAATGACCCCCGAGCCAGCCATTTTTAATTAACTTTGAACAGATCTCCCGAAATGAGTTTCTCTGGAAAATTGCTTGTCTTACCTCTTGGGCACGAAATAGTGTCTGTCGGGCCCATTCTTCTCCAGCTTCATGTTTTCTGAAGAGTGAGGGTAGGTGGGAGTGGAAGGTGGTCTTGGGTTCTGACTGTCTTCTGTGCTTTTTCTGGTGCTCTTCAGAAAGGGACAAAGATCCAGAACCTAAATGGGTGGAGGAAGCTGAGCTTAGATCTGTTGCCTTATGGACTACGCCTCCCATAATTCCCCATCCCCAAACAGCCACTGGTTCTGAGGGCGGTGGGATGGTGGCAGTTGTCGCCCCTAGAAATGACCTTTCCAGGCTCTGGGAGTAAGGTGTCTTCCAACAATTGAGGTGTACCTTGTAATAGTAACCCAGCCAGAAATAGGAAATGTTACATTTTTTGAATTCCCGTAATCCTACAGCCGACGTGTGGGCCAAACACATTCTCTTTCTATGCCAGCAACAAAAGAAGATTGAGGGGTTGCTTTGATTCCCCTGCGATGGCATTCTAAGAAGATGGGAAACCGTCTCATATTGAGTCAACCCTGTGTTCTGCTTAGCCCAACTCTGACTGGCAGCTGTAGCTGTCCATGGTTCCAGTGCATGGAACCTTTCCTTTCTCTACCTGAAGATTCCTGGTCTTTCCTCATAATTTCTCATCCTCATACTTACCAGCTCTGACTCCGCTTAACTTCGAAAATCCGACAAGATTAATGAGTTCAGGAAGGACGAGGTTGTAAATGTGTCAATAAATTCATTGACCATCAACTGGTCAATCCAGAGTTATTAACCATGGTAACTAAAAAGAACTTCTAGAGTCATGAGAAGCCCAATACTCGTCCCAGAGGCTGGAACCAACAAGAGTCACAAGAACAAGGGGATTGGAGTAGGTGACATCATCATCACCATCATCTTAGAACTGCAGAGCAGGAAGGGACCCTATGGATCATCAAGTCCAGCCCCTGTCAAGGAGGCTCAGTGACGGATTTGAACTCCCAACCTTGGGCTCTGCAGCCGGATACCTAAACCACTGAGTCATCCAGCAGTTCACCCAAGATCCTTTCAAACTCTGTGACTCTTGGGTGGTTGTCTTCATCATGACCCCTTTGGGATTCGTGGAATCAATTCTGTAATAATACCCATGTGCCATCAAGTCGATTCCCATCCGTATTCCCCAGAAAACATGATGCTGAAAGGGAATGGACTCAGAGGGCACTACAGGCAACCTTCCCAGAATTTGCCAGCCAGCAAATACTCCGAAGACGTTTGCCAGCTCCTCCTTCAGCGGGAACTCAGCAACCGCTGTGCACCTTCCCCAAGGCCAAACAGACTGTTTTTCCCCCTCAACACAGGCACAGTGGGGAATTGAGCTCCCAGTCTCCCAACTCTGTGTCCCAGTGGACCAACACAACTTGTGGACACCTCTGACTGGACCAGTACTATCATTTAGGTCCTCAAACCAGCAGACTGGCCTTTCTAGAGCAAACCAAGCTGAGTTCTAAGACCGTCAAGGGAAGTCCTTCTTCCCCACCCTCTGGCCTTCTGAGACACCCCTGGAGCCAAAGTGAAGGAGTCGTTATCTGATGTTGTTCTTGAACTCTGGAATTCTGGCCCTCAGCAGACCGGGCTTATCCCCTCCCGATACTGGGATATTTTTAAACTGTCTTAAACTTGTTTATTCACATTATTTGTTTGTTCAGGAAGAAGCTGCCCGGAAGCCTGTTTATAGAAGAAAGACGATACCTACCAAAAGCTGAAGATCACCATGGCTAATTGACTTTGGACACCCTGATTCTAAACAAGGATGTTGGGTTGCACCAAAAACCAGCCTCTAAGCTTCTTCCATTCAGGAGTTCTTCTCCTTCATGCACCCTTTGCATTTATTTAAACTTGAACGATCAGCTTCATCATCTCTATTTTTTCCTTCTTATTCTCTGGTGGAAACATGCTTGCTGTCCGCATTTTCTTCACCTTGGTTCGGTCCCCTTCTTGATCCAAGAGATTCCACACACGGTGTGAAAGATCCACATTTCAAATGCTTCTGCGTTTCTCCTAACTGCTCAAAGTCCATAATTCCATCCAGTAACATAAGATCCCTGCAATAGGACAAAGAATATATTGCAATGTGCAGTCTCATAGCTGATGTTAAGTTGTTGCTTTAAAAAAATATTGCAGATTATATTCTTTTTTCTTTAGGGCAAAGGCTCTGTGACTAAATACTGCTTAGCTTTTACAGCAGCTCATGAGATGTGTGAAATTTGAGCTGCTTCTATTCTTGATCCATGTCCTGGTTTGAACTTTAAGCAACACACATACAAAAATCTTTGTTTCCTGTCCTTCACAGTACTTATTCCCCATGATGGTACGTCCTCTTTTCTTCCTCTCATCACAAAAATCCTCTGTGAATTCATTCCTCTCTCCCTTATATGTCAATTATTTCTAGCTGACGTTAATAGATACTGGACCGCATCCAAATTTTCTTCCTCCCTTGTTCAATCTGTGGTTGCTAATCCCCCTCCCATCTCTCTCTCTCTCTGCTCCTTTTCACACTCAGTGGAAAAAGCTCCCTTCGTACAATAAACCCAGACGGAGAGACGTTTTTCTATGGCTTGCTGCGTGGGCTAGAATTTGGTTATTGGGTTATTACTTGGCTTTCTGATCATAAATTGCATTAGCGCTGTTTAACTCAGGTGGAGATGCCAGTGGACTACAACCCCTATCATCCTTGCCCCTTAGCAAGGGGCGATGGGATTTGTCAGCTCACCACAGGTTCTTTGTCCCTGTGTTATTTCATTCTGTACCTTGACTAGACCAGACCTTTCTTGGGGTCTGTCCAGAATCTGGACTAAATCCAGTTACTAGCCTTAATGAGAATAAAGTGACTGAACAGGTGGACCATTGCTTAGACAACACTTAAGTAAGACCCATTGATTTCGATGTAGTCTTATATATCCACTTGACAGAACCTCATCAGAATCACAGATGCACAAGCTAGAGTCTAGAACTGCTGGATACCTCAGTGGTTTAGGCATCTGGCTGCGATGCCAGAGGTTGGGAGTTCAATTCCCCCACTGGGCCTCTTTGGCAGGGGCTGGACTCCATGACCCATCGGGTCCCTTCCAGCTCTACCGTTCTAAGATGAGGAGGTGGTGGTGGTGGTGTAAAAGATTTCAAAGAATCCCCTAATTTTATGGTGTCATTTTCCTTTCCTCCCTCCCTCCCACCTCCCAGTTTGTCAGCAGCCAAATGGAGCTGCGGACCTCAGCATCTCTCTGGAGGAGCAGGTATAAAGTTTACCTGTTGTCCTTACCCACTGTCAAGTTGCCTTTGACTTAAGCCAACCCGATGAATGACCAACTTCCAAAATGTCCTCTCGTTAACAGCCTGATGCAGAGTTTCAGCTGTGGCTTCCTTTATGGAGTCAGTCCATCTCACCTTGGGTCTTCCTCTTTCCCTGCTGCTGGCTTCAGTCCCCCCCCCCCCCCCCCATTCCCACTGGGTAGAATTTGGAATCCTGCTGGTTTGATTTAAGGGGGAGGAAGTAACGTTTGCTAGCTCTCCTAATAAGTTATGCCCTTTTTCTTCTTCCTGTTCCCACAGACAAGTCAAAGTCCGGAATAAGTCTAGGTGGATTTTTCTTTTTCAGTACATAGAGGCAGGCCTGTTTTGCCCTGGGTTGGACCTGACTTTCAGGCAACTTTCCCTGCCTAGAGAAGCGGGAAGATATCTGGGCCGCTTTGCTCCTGACCTCTAAAAATTCTGATTGCCATCAAACCATATATTTCTTCCCTGCCAATGTAAGCCAAACTGGTGTGAGCTTGTTGAGCAAAAACTCAAGAGTGCTGAGTTCGAATCCCCACTGGGCGCACTTGCCTTCTTTGGCCCATCCATCTCAGCTTGACCCTACCTCACACGTGTGCCATGAGGATATACCTGGAGAGGAAGAGAGCTGTGTATTTCGGCTCCTCCGAGGAAAGAAACAATAAGCAAATAAATGAAGTTTTAAACTTGTCCAAGATGGGAGGCAAACCAATGGAGTTTTGAGAAGGAGGAATGAATAAACCACACAATTGATCTGTAGCAGCATAAGAAGGAAGACTGCATGTTCTAAAACAGCAGTTCTAATGTTGAGAATTCAGTCCTTGTAAAATAAGAACCGTTTCTCTCTGATAATGCTTCTTGCTTCCAGAACTTAGAAAGAAGAGTCCCTGTGAGGCTGGGCTGCATTTCTACGTGATCCATTGAGGTCTGTAGAACCTCCTCCCGAGGAAACCTGCATAGGATGGGACTGTGTTAGCCTCTCCTTTGTTGGTCCTCCCCCCCGTTTCCCCATCCCAGATTCTCCCCCCTCAAGCCCCCTTTGAGGTTCGGTCCCATTGTCCAACTTGGATGGCAAATGAGGACAAGATCTTAGAACTGGATAGCTAGAAGGGACCCTGTAGACCATCCAGTCCAGCCCCTTTCAAAGAGGCACCACGGGGGATTCAAACTCCCAGCCTCTGGCTCCCAACCAACCAGATCTTGTTACAAGTCCGACTTTTTTCCCCCTGTAGGGCGGTGGAAGGAATGGCTTTTATCTTCCTAACTCCCCAGCTGGTCTTTTGCCTTTCAGCACCATGGATTTTAGACAGCGTGTCCCCACCACCACCACCACGCCCCCAAAGGAAAAGAAGACAGGAAATCAGCCCGGTTCAGTTTTCCAACTCAGGGTCATCGGGAAAATCACATTTAAAAAAAAAAAAAAAAAAAAGGAGCGCCTTGTGATGAATGGATAGATAAAACAGGAAAAGGCACAGGAATAAAACCGGTAAAGCATATTATTGGAGAAGAGGGGAAACGGACCATATCTGCTTAAAACGCTGGGCTAAAGGGGTCGAAAATGGGTTATTGCAACCTGGAAACTTCACACCACTGCATTTGAACGATGCTCCTCCCCTCTGAAGATCACAGTCTGGGGACACCTGAAAGGCTGATATGCTTTTCTGGGTGGACTGGAGAGATCTCCGGCAGAGATCGTAGCAAATGAAATGTGTTCATCTTTAAGGCATCCACAGAACCCTTCTGGTTTGCCCCACAACCGGTTAAAACATCATAAGACCGTGACTAAATGTAAACTGCTTGGAGTTAACAACACCAGGCGGTGTCCAGTTCCGCTCCTTATCTCATCACCTAGTCTGATGAAGCGTCCTGTCGAAGGCTTAAACTTGCGCGCTACTTTGTGCCGCTTGAGTTGACCTAATGATGAAGGCTTTCCTTAATATAGATATTTAGGATTTCCTTTTTCTTTTCTTGAGATCGACCCTGAAGCTCTTGCTTCTTGTATATATTCTGTGTTTCTAATTTTTTCTCCCTTTTTTCCTGTGTCTATCAAGCCTTAATGTTTCCAGTTTAGACTTGCATGTGTGTATATACCAATACAGACAGACTTTTATTCATATATTTACAGGTATATATGGGAGAGAATCCAGCCAAAATGAAGCATTTTAAAAAGTCTCCTTGATTCCGATGGAAGAGATTTGAGGATGTGCTATTTCTCCCATTCAAATCAATGAGAACAAGGATACCGCTGTGCGCCCATTTACCTGGCCACAAGGGTATTTTAAGGGTATTAAGATGGCCAGTTGAGGTCTATGGGGATAGACCACAAATGGCTATCTTAATACCCCTAAAATTGGCAGGATCGGGCTCCCTATTTTCGGCTGTTCTAATGCTGGGTTTTCTCGTGTATATTCAAAATAGGTCCCCTTTTCAGCGAAATGAAAACCAAATTTACTTTTCTTCTCAGAACGAACTACTTCTTTGAAGGGTATTTCAACACGACCCTTCATTTATACAGGACTGAATCTTTGATGGTCTTTAAATTGTTCTACCGTTTGAAAGAGTTCTCTCTTTTTCCCCCCGTGTTTATCGGTTCATCTGGCCATGTTTAGGAGATAATTTTATTATGAATAAAAACGTGTTGTTGTTTTTTTAAAAAATGGATCAAAGGTGATCCCTTTCATCAATTAATTCTCTCTTCTTTAGCGGTAGAAGATGGTTCACATCTTTTATAATCGTAATGCCATTTTTACGTTTAGAACTGACGTTCATTTGTTCCCAAACGAGTCTTAATTTTTTCCGGAATGGAAAATAAAACGTGGGCCCGATCTATTCACTTGTAAGAGATTGATATGGAGCTCCTTTTGTCTCTAAAGAGAAATCAAAGGCAAACTGAATATATATATATATCTATGTTTATATTAGGAACGATAAAAGTCTGATCATTTGGAATCTGGTGGGAAAACTTGCCTTAAAATGAGATTATCCTGGAAATATCCTGTAGAAATAGGCTATCTTACTTTTTTGCTTTGTGGACTTGAAAAGTTCCTCTTTTTTTGGAAGCATCAGTTAAAACAATTTATCCAATACCCGAGAATGTGCTGTTACCTAAATTTAGCTCGTGTGATGTGCAAGCACACCGGGGCAGAGATTTATGGTTCTGTGACTCCGTGCAATGCTATCGCAGCACGTAAACTGACGGCGAAATAATAATCGAGTCGAAACTTTCGAAACTTTCGAAACGGGAGGAGTTGAGCAGTTCAGGTTAGGCTTCACGTCCTTTCCTGATGTGCTGAACAACAACCCCATCATCCCCAGACGCTACGATGGGTTACAAAAAATGGGAGTCCACTGGGTGTAGTAGACTAGGACCCAGGAGAACTGGGTTCGAATCCCCGCTCAGCCATGGAAACTCACTGGGGGTGTGGAACTGGTAAAGCCACTCCTTAAATACCTCCCTTACCTTGAAATTAGGATCCCTATAAATCAATTATAGGGACTTGACGGCATGGGGCGACATAATCTGAAGGATATCACGGGACTTTTAACAACTTCCAGATTCGCTGCCCAGTGAGACCTATTTCTCAATTGGCTCCATCTTGGAAAGAAAACGTTTTCCTCTTGGCTTTGCATCCATGAAAGAATTTGCATTTCCTTACTCACCTACCTGCCTCTTCACCCGCTGATTAAAATCAAATGCGTTTTCCGATCTGGCCCCGTCTTCCGAGCTAAACAAACAGCTTTCTGGGATCCTGGAAAAAAACAACTGAAACCGATTTACCGGGCGATCCTGCTCACTCTTGCGAGGGAAAAAGAGGGTTGTTTTTTTTTTAAAAAAAAGATGTTATGGATTGAAAGTCGGAGGGGAGTCCCATCCAGAATTTCGGAGCGATCCCCTCCCCCCAGGGGCGCGATCCACCAGCAGTCTCTTAATCGCAGTAGATCAAGGGTGTCCGGCTTATTTCTCACTCTTAAACCCCACCCAGGAAATTTTGCCCTCTCTAATTAGGATTAGATCCACCCGATTAAGCAGGTGAGGGCTGAATTGATTAATCTACCCAGGACATCAAGGCTCAGGGATTATGGATGGGAAACCCAGTCTTTTTTAAAACTTCTTTCTTCTGTCTTGAAAACTAGCTTCGCTTCCTCGCTCTTGTTGCGCTCATGTAGAAATTTAACCAGTTATTTATTCATTTATTTTTTTAAAAAAAGTTGAAGTTAGTTTTGTTTTTAAATGAAGCTCGGGTGCTCAGTGCGGGCTTCAAGCGAAGCCGAGATATTTTCTAAGAGCGGTCCTGGCACGGTTTTTAAAGTATGCTGTGCGCATTCCCAAAAGGAAAGCTGCATATATGTAATTAGAAATAGATATGCGAAGGGTGGTTGACTAATAACAGCCGTTCCAGCTTCTGGGCATACATCTACTGTTGGTTGGTTTGGTTTGGTTTGGTTTTTCCCTAACGAGGCTGTTGAGATGTGAAGTATAAGGTGGTTCCATTGAGATGCTCCGGATATCAACGGGTCTCCGCGCTCTGCAGCAAAATGTTGCAGCGCTGTGGACTTCAGTTTAGGATTCCAGCCGGCTCCCTTCTTTCCGAGTGCTTGCCCAGGCTAGCTGGGGGCCAAGCTGCCTGGGAGATTCTGGGAGTTGTCGCTCCACCCTCCCTAGGAAATGATCTTCTAAAGAGAAACTTGGTAGAGGGTTGTGGGTTTTGTTGTTGTTGTTGTTGTTGTTTAACAGAACCCAGGAGAGGAGAGATCGCGCAAAGAGAGGAGAGCGGTCTCCCCACCTTGAGAAGTGTTTGAGCGGGGCCAAATGTAGACCCAGAACAAGAGGGCACTGATGGGGTGGGAGATGTGCTAACCCTGGGCATAAGTGGGTCTAGGATGACATCCAAATAGAACATTCGCGTTTAAGAACATTGTGACTTCTGCCTGGCAAGATGCTGGAAACAGAGGACGGGAGATGATGGCTCCTGGTCAGCGTCCAAAGCTGTCCATACAGTTTTCCGAGATGAAGAGTTAAAAACGATGCTGGATTAGTTGAAACATGAAGGCAAAGTTTATGCACTGCCGTTTTCGTGACTATCAGACACAGCCAACAGAATGCCCTTACCGTCGTTCAAATGTATGCATGAAGTTGTTTTCTTACTACGGTATCTATATATAAATAAGTGGATTCGGATCTATGCCCCCCTCCCTCCGCTTGCATGCCGAAGTGTACCGATAAACAGGGCTCCACGATCCACCCAAACCCGAAAACCTTAGAATTCGCATCGATTTCAAGAAAGGCTCGCTTAAGTTAACTGCCGGCAAAGTCAATGAGACTGGGGAAAAAAGAAGTTAAACTTTAAATGGATCCTGTTATACAAAAGGTCTCCCTTCCTCCCCAAACCCGCAATGCAATGATCTGATGGCAATTTTGGAACGCTGTAATGATCATCATCATCATCTTGCCCAAAGCCACATCGGCTGGCCCTTCTGGTATGCACAGTGGGGGAATCGAACTCCCAATCTCTGGCTCTCTAAACCACTGAGCGATTCCGTCGGCTCATAATATAAGAAGCAGCAATCAATCCAAAGAATGACAGCCAAGGAGATCATTCATGTTTAAAAAGATGGCGACCTGTGCGTGGCTAGTTTTTTTTCCTATTTTCAATAGCTGGGGGGGGGGGGGGGGGGAATAGACAGGGGCGTGCCCAGCAGAGGCGTAGAGCGATAAAACAACGCTCACATCCGCACACCCCCCCTATATTGAGTATTAGACTGGCTGTGAAGTAAAATCCACGGTCGTTCTCCGACCAAACAGGCAGGAAAGCAGAGCTTAAGGCAGGCTTGTCAATTTCTTAGAGCCACGGTGGTCTTTGGTCAATTTCATCCCGACCCTTTCCCTCCGCGTCACACAGAGCGCTTCAGTGGACAGCGCCCTGGTGCTGAAGGGGCGCCTTTGGGCCAGGAGAACGCGCGCCCGTTGAGGCGGGGGACCCTTGGGCCTTTGGGGAGGGGACGGGTGGGCACCCAGAACATCCACATCATGTTGCTACAGATGGCCTGCCTGGAGGCAAAACCAGACCTGGCTGGAGATCACAAAAACTCAAGGCATCACAAATAGATTTGCCTTGAGGGTGCCACAGAAGTCTTTGATCGCATCGTTGTGACTGCAGCCTCCGTGCAGCGGGGGTAGCCGCCACGACCAGAGGCACAAATGACGGGGGAAATATGGATTTTAGGGTGACACCAGGATCACTTCCCAGATAAAGACTACCTTACGGTTCTTCTCGTGAGTTGCACCCGTGCCTGTCTTCTTTCCTTCCTTCTCTCCAGCTGCTTCGGTTTCACAGCTCCCCCCCCCCCCCCAGATCCTAGGCCGGTTGTTTTGTTTAATTAAACTCAATGTCAGCTTTAATTTTCCGCCCGGGCGCTTTGCTATGCCTTTATTGGAATTAACATTTTGTTTAGATATGTCATTGCACTTTGTATAGAAGGGGCACAGATTTGCAGGAGGGAAGATGCGGCTTCCTGCGCAGGAGGTGGAGCACCCTAGAGCGGATCGAGGCCTGGAAGACCATAGTTAGGGGGCTGAGCGATTTCAAAGCTCTGATCCCAACCAGGAGGGGATGGAGGTGGGTGGATCTCATCCTCTCCTTCCCCTTCTACCAAACAGAGCCATGGGGGCAGTTCACGCCCATGGTGGAAGAGCTGGCTCTATTCCTACTGCCACTCTTACGTACCATATTCATAGTAGGTGCCCAGATCAAAAGCAGATGGAGTAACTTCAGAGTAAATCAATACAGGAAGATCCATCCAAACCTTTATGTTTAGGGTGCAACCATTAACCCCTTTTGATTCCCCACTGGGCCTCCTGGGAGAAGAGCCAGCCTGTGTAGCCTTGGGCAAGCCACACATCATTCTATAGTACACTATACAATCACTCCTCCCATGTTTAAGAGCAGCATTTTTTAAAAAAGTGCCCTACATAATGCTGAGCACCAGAAATGTGTTTTAGTATTGATTTTATTACTGTTTTTAATGAAATACTTGTTTAATTCTTTTTTAAAATATTTGTATACCTATTGTTTTTAGCTTCTACATGATGTCAGACACCTTGGGTTCTTTTTAAGGAGAAAGGCGGGATAAAAATACTTTAAATAAATGAAAGCAATTTTGGACTGAGCAAGACAAACAAAGGTGTGCTTTTGTGTGTGCTTTTGTGTGTGTGTGTGTGTGTGTGTGTGTGTGTGTGTGAGAGAGAGAGAGAGAGAGAGAGAGAGAGAGAGAGAGAGAGAGAGAGAGAGAGAATGAGTTATTTTGAATGAGTTATTTTTATGCCCTAACAAGGCTTGTTGATTTAAGTAGAATCAGGAAAACAAACGTCATGAGGAACAATTGAAGAAACTGGGTGGGTTTAGCCTGGATAAGTTTTGGAAAGAGCATGAAAGCCATCCTCAGACACCTTCACAGCAGTTCCATCAAAAGTGGAGCGTGTTTATTTTAATTTCTGCAGCTCCAGAGGAGAAGACCTGAACTAGACCTGAACTAGTGGACAAAGAAGGAGATTGTAACATTTAGGAAGAAAATTAAGGTGGCCTTATCTGTTCTGTTCCAGAATGGGCTGTCTTGAAGAGTGGGTTTTAAAGCAAGAGGTTGGATTGGCATCGGAGAGAGATCCTTCACTGGTGGGTTTCTGCATCACCAAGGCCCTCAAGAAGGAGGAGAAGCTGACCGTCAGGCTTCCTCCAACTGTATCCTGGAGAAATGAAGGCAACGAGGGACGTCATACAGTAGAACCTGTGTCCTGGCCCAATTTCCCCGCATGTTTGGGAGTCATGGATCTCAAACATACTCCATGGGTAACGGACGTTCTTGGCCCCATGAGTTGAAACGGGAGCCATCAGAAATCAAACCAACCATCATTGCATTCTTCATTTTTCTACCTGGAGGTGGCAGAGGGATTCTTGGAAGATCTCTGTCTTTGAAACTGTAGAAACGCATAAAAACCTATGAACGCTTCCCTTTGAAATAGCACATTGGCGGTAACAGGACCTGCAAACGGCATGTCATCATTCTGCTGCCGTGAATCTCCTGAAACGGTGTCTCCATAATTATGCCTTGAGGCTCTTCCAAACGAGACAGTTTCCCAAGCCCGGCAAGCCAGCTAATTATCCCCTAAACCGCTTTTGCCACAAATGCATGTCGCTTTTGACTTCCTGCTGCTGAAATCGCCTGCCATCCTTCCTTCTGCCTTTTCTTCTGACCCGTTTGCTGTTTCCTTTGTGCACATTTTCTCTCTCAGGGGTGCAAAGCTTCCCTTTGAGTGAGGGCTTTGTTGTGCAAGGGGACCGCTCCCTGGGCAGCAGGTTGCACCACGGGGCTGTCAAGCACAAGGAGGAGAATATTTGGGCCCTGGTTTTAGCACATGTAGGCATCCAGCCACTTCAGCAGAGATGGCTGGGTGTGTCAGTGTTCGGGTGTCAGTAAAAATCATGCTGAATGGATGGCTCATTTGTTTAGGTCTTTGGCTGTGGCTTCTCATGAGAAGAGAAGACTCCCTGGAAAAGACCCTGATGTTGGGAAAGTGTGAGGGCAAGAGGAGAAGGGGACGACAGAGGATGAGATGGTTGGACAGGGTCATCGAAGCGACCAACATGAATTTGACCAAACTCCAGGAGGCAGTGGAAGACAGGAGGGCCTGGCGTGCTCTGGTCCATGGGGTCACGAAGAGTCGGACACGACTTAACGACTAAACAACAACAACTGGCTGTGGAGCCATAGGTTGGGAGTTTGATTCCCTGTTGTGTTTCTTGGGAGAAAAGCCAGCCTGCATAGCCTTGGGTAAGCTGCAGAGTCCCAGGGCAATCCCAGAAGAAGGGAAGGGTCAACCACTTCTGAGTATTCTCTACCTGGAAAAACCCAAAAAAGGGTCTCCATAAGTCGGAATCGACTTGACTGCATACTTAAAATGCATGACATTTGTTTCTCTAGCAAGGTTAGTGGTTTTAAACCACCTCATTCCTGGGCATGAAGCTGGTTTTGTTGGCGAGGAGAGGAACAGCGTTCATGTCCACACACACCGAGATGGGGAAAGAGTGCATGTCTCTCTTTTATGCTTGCTCGCTTTCATACTTTCTCTCCTTGTGCATGTGCTAAGATGTGTGTGTGGTGGAAGTATATGCAGGGATAGTACAGAAATGGGTATACAGAAGGGCCCACCAAAGCCCCCTCTCATGAACACCCAGTCCCAGCATCCTACCACAAACAAAGCCAGTTTCCTGCGTTTCACAAAGCCTTCTGGGTTCTCATTGTCCACTGGAAAGCAGATTCAACACACATACCTCTGCTCATTCTCTCTCTCACACACACACATTCTCTTCCCCCCCCCCCAGTAACCTTGAAAACACTCCCAATTTTGGGGTGGTGGTAAGAGAGTAGTTTAAGGAAGAAGCCTGCTTTAACCCAATGACACCCCCTTAGCATAGCTTCGGCCCCAGCCTTACTTAGTGCTTGTTCTTCTCCCAACCAAACTGAGGATTTTGGCTTCTTATGACTATGTCACCATTCCACAATTTTCCAGACCATTCAAAAATGCCATGAAATGCTTGTAAAACCAGTTTTTAGAGGAACCCAGGGGGAAAAGAAGAAGAAGCAACAATGGAATTGACAGACAAACAGCAGACAGGCAGATGATACATGCAGACATGCGCACAGGAAAAAGCAGCTGAAGGAGGTGTATTAATTATCGTTAAGCACTTGGGCAAATAAGCTGACATTTTCAAGATAACAATGGTGGTGCCAGACACAGGATTTCCATAATAACCCCAGACTGATCACCATGGAGGAAGTTGTAATATAAAGCCTATAGGTGTGTTTTGTGCCGAATGGTCCTCCTTCCCACTTTCAGACATTTGACATCTGCTCTCTAGCCTGCTTTTCAAACCCCAACAGCCTTTCCCAAACTGAGGGCTTTGCTAGCTGGATAGCAACTCCCATCATCCCCAGACAGCCTAGCCAATGCTAGTAAGGGTTGGTGAAGTACCACTTAAATCAAGAATGGTTCCTCTAAATGTGATCTGGAGTTTCTCACAAATGGGGGCTTGGTTACTGCCTTTTCATGCCACTTTTCCACCAAGAAACACAAAATGGTGTACATAAGGTTTAGCCCCTCTCCCTCCCCGACACTCAAAGACATTGTGAAATAAAAAGTCTGCCTTAATGGGACTCAGAGATAAGGGGCGACTCGGCTGTAACTCATAACCAGGGACGGAGATAAAATTAAAGCTAAATAATAGGCCATATATGAGTATTTTAGAAAACCTATTTCCTTATAAAATGCTGGCTGGATAGCTCAGTGGCTAAAGTATCTGGCTGCGGAGCCAGAAGTTGGGAGTTTGATTCTTCACTGTGCCTCCTGCAAGAACAGCCAGCCTGGGTGGCCTTGGGCCAGCTGCACAGTCCCAGGGCACCTCTAGAAGCAGGGAATGGTAATACACTTCTGAGTAATCTCTACATAGAAAACCCTCAAAAGGGTCCCCATAAGTCTGAATTGATGACACATGATTATTATTAATTTCCCCCCTGTATATTTATCTACTTCCAGGTCTCATGAAATTTGCAGCTGAGAACAGAAGCAATCTGAACAATGACTTGCTGGACCTCCTTCAGAACAGAGAGAGGAGAGGTTGTGTAATAGAAACAAGAACCATATGTTGGCAAAGTTACTTTCCTGACCATGAGCCCTAGAAATCACCAACCAGCATGGCTGCAAACATGGTTCCTGGCGTGTGCAACACCACACTGGAAAAGGGAGGTGGACCTGGTGCCTTCTCATCTATCCAAGCAGAAGATGGATGAAAGCTTCTGAGTTTATTACAATGCCAGTGGCAATTGTTCCGAATCATGTCTCCTTTGAAATCCATGCTTTACACCAAACAGCCTTCACCCCATGCTGATCATGAAGATGCATTGATGACAAGTATATCCAAAATGCTAGATATGCAACCCATCTCTCACTAGATTCATAAAAACAATAACAAAAATCATACAATTAAATATTAAGTGCACTCCCATCTCCTACTGAAGATGCTGGCAGGATTCCTATTGATTTATAATAGGTCTAGATTACTTCCATCACATCTCATGTTCTTCTGGATACAAAAGGGGCTGCAATAACATGACTCCCCATAAGGAAACTCAACTTTTGGAAATAACTATTTAGAAATCATTACTGATTTTTAATTAATTCCTTTTTTTTACCCAGAACAGAGGTAAATCTGTGATATTACTATTCTGTATTAACTGAGTAATGCTCCATTCCTTTTATGGTGTAACTGTAATGGATTAGTTACTTTTACAGTTATATGGGTGTGGCCAAATGCCAGAAGAGGAATAATGTGTGATACTAGAGCTGCTGCAGCCTAGTGTTGTGTCATGGGAGGTAACACTTCTGCGTACTTGATACCTAGGAAACCTTGGCAAGAGTCACCGCTATTTGGAATCAACCTGATAGCCCATCATTAATTAATCATCAACTACTTGGGGAGGGCATAGATCTAGAGGTGCAACAATTGGTGGCTAAATTAATCCCAGGCAATAGATAACAAGCAGGAACAACATGGTAACGAGTGTCTCTAATCACTAATGGGGCTTGTAAGGCAACTCTGGTTATTTATACAGCTTGGAAATACAGCAGATACAACACAATTCTTGCAGTGTTTTACCTTTGATAATGGCCTAAGAAACCTTGACTAATATTGCATCCATTGAGATGAGTTTTAAACATATGTATGAGCCAGAGTTTGTCCATAGACAGTTTCCATGGTCACATGGCCAGCGCTACTAGACATGGAACACCGTTACCTTCCCACCGTGGTGGTACCTATTTACTCGCATTTACATGCTTTCAAACTGCTAGGTTGGCAGGAGCTGGGACAAGCGACGGGAGCTCACTCCGTCGCGTGGATTCGAACTGCTGATCTTCTGACCTTGCAGCCCAGAGGCTTTGCGGTTTAACCCGCAGCACCACCTCCCATACTATATATTTAATATATACAACAAATCACTTATAAAGATAATAGCCCAAACTCTGTAGTGAACTATAGCAGAGAGATCACATCCTATGTCCAAAGCAAATGAAGGCTATTGGGATCTACTTGCTCCTTGAACTCCCTGTTCCCCATCAGCCTACCTCCACTATGTTGGCACAAACGTATATCCTTCCCCCACACCAGCACATACATTTGTACTGAAAGATGAGCCCTGCTACCTTGGAAATCTACAGTAAAGCACAGAATTAAACCTAGACCAAACCTCCCCAAGCACCCCCAACATTTAGGGTCACCAGCCTCCGTTGCACCTGGAATGAAAAGACTATGAGGTCAGTGCTGGTGGTGAAAGAAAATTATTGATCTGAACCATGTGCTCAGAGCTGGTCCAAGCTATTTTATCTCCTAGAAGACATTTGCAGAACAGGTATTTGGTATAACAGGAGCACTCAGACTATTCTATGATGGATTAGGTTCCATCACAGTTCCTTCTTCCCACAATGAGCCTCACGGATGTTGTTTTTGTTGTCTATGAGATTTCTTCCCTGTGTTTCTCTTGTTTGACAGGAGGGCCAGGAAGACTCAAAAGGCATCTGGTGGACCCCAGGCATCTCCTTCTTGGGATGGTCCAGCTTTATCTCCATCAGGGCCCAGATCTCTGTTTCTCTCTCTCAAAGCCCAGGAGGAAGGAAGAATAAATGCAGTTTGTCTTAGAAGGTGGCCGATAGCAGAAGAGGCATCAAAACAGGGCAACACACCAATCATTCAGCAGAGCAGAGAATCCTGCTGGCTTGTCTTGCTATCAGCTCCAAACAGGCAGCTTCTGCACAGCAGCTGGTTGAAGCAGAAGACGAGGAAGGAACATACACCAAAATAAGCCTGTGCATACTCACATGACTCTACAGTCCCCTTTCTCATACATAACCTGTGAACCAGGTGTAAATGGGAATAATACAAGATCCTTCCTTCCTTCCTTCCTTCCTTCCTTCCTTCCTTCCTTCCTTCCTTCCTTCCTTCCTTCCTTCCTTCCTTCCTTCCTTCCTTCCTTCCTTCCTTCCTTCCTTCCTTCCTTCCTTCCTTCCTTCCTTCCTTTTTCATAAAAAGAAAGAAGAGAGAGTGAGGAAGGAAGGAAGGAAGGGAGGAAGAGAGAGAGGGAGGGAGGGAGGGAGGGAGGAAGGAAGGAAGGAAGGAAGGAAGGAAGGAAGGAAGGAACGAACGAACGAACGAACGAACGAACGAACGAACGAATGAACGAATGAACAAAGGTCTATCCATTTACTTTCACCATAAACTTAGTACCTTACCTTCACTGAATGCTAGAAGAAGGAAGCAAACTTAGGGCTTGATCAGACAGGTCTTTGTCCTGCTGTTCGGTCCACCGTGGAGATGATTTGGTTCACATTTTTTTCCCGGCAATCACATCACATAATTGCCAGAGTGAACCAAACAATCCCAGAGCAGTCCTACTCACAACCGTTTTGAGCCCCTGTCAGAAGCTTCTACTTTTTTTGGTGCCGGTAAGATCACTCTGGTTTGGTCCACATCCAGCATGTATGAATGCTGGGAATGGACCCAAAGCTGGTCCTCCTGGCTGTGTCAAGGCTCCTTATAGTTTGAAGTTCAGATATCATGGAGCAGTTTAACAAGCAAGCCAACTCAGGATATCAGCAAATTGAACACAGAATCATAAAATAATGGAGTTCGAAGAGGCTTATAAGGCCATCAGGTCCAACCCTCTGCTCCATGTAGGAATCCATCTGTACTCAAAAGTAAACAAGACTGACTTCCATAGACCTTACTCTCAGGTAAGTAATCATTAGGTCATAGCCTTAACTGCTAGATAGCTCAGTGGCTTGGACATCTGCCAGATGTTGAGAGTTCAATTCCCCACTGTGCCTCTTTCAGAAGGCCTGGACTGAAGGATCCGTAGGGTCCCTTCCGGCTCTGCAGTTCTAAAACAGCTATTTTGTTTTGCCAGACAAGCCTGGAAATTATAATTTGCTCAGAGTTGAGAGTTGTGTGGTTTTTCTGCTAAGGAATTCTCAACCGTCTCACCAAATTCCCAGGATTCATGGCTGAAGGAATGGGATCAGTAGAAAATCAGCATACTCCTGTTGTGTTCTCAGTTCTGTATGTTGATGGGCGGCTCTAGGAACGTGGTAGATAAATAAGAAAAATTAAATAAGTGTGCTGCTGTTCTGATAAACGGCATTTATGGCATTTTAGCAAAATATTGCTGAACTGTAAAACATCATTCTTTAAAAAAAGAAAGATGAAAACAAATGGATTAAAACATCCCATTATACAAGAACTGGTTGATAGAAGTATCCATTAACTAATCCAGCAGCCTGTAAACAATATACAAAGTGGAGTGGGCAGGCATGTGTACCCAAGCAAATTAAAACTTTAAATAATGTAAGTGAAACCATGGAGATCATAGAATTATGGAATTTGAAATGATTCCGGAGGCTGCCTGTTTGGGTCCTATCCATTTTTTCTGGGCACGGATGTTGCAACGAAAGCATCCAATGAGCAGAACCGGCCCTCTCGTTAGCCAGAGGGAGGAACCTGCCTCAGGACAGGCTGTGATAAATTGTAGACAACAGTGCTTTGCATTTAACAGCAGGTTTCATATGTTGTGCCTGGCAAAGCAACTGGGATATGGTAACGGACCTCAAAGGCTGAGGTATTCAACATTTCAGTAGTCACGTTGAAACAAAATGGCTTGGGGATGAAAATATTGGCCCAAATCCTGTTTATTTAAACTTTAAGTAGAGGAAGCTGACAACATCGTCAGCTTGCATTGCTAAAATTTATTTTAAATTAATTAAAGCCCCCCCCACCCTTCATTTTAGGTTCAGAGGTTCCCAAAGACTCTCTTTTGGCCTGGGGAAGTCTTCGGGAGCCTCAGAAATGTGGAGGGAGCCTTTAATGGTCAAAAATTGCAACTGGATCACCGCTGGTCATCCTGGTCTCACCAGCAATGATCTGGTGGTGATTTTTGGTGATTCAGGACTCTCTCCCACACCCAAAAGGCTTCCCCAGGGTGAACCCTAACCCTAACCCAATACTGCTATGTTCCTTATCTTCCAACCAAACCTTGGTGGGGCACCTAAGAGCATTCAAGGAAAAGTGAATGCTGTTCTTCTAGTTTGTAGTTAACAACCAGTGGAGCTTAGAGGAGGAAATTATTAATGACTTCCAGAGAAGATCTTTTTAATTTTTAATCTCATCACACAGATGTCTCGGCAGATGAGTGGATTATAGAGTGGACTCTCAAGTAACTCCTGTGACTTCAAGAAAGCCACGGTGTGCCGGGAAGAACATTGTGTACATAGGTAAATTTCACTATTTTTCAGGGTATGTGCATTGCCCATCTTGAGAAATGTGAAAAACCTGTCTGTATACAAATATACCAGTATGCTCTTTCCCATATTTATTTTTCAGCCCGACCCATCACGTGATTCATACATTTGTAGACCTTTTTATGGTTGTGGGTGGACTCTTGTGTGTTCGGAGGGGGGGGGGAAGCAGGGGGGAACAAATGGATTTAAGCATACCTACTCAGAGGTTGGAAACTTTCAGAAAGCTGAAATGATGGTGGATTCTGGACTTTGTAGTACAAAAATAATCTTGCAAGTGCTATACTTGGAAATAGGCATCAGGAACATGGCTAAAGGATACAAGCGCGGAATTTTACTAGGCTGTTAAGTTTGATCACCTTGCATGCGTTTGTTTTTGAAACAGGCCTCTTCTCTGGTAAATAATCCTTCATCCTCAGTGTCCAATAAACAAACAGACAAGCCCTTTAGTGCCTCAAATGTTCAAGATTCTGAAATATTACCAGATTTAATGCATGAATTTGCTTTTGTCAGCAACAAACGGATAAGTGAGGGACTCTGAGCTTACAGTACAGGCTCTGCATTTAGACAGCAACGTGGTCCTGATTCTTGCATGTAGTCCATCCTGTAATAATCATCAGCAGAGGCACCCACTGACCACTGCCATCCTCACGCAGATCTGAGAGCTGTCATGCCAGATTGGATGGTATTTGTGTGTGCCTGTGGGTTTCACTGTCCTCCTGTGCAAAACCAGGCTGCTTTAAAATCCCACAAGTTTAAGCGGACACCCCAGGGATTTATGGCCCATCCACAGAAGCAAACAAATAATTAGCCTTGGGAACTGGCTTTGAAGAAATAATGAAAATCCAGTGCGATGCAGTGATATGTGTGCAGCATTTTGAGGGCAACCACAGGGCGGAGTAAAGAGCTCAGAGGGTGGAGCACCATCCTCTATGGATTCCTCCCTGGTGTTAACTTTGGCATTCCTGGGATTAAAAAATGGGAGAAATGCCCCGTTTTTTAAAAAAGTGCTTAACTGATGACAGAGTGTTAATTCGGATATTGATTGAATCTAGCAGCCCGCCTGGAAATCATCCTCGACATTGGACCATTGGCTGCCTTTTTTCCAAAATCGACTGCCTTTCGCAGATGGATGCCTGGATCGAAATCCAGGAATGAGAAATCCAACGGACTCGGGTTGTTGTGCAAGGCGGTGGTGGGGAAGGAACCATGAGGGGCAGGGGGAATGAGCAGCAGGAATGAAAAAAAAACCCTTCTTCAGTCCAGGCGTGCTGCCAGACCTGTTTCCTGCTTGGCCCCGGCTGGGCCAAATCCAGCCTTTCCCCCAAGCTTGCTCTGTTTGCCTAAGAAGCAGATATTTGTCTTGGCACTGGGGTTTGTAGCCCTGAATGATTCCCCTCCTACGTAACCCCCTCCTTCCCCCCCTTTTTTTTGGGGGGGGGGGAAACTGGGCAGGGGAGGAAGGGCAGCCTTGAAAGGCCTCAATAGCTAGGAATACCATTCTAATGAGAAGAAACCAGGGCTTACTGGGAAGATGAAAAGAACCTTGTGGTCTCATCGTAAGGCCCCCCTCCCTCTCAAAGGAGGTGCCCTAATGATGGGGAGGGGGGTTAGGAGGGGGAGAGGCAGAGGAGGCCTAAAACAAACTCCCAAAGAAGCACCAAATAAAGCAGGCAGGGGCTTAAGATATATTAAATTACCCTGATTAGGAATTTAGCAAGGCTCAAGGCTGCTGGAGAGGCAGGGGGGGGGCAACACCGAGGGGCACCATTCATGGCTGGGGAAGGAGGTGAAGAGGTGACGGGAGTTCACAGGGCCTGCCTCCATTCTTATGTTAAAAAGAAGGAGCAAGACCAGCTCTAGAGAAAGAGGGGTGTGAACAAAAAAAAATCACCCTTGGCAATATCTCTCAGGCTCTCTGTTTGCTAGGGGGAGAGGGAGAGGCACTCTAGCTAACTCCTGCGCAGAGGCTTCTTGTCCAAAAGAGACCCCTTTCAACAAGGCTTGGGAGGGCAGACCCAATATAGGGGGGCCCCCGGGAGCTGAGAAGGAGCCTCGGAACAATTTTTCCAAGGTCCAGGAAGGGGGTGCTCAAGCCCCGGCAAGCCAAAAGATGATTAACTTTGCCTGCCTCCTGTGCTGTTTCCACACCTGCTGGTTGAAAGGGACGCATGTGCAGTGAGAAATCTTCCCGGTTCTATTCGATAGGGTCCAACTGAGCATCACCGTCATCCCCTACCTCTGAATAAGACTGATTAAATCACAGGCTTGGTTTAGCAAAGCCCGGACTAGGTAAGGCACACACACACCTCGTTAAGGAAATGCAAAGAGGACTTCAAAGCTGGGATGGGTAAGGTGAAGCCCTCCCAATATGACTGGACTGCAATGCCCATCAGCCTCAGTCAGCATA
This sequence comes from Intellagama lesueurii, assembly GCA_037013535.1. Classification (NCBI taxonomy): domain Eukaryota; kingdom Metazoa; phylum Chordata; class Lepidosauria; order Squamata; family Agamidae; genus Intellagama; species Intellagama lesueurii. The sequence goes on from JBAJHW010000011.1 coordinate 3,927,870, forward strand.
GACCAGGGTAACAACGGCTGGGCAGCGTTGTCCCACAATAGTCGGAAGGCCACCTTTTTGTTCACCTTTGCCCTCTAGTTATCTTAAAAGTTGATGACTCTGGGGGTACCTCCCAGCTTTTCGGAGCTAATTTACCAAAGGTGGGCTGAGGCATCGTAACAAGCTACTATTTTTTTTTACACACACACACACACACATATATTGTAAAAAAAAAAATAGTAGCTTGTTACGATATATATAAAATATATATAAGATTAAAGAAAAAAGTGCAAAAATAGGGTTACAGTTGAACTTTAAGAAGACAAAAATAATGACTGCAGAAGAATTGCATAATTTAAATGCTGAGAGTGAAGAAATAAATATTGTAAAAATATCTGTATCTTGGTTCAATCATCACTCTGAATTGAGATGGCAGCCAAGAAATGAGAAGACTAGGACTTGGAAGGGAAGAAAGGGAACAACTAGAAAACATCCTTAAGCGTAAGGCCACATCACCGGTACCACACTATGGTATTCCTGATTCCTATGCACAGATGTAGAAGCTGAACAATGCAGAAAGGTGACGGGAAAAAATGATTCCTGGAAAGTGTGGTGCTGGAAGAGAGCTTTATGGATACCATGGACAACCAATGAATGAATGAATTAATTAATTAATTAAATGAGTGTTAGATCAAATCAAGTCTCAATTCCCATTAGGGGCTACTATACTTCAGGCATACTGTGAGGAGACAAGAGTCACTGGGGAAGATCACAATACCAGGAAAAGTGGAAGGCAGTAGCAGAGAAGGAAGACGTAACATGAGATGGATGGACTCAGTAAGGAAGACCCTGGCCTTGAGTTTGCAAGACTCGAAGCTGCTCATGACAAGACCTTTTGTGCGTCATCGAGTCATCAGGTCCCCATCAGTCAGGAACAACCTGGCAGCACGTAGCAACATGAAATCCTGAAAGAGCGCTGGTGGGGATGTGAAACAATCGCTTTCTGTTCTTTATTTTATTTATTTATTTATTTATTATTAGATTTTTATCCCGCCCTTCTAGACAGGAGTCTACTCAGGGCGGCTCACAATATATTGTGCACAAAACAGATTTTAAAACAACTATTAAATTCTACAATAATAATATAATCAAGATGGGAAGATAAACAACAAAAAACCAAGAAAAGTAAGAATCAAGTATCAAGTATGTTCTGCAATACGGCTTGAAATTGATGTTATTAGAATCGGGGCCAGGTCCTTTTCTGCCCAATTGAAAAAAAGCTAACCAGAGGAACGATCCACACAGCTCCTTTCCTCTGAATGTTGCAAGGACACCTCCTAATGAAATGTGTTCATGTTTAAATTCTTCTGCCCCCCGGAAGATCCTCAGGGGAAAGGCTCGTGGGACACTCCTCCGGCTTCACCACTGGTGGGCAGCTTCTCCTTCAGCAAAGTGCAGCCGAGAGCGGTTTGACTACCAAGCATTCATACGGCACAGTCTCCTCACCCACCCCCTTCTCTTCCCTTTGGCTGGGGTATTTATTTATTCTAGTCTAGCGGGCAAGGTTAGAACAAGACATGGTCTGGGCCTTTGTCGGCCAAGGAGAGCCCTATTCATTCGCTGGTGACAAGCAGAAAATCAAGGAAGAAAAGCCCCCGTGAAAACAAGTTATCAACCACGGACCACATGACGGCTTCCACACCTGCAATCACAGGCCGGCTGCAACAACAGGAGAGCCTGGTGCTCATTTCCAGGCCTTTGCCTGAAAAGTCCTTCATCCTTCTGTCTGAGAATTCAGCTGTAGCTTTCCAGACAGGGCGGTGTGGGGGGGAAACCCACGGCGTTCCTTAAATCATGCTGATGGTATCGCAGTCCATAGAAGTTGGGAACAGAGGCAGCGATGGGGGGGGGGGGAAAGGGGCTTGGTAAGATCAAAGGACTCTGAAATGCAACCAAGACTTAAAACTAGCCTTGAGGATGCTTGTTGTAGAGGGTTGTGCGTCGTGCTGCATGGAATGGAAACACAACTTTAATCGGCGCTGCTGTAAAAATAACTGAGGAAAGGATGGGAGGAGCTTCTTGGCTGAGAAGCCTAAGAGAACGAATATCAATATTTATAATGCACTCCGTGGGAAGATCATAAGCACGGAGCAAGCTGGTCGGCCTTTCTGATCTTCCCCTGATGAGGCTCCTTGGAATCGCAACGCTTCATGCAGTTCTCAAAAACTCATAGAGGGTCGTTTTCAAATTTGGCTTCTGCCCAGTGGCTACAGTAGGACAGCAGCACTTCCTAAAATGGGCCCCACATAAAGCTAGAAGCATTGTGCTGTGTCAAAGCCTGCTGGATGACAGGAGGGGTGTGGGACAGGTTCTGGGACTGAATCCAGCCCTCCTGGGACTCCAGTCCAGCCCCTAGAATTTCTTCAGATGGCTACAGCCCACAATGCCATCATATGGTAGATTTCCAGCTTCTACAATTTCCCTGTTCCCTTTTCTAAAAAGGAGAGGCTTGGTGACAGCCTGAAGTGGAATGATGCATCCTTCTGAGATGGGAAACCAGCCCATGAGCTGGGAAAGTGGGTCTTTAGGCTTAGAATTCTCACCAGGAAGTCACTTGCACATGGTGTTTATTTAGTAAACATTGAGGCTGCAGTCCTTTACTTACACAACCGGGAAGAAGGTCTGTTGCAGTCAGAAGAACTAATTCAGTTTATATAAGATTGTGCCATGCTTTTACTAACAATATAGTCTTAAGGGCAGGGGGCAGGTAAGGGAAGTATGTCATGATAGAAGTGTTAAAAATTATGTGGTGTTATAGACAGAACGTGGAGAATATTCTTTTCTCATGGTATTATTACCTGGCATTATCCACAGAAGCTGAATGGAGTCAGTACAACCTTCCTTCCTTCCTTCCTTCCTTCCTTCATCTATGGGAACTGCTGCTATAAGACATAACAATGATCACCAAATAGGCATCGTTTTCAAAGGGAACTGAACAGACTCCAAGAGAATGAGGTTGTCCTTGGCTGCTAGTCATGTTAGCTCAATATTCTCGTTAGCCAGACTCTGTTGCTGGCTGGGAAACAGTCATGGCAAGGATGTGCTGGCACTCTTCTCCTGTTGGAGGATTTTGGCCATCTAGCTGGTCCCTGCGTTAACAGAATGCGAGGCTAGGTGGAAGTTGTGGGCTTTTTGTCTGATCCAGCGTGGAACTTCTCATGCTCTCATTGGAGGACGAAGCTTCACCAGATTCCATGGCATTTGCCTGCTAGGCAGCCTGCACTCTCTGAGCTCCACCGAGCTCTGGTTCTAATAGCAACACAGAGAGGGCTTGTGGTTCAGGCAGAGAGGGCTCACCCTGAAATTTCAGAATTAGTGACCTCGTGGCATTGTAGAGTCAGAAGGCCCCGAAAGATCATCTTGTCCAATTTCCTGCTAGATCCGGAATCCACAGCTCGACCATTCCTGATCTTTCTGTGCCCGATTTCTGTTTAAAACCTTCCAACAGAGGAGAAACCACTATGTTGTGACGCAGTCCATTGCCCCACTGAACAGCTCTTACGATCCGAAAGTTCTTCTTAATTTCCAGTTGGAATCAGCATCCTTCGATTTATTGTGTCGTTATGTGTCCACCTCTGATTATAACAACACCATGAATGGGCGGTTGCCAAAAGGCCCTGTCTTAAAGCCCTGCTGAGCTCTTGTAGACTCAAACCTGTGGTTTCCTTTAGGGAGTCAGCCCATCTCGTATTTGGTCTTCCTCTTCTCCTGCTGCCCTTCCACCTTTCCCAGCATTATTGTCCCTTCCAGGTAATCCCGCCTTGCTCATGATGTGCCCAAAGTAGAAAAGTTTCAGCCTCAACATTTTAGGCTTGTTTGATCCAGGACCCCCTTGTTTGTCTTTCTGGCAGTCCAGGGGTATCCACAAAGCTCTTCTCCAGCACTACATTTCAAACAAATCATTCCCCCCCCCCACCGATAGCTTTCTTAACAGTCCAGCTCACACACGTTGATTGGAAATGTGAGAGTGTGGATGATCTTGGCCTTATATTTATCAGCTACACTTATATCTGTCTTTTCTTTCTAGTGAACTAACTGCAGGATATTTGGCTATCTACCTCCCCTATTTAACACTGAGAACAACAGCCATGTGAGGTTGGCCAGGCTGAGAGGGTGACTGGTCAAGGATAACTTAGTAAGCATCGGGGCTGAGGGGGAGGCGTTGAGCCTCCGTCTACCATGTTCCATTCCATCACTCTAACCTCTGCCCCATGCCAAGGTCCTGTATCTGTTCTTATATATAGAATTTATCTATTCATTTGCCTTTGCCAGTTTTGTGCAGCTTCTTGGGTTCCTGTGGGCCTGGGTTGGGTGGTTTCAGTGACAACTTTTCCTTACCATCTATGCCCCTGCATCTCCTTGTCAATCCATTTACAAAATCCAGTCTGGATTCTTCCCACCTGAAGAGTCAAAGCTGTCCCCCTCCCCAAAGCCCACCCCACTCAGTTTCTGGGCAAATAATAATAATAAAAGAACATGTCAAGTAAAAAGCAGTGCAAATCAAACAGTCAATAAAATTATTTGAAGATGCAGTCTAACGGCAGAAATGCAGCCAATTAAAACCAGCCTCTTTTTTTTTTTTTTGAAGGATTTGGGTGATAATTAGGGTGCCAAGAAATTGCCCAGATTTTTAAGTAATACAGCCTTCACTTTTATGGTTATGAGCCTTTATTAAGATATTAGATCACACAAATGATGTTTTTAGAATAAACCAAAGACCTACACAGACAGACAGATAAAAATCTATCTATCTATCTATCTATCTATCTATCTATCTATCTATCTATCTATCTATCTATCTATCTATCTATCTATCTATCTATCTACTCTCCTGTGTGTGTGCACATGTATACATTTTCTCCTGATCGATATTTATACATTTTCTGATTAAGCACAAACAGACATTAAAAATACAGGAAATACGAATTGGACAATTCACATGCAAATTACATTACAGACTTTATTTCACATGCTTTTTATGAAAAAAAATTATTTACAGTGGTTTAGCCAGATAAATAAATAAATGATAAGAGCTGCCCCACACCCCAAGAAAACTAGCAAAGGAGATTTTTTTTAATAAAGAGCACCAGTGGGCAGGTGAGGGAAATTTAGAATAAAATCAGCAACTAGAATCAATGAAAACAGGAGGCAGTCGCTATCCCATAAAAGCCTGGGGAAATTAGAAGTTAATTCTTCTTGAACCTGCTTTGAGAAGGTGTTCCATAAATGAGGTACAAACACTAAAAGTCTCTCTCTCTATATATATTTAGGCATCCTCATGGCTGTATATATATTTGAATTAATGTGGTTTGGATTTCAATTAAGGTGGTTTGGATATCATAAACATTTATATTGTATAGATGGTTGATATTTTATAACATGTACGTATAAAAGAATATAAGTAAATTGTGGGTGTTTTTGTTTAGTAAGAAAACATGGTTTTTTTATATATTATTAGGTTTTCATTGCTACCGTCTTCCTCTTCTTTTTTGGGTACTGTACATACATATGACAAAACATACCACTGGTTTCACCAGTAATGGTTTAAATAAAACACATTCACAGCAAGATCATATGTGTCTGTTTGGATCAGACGTATTCCTAGGTAAGGGCAGGATGAAAGCTTCAAACTTTTGAGAATGTATGCACCAATGCTGAAGTACAACATGAGGTGCCACATCTTTAAAAAAACACACAAAAAACACTCTTTTGCTAAAACAAAGTCATTTTAAACGCTGATTTTTTATTTTTTTTTTTAAAGATTTTCCAGGCTTCCCAAGTCTGGAAAATCCACACGGCCAAATACGGAGGCCTAGATGTGTGGGCCAAAGAGTGATGAGAGGAGAAGTGGCCGGCTTTGCTTACAGCCTCAGTGCGCTCAAAAGGCGAGATGTCACTTCCTAGAAATCGAATTCAGGACCGTGGACAGGTAACTTCCCCAACCCAGTGGAAAGACCTGGCTTTTCTCCTTGCTTTGCCCTTGAATCTGGCAAGAAAGGAAAGGAAGAGACGGTAGGTAAGTTTCCCTTCCTTTCTGTTTCCTGGAATCTTGTGCGATTCACAGGACCAGGATGTTAATGACCACTGACTTCTTCCTTGCTTCACACCACCAAGGGACGTCTCCTGGAAAGGAAGAGGGTTGCATCTGTTAACCCCAGGCGTCCCTGGACCATCAGAATAAAGGGATGTTTTGGAGGTTTGGAAATAAGGACATGATAAAGATGAGATCTTTTCAGCCCAACCAGGACTGCTCCGGAATTTGAACCTGGATCCCTGGCACAGGGGTTCCTCAGTAACGTGCTTCAGTAAACCAAGGGTTATTGGCAACTCACTTGGATATTTCTCTTCTTCTTCCATTTAGGTTTCCAATCAGCCATGAAGAGCCTCCATGTCCAGTTGCACTCTATACTTCTGAATACCAAGCACTGGGCTAAAGGAAAAGGGTCCTTTTTATTGTCTATGTGGGATCCATAAGCCCTGGGTTGACCACTGAGGGGTGGATCCAAGGTGTCCATCCTTATATTTTTAAATTTAGGAGTAGGCAAAGTAAATGGCTTTCCTCCTTCCTACTTTTTCTTCACAACAGACCTGTGAGGTAGGTCAGGCTGGTTTGCCCAAAGCCAGGAGCTGATTCTCATGGCTCAGCTGACCCTGACACCTGAGTCCCTCATACCGAGTCTCTCATACCCCATGGGGCAACACTCTAACCCTTACACCCCACTGTCTCTTTATTTCTTATTAAGAAAGAGATCAACAGCAATTTACATGAACAAAGCCCCTTATTTCCTCCGTCATCGGGAGATTAACTATTTCAGTTTAAAGTTTTCATAAAGCAAACAAACCCTCTTTCAATCTCTTAGGATGTAACTCCCCTCCGCCGTTTTCTGTGCAAAAAAACCCAAAAACACCCTTTCTTCAAACTGGCACCGTTCTGTGGGATTACAGCTCCCATCATCCCCGGACAGCAAGGACAGGCGTGATTCAGGGGATGATAGGTGGTGTCGTCATGCTCTTCGGGTTGCAGGGAGAGACACCGGCTTGGGGACAGTATCATCTCTTTCTCCTTCCCCACCCCGCAAAGATTTAATTCTGCGGATGTTTCCATGGAAATTTGGCGAAGTAGCGTCCCTTCGCACTGATTCCTCTTTATTTTTTATTTTTTTCTTGAAGAATGGGCAGAAACGGACTCCTTCTGAACACCATAAGAGGCGGAAGATGGAGAATTTACGCTTAATCCAAGTGGAGGCATCTCTCGCCCTTGACCCAGAGAGAGGAAGACTGGTAGATGGGAATAAATTTGATTCCTCCTCGCTATTCAATTAATCATCGCTTCATTTTTGTTTGGAAAAAGGGGGAGGGTTTTTCCATCCTTTTCTCCATTCAGTGCCCATCCTGCTCCAGATTTTTAAAAACACATTTGTAATATTTCAGAAAACGAGCCGGTCACAGTTGAGACCTACCCAGTTGTGGAGGGGAAAAATAATCCTCTTTTTCTTTTCTTTTTTGGCTCACGTGTGGGTCCCAACCTGATCCTCACCTCCTAGTCCTGAGTGAACTTACTGTGAAATAACTTGCGTTAAGTCGTTGTGAAACAGGTCACTTTGGGAAAACAAACCCTCAACCCAGTGCATGTTTGGTCAGAAAACAAGCACATTGAGAAGGTAGAAACTTAATTTTTTTTTTAAAGACACATTTTCCAAGATAGTATTTAGCGAAGAGTCGTATCACCAATGGATTGCCTCTTAAAAAAAATAAAAAATAAACAAACCATTTAAAAAGGCTTTAAAGTGTTCTGGCTGTGATAGGAGATTTTGTAAGAATATATATATATATATAACTTTAGAAGGCAAAACACAGAAATCACCTCCGACGAGCGAATTAATTATCCAGCGGGGTACCAGTCCTAACTACTCACTACTTACACAACGGACTTTACTGAATATACGGATTTATTTATTTTTAAGGCGCTAGATTAGCAAATGCAGGAAGCAGACGGCCTTGCTCAGAGCCACTCAAAAGAGAATCCAGAATCACTGAATTGTCACTGAAACCAAATCAAAACGGACCGGTATTTTTGAGAGTTTATGAAAGCGGTTCTAAAGGGTCTGGTTCCAGCAGGATTTCATGGCAAATAGGTTTACTCGGATGTAAATCCCGTGTAGTTCAATGGGAGCAGATCCTGCCTAAATACTCATAGGATGGCATCCTTTATTTGAATCTCCTGTTCTCCCCCCCCCCCCCCCATGGTGCTTGGAAAAACTAGGTGGTGGTTAACCACTGCTGAGAGAAGGAATTTCCACACGCTTTCACGGCCATCATCTTCACGGTCAGCATCATCGGCTGCTGTATCCTCCGGCTACCCATATTACTGCACGCATTTTGGAGTCCCGAGTAAGCGCTTAACTACAGCCAAGCATCCCACCGGGCTTTTGTCCAAACTTCGCATGAGCTGTCCAAGAAGGTCATCGCTCAAGTAGGGTCTGCGCCTTAGGTAGCTGCCTTAAAGTTCAGAGTAAAACCCAGAGGGGATTCATCCCACTTTGGAGACTTGGAGTGCTCAGCTATCACTGTTTGGCTGCTATTTTCCCCTTTTTTTAAAAAAAACCATCCGGGGGCACCCCCTGGGAAGCGGAGAGAGTTCTCTGTATAACCTGTGTGTAAAAAAGAAAGAAAGGAAGGAAGGAAGGAAGGAAGGAAGGAAGGAAGGAAGGAAGGAAGGAAGGAAGGAAGAGAAGAAAGAAAGAAAGAAAGAAAGAAAGAAAGAAAGAAAGAAAGAAAAGAAAGAAAGAAAGAAAGAAAGAAAAGAAAGAAAGAAAGAAAGGAAGGAAGGAAGGAAGGAAGGAAGGAAGGAAGGAAGGAAGGAAGGAAGTCTACAGAGGTGTTTCACTACATGTCCCATCGTCCCCAATGGCCACACCTGGCTGGGGATGATGGGAAGTGTGGCCAAACGCACCCCAAAGGATGCTTACCCATGAGAGATAAAGAACATTAAAAAGAGATTCAAAGCGTGTTATAAAGCTGGGACCGATCAGAGAAGGGAAATAAAAATCAGGAGGGAGAAAGACGAACTGGAGTTGATGAATTCGGGAAGATCAGACCTAGCAAGCCAGGGGATGATGGGTGCTGTTGTTAACATCCGGAGGAAATGGCACGGAGGGAGGACGTGGAGGAACACAACGCTTTTAAAGCACAATATACGGAGGCAAATGTCATTTTAGGCACTTCTGTTTTCACGGGCTTCCGGTCAGAAACACTGGTATGTACTGGAATTTTATTCCGTTAAGGAGGCAGGTCCTCCCTTGCAAGGCAGCACAGAGGCTTGAATAGTAATCTTCCTTCCTTCCTTCCTTCCTTCCTTCCTTCCTTCCTTCCTTCCTTCCTTCCTTCCTTCCCTTCCCTTCCCTTCCCTCCTTCCCTTCCTTCCTTCCTTTTTCTCTTTCTTTCTTTCTTTCCTTCTTTACTCCATCCTTTCTTCCTTTCTTCCTTCCTTCCTTTTTTCTTTCTTTCTTTCCTTCTTTCCTTCTTTACTCCATCCTTTCTTTCTTTCTTTCTTTCTTTCTTTCTTTCTTTCTTTCTTTCTTTCTTTCTGTGCTTTTCTGGACTGGTTTCATCAGTTTAGATAAAGAATCAACAGAGTCAATATATATATATATAATGCAAGGAAAGCCCTGCTGCCCACGTTCAGGCAAATTCCAACACCTTTATTAGGCTGTAAAAATAAAAAGGAAAAACGTTCTTAAGCTTTTTAATTTTAAATAAACTTTTTTTAAAAAAAAATTAAGCCTGCTTGCAAGTTTGGAGCTCAGATACAACGTAAAAAAAAGATCGCCACCGTTACAAAACCAGCAAGAACCCGCGTGTTAATTAGGACAGAGATACTTAAGAACTTTGTTTAACAATGCAAATTTGAATCCTTCCCTAGTATTTTGTAAACCTGCGGGCAGAGAACCGCTAGATTTTCATGATTCCACGACGTGCTTTATAATTCTCGTTTCTGTTGGCATGATCAAACCAAAGCAGGACCTACTGTGTTGATCGATATATGTTCACAGCATTTACTTGGAAGTAAGCCTTTGTGTTTTCAGTGCGGCTTAGGTCCTGAAAAATAGGTCTGGAACGGAGAGGTTAAGGCACGCAAAATTTCCCCCATTCAAAACACGTGGTTGTGTTGTTGTTTTTACTGCCTCTTAAGAATTATTATTATTAGATGATGATCGGATCAGATTGTATGATAATTAAATTATCAGTATGATCATGATTGCGGGAGAGCTCGCTTTCCTGGGATGGTTCGCTCCGTTGTTTTAAAGAAGACAGAAAAGGAAACTTCATCACCATGTCTCATTGGGTGATCCAAACTAATCAATAAAAGCGATGAGGAACTTTGATGGAATTCCGTCCATCACTCCGAGGCAGAAAGCTGCGTCAGTCCCAGGAAGGGGGGGGGGAGGTTAATTTTACAACAGGAGGCTTTGGTTCGTGTCTACAAAGAGCGCAACTCCTCTGAAACAAACGCACAGAAACCAAGATGGGTTGTGAAGATATTTTTGGGCTCCGAGGAAAGAGAGAGGTTTGGGAAACCAGAAGGTCAATTCTGGTCCCCTCGCCACGTCCCACCTATTCAAGAGAGGGCGTTTATTCTTAACAGATACTTAGGGCGTATGCGAGTACATTTGGTCCTTGAAGGGCGGCGAATAGCTGCCTGTGGAGAAGATGCGCCAGAAGGCCGCAGACTGAGGATCGGGCGTGAAAGGTGGGAGCGCAAGAGCCCGGCACCGGATTTTGTTCAGGGGAATGAGGGCTGAAACTGACCCCTTCACTGGAGGGAAATGGTTTTGTTTTTTGGGGGGGGGAGAGATGGGGCGAGGAGAGTGCGTCATTGTCCATCACTGGGGGAAACATTGGGAATGCGCCCGATCCTATGCGAAACTTAGCCGCATGGGCCAATATTCCGTCGCTAAGCTAGATCCCATGACTCAGCAATTGAATAATGTTGCAGGCATTGGAACAGGGCCGGTGGGTTCGTGGCCCTTGCAAGGGAAATGGGGAGAGGAACCTCATTCCCAAATTTTGGAGAAAAGGGGGCCCGAGCTCGTGCGTGGTCCACTCCTCTTGTGATCATTACGAGAATTTATTTCTGTATTTAATTACTTAAAATATTGTTACCCCGCCTTTCTCCTTGAAAAGGACCCAAGGCGGCTTACAACAGTGAAAGACCATATTTAACCTTGAAAACAAGGAGTCAACAACGGTGGTTAGCCCTATGAAAAGGCGATGTTTAAAAATTATGAATAAGGAGGCTTCTTATATCAATTAACAGGTGGTATTAAGGAAAAAAATCTATAACTATACAAAAATTTAGAAAATGTCACTCGGAGAAATGGAAAGCACAAAAATGGAAAACGCAAATAGTACTAAGAAGTACAGAAACGCACAGAGATGGCAAAAATGACACACACACACCCCATTACGGCTCTCCGGATCTGGTTGCTCACAAGGCCAGGGTTTACACCTTAAACAATTTTTGGGACTGCCTTGAAAACCAACCAGCCAGCCCTCCCCCCCCCCCCGCCTTCGCTCTCCTCCAACCCCCATTATCTCCATTTTAAAGAAGATAATTAAAAGGAAATGTTGATTTCAGAGCAACGGGGGAGGGGGCGGAAGGAGGAGAGGAAATGACGCTCTGATATAGGTGACTAAAATTTCGATTCAATTTATGCAGCCTAGGTGCCAGGCTAGCCCACAAAATAGCCCCGCACCACTTTACAGGATCTGAACGGAATCATCCTCGCCTCCCCTCTTTCCCTCCCTTGAAGAATTGGGGGGGGGGAGGGGGGGCTTGGGCCACCTTAAAAGCTAACGGGATTTGGGTGCCACCTTAACAGCCGCCTGCCTGGGAAGCAAAGGATCGCGATTCCCCGAAACCTGTAATCAGCCGGTCTTAAAGGGGCCGTGAGATTTTTTGGTTGCCCTGGTTAATACAGGCTTTGAAATGGAGATGGATGCGGGAATACCTGGGCTCAGGTGAAGGGCATCGCAAGGCGCAGGCGTGATTCCTGTCCTGGATTTTCCATAGGGGAAGAAAAGGGGCAACCCTTAAGAAGGTGTGGGGGTACTGACCCTTTTTTCAGCACTGGCTGGCTGGTTTATTAATCTATTTTCAGAAAGCTGGAAGCTGTGCTTCTTAGCAAGCAGGTTGACCTTTCCCTGGAAGAACCTTGAAATTATGACACATTGCCCCCCCCCCCATCCCAAAGTCGCAGGACGTCCTCCTGGTTTCGGGGTTGTGAGGCGGCTCACGGTACTCAGAAGAATAGGATTAAAGACATAATAAATTATACATTCAAGACCAATTAAACTATAAAACTGATTGAAATACAATTACGTTTTTAAGTTTAGAGAGCTTTTCGCGTTTACCTGCCTATTGCAAAGCAGGTAAACATTGAAAGAGATCTTAACTTGAAAATGGCATTCAGGGACTCATGATCGTTAAAAGCCTGCTTGAAAAGGTGAGTCTTCAGCTGTCCGTGGAAGGATGAAAGGGAGGGGACCAGCCTGGCCTCCCAAGGGAGAGCATCCCATAACTTGGGAGCCACCACAGAGAAGCCCATCTCTCTCATGTCCCCGTCGACCATGCCTGGCCTGGCCATGGGGCCAAGAGGAGGGCCAGCTCTGATGATCTTAAATGCCAAAAAAAAGGTTCATATGGGGAGGTACCATCCTTCAGGTAGACCGGGCCCAAGCTGTATAGGGCTTTATAGATAATGACCAGCACTTTGAATTAAATAAAACGCACTCAGCATGTGGTTTTTCCTGTAGCCCCCATCAAGTGGTGGTTCCCAGGTTTTTCAAATACAATTTGGGGCTGATCTGAAGTAGAGGAAGTCGGATTCTTGCTTCACAAACACTTCAACCAGACTTTTCTTCTATTTGCATTTTCTTGCTGTCAGGATGAGTTCAATTTGATTCCTTTTCTTCTTTTGCTAGATGGTTTTATTTTTATTTTGGCTTTCATTGTTTGAATAAGGAAAGGTAAAATAAAGGCTTTTGCCCTGAAAGGCAGCCCAGAAATCTTGTCCCCAAACCAGAGGAAGCTGTAAAGAACAGGAAGGGTTTAAGCCTGCCAGGCATCTCTTGTTAACTGTACTGTAGGCTGGATAAAATCTCCGGACGTGCGACTTTTTCTCTGTTCTCCACAGATATTTACCACCCAGAGCAGAGATGGGCGACTGCCCTTTTCCAAAGGGACCTTGACGACACCTCCCATCATCCATAGCCAGGGGAGGAAATAGTGAGGAGCTAAGAAAGTTGCTGGAGAATTGCTATCAATGCCCCCCCGCCCCCCAAAATGGGACCTCGTTGATTCAGGTTGTAGGCTACCCTTCCGCACCGGCTTAGAAGGTGAGGGCTGGACCCCGGGGGTCCCGAAAGCCTACCTCGCAGGGCTGTTGTTCCTGGGCTTGGCTTCCCCCCCCCCCCCCGGGGTTACAAAGAGCCACCAGGAATGACCTCGAGGTTACCTGGTGTCTGAGATGCCACCTCGCCAGGGCTCGGAAACTGACCAGGAGAAATTGACCAGGGCTCTTCAACCGAGGTGATATTGACCAGCGCGTCTGGACCAAAGGGGAGGGAACCTTGCTCCCGGTTTGGGGAGCTGGGGGCTGCCCAATTGATCCCCTCAAAGGTCTCCCAGGGCTATATTTACTAATAACAGAGAGAGAGAGAGAGAAAGCGTTTAATACCAAGGATGTGGTTCAGGGCCAAAGACGATGGAGTTGGTTCCTTGGGGGTGGGGGGGGCAGGGGGTTTATCAAGGGAGGGAGGGAGGGTAAAGCCAGGCCGTCTCCTTGGCCTGGCGCGCGCGCGCGCACACACACACGCACACGATTTCCCTTGTCTGCTTGCCTCCAACGAACTCCACCTCTAATTAGGGGTGTGTATGTGTGTGGGGGGGGTTACCATCTCCTGTCTATTATGCCAGGCACGTCTCCCTCTCCCCTCCCCCTCCCCCCGCACTCTCAATGCATTCCGAATAGGGGGAATGCGCCGTGCAGACGACGCGGGGTAGGCAGGTTCACACGGAGGGGAGGGCGATGCGGGGCCCACAGCTCTGCCTCTCATGGCCGATGTTTGGGTCGCCTCCCTCCTCATTCTCTTTCCCCTTTTCTTCCTTCCTCTTTTTGTCCCTTCCCTTCCCCCCCCCTTTTTTCTCTCCACACCCCACCGCTCGGCTCAGCGCGCCCCCCCCCCGCCGCCGCCTTTCCTCCCCCCCTCCCATCTGCCTCCTGTTAATAGCATGCAAATCGCCTCATTTGCATGTTTATCTCTGTCAAAGAGGACCGCGCGGAGCTGTGGGGCGAAGGTAATGCATTTTCCCCAACGTGGCCCAGAGGAAAGTGGGGGGGGGGGAGGCGTGCGATTTTGCTCCCTTCCCCGCCCCCCTCCCTCCCTCCCTCCCTCCGGCTCCTTCTTGGGGCGCCGAAGCCAGGCCCCGCCGGTCCTCCGCCCGGTCTCACCGGTCCGCGGGACCCTCTTTTCCGCGGGGCTTCGGAGAGGCAGGGCTGGGCACCTGCTACAAAATGGCTGCCTGCCATGGGGCGCGGAGGAGGAGGGGGGAGAGGATCTTTAGTCAAAGACACCCCCCACACACACCTTCCAGGTCGACCGCCCGCCCCCTGCCTCCCCCTGGAGGGCAGGTAACCCACCACGAGAAGGCCAAGGGGGGCTGGGGGCGAGGTCGTGCACGGAAAGGTGTCTGAAGCAGTCCTCACTCGCCCCCAAAGTCCCGATTCCCTCCAGGATCCAGAGTTATGGGGCGGAGGGGGGGAGCGTCGCTCAAGGCTGCCTCGTTAGCTTTGATGGCAAGACGACGACCCGGGTGTAACCGCCCAGGTGTAGGTTCAGGCCCTGGAGAAAGGGAAGGGAACAACGTGGCCAGCTGGTTGCTGTATATATGAAAAATAATAAACTGTTTCTCGACCTCTGTCACACACACACACACACACACACACACACACACACACACACACACAGAGAGAGACAGAGAGAGAGAGAGAGAGAGAGAGAGAGAGAGAGAGAGAGAAAGTAATAAGAGGCAGTGTGGGGCAGGGGTCCGACGGCTGGGCAAGGTCTCGGGAGCCTGGGTTCCGATGGAGGAGGCAGAGTAAATCGAACGGACTCACCCAGCCGGCTGAAGGTTCCCGCAGGGAGTTTCACAGTCCAGTGGGGATTTGAACCAGGGTCTCTCCCCCACTGAGTTCACGGGGACTGGCTTCACCAGCGTCCGCCTCGCTCGGCCCTGCAGCTCACCGGGTTGACCTCGGGCAGGCCGCCCGGCCGCCGCCCTTCAGCCTGGCCCACCTTGCAGGGTTGACTTGAGCACCGCAGAGAAAGTCGCTCCGGCGGCCTTGAGCTCCCCGGGGCCGGAGGCACCAAGAGTAAAAGCCAATAAACCGGTTTTTGTCTTGTTTGGTTTTCGTACAGAGATGTTGTGGTTAGTGTGTTGTGTGATAGAAGGCGAGGTCTCTTCCGGGAGTCAAAGAATTCCCATTTTCTAATGGCCTAGAAAAGCGGAGGGAAAGAGAAGAAGGCAAGCAGGCAACAGAAGCGGAGGGACCTATAGAGGGTTTAGTATTATTATTATTATTTTCCAGTTAGCCGCCTGGAGGCTGAGTTAAGGCGATTTAGAATAAAAGGGAAAGCCTGCGCGTACAAAAGGACGCTCTTGCGCGTCTCTCCCTCCGAGCGCGCAGGGGCGCCCAGCCTCCCACCCGTGCTATTCTCATTGTTCTGCCCCCTCCCGAGGCCCTCGGGTCTCTTGGACTACAGACCCCATCACCCCCTAGCCAGCACAGTTGGAGGGCACCGCGGCGCCGTGGGCCCGGGGCAGCTTCTTGCCCCAGATCAAGATACTTCTAGGAGAAAGAAGGGGGAGAAAGAGAGAAAGCGCTCTCGGTAGAGAAGAAACTCAGGATTTACGAAGAAGCCGATCTCTGGGTGAAATAGAAAGGAATCGACGAGAATTTCCTCTTTCCCCAGAGCAGTAACAACGGAATAACACAACGCACCAGCCACGACATGTCAGCTATTCACGTGGAGAGGAAGGGGCCTGGAGTTTTGCTCAGAAGGACGGCTGACTTATTTTAGCAGGGGTTGGGGGGAACCCAGGAGGGACCGGATTCTGCAGTAACACGTGTGTTTTTCATTTGCCAAGAGCTGGTCCATCTCAGGGGTTCTGGAAGAAAAACGCAGCCCAACCCACCAACCTAAATTTCCCCCAGCCCTGCTTTTAGAGACCCCAAATCCCCTCGTGTGTGTGTGTGGGGGGGCAGCTTTCTGTCTCTCCACGGTGACTCTCCAGAAGCCTGGGAAGTTCAGAAATCCTGAAGGGGATCGCTTCGGGCTCCGTTTTTAACTCCATGCGCCCCATCCTATACACAAAATCTCATAGATCTGTAATCCATTTAATTGTCTGATCTTCTCTCGGAAACCAGCGACAATAAGGGCGATCTTTTCCACCACGGTTCGGGCTTTGAATGGCACAGGGCCGGTCGCCTTCCCTTCCCACCACTACCCCATATAGACGGGTCACTATCCCACCCCACCCTCGAGTTAATACCCTGCCAAGAAAAGACAGCCACCCTTCCCAGTTAGGGTAATATCCCATTTTTCCTCCCAGAGGTGGGGTAGTATTGTTTAAAGACAGAACATAAATATATAAGGGCTCCCCCCCACTCTAAAATAATAATAATTATAAGTTATTACATCAGGAAAAGAGGAAGACCGAATATGAGAGGGATTGACCCCCTAAAGGAACCACGGCCTTCAGTCTACAAGAGCGGAGCAGGGCTGTTGAGGACTAGAAATTAGGGAGGTCATTCATTCACACGGTCGTCCTAAATCAGAGGTGACTTGGCGGCAAGTAACAAAAACAACATTATTACACTTGTCATCCGTTCTGGGACTGCCATGAGCTATCCACTAAAATTCCGCTATGTTTAAGATTTTTAAAAAACTTTGTCCAAGGCTGTTGTTTCTGAAATTTGATTTCGATAGAGATTTACGCTAAAGCGGCCGCCTCAAACAACTCTAAATTTATCCAAAACTGAGTCCCTTTTAGTCTTTTCTGTTTCCTGGTCTCTTTAAAAAGACCCAGCACTTCAGAATTTCCCCGTCGATCTATCAAGGCAGATTGCGCGTCTCATGTTCTACCCACAGGTTTCGTTTCGCCCGCGAAAGAAAGTGTGTGAGTTCATAATTCAATTCGGGGTAGATCTACCCAGCCCAGAAAAGAAGCGCGGGACTTACTCCGCGGGACTCACTCCGCGGGACTTAATCCCGCGTTAAATAGGGTTACAAACTAAGGATCGGGCTCTGATGAACGGCGAGGTGGCTGCCACGGGCTTTACGACTGAGAAGACAAGCACAGGGTCGCCATTGCACGGGAACGGTGCTGTGGGTCACCCAGGTGTATCGCCTGGAAATGATGCTGCTGAAGCGCACGGGCGCGCACAGGGAATCCGCTCTCACCCCATAACGCCATCCTTCTCTTCTGCTCCACATCGTTTCTGTAACGCTGACAATATCAACGGCCGTTCTCCCTTAGCGTTGGGCAGGTTTCCCCCTCCAGGACCACCTGCTTTGGAGAAACGGCCTTCGGGATCCTTCAGAGGAGAAAGGGGGCTTAGGAATATTTTAAATAAATAAATAAAGCGAAAACTTGCGCTGGAGAACCGAGATTCCGGCAGATCGATCCGTGGCCGAGAATCTGCGTCCTGTTCACTTTAACACGCCTTTTGAGGCCACCCTTTTCAGCCTGAGCTCCCTGTTTTTGCATGAACAAAACAGGATTTACTGACCTTTCCCTTCTTATTGGTTTTGTCTTCAAGCATCATCACGTATGACATTCATTTTTATTTTTAATTTTAATTTTGGTGCTTTACCTGGTCCTCTCTCTCCTCCCCAAGCTCGGTGCTCTCTGGGCCTGAGAAAAGATCCGGAGCAACTCTTGAGCTCTCCTGGCTCTCCCCTGTCCAGGGATCCTAGAAAGGGAGTCCTCAGCCCAGACGCTTGTTTGCTGGCGCAGAGCATTGGTGTTGCTTTCACACAAAATAAGTGTGTGGGGGGGGGGGTGCGAGAGAAGAAGGTAGGTTAAGAACAATCACAAGCCTTTCTCCACCAGTTTCCTTTAA
This sequence comes from Intellagama lesueurii, assembly GCA_037013535.1. Lineage (NCBI taxonomy): Eukaryota > Metazoa > Chordata > Lepidosauria > Squamata > Agamidae > Intellagama > Intellagama lesueurii. The sequence goes on from JBAJHW010000011.1 coordinate 3,946,097, forward strand.
AAAACGAATCCTGTTTTAAACTTAAGACAAAACCACGCTAGCGACAGGGTCCACCACACAAGATCAGGGAAATCTCGTTCTGGAACCCTGAGTGAATGAAACCACCTTGGTAGGAACCCCCCACAATTCCAATGACGAATATTCTGTTCTTATATATTTTATCCCCTCTCTCATTCACACACCTCTCTCCTGGTACTAAATCTGCCTCTCCCCCCCCCCCCCCACGAAAGGTGCTCCTGTCATATAGACTTTTATTTTATTTTTTTAAGTTGCAGGGGGTTTTTCTCAGTAGAACAGATCTACATTAAGTAGATGGCTGTGTTCTAAGCCACTCTGTTATACGTTAAAGTCCCCTTCCTTTAATGAATTTACTCTAGTTGGGATTCTGTCCTGGATTTAGCCTTAAAAAGAGTCCGGCGGAGGATTTGCCTATGTTTTCAGCTAGGCCCAGGCTAACCGACGTAGGACTTAAAATAGGACTATCTCTGGGGGTAAAACATAGGATTCTGGGAATTCTTTTCCCTGGACGTGGCACTGTATTCTCCAAAACTTTTATATTTTATTTTATTTTATTTTATTTAGACAAAGGCTAAAACCACAAATATTCTCCTGCATTTATGGAAAGCAAATTGAACCTGCAAGTTAGCTGTTTTAAAAATGGTGGACTTTGCTATGATTTTTTTCTTTAAAAAAGAAAAGAAAAAGAAAACCGCACCATTTAATTAAATAAATTATGTGGTTTTCTTTTTTTAAAAAAAAATCTATAGATTATGTATCTTATATTATTATTTGCATAGCCCTCGGATCTGTCAAAAAGGAAGGACAAGGAGCAATAGAATGGAAATAGAAATAAAAGTTTATGTCTGATAGAAGGTACGTTGCATTTTATAGATGTTAATGAACAAAGCAATAATAAAATAAAGGCAGGTCTTTGCCCACTATTTATTTGTTTGTTTTATTTATAGGCCACTTTCATCCCGATAAGGGGACTCAAAGTGGTTCGCAATGTTAAAAAGAAAAGAATTAAAAACATAATAAGTCAAACATTAAAAAACAATTAAACTATATGATAATTAAAATACAGTTGAATAATTAAAAACAAGTACACAGTAAGAACTATCTCTTTAAGGAGTTTGTGTTGAGATTTTGATATGAAAATGTATTAAATATTAATGTTGTATAGTTAAATGTAAAATGGCTGATTTTACCTGAGCCACTGTACTGATTGTATTCAGGGGTGGGTATCAAGGATTAAGGCTTAATGTTGTACAGCTGTGTACATAACGAAACTTTGTGTAACAGAAAATGAAGTAATGTATTTTCTGATTGGTCACAGAACTGTACATAAGTCATGTGTAAAATGAACGTCTTTATCTGCTGTAAGTCAGATCACTTTTTCCTATGCTGTGTGTTGCTTCATGTCATGTTATGCTGCCAGAGGAATGTCTATTCTCTATGTATATATGTAAATAGACTAAGTTGTTGGTTTTACTCTCTCAGTGTCATAGTGTCATAAGTATCTCTGCTAACCAATATCTCCTTACTCTGCTGATGTTATGAGAATACACTTTATAATCAAAATTCTCAACAGGGTTATGCGCCCAGAGAAGATTGTTTTTCAAGCAGATAAGTGCTGAATGTCTGGGAGGAAGAAACACGTAAAAGCCAAGGCTGAAGTTGGAACGGAGCTGAGGTCTGACGGTGCTGAAGTAACTGAGAGTGGAAGTACTTCAGAGGACGAGGAGCAGACTGTAACAGCAAGTTCCATGATGCAGCAGGCAAGTGGAATAATGTGTACAAAACTAAATGACACTAATTACATGTCCTGGTCTTTTAAGATGGAGATGTCCTTGAGGAGAGAATCACTATGGCAGTATGTTGAAAATCCTCCTGATGATGATGATGATGAGGGACGTGCAAACGATGATAAAGCGAGAGCCACAATAATATTGTGCTTGGAAAATTCGCAACTGACTTACGTGAGGAATCTGAAAACAAGCCAGGAGTGTTGGCAGGCACTCAGGAATTTATTTTATTTATTTATTTATTTATTGTATTTATATCCTGCCCATCTGATCAATTGACCACTCTGGGCGGCTATGTACGAGATACAGCTGGGTCCAAAATGGCTGTGGCACGTAAGCTATATATATTGCAAGTGTTTAATGCCTGGAGAAGATGTGTCTAACCATATTAAGGAGATGTTAGATTTATTTCTCCAGCTGCAGGAGCGAGGGATGGAGTTTGACCAGTCGCACCAGTGTTTCTTGATTCTGAGCAGCCTAGATGACAGCTGGGATAATCTGGTGATAAGCTTGGAGAACATGCCAGAAAAAGACCTGACAGTACAATATTTGTCCGGGAGACTTGTGGAGGAGGACCAGAGGCGATGTGATAAGGCGGCGGAGAAGGTCGTTTATCAGAGTAAACCGAGAGGGTCGGTAGATGATGACTTCACAGCCAGCCAAGAAAAAGTTTTAGCTGTTATAATTGCAGCCATACTGGACATATTTCTAAAAACTGTCCAGATGTGACGGAGTGGAGAAAAGGAAAAAGAAGATGCTTAAAGAGCAAAAGCGGAAGTGTGAAGGTCATTTGGCTATCGTTAAAGCTTGTGAAAACAAGCAAAGTAATTTATGGCTTTTAGATAGCGGAGCTTCTCAGCATGTGTGCCAGAGAAAAGAGTTGTTCACAAACTTAACCCCTTCCGCTCAAAAGATAGTGAAGCTAGCAGATGGAAAGTCAGCATCTGTAATTGGAACAGGTTCTGTGTACATAAACTGTTTAAAGCAAACTCTAAAAAATGTCTTGTTTGTGCCAAGCTTAGAGAATAATTTATTAAGTGTATCAAGTCTAGATAAAGACGGCTACACTATAATTTTTGAGAAAGGCAAATGCAAAGTAATGAAAAATGGTGCACAGGTGGCAAATGGTTATCTAAAGGATCATCTATATGTGATGAATCAGAGCCAAATGAATGAAGCCATAAATGTCGCTAACAACTCAGAACCACATGAAAAGTGTATACATAGCCTACATAGAAAGTTAGGTCATGTAAGCTTTGGAGTTTTAAACAAAACTAAAGAAGTTGTGTCTGATCTAAATATTAAAAACTGAGAAATATTTAGATTGTAACATATGTAAATTAACCAAGTCAAATGCTTTTCCTGTGAGCAAGAAAAGCAAAAGAGTCAGTGACAAGATTTTTGTCTATGTAATGAAACATAAGAGTGAAACTTTCCAAAGATTTAAAGATTTTGTTGCCATGGTAGAACGAAGATTTAGTACTCCCGTAGTGTCTGTTCAGACATATCGAGGGGGAGAGTTTTTAGCACATTATTTTGTAGATTTGCTTAAGAAAAAAGGTATTTGTCACAGGTGTACAAATGTAGCCACACCTGCTGAGAATGGAGTTGCAGAAAGAAGAAATGGAGTTTTGCAAACTGTGTTAGACTCATTACTTGCTGATGCCAAGTTACCCAGAGGTTTTTGGGGTAAAGCCATAAAATGTGCTAATTATATTATGAACAGAGTGTGGAACTCTGCAGTAGAAAATACACCCTATTTTCTATTACATGGGAGACAACCTTGTTTGAAACATATGAAAAATTTTGGTTGTCATGCTTGGGTTCATATACCCAAAACATGCAGGAAAAAAGGTAGCCCTAAGGCAAGGAAGTTGATTTTCTTAGGCTATCAAACAGGAAGCAAAAGTTATAGATTTTGTTATCAGTATGGAAATGTGATAATTAGCAGGTCAGCTAATTTTTGTGAAAATGAGAATTGGTCACAAATTCATGCAAATAGTGAAATACTTTTGCCATTGTCTAAAGATAGACAAGAGATGTTTGAAAATGAGGAAGAACAAAGTGAGGCATATGAAGAAGGAAATGAAGCTGTAGGAGGGGAACATGAGACATGTAGTGAGGCTGAGGAAATTGTTCCAAGACCCTCACAGAGGACTAATTTTAGTGTTCCACCTGAGAGGTTTACAGCATCATATGTAAATATGGTAATGTCTGAACCTAAAATTTATGTGCAGATGTTAAAATTGCCTCATGCCCAACAAGAAAAAATGGTTGGTGGCAGATGGGTTCACAGGTTGAAGACATTACCAGATAGTACCCAGCAACATAAGGCACATTTGGTGAATAAAAGTTTTACATTGCAGCCAAAGTAAACATTTTAAGTCAGAGTGCTGCAAAACCCTTGCAAAAGCACTGGAATGGTGTCAAAAGAGTGCTGAGATACTTAAAGGGAACCATAGATTGCAAGTTGAAGTTAAACACATCTAACAATCTGAAATTAGAGTGCTATGCAGATTCAGATTGCGGTTCATATGAAACTGATAGAAAGTCAATTTCTGGAATGCCTATCAGTCTAGGTGAAGCTTTAATAGGCTGGAAGTCCAGAAAGCAAGGTTTAGTTGCCACAAGCACAGCGGAAGCTGAGTATGCTTCATTAAGTGATTTATGTGGAGAAATCACATGGTTTGTGCAGTTACTGAAAGACGTAAATATGCAAATTGATTTACCTGTCACAGTGCATAGTGACAGCACCACCTGCATTCAGTTGGCAACTGAGAGTCAAATGAAGAGTACAAGCAAGCACATTTGCATAAAGTATTGCAATGTAAAGAGTGCTGTGGATCAGAAGCTGATAGATTTACAATATTCTCCAAGTGAAAATAATATTGCAGACATTTTCACGAAGCCATTGCCAATGCAGAAGCATGTTTATCTATACAATAAGCTTGGTCTATACAACAATTAAATTTAAGGAGGGGTGTTGAGATTTTGATATGAAAATGTATTAAATATTAATGTTGTATAGTTAAATGTAAAATGGCTGATTTTACCTGAGTCACTGTACTGATTGTATTCAGGGGTGGGTATCAAGGATTAAGACTTAATGTTGTACAGCTGTGTACATGATGAAACTTTGTGTAACAGAAAATGAAGTAATGTATTTTCTGATTGGTCACAGAACTGTACATAAGTCATGTGTAAAATGAACGTCTTTATCTGCTGTAAGTCAGATCACTTTTTCCTATGCTGTGTGTTGCTTCATGTCATGTTATGTTGCCAGAGGAATGTCTATTCTCTATGTATATATGTAAATAGACTAAGTTGTTGGTTTTACTCTCTCAGTGTCATAGTGTCATAAGTATCTCTGCTAACCAATATCTCCTTATTCTGCTGATGTTATGAGAATACACGTTATAATCAAAATTCTCAACAGTTTGCAGTGTCTAACCTTTGCTGTCTGGCACACTCACTGCTATAAGTAAATCTCACCAGTTTTGTGAACCTGCTGCTGTGTAAAGGACGTGCACTGGACCAAATGGCCCCAGACCCATTTATTTCAATGGGAAATGGTCACCTTCATGCACGTTCACTTCAAAGCAATGGGCTTTCCCAGGATTGGGTCCTTCTGGGCCCCCTGGGTCTTAGGCATTGACAGTGGGAAGGGAGAACTCAAAAGCGTGCATGGAAGGGCGAGGAGAATGCACATACGAGATATACTTTCTCTAAAAATTGTTGTAATATGCAACATATAATATGTGGCCAAATATGTATTTCATATTCCATGCAATGCCATACATTCAGATCTTGTTGATGCATGATTACGGTGCTGTTCAAAAGCCACCCACGGATCTGGGGGGAAACCTGTACACACAATCTCACTCCTGCTATTGAAAAGTGGTTTGGAAATTCTTTCTCATGTACAACATAATAGATGAGTACATTTATACATGTGTATGCGATCGGTGTTTATAACAGATCATGTTTCAAGTGTGTGTGTGTGTGTAATCACGGGTTAGGCTCAAATCTTTCTGACATGTGCAGATAGGCAGAAGGGAAAAAAACAAGAGAAAGAGAAAGAATATTACAGAAGGAAATCTTCCCCTTTTTGGGGAAGGTGGTGCAGAAGGAACAATGAATACAGTCTGGGAAGTGGAATGTGGAGAGAAGGGTGAACATTGCATGCTTTGCTTTTAAAAAATGGAATCATGATAGTGTTCTTCGAGATGTTAGAACTACGTCTTAATTCTATTTCAATCAAATTGATTCCAAATGTACACATTAGGTGGAGTGAAAAAATTAATTTCTGGACGGTGCCATTTCAGATTTCAGACAGAAGTGCTATCGTGTGCTCAAATGCTCTCTCTATCCCTAATAGTCAACACTCTGCACTTAGTAAGCTAGCACATCAGGCCAAGGAGGATATTCAGCCTTTCTTTCTTGACAGGCTGGCTTGCTATATGCAAGGAAGATGCACTTATGCTTGTCTAGCATAGTGTCCACACAATGTAACTCTTCCCTTACTGTCTAAAGTAGTACAGCTCAACTCAGTGGCCAACTCAGCCAGTCTGAGGCCAAAATGTTTATTTTCAAATCACTTGGAGACTTACTGTTTCAACAGAGAGCTAAATGGATTTCGCCACATTCAGCTGCAGGCACAGGGCCTTCTTTGAGAAGCTCCAACTGTGCTACTCCACCTGGCCTTCTGCCCTTCCCGAGCCTCCCAGCAAATTGCTGTGGCTGACATTATCCCATATTAACATAAAGTCTCCTTAACCACTGCTTAAAGCATAGCATATCCATTTGGACTAAGGGCCCCACTTAGTTACAACTGTTACTGCTTTCCTGGAATCCTGGATTTCGGGCCCTGAATATTACCGTGTTACAAGGATGGGTGGGCAACTTGAGGTCATTCAGATGTTTTCTGACTGTAACCCTCAGCACTGTTTGCTGGCATAGTAAGTGGTGAAAGAATGCTAGGATCTACCATTCAGACACAATCTGGAGGGCCCCAATTGGCCATCTCTGCTATATTATTTTAGCAGCTAAGCCAGCAATCTATCCTCATCACACATTAATGGAAATCCAAAGGCCACAGAGCTGATGACTCCAATTCCAGGAGTGCGGTGAATCCACTCCAGGCTTTACTCTTCACCTTTATGGGAGCTAGCCAAGGTGCTGAATCTATTCCAGGGAGTACAGTTCAGCATCTTAGATAGCTCCTGTAAAGTGTAGACTAAAACTGGGGATAGATTCACAGCTCTTCTGAAATTGGAGTCGCTAGTCAATGCCACTGCCACAGGCTTACCTGATGACTTCCTCCTGATAGCTTTTCATCCAATGTATTCCTTTTTCTTTCTTTTCTTAAAACACTTCCCATGTTTCTTGAGAGACTCACACTGACATATTCCTACACATTGCACCACTTGGAGGCAATCATGTAAATAGAGTTCCAGATACAAATTCTGTATCAGGATAATATCTTTATTCTTCAGTTTGAGCCCTGTATCCCTCATGCTTTAAGAAGGATGCCAACAAACCAGAGCAAGTTCAGAGGACGGCAAGGAGGATGATCAGAGGATTGGAAACCGGGCCCTAGGAGGAGAAAAGACAGAAAGAACTGGGCATGTTTAGCATTGAGAAAAGAAGATTGAGGGGAGATAGGACACGAAGAGGGGCAGGATCTGTTTTTGGTCACCCCATGGTATAGGACACGTTCATAATGGGCTCAAGCTACAGGAAACCAGATTTAGGCTGAATATCAGGGAACAACTGTTAGAGCAGTATGACAATGGACCCAATTATCTCGGGAAGCGGTGAACACTCCAACGCTGGAGGCATTCAAGAGAAAATTAGACAGCCATCTGTCAGATCTGCTTTGACTTGGATTCCTGCCTTGATCAGGGGGGGATGGACTCAAAGGCCTTCTGGGCCTCTCCCAACTCCATTATTTTATGATTCTATGAGTCTGTGCTGTTAGGATGGGAATTGTAGCCAAACCTTCCACTTTACAACAGCTTTTCTGGTTTCTAGTCCACTTCTGGGCACTGGACAAACCATTCAGAATGAGGTTATCTGAAAGAATCCCCCCATCCTGAAACTGCCTGCTGGACTGATTTTGAAGAGTCCTGCCTTGTCTTCTGCTCTCCCAGCTTCTGGAGTCCATCAGAAGAGAGGGTTTTCTCAGTCCCTCTGCTCCCAATGTATGGAACGCTCCACCATGGAAACCCCAGGCAGCTCTGCCTCTGATGACCTTTTCCATTTGAACAAAAGAGATCTTCATTCAAACCAGACCTTTGTTATTAATTTTAACCAGCTGGTTTCCATTCATTGTATGAACATTTTTACTTGCCTTGTTTTCATGTACATTTTCCCCTTCCATAATTTGTTTTGTTCTATACTTTATCCCCCTTTGAACACCAAATTAAAAACAAACAAACAATAAACAGATCAACAGCTGAGGCACTCACGAAGATCTGTTGGATGTATTCCGAGGAACAACATCAAAGATCAACAGGCCTGACAAGCGGGTGGATGCTCTAGATTTCCCAAACTGGCACTCTCTAGATATGATGAACTACAACTCCCAGAGTGCTTGTGCTGATTAGGAGCGATGGTCATTGACATCCAAAAAAATCTGGAGATCACCACCTTGAATGGTGGGTGTAGGTTCTTCAGCAGTTGGTGAAGGACTTAAAGTATGTAGCAAACACTGGGGCCAACATGACATATAACACTTTTGGGACCAAAATTAAACAGGAGTCTAGTGACACTTGAGATACCTACTGTGTATCGTACTTTCCTCCTATGAGTTCAAGACACCATGCTTGGCTTCCTCTTTCCTCCCTTTATCCTCCTTACAACTTTGGGAGGAAGGACAGGCTGGGAAAGAGTAGCTGAGTCCAAACCATTTGTTGAGTGTTATGACTCCGTGGGAAGAGTCCAGCCCTCTAAACCACAATGGTGTCCCAACTCTGCCATGGCCTGGCCCATTTTGTTTGGCTAAGAACTTGCTAAACTTCCATGCAAAGCCATCTGGAATGCGCAAGAAGGCCTTGGGCACCTGGGCCCAGACCATAAAGGTTGACAAGGTCTACTTCGCAAGAGGGCTGTTTAGAAAGGAAACAAAACTAACAAGCAGTGGTTGCATGAGAAATGCTCTAGAAATCCGTCAAACCTAGATACACGCCTAAATTGCAAACAAGGCATTGCAATGGCTTCTGTCCACTTGCTCATGCCCACCAGGTGTTTTGGAATTCACCTCCCATCCGACAAAGTCAGCTTGGCCAATGTTCAGGCATTCTGGGGAACACAGCTCCAAACATCTGGGGAGCACCAGGTGAAGGAAGCACAGGGCTGAAAGAGGCAGCACCCTTGAAACAAAGGTGCAACTATTGGTATGAAATAGGCTACCCAGTGTGGTGTAGTAGGTAGAGTGACAGACTAGGATTCAGGAGGTCTGGGTTTGAATCCCCACTCCGCTTTCTGGGGGCATGGAACTAATAAAACCACTCCTTAAATACTTCACTCACCTTGAAAGCCCTATAAGTGATCTTCACTTGACATTGACACAACAGGAGTATTAAATATGCTCAAAACCCAGGTGTAGTGTCTTGGGGGTAAAGGAAGGGAAGTAGAATCTATTCTTCTGGTTAAAAAGAAAGGGCAAATTAGAAAGGAAAAGAGCAAAACCAGCCTGTCTTTTGGTCAGTCAGTTGGTTGGTCTATTTAATCATCTTTCAGAGAGGCCACAATTTCTTCCAGCTTAACGGGATCTCTTTCTCCCCCTGTTTCATCCATTTGTGTTTTGTTTTGTTTTTTTGCTTTTTTTACAGAATCCAGGCAGTATTATCTGCTATCAGAGGGAGGATTCTTTGCTACCCATGGCATCACCCCCTAATATTTTTAGATTTGGAGGGGGGGAAACGGTGTGTGTGTGTGTGTGTGTGTGTGTGTGTGTGTGCAGGAAAAGGAATGTTGTCCAAATTTCTGTGAAGGTATGTATTAATCCAGGAAGAGTTTGAGAAGGAAGGAAGGAAGGAAGGAAGGAAGGAAGGAAGGAAGGAAGGAAGGAAGGAAGGAAGGAAGGAAGGAAGGAAGGAAGGAAGGAAGGAAGGAAGGAAGGAATATACACCTCGGTATAGAGAGATGCAGCCGATCTGCTGGCATGTAGCTCCTCCCCTCCCATTTCTGCCTTCTCCCAAAAAAGCCACAATGCAGCATCCCTTCTGTGTGTGTCCCCCCCCCCCCCAATCTGATGGTCATGACCTCCCTTTGATCTTCCAGCCCACCCTGGGAGCAACAAGGGCTTCTCTCTCTCCCTCACCCCACAGGACCTCAACCCCTTGGAGAATTTTCAAAAAGTGGTGGGGTCATGACACATGTCCTTGGTCAAGGTCACTCCTCCAGCTCAGGAGGCGCTGGTTCTGACCAGTGGGGATGCCTGGTGGGGGCAGTTGGGTGTGTCCTGCATCCCCTCTGGGGACCAAAAGCAACCCCTCAGCAGGTCCACCTGAGCCGGTCCAGCCCAGCTTTTAAAGGAATTTGATCTCCTTCAGCAGCTCACAAACCCAGGAATCTGCCCACAGTGACTTTGGACGCCTCCCAGATTGCTCCAAGCCTATGTTAGGGTGGTGTGAGTAGTAATTGGGGGCTGGAAAGAGGTAGGATCAGGATCCCCCACCCCTTCTGCCCCCCCCACCATCCTCAGGAGAGCTGGGGGGGGGGGCAAGCCAAGAGCCAGCAACAAGCAAAGAGAAATTGAACATCAATCCACGAACCCGAGGGTCCCCCTCTGCCGTTCTAAGAGTCGTATCAGTATCATCATCAAGAAATGACTCTAAGGTGGAGGAGGATGATTCTTTTCTCCTTACCTGAGCGCAGTCTCTTGGCCCGCTTGGGAAAGCAGAGAGATTCGCCTCCTCTCTTTTCCAAGATTTGGGCCAGAAAACCCGGCGCTAAATCTCTCCAACCTGCTTGTCCAGCCTAAGAGTGGGGACTGGAGCTGGCAATATAGGGAGGGAGAAACAGAGAGAGAGAGAGAGACCTATATGTGGGTCGAGAAAGGGCGCAAGGGGGTGATCGGAGTGCTTGCGGGACCAACAAGGAACCGGCGAAGTTTTGCGCCGTCGGGGGAGCGAAGCGGTGCCAAGCCGAGGAAGCGGGGAGCGCAGCGGTGGCGCAACGGAGGAGCAAAGGCGGAGAGGAGACGTGGGGACGGAGGGGGGGGGGAGAGAAGGCGGCGAGGGGCTTGGGGAGAGTGAGGGGGGGAGAAATAAAGAGCGATTGTCCCAGGAAGGACAAAAGCCCCCGGCTTGCAGAGACCCGGCCACTAGCCCTCCATCTGCACTTGAACCTGACGAGTTCAGAGTCGCAGGGCTGCGCAGACCGCTTGAGAACCGTGGCTCCGGAGTGGGGCGGGGGTGGGGTGGGGGTTGTTGTCTGGGGCTCGGAAGAAAAGAAAGAGGGGGGTCCTGTAGCCCCAACCACCCCACCTCCACCTCCAGGCTCTAAGTTTCTGCACGGAATGCCAAATCAGACCCGCTGAAGCTGCAGGGGGTTAGGGGGTGGGGTGGGGGACCAGGCATCTGCCCCCCCCCATGAAGCCCAAGGACTCATTCAAATCGCCTTTTGGCAAGGGGGGGGGGCAGCAGCATCTCTTTCCTCTTTAATATAATGGAGGAGACTGTCATCATTATCAACCACCACCCCCCGCTAAAAATAGTGGTGCAGTTCAACCTCTCTTTGCAACGACGGATCCCCCCCCCATCAGCCCCATAGTTTGCCCCTCCCCTCTTCCAAACTAACTAACAAACAAATAAACTAACCAAAACCAACGCCAAAACAAAGCCATGTTTATTGCAGGGGGCGAAGGAAAACCTGAATAATTGGCAGAGGAAAATATATGTATGTGAAAGGGTATTCCTCCCCCCCCCGCCCCTTCGGGGGTGGGTATTAAGAAAGATACACACAATTAGTTCATCTCATACTCCCTGTATTGTCTCTCCATCTCTGTCAAATGTTAATTTTCCTTTGCAAAAGCAAAGGGGTGTTGTTTCTCTACATTTTGACTTTTTGGGATGGTGGATAGATAGATAGATAGATAGATAGATAGATAGATAGATAGATAGATAGATAGATAGATAGATAGATAGATAGATAGATAGATAGATAGATAGATAGATAGATAGATAGATAGATAGATAGATAGATAGATAGGGTTTCCTATAAGTGTGGGGAGGGGAGCAGAAGGAGAGTAAGCAGATATCAACACCTGAACTTCTACCCCCCAATTCCCCAGGTGTTTCACACGCAGCCCGATCCTAAGCAGCCTTTAGGGAGACGTCCTTCCTAGGAGCAAGGTACGCCCAACCCTAAACCTTTTTGGGGAGGGGTCATCGGACCGGGGAAGCGAATATCCCAGAGAAGCCCAGGGGAAGGGGGAGACACTGGGAAGGGCGGGTTAGGAGGGCCCCCCCAGAACATCCTAAGGCATCCTTAGGATGGTTCCACATTCCAGTTCGGACTTTCCATTCCTTGAGGGTGTTGGTGAAGGAGGGCCAGACCCTGTTGGGGGTCGGGGTGTGTGCGTGGTGGTGGGAAAGAGAAAATCCATATTTTGGGCAGCCAGGATCCCATGCAAGGTGGTGGGGCTGGGCCCCCTATAACTGGATTGGGGTGAGGCTCCCCAAGGGATGTTTTAGCTAGTTCTGCATTGGTCTGGGCTCCAGCCCCCTTCCCACATTCCACCAGGGGAAGGGGGGAAAGGGGGGGGAAAGGCAGAGCCCGGGGTGTGTGTGAGAGGGAGCAGTTTCTCACACTTCCTTGGGCCAGCCTGGATTCTCTGCACGTCCGTGTCTGTCCTTGCCCGGCTGCTATTCAGGGTATAATTGAACGTTAATGGCAGCTGGAGATGAGGTCATGGGCGCCGGCTTTTCTCACACATTTTTCATGCAAATCCCTCCGAGTCTAAACAAATTTGAATAAAACCCCCATTGTGCCGGCCTTCTATGGGTTTTCCCTTCTCTTAAATAAAGTTCCACGGGTCTCTCTCTCTCTCTCTTTGAACAGAGAAAAACTCCAGCCACGAGGGATGGGGGAGAGAGAGGGAGGCAAGCAAGGGAAAAGAGACTGGGTACCAACTTGATTTCCCCCCCCCTCTTCCCTTCCCCTTAAAACACACACACACACACCCCAGAAGGAGAAGAAGAAATAAGGAGTGTCAAGGGGAGGGAGGCCAGTCTGGGGCATGTCTGAAGCGGTTTGGAAGGAAAAGAAGGAGGGCGATTTTTGCTATAAATAGTGGGAAAGAGCTAAGTAATTCTGGGACATTAGAAAAACGCTCAGTGGGAATTCAAAAGGGGGGCCAAGTCGTAAAACTGGAGACAGAGAAAGAGAGAACTGTTTGGCGGAGGCTGGCGACAGGTGTGTCTGTGTGTTGTGTGGTGTGGTGTTATGCCAGGCACACAGCGACCTTTGTCGTCTTAATGGCCCTGTCTATCCTGGGTTCACTTTAGAAATGCATCACTCAGAAGGCAGCTCCCTAAAATTCATGGGGGCTTTAGATCCTCCGTTAGGTTTCGCAGGATTTATTGGGTGGGCGAACACACTCACCCACGAATGCCCGCGGGCACAGAACAACCCAACTCACAAAGGGGCTCGCAAGACACCCAGTCCCTTCCATGGTGGTTTATAATGGAAAAGGGCAGTGGACACGGATGCCCGCTGGAGTGCCAGGTGACCAGGAGAAACCAGGATAACATTCAGCTAAAAGGCAAAAATAAAGCTGTCAGAAATGGGACCATGCCGTGCAAAAATATTTTTTTAAAAAACAAAACTGTAGCCGCTGATTAGGAGAGATGGCACTTGGGTCATTAAAACACAGGACTATAAAATCATGGAAATGTAGATTACTGTGTTAAAAAGAAATCCTTACTGTTCTCCTAAAGGGGAAAGGGAACCATTTTCCTGGAAGGAGATATTGTAGACATTCAGAGCCACGCCAGAAAAGGCCGCCATGGTCCAAAGCACTGCTGGATGAGCAGTTTTTAAGGTAGGGCATATACAGAGTGAACGATACTATCCTGTCTACCTCTGCCTAAGTTCCATAGAGCTGAACGGGACTTGTTCCCACTACAGGTGGGCTTGTCAGGATTAGCCATCTGGTTCAATGGCTAACTAAAACAAGATGATGTTTCAAGTTCAACAGAACTCATCACCAGTTACAGATTCCATAGAGTTTGGGCCACTGGAGAAGCAGCAAAAAGCCTCCTATATATAGTTTTAGTCCAAGAACATCTGGAGACCCAGATGTTATAGAACTGCTGTTCTAGAGTAATGGCCTTGGAAGAGACAAGTGAAGATTCTCTCCTGTATATATATATATATATATATAGATTGCTGATGTGGTTTAAAAGAAAGTGTCAGTGTATTAATTTACCATTTTTCTTCTTTTTGTAGACACAAGTCTATCTAAGCCGTTCTGCTTCCCCTGTTGCATTGATGAAGCCCATTTCGGCCTTAATCTAGACTCTATATTCACCATCTAAGGAGAAACCTAAACTCACAATATTTACCCCTAGTCAAACTTTCCAGACAGGAGAGATCTGGGTCTCGAGATGTTCTTGGACTAAAACTCCCAGAAGCCCTCACCACTAGCCATACTGGCCAAGGTTTCTGAGAGCTGCCGTCCAAGAACACCTGGGTTATCCAAGGGTAGGAACCACTTCTCCAGACTAATGTTGGCTTAAATGCTGAACATTGTCTAGACTATGTGCAAAGATGAAAAAGAAAATCAAGAAAACCATTGCCTGCAGTCTCCCAGTCCGATAGATATGATGCAAAAGAATGTAGCTCATGTAGATAGAGTTGGCCAGAGGAAAGCAAACTAGTCAAAGAATTCAATTCAACAGTTCACACATTCATTTGCTAGCTATATCTTGCATTTCTTCTCATGACCTCAGAAGCACGTATATGGTAGTGGCCTCTGTATCTCTGTGGTTGTTGAGTCTTGCCAAACCAACAGACCTTGGTTAAATCTATAGCTGGAGTTTGTCATGACCAAGACTGAATCCTATCAGGTTGGGTCATTACTGATATTCTGACCCTGGACTGATGAAATCTACAATTTTGTTACTGAATAAGCCATGAGCAGAATCCTATGAATAAAGATACTAGTCCTCACAATTTTACTATATGAGACTTACATTTAGTTCTCTGACCACCTCCCTTACCATGCCGTCATGATTTAGAATTACTGTTGTTGTTTTTTCATGCATTAAATGGCCGAATGTTGTGGGCTTCAACTACCAGAAGCTCTAGCCAGTATCTCCAATGGTAAAAACTTCTGGGAGAAAAAGGCCAAAGCACATAATTCAGGGGCAACAGTTTCTTGATCCGTGCAGTCTTATGGTGTGTGCCTTATAAATGTGTTAGTTTAAGGCACCACAAGAGGATTATAATCTGTTCTCATAAAAAGGCCTCCCCCACCATCCCAGGTTCAGCACCGTTCCAAGGACAGCTCCGTTTGAACACACAGTGGTCCAACCTGCAAGTTGAACTCAAGTCAAACAGCAATGTTAACCTGCCTTGTGGTCACTTCTCTAAATTCCTGGTCTCTCAATAAGAGCAATCAAGACAGTAGGCAAGTAAGGCCACTGTATCCTTCTGGAGAGTATGTGAAGGTTCATAGGATGGACTATTCCTTCATCTCTGCCTCCCCACTGCCCTTAGCCCTCTCCCTCAATTCTCTGCACCCAAAAAAAAAAAATGAAACGAACATGTCAGGAAAACAGGTTGCTTTAATTCGCAGTTTTGGGACTTCCTGTACTTTTGCGGTTGCTTGCGGATGAAACTCCAACTTCCGAAATGTATGTTTTCCTTAGTCATTTATAAAGAAGTGGAAAATCCAGCTTATCAAAATCAGCCGTTTTCTCTGTGACCACCTCCTTATCCAAGTATAGCATTGTGGTTTTGTTTCCTGAAATGGGAGGTGGCTGGAATTTAGGATACAGAAGAAAAAAATGTGAGTAATCCATAAGATTTAGCCAACTGCTGGAAAATGATCTGTTGTGGTTGTTGTTGTTGTTGTTGTTTAGGTATGAATTTTTAGAGATAACAACATGACTGACAGCAGCCACAGTCTCTATTAGACTGATATGACATACGATCGATCGGCAGCTTTTGATGGTGTCTGATAGAGCTTTACTACATAATACATCTGTCTGCCGATCTATCAATCCATCCGTCTAATCTGTCATTTGTCTCTCTCTGAGAGATACGGGAAGGAAACCTTTCTCTCCACTTTTCTACCCATCCATTCCCCCCTTGGAGCATAAGGCAATCAAGCACCATTGTTTCTCTTTAATGTACTATAGGTGGGGTGGAGCGGGGAGAATCAGCATGGAGGGCTGGCTGGTGTCGGTGAATAATCACTTCATGCAGATTTTACAGCCTGGCCTCTTGGCAGAGTTAAAATTAGCATCTCTTTCCCACCCTCTCTCACACAGCCCCACCTGCTCACTGCTAGCCTTGAACTTGGCCTTGTAGGGCATCCATTCTGGGCTCCAGGTGCTTCCTGCGAACAGTATGGGCATTCTCCGTCCTTCATCCTTTGTTTGCTGCTAGACTTCTGGACGGACGAGTGCCATTCCCCTGTTGCATGATGGATGGTAGGAAAACAGGCTTAAGAACAAGCAGCCATTCAGTTCTTCTTTATGACCAAGCCCTTGAGATCAACCCCATGTAGCCGCTGGTCTGGTCCGAGGCTTAGCCATACTGGTGGGTTTCTCAGACCTCAGCCAGACCTGGCCCTAGTGTGAGACAGGGTGAGACAGCTGGGCATACATCCTTGTACGGTATTATGAAAAAGTAGGGGCTGTTTGGGTGAATCCGTTTTGCAAAAATTGTAGACGATCAAGAGGATCCGTTTCAGAAACCAGTTCATGGGTTTTGCATCTACTTTCTTCCAAAAGCAGTTGGTTATAAGTTTATTATAGTATTATAATTGTTTTAACTGCCAGGAATGAGAAAGGGTGGGATATTCTTCCTTAAATGCCGGCTCAATGTGTTCGGGCATTTTCTGCCCTGATGCAGGCTGCAAAAGGTCTAAGGTTGACCCTGGCTGTAGGTAATGAAACTAGCAGGGAGTTGGAACTATAGCTAGATGCATCTAGAGTGGCCTCATAGAGATGCAAAGGATGAGTTAGTCATATTCAACATAAACCACACCAATATCAATAGGTGTAGACTTGCAAGCACATGCAAGCCATGCTACATGCTCCTTTAGACCTCACCCGGTCTAAAGGATGAGGGTTCAAAGAGGGAGACAGAACAACATTTCAAAGGTTTTTCTCTCTGAAAGTTTATGTGCATTTTTGGCATTTGTGTGTGTGTGAAAATCTCAGGGGGGTATATACTCATCTTTTGCTCAAAATGCAAGGTCTCGATGCCTAACTGAAGGCTTTTAATGCAAAATCCAAGCTATTTGCACAAATCCCAGGGAATTTTTTCCCTAATGCGACTGCTGATAAAAAGTGTTTTGGTCTTTTCTCCTTTGTGTCATACTGAAACATCTTGCCGTAGTTGATGCTTTTTTTCGGTCAATCCTAACCCTCATCCTCACCCTTTTTTTAAATTAGGGATTAGAACATTTGTAAATATTTGTTACTCTGTTATGGATCAACCGTTGCATGTTGATTCCAAGGAGTGTTATGCTCTATCTGACAGATTCTGGGTGTTTTTGCATTGTACTTAGTCCAGATGAATATTCTGCACCAGACATGGCGCACCTACCAACCCGAAGGTCAATATCTGCCAATGTGCATCTTCCATCTTTACTTGAATAAGGACTAGACAATGTGCATTGTGTCCCCCCATTCATGCTGCTAAGACGTGCAGATGCTCTGCCCTGGTGCTGAGTATGGACAACGGCCAGGATTTATGAACATTTGCCATTCAGCTCACACTAACCCCAGTGTATAAATATAGGCCGACACCACGGACAGACAGAAAAGACTGTGGGGGGCCACAGAGACCGTTGCCAGCTTGTCAGGAGTCAGGATATATCTGTCCCTGGGAACTGTCTGCATGCCCAGCGTCAACTGAATAGGTCTCCTCTCTCAGTCACATGGGGAGAATTTGGGAAGGTTTACAGCGATGGGAGAATCTGCCCATTTCCCTTGCTCCTGGTTTTAAAATGCCAAGGATTTTCCATTCTAGTCCTTTTAACATATCAAGACCTTTGCTGATCCTGAACACATCTTCAAAAGTGCAGGTAAAACTTTTCCATCTGCATAAGCCAAATTCAAGGGCTACCCCATTAGCTGAATTTAAGTTATGTATGATCATGTCACATCTAACTTCTGGTTGCATTTGAGTTAAAGTGAACCTGTAAGGTATGTGTGATATTTGAGGAGTGGCTT
This sequence comes from Intellagama lesueurii, assembly GCA_037013535.1. Classification (NCBI taxonomy): domain Eukaryota; kingdom Metazoa; phylum Chordata; class Lepidosauria; order Squamata; family Agamidae; genus Intellagama; species Intellagama lesueurii. The sequence continues at coordinate 3,964,323 of JBAJHW010000011.1, forward strand.
TTACCATGTCCCTCTGTTTCCCCCACCCCATGAGTTTCCATGATTTGAACCCAGGTCTCCTGAGCCCTAGCCCATCACTTTATCCACTTCACCACACTGGCTCTCCTTAGGAACATGAAGTTCACAGTGGTCCTGTAACTGTTAAAGATATGGAGCATTTTTGTTTAGACTGGAATATGATGCTTAAATTCCACCCCCACACCCCCCCTGTACTGTTTTCACTGTGTTCTTTGTTGATTTTCATTGTTTCTAATGCATTTTGCTTGATTTTCATAGTTTTATGGAGGAGTGTGTTTATATGATTGTATTATTATTATTATTTAGTTAGGTATGGTTTCATCTGTTTTTATTCTTTTAAAAAGTCCACAAGCTGCCTTGAGCACTAGCTTTTAGCAAAAAGGCAGGGTGTAACTATAATGAATAAAGTAAATAAATTTGAGGATTTAAAAGGGCAACTCTGATTCAGCATTAGAAACAACATTTTATGTTTGCACATCATAGCACCAAAAAAAAAAAAAAAAATGGAAGGGAACATGTTCAGGTATTTTAAAGACTAGCAGATTTATTACAACAGAAGCCTTCCTGGTTTGAGCTGTTGGGAAACTTGAAGACTAACGGGTTTATTTCAGTCTTCTTTTCATTATATTCCTTTCCAAAGATACAACCAAATGAAAATACACAGGGATTCAAATCCAAAGTTTGGAGGATTAAGCATATACCTTGATGAGTTAATGTGTCATTTTGGTTCTACCATATTCAGGGGGTTCATATTCTTCAAATATGAAGAAGTTGATGACGTTTGTCAATGGTAGTCAAAAATCACTTGAAACAATAGTTGCCATTCTCCCTTAGAGGAGGGTTTTAATTTTGTTCCTTGGTCAGCATCCAAGACCTTCAGAAATATTTCGTTGTATGTGTATACTATGTATATACTTACAATGACAATAAATTTATTTGATTTGATTTATTTGAAATAGCAGGAATCGCAGAATCACAGAATCATGAAGTTGGAAGGGGCCTATAAGGTCATTGAGTCCAAACCCCTGCTCAAGGCAGGAATCCAAGTCAAAGCAGATCTGACAGAGGGTTGGTTGTTTAAATTTCTCTTGAATGCCTCCCGTGTTGGAGCACTCACCACCTCTCAAGGCAATTGGTTCTGTTGTCGTTCTGCTCTAACAGGATGTTTTTCCTGATATTCAACCAGAATCTGGCTTCCTGTAACTTGAGCCCATTTATCCTCTTGTCCCATTTATTTCACCTTGAATGATCAGCTGTAACAATCTTTACTCCCCATTTCATTGCTCTTCTCCTTCTGCAGTTTGTTTGTTTGTTTGTTTGTTTGTTCGTTCATTTCAAATGCTTCTATCCTGCCTGACTAAGCGCCATGCCCTATTCTAGGCAGTTTACAATCAAGAAACTGAACTCATGAACCCACCCCACTGACCAAAGGTTAAACTAAAAGGGGAAAAAAGAAAAGAAATGCAATTGCAAATACAACTAACAAAACAAGCTAACTAAGACCTAAATGATGATGGGGTTGGGTGACTCATTTATAGACTGAATCAGGAGAGTTTGTCCTTGAAGGCTTCTCTGAAGGGCAATGTCTTCAACATGCTCTTAAATGTCAGGAGGGAAGGGGCCTGGCACAGCCCTGGCAGGAGCCCATTCCATAAGGATGGGGCCACCACCAAGAAGGCTCGGTTGCTAGTAACAATCTTCTTTGCCTCCCTCGGTGTGGCCACTCAAAAAGGTAGAGCCTGCAACGATCGAATGGTACGGGCTGAAGTTCTGAAGGAACGATGCTTCAACAAATACATAAATCTTTCAGTTTGTGGAAAGATTTAGGGAAGAGGCATACAGATGAACACACACTCTTGATCTTAGCTTTAAGGCTGAGAAGCAGTAAGAACAAGGCAAAAAATAGTTGCTACAGTGCATAACTAGATAATATTAAACTCTAGAGTTAATTACTGTAAGATAACAATACTTTATTTTTTAATTATTTATTATTGCTTTGGTTACACAGTTTTAAATGAACGGCATTATTATACCATTTTAGAACATGGCAAAAGCCAGCACTGTCCTATTTGACATCCCTTATTCCCTTGGTTGGACCCTGAAATTCTATTCTGCCCCCAGGCCACTGGGGCTGGTGCCACCCAAAAATAACACAGCGTAGTGCAGGAAGGCGGTCGTTGTACTGGGACTTCGGAAATCCTGGTTCAAGCCTGGGCCGTGAAACCTACTGGGTGTTACTTGGCCAATTACTTTATTTCTGATGAGCCTACCTCACAAGGCCTTTGAGAGGATACAGTGAGGAGGTGTGGACTACAGGTGGCCTTGGTTTAGTGGGAGAAAAGGCGCAATATAACATCAGTTAATAAAGGAAGAAACATAATTAAGCACACAAATACTGCTTCTTAGCCACCTCCCCAGACGTACACACAGAGAGGTATTTTGTGAAAACAGTAGATTTGTTTATTGTTGACACTCTTTTCAAATAACGACAAGATAAAGCACCAGACAAATGCATTTTGTCTCAAGGACGACATAAAAATATGAGCATTGATGACAATTTTCAACATCTTTTGAAAATGTTTGTCCCTTATAATCAGTCGGAAAAGGCAGATATTTTCCTAAAGCAAGCTCGGCTAGCTCCAGTCGAATCGCTTGGAACATCCATTTCTCTTATTATAAACTGTATGGCAATCTGGCAGAGCAGTGGGGGTGGGGGACCTGTTGCCCTCCAGATAGTGATCTACTTCAACCCCCATGTTCCCAGATCACCAGCAAGACGTGGCTGGGGCTGATGGTAGTTGCGGTCGACATTTGGGAAATCAAGGTCCCCTTTCTTGCAGTAAGAAATGGCAGTATTAAAGAGGTCCTGCTGGATCAAAAGAGTGATGTTTCGTTTGCCAGCTGAGTTACCTGCCTTGGCCCCCCCAAACAGGTGACGAGGATCACAGCTCTCTCTTCCTATTGCCCCACTGCTAGTAGTGTTCAAAGATGTACTAGTATTGATATTGGGAGTACTGATCCTTCAACGTTTAAAGTATCGGAACGATATCACGATAAATAGCCACTGGGGTAGTAGAACCCGGGCTTTCAGGATAAGACTCCTGGGACCATCAGGGACACAGAGGTTACCTCCCCTCCCCACCTCTTCCAAAGGAATTTACTCACTCGCAATCCTCACTGCATGGAGAGATGAATTTTTCCAGATATAACACATTATTGCGAGTTATCACTGTTATCATACACATTTTAGGGTCCCTCCTCCTGAACGGGCAACTGAGATCCGTTAGATTTACAAAAAAAAAAATTAACCCACCCACTTTTGTTGAAGCTCTAAGTTAGGCAAGACTGTTGTAAAGGTGGCTTGCAGTAAGCTGGCTGTTCTGCGCTCAATGTTGAAAAAATAAGCACTGGTAGTAGATTTTTTAAAAATCTGGGGGAGTTAGAACACTGCCTATCTCACTTCCTAATGCTGATGTTGCTGGACAATCTTAGGCTGAACGCATCTCCGTATCAGCTGAAGGTACCCATCTATCTCCACTGAGCCAGAGTTGCATCATATCTGAATGGCCGCGGAAACTATCCATAACTAGCAGTCCTAGTTCAGTCTCTTTGTCCCCTTCAGCATCTAGGTGCAGAGAGAGAGAGTTCAAGCGAAAGGTCTGTTTTCCATGTATGATCCAAAGCAGTCAAAAGTGTGACAGTCACGGCTCAAAAGAACAGAACGGAAATTGAGGCTGTGCCTTGTTCTCTTCATGTGGCCAGAATGGGGCTCTTTCCTTTCACTCCCCAGTCCCGTCAGGAAATCCAAAAAGACCACTCAAGGCTTCTTGTCTTGAGAATGCTTTCCTGGTAGGTCCTTGTGATGACAGAGAGCATGAAAACCGGCTCCTCTCCATGAATCAGGAAAAGCACGCCTGCTTGCATCAGGAGCAAACCGGACTGTTTTCTGGGCTCTTGGAATTCCCCATCATAGGCATCTGTAACAACAAAGAAATAAACAATGGTTATTTTTTTGTTTGAAATACCCTCTTCTGAAATCACACCCCAATGCAAGATATAATTCTAGTCATGAAAGGGAAGGCATTTTGACACTCTTCCATGATCTGGTCTGCAGTCCCTTCCCTCTCTCTCTCATAAAGTCTGGCTCAGAACCCATTGTTTCGCTTCTGAGGTGGCTTGAGATGTTGAGCTGTCATGAAGTCCTAGAGCTGAAAAGGGCTTTTGAGGCCATCTAACGCCAACCTCCTGTTCAGTTCAGAAAACCTAAAGCTAGATGTTCAAAACGAGAGTATCATCCATCCGTGGCCATCCAGACTCTGCTCCAAGGCTTTCACAGAAGGACAGAGACCAACCCTTTGGGTCAGGGGTGTAGATGCTAAAGCTCTCCAGATGTGGTTTGGATCCAGAAGTTGTTTCTGCTCTCATCAGCCTAAGCTAGTAAGGTCAGTGGTGAAGGAGATGGTAGCTGTAGTCCACGAACATCTGGATGGCCACACACTTCCCATTTCTTTGCTCTAAGATCAGAGGTTCCCAACCTTGGGTCCCCAGATATTCCTGGACTAAAATTCCCAGAAGCCTTCACCACTAACTGTGCTAGCCAGGGTTTATGGGATTTGCAATCCAAGAACATCTGCGGACCCAAGGTTGGGAACCACTGCCCTAGATGCTTGGTTCCATTGTCAAACTAATCTTACCCTTAGGGCATTTCTCCTGATGTTCAAGAATACCATTACCTTTTGCCAGGCACACTCCCAACCATTAACTAAGAGCTAGCATGGCATAGGGTAGAGATATCCAACAAGAATTGGGGCCATGGGCAGATCTGACAGAGGGTAGTCTGCATTTTTCTTGAATGCCTCCCGTGTTGGAGCACTCACCACTTCTCAAGGTCATGGGTTCCATTGTCATACTGCTCTAACAGTTAGGAAGTTTTTTTCTGATATTCAGCCAAACTCTGACTTCCTGTAGCTTGAGCCCATTGCTACATGTTCTGCACTCTGGGATGATTGAGAACAGATCCTTCCCCTTCTTGTATGAGTTCTAGTTCACCAAGGGAATAATAATCATGCGTCGTCAAGTCAATCCTGACTTATGGAGATACTTGTTCCCTTCTTCTACGGGCAACCTGGAACTGTGAGGCTGGCCCAAGGCCACCCAGGCTGGCTCTTCTCCTGGGAGGCCCAGTGGGGAATCGAACTCCCAACCTCTGGCTCTGCAGAAGAACCAACGCAAAAGTTGTGGCATGAGCACCTTTTCCTTTGCTCAAGGGGGTAGTCCTCCATGAGGTAGGTTTGAAAAAGTAAGTGGCCATCCGACTTCAGGGAAACCCGACCTATTTCTCAGTTCTGCAAAAACAGATTTAGAGGTGCTGAGATCCACTGCAAAAAAAATAAAAATTTTTAAAAAATGTGTTTTCCTTTCTGCTTTTCTTGACCTTCTGGGAGTTGGGGGGGGGGGGGGAAGAAGAGTGATAGAATGAGGAACTCTTGGTTACCCAGATCCCCATGGAGAACCTTGCCAGGGGACCAGCCTGTCCAAGGTGGGATGGGCGGAGTGAGGCTTTCGAAAGGATGCCCTGCCCTGGCCGTCACTTCAGAGTGTCAACCTTCGCAATTAACTCTCCCTCGCCTCTAATCTGAGATCCTGAACGGGCGCCAAAGCAAGGCTCCTGCATCGGCTGCGAAATCATGCTACCTTTCCTGGAGGTGGGAAGGAAAGGGGGTGGGTGGGGAGGAATGTACCAATCTGGTCCACTTCTGATCAAGAGGTCTTTCATCTCCCTTCCAACCTGCCCACGCCAGGGGGAGGGGATCTTAATAAATAAAAGGTCAGGGTTTTTTTTTTTTCTGCTTAATCGGGTTGCTTTCCCTTGGCCCATTTTTCTATTCGGGCTCTTTGGAAGGCGGGGATGGGTCCCTTCCTCCTCGGCCTCACCCCATCAACCATTTCATCGGCACACAGGGAGAAACTTTCTGGACAATTTAATCGCGCCAGGGTGTTCCTTTGGGGTGGGGGGCAACCCTTTCACTGTCAATTTTTTCCACCCTCCCTTTGCGCGCTGCCCTGCCCTCCCTTCTTATTCCCCCCTCTCTCTAGCAGGCCCCTGGTATCTTTCTTTCTTTCTTTCTCTTCTCTCTCTCTCTTTTTTTTTCCTGGTTTGGGGGGGGGGAGGTAGAGACACATGCTATTTATGCAAATCAGGGCTTTTTATTCCTTTTTTTTCCCTGGCTCAAGCCCTCCAACTCCGAATGTGACCAAGAGCTGTATTCATTCCCTCGCTCCTGCTTCCTCCTTAGCACAATTACACCTCCATTCTGCTCCAGGGGCCAGAAGGAGAGGGGGGGAAAATATATATCATTTTAAACCTATAGCGCATGCTGTTTGTCTCGGATAATTATAGGGAACTTTAGGTTTCTAAAAAGGTATGAAATATTCCATTCCGAGAGGGAAAGAACATGGCTGGGGAGTGCTAAGCCTATACAATGTGTTTTATCATCCTTCTGTATGAAGGTATTTGTGCATCCGTACACAAACCAGCACATGAGATTGCCGTGTGGTCTTTCACTTCTCCTAAATCAAGGCTCTTCCGAAACAACCATTCACCATCCCCTTCCTAAACAAGGGATCTCCCTTGTGCTTTGGGGCTTCTGGAGAGACCTGGGGGCAGCGGGGGGGGGGGGAGAGAGGTGGCTGACATTTCTTTATCTCCAAGTACAATTTCCTGCAGACATCAAGATAATCGGGACACCAGCGATCTGCAATCCAAACGAAGCCCTAATCTCTCCTGGCCGACCTGTGGATGGGAAACGCGGAAAGGGGGTTCGGAGAGGAGAGAGGGGAGAGGGAGGGCTGAGCGGGCACAAACAAGGGGCACAGAAAAGGACAATATCGAGGGACAAGCCCAAGCAAAAAAAGAAGGAGACCGAGATGTTGTCTGGGCCTCTTGGCTTGAATAGCATTATGCTGGGCATTGTTCTCCTCCTGGCAGTGTCTCCTGAGGAGGCCTGTGCATGGGGGAGGTGGCAGGAAAGGGGGGAAGCTTCAGCACAGGCACCCAGGAATTTGTCAAAAGGGGGATAGGAGTGGAGAACACACACACACACACACACACACACACATCGAGAAAGAGAGAGGCAGAGAGAGGAATGTCAAGGACCCCCGTCTAATGAATAGCAAGTTTGCCCTTGAACCTCACAAGCCTGGGCCATTCCCAGGCTTCCAGACAAGAGCTGAGGCACGCCGGGCCCCAGCTGTAGAGGGTCTGGGCCGGGGTTGCTCTCCCAGACACTTTGACAGGCCCGGCTTTTCCCTCGCATAGCTCAGCTTCACCACCACGGCTCCCTAGCAACAGCTCAGGGCAGGGACCCCCGGTCGGTCCGAGGAGGCCTTGCCGGCTGCGAACAGAAGCAAACAGAAGGCGAAGAGGTGAGACAGTGACAGCAGCCATGGTAGGAACGTGGAGCCACGCACTGTGAAAAGCCCATGTTCGTTCATGCTGGATGAACATTAGAGCAAAACCCAAGACCCACGCACAGAAGGCAAGGGTGGCATGCAACGTAGGTGTCTTGACTGGCACAGAGGGTATAGAAGGAGGGGTGCATGAGGCCAATTGGAAGGGCCCCCCTGGTCTAAGCTGGGGGCACAAGACATAGGAGCAGACACAGAGGCCCATATGTGGTGAAAGGGACATGAGCGTGCATGGCAGAATGACCAGTCCGGCCATGGACATTTCAAGGGGCTTGTCCTTGTGACAGACAGAAAGAAGAACTAGTCTCACTCTTGCGCTGGAGGCGAGAAATCTCACGATGGCGGTTGAGCTCATCACCAGCTGTTCTGACAAGAATTAGACACACTTGCAAAATGGTAACACGTTACAAGGCTACAAATCTTCACTCAGGCACTGGGAGACATCCTTTCAAGGTATTTTTATCCCCAGACTGAAGAAGGCTAAGAGGAAAGAATAGTGGCTTCGTTAAGGCTACCTAGTGATTCCAGAGGAAGAGAAAGACGTGGGCCAACTGCTAATCCCAACTAGGAGTAGATCTGCTGGATGGTGGGTTGACACAACAATCTCACTGCCTCAATGGGTCTACTCTAATAGGAACTATGAAAAGGATTCAGATCTCACATCACAGGCCTTCCATTTTTCTAGCTCTTATCCCCTGCACAACAGACATCTCAAATCTGGTACTTGGAGTGAAATACAGTTTTGTACCCTGTGTTAAAGACGAAGAATGAGATCATCCCTTGATGACTACGTTATGCACTGGATAGTTGCCAAAGATATCCTGGAACCAACAAAAGTGTTCATCTTTTCTTGAACTACAATGCTTTCCAGATGTCTCTGATCACACATTCAGCTAACAGCATCATCTATAATGTCTATTCAGGTATGATTAGAGGCATTTGGGAGTGATCAGATCTGTAAAGGTCTCCTGTTCACCAGTAGTTTATCTGAATAGCTCTTCCTGGAAAACTGGGTTCAGGAAGACACAACGAAGCCTTTCTTATTTTCTTACAGAATCCCACTAAATTTGGGTTTCTCACAAACACCTCATGCCATGAATGAGAATACTGGTCAAAAGGCAGAAGAAGAAGGAAGATTTGAGCTGGAGACTGGTAGAAACATGAGACCGATGAGACCCCACACCTTTTATTGTGTGGTTCCACTTCAAAAGCTCCTGCTTGTTGGCAGTTGGTTCATTTCTGTTTGTTTTATCCTGCTCTGCACATGTTTATGCTTGCTGTCTTATGTGCATTCATCAGTGAGTGTAACTCATCCCATCACCTGGATTTGTGGCAGGGAAGACGGGAAGTGGGATAAATCCATTTGGCTGCCATCGAACACAAGCCCGCCTTATTCACAATCCTTAAACCAATATGCAAACCCAAACCCACGCTAGTCATCAATATTTGCACTTCTCCAAATTTACGCGATCGAGTTCTCTGGCAAAAAATTATGTGCAAAAAAAAGGTGTATGGATAAATAAACACAGCTCACAAAGATGGGATATGTTGAGAAAACGTTGTTGGCAAAGAGGTGTAGAATTAAGAAGAATCCGTATTGAAGCAAGTATAGATTTTCACGCGGTTCTTTTGTTGCTATTTTAATTGCACCTGTGGTGCAGACATGGGCAAATTGAACATAAAACTGGAACCGTACAGAATCGGCACCAAGAAGTCCATCGAACATTAACTTGCAGTGCTGCTGGAAGGGAGAAATGGGAGCAGGGAAGAATGAAGCTGGTGGTAGAGTCTGTTTTCAAGCTTTCCTCCCCAATCATTTGGAATTGTCGCATGCCAGCTTTTCAAAGACGGACACCAGCGGCTCCCCTCCCATTTTCCCCATGCCCCCTCCTCTCCCTGCCCCCACCCCATGGCCATTCAACTGATGCAAATCCACTGGCCAAATTCCAGGCTGGGAGATTACAGGAGAAGGCTCAAATTGGCAAAATGTGCTTTGAATTAAAGGAGGCAGCCTCCTTCCACACGTCCATGCTTTCGGTTGATTGCTACAGAAAAACTGATTTTTCCCCACCTCCCTTTTCTGCAGAGTTGCTTGCACACACATGCCTGAACAATGCAAAACACACACACACATTATGCTCAACATTCCTTCTGTTTTGTGAACACCAAGCTCATGCACTCCCTCTGGTTCCTCTACTTCTCCTTTTTTTAATTGATATTTCCTAAACATCAGAAGGGAACATCAAAGTGCTCTATAAAAGAAGTGATCTGTTCTTGTGGCTCACAGTGGATTGAGATGTTCCATCAGAGGTGGAGCTGTTTCTAATTTGCGTTTCTTTCCTGCATTTCCTGGGAATGTTGTGTCTATAAACACAACTCACGTTGTTATTGGTGTCACCACTTCGTAGGTTTCCCTACCTTACCGTCTACACATGTACACATATCACATTGTTCTTTTAGACTAGAAAAGAGGTAGGAAACAGACGTTCCCATGGGCCTCCAATCTGGTTGGGTTCAAGGGGAAGAGACTGCCTGTCGCACCCCATGGCTAAAATTCAGCAGAAAAACCACTGCCACTGAATGCGGGTGACAAACCACTAAAGGCCATTAAATACAAGCAGAAAAATGCTTGATTTGGATAAAGAGTTGCAGTCTGCTGCTGAAGAATCAGAAAAACCCCAGCCCCTTCTCTGTCACTGCTCCCAGACTCTGGAACTCCCTCCCACTGGAGGCGAGACTGGCCCCATCTTTACTGTCCTTCTGAAAGCAGGTGAAGACCTTTCTCTTCAGACAAGCTTTCCCTGAGAGAACGGGTGCCAATTGGTGCTTTTAAAATGGATTCTTGTGCCTTAGTGCTTTGCGTGTGCTTTGGTGTTGCTCACTGTAGCGGTTTTTGGTATTGTCTTCCTTGATCCTTTTAGTATTGTATACTCATTGTTACTAATTTAAATACTGTTTTTGAATACTATTAGCTACCTCGGGTCCTTTTTAAGGAGAAAGGTGGGTTCAAAATATTTTAGATAATAAATAATTATTATTATAATAAGCATGTCCTTTTCGATTCTTTTTGCTTTTACATAGAATCCATGGTGTTGATGTGTGCTCTTTGCTGAAATATTTCTCTGGAGCAAATGGGCAGTGACAGCTCTTTCTATTTTACACCATCTAAATCTGCCCTAGGAAACATATAAGGAGGAAAAAAGATTTTCAGGTGGAATATTTAGGGCCCTGATGAAGTTATGGGTTCCCCCCCCCACACACACACACACAGTTTCATGTCCCTAAATGACATTCTGTTCATTTTTATTCATTTATTGATCATATGTGTCCCGGGACATGTTTTTTTTCTTTCTTTGGTTCTTTTTTTTCCACAATTTACTGGAATCTATTTTTGAAAAGTCGTCAAAGGGGAAGAGGAAAGCCAAAGGAGAGTACACAGTAGAAGCTTTTGGAGAGAGGTTCTGGCTTTATTAGGGCTACAAAATTTAATTGATCAATGAATTTGGCTTAAACTCATGGATCAATTAAATTTTGCAGCCCCGATAACACCAGAACGTCTCTCTAAACCTCATGCCATGCGTTCCGGCTGCTTCTACGCAACCCTCTCCTAGCATCATGGGGGGGGGGGGGGAGGGAGGGAGGAAGGTGTGCGGATAAAAACATTTGTGGGTTAATCATATAAAACAGACCTCTTTGGAAGCTTGCGATATAGACAGACAGCCCTGGGACCTTGAAAAGCTGATTATAATTTCTGTAAGAGATAGGAGCAGCCCATGCTTAGAGAGAGGCGCACGCCTGTACATACACTCTCTGACACAACAAACCTGTCAAACAAGATTCAGCAAACAGAATGTCAGCAATCCATGATTTTCAAGACGCCATAAGGAAAGAACAACAAAGGAGAGGGGGGGGGCACCATTTAGACAGAGGAGCCAGGGATGTAACAATCTGCCAAGTTCAGAGGGGGTTTTTTTGGGGGGGGGATGTTTCTGTAAATCCCACTAGGTTTTTCTCCCACCTTTATTTCTTATCAGGGTTCAGGACCTTGTTTTGGGGGTTAATAATTTCACACTGAGATGCATACACAGTTTTCCTAATGCGAGCATTGGCTGGTTTTACCTGCCATATACATTTTGAAGCAGTTTACCTCATTTATGCGTCACTCTTCCACTGATCAAAGCATTTCCCCCGGAATGATATGCATTTTAGCCATTGGTTGTTGTTATGCACCACCCAATCACTTAGTACAGAATAATATTTGCGTTGGAAGGGGCCTATAAGGCCATTGAGCCGAACCCAATGCTCAGTACAGGAATCTAAATCGAAGTATGTTTGACAGATGGTTGTCTAACTTTCTTTCAAATGTCTCCAGTGTTGGAGTGCTCGCCACCTCTTGAGGTCTTTGGTTGCATTGTTGTACTGCTCTAACAGTTAATAAGTTTTTCATGACATTCAGCCTAAATCTGACTTCCTGTAGCTTCACTCCATTATTATGTGCCCTGCGCTATGGGATGATCGAGAACAGATCCTGCCCCTCCTCTGAATGACAGCCTTTCAAGTCTTTGAAGAGTCCTATCCTATCTCCCCTCAGTCTTCTTTTCTCAAGGCTAAACATGCCCAGTTCTTTCCGTCTTTCCTCCTAGGGCTTGGTTTCCAGTCCCTGACAAGCCTATGAATGAGATATCTCTCCTCAACTGCCCTATTGAGCCATTTACCCCTTTAAATATGTGGGTTGTTCTGGACACCATTTATTTCTCCAAAACACCCCGTCAACTTCAAAGACGTGCAAATTCTCAAGGTGAGCTGCATTGCTGCTCACACAAACTTTTGGGGAGGCATAAAAATCCTCTTTACATTGAGTCAACCAACGAAATTTTTTGCATCCCTCATTTCAGCTCAACAGATAAAACACAGTCCCCTTGGCCAAACATCTCCTGGAAAGGGGATAAAAAACAAGGGTCATTTAGGAAAACACACTCCATTTGACAAGCTACAGAATAGGAGTAAGAAACAAAAATCACTGAATTCCTCATCAGTTTAGGTTGTTTTGACACAATAAGATCCCTTGACAAGGAATTTCAAAACCTCATAATATGAGAATTTCCGGGATTTTCAAAGGTTACATCTGTTAAGCATCCCAGCCCAGTGAATGAAGCTTATACAGAAGGAAGGAAGGAAGGAAGGAAGGAAGGAAGGAAGGAAGGAAGGAAGGAAGGAAGGAAGGAAGGAAGGAAGGAGCTGCTGAGGGACGGATGGAAGGAAGGAAGGAAGGAAGGAAGGAAGGAAGGAAGGAAGGAAGGAAGGAAGGAAGGAGCTGCTGAGGGACGGAAGGAAGGAAGGAAGGAAGGAAGGAAGGAAGGAAGGAAGGAAGGAAGGAAGGAAGGAAGGAAGGAAGGAAGGAGCTAATGATGGATGGAAGGAATTATTTTGCTTGGTGGGCACACCAGAGGGCATCTTCTCTGTCTCTGCTCCTAGACTTTGGAACTCCCTCCCACTGGAAGCTAGGTTGGCCCCATCTTTGCTGTCCTTCCACAGGCAGACAAAGACCTTTGTCTTCAGGCAGGCTCCCCCTGAGTGATTGGCTGTCAGAGAGGGGTTTTAAATGGACTGTTGTGCTCTGTTGTTTTGAATGTGTTTTAATATTGCTCTTAGTTACCATTTTAATATAGTACTTGTTTAATTCTTTTTAAATATTCGTATATTTACCATTTTAGCTTTTAAATACTGTTTTAGTGATATAAGCCGCCTTGCATCCTTTTGGGGAGAAAAGCAGCATAGCAATCTTTTAAATAAATAAATAATTTACATTTTTAACATCTTTTCACCCCGCCGTTCTCCTTAAAAGGACCCACGACAATACTCAAGCTAAGAGCAATGAGCGTGCAAATACTAAAAAGGATGGAACAAACACCATACAGAAAAACACAAGCAACAGCAAAACACATTCAAAGCAGGAAAGGTACAGCCATCCATTTAACAGCCCCAGTCAGACAGCCGGTCGCTGAGGGAAAGCCTGCCTGAAGAGAAAGGTCTATGCCTACTTGTCCAGAAGGCTGGATACTCCTTGACGCATCGGACACAGCAACAACTATGAAAAGAACGACGGAAGAAGGGTTACAATCTGTGTCTGTGGAAGGTCTTCTTGGACCAACGAAACCACAGAACTTCAAGGTACCTACAGCACGGTGTTTTCTTATTCCTTAGTCATAGTCGTCTCCTGCTTTTCTATCCATCAGTTGAAAGGCTATATGCCTGGTTCTCTTCGTCCCCAGTGTTTCCGAACAAGAGTCCTGTGAGGTACGTTAGGCTAAGCAAATAGTCCAGAGACATCTAATGGATTCCCATGGCTCCATGGGGAACAGAACCTGGATTTGCCATGGCTCAAGCCGGCACCCTCCGAGCCACACCACACAGGCCTAGGGAATCCAACCACCTTTGGTTTACCAAGGAGCCGAATAAAACTACTGGATCCATGCCGAATGCAATCCTCCTGGCGTACCAATGGCGGGGCCTACCATCTGTGTGTAATTGCTTTATTTGCCAAAACGGGCAAGCAAGGGTTGTGTCCCCTTTCCACCCTCCCTGGTGCTTCTTTTTCCGCTTCCTAAGCAAAGTCCTCGTCAGGCTCCCAAACCCTCTCCTAGGGTTGCCCTCGGCTCATGTTCCCGGCAAGCGGCGAGCGGCAAAGCCATGCTCCGAATCTGATTCCCCGGCTTTAAGCTCTGCTCTGCTGGCAAAGTGTGCCTGGAAAGCTCCCCTGTCACCGCTGCGAAAGCTCAGAGCAGCCCTCCCTTGGATAATCACACTTATCGCCAGATTAAGAGAGAAGAGACATACAACTGAAGCCGGTCACGTGAGCCAGGGTGGGAGCTGATCTCTCTGAAACAGTGCCACGTAAAGTTGTCTAGACACACACACACACACACACCAGCCATTTCATTTGGGAAGCCAAAAAGTAGGGAATGGGTGAAAGTGATTTTTTTTTAAAGCAAAGTCCAAGGAAGTTCAGAGACAAGCTCCCCGAATTTTTTCTCTGAAAGATGCACCTTCCTAGCTTTACAACCCACCCCCCAACTTTTTCCCCAAAGCAACTCAAGTTGCTTATAGGTGCTCATTCTACTTCTTCCATTTTACCCCCATATCCCTCCTGCGAGGTAGAGAGACTGAGCAGAGAGAGCGGTAGGGTACCAGCGCTACCCTTACGTCCTTCCACTTGTAGTCCAAAATTCCACCCTCGCCTTTCGCAGCCCAGTGCCTGCAAGGTGCACTGGAATAAAATTCCCACCATCCACGTTCATCAGGCGTGGTGGACTACACAGTCCATGGTCTCTAGCCAGCACAGACATGCTGGGAGGCCCACATGTCTGGAAAGCGTTAAGATCAACGAGTCTGCTCTAACCGACGGCTCTGTTATGGTACAATGGGGATGTTGTTGATGTTTTTTCAATGTATGCACACACATCATTGCTGTTCAAGTAGAGAGGGTTCTTATAGTGCTTTCAAAAACAAACACATATGCACAAACACACACTTCCCACACTCATTTGCCGAGAAGGGACAATATGAGGAAAATACTGACTGGAATCCCATTGGGAT
This sequence comes from Intellagama lesueurii, assembly GCA_037013535.1. Classification (NCBI taxonomy): domain Eukaryota; kingdom Metazoa; phylum Chordata; class Lepidosauria; order Squamata; family Agamidae; genus Intellagama; species Intellagama lesueurii. The sequence continues at coordinate 3,979,404 of JBAJHW010000011.1, forward strand.
TCGCATACAGTTTGCATCACTTGCCATGGCCAACTGTAGCTAATTGACAAGGGGCCAGGGCGCATGACCAGATAGGCAATGGAGACCACTCATCATTTAGCCCAAATTAGCCGTGGTGAATTACACGGACACGAACGGGGCTCTGATCCTCATCTCTGGCCACCAGAGTTTCATCACACTGCTTCCAACACACCCAAACCACAATGAAAATCAACTCTGTCCGTACAATAGCTTTTTGTTAAACAGAAGAAGAAGAAATTCAGCCAGACTTGGTAACAAATATTGCTTCTAACTGTACCCTTAATTAATTTCAATGGTTTTTAGGGCAGGGGACTAATTATATTTGATTTTAATGGTTCTATGGTTAGATCTCTTTTACTTGTTTTTATTGTTCTACAAAGGTTGTAAAGCATCTTGAGTGCTGGTTAGTTATGGACAGGCAGGGCATAAATGCAGTCAAAGAGGTTTGTAACAACTCTTTGCATTTAGACAGAGTTCCCAGCCCTTCACACGGATTCTGTCTGCAATGTTTACAACAACCCTGTAAGGCAGATCAGCATCATTATCCTTATATTGCCAGCAAGACTGATGGACCTCTTTTTAATTATACTGCTAGCCATTTTGAACATTTTTTTAAATGGGAAAGGCAGGTTAAGTATTTATTTCTAATAAACACAGTAAAATAAGGCAGCTGAGTTTGAGCCTACACTCATAAACAAACAAACAAACAAAGAGGCAAACAAACACACAGAAAATTGCTCTCTGTTCTTCCTAACCTAAGCCTCCTCTCTATGTTACACACACACACACACACACACACACACACACACACACACACACACACACACACACACACACCCCAGTTGACAGGAGTGGAATTGTGATTTCTTAGACACTGCATCGCACTGGCTCTGAAGAAGGACCTTTCGTATGCCGATTTTGATAAAAATGTAATAGAATCCAAACTTGGTCTTAACTGGGAGGAGACCCATTCAAATCAATGGGACTTTACTAGTCCAGACTAACTGGAATCCCCATGGATTTCAATGGATCTATTCCAAGGGTGACAAAATCTAAATCCAGCCCCAAAATTGCGACGTACATATTTACTGGGCAGAATCCAGAGCTTCCTGGAGCTGAATTCCAGACTTCGGATGCTCCTGTACACAGAGAGTGTCAAAGACTCCACCAACCCTCACTACCTCTGGGCTCCCCAAAAATAAGTTTTGAAGCACTTGTGAGGTAGCACCAGTAGGAGGATTGGTTGGGGTGGAATAATCAAAAAATAAAATAAAATAAAAATAAAAAACAACAACACCTTGCACTTTCCCCCCAGTGGAGAGATGAACTGTGCTGGTTCCTGGTTTAGCACAGCAGAAGTAGTCCATAATGGATCAAATCAAGGAGTAAGTCACTGCAATTTATGATCACTATCACCACCACCATGTCCTCTTCTAGAGATCTGGGTTGGTCTGTTGCAGCCAGATTAAGAGAATCTCGTGACGCCTTGTAGATCAGCAAGTCTACAAGACTAAAAGAAATAGCCATTGCATTGCCTCCACAGTGGGACACTAAATTGGAAGACTCCTGGATATTATAACCATGTCACACTTTCTCTGCATCCTGTACTTGAACCCACAAGCAAGTTTCAACCTGTTGATGAGTAACCTGGCCTTTCTCACCAGATTACTCGTAAACATGTCGAAACCCACTTATAACTTCAAACATAGGCTGCAGAAAAAAATATGATATGTCATAGAAATCCTCCAGCCACCAACCATCATTAGTCTTGTAAATATAATAACAATAGATTGCTGTTTACTTTTGGGTCTCACTGGATTATTCTTAATTTCTTTTTTGAGGAAAAGAAAAACTCTGCATTTTAAAATTGCACTGGTTTCCTTTGCACTCCAATTTGATACTGAATGTATACACAAACAGGCTTCGTACACTTGCTGTGAATCTTGTTTTAACTTCTTGACCCATCGCTCCCCAAACTGGGAAGTGAACTGAAATGTTTTCCCTAAGAGAGAAGGGAAAATAACCAGGAAAAAAGTGAACAGAGAATGGGAAGGGGGGAAGGAACACACACAGAGAGAAAGAGTCCCCAAAGGGAAAAATCTAGGATATACTCCATGCACGGGGCTTAAGTGATGCTTTCACTGAACCACTTATTCTCTCCTTCTCAACGGCACAGCTCATTTGACTACGTGACTCGGGGAGCGCCAAGATGCCTTGGCAAAGAATTTCGCATTTCTAGTCATGGATCCATTAAGCAGCTTTGCTCAAACGGAGAGAACAAAAAGAATTATATATTTATCCCAACTAGAAAATCCTCTGTGTGAGGAATCCAGGGAGGGCTTTTTAACAATGCAAATTTTCACCCGGTTTTGCCATGCGCATGGCCAGATTTAAACAAGATGGAGAAACTGGTCAAGCAATGAAGGAAATGGAGGGTGTGGGGAAATAAAGAAGAGGTTGGCGGGGGAGGTTTAGACTCAGGGGACGCTTGCGTGTGTGAGTTACCCTTGAGAAAGTCAAAATTTTGTGGAGAAAAATGTCAAGACTTCTCTAGCTGAACTCTATCGGTAGTAGAAGAGATAATCTTGAACCTGGTCTAATATTACCTAACACCTGATGACTCACTGGTGAAACACATATAATTGGACTTATGGAAGCATTTGTGCTGACATGATTGATCCCATTTCCAACCATCCTGAATAATCTGTGGTGGTCAGTTCGCACCTATTGGTTTCGTTGTACAAGTTGACAAACGATGAACACCCATGTGTGGATGAACTGGCTGTTCCTCTACATGAGGACACAAGATCAAAAAATGGGGCCAACCCCACCATTAGGCAGAGTGAGGAGATCACCTCAGGCAGATGAATTTAAGTGTCATGAAAAGGCACCAACCTGTTCAATTTCAAAATCTGTTACTGTTCGCGGAAGATATTCATTCCCTGGGTGCAGTGCAATGAGGAGTTAAAATATTCATATGTCACTCATAATAGATAGGGGAAAAATGCTTCCTGGACTGTGGCTGATCTTAGATGTATATTTTAAGCATCTTCTCAGTATGAGATAAGAAATATATGGAAAGATTGAATATATAAGGCCTCCTTCCCTCAAACTTCTCCCACTTCTGTATTTTCATCTTTCTGAGCCTCTCTCACCTGCTGTAGTAGTTTTATACACAACACAAATTAGCATCAATATCATAGTTATGTACAGCTTTCCCACCTCTCCTGGTGCTCTCCAAGTATTTGAACTACAAAGCCTATCAGCCATGTTAATGGAGTGAACGGTAGGGGATTCTGACAGACGTCCAAACCATTTGAACTTGAAGGCAATTACAGCTCTCACTACACGGGTGTTTTTATCTCACACATTGCTCTTTTGGTTGCTGTTCCATACTGTCAAGTTGCTTCCAATGGATGGTGAACCTTGTAGGGCTTTCAAAGTCTGTGAGATGTTGAAGGTTTTGAACCCAGGTTTCCTGATTCCTAGTCCAATACGCTGCCTGCTGCACCACATGAGTTCTCTCACGTCCTGTCTCTAATCTCTGGAAATTTGTATGTTCCACAATTAATGGCAGGTTGAGGAATGTGAAACCAGCCATTGTAAGAATGAAGAAAATCTTTGCTAAAGTTTTAGAACTGCCACCGATTCCATTCCCAAATTTGGTTAAACACTACGGTCCCCCATCATACAGATCCCCCCTCCAGCCCTAAGTTTTTTCTATAAGCCCTTGCTTTCTGCTGTTTGCAAGACTACACCAAAGCTATGCAAAAGTGTGCAGTGTTTGGGGATCATATTATTCCTATTATTTTCCACCAAGCTCTGTCCATGGTACTAAAAGTCTTTCACTTGAATAGGAATTATTACAACACACGAAACCACTTCGGGCTGGATGCTCAGTGGTTTAGGTATCTGGCTGCAAAGCCAGAGTTTGGGAGTTCAATTCCCCACTGTGCATCCCAGGAGAAAAGCCAGCCTGGGTGGCCTTGGGCAAGCTGCATGGTCCGAAGGGACCCCCAAAAGAAGGAAATGGTAAATTCTTGTGCATTCTCTACTTAGAAAACCCTGGAAATGGTCGCCATAACTCAGAATTGACTTGACGACATGAATTATTATTTCTTAAACCACCTCAAGTTGTTAATAAAGAGAGGCGTGGGTGGAGAAGGTATGACACAGTGACACGCATTAAAGATTGAAACAAAAAAATAGATCTTTTCACATTTCTGGTTCACCTATTTTCTCTGCCATCATATGAAAGCCACAACAGGTTGAGGCTTTTGGTTGACCTTCATTTAAATCAGTGGTTCTTAACCTTTGTTACTCAGGTGTTTTTGAACTGCAGCTCCCAGAAACCCCAGCCAGCACAGCTGGTGGTGAAGGCTTCTGGGAGTTGCAGTCCAAAAACACCTGAGTAACAAAGGTTAAGAACCACTGATTTAAATTAAAGTTATCCATGTAAATTTTTTATTTTTTTATTTTTTTGGATCAGCAAAATTTCAATCATAGAAGCCAACACAATGAGACAGACCAAGCAACACTAATAACAACAATAATGTTGCCATCAAGTCAATTTTGACTTATGGCTTTACTTTTCCAGGGTTTTCCAGGTAGAGAATACTCAAAAGTGGTTTACACTTCCCTTCTTCTTGAGAAATCCTGGGACTGTACAGGTTGCCCAAAGCTACCTAGGCTGGGTCTTCTCCAGACGCCCAGCGGGGGAATCGAACTCCCAGCCTCTGGCTCTGCAGTCAGACACCTAAACCACTGAGCTATCCAGCCAGGCTTAAAGAAACATTACCTATGGAATAAAATCTGAGAAACTTTACTTTTTTGTAATATAATACCCAGAATATCCCAGCAAAGAAGCCTTTTGTCATGCTAGCAAGAGACTTCTGAGGCCTGGGGCATTAAAATAAAAACAACTCTCCAATCCGTGGGTCAGACCCACTTGAATCGAACTTGGATTGGAGAGAGGGGAGAATTTGCAGAAGACACGAGAAAGAGTGTGTGTGAGAGGAAAGCAGTCAGAGAAACTGTGAAACACAAAGCAAAACAAACAAACAAACAAAAAAACACCCCACCCTCTAGTTATTTAAATGTGAAAATAATGAATACCGAAATAATGAATTGTGAATTAACCATCGGAAGTGGCAAATCCAAGATCTATGGGATGGCTGCCAAAAAAGAATATGAATCACAGCATTACAAACGGCCAATTAACAAATCGCATGCCCCTGTGTTTTGCAATAAAGTACAATTCCATCTTCCCAAAATGGCCAGGGGATATCCAAAATGCTCAGATAATCAGAAATTTAGTACACAGGGGTGATAATTTGCATATCATTATGCCGACACAAAACTCCTTGGGTGATAACACAATGAATTGGGAGGGTTATCTTGTCGGTAGAACATAATAATAATAATAATAATAATAATAATAATAATAATAATAATAATAATAATAATAATAATAATAATAATAATAATAATAATAATAATAATAATAATAATAATAATAATATAATGGAGTGGAGGAGGGTTACATCAGGCAACCTGCTTATGATTTTTTGCAAATATGACAAGATTCTGCTGGAGGCACTCAGGTCCCCCTCTCTAAACAATTAATAGGTACAAAATATCTTGCAGAATCAGACCAAAGATTCATGTAGTAGATTGTATTTTTATCAACAGAGACCAGCTGGATGCCTGAGGAAGCTCCCAAGCTAGACACAAAGATCTAGCTTGTGAGATCTAGCCCACCCCTGTATTTAGTCACTGTAACAGGATACTCAAATGTACACTGCACCGTTTCATGGAGGTTCTGTTCTAGCCAATTAATACAGCCAATCCCTTTGACAAGTGGGATATGCCACAAAAGCTTGCAACGAATCCTTCTCCCTAACAGAAGCGTTCAGTGTAGGCTGATGACTCGGACACCATGGGGGTACTGAATCCATTCAGAGTTGAACTTTAAAGAAAGTCACCATAGTGTTGAACAGCTTGGAGATCTTTTGAAAATTTCAGATGAAAACCCAGGACTGATGCATCACACCTGCATCACAGTCATATCCGGCACCTACTGGCTAGAACTTCTGGTCAGGAAAGGCCGTCGGTCAGCTGTCCATGCCTTCTCCCATGTCAAGGTGTCCTGAATCACTGCATCCACCCTAGTTCTCTGGTTTTCTTTTCCACTTGGTGCATCTGCTATGAGGAACCTCTGGTCCTTTGGACTACAGTGCCCATAAGCCACGCTGAGTAAGGGTGCTAGAAGTGACAACTGAAGCATCTCAGAGGGCAAAGTTTCCCCACCCGCAATATACAAAGTCTACCACCAAAGTTTAAAAACAAACACCCCCTGGAACATGTGTTTGATATATGAAGGACATCTCCATGGAGTCATAATGAGAGTGATCTGGACCTTTTTGGTTATTCAACACATCCACAGACATTAACAGAGAAACCCTTCCAGCAGTCCCACTTTAGAGGCTGGCAAATTTGTTGGGCAGCCGTGAAGATTACTACAGCTCCCACATTCTCCAGGCAGTTATGGGAGAAACCACAGATCGGCCCATCGGTAAGGAACCTCATGTCACATAAAGCAGACTGAAACAATAGTCATTTCCTTAAGTCACATGTTGGTGGGCAACGCTTTGTCTGTACAAGAAACTGCTGCCAAAGGGAGACCCACTTGACTTGCCAGTCAACCCCATTCAATGCAACTGGGTCTTGCTTCTGAGTAGACCTCTGAGAGATTGTATGGCTTCCCTCCAGGAGTAGCCTGTGACTGCTTTTCATGGTTATGTCTCCACAACCTATTTTGGAAGCAAACAAGAGTACTGAGCACCAGTGTTATTTACGTCATGGACCATTTGATCTCTCCTTGGTTGGTGGTGGTGTTGTGGCTGTTGAGCCCCTCATGAACCTTACACCAAAAAGTCCAGCCTAGCATCATGCAGCATGGCGGCCTGGTGCGGGTTTCAGTTCTCCACGCAGCTGTCACAACCGTTACCAAATCAGCCTAAAGAACCTTTGGAAGTTTCCTCGCAAGGATAAAACCAGGGTGAAGAAGCAGTGGCTTCAGAGAAGATTAAAGAAAAGAAAGGTTCAATGCATATATTTTTTTCCTTTCCAGATTATTTAAATTCCATCACCTCTTTCTCCAGCCATCTCTCCCTGAAACTTCAGATGATCGGTTTTGCAATGGGGCTGCTCCCCATTTCAGACCGAGAGGAAGAGTGACTCGAAGACAGCCAAACTCTTCTCAGAACGGAGCAAAGCTTCTGTGAAAAATAAGATGGGGGGGGGGGGGGAGGGAGATAATGGGGCTCTCTCTATCTTCCTCCCCCCCCTTCTCAAAACAGAACTATGGGATAGAAAAACCTGGCACATTAAATAAATAAATAAAACAGTTCCCAATTTATAGTTTTCCTCTGCATCTCGCCCTCCCCCAACTCCTGCCGCACCGTCCCATCTGAAAGATCAGATCACATTTCCACAAAGCCCAACCCCCAAGTGGCATCTTTCCAGCACGTTCAGAAAAAGAAAGAAAGGAGGGGGGGCACAGTCAATTTGCCCCACAGATCTGCCCCCCTCGCTCAATTATCCAAAGCTGGAAAGCTGCATTCAACACACACACATGTGTTATAAGCATCCCCTAAAGACAGCCCACTCCTTCAATGCTCCCAGCCCTTCACCTTCCCCCACCATTAAAACAGCTTTTGCCAGCAAACGGAGAACAAACATATTCACTGGCACCTTATCAGACATGCATGCAAAACTAATTAACATGGAGAGACACGCAAGCTGCTGTCCAGCCACAGTGCGCAGGCATACGCACAAATACACACACACACACACACACACACACACACACACAAGGCTGCCCTTGTCTAGGTAGGCAGGCTGCATAAAGGGTTAGGGTAACGTGGGGGGGTGAACAGTTGAAAAAAGCCTTTGTTGCTAATTTAGGCGTCTGTCTCAGTCTGGTCTGGTCTCCCCTGGCTGGCCCATGAGAGTTTGCGGGGGGTTTTATTCCCCTCACCCCAGTCCCTTCCCACAATGCTGGGAACATGCCCAGAGACAAACTCACCCCCCCTCCCTGGCTCAAATCGGCCCTTGACAATAGTCACATTGTGCAGGCCACATAGAAAAGCAAACGTAGGAAGAGTGGAGAAAAAGACAAGCTAGTGGTGTAAAGGGGGGCGGGAGAGAGAGGGAGGAAAACGTGTGGTGGGGGAATTGTTTACTAACATGACCCTTGGCAGCGTCTCTGAGTCTCCCTAAACAGCCTGGACTTAGGGGGACAGAAATCCACCAGGGGTCCCCAAATTATTGATACGTCAACACAAATTGCAAAGGGCACCTTTAAGCTCCGAACAGCCGGGTGGGAAAGACATCAGCTAGGCTGAGTCTCAAAACAAAGGTGGCTAATGCCTTCATTAAACCAATTAGGAATGTTTTGAGTCTTACCAGAGGCAAAAAACATGCCCACTCGAGGGATTTCAGTGGCCCAAAAAAGATATTGTCCAACTTTGTTTTTCAGTTTTTCACAAAGTTCATCTTCCCTTTTTCTTCCTTCTTGTTTTTAACCTGGCAGAAAGAAGCATGCTTGAACTGCATGCTTGAGTTGGCTTGATTTCTCAGGACTTAAGATCTGAAGTGAAATCCACCCCAGGTACTATGGATGTTGGTATGCATGTAGAAATGAACGAACGAACGAACGAACGAACGAACGAACACTACATCATTGGCAATGATGTTGTCCATTATTGGGACACTAGAATTGAACGCCTCATGACCCATCAAACTACCACTAGCTGAAGGGCAACCTCAAGGCATTTCAAAGCTGTGTGTAATGAACTTTAAATCAACACCTCCTGAACCACCTCCTTTTGAAATCAACTCGGGGTAGGGAGACGGACTCAAGGTGGATGGGTGCTGCTCAGATAAACACGCTGAAATTGCAAAAACAAGCCGGATGATGTAAGAGACATCAATGAGCTGTCACTCATCCCAATTCTTTGGGACCTGCCTCAGAAAGAAGGGAGGATGACTGGAAAGATGGGAGAGAGAAAGGACAAGTTAGGTAAAGAAAAGATAATAGTGTGTGGAATGATTTCCTTTAGTAACCTGGATGAAATATGTTAGTAACGAATGACGGAAGATGGACATTGTAATCCATGATGTATTTGTTAGTTGAAATTAGAAGGGAGCCACTGTATCAACAGAATTAATAAGCAAGCATAGATTGAACCATTCTACTTGATTTGGTGAGTCTTTCCCAATGAGATCAAGTCCATTGTTTACGGCAAATTTTAAGTATTGCTGATATAGTCCTTTGCTATTCGTTTCCATCCTGCTGTGCAATTTTGACAAAATGGGGAGGGAGAAAAAGAAAGGAAGAGCAGTTTAGGGTTCTTAAACTGGGACCCACAAGCAAAGCTTTGGCTGACCACCTTGAATTAGCACCCTCGGTAGGAGAAAGTCATCTGACGGGGAAGATTTTACAGTCTTTGTTGTTGTTTAGTCGTTTAGTCGTGTCCGACTCTTCGTGACCCCATGGACCAGAACACGCCAGGCCCTCCTGTCTTCCACTGCCTCCCGGAGTTTGGTTTACAGTCTTACCTCCCTCTTAAGCAAATGGGTGTTCCCCTATATTCCTGGGCTTTGGTTTGAAATTAAAATAGAAAAGCAAAACATAATAAAATTAAAGTAGCAACCCTAATGTGGGGAGAGAGGTGAAACTGAGAGGTTGTATGGCAATGTGGAGAGAAAAGGCAGATGGTGGAGGAAAGTAATTCTGAACTTGCCCTGGCATGCCACCGCTACAATAACATTTGCTTAAATCCAGCCTTCCAAATAGTCAGGGTTGCAACGGGCCAAACAGCCCGGGGGAGTTCTCTACATTTACAGCCGACGCAATGAAAGAACTAAGACATAGAAACAGAGAAGGCAGCATCAACACATGGCTTCTCTCAAGTCCGTGTGGTCTTTTTGCTTCAAGAAGGACTGAGCTTGCTTTCATGGTTTCTATTGACTCCCTTTTCGCAGCTAATAAATTAAAGGGTCAATCTTGGGAAGCAGGAAAGAAAGCCCATCCTGATTTGTTCCCTTCCGTCACCCGGGAGGGAACATGCCGATAAAATGGAGAACAGATGGGTCTCGGAGGCCACGGCGGGCCCAGCTACACCTGCTTTGTGGATCAGCCATCGTTGCTGTCGGAGGGATGACACCCACTGAGGTCATCTCAGCTTTCCTCAGCCAGGGGAAGCCCGGAGGAGACTCGTTCTGTCTCAGTATGCAAATCGGCTTGATCCAGACAGAAAATCAGAAGACAAAAACTCTTCTAAGCAAAGAGTTTATTTCAAGAGGACGATATACCTAGGACCTGCATGCTTTCTTTCTTATTCTTGTTTTAGAAGATGCACATTTATGACATCTGAAGGCTGAAGCAATACAGAGAAGTAGATAATTCTGCTAATAGATTATTTAAAGCTTATATTTAATAAAGTTCTTAGATGGGTCCATGACTGCTTTTGTGTACGGACTTTTTATTCCACTAACATTGATCACGCCTCCTGGCTCCTGCCTTGGTTTTCATTTGGGTTTGGTCCAGCCAATGAGCTAACTAACATTCGTTTTTGACTGGTTTGTGTCCACTTACAAATATTTTGCTTATTATTTGCCCTGATCCATTTTTAACTCCAGGCTGCTGGAGTTAACTCCTCACTGTCCAGTTTTGGCTAAACCAAGCCTGTCAGTGATGATTTTCAATGATTTCCCATTCAACTAAAGATGTATTTTGGAAACATCAGGTTTACGAAGGAACATGATCAGAAGCAAAACCTATAAAGAGAAAGAATTAACCATGGATATTGATATACACAATACACCCACAAGTGAGGACCATCCAGGCCGATGGAGAGAGAAATGTATGCATTTCTGAGGGACACTGACATGCAAAACCCAATGGACAGCTGAGTGTCTAGGCATCTCGCTTGAACATGCAAAATGTTAATTGTAGCAGGCAAGATGGAGAACCAATGACTGTGGTTGACTCGGATGTAAGACCACCAGGACACATCCTATGTTTCAAACACAAAAGGCCATTTCTGTCTTGATGCAAGCACAGCCTTACCAACATGGCATCCTCTGGATGTCTTTGATTGCAGTGCCTATCATCTCCATCCAGTATGGGTATTTTTTTTTAAAAAATCCATACCCAACATTATCCTTTGGTTACAGAGATGGCATGGTTTAGTTGCATCCAGTTAGAAAGATTATGTAGCAGCTGATGAGAAGGATCTTAGGCAGCAGTTGCCAGTCAAGGTGGACATTATTGGACAATAGCCAGTCGAATGAAAAGCCACTCCCTATGTTCCATATTTGACCTTTTTTTTCCTGAAGCTCTGCATGAGTTTCCAAAGAAGCTCAAGGTTCCTTAAAACAAAGCTGAGGGGGGAAAGAGTGTTGCACAAGGAAATTATTCAGGACGGATGTGAAACGCTCTGTGTCTGGTCTGGATATTTTCTCCCCATTATTAAATCAGTTAGAAATTGTCGGCAAATTCAGTCTGCAGAGTGGGGTGGGGAAACGAACCAGAACAGGCTAACAAAGATGATTTTTACGAAAAGGAGGTGGAACATGGGAGTATCCAGAAATAATGATAGACACACCAGCCTATACATCCCACTAAATATATGTAATGCCCAAGTATGAATACGGGGGAGTGTTTGTACACCTATGACAAAACTATATTTATCATATTTACAAAGCCTGCCTCACCTAATTAAATGTTCGCACCGATAATAAAAGGATTATCTCCGTCATCATTTAACAGCCATGGCTAGCTTCAGTAGCACATCGCAAAATAACAAATTAGTGTTTAATCTACTGCTACTACCACTCTCTCGGCTTTTCTTGCTGGTAGATCCACCGCATTATCTCGTCACCAGACTAGAAGACTAAGTAGGCAGAATAAGAAGGAAATAATCTGTGCCTTCATCTTTAAGTTTGTTTTCTTCCTCACCCCTCTTGTCTCGGAACAGATAAATGGTTAATTCTTTTGTAAGAGGCTTCTTTGGAGATAAGCGAGAGCAGGGGGTGATCTGACTTCAGTCTTCCGTGGTCTATGGTTTGTTGGTTTGTTTACTAGTCTCCCTGTGATCTAGCTACATGCTCTGTTTTCCAAAAAAATTCTCAAAGCAGCCAACGAGTTACTGGGTTTCCAATCCCGATCATATTAACTTATCAGCGTGCTTTGTTTTCAAACCAAGAAGGCACACTCAGTGGTTGAGATCCTGTTGCGTAGCTCCCCATGTGCCTATGGAGGTAATTACAGTTGGTCTGTTTCTTGGCTGCACCTGTCTGGATTCTGCATGGAGAATTCTGAGAGCTGCAATCCAAAAATATGATACAGCACAGCCTGAATGCCAATTTCGCATGACTCAAGGTTACCCAAGAGGACAGAAGAGCCTGGGTACCAAAATTACTGTTTATGACTCTGCACTGACTCAGTCAGTATCTATGTAGTCCCGTGGTTCCCAACCTGGGGTCCCCAGATGTTCTTGGACTGCATTTCCCAGAAGCCTTCACCACTAGCTGTGCTGGCCAGGATTTTTGAGAGTGGTAGTCCAAGAATATCTGGGGACCCAAGGCTGGGAACCACAAATCTAGTCCACAGTTCTTTCAGAAGAATCCCATCATCCAACCAGGGCCTGAAAACGGACCCCCAAAATGTGCCAGTGATTACAGTCCTCCTCTGAACTAGAGTTTATTGAAAGACCCCCGACTGGTGCCAGGATAGATGCTAAATCCAGACTCAAATTATGAAACCTATATATATTTTTATATATATATTACATCTCCAACAACTTTTTTAAAAGTAGGAAGTAGAACACCATACATGACGTGAGCATGTCAGGTTTTTGATGTTCCACCCAATGCCAGATGGAATTGATTGATCAATTGACTACCTATTCAAGCCTGTGCACACATCAGTTTATCCGTAGGTAAGGTCTCTCACTGACTGATCTCCAGCATTTTCCAACAGAGACAAGAGAAGGATCAGGAAAACTATAAGGAATTTGGTACTTATCAAACATATATCCCATCTATGCATCTACCTGTGCGCTCTTATATCTCAGATTCTGACAAGCCCATGAACATTGATCTTACTTGATGGTATGAATATGTATAGACCTCTGGGAAGTCTTCCACAAGCTATGGCTAAACAGAATGCTTGTAATGGGGGTATGCTGGTTCCAGCCAAATCCAGAATCCCGAACCAAATCAACCTGATCCAACTCAATTTGCATGAGGTCCAAATTGAAGCAGAGAGGGTGAAAGCAAGAGTTATTTAGACTGAGTTAGTAATTTGTGTCTAATGGCAGGGCGGGCGACTACACAGCGGGATTATGTGAAATACTGATTGGGAGAAAAGGAAAGGAATGGGCTTTGCTGGGTGACAGCCATAATATTGTAAGCTGCAGCCAGAATTTCTCCTCCATCATCACGCTTGCAGAGAATAAACAAAGTGCCCAATATACACTCTCCTTAAGCTAGCTGTCTGAAATTTAGCACATTTATTCCCCACTTGAGGGTTTATCTTCTCCCCAAATTACACATATATCAGTACAAAAATATTTTTTTAAAGAATCTATTGCTGTTTTTGTTTTCTGGCCTAAGTCAGTGGAATAGGAAAAACTTCTTAACTGTTAGAGCAGTATGACAATGGAACCAATTAGGAGTTGGTGAGTGCTCCAACACTGGAAGCGTTTAAGAGAAACTTGGACAGCCATCTGTCAGATCTGCTTTGATTTGGATTCCTGCCTTGGGCAGAGGGTTGGACTCAATTGCTTTCTAGGCCCCTTCCAACTCAACTATTCTGTGATTCTAGGATTCTAGGATAGCTGGCAATCTGAATTTGCAGATCAGTTTGAATTAAGAATAGAAATAGAATCAGGCCGGATCCATATTATTGCAGATCAAATTGCAATGCATTCCAAAGTGCCTTAAGATCCTCTGAACTGAATTAGTGGACCCGTCCCAGCCTAAGAACCTAGAAAATCTCTCTCCGTCAGAGTAGGGTAGACGGGCAAACAGTGTTACATTATATTAGTTACATACCTATGTTTCTCTTAATCAACCTTTCCCAAACTGGTGCCCTCCCAATGCTTTGGACTCCATCTCACATCCTTCCCAGCTAGCATGGCAAGTAGTCAAGAGATCTGGGATCTAATGAATTCCCCTTTAGAGCTTTTGACGAAAATTTGTCACTGACAAGCAGAGAAAGGAAGTCGAAGAAACCACAGGCTAAAATCCCCTTTCAGCCACTGAAAAAAGGAAGAGCGAAGAAAGAGAGAGGGCATAGATATGGCCATCAGGACTCTTTGATTTCTTTAAAATCATTGTCCACTGAATGGGGGGACTTAATCTCATCTCGGCTGCTCAGGATTCATGATTAGGGCCAGGAAAACTCTCTTCCAGAATAATATACCCTTGATACAGGAAGGTTCTTGTTGCCAATTTATTTCAAAATAAACATCAAAAATAGCTACATACATACACACACACTAGTAGGAGAGTATAGCTCAGGGATAACGCGCTGGTTTTCCATGCAAAATATCCCAGCTTCAAGTCCCAGCATCTCCAGAAAGAACTGGAAAAAAATCACTGTCCAAACCCTCAAGGAGCTGCTGGCAATATCGCACTAAATGGGCCAAGTCAACTTCCTAGATCCCCAGTTTTTGACTCAGATTATTTCAGATTAAGACACCCCCTTCGACAAAAGCAGATATGGCCATACCTTGTAATTTCCTCTCTGGCTGTGCCGTAATTTTAAGATGTTTCAACGAACCAACGATGCACAGTGGGAAGAAAACTTTTTAAAGATCCGCTCATGTTTAGCGTTGAACTGCGCCTGGTTCATAGCTCCACAGCATGGAACGCCAAAGCTTGGGAATGTTACTATTTTGGACTACAACTCCCAGAATCCACATAACCAGACGTTCAGGGAGTTATAATTTTTTAAAAAAAGAAGAATGTTTTCAACCACCTGCCCGGCAAAAGGTCCCAGGTTCAGTCTGTGCCTTTTCTAGTTAGAGGAATCAACTATCAGCTGACAAGGTCCCTGATATCCTGGAGATAAACCGGGGGAAACGACAACACAGAAGCATAGGAGCATTGTTCTTAAGAACACATGGCGCTGCCTTACATTTAGCCAGACCATTGATCTATCCAGCCCAATGTTTTCAAATCTGCCAGGACATGATGACTCTCCGGAGCACCAGACAGGGTTCTTTACTGGCCCTTATCTGGAGCTCCCTGCTATTCTCTGGTGGTCTCCCATCTAACCACACCAGACCCTGCAGAGCTTCCAAAATTCATTGAGATCAGGTCGGTTCCGGGTGCTGCTGCATTCTGCTCTTTTAGGGACAAGAAGGGAGAAAGAATGGACTTTAGGTGGGAGACAGCAAATCATGGAAACCGGTTGCATTTGGGATACGAGTTTGCAAAGCCTTCTTCTAGCTGGCCGTACAAGGCCAGGAGTAATGGATATAAAAGCAAAGTGAAAGCAGAGATTAGCCTACCCAGGAAAATGTAGCATGCACACCCACACCCACCCACCAAGAGTGCTCATGTTCAATCTTCAGCTGTTCATGTCTTGGCTCCTCTCCCGTGGAGGCTCTTACAAGCATTCCTTAGCCTGACCATGCGTTCTTCCCTTGTCACATGCACGGACAGGCACAGCCTACCCCTGGGCATGCACCAGAGCATCCCAAAATGATCTATGTCCATGGCACAATTCCAAAGCAAAATCCTTTCTCCTTAAAAAAAAAAAATCACAAAAAGCCAAGCAAAACAAGGAGAACAAGGAAACACATGCACGCACAGCGCCGGTAACCTAAATCCTAAATAACGGATTGACAAGCATGCGCTGGAAGCATCCAAGAACAAAAGGCTGTGAAAGCTGGGGTTGGCAGGGAGCCAGCTTCTATCCATGCAAAAGCAGAATATTGTCCAATTTGGTTCACTTTCACCTTCTTCGTTAGGCAGACAAAGCCAGGGTAAGCCCTGACCTCGGGTAGCCAGATGCCCTGGTTTTAAAGACGCGCATTATAGTCCCCCAGAACATCGTCTGCATCACAAATTGAGCTTAAATACATAACTACGCTCCCAGGAATTGAGAGGGAGGTATCACCAGTTTTGGGCTCGCTTCCCGCGTTCATTTCCAGTTTTGTTTCTAACCTCGAGGTCTCTCCTCCATCAAATTTATGACAGAACCTTCAAAATCTGGAAGTCATTCTTATCAAAAAGCAAACCAAAGGGAATTCTCAGGGACCTTTACTGGCCAAATTCAGCCCAGCTATTCCCAGTAGGTAGAACATCATCTTACATCTGGCCACCACATAGCTGTTAAAATGGGGTGGAAAAAGGAGAGAGAGAGAGAGAGAGAAAGCAACCTTAGCTCCAAACCAGAGGTATCGATAAATATATCGGAATTTAAAGCCAGGATTTTAAAAACTAAGGAATTTAGGCCCTCTGGCTGGACCTGTACATTCTCAGATCGTAACCTTGTGGTGAAACGCTACATCCATCAACTCAGAAACAGGGCCTGTTGAGCTCCTGAGGAATGACTGTCCAGGAAGTATTAGAGGGTTGCACCTCAAGCCATTGTACAAGACTACCCTCGATAACCGAAACCAACACAGGGTGATGGAGAATCAGGTTCAATTTAGTAAAATCAAATTGCATGGCATAAGACAAGGTGAGAAATGAAGTTTTTCATTGGTTCTTTTATTTCCAGTGGTGGAGTTCTAAGTCTTACATGAGATTATCATGACATTCAGACATTCCGGACACATACGCCTGCACTCACTCACTCTCCCACACACAATGCTATCATTTCTTTTCCTTTCCAACACCCCACTCCCTATCTTTTCCTGCTTCTCCATCAGAGATAGGTCGCTGTCACATGATAGCATTCATGCTAGGTGATACATAGATTCTACATAAGCAGCTTCCCCAGTAAGGTAGCTTCTAGACCAGTGGTTCCCAACCTTGGGTCCCCAGATGTTCTTGGACTAAAACTATCAGAAGCCTTCACTGCCAGCTGTGCTGGCCAGAATTTCCGAGAGCTCTAGGCCAAGAACATCTGGAGACCCAAGCCTGGGAACCACTGGTCTATATGTATTGTGCTACACCTCTCACCCCCCACAAACAGCTGTTCACAGTGGCTGCTCCTCATGATGGGGATTGTAATCCAACCCATGTGGATTGAACCCAGGAAGACATGGACTAGTTTATGAAAACCAGTGCCATAAATAGATCAATATTTCAGCTGCACCATTTACTGTTGCTTTTGCGAGAACAAACCAATCACAGCTTTCTCTTGGAATATTTAGTTTTTCCTAAATACATCAGCTATTTGCCACCCTGCCTTTCTGAAATATGCAAAAAGTAATTACACTTTAATTTCACATTTGTGCATGTGAGCCTTTCTGTCACCCCTGTATCTCACCCCCCCCCCACACACACACACACACTCTTCAAAAAACTAAAGTCAGAGTGTGGGTGTCCCTTTTTCCCCTCGTCTCACCCCTGGGTGGTAAGTATGGCTGCCAAACCACTTCACTTACGTGTCTTCACATTCTTACTAGCTATGAATCTATGTTTCTCTAAACCTTTGCTGCCTCTCCGTGTGTCTTCTGCATGCCAGCATTACATGGAAAATCAGCTTTCATGGGTGGGGGGAGGACTACATCTACCAGAATCCTCAGAGAGATGAGGATTTATGGGAGTTGTAGTTGTAAAAAAAACACAACACTTTTCTGGGCTATGACGACATGGCATCAACTCCATCTTGTTTGGAGAACCAAACTCTCATATTTAGCACATGGAGACAAGGGGTTCTGTGTCTATTTGGAACATTTTTTTTTATCTAGTCCATGAGATTAGGCGGGATCATGGACAGTCATCAGATAGAGGAGCTGGACAATTTTCAAGAGAGGGCGGCTTCCCCAGACAAGGATTTCCAAAAGCTGAACCGCACCATCTGGTCACTCCTGGCTTCTAACACAAGGCCTCCCCCATCGGCATGTTTACTACAATATAGGCCAGACACATTCCCCTTTTTTCACCCGCCTGCTGAATGCCGGCTTCAGCCCCCACCGAACATTGTTAACATGATTTTCTGTCCACTGCACACCTCAAGAAACAGATGGAAGGACTGAGGAGGATGGGAAAAGTAGAGACAGAGGAGGAAGGGGGAAGGGAAGCAAAAAGGAAGAGATTTATGTAGTGCCGGAGTGCATCGGTACAAACCCAAATGAACTGGGAAAGAGGCACATAAGAGCAACATTAAATTCATGAAGCTGCTATAACTAATTACCACTCCATAAGACTGCCAGTTCTGTTTAGATGATCAGGGCCCCATTTAATGCCCTTTTAAAAGAATACAAAGAGGAGGGAAAGCACCATCATTGGCTTTATATTCATCTGTATTTGAAAACCTGCACTCATCACACACGTTTCTGAATGACGCACAAAACCAACACATCAGAGATACAAAATAATAAAAAGTGACTAAAAATCAAATACACCACATTGAAACTCAGACTGAAAGAAATCCATTCTTTCAAAGAACAAGGACCTCCTCTTTTTTTGTAGAAGTCTTCACTTAGCTATCAAAAGATCATCAAGACGGTACCAGCTGAACTGGTCTAGGAAGGCTGTTTCATACACAGGGTGCCATGGCTCAAAATCCACCCCACCCTCTTGCAGTCACTTGAGTCTCTCTTCATCAGGAAGATGAAGTATTCATAGCCAAGTCCGTGAAAGAGACTGCAAGGTTTGCACTGGTATATTTATTTATTTATTTATTTTATTTTTAGATTTCTACCCCGCCCCCCTAGACAACGTCTACTCGGGGCGGCTTACAAATGTCATTAAATATATAAAACATTAAAAACATTAAACAATTAAACAACTGAAACAATAATATAAAGTATTCAAGATGGGAATAATAAAAATTAAAAGACTAAAATTTAAGAATTGACAGAAGGGAAGGCCTGCCTAAATAGCCAAGTTTTTAAATGGCTCTTAAAAACACCCAGCGAGGGTGCCAGGTTGTGTATATGGTTGTAGGCAAGGAAAGAGAAAAGGTCTTGGGTTTTTGTTTCGGAATAAAGTGAATACTGTAAGCTTTTCATCCTGGGACCAGAAGCTCCCTTTGCCCACAGCTTTGGCGGATGTACCAGCTCCTTTTTGCTCCTGGTCTATGTGGACCAGGCAGAATCCAGAATAGTTACTACCCTGGACCACTAGTGTCTCAAACCCTCAGCTAGCATGGGCAATGAATAAGATTTTGGGAACTATGGGTTTTTAAAGAAAAAGGTTGTTTTTCAATAATAAGACATCAAAACCCCTGCTTAGATTTTAGGATGGGAACCCTGAAAAGAAACCCAGCTATGCGGCTTACTATTTACAACTCCCTGCTTTGTTGTTCTAAAAGCATGATTTGGGAGTGGTTGATAGTTCCTCCACTTCAGAATTTCAAGGAGGTTTTGAGAGTGGGGGGCCAAAAAAGACCAAGCCAGCTTGCTAGGGCTGCAAATAAGCTACAGGTTTTAATCCACACCTCTCAAGAGCCTTCCCTAAGAGTCTGATCCCTCCCTCCCCACCAAATAACCCCTTTCAGCACCATGGATAGCTCTGTAAAGTTAAGATTGAAACCCAATCTAGATTCATTGCCCCCAAAACATTGGGGGGCCCTACCTTCATTTGGACAGCACTTGTTTTGGAAATAGTGAAACAGAATCTGGGCTTTGTTGAGATAACTGTGTTAGTTTTTCAGACAGTTTGTTAATTACAGGGGGAGATACACCCAAGGCTGTCGTTGTCCTCTAATTAATATAGAGAGGGTTTTCTTGTGTCTGGACATGGCAAGCAGTTGGGAACCGCTTTTAGTCATGCATTGTTTATTTTTCTCATTTCAGGTCTTCTGCAGCAACGGCTGAGTTTACAATATCGTCAGAGTGGCTTTTTAAGTTCTATTTATGAAACACTACACTCCAAGGCAGGACTCACTTTTATCATTAAAGATGGCTCAGGAATGAATACCTAGAATGAATGTGGGCACTTCCACTTCTGAGTCTTTTTCAACAACACTGCAAAATAATACACTCCTACAGGCTACAAGGCAAACAAACCCTTGCAAAAGGACAACAGAACTGGTATTGGATGCATACACACACACACACACACACATCTCCACTCACATCCTCTATGCCAAATGTTTTAGGGCTGAAGTCCCATGTTACTAGGTTCCCCAGTTTTATCAGACCCCTGGGCACATTTGAATTTGGAGTTGGCACCCGGGGCACTACCACAAAATGGCTGCCATGGGGAGAGTTGTCCACTCACAAAATGGCTGCCTTGGTAAGTGTGGCCAGCCACAAAACAACCGAGATAGGCTACCTGGTGAAGTTCAAAGACAACCTGCTGAAGGACCCGAGTTCAGATTAGCAGAAGGTCCAAGATGTTGTCCCCTTACCTGCGCCTACCTATGCTCTTCACTCCATCTGCTTGGTCCATTTAGGACTAACAGGCATCCTGAGGAAAGCGAAGGTGCCCAGCAGCTGGAAGATATGCTGGTTTTATTTCCCAAGCTAAGCAAAACAAAACAATATTAATAGTAATTTTTTTGAAAACACAGATGGGGTAGGGAGAAATAGGGTGGCCAGTTCCCAAAACAGAGAGTAAGCACAAAAGAAGACCAGAGAGGACACGCATTGGCATAGTAAGCCTCTATATGATGATTTTTCACATGCAGATGCAAAAATGAAAGCTGTGGCCATGTGTGCTGTGTGTGGCTGCAACTGAACTTGCTGCCCAGGTGTTGGTCACTGTAACAGGTAGACAAGTTCAAGATCCCTGATCTCCTCTCTTTAGATTACTCTTGGACTCCAGAGGATTTCAAGGAGAGGTTTGTCCCCCTTTCTGGGCAAAGTCACGGTTGCCCATGGGGCCACACTGGAAATTCCTACTAAAATCCCTAAATGGGGTTCTAAGATCTACAGAACTCAATGGGGCTTGTTTCTGAGCAGACATATATAAGAGGAGATTGCCAGAGGAACCAGGAGTAGAGGATAAATCCTAAGGCCATGATTTCCTTTCCTTAGATTTTCTCGGATGTAATCAGGGATCTATTCGGAAACACTTTACTGTAAGGTGAGAGTAGGTTTTCCCATTTCATGTCTCTTCCAGAATTACTAGAAGAAATCATCCTTAAGAATAAACTGTAGAAATCACCTTTTGGTTTCAAGGGTATATCACAGTCCATCCTCTATGGGGGAAAGACATTTTGACTGTACGTATCCTTTAATACACATCTCTGCCTTTTAAACAAAAAGGGGGATGGGAAGAAGAAAATTAATTGGTGCTGTAGGAGATGATTTTAATTCATGGCAAAGCAATGACTTACGGCATCGGCCTTATTCTTTTTTTGTTTTGATTCAATGGTGTTTTAAGGTGGGGGAGACTGGTTTTGTTTTCAGTTTGGTTTGAGTGTTTAATATGCCGAAAGGTTGAGATGGAGGCGACAAATAAGTTGAACAAAATGTCTAGTCAAGGCAGACTGAAGAAGCCTAAAACAAAGAAACGGGTGGGTTTCTGGGTTGTTCGTACTTATCTGCGAATAATTTAACATATGTGTTAATTTAGCACAGAGGCTGTGTGTCAAGGTATATAATTGGTGGGGCAAACAAACGTATCAGCTTGCTAAAAAAACAAAAGGGAAAGAAAGAAAGCAACAGCAATAGAAATGGTCACTTAGCCTGGCAAATACAGAAAAGGTTGTGTGCTATCATGTCCCTGATGGATGTGGTACATGTGTCATTCCTACTGCCCCCCCCCCTTCAATTAAATATCATTAAGTATTTATTTATTTTTTATATGCAGGCAAATAAAAGCAGTTCCGTCTTTCGTGTTCCATTATAGCCACCAAATCCTTTTTCTCAACCACACCCCCAGACGCACGACCCCCAATTTGGACAAGAGGACGGGTTGCTGAGATGCACGCACACACATACACACACAGCAAAATCCAGGGCGAGCGGGAAAGTACGTTAGCTCAATGAATAGGACAGAAGGGCAAGGATTTCTCTCTCCCTTCTGCCGGAAGAAAAAGGTGGCACAGACCAATCTGGGATGTGCCAGCTTGGGCTATTGTTCTGTTTCCGTGGTTAATTAATTAGCGAGATCAAAAAGGGAGGAGAGGGCGGGCTTGGGAGGGAGGGAGGAAGATGGTAACGATTCAGCAGCTGTGCCACCTACCTCATGTCAATGCGGCCATCTTACAAACGGCTTTTGACTCCATCAAAATGGCTTCCTGGCATTGAGTAACCTATGAGTTGGAGTAGGGTAGCCTGAAATAGTTGAGGAAGTCTTATTGAGTAGAATCTACTATTCTTTCTCTTCTTTTCATTCATTTTCCATCTTTCTTTCCTTCTTTCTTTTTAAATTTTCTCCCTCTGTCTCTCTCTCTCACACACACAACGCCGCCGCCTCCTCCTGCGCTTGTTCGTTGAGGGCACCACCCCGCTCTCATGGGCTTTGAGGGAGGGGAGAGTAGAAGAACTAGGGCAAGGGGATTAAACCAGAGATGCAGCCCCTGGCCCTCCATCATCAGGGCCATTTGCTGCTCTTGCCAAACGGGAAGTTTCTTATCTCGGCAGCAGAATGTCGCACAGCCTCTGTGCGGAAGACAATAAGGCACAGCGTCATTACTCACGGAGTACAGTACATGGGCATAATGCCATGGTTACATGCAGGAAGACAGAATGGAAAAGAACACAGAGATTATCTGTGGAAATCAATCGCTCATGGCACTCTCTTGCACTGTGCTCCGCATTCTGTGGTCACCATCTCAAGTTTTGGGATCTAGGCAGAGCCCACCAAAAGCGGGTGGGCCCACGATTTCTCACCAGTTTCACACAAAGGCAAGGAAACATTGCGTAATTGTTTTACTGAATTGTCCAGGAATAGACAACAGCGTAGTAGAAACAACATGGAAAGGAGCTCTTATCAAGGAAGAAGGAAAGTTTTACTGGTTAGCCATGGATTAGATGTAGCTATAGATACATCAAAGTGAACGATTCTGGTAGTTACCCAGCCCTGTTTGCAACCAAATGGTATCTAAGCTACACAGTTTGAAACACTGATACTGCCTGGACACTCACCGCACCATCTTACGGAATTCTGGGATTTTGTCGTTTGGTACCAGACCAAACTGCTATAGTTCAATGGAGTGTGCTGGAGCGTTGCATCAAAAAAAAAAAATCGTAAGCACTTCAGCAGCCTACAGATCTCATGATTCCATTGAGCAGGGGCATGGCAATTAAAACTGTATCAGACTGCTGCAAGGGTCTAATGTAGACACACGCCAAACAGAAAGGTTGAAGCTTGGCAATCTGTGAGAGCAACTTCACTTTACCCCAAGGAACTCTCCAAAGTGCTGAAATACCTCATTCTCACTGGCTGATTCCAAACCTGATTTCTAGGTGGCCTAAATGCATATAACTCTCACAATACACAGATCCGGTCCCAACATGCCCTTCGTTCCAGGTCAGTTTGCCACAGATCCTTACCCATACACCCAGCTTGGTCAGGATAGCCTTGCTCATCCTTGAATAAATAAGCATTTGGTCACATACCCCCAGGCAACCAGTCTGCCATCACCTACAAGATGAGGTGTGAATGCATCTGCTACCAAGATAATTGGGACACATATTCTTAACCACTTGACACTCACTAATTGGGTGTGAATTAACCTTCCCTACCTGCCTTCCTGAAATCAGATCAATCCAGAAATCTGCTCTGTCACTCCTGATCTTCCTGGATTTTAGGACCGGTACTTGATACCACATTGCTGACAGGGTGAAGACGGGTGATCATGCAGCCAGGACAACTGGACTTTTTAGAGAGACATAGAGGCATCCCATAAACAGAATGTAGGAATGTTCTCACAGACGGGCTAACGCTGTGCCACTTCTCATTCTAGGAAGACACAGCAGGTCTCTGGGGGATTTGAAGTGCAGTGATACCTTACTTACATTGGTTTAGCAATACCAAGTAAAAGTGAAAATGAGAAATAGCTATGACTGGCTTTCTAGTATTTTCTCCTTCACTCCCTGGTACCCTTCGTTTATGGTCAAGAGATATACTTATCTCTGGTGTGCCCTGCTTTTAACAGATTTTAAATCCATTGTATGTGATTAGAAAAATACAACCAGTTTTTTGGTAGGATTTTTAAAAAAAAACTTTTAAAATTCTGCTGTTTCAAACTAGGTAGCAAAAGAAGAAATGTGTTCATTTCATACCAAAGGATGCTTCGCATGACTTAGAATGGGATCATCCCAGTAAAAGAACAACTCTTCCCTTGTTTTGTTTTCCCAGACAAATTTTCTCCCTGCTGGTTGAGATGATGGGAGCTTTTGTGCATTGTTTACGACTTGGCAATTTTTTGCCAAAAAAAAAAAGTACAAGTGTTTTTGGCACACACCCATCCTTTCCAGGGAAAGTCTTGGGTTTGGGGTTTGTTACCAAGTGTAAATATTTTAAAGGCAAAAAGCAAGATTTTCATGCTAAAGCCACTGAGACGTTGCAGTTCTTTTACTGACCAAAAAAGTGCCGGAAGTTGCAGTTTAGTGGGGAACTTGAAATTCTAAGCTCGAGAGAACAACTACAGATTCCTTCCTTCCTTCCTTCCTTCCTTCCTTCCTTCCTTCCTTCCTTCCTTCCTTCCCTTCCTTCCCTTCCTTCCTTCCTTCCTTCCTTCCTTCCTTCCTTCCTTCCTTCCTTCCTTCCTTCCTTCCTTCCTTCCTTCCATCCATCCATCCATCCATCCATCCATCCATCCATCCATCCATCCATCTTTTCCTTCCTTGCTTGCTTGCTTGCTTGCTTGCTTGCTTGCTTGCTTGCTTGCTTGCTTGCTTGCTTCCTTCCTTCCTTCCTTCCTTCCTTCCTTCCTTCCTTCCTTCTATCTTTCTATCTTTTCCTTCCTTCCTTCCTTCCTTCCATCTTGGTTTCAGGAGTAGAAGCTGCCACTTGTACTGCGCGCATTAAACATAACCCACCCATCAGCTGTTTCCCTTCACCCATTGACTCACCTCTTCTGGCTCGCTGAGAGATGTGAGAGAAGCATCTTGGCCCCTGGGTTCATTCCATCCCAAGTCAGGAACTCTCAGTCACGTCTGATTAAGAAAGCAAGGAAGAAACCAAAACAAAAACCATCTCCATTAGACGGAAGCTCCTACCACTTTGGAAGAACGTCAAGAATTTACTGCATGCCTTTCATAAGCAAAGGGGTAGATACACAAGAGGAGTGACTTCTAAGATGATACACACAGGCCTTAAAGAGAGAATTTCCTCTGCTTAGGTAGGCAGTAAACCAGTTTATGCATTCAGCAGAAAGAGTGAATAAGAATAAGATGAAGAATATTTGGGCTTTTGCACAAAACATTTCATGCATTCACAGAGCATCATCTGAGCAACCTCAGTCCATGTAGATCCTGTTGAAGTCCAGTCCCCATCAGTGTAACCCCTATGGGCACTGTGGTGAAATATGATGGGATCAGTAGATCATGACCATCCCACCCCCAGTCCCAAGGCACATTATCTCAGAGCAAAGCAGGACCCAGTTTCTCTTTCTCTCCATTGTTCATGGGGGTGTCAGGAGTCTTGCCAAAGCGTGGCTCAACCTTTGTTATGTGAGTCAGGTGACAGTCCTCTTTACTATATGGGCCATAAATGGACCCTGAAATAAAACATTGCAGCACAGAGTACATCCTGTGGACAATTCCAGATACGACATTCCACCTCGTCCCCTTCGTGTTCTATATTCTCAGCAAAGAAGGATGGAGAGGAGGTGAATCCATTCCGTATTTTAGTCTGAACTTTCAGGGAGCTATTCAAGTTGCTAGGCCTATTTTGGAGATAGAGACAGCAACCTGGATCCCTCTTCCAAGTTTGGACCGAAATCCAGAGCTGACCTACTGCCTCTAGGGCTCCAGAATCACCCGTCTCTGCCATTCTGTGGAGCATCCACTGACGTCCGTGGACTGTTTTGCCCCCATCCATTTTTTTTAAAAAAACCCTCATTTCTCCAAAGTGTGATCAGAAAGAATGCCCGGAACATCCATTAAAACAAACAAACAAACAAACAAAAAGTACACACAACTGGACACTTTAGAGACAAGACACGAATGGTACTAAGAAAACAAACCGCCTTCTTTTACGAACCTCCCTCTCCCATTTCTTTTCTGTGGCTGAGCTTTCTCTCTCATGCACACTCACATTCACTCTCTCTCTCTCCTGTCCCTACAGTTTTATCCATCCCAGCGAGCAAAGTGGGAAAACATTATTAAGGAAGGAAAATAATTTAGTTTGTTAATCGACATCCAATGGTGAGAAACAAGAGGGGGGACCCGGGAGGTGGGAGAGAAAAGATTTGGCAGTTGGGGCTTAGGACACACCAGCACAAAGCCACTATTCATGCCATCCAGGGCCTGGGACTCATGTTGAATTAAATAGACACAAATACCAAAGGCATTTACATCTCTTCCCCCTCCTCCCTCCCTCCATGTGAATTATCATATATTTCTGGCACTACAAACTCCCAGCGTGTGTGTGTGTGTGTGTGTGTGAGAGAGAGAGAGAGAGAGAGAGAGAACACTCACTTTAGGTACAGCGGACTTTGTTCCCACATGGGATTTTTGTGTGGGATGTGGCATATGGTTTCACGGCAGAAAAAATGAGGGAAGATTTCATGCACTGAGTTGCAGAATGACCAACTCATTTGGAGTCGAGTTCTGATTCAACCCAAGGCAGAAAAAGCCCCGACAAAATATCAGCAAAGTTTGCAAAGAAATTCCCAAACTTTAAAAAAGAAAAAGAGAGAGAGAGAGAGATGGAGGGGGATAAGACAAACACCTTCAGGGTGTAGATTTCTGGGAGTCTCTATCTCAACATTTTAAAGTCTACGGTCTTGAGAAATCCAGACCTTTTTGCCTGGGATACATTTCTGCCACCAGGAGCACAAAGACAGGAATGAGCATACGAAAAATGTCATGTTTCTTTCATTCTGACATTTATTTATTTATTTTTGTATGGGCGCCTCTTTTGTTTTCTTCCATTGTTGCATTTTTCAAGCTCCAGTCCTTTCCTTTAACATTAAGGGGAAAGCCTCTTTAACCTTCTCTCATTTTAGATTTCCACATTCTTTTTTCTAGCCAAACCAAGTCCCATAGAACTCTTTAAAAACTACAAAAAAAGTAGAGAAGTAAAGCAACAGAGAATCACTCTACTCTAAAATCAGGCAATGGTGCATGAGAAGGAAAAATCATCATCGGACCTATGCAGAAAATAGCTCACTCACCCACTCACTAATTCAAAAAGTGATCTTATATTATATTAGAGAAGAAAAAAAACAACAGTATATGTTCAGTGCCACCCACCCAGTACAACAGAGACCCTCTGGGCCTAGACAGCACAATACAAAAACAGTCAGGAAGTAGCCTTTTACACAGTAAAGCAACTAACAACACAAAACGGTGTCAAAAACTGTAGTAAAATATACACCTTGAACAGAACAAACCAAATAATGATTTTTAAAATTAAGTAAAACAGGGAAAGCAACACCCCTCTCTCACACACACTCACAAAGGAAAGATAGCACAATAAAAAAAGACACAGCTCCCTTCCAAAAACACAGAAAAAGCAAAAAAGGCAAAAAAAGGCAATAAAGCCCACCCCTCCAGACTACTAGAATATGGGGGAATTTCTCTCTCCTGTGCCACTTGATGCCTTCTCTTCTCTCTTTATTTGAGTTTTGCAGGCAGCACCACCATCCAAGATAGAGGGCACCAGGGTGGTACTCAGCAGCACACAATAATCCTACCCACAAGGAAGGACAGTGAAGCACAGGAGACAACAACTGCCCTGCGTTCCAATCAACCCAGGCCCTTTCACAGATTCACAGCCGCCCTCCCAATGCTATTGGGTTAAAAATTTCCCGGGTGATTTAACAAAGAAAGAGTGAAAGAAAGGGAAAGAAAGAGGGAAATATGAAAGAGCACAAAATGTTCAAGTACCCTATTTTCATTATCATGAATCATTTGTGTTTTAGAAATTCAATTTTTGGAATCGAGGAAAGAACAAGATGAAAGAAAGAGCTGCTTCCTTTCCCCCCCTCCTCCCCACATCTTTGTGGGCCATACCAATGTAAAACCACCATATTCATGAAGCCACTATAGTCTCATGGATGTCTCTGTTTTTAAAGATGCACAATTTCCTGAAATTCTTGATTGCACAGCTGACAAAATGTGTTGCTTTTATTGCCCTGTTCTGTTCTTACAGATTCTGCTGATGCCATTTCTTCTGCTGTTTCCTTGAATCTTTCAGCTTGTTTCTCCTGTCAAAGATTTGACCAACCTCTAAGGATGGCATAGACACATGTGTAAATAAACAAGTAAAAATGAAGGGTACTCTTATTGGCTCAGGCAGGAAATGCCTGCTTTTAGATAACCAAGTGACACACTTATCGGCAAGAAGGAAGGACACTGAACGATGCCAAGCCAGTGGCTTGGGATGATATATTATTTTGCCCATTTCTAAAATCAAAAATTCACTGCCAGCATTTTATTAGTGAAAAGGTTTTCCCCCCACTTCTTCTCAGCCTTATCAACCATTCCTGATACAATTTATAAAACAAAACAAAATGACAAAAAATAGGATGAATGCCTTAAAATCAAAAGAAGCCGAGTTTAAACCTTATTAAAACATCAGAAGCCAAGCAGAAGGAGGAATAGATTCAGTGGGTGTAGTATGATTTGGGACCAGCAATTGAAAATGCAGATAAGGAAAAGGTTTATTAGCTTCCCAGAAGCGTCCATCTGGGAAGAAAGAATGCAGTGACTTAGCCATGCAGGGGGCGAAAATGTTCTGCATATGCTCAGAGGCACCTAGTACATTTCTGATCAAGAATCCTTGATTCTCTGATCGTTCTTTCTTGCTGGTGACATGTTGCTGCAGTTGTAGCAGATCGGAGTTCTCTTGTGGGAATAAACATCTAGTTTCTTCTTAACCCTAAACAATCGGTCATGTTGGAAGGGTGCTTGAGCAGAGCATCTTTTCAGAAGACTGAGCCCATGTTCCAGAAAGGCAGTTAGAAGGATGCACGGAAGCTGAAGCCCTTACAAAGCAGTTACATTGAGAGGAGTCCTGTTGAATTTAACTGGCCTTACTTCCCAGTAGGATCCCATCGCCAGATCCAAAGGCAACCGCTTATCTGCTGGATAGGAGGTTCTCGAAAACAAAGGATGATAACGCTTAAGTGTAAGGCTGTAATAAAGATCCCTGGGCATAGGATTAGGAAACGTTGGTGGGGGTGGAGTGAGAAATAAGCGCTAATTAGCACCTAGCCCATCACCTCCCATTAATAGCTTGTCACTGTTCCCTTGATGTAGCTGAAGGCAAGGAAGCTGGGATGTGGGATGCTTACCTGTCTCTTTCTCATTAACAGAACACAGGGTGAGAACAGGCGTTTATTGCCTGCATCTCAGACAGAGCATCCCAAACACACCTGCATGGCCTTCTTGGCAGCTACATGGTCCAAATACCATGGGATTTGCTCGGCTTAGAAAATGGGAAAATTCGAAGTATTTTTATTTTATTTTTTTCTGGCCACATGATGGAAAGGCTGATTTGAACTGGCCTCGCCTGTTTGTTCCCAAAGCTGGGTTTGTTTTTTTCTGTTCCGCAAAAGGGCTTAAACTTTTTCCAACCTACAATTCTTCAAGGTGGGATCAATGGGGGATCAAGCGGCATATGGATGCCAGGGAGCATAACTTCCTTTACCTGGCTGGCTAATAAACTCTCACTATGTAGTGTCTTCAGGAACTGAAATAGAAACAAGCCCTTTTTGGGTCTGCACATGTTAACAAATGGATCAACTAAAAATTGAAGTTGATTAATTGATTTTAATCAACAGGATTTGTGGCAGGAGGGCTGTTTAAATTTTTTTAGAGGAAAAAAGAAAGAGAGAGAAGTCTCAAAAAGTACAATTAAAGCACTCAACACATTGTATTTCAACATGGAATTTTCATCAGAAGAGTAAAAGATCTCCTTATTTGTTACCTTGAATTCCTGCATTGGGAGAAACACAGAATATAAATAAAATAAATATATTAAGATCTACCAATAGGAGACTGGGTATTTGGTTTTACTGTTACTTTAAGAGGAAGTACACACTAGATCTATTGTTAGTCCTGTCCAGAAGAGACTCAGTGGCTGAAATCTCATCCTCTGAGATGACTTTAACTGAGGTAGTGATTTTCAGCAATTGAAGACTTCTTCTGTCCCACAGCTTCCAAACAGTGAAAGAGATTACATGGGAGCTGTGGGACAGAAGGAGGAAGTATTTCAGTTCTGAAAAGTTGCCCCTGCTGGATGACATTATCAGCCTTACACAGGAATGGTTGCAGGATTTCAGCCATTGAATCCATGGGCCTTACCCCGCTAAGTCAATGGTGTTGGCTTAATGCATTCTGTCCATTCAATAGGTCTTCTCTATTGGGGGCTAACACTTGTGTTTAGCTTATTAAATATGGCACAGAAGGACCTAAACTGTCAGAATCTCATAGACGTCCTTGACATGGAGACTCAACAGTCAGTTTGTTTTATCAGTTAAACAATGGTTGACCAATTAAATAAACACTCTTTAAATCAATTGACAGGCTTACCATACAAACACAAGGAGTAAACATGAAACGGGTAAAGATTTCCAAAGTCAATATGAACACAGAAGATCATCTTAGAAGGTTCTGTGCAAGCCTTTTTTGTTCCATTTAAAAAGCTGGGTTTTTGTCTCAGCCGCTACTGAAAGAGCTAATAAAAATTCATTTGCATCCTCAAATAGATATGAATAAGAGAAGCAAATCTGTATGTGCATTCAAATGACGGCAAAGTCCAGTTTGCTACTGAAAAATTCTCCCATCTGTGGACATATATCAGAATATACTGTATATTTCAACAGCTTTAAAAGAAAACAAAAAAACAAACAAAATGAATGTGTGTTGGAAAACAAAGCTGAATTAATAAAATAAAGAAGGCCAGCATTAATTATTACTATTTGTAATGGAGAGGGCATTCTTCAGCTTACAAAGGAGATTTTCTTGTCACGGTATGCACAATACATCCCACAAATGAGATGCAGCGGCAGCAACTATATCCTAATGGGCTGGGCACTTCCCATGTGGCATGCACATCCAGATGTGTGTGCACATGGCATGAACATCTGGCCAACCTAGAGCACCTATATATTGCCATCTGCCCTGATTACATCATAAGCACGTGCTTCACAAAAAAAGAGGGACAAATTGCAGAGACAGAAGAAACAGGCATGACTCCAAGGAAGAAAAATCATCAGAGCTCTTTGTTCAAGTCAAAGCAAAGTATGTTGCTTATATGCCAGCCTCACAGGGCTTAAAGCACTCTCTGGGTGGTTTACAGTTTAATTGTGCAGGTTACACATTGCCCTCCCTTCACTCCCAGTGAGCTAGGCACTCAATTTACAGACCTCAGAAGGATGGAAGGCTGAGTCAACCTCGAGCTGGCTCCCTGAATCCGCTGGGATTGAACTCAAGCTATGAACAGAGTCTTGATTGCAGTACTGCAGTTTAGCTACTGCACCACCAGGCTCCTTTCTCATCAGCAAGTCAGGAGACTTATTGACATTTTCAGCACTTGAAGGTGTTGTATTTGGACGCAATAGTATATAAAAGCCAGTATAGTCTAGTGGTAGAGTGTTGGATCAGGACTCAGGAGATCTGGGTTCAAATCCCCATTTAGCCATTGGAACTTACTGGGGATGGCAATGAGAAACCGCTCCTTGAACATCTCACAAACTCCGCAGACTCTGTCAGGGTTGTCGTAAGTTGTAAGTGACTTGACAGCTTACGACATCAGCATCTGGAGGTGAGGCACGTAATACAGATTCTCCCACCACTGCTAAGACCTAGCATGGCTACGGTTGTCTATTCCTACATCACGAGAAGCCAGCAGCCAAATCATCACCTGATCTATGGAGTATGCCATCCCATCTCACTGCCCTCCTTGTCTTCTTAAGATAGCCACATCACAACGCTACCACAAGGGTGGAAGCAAGGGTTGAAAGCCTTTATATTTCTGGCTAGATAACTCACCGAGTTGCACCACATGGCTGTGGAGCCAGGGATCAAGAGTTTGATTCCCCAGTGTGCTTCCCAGGAGAAGAGCCAGTCTGCATGGCCTCGGGCAAGCGGCACAATCCCAGGATGCACCCCAGAAGAAGCGAATGGTAAACCACTTCTGAGCACTCTCTACCTAGAAAACCCCGAGAAGGATTGCCCTAAGTCAGCATCAACTTGACAGCGTATGATTATTCATGATCATAACTGACCCAGGAGCCCCGTCAAGAGTTAGACACGGCCACCAAAACCAGATGTCCCATTCGGCAAGAGTGAAGTGGTTGCCTCAAAGAGCAATGAGAGTAGACAATGGTGATGAAGTGACAGAGGATAGAGGTGTGGGGAGTGATCCATGTGACCTGCCTGGTGCCCCTTTAGTCACCGCACTGTTCTCAGATGCGCTATATAACACAACCTAGTCATGAACATTGAAATATGACTCAACAACCAGTCAACCTGACTTTGATGGAGAGGATGGGGAACAAGCAGTTCCAGATTTATCTGCAAGCTAAGCCACCTACAGTTTAGGGTTTCAGGTTGTGAAAAGCCTCTAAATTTAAAAAGGAAAAGGAAAGGAAAAACTAGCATGCACACACACACCGAGTTCTGATAGAATGTACCTCTCCTGGCAATGCTACCTGGAGAGTGTGATTGTCATTGAGCTGATGAATCGGTCCCATGTTACCATTTGAACTTTTCTGGAGCTGTCCAGAGTCCTGAACCCCATTCCTCTCCCCACAACATATTCAGCAACTTGGATAGCTCCTGTAAAGTTCGGACCAAAATGCAAAGAGGATTCAGTGCCCTGCTGATCTAAGAGCCACACCCCACCACTTCTGTGCCATTTAAGGTGTCAAAAGTCTTCATGCCATTCTGGAGATCCATGCCATCATGGGCTAACTCTGCCAAATATCCTTGGCTCCAGAGCCTACACCATCGTTAAGTTTTTCCTCAGCCTTAACCTTGCTCACTGGAAGGACAGATCCTGAAGCTGAGGCTCCAATACTTTGGCCATCTCATGAGAAGAGAAGACTCCCTGGAAAAGACCCTGGTGTTGGGAAAGTGTGAAGGCAAGAGGAGAAGGGGGACGACAGAGGACGAGATGGTTGGACAGTGTCACTGAAGCGACCAACATGACTTTGACCCAACTCCGGGAGGCAGTGGAAGACAGGAGGGCCTGGCGTGCTCTGGTCCATGGGGTCACGAAGAGTCGGACACGACTTAACGACTAAACAACAACAACCTTGAGTTGCACAGTATGCTTTGCCCCTTTCCTCTAGGTTTGGCACTTTGACTTCACGGCAGCTTTGCCTTTTGCTGACAGTTCCTAAGCATCCTTTCTGACAGAACCTGCACTGCGCCTGTGCTGTTGCCATCTTCTGGGCTCCCTGGTGAGCCGGAATGCTCAAGGACCCTGGCCCTACCAATCAGTGCAGAGTTTGCCACCAGCACTGCACTACGGTACAGTGAGCAATGTGGGTGATCATGTGCATCAGGAGCCACTGTTCCTGGACAAAAGAGCTGGAAATCACATCCACAGG
Source organism: Intellagama lesueurii (assembly GCA_037013535.1). Taxonomy (NCBI): domain Eukaryota; kingdom Metazoa; phylum Chordata; class Lepidosauria; order Squamata; family Agamidae; genus Intellagama; species Intellagama lesueurii. The sequence continues at coordinate 4,013,254 of JBAJHW010000011.1, forward strand.
GGCCAAGCACTGACTTCGACTAACCTGTGAGCCTCCATGCTTCTTAGTGTTCTGATTCCAAAAACAAGGTTACTCTGAAACACATGGAGTTCTACCCTTATAAAAAAAGAAGTCTAACCACCCTTGTATTACTGGTGGGTGGCCTTTAGAGGGCAAGCCATCTTGTTTAGATCCCAACCGTTTCCCTGGACTGCACACACATCACTGTACATTCACCCTGACTAGATTTGAAGTGATTCAATCATTACATAAATCTATACATTGCAGGTCTCCAGTGTAGACACCAGATCGCTGTTTTCCATAATACACAGCCAGTTACAAATAATTTAACATACAGAAACGCTGGCGGTTTAGGAGGAGAAGCCTTATCTAGCCTTTGAATGGTTTACTTCTCACCGGCTTTCAGAATGTAAAATATTCCCTTTGGTGGTAAATACCCCAATACTTAACCTTAGGAGAGAAAAGAAAACTCAGTAGTTTCGGTATGAAAGGCAGCCTTTTCCACCAGCTTTTGAGCACCATTTAAAATAGGAAAGCCACAGCTCAGCACTGATGTCCTTTCCAAAAAAATGTCTCTCACAAAGCGGAGTGCCAGCTCATCTGTGTGATAGACTACACTGGTAGTTTTCTCAAGAACCTTTGGTATCTCATCATCAGCTTTGATGACGCATAAGAATATAATTTTTAATCAATGGTCCCATCATTGCAAGTTTAATTGCATTGTGAACTTGTTAAAACTGGCAGCCCTAATGTCATATAAACATAGGACTATGTACACACTATATACCCAAAATTGCACGGCCACCCATGTTCCCTTTGAAACTCTGAAAATCCCAGCTGAAACTTTTAAAAATGGCTCATAAAATGTTCTCTCTTTTGGGACTTACACAGACAAACGCTGACACGAAAAGTCACAAATTTGGATATCGGCTTCAGTGAGGTATATGAGAAGTTTCGGTCAATGGTGACATTTTTCTGGGAACAACATCTTTGACCATTTGGGGCAACATATCAGTCTGAAATGCACACCTTTCATATGCACAAGTGTATGTGCACATAGTGTGTGTAAATACATACCATATATTTGAAGAAAAGCACATTTTAAAAAGCAAGTTACGAAGTCAGCTGGAAACAGCATGACACCCAATGCATTGATCTATCTAAAATATAGATGTATATTAGATAGATAACTGACTTCACAACTAGCTTTTTCAAATGTTAATCCATCCCTCAACAAGGAGCACATAACACACAAAGATTCACATCCCACATAGGGGCTAAAATAAGAATCATATTTTTCCAAAGTACAGAAGATTCAAGCAGAGCCGTCTGTGTTCCTTCCTACCAAATGTTCAGCGTACCCTGCAAGCATCCACCAACATCCTGTGAATTTTTTCCTTTTTCTTTCCTCTCCTAGCAATGAATAAAATAAAGGCTGCGTGCAGCCTGAATTGTTTCTCTGAGCAACCCATTCCTAGGTCTTCCTGATCCAACAGACATTTGTTACTGTTATGACAGTTCCATAGAAACCCACTCTAACTGAGATGTTTTCAACATTCGTAGGTAGCCCTGTAAAAAAAAAAGGGTTACTCTCAGGGTGACTTCTCGAGTTACAAGTTGGCAACTACCATGAGCAAGCTAATCAAAAAGGATGCTCTTTGGCCACAGGATTTACAGTTTCACCACACGTGACTTCTGATTACATTTTCATGCAAAATGGGAGGTAAATGTTCAATGGAGCTAATATTCAGAAATATTCACCCTAATATTCAGCACAAATCTGTGTACCAGGGTTTTTAAGAGAGAAAAGAGAGAGAGATGAGGAGAGAGAGAAAGATACAATGATTATTAGAAAAACAGGGTGGGCAAAAGCAAGGCAAATGTATTAGGGAGGGAGGGAGAGAATGAGAGACAGACAGAGAGACAGACAAACTCAGATGTCCGTCCAGAGCAATTTAAGGGAGTTTTTTCCCGGGTAAATGGGCATGGGGTGGTAGTTCTCCTTTGAGAAGCAGAACGCAAATAAATATTTTTTCCGAAAGAGTTCAGTGGTAAAGGCCCACATGCTATGGGACCCAGCATATCTGCCCACCCAAGCGAGATCACACCACCTTGCCTATTCACACCAGTTTTTGAAAGAGCCGTTATCAATATAAAACATCTCTTCGACCCTTCTGCACAATGTAAATGGTTGTCAAAGACATGAATAAGAAAGCTTCCATGATAATATGCAGCTAGGAACTGTACTAGTCTCTCAAAGCAACTTTTCCTAATTTTCATTTTGATCTACATCTATCATTCTAACTTCCATCTGAGCCTCGCCCAACACAAGGCAAAGAAAATTCTCCCTCCCCATTAAACGAAAAACATGGGTCCCAACCTTAAACTAGAGAATCTCCCTCTCTCTGTTACAGTCAAGTTAGTTCATCAAGAACAATACCCATATTAATATCCAGACTCTATAGGTCAGGTCACATGTTAAAGGAGATGTATTATGTCTTCTTCATATAATATTATCCCTCCAGGTATACAAATCTTTCAGTGCTACCTTCCTGTGGCATCAGCCATTCAAGCAAAGCCATGCTCTTTCCCAGTCAACAAATCAACCTTATTTGCCAAAGGCAGCCTGAGGCTAGCTCATGTTTACAGAGCAAAGAGTCCGTTTTTCCCTCTCGAGGGTGCACTGCTTCTAGATATGGGATCAGGCTCTCATCCCTAACAAGACCCCGACATTTCAGGCAGAAAGGTGGCCTCGCCTCAAGGCCAGCAGCATTGAAATGCCCACTGAAGTCTGAGCATGCCCTGTGAGCATAGAAAGATGGCTGACACTTAAGGGGGACAAAATGGAAGCCGAATGGCGGGGAGGAAACCAAATCCTATAAAACTGCAATAGGGAAGTTTTACATTAATTTACCCATTGCTCATGATTTAACCATGATGGTCATAAACACAGACCAGTCTCAGTTCCCTGACCCTCTTTCCAGAAACCAAATGGCTCGCCAACCAAAATCAAGGTGCTAATGGAGTAAATAAATGTGTTCAAGACAAATATGTCCTTTAGGGAGCTCCTGAGCTTCCCAGGATCCATCGTGAAACCACCGCTTTCTTGAATATTTCTTCCACAAAGGTAATTTTGCCTCAACTTTTTAAAAACACCCTCTCCCTGGCCACCCCTGCCCCCCGCCCGCCACCCCCTCTCTACCTTGGGGAAGGGAGGCTTGGCGTGGGAAAGTGGCCATGGTGCTTTTCACAAATCCGGGAGCCCCTTGATCCAAAACCAATTAGAATGGCCTCAGGTCCTGCATTGGAAGGCTGGGTCTGCTTTTCAAATGCCTGCAAGTCTCAATGGCTTGAAGAAGCCTGGAAGTGAATGCCGCCAGCTCATTTAAAGTGGCACTTCAGCTGGGCCCATGAACGTCTCTTCTATAGGAACGGCAGCTTCGGTTTCTAAGAGACCAAGTGACCAGAAGTTCATCAAATCTCTCTCTTTCCCCCTTTCTTTTCTCTTCTGTTCCACTGTGCTCCAGAGACCTGCAGGTCCCTTACCTCAGCCAAAGCAAGACAAACAATGTAGCTGCTACTGATGATGGCAATGATGATTTATTGCATTCCTACCCCCATCTCTCTGCATACAAAGCCACGCTCACGCCAGCTTGCAAACATCATACACAGAACAAAGATCCACAAGTCACGCCGCCAGAATCAGCCCAGTCTAACGGCAGACCATTTAAATGGTCACAGTAACTATTAAACTATTTCTTAAGCCATTTTGTTAAAATGTTATCTTCACACCCTCCTCAAAAGCGACAAGAGTAGAAACCCAGGGCAAATTTGAGGGGGAATACATTCTACAGCATGGAAAAAGCGCTCTCCCACTTGCCTGACAAGCAGGCTTCCACAGCTATCAGCATTCTCAAGACTGAACACCCAGACAGATTCATAATGGGACAGATGATCTCTTAGACAACCAGGCCCTAAAATGTTCAGGGTTTTAATGGCTAAAAACTACCACCTTGAACTGGGACCAGTAAGCAACTAGCAACTAGTTCAAGTGCCCTGCTTCTTGGATACCACGCATCCTTTGGCAGTCTAGTTTAGTGGCAGCTGGTAATTCCCATTCCAGGGGTGCTGTGAATCCACTCCACACTTTATGATTCACCTTACAAGAGTCATCCAGGGTGGTGGATCTATTCTAGGTATAGTTTTCAGCACCTTGGATAGTTCCTCTATCTAATATGCCACCTAAAAGGCAGAGTCAATTAACAGCAGTCCTGAGATTAAAGTCATCAACTGCCATATATGCACCAACTGGAGATCCAAGGTTCTCATTTAGGAACACAGTCTTTCCTACACAGGTTGGCTCCCAGCGCCTGATATGCTGAAGACACCTGAAGACACCAAGCCCTGGGAAGGTAAACTGGCATATAATTTCATCTCAATTGGTGAGCTTTTGCTTCTACAGCAACATTAAGCTCTCCACGTGTCAGACGAGCTTTGCAAATGGAGTGGGACGTGTTGCAGACACAAAACACAGGCATGAAATTTTGGTTGCTCACAGACAAGGGGCAAAGGTTCTTGATATCCTGAGATGTCAGCTCCCCGTGGATCTTATAAGCAAGATGTGCCCCCCCCTAAATTTTCATACCAATATAAGTGGGTTGCACACCATGGGTGGCGGCTCATGCAGTGAAAGTGGAAGCTGGGGGCTCTGATGTCAGCAGAGTGGTGATCCACTCGAGCTTTTAGTTTGAACTTTACAGGAGCTACTCAAGGTGCAGAACTGTATTAACAAAACAAAACAAAACACACAAAAACAGGTTCAGCACCCTGTATATGTAAGGGAGATGTTACTTACAAAGCTATGGCCTGTGCTCTAATTTCAGAAGACAAAACTTTTGTCTCCTCTTATCATTCCTCATGGCTTGGTCAAACCAATTTCCAAGGGAGATACTTGGGAACCTCTGGGACACCACCATGAATTCCATCTGGAAGACACACGCCAATGCACAACCGTGACCTCCTTGCCAGCCAAGGAGCTTTGTGGTTTGATGCGACTTTAAATCCAACCCCTTGAGATGATGAGATGTAGAAAGGGGCAAGGTCTGTTTCATAAAGAAAACAGCAAACACAATGAAGTCGTCTTAGTTCATGAGTAAAAGCAAATAATGGATCTTGCCTTTACAAAGACCAATCAAAATGGACATGTGGGTTTCAACAGTGAACATCCATTTTGGTGTTCAACTTACCCACCTAAGACATTCAAGAAAAAGTATCTGAAACTAACAAGGAGCTTCCAAACATATACAGGCATTGACCATGCCATCTCTGGTTTATCACTAAGGTTTTCCACAGAGGGCTTGTTCACTCATGTACGCTTGTCATCTGTTTATATGACCTGTAACAGCTTCAAGAAGAATGAAAAGCTTGTCCAATTGGAGGGAGGGGGAAAGTCTTGTGTTTCACATGTTGTGTGGAAATTCCAACTTTCGTGTTGTGGCCTACTCACACATGCCATCATCTCTTAGCCTTTCAGACAGATGGAACTTCCATGTATACCTGAAATGGAACAGGCAGGTACACAACAGCCCAGGGCAAAAACCAACAATAAGATCAATATTCCCTAATATCACTGAGTCAAACTGCAGGAAAAGTTCAACTCCCAACTACTAACTAGTCCACAATAGTCACAGGGCAAGCTTGAAATTGAAGATTGTTAATTAATTGAACGTCATGAATTAAGACAAGGAATCTGAAGTCTGCATGGCCACAATCCTGCTTCTAATTCCAGTGAAATTCCTCACATGAAGAGAAATCTAAGGCCAAAACCATAAGAACATGGATGATAACAAGATTCAATAGACTTTTTAAAAAAAACCCTGTAAGATCCACCCTAAAAATTAACTGAATTTTGGTCACATGAATTCTAGATTCAAAAGTCCTTCTAAACCAATAGCAAATGCCAATACTCGAACAACTTAATGTCCATGCAAGTGTTTCCACTCATCTCCCAAATTATTTCCAGTGTGTAGTTAACGCCTACAAAATCTCATTCAAAAACTACTCTTGCATCTCTGTTCAACATTTGAAAAGCAGGTACAGAGTATCTTCTCAAGAACCTTTGGTAGACAGCAGAAAAGCAACCTGATGACCATGCTTCAACCCAACTGAAGCATGGTCATTCTGTTGTTGTTTTTCCAGAGGATGATTTGAGCTGCAATTCTATATACACTTGTCTGGGAGTAGAAGCCATTGAGCTCTATGGGCCTGGCTTCTGAGCAGATACATGCAGGCTCTCACTTAAGGCTACAATCCTGAACGCACGTCCTACAAAAAAACGTCACAAGGAACACAACAGGACTGACTTACAAGGGTTTTATTAAGGGTTTTGCTTCCATGTACGAACGTAAGTCCACCCTGGAGAGATCCATGGGACAAACCATCCTAAGAATGTGTCATGAGAAGCAACCTCACCAAGTTCAACTGGAATTATTCACTTGTAATTCAGGCTACTTTAAAGTTAAGCACTTCTAACAAAGCTGGAATAGAGTTCCCTTCTGTCACTGCCACCTCCAGATTACTCCGGGTCTGTTCTGATAGATCAAGATCAAGAAGATTGCCAGCATTACTGAAACTCACTCTAATTTCCTATAAATGGTGTCATTTCTTTTTGCAAATCTTACCTCTTCTCCTCCCTTTCATTCTTCCCCAGCGGCATGACAAAAATATCTGTATTAATGTCAGATGGGGGGGAAGGGATGTGATTTAAAAAAAACAAGGAAGAAGGAAAGTACGTAGCCATACCATGGCATAAAATATACTAGATTAATAAATGGGCACAATTATGTGTATGGGAAATATCTCAAGCAGCAGGACCTGATTTGTCACTGGGTGTATAATCAAAGGAATGGTTGTATTATTCTAACAAGAATAATCACCATAATGTGTCGTCAAGTCAATTCTGACTTATGGCAATCCTTCTTCAGGGTTTTCCAGGTAGAAAATACTCAGAAGGGGTTGACCATTCCCTTCTTCTGGGGGTGCCCTGGGACTGTGCAGCTTGCCCAAGGTCACCCAGGCTGTCTCTTCTCTTGGGAGGCACAGTGGTGTATCAAATTCGTAACCTGACTTGATGGCACATGATTTTCATGATAAAAATGCAGAGGTGGAAGGGACCCCATGGATCATGGAGTCCAACCTTTGTCAAGGAAGCACAGTGGGGAATCGAACTCCCAACCTCTGACTCTGCAGTCAGAGACGTAAACCACTGAGCTATTATTATAAGGAAGAAGAAGAAACCTTTCCTGGACTTTCTCCTCCTCTAATTGCATGGGGATTACAGAGCAGCAAATGTGAAGGAACCCCACACAACACCATCTCCTGAATAGGAAAAGGAGGAGGATATTGGAGGTAGGGGAGTATTCCCCCCACAGTGCTCCATGCCACTGCAAGAGATGTGGAGCACAGACTAAGGAATACAGTTGCCAGGAGGACCCTGGAGTTTCCATGCTTCTGATGTGTGTTGCTGGTCTAGGAAGAATGAAAACATGGCATGCACACAACTGGGATAATATTTGCAAAGGTCAGACTACAAAGCGAGATGGCTTAGCTCAGTTGGTTGGAGCACCTGGCTGTGGGTCCAGGGTCTGGAAGCTTGAATCTCCCACTACACCTCAGCCAGCAAATGCTCATGTGGTATAACCGATAGAATGTCAGTCCAGGACGACAGAGATCTGGGTTTGAATCTCTGCTTGGCCAAGGAAATTCACTGGAGGATAGCAACGGTAAACCACTCCTTGAACACCTCCTGTACATTGAAAAGGTTCATCATAATCTGGAAGACGCTCGACATCACATAATACACACACAAGGAGAGGGGGAAGTCAGACTCCAGAGTTAGGCGGTCAGATGGGACTGTTAGTTCCCCAGTTGTAAAAAAAATAAAAAAATAAAAACCCATCAGCCTGCCTCTTGACTGAAACAAGGCCAGTATTGCAGGATCACAAGAAACTGGAAATGTCTGGTGAAGTGCAGTGTAAAACAGAAAGTCTTCAGATGGGAAAAAAAATTGGCAGGCATTCATTGATAAAAGCCAATTCATTGTTTCATAACCCTCTTTAAGAGCTGTAAGTTAGTGCCTAGAAGGATCTCCAAGAACCTGCTTCCAAATTCCACTCAGTGGCAACCGGTAACTTACTAAAAGAGAGGTTTCAACATTTATATTGAATCAAGTAATTTCTGTCACATGTATATCATTTTTATCAACCTCTCTCCCTTTTCTTTTCTTTTTTTTTAATTTTTTGCCACCATATTTAATGAAAGCCGCAACAAAATGTTATTGCAATCCCCCTACAAACATGCTTCAGCCACAATATTTAGCAAGAAATGGCAGGGAGAAATATATTTTTCTCTTTCTTGCTAAATATTTCTTGCTAAATATAGGGATATAAATATATATCCCTGACTTGATGGCATATATATATGCCATATATATATATATATATATGGAACCTTCTAAGCACTGCTGATGCTTCGGAAGGATGTCAGCAGCCTCCAAGCAGGGGGAAGTCCCTCATCATTCCCACAAAACTGTAGTGATGTTTTTGTGAATTGCTTTTCATAGTTTACTAGAGGGAGGTGCATTGAAAGGGGAGGAAAGAATAAGAAAATACGGGGGAGGTGAAGAAAGGGAAAGAGACGAGGGTGGCTTCCAACCAAATCAGGCAAAAAGCACTTATTTGCCTCAAATTGGCAGCTAAGATGTGCCAGAAAAGAGTGGGGCCAAGGCTGAGGTAACACAGTGCTTTGCGTTACCATGGGAACAGAATGCAGATTTTTTCCCCAATTGCTTTTTTATTTGCTAGACATTGTAATACATATTATGTTCCCAACTCTGGGGTTTTTTTTGCAGGGAAGTGAAGACTCCTTTATGCATGTTAACCATTCAGGCAACTTGGGAGTGGGGTGAGAGGAGAGGCCGGAAAAAGTCCCAGCAGTTAAAACAGGTAGTTTGTATGCAGCCCCAGTCTCTCCACGTTAAAGTCTGGCCCTCCGAAGCAGGGCCCCTTTCTATTCAGAAATTCCCCCTTCATTTCTGCTCCACTTCACTCCACAGAGAGACCCCCGGACCCCGGACAAAAGCAGCTGCCAAGGCCCATGAAAAGTGATCAAATTATCAAGAACTTGACCTCACAGAGGGGGCCGGGGTTGGGGGGGGGGAGAAGACGGTAACCAACCCAAACTGAGGAGGGGGGGTGGCCAACGGCGGGGTTGGGGGGGGGAGAGGACGGTGGCGGGATGGGACGGTGGTGGGTGTGAGAGAAATACCAAATGCAAAGGAGGCTTTCTGGAGGCTGGCGCATGGAATAATTGGACCGAGGGACATGGTTGGGAGATTTGAGTCCGCCAGGCACCCACCCCCCCCCGCCCCTGCCCCATTTCCTACAGGCAGAGACACTATCACACTCCTCCCGAACTGCACCTTCTTTTTCTTGTCTTTATTTATTTATTTATTTATTTATTGTATTTTTACCCCACCTATCTGGTCAGATGACCACTCTTCTACTCTTGAGAATAAATCTGCCTGCTCAGAGAGGCTTGGAAGGAAATTTCAAACCAAAGTGAACCAATTTTAATGGTTTTTGTGTGGTTTTTTTTTGGGGGGGGGGGATGCATTTAATTTGGATCTACTTCCCTCAGCCACCTACCTACAACCCCCCTTCCTCCTTATGGTTGCAGCTGGACCCTCCTGGGTTCGCCTCCATTCCACAGGAGAGCTTACACACACACACACACACCCTTCCACACTTAAGGACAGGAAGAATTAAGCCTATGGAAAGCATGCAAACCAAGAAGGAACGAAATGGTCAATGAAACACCAAGAGTAAACAGAGAGAGAGAGATATGTACCTGTTCTTGCAGATCTGAGCATCTCCTTCGAATGGCAGGTGAACCGGTGGTCCGGCTGTTGGTCTTCTTAGAGATTTGAGAATGAGGCTCTTGTCTTCCGTTCTTCAAACTTTTCTTCTTTTCTTTTTTTTCTTCCTCCTCTTTCTTTTCTTCTCCTTCCAGAAGGCTTTGGAAGTCATTTCTACTTTCGGTTATCTAGCTTTATGATGGCTTGATAATACTCATACAGCTAGATAACCAAAGACAGAAACAGTCCTCCTTCTAAGGTTTGCCTTCTTGTCTCTCTTTCTCTCTCTCTCTCTCTGTTTTTCCCTCTTTTCGCCAACAAGGAAGTGGAGTGCGATTCGGATGGAGGGGGAAACCAGGAGCAGCCAGAACGGGTGGTCGCCTCCTCGATCTGCCCTCGAGAAAGCAAAGGAAAAGGGGGGAAATGAGTGTTTGTGGGTTGTTGTTGTTTTTTAAGGTTAAAGGAAGAGGGGGGGGGAGTCCCCAAAGCAATGGCCACTCATTAAGGCAAATCCTTGCTCTGGAAATTGGAGCTGGGGAGGGGAGTTGATGGAAGGGATTGGGGGGGGGGGGGCTCTGTCTTTCCAAACTGAGCCATTCCCCGGTTGGGGAGAAGAAGGGGGGAAAGCAGCTGCCTGGCATTCAAATCACCACCGGGGATGCCAGACTCCAGACTCACCCCCTCTACCTCTCGACTAACTTCCAGACCCCCTTTTTCTCATGTTAATCAACCTGGTTGGGAAGTGACGTGGGCAAGGTTTCCTCCAATCGGCGCCCTGGCATTCAAATCGCTGCTCCTTCCCGCCTCTTTCCTCCCCCCCCCCCCCACGTCCACCACCCACCCCCCCAAAAAAAACCCATATTCCATCTTTTAAGCTTCTTGTCCATGTCTTCTTCCCATCCTTTCTTTGGGGGAAGCAGAATTTCTCTACCATCGCCTTCTCCCTCTCCCCGCATCTTCCCCACCACCACCAAACCCCCCCCCATTCCTTTCACTAGGCCTAGCTGATTTATTGGAGGGCGACCCCATTGAAACAAACGGGTCTGGGGGGGGCAAAGTACGGCTTAGGGGCTGCGGAATCCCCTATGAGCAAAAAGCCCCTGATGGCTTCTCACCTCCAAGAGGAAAGGAATTGGGGGGGGGGGGGGAGGAAGCAGCAGGACAAAATCCCATTGAAGTCAATGGGACCTCCTGGCGAAGCAGAGGCGTGAATAGAGCCTTACAAAGCATTATGTCTCGGTCTGGGGCATGAATTCCTGCGGATAGGGTTGGGCTCTTTTGCTTTGGGGTTTCAGGGTTTGAAAGGGTCGTAGCCGAAGCCTCGGGCTACGATTTGGGACAGTTCCCACGACTCTAAGTGATTTCTGCTCTTTGGGGTCCAAGAAGGCGAAGAAGGGAAGCGGGGGGGAAAAAAGGGGGAGTATTGTTCCCTGCGGTCAACAACAATCGCACCTCCTTCCAAAAATTGGCTGCTCCTATCTAGATCCTCGTTGCGTATTTACTCTCTAGAAAACACACCCGAGACCTGTTCCAAGCCTGGAGCCCTGTATTCCAGCCGGAGCGTAGCATCCCCACGTTCTATGGAGTTCACGGGAACAGACTGAGTAATGGAAGAAAAGGGCTGATTCCCAGGGAACTCAAAGGGCCTTTAAAAAGAGGATTTCATTGTACAACGGGCACTCCTGTGCGTATTTCTAAGCGCTCCTAGCTCAACCCTCGTGTGGAGACGGATAAAACGGTGTCAGACCGAGTTTTCCCTACCGGAGCCTGATCTCAGAGAGACACGCCCAGGATCGTGGCCAGAGCCCATCCTGAAGGTCCCTCTTATGGACTTACTTTCGTACAAACCAGCCTTAAAACCTCCCTACACCTCTCTCCTTTATAAAAACCCCTGTGCGTCACAACATTTCCCTGGACTCGTGAAATAAAATATTAGCATCGTAAATCCATGGGTCAATGAATTTGCCATCCTAATATAAAATATTTTGTTGATGTTTCCAATACATGGTGGGGTGTGTTTCCCCCCCCTCCTGCCAGTTCAATTTAAAGCAAATAAAATATCTCTCCACACATTTTCCCAGCCATGAGAGAGAAACGATCTTTCTGGCACAATTTTTGATCCAATCCCATTAATGCAGACTTCAGCGGCTTAAGACAATATCACATGCAAATCACCAACGCGACATGCAAATCAGCCCCCTCCAGAATTAGTGGGAAGCGGGGGGAAGGGATGATATGATTAAAAGGAAATCGCTTATTCCACTATTTCTTTATTTCGCTTTCCACTCTTTCTCAGCTCTTCCCGTAGCCTCTACCTTGGACTTTCTTGGGTGAAACACTTCGGGACAAACACCGTGTTCTGGATTCAGAACCAACAACCCACGCGATAAAAAACACGATCATCTCCAGAAATCTGACCCAGAATTGACTCCCTCCTGGCATTCACCCATTCCCAAACCTCTCCAGTTAAGATCAGATGTATTAGCAAAAGAAACGATCGGGTTTTTTTCAAATAAAAGCTGAGACAGCGATGCAAAATCGCAAGAACCCTGGATGCGAGGTGGCAAGAGATCAATTCTGCAATGAACGGAGAAGCTTCAGCTTGTATCCCTGCCTTGCAAAATTGTGAGCGGAAAGGGCGGAAAACGGCCCTCGGCTTTGGAACACCGGGGTGCTGCGCCTCTTTACACGTGAGTAAACACCCTAACCCCCCATCTCGAGGCGCTTTAGGAAGTTTGGCCCTGAAGTGTGTTCGCAGGCGTTAGGTTTCTGAGAATACCACCTAAAAACAGACCATTCTCTGGTTCTGAAGATCAACCAGTTTGCATCACAATTGCAGCAACACTCTGCATCATCATCATCTACTGTTGTTGCTGCTGCTGTTGCTGTGTCCAAGATGCAAGGAGCCTGCGGCTTGCGCGAAGGGGCAATTAGCAACTCACAAAATAAAATAAAAAAATAATAACCTTATAGCGAGGAAAGGCTGACGTCGTTCCCCCCTAGATGGTTAGGAAATGCCTGAATCGGACTCAGGCCCATTGAGTTCAATGGGGACGTCATCCTTGGGAAATTGGCACTCCTGGGTCTCATTGCTTTACATGGAGGTCACTTCCTCGGTGGAAATCTGTTTAACCAGACGGTTAAACCGGCTCACCGCGCCTTTGCATCGGGTGGGTTTGTCATTTGTCTGTTTGCTTGACCACGGAGAGGGTCAGCTTAATTTTGGGGGAGGGAGGCTTGAGCCATTGGCAAATAATAATAATAATTGAAGAATTTAAAATTTAAAAAAACTCCAGGGATTAGGATCCACTCTTTGGCGTATGCTTAAAAAAAAAAAAACAAATCTTTAAAAATAGATTCCACCTTCTCTCCCATTTTTCTCCCTCGCAGAAATGTTATCCTGTTTTCTTTTCCTTTTCTCCACCTCCAGACAGTCTAAAACCCATTCTGTGCGTGTCGTTAAATATCTCTTTGTTTATTGTCTTTGTGAACGCCTGCAAAGGTTTAACCGCTTTAGCTTCCCTCTGAAATGATCGCTGCCTTAAATTGACATCCTCGAGTTTTAAAATCATGATGTAACTCTATTTTAATACCTACATATAGGGTATGTGGGTTTTTAAAAAAAAAAAATCTAATAATAAGGATGAGAAGTAGATGAACATATTACCTTGTAAGTAAGTAAACCTTCGATTTTGGTGAAACTGACTACCACTTTTTAAAAAATTTAATTAATTTAATTTTTTTTCCTAGGACTGCCCGGGGGGCAAAAATCCTACCCCTGATTAACAAAAGCCTTGAAAATACATTACGGAAAGGTCATCCAGGAACTCTCGTGCCGAACCTTAGAAGACCTGCCGTGCAAACTTCCATACCTCTACTCAGAAGCAAGATGATTTCCATGAGGCTTACTGGCTGGTAAGTGGGTTGAAAGTTGCCACCGTGCGCCTGTTTAAATCAATGGGTGGCGCGGGGGGGGGGGGTTAGGATCGTCTGAATTCCCCTGGACTGTGTGCTGTTTTCCCCCGCCCCATTGAAAAAGCATGCCCTCCGGCTGAACAGGGTTGTGGATCTACAAGGCGAAAGGTGAGATCCCCAGGGCTCTGGGCTTTCACTCCAGAAGGATTCGCCATGGACAGCGACTGCAGCAAATTCGGGATTCAGAATAATTTTTACAAAAATTCTTAATTAAAGCAAGAGTTTCAAGGGGAGGCTAAACCTTCGTTGTTTTGAAGGGAGTTTCGCTGATTTGGACTGTGTACATACATTTTCCTGGCTGAAAGGATTTAAATATTTCACGATGTTAACACCCGTCGTATAGTCACTGTTTTCAACGTTAAATGTGGTTTTTCACTGTTGTAAGCCGCCTTGGGTCCTTTTCAAGGAGAAAGGCGGGGGTCACAATATTTTAAATAAATGCATCGCTGTACACTTGAGATTATGAGGATTTTCAATACCCTCCCAATATTTCTGATTCCCTCCAGCCTGCAGGATAATTTAAGGTATATTTTCCCACACCGGGCAGGTGCATTTTGTTTGCTTGGCTGCCTTGAGCAGCTTTTTTGGGGTGGGAGGGGGAGGGAAAGGCTGGCTTTAAGTTTAAGAAAATCAATACAAGTTCGCTTTTTTTAAATATGAAGACATTTGGGTTTATCTCCAGACTACTATGGCTAGTGTAGAGAAGAACAGAACCAGAAGGTGGTTGTTTGACCTCTTTAGAGTAGGACGGCTTTGATTACAACTCCCATCACCCCCAGTCAGCCTGGGGATGATGAGAATTGTAGAAGGGTATTTCTAGAGGCTACCAGTGAGAGAAGATTGCCCATGTATGTTTTTTTTATTTAATTTTTTCATAGCATCTCCTTTCTTTCTCAGGTTCCTAAATTCCCTTCTTTCTCAGATGTAAATATAAGAAGGCCTCCCCTCTCAAAAACCGGAGTGATGTCTTGCTGGCTGCCTTGTGAGGAGATCAAGAACCAAGAGAGCTGACTTTTGCAGACCTGCTCAGAAGGGAGACCCATGGATTTCAATGGGGCCTACTCTTAAGGGAGTTGAGACAGGATTGCAGCCTGGGTACAGGCATTCTCCATTAGGGGCAAGGCTTAGATGTTTGGGCTAATATTTCTATTTTCGTCGAAGGAAGGAAGGAAGGAAGGAAGGAAGGAAGGAAGGAAGGAAGGAAGGAAGGAAGGAAGGAAGGAAGGAAGGAAGGAAGGAAGGAAGGAAGGAAGGAAGGAAGGAAGGAAGGAAGGAAGGAGCTGATGCTGGATGCAAGGAAGGAAGGAAGGAAGGAAGGAAGGGTGTTTGGAGGGCCAAGTTTCAGAGGCTTTAAGAATATCCTAGTCCAAGAAATAAATAAATTTTGTTCTAAGTTCAAAGGACGTTGCCGAGATCTCAATTAAAGTGCAAGATGCTCTAATCTGCATTTTCTCTCTCTGCGCTATTGTTCCTCCTGCAGGAAAGTGAGAAAAGGACAGTATCTGCTGAGCCTTGGAGGCAGTGTGCGTCAAACATGTAAAGAAAGGGTTTAACAAGGCAGACATCTCTTTTCCTTTTTTTCTGGGTACCTTTTCTCCCCGTCTTTCTCCATGCCCCCAAACAGGCAAAAGCACCTTCAACCTGCTTCTTACTGCACCTGGCCATACAGGTAAGAGAATGAGGCCATCCACTTCATGCCAAGCCCAGTACCGATCCTGCTCTTTATCGGGTGCCTTGTGGTCCCTGTGTATACACCTTGGTAGGCCAAACCCAAAATGGCACGCACGCACGCACGCACGCGCGCGCACACACACACACACACACACACACAAACACACACACACACACACACACAAACACACAAATGTGTCAGGATCCCTCATTAAGGCAGCTACATTTCCAGCCTACTATAAGCATGTTTGGACAGTAGGGTACAGTTTGCAGGAGAGTAAGGCAGAGAAGATCTGCACGTGTAGATTTAATCCAAGGAAAATATATATTTTAGACAAGTGAAGAGCAAAGGGAAGGGAAGGACA
Organism: Intellagama lesueurii; assembly: GCA_037013535.1. NCBI lineage: Eukaryota > Metazoa > Chordata > Lepidosauria > Squamata > Agamidae > Intellagama > Intellagama lesueurii. The sequence goes on from JBAJHW010000011.1 coordinate 4,029,178, forward strand.
TTTCCTTTCCTAGAGGGAACGAAGACGGGAAGAGGGAAGGAGGGAAAGATAGAAATTCATTTTGAAAATTGCAATAGAGTAGTGGCTGGAATAATCAGCCACCACTTCCAAGAAACAGAGGCAGTGAAGCTGGCAGAAGGAATCAGGTGCTTGAGAGGCCTCCTTCTGCTCCATGCTAAGCTACAAAGCTCTCCAAGGAGCCACGTCTTTCTTTCTCCCTCCACCAGTGCCCGGTTCTCTTTTCTTCCAGATTTTCACACTTTGGAAGCAGCCGGGTTTAGTCCACAGGCATGGGCGGCTCTTCCGAAGCCTTAGGAAGGTGGTACCCAAAGCATCCTCAAAGCTAGACCTCCTCTTTTGGACTCCTGTGCACACCAATCCAGATGGGTCTGAAAGGGTATGGTCAAGCTGAGTTTCCTACCCCAGGGGGAAGGAAGCAAGGGAAAGCTTGGCTTATCACCGGAATGACACAAGGAGATGGGTTTCTTCTCCCCTAACCCACTGCTGGTTCATCTTGGACTGTTTGACACAGTTCCTTTTTGGCCCCCAAATATATAGTTCCATTTAAGAGGGTTGACTCTCCTTTCTTCCCTGGGGGCAAAATAGGATCAAAAATTAATAATAACCCGCAGGACACATTGGCTTAAGGAAAAGAGCAAAATCCTCCTAGCATATGATAGACATTCTTTTCTCCATTTTAAAGCTAAACCAGAAGAGAAGAAATTAAGAAATTCTGGTCTAAGTACTATCTGTTTCTTGCTAAGATCAGTGGTGGGAAAAATCACCCTGAGGATAATGGGTTTTTTAAAAGCACCTCTAGATGGGGAGAAAATTGTCTCTGCATTTCAGGGGGGGGGGGGAAATAGCTCACACCTCACTCCCTCTTTAGAAAAAATTAAATAGTGCCATGGATTCCAGAGTAGATAAGAGAGAGAAATGGGGTCCAGAGAGGATCAATCCCTGTTTCTCTTTTGCAGATGAAAACAGGAAAGGGTCAAGCGGCATCCAAATGTAAACCACTGGCCACCAGGCTTCTCTTGAATGTTGCCTGAACACAAGTATCCTTTCTTTCCTATGCTGCTACTGAATATAAGGGCCATGCCCACAATTCTGCCCACTTTTAGGTCTAGCCTCACCCCCTATAGGGCTCTGGCACTCTAGATGTTCTTGGACTACAACTCCCAGAAATCCTAGCCAGCACAGCTCATGGTGAAGGCTTCTGGGAATTTGAATCCAAGAACATCTGGGGACCCCCGGTTGGGAAATCATTGCCTTGCTGCTTAGGCTCGGGGAGCAGGAGACCAGCAGATGAAGGGAGAAGACAGAGGCAGGAAAACTGGGTCTGAGCAGACCAGAACCCTAAGGGTTCTGTGCTGAACTCACCTTTATGGTTTTTCTTCTGCCTGAGAAGGAGTGGCTGGTTCTACCTGCTCCAGATGTGCAGGTCTAGACCCTTCCGTCAGCCCCTGTCTGTCCCCCATCAATTTCAGCATCAAAAGCCCCAGACCTTAGGATACGGAAGGGCTTTCCACTTTGACCACAATGCAGAAATGTAATCCAGATTATCCCTGGACTCCATTTCCCACCAGCCTTAGCCAGAAAGGCTAATGGTGGGCGATGCTGGGGTTCGGAGGCTCTACACCCTGCCGATGGCCAGACCTTCTGCACACCTGCTCCAGCAGATTTTCCAGGGGAGATTCCATTCACCTCCCCGGGAATGGGCTGCCCCTGCTTAACAACACCCAGCAGAATTTGTACCCTTCCCCCCATTGCTCGGAGAAAATCTAGGCAGACATATTCCACATTTAGGAACACCCGAGGTACAACTACATTACCCCTATCCCAAATCTAAGGCTGAGAGAGAGAGACAGAGAAGGTGTAATTCAGAATCCCAGAGAGGATTGTTCTAAATGCTTTCCCCCTCATCTGGATACCCCAGGATAGCTCAACTAAACCCTGCGGTAAGAAGGATGTATTTTCAGCCCACATACACACACACACACACAGTCAGTGAAGTTACTCTGAAGTCACTGGATCTAGCTGGGAAGCCTGCGGACCGGGGAGGGCGGGCTGTGGAGGTGGGGGGGGGAGGTTTCCCATGCGCCCCAGGTTCAAACCTGGGGGGGGGGGGGAGATAAGTAGATCGGACTCCTTTCTTATTTTTTAAAAAAAGGTTGTTCTTGGAGCTGGCAGGGGGTTAATGGAAAGCCTTAGAAAATAAAGCAAAATATAAAATAAAATAAAATGTGGGGGGTGTAGAGGAAGGCTAAGGCGTGCACCTGGACGGGTGAAGCGAGAAGCCGGGGGATCGCGTTCAGGCCAGCCGGGGAACGCGCCTGCCCCTTCGTCCGTCGGCGTGGCGGCGCGGAAAAGATCGGCCCAAGTGCTTGGGGGGGGGGGGGGCTCTCGCGAGTCGGCGGCGCTCGCATGGCGGCGGCCGTGGACCTGACAAGGCGGCCTTAGCGCCATCCTTCCTTCCTTCCTTCCTTCCTTCCTTCCTTCCTTCCTTCCTTCCTTCCAGCCATTATCAGCTCCTTCTTTGCTTGCTTGCTTGCTTGCTTCTTCTGCTCTCCCCCCACCCCACCCCACCCCTCCACTTAGCCTTCTTACACAACCTCTCGCCTGGATCGGTGCCACCTCGCCTTCGGAGCCGAACGCCACGGAATCACAACAAACACCCACGACAGCCGGGCGCGATCACCGCCGTTTGGGCATCCATCAAAGCCAGGGAGCCCCCGGAGCCCCCCCGCCCGCCATTCAGAAAACCTCGCGCCGAAGCCTGGGGCCTCCTGCTCCTGAATTATTTAATCCCCACCCCGCCAAAACAACGACAACAAGACGACGACGACGACGACACACACACACATCCTTGCCCAGGCGCGTAATCTCTCTCTCTCTCTCTCTCTCTCTCTCTCTCTCTCTCTCTCTCTCTCTCTCTCTCTCTCTCTCTCTCTCTCTCGATGCCTGGCCTCGTCCTACGCCTCGCGCGTCTGACGTCGCCCGGACTTTAATTAGGGAGAAGTTATATTTAGGCCACCTCGGGTAACCTCCAGAGGGGTCTTCCCTTCATTTGCTGGCCGGAGGGAGGGGGGCTGCCTTGTTGCGTGTGCGTAATGGGACGCAGGGTGGAGAAAACACCTTATTGAGTGTTTAAGAGGCAGATCGATATAAACCTGACACTTCAGGGAAGTGAAACACCACTATAGGGAGTCATAGAGCGCAAGGGTTCTCTGCCCTTGTGTGTGTGTGTGTGTGTGTGTCTACCAAGGCTTTTCCCTTGAGACTCTGTTTTTTTTCCAGAGATGCTCTGAAGCAACTTAAACATCACATACCATCACCCTGCCTATCTGCACACAGACCAATACACACAAGGCTGCGGCCTATACCAGCAAATACCTTCCTGTTTTGCTGGTATACATGGGATACATGGATCGGTGTGTGGTTCCACAAAAATAATCCTGGCCCTGAATGAGGAAGACCCAGGGAAGCAGAGTAAATGTCAACAGAGCCATGAAAAATCAAAGTTTAATGAGGGTAGCTACACATTCTCCAGCTTTACACTGCCACCCCAGATACGTACATGCCGTCAGAGACTCAATAATTTTCAGAAATGTAAGGGTCTCTCCCTTATCTAATTAAAGGAACCTTTCCAGAATTCATGGGCTTAGAAAAGGACTCAACACGTCCATACACTTTCTCACTCCCTATTTTCAAGCTGAAGTGTCTATAATCTTAGAGTGGCAACGCTGGAAGGGACCCTCTGGATCATCAAGTCCAGCCCCTATCAAGGAGGACCAGTGCGGGAATCGAACTCCCAGCCTCTGGCTCCATAGCATGAGACCTAAGCCACCGAGCTATGTAACAGTGAAGAAACGGTATATCTATACCATCTGGATAACCTGGATTAAAATAGTCAATGAAACCTTTTGCTCACACTCGCCTTGAAATCTGTTCTTATCCTTCTAGGCACCTCCAACATGGCACTCAAATGATCTGTATCAAATCCACCAATAAGAAGAATTTTAAATATATATCCTCCCCACATTGATGGGAATAGGTGATCCTATAAAACCACCAGCTCTTAAGAAGCTAGTCAAAATGACCGATGAAGAAGGGATCTACATGATCACCGGCACCATCAGAAGTTTTAAATCTGCAGGTCTATCTGAAACAGGATGGATCTCTGTCAGAAGTCTTGGATAAATCTTATCCTTCCACCCAATCCCACACTCAGGGGTGTCCCGGAAACCAACAATCCGCATCTCACTTCCAACAAGTGCACTTGAAAGTAAATGCATCTGAAATGTTAATAGGAAGCTTCAGGCCGGCCCTACCGATGGGCAGAAGCAGCTGCTTTAGGCCCAGAGCAAAGCATATTGAGACTTTCTTAAGGATGAGCGAGGCTTCGTGGTTTATGAGGATCATCATTATCTGTTGGAGGGGTATTAGAATCTCCTCCATATGCTCACATAATTCAAAGGACCCCCTTCCATTTAAAAAAAAAAATCCACCACCAAAATTCCCCTCTCCTAGTCTGGATCCTTCATCCCAATGGCTTCCCCCAAGGAAAAAAATTATTCAAAGCCATTGGAAAGACTTCCAATGCGCTACAGTGAATTCTGCGGAGAACCGAGGGCTGGGAAAGGAGGGTCCAGAGACCCAGGCCCAGAGAGCAAGACGGTTCAGCCCCTCAGAAGCACTGGCTCAAAGACAATCTTGAACCCCTTTACTCGCCAACCGGGTTCACACAAGTCAGCCAGGGAGAGAAGGCAGGCTGGAGCATCTCTGGACCAGTTCACTGTTCTCTCTCTCTCTCTCTTGTCCAAAGGGAAGGCCACCTCATAGCTCATGGCTGCTCTGCCTGTTTCAAAGCTCTGTATCTCTGTGTGTGTGTGTGTGTGAACAGACAAATATTCTCCTCCAGGTGGAACCAGGAGGAGGTCTGACCGGCGCTACCTTTGTCAAGATCCAAAGGGGTGAAGGAGGAAGGCCTGAGAAGGGGGAAGGTTGACCCCCTCCTCTCCCCCAACCCTCTTTCCTTTTCCCCTCCACGCGTTCCTCTTTCCCTCCCTTCATCCGCCGTTCACACGTGCATCCGAACCCTTCCTTCGCCTCTCCTTGGTTTGTGCCAACGCCACCGGGAAGAAGGGGAAATCAAGGCGTTTGGACAACTTTGCCCTCCCGAGGGGACGCCTCCCTCCCCTCTAGAACCTTTCCCAAACCCTCCCCCCCCCCCACCCCGATCTCTCCTTCCCTCTGCCCACCCCCCCACCCCACCCTCCCACAGACACACCCGGCCAACCGCTCTCAGATGAGCCAAGACGCCTCGCTGCCTCCCCGCCTTTCCACCCAGCTCAACCCACCAGGGTGGGCCCAAAGGACCTGGGGTCCTTCCTCCTGCGCCCACCCGTCTCCCGCCCAACCCCCAGCCCCTTCCCCCGTGGTGGGAGAGGGAAGCCCAGCCACCCAGCCCGCCAAGGCTCGCTCGCTCCCGGCGGCGGAAAGCGAGAGCCATCCATCAGCACTTACGCGCGACAGGCAGCTCAAGCATGGGCGGCGGAGAGCGCAGAAGGCGAGGCGAGGCAAGGCAAGGCAGGAGGAATCCTTGGGAGCAGAAGATCGTGGGGCGAGCGGGCGGGGGTGGGGGGGGGCAAGAGAGCCAGCAAGGGAGGCCAGCCAGGAGGAGGCTGCCTGGCTCTTCCCAGCCCCAAATCCTTGAGCCTCGGTCCGGCTGATGATGCTGATGCTGCGCCCTCTCCTTGCTCCTCTCCTCCTCTGGATCTGCGGGAGCGGTGGGTGGGCAGGCAGAGGGCAAGCGCGAGTGGGAGGGAGGGAGGGAGGGAGCCTGGACCCCCACCGCCTCCTCTTCCTCCTCTGCACCCAGGCTGCCTTCCTTGGCTCCCCGACGCTCTTCTGTGATCGTTTGGCCAGGAGGTGGCTCGGCTGGCAGGCTGGGTGACGTCAGAGCAGCCGCGTCTGGCTCCAGCCAATCGGAGCAGGTTGGGGGAGGAGGCAGGGATTTGGTGGGGAGGGGGGGGAGAGAAAGAGGGAGGGAGGGGGAGTCGAGGAGAGAAGGGGGGGCTGACCCCCAACAGAAAGCGCTCTCTCTCTCTCTCTCTCTCTCTCTCTCTCTCCCCCCCCCCCCACCCCACCCGCTCGGTCTTTCAGTCTATGATTAAGGCAACGATGGTTCCCATTTTTTTAAATAAAATAAAAAATAAATCAGTTCTCATAGGTTTGGTTGAGAATGGCCCTTTGGAAACAGACGAGGTAACTGGGCGAATGAGTGAACGAAGGAACGAACGAACGGATAAATAAATAAATAAATAAATAAATAAATAAATAAATAAATAAAGGATAGCATACATACTGCGCCCATGTTTAACAGATACTTAGGCTTTTGCTTAAAACTTGTATCTGTTATAGAATACCAGCCCATGTTTTTATAATTTTGATTGACTGTGTCAATAATAATGATCACCACCACCACCACCTTTCACTTCTCCCCATCGGACACCAGTCCTCAGAACCTGCTGGATAAAGTAGGAAAGAAAGGTCTCCGGACTGGAGTTCTAGTTCAAGGAAATGATCACCACCACCACAACAATAATAAGGGTTTGTTTTCTGGCTTTCCTTGAGGAAGGGCAGAATTGATAGGACAGATTTTTCCAAGGATTCGGGTATTTTTGGGAAGGAGCCAGGGTGGGGAGGTCAGGACCGAGAGAGAAGCTCACAGGGTTGGAGAGGTGAGACGGGGTGGGAGTAAGAGGGAGAGGAGAAATTTATTTCTCCATAATTGCCGGGAGAATCTGTCATCATTTCTCTCCACTAGCCTTCCACGGTCTGCATTTTTATGCCCCTTTATCCGTCCTGTCTTTCCATCCTTCTCTCCAGAAGTGGGGGGGGGGGGGGATGGATGGAGCAAACAGTGAAATTTCACCCTCTGAGTTCGCACGTGGCTGGGAGCAAGATCCCCCCCCCCCAACCCAATTCCACAGCCCTAAAGGCGTCCCTAGGAGACCCCTATGGCGCGGGGCCTCGCGGAGGCTTACCTTGCCGGGGGCGCTGTCCAAATGCTGAAGCCCATCAGGGCTGTCCCACCTCGCCCCTTACGCCTCCTTCCAGAACAGCCCGGCCCCTGGGATAGGGGGGACGGGAAGGGCTCAGGATCCGTGCCTCCAGACCCCCCCCCCCCGTCCCCTTCAAAAGGCACCCAGATCCGGCAGGACCCCCGAGAAGAAGCCCTGCATGCGGCGGGCGGTGGGGAGGGCGTGGAGGCTTCTGGAGGTAGAAAGGCAAGGAGGCTCAGGGGTTAAGGCGTGAAGAGGATAGGGGGGAGAGAATGGGGCAGCCTTCGCCTCCCCCTCCCCTCCCCCACCCCTTCCCCTCTCTCCCGGCTGCTTCCCAGGACCGCCTAAGCCGCGGGGGGGGGGGAGGTCCTGCCGTCTGAACTTGCCAGCGGGGTCCAGCCATCCATCAAAACCCAGACAGCCACAGACGGACAGGCCAAGTTCACGAGCAATGGGCTTAACCCCTTTCAGGCCGTTTTCGCGCTTGACTACGCCAGGGTGGTGCGGTTTGGTTTCGGTGGTGGGGTTTATTATTATTATTATTATTATTATTATTATTATTATTATTATTATTATTATTATTATTATTAATGCAATTATCCAACCGACGTGCGGGCCCGGTTGTGCACGGTGCATTGAAATCTCTGAAAATCTGGCCACTTCGGGCCTCAGATGGCTTCTCCTCTTTCGGCTTCTCTCCCTTGGTTTCGCTTTCTCTTTCTCCTCTTGCAACCTCCCTTTTTAAAAAAGTAATCAATTGCATTTTTTAAAAAAAACTATAAGCATCTTATTTGCCTTCTCCTTCAGTTTCTCCCTCTCACAATTAAGACTTCTTGCATTCTTGTCTTTAATTTATCTCTTTTTTTTTAAAAAAAGACTATAACTAAAATATCCCTTACTTGCAACATCTCTTTGGATATTATCTTCCCCCCCCCCCCAAAAAAATAAACCTCTGGCTGGTCAGGGACACTAAGAATGTTCGTATTTGTTCATTCTCAACATGAAAAGAAAAATTAAATGAAATTTTCAAAATAAGAGTAAGGCTGGATGATGCACAGGTTTTTTGAAAGGATTTTGTACGTATCTAAATATGACGAAGGCATGAAAGCATTAGAAAACAGCGGCCAGAGTTAGACAAGGTTACACCGTGGAAGAAAATAGCTGGAATAAACACAGATTTGCTGATCGCGTGCAGATCTGAATATTTAAATTTCTACATAGAAGTCCTCTTAAAGAGTTTTTTTTCCCCACGCTCCTTGAAAAACTCAAGACCCCACCACAGTTTCGGTTTTATTTCCCTTTAGAATAATAGCCGGAAATTAATAATAATAATAATAATAATAATAATAATAATAATAATAATAATAATAATAATAATAATAATAATAATAATAATAATTCCACTTCTATTATAAGACATGAGGTCGAATTGCGGGTTAAACTGTTGCATTATCAACGGGCACCGAAAAAAACCGTCCTTCAACTAAGGGGTAATATCCACGAGAAAAAGTAAGGACGGCCAGCACCACAAGAAAACCCCAAACACACCGCAACAAACACAGGATTCGTCCTACGCTCCTTTCCGCGCGATTCGGCTTATTTGTCGTAACAGTCGCTTTGCCAGACACACACACACACCCCAATTTTTATGGGAACAGATCCGCTTCCTTGCGAAATGTCCTGGTTTTCTGCTGAATTAGCTCGGCTTTGTTTCGGCTGAAATGCAGACACGCCAAACCAACTTTTATCTTCCGTTTTTTCCCCACTAGCCAAAAAAAAAGAGTCCCTGTCCGGGTTTGTTCGCTTCTGTATCCCCTCTTCTAATTCCTTCCTTCCTTCCTTCCTTCCTTCCTTCCTTCCTTCCTTCCTTCCTTCCTTCCTTCCTTCCTTCCTTCCTTCCTTCCTTCCTTCCTCCGTCCATTCCTTCCTTCCTTCCAGCACCCGAGTGATGGACGTGCTCCCCACTTTAACAACCCCTAACTTCTTTGCCCCACTCCTAAGAGGGCTCGGTTGCAAGTCACTTCCCAGACCAGGGGTGTGTGTGTGTGTGTGTAAGGGGGGTGGGTTTGGGGGGTTCCAAAGCCTCACACTCTGCGGGTCTCCGTCCTGAGGAGCCCCGGTTGGATCACTTCGGCTCGCGTCTCCACCTGAGTCGGACTGACCGAGAGCAGGGCATTGTCTGCAGACCGTTGTCAGCAATAGGGGGTTCTGTGTGTGGGTGTGTGGGTGTGCACACGTGTATGAGAAAGAGAACGTCCGTACAGGGCCGGGCTTTTATCCGACTCAAGAGGTAGACTAGGTGGCTGCCTCGGGCGGGAGAATTCAAAGGACGGCAGGCTCGCCTCCAGCATCCTTAAGGCAGCAAGGTGTGTTAGGTGCAGAGGGGTGCGGGTGGGGAATGGAAAAACAAGCCCCCTTCCTTCCCCTTACACCCACTCTGGGGCCAGATCCTCAAGCCCTTTCCTCTGACCCCTACGAGTGAGTGGAGACCTCCCCTGACGTTCACGGGAACAACGCGTGTGTCCGTGTGTGTCCCAGAGAAACACGACGAGAAGCTTAATGCATGTTTAAATAAATCATATCCTATCATATATCATATTAGTGCTCCCAGAGACGGTTACTGCCGCTGATTTTCCGAATGGCAGCCTCGCCTTTCTCTACGTACTAGGAAAATTTGAAATTTCGTTGGCTTGTACCCTCTCCCGATTTGACTAGGATTACATTTCGAGTGGATCCCCGTGTTGGAGATCCATTTAAAAAACATTTCCGAAGACAGAAGGGGATTGCCAGCTTCCCTCCTCCCTCCCTCCCCAATACCAGAGGGCTGAAAATACAAATAACCCCCCCTTTACACCCATGCTCCTGAGCCCCGCCCCAGAAAGATTGAAAATGTTGAAAAAAGAAGTTGTTGCCTATGACCTCAAAATAACTTCAACCGGTTGTGATCTAAACAGACGAAGAGGAGGGGTGGGTGGGTGGTCATCTCCCTCCCCCCCCCCAAAAAAAGAAAACTGGAATTGACGAGGGAAATGGGGGTAACCATGGGTGGCCCAGACCGAGCACTTAGGGTGACAGATCAGAGTCAATCAACAACCTTGACGCGCTCGTTTCCCACGCTCACACGTACACGCGTATTTCAGGCATTTGGAACTCCAAGGCCGGCTGAGGAATCGAGACCCACAGAAAAGGGAGTCCATGAAAGCTCATTCCTTCACATGCCCCGGGTGTGAGAAGGCTGAGCTTGCCCGCTTTCCCTTGGAGGTCAGCTCCCCTCCCTTTGGTCAACCCGGAAACCCATGGGACGCCTCCCAAAGACGAGCAAAAGGAGACACACACACACACATCTCCACGCCTGCCTCTCCATCCCGAGAGTTTCAGATAAACTGGCCCAGGGACGAGCCACCCGTCTCGGGAAGGGAAGGGAATAGACGGAGGTGGGGAAAAATAATAATATATATATATATATATATATATATATATATCTCCAGAAATGAGAAAGCCAAAGATCTTACCCTGCAGAAGCGGTGCAATGATCCTGGAGCGCGCGCTCTCTCTCTCTCTCGCCTTCGAAGCGATCCAAGACCCCCTACCCCAAAGGGAGGGTCTCTTTCCGCAGCTCCCACCCCTCGGTCTTCTCTCTGTGGGTCTGAAGCTCCCTCGTTGGTCTCCCGGCTGAAGAACTAATCCTCCCCCCCTTTTTTTTCTTCTCCTTCCCTCTCTCTCTCTCTCTCTCTCTCTCTCTCTCTCTCTCTCTCGTGGTCTCCAAACCTCCCCCCTCACCTCCCATCACACACACACACCCCAGACTTCTCAGCCTCACCTCAGAGGCGGGGCAGGGGAAACTGAAGAGGGACTGCAGGAGAAATGTCATTTTGGGATGCGAAAAGCCTGTGAGTGGGCCTAGAGCACCCCGCGTAAGACAGTACGTCACCTATAAAACGCCTTAGCAAGAAGCTCCTTCTCTCTCTCTGCCTCCCTCCCTCTCCCCCCCCCCGCCGCCTTCTAGAGCTAATCTTTCCCGTCCAAGAAATATATGAATATATGAGCCATAATAAAGAGCAGGAGGCTGGGGAGGCCACCGGTCCTTCTTCTAGTTTCCATTTCTTTGAGGGAGGGGGTCTTGTGCTGGGGGGGGGGGGAGAGAGAGTTGGGGCGGGAGTGGAAAACTTGGTAGGGGTCTACTGGCGGGTCGGGGTGATGGGAAGAGGGTGGCATGGCAGGAGGAAGGGTGGCTAGAACTGGGCAAAAGTTTGCTTCTGGAAAGAATAGGCGGCGAGGTGGGGTTCGCCGAGAATCCAGTATAAGAAACCTCGATCTTCCATCATCCCCCGTCCCCCCCAAATTGGGGGAATAGCTATTGGCAAGCCATAGGGGGAATTGTGAAACAGGGATCCCCTGATAGGGAGAACTTCCAACCAAGGGAAATGGTTGAAGACGGGGAGCCATGCCCGCCCTCCCCGGTGTAGTCGAGAAGAAGCGGACAGAGAGAGACGTCCGTATGGTATTGTAAGCCGCTTCAGGTCCCCTGATCGAGAGAAAGGCGGCTTGTAAATAAAACCAATAAATAGAATGTTATGTTTTATGGACCAGCCGGAAGATTCTGGCTCCCAAGCTGGAGAAGAGATAGACAGAGGGGAGGGGTTGGCGGTTGAGGTCGGGCAGGAGGGAGACCGAAAGCCCCCCCCCGGAGGGCAAAGGATGGCAAAGCCCCCAAAGCCTGGCACCCCCAGGACCGAAGTGCTCTAGAAGCGGCTTCTCTTTCCTGGCGTGGAGAAGATTCCCCCCGTTCACTCCGCGGCCAGAGGCGCGCGAAGGAGCCCCAACGGCCTCCAGGAACCGCGGGCACCCGCTTCCGCGCCGTGGAAAAGACAGACAGCATTTTACTGAGCTTAGACTGGCTTCACGGATGGCACCCTTTCCCTGAGCCCTTGTTCCTGAGCCGACCATCCCGGAGACTCTCTTGTGGCCACATTTGGGGAGGGGTGGGGGGAATTAGATGTCTATAGAGCCACAGACTAGAGAAAAAAAGGACCGGATGAAATCCTGGCCTCTCTCTTTCTCTTACCGTCGTTGTTATGTAACAGGTACATCCAAACACGAATTCCCCCCCCCCCCCCGGTCTTACTCAGGATATACTTCCTGGTGCGTCTGTATGTTTAAGGCACTTACCTGCACTCATATATTATATATTCTATTTCTTTCTTTTTAAGGCCATGCCGGTCCCTAGGCGTGCGCCACGCGTCTCTGTACATCACCCACGTCTGAGCTGTTAGGGGGATTTACACAGAGAGAAAGAGAGAGAGAGAAAGAGAGAGAAAGAGACCGTTTGTGCGGTGTAAAATAGCACATTGGAAATTTAGAAAAACCCATTCAGACCAGCACCTAAGAATCAGCTTGACTTCTCGCCCGGGGGTGTTTTCTAAGACCATTTCAAGTCCCCTGCCATTTGAAACCGTGCGCCCCAGGATCCACGTTTTTTACCACTATCTATCTATCTATCTATCTATCTATCTATCTATCTATCTATCTATCTATCTATCTATCTATCTATCTATCTATCTATCTATCTATCTATCTATCTATCTATCTATCTATCGTATAATATATACTGTAGAAGAAGCCAGGTTTATCGGATATACCAAAGATTAACTCGATGCATGATAGCAGCAAGGAGCGGGGGAGGGGAGGCAGGAATCAAATGTTGGGACCCGATCCAGCCGAAGGGGAAAGGCTGCCAGGGGTCCCTGATTCCCCCGGGAGCCCTTGACCGCCGGCGCCTCGCGGCTCTCCCAGCGAAACCGGCGCGAACTCCTGACTTCCTTGGGCGGCAGCCCTTGGCTGGGGTTTACCTGGCTGCCGAGGGGTCTCCAGCGGGCCCCCCCCCTCCGCCGCCGCCGCCCCCCCTTTCCAGGTGCCTGGCTGGTTCGTGCCCCTCCTCTCCTTTCCCGGCCTTCACCGGCCGCCCTTCCTTCAGGGACGCCGAGGGCTCTCGCCCCCCGAGGCGACCGGCTGGCTGGGGACGGCTGGGCCGAGCGTTTGGGGGGGGACCCGGGCGCAGCTGGGCAGGGGTGGGCCACCCACCCCAGGGCTCCGGATGGGAGATCGCGGCCGCCCCTCCCTTTTTTGGCGTCCGAGGCCCTTGGCCTCTCCCTCTCAGGGCCCCGCCGAGTCTCTGCCGCCTCCAGGGACCCCTGCCTCCCCAGCCCTCTCTCCCCCGCCCGTCCCCTTTGAGGATGATGCCCCCGAGTGGAAAAAAACCAGGGTGCGGGGAGGGGGGGTTGCAGAGGAAGGGAATCCCGGCCGAGGGGCGACCCTCTTGAACCCCCCCCCCGACCCGGGAATCCTGCTCTTTTCCCCCTGGACCCCCTGGGGAACACGCAGGGTCTCCCGGAGGCAAGGGCGCCGAAGGTTAGAGCGATCCCCCCCCTCCCAGTCAGCCGCCGGCTTCGGGTTACCTCTGGCGCCCCTAATAATAATAATAATAATAATAATAATAATAATAATAATAATAATAATAATAATAATAATAATAATAATAATAATAATAATAATGAGTAGGAAAAGGAGGATTTCCATGACATGTCACACTTTCTCTGCATCTTATACTTGAACCCACAAGTGTTTAAACATATTGATGAGTAACCTGGCCTTTCTCACCGGATTGCTCATAAACATGTCCAAAACCACTTATAAATTCAAACATAGGCTGCAGAAAAGAATATGGCATGTCATAGAAATCCTGATGAAATGATGATGATGATGATGATGATAAATAAACAGATATTTAACAGCTACTTAGGCTTTAGGTTAAAACTTATATCCCTTATATAATACCAGTCAATGTTTCTATAATTTTGATTGACTGTGTATGTGGTATTTTTGAATCATCATCATCATCATCATCATAACAGAGGAAGAGAGTTACACTGGCATTTTGAAAATCCGCCCTTTCTCATTTCGAGTTTCTGACCACGACACTCACACTCCACCCAACTTAGGGGTCGTTTGTAAAATCTCCCCCAGCCCCAAAGACTGCCGCGATGCTGATTTTCGTGTGTGTGTGTACACGTGTGTGTCATAAAAACAGCGAATTCATGATTGCGGGAAAGGGAATCATAGACCCAAATGGGGTCCCATCTCCCCCTTGCCCAGAATGTAAAATATTATCTCTGTCTAGATACGACTCCTTCACACAGGAAGGACTGGACGTCCGTCCTGGAGCGCAGGGAGAGTTTCTTGTTTAAAAAAGGAATCCTTGTGTATATTTTTTCTGGAGACAGAAGGATACTGGACTAGGGAATTTGCTTGTCTGCATCTGCTAATTTTGAAGGGGAAAAAAAGCATCGTCAGTTGCGCAAGCCAAAAAGCAATTAGTATTTTTTTAAAAAAGGGAGCAGTAAAATAAAGTCACTTCTGGTGTTTTCAAATGGGCATCAATGCCCCTTTCTCAGTTTTCTGGACCATTCATTCAATCAGGCATAGATCCTACAAGGCCCTGAACGATCACACCCAAGGATTTCCCTCCGCGCGTAATTTAATGGAACAAATTTTGGCTCGGAGATTGAATTAAAAGATGGCGCTCAATAAACAAGTATTTGGCGCTTGAGGCGAAGGTGTTGGTTTACAAATTCGCTGAACGAGACCTTTCGTCCAGATTTGCAAGATCAGAAGGTCCGTTGGCGTCTCGGGTATAATCACGTTTTGCATCCTAAAATGAGGATGATGATAGAATACGTTCACACCCCTTTCTCTCTACCCCATTCCTAATTTAGCGCAGATTTTTTTTTCAGATTCATAAATGAATAACCAGCAAGTGCAGGGAGGGCAGGACGCCCCACGATGTGCAGACAGAAAAATCCATATTATTTCCTTTGGGTTTATTTGTCTGCCTAATTAAAATGTGTGTGTATGCTTTAATCCCTTGCAATATTAGATCAGGGTTTTCATTCTGTCCGGACCAAGCCTGTTAAACAGAAAACGAGTAGAAATGCCAAAAAAGAAAAAAAAGAAAAAAAAAGGGGGGGGAGACAATGAAAATAAGGGCTTTTGGGGTTTATATGGGGGATAACGGGGAAATGGACCTCTTTTACCAGTGATTGGCAGCTGCCTTCGGGTCTGCTCTGAGCAAGGGCGCCATCTAGCGGCAGCCTTGGCAACTGCAACCAAGATATTTGGAATAATTGTAAGGGCTTTTTATCCCAAAATTCACTTTTTTTCCCCCTCCAGCCGTCGCTGAAGTCCTTCCGTTTGCAAAATGCCAGCGTTAAATGGTGATCAAACTTTGGTTAGCCCCCGCCCCCCATCACGATTCCTTAACCTTTAAATTCTTGGTTTCCTTGTGAGCATTGAAGGATGAAAAGTTGATTGGGAACTATTTATTTTCCATTAGTCAAAAGTGAAGCTCGGGATGGCTTTTTTTTTTTTTTTTAAACAAACGCGTTTCTTTTTTTTCCTCCAGTGATTGCACGAGATCATTTCGTTTTCCGACTGGAATTATATAGAGAATATAGAGAACAAGCGACCTCAGCCAGCCTGGATGGAGAGAATTTCCTGCCAGCGGTGGAAAACACCATCATTCCCCTAGCCTCCCACCAATGTTGGTGTGTGTTCTGTGCATTTTGTTTTCTTAACCCTCAAACGTAAAATGCAAAGAAAACAGAGCATCCGGAGCAAAACACGCTTTGGAAATGGTCAGAAGCGCCGCCGTTTACACCAGGGTAGAAATGTTTTGATAGCCACTGGGCGCTGCAGCCTGACCTTTTTCTGGGTTTTCTAAAAGAACGATTTTGCATTTTTTACAGTTCTAGGCATATGAGAAGGACGTGGAGCAGGCTGCGTGGCGCTTCAAGGAGATATAAAAATATTTTAAATAAATAAAATATTTTAGGGGTGGGGGTTGCCTTCATTTCCAAGAGCTAGGAAATGGTTCAGCTTTGTCTGAACAAATTTTCGGGGGAAAATCGACTTGTGGAAAGCCAGGAACTGAAGTGAAAATGGAGACTTTACCCCTAAGTGGTATAGTTTCGCACCCTCAAAAAGAAGCAAGAGGAAACGGGTCAATTCATTAATTTTTTTTTCTTTATGTATTCCATTCATTATTATGAATCATCATGTACCTAAACCACTGATCTGTCCAGCCAGCTATTCCGTTTATTACCTGTATTTATTTAAAAAAAAAAGAGAGAGGAGAAAGGTCGGGTTTAGTCTTGAAGGGGGATTTTTAATTTTATCTTTTTAAAAACCCGGTTCACAAATTAAGTTTCATTTTCTTTTCTGCTGTCCTAGGGTCGTCCCGATTCCGGGCGGAGCTTAGAAGATACTCATCCAGTCTTCTGCTGATTTATCTAGATAGAAGGCAGTAAATCTTCGTTCAGTGCAAACATTTTTCAAAAACCCCGTTTTAGTGGGTCAATAAATCAATCAATCGATAAATAGTAAGATTCCCTGGGATTGAAGGTCGCCTCCTTTTCTTATCAAGTCAATTTGTAAACGGCCGGGGGTCAGCCTTCTTTTAATCCTGGAAAGGGCTGTTGAGGTTCTCTGTAGCCGGGAAAATAAGTTGGTTCTACCCCAATCAATCAATCAATCAATCAAATCAATCAAATCAATCAATCAATTTTGACTCTCTTGTCTGCTTGGTATTCTAAATCCAAGAATTTCTGGCGGGAGGAAGCAGGGTGTAAGAGGCTCCCCTTAATTATTTCATAATTATTTCCAGCGAGAAAAGCAAAGCAAATTTGTTTGTTGATGGAAAGTAAAAAACAAACCAAGACTCTTGTGACATCGTCAAGTCTACACATTTACTCTTGGTGTTCAGGAAAGTCGATGGTTACAACAATTTATATTCAAAATGGCATCAGATTTTAATTTTACTTTATTTTATTGGGTGATTTTCAGTGCCTAAACAATTGCCTTTTGTAACGGTTTCTAGTGGGCGAATTTTCAGATTCGGCCCAAGACGAAATTTGATCCCAGCTTCCTCCGTCCATCCCCCGGTGCTTTGAGTTCTTTCCTTTTTGCCAGGCTATGTTGTTGGTGCTTTGTTGGAAGGACCGTATCTTCCCTCGTGTGAGTTCTCAGTCTCACTGAAATCGTAGGCCCATCTCGTGGGGAACAAGAGGTGCAGGGCCTTTTCTGTGGCTGCTCCCGGGTGGTGACATGCTCTCCTTAGGGGCGTTAGCTTAGATCCCTCCCTTTAAGCCTTCTGCCAACAGCTGAAGACTCATCTCTTCAGGCAGGCTTTTAATAACGATGACTAAATCCCTGGATGCTGTTTTGTTTTGTTTTGCTTTTACAAGTTTGTTTCTTAAATGTTTTAAATCACCTAATGAGTTTTCAATTATTATCATCATTTAATTGCCTTATCTTAAATTTATTGCATTTTCAGCATGGCACGTTTTAACATCGTGAGCCTCCTTACCAGGAGGAAGACAAGCCTACAAACGATACAAAATAAATAAATAAAATTAAGTGGTGCAAAAATGAATAAAATCAATTTGTCAGGAGCATGTTACCCTTTGGGTTGTTTCACTTTCACATGGGCCCAACCCATAGCATCCAACGCCCTCATGTACTCGGAGGTCCCAGGTTCTCTCACCAGGGCCCTGGATCACCCTCTTGTTTCATCTGTGGTCCCATGTGCCACTGCTTTGGCGCTGGAATGCTTGATGCACGTCCTTTATTCCGTCTTGGGCCTTGGGCCAAATCAGGGCATGCATGGTCCGAATCACCAAGTTTGGAGTTTGGAGCTGAGCAAGGGAAGAGAAGAATAAATTCGCACAGAATATTGTGTTTTCAATTCCAAAAGGTTGAAAGAGCCCCGCCTCACAACAAGATTAGTGAAATTTCTCATTGTGTTTCCAAATCAAACGATTTTCAGTCAGGTCCACATTTTTACCCGCACAGCCTTAAGGGTCTTTTCACTTTTTCTTGTCCTGGTTTTTTAAAAAACTGGCTAGAGGGAACTGAACAATACAGAGAGATTATCTTGGTATCAGCTTGAATACCCCTGACTTCTCTGATTTTGGAAGCAAAGCAGAAATGGATCTGGTTCATTTCTGGGTGGAAAACCACCCGCCCATACCAGGGATCCCAGATAGGGCTAGGAAAGGAGACCTGTGGCTGCCAGTCAGAGCTAGCAGTATTGAGCTCTATGGGGACCAATGGTCCATCTCAGTAAAAGACAAGTCCCTGTGTTCTCTTTGGGGCATTAACATCCAGGGCTGCCCCAAGACAAGCTGCTCGCTGGAGCAAAAAGGGTGAAACGAGGCCTGCCTGTCTGCCACATGAACTGGCATCCGATTAACACGGGGTGGGTGGGTGGATGTGTGCAGGATAGGCTTACGTGACATGCACAAATCTGCCCCCTAAGATAGGGAATTATCTGGGGTGGGGGGGCAGGAGAAAGGGCTGTGCCCCTGCCATCTCTCAGAACTTCCCTTACCCTGTTTTACAGCAAAATCATCCCTGTCGCTTGCAATTTCGACTGCAGGAAACCTCCACCCCTGTTCTGTTCTTCTTTAAAAGATCTAGGACCCTATTCTCTCTTTCTCTCTCTCTTCCCCCCCCCAAATGGCGGGCACGTTGCCCAGCTGTTGCCACCTGGACCCTTGCCATCTCATTATCAGGAGTGTTCACAAGCAGGCATGCCTCCAAGAACCAGCCATTTATGCTTGAAATCCACCACCGTTAGGGATGCTTATTGGAGCTGACATCAGGTCATTGCTTCGTTATAAACCCATAATGGTTCCTAATGCTTCCGCTTAGCGTCACTTGTCACATTTTGGAAGCTCAAGCCAAGCGGCCCGGCCATGGGGATCCAGGGTGTAAGGGACCGTCGCTACCGCTTGACTGCCTTCCACCATCTGCTTCTTTCTGCAGAAATTTGTGGGCCTGCAAATGGAATGGTCATGAAGAGAGGCTATATATATATAAATATATTTGGTCCATCATGGGACAGTCTCCTCTTTTTTTTAGAGGACTGTAACTCCCAGAAGAACCCAGCTATCATGGCTGTGAATGTACGTCATCCTAAACATTTTTGCTCACCAGTAAAAAAAGGTCCCACCCTTTTCCATCATCTTCAGAAATGTGCAAGGTGAAGAGATGGCAGATAGGGTGGCCCAGGAAACCAAGGGGTCTCCGGGTCAGAACGCCACAACTCTTTTATTAGGAAGGATGATCCCAGAGCATCTGCTAAACTCCCTCAGGGTTCCCTTAGAGGAGGTGGATAGGAAAATGGTTTTGCTGGGAGCAAGATATTCTAATGGGAAATATTTTGGAGTGCCTCGGTCCTGAAATGGCAATGAAGATGCATTAGCTTTACACAAGACCCGCTTCTGGTGAAAGCTCTGCCAAGATGCACAGCTGTTGGCATTTTTGAACCCTCCTTTACAGTTCAGGGTAGGGCTCTGGAACATAGCTGGAAAAAGTTGGTTTTGGACTGTAATTCTCAGACTTCCACCATGGAGTGTGGGAGTTTTATGTGCAACCTTGCATGCTGCTGTAGTTTGCATGTCTGGGAGGGACTTTTCTTGGCTGCAGTGTTTGTCTATCCAGCACTGAGCAGGAGTTCCTTCCAGTCTTTGATTTCAAAGAGAGCCACACCTCCCTGCTGAGTGATCTTTCCCTGTTTCATCTGTTGAAGGCCGTTGTTACTTTGCTGTTGATCTGTTCATTGCTGCAGGGGACGAAACGTTTGTTATTCTTTCTCCTACAAATGCCTCAGAGTGAGTTGTTCAGACTACGTGCCAGTTGGTGAGAAAGGGGTGGACTATCTGGGGAATTTGTAGCTCTTCTCCTCTGTGAGTCTCTGCACTTCTACTGCGTAGCAAAAAGGGAATTTGACCAGAAATTCAAAACTCTGCAACATGTAGAGGCTGGCTAGTGGATTCTGGGAAATGGAGTCTAAAAAGGTAGCTGTGGCTATAGGTGCTGTCATGAGCAGTTGAACACTACGGTAAGAATAGGCCCATTGCTCACCCTCTGGAGACTGACAAGAGTCAGGAAACTGTCTTTATAGAGCTTTAGGGAATGAAAATCCGAAAGCCCCCAGAACCCATGTTGTGGGCTGGGTTTGTCACCATCCCAGGTTGCCAGAAAAAGTGGCAAGCCCGTGGCAAGCCTTAAGAAGCAGGCAATACCGCCACCTGGCGTACTTTTGTCTGACAGCCAGCACAGAAGGCAGCTCCAAAATGGTTAAAACAGATATAACGTACAAGCTCTCTTTGTCCTGAGCCCTGCTCAGCTCTTGCGAACTCAAGCCTGTGGCTTCCTTTAGGGAACTGGTCCATCTCGTATTTGGTCTTCCTCTTTTCCTGCTGCCTTCCACTTTTCCCAGCATTGTGGTCTTTTCCAGAGACTCTTGAGTTCTCCTGATGTGCCCAAAGCAGGACAACCTCAGTTTCATCATTTTTGGCCTCCAGAGATCGCTCAGGCTTGATTTGCTCTAGGACCCCCTTGTTGGTCTTTCTGGTAGCCCAGGGCATCCACAAAGCTCTCCTCCAGCACCACATTCCCTGATCATCTCCTTTTGCCACAAGCGCCCCTGATTTTCTGATGTTTGTCCATACTGAGCCTCTAGACTCTAGAGGCTCAGTATGGACAAACATCAGAAAATCTAGAGTCTAGAGGTTTGGGCTGCACAGTTTCCTGGCCCCAAGGACCATATAGGGCAGAGAAGGAGAACACATGGCCCTCCAGATGTTGGACTCCCTCTCCCATGATCCCCTGCTACAGGGCTGATGGGAGTTATAGCCCAAGGACATCCAGGAAGTCATATATTCCCCTCACCCCACCCTTGATATAGGAATTTGTTTAGCCAGATTGCAGTGGTTGATTGGAGCGATAAATAAATGCATTTTCTTGTGCACATCTGTATGAAACACAACAGCCTGGATCCTGATTAGTAATCCCACCTAGAATAATCGATCTACTGCCTCAGTGGGATTTATTGACTTGTAACTGTTGCAATACATGATCATCTATTTCTTTCCACAACGCCATCACAGGCAGAACCACTACCCATTGCAGGCAGAAATTCTGCAGGCTCAGCCTTGCCCATTGCTGCGTGTGTCCCAGTCTGCAATAAATAAAAAAATAAACCCTAACTATTATTATTATTATTAGTAGTAGTAGTAGTAGTAGTAGTAGTAGTAGTAGTAGTAGTAGTATATACGCAACCTAATTATTATGATGTTTGTCCATGCAAACCTAACATAATAATTAGGTTGCCCGCTTTATTTATTTCTCTAGAAATTAGAAGGGAACTGTGTTTGATTACTTATTTAGAAACAGGAAAGAGCAATAGAAAAAGTGGTATATGACTACCCAGAGGAAGACAGGCAGCTTGATTAGTCGCTAGAACTCACATTGTCACACAGTGAAAAAAAGGAATTTTCCAGCCCAAAGCCGCCCTGATGGACGATGCAAAACCAATTTTATTTCACTTAGAATAAATGGACATATTTAAAAAAACACCAAGTTGCTTTGCGACCGCGGCAGGACTCGAACCTGCAATCTTCTGATCCGAAGTCAGACGCCTTATCCATTAGGCCACGCGGCCACCTTGGAACACGGTTCCTGCCCAACCTATAGGAAGCGAGTGTGCCGGACGTGGCGGGAGGGGCAGAGAAGAGAGCGTAACGCCGTCGCCGAGCCATGCTGGGAGATACCATCCTCGCTCTTTCTCGAGGGGTGACCCGATGGAAAGGAAGCGAGAACAGAAGCCGGTCCAGAGGACCCCAACCCTTTTTTTTAATTATTTATTTTTATTCGAGGCAGAGGGTCTCCCTCAACGAAAATCCCAGGGGTTTGAGGAGACACGGATGCCCCACTTTTCCCCCCGTTCCTTAGGCTACCCCCCCTTTCCGGTGGCGTTGGACTGTTCCACGCTGGTCGAGGCCTGGCGAAGGCTTGGCGGAGGGAGACCGAGGTGGGGGAGGGGCGGAGAGGAAAAAGGGGGGGAGGGGCTTATATATCCTCTAGGTATAAATTATATCCCTCCCCACATAATTGGGGGGGAGGAAGAGGGGGGTCAGTGTGGTATAATTGGGGGGGAGGAAGAGGAAGCACGACTTTTTGGCGGGAGGGGAGAAAAATAGCCATTTTGGGGGGTCTCACCCCCTTTTTGGGAGGACTGAGGGGAAAATAAGCATTTTTTTTGTGGGGAGGAGCAGGGGAAAGGAAAAGGGGGTAAAATGAGAGCAAAGGGAGAAGAATAAGATATTTGGGGGGAATATAGGGGTTTGGGGGGTTGTGAGGGGAGAAAAATAGCCATTTTGGGGGGTCTCACCCCCTTTTTGGGAGGACTGAGGGGAAAATAAGCATTTTTTTTGTGGGGAGGAGCAGGAGAAAGGAAAAGGGGGTAAAATGAGAGCAAAGGGAGAAGAATAAGATATTTGGGGGGAATATAGGGGTTTGGGGGGTTGTGAGGGGAGAAAAATAGCCATTTTGGGGGGTCTCACCCCCTTTTTGGGAGGACTGAGGGGAAAATAAGCATTTTTTTTGTGGGGAGGAGCAGGGGAAAGGAAAAGGGGGTAAAATGAGAGCAAAGGGAGAAGAATAAGATATTTGGGGGGAATATAGGGGTTTGGGGGGTTGTGAGGGGAGAAAAATAGCCATTTTGGGGGGTCTCACCCCCTTTTTGGGAGGACTGAGGGGAAAATAAGCATTTTTTTTGTGGGGAGGAGCAGGAGAAAGGAAAAGGGGGTAAAATGAGAGCAAAAGGAGAAGAATAAGATATTTGGGGGGAATATAGGGGTTTGGGGGGGTTGTGAGGGGAGAAAAATACCTATTTTGGGGGGTCTCACCCCCTTTTTGGGAGGACTGAGGGGAAAATAAGCATTTTTTGTGGGGAGGAGCAGGGGAAAGGAAAAGGGGGTAAAATGAGAGCAAAGGGAGAAGAATAAGATATTTGGGGGGGAATATAGGGGTTTGGGGGGGTTGTGAGGGGAGAAAAATACCTATTTTGGGGGGTCTCACCCCCTTTTTGGGAGGACTGAGGGGAAAATAAGCATTTTTTGTGGGGAGGAGCAGGGGAAAGGAAAAGGGGGTAAAATGAGAGCAAAGGGAGAAGAATAAGACATTTGGGGGGAATATAGGGGTTTTGGGGGGGTTTGGTTTTGTGAGGGGAGAAAAATAGCTATTTTGGGGGGGGTTTCTCTTTTTGGGCTGTTTTTTTTTTTTTTTTTTTTTTTAAAGAAGAAGCATATTTTCATTTTTTGCCCCTGGGGCAAAGAAAAATAAATGACTTTAGGAGGAGAAAGAATAGGCATTTTTTTTGTGGGGGGTGGAGTCTTCATAATTTTGAGGGGGGGATTTTATGGTGTTTTTAATAGCAGGTGCTTTGATGCCCCTGCAGGGATGTTGTTTTTCAATGTGTTGCTTTGGTTTTAATCTTCCATCAGGGTGTGTTTGTTTCACTGGGTTGATACTGTTGCAGTCTTATAGTTTATGGTGGGGTTGAGCTGTATTTTTTGTTTTTTTAAAACATATATATCATTAAGCCATTTTGGGTCCTGCGATGAAGGATATAAATTAATGCCGTAAATTCCGGGTGGTTTTGATTTAAACCCAATCGATTTAAATCACAATTTATTTATTTTATTTTATTTTTAAAATTGATTTAACTTGATTGATCTTTTTAAAAAAATCATTGATTTTTATCTGATCTGCAGTAAATTAAAGGAAAGCCTTTAGGGGCCAGTTTGTTCTTTTGGGATAGGAACAACAGCATTGGGATGGAGATGGTGTATAAGCGTGCTTGTTATTTTGTGTGTTTGGGGAAGGCAGGATTCTCTGGAGAAGAGGAAGACCGTTTACGAGATGGAATGACTCCCTAAAGGAAGCCACAGGCTTGAGTTTGCAAGAACTGACTTGCAGTTGAGGACAGGACATGTTTGAGAGCACTCATTCATGGGGTCACCATAAGTCAGATGCGACTTGATGGCACATAACCCCAACAATTTGGGGAGAAGGGTTAGGAAAAAATAAATAGATGTTTGGAAGAAGGAGGAAGAATCATCACATTTTGCGGGGGGGGGGGGGTCAGTCTGTATGGTTTAATGATGGGGAGTGAGAGTCAATGGAACAAGTGAGCAGAGGAAAAATTTTAGAGTTGGGGGAATGATCTATAGATCAATTTGGGGATGACCTACAGGTCCCTTTGAAGGGACAGGTAATTCTTTCTAGTAGCGAGAGGACAAAAATAGTGAAATAGAGGGTTTATGGGGAGGAAAATATAGATATATTTGGGGAGGTGGGAGTCTGATTATCTTTTGTTGGGGGGGGGATGATAATTAGTCCTATTTCTTTGCATGGGAGGAAGTACCAAAGTTCTGTTTGAGTGGAGAAAGAGTAGCTACGCAGAAGGGGAAGGCAGTCTGTAGATCTATATAGGCCCTGGTGAAAGTTTTTATTTTGCCTGCAGATTATGGTATATTTTTAGTAGCAGGATCAAAAGCGCCTGTATCTCGTGAAAATGAGCACAGACAGCATGGGATTCATTGGTTTCTGAACCTTTTAGTAATCCTCAGACATAATATTTACTAGATTTTTTAATCTCCCCTCTTTCTGTCAATATCAGAGCAGAATATGTGGTTACCTTCCCTGCTCACTTTTATTCTCACAATAAGTAACTTGGTCCGAAGCCGTTAAGCCAGGTTCGTGTCTGAGTGAATGGTTTGAATCTGCACGGTCCTAGGCTTTGTCTGATGGAATGTTGGTTTTTTCACTCCATGGGATGGAGCGTTTAGCGTCTGGGGCAGAAAGGTGGGGAAGACAGCACACTGAGCCTTGATTTTGTTTCTCTTCTGATAGATCTTCTGCTAGCAAGAGTAGCAAATTGGCACATTATCCATGCTTCTCATTCCCAAGGAAGATGAAACGTTTCCTACAGAGGACACCCCAAGTCGGTCCATTTGTGTTAAAGAAAACTCAGCGATGGTCTTCAGCATCCTCCGCCAGCCGGCCGCTTCAGGAAGAGGTGGTGCCGGAGGCAGGAGCTGCACCCCAACAGCTGCATATGAACCCCCTTGGCATCCAGATGCTCTCCAAGGGGCTTCACAAGCAGATTTTCCGAGGTGCTCAGGTGCAGTATTCAGAGGAAGACGTTCAGAAGAGCATCAGACACTTGCAGAAGCATGACTTGTGGGGCAAAGAGACATCGACCCTTCCTGATGTGGAGCTGCAGCTGCCTCAGATGTATGGGGCCAACATTGACGAACATTTCCGGATTTTGGCACAGAAGCAGAGCCTCCCATATCTGGAGGCTGCTAAGGAGCTTCTCCAATATGAGATTCCAACAATGCCCACCGAGTGGGCTTGGGAAGTAGGTTGGACACAGTATGGACCAAATGGGGAGAAGAAAGCTGTGGATTTTCCTGACGAGCAAGCCCTGGTGTTTGATGTGGAAGTGTGCGTGGAGGAAGGGCACTGCCCTACGCTTGCAGTTGCTGTTTCTCCAAGTGCCTGGTAAGATGGAGAAAGCCCTGCCATACAGTGGGACACTGCTCTCTTTCTTGTAAGTTGTGGTTTGACACATACGGCTCTGCAGGTGTTGCTTGACAGAGATTCCTCTCAGGGCAAGCAAGGATAGCCAGTAGCCAGGGAGGGAGGGTGCTGTGGTCTCTGAGCATTGACTGTGATCAACAGATGGAAGGCCTCGTGTTCCTCGTCTCTGCCACAAGTTAAATGGTAAAACTTAACGTATTGTCAACAACCACAGGATCCGAAGTCAGTGTCCTTCTTTTCAGTCCACAGCTCTCAAATCCTACATCAGCTACCATCCCATATCCTTTCTCTGTAATCAACCACTGCTCCCTCCTCCCATGGTTCAGCTCTACGGCTGTTCCTCTTACCTCAAATTCTTGTACACCAGACTGCCGTCTTTTCTTCCTGAGTTCTTTTTGTTTACTGCAGGATAAAACAAATGTGTCCGTCTTGGAGTTTTCTAGGCCCTTTTGCTAAATTAAGAATGAGGAGCTGTGCTTCTTTGAAATAACTATTTGTGTTACTTGAGAATTTTGTGTGCCCTTTATCTTCTTTACTGGATGTCAGTCACTTCCATTATCCTGCAGTTGACCTATGTGCAAATACTGCAGGAGTTACTGAGACTGTGTTTAATTAGAACATTGACTACCACTACCACCTGGATTGATGTGGCAATTTTCAATGCATAATGAGATTTGGAAAAGGGTGAGCCTCTGTAGGTTGTTTTTTCCTAATTTTTCTTGAACTGTTCAGAAGCCATGTTTGGATTTTGAGCTAAAATTTAACCACCCATGTGCTACACACAATATGTGGCTTATGATAAACTGCAGTTTAATTTTTTTAAAAATGTAAATAGATGGTTATTATCATTGTTCTTCTCAGGCTTCAAGTAAGTGAGCTTAGCATTGTAACATGAAAGAATGGTGTGTGTGTATGTTTGCTACATTTATACCCCAGCTTTGCCGCAATGAAGTCATGATTCTTGACTAAACATGATTCTTTTTCCCACATCATCCTTTCAACAGCCCTGTCAGGTGGATCTGGCTTAGGAAGAGTGCCTGGCCCAGGATCACCCAGTCTTGTGGCTTGATGAAGTTCCCCTGATGTGTTCTGTATTTAATTCGGCTCTCATCCCAATTTTTCAAGTTTGTTTCTTTTTTTGCTAAAATTGCTTTAAAAAAAATTAATTCAGTTCCCCCAAAAAACAAAGGTAGTTTCTGGGGCCCACTCATGCTTTTGTAGGCATGCTTTAATTCATACAGGTGTAACTTTCAGGTGGATGTGCTTGTTCCTCAGGTATTCCTGGTGCAGTAGACGACTCTTAGAGCAACGGTACACCTGGTCCAGCCAGCTGACTCTGTCGGACCTCATCCCCCTGGAAACAAGGAGCCATCTTGGCAAGCAGGATTGGTGTGAGAGGCTGGTGGTGGGTCACAACGTCTCTTTCGACCGAACACACATCAAAGAACAGTACTTGATCCAGGTGCGTCACCCCTGTCTGCCCTTGTAGCCATATTCTTCTGTGTGCTTCCTTCCTGTACACACTCTGCTCTTGGTGGCCTGAAGGATATTGGTTTGTGATGGTATAGGTGATGTTTTTGTTTATTGTCCTACCCGTGAATCGGTGCAACTGCCAAGAAAGTATAAAAGTATAAAATAAACAAAGTACAAATAACAAACAAAACATGTCACTAGGTATTGATACTCACTGCCTGAATTATTTGCTAGTATATAAACTAGATCTGTGCAGAACAAATGAATGTGTAAGGCAAACAATTATGTTGCCAAGCCCCTCTGAAACTTTGTAGCTGCAGATGAAACGATTAAAAAAAAAAAGGCTGGCTGGGGGATTCTGGGAACTGTAGTCCAAAGAAGTAACATTTCCTCGCTATGATTTCAAGACAATAGGATTTCAAGCTTCTGTTTGTCCCCTGTTGGTGGACTTGATACTGGGATAAATGTACATTTGGCAGCTGTTAATGTTGTTGTTTTTTAAAACCTCCAGGCTGCCCCTGCCATTTTTGGCTTCTTCTGTCTTTGTTTAACTGCATATCCACATGGTACTTCCTGTGTCACTATCTCAGGGTTCCAAGACGCGTTTTCTGGACACCATGAGTATGCACATGGCCATCTCGGGACTGACTGGTTTCCAGCGCAGCCTTTGGATGGCAGCGAGGCACGGCAAGAGAAGAGGGCAGCAACAGGTCCAGGAGCATATCAAGAAAACAGGCAGGAAAACAGAAGGTTCTGCGGTGAGTGGGAATGTCCTAGTTTGGCCATTCCTTCCCTTGGTTCTATCCCCTGCTCATAATCTCTCCATAGCCCCAGTTTATACGGACATGGCTGACATGGGAGCACTCCTTGGTGAGAGCCAGTGTGGTCCCTTCCCCACAGACAGACAGAAGATGGTTTGAAAGTGGGGTTGCGCTGTCTTTCATCCTCTTTCTCATA
Organism: Intellagama lesueurii; assembly: GCA_037013535.1. Taxonomy (NCBI): domain Eukaryota; kingdom Metazoa; phylum Chordata; class Lepidosauria; order Squamata; family Agamidae; genus Intellagama; species Intellagama lesueurii. The sequence goes on from JBAJHW010000011.1 coordinate 4,057,188, forward strand.
TAACTACAGCTTCATAACCTCTCCTTTAGGAAGAGTGGAGACAAAGGCAGATGCAGATGTCATCTCTATACCTACCCTGTTTCCCTGAAAATAAGCCCTAGTATGATTTTTCAGGATGCTCGTCATAGAAGCCCTACCCCAAAAATAAGCCCCAGTTGAGTGAAACCCCAGCCCCCACCATTGTGCAGCAACCAGAAGAAGATGACAGGACTGTATTTGAATACATGGAGACTGCCGTACATGAAAAAAATAAGACAACCCCTGAAAATAAGACCTAATGCGTTTTTGGAGCAAAAATTAATATAAGACCCTGTCTTATTTTCGGGGAAACAGGGTAACGTTGGGTCCACTCTGATGCCAGATCAAACCATGTTTCAGGAGAACTTCATCTCGAATAACTGCATGTTTTAATGTGGCCACTTGATGTGACTGTTGCTAGTGTTGCACCGTGTAATGAAACCAGGGTGGAGATTTAATTGGCAGGAAGTGAGAAAGAAGTTCCTACAGAAAACTGGGAGATGCCGTTTTAAGCTTGCTGAATTAACGGTACAGGGAAGAAATGAAGAGCAAATACTTTTTTTCTTCATGCATCGGTTCCTGTGTTAAAAACCTCTCTGCAAGTAGAAAACACAGTTGACAAATGACTGACCTGTCTATTTTTGTTTCTATAGACATTTCTGGTTTTGCTTTTTAATGTGGCGAAGTATTCAAAAGGGAACCACCTGTGTGTACTGTAATTCGGTCTCCTGTGTCATTTTGGGTGTCTCCCATGTTCTTCTACGGCTTAACTTTTCACTTGGAATTCTAATGAAGAACCTGAGCTGTGTTAATAAGCTACATGCTTTGATTAGTATAGCCTTCCCAGGCTGTCCAGATGTTTTGAACTCATCTTAGGGATGGTGGAAGTTGTAGTGTAAGATCTCTGGTGGGCACCAGGTTGGTGGAGGCTGAATTAATTGATCCACAGGTCTCAAGAAGGTCTGTTCTGTTAGATGACTCAGGATGATTGTATTGTATGGTAATCTGATGCTTTTCAGCTTTCTCTTCCAAGGTGGACTGTGAATTAACTGCTCATTCTTTTGTTGCCATTCTTCCTTGCAGATTGCCTCCTGGGACTGGGTGAATATTAGCAGCATCAACAACCTTGTAGATGTCCATGCCTTATATGTCGGGGGTGAGCCCCTGGAAAAAGAAGCCCGGGAGCTCTTTGTCAAGGGGAGCATGAATGACATCAGGCATAACTTCCAGGTGAGGAGGGGGAATCTTTGGCCCAAGGATTTCTAAAGGAGGGAGTGAAGAGGTCATCATACCACAAGTTGAGCCCATGGTACCAGTGGGATTGTCAGTGAGAGAAGGGACACCGATTCCTGGCTGAAACTCAATTTGTGTAATGTTTTTTGAATGCAAATGGAGCAAGCCCATTCTAACACAGCCACTGGTTTTAAACGTTAACAGAATATCCCTGGTTACGTAGTGGGGGGAAAAACAAAACCCCAAGTCTCCTACACATACACAGCAAGCATTTTTGTCTCTTCTTCTGATAGAAGATCCATTACAAAATTACTAGGCAGTTTGGAACTTCCCGTCCTGAACAGTTGCCCCATGTGTTCCACTAATTTCCTTGGTACTTAGAGAAAGTACATAAGGCTCACCGTCCCTTAATTGTTTCCACCCGGTAACCTTGCTTTGTTGTTACACTTTCCTCTTTTTTTTAAATCAACCTGGCTGGGCTGGCTGGTCCCGCAAGCTGCCACGTGCACAAAGCACTCACTCTTTCATTCTTCAGTGGTTAGATTCTTGCTCTTACTTCTTATTTTGGCAGCTTCCTGCCCAGACGGTCCTTGGTTCTGCTGTGCCTCCCGTGCATTCCGTCATGTACACAAACACCACTCTCACGGCTAAACTTTTCTGCCATCTAGACCAGTATTGACAGTGGCTTTCCAAGGTTTTCAGGGAGATTTTTCCTTCACTTTGCCTGGAGGTCCAAGTATCACTTAGTAATCTCTCCTCTTGAGTATTCCATGCTTGGGAATCGTAAGGGTCCCATCAAAGAGCTAGCCAGGGCTGACCCTGCTTGGTGTGACTCAGGATAGGTTGGCCCTGGTATAAACGTTAGGATTTTGTGTTTCTATTCTCTGTGTGTGTTTTGTTTGGTGGCTGGGCCGTTTCTCTCCAAAGGACCTGATGAAATATTGCGCTCTTGATGTCCTGGCTACGTACGAAGTATTCCAGGCCCAGCTTCCTATTTTCTTGGAGAGGTAAGAAGACTCGGCTGTGTTGAGAAAAAGGTTTAACGGTTGGGCTCGTTATCTAAATGGGAAGAGTCTAGACTTTTGTACAGGGGGCTTTGGTGGATCTTGTCACGAGACAGCCTTTCCGAATTAGACAAGAATGTCAGATTGCCTTCTGTGTTCAGGGACACCGTCTGCTACAAGATTGTACAAAAATCCTGTCAGGTTGCGTGCTGGCAGGGATTCTGGTTTCTCTTCCCTTTTATCGGAGTAACAGACAAAATTTACTTGGCTCCGTCTAGTGATAAAATGTCACTGTAGATCAGCCAGCAATACAGTTCTGTAAAGACCGGAACACGAGGCAGTACCTCACCAAACACCTTCCAAGTTTGGAAATGACACAAGGGCAGATTCTCCAGAGGCTGCTCTTCTATAAACCAGTGCAAAAGAACATAATCACACAGACAAAAAGACCGATATCCTTTTATACTTCTCAGTGGAACTTTCCAGAGTAAGCAACAGAGCATGCATAGGAGTGCACAAAATAATAGCTGAGAAAAGCAATACGAGAAAAGGACCTATGCGCCTTTCTCTGATAGGCTGTTTAGACTGCAGGATGATGAAGTGCTTGATCTGTTAGCACACCTCTGCTTGGCCTGACCCAGCAAATGAAAATATAATCTTTAGTTCCTCCTAGGAGATATCATGTTAGTAAAACGCCTGTCATGGTGAGCATGGCAAGTGTGAAGGGAGAACTTCTCTGTGGTGGGTGATAAATCTGTTTACCCCTTGGTGATCCCTATCATATGTTCTCAGCCTTTCATCTGTGAGGACCCATCCTGTGTTCTTTCTGTCGGTCACTACACTGGCATGACAGTCACTGTAGAACTCCTTACTTGTTTGTTAAGGTTTATTTAGCCTAGGCCACTTCCTGCCAACTCTGGTTTGCCCTTTGTGATTAATCCCTCTGTTTCCACACTAGGTGTCCCCATCCGGTGACGTTTGCTGGAATGCTAGAAATGGGGGTCTCCTACCTGCCTGTCAATCAGAACTGGGAGAGGTACCTGGATGAAGCTCAGCTCACTTACGAGGAACTGCAAAAGGAGATGAAGAAGTCTTTGATGAAGCTAGCTGATGATGCATGCCAGCTGCTTCATGAGGAAAGGTGGTGACTCTTAGAAGTACAGCATCATGGGGTTTTTTGTTTGTTTGTTTGTTTTAATTATTTAATGCAGAAGTATAGGCTCACTGAAGACCTGGATTTTGGAACCGGCCTCTCCACTGAGGAGTGCAAAATTTTAGAATAGGAATAAAACATGCAGCCGAAAAATAGCTGGTGGTGGTGCAGCATTCAGACTTTCATCCTGCTGGGCTTCTAAAGGGAAATTTAGATGAAGACAAGATTGTGGTGGCAGGCGCAGGTGGAGAAAAGTCTAGTCTCCCCTCTCAGATGATGCTACCTTGCCAAAGAATGCATCCCACCCCCCTCCTCACCTTGGTAGCCGTTCAGTGGATAACTGGGTTCTCAGAATATGATCTCACTAAGCGTTCGGTTTGAAACATAGCTTGCATTTCCCTTACAACAAGTTCTGGAATGAAAAATAACCCAAAAAAGAGAGAGAGACGGTGAATGAAATTTAGACTGCAGGGCTTGTGAAAGGCAATACTTTCACAAAGCGGAACATTGCTTAGCGGAGAAATTCAGCTCCCGCTGCCATAGCTTTGGGAATGTCCTGATAGACTGGGAGTGTGTGGGCACAGAAGCATAGAATAATGGCCTTGGAAAGGGCCTCTAAGGCCATCGAGTCCAGCCCCTGTTGAGGTCCAAAAACCTTCCACAAGTCCCTTCCCTGTTCCCCTTCTTTAACTGCTACAGATCAGTGGAAACCTGTTCGGCCCAGATGTTGCTGGTGGTCGTTCTTCGACCTAACTCGGCCTTGCGGTTTGTTTGATGTGTCCATTAGGTACAAAGATGATCCCTGGTTATGGGATCTGGAATGGGACCTCCAGGAATTTAAGCAGAAGAAGAGCAAACCTGTGAAGAAGAAGAAGAATCAAGATGGCAACGATGAGCTTCCCAAAGAGGTGGAAAAGACCTCCATGGAGGAGTGGCAGGAAGGTAGACGGGTGTTGTAATCATGGACTGTTTTATCTGCCAGCATGTGGCAAATAGCAGACCCTGGGCCCCACAACCTAGTTGCCGTTGCATCTCTCTCCCTCTCTTTCTCTCCCTGCCTTACCTAGAGGCAAGAAGGGGGAGAAAGAACCAAGGAATTGAGGAACCTGCCTTATCCTGGATCAGAACTTAGATCCATCTGGTTTAATATTGACTACACGGACGGGCTGCTGGTCTCTAGGAACATTTCCAATGCTTCAGTTAGATATGAAGGTTGAACCTGGGCCCTTGTGTACGCGTAACATGTTTTCTGGCAGTGAATTGGGGCCGTGGCTGTGTTTGCAGCTAGAGCAGAGTATGAGCAACTGTGAAACCGTTCTCGTAAGCCAGCCGTATGTAACCCAGGTTGTGTCCTGTGGGAAAAATGTTGGGAGTTGACTGGGAAAGATGTTCTTTCGGTGATTTCAAGGGACAATAATATAATTAACCTAAAATCTTCAAAGGTACTCGGACCTGAGTGGGAGAAGATTCGTGTGTATGTCTGTGTTTTGTTATGTTGCATTTTATTTCCTTTTTAATTGCAGGATTATGGATGGAAAAATAGGACATCCAGAAATTAGGTGTGTTGTATAGAGGCACACAGCAGTACAAGATTGATAAAGGGCAGACACGTTTTTGCAAGTTAACATTCTCCCTCTGGAGTTACCTGTCCAGGCTTTAGGTTCATGATATCTTTGAATACGCATTCAAACACTGAATAACATTCTAATTCTGATTGTGAGACTTAAAAACCTGTTGTTTGCACATAGAAAAAGCACACACATGAGGTTGTGTTAGTGGTTATGTTCTGCATTGGGCTGTAAACTCTGCAGGTTATTGAATAATTGTGATGAGGCGCAGTCTCTGTTCTCGTGTTGTCTACTTAAGAATAGTCTTGCCCTCCTCGTGGTTCAGGCACCACTTTAAAAATGCCTTTCCCTGTTGTCGTGAGATAGATCCTGGTCCCCCAACTGAAGAGGAGGAGCAGAGCATCCCCAAAAGTCAGCTGTGCCTGGAGCGCCTGAAGGAGACGGTGGCTTTGCAGCCCAAGAAAATTCAGCATCTACCTGGCCATCCAGGGTATGTTGCTCAATGGAGGTTTTAGATCTTGGTCTCTTGGTAGATGGCAACTTTTTCAGGGCTCTGGTTCATCTCCTGCACTAAACTGTCTTGTGCCATTGTGGATCTGCCATGCGCACTGTCTTCCACTGTTAGGAAATCGGATTGCATTGATATGCTGTGCTTGGGGCTGCCCTTGAAGACAGTTTGCAGACCTTAGTTGGTTCAAAACACCACTTCCAGATGTCTGACTAGAGCCTGTAGACCAGATTGTACTGCCCCAGTTCTTTTATCATTTACATTTATTTCTGTACTCATTTGTAGCTCTTAACCTTTGACATTCTGAATGTCCTGGGACCCAGGTACTGTGATCAGCTTCTGAGGGTGTTCTCTTAAGTTCCCTTTTGCTGCTGAAATTAGAGTTAATGACCGTAACTACCAGGATTCTGGCCAGTATTTTTATCCTGAAAATCAGTCAAGGCAGCTAATAAGGATACCAAGTTCTAAAAAAAACCAAAGTAACATACGTAGGTCACTGACATAAAATGGATTTTTATTTAGTGTGACATCCGCTTTTCTTCCAACATAGGTGGTACCGTAAGCTGTGCCTGCGGGTGGACGATCCCGCCTGGGTGCCTGGGCCCAGCCTCATCAGCCTTCAGATGAGAATGACTCCGAAGCTCATGAGGCTGACTTGGGATGGCTTCCCGCTGCATTACTCTGAGAAATACGGCTGGGGCTACCTGGTGCCAGGAAGGAAGGATAATCTGCCAGAGTGTGTTTCAGACAGTGAAACACTGCCCACATGCCCTTTCAGGTCAGCAGAATCAGGAGGGCTTTCTAAGGAAGTGAAAGCAGCACATCTATGAGTGTCTAATAATAATATTGAATAGACTGTTCCTGCTGTACGTCTTGCTTTATATCATCAGAAGCAAAAAAAAAAAAAAAGAGAGAGAGAGAGAGACAGGTCCCTCACAGAAATTGTTGGCATTGAGAGAGAAAATGCAGACCCAAGCAGAGTTTACTGCACCTTATCAGTGATTCCGTTTGCAAGTGTACTCTCTATCCCTTGAAACTATCTCTTCTCTGCTGGGCTCATGTGGTGCCTGTGGATAAGGCCACAGCATCGCCTGTCACCAGGAAGCCAAGAAAGAACTCGAGGCCTCTCCCTTTCTTCACTTCCTGCTATTTGTAATGCCCTTAATTTGGGACTTATATTTAAGGGGGAAAGGCAGGTGAAGTTTGTTCCGTGGGTTTGATTTTCTTTGTTTGACGGTGACCATTGCGTCTGAATGCCAAGCCCTCTGCATCCTTGAAAGAGAAGCCGGTGCTTTAATTGATGTGTTTATGCTGATTGCACCCATCTTCCCGGTGAGGGAAGCCTTGGGATGGCTTTGCAGTCAAGATCAAGAAAGAGAAAGGCAGGACATGGTTATGGCTCAGCTGTGTGGAATTCAGTGAACGAGAACTTTCCTCCTTCCCCTGTAGGGTTATTGAGCATCTGTACAGGGAACACTGTAAGAGGAAAGGCAAAGAGCAGCCCGTCTCCCTGGGTGCCCCCGTGGAAGAAGAGCTCATGTGGACAGACCAGAGCGCTTTCTGGCAGAAGGTACAACTTGGGTGTCTCAGAGATGAGCGGCATAATTAGTAGAATTAGGCAGGGCCATTCTTCCTAGATGGTACCATTTCAGGTAGCAGGGGGAGAATAGAATACTTGATTGCCTTTCCATTTTTTTTAAACGAGGCAGCTCCCTGAACATAGAAAACAAGGCTAGAACGCAGGCTGATTTTCTACATGCAATTATTTTCCTTTTTTTTTCATGTGTAGAAATTCCAGGGAAAGTCTCTCTTGTTCAGACAGGGGCTCAAGAAGATAAAGGGTGGTGTGACTAGATATAGCGGGGAAGAGAAAGGACTTTGCATGTTAAAGATATCTTCTTCCTCCACGTCAGGTTGAGGAACTTGGCCGCCTGGAGATGGACATAGATGCGAATGGTGTAACCCAGCAACTGGGGCAGGTAATATCATACCTTATCAAAGGGAGCAAGTCAATCCTCTCTTACCATGCATTGCACAAACCTCTGGGCCACCACCGTATTTTGGAAGTAGATCTCAGAGCGCTGGATAAAATCCTGAGTCAAACACTCCTGTGGTGCTGGACAGTGCGGAGGTAGCAGGACTAAGAAAGGAGTCATCAAGCATACCAAAACCTCCTTCAAAAGGAACCTCAGGAACGTGATGAAAAAGTCATGAGAAACTAGTTTTCCCGGATTAATTCTTCTTGTAAAAATGGCAGAGCCACTTTGTGGTCTTGGCTGGAGTTGGGGCAAAAAGAATCTCCAGCATTCAGAAATCTGTTTAAGAATGCTTATCTGGACTCTGTTGAAGACACAGGGTCTGCCTGCATTACGTGCTTCCCGCATCCCATTTTTTTTGTACATTCTGGTTTTAAATAGATTGTTGTGCTCTGTGGTTTAAATGTGTTTTACTGTTTCTCCTAGTTGCCATTTTAACATGATATTCATTCCGTTCTTTTTTAATGTTTGTATGCTTGCTGTTTTTTTGCTTTTAAATGCTGTTTTAATGAGTTAAGCCGCCTTGGGTCCTTTTGGGGAGAAAGGTGGGATACAAATATTTTAAAATAATAATAGTAATTAAGTGCAGCTAACCCCACACCGGATTCTCCCAACAGGAAGAGGCGGAATCTGCCAAGAGCCGTCCTGACTTCCATCATGGCAATGGGCCTTACAATGAGGTCAATATCCCCGGGTGCTGGTTTTTCAGGTTGCCTCACAAGGTAAGTGTGAAGTGACTTCAACAAGGTGCTCCTTGTTCTTGTTGGAAATGAGTGGTTAACTGAACTTTAAAATTAGAGGGGGGAAAAAACACTTGACTGTGTATACAAGCCTCGTTTGTGATAGGTGGTTGATGTTTCACCCACACAGTCCTCTTCTTTACACGCTGGTCGTCAGATAAACACACACACCCTCCCCTTTCCCTTTTGTCACAAGGATGGGAGCAGCAACAATGTCGGCAGCCCCTTTGCCAAGGACTTCCTGCCCAAGATGGAGGATGGCACCCTAGAAGCAGGCATCGGGACCGCGGACGGTACTCAAGCTCTTGAAATCAACAAGAAGATCTCCTTCTGGCGAAATGCCCAGAAACGAATCAGGTGAGGCCCCCCTCCACTCCAAAATTCAGCTGCAGGTTTGCGTGGCTGCAAGCTGTCTCTTCCTGATGACTGTGTTTTGAGGTCTCCAGTCTCCCTTCCTCCCTCTGGCTTCACATTCTGTTTTCCAAACCTCAGCACATCTGCTTCTTTTGCCATGAGCTTTTCAGGATACATGCTTCTTGCCAAACACCATTATTTTAATTTTTTTCCCCAAAATGTTGGACAGTAAAAATGCAGATAGGGGCATGCACAGCTGGAGAGCTTACCCCTAACTATATTTTGAGGTTCACGTATAACAAGCTTGGGTGGAATTTGGAAATGCCCAGCAATAAAAGGTAGCCTCCCTCCTTTTGGGACCTATATAAACGTATTGCTATATTGCTCATCATAGTATTTAGGATGGTGGTTTCATTTAAGAAATTGTCATATAATAGTCATACAGCACTGGCAGCAGTTACGCAAATTCTGAATATTATCAGTCTCTCACACAGTGCACATTCATGCCCACACACAGAGGTGTGTGTAACAGCAAGTGTTCGAACTGTGGATAATGTTTTTTCTTAATACTACTGTGTAGATTAGGTCGAGAGGCCCAAGATCACCCGGTTCACTCCATGGCTGAGCACAATTTTCCAACCCGTTCCTCCTGGTTCAAGTCCAGTACCAATCATTACGTAGTAGTTTGACGTGAAGTGTGTCAAGGGAGGTTGGCGACCAAGATGGTAAAGGATTTGGAACCCCATTGGCACAGTTGAGGGGGAAGGGTTAGGGTTAGCCTGGAGCAGAAAAGACTGGCAGTGGAGGTGAGAGCCGTCTTCAGAGGTATGAAGGGCTTCATGTAGTGGTTTCTTTCCGGTGGCTCCAGAGGGTGAGAGGCAAGCCTGTGAAATCCACTGACAACAAGAGGGATTTCAACTAAACATTAAGAGGAGTTTCCTGACTGCAGGAGCTGTTTGGTCGTGGAATGGACTGCTTCAAGGTGATGGGTTCTCCTTTATGGGAGGTTTTAAAACCAAGGTTGGACGGTCATCTGTCAGGGGCACTTGAGCTGTGGGTGTTCTGCTTTAGATTAGATGACTCCAGGGGTCCCTTCTGGCTGGACAGTTGGACACGGAAAGGCTCCCAAATGTTGTTTCTCCTCAGCTGTGAACAACACTCCTTAGAGTTTCATGTCACCATATAAAGGCAGGCCACTCACCTGCTCCTCCTCAGTTTACTGAAAAATTAGGGAAGAGAAACTTCTGCTTATGGGTGGCAAGAAAAATATGAAATGTTCAGTCTCATGACGGGCTGTATGGCGCCGTGGATTAAGTGCTCCAAAAATTCTATTCCTGGGAGAAGTTGGGACTGGAGATCAAATCTGCTCTCACAAGCAGGGATTGGTTGAGGCAAAACCATTAGTCTTGTCTTCTGCTCTATTTGCATTTCAAAGTTACTTTTTTCTTCCCTGCCAGTTCCCAGATGGTGGTGTGGCTAAAGAAAGGGGAGCTACCTCGATCAGTGACCAGGTACTTAAGTGGGCATCTTTTCATGCCCAGTGTTTCTGCTTTTATTTATGTGTTTGCTGTTCTTTAGCTCAGACTTAACTGCTCTCTTTTCTAGGCACCCAGACTATGACGAAGAGAACCGCTATGGGGCCATCTTGCCACAGGTGGTCACCGCTGGGACAATAACCCGTCGAGCTGTGGAGCCCACCTGGCTAACAGCGAGCAATGCAAGAGTATGTACATCCCTCCTGATGTTTTATCATTCTGAGTAAGAAAATGGAAACATGGGCCACGGAACGTGTCCTGCTTTCCTGTCTGTAACGAGAATTCCAGCCTATTAAAATTGAGATCTCTTCCTCCTCTCTCCCCCTCTCAATTTCTCTGTCCCTTCTTTAATTGATAAATTGACAGAAACAGAAGCCACTTTGCAGAGACTTCATTAGTCAGTCCATTCATTATTCAAAAGCCCATTGTCTTCATTCACTGTTTCTTAATTTCTGGCGTCGATGCTGATGTCTAGTCCCGAGCCAAGCATGTTGTGTCTGTTCGGCTGCAGTAACTGCGCATGGCAGACATATATCAATAGTTGTGCGTCTCTTATCAATAAAAGTGGCAAGCAGTTTGGGTTGATGCTGCCTGAAACAAGTTGCTTCCTCGCACTCTCTGGCAGGGCTGCCCGAGGTCCTGCGCAGAATCAAAATGAACATGTTTCTTAAACTGCAGACTGTTAAAAAGAGAGAGAGAGAGAAAAGTTTTTAAAAAGTGGAAACGGAATGGATAGAGCAGTGTAAAGGGAGCTCATTTACCACCATGCTGGTTAAGATAAGATAAAGTAACAAAATTCTATGGTTCCACTTGCTCGGAGAGGAAGCCTGCCATCTGGCAAAACAGTGTCATGGAAGGGAACTCTTTAAGGGAGGCAGAGGGGTTGACTGAGGAACGTGATGTGAATAGAAAACATGGATCCGTGTTTTGCAGGCCGACCGTGTGGGCAGTGAGCTGAAGGCCATGGTTCAGGTGCCACCTGGCTATCACCTGGTTGGGGCCGATGTCGACTCCCAGGAACTTTGGATCGCTGCTGTCTTGGGAGAAGCTCATTTTGCTGGCATGCACGGTGAGTGTCTCCATTCCCCACAGCCCTCCCTTCCTCAGTATCTGGCAGTCAAAGATAGACCACCTGTGAACATGGAAGTTCTGCTTCACCATCACTGCTAGTAGCAAACGATACCTCTCTGTCTTCCCCACTCTTTCCTCTTCCTTCCTTTCTTAAAGGCTGTTTGTAGCAGTTATACACTGAATTTTGTTAAAATGTTGAAATTAAACTGCACGGGCGAGATTTCTATTATTTTGCTTGGCTTTGTCCCATTTGTTTCAGGGGAGAGATGAGGTGGTATAATTGTGATATATATATAAAATGCTAAGCGTCATATGACTGGAGATTTCATATAGCCACCCATCTGGCTTCTGAGACCCGATCAGCTCCTTTTGTCAGGCATCTGTGTAAGAATAAAACTAGAGTCCCTTTGGATTAAAAAAATAAACTCTGAGACACTCAGCTGAAGTCTGCATCCCATGACTTTTTTTTTTTTTTTTGCTCACACATGTACAAAATTACAAATACAAATTAGTCTCTCTCTCTCTCTCCTTTCTTTCTCCCTCAGGTTGCACAGCGTTTGGCTGGATGACCCTCCAGGGGAAGAAGAGCAACGGCACAGACTTGCACAGCAAAACCGCCTCCACTGTTGGGATCAGCCGAGAACATGCCAAAGTGTTTAACTACGGGCGTATTTATGGGGCTGGGCAGCCCTTCGCTGAGCGCCTTCTCATGCAGTTCAACCACCGCCTGACGGAGCAGCAGGCCAATGAAAAGGCTCGGCAGATGTATGCCGTCACCAAGGGCATTCGGCGGTAAGGCTCTTGGCAACGCATCACCCACTGTTAAAGTTGTCGGATATTGTCACGCTCCGGTTGGGTGGAAACTGGAAGTGCACATTTTTATTCAGTCCAAAATCCTGTTGATCCCAGACACTTTGAGTGAACCGGATGATATATTTGTAAACAAGTCTGTTTTAATTTAAAACTTAAGTCCAAATAAAAGCCAAAGAAAGTAAGTGCTACATGGAGAGAAGCTTTCTGCTTAGGTTTTGAGGTAAGAATGGTGGCTTTCCTCTCCTCAGTGGATGCCCTGCTGCAGCACCTGCACCAGCCCCATTGGCAAGGAAACTGTGTCTTTTTCCTGGAAACCATGGCTTCTCTCCATGTGCAGACATGTGCCTGCGATTAACGTGGATTTGTGTCATTACAGTTTATTTATGGGACATGCCAGGAAGGAGCATGTCCATCTCTGCAGCTTATTCAGGATCTTGGGAAGTTCTGTTTTAGCCTCAACAGTTTGCTTTTCCAAAGAAAAGGTGTTCAGCAGCGAGCGACCTGCACCACCGCGGCAGCCTTCCCTATTCATAAGGGAAAATGCTGGGAATTTTGGCATGCTGAAAGATGGATTGATGGATACTTCAGTGCACTAAGACTGATGCCTTGATCAAACTGGCTAAGGACTTGGAGCAGGGAGGAAATGGGGTGAAAATGTTATATACTGAGAACAAGAAGGGTCTTTCCGGCACAGAGCGCGTGATTTAGTTTCCAACAATTCACCCAGGGAGCCATTTGCTGTTCTTGGGAACCTTCCTACATTGCATTTTCTTGGCTCCAGCTTGTAGGGGATGCTTGGCTTAAAAGCTGTGCAAGATAAAACTTTATGGGACTTTTCCTTCTGTCCTTTTCATTGTCCATTTCATTCTTCTCTTGTAGCTGCCACCTGTCGGAGGAAGGAGAATGGCTGGTGAGCGAGCTGGCCATCCCCGTGGAAAGAGGAGAGGATGGCTCCGTGTCCTCGGAAGACGTGCGGAAGATACGTAAAGAAGCAAGGAGACGGTATCAGGAGGATTTTGAGTTTTATGATAGACGGTTATACTCTTTTAACCACAGAAACAAAATAAAAATTACCAAACGTCTGTGCCAGAGTTAAGACTAAAAACACAGGATAGCACGTGGACATTTTGCTCAGTTTTGCTCATTGGGAGGGCAGGAGGAAGGGTCTCTGTGGGTCATTTAAGTTTGCCTTCTTATCACTGCTGTTCATACCCACCCATCCTTGTGGCTTCTGGGATTCGCCTGGAATTGCCCACCCATTTAAGAATCTGCTTTTGCCATCAAAAGGGCTAGAAACTTTTTTTTTTTTTTAAAGTGGAAACAGAAGTTCTTAGGAAGCTGAAACGGATGCCTCGTACAACCTCACAGAGCGTTTATCCACCCTGGGCTGATGCAGCTTCACCACACCCTATTTTTTCCAACAGTGACAAAAGTAAAATCTGTTGTGCTTTGCAGAGATGTAAGGTGCCATTAAAGGGCCTTTTCTGTGATGGTCGTTCCCAGCCATAAAATACCTTCTCCTCGTGTACTTTGTTGATGATGATTATTTTTTAAGCCTGAGGTGACGACGGTTTCACTCTTGCAGGCCTTTTAAATCACTTTAAAAGCCACATATCAGGAAGCATCCTTCACCATCCCGCTTTGTTTTTGCGTAAGATGTATTCGTTTCTGTATGTATCGTTTTGCTGTGATATTTTACTCGTCAGGTCTGTGGCATTCCAGAAGATATTCAGTCACTTGTTGTTTTTTCCCCCTGTTACTCCAAGGATTTTCTAGGCCCTGGCCTGTTCACAGATTTGATTTGCTGAAGCTCTTCCCTTTTCTGCTTGCCCTCTGTGTTGCAGACGGCACCCTCAACGAGTCCAGCTCTCAATCCTCTTCCTTTTTCCTCCAGGTCTCCAAAGAAATGGAATGTGGTGCGCCAGCAAGTGTGGGCCAACGGGACAGAGTCTGAAATGTTCAACAAGCTGGAAAGCATCGCCATGTCAGACTTTCCCTCCACCCCTGTGTTGGGCTGCCGCATCAGCAGAGCGTTGGAGCCGGCTGCTGTCAAGGGAGAGGTGTGGCATTTATTGGACTCTTTTTCAGTCACATTGGTCAAAGCATTGATATGGATGCAAGTTTTTTGTGTGTTTTTTTCCTTGATGGGGTTTACTCCACAGAGCACACAGGAATATCTTTAATTTATCTCATATCATTGTGTGGGCTGAGAGAGGACAGGATGTGTTGTCCCCCCCCCCCCCCCCCCAAACCAGTGCCAATGTATGGTTGGGAAAGACCGGAATCTAAAGTAAAACACGTGTGAAGCTCCTGTAAGCCTTTTTGGCAGCCTTTCCTCCAGTGTTAAAAGGCTTGAGCTGTATTGCAGGTGTTTATTGTCCGTGGTGAATAAAAAGGACCTGTAAACAACAAAGCCAGGGGAGTTTTACTAAACAAAGCAGCAGGTGAGATAGTAACACCTCTATGGCCAACTGTCTCTCTTTCTCTGTGTGTTTTGTTTTGTTTGTAGGCTTCCTACATGTGATGTGGGAAACTTTTATCAGGCTGTAGAGAGTAGCCAAGAAAGGTGGATCTGGCTCTCTTCCAGTATGAACAAGGACAGAGATACCTTGCTTATTTCCTTCCAGTTTGTCACCAGCAGAGTGAACTGGGTGGTGCAGAGCTCGGCCGTGGACTACCTGCACCTGATGCTTGTGTCGATGAAATGGCTCTTGGAGGAGTACGGCATTGAGGGACGTTTCTGCATCAGCATTCACGACGAGGTGCGCTACCTGGTCCAGAGCGAGGACCGCTATCGGGCTGCTCTAGCCTTGCAGATCACCAACCTCCTCACACGGTAAGGACCGCTGCAGTCCTGTCCTTTTGATAGCCTGAGGCTAGGCCATGGTTCAGCGGGAAGAAGCCAGGATCATGGAAAACATCAGTTGGAGGTCAGTAAGTCAGGCAGCCATTCGTGCGAGCAATCTAAAACATTTCGGGTCTGGATGACAGTTAATGAAGGAAAGGGGCCTAAAAGATGCAGGCTAAAGACTCTGAATCAAAGTAAACGTCACATCCTCTAGTAGGGATGAACGGCCAAATGAGTTTTCCTAAACCTTTGGTATGGTTTCAGACTTGCAGCAACCGGGTAAGACTTGGCTAGTGCCAGCAATATGGACACTGAACATGGTGCCTGTTGGTAGAGGGACCAGAACGGCGTGATTTATGAATCTGCAGCAGAGTTTTTAGAGGGTGTTTGATCATGCTGAATGGCCTTTTGTATTCGTAGTCCTCGCAAGGATTTATTTTTGGAGATGATCTTCATTTCCAAGAATATATGCAAGATCAGAAACTAAACCAACAGGGTTTATTCTGGTATTTTTTGGTTTTCTAAAATGAGCAAGGCAAGGAAGCCAGTTCTATTCTTCTTTATTTGTTTACAGTCGTTAGCAACAGCTCTTGACAGTCAAATTATGGTGAAAGAGAGGAAAGAAGAGCACAAATTAAGTTTTCCTGCATGTGCCACTGCAGTAATTTTAACAGATCCACTGAAACTGTAATCGGAGTTGTCACAGTGTCAATAAACAGGAGAAGAAAATGACAAAATTCACAGAAGGAACACGCGAGGGCTAGATTATCATGGTAGGGAACCAAAGTTTAATATTCATGCAGTCAGCCGAAAACTATTCCCCAGAACCTTTTTTCCCCCCACCCATATAGAAGAACGGGAACTGCTAGAAGCAAAAGAGTATCACAGGATGCAAAGGCCATGGTTTGGAAATCATCTACCTTAGAGGGAGGCACTGCTTGCCTGTTTTGTATGGCTTTGTGGGAGGATTAGTGGAAGGATATATCTGGTGCACTGGGAAAATACATGGCGGCATAAGGGATGGAGAACCACAGTTGCAAGTTCTTGTGTCAGATTTCAGGGTACTCAAGGTGTTTTCAGTGAATAAATACTTCTTTGTGGGTGGTTGAAATCTGCTTCGTCTGAACCTTTTTCTCAAAACAAGAGGAAAACAACCAAATCTCCCTATCAGGTATCTATGTTGGAAGTTTAGTTATTTATCATAGGCTATAAAGTCGTGTGCCAGACTGGGCCTGTAACGGTTAGGAGACCCTGAGCCTGTCCCCTGTCTTATGGGAAAGGAGAAGAACGGCTTGAGGCTAATATACCTCCTGTGTGTGTTGCCTGCATTCCTAGGTGTATGTTTGCCTATAAACTGGGCCTTGGAGATCTGCCTCAGTCGGTGGCCTTTTTCAGCGCCGTGGACATTGATCAGTGCTTAAGGAAAGAAGTAACGATGGACTGCATCACTCCGTCTAACCCCAGAGGGATGGAAAGGAAATACAACATCCCCCAGGGTGAGTAGAGCGTCGCTCCTGCTCTGCAGACTGAGCAGGGGATGCTAAGCGGACGAAGCTTGTACAAAGAGCAAGGCCCCTTTTCTTCCCTGCAGAAAACCATGCCGACAGGCCCCCCCGTGCTTGGCTTCTTCCCATTTCTTCTCATTTTATAAATATCGGGTTGTGCTAGAGATTTCTCCTGCCTTGTGATGCGGTCCCAAAAGGCATGGGCTGCTTGATAACATCTGGCTTGCTCTCTCACTCCAGCAGTTCCCTCTCATTACCGTTCGTTACTGATGGCTCTTTACACCTGAGCACTACAAGCACGTCAGGCCGATCTCTTCTCACATAAGTGGGAGCTACGCTCAGCGCTTGACATAATCGCCTTCTAATTGGTGCAAATGAAGGGGTGTTTAAACAGCTGATAACTAAAGCTTGCTAAATTTTTTTACTGATCTACAGTTGTGACTTCAGGTTCCAACTAGGACACCTTGGGAAGAAACCAACTCGGGAAAAGTGTCATACATTCTATTAAAAGGACCTTGCTCACAGGAACCTTTTAAAAGAAATGTTTAAAATAAAACCTCTGGGTGAAATGCTATGTAACGACTCTTATTTATTCTTTTTAGGTGATGCTTTGGATATATATGAACTTCTCGAGTTAACCAAAGGCTCACTGAAGAAAGGAAACTAGGGATTAAGACTTCAGGCAGCTAACAAACATCTCGTCTCAGGGAATCCGCCTGGCAGCAGTCTCTTAAAGCGGAGACCGGCCGGCCCGCTGACCCGCCTTTCCTTTCCCCTCCGACAAGACAGAGAACGATGGGGATACCAACAGCCTCCAGCTGCTGTGGTGATTCTCAGACAGTGTTGAGGGCAAGAGAGGGGATAGGCTGGTGCCCATTGCCAGCAGCCTCTTGGGCTTACAAGCATGCAGGGGATGGTAGGCAATACAAACGGCAAGCAGACCAGTTTTGCTTTGCTGTCCATTAAGTCACATGTTCAATAGCCTGTGTCTATTGCAGCTATGCAGGACACACGACCGGAGCAAAACCGTCGTCCAGAAATAAACAGGGCACCTTTCATTTTTTCCGTTGTCTCTTTTTCTTGGGTTCCTGGCTATCGGATTGTGCCGACGCAATGCTCTAAAAGAAATTTAAACGCTTCATTAAAAGTTGTTAGAAATCGAAAGCTGCAATTAGATTCAATTGAAACAAAGTCGAAGGATAAAATAGGCAAGAGGCTTTCCAATGAGCTGCTGAAGCGATCGACTACTCAGAGATTTCTCCTTGGGCAAAGCAGATGCCCGCTCTGCCAGATCTCTTGCAATCTGCTCTGTTTGCTGCCTCAGTTTAAAAAAAATTTGCTTGGTGGAGGAAGACAGAAAGGCAGAGCATTAAGTGCCCTCCCCTTTAAACTGTCTGAACGTTCATCTCTTTTTCCTCCCATCTGATTCTGCTTGCCAGGCGGCAGCCCATCCCACTGGCATCCATGGTTACTACAACCCTGGCTGGATTTACAGAGTATCTTTCTCTCGGCGAGAAATAGCAGCCCTTCTCCATTTTTCCCTTTCGAAGACATATATGCTGACCTGCTCGTTGTCAGGATCGTTCTCTGCATCCTCAGCGTTCCGTTCCTGTAGGGCACTCTCGAGTGTAGAGACGTTAATGCGGAAATCCCGGGAAGTGCTCAGTTTCATATACTGCATCAGGTTGACCTGCAGTAGCCAGAAAGGATGGGTGGAGGTTAAAAGGCCACCGTCCAATGGGCATAATTTACCAAATTATGCCCAAATATATGAATGTAGGGGGAAGATTTTTTTTAAAATTAACTTTAGCTGGCTCAAAAATCTGCTATATATGACCAGATACTCCTCAGACCGACATTTGAGAGAGCACTTCACTCGAACTACAGAGGTAATTTATTTCTGTAGACAATGGAAACAGTATTCTCTTAAGTCTTAATTGCATCTCACCTGCTTCACTAGCCATGTTTTATCTGGAGCGCTCTTTACAACGGGTTTAGAACCTTCAGGAAATCCAGGATGCTGCCACTGTGGACCACTGGCTGGAAACCTACAGGGAGCCTCAACGTTCCTGGCTAAGACCAGTAATCGCTCAGAAGAACCCCATCTCTCCGTAAGAGCTTTCCCAAGGTTTAAGAACACCAAGGGGATCATCTCTCATTTTTGTGACCCTCCTGAGATCACAAGAGAGGCTGCTCCCTGGCTGTGCAACTCCCTTCCACGTGGGGCGACGCTTCCCCCCTTCCCCTGCCTCCTTCCACCAGCAGGCAAAAACTTTTCTGCTCAGGCAGGCTTGTCGCAAGCAACAAGCTGCAAAAGAAGCCGCTTTAATTGGGGGCGGATGCTGCACTTGCATTTTATCTTATTTTTTTGTTCAATGGCTGTTTTAATACATTTTTTAAAAATACTCTAATTTATTATATTTTTAGCGGCATTGTCTTTTAACTTTTGTAAGTTGCCTTGAGTCCTTTTATTGGGAGAAAGGTGATATATAAATAAAGCAATGCATTGTTTGCAGAGATGGAAACTTCTTTTGTTTTGATTTTTAACAGCTGTAAGGGATATTTCTGACATGGTAAATCAGGACTCCCAATTATATACAGATACGCAAATGAAAAACAAATTCCCCTTCCAAGACGACCTGTGGGTAGTGGCCAGGGCGCTGTTTAAGTTCGGCTTGTGTTATATTGCAGTTCGTTCATCGCTTCCTTACTGAGCGTTAATTACAATGGTGTTTTTTTTATTTATTTGCAGACATGTCTTTTAGAACAGAATTTTACCTTTGACTTTTTAGAAAGGTGGATCAGGAAATTCTCGTATTGTTCAATTGCAAAGATCAAGTTTGGAATTGGCTTCGTCTCTCGCAACACTTTGGCCTACAGGAGGAGAGGAAATGAGCCTATTATACTTTGGTTAGTGACACATACAAGTGACAAGACCTCACGACAACCTAATTTTATAGTGCGAATTCATCCTGGTGAATTTGTACGTCCCATCATGCTAACCACTAGGAAATCTCTGAGCCGTGAACGTCAGCGCTTGATCTTCGGGAGAGTCTGAACTGAGACCCCTGAACGACAGAGGCACACAGTCAGGCAGGCCTTTCCGTGGCTGTACGCTTCCTTTTATCCACCCTCCCAGTTCAATTTTTTACTTTAGATCCGCCTGTTTTTGCTCTCTTCCTGGCTTCTCTGCCGTCCTGGACGTGCAGACAGTTCTCCCATTCCACGTGACTTCTGCACTGGGATCCAATCTTCCTTTGTCTCTCTGCTGTCCTTCTAAAACTCAGAAGCTAAAGTCAGAAGATCTATGCAGTGGCAACCTAAAGATTCCATCCAAAGTATACCTCACCGAAATCCAGAGAACTGTACAGCCCAGAAAACACTGAAGGGTCAAATACATCTCTGCCTGAGCACGACATAACAGTATCCCGAAGTAAAGGCGTGTAGATTTCTCGTTTGTTGACTACACCCCACTACACCCCACCCCCAAATTGCTACCTGGGGAATTCTGGGCATTGGTGCCTTTTGGAATAAAAGCGAGGGAAAGTTTAACCGCTGTACCTACCATGACGGTGGACACCTCGGCTGCTGCTTTCTCCTTTTTCTTCTTCTTTTCTCCTGCAAGGCTCAAGGTTTCACTTTGGATGTCCTGAAACGTTAAAACCAGGAAGAAAAAGACGTTTCGGCTGGTAGGAAGGGAGAGGCTTGGGGGAGAGGAAGATCGGGGAAGAGGACCGGATGCTCATTCGGAATGAGCGGCGTAAATGTTTGTGCCTGAACGGCCCCTATCTGCGTAGTCGACTTAACATTGCTCCGTGAAGCTCAAGGCAGCGCCCGTAAGGTCCCAGGGCTACCTAGCCAGACACAGATCAGCCCTAAGCCTGGCCGGCTTCAAGCAAGATGGGCACCTCCTTTGCTTTCTGGCACTGCAGACGGAACTGGGAACTGGAAGCATGAAACGGGACACCCTAATCTCTTCTGCCCTGTTCTTCTGCCTTACCTGTACGTAGGTGATGAAGGCATAACACTGGGGGGTCAAGTGGGAACCGGAGAGTCTAACCTAGAGAAGAGAAGCGAAATGGAGATCTCCTTCTTTCCACAGGAGCAATTTTGGAAGAGGTAGATGTGTGAGTCTGTGCTAGCATACCAGGTAAAGACAGAAGAAAAAGAAAAACTAAAGAAGACAAAAACGTTGTGGCACCTTAAAGACGGTTATATTTTAAGGTGAGCTTCCTCAGGCCTTTTCTTCCACAGTAATAATGGAAACACACACACCCTCTCTATCACACATACGTATACATACAAAAGGCATCCACTCATATTACGATAACTTAAGACTCACCAGTTTTTCGAACCGTCCTGGAATCCCCCCGGTTGTGCTTCGACACACTTGAATATACTAGAACAATGCAAGAGGACATGGGGTTCAGCAAGACGATTCTCCTTGTGAGTCAACCCCAGCTTGCCTATAGATGCTGGGGTATGTTGCCCCGTGGTGCCTGATAGCCAGCCGCTGAAACATCCTTTCCAGGGACTCCTATCCTCTGAACTTTGGCAGTAAGAAGATGAAAGGAAACCTCAAAAGGGTTGCCCTTGGATCTCTGTCTAGAGAGGCCAATACGGCCACCTCCCTCTCACCTTTCAGGGGGAAAAAATGTTTTCATGTTGTATGTCGTTGGCACACAAAACGGGCCACCCCTCCCGAACAGAGAAGAGAGAATTTTTTTCCCCCCAGGTTTCATGCTACAAAATTAATTGAAAACCTTTTTTACTGTGTGGCATGCTTTTTAATTTTTAATCTGAAAGGTCTCATCTGTAAAAATTGGGCCCTTGAACCTCTAGCCTCCCCCCCCCCACCAAAAGGGGGGAGGGGGGAAATACTCACATATTTTACAAGGGCCGTCAGAATGGCATACACCTTGCCGACGCTCCTCAGCAACGTGTCCACACAGCTCCCTGCAGGCAAGGCGGCTTGGACCAGCTCGTGGTAAGCAGTGAGAAGCGTTCCCAGCTGACGGAGGATGGCCTTTTCGAGGGGCTGCATCTGGTTGGCTGCTTGAGAGGCGTCTTCTACAAAAAAATTAAAAATAAAGAAGAGAGAGGAAACCTTGCAACAAACAAAAGATATCAGCGCTGTAAATCTAGGCTTAGTAAGTCTACCGCCTGTTTTGGACGAAGCTGTAATCTTTAAGGCTCGGGCACAGAACAGCGTTCCCTCATTGCCAACGGGAAGCTGAGGTCAAGAGCTAGCGGCTGCTTAAGGTGGGCCGGGCAGAGGGTAACTCGGGAGTCACGGGTAGGTCTCCGGGTGAGTTGCTGATCAGCAGGGCAGCCAAACTCCCAAGCCATGAATGAGTGAGGCAAGAGTAGGATGTCGGCTCAAGATAGGAGGACGCTGTGGAGTCCTCCCAAACTCATCAGGGGCTCAAAAGCATCCCCGGAAGCAACTTGAGGCCAATTCTAGTTCCTCCTTGGCCAAGTTTCCTTACAGGGCTGCCCAGAAGTGGAGGAGAGATGATCTGAAGACCTACAACCGTTCACTGAAAGGACCGATTTCCCCATTGAAAGGATGTGTGCATTTTAACCTGTTGGCAGGTCAGTTTTCACCCAGCATTTGGTGAATGTGTGTTTTTGTCTCCATACTTTTTAACCGGCGAGCATTTCATGTGCTGGCGCTTCGCCACGTGTATCTATCGCTGCTTGTATTTACGTTTGAAATCGGTGGAGGCTGAATGACCCAAGCGGTTGAATCCACAATCAAGTCCAGCCTGCTTCCCCAGAGCTGTGCAACCTACACGAGCTTATCCCAAATCAAACCTGATGAGAGAGCGCCTTGGGCCCTCCCTCGTTCCAAACGAGCTAGACGGCTCCCTCCGTCCCCCACCCCCCAAAACCTTATAGGGCAAGAGTTCCTTTTCTAATATTCACCTGCCGTCTCTGATCCCAAGTAGCTCTTCATTTTATTGACCAGCCAGTCCACGTCTTCCAGGATCTTCTCCGCTTGGCCCAAACTCAGCAACTAAGCAAGAGGGAAAGAGAGTGAGAGTCTTTGGAACAACCTGCGGATGTCAAAACCGTGAAAGGTCACAATGGCCGGAGTGAGGAGGCTTGGGTGAATCGCCCTTCTTTCATCCTAGAACCCAACTCACACAAGCCGTAGGCGCTGCCGTCTTGGAGTTCACGATCGCAAAGTGGGACTGATGCTCCACCTCCAGATCCTAAAACCAAAGACACAGGGAGGAATCGAGATTATTCTCACCCGTCGTCTCCCGCTGATCCTCGCAACCGCCTTCTGAGGAAGGGTTAGAACAAGCGTGAGGGGCTCATTGTCGCTTGGTGATTTTTGCGGCTGAGTGGGATGTGAGATGAATCCAGATCTTCCTGGTCCTTCTCTCCCCACCTAGGGATCATTTTTTCCACCTGAGGACCAAATGCCGTTTCACAGACATTCCCGGAAGCCAACTGCCTATATAGGGTAGGAGGGGGGCCAAAATATCAGTACCCCTCGGCTTAAATCGCTTCAATACTAGTAACTGAAGCTGTAGGAGGAGCATTTCTAATATTTAGAACAGGAAAACGGCTGAGAAACTGTGACATGAGGGTGTCAAGGGGAAGAAAGTGTGGCCCTTTCGGGAACTGTAGGTGCTGAGGTTCCCCACGGCTTCTCTGCAGTTGTTCCCACCATCACATCAAGGAAGGGAGTTTCTGGGAGGCAGCATAAGTAACCCATTGAATGCATGCAGAATGAGCTCAGCCGGAAAGACTCCACGGGCTCCCTCACCTGGTCGATGTCCCCGAGCTGAGCGTGGATATCCTGGGCAAGCTCACGCAACACAGTGACGGGGCTCTTGACGAGGGCGTGTAGACTGAAGAGCAGGTTCAGCAAACCTCTGCAGCAAGGCGCATCTTCTGCGGAGAGAGGAAGCACACTTACAGAAGTTACAGGAAGCCGAGAAACCAGCATTGGGTTCCTTTAAACCAAAAGCCAGCAGACCTGGTGGAAACGTAATATTGGCCAACCACCAAAACACAGGGATGTGATCAGGGATGCTTTTAAATGCCTCTTTTTTTTGTTTCAGATAAAATTCGAAGGTTAAGATGCCCTCTCCGTTAGCAACTTCACTAACGAGTGGACCAAATCTGGTACTAACTGTGGGCTTTGGACGGCAATTTGGCATCGATTAACAAACAGCCGTGCAGACCAAATACTAACCAGTTCTCAAACTGGGATTGTGGAGGACCGTGGTGGGCCACTTTTAAGACGTTTAGTGGTTCAAACCCCTCCCAGGCAGCTTTGGGCACCGCCTTTAATCCTGTATGGATTTTTTTTATGTATTAAAAAATAAAAATAATATTAAAAAAAGATCAATGCGAATATTTCTTTGGGTGCCCGCTCGCTCCACGGCTTTCAAGACAGAAGAATCCAGTCTAAACCCAGTCGGAATTCTTACCTAAGCCAGTTTCCTTGCAGATCTTAACGACCCAAGACAACATCTGCAAAAACTAAAGAAAGAGAGGGAGTGGTTTTGCATTAAATCGTCTTAAGCATTCTTTCTCTGTCATCACCTCACAAATCTCCCAGACCGAATGACATGAGGATCGCAAGAACACGAAGGCATCGCCAAAACACTAACTAATAAAAATGGTGGCGAATGCAATGGGGTGCTGTTGTTTCTTCCTCTCCTGCAGCCCTTGTTTCTAAAGGTTTCTGTGGGGGCAGCAGGACCCCCAACTCCTGCTTGATGGAGGTGAAGATGGAAGTTCACCTTATCAGTTTCTTTGGCCTGAACCAAAGCACAGCTCTTTACATTTCTGAAAAGCCACTTTTTATGTGCATTAAAGGCAAGTTAAAAGCATGAGAAGTTAAGAAATAATTGAGTGGCATATCTGAAGAGCTGCAGCACATCGGAGAGTTTGGACTGAAGGCTCACCTAGATCATGAATGGGCAGAAAACAGAGCCACGGCACAGAAGCCCTGCTAGGGCCTTGAAAAAGTGGGTTGAAAAAAACAACAACTCCCAAAACCTCCCAGCCAGCACAGCCTATGCAGGCGTGAGGGATGAGTTCTTGGAAGGAAAACAACTTCGGTATCCTTGTTTTTGCCCTGATAAAAGACAGGGTGATAAGGGAGGGCCCATGGAGTCCTCGATTGCAGTGCTTCCCAACCTGGGGTCCCCAGAGGTTCTTGGACTACCACTCCCAGAAGCCTTCACCCTGAGCTGTGCTGGCCAGGATTTCTGGGAGTGGTCGTCCGAGAACCTCTGGGGACCCCAGGTTGGGAGGCCCTGCTCTGTTTCAAAAACCTTACAAGCTGAACTCGAGACCCCTGGAGCTGACGGATCTACTGGCATGGGTCCCTCCACCTTTGCAGGTCTGCTCTTCACTCTTCTAAAGCAACTGCAAGAGATACCTGGGAGGAAGAGGGTTCTAAGAGTTTGGAAAGAGTGGCTAGAATGCTGATCAGCAGAAGGGCTTCTCTACTGTTGAAGTCGTCTTCAGCGCTATTCAGTTGGTTCACCAGTGATCTCTGGGGCGGAGAGAGAATAGGAGGTCACGAAAACAACGCCAGGAGAAAGCAAGGAGAAGAGGAAAGAATGAAATCAGATAGCAGCACTTGGAGCATTCTTCATTGGCCTGCTCCGGAGGAGCGTTACTTCCTTGGAGGGCAGCTGCTGGACCCTCAACCTTCCCAGCTAGAGTGAATTCCTTCTGTCAGCTCAGCCCCAGCCGCATCCTTTCTATAGTTTACCTGGAACTGTCGAATCTGGAAGTTGACTTTCTCGGTCACATTAACAGCTGCATCCTCAGCATCTTCGTTTGTTGTATCTGGTCAGAGAGAACAAAGCAGTGTCACAAAGGCCAACGTTGAGTCCAGGAGCGAAGGATTCAACGTAAAAGGCACACAGAGAAGCTGCAATCATGCACCACAATGTGGTTTGTTGAGTCTGGTCTGTTGTGATGTGCAAACCTACCTCTCCTAACAAGCCACGGTTTGCAAAACTGCCACAAACCACAGTCTGAATTCCTAACCTTCCAAACTCTGATGGTGGCTTCTCTCTGGCTTGTTGCTTTCACAGCCCACCCTAGAAGAGGAAATGACCAAAGGGGGCAGAGAGAAGGAAACTGGAAGCGTAGAAGACAAGCTGTGGTTTGTTTGGTCAATTCATGGGTTAAGCTACAAACCAAGGTTTATGGTGAAATCCCAACAGATATCATGACTTTGAAGAGAAATGGTGAAGGCTTGGCCCAGCCAGCACTTGGACTGAGCTATTGAGAATCACAACTTGGTCATCTGAGTCTCAAACCGGGTTTTGCCACTCCATCCTTCCTGCCTCTGACTTGACTTGGCATCTAGAATACATAGTAGTGACGGCATGGGAGGCTTTGCCCTAGAAGCTGATGCTGGGATTGGGGTACCACCAGAGAGAAGACCCTTGCCTCTTACAGCCATAAGCAACGCATGGCTAGCAGGGGCACCCAGAGAAAAAGGCTGAAATAGAGCTTTTTATCTGAGGGGCAGATTCATGTGGAAAGGGCAGTCTTAATCTATACCATCTGGTTACAGATCATGAGTCAATGGTCATGAACCCATGCTTTGCAACATTTCTAGGCCACCCTGAATCCTTACCGAGGGCCTGAAGAAACTGCGGGATCTTTGCCGGATAAAGCTGTTGCACTGCGTTAAAGATCCGATGCAAACCCTCCAAGCACAACAGTGAGATGCTTTTGCCTTTTTCCTTCTTCCCTGACTCTTCAGCTGCTGTCGGGATCGAAGTGTATCTCCACAGGAGGACTCTACGGGGGGAAAGAGGAAGGCGGAGGGCCAGCAAACTTAGTAGCCAAGCGTGATGGTTATCGGTTGCCTCTAAATAGAGAGAGGCTATCTGCTCAGAACCCAATACTAGTTCAGTTTCCAAGAACCCTTCCGGGTTTTGAATGTTTTTCTTCTAAGCAACAAGCCTGAGCTAGTTTTAAATGCTAGCATTCACGGGGACCGCACCAAAGCCTCTGGTCCACAAGGCATGCGACTGACCGAGTGATTTTGCAGAAGCTCTGGAACATCTTCTCTGGGTTCTGCCCATCCGGCCCGTCCGTCTGGCCCGTCTCCTCCAACTGCTGCACTTTCTGCAGGGCGACACCGACAGCATAGCGCAGGAAGTCACTGCTGGAGCGCAAAACCGCCAGGCTCTCCTCACGGTTCTGGGAGTTGTCCCTACAAGGGTCAGAAGGAAGCGAATTCTTGGTGGAGATCCCCGTGGGCCAAAAGGACGAGGAGGACTAGAATCCAAGGAGCCCCCCCCCCCTCTCTCTCAACCCCTCCGCTCCTCACCTGAAGAGGCTGGTAAGCAAGGTGCACACAAAACCCATAGAAAGGAAACTCCGGGCCATTTTGTTTGCCGAAGGGGGCTTGTTCTTTCCAGCTTTCTCCCTGAGGATGTCGCCCAGTTTGGTGTAACACTTGAACAGACCCAGGACGTCTTCAGAACTGCTCTTGCTGCAACATGTATGACCCAAAGGTGAAAACACACGGCTTGAGACGAGCAGGCAGAATGAAAGAGACCACCAAGGTGGTGGGTGGACTTGGAAGCAGGCCGGACTCCACAGCCTTGTCTCTCTCTTTCTACCCTCCCACACAAACTATGGTCAAGGGAGAGGTCACAGTTCCCTCCTCCTATTTATAGACAGCTAAGGCTGAGAATTGCCGACAAAGGTTCGCATAGTCAAAGCTATGGTTTTTCCAGTAGCAATGTATGGGAGTGAGAGCTGGACCATAAAGAAGGCCGCCCAGAGTAGTCAAAACGACTAGATGGGTGGGATAAAAATGTAAGAAATAAATAAATAAATAAATAAGGCCGACCGCCGAAGAATTGATGCTTTTCAATTGTGGTGCTGGAGGAGACTCTTGAGAGTCCCCTGGACTGCAAGGAGAACAAACCTATCTATTCTGAAGGAAATCAACCCTGAGTGCTCACTGGAAGGACAGATCCTGAAGCTGAGGCTCCAATACTTTGGCCATCTCATGAGAAGAGAAGACTCCCTGATGTTGGGAAAGTGTGAAGGCAAGAGGAGAAGGGGACGACAGAGGACGAGATGGCTGGACAGTGTCATTGAAGCGACCAACATGACTTTGACCCAACTCCGGGAGGCAGTGGAAGACAGGAGGGCCTGGCGTGCTCTGGTCCATGGGGTCACGAAGAGTCGGACACGACTTAACGACTAAACAACAACAAAGGCTGAGAAGAGAAACGGGCTCCTGACCTGAACTCCCCTGTGATAAAGTTGTACTCCATCAGGACCTCACAGACGCCCATCACTAAAATGGCGTAGATGTTGTTCTTCAAACCCACGCCGGTCGATGGAGAGAAGTCGGCCGACTTATCCTGAGCATCAAACACAAAAGCAATTCAAACCTGCTCTCCCGGCCCTCCCCCCCCCCCCTCCGAGAAAGGGAGCCCTTCCCTTCCTGCTCTTGCTTCTCCAGTTACCAGTTCGAAATCTTCCAGTTCGCTCTTGATCATTCGGCGGGTGATGGACTGAAGCATCTCCTCCAGATCTTGCTGCAAGCTTTCCTCCTCTTCCTCCTCCGCCTGTCGATGCAGGCTTGAAGTGCTCTTATACCAGACAAGACAATGCTGGATGCAGCCAAGGAGGTGAGCCTGGAGGAAGCAGCCATGCGTTGCTGGGCCGTTTGTTCAGGCACCTGGATCAGGGCCCTGTGACAGGCTGGTGGTGGTCAAATAGGGCTTTAACCCTTGGCCTCCCACTGCCTCCCCGGTTCAAATGGATTTCCTGCACCTGTCGTCTGCCAAAGAACCCACTCCCACTCCCCCCCCCCTTTCGCTCCAGGGGGTGACTTCCCTTCCGCGGTGAATGGAAAGCAATGGGTGGTTTGGGATAAAGAGATCTGCCATTTAAGGGGAAAGATGCTGACGTAGCTTAGTGACAGAAAGGCAAGCATCAGCACCCCTGGAAATGCGCTTAGGAAAGCCATTATTTCCCCTCCCTTTCTCTCACCAAAGGTTCCTGCAGGAAGATTTGGTCTTTCTGAGCCAGGATGCACCCTTCTAGTTTTATCGGCGGCAGCAGGTCAGGTTCCGGCTCATAATATCGCTTCATCTGCCAAAATAAATGAGGAATAATTTTATTTTTTTTAAAAAAGATCCACACTTCCCTAAAGGCTCATCCTCACAACAGACACATGTCAATTCCCTCCCCTTCTTTCCTGGTCTCAGTGCCCCACCACTTTAACCGTTTTGTCCAAACCTTGCGAATCAGAATGGAAAAGGAGAAGCAGAAAACACTGTCAAGAACACAGGAGCCCCCGAAGCACACCCGTGGAGTGCCAAACGAGATACGTTATGTCTGTGAGGCTTTAATGTCGCCATCTTCACTCTACCTGAGACAGCAGCATCTCCAGAATGGACGTGCTCAGCTGAGAGTTTCGACGCACAACGTCATAGAAACCCTACGAGCGGAGGAAAGGAAAATAAAGGTGTCAGTGTTTGGGGGGCGGAGGGGGGGGCGTGGAAAACTTTTTAAAAAAGTTATGCCAGCCTGAATGCAACCGTGTAAATCGCAGGAGCAAGCCGCTGCTAGCTCACGAGCTGCCGATGGCACTCCTCGTTAGTCACACGACTCGGTGCACAAAAGGGATAAAAGCAGCCGCTCCGTAATGAGCAGCCATGGGCTGCTGTGATTTAGGCCGCTGCACTTATGCCAGTGTAACTAACCAACAGGATTTTGGCGGACGGCCTCCCCCTGCCCTCAATAACAGTCCAGGCGGGTCAGGGTGCACAATGAAAGCACTAAAACAATCAGGTAATTTCAGCGCATGGGCGACTTTCTTGGCGCTGACCATTTCCCGCAGGCAGGCAGAGGCCAATAACCTCAGCTGCCTTCCCCGTGGGCTCCCTGAAGCGCAACCTGGGCCCCTACGAAGAGCGGCAGTGGGGAACCTGTGACGTGGGAGGCCAGAGGAGGACCCTTCCTTACCTCGTAGAGCATGAGCCTGACGTCCGCCTGCTGACTGAGGCCTCGCCGCAACCCACCCAGGATCTCAAGGCAGAAGGCTTCGTTGGCAGCTGCGTTGTAGCGAGTGTGAACGTCCACCTGTACCTGGAAGGCAGCGGCAAAGCAGGGCAGGATCTGGCCTTGTCCGCAAGAGTGAAGGAGGCCATCCTGTCCCACACTTGCCTAGGGAACATGCCTCCCTCGGCAACAGTTGCCTGTTTTCCGCCATCGGCTCAGCTGTCCTCCCTGCCAATTCTTGACTCTGCCAAGCTTGGGCTGACGAGACCGCCACCATCTTAGCTGGTTTTTCTGGTGTTCTCTCTCTCCACCGAAGTTCTGAGCACCCAGTTCTAAACACCCCATAAGCATTTACACCTGGGATGTGGAATGGGTGACATTTTTATGTTGGCTGCTGGACTACATTGTCCATGATGCCTCATCTTTGGATACAATGGCAATGGGAGATGTAGTCCAACAACTTTTGGACAGTTGCATCTTCTCTTTTCCAGACTTACACCCTCTGTCACAAGAGCTAAAGGCCAGCAAAGATCAAGCTGGTTGAACCTAGAGCTTGAGTGGTACCTTTTTCCAACTACAGCTCCCAGAATCCTCTAGTAACTAGAGGGTTAGCAATGCTCCTAGCCATCGTAGCTGAGATACTGCAGGAAAGAGCCCTAAGGATTAACTTCTCCAAGCTCTGCTCCAAAGGCCTGTTTTCAACAAACAGCTTCTGGGCATTCATGGAGAGGGGAAGCCACTGCCTCCCTCTGATGTTTGTCCATAATTCGTAATAATTACAGGTAGACTGCTCCTACACAGGGATGCACCAATTCCAGTCCCCAGAAATTCGTTTTATCTCCTTTAAAGCTAGCTAAGATGGTGGCTGAGAGATTTTGCAGTCGTGAGATCCGTTATATTTTTCTCTCTGCCCCGCTCCCAATAGATATGAATTAGGAGGTCAAGCAGGTACCTGGGACCGCACAGGATCCACCCAAGGGCACCGGGCTTACCTGACTTGCTCCAGTGGCTTGGCTGCACTGGGAAGAGGTCAAGCTGCCCAGAACCTTAAAATTCTTCAAGAGGAGCAAAAACCCAGCAACGGCTGACTTACGGGCATCCAGCTGCCTGCAGCGGAGAGACAGGAGGGAAACCAAAGACAGGGAAAGCAGTTGAAGCAGAGGAGTCTGCGGAAGCTACTGCCAACCATTGCCCTAATGGGAAATTCTGACATATGGCGACTTCACAGGGTTTTCTAGCTATAGAGAACTCCAAAGTGTAGTACCATTCCCTTCCTCTGGGGACGCATCCTGGGACTGTGCAGCTGGTCCAAGGTTACACAGGCTGGCTCTTCTCCCAGAAGCCCCAGTGGGGGAAATGAACTGCCGGCCTCTGGCTCCCCAGCCCAGAGACCTAACCGCCCCTGAGCTATCCATCCGGCTGCTGAACAGAACAGGATCATCCAAACAAGAGTTTGGAAAACTGAACCGGCAACAGCAGCATAACCGTTGACAGGAGGAGGAGCAGAGCCTTCGCCTGAGGCTTCTGCTTGGAAATTCAGTCGGAGTCTCCCCATGGGAGCTGCCGGCAGCCCTGCTTTGATGCAAAACACAGCAACACTGCATTTGGCCTTAAGCAAAAAAACACTTCCGTTTGGGGGAGCTGTCTTACAAAAGACCCCG
The DNA here is from genome assembly GCA_037013535.1 of Intellagama lesueurii. Taxonomy (NCBI): domain Eukaryota; kingdom Metazoa; phylum Chordata; class Lepidosauria; order Squamata; family Agamidae; genus Intellagama; species Intellagama lesueurii. Next base: position 4,088,264 of record JBAJHW010000011.1, read on the forward strand.
CCAATCCGCCAAGAGATCTGTGGCAGGGATAAAAACAGCCGGCTTTTATGGCTAAGAGAGAGGAGCAAGACAACTCAAGCAATGTCAGATCTATCCTGTTTTTCTGGAGGGCAACTTACCCGGAGAACATGGATTTGCGAAGAACAAGGATTAAGGAATCCCTCAGGGACATACTTATTTTGAGCAGGGGCTGGGTGGGGAGGAAAAAAGAAGAAGCATTAGAACTTTGCTTTGCCATGTGTATCAAGAAGGAACAACAGGAGCCGGAAGGCTAAGGGGGAAAAAGGCTGGGAAGGACATTGAACAGGTCAGACTGGTCACCGCTGAACTCTGAGACACTCACAAGAAAACTGCTAGTGTTCAGTCAGTCTCAAAGGCAAAGTCTCCTCAGGCAGGCTTTTCCTTGGTGACTGACTGTCTAAGACCAGACAGTAAACAGGATGGTTTTTCTATAATGCTTTTACCTAACATTTTTAATATAATGTTCTTTAATATTTGAATAATGTACTGTTTTTAAGCTTTCAATATTGTGCTTTATTGATGTAAGCCACCTTTTTTTAGGAGAAAGGCGAGGTAAAAGTATTTGAATTAAGTCAATGGATGAATCCAACGGGCCGGATCCCACCCTTTTTATCCCACGCTTTTTTCTCTTCTGCTGATTTGATTTATAAACCAACTTAACGGTTTCATTGAAAGGGAAAAGGCGAAACAAAAACATTGAGAGAGAGAGAAGGTGAACCTTTAATAAATTAGTGATGATTTCTGTGTAAGTGGCACCTATTTTGCCACTTTGACGATTTTAAAGGTGGACGGTGCGTTGGTTTGAGTATTCCACCACAAAGCGCTTCGAGAACATTCAGAACTGCAAAAAGCCACTCATAAAAAAACCCCCAGAAAACAAAAACAGCTTGACCTGCACAGCTTTAAGGAGTCCCTGTACGGTGTCGAGGGGCAGGAAAGACAGATGATCGAACGCCTCTCCCACTTTGGAGGATGAGTTCTGAAGGACAAGGGGAGCAGACGCAATGATGCTGGACAGAAGATCTGAAAAGAGGAAGGCTTGTGAGATGAAGAGGAAGAGAAGGCTGAGATGTTGTAAGCTTGGGAGAGACGCACAGCCTATCGTTCTACAGACCAAGAAAAAGGTGGCCCTCCTTGATCTTTGTGCGACAAAAGGTCAGCAGGGCTACCCCCTTGGAAATTCCTCGAACAGGGTCAATGTGTTATCTCAGGCTCAGAATTCTCAAAACAGAAATGTAGCCATGACAGCTGTGGCTCTAGAGAAAGGAACAGAGATCCTTTGAAGCTGAGAAACTTTTCTTTCCCGCCCTGTGAAAGGCTGAGATAGTCTTCCCCCTACGTTCATCTTTCCCTTCACTCCTTCCAGGCTTACCTATGAAGTGGCTGACGGGGGAACCTGCATTTGTGATCACTCGGTTCAGGAGCTGCTCCAGAATCTCGCTTTGAATTGGCTCGTGAACCTGGAGGGCAAAGCACCGAAAAGAGTCACGTTGGGTCTGTTCCATTTCAGTTCCCTTGGGAGTCGAAGAGACAAACTGGGTCGGTCGATTTTTTTGAAGTTGTATCAGACCTGCAGGAGGTTTTACCAGCCCATGAAAAAGGTCCCCAAAAGACCCCCAGTGGTGACCCCTTCTTGTGGAATTGCTGGGAAGAGTAAACCCCCCCTTCTTTTGAGGATATGATCCTTCATGGGAGGAGAACGGATCATTCAGTCACTCTTGACACAGACAAGCAGAATCTCCCTCAATGAGTGGCTGGACCCAAAAGACTGTAGCAACAGTCGCAAATATCCACTTTTTTTGGGGGGCGGGGGGCTGTGCTTGACTGAGTGTAGACTGTTCAAGTCCAAGAGTGATTGAAAAAACCCTAAGGGTGCTTTGGTTTCTCCAGCTTTTTCAAACCGATGGGCTAGAATCCTACAGCCGATGGATGCTTGCCTACGAGGAACCATGTTAAGTCTCGGCTGCTACTTAACCCTTCTTCATGAGGGGCTCGTTGCCCCCCCCCCCCCGAGCATGCCTGTGCCCAAGCGTGGGAACATAAAATGCCACTTCGGCCTGACCTTGAAAGCTTCCAAGAGGATATCCGCTCCCAACTTGCAAGTCTGCTGAGCTGGAGTTTTGGGGAGGCCGAGATTCATTTCCACGCTTTTGCCTCCAAAAGGTCTTTTGGGTCCATACGAGTCCATCAGGATGAACCCAAGCTCCACCAGGCCCTGGGTCACATGATCCCAACCAAACACACTGGACAGGAGCATCAAAAAGGAGAGAGCAAAAAAAGAACATAAATGAAAAGCACAATGTCCACATTCTTAAAGTTAATTCTCACTGTTTGACAAAGGTAGAGCTGGCATTTCTGCAAAGCCGCGAATGTTTTGCAATATTTCAGTTGCCACTTGTCTGTTTCATATTTTATATACTGTATATGCGGTATCCTGCCTTTCTTTCTGGGAAGGACCCCAGATGGCTCACGACATGAATGAAAACAGATACACCTAACAAGACAGTATGCTGTTACTACCAAAGTGTAATTAAACGGGCTGTATTAAAAACAAGCAGTGAATTAAAAGTACAACAGCAGTGGTTAAACTGCAGTACTGAAGCCAAAACTCTGCTCACGACTCAGGTTCAATCCCAGGTAGCCGGCTTGAGGTTCACCCAGACTTCCATTCTTCCAAGGTCAGTAAATCTGAGTATCCAGCTTGCTGGGGGGGCAATGTGTAGCCTGCATAATTAAATTGTAAACTGCCCAGAGAGGGCTTTAAGCACTATGGGGCGGTATATAAGCAGCACACTTTGCTTTTGGCTTTTTAACAGTAAAGAATGACAACACCCAGCACTAAAGGAGCCTTCCTTCAATGGCTTCTTAGTATAAACGAACTGTTGTCCTGTGATGGAAAGAGGGACAGGGAAGCGACCAGCCTAGTAAGGAGTCTCATGGCCTGGAAACAGGAAGAAGGCCCTCTTTTGGGAGTCCCAATCAACTGTGGTGGTGAAGAAGGACGAACCGAGAGAAAGCATTGCTCCCCTTCAAGATCACAAGCCCCAAGCAGGCTTCCATGGGGTGACGGTGGACGTGTAAGGCATTACGAAGGATACCTGGCATGCTGATGCCGGCGGTGAGGCTATGGAGGCAGGGGGAGAGGGTTATTTCAGTCATTCACCTCTGCTTCAGCCACTCACCTGTTTACCACAACTTCTAAAAACATGTCAGATATGCTGAATTGTTGAGGGACCAAATCCTGCAGAAATTTGGAGCTCTGGAGAAACTGTTTGTCCTTGAAGCTTCTCACAATTGACATTTTAAGGAAGTCAAACACCTAGAGGGAATGGGGGGGGGGGGGGAGGGTAAAAAAAAAAAAAGTTGCATGCTGCCTCGATTTCCAGTTCTGGAAGAAAGGTGGCGTATTGACTAAACAAACCAACCGGGTGCCCCAGTTTGCTCAAACAAAGTTATGAGCAAATCTTAGTAAGACTGTATTCGGTGAACTGAGCGAATGCAGGGAGACCACAAACACATTCGCGTCCCAACTCATTCGTGTCATCAAGAAAGACGTACCTGGTCTTTAAATCTGTGTATTCTGGCCACTGAGAGCAGAATGGTTACACTGAAAGGACATAACGCCTTGCCGGGATCCCCTTGCTGCTCGGCCTAAGAAAATTCAAGCATTAGAGAAAGTTAGAAAAACAGAATATTTATGATGAATTTTGTGCTCTCCCTCAGATCTCGCAATTATAAAGAGGGTCTTTGCGCTGGGAGGAAGATGGGCTGTAAGTGAACTGTAATAAATACAGAATAAGTGAACTCTTCAGTTTTCCCTTTAGATTCAAAACAGCGACTGAAATCCAGTAGTTAAGTCACAACGAAAGCAGGCTCATGGAATCCCTGGGGACTTCATGAATCAGCTTCTCTGTAACGGAAGGGAACTACTCTGTTGGCTACTTACTACTGGATTTTAGCCAGTGCTCCTATGGAGAAAGCCACGGTATTTATTTTTTTAAAAAAAATCAAATCTATAAATAATAAAGCTGAGTTAGATAGTGAAACCAGCTTCCTGATGTCCCAAATCATGGTTTGGTTGGGTCACAACAAAGCACCACGGCACCCACGTACAATCCAAACAGCCCCAGTAGCACCCAAGGTCTTTTTTGATAAGCAGATTAACCAGCGCGGTCATCTCTGACGGCGTTAACCAAAGTTGAGGCTTGTTTTGTGTTTCACATACCTTTAAGTGTTTTATGAGTTCCTTTCCTAAATCCTGGTCCAGATTAATGGCCATCACAACATGCAAAACGATGGTGCCTTCTACGTGGCGGAGCTGGTCTAAGGGAACGGTGGCCTCTCCAAGGTCCGCTGACCTGAAACGAGTCAGTCACACAACCACAAAGAGGCAGTGGGTTATCACAGCTGTAACACAGACGCAGTAAGGACGATCGTGCAGAAGCGAAAGGTAAGAACAATCGTAGCAGAAAGGAAGACAAGGAGAAGCAACTCACTCCGAATCTTTCTGCTCTTCCTTTTGCTTTTTATCCATCTGGTTGAAAAAGTTGATGACTCCTTCCAATATGTTCTTCTTGCCACCCTGGAAAGATTACAAGACCGGAAAGTAACCAAAATCCTATTTCAGTGATAAAACGGATCAATAATATTTACCCTCCCATGCAGGGCTTGGGGAAGCTGGCAGAGGTCTGACATAACGTCTTTTCTTTTGGGTCCCAAGCAGAGCCTGGCAATCTTGCTTTGTCAAACTACAGCTCCCAGAATTTCCTAGCCACCACGGCCGTAGGCGAGGGATCATGGTGGCCCTAATCCTTCAAAGTGTGTAAGGAAACATCAGTGGGGTAAGGAAACATCAACATATTACTCCCACTCTGGCCGCCTTGCATTGGCTGCCCGTTCGGTTCCGCGTAGATTTCAAAGTTTTAATGCTTACGTATAAAGCCCTAAATGGTTTAGGGCCTCGTTACTTGACGGAACGCCTTCTCCCACCTAGATCTACCCATATCACCTGATCTAGCCAGGAGGTGAGGCTGAGGAGCCTAACGCCGAGGGAGGCCCGGAAGGAAAAAACAAGAAACCGGGCCTTCTCGGCAGCGGCTCCTCGTCTTTGGAACAGCCTCCCTCCTGAGATTCGCATGGCCCCGTCGCTGGGCATCTTTAAATGCCAACTGAAAACCTGGCTGTTTAAGCAAGCCTTCCCTCCACCCACCGTCTGAATTTTTGTTATTTTGTGTTTTCTCCCATCTTGGATCATTGTTTATTTAGTAATATATTGTTATGATTTTAAATTGTTAAATTGTTACATGATATGTTGTTACCCGCCCAGAGTAGTCTATATGACTAGATGGGCGGGCTATAAATGTAATAAATAAATAAATAAATAAATAAAGTGAAATTCCCAATCAGGGAATGTACGGTTGGTGAACAATGTGCAAACAGAGATCAGGTCTGGGAGGCTTGTGCACTTCCAAGGGGGCCCCAGCGGCTGAGTTGCACACCACGCAGATCCACCGTGCTCCATCCAGCCCCATCCACCGTTTGTGGAGCTAAAAATGGTACCATCAAGAAGACCCGGCGCAATCCCCAGCAGATGAGAAAAGAGAAACCAAGGAAGATGCTGAGCCGTCAGGAATGGAGGAGGAGAATGTGCCAAGGCAGCACCCATGGAAGAGGGCATGCCCTTTATAAGGGGGCCTTCCTTTTCCATTTGACTGGAAAAGTCCTGGTTAAAGCTCAAGGTATGTTGCCGTTTAGAGGTCTGTGTTGGTAGTCATCCTGCCTCCTGCAACCCAGCAGTCACAGAGATGCAGCAGGGGGAGGACTCTTTATGAAACTCAACAGGCACCTATTACCTTCTCTCGTACCACAGGGATCACGCAGGACTCTGTGGAAGCTGAAGAGGATTCTAGCCTATGATGACTGCTGTTCTTGTTACGTTATACACTTCCACCTCACCTTTCCACTACCTGGTAGGGCTGGATCTTTGCAGTTCTATTTTAACCCCAATGAAATGTCGATGGCCCGTTTTCTCCAGAAACCTTCCTTACCTTTGAAGAAAGCAACAGCAGCTGATAAACTAAAGGAGGGATTTCCTGGAGGTCTAGCTTAGAGAACATCCTAAGGACCTTCTCTATCACAAACTGGAGCTCTTCGGCACTCAGCGGCACGTCCCTGCAGAGGAAAGACAAAGACGGCCCTCATCGTCGCCCCCTGTCCCACGTCTGCCTGTTCCAGAAGGCAGAATAGCACCGTTAGCCCTAGAGCAAGGGGTGGGGAACAGATTCTCCTCCAGAGGTGGTTGGGCTGCATTTCCCATCAGCCCTGGCCAGTACAGGCCATAGTGATGAATGCTGGGAGATGAAGTCCTACAACATTTAGAGAGATGGCCATGCACATCCCATTCCAGAACTACAGAAAACGAGAAGAGGGCCACCCTAACGAAATCTGGGGAAGAGGTCTGCCAGCTGAGGGATTCTGGGAGTTGTAGGCAGACACACCTAGAGGGAATCTATTTTGGGGAAGGCGACTCACTGGACCCTCTCCATCTCCCTGACACAAGCTGATTCAACGCAGAGTGTAAAGACCACGGCTAGCGCTTGAGGTCCTTCCAAATCGATGCAGTCTTGAATCCTTCCATTCAGAACTAACTGTTCCTGCTTAAGGACCCCCTCAGTCCACAAAAACGTCTTCCCAAGTCCAAGCCCTTCGCTTACCCCTGCAACGGATCCCCTTGACAGATGGGAAGGAAGTGACCGTTCATGACAGAGATTAGGAAATTACCTGAACATGGAGGTGAGGTGAATCACGTACTGAGGATTCCACCTGACAAATACAAACATGAGTTAGGAAACAAACATTTGGACTGTCAACGGAAGACACTTCCCAAGGAAGGGAAGTGCGTTCACCGGTCGTAGCAAAAACAACAAAGGGTCTAGCAGAACCTTAAAAAGTGAAAAAAAAAGTATTATGGCACAAGGTTTTTGCAGATCTGATCAAGCAGGCAACAGGAACTCATGGCAAAGGAAAATACTAGCCCATTCGGAACTCAAGGGATGATGTTTCTTAAAACGGTTCATTCCTTCAAGACATTTATAAGCTACTTTTTAGGTCCAGGCTTTCACAAAGCAACACACTCTATAAAGATTTTAACCCTGCCACAGAATCTATAGCTATAGAAACTCTGTTTCACTGCTGGGTCAAAAAGGGGATATATGAGGGTACATTCTGTCTCCCCCCCTCCAAGACACAAAGACACCTTTGCTTTACAGGATAGTCAGAATGTGAGAAACCAGTGAAAGAGAGAGGGGATGCAACATGTCACAGCACAACAGATGGTGAAGAACCAGAGGAAACAATACTGTAAAAATCAATGACAACCTAAAGGTTTTTCCAGGAAGAAAAAATAGGATTACATCTCCTTGTACAGCCTTTTGCTTCACTCACACGACTGGCGTTCTCTCTCTCTCTTTCTCAGCATGAAATGGTTGCCCTGATCCCCAAAGCCAGTGAGGCTTTTAATTCTGGTCTTGTCGGATTCCCATTACCATATAAAAAAGCACCCCTGTGTTTCAGTAAAGCCACGGTCATTTTCCCAGCCACTCCTCTGCACTGTCTTGCTTTTAGCTCTGCTGGCAAAATGCGTACAAAACGCCAAGTACCAGAGCATATGGATATGGGAAAACGGAAGGGCTCTTCAACTCAAGGAAAATCGTTTTCCTTATCTTCTAGCACAAAAGAGTGAGACTTTTCTTTCCAGGAAGGCTGGTGGGGAGAGGAAGAGGTGGGGAATAAAGTCATGAAGTCAAGAGACAAAAATTTCTTTAACGAGATGATTAAGGTTTCCCGTCCTAACCACTACTAGGGCTTGTATTTTATTACATGTCGTACAATCCCGACTCGTACCATTTTATAATAGGAGGAAATGGCAGAAAGAAAGAAAAAGAGGGGGACGTCTGTGTTCCAAGGTGCCTACAGAGACATTGAAGTTTGATTGTGCAGCAGGTGGTTAAAAAGCTTGCAGGAAACTGTTGCCTTCTTGCCTGCATTCAAGGAAGGAAATAAAACTGATCAAAACGTGGCAAAGGCGTGCTTACCTGCTGGAGCACAGCGTATTGATCAGCTGCTTCTTAAACTCTTCCCCACTCAGCTCACCTGAGGCAAGGAAACAGGACAGAGACTCCTGAGAGGCTGCTAATGAATGGAGCGGAAAGGCACGCAAGAAAGGGTAAGGGCTTACCTGTACCATAAACCAGGGTTTCTTTGGATGTAGCTAGTGCCGTCAGCACGGTAGGAAACAGCTCCAGAGATTTACCACTGAGCAGGCTGCCTCCTTTGACCGCTTCGACAAACAAAGCAGCCAAGTCCCCCAACGAAGGGCCCGGCAGTTTGTGAGCCTGACCAAGGAGAGACAAAAGAGAAGAATACATAGTGAACTAAGGGAATGAAGAATGAAAACAAAGAGAATATAAATACATGGCTGCCTTGGGTCCTCTTAAGGAGAAAAGCGGGGTAAATATATGTATTTTAAATAAATAATAAAAATGACTACTGCGAATTGCTTTAAAATTACTTATTGTCTCCACTTACTGGACTGCCCTTCTCCAGGAGAAAATAGGAAGCACCACCCTCACCCTTCCGTGGCCCATCAGCCAAAGAAGCTGGAGACCTGGGATGTTCAAACTACCCCAAGGGTACAAACCACATTTAATGGCGACCCATCGGCACATCGGCACGAGGGCCATGCTGTCTTCACAGAACCACTAACTCTTTTTACGGACTCTGCTCCTGGAGCTTGCACACCAAATGTAAGGTGATTTTTCTCCCACACCCTGAACTGAAGAGACAATAACTATCTGAAGCACAGCAGTAATACCACTAGGCAGCACAGCCCAACAGACAAGCCATTCTGGCTGAAGTCCCCTACTTTACAAAGCTACCAAAGACACAGGATCCAATCATCTTTTCTATTCTTTATCCATAAGGCAGCGTGTTCACATCCTAAAACAGACAGGCTAAATCTGATTTTAGTCCCAGTTAGGGCGAACCCATTGAAATGAGTAAGACTTGTCCATCAACGCTAACATAAGTTTGTATTTAACTGTACTTTCAGATTCATATACTGATTTATTGTGTAGCATGACATCTTGAGTCCCTTCATTGGGACAAAGATGAGAGATAAATAAACAAATAAATAGTATATTTACTATCTGATCGGTTTCAGTAGATTTTCTCCAGCTGAGACTAAAGTGAGATTTAGCCCAACGCTTCCACCACCAATGAAATTAAGTTTTAACAGGTAGCACACATTTTTATAACCTAATACACACATGTAGGAAATGATCGCAATACTGCTTACATGGTGGCCAATTTAAGAATATAAAGTTGGAACTCAGTTGCAAAAGGGAACCACCTTTTCCATCCGACGTAGCAAGCCCTAGAGAAAGGAATCATAACAAATCCAGTCCTACCTCTATCATCAGCAGCCTTATGATCTCAGAGGCCACGTCCACGTGCAGGTCCCCGGACTCCACCAACTGGAGGCAATGCTTGTAAACTTGAAGCCTCCTTGTGACACCACTCGGTTGGGAGCAAGGAGAACCTAGTGTGGAGAGCAAAGGGCCATTCAGCCACAAAACCAATCATTTGAACAAACATTTCAAGATAGTTCTTTGGTGACTTCACCCACTCTTCTGATGATGATGCACCTTTTTTTTTTCTCCCGACCTCTGGTCGGCAAGCATCACTCTTAGCTTCTATGCAATTTTACCAATCCAAATATTCTATTCAAGTGAAGAGCTGAAGCATCCCTTTATCAACTGAAATGAGTCCAATTAAAAGACCCTTCTAACTCCATATTTTGTTGGTCAAGAAGCATCAACAGCCCACAAAGACAGGAAGACCCTTCCCTGAGAACCCAACAATTTTACCTGGGCACTTACCATGTTTCCCCGAAAATAAGACAGGGTCTTATATTAATTTTTACTCCAAAAAACCCATTAGGGCTTATTTTCAGGGGGTGTTTTATTTTTTTCATGTACAACCATCTACATTTATTCAAATACATTCCTGTCAACTTCTTCTGGTTGCTGCACAAGGGTGGACGGCGAGGTTTCACTGAACTGGGGCTTATTTTTGGGGTAGGGCTTATAGTATTATGAGCATCCTGAAAAATCATACTAGGGCTTATTTTCAGGTTAGGTCTTATTTTCAGGGAAACAGGGTACTTTATAGAGATAACATCTTTAAACAACCAAGAGAGGTACAAAAACATATGCATTATTTAGCGTATTTGTTCAAGACGCAAGACTTGTACTGTATATCCAATTCCTATCTAGGTAATTAGGCTAAAATGCTGATGAAGAATGTGCAGCTGTCACTGGCCACTGCTTTATACCTTTGAAGAGGGCTCTCAAAAGGGCTCCAGTCTCCTTCCCCTTCAGAGCCTGCTTTGTGACTAAGTCACTCAACTGCAGCAAGAAAAGAAGAGAGAATTGCACACTTTAGTTGTCATCGTGTTACACCTTTGCAATTGATTATAAGAGAAAGGTTATGTCCCAGCTGAATTTCTACACAATCTCAACAGCAGATACGTTCACTTGGCCCTTAGTTATTCTCCATTGCATACCGATCCACAAAACACTTACTAAGCCACTTCTATTTACCCTCCTAAAAGCCATCCTAAAAACACAAAACTCATTGTTCAACAAAGCTTTTATGTCTCCTTCCCTAGAGGTGGGAAATCACCTCAGCAGCTCACCTCCTTTTCTGTCAAATTTTGCAGACATGACTGGAGCTGTTCTGATCTTTCATCCGTGGCGAGCGCTAGGATTTTCTGGTCCATTGTAAGAGAGCTGGGAGAAATAATTTTAATTCTTTTTTTATTAATATCATCAAACACACACACACACACATATTATGCCTACAGAAATAAGTACAGGGACCTGCTGCTTCCCACCTCCTTCCCCTCCTCTCCCTCTGGAGTTCACTGGGCCAGTCTCCTTCTCTCCGACAAAAGTCTACCCTGCAGGGTTCTTGTGAAGATAAACTTAAAAGAGTTGGGAAGCTCAACCGTCCCCCATCTCGACTCTCTGTTTATCTTCACAAGAAACCTGCAGGGTAGACTCTTGTCAGAGAAAACGAGACCAACCCTTAATTTGCTTTACACGCACACACACACATATATATACACACACACGTGTGGTGTGTACCCATATGTATACATACATATGGCGCGTAAGTATGTGTGTGTGTATGTATATGCAAGTATATAAGTAGATACAGATATATAGATATCTACACATAGGTACATACAGCAAATATATATGTATTTGCATGTGTGTATATATGTCTCTGTATAAAACACACACACGCCTACACCCCAGGTAGAGCTCTTCAGAGGAAAAGTAGGAGGTTATGCCATGAAGCAAATTGAGGGCACTCTGCCCATGCTCAGAGGCCCTCTTTGCCCCCCTTCTCTCCCCCCCCCCGCCAATATTCTGTCTCGGCTCCTCATACAGTCACGTGACCTTTGAGCCCAGGACACTGATCTCTCCACCTGGCAACCGCCCCTCCCCACCCTTGACCCCCACCGTGACCTCTCTCCCTATTGGCTAGCAACCCAACGGCCCCCCCCACCTCTGCCGACACCCACCTCCCACCTCGGGGTGCCTCAGGCGGCTTTTTTTCTGGCCGTCGACCCCACCCCCAGCTTTCCTTCCGCCTTCCCCCAGCACCGAATCTCCCGCCAGGAACTTCCCCGGGGTTGCCCGGAGCAACAGAGCCCGCCCCCCCTCCTTCCGGCTTCCGTTTCCCTAGGCAACCGGCACCTCGTCGTCGCAGGGCAGCCTGAGGTTAAGGGTAGCTTCTCCTTGGCGAGGCCCCTTTGGTTTCCGGGCGCGGCGGTGGCGCGTTCCGTAGGGCGCCTGTCCTGCTAATTAAGAAGTGCCGGGTTCGAGTCCCCCTTCCCCCGTGTGTCTTTCTCTCCAAATCAGTGGGGATAAAAATATGTTGTTTGTGTACCTTCCTCCTCCTTCTGGGTTGCATTGTGCCTTCACAGCCAGCTTGACTGTAAAACAAAGAGGTTGCATGGCAATCCAAACCAGGGTGCAATAATGTTGTTTGTTGCATCACTTTGAACACAATCACTGCAACAGGAAGCCCTTCTCCTTCCTGCACTTCTTTCCCCATCAATTTCTTCTTGAAGCTGTGACAAGCTGTACTTATTCATTTCCATGACATGAGGGCGGTATCCCAACTTTGTGCCTTTGATTTCTTTTATCATTTCTTGATCTTGATTCCTTGGCCTTAATGTTTCTTCCATGGCCATCCTCTCGGCCACCAAAATGCATAATCTCCTGAAATAAATCCATATTTGAAATGCCTCGGTCTCCTCTCTTTTTCTGCATGCTTACCTGTGTTAAGGTCTACCGTTTGGTGCCATACAATTGGACCGAGAATGCATCACACCAGACACGTGCTGTGTCATCGGCATCATCTCCCACCAAACCTCCCCATTTCTTGAAAATTCTGCAGTACATTATTTTAAAGAAAAGCTAACCCTTATTGTTCTGCAGTCATCCCACGTTCTGGCATTTTCCTTTCCGGGCAAAGGAAATAAAGGCTGATCCCTTTTTATTCATAATTTCAGAATTTTGTTTTGACTCAAGAGATCACACAGGTGGCGTTTTTTCTTTCCATTTTTCTAGTTCCTCGTTTAAAGGGTTGTTTTAACAGAAGAATCTGGATTTCCATGGCTCAATCAACTCACGGGAAACCAACCATGTTGGAATGCCTGAACAGATAAATAAAACATAAATCCGACTATGTGAAGCTATGAAGTATTAACTTTCAGGTACTAGGAGATGCTAAAAAAGAATTGGGCAGTTAACTAACAAACCTTTGCACGTCCTTTTCTGCCTAGAAATATTTTCTTACGCCTTTCACATTCGTTTACAGTATAATAGCCATTTGGCCCTAGATCAGACCTGGGCAAAGTGCGGCCCGAGGGCCACATACGGCCTGCGAGCTGCTCCTGTCCGGCCCGCCGGACATCAAAACCATTTATAGCTTTTTGTCTAAAGTTGATCAGTTGCTTATCTTTAACATACCGCAAAAAACCTCTTTAGTATTTGTGAAGATTAACAAGTTTAAAATAAAAACAATCATAACATCACTGTTTCATTTTATTTTTAAGTAAAGTTGGTTCGGCCCCCGAACACAGTTCAGATTTTTCATGTGGCCCCCTATAGAAATTAATTGCCCACCCCTGCCCTAGATGAACAGCTTCAGAGGAAGACAAATGGAAACTGTTACCCTTTGAAACTCTAAACTTGAGCCTTGCTTTCCAAATAAACCTGTTAGTCTGAAAGTATCCACAACAATTTTGTTTTGTTTCCATTATATCTCTCCAAAACAGAGGGTGGGCAAAGCGTGCCTTCGGCCCTTATACGAAACACACCTAATTTTTAAAAGCCAAAATGGCTCATGGGATTTTGGGGGTGGGGGAGAGGGCAGGCGCACCTTTCCAAGGGGTGTGGATGAGACCTTCCTAGGCTTCCGGATGTTTCTCAGCCCTGTATATATATATATTGCAATGGCAAGTAACTAGTATCACCATCTTGGTTGGTTTTGCATCTGTCGTCACGATCCAGGGAACTCGGCTGCTGTGGCTTTGACCTCATCCGACTTCGCTTCGCAGAACCATTTTCATCCATGTTTTCAAACATGTCATTTACATAACATTCGTCCCAATTGTTCGGGTCGCATCCAGCCTTAACCCTTGAGGGATGCTTTTCCCCCCCTGCACTCCTATGAGCTCAAACAGAGAGCCCATTTATCCATTGCCAAGATCTGGCCCCTATTATTCTCTCCCCCACTCCTGCCCCCCCACCCCGTGCAGGGCAGCGTTTTCTCTCCGGGGCCTTTTCCCCTCAAACGTGTGGCTTGGATCAGGCGGTACAAACCCCCGTAAGCGCCCAGCGACAAGGGGAAGCCTTTGTTCCGTGAGGCGATTGGAAACCCGAATTTAGGAAGCAGGGATTAACCTACGTGACCTCCCCTGTTGCAAACCCACCGGCTTATTTTTGGCCTGTTCGGCAAGAGCTGGGGCTTTTGGTCAACAGGTGCCAACCTTGGACACGGGTTGCTCCCCAGAAAACGAAGAAAAAATGTGTTGGGTCTTCTTTCTTGAAAATATCCCTATTTGCCATGATGATCATCCTCCCTCTGTGTCCAGTATTGAGGCCAAGAGAGCTTAGGTGGCTAAAACAGCATTACCCGCGCCCAGAAGAGCCGTATCAGGAGAACATGGACACTTATTTATTTTATTATTCATTCATTCATTCATTTAATTCATATCCTGTCCCAGGAATGCAAAAGCACTATTCTGAGCCGTTTTAAAGTATAGTACGTCTTGGAAAAAGGAGAACCCTAGAAGGACACGCGGCCAAACCGTACCCCACACCCCACACTGTGCATGGATGCAGAAGGCAGAGTGACAGATAAGGGGGGAAAGTGGAAAGCCAGCTGTGTGGAAGGAGATGTGTGGAAGGTTATGATCACCCACCCCTTTTTCCAATTTTTTTGGCTTTTTCTGGACCCGACATAACAGGTGGGGAGAAAATCTAGCAATCCCTCAGAACCAACTATGTTTAGTCTGTACCAAAGAGTATTCCCATTGAACGCTAGAGACCTGCTTTTAAGTAGACATGGTTAGATGTGCTTTCAAGGACCAGCACCTGGTGTAGAACCATAGAATCATGGAGTGGGAAGGGGCCTCAAAGGCTATCCAGTCCAACCCTCTGCTCAAGGCAGGAATCCAAAGCAAAGCAGATCTGACAGAGGGTGGTCCCATTTTCTCTTGAGTGCCTCCAGCGTTGGAGCGCTCACCCCCTCCCAAGGTCATGGGTTCCATTGTCGTAACCGCTCTAACAGTTAGGAAGCTTTTCCTGATATTCAGCCTAAATCTGGCTTCCTGTACCTTGAGTCCATTCTTACATGTCCTGCACTCTGGGATGATCGAGAACAGGCCCTGCCCTTCCTCTGGATGACATTTAAAGGATTAGAAGAGTGCTATCATATCTCCCCTCGGTCATGCATGCTGGGGATGATGGGGAGTTTAGTCTGAAACAACTGATGAGTGCTGAGAGTTGATTGAAAGGGAAACATCTTGCCGCATTGCACAGGAGACTCTGCTCGTGGGATCTGCACACCCACCTCTCCGTCTCCAGTCCGGGCGTTGTTGGCCTCTGCGGCCGGTGCTTCCCCCTCGCCACTTCAGGGCTCTTCTTGGGATGAGGACTTGGATGGAAACAGTCCTTGCCGGAGAGTTTTTGTGGCCCTGGACTCCCATCTGCCCTAACCCGGTGAGCCGGTGGTGAAGACCGGAGGCAGGCCGTGGTCCAAAATCACCCGGAGGGATACAAACGTCCCATCCACCCGAGCGAGAATGGGGGGCCTTCAAACCGAAGAGGCTTCTCGGTGACGTAGAATAGAGGGATCCCCAACCCTCTGCAGCCGATGGATCTGGCAGTCATTCCCTTTTGCGCTTAATATTACCGTGGCTTTGCGAAGGCCAAATACTTGTGCAAGGCACAAACGATTGTGATATTTTTTTTCCCCTATGCTAATTCTGGAACAGGCGAGCACAAAAACAAATAGGGGGTGGATTCAAAAATACCACGGTGGCTTTTGGCTGAACCCGATCCGTGCCTTCCCCCCCAGAGCGCCGCTGACAATCATCTCCCTCGTTCTCTTTTAATCGCTTTCTCTCTGCCTCACAGTCGGCATCGGTTCCCACCCATCGCTCCGGTGCCATGTTATCCCGGATCCTTAAATCTCAACACAGCTCTTGCAAATCACCCCTTGCATCAGCCCGTGCCCAGTTGCGCCATCCATTTACCAGCAGTGCCCTCACAAGCTCCGTTCAGAACACCGGTTCCCAACCTTGGATCACCCAGATGTTCTTTGAGTGCAACTCCCAGAAGCCTTTGCCACCAACGGGGGGTTCTGGGAGCTGTAGTCCAAGAACAGCTGGATTACCTGAGGTTGGGAACCACTGCTTTAGACCGCTGTTCTCTCGAAACTGGAGAGGAAAAAAAGCAACCTGGTGCTCTCCAGAGGCTTTGAACTTCAAGTCCCATCACCCTCGGCAACCAGATTGCCTCCTTTTCCTAAAAGGCCGTGGTCTTGCCGTGACCATTGGTGGTCACCACCAACTGGGCCCAACCAACTTACTCTTTGGGGTTAATAGTCCCCAAATGCTTCCTTTCACCTCTAAAGAGTGTTTTTTCAGCATCACCAGGTCTTATCCCAACTCCACCGCCTCTACAGACCTGAATATTAAGTGGCACATGGGAGCAAGAGTTACAATCAGAGCTGTGGCTGGGGTTTCTGGGTGCCTTTCCCAGCAATGTTGTCTATGACATGGCGGGGCTAGGAAAGTCCACCTGTCAGGACAGGTAGCAAGATTTTGGTGTAACAGGAGATTTCCTCCCTGTTCTGCTGCTTGTAACTTCCTGCTAATCATGCTACCTAATGGTAAAACCAACCCTGTAGTGTGTCTCTGTTTTGTCTTCTGCGCAAGCATCATGATTTCAGGTTGTTTTCCTTGCCAGTGGTCACGCTTCAGGGTTCAGCACCTCCCACGCACCCGCTCTGTTACGATCTCTCCAACCCAGAGCCTTGCAGAAGGGTGGCACTACAAGGCCCATCGTCTCTGGGCGGGATGCAATCTTGTAATCCAGCCTGTCCAAAGAGCCCGACATTGAGGAAGGCTGCTCTGGAAATCACATCCAAGACTTGATTGCGTGTATAATATCAGGCACCGGGTGACTTTCTTAAATGTAATTTTAAAATGAAAAATTTAACTAGCCTGTTGAACACACACACACACACACACACACACACACACACACACACACACACACACAGAGGCTCTCTGGTTCCTGCCGCAGGCAATTCTTATTGTGCATGCAGAAAATAATTTTCTCAAATAAAGGATGAATCAAAGCAACAGATCTCTCCGAATTAACAAAAGAATGGCATAACACTTGATGATTTCCTGCTTTAAATGACCTCTAACATGCCTTAAAATTAAAAAGCAAGTTTTGAAAGGACCTCGTATCAAACATTGCGTATTACACCCAAATTTTGCAACCCTGCTCATGGCTTCTGTAACATTGTGCACAGAGCAGGGACTCAGGGGCTCACAGAGTTCTACCACTGGGAGTTTTTGATTAATTCGGACAGTCATACCCTGGGCACCCCTTCACTGAGACCTATGTGTCTGTTCTGATCTTAATGCCAGTGGCCTTAGGACTTGGAGTGGGGCGGATTTCCCCAATCACAAAAGTTATCCCTGTTATAACACAGAATACCTCTGTGGGGCTGGGGAGGGCTGAGTGAGTAATGAAGGGCCGCTGGCCTTACCAAAGACCTGCTCTGGACCAAAACGAAATTATTGGTGTGGATTAACACAATTTCTTGCATTTTTGAACTTTCCTGAGGGTGTGGGAGAGGGTGGGTTATGAAGGCTTGCCAGGATGAGTGCCTGTGCCATGAAAACTGTCTAGGACTCTACGAGACCATGCTCCGGATGGTGTCGTCCTCCTTCTCCCCTCGTCCTTGTGAACGGGAAATGCCAGAGGCTGGATCTCGCCGTTCAGGCATCCCTCACATGTGCTGGACCACAGTGGCCACTGCCCCACCACCTCAGATGAAACGACAACCTCCCCGCTCCCCCCCCCCCCCAAATCTTCCATCCCATCCTGTATGTTACACTAATGAGTGTGTCCCGCTTACACAATAAGAAGCTTTTATACTTGGCTAATCGGCCCCAGCATCCCGCCGGGCCTCCCCGCCATGCGCTTCTGTGCGCCAAGACCGCTTGCGAGCTCTCGGTCTCTCAACCCCCTCCCTTTCTCTTCCCCCCCCCCATCTGCTCTTTCCTAATTTTTTAATGGGGTCCCTCGCCTGGTTTGCGCTGACCTAATTAAAAAGCTGTTTTGAGCAATAGCCTTGTGATGGTCATAATCCCAACCCGGTGACTCTACAAAGCTTTCGCCCGGCGTTTCTCGACATTCTGCTCCGGCCTTTCATCGCTCCTTCGCTCGCCTTCGTGAGTCGAGTCTTTTCGGCACACCGAGATCCTTCAAGGATTCCTCATTGATCTTCCTTGACGTCTCTGGTGAGCATGAGAAATTATTTCATTCAATTCAGGACTCTCTTTGGCCACATGGTTTCTTCCATCCTGACGATGACAGGGGAACCACTTCATCCTACGAGCCTTTGGAAACCATCCCTCCAAATTTACCGTTTTTTCCACCCTCTTCCGAGCACTAAAATTTACAAAATTCTCTTTAGCCTAGCCAGACTTTCTTTGGCCCACCTAGCTTAGCCTTGTCCCCTCTGGCAAAACAGATGAAGCACCCTGTTGCTTTCGTCCCCGTCTTGATTTTTTTTCCCCCAACAGTTTGATTTAATTTATTTCCACTTTTCCTAGCAAGGCAGAAAACCTTCCCCACTCCTGAAAAATACACCCTGCACACGAAATGTCTGCCTAATCTGGCACAGATTTCTGTAAATGTTTTTATTTCTAACCCTCTTGATCGTTTCCTAAACTCTGCATCGATCGAAGTGTTTTGTGCCCCCTTTTGGAAATGTGTGTTTCGTTTCAGTCGTGCAGCAATGTCTCAAGGGCTGTCCAGAAAGGATCCTAGGTTTTGTGCTTGGCTGGTCCGGTTAGAACTGGGAAAGACACTTTTCAGAAAACTCCAAAGAGCCAGCTGACCAAGTGGCTCAAGGCAGCTTCTTTTGCTCTTTAAAGTATGCTGTCCAAAAAAAAAGGGTATCCCAGTTGTAAGTAAAAACTAAGGAATTGGGAGGCTTAGCAAAAAAGTTTCCATATACAGCTAAGCATGTATGTAGTACTCATTGCATGTGCACTGTTAAAATATCTATTTTTAAAAAGAATCTCTGGTCTCTTACTTATTGGGCAGGGGAAGAGTGAATTTTCCAAGGTATATATGCAGAATTAGAAAGCTTGACTCTGTTCAGTATGGACAGCTGGAGCATTTGCATGAATGCCTATTTCATTCTCTGATTGGTCGTCTGGGGGCAAACAGGCGCTTTGTTTGCAAAGCATGACTGCTCAGGCATGACGGCCTGCCAGAAGCACATCTGGGGGACACTGGCATAAATAACAATAAAATAAATAATCCAAAGTCAGACTACCAGGAGGGATGGAGTTTGGATAGCTGGATTAATCGGGGACAGATAGACAGATAAATGATATTGGTCAATCAATAGACAGACGGATAGACACAAAAAAGTCTTGATTTTTCATTATTTTTACTCAAAGAGTGACACACTGGTTAAAAACTTCCCATCACAAAACACAGACAACCAAAACAAGCTGACCACTAATGCAATCTCACACTTCGAAGCGAGGTAGGAAGATCAAAGAATAATCAGGTAAAATGGGGGCTATTTGGATACAGGACAAATTTTCTGTGACTGTGGAGAAATTCAGTCAAGGCAGCCCTTGAATGCACACAATTTATGTCTCACTGTGTGTACAAAAAAAGATCGAGCAAATGGCCGAGATAGCACTATTGAAGTAGCCCGCTTCTGGTCACAAAAAAATCCAATTATATTAACATTTTAATTGGTTTTTAATTTTTCTTCTCATTCATATATGTACATAATTGTATATTGTGCAACACTCTGGGAAGGAAGGAAGGAAGGAAGGAAAAGATAGAAAGATAGAAGGAAGGAAGGAAGGAAGGAAGGAAGGAAGGAAGGAAGGAAAAGAGAGAGGTGGAAGGAAGGAAGACAGGAAAAGAGAGGAGGGAGGGAGGGAGGGAGGAAGGAAGGAAGGAATCTTATACAGAGTACTTTTTCACCTTATGCATTGTTTACATCTGGGAGAAACCTCCAGTAGCATGTAATCTGACTGCAGAAACTCAGTTCTTAAAATTTATTGAGCTTTGGCCACAGATCTGTGACCCATGAGAAAGCAACCTATAGATCCTTGATTAAGAAAACAAACCAGCTTGCCCAAAGTTATTTCCTGCCACTGACATTACAGACAGAAGAACCTGTCAATTTCGCTTTACTCCCAGTTTGAATGTTTAATATTTGGAGAATGTTTTCATCTCAAGAATGAATACATTTGCAAAACAATAAATAAAACCAGAAATAAATGGTAAATACTTACACAAACGGAAATCAAGCAAAACGCTCATACACCCAAGCCGGCCAAATTCAATTGCTGTGATTCTCCCCGGCGTGGAGAGGATTAGATTTGGCTGGCCGGCCAGCCTGTTTAGTGGTTAAAGATGGAGGGAGCTCCATTTTATGAGTGTTGCAAGAGTTCTCGCTGCTGCTGTACATGACCTGGGAAAATTATGACTTGGTCTTTTTTTATAGGTGAAAACAAAAAAAAAAGTTAAAAAAAAGGCAAAAACGTGGTGGCATCTTAAAAATTAACTTGGGTTTTTTTTTGATACTGTGCATGTCTGCTAATCAGAAACGACAGAATAGAAGGGGAGGTGCAAGGAGGGTGCTTTTACACGACTCTTCACCACTAGTGCTCCAGTGCAAAGTAATCCAATATACTTTGGATTAGTAGCGGTGGAAGGTGAGAGAGCTGATCAATTTCACACACACACACACACACACCCAGAGCCTCACACTGGAAACTATGGTGAGATCTGCCTTTGGGATGGCACATCTCCTTGGTATGTGTTCACTTCTGCCTCTCCCTCTTTTCTTTCAGTGGCTGCGTGGACTAGGGAAAAGACAACATGTCTTCTGTGGTGAGTTCGAATCCTGCTCTGTTCTGTCTGCTCCTTTCTGGGAGGTGGTTCTCATCGCAGATAAGCTGTTGGAGGCCCGTTAGGAAGGCTGTGGTGGTCCTCTGCTCCCAGCAGAACTTGGGCTGGGCCATCGTTGCCTTTCAGCATGCCTCACCTCCCAGGGTGGTTGTGTTGAAAAATAAAGCACAGAGCCATGTGTAAGTGGACGGAGGAAAGGTAATAATTCAAATAAAATATACTCCAGAATCACTTCACCTGTAACTCTTAGGCTTGCTGTCTCTCTCTGGGTGGCTCCACAAGGGCTCTCTCTTCTCTGTCCCCCCTCCTTTCATTTATTTGTTCTGGTGTGGAGATCATGGGCCCATTGTACCTTCAGACCCCAACAGGGGGTGGGGTGGGGTGGAGCATCAGCACCATAACTCCTGAGCCTTCTTTTTGGCCCAGGTCCTGCCAGCTTTGGCACAAAGCCAGTAACCCAAAACTCTCCCTGTTCCCCCCTTTTCTTCCTTTTCAGTGACATCACCCCAGTGATGTCATGATGATCTGCCTCCCGGTGTCAGAATTTGGCTTTGATACCTCTGGGAAAGGGGTGCTATTGACTTGGCATCCCAGATGTTAGCATGCGTGATATTATAGATATTACATACATATCCATAGGCGATGCATTATTACTTGCCTTTTTTTAAATGCCGACTAAACAGCCACCTCTCTGCATCTTTTTGGTGATGCTTTCCACCACCCACCCCTTTCTTGGGGGACAGGTGGCAAGGGGCCACCCTTGTCAAGCGTATCATGTTGCAATCCACAAGAATCGGAACTGGGAGCCAAGAATGGCATAGCTTTGAATCTTGCCTTAGTCATAAGTCTTTTTGTGGCCTTAAGAAAAGGGTGCAAGCCCGCCACCCTCGGAGGCGAATTTGGTTCAGACAGCACCTTCTCCCTTGAAACACTCAGCCTGTGGAACTCCCTGCCACAGTGATCTGGTCTCTCCCATTGTTTAGTGGTGAGCGGATGGGCTGAAACACCCTGATCAAGCATGCAGTGTGCCTCAGAATGAAAGTTCTGGAAACAATGCTCCCCTGAAACCCCGGGCAGTCATGGTCCATCCGTTTTGTAGGCCAGGAGTGGGGAAATGTGATATTCCAGATGCTACTGGCTTTAAATCCCCCTGTGTCACTATTATGGGCTGTGCTGCTTAGGAAAGAATGGGAGCCACCGGCCAGCAACATCCAGAGGGCCAAAACTTGCCGACTCCGTTTTAGACTCCTGTTGAAAACATATGTGCTTTTTGCAAACCTTTCTTGTTTAAGCCGTAGATTAACCTTAGGTCTAGATGGGCGGGATAGAAATCCAATAAATCCAATAAAAATAAATAATCCAGCTTTCTGTCTTCGCCCTCAACCACATCAGTCTCGTCTTTGAATCTTGCATGTGGCATTGACGGCATGTTTTGCTCGGCGTGTCAATCTTCTGACCCCAGCAGTTTATAAACATTCCTAAACCCAAAAAGCCAGGCAGGACCTCACCTTCTCGTGTGGTTTTTGCTCCCAAGACGGGCACGTTCAGGATAGTTTCCGAGGAGGAGCAGGCCCTGCGGGCCAAACTCGAGCGGCTGACCACCAAGGACCACGGGCCGGTCTTCGGGAAGAGTGAAAAGGTCCCGGCGCACACCATGCAAAAGGTGAGCTTCGGTGGGGAGGGCGGACCCGCACCAAAAGACCACTTTGAGGGCTTGAGATGAACTTAGACAATATCTATTGCTGTTTAAAAGTAATTGCAGACAAGAAGGGGCTCTGGAGATAAAACAAAGTCCGAAATCCATAGCTGGGAATATCTTTATGACGATCAGACTGTCAAATGCAGAATGCTGGCCTCTTTTGAGCATCCACTCTGGGGGTCTGAAAAAATGTTAATTCCCACCTGCAGAATATAAAGTAACAGGTAAAAAGGGCTTTAAAAGTAACTTTCCAAGCGGCTCGGACCTTAAAGGCAAGTTCCTGCCTCTTTGTAAACGACAGCATCAGTTCACATGGCCTGCCTCTAACAGAAGTGGGATCGGGCATTTAGTTAAACCACCAGGAACAGTCAATTTAAGTCAAATTAAAACCAAATAAATAGTTTTACCTGGCGGATGCTCTCTTTACCATGCAGGACTGCTTGTCTGAGGTCAAGAGGCTTAAGTTGATTGTTCTTGACCCCTGGGCTTTTCCCCTTCTGAGCCACAGAGAAATACGTCCGGGAAATATGACCTTAAATATCTTCCACTTAAACATATTCCTCACCCCTATATTCTCTGGGTGTGTGTGTGTGTGTGTGTGTGTGTGTGTGTGTGTGTGTGTGTGTGTGTGTGTGTGTGTGTGTGTGTGTGTGTGTGTGTGTGTGTGTGTGTGTGTGTTTTCCCAAAGGCAAGGGAGGGAGTATATACCCCTCTGGGAAGTTAATGGACTATAAGTCCCTTTAGCCACAGCCAACATAGCCGAGGATGTGGGATCGTGCCGTGGCAGCCAGAGACTTCTTTGGTTTTCACAGGAGTGGCTAATCCATTCTGCACCTTAGTTCAGATTTTCCAAAGGCAATCGTGAAGTTGCTGAACTCTGTGCCCCAAACCAGGTTAAGCACCTTGGATAGCATATTTGACCTGGAATGGATCGAAAACGTCTATGGAGTCAGAGCCACGTCCACAAGAAAGGTTCCTACATCAGCTTTGATGTGTTGCTCCCTAGATGCAATGGTTCCCAACCTTGGGTCCCCAGGTGTTCTTGGACTGCAATTCCCAGAAGCCTTCACCACTAGCTGTGCTGGCCAGGATTTCTGGGAGTTATAGTCCAAGAACATCTGGGGACCCCAGGTTGAGAACCACTGATCTAGAGCAACGCGTACGGACAAACATCTATCCCTGGCAACCATACCATGTAAGAGGTAGGAGCATAGCCCCCAATATCTCATCCGCTCTCATGTCCCATAAACCCCGTGGGTCATCCCACTCAACTGGACTTTGGTCTCATCCAACTGGGCTCCCTGTATTGGCTTCTTTTGGAGGTCTTGGAATGTAACCATTCCAATCCCGGTTTGCCTAGAAAACAGGGAAGGTGATACTGTCCTGTTCCAATGCCGTCCTTCACAGGCGAAGGATGAACTGAACGAGACGCCCGAGAAGCGTGAATCGGCCGTCAAAGAGCTGCGGGAGCTCGTCCAGGAAAAAGCCAAAGGAGGCGAGGACATCTGCAAGGCGGTGGAAGCGAAAATGAAGAATAAAGATGATGCTTTCTTCCTTTGTTTCATCCGGGCCCGGAAATTCGACGTCAGCAGGGCTTATGACCTGATCAAAGGTGGGGATCCTGCACCCAGAACTACACACCATCTAATGGTTTGTGATGCCTGCTGATCAGATTGTGTAGAATAAAACCTGGCCACACAGATGTAAATCTGCTTCTTAAATGCCCCAGTGAACTGATATACCACCTCTGATACTGAAGCTGACACATAGTCATCCTGATTTGGGTCGATGACGGTCACCATGATGGTGTCTGTAACTACTGGGAAATTATCCTCCATGAAGGTACCATGTCCTCTTTTAATGGTGCCCACACTGGCAACTACCACTGGATCTTGTGGCAGTGAGTTCCACAGTGTAACTATGTGGTGTGTGTATAAAAGGACTTGGATCTCTATGCTGAATACTACATCACAGGTTCTAGTATTATGCCAGAAGGAGAAAACCTTAGATCTACATCCTACATACCGTGCATCAATTTTTACCCCCCCCCCCCAGCCTGTCTCCCCTCATCTGTCTGTCTTTGATTCTAAGCTCAACAGCCACCGTGTTCATTGTCTCCCACCTTTCCTCATAGGTAAGTTTTCCCAGTTCTGCCCCCCCCTTTTTTGCTGTCACCCCTTTTTTTTTTTTTTGCACCCTTACTGGGTCTTATGAATTATGGGCCGTCAAATCAATTCCCACTTAGGGCCACCCTTCCTCGAATTTTCTAGGCGTACTCCAAAGTGGGTGATCAGTCTCGCCTTGTGGTGGTGCTCAGGGGCACCCTAAACTAGCATGTGGAATTTGATGCACCCCTTTTCTTCCTTCATCTCCCTTTTCATTGCTGGCTCAAAGGCCACCCTCCTTCTCCTAGAGAGAAGCCTTTTCCATACATTTTCCATGCATTCTCCGTCTCTCTGGCCAGTGGTAGAGGGTTGAGGCGAGCCGTATGTGTGTGTCTGGCTCCCTTTCCAGACTTCTTTTGTCCATGGGTTGGCTGGTGAGGAGGCAGGAGTGGAGAGAACTGGGTCAGGACATGAGGCACAAAAGAAGCCATTGTCGTTTTGGAACGTCGTCTGCTTATGCTTCAAACGGTCTCGGAAAAATATTTGCTCCTTTTGTGCCTGGGAGCTGTTGACCGGAGGACAGTTGGGGGAAGCCATCAAAATA
Organism: Intellagama lesueurii; assembly: GCA_037013535.1. Taxonomy (NCBI): domain Eukaryota; kingdom Metazoa; phylum Chordata; class Lepidosauria; order Squamata; family Agamidae; genus Intellagama; species Intellagama lesueurii. The sequence continues at coordinate 4,113,527 of JBAJHW010000011.1, forward strand.
AGAAACAGAGCGCAGGGCCGTCTCCAGCGTCTGAGTCCAGGTCATTCAACCTAGCCAGAGAACCAGAGAAGGCGGTTTTAAAGCAAGGGTGCCCCATCTCTTCCTATATGCTCACTGGCTCAGTGTGAAGTTGTTTTGAACAGAGAAGGGGACTCAAGGCGTAGGACTTATTGTCAAGTGGGACTTAAGTCACACCCATGACTAGACTCGGTTTGTTGGTCCCCCCCCCCAATGGTTCGGACTTGACTTGCAACTCGGAATCCACCCACTCTTCCCTTTATTCTGGGGGGAAAAGCTTGTTTTTAATACTTGGGGCTTGGTACCAAAAACCTGGACTCGGACCTAAAGACTTCCCAACGTCCTCAATAAAACCACTCCTTAAACATCTCACCTACCTTGAAAGCCCTGTTAGGATTGCTATAAGTTGCTTCAAACTGGACGACACGTAATAGCAACAAGGTAAGTGAGATATTTAAGGAGTGGTTTTACCAGTTCCATTTGGAATTTGGTACCAAAGACTCAGACTCTGGACTTGGTACCAAAGACTTGCCAACATCCCTGGTTTTTAACAACCACCCATTTGAAATGGTGCCGTGTGCCCTGCACCTCCCAGTTCTCTCCCGTGTCCCTGCTCCTTGATTTTTGTTACCGTTGGTCCTTTGCTGTCCAACGTGGCCTCCCAAGGCAGGGAGTGGAGCACCAACTCTATGACTCCTGAGCCTTCTTGGTGGAGAAGCTCTTGGAGGAGAAAAGAGCCACCGTCTTCCCAACACTTACAGGAGCTGCCCTGCCTCTGTGACATCACGTCTTCTCAACCTATGGCCCTGAAATGTCAGCGGATCCAGTCCTGCTGACTGGGAAGAAAGAACGGTCACGCTATCAGCCATGATGAATAGATATATTCCTTCCTGTGTCAGAGGCAGCAGGATGACTGTGTGTATCAGCTACCGGGGAGCACCAGCAGTTGTATAGGGCTACATGCATGCGGGCTTGCATTTCATCCACTACGCGAACAGATTCTCATTCTCATTCAGATTCTTGAATTCTTATGCAAGGTTAGATCTGGTTAGTGCTTAAACCAGCCATTTCTTGAAAACCAGAACCTTGCTTTAGAAGGATAAACCATAGCATGGGGAGAATTCTGCCTTCCATATGAAAGGTCCCAAGTTCAAGGCCAAGTATCTCCAGGTAGGGCTAGGAAATCATCTTCCTTGAAAACCCCTAAGAGCCACGGCTGCCAGCCAGAGTTGGCAATATTGGGTTTGATGGACCACTTCCGATGGTCCTAGAATCTTTTTTAAGGCATTATTCTGATCTGTGATGCAGGCTGCCAGGGGAGCCTCTGAGATGCGGCCGATGAGATAGAGTCCCTCTCTCTTCCCAGGCTCAGCTTCTTCTCCTGTGTCTCTCTTTCTCGAACTCCAGGCTACGTCAACTTCCGCCAGCAGTACCCAGAGCTGTTTGAAAACCTGACGCCGGAGGCTGTGCGCAGTACTATCGAGGCTGGCTACCCGGGCATTGTGAGCAGCCGGGATAAATACGGGAGGGTGGTGTTGCTGTTCAACATTGAAAACTGGGATTATGAAGAGATCACCTTTGACGAGGTCTGTACCATGCCTTTTGTCAAGTTTAGAGAGACCCGCAGCATTGCGTTTCCAAAGTGTATGTGTAGGGCTTGAAATATAATCAACTTCTTGTATTCTTGTATTCAGAGACTGCCAGATTGCTGCTAGCATTATCATTGCTGGGCATACAAAAGTAACTCATTGTGTTGTATGTTGTTAACACGTCTGAAAAAAATAGAGTGATGCAGCGCCTTGTCCCCTCTAGTGACCAATTCTGATATTGCACCTTGAAAATACTTGCACTCATACAAAACATAACACTTTCCTTATTAATTAGAAATGATTCCTTTCAGAAGTCTCTAAAAGTGCCTTAAAATATCCTTTAGAAGTGCTTTTCAAAAGTAACTTTTTACACTAAAAAGTAACCTCTTGACGTTAAGTTGCTTTTCAAATGTAGCTTTGTTACAACTAGAAAGCGGTTACTTGTAACTAGTTACTTCTATGTTTGAGCCAAGACAGGAGAGGTTCTAGACGCAGTGCTCAGTTCCTCTGTCCATCTTTCTTGGTCCAGATTCTTCGTGCCTACTGTGTGATCTTAGAGAAGCTGCTGGAGAATGAGGAGACCCAAATCAACGGCTTTTGTATCATTGAAAACTTCAAGGGCTTTACCATGCAGCAGGCGTCGGGCATCAAACCTTCCGAGCTGAAGAAGATGGTGGACATGCTACAGGTGAGATCTGAGCAGACCTTCACCTATTCGTCTTTCTGGACGGACGGGGAAGATGGGCCTGTTTGCATTCTTTCCAAGAGGAAAGCCAGTCCCACCTAGGGTAGCCACATCTCTATCTGGGAGCCAAGGCGGTGGTGAGTCATCAGGAGCACTCTTGCTTGCCGGGGTGGAGAGCCAGATCGTGGGCCACCCTTTCCCCCTGTACAGGTCATGCCCCCCAACTGGCTGAAACGGTGAGCCGAAGGGGCCTGATCGGTCTGGGTGGCTTGTTCCCAGAGAGAAGAGACACTTCCGTAGCCAGCTGAAAAACAGACTAAAAACCAGGGATGGGATTGTGAGCATCAGGGCTATCCCGAGATGTTCAGCTGCCTGAGCTCAAGAACACAGTGGCGTCCAGTTGACCATGTTTTGATTGGGACATTTATAGCCAGTCTCCGCAGCCCATTTGAAGGCGATCCTTAAACCTCCAAGGCTTTGGGGAAGAGTCGCACTGTGGCCTGGCATCACTAGGAGGCTGATCTTGGTGCTCGCTGGGAGGGCGTGCCACAACCAGGGCACTGCGGCAAAGAAGATCCGTGTCTCCATGGAGTTCCTCTTTCGTGGCTCCATGGTGTGGCACAGAGGAGGACTTCTATGGTTCAACATAGCCCCTGGAGAGGCCACTATCACAGGAGCACTTTGTGGGGACACCAGAAAAGGCCTTCTCTGTGGCTGCTCCCAGACTGTGGAACTCCCTCCCACTAGAAGCCAGCCTGGCCCCATCCTGGCTGTCCTTCCACAAGCAGGCCAAGAAGACCTTTCCCTTCAGCCGGGCTTTTCTTGATATGGCTGATGGACCAAGGAGATTTTTTTTTTTTAAGGGAGCGTTTTATTCTATGTTTCACTTGTGGTTTTTTTCCATCTTGTCCTTATTATGAGTTTTTATACGAGAGTTGTTTATTGCTTTTGAAAAATACGGTAATCATGGATTATTCGGCTTTTCACTTTGTTTCTTTTAAATACTGTAAGCTGCCTTGGATCCTACGGGAGAAAGGTGGCAACAAACAAACCAACCAGGCAGGTCTATAATGCTCAAAGTGACCGTCACCCCTCTGCTTAACCGTAGGCAGTCAATAATCCCCATTAGGAAGAACGTAGAGGCTTCTGTAATGCTGGCAAAACAGCTTATTTTTCTGCATCCCATACAGTTAGTTCAAGGACATTGCTTGCCTTCTTGGAGACCTAACACTGATATTTGGATTTCCAACTCTTAGGATTCGTTCCCCGCTCGGTTCAAGGCCGTCCATTTCATCCACCAGCCCTGGTACTTCACCACGACCTACAACGTGGTCAAGCCGTTCTTGAAGAACAAGCTGCTGGAAAGGGTGAGTGATGCCGCGGACGGTGTGCTGTGAAAATAGGGAGCGTTGAACGGCATGCATAAGAACGGGACGTGACTGAAAAGATATCTCGTTCTTGCCTGATCTCCCCGCCCCATCTCAATGGTAAGGTCCAAGAGCAGTGTGGGAACCGCCTCCTTTTCCCTACCGCCATTTTGATGGGTCCCATCAAAGAGAAGACAATCCATCTGCAATGCTTCACCCACCCCATATGGGAAAATGGTGTGTCTCCACCCCAATAAGAGGCAGAACCCCAACACTGATTTTTAACCAAGGTAGTGGTCAATATCCAGTGTGGTGTAGTGGTTAGAGTCAACTAGGACTCAGGAGACCTGAGTTCAAACTCCAGCTCAGCCACGGAAACTCACTGGGGGTGGGTGGGTGGAACTGGTAAAACCAATCCTTAAATATCTCACTTACCTCGAGAGCCCTCTTGTTGCTGTTATGTGTCGTCAGGTCGGAACCAACTTACAGCAAACTTAACAGGGCTTTCAAGGTAGGTGAGATATTTAAGGAGTGGTTTTACTGGGGATGTTGGCAAGTCTCTGGGTCCAAGTCCCAAGTCTGAGTCTTTGGTCTTCGAGTCCCTATTAAAAACAAGCTCTTTCCCCCCAGTAGAAAGGGAGGCGTGGGTGGGTTCTGAGTCACGAGTTGAGTCATTGGGAAAAAACAAACAAACAAGTAGAGTTGTCGGTGTGACATAAGTCGGACTTGAACGCAAGTCTCATGACTCAAGTTCCCTTCCCTAGGTTTTACCAGTCCCACCTCTACCACCCCCCCATGAGTTTCCATGGCTGAGCAGGGATTTGAACTCCTGAGTCGTAGTCCATCCCTCTATCCACTACATCACAACAGGTATCCTGAGAGCCCTATTAGGGTTGCTATAAGTTAGTTTCAAGTTGAAAACACATCACACACACACACGTGTTCAGAACTGGAAATTGTTTTTTTTTAAAGCACTTCAGGTTTCATTTGGTGAGGGCAGTGTGGCCCTTGGAAGGTCTTTGGGCCCTCCAAAACATGGTCCACGGAGCACCGGAATCTGTTCACACCTTGGTCTAATGTAAAGATGAGATGTTACAACACGTGGCCCCTATCCCCATATTGTTTGCACAAGGCTTTGAGAACTCACCTGTGCAGTGATTTCTGAACCCCATGTTTTGAATAGTCTGATCACCCTGCCCTTGAAGTTATTAGGCATAGAAATAGCTGAGGCAGCGATGCTCTGCATGCTACATTCTGCACATTTGCACCCTCGCGGCAGCCTTACCCACACACCCATACAGACAATGGGAAAACAAAGCCGAATGGTTCCACCGATGGGCATGGCCTCAGAGGACAGATGGAAATGCAATTTCCTGACTGCTTGGGGGAGCCGGCTTATCAGAAAGGGAGGCCCAGGGGCGCCTGTTCAACCCTTCCATTCTCTTTTCCATACTCAGGTGTTCGTACATGGTGAGGAACTGGACACCTTTTACCGTGAGATCGATGCCGATATCCTGCCGGCAGATTTTGGGGGCAACCTGCCGAAATACGACGGCAAAGCGACCGCCGAGAAGCTTTTCGGGCCCCAGATCAATGCGGAAGACACGGCCCTCTAAAAAAAAATATTAAAGCAACAGAAACCAAGCATCGCAGCATAGGAAAATAGGGCCCCCGACGGCCATGGTTTCCAGTGTTCCTTTTAAATGTAGCGTTCAAAACGACCGTGATCATAAACTCCAGGTGTGCAGGTGCCACACCTCTTTCTAGCCCCTTCGAGGCTTCTAACAACGAAGCCAAGCCAAGCCTCCGGTGACTCCGATTCTCAGGAAGAATGCCATTTATCCCCTGCTCTCCCCATAGAGACACAGAAAGCAAAGCAAGTCGGAGGAGAAGCGAGGTGTGTCATAGTGACAGGACTTGGTTGTCTTGAATTCAAGCACCCAGCGGGTGCTGTAGCTAAGAAGTGCCTTTCCAGGTTTGCCTTGTTGTGAAGGGTCGGCCAGAGAATCCACCCATGATTATATGTTCTAGGGCTCTGGTCAAGGGCTGGATGTGAAAGGTGGGTGGCAAAGTTAGAAGGAAACTGAGCATCACGTTGTAAATGGTACAGCCGGAGTCCATTGTTCCAGGAGCTTCATATGGGGCTGTTTTCCACGTAAATACTGAGAAATAAAATACTGTTGCAACAAAACAGGCGCTTTCCTTTGCTTCCGTCAGCCACTAGATGAACGATGCACGTAAGGTACAGTTGCTCTTTTGCTGCTTTTACGGTGTTTTTCCTGCTAGTGATGGTTTATGCCTTTATCTGCAGAGCCAGAGGTTGGGAGTTCGATTCCCCCACGATGCCTCCTTGACAGGGGCAGGGCTCGATGATCCGTAGGGTCCCTTCCAGCTCTGCCGTTCTAAGATGAGGATGATTAAAAGGCAATCCGCTGCACAGATTGCCTGAAAAATCAGCTCTGGCTGCTGTATGCAGCACCACAAACACTAGAGTTTTCTGAAAACGTTGCCTGGATGTGCAAAAACAATAACATTTTTTTTAAAAAAATTAAACTTAATTCTCAGTTTCTGCCACTCATTCTGCCAATGTTCTGTACTTTTTCGAAGGCATAGCACCCACACGCAGAGGTGGTAAAAACACCCCAGTGTAAACAGCCCATGGGAGAAGAAGCAGGATTTGGATGGATGTTTCAGGTTTTAATTTCTTAAAATGCTGTTTTAGCAAATGACCCAGAAATAGCTGTTTAGAAGCGTTCAAATCAAATAAATCGTCAGATGATGCAGAGTCTGCTTCAGGGATGAGCAGATAGACTGAGTCTCTTGCATAATTTACAGGAGACCAACAAAGTTTGATTTTACAGTTAACAATATTTACAGTCACACCCTCCTATCCATGGGATCAGTAGCCGCTGATTCACCTATCAGCTGGCTGAAAATACTAAATAACCACCCCAACCCAACGAAATACCTATTTATATGTATTTCCAGGGCGTATTTACCAAACCTGGCCTCTAGAGAGAGACAGAGACATTGCAATGTGTAGCGTTCAATACCTTTGCATTTTTCAGCACCTGTGGGGCTTAGAACAGATCTCCCCATGGATGCCATGGCCCTACTGTACCCCACTTCTCTCCCCCCCAAAAAAAGCAGAAATGGAAAACAGGTGATGTGGGAAGTTTAGGGATCAACCATAACTGTATGCATGAAAGGACAGCAGACCCAGTTTCTGACATTAGGGGCATTCCTGACAGATCCATGGGCTCAGAGGCAGCCTAGTCGGGCAAACCATCCTTCCCCCCCACTGCCACTCCCCCCCCCCCCGCATCTGCACTTTTTTTGGATCTATAATTCTTCCTCCACCCAACAAGACTGGACAAATTTTCTAGCTGATGTGACCAAGGTTGAGCGTATGTGCTTTTTTCACTTTGGGCTAAGACACTGAAGTAGTTGCATAACTGCACCAAAACTCTGTGGGATCTCTCCCCCCCCCCCCCCGAGATCCACAACAAGGCTGCATTTTTTTGTTTATCCTTTACACCAATTCCCTATGCCCTAAAATATGCTGTTTCTTTTGGCTGGTCTTCCAATGCCAGGAGACCCAAGGCAGAGATGGGCCTGATCTAGCCGGCCAACGCAAAAGAGCCAGGATGTGCCGATCTTTGTGACAGCCAAAGACACAGGTTCTTTCTTCAACTGTACAATAGCCTGTTAAATACTTTGAACCGCAGCACTCAGACTGTAGTGATAGGATCGCTTGACCTCTTCTATTCAAACAACCCATGCTGGAGGCACACTCCCAGATCGGCATGAACGGAAAGCAGGAATGCTACCCAAACAGAAACCGGTTCTCTTCTCCGTTCTGCCTCTTGTTCCATGAAATCAGATCAATGCCCATCTCCACCCAACTCCTCACTGCTAAATACCACGGCTGCCTGATTTGCAAAGCAAGCCGGCAGGGGTCCCTCTTGAAATGGGCGCGGGGGGGGGGGGGGGAAGGGTCTACAAGAGGCACATTCATTAGGGCCCTGGCTCTCATTCAAAGCAAACAGGATGCGGGCGCTGACGCTGCGGAAAGCATGGGGCCTTTTTGGAATAGAGGCTAGCCAAGCCACCCACCTCCGGAGCACTTCACCCTTCCCAGAGATACTAAAAGCTTATTGAAAGAAAGAGTGGATAGAGATGGGGCCTGGTTTTCCTGTGCCACCCTTTCTAAATGAATTCTCCCACGTTATGTCAAGGTAAGGTTAAAATTATCGTCTCTCAAAGTTTTAACAGAGAGCTGGAAAGAAATCACGGTTCCTCTTTCTGTTTGCACCCTGCCCCAATTCCGGGGATCACGCATGTGTGTCCCTGGTCGGCAGACCTCTCGATTCCAGTAAAAGACCAACCGGATCATCCCACACGCTTAGGACTGCCCACCTCTGTCTGAAGGGAGGCGCCGGCGCCAATGATGAGACAGAAGAACTCGTTCTGAACTCAGAAAGTTCTTTATTTTTTTTTAAGCAAAGAAATCCATTGAATCAAATATAACAAAATTACTCTGTTCCGCAATGACCTCTGTCTAGCCCACACAGAAAACAAAAATTAAGGGAGAAAAAAAAGGGACACACTTTGATTAAAACATGAAACCTTAGCAGATTTAGAAAAAATTGCATTGCTAGTTGCAAATGTTTGTCCCCCAAAACAACCAGCTCCTAAGAGTCCAGAAAGGAACCGGTCACAACGAAGAATCACTTGCAAACATGAAACCTTTTCAGGGCAGCATTTTTTTTTTGTTTCCAAAGAATTCGGGAATGTGGTCGTGATGGTTTCTGAAAGGTCTATTTGGAAGCAAAAACTGCCAAAAAAAAAACACCTGAGACTCGGACAAAAATAAAATAAAAACCAAAACACTCAACTCACTCTGAGTAAGGCAGCTGCAGTGATGGAAATCAAAGAGTGCACAGGTACTGGTCTGGCTTCCTGAGGTGTGTTTAGGATATCGCTCTGCTTGGGTTGTTCAGGAGGAGAAAAACAACAAGAACGGGAATGTTTTCTTATCCAGAATGAATCTATGGCTTTATTAGATTCCTGTGGATAGGATACGACTGCTGATGGCAGAGTTAAGCTCTCCAAGTTCCAGGTTTACGACAGCTAGTGTAAGTGCTGACGCTGGGATGAGCTACCCCCCCTTTTTTTTTTAAAACTAGCCACTCTGATATGAAACTGAACCACAGGGAATAGTGGCAAGGCTGTCCGCACCAGCAAAGACACTTGCTGCTTCCAGCCAAAGTCCAAAACTGGTCCTGCTACTGCAAAAAAGCCCCACAGTATTTTGCTGAACCGTAAGAGTAATCTCTCAGGAGACAATGGGTTGCTCCCTGAATTAACAGATTCGGTTTGATGGTCCCAGGGACAGAGGAGGTAAAGTGGACGAATCCTGCACAAAGGAAAAAATAAGGCCGGTCCCATCTGGTGGTGGTGGGGAAGAAGTAGCGGTGGTGGGAAATGCCAATTCTCAGCTCCTGCTTAATAAATGCTGCCCTTTTATGGTTGTGCCGTTCATGTGACCAGCAAAAAAGAACAGAACACCAGATGTAGAAATGTTACACAGTAAAATTATTGATATAAAACGACACAGATTGTTTCCCCCATTTTAACCCAGACGATTTCATCTCATTCTGCCATGTGTCCATCCCAAAGATGCCTCAAGGGAGAAGTGGGCAAAAGAAACTTATTCCAGACAGAAACGTAAGTAGAAAGAGCGAGAGAATGTTCACACAGGATGAAGGCCACAGATCCCACGGGTGTCGCATGGCGCACCCCTATGGGAATGGGACCCTTGCGCTTCAAGGAGAGCAAAGGGCCCACACTTCCAATCTCCGAACCTCAAGGAAAGGCTGCCCTTGTGCCCTCATGCCACTGAGACCAGTGCAGAACAGCCCACCCCAGCAGAAGTGCCAATAAATACAGATCTCTGGGAAGGGCCTGGAGGTGTGGGCTGGCACATTTGAAACCTTCTTGCTCATAATTTTCCTGCTGTGACAATTTGTTTACTGATACAAAACACCATCTCCCCTTTGTTAATTTCCTTGTCGTGATTTATGACAAAATCTCAAATGGGGACCGAGAAGTAATTCCAAAAGAGGACCGACAATAATGGACACTGTAATTTAAGGAAAAACTCAGTGTCTATCTTTTCCGGCAGAAGGCCACAGCTGAACATGGAGGCATGTCTGTCACAACATGATGTCTGTGAAAAATAGGAGTGGCTGTTTTTCAAACAAAATGAATCGTTTTCATCCATGTCTCTGGTTGGAATAGAGAAGAAAATTCTGACTACTATCTACTCATATAAGCCTTTCAGTCAGGGGAGTGCAACATGTGTTCCTCCAGATGTTTTTAAACTGCAACTCCCATCTGCCACACTAGGACAGCCAATGATGGGGGATGATGAGAGGTGTAGTTGAACATCATCAAGGACGGCCACACATTCCCCCCCCCCCCATCCCCGTTTTAGGTAACAGACCAAAATCATCCTTTTGAAGTGTCCAATCTTCATGGTCTCCTCATGCAGAAGTGCATCTATAAGATAGAATGATTTCACCCAGAGCCAGATTCTTTTTAACATAGATATCAACAATCTGTCAACACACTGAACTATGAAGTGGATCTTCACAGTTATTGGTGCGGAGTTGGGTTTCTAGATTACCAGAGCTGGTTTAAATAACTCCACGTGACAGCTTCTGTCACACAGCAGCTGTCCCGAGGGGGCAGGGGACCTTTTTTAAAAACTGTTTTTAAATACATGCTGAATGGGTGCGATAAGCCCCTGTCCCAAACTACTACAGGCTACTGCAAACTGCCTCCATCTATGAGCCATAAAGCAGAAACCATGCCCAAGAATTATTCTGACCAAACAAAGAAAAGAAAATTCTACTGACACAGTCTCTCCAGAGAACAGCAGCAACCCAACATCCAGTTTCATGGGGTGGGTGGGATGTCTGTGTTGGAAGAAACATTTCAAAACAAGTAACCTCCTAACTGATTTGTTTCTAAGTGCAATCTTTGAGCAGGGGCTTCGGACACTTCCGTGCACTTAAAATGGTGCAAGAACAGCGATATTCAGATTTCAGGGACAAATACCAAAACAGGGACTTGTGTAGCTGCTGCTTCTTTTTTTCTGAAAGCTCAAACCTGTTTAACTACTTCATCTTAGTCAAGCTCTCATCACCATACCATGCTTTCCCTTGCAGTAGCAGAACAGACTCTGGCAGACCAAGACACCACCTCATTTCTGGACTTATTCTCAGGGCAAGGGAAAAAAAACACACAACAATTTTGGAACATAACGATTACACCTCTGAATGAGCCGAGTCATGAAACACCTTGGGATTGTCCTCTGTATGGCTCCATATTTGTGGAACAATGCCCAAAGTCTCTTTCTATCTTTCATGAACAAACAAATCAAATTGATTCCATCAGTTTTGTTTGTTTTAAGAATTTTTTCCCCCTACTCAACATAATTTTAAATCATAGCTCTTCTCCAAAAAGGCTACAGTATACTGGTGCACAGCCACTCCGTCCCTGAGCACCAAAGCTCAAGAATGCCATCGAAAGCAGGCACTGACTCCCTTTCTTACTTACTTGGAAAACCAATCTGCAGTTCTGGACCCTAAAAAATAATAATCAAGTAAGCGGTGCAGCCCCGCCATCCACTTTCAGCAGGAGAAGATATGAAAAACCTATGTTTATACTTTTAAGTTACAGTCTGTTCATTTTAATTGCAAGATCTTCTTTGGGTAAAAGCCAAAACAACTTCCCTCGTGTTAAAAGTCTGCCACAAAGCATGGTTGAAGAGAAAGATGGGTCTTGGCAGCAGGTCAAATTGAACTACTTTTCCTACTAGTTGCCGGGAAACCGGCTTCAGGCTGAGGACGAGGGCAAACTAATAACGCTGGATGGCGATGTATTGTGAACCAACAGCAGAGCTCCGTACAAACAGTCCACTGGAGATGAATGAACCACATCAACTCCCATCTTGTGTCCTATACTGAACAAAACTAATTGAAACATCTGATTCTGCTCAGGTAGGAAGAGAAATTCTCAGCAGTGCAAGCCACCATGTCAGCTGCACATGACGTTTTTAGGGTCCTTATATTGGATTCTGGCTATTTCAGAATGTAGCAGAACTTGCTAAAGGATGACGGAGAAGCAGGATGAGAAAGGATACAAAGCCTGCTGTTCAGGAAGACAGAGAAGGAAAGCTTTACGCACACTGCCTGAATCCTGCACTGAGTGGCTCCATCATTTCCCCTTGTCTTGGGGAGGAAGAGAGCCCGAATCATTTCACCAGATAAAATGTGATTTAAGTTGCACAGTCTGCTGAACAGGCCAAGACTGCTGGACTAAGGCTGAGGGGAATCTTGACATCTGATGGGGAAAATCCACCTTTGTTGCAACACTTAATTATTGCTCACTTAAAGAAAACAACACGACTCCATAAACAAAGCACAAATGTTTCTGAATTTCAAAGCTGACCCAGGGGATGCCTGCAAACCCTCTAAGAAAGGCTTCCTACCCAAGGTAAAAGCAAGCAAGCAAACAAACAAAAACAAACCCCCAAACAAAGGAACCCTAGAATTAAAGTGCCTAGCTAGCAAAATAACAGTTAAAAATAATAAAGTGCTAACTGATAGGGAGACATTTTGATGTGAGAGTTGCTGTAAAAACAGTGATGAACGGGGCTGCTACACGGGAACACTTCTGGAGGGGAGTAAAAGCAAAGCAGTCTGACCACAGAGTTCTGTTACCTTAATACAGTGATTTATAAACCAGATTCTTCAAAACATAACCATCATCACCATTCTGATAGAGCACTTATTTTCCTTCCAGGCGAAAAATACTTCAGTACAGATCTCTCTCTCTCTTTTCTATGGTAGCAAAGAGATCGCTTCCTCGCCACATCTTATCCTAATGTAATATGGAGCATTTTCTTGTGCTAAAAGACAACAATGTGTAGTGCTAGACTCATGAAATTTGTCTTATGGAACCAAACAATTGCAGAGGCATTTAAATACGGAAACACGTTTTGCTATTTGGCATAGCAGACACGTCCCATCCCTACCACCTCAAACTGAAATAGCCACTAGATGCCTTAAACTTTGGCGGCTTTATTTTTCATGGGCCGCCCTCATGGGCCCAAGAGACCAGGGTGAGGCAAAGAGCATGGGTATCTTGTGGATTCTACCTCTCACACAGAGATTTGCTATCAGCATAGACACAGATTTGCTGGAAAAAAAAACTATTCTAAAGGGGACCTGAACTACCCACAGACTGATATCAACTGGCTTCCATCCAGAGACGGTATTAAAAGGCCTGGGTTAAGAGCACACAAAAGTCTTGTGTCAAAATAAAACTCCTTACATTACAAAAGGCAAGTCTCACAAGGCTACTTGTGTAGTCTCAAGTGGTAAAAAATAAAAGAGAGAGAGAGAAAGAGAACCCAAGAATCCACTGGACTGATCTACTCAGAAGCCTCCTGTGTGTCCTGACAATAACGCAACATGTGACGGAATGCACTTGGCCATCCGCGCCAATATTCTGGAGAAACCGAAGTGCTGATAAGACTCCAAGTTCTTTCAAAACAATCTTAAAACCTAGCAGTGCTTTAATCGAAAAGGACACGGCTCCTCGCTTTCACGGAGGGATGGAAATCCGAAAAACTCAAAATTCCACGTCTTCTTCCTTGATTTTGTGGGCGGCCATACAGACAACTTGTAAACGTGAACTGCTGGCTTCTTCTTCTACGGAATGATATAAACTTCTCCCCTTAGTGGGTTGTGTGGGGCTGGCGAGACAAATGCAACCACAAAGAGAATGGAACCTATGACTCACGTTAGTGACAGCTATTTAGGTTTTGCTAAAAACCCCACAGGAGGCTGTTCTTCTGTTTGCTTTTCTCTTGTGATCGGAGCGGACGTGTGAGCCAAAGGGAAAGAGCACTGGAACTGCTTGCTCCTTTTCAAAGAGGTTCTGTTGTTGCACTGCCTTCAGAACCTTGACGCTCCCAAGAGCGAGCCATCCCTCAACACAGTGGATCAGTTTTCTCCACGGACGAGAGCACTGCGAACATTCAGACACGATACCCAAGTTGCTCAAAACCAGCCATGAAGCTCCTTGTGTCGCAGATCTGCTTTGGCATGAAACACTGCGGTCCAATGCCCAAGATCAAGGGGTTCAGAAGACTGGCCTGGAAAAGCAGGAGGAAGAAGAGATGAGTTCCAGAAGACGGGGATTAAGGTGAGACAACCTGAAACATCTCCTGGGACCGTTTATTCTTGGCCAGACGATTGTTCTGCATCAGAGCACAGGGATTTATTCTTCTCCCACTGACAGATAGCATTGGCGTATTGCACCACAAGCTTATCCATCCAGGTGAGGGGCTCAGGAAAGAGGACTGCCCCCTCAAAGAAGCCCAGGTGACCTCCGTGTAGGGGCAAAACAAACATGACGTTCTCCCGCTTTTCTGAAACAGTGGAAAACAAGTAAGATTTAGAATGCGTCTTAACAGCATATTTTGCACAGTGATGGAATACAATCACAGATTTTCAGGAAAGGAAGACCATTCTTCTCGTCAAGATACACACTTAACATGCTGCCAACACAACTCTGATCGCGGACACAGTCTTCCTGCTCTAAGCAGACGGCACCAGGCACAAGGCAGGGTTGCAATCTACAGAAACCACATCTATGGTGTACTTTTCTAACTGCTCCTATTAGAAATCTGATCACCCCCGACCTTCCTCTTCTGGGGAGGGGATCTGGCCTTGTATACTCTCCACAATGCATGCAAACTGATGGGGGTCGTAAAGAACAACAACTGCATGAGAAACTCCACGCATTAGCAGTCTCAAACGTTTCTGAAAACACAAACCGTCTTCACAGCGGCCCAAAGACTATGTTCAGGCTAACGCAATCATTTGTGCCTTACGGCGTGAGTGTTTGGGATTCAGAATGATCTTTCAGTACAGCCAGCAGATGTGCGTTTTTCCCATAATACTGTCAGGTTCAGAAGGAAAAGCCTGTTTACTGAGGACTTCAGCTCACCTGAAAGGGCTTTTGGAATAGATAAGAGACTATCATGAACCAGAGGGTCATCAGCAGCATTAACTAGCAGGAGGGGAACACAGATCTGCAGAGAGAGAAAAAGAAGAGCACCACGCGTGATTTTCAGACAACAGAACCGGGTGCTACCCTGTTTCCCCAAAAATAAGCCCTAACCTGAAAATAAGCCCTGGTATGATTTTTCAGGATGCTCGTAATATAAGCCCTACCCCAAAAATAAGCCCCAGTTAAGTGAAACCCCACCCTACACCATTGTGCAGCAACCAGAAGATGACATGACTGCATTTGAATAAATGTAGATTGTTGTACATGAAAAAAAAATAGAACATCCCCTGAAAATAAGCCCTAATGAGGTTTTTGGAGCAAAAATTAATATAAGACCCTGTCTTATTTTCAGGGAAACACGGTACATTTATTGGGCCACCAAAGTATTTTCAAAAAGATGAAACACACGCTTTTTTGAGCCCCAGAGGAATTCCTCATCAGTCCTGGGGAAGCCAAACTTACAAAGCTTGGGAAGAGGACCGGGAGAGGAGTGGAAAAATTGGTCTGGACATCTGGTCATCCTGGCCAGATGTCACAGCCTTGAGAGCTGCAGTTAATAAAGTTTTAGAGTACTCAATTTTTAGTGTATATATTTTAATTGCATTGTTTTGTCTTTTTATTGTATTTTAACTGTTGTAAGCCGCCCAGAGACCTTTGGGTAGTGTGGGCGGCATATAAGTTAAATAAATAAATAAATAAATAAAAATGAATAAAGGAAGACAGGCAAGATGAGACTCGAGATATTGCCAGGCTGCATCTCAAAGGACTTATCAATAGGTCGCCAAACAACATCCCTGATGATACCAGCTGGCTCAGTTTTCTGACTCAAATAATCACTGAGCCATATGTGCTACAAAAAATAATCTATATCCCAAATCTATTTATGTTCTCAGGGCAGTTGACAAAGCTGTACATTTAGCTATATACCCTTACCCATGTTTCAAAACTTATTCTTACTTGTGCTGAGCTGGTTTTCACTCCATGCCATATCTAATACATACACGCACATACAAACAGCACATGACAGGGTAAAAGTACATGGCTTTCAATTCCAACAAAAAGAAAAGCAACATAGCAATATCCACGTGCAACTTACTCTGTGCAAGTAATGCAGACAGCTCTCCTTCTCATAGTATTCCTTTAAGGAGTTGTAGCCATGGAATTTTCTAAGGTAGGAAAAGAAACATTCAAGAGATTTTCTTGCTACTGAATCCCTTGCTAATTTCTTCTAATTCGACATAAAGAACTAGAAGAATTCCCCCAACCAAATACTAATTATCTTGATCTCTACACACTGTACACCCGGAGGTCTGTTTAGGTTTTACAAGGACAAAGTTAATACTATATTACTAGAACCTCCCCCTTCAGATACAATAGACTAAGTCTCCCATCTGAAAATGCAGAGTGATTTTTCCCTCCAGTCAGATTTCGGTTTTACCCAACAAGAACGGTCTAACATGGGCCCAATTTGCAGCGCCCATCATACTGCCGGTTCTCCTACTAATCCTGGGTAAACAGACAGATGCAAGCAAAAATAAGCAAGGAGGCAGATGCTCATAGGAGTTTTGGCAACTCCTATTTCACCTACTGGGAATCCAAGTTCTACACAGGAAAAACACGAGGCAGCAAATACAGGGATTCCTCTGGGAACGGGTGGATCTGCTGCCATAAAGCTTTATGTACAGGAGAAACAATTTCCTAGCCAAGGAAATGTTTTCACTAGTTTCTACTGAAGACTACTGAAAGGTATATTTCTGTGCTGGAAAACCTACCCAAGAAACTCCAAGACAGATGTTCAGCTATATAACACAACGTATAGAAAGTGGTAAGCATTGACAAGACAGTCAAACATTCTTTTTAAAAAGATGCAACACAGAGAGGGTATCTGCAGCTGTCAGGATAATTAAAAAAGCTATCTATAGGGAGCTCTCCTTCCGCTCTTTCTGGGAGCTAACTATGTGCTTGATGGGGGTAGGAGGACCACCGACAAAGTACCTCTGGCCCCCCAAAAGCAGTGAACAGGGAGAGGGGGAAAGCTGTACTGGAATACACCAGTACAGAAAGATATGTTGCTAAAACTACAAATCTGAAATATTGCAGGTATACAATATTTCCCACCTGAACCCTGAATGAACATGCTTAAACAGTCCAGCCTCGAGGAATATGAGGCATTCTAACAGAATGACACTCTTGGTGCTAATTTGGTACTTACACCAGACAGCTCTTCCACTGTTCAAAGTGTACCACTGGACAATAGTAATGATGGGAGCATGCTGAGCAAAATTCCAGGTTCTTACATTAAGACAAAGATTTCTAGTGAAGGCTGAAGACTGATCTGACAGAAATATAGTACAATCTCAACTACACAGTCAGATTCTGATCAGGCAACACTCCAAATTCTGACTCCTACAAATGTACTAGATATTGTTGTTGTTCTGTGCTGTCAAGTCGCTTCCGACTTATAACAGCTCTATGAATAAGCCATGCCCAATATGTCCTCCTCAACTGCCCTGCTCAGCATGCTAACTTTATAAAAAGCCAGCCCATAGTAAGCCAAATTTCTAAACAAGAAGCTGAGTAAAGAGTTGTTGGGAGTTATACGTGCAATTTTATTCAGAACAGCCTTCATGTTAGAAAGATGGAATCGTCAATACAGCAGCCTTCCTCAACATGATTTCCTCCAAATGTTTTACAAATCTCATTATCGTCTCTGTGGGCTGGGGATGATGAGAATCATGGTCCAAAACACCTGGGGAGTGTTGGGTTGGGCAAAGCCTACAATATATGAGGGGATGTTGCCAAGCTGCTTCCTAGCATACCTCATGATGTTGTCATCAATCTGCATGAGTGATGTCGCAGTGTGAAGTCTGTTCAAGTCTGTATCTGCCAAACATTGAGGCTTTCTGGGGGTCTCAGTGAACAAAGCTTGTCTGAAATACAACAGAAAGTAGCAGCAGTTTAGGCAAACCAAGCAGGGATCCCTAGAAAATATGCTAAGCATATAATCACTCTGAAGTTGCTACAGAAATGTACACCCTGAGGTCTGTTTAGGTGGAGAAGTCTCATAATCCATGTCAAGAGCACCTCTAACATGCCTATTTTGTGTCACAACACTCTGATTCTGTCCTGTGCAATGCCTGTAGGAAACCTGACATAGTAAAATCTGTGCAGATAAAGAGCAGAAAGGAACCAAAGACGGAAGTGTTTAAGAATCAGCATGATCTAGTTGGACAGAGGAGCTCTATTGACAGATCTCTGAATGATCTGCAGTAAATCAAAAAGGTTTTCTGAAAAGTAACAATTAAAAGCATCCCCCCCTTTAAATTATGGTTAAAAAAAAAGAAAACAATTTGGGGGAAACCTATGTATGTACTGTGAATCAAAGCATATGCAACCCTCCTTCTGGTACGTACGGGTCACAAATTATGCAGCTAATTCTGTTTGATTGTCCTATCTATGCTATGTCTATGTTTGTTTTATTTTATTTGTATTATATCTGATTGTCCTGTCTATGCTGTGTCTATGATTGTTTTATTTAATTTGTATTGTATACGATTGCTTCATTTTATTTGTATGTTTTTGCCCTGTTGGATTTTATTGTTAACTGCCCGGAATAGTGTGTGTACTAATGGGGCGGTGTGTAAGTGAATGAAATAAAATACATTTTCACAGTGACAAGTTGCTCCTTAGATGTTAATGCATACCCAAACAGCTATTCCACCCGCCCCCAGCCCCCTCCCCCCCCGATGTCTAGTGACTTATACTGAGCCAGAAATCTCAGGCCAAGTTTTTTTCAAAATTAGATGGGCAGGATAATTAGATGGGCAGGATGAGCTCTAGTGTCTTGGAAGGGCAGGATAACGATGTAATAAAAAAAAAATAGTGAGAAAGACCCAGAACTGGTTAATTCTGGTTCAGTCACACCTGATATAGTTGAAACTGCATCTGGAGTGAGTTCAGACATGGGAAATTTTGGAGTGCTACGAAGTGAAAGTTGCAGGAATCTAACTGCTTCTAAAAAGGCACACCGTTTTGTGGTGGTGAGGACTTCCAACGAAGCCAGTTAAGAGCAAATGTTTCACAGGTTACAATAGCCACAGATTATTTTGCAAAGAACCGTTTTGCAGTCAGAAGTCTTAATCTGGCGGTGTCAAGCTACAGCAGTGATGGTGAACCTTTTTTGGGCCCGAGTGCCCAAACTGAAAAACAAACAAACAAACAAAAAACAACCCAACAACGGGCGGTGGGCCACGGCGACGGAACCAGAAGTGGCAGCGGAAGGGGGAATCCCGGGCATGGAGGTGCCTCGAGACCCCACTCCAGATCCGCCGCCAGCACCAGCTGCTCCGGATCCTGGCCTGCCACCTGTCGAAGTGCCAGCACCGTGGCTGCAGCCACCTCCGCAGGTTTGGCTGCGGGGGTGGGTGGGGGGTGGGTGTGGGGTGGGGGTAGCGATCCAGCGACTTATGGCTCGCGTGCCCGCAGAAAGGGCTCTGCATGCCAGCTGTGGCACGCGTGCCATAGTTTTGCCATTGCTGAGCTTGAGCTATGAATGGCCTCAGTGATCAAGCCAATAAATGGGGATATAGCTATTTCTCCATCTGGCTGCCTTCAAATTATAGAGGTGCAAGGACACTGGCTCATAAGCCACTTGGAATGGTTATCTCAGCATATGCCATTCACTGGGGACATCTGCCATAAGATATATGAGATCCAGGAGGGGATGTACAGAGGCCAGAACAACAGTATCAGAGTGGCAGGTGGTAGACCCTGTGTCACATCCGCCAAACGGCGGTGGTAGAGAAGGGAGTATGGGGGGCAGTGTGGTCCGGGGAACTGCCTACAACATAAAGGATCCATTATGGAGACAAAATGTTTGGGGTGATTAAACAAGCTGTCTTTCATTCCTACCAAAGGCTGCGCACACTTGCAACCAAGAGTCCTTTTATCGGGGAAATTAAAATATTTTAAGTAAGCTGTCAAAATATTTAGTTATCTGGGATGAACTAGGCAAGTCTCACAGCCTATACTGAAGAGTCTCTTTGTGCCACAGAGTTGTTGTTGTTTTCCCTGGTGGTTTGGACAGAAGGCAATGCAGAAACAAGCCCTATGAGGTTTTCTAACTGCTGTTAAGAGGGAGTGTGGAAAAAGAGAGAGCAAAACACAGATCATATTGTTGCACTCCATTTTTCAGATTCTAGGCAAGACAGCACTCTCATTCTTAAATAAAGTGCTTTAGAAAGCAAGAGTAACATCAGATACATCAGAATATTTCTTTAGTAGCTGCCCACCCAAAAGGAACTGAACGGGTTTTAATGGTAACTGACTTAATGATGAGGCCAGGTTGGGTAGAAAGGTTTGCAGTCTGCCTATTTTGGTAAGGACAGTTTATAACAGTGCCTGTGACTGCCTGATGATGGAGCCCATTGGAAGTATAAGACAAACTGCAGTACCTGTGAGACAAGATTATTTTCTTCAAATTGTCCGCCATGAGGAAGTTGTAAAATCTTCGGCACTGATCCCACTGCATAAAGGTTTCCTGTGCCCTAAAGATAATTGGAATGAAGAGGGCATCAATTAAAGAAATCAACGCGTGGTAATGAAAATAAGGGAATTTTCTAAATAGATGGCAGCTTTTCCAAACAATTCATTTGGACTTCAGGGGAGATCAAACGCTATCAAAACTCTTTCAAACACTTTCTCAAATGCATGGCAATGAGTCAAAGCATTCTGGTTTTAAAAGACTTTGCCAGGAAAGGGAACAAAATCCTCAGAAGCCAACCCACAGCGAGCTGAAAAAGAACTCTTTGGGAACAGAAGTGCTCTGCCCACAGATAATTCTTAACTTCATGTGTGAAATCATGCATTACTAAAATTGGCAAAGTACACACAGATGGACAAAAGCATTTGAAAACTATGCTGTGAATTAAGCAATATTTGCTAGGGAAGAGAAGCATAGACAGAGCAATATGATCCTGCACTCAAGACAGAATAAATGTCCAAATCCACACTGGGATTACACTTTGACCTTCCAACCCTAAATGCAGACAAAACGCTGAATGCTACAGAGCCATTTGCAGAAGATGTGATACAAACAGCACCTGGGTTGATCTCTCCATCAATATTTGACACAAGTATTTTTGAGAAGGCAAGAGAGAGAGAATATGGTATGTTAAGCTTCTGTTCTAATTTTTAACCTTCTTGCTTTTAAAGATTTAATCCTGCCACAAGATTTTGGCAGCTTGGCAGTCCTAAACATACAGAGAGTCTTTGGTGTTCAATGAACCAGAGCGGAATGGAGATGTATTCTGACAATACAGAAGTTGTCACTTCCTTATGCCAGCTGTCCTGCTTAGCTTTTTCACCAAACAGAAATATTTATGCAACATTTGCTTTTAGATATAATTACTTTTAACCTCTTGGCCAATATTCAGAATTCTTCAGTTAAGATGCAACGATAGCTACGCTACTGTAGTTAATGGATGTCAACAATGTTTATTTCCAAAAGAGCATGCTTACAATAAAATCCTAAACTTCATTATAGGACAAGCTTCTAAATTTATTTGTGCAAACAGATGAAGAAATACACCGGTACTTGGTTGCTTGTGATAACGGAGCCCACAATGTCACTTGTGGCCTTAACTTTACTTGCCTAAGTAATCTGTGGAGTATAAAAAATATAACCACCACCAAAGACTGGAAGCACATTTCATTTCTTTATGCTATCCTCAAATGTTAAAGCCCTGCATGGATAAGAGCCAAACACACTTAGTTTGATTTTTAAAGGAAGCTCAATCAATTTACACTGAGTTTTTCTTAAGAAACCGTACAAGAGGTAGCTGGGAAGCAGTGATTTTTAACACGCACAAAAAAGGCCAGCAGTTAAAGGCTTAAGCACAGCTCTGTCTCCAATTCAGGGTGTCCAAAAAAATACTTACATGCACTTGGCCAACAGTTGGGGATTCAACATGAAGTTTTCCTCTACATCTCAACCCATTACACACAGCAAAGTCCCAAACAACACTGATGTTTGGTAACAGAAAAGACCAGGCACAACAAGTTACGTCTTTTGTTTGGCCTTGTCGAAAATTCAAAAGAAATTAATTATCTGGCAAAAAGGACCATGAATCAAAAGGCTGAGGTACATGGAAGTGACTTGCAGCCCTGAAGCAACTCAGCAAAACCAGGAGCAATTATTCTTGTATTCTGCTTTGCCAGGCCCAAGGGCGATGGGAGGCTTACCTTAACGCGCTGTACCCTTGACACACGCTCACACAGCACAACACAGAGTCTTGGTTAGACTGGTTCTCCCCCAGGTATTTGCATACTATATTCCCACCAAGGCTGAACCCCACCACAACCAGCTTGGTCTGGGGGTAGGTCTTCTTGATGTAGTTAACCATGGCTCCAAATTCCCAGGTGCAACCTGTGGGCAATGAAAAGACCAAGGAAGTTTTAAATCACTGCTTCATTTAAAACTCTGCAAGTTTTCCCCATAATTATTATTATTATTATTTTTAAACAGCATTTCTAATAAGGGAAGACCTTTGGGAAACAAAATTATCGTTACCACAGAATCGTTCATTGATGCAGGTCTAGCGTGGTAATGGAGACATTCCAAAAGACAATACAGATGGAACATAACCCCTCAGGGGGAGACAGGTAGAATTAATGGCAAACCTGATGTATATACTGTTGTCGAGAACGTTTTACTGCTACTTGAACAGGACCCCAGCAGCTGGCCACATCTGCACCATTTTAAGTAGTAGATCAAAGACAGTCTTTTAAAATGCCTCTGTCTCTGTTCTCTAGGCACCGGGCCCAAACCAAAAGTTGCAACTAAAAATATCTACATGCTGTCACTTCATCCAACTCATTATGGGAAGAGGATGCCATCTCCATGAGGAGAAAGTGCAGTTGTTATGGTCAGGCCAGATGTTTGGTGAGGGCACCACGTTCATGGCAACATCCTCAGGAAGGACGGAATGTTCTCCTCCCTTGAGAGATGTGCCATAGCTTGGTATTAGGGAATGAAACACTTCAGAAAAGAGAACAGATGCACAGCAAGTACATTTTGGGAGACAATTACATTTTGTTGTCATGTTCGCAAACATTTTGTAATCCTTGTTTACCGACTTGAGACACACAAAGATTGCCAACTAGCACAAAAAGGAGGGATAGTGAAGTGCCTTTCAGTGGCGCTTTGGGTTGGTTCAACCACAAGAATTATCTCCTCAGGGCTGCAACTGAGTGTAGTGATTTTTTCAAAGTCAGGTTGAAGGCCTTGCCCTGGAGGCACAAGATTCTCATCACAAACAATCAGGAATAAATAGTGGAAGAGTCAACAGGCCTTCATCAGCAAAACCGTTCACCATTCCTCCAACGCTAAGAGAGCTCAGCTTGTGCTCAGCTGTTTGCCCAAGAGGCTACAGCCATCTTGACAGCTGTGTATGATTCACTTTTCAGGCACTGTAATCTGAGTAAACTAAAGACACAAATGCCATAGGCTCTACCAGCCAGCTTGTACAGCTGGGTGGGTGTGTACTTAATAAATGCATCCTGTAGGAGGAAAGGTGTTCTAATGCTCTTTTCTTCGGACCCTCATCTTCATATAATGGATGGCAACATGGTGGTGAGAGGAGAACGGCTTCGCTTCATCAGACCAGCCATTGCTCTTGAGCAACTGGCAAGCAAAGAATATTTTATACTGCAGAGTGACTTTTTAAGAATCAACATTTGCAAGAAAGGTTGCCATGGATTTAGCACAAGCAATGGCTTCTGTGTCAGCTACCGAGTCCTGCTTCGAAAGACTCATCAGCTTTTAAAAAGAAGATCAAATAAGTCATCCTGCTTGGTGAGATCAACAGGCAGGGACGATGTCTAATCACAGCCTGTAGCCACTAGGTTCAGAAGGTGTCAGTAAACAAGACACTTGGAGCCAAATTTAGCCTGTGCCTGACACGAGGGTGCTTTTTCCAACCACAAACTAATTCCTAAAGGGCGATATGGAAGAGCAAACAATACATTTACCGTAAGTGAACATGCGTGGCGAAGTCAGCTCAATGTTTGGCAGGGCCCCAAGGTGGTTTAACACAGCACATCGATAACCATTCTTCTGGGCATAGTCCACAAAGGTGCGGATATACTGCTTCTCACTGTGATTGGCTATTCCAGGACAAATTACCATAGTGATGTCTTCTGTATGATTTAAAAAAAAAGGGTGGAAAAAGGAGTGTAAGAGGAAGCAAAAGAATGCACTATACTAGGTAAGGTGAATTTCATATTACTCAGCATTAGTCTACGAGGAGAATAAGCATATTATTTCAGAACAATAATTTGGATACTCCCTTTCCCGCTCAGTATATGGCCAAGTGCTATGCTATTTATTTTATCAAAGGAACCCACGATACATCCTATGCAATCTGAGAGTTCATTATTTTAACCAGTTATTATAGCCAGTAAACCATTTCTGTAGTCCACTGAACACTGGCAAAGTCAACTTTCAAGAGCAAGACCAGTTACTGGACAGTTATACAATATGTTCTGTTATGTATGTAACTGAATCAAAGAGAGTAGATTTTATCCTCTTTTTTTTCATCCTTTCTCCCTGTTATTATTTAATCTTTGTCTACCGAACATCTATGAATGAGGGCAGTCATTCATAGAGTTGTCTTAAGTCAAAGCTGACTTGACAGCTCATGACAACAAAGGAATTTTTTTCTTGGTGCACTCCCTACATTTTTAAAGGGGGGGGAATAGTTCGCAACTGGAGTTGCAAACTATTTCAGTCAGTGGGTTAATGGCAAATGGGCTATATTTGAAAATGGAAATTCAAAACATTCTTTATAATACTGAAAATTTGCTGAAGCAAGAGTTCCATGGGCTTGGCCTTCTAAAGGACAATATCCAGTATTATAATGAGTGAATCCCTACATTCTGATAAATGTTAACAACCATTACTCCCCCCACAAAAGGTTCTAGATATAATAAAGCCCTTATGCATGAGGGAAAAATCCTATACCTGAAAGAGCCTTTGAGACTTTAATCCTAAGCATTATGTTCTTTATAGCTCACAGAAATAACTCCTTTGTACCCATTACCTTAACTAGAAATTCAGGCCATAAATCACGGCATCTTATGAGGTCTATGTGAAAAAAATCTATGTGGTGGTACCTGACTCATAACGGCACTAGTTTTAAATGCTGAAAAGCCAAACACAAAACAGAAGGCTCAAATATAGCCCAGACTTCTGAAGTGGGTGTTAACTTGGTATGCCCGGTAATAGAAAGTAGCAATATAGTCTCCCGAAACATTGGTCTCAATGATCCTTAGGGTTCCTTCCAGCTCTGCCGTTCTAAGATTATTATTATCTATTTAAACAAGCCTCTCAGTCAATAAGCTATGGACTAACAGATCTCGTTATCTAACCTCTAATGCAATTTTCAGACAACGGTTCGAAGAGGTCAAAAGTTGCTGTTGCACCATCTGACATGGTGAGGTACTTGCGGAGTCCATAAGGATGTGGCGATCTTACTCTCCCCATCTTCCCATAAAGAGCTGTCTGGATGTGACCACTTTTACCCCAGATCAGAGGTGGAATGTACCTAGAGAGAAAACAAGTAAATGTATTTTATTTGCTTTAGGACAACAGCTCTCACGTTAGAAACAAGGGTACTGTATCCCAGGTCATGACAGCCAAAATGTTTGCCAGATCTGCCCAGTCTATAAAAACTATTACACGCCATCAAGGTGACTCTGATATTTGGTGACCTTTCCAGGGTTTCGTAGGTGGAAAACACTGATAGGTTGTTTACCATCCCCTCCTTCTTGCAGTACTCTGGGATCATGCAACCTGTTTGAGGCTACATGGTGGCTGGCAGAGCACACAATCACATTAATTTCACACACTCCAGGTAATTCCAGCTATCCCTTCTCCTAGAAGACAAAACTAGGATTCAAGTTCTCAGCTCCATAACCAGATGTTGCAACTGACTAAGCTATACCAGCTCCTGGCTAGTATGTCTGGGAAAAAAAAAAGACCACCTGCTCAGTAAATGCCATAGGACAGAAGATTATAGTTAGGGATCACCACCCTGGTGAGGTGGTATCAGGTGTGATAAAAATGTTATACAGTTCAGAATGTTCTGAACTGTATTCTGAACTGTTTTCTTTCATTGAAGGAACATCCATCTGTACCATACTTATCAGGAAACTGGCATGGCCTGATGGCAAAACAGACTGACTTTTATGTCACACTTCCTGATGTACTGAACAGGCAAATTTCAAGAGCAAGAAAGAATCAGGGAGAAAACAAGGAGAACAGCTTTATCGACTTTAGCAATATCAGCTGAGCTTCTAGAAATGTCAAGCTGCCAAACAGAAAGGTGTTTTTAAGGCACATCAAGGAAGCTACCTCCTGGCCAGGCCACTCTCCTGCCAAAACAAAGATCACGAGCATTTTATAAAGGTGGAAGAACATGTTTCAGGAGATGACAGCCTGGCATATTTCTCGTTAAACAGAGCAATCAAATGTGACCCTGGGGAGCTTGCCAGAAGGACAACTCTTAACATAAAAGTACAATGTCAAATTATAGGCTTCCCATGGTGATGAAACACTGTGAAGCGAGATACAAATCAACCTACTTTTGCCACTATACTGTTTCTAGGACTGACCCCGATCATTAAAATACACAGATATGCACATACGACGCATTTAATCAACTGACCAGTCGAGAAACAGTTAATTATTTTAACACGTAATTAGCTCAGAAAGGACTGTGTTAATTATAAGGAGCATTGAGGTTCTAGAATACTCCAGAACTGAGTATTCCTGAGTATACTCAGGAATACTCATACTGAGAATTTCATCATACTGAGAAAGAGAGAGAAAAAGTGCAATGGTTCCAGTGGCATTCCTGACTCCTGATTACTTGCAGTCTATGCATGCTTCATTCATGATTACTCCTGAATTCTCCTGGTAGTTACTCATGCATGGAGATAAGGCACAGGGCAAGTAGGATAAGATAGTCTATGTGGTTTAATGGAGAAAGACAACAGAAGGTGGCCTTCTCCATGAACATGGTAACTCATTCTTATTTGCCCAGGGAGGGCTGTGGATCAGAAGATGTCAAGGAGAACAGTTTCCTTCAGGGCGAGGCAGTTTGCTTATCTCTGATTTCTAGTACCTGTAACTGGCAGGTCATACTGAGTCACATAATAATCTTGTTATAAATGATTCATAAGCATGCGAACAAACTGACTAAAACCTGTTAATCAATATCATTTGGAAAGAATGTACAGTAGGTATGCAAACCAGAGTTAAACTGAAGAGGGGCCTAATTCTAAAACTAAGGATCTGGGTGGGAGATGCACACAGACTCCAGTTCCTGTATCCTTATGCAATTTAGCTTAAACTGCAGAGAACAGGGCATTTCATGGAATCTTTAGAAGTAATCAAATATCAACCAGTCAACTGGATTGTACTGTAATTCTATCCTATTCACTTGTAGACACACTCATGCATCTTTCATATCCTGCACAGTGTTTGGTGCTGCCATTAGAATTATTCATAAAGAGGCACCGAGATTACCTAATCAGGCATTAAACACCAAAACCTGAGACACAAACATTTTTTGGATATGTTGACTGTATCCTTTTTAGCTCCAAAATGTGTTTTTAACTCTTAGTCATGGTAGACTGGAGTCTAGAGTAGGTACAGTAATAGCTTGGCTTCATCTTTCAACACTGATGCAAATAATACACTATTCATAATACAGATGAAATAAGCAAGACACAGCCCTCTGGCTTTGCTTTATATGCAAACCATATCTTGTTCTACTAAACAGAACTTGTCACAAGATCTTCAGATTAATATATATTCACATTTTAAGTTGCTTGTTCTATTACGGGATTATGATTTCACCTCCCCATAAAATGTTAAAGCTTTCTTAAGAGGTTTCTTATGATGCTGTTTAAAACACTCAGGTTTTTTAAAAAAAAATAATTTAGGTGATATTATTAACACTTTGTGTCAGTAACTCAACTATTAAAATTTTCCCAAGTTCAGAAGACTGCCAACAGCTGTTATTTCTTGGATAACACTATAGTACCTCCCACAAGTTTACCTAGATAAGAAGTTACATTTATACAGACTAAAAGTGGATAAAAGATAAGATGCAGCAATTAAAGGAACTGAACACAAGATAAATACTAAGTTAAAGTAGAAGTTGAACAAGACTCTCTCAACAAATCACAAGAACTCATTTCAACTCCTTAAAAAGAAGAATAAACTTTTCCAATTATTCTGATTGAGAAAAGCAAAAAAACCTGAAGTCAATATAAACTGGTGACCAGTAGATTCTGGGTAGGAAGTGCATATAACAAAGGTTATCTGATCCTTCTGGAGTTTCAAACATTTTACATAATCTTTTACAAAATATTTAGTTTTTCTTTTTCTAAGCACACATACACACTGCAGGGAAAATATAGCAGGTTCAAAGGAGTTTGTAATTCAAGCAGATCCATAAAGCAAACAATGGTGAAGCCAAGCATAATAATTCCCACAAAAGCCTGCACTCTCTTGTTTTACGATAATATCCTGAGTTTTTGGTGCTACAGCAACTCCCACATACAGCATTCCTGATCTGTGGGTTATGACAAGCTTAACAGCTTTGAAAGAAAGGATAACAGGCCAATATTAACCGATATATCATTTATTCCTTTAATTAATTTTTATTCTGCCTTTTTCCCTGAGTAGAAACCCAAGGTGGCTCAGTTACAGGTACAATTAAATACTTAATAAACAGCAACATTAAAACAATTAAATATATTACCAATATTTTAAAACTGCTAGTAAAACCATTTAAAATATTTAGAGAAAAAGAGACTCACATGAGAAGCAAAAAATGAACAGCACCCTGCAGTAAAAGGCAACAAGTTCAGTTGTTAAAAGTCAAAGAAGGAAGCTTTTTTCTGCCACCTGAAGGACAGTAGGAAGTGAGGACAACCTGGCTTTGCAAGAGAGAGTCTTTCACAACCTGGGAGTAACCACTGAAAAGGCCCTATTTGTATCCTAAAAAAATATGTCTGTGAAGGCAAGTAGCGTTTCCCTTGAAGATCTTAAAACCTGGGCAGGGTCTCATGAGAGCTTCATAAAGCAGAAGCAGCAGTAATAGCAGGACTGACACATATTTTTAACTGCAACACAAAGATTCAAATCCTGTTGCATAGTTATGCTAGTGGGACAGACATAGCATAACTTTAGTGCCAAAATGCTGCTGAATAATGGTTGAAATCCTGTTGCTTACCTTAGTAAGTTGCAGTAGAGTAGACCTACTGAATCAGTGGGGATTTGGTAAGTTCTATAAGCCAATTTATGCTAAAGTAAGTCACAGCTAGAATAGTCTCATTTGAATCATGGAACTTACGAAAGGGCCGACTCACTAAATCTCCACTGATTTAATGGGCCTACTTTAGAGTGGCTTTACCACACTAAGCAACCAGATTTTCACCCACTTGGATTCCTGGTCACATGCCAAACCAATGGAGTGGCATGCAATCAGGAATCTGAATGGGAATCCATTAATTAGCAGCAATCTGCCACTACAGGTTAGACCTTCTGTCAGCACAGCTACACAACAGGATTCTTGCCAAAGCATCCATTCGGGTGTTAAATATTTTCACCAATGGTGTTGTTTACACATTAAATCATAGCATAAGATTTCTAGACCACAAGAACTTACATTAACTCTGTTGTTTTTGCTGCAACACAGACTAACATAACTACCCTCTGGTAATAGCCAGGCGTTAAGTGTCTCCCACAATAGATGATTCTTGTACAACTAAAGAGCAAAGAGTTCTTCTCATATTCTTCTCTAAATTACAAAGGCACAATACTGTAAATGTCAAGAGTGTTGACCTCTGCACTTCCTTTACCAAACAGTAATTTAGCAACTCTAAAATACAGTTCCTCTCAGCTTTATGACTGCTCTGCAGCAAGGGTGTGTTTGCGCTCAACGTTTCAGCTGCTCAAATCTGTATCATACTATTGAGACACAGTAAGTTAACTGCCTAACATTCGATGCATAGTCCATTCAATATCATCCTGACAGTAAGTCCCAAAACATGTTATTTGTTAACACAGTGCTCTGCCTCCCGCCATAATACAGCAATTTCCCAAAAGCAGGAGACAAAAGGCTTATCCATTAAAGTCAGAGCTAAACACAGAAATATTATGCAGTATTCCCTATGTTACCTTTGCCAAGGATATTTAAACATTTATAATGCACCATGTGTAGAACTCTTACAAAAAGTGGCAACTTTATGATGAATGGTCACAACTGCTGAATGATCTTGTGGTAAGCTGAACAAAACATTCAGATCAATAGAAGCACCATTTAATCAAACCTCAGCAAATGTGCTATGCCTGCTGTGTTGTTTCACACGTCTCTTTAAAGTCCGGTGGTGTACATGCTAAATTTGTAAGAACAAGGAGAACAGTGTGAACTGTAAGAGATCAAACTAGAAGCATGTGAAATCTCTTAAGCCCCACTAAGATCCTTGGAATTCCTTGAGGAACACAGCAATTAAAATTCCTTGCATTTTGCACTAAGTTCAGCTAATTTACAGCCTAATCTTATGCATGTTTACTCAGGAAGAAGTTCTTCTTTGTTCAGAATTTACTCCCAAGCATGTTTTAAACAGTATGCCTACTTTTAAAACTCACGTTTCTTATTCTAAAGTATTGTGTGCCCTCAATTGTATTTCTATTGGGAAGCAAGTCCTTCTCTGAAGGTCTAAGTGGACAGGGCAGGGTTGCACTGAAGGTAATGATTTTCCAAGTATCTTGGTCCCAAATAGTTTATGGATTTTCAAAAGTATAGTCTGCATTCTGAATTGGGTTCAGAAACAAACAAGGAGCCAACGAAACTAATGAAGTGGTGAAGTCATGTTACTTCCACTTAACATTCACTGCAATTATTAGCACCATCTGAGGCTTCTGAACACTACGAAGGTGCATAGTTAAGAATTGCTTAATCACCCGAAACCAAATAAACAAAAGTCCTGGAGTCACCAGAAGCGCTTTAGCCAATAAACTAGATGAGGAGCCACCCAGAAAGGTGGTATGATCAAACAGCCGGCATCTACATGGTCTACATCTACGACTTGACTGACACTAGCCTTAAATAGGATGTTACAGGGCTCTTGGAGGCCTGCTGTGACTTGTTCACTAAAGCAGTTCAAGGACAAAATCATTTACATCCACAGCAACCTGGACACTGCTAGGGCTTCAGTGCCTGCAGATGCACCTGAGGCACCATCAAATCAGAGGTTGCTGGATAAGGGTGTGGACAGGACACCTGAAGAGGTGTAGCCTGCTTTGTGTCTCCTTGCGCTTCCTGAGTCATAACCTCAAGCAGGAATCGATGGGCTGGCTGGGACAGAGAAGCTATAGATGTTTTCCCCACTCCCAAAAAAGAGAAAACATCAGTATGGTGACTATGGGGGAGCAGG
Source organism: Intellagama lesueurii (assembly GCA_037013535.1). Classification (NCBI taxonomy): domain Eukaryota; kingdom Metazoa; phylum Chordata; class Lepidosauria; order Squamata; family Agamidae; genus Intellagama; species Intellagama lesueurii. The sequence continues at coordinate 4,144,849 of JBAJHW010000011.1, forward strand.
CTTTGTGGATGAGGAAAAGTGTTCTAACTACCGGCTGGCTGCAAATATTCTCTTTGAGATTAAGGGGCAAAGGTGTTCAGCTGCCAAGCGATTTTACATACTCCTGCAAGATCTTGACAATAATCAGTTTTATTCTGGCTTCCGGCCCAGCACTGAAACAACTTTCATTACCCTGACAAACGCTCTATGCCAGGATAAAGACAATAGGAGTGTTCCAGTTAATTACCCCAGACATCTCAGCAACCTTCAATACTATGAACCATGACATCCATCAAGACATGCTCAGAGCAGGAATGGAGGACACGTCCTGCTTGTTCCTATCCGGATTAAAAATGTGATGCTAGCAGATTATTGTTCCACTCCGTATTAAATGTCCTACAGCATGATATTTTATCATACAGATATTCTGCAGCTTCCCATGGACTAAGACAGTTTAGCCAAACATATCTTTCGAAACATCCTCTTTGGTTTACTGCAATTCCTTGTATGCAGGACTTCTGAAAACTATTCACAAATTGAAGGTGGTTTAGAATATATAAGATAGCCTTATATCTAATAACTTATCAATATCAGAACAGGTATAGTGCCCTTTAGCCTGTTTCTAGGCACAATTCAGAATGTTGGCTTTGAGTCTCCCAAATGGCTTGATGTCAGTTTACCTTAATGACTGCTTTCTAACATGTGAACCCAGCTGAATGACCTGCTTGTCACACTACCTCCAGAGTCAATGTGCATATGTCTGGAAAGGTCATGTGTGGCACTGACCTGGCAGTTATTCTTAATCTGCTTTTCTGCTCACCTGTTTTAGTGGTTTAGTTATTAAACAGTTATCTAGTCAAACTTGTACAGCAATGAATGGCCCCAACATAATTTTTGAAGAACTGAGGTAGAAAAGATAAGTTTCCAAGACAACAATTTTGTCCACCAGGCAGGAGCCAAAACAGTTTGACATGTGGTTGATTTCTGCACCTTTGAACTGCCGTATACTCATACCAGTAAGTTGTTTAACACATTCATGCCTGGGAATCCTATAAACATTCTTTTCTAGCATTAAGTAGATTTCAATAATCACATGGGTCGTTTATAAAGTTATGTAAGCACCCATGTGGTTTCAACATGACTTCCTGATCTAAACAACTGGATGAAGATGGGTATAGCACCTTCAACTATACTTGGAAGTAAACAAACCTGGACTATTACCACAAAGCAGCTTCAACTTAAGACAAGGGAATCAGCAGTGCTATTTTAAGAAGATCCCAGCATTTTCTGATCCTAGCTGGAAATATAGTTTGCCTTTACATATGCAGGAGACAAAACAAAGAAAACCCATCACCTTCATGCCCTGCTTGTTTGCACCCAGCAACGTAAGTTTGACTATTAGTTGAAACAGAAAAGTGAATAGAGGGATCTTATACCCTGTTTCCCCGAAAATAAGACCTAACCTGAAAATAAGTCCTAGTATGATTTTTCAGGATGCTCGTGATATAAGCCCTACCCCAAAAATAAGCCCCAGTTGAGTGAAACCCCGGCCTCCACCATTGTGCAGCAACCAGAAGATGACAGGACTGTATTTGAATCAATGTAGATTGCTGTACATGAACAAAAAATAAGACATCCCCTGAAAATAAGCCCTAATGCGTTTTTTGGAGCAAAAATTAATATACGACCCTGTCTTATTTTCAGGGAAACAGGGTAGTTCAGTCTAACAGCACGCTACTTAGGGCCTTTCAACACATCACATGAATGCTAACCCGGTCTGGCCCCTGAATGTGAACCAGATGCAGACCAGCATCTATAACCAAAATACTGCACATGCTTCTAAAGATTAATGTTTCAACTTTTTTGTTGTTGTTCTTAACCTCTAAACTTAAAACTGCTGCTTTCCATTACACTGCTAATAAAAGGCCCGTCACACACATTTCTCTGGTTTCTAAATATGGTATCTCATTCTATTTCTATGTGGGAGGTTGGATTTGAACGCAAGGAAAGAGTTTAGTATGATTGGTGACTACTCACTCTTTGGTTAGAAGAGGGCATGACTTAATTAGGAAACGGGACAAAGGAGTGTCTTGGTATATGAGGTCGGGAGGGGCAGTTGGGCTCTTCAGATTCAGGCAGCGGACAATAATGTACAGAACAGCAGCTACAGCAGCCAACTTCACCCCATCAAACACTGCCGGCAGTTCAGGGGTATCCATTATTAAGGGATTAGTCTTGGAATCTGAAGAAGAAAAGGAAAACTTAGATAACCATTTTCAGCAACCAAAATATACTTGCAAAGCAACGGCCTTTTGCTAAGCAAAGTATCAGAAATGCTTCCAAGTGAAAGTACCATTCATAAAGAGGCCAACCCAGGGGAGGCTCGTACAGTACATATTCAGTTAAGCTTCAGAACTGTGTCTACATGCTTGAGAAATCTCTAGGTTCTACGGAACATTTCAGACAAAGCAGAGGGAATTGTTCCTAGCAGACAGCTTACAGTTTTATCCTTACATGAGCAATTAAGAGAAAATACGCTCCAGACACTTCTGCCCCGCAGTCTGACGGCTCCAAGAGCACTGCACATCATTCGACATTTCATGCTTTATAAAACAGTGAAAAGTATTTCCTCCATGCCAAACATTTTCATGTTTTAATGTTGTCAGATGTTGCATCAGTGCTATCAGGGTCACCAAACTGAAGGAGACCACGAATGATCCTTGGGTCTAGTCTAAATAATATCAAGTAACTTGCTTTGAGATATAAGAATACCAGCCAGGTCCAGCTGACAGGAGATACTGAATTAGGGAAGAGTAGAGCCAAATATACAACAAGCTATCAAGATCCACCTTCAAAATTCATAAAGTGGATTTTATCATTTTGTTTGTGTTACTCTTGCAAACGAAATTCCTCTCAATTTTCACACAATATCCTGTATGATTTTAAGGACAGGCCTTTGAAGCATACAGAAGACAAGTACATAGGGGATTTCTTTATAGCTTCCACCTCTGTCTTGTTCTGTGCTTAAGGAGAAAAAAACACTGCTAGGTTACATACCAAAACAACAGTGCCAGCTGGACTGAGCTACAACAGTTTGAAGGATGTTCAGGGTCATTCTTGACAATTCCCAAACACATGCATTCAAAACAGATAAAACCAACCTGTGGTTTTGTGGTGTGCTCCTAATTCTTAGATACAGGAAATCAGGAATCTTCTAAGTAAATCTGTGGTCCGAGTCAAAGGTAGCCTATAAAACACAAATGACCCATGTAATCAATTTATGGACAATTGTAATAGTTCAACAAAGCACGTCACAATACAGGTATCACTGAGAGAACAAAAGCCATCTGTAATACAAGAGGGCAGCCCCCTTAAGCATACTTCACATAAATCAACTATAAAGGATGCTTGAAGTTGCACCCACACAATGCTGTCTCCATGGAGAGAGGCATTTGTGTACAGCAACTAGTTCATGTACACTTCTGTGACTATTATGCGTTGTCTCCAAGAACAAGCTTGATGACAGTTTGCACCAGAAAAGTACAGAAATCTGAATGGTAACAGATACATAGAGGCAGCAAATTCTCCTTTATATATCCAACGGCAAGAAAAATCTGACATAATCAGCAATACACGTTTCCATGGAGATAGTTCTATACAATGTTTATAATACATAATTGAACAAAATGTGACGTCTGCCTGTCTCATATGCAAATAGACTATTCAGAAGAATCTCATATCTACAGTGTCAGAAGCCATTCAAATCATTTCCTTCTTGAAAGCAGAATAATGTTCAATAGCAGGCTAAACCTGTAGCAGATGTTAAGAACTGAAGTTTATTGTCCACAAATCTCAATTACCTTAACATACAACAGCCCTTTTAAATCAAAATATCTATTTTGATAGAGTAAGCCACTACATCTGAAAAACCTTCACTGCATATAAGCAGAGGAGGGTCATATAATGCAGTGGTTCCCAACCTGGGATCCCAACCCCAGATGTTCTTGGACTGCAACTCCCAGAAATCCTGGCCAGCACAGCAAGTGGTGAAGGCTTCTGGGAATTGCAGTCTAAGAACATCTGGGGACCCCAGTTTGAGAACCACTGGTATAATGAATGATATGAGGAAAGAAGAGCCCGTATTCTAAGAGAGTAGGAAACCAGAAACAAATAAGGATGCCAAGTGAAAACTGTTCTTTTTCTCCAAAGGAGAAATATGGGGTTTACTAGGCCTTCCATAACTCCCCAGAAGATATGTTTTCAATGGTACTGTGTTTCCAATAGGCATTGATAAAGCATTAAAATACTGTAAACTTGATTTAACTTGTCTACCAAAGCAGAGAAGCATGCCTTGAATTCCCCGTGTTTGCTGTGCAAACAAGTAAATTGCCAGGGTAGACTAGTGCCAAGAAAAACATGGAAGATCCAATGAGATATACAGCACAAAACTTTTAACAAGCAAAACCCTGGATAAAGGTAAAGGTTCCCCTTGACATTTAGTCCAGTCGTGTCCGACTCTAGGGCGCGGTGCTCATCCCCGTCTCCAAGCCGTAGAGCCAGCGTTTGTCCGTAGACAGTATCCGTGGTCACGTGGCCAGTGCGACTAGACATGGAACGCCGTTACCTTCCCACTGTGGTGGTACCTATTTATCTACTCGCATTTACATGCTTTCGAACTGCTAGGTTGGCAGGATCTGGGACAAGCGACGGGAGCTCAGTCCGTCGCGTGGATTCGATCTTACGACGGCTGGTCTTCTGACCTTGCAGCACAGAGGCTTCTGCGGTTTAACCTGCAGAGCCACCCTGGATACCTTTCAAGAAAGGTTCTTTCCCTGAAGAATTTACTAATGCTTTCTCCTACTTATATCTCTTGTGGAAAAACTTCTGTTCAATACTGGACAACAGTCAAGTCGGGGAACATCAGATCAAGAAAAGGAACTAAAATGCCAATGTGAGACAGAGCTATGCTCAGGCTCCTCCACTTCAAACAGCCCAGAGAGGAATCAGTTCCAGGTAACTGAACTATACCAGAAGAATCTTGAGACCAGTTTAGTATCGTACCTCCAAAGCACAACTATGTTCACAAACAAACAAACAAAAACAAACAAAACAAAAAAGCACACACAAAAAACAAAACAAAAAAAAGTAGGAGGAAGAAATCTACAACAGCCCATTAGAGTTTTAATTAACCCAACTCTTCTTGTAAGACCTTAGGACTCTGACCCAACTTACCACCCCCACCAATCTTTGAAATCTTTGGGACAGAGAGAGAAAGATGAAGATCAGAAAACTGGAATGTGAGGTTGCAGCTGTTCTTTGGATATCTTTCTAGCAGCAACTTCACTGTTCAAGATGGCACACTATTTATTCCGGAACCATCCCCACCCATATCTGTCAAGGACACCAAGGTTCAGACATGCAACTCCTTGCAGTATAATCCTTATCTAGCTGCCACATAACAGATTAAATAAATGTGTCTATCTGTAAAAGAGCATATGCATAATATATTTTATTAATTTTTATTTAAGTGTGGGAGGAGGACATACGAACTTTGCATTTCCAAGAGTTGGATTCTGAGCTGGCAAGATCAGAGGGTCAGTGCTTTTGCTGTTTGAGGTACGTATCTACGTTCCTCCTCCTTAATATTGCAACGCTTATTATCCCAGGATCGGTTTTTCATGTATATGTGAGAATCAGCATGGCTGCTCATTGGGTGGTAAAAAGACAAGAAGTTCCCCACAAAGTGTACCATAAACAAAACATTTTAAAGAAAAATAAGTATGAATTCCTGAAACAAGATCACTAGATATCACCTTGTGAATACAGCCGACAATGGAAGAATTCATAGACTAAAAGCAACAAGAGGAATTCTACAGCCCTGTTACCAAGGGTTTTTTTTTAGTCTCTTGTATTTTGCTTTAAATCTAACCAGACATCCAAATGCATATTTTCCTTTGCAAACTGTATTCTGTGTTGCCTGCATATTTTTAATGACATTACTGTAATCACACATCAAAGGTTAGTTTAGCATTCTGCTTTTCCTTTGTTGTACCCAACAACATAAAATGGAAGGAGTTGTTAACATTTATCTGCCCTGATAATGTATCAGGAAGTGAAACGTATCCAATCCAGTCAACAGACTTCATATTAGAACAAAGCAAATGTAACCGTCATATTAGAACAAAGCAAATAACCATTGAAGTACAACAATAAGATGCACAGAAATATTCTTCTTCTACAAAAGTACTAGTAGTGCCTTCCTCTAAAGCTATACAAGTATTCCTACTTGGGCTGTCATCTTGTAGAGAAAAATATCTTTATAAAAAACTTACCTTTACTATTTAGTTTGCAGTTACACTCAACAAGCTATCTACCTCCAATAGCTTGGGGACACTAAGGAGATTTTTTTTAAAAAAATTTAACAGCAGACCTTGTACACAATATCATAAGCAGCTTTAAAAAATCTTGTTTCCAAAGCAGCTTGGATTTTGACATGGGATCCTGTTTGAGAAACATGTCCAACACCCCCTTGGTACACAAAGTAGGTGTGTTCTCATTGATGTACATTTCTTTAAGGCAGGTTTGCCTTAAAAATGCTCTTGCCATAAACCTCCTCTGTTCTCAAGCACCATTACTGCAGCCATTTCCTAATGTTGCACAGTCTCTGTGGAGGACTCGCTTCAGGCTTGCAAGATGTACTTTGTTTTGTGCTAGAACAACACGTATCAGCCTGAACCAAGAGCAAAAGGGTTCTTAAAATTAGACGCATGCTGAGTCTAGGAATTTGTTTTGAGTAAGAGAACTAACATGGCCTCACTTCTACATAGATGTCCACATCTAACAATGACATGAAGTTTTGTTCATCTCATCAGGATAAAATGGAATGGAGGAATAAATGGGGGTCAATGAGCCACCCTGAGCTTCTGTAGATCACCCAGCCATCAATCAGTGCATCCAGATGTATTCTCTGACAACCCCTTGGCTAAGCTGCATGCGACAGTACCAGATTTCAGTGCAATGATCTAGGCTGCTGCATTCTATATACCATTCTTTTCCGGCTCATGTAACATTCTCTTTAGAAAGCGAGCTCTGGTGTACTAATTTTGATTGCTTGAATTGCTCCATAATCCTGCCTACAGGGCAGGAAGTCCAAATACTGTACACTACTTCACAATTCAATGCAAAGACTGTCACTTCTTGTAATCTTGGTTAAACATCACAGCACTTCAACTTCTCATTGCTACATCCATAGGCCATTTTCCAATGTACTTTATTTGTAAGTGTCATAATAATTTGAATTACACACTCTGTAAAAGGAGAAGAAAGCAATGGAAGAATGCTAGAAATCAAACTGAAATAGTTATTTAAGCTTCTTTCTGGAAATGGCATCTTTTCTCCAAAGGGGAAGCCCTCTTGATTTTCAATGACTACTTCAAGTGCCTACCAAATCCTGAAGGGATCTATAATCTCACTAAAACTAGAATACTATTGCTCGGGGCATTTTATGACACAAAACTCTCTGTCCTCAATCTTTTCCCATTTACTCTTCCAGACAAAATGGCTTCTACATATAGTCAGACTTTAGGACTCTGGAACTTTTTGCATCTACCCCAATCTTGACTTCTAGAACATGTATATAAGAGGTTTAGAGGATTCGAAAGCTTGCCTTTTTGTATCTTGTTAGAGGAACTTTTTTTATTATTTAACCCAGCTTTAGTTTCTACATATGGATTGAATGGCTACTGTAAATGTTTTAATTTTATTAAGGCAGACATTTCCTTTTTTTTTTTTACAGATGCAGGAATGTCATAATGCAACTACTAAGAAAAAAAAGACTGATTCTTTACATTGTCACTAGATGTTTTTACAATATATGAATTGGGAAAAGCACTGCACAAAGAAAAACACTGAATAACTTATCACATAGAATTTCGAACAGTGATCTGAATCATTAAGCGACCAAAGACTAAGGAAAGATGTATACCCATGCTGCTTTAACAAAGTAAGTTGGATTCCATACCCATGCTGCCTAACCAAACGTGACATTATGACTAGACTTGGTACTTCAGAACCTCCCAAAAGGAAGAAAAGGATGCTGAAGCCAAACACTGAGCACTGTCACTGCTCTGGATATATCATGAGCAACAGGGAAAGAAAAATCCTACCACACATGTTAAGGAACACTATCCAGAGACCAAAACATAAGAGTATAGAAGTGCAATTGGAAACCAGTTAAATCACAAAGAGACTCGCAAACCCATGTGCTAAAGGAAGATACCAATCAGAATAGGTATGGCATATGCCTGAAAGCCAACCTTTCAAAATAGACAAGAGCATTTGTAAAGGATGAAAGAAAAAATAGTAGAACAGCTGAAACTGCCAGGCTATTTACAGAGGACAAGATTTAAGGCCCTCCAACCTTAAATGCCACGGATTACACCAGTCACTTCAGAGAAAGAGCTCTGTTATTACAAACAATAAACACATTATAATGCTCTTTAAAAGGATCAGATATTTTGCAATTTGAGCCAAGTTGCATTCAATCTATATTTAATGTAGCTTTTACTCCTGCGTGTACCCCTCAATCTCATTACCAGAGCAGAGGAGGAATACTGCTTTTATGCCCTTGCTTGTGGACTTCTCAAGGCATCTTGCCAGATACGTAATACGTACTGAAATTGAAGGACTGAAGCTGCTGGACGGAACAGACCTTTAGCTAGATCCAGGAAGGCAATGTTACAATACCTCTCACAGAAGACAGAGGGGAATTGGCATTCATTGGAAACTGGCATTTAATCTGCCCAACCCTGTTCTGGAAAGAAGCCCACAGCACTTGGGCATCTCTCTCAATATGACATGACACAGCCGATCTTAAGAGAGTGTGTGTGTATGTTCTCTACAAGTGCATCATCGGAGAGCAGGGTGGTTTTAGCAAGGGTTATTTAATGTTTATATCCTCATTTTCAATTAGAACAATAATCAAAGTGGGATATTAACTATTGAGGAAAAGACTCCATAATGTTGTCTGTGTGTGTGTCTGTATGAGAATATCAGTCTTTTAATGTGCATACATATTTATGTACATTGGTTTAGATACTTGTAGGTATATGCTACATATATATATAAACAGATAACAAGAAGCAACACCTCAATCAAGGTTCTTCTGTATCCATTTCAGGAATGCAGTTCATCACTAAAAACACATACGTACTTGTAAGAGTGACTAACAAACAGAACTATTTAAGCAAAATGTTTCTGTTTCCGCCATCTTTAGCTGTTCTGGTAAAAATATGGTACTTCACAGAATACATATGTGATGTGATGTGGTGTGTGTACTCATACATAATACATACATAATACACAGTATACATATAATATACATGCATATGTATGCTTACATACACAGTTAATAATAACCATTGTGTGCCATCAAGTCAATTCTGACCCTTTTAAAGGGATTTCCAGGTAGAGACTACTTGGACGTGGTTTCCCATTCCCTTCTTCTGGTGGTGCAGCATTTACACACACATTAAAACATAAAAATGAACTTTGGTGCACAGAAATATGCACACACTGTTTAGGCAGGCCTTCCCTCCGGGCATTATTTGATTTATTTTTGTTCTCCATCTTGAACGATTATTTATTTTTTATTTTGGGATGTTGATGTTATTTTAATTGTTTTTGTTATATATGATGTACGCCGCCCAGAGTAGTCGAAATGACTAGATGGGCGGGATAGAAATATAATAAATAAATAAATAAATAAATACACACGTGCCCCCACGAAAGAAACATCAAAAGCCAAACAAAATGGGCCTGGGGAGGTGAAGAAAAGGGGAAAAACAGCAATGACAAAGCTGGAAGAGATATCTATATCTATAGATGCATATATAGATATATTATAAAGACAGATCAACAGAGAGAAACAGATGTGTGTGTGTGTGTTGTGTGTGTGTGTATAAATAGATAGATAAGAGATGTATATAAATCTATATAAATAAATATAGAGATTTATATAGATCTATATAGACAGATATATACACACACATACATTTAGATATAGACAGATTTTTATAGATATATAAAAGTATATATACATAAATAGGCAGAAAGATGTATATAAATCTATGCAAATATAGATAGATGTATATAATATATCCATATAGATAGATGTTTACAGATATATATAGAAATAAAGTTATCTAGATAGACAGACAAGATGCATATAGATATATATAAAGACAGATAGATATACCGTTTCCCTGAAAATAAGCCCTAGCATGATTTTTCAGGATGCTCGTCATATAAGCCCTACCCCAAAAATAAGCCCCAGTTGAGTGAAACCCTGCCCTCCACCACTGATTGTGCAGCAACCAGAAGATGACATGATTGTATTTGAATAAACGTTGTACATGAAAAAAATAAAATAAAACATCCCCTGAAAATAAGCCCTAGTGCGTTTTTTGCAGCAAAAATTAATATAAGACCCTGTCTTATTTTTTTTGGGGGGGGGGAACACGGTAGATATACATACAGTATCTATAAATATATATATCGAGATAGAGGCTTTGAGGGATGGAGAAGCCGCCTCGGGGGTGACAGGGAGGGGGGGGGGGCGAAGGACGGAAGGGAAAGGGCCATTAAGGTCATTAATTGCCATCAGCGTTTGAGGGGGGGGGGGGAGAGGGAGGCCTGGTTCCACCCCCCCCCCCTTGAATCCATCCTTCCCGCCACCCCCAATACTCCCGGTGAGGCAACTGCCTCAGGACCCTTCAGTCCCCCTTTGTCATTGGGGGGGGGGTATGAGAGAGAAAGAGTGTGAGGGAAGATACCCGGATGTTGTGTGAAAGGGGGGGGTCGCCGCTTGGTCACCGCCCAAGTGGGGGAGGGGGGGCCCCCTCCGCTTCCCCTCACGCCCCCTCCCTTCAGAGGGAGACTGTCCCCCTCCCCCCACATCCCTCAGTTTCCCTCACGGCCCCTGAATCCACCTCTCCTCACCTGCGCAGGCCCCACCTGGGCTCTCCGGCCTGTTCCTGCCTGGACATCGACGCCCATCAAGAGACGCTCCTGCTGCCGCCGCTGCCACACACACTCCCTCCCTCACACGCCTCGGTGGGCCCCTCCCCTTCCCTCCGCCACCTCCTCCGTCATGCTATTGGCGAACGTGCCTGCCACTCTTCCGGCCTCACCCAAGCGGGTCCGTGATTGGGCGTCGGCCGCTCATGGAAGAGGAGGAGGGCGGGGCGACGAGGGGGAAAGGGGAGGGCTTTAAAGGCGGTTGGTTCGGTTGGACCGCCGGCTAAGTTGTGGATGGGGGGGGAACCAGAGGACAGTGAGTAGAAGAGGCGGCCGTCCATTGGTTCCTTATGACGCAGTTGGGCGGGGCGTGAAGCCGCCATTGGTCGCCGGCACGTGCCAGTCAGGGCAGGGCGGCCTCGCGCCTCGTGCCCGAGGGCGGGGGTTTTGTGCTGAGGGAAGAAGGAGAAGAACAAGAAGCAGCAGCAGCGAATGGGCGGGAACAAGGAGGCGGAACCGCCGAGGGGGGCGGGGCTTGGTCACGTGGGGCTGCAGATGTTCCCCCTCAGACATCTTAGCCTCAGGCTGCCATTTTAATTTATTAATTTTTTTAAAAAATTATATTCCTTCAGGGACTCTGTGGTAATATGTTTTGGACGACTTATTTCTTACTCAAGGGGAGTTAAATGAACAAATGTCCTGAGGAGAAATAGGTTGTAACCGCTTAAAAGTAAATGAATAAATAAATAAAAAATCTCAAACCTTTTACAAGGGAATCAATGTTTTGTTTAAAGCACAATAACAACCAATAAAATAAAAACACAAATAAAAGCACCATGGAAACCTTAAACAAGTTTAAAAAATCAGGATTTTTTTCAAAATGATTTTGTATAGTTGGCAACCAAACATAAAAAAAGAGTTAAAAACACAATACATAAAACTAGATGGCCTTATCAACAGTTCAAAACTAGATCTTTAATAGAGAATAGGAGGTGATTAATTCCTTCACAATGGTGGGGATCAGGGTCTGACTGTGTGGCAACAGCTGAGATGATTAGATCAGTATATATATATAGACACCGGAAACCATGGTCTTTGTTTAAGCCGATGGAGAGTGCGCTGAACTTCCTGATGTATTCTTCTGGAGTAGCATTCCTTTGGAATCTCTTCCTGAAGTTTCTTTATTCAACTCCTGAGTTCAGGTCGGGGAAAACATGTTCAGGAAGGGTGAAGTGTTTGCCCACTGGTTTCTGGATATTTTTGGTCCCAATTTCTGATTTTTGTCTGTTTACTCTCTCCCATAGAGTCTGGCATGTCTGTGCAACATGAGACGAAGTGGGGCATTGCAGACAAAAGGTGGCATAAATCACATTAGAGGATGAGCAAGTAGAGGAGACTCTGAAAGGGCAGATTGTGCCATTTGGTCATCAAATGGTGTTTCCTGTGTAAATGTGTTGGCAAAATAATAAGTCTGAATGACAATGCCTGTCTCGCTGTTGGTGCTTCTTTCATTACACGTGTACAGCTTTGGTAGAAGTAATTATTTTTAACTAATGGTATTTACCGTGTCCTGATTCTGATGGGCAATGCAATTCAAATAAATCAATAAATTGATTAGATATGGGTGACTGATCTGTATCAGGTATACAGGTTAGTACTGGGTGCATCTAGGTTTAAGTAGATGATGATGATGATAAAAGGGATCCTGTGGATCATCTAGTCCAGCCCATCAAGGAGGCACCGTAGGGGAATTGAACTCTCAACAGATGCCTTAAACCACTGAGCTATCCAGCCATGTATTCTGATGGGCAGATACATTTATTTTTTAAGGATGCATTTGACCTGAAGACTTTTGAGGAAGACCTGAGGCATGAAGACTCAGATAAGCAGTACAGAGCAATGGTTGGAGTACTAGACTGGGAGGGGAGACCTCTGGGTTCTAGTTCCCACCTTGAGATAATCATTTTCTCTCAAACCGGCCTGCCTCATCAGGTGGTTGTGCGGAAAAAGTAGAGAACAGAAGGCCCACGTTTGCTAACCAATACGTACATGGCAAGAAAATCGAGATAAATAAGGTTCTTGGTTTTCCTTCAGTAAATGCACTATAATCCATTAGATTCCTTCTCCTATCTGCACATCTTTGCAGCCACCTCACCCCAACCCTGAGCTATTGAAACGCCACGTCTTTGATTTTGCCTTTTTAAGCCCCAAAGGATGGGCATCAGACAACTGGGAGCCTAAGAGCATCTTCGCCTTGTATGGATCTTCTCTCCCAAGCAGCTTTCTGCGGTGTTTGGAAAGCGGGGGTAGCGTTCCACGGATCCTTGTACAAGGCCCTATGATTCATCCTGCCTCGTGTGTCAGGGCACTTTAAGTGCATTTGCTCAGCCGTTGCACGTTGCAGCTCATGTGTTTATGAAACCATTCCTCCTCCAATGCCTTCTCGTCTCATCCTTCGGCATGCAGATGCAGCCTGTAAGCTGCCCGAGGAGGTTGGTCCTCAAGCTTCCCTTTCATGATTCATCCTCGCATGCAGACCCATGCTGTGCCGCATGCAGAAACGTCGGAAGGGAGAAGAAAAGGCAGCTGCCGAGGCAGACGGCCAAGGGGATCAGAAAGCCGCCTATGCGGTTTTGTTCCTGTTTAACTACAAAGGCTATACTGTCAATTACTACAAAGAACTTCCCCCGTTTTTTCACTTTTTCCTGCCGTGTCCTTTTTTGGGCCACATACTCCATGTGTCTTAAATGCCACGGGGGGGGGGGGGGGGAAGCAAAGGAAAATAGGCATGCATCAGATCAAGGATTATTTTGGGAAAGGTCAGGGCATGGTGCCAAGATGAAACTGTACGCCCTTGTCCAATATATTTGCCCTGACTGGTAACTCTCTCAATGGGAAATGATTCAGTTTCTAATTTTGAACCAAAACTATCGCTAAAGTCGACTCTTTCCAAATCACTTTCCCCGCCTGCATAACCATGTGGTGTTTTAATATATGCCTTACTCTTTCATGCCATAACAAATAATAAATGCCTTTTTAAACCTTCACAATGCCAGTTTGGAGTCAAACTGGTTTTCAGGGAGCAAAAACGGAAGCAGAGGCAAACAACATAATTGGCCGCTATTTTTGCTAGGAAATTAAAAAAGAAGAAAGAAAGTTTTGTGTTGATTCCAGACAATGAGGGGCGAACAGTAAAGTTGATGCTATTTACACCACCATCCTTACTCATGTCTATTCAGAAGTCCCATTGAGTTCAGTGGGATTTAGGGACATGCATACATGGCTACACCCTTAGTGAAGGAACAGAGGAAGACTCAAGGGGAGAAAGACCAACCAGCAAGCAGCTAGGAATCTTGATTTGAGTCATGATTCTGTACTTTAACCTTTAAATCTTCCTTTTCGTCAGCTATTTTTAGACAACCAAATAGCACTTGCCTTTTAAAGAGCATTTATCCATGACATGCATCAGGAACTTCTATGCTAAACCTTTGGGCAGTGGCTCAAAATTCTTCATTCGGCTTACTAGGACTGACTGCATTGTCTTTTATGCAAAGGGCAGTACTTTTCCAGCACTAAGGAAAGTCATTAGACTCCATTAGTGAGGGATGCTTGGGACAAATTGGAACCAGCGGGTGACTATAAACGGTTTCCATTGTTGCCACTGTCAACCGAGGCTGGAGAAGTGCAGGGCATCAAGAAAAAATGTATAGAACAGTGTCTACAGCCCATATTTCATTTACTGACTAGAAAAATGAGGTTGGCAGGGAGCCCTATTCCCAGATAAAGTTGGTTGGTATGAGGTTTGTGATGATAATATCAAGAGGTAGCCATCTTACTCTGTTTCAGGAACAACACTAGGCCTTATGGCAATTAACAAATGTATTATGCAGGGATATGAGACTCACTGTCCAATCGGACTTAAGTCGCACTGATGATTCAACTCAGAATCAGTTTGGGATTTTTTTTTCCGAAAAAATGACCCAGACTCGATTCATGACTTGGAACTGACCCACCCCTCCTTTTTTTTCCGGGGGAAAAAGCTTGTTTTTAATAGGGGCTCAGACTCAGGACTCAGACCCAGAGATTGGCCAACATCTCTGGGATGATGTTTCTTCATCCCAAAGGTAGTTTGGGAACTTTCTAAATATTTATGGCTCTTCACCACTACATGTACAGAAGTCACATGGGCTGGCAGTGGAATCCTGTGTCTACACCGGCAATAAGATAGAGTTCTACCCCCTTGAAACTAGTTTAGGGAGTGCAGGATAGGCTGAGTGGAACATACAGCTCTGTTTTCCAAGAAAGGAGCCGACTAGACTCCTAGAAGCAATGTAATGTGTAACAAGTAACCTATTTATTCTGAAAAGTAATAGTCCATACTTTGCAGGCAGCTGAACATCGACAGGGCTTGGATCCCTCCATCAGAAAACACCCATAAATCAAACTCGGTACTTCTTGATCTCTACATCAGCTAATGGAGCTCATCAGATGAGATGCCTCTGTTGGTAAGGAGAGAAATATTCACTGCCCTAATTTCAGCTAAAACTACTAAATATCCCATGCTACCGCCAAGCTGTGGATTGTGGAGCCTCACCATGGCCAAAAGGAAAGAGATCCTTACTTTAAGTCTGCTCAGTGCTATTCGGTACAAATTTTCCTCCTTATATTGTTGCTTCGTTTTCTAAAAATATCCACCCCAGTTGTTTGTAAGAATGTAGTCAGTTTTTCCAAAGAGTAGTATATTTATCAAGGTGACTTGAGTCCCAAAGATTCTGAGTCACCAGAGAGGAAGAAGCTGCTATATTTAAAACACGCAGGCTGATCCCATATGAGTAAGCTTGTTGAAATCATCAAGCTTAGGCATGCCTAATTCAATGCAGGATTAGAGTCTTAGCCATAGTTCCTATTACTGACTAACATCCTAATAAAATGTCTTGTTTCTTGACAGGAGTCACGTAGAATCCTCACCAGAGATTCAGCCTTCTTATTTATTTATTTTTGGCAAGAGATCGCTTCAGCCCTAGTCAACAGAACTCATGTGTGCTGCTAATATACTGCTCCATAGTACTTAAAGCATTCTATGGGTGGTTTGCACTTTTATTATGTAGGCTACACATTCCCCCCACCACTGCAAGCTGGGTGCTCCATTTACTGACCTCAGAAGGATGGAAGGCTGAGTGAACCTCAAGCCAGCTACCTGGGATTAAACCCAGGTTGTGAGCAGAATTTTGCCTGCAGTACTGCAGTTTAACCACTAGGCTCCTAATGCATCTGGAGGGTTACAACTGCTCACACTTGAAATAAAAATTAATGCCCCTTTCAAAAACTAACAAAGATTAGATCCCCCACCTTGTACATGTGGCTTTGTCTGTAAACAAGTTTATATTGCTTAAGAAAAACAAGTCACACACTTTAAAAATAATAAATATAAATAAGTATTGAAAGTTCAGAGTGACAGCTGCGTGATACCAGAATCTCAGATTTGAAGAGGAGCCAAGCCCTTCCACTATTAATTTGAGGGGGCAGGAGTCTTTTTGAAGTATTCAACTATGTCCCGCAGGATTCTGGAATATCCATTTTTCCAGACAAGGGCCACATTCTTAGCTTTTAAAATAAGAGGAACTAGCCTTTAGGCCTGATCTTATCTCATTGCTCACCTGGATACAATCATTGGTTTGTTTTGCCTTCTTTATTTGGAGAGTAATCCCTTCACGGATTGCTGCCTTGTCGTGGCGAAGGGGCTTGAGTAATTCAGAGAAGCTATGGGCTAGGCCGTGCAGGGACACCCAAGACGGACAGGTCATAGTGGAGAGTTCTGACTAAACGCGATCACACCTGGAGCAGGAACTGGCAAGCCACTCCAGTATCTTTGCCAAGAAAACTCCATGGACAGAAACAAAAGGCTAAACTAAGATCATGGCCACTGGTCCCATCACCTCCTGGCAAATAGAAGGGGAAGATATGGAGGTAGTGACAGATTTTACTTTCCTGGGCTCCATGATCACTGCAGATGGTGACAGCAGCCACGAAATTAAAAGACGCCTGCTTCTTGGGAGGAAAGCGATGACAAACCTAGACAGCATCTTAAAAAGCAGAGACATCACATTGCCGACAAAGGTCCGCATAGTCAAAGCTATGGTTTTTCCAGTAGCGATGTATGGAAGTGAGAGCTGGAACATAAAGAAGGCTGACCGCCAAAGAATTGATGCTTTTGAATTGTGGTGCTAGAGGAGACTCTTGAGAGTCCCCTGGACTGCAAGGAGAACAAACCTATCCATTTTGAAGGAAATCAACCCTGAGTGCTCACTGGAAGGACAGATCCTGAAGCTGAGGCTCCAATACTTTGGCCATCTCATGAGAAGAGAAGACTCCCTGGAAAAGACCCTGATGTTGGGAAAGTGTGAGGGCAAGAGGAGAAAGGGACGACAGAGGACGAGATGGCTGGACAGGGTCATCGAAGCGACCAAGATGAATTTGACCCAACTCCGGGAGGCAGTGGAAGACAGGAGGGCCTGGCGTGCTCTGGTCCATGGGGTCACGAAGAGTCGGACACAACTTAATGACTAAACAACAACATCTATCTATCTATCTATCTATCTATCTATCTATCTATCTATCTATCTATCTATCTATCTATCTATCTATCTATCTATCTATCTATCTATCTATCTATCTATCTATCTAACAATGCACACACAGATACACCGAATACAAAAGCAAGCAAACCTCAAACTCAAAATAAAACATAAAAAACAGATATAATTTAGTGACAAAATAAACTAGCCGGTGGATTCTGGGAACTACAGAACTCAAAAGTAACTTCTCAGACTCTGTCTATGTTCAAGCATCATGAACATGGGAATAATGTGGCAATGGCCCATAAGGGGGCGCTGTCTTCCAGGGAATATTGATTGGATCTCTGTTGGTTGGATCTCTGTTAATACTTTTGCCTGTTTTTGTTGTTTTGGTTTTTTTGCAGAAAGAAAAGATCGGGATCCTACTGATCCTTCTGCCTGACCCATATTTTTCCCCACAAGCCATATTCTAAAATAACCTAACACAGTGTTAGCACAAGGCACAGCCTGAAAAAAGCACTCCGTCTCACCATCCTCCTTCACTGCTCAATATGTCAATTTCCCTGTAACTATATAAAGCAACTAAACAGTTACCATTATTCCGCCAGAGGAGTGAAGTTATTCCTCGTTCAGTTGCAATCTCAGGGTCATCTTGTGAACTTTCAGGAGTGAGAAAATAAATGAATTACACATTAGCTGGCTATTTTGCATGTAGTTACTTCCTAGCTTTCCACGTAGACAGCACAGTTCTCTAAAGAAGTTTTCTGCACTACAGATTTTTTACAAATCAAGTGAGTGCATGCAATAAATGGCTTTTAATGCAGCTTTTGGGACCATTCTTTTGCTGGACCAGTCCTGGAATAACAGCCAGCGCTGTGAGGGTGAGATTGTCCACGTTGCATGTTCTTTGTGCTTCATCCGTCCGAAAGGTACTTATTGTTCATCAATTTAGGGAGGAGGAACAGGGCATCGGTAGCCTGGGAAGGAGCAGTTGGAGATGAAGGCAGGAGCCAGGAAACCGGAAAACGAGAAGCAGAAGAAAACAAACACAGGCCGGAGCAGAGGGGCAAAGAAAAGCAAACAGAGAAGAAATAAGAGGAAGGAAAACAGCGATGCAGGAAATATGGAGATGAAAGAAGGGAGAGGAAGAGATTAGAAAAACAGACACAGACGCAGCATCACCCCGGTGTTTTTAAAATATCTGGAACTTGGGTGCCTTTCTGAGCCCTCTGCCTTCCAACCCCCGCACCTCCGTCTGTATCAACCATCTGCGTACATCGCTCCTTGTCCACAGTGGCACAGGATCTAGCAGTACCCATCAGTATCTTCAGGGGTGATGATGGTGGCGACAGCGTTGGCTGTGTTTATCTGTTGCAGGAAACACAGTACGGAAGCCTCCTGGCCCCACAAAGAGGAGCCAGTGTCATGATGAGCTTTCATAGATTGTCGCTCACTTCATCAGATGCACCCAGATCTTAAATTTGGTTGATACTCAGCTGGAGGACTCCTTGTTCTGAACAGGGGGATCAGACCGGTCTTTTCTACGGCTGCCTGACATCACCCAAACTGGTTTAAATCACCAGATAATCAGTGATCCCTTTATAGACCACTAAAAAAAAAATCATCACACAGTAAACAAGCTTTTAGTTGTTTTATAAAAGCATCACCTATTTCTGCGTTTGAATTTTATTTTGTTATGACCCCACGGCTGCCCTTTACTTCAACAGAAATAAATCGATTTCCATCTGCGGTGCGACCAGTTTAAATTCCATGTGACGTGAACCTGGTTTTTTAAAAGCCTGAACAGAAATCGATTTAAATGGCTAGTGTGACCACAGGCTCAATTGTTTAAAAGTACAGGTTTCAAGAGAAGAGGAGGCTTATCCGTTACTGTCTTCAGAAAATGAGCATCTATCCATTTTCTATAACATATTTCCAAACTTTGATATCTGAGGCATGCTTTTAAAATTTCCAAAGAGGAGGCTCATTGCCCTTGTTGCTACCACCAACTTGAGCAAATATGTTCACTGTTCATGGTCCACACCCAGGTCCAGGCAGTCATCTGTGACTTCCTCTAGGACACAACGTCCCATCATCTTCCCCCTGATTTTTTTTCCACCCCCCTCACACCTCAGCAATCCACAGCACTCTGCTCACTCAGTACTGAGTCACTGAGTTGTCCCCACCCCTTGTTTTTGACCCCCCCTCCCAACAAGGATTCTTGCATGTCTGCAAATTCTAGCGTTTGGCTCAGCCTGCTGATGTCCACCCATGATTTGGCTTCAAGGTCCACATTGCAGTTCAGTGGATCGATCGATCGATCGATCGATCAAGCTGATCCACCCACTTGAGGTCTGCTCAACCACTAACGCAGCGTTTTAATTCAAGATTGAATCCAATTTTTGCTTCTTTTAACAGTGCACCCAAAGAAACCAAGCAGTAATCAGCACAGTTATTTTAAGAGGATGTGTGACATGGCTTTCTGAAGTCAGTCCTTTTAAAAAAAAACTTAATTAGAAGTGGGTCCTAGATCAAATCAATCCTGAACTCTCTCTGGAGGCCAAAAAGGACGAAACCGAGGCTGTCCTACTTTGGGCACATCCTGAGAAGGCGGGATTCTCTGGAAAAGACAATCATGCTGGGGAAGGTGGAAGGCAGCAGGAAAAGAGGAAGACCAAATATGAGATGGAATGACTCCCTAAAGGAAGCCATATGCTTGAGTTTACAAGAGCTGAGCACAGCAGTTGAGGACATCATAGATCTTGGCTCTCTGCTTTTCTTGTCTTGCATAATAACATGGACATGAAGGATGATACACTGGGGGTTTTGCAACCTTGCATTCTGTGTTTAATAGGTTCGGCTGAGAGGGACTTTTCTGGGCTGGGGTGACTGTCAATTAATAATAGTACTAACCAATAGTTCCCTGCTACCTCTGAATTTAAAGTGAGCCCCTCCTCTCTGCTCAGTGTTTTTCCCCTCTCAATAGTCTTTTAGAAGTCAGTGAGTCTATCGAAGTCTGCTGTTGAAAGCAGTCGTGTTGTAGCTTACTGATTGATCTGCGCAATTGTAAGTAATGGAACCTTTTATTCTTTCTCCTACTAAAGTCTCAGCGTGAGTTATTGAGACTTTTAAGTGCCAGTTAATGAGATAAGGGGTGGTCTACCTTGGGGGGAACTTTAAGCTGTTCTGTTCTGGGCCCAGCACTCAGAACATTCATAGACACGAATCCAGAAAGGACATGAAAACCTCCCTTAGGTTCGTACACAGAGCTTCTGAAAGACGCTTCCTCTGCTGCAGCTTCTCTGTTTTGCCAAGGGAGATGTCGGCTGGAAGATTCTCGGGGATGTCGACCCCAAAAGAGCCACCCACATTTTGAAGCTTTGCTCAAAAAATAAAAATAAAATCACGAGCTTTCCTTAATCGCTCGCACGGCACATTACAGTTTGCAGACACCCATGCACGTTTCATTTTCCATCCTCTCCCGGAATGCACTCTGGGCGTTGCTTCAGCAGAGAGTTCAGCCCTGCTGGGAAACATTTGCTGACGGAAGTCTGCACATGGGTTTTATTTGGGACATATGGCTGGCGGAGGGCTTGCTTGTCTGAGGGGTGTGCCCCCCGTCCCTTAAGAAAGGGAATAGTCATAAAGAGAAGGGGGGAGCCCCGGGGAGAAGGAGCCACTCGCCAAGCCTTTTCTGGATGCGGGCTGCTTGAACACCAACCTCCTCTTGCGGTTTCTGTGCCCTGCAAAATATGTGGTTTTTATAAAGGGGCCGGCTGGCAGTTAGAGGAAAGTTTTAAAACATCTGGGGGAGTCGTTTTCCAGAATTTCCACTCCCTTCCTTTCACCTTGGGGCCATCACTTGAGATGTTGGTTGGGTTTTGACTTGATTCAGGGTTGGCCCCAAATAATTCTGTCACCAGAAAGGGCACAGCGAAGGCCGATCATTTCTCGTAAGTCCTGGCGGGCGTCTAGCCTCCAACCTTGACCACAGTATTTTGGCCCGTGATGTAGAAAATCCCACATCTCTGCCAGTAAATACATTATAATAACAAAACCAAACCCTCATGCTCCGCAGCTCTTTTGAGATAACCCCACCCTCACATTTTTATGGCTCTTTATCTCCCCATTAGACTTGGATCGGACAGTTTTTCAAACAGAGGACTCAGTCCGAAAGAGGACCGCTTTCCAGCAGTCCTCAAAACACAGGACGGCCTTGAATAGAGTGGGAGGAATTTTCTTACCCATGGACGCCATGGGCTTGAACTTAAGAGAGAATGTATAAGAATGAATAAAATGTCTTTCTAAAGCAGCCATCTACAACTGCGGTGCAGTAGGATGATGTTCTGGAAGTGCACCTATCATCTTCCTCCTAGTTAGGTACGGACAGCTTCAGCATCCTTCTTATATTTAATATTCGAGTGTGCTTCGTCACAGCATCACAGATCCGTCAGCTCTACCTGTTCCCTCCGTCTCACGTTGTCTACTTGTTCTCACCTTTGGGTACCATGCGTGTGCTGCCTGTTACCTGTTCGCCAGAGAGGTCCGAGCCACAAACTAGGCTTTTGATTGTCCTGAAAGAAGGATTAGGAACAGGCGTAGGGCTTAATCCTTTTCCGAGACCGCCAGAGATTGCAGTGCTTCCTCCCCCACCATCTAACCCCCCAAGCACACACAAGGCTGCTGGAGGCTTAATCTGAAGGTCCAGGCAAATCTCTTCGGAGCTCAGATCATGGGTTATGAAATGTAGGCCTCGCGATCACGCTCACTGACCTGGTCCACTTAGTTTTGTAAATAAGGCAGACCGCCAGGACGACGGGGGGGGGGGGAAGAGAGAGATTGCCTCCACGGATCATCATGGGAGGGACAGAGCAGCTTTAGCGATGCCGTGCAGGAGAGGTGAACGGGCGAGAAAATGTAGCCAGGATCCAAAGAAAAGAACAGAAATGTTCGCCAGTTGGAGACCATCCCTGTGATGAGAAAAACGGACGCACGCACAGGGCTCAAAACATGTTAGGGTGGCACATAACCCCCCACTTCACCGCCCCAGATGAAAAAATGTCATTGAGTTGCAGAAATGTGATCCGGGTTGAGTGCTCTATGACTCCACCCTTCTGTTGCTTTTTTAGATGTTTTGCTCTTAATGGGCTGTAGGGAATTTTATTTATTTATTTATTTATTTATTTATTTATTTATTTATTTATTTATTTATTTATTTATTTATGCATTAGAGGGTTTTTTTTAAAAAAAGTCATCTGCTTTTTAAAAATATACATATACATTGCATTCTAATTGCTAACTGCACAGAACCAGCAAACTGTAACGCATTAAAAGCAGAGGAAAAGCATAAAATGCCTAAAACTCAGTACAAACGTGTATGTGTGAGGGAAGGGTAACATAATCAGTAATCACAGCCAAACAAACAAGCAACAAATAAGTGAATAAACACTCATGGGCAACTGATCAGGTTTTTGAGTTCTTGCTAATAGCAGAGTAAGATTATATGGAAGACCAATTCATCCCTATTAATTTTTTCTCAGGATTTTCTTTGGAGTCGATGACTCAGGGAAAATGCAGGAAAAAGAAAATATTGTACGACTCTGGTTCTAAATAAGCATGACCTTTAGCTGGCTAGATCGGAGATCTGACTGCAGAGCCAGAGGTTGGGAGTTTGATTCCCCACTGTGTGCCTTCTGGGAGTAGAGCCAGCCTGGGTGGCCTTGGGCAAGCTGAACAGCCCCAGGGCGCCCCTAGAGGCAGGGAATGGTAATACACTTCTGAGTCTACCTGGAAAACCCTGAAAAAGGTTCATTATAAGTCGGAATTGACTGGACGGCACATGATTATCATTATTAGCTGATCCAAAGTCGTGACATCACAGGTTCAAACCTCTTTGGCTCGAACTCATTTCACAATCTTGATCAGACTGAATGATTGAATGGGTAAGATTTAGAGCCGTCTTGGCTAACCATTCAACAGCTGGTCCGTTGAGTCTCTTCTCGGACTAGCAGCTGAATGGAAGCTTTTACCAATATCCCTATGCTGAAAAGCATCATGCATTGACTCTGCATGAAGAGTTAAACTGTACATGCAATCTCCACCAGGACGTAAATAGATTTCTCCCGTGCCGAGATTTCTCTTGGCTGGTTCATGAAGAAACAGCTCGGATATACACAGAACCAACATTTCCCTGGATCTATCTTGCCCTCCAACGAGCTAGATTTCCTTCCCAGCACACTAAAATTATTTTCTTTTCTCTACTTCCTAATCCTTTGAACGGCTCTTTCATCTTCTGTGATTTCCATGAGTTTCTAGACACTTCTGTTTTCTACCCGACATCCCCATTTTCTTGGAAAATGTTGGACAATGTCCTTATTTGGCACCAGCCTGTAATCGTTTCCCCTTCAAAATACTCTGCAATGGCTCTGTGATTTGAAATGACTTGTTTATTTGATTCCGGCATCTGAGTTCCCAGAGGAGCGGAGGGAACGTTGCTTTTTTCTATAATAGACGGTCTGTTTTATTACAACTCGCCCTGCCCGAGTTTAAACAGCGCTCAGCCACTGACAAACGTTCCCGCATGGGTTGGTTTTGTGTTGTTGTTTTTTGCTTTGTTCTCTTTTCTGACTTCCTTCACTGCACAGTCCCTGCTTTGTCCTGGGATTTGCCCTACCAAGAAAGGGACTTTTCTAAGGACTGCTTCTGTTTCAGAATCTCTGTGTGACCAGGGGGATTTTGGTTGCTGTAGTTCAAAAATGTAGCCCCAAAAGGTCTGATCACACGGAGGGAGATGTCGTTCTAGTGATTTCCCACTGTTGGAAGAGGGATATGTCTTCCGCAGCCTGTCCTGCAACAATAATAATCTTAGAACTCCAGAGCCGGAAGAGACCCTCTGGATCATCGAGTCCAGCCCCTGTGAAGGAGGCACCGTGGGGGAATCGAACTCCCAGCTTCTGGCTCCGCAGCCAGAGGCCTAAACCTCTCAGCTATCCAGCAAATGACGCAGAGGATAGGGTAGAACCATCAGAGCAGATGTAAAATTCAGTTGCCAGCCTAGATGGCTTCTGTAGGAAGATCTCGTTGTTGTTGTTGTTGTTGTTGTTGTTGTTGTTGTTTTAAATAATAATAGTCTTTAATTCTTGCTGGAGAAACTGAAATTACAAGCACATGAAGTCATTAATATGATACACCTATACAAAATATCACATGAAAATGAAAGATAGAAAATAACAAGAATATAATTTGTACAAAATTACACCTCATTAATTATAAGTTGGGTGGGGAAAAGGGAGCATATTATATTCATATAATTATAATTAATGAGAAGGCTGGTGTTGCATTTCACTTACAAGCCTTGTTATATCAGGCTTAATAGCTGAAACTTATATTCTGAGTTGTGACTCAGAGAATGATTTTTTTCATATGTCGTTATGAAAGGCATCAATACTTTCATAGCCCTCTTCGATAGTTGTTGTTGTTTTGCTTCAGCTCTTGCTTTATATGGGATCCCTTATCATCTCATAAGGGGTTGCCAACGGGAGGACCAAGGTCAAATCCAGCCCCTGAGGAAGCTCCAGTTGGCGCTGATCAATATTTAGTTGCTGTCATTGTTTTGACTTGTATACTGCCCCACTGTGTTACTACAGCACTCTCTGAGAGGTTGAAAACAGAATTATGCAAACAACATGCCCCCCCCCCAACGAGCTGGGTACTCATTTTACTAACCTCGGATGGATGGAAGGCTGAGTCAACCTTGAGCTGGCTACCTGAATGCATCAGAATCAAACTCAAGTTGTATCTTCCTTTTGCATCAGCGACTCCAAGGAGATGTACCTGATTCTCTTCCTCTTCTTAATGACCCTGAAAGGTAGAACCAAGGCTACCTTCCCTCCTCTTCCACAAAGACTAGAAGGGTGTGACAGACTCAGTGGATTCGGTGTGTAAGCAAGGCCATTCAGGGTGCGAGCCCCACGGGGAATGCTTTGGCCCCTTAGTTGGCCAACAAGAGAAAAGAAGATTCCCCCATTGCCCAAGGTTGCCAGGTTTTTACTTGCATCCTGGACTCATCTATGGGTTTCCCCTTGTACTCATGACCAAGTGCACCTCCTGCCTGCCCTCTTTCTGTGACATAACACCCGATCCTGCTGACATCACGAAGGCCCCACTTCTAGATGCAGGTTGTGTTCCTGAACCTCGATGAGATATGGTAAGAATAATAACCTTAGAACTACAGAGCTGGAAAGGGCCCCATGGATCATCCAGTCCGGTCAAGGAGGCACCGTGGGGAATCGAACTCCCAACCTCTACTTAAACCACAGAGCTATCCAGCAGTCATGACGACTCATGAGTTTTCTTGTCACACCAGGAGCCTGCGAAAGCCACCATCTCCTAATTTATTTATTTTTTGGCCTCTCCTGTCTTTGTGACATCATGAGCACCCACCGTGGTCTCTGATTGTTGGCCTTGTAATCTCAAGGGGAGAGATACCTGGTGTGTTGTAGTGGATAGGGTGACAGACTGGAACTCAGGAAACCTGGGTTCAAATCCTTGGTGAGCCATGGAGACTCGTGGGGAGAAAGGAACTGGTAAAACCACTCCTTAAATATCTAATTTACCTTGAAAGCCCTAGTAGGGTCGCTATAAGTCAGTTGCGACTTGACAACACAGAACACACAATCCCAAGAGAATGAGATGTGGTTGACCAGGCAACCTTATGACTGTCACATCTTGTCTAATTTGGCTTTCAGACAGCTCAAAGCATCTCCTTCTTTTCTGCAACCCCTGGAAACAGTTTGATTTCCTCGGTCTCCTCGTTCGCTCTTTTCTCTGCCAGCGGCCACAAGATCGGTGCCACTTCCTGAGTAGGGATCCGGGCTGGGAGTGAGTATAATGCTACCCCCCCAGTTCTCCCACAGACCAGAAATATATTTTTGGCTGCAGTCAGAGGGAAGATCATGTACAATACATGACGGATTCCTCTGTCTCCGGGCTGCCAGCCTGAAGTGCACGTTTTCTATCCTATCTTATCTCGTGTTACTGGGACAGGATTTAACAGGATTTTGTTGTGAATTAGGAGGGGACGATAACCAGCCATATCATCCATAGGATAACGTTATTTGCAGTAGCCACCAGCAAATGATGTGCTTAGTGTGTTCATGGTTTTCAAAAGTTCTCAGTATTTGGCTTAAATATATACTTAAAATATTCGTGGTTTTCAAAAGTTTTCTGGATTGGAGTTGCATCTGCAACACATGAAACCCATCTTACGGTGCCAAAGTGGCTCAGAAAAAGACTGTATTTTATTTTAACTTATTATTATAGGTTGTTTTTATCACACTGTTTGCCAAACTCTAATGGAATTTCGCTCTATGCAGCAAGGATTGGCTGTCACACCATAGTTTGTTGTCTTAGGAAGAAAAACTGTAATTCTGCCCGTCCTGTTTGCCCAGAGGCTAATGTTTAGGTGTATGGCAAAATCTCATTTCTGTTGTGTTTTTCAGAACCCCACCAGTGTTCTCATCCTGTCCCAGCTCTATATCTCGTGAAACTTTTTCCCCCTCTATCTTCATGGAAATATGTGCATATTGCTGTATGCATTTTCCTAAGACAAGCACTTTAATGTAATTTCTCCACTGATTAAGGTACGCTAGATATGATGTAGTGGTACAGGGAGTGATTTCAATTCCAGAGTGCTACTTCAGCCTCTGAGCTGTGAAATTTTTTGGGTCATTGTCTCTCTCTCTCTGACTGGCCTGCCTCACAGGGCGGTTGTGAAGATTTAAGTAAGAAAGAGAAAAACCATGTCCACCACACTGGGTTCATTCAAAGAAAGGCAGTGTATAAATTGGTTAAATAAATACCCTGGTGGACAT
The DNA here is from genome assembly GCA_037013535.1 of Intellagama lesueurii. Lineage (NCBI taxonomy): Eukaryota > Metazoa > Chordata > Lepidosauria > Squamata > Agamidae > Intellagama > Intellagama lesueurii. The sequence goes on from JBAJHW010000011.1 coordinate 4,172,291, forward strand.
TATTCACATACAGTATATGCATTTGTGGTGATCACAGAATCATAGAATAATGGAGTTGGAAGGGGCCTAGAAGGCCATCGAGTCTGACCCCCTCCTCAAGGCAGGAACCCAAATCAAAGCAGATCTGACAGAGGGTGGTCCAGTTTTCCCTTGAATGCCTCCAACATTGGCAGTAGCGTTGGAGCGCTCACCACCTCCCGAAGTCATGGGTTCCATTGTCGTACTACTCTAACAGTTAAGAACTTTTTCCTCATATTCCGCCTAAATCTGGCTTCCTGTCGCTTGAGTCCATTCTTACATCTCCTGCCCTCTGGGATGACCGAGAACAGATCCTGCCCTTCCTCTGTAGGACCATCTTGCAAGGATTTGAAAAATGCTATCATAACTCCGCTCAGGCTTCTTTTCTCAAGAAGAATGATATTCGTGTCCACCCTTTCCTTCACTGTACAGTCTCTGAGCACATTCCAGCGGTGCTTTTTCCTGTTTTCCATGAGGGGAGGTGTACAATGGGCATTTTAATGGGGAAATGGGACCACCTCTCTAATTTCTTTCCCATTCTTACATCCCCGTGTTCTTTTGTGTTGATTCTTTCAAAGGAATAAGGAGGAAAAGGTCTGAGTCCTGAACTCGACACCCGTTGTGGAGAGGCCTGTCCAGCTGGCACTGTGCTATCATGACCTCTTCATTTCATATCTGTGCCATAGTCAGGAGAAGCTTCTTTTATCTGGTGCATTGTCCTCTGACGGTCAAGATGACCCAGCTTCTTCCACCTCTGGCATTTTCCTGGTATTTCTTTCGCATCGCTAATCTTCCATCGCGCCAATTCCAAGCAGGGGGCGAGTCATACCTGAAGGAATGATGATGATGATGATTATCAAAAGCAGAGCGACGCAAAGCACTTTGTACTTTATTGTGAGTGCATGGTTGGTCTTTTTCTCCAAGGTTGCTAATTCAGAATTTCATCTTTCTTGGGTCAGATTCTGGAGCATTTGGTCCTCCATCTTGCCACAAGCAGAGAGACAAAATGGCGCCTCCTCCGTTTCCACAGAAGGAAACTGACTGGTTGGCATCAGAATTTCAGTTCAATGTCATGGGCCGTTGTGATGTCAGAGGGAGAAATCTTTATGATGTCAGAGGGAGAAATCTTTATGATGTCACGTAGGCAAAAGAAGCAATGGTTGGCAACTGATTGTGCCAACAGGCAGGTCAGGAATACAGATAAACAGGCAAAGAATCTGGAATATCCAGTTAACAGCCATCTTGGGCAATTGCCTCATTCTTGCTAACGGTAGGACTGGCCCACGCTGAAGCTGAGATTCAATTACTTACACCAGCCCAAGTTGCTTGCTTAGAAAGAGTCTGTCTACGCCACACCATTTTACTATCTAGTTTATTCCTTAAGCTGAAGGTGTGCATTTGTTAATGATTTCCTTGAACTGACTCAGCCGGAGGAAGTTTTCCAAAAGGAAGCATTCCTTGATTACAGGGAGAGCTAATTTCTCCCTTCATTATCTTGATTTCGAAATCACCCACCAGGTAGTTCTTCTCTGAATTCCTCGTAGATGCATTAGTTCTCTCTCTATATATATGACTTGATTCACCCATTGTTTTTCAAGGAGCTGAAGAAGAGGACAGCAAGGCTGAAGATTGTAAGCTGTCATCCTGAAAGAATGTATACACATTCGCTCTTCGATAGTGAGAAGCTGATAAAGCACGAGACACGCTCAGCCACCCTGTGGAGTTCGTCCTTGTAGTTCAGAATTTCCACTGAATTTGCAGATGGATAAACTTTCCTCATTTATCACTCAGTGCTATTTACTGTGGCTTCTTCTTTTTCCTTGTTATTGTTTTCAGCCGTTAGTCCTTCCAGCCGGCATCAGATATTTATTCTCTGCTATCTAGGTAGCCGGGAATGATTGACTCCTTCAATGCCCTAATGCACAGACAGAATCACCGCCTCTCACAACTATGATGACTGGGAGGAAGGCAAAACAGAGCAATGATTCACAAAGAGCATCATGGCAACCTCTGTACCAGAACATTTGGGTGCTGCAAACTGTTATTTTTGGGGTTGTGTGTGTGTGTGGGCTCAGCACAAGGTTCTCTGCAGGCCACCTTCCACACCAGCTCCTTACCTGCAGCCTGGATTTGTGCCTTGGCGCTCTGAAACAGGATCCAGATGCCAAGAACAAACCTTAGTTCACAAATCTTGGTATATAAAGAGCACAAACTGAGGTTCTCGAATCTGGAGGAGGACCTAAGCATTTTTTTAGTTTGCTCCGAGTGTTCTGCTTCACTCTGTGTTTTGTCCGAACACTAAACCAGTGGTTCCCAACCAAACGTTCTTGGACTGCAATTCCCAGAAGCCTTCACCACCAGCTGTGCTGCCCAGGGTTTCTGGGAGTGGCACTCCAAGAACACCTGGGTTACCCAAAGTTGGGAATAATCTTAGAATTGCTGGAAGGGACCTTATAGATCATCAAGTCCAACCCCTGTCAAGGAGGCACCGTGGGGGAATCGAACCCCTCAACCTCTGGCTCTGCAGCCAGGTGCTTAAATCACTGTGCTTTCCAGCAGTTCTCTTAAACACTGCACTAAACAAACCATCTGCACTCTAACAAGAAGATCCACACAGAAGAGAACAGGTGGCGTTCATGGTAAATCAAAATTCCCCATAACACAACCCTGGCTAACCATTCCATGGGAGTGCATTCCAGTAAAGAGACCCACTCTAGAGCTAATTTGTTTCACAAATTAAAGCAAAGATGGCTAGGATGAGAAAAGACAGTGAAACACAAGTGTATATTCTTATTTAAGTACTAACTCAGCGATTGGATTTCTCTGTAACTTCCATTCTGCGAAAAAACGGGTTTGACGATCAGATTTCTAGAAGGGTTGGAACAGGAGTTGATGTCATGGAGTCCAAGACAGGAAGGGATATTAAGAAAGGCAGAGTCCTCTTTATTTATCTCTATTTATCATGGTAAACATGAGCCATTCACTGGGGTGTCCTTCCCACATGCTGCAAGAAGATTGTGAGTTGGCTGATCGCCTCACCTACAATCAAATCTGGGCCAAACTGGGAAGCAGAGGAAATGAAACCGATGATCTGGTAAGCCCTTTCTTTGTGTGATTACCTTGGTGGCTGGAGCTTCCCGTCCAGGTAGATAGATGCCTTCTACGAGATAGGATCAAGCTCCACCCAAGCAAGAGAGGAAAGGCAGATTTCCCCAACAGTGATGTCAACCAGCAACAGAAAAAGCTACTGCAGGCTCTCCAGTTCATCTAATCACTATGTTCGTAGACTGTATGCTGCAGTTATAATTACAGGCAAACATGCCAGCCAATCCCATGGACTGCAGCTCCGTGCCATGTTTTTATACACATCCTCATCAGTGTTTAGGTATGACGCCAGGTGCTATCAAACTTGGCCAGCTAAAGAGAAGGGATAATTTACCATGAGTGATGCCTGTTAATTAGGAAGAATGAGGAAGTTGGTGCTAACCATCGTCTCCTGAACATTCAAAACAGGGCTAAGAATTTAACAAATACCAATTTTCCTTTTTTTACTCTCTCTGTTAGGTTCTGCAGCTACTAATAGCAGGAAATAGAACACAGCATTAACACTAGGAGTATTAACTGCAGCATGAAGTTTGATCAATAATATCCAGTCCAATTGGCGGGACTGGATGATCCATAGGGTCCCTTCCAGCTGTGTAGTTCTAAGATTAAAGCACTGCTGGATAGCTCAGGGATCGAGGTGTCTGGGTTGGGATTTTGATTCCTCACTGGGCCTCCTTGGCAATGGCTGGACTTGATGATCTATAGGATTCCTTCTAGCTCTGCAGCTCTAGGATTATTATGATTATAATCTACCTGATATCATATTTTGTGCAAGCATCGTTCCTGTAGTTGTAATGCAGGTGTGTGCTCATGGCCACTAGTAGCGTGATTCCATTCCACCAGCGTCGGAAGCTTTTCCTGTAAACATTTGCTCCGCTTGCATCCAAACTTACTCCTTAGCTCCTTGCAAAACCTTTGGCTGAGTGATTCATTCACGGTATTGAGTCATGACTTGCTTGCTTAATAAACTTGAAGCTCAGAGGCTTACTTCCAAGTAGACATGCCAAGCCTGTGTGTGTGTGTGTGTGTGTGTGTGTGTGTGTGTGTGTGTGTGGGTCCTGTTTCAAAAAGCTACAGAGTTAAACAATTTTACTGGCTTGTAAAAGGAGCTTTCCCCGCTTACTTCTGAGTAGACTCAAGACAAGCAAGAATAATGCTGGGTTCTTCTCAGCTTTGCCACTGGCACCAGATCAAGGAGGTTACATATCTTTTCTCAGATTGGAATTTGGCCTTGGGGTGGAAGAACCGTCCCTCCCCTTCGTTTTACAGGCTGCAGAAACTCTGAAGTCCTGGGCAAAAAGCTTGATTGCTTTTTGTTTTTCCAAGTGGTGGAAGCTTTGGGTGAGCCCTGTCATAACTATAGGTATAAATGGATCACAGGCGAGTCCTTTAGAACCAAAGTTAGGGGCCCTTGCCAACGTCTCGAAAAGTCCTTAGCCACCAGTGTTTCTTATTAATTTGCTCACAACCCTTCGCCTGCACCCGGCCTTTGCTCCTTTATGGCTCAGTGACTTTCATTTTGATTTCTTTCTCAAGGGAATTTCCATACCTGTGACCCACTTGGTTGCTACACCAGTATTTTCAGTTGCACAAGCCCTTTGCTCTGATGTCTACAAAGTTTTAAGTTTAATTGACAACTAGAATCACAACATCGACCTGATTTGCTGCAAGAGACATAATCTTAGAACTGCAGAGCTGGAAGGGACCCGATGGATCATCAAGTCCAGCCCCTGTCAAGGAGCCACAGTGGGGGAATTGAACTCCCAACCTCTGGCTCCACAGCCAGAGACCTAAACCACTGAGCTATCCAGCATATCTTACACCATATTTTTTTTCAGATTGAAAAAAAAACACCCTATTCTTTTTTTTTCAGATTGAAAAAACTATTATTTTTCAGATTGAAAAAATATTTTTAGATTGAAAAAACTATTTTTTCCCCAAATTGAATTAGTTTTTCAAATGGAAAAAAAAAAAAGAAATAGAAATCTGTTCTAGAGGTCAGAAATGATTGGCGTTCCACTTTAGAAGCTAGCTCTGGTCATCCCACGGTTTCAGCTGCTTAATTTAGGCGAGGGAATCGTTTTCTCCGGGATTCATCACAGGACCCTACGCTAAGAATCCAGAGTGACCGACAAAGCAGTCCGAAAGCAGATGAATCAAGACGGAGAGATAATGTTAACACACATGGCATCGGAAAATCAGAATCCTCTGGATGTGCCATGAGAAATGAAATAGGCATAGATTATTACAGTTGATCATGAAATAAATGGGAAAAGGGAGGAGAAGCATGTCCTGTTTAGAGCAGTGGTCCCCAACCTTGGGCCTCCAGATGTTCTTGGACTACAACTCCCAGAAGCCTTCACCACCACCTCTGCTGACATGGATTTCTGGGAGTTGAAGTCCAAGAACATCTGGAGGCCCAAGATTGGGGACCACTGGTTTAGGCAGTGGTTCTTAACCTTGGGTTACCCAGGTGCTTTTGAACTGCAACTCCCAGAAACCCCAGCCAGCACAGCTGGTGGAGAAGGCTTCTGGGAGTTGCAGTCCAAAAACACCTGGGCAACCCAAGGTTAAGAACCACTGGTTTAGAGAACCCGAGAGACTGGTTTGGAGGCAACACAGCATTGGTCAGGACTACTGCATCCAAAGTCATAATAGCCATGATCATCTCCAACCTCTAACAGAGGCGGAACAAGGACGAGTTGGCAACTGGGCGCCCCGCAGCCCAAGCCGGCCCGCCTCCCTGTCCACTCGCCCCCCAGCAGCCAGAGGGGCAGAGAGGCAAAGCGCTTTTGTGGTCCGCGCCGGCGGCTAGAACTGCGGCTCCCTTTAGCCCTCTCCTCCTCCTCCTCCTCCTCTCCTCCTCCTCCCGCCTTCTTCTCGGCGGTGCCGCTCGCCATTGGCCCGCGGGGGGATGATGGGCAGGCTCTGGACCCGCGGAGGGAGGGGTGCGGCTGGACTGAGTCATCCTCTGACTTCGCGGATCGTTTTGCAGGGAGCAAAACACCGGAGCGCCCGGGAAGGAGGAGAGCCAGCCGGACAGGACGGGACGCGCCCCCCCCCCCCCCAGGCATGGAGCGATCCAAAGCCTTCCACCAGCTCAGGCTCGGGCTTTTACTCGCCCTCTCCTCCCTCCTGGCTGGGGGCAACGGTAAGGAGGCGACCGATTTTTTAATCTATCATTTGCATTGATTGATGGATTGATTCTTCGATGGTCACGGGAAGGAAGAGCGAAGTGGGTGCGGATCTTTGTGGCTCCGGATCTTCTGGATCCGGAGAAAAGGTGCGGGGAGCTTAACCCTTCTTGGCCGCCCAGGGAGCGCTCCACACACACACACACACACACCCGTTCCCACGACGCGCCAGGCGTTGGCACCAGGATCTTCAGCCCACGCAGGCACCGAGGCCGGGCGATCCCGCGAGGGACATAATCCAAACAGGCGCAGAAGAAACGTTATCAGAGATCGGGTATTGCTATCCGTGTGGGCGCAAGCAGGGTTGCGGGCCCTTCGAATCAATCTGTGATTGGTTAAAAAGTTGCACTGCGCTTGGTCTCTTTGGATTATGTTTGCATAAGGAACGCCCTGTTTTTTTTAGCATTGTTTTCCTCCGTTGCTTAAATGCAGAAACAATGTAAATGTATGTATGCAACCAATCTATTTATGGGTTTACTATGTGTCGGATGGAGGTGGTGGGTGAGGACCAAGGCTTGGGAGAGCCCTAACTGAAGTGAAAACTTGGTGAGGAGGGGCCTGAAGTTGGCTCCTGGCTCGTCTGCTGGTGAGGAGGGAAGAAGACCTGCAGACGCCACCACCTAACAGCCCTGCAGTGTTGTTCACCAAATTGTCCCACCCAGGGGCACCACAGAGCATCAGGGGCTGTGATGGTCCGGCCCCTTCTGGCCTACCTGCAGATCAAGCTCTAAATCCATGGAGAAATGGGGATGATCGTTTGCAAGCAAGCATCCTTTCCTTTACATCCACGGAGGCGGTGCAATGTTTGATCCATCATCCTCATTTTTTATTCACAATCATCATCATCTTAGCACTGCCGAGCTGGGAGGGACCCTATGGATCATCCGGTCCAACCCTGGTCAAGGAGGCACCAAGGGGGAATCGAACGCCCAACCTCTGGCTCAGCAGCCAGAGACCGAAACCACTGCTGTAAAGATTTAAGCCCATTGTTTGCAGAACAAATAACCTATTTTCCTTCTGTTGCAGCCTGATGGATGCATCTTCTGTAACTGTTGTGATGGTGTGTGTGTGTTTTTTTTTAAAAGTGTCATCCTTGTTCCAGGGCTTGGGTTGAGTATGTGTGTTTGATTTAGGGCCATGGGCATTAATAAAACTGTCTCGAATTTGTCGATCAGGAAAATAAAAATTAAACAACTTTTTTTTTAGCAAAGACCAAAACCAAGCACGTTAGGTTCACATAGGATGGGTACTAACACTCTCAAGCTCCTAGTCCTGTTGAGGTCCATGCAGATATCAAACTCGCATGGTGCGAGGCAGTGGTTCCCAACCTTGGGCCTCCAGATGTTCTTGGACTTCAATTCCCAGAAATCCTGGCCAGCAGAGGTGGTGGTGAAGGCTTCTGGGAGTTGTAGTCCAAGAACATCTGGAGGCCCAAGGTTGGGGACCACTGGACACCACCAATCAGAGGCTTTTAAAAGCGACAATGTTTCCTTCTTAGGCAGTATTCTTTTTCCTGGAAAGGAGGACCCCATGGGTTGCAAATATAGGCAGAGGTGGGTCTGGATCTGCATGTTTATTATTATTATTATTATTATTATTATTATTATTATTATTATTATTATTATTATTATTATTATTATTATTATTATTATTATTATTATTATTATTATTATTCCTTTAGTTATATTCTGCTTTTCTTCCGTTAAAGGAACATAAGGAGACACAAGCAGACATTTTAAAAATAGATATATAAAATTGCAACCCTGTTTCCCGTTTCTGATGTACGGATCAACGTGTTGGATTTCAGCTGGAAAAGGCTGGCTTTTGTGTTTGTCCCTTAGCTGCGTTGGTTGATCTCGGAAGAAGCCTCGTTTCTCAGACTAATCTACCTCACGGCCTTGTCAGGACAGAGGTGGGAGGTAGACAGAGACAAAGCCAACACATGATGCTGCCAACGCTTCCCAGCAGAGAACAAAACTGTAAATAGATTAACGTTATGGTTAGGGGACGGAACGTGGAGCCGGCAAACTAGCAATGCGCTTCGAATGCCTTTCTCTGTGGTCAGAGCCAAGGATGGTGGCGATGATGATGGTTTTGCCAAGGGCTGACCCAAGGTATTTTGCTACCTGAGGCAAACCACAGTTACCTTCTTCCTGCTGAAGCTGATTGGATGGGCAGTTGCTTCCGTGGTCATGACAGGATCCCAGAACAAGCCGGGCGGGATCTCTGCTTTTATGTGAGGCAGGATTTCCCATCAATCTGGGCCTTGTGCCGCTTGTAGGAAAGATGGAGAAAAGACCTGATTGTGTGAAAGACCAGTATCTCCGAGTTTAATGGTGGAAAGGTCTTCCGGATTTGGAAACCTGTCACCTGTTTTAGAGATTTTAGTGGTCTGATAAAAGGCCTGCCCACCTTTTGCTTTTGGATTTCACACATCTGTTTTCTTTTTTCGGTCGATGAGCGATAGGACACCCAGCGTGGTGTCGTGGATAGGGCGAGGGACCAGGACCCAGGAGACCTGAGTTCGAATTCCCCCTTGAGCCATAGAAACTCACCAGGGGAGTGAAACTGGTAAAGCCACTTCCTACCTACCTCGCCTTGAAAGCCTTATTAGAGTGGCTGAAAGTTCGTTCCGACTTGATGGGGCGTTCACCAAACGATAGGGCCGTGTCGTTTAGGACAGGGGAGCTGGCTTCTCCGGGAGAAGGGAGCGGGCTAATTCAGAGGAAGGCCAGTTACTGCAGAACCCAGAGCTCTCCGTCTTCTGGCAGAACTCCTTCTCCCACTGCGCCATTAGCCTAATGGTAGGGCCGGCCTCTTTCTTCTCAGGCAAAATTGAAGGAGAGAGCAGGCTGTGCTTTGACTTCACATGGTCGGTGATGGGGGCGGCGAGGGTTTGGATTTCGCCTGCAGAGGCTGTGACAGGTTCAGACCTGAACCCAACACGCTAAACATCATCCCACCTGCTGCCTCGGAAGAGAGTTCCGCACCAGTTCAGCGCAACTGGACGCATTTTTGGGGGAAGGCCAAGCTAGATGCAGCAGAGGCGAAGAGAGAGAGAGAGAGGTTGGGGGACGGAGTCGGATTCCACAGCGAACAAAACCCATTCTCCCATTCTCCGGCCAGTGCAAAAAAGCACTTTAGCAAATTGGATTTTTTTTTTTAAAAAAAGGAAGAAATGAAAAGAAGAAAAGAAAAAGGCAATCGTTTCTAATTGAGGTTTGGCACCTGGCAGCACGGCTTCGGCGCCATGTCGCTGTCCTGTGGTACGTGGTACCAAATGTCTCTCTGCCACCTATTTCTCATGCGAGAACCAACGCTTGGGTCTCGATTGGCAAAATACAGCGATTGGTCTTAAAGGTACTGCAAACAACAAAACTGTATATTAACACAAAGGCATGCATGAGGCCCAGAGACTTGTTTAAACATTTTAAAAAAGAAACTTCACGTTTCCCCCCCGTCTACTTCCTGGTTTTGCCAAACAGAGCCAGCGTTCTCTGGTTTAGGGCGTAATACACTTGTTTACCCAGTTTCTTGAGCTTTCCCGATGGCTCGTGAAATGATGATTGCCATTTTGGGGACTGATCCAGTTAGGGGTGTGGACCGTTTGTTTTCACCATCAGGCAATCCTTCTGTGGACAATAGTTTCTAATCCGCAAGAGGAGAGAGGGCCTGTTCCCTTTGTTTGCAAATCATTTATCTGAGCGAGCAGGGAATGGGCTGATGTTTCAACAGCAAATACCGAAGGGCACAGGAGCAGGCAGAAGGGGAAGGTTGAGTAGAAAGGGGCTCCCAGGGCCAGTTACAGGGTGGAACCCTTGATTCCAGATGGCTAGGCATAGTCGCTTAGAACAGGATGGGGGCTGAGCACTCTTTATAGGGCTGCTGGCCTCTTCTCTCCCTGCAGTACTTTGCCCCACCCTGGATCTAGACCATTAAAGCGAACGCTTAAGGGTCTTGGGACATTCTAAAGGTGGACAAATTTACCGTAGCGTCAGAAGCTGCCCTGCGTCAGGTCCAGCGATGTGCCTCTTTAAAGCAAAGCAAAGCAAAGCGTGCTGCCTTATATACCGCCCCATAATGCTGAAAGCTCTCTCTGAGTGGTTTACAGTTTCATTATACAGGCTACACATTCCCCCCTCCCGCCCGGCACGCTGGGTATTCAGTTTACTGACCTTGAAAGGATGGAAGGCTGAGTCAACCTGGAGCCGGCGACCTGACCCCCGTTGGAATTGAACTCAGATCACGAGCGGAGTCTTCACTGCAGTACTGCAGTTTAACCCCTATGCCACAAGGCCCCTCTTTATCATGTTTCAAGGCTGTAACTATGGTATAGCAATTGGTGTTTTGCTCCAGGGCACTGAAATTTCAAAGTGAGACTGCTAGTGAAGGGTTAGGAAATTCAGCGGCCACACCTCCGGGCTTTGTTTACTTTTTTTTTTTTTTGCGAGCACAAACTCTCTCTTTATTTTGATGGTGGCGAGAGGACATGCTCTTCTTCATGGATGGGCCAGGGTGCCACTTACCCCAGGTGTTGAAATGGCTGTTTATAGCTCTGCTGTGTTTATTCTGGCGGCCGGCGGCTGTCCATCATCTCCATCAGAGAAAGGCCTTAGTCATCTGCTGCTGGCTGATCCTTCGAACTGGGGTTGCCCGGGTTGAAGTCGGGACCCTAAGCGCATGGAAAACATCCCAACACCAGTCAAAATAGAAGGGAGCGTCGTGGTCAATGCAAAATATAAATGCAAGAGTAGGCGGTACCTTTAGAGACCACTAAAAAAATCACCGTACAATATGTGTGCGTCAGACGATCTGACTCTTCAGCACACAGCTGAGAACCGTGTGCTGTGCTGACAGGCAGCTACTCTCTAGGAAGTGAGGGAGGGAAAGTTTTCCAGCTTCTCCTAGAGTTTCTGTGCAATTCACCTAGGAATTTTAAAGCTCCCTTCAGGCCATGCAGCCGCCCCTCGGCAGCAGTGCCTTGCGCTTTATCTCTGAGCTCTCATCCCCTTGTAGCCTATGTACATAGTTTGTGCATTATTCTAAACTGGCACTCTCCAGATATTTCAGACTGCCACTCCCATCATCCCCAGGCAGCATGCCATTCTTGGCTAAGGATGATAGGAGCGGGAGTCCAACAAACCTGGTACGTGCTGGGTTGGGGAAGACAAGTCTGGAGAACCTTGACTCATTGAATGTATGTATTGGACACTAATGGGGGATGTGGGGTGTAATCCTGTGGTTCAAAATCAAATGCAAGAGGTCAAGGCTGACATGTCGAGGTCAATCTTAGAAGGATGGAAATAAGGCAAGTGTCCTTCACACCAATGAGTTGTAAGTTGCCCTGGACTCACAAAGGTCCAGGATGAAAGTTTGTCGTTAAGCTTTGAGGATGTGAGAAGCTTCCCATCTGAATCTCCTTCTTCTGTGCCTTTTCATCCCAGAGCTTTGAAGGCTAACTTTTTTTAAAACTACAACTCTTGGTCCAAAAAAATAAATAAAAAAGTAACTGTCTGGGCTCTGCTTTGGTCTAGGGCTTCTTTTCAAAGGTTGCAGGCTGGCTTTGCCACCACAGGAGACTTAGAACACAGCATTCCCTTCTTTGCTGATTAGTTTCTTGCTCCAAGTGAAAACAGAAAACCTTGATCTCCATTGAGTCCCAAATGAACATAAGTAAACAAAAGAGGAAATGTGTCAGCCACCACCACCACTGGAACGAAGAAGGCCATTCGCTTGTATACATTGTACATGCTTACAAAATGGGTATTTGGGAAGTGCTGCATGATGTGTGCGTGTGTGTCCTTTTAAAACAGTGAATCCTCCTCCCTTGGAGGGCCAGGGGTCAGCCGCTGGCGGCCTCCGGGCTGCATTTTGCCCGCTTCTGCCATAACGTCCTTCGGCTTTGCTTCATGCTCCCAGTCCTGCCTGAATCTGTGAGCGAGAGAGAAAGATTTCCTTGGCCTTGTGGGAAATGCCTTCCTGCCTGGCTGTATCTTGTGGCAGTACATTGATGCCAGATGAGGTCATCGAGGACCAGCTCACACCGATGCCAGCCCTCATGTGGCCGTGATCTGCCGCCCAAGCGGTGTTGCGCTGTTTCTCCCTCCCTCTCCCCAGTTTGGCCGTGGGAGCTGCAGAAACACCTCTAAACTGGCTCCTTGGCCGAATCCGCTGCGGAGGGGCAGGGCGCGAGATTAACTCTGGAAACCTTCGGCTATAAAAAGCCTTCTAGCCAGACGCATTCAGAGGCACAGACGTCAGCTGGGGAGGGCTGTGTCTCCTCGCTCAGCGCTGTGCAGCACCCCTTGAGGCCTGTTACAGAAAGTTTAGGGAGCACCCAGGAATAATTTTAAATATTCTCTCCCAGCTACTCTGCCACGAGCGATGGGGCAGGATTTAAAGCAGAGGATCTCCAAGCGGTCTGTTGTTAAACTGTGGAATTCATTGCCACGGGATGTGCTGACAAGGGCTGGCTTAGCCGGCTTTCAAAGGGGATTAGACTAATTCGTGGCAGATAAAAGCTATCAACAGCTACTAGTCTTGATGCTTATCTGTTTCAGGTCAAGAATCAGAGGCAGCATAAACCGCTGGATAGCTCAGTGGTTTAGGTCTCTGGCTGAGGGGCCAGAGGTTTGGAGTTCGAATCCTCCCACTGGGCCTCCTTGACAAGGGCTGGAGTCGATGATCCATAGGGTCCCTTCCCGCTCTCTGCCGTTTTAAGGTGATGATGATGATGTCTGTTCATTCCATTCTCTGGGGAACAGCCATGGAGATGGGCTATAGCCAGTGGCCTGAACTGAGGTGGTATTCTCAACGAGAGCAGACCCATTGAATCGTTGAGATTTACATAAAAATGGACTTCCTTCTCTGGTTGTTTCAAGCAAGGGATGGGCTCTAGCTGGGACCACCATGAGGATTTAGACTCTCCTGTTTGTGGACTTCTCAGAGGGAAGAGCTCTAGGATCAGATCTCTGTTGATCTGGTTTGATTGGGCTGCTTTCTCGCTCTCTCTGTCCGTCTGTCTCTGATCTACCTCATAAGATGTTTGTTTGGTGCGAGGGTCAAACGTGGAGGAGCAGAGAGGTGTAAGCTGTGTTGAGTTTACTGCAAGAAGGGTGAGCGGTGATTACGACAAGTAAATAGGGACTGAAGCGACTGGATTTCACCCAGAAACATAAAACCAAACAAAAGTAAAAATAATAATAATAAAAAGACATTGTGGCGCTTTAAAGACTTAACTGCTACATTTTAATGTAAGCTTTTGTGGAACATTGTCCACTTCTTCAGACCATACAAGTTAGAGCACAGAGACTGCATGGTAAAACATTCGCCGAGAGACAGTGGTGTTTGGTTGCGTTCACACCTAGGAGCGATTTATGACTTCTTCCTGGCATTCAGTTCTTTGGAAGCTTGGTTCTGTAAACAGCAACATGATTATAGGAAGCAACAGAGGAACAACATGTGGTACTGTAGAGAATGTCAGACTTTACCTTTGAGCCTTGTTCTGCAAAGATAGGTCTGGTAGTCGTGATGGAAAATAACAGTAGATAACAATTATTACATTTGGTAATGACTTCAGAAACCTTGGCTGATATTTAATCTGTTGATATGGGTGTCCAGCATGTGTATATATTTTATCTCCACTGTTTCCCCTCTGGATCTGTAATTTTTCTGCAGGACAGGAGTTGTATCCCAACAGGTGCTGAAGGTTGGGGGTAGTGACATCGGGTGGAAAGAGGTAGTTCTGAATCGTAAGGTCTCTTGCTGAGATTTCCCTCCCTCTCTTTTCCCTCCTGCAGCTCCCAGGCAAGCTATCAGACACCTTATACCATCAGAAGCACTATACTAGGCTTGATAAGAATCAGTCTAGCCCCCTCTCTTCTTGTGACTAAGAGAGAGATGGGATGTGTGTGTGTGTTGATGGTTCCCCTTTGCTTGGCTGTCATTGTATCCCTTAACTTAGGCGCTTGGTTTTCCAGGAGATTCCTGTGAAGTGAACCAGTGTCTGAATGGAGGGACCTGCCTCAGCAGCATTGACGATTCCCCTTTCTTCTGCATCTGTGCTGACGGCTTTACTGGTGTCAACTGCAATGAGACTGAAAAGGGTATGTCTTCAGTGCTGTTTATTTTATTCCATTTCTCTCCTGCTGTTCTTCCCAAGAACTTGTAGCTGCATCTGTAGTTTACCCCCCCCCGCTTCCCCCATTTACCTTCATTACACCCCTGCGAGGTAGGTCAGATAGAGAGAAGGTGACTGGCACAAGGAAGCAACCTGTTCAGACGATGAGAAGGTGGCGTCCACATTTTTAAAATATCTCTGTCTCCTTTCTTTCTTCTCCCCCTCCTGCTATTCTGTTTTTCCTTCCACCTGATGGTGAGCCTTGTCCATCTCCATCGTCTGCCACTGTATTCAGAGCAATGAAGTAAAAATTAAAACTCTTTTCCTTTGCATTAAACAGCAGGGCAAACAAACAAACAAACGGATGCACCTAATCTTACAACGATATTTTAAAGGTCAGCGTTAAAGCATTAAATTCAGAACATTCGTTTTGGAAGATTAAGTGCCTCCCATTGCTTATCCTCCTGTTTAACTCAAAAGCCATGATTTTCATAGTAAGGCAAATATATTCATTTCAAGCTTTGTCTCAATTTGTCAGCTGGTATCACTGCCGGGGTTACAGATTTGGCTATATGGGTGTGCAAATGTCTGAATCATTATTTTAAAGAATCTTTGTTCTTCCACTACAGAACTTGCTTTGCCTCTGGTTGTTTTTCTGTTCAAACAGCTGTAAGGATATGCAGGTGTTTGCAAATGATGTCCCTATTGAGGTCATCATGTCCCTATCACTAGCTGCTCCAAAATTCATTAGACAATCTGTCTGTTGAACTAAGAGCTTAGAGCAGGCTGGTGCCATCTAAATTGGGTCACTTGAGGTCAACTGGAGGTGTGACATGCCATTGGGTGCAAACCTTGCATCCAAATGGCGTATGGACCTCAAGCAACCCTATTTAGTCTGGCTTTTTCTACTGAATTTCTGATATTGTGAAATGGCTTAACAAGTGAGTCATTTCAGGATATCAGCAAATGGAACACCTTGGCGGAGGGTCAGGGGAAATGAAATTATTTTTTTCACTGTGCTAGGCCGTCACTGATGCGCTGCATCACTTAGATTAATTTTTTAAAAATTAATGTTTTCTTTGCCTTATCTGGAGTCCCGATTGAGAATCTGCCTGCAGCCAAACCCAGACCAAACTAGAGCGAACCTACCCTCACACACACACACACAAAGTAGAAACCCCTGACAGGGTCTCAGAAAGGTGTGGGTAGGGGCCCTGTGGGCACGGATTGGTTCTTTGTAGTGATTATGTTGTCTGATTGCCAGAAAAAGAGCAAGCCAACCCATCCCCATGTCTCACCAAACAGCAGCATAAATGCTTGTCCGATTGAGCCCTAAGATGCAGTCATGTTTGAGGAATGATGATGCACTGGGTGGATCAAATTCCTGTTTTTCCAAAAATTTAAAGCAGGAGAAGGACAGTCTTCTTGTCCTGTTTGACGTCTGAGTTTTCCTTCTTCCGTATCTTCTCCTTGCAGGGCCTTGCCACCCCAATCCCTGTCGGAATGGGGGTGAGTGCGAGCTCGTTCCCAACCGGGGTGATGTCTTTACCGAATACACCTGCAAATGCCCCTCGGGATACCAAGGCAAATTCTGCCAGAACAGTGAGTACGAGAGGCATTTGGAAAGCATGAGAAATGCTTTTGCTGGTTCTGAACCCAAGGGAAGCTCCTGGAAGGCTTGCAAGCAGGGTTTCAACAGAACAGTCTGCTCTGTTTTGCTTTCTAAAAAAATTCTCATACAATTTTCTGACCCACCCCCCAGATCCTCTACTACGAAACATAACCATTAGATCTCAGAAAAGAAGCTTTTGAGATAGCTCCTAGAATCTCCCAGCTAGGTTTTATGGAGGTTATATCTTATAAATGCAACTTTTCAAAGCTTGCAGTACATCACGAAAGCATCGCTTGGCAACTTATACCTTCTTGTATCTTCTCTTCGGCCAAGAATCTGATATTTTCTGGCTTCGGATACCCCTAGTAGACATAACAACTCGTCTAAGATCTCTCTGCCCTTGAGAAGTCGCTCCTGATTCGGCTGGCTTCAAGTGGCTGAATCGGCTCTTCCTTTCTTCTCCTGGTAGATATGAACGAATGTGCTTCCCAGCCTTGCAGGAATGGAGGGAGCTGTTTGGATCTGAGCGGAGACTACGCTTGCAAGTGCGCCTCGCCGTATTTTGGGAAGACCTGCCATATGCGTACGTTTCTCGTTGCGATGGTGGGGAAGGGAAGAGAGATCTGAGTTGAGCTTGTGAGGCTGGACCAAGACCGGTGGAATCGGCTGGTTCAACAAGGGAAGTAAGACCGATAAGGCCCTTGGTATTGTGAAACCGCGCTTTATCCACAGTCTAAAAGAATGCGACACCCTCTTCTGAGTTGTTGTTAGTGGGGCTGTAACTCTTTGTGGCATCACGTCATTCGATCAAGAAACATTGTTCAGGTTGAAAAACAAAGAGAAAAAGAGACAGACAGACAGTTCACGTGGATGGAAATTCCTTTTGACAGGGCTCTCTGGAACAATGTGGACTTGCATCCACTTAAAATGTGCATTTGAACCTTTAAAAAAAAAAAAACAGGCCCAAGAGCCAGAGACGGCCTTATCAGTCACCTCTGTCTGTCTGTCTCTCTGTCTGTCTGTCTGTCAGCATGAAAGATGGTCCTTGATTCAAGGAGAGAGTACACCACAAAGAGTAACAGCCTAACTAACAACAACCCAGTACTCCGTGGAACAATGTAAACAATGTAGATATTCATTCATGTGAACATAAATAAAACGGGCCCAGGAACAAAACGGTCTCGTCAGTCTCCCCTGCCTGTCTGTCTGCCTGCCTTCCTGTCTGTCTGTCTTTCTCTCCCTCTCTGCTTTTTAATATGAAAGATGTTTCTTGGTTGAATAACGATATACCACAAAGAGTTACAGTCTAACCAACGACAACCCAGAAAGAGGGTGTTGCGTTCTTTTAGACTGTGTATAACACAGTTTACAATGTGAACCCCCTTATCGCTCTTACTTCACTTGTTCCAGAGCTTGGAAACATTTCTTTTTGGACTGGGAAGAAAAAGTCAGTTTAGCTTGGGTGGCACCAAGCAAATTCCCAGAACCGTACTGGGAGGATTATACCTTGATAATAACATGATATTCCATGCTTCCGAAGGAGTGGATTGTCATCCACAAGAATTTGTGCTACGATAAATGTTCTGCTTCTTGATTTTATTTTTATTTTGGCTAAATTTAAATGTAGCAGACGAGTGTGAAAGGGTGACATGTGAATTTTTTATTACACGGAGGCTAACAGACGAACACAACGAAGGCTGTGAAATTTGCAGAAGTGAAATAAGAGGGACTGAAATTCTGAAGAATCCGAATAAGAACCCAGTTCCTTAAATGGCTGGATTCGTTTATCATCTTTTGTACGGAAATGCACGGCTAGGAAATGATGAGAGAAGTGTCCGTCCTGCATGGGGCACCGGGAAATCTGGAATTTCAAGATGCTCACTGGGTTATTCTCTTCTGCTTTTCTCTTTCTTCCATTTCTTCCCTGTTGTTTCTCTGTGTCTTTCATCTTTGTGGTATTTCCCTTTCCTTTCTCATTCACCTCACCTGGCCGTCACCGCCTCCAGGCTGTGGGAACATCTTGGGCATGGAAACCGGAGCCATCGCGAACACCCAGCTCACGGCTTCCTCTGTGCATTACGGGTTTCTGGGCCTTCAGCGCTGGGGTCCTGAGCTCGCCCGCCTTAATAACAAGGGGATTGTGAACGCCTGGACTTCCAGCAACTATGACAGAAGCCCTTGGATTCAGGTATCGGTGCATTAAAGAGGAGTGTGCCCGAAGCAGGCATTAGGAGTTGCAGTCCGCTCAGCAGAGAAGGATTCTCAGCCATTGGGAAGTTGTGAAACGGGACGGGTGTGTTTCCTCCAATTCTTGGCCCAGGATTGAAACCTTACGTCTGGAGCTATTTCTGGGAGTTTCTGTTCTCTCCCCTCTACCTCCAGAAGACCTGGCAAGCGATGCCCTTCATGAGTGGGCACTGCTGTCTCATGGGGACATTTGGGGAAGCGAGAAACACAAAATGGCGGCCGTTAGCTTCAGGAAGGAGTCTGGAAGAGGTGGTTGCATTTCTTCTCCTCAAATTTGCTCAGTCTTCTTTTATCAGAAGGATAAAATTCACAATCTGCTCCTGAGAATTCTTCTCCGAGGAGTTTTGGTGGAACCAAATTTAAACGTGCTTGGATTTTGTTTCCGTCGCAGGCAGGAACTTGGGGCTAAATTAAAACTCTTTGTGGAAAAGATGAATTTTGGGAGACAGGAAGGAGAAAGGGCTTGGTGGTCCCTCCTGGGTCAGGAGTGGGGAAACTTTGCCCCTCTGGATGCGTTGTGCTGCAGTTCCTGTTCACCACTGGCTGAAAACCGCGTGCATGTAGTCCGTTGGTTTCATTAACATCACAGTTGTGATGCCACGCTGTATGCCATGAAAATACCCTGAGTGGTTTTGTGAGAATGTATGTGAGTTGTTCTTGAGTGTTGGGTGGCTGGTTGTGTTGTTTTTTGGGTGGTTCTGTTCACCCAATCCATTTAGGTAACTTTGTCCCCTCCTAAGGCAATTTTTTTTTTCCACACCAGGCCAACCTACTGAGGAAAATGAGAATCTCAGGGGTCACCACCCAAGGAGCGAGCCGGGCTGGCCGAGCCGAATATGTCCGGGCTTTTAAAGTGGCGTACAGTCTAGACGGACGTGAGTTTGCATTCTTGAAGGATGAGGAGTATGATCAGGATAAGGTGAGTGATGAAGCTGGTGAGACCACGGTGAAGGAAAGGACTGAAAAGTAGATTTGGAAAGAATGTCCTTAAACTGGCCAGAATCCTGTTCTATCTTTCCACCAATGTCATGGCGTTGGCATAACTTTTCGTGGTGAATGGTTGGAAGAAGCCAGTGTAGGCATTTCCTTTTGCGCACATAGTCACATGACTGGTATACGAAAGGGGCTGCCTACACTGATACGGGGTGATTTTCAGATTTTTTTGGACTACACATCCCATAATTCTTCATTCTGAGGTTTCTACCTGATAGATGGACAACTAAATGCGGCTTATCTGGGAGAAAGGCCTCAACTGGAAAAGCTTTTAGGCCGAGCTCCTCCTAAGCTTCCTGTTCCTGCCCTACTGCCGGCTGGGAGCTTCCTTTCTGAACAGGAAGCTAGGTCAAGCTAGGCCTAGCTCGGCCTCAGAGCTTTCTAGTTGAGGCCTGTCTCCCAGGTGAGCCACATTTAGGTGTCTGCCTGTCCATGTGATCGAACTCTCCGAGTGGAGAATTGTGGGACATGTAGTCCGGAAAATCTGACAATCCTTTCTCTAACATGACTTCTTAGCCAGCAGCTAAAAAGTTACGTCAAATGCATTCCACTCGCGGGCATAACTGAACACGGTCTAGCCAACAGATCTGAAATACTTCTGAGCATTGAAAGCGCTTTACATATGTTGTTTGATTATTTGTATGACAGCCTTCCTAGGTAGGATGGTAAAACTATTCCCGTTTTCAAGCCTATCAGCAATGCCCATTTGAGGGCCAGTGTGCTATAGTGAGTATTAGACCGGCGCTTTAGGACTCCTGGAAGTCTGGAATTTCAAGAAAAGGGGGCTGGAGTATCCTTAAAATGGTTTCCAAAATCTGGTGCCACTCCGTCTCTCCCCGAGATACATTTGCTCTGCTCACTTGGTCCATGCTTATTGTCTTGCAAATACCCGGCAGGCAGGCAACCCTCAGATATTTGGGAGTCCAGAAGTTCTTTGAACTTTTCTCCTTCACGAGCCTTGACTAGCAAGATAATTAGAAACACATTACTCCCCTGCACATTCTTGTCATTTTTTACGCTCCTCTCCTTCCGCACCATCTTAAAATGTTTTTCTCCCAAACCACATGTGAGTTCAGTTAGCTACCGCACCAAAGGTGAAGCTTTTGGGGTCAATGCATAATGAGGTGCCCGTACAAACCTTTTCCCAATCATAGATAGTTCGTTAAAAACATACCCTGCTTATTCGTAAAGCAAGTGTATTTATGACTAGAGCTGGCGATGGGCTTTGCTAGTATGTTGCTCCAGCATGTTGTTGGCTGAATTTACAGCCCTAGTAGTGCCATTGAAGGAGATGGACTGACTCACTGGTAGGTGTGTACAGGATTAAAGCCTTAATCTAAGAGCAGGGGAGGGGTCTTGCCGCCAAAATTCTTACTTTCTGCACCTAGGAGATCTGAAAATCTGGAGTCGGAACACATCTTTTTCTCTTTGCTTTGTATAAGGCAAATACTTTTTAATCTCTTAAAATAGTCCAGTGATATGTAATTGTGGACGAAGGAAGAAATGGAGGTGATGGAAGGAAAAAGGTATCCGCCTTTAAAAGGATATTAATTCAAATAAAATTTTATATCTTGACTGGCCGCCTTCCTCCTGCAGGTTTTCCCCAGCAACGTGGATAACAATGGCATCGTGGCCAATATGTTCAACCCTCCCGTGGTCACCCAGTACATCCGCATCTACCCTGTGGTCTGCCGGAGAGCCTGTACCTTGCGCTTTGACCTGATGGGCTGTGAAATGAATGGTAAATGCTTCCCATTAGTCTAACTTGGCGGGTTGATTGCGGAACTTTTTTTTGGTGGCAGCCTGCTTTCCATGTCGGCATTTTTTTTTTTTTTGCTTCAGGGAGGGGCAAGGAAAGCAAAGAACAGCTGCAAAATGGATGGAACGCCCTGGAAATTTCAGTGGGGCTCCGACGGTTGCTTTTGCTAAAATCTGCTTTCCAAAACTTATTGGCATTTCCTGTGAAAATCAGGACTTTTATCCTGACAGTTTAGGCTAATCCCCAGTGATTTGGTGCGGGCCTGTAGGGAATTCAAACTCAGTGCCTGGGGAGTCCAAATTCTGCACCGAGTAAATGAAATCCTGTGACCCAAAATCCTGCTATTCGCATGTGCCGGTGTAAAGCCGTCATGCCTAGATCTCAGCATCAAGTTGCTCCAGGTTAAGATGCTAGGTGTTGGCATTTGCTGTGATGTGTCGAATTGTCTAACGGAACGTACAAGGTCCAGTGCCTGTATTATCTTCTTAAATGATGGCAATGGGCTGCCCGATTTTCATCTGTATAAATTTGGTACACGAAGCAGACTGACCTGGTTTTGTTTTCTGCCTAATTTTAATCAGGCTTTGGTGGCCTACAAAAAAAAAATGAAACTAGAGCTTGGTTCCAAACCACTGGGAAGCTAAGAAAAGGTTGGAGGAGCAGAGCGCCTGTACCTTTGAATATTCCTCACTCTGCTTCCTGGATGGGCTGGACTCGATGATCCATAGAGTCCCTTCCAGCTCTGCAGTTCTAAAATTATTATTATTATTATTGAACTGCTGAATAGCTCAGGTATCTGGCCTACGGAGCCAGAGTTTGGGAGTTCGATTCCCCCTGGTGTCCCCTTAACAGGGGTTGGACTTGATGATCTATAGGATCCCTTCCAGCTTTGCACTCTAAGATTATATATTTGTAGCTGGTTGGTGGGATTGTGATGCATATTATGGAGTTGCTGGTGGACTCCTACTTTTCAGTGGGGTGAGTTCTATGTGTCCGCCATTGTTCAACACCCCCAACATTATTCAGTTCAGGACTCTGGAGTGTTATGTCGGGGAATGGCTGGCTGGGACAAAAAAGCTTTCTTTAGCTTCCCAAAGGGTGCTGGAGCCGTCACTGCTAACTAGACTTGGGAAAGTTACTTTTTAAGACTTTGATTCCTAGAATCCCCCATCGGCCACATTGGCTGGGTTGGGGTGGCGGCAGAAGGGAATTCTAAGAGTTGGAACCCAAAGTAACTTTTCAGATCTCTGGAGATTTGTCTTTGCTCTCTTCTTCCAATTCCACTCCCTTCTTTCTTTGCCTCAATCCTCATAACGACACCCGCTGGTGGCACTCCACATTGCAAGGTGGTTTATGGGTTTTTCTGCCTACTGCTACAGTCTCGGCTGCTCCTATGATCAGCACCATCACCATACTTGATGCTTTGCAGGGCAGTGTTACGAAAAGAGGCGTATCCTTGACCCATAGAGCTTACTAACCAAAAGCTGATAGAGAAGGATGGAACCAGAGACAAGTAAACGCATTCATTAAAACACAGCTTGAGTAATTCAATAAAGTGAAAGCATTTACGTCTCTCTTTTTTTTAAAAAAACCCAGTAATTCATACAAATGCAGGAACAGGTGATACCTTTATCTTTATTGGACCATTAAGAAAATAAAACAAAGAAACAAGACACAAACAGCGAGCTTTTGATGATAATTCATCTTCTTCAGGCTGTGCACCAAGTTCTTGTGGATAATTCATGCTTCATACTTGTTATGTGCCATCAAGTCGTCTTTGATTTATGGCGACCCCATGAAGGAGGGATCTCCAAAATGGCCGGACCTCAACAGCCCTGCTGAGCTCTTACAAACTCAAGCCTGTGGCTGCATATTTACAGGGCAAAACAGTTTTTGGGCTACATCCCTTGTTCGTAGCATGTTACTGTAAAAAACTGTCCTATTTTTTTAATGGCCCCATATGACTCCTGATTGTGCCAGAAAGTAGAGAGAAGAAAGAGTGAATTGCACATAAGAGGGAACAAACATGAGATTCAAAATTCCGGCATTGTTAGACTTGATATTATTTGTATATTTCTTTTATTTATAGCCTGTCTTTCTCCCCAAAACGCACTCTACTGCAATTTGATGCTACTGTAACTCCATCCTATGAAACCCCCGGGGTTTGTTCTACGAAGTGCCTCCAGAGGATCACTTAGGATTCTTGGTATAGTTAAAGCATTGGGAGTTCTCTACCTGAGAATTATCAGAGCTTGGAAATAATGTGTTATACTTAATGCATTAGCATTAGAACCGTTCCTGTTGCATTGAACAGGAGGAAGGTATTATCATCTTCAAAAACAGAAAAGAAGATTCAAAAGTAACTTTAAAATGCTGCTTTTGAAACATCATCCTTTAGATCCATCAGTTTGGTTTGTCTTACTCCTGGCAAAAGTAATCATTCTAATATTAATATGTTCAGTAAGAACTGCTGGATAGCTCAGGGGTTTAGATATCTGGATGCGGAGCCAGAGGTTGGGAGTTTGATTTCCCACTGGGTCTCCTTGACAGGAGCTGGACTTGATGGAGTCCCTTCCAGCTCTGCAGTTTGAAGAAGATGATGATGATGATGGACAGCTCAGTGGTTTAGGTCTCTGACTGTGGAGCCAGAGGTTGGGAGTTCGATTCCCCCATGGTGCCTCCTTGACGGGCTGGACTTGACAATCCCGTAGGGTCCCTTCCATCTCTGCAGTGCAGATCTTAAGAGTTCCACAGGATGGAACTGCAGGAGGTGAAGGGACATCAGACTGCTCTAATCCTGTAGCGTAAGGACACCTTGAGACTCAAGGCTGTATAGACATCCTCCTCCATGGGTTTCCATGGCTTCTTGGCACATGAGTCCACCTGCAAAGTTGTTGATTTTGAGTCTCTTGAGGCTGGTCTGCTGGATGGTGCTTGCTTTTGACACAACGTTGACTTTTCGGTTGCTTGTGTTCTGTTGCTTCCGGGCTCTTCCCTTTCACTGTGTCTATAAACCGTTGTGTTACAGTGTATTTCAACACGGCAGGTTGCTCGGAGCCACTGGGCATGAAGTCCGGCCTCATCTCTAACCAGCAGATCACGGCCTCCAGCGTGCACAAGACGTGGGGCATTGATGCCTTCACTTGGTATCCGCACTATGCCCGGCTGGACAGGACGGGCAAGACCAATGCCTGGGCTGCTCTCACTAACAAACAAGATGAATGGCTTCAGGTGGGTCTTCGCTGGAGCTGAGCGGGGTGACTCGGCGCTGAAAGCTGAAGGAGGAGTGGGTGGGCACCGTGGGGGCCCAAGTGCCCCAGGGTCAGTTGAGTGGTTAATCTGCATTGTATTGAGGCTAAAGTTTTCAGGAGCTATTCAGAGTCCTGCGCGGTACACTGGAGATCAGGTTGAGCACCTTGGATAGCTCTTGTGAGATTAGGAAGAAAACCTGGCATGGATTCTTTGCCCCCCCTGATGGTGGAGCCTCCAGCCTCCACTGAGTGGATATATTTATTTTGGTTCCAGACATTTCGCTATGAAACCGAATCAAAATCAAGCGGCATGAAACTATGTAAAATAACACAGAATATCAAGACAACAAAACTGGATGGAACGATCGTCTTTGGCTGCCCCATATTGTGATTGCACAGCATCAGAATTTTTGCCGTCAACTTGGAGCCGAACATTACAGATAGCCTGTGATTAGGGGGAGTTCCTTAACCATGGAAAGCCATTGATTGTTGCAGCAGGAAGTTTTCTAACCCCCCCCCCCCCCATAGTTTGCATGGTGGCATAAACACAAGCTCTGTTTGCATGTACGATGGTTCGGTGCTGAAGGTCTTCCTGAATCATGTCTCTGGAGTACTGGCAGCTCTCAGCTTCCAACAATGGGTTAGCGAAAAGTGTCTGCAGGAAATTCTTTTGTAGGAAAAAAAACGGCATGGCACTACCTGCCCGTATTCTCTAGCAAGGAAACCTTTCTAAGCAAATGGGACGACGTCTGAGTAAATGTTCCAAACCAACCAAGATGTACAGAGGGTTGGCTTGGATCTGTATGTTTTTGTTTTCTGGATCCCATCAATTTGAAGTTCCACAGAGGAGCTTGTGAGGATGCATGGATAAACCCAGCACAGTAGGACCCCCGTATCCACAGTATCAGTATCCGCTGAATCGCTTATCCATGGTCTGAAAATATTTGAAATATTAAAAGAAAAATCCTAGAAGTATATATTTCTAAAGATGACGTTACTAGAACTGGCTACTAGAGGGAGCCAGAGACCATGCTATGTATTGCTATTATAATAGTGTTAGCTATCATCCGCATTTTTCAGCATCCGCGGGGGAACTTGGAACCAATCCTTGTGGATACAGGGGTTCTACAGTATCGCCCACCCGAGGACCCATCCAGGTGCTTTGGATTATTATATTCATCAGTAGGGAGTGTGTTATCTACACCTGATGGGAGCTGTAGTCCATTCCATCTAGAGGGCTCCCATTTAGGGCAAGCTATTTTAACTAGACCCCCATACATATTTCCTTTGGTTATTCTGTTTATTTGTTAGTTTAATTTATACTCTTGCCTTTCCACTCAAAAAGGAAGCACTCAAGGAAGCTCACCGACCTGAATCCGCCTCTCTTCCTCATCTTTCCCCTTCTAACAACGACACCCTTGCTTTCATTTCCTGCAGATCGATCTTCGGCATCAGAAGAAGTTGACTGGGATTATTACCCAGGGGGCTCGCGATTTTGGACACATTCAGTACGTCGCCGCATACAAAGTGGCCTACAGCAGTGACGGGAAGTCTTGGACCCTTTACAAGGACAGCAGGACAAACAGCACCAAGGTAAATCTGGCCCGATGCTCTCTTTAGGGTTGTAGGGAATAAAACCGAGGGGTCCTCTGCCCCTCTGAGGTCTCCTAGACCAACCTCATCCCCACCTGGTTTGCAGTATTGCTTTTTTTTTTGCTTTGCCTAGCTTCATCTGTGACTTAAATCATTTCTTTTTGGGCTGCATGACATGGTTCTTTATTGATTTTGAACATTTACCACCACCACCCCTTGCCCCATTCAGTGACATAATTCTTGTTGCTCGTAGCAATAGTTCAGTCCCTGTTCGAGGGTGGGGACAGCTGGAGGAGCTTTCTCTTCAGTCCAGGGCTAGGCTAATCTTGCTCAGCCACCCTCTGATTTTCTGAGCTTTCCATAGGCTTTGGTTGACCACCGCAAGGGCTAGAAACTTGAAAAAGAAAGGAAGCTGAGATTCCTCTTAAGTTGGCTTCTGGACTACATGCAGTCTGTTTTTTAAAAATACCTGCAGCAACCGTTTCATATGGAATTTGTTAGGGTAATGCGCTGGATTGGGGCAGATCCCCAATTCTGAGCCGAATCGACTCAATGCCGACCCAGTTGAAATGTGTTTTTTTTTAAACACGAATCAAAACCGAAGCAGCTCAAAGGGTTTCAGCCTTTTCCTTTCTCTCTTGTTGAAAAAACGAAACAAAACACAAAAGTTTAAAGATACCCTGGAGCAGGCAGCCTGAAATGGAGCA
Organism: Intellagama lesueurii; assembly: GCA_037013535.1. Taxonomy (NCBI): domain Eukaryota; kingdom Metazoa; phylum Chordata; class Lepidosauria; order Squamata; family Agamidae; genus Intellagama; species Intellagama lesueurii. Next base: position 4,198,889 of record JBAJHW010000011.1, read on the forward strand.
CTTTTACTCCCCTGTTCAGGGTCTATCGCGATTCCAAATTGTAGGTACACCTGGTGCAACCAAAGAAAAAACAAAACCGGCTTTTTTTAAAATGCAAATCCATGTCCTGAACAAAAGCCATAGATAATCCTCCTAGCAGCCCCACAACATAGGCTAATCTCTTCCCTGTGCCTGTGGGAAAGGATTCCATCATTCTTGTGGGTTTCCCACCTTTTTGTTCTAACAATGCCATGTCTGGCCCCACAGATCTTCGAAGGCAACCACGACAACAATTCCCACAAGAAGAACGTCTTCGACACGCCCTTCTACGCTCGGATGGTGCGCATTTTGCCCGAATCCTGGCACAACCGCATCACGCTGCGTGTGGAACTTCTGGGATGTGACGAGTAGTCTCGTTGGCAGAGAACCGGACTGGCTCCTCTACCTGCTCTGACTTGGGGTGTTTTTTTTTTGGTTTGTTTTTTTTTGGGGTCACGGCGCTTGCTGTTCCACCCCCTCGCTCCCTTTACTTTACCCCCTGGGCCATGTGTATGAATTCCACGCCTTGTGAGCATTGGACATGGAGTGTCTTAAGGGGCAGGGTTTTTCCCTATGAATGCCCAGCTTCTGTAGATGGAGCCAGCCTGTTCCGGAACGAGAGACCTTGTCATTCCTCCCATATCTTCCTTCCCCTCCTTATCTCTCCCCTTTGCTTCGCGATGGCCGGGATCTCTTGGTGATGGCTACAGCCCCACACACACCATGGCCCCCAGGGGATTTCCCCATGGATCCCTAGCACTGCACTTTAGCAGCCACTTGGTGTGGTGGGGTTCTAGCTTTGGTCGGCTCTGCTCCTTTCTTCAGGCGACGGTTTCCCGCGGAGCACGGCCGGGCACCGATTGATAGAGATGTAAAATTTCTTTTAAAAATTTTTTTTCAATTTTTCCCCCCAGAAAAAATGAAAATTTCTGGAGGACAATATTATTTTTCTGAAAAAAAATATGGACATTTTTGTGGAAAAAGCATTTCCCCCCCCTTTCCCCCCCAAGAAAAAATGGAAATTCTTGGAAATTTGACAACTCTAGCACTGAACAAGGAATCTGGTTTAACAGCCAGTCCCATTTCCCTGGGGTCTTGGAAGATGTACTTTGGGGAAGGGGTAGGATGGAGGGCTCGGCTCTCTCAGGAAATGCTCAGTTCCTTCCCAGGATTTCCTGGAGGAAGCTGTGATTGAAAATGGATACCTATTTTATAGGCTATTACGCAGCATTACCTCTCTCTCTCTCTTTTTCTTTTTAAAGCCAAATCCACATTTTGCATGGAGGAAAGCTGCATTTTCTATCTGTATGGGTTTGCAAACCGAGTGGATGCCTCCGGGTTTTGCATAATTTATTCTGTTCCTATGGGAGGCGGAGGGACAGGAGGTTTTCCTGAATCTTCGCTCCTCCTCTCCCCTGGATATGTTATCGCTAACCCCCCTGAGGGCTCCTGCTGGTTCACCAACTCCTGCCCGCACCAATTCAGTTCTTATTTTCACAACCAGAGGGGCTAGAAACTTGCTTTCTCTCTGACTAATGAAAGCTGGGTTTCCGAGGCCACCTTCTCTTGGCACAGCTAAAATCCCCTTGGGCTTCTTTTTTGTAAAGATTTCTCAGGATGCCTGATGTCGGGGCCGGAATGCTTAACAGGGTGAGCTCCCAGTTTTGGAAAATCCGCTCAGCCCCTGTTTCGGCTCAGGAGTTTCCCCCCTGCTATCTTTTTTATAAGTGGAAAAAAAAAAGCCATTTTGTTTGGAAAAACAATAACAGCAATACAAGTTTGCTCCCTTGAACTCCCAGATCTCTTTAAGATCTCTATACTGGCTGGTTGGCGCCATGGTTGGCAGAGCCACTGTGGAGAAGCTGGACTTTACGGCGACCAGTTGTGGAGAGGAAGGAAGGACAGCTTTTAAAACAAAAGACCGGTTGAGATTTTACTCTGGAATCAATGAAATGTATTCATTGATCATGAAATGTATTCATCGATTTCAGAGTCCATTATAGCATCGGATGGCAGCTAATTGACTAGGTGCTGGTTGTGTGCCTGCCTGGTCATGTGACTGACATGTAGCTAGGCATGCAACCGGCACCTAGTTAATAAGTTGCAATTGGCTGCCACAATTTACGCCCATCTACTTACGCAGGAGTAAAAATCCTTGCAGGATTCTGGCCACTGTGGAATGTCTCTCTGGGAGGAGTGTGTGTGTGGAGAGTGCAGGGGAGACCCATGCGCGCGCACACATAGGGTTCTCCGTAAGACAAACCTTACACGAGGGGCTTTCGTTGGGCAGGATGGGGTGGCGCTCCTGTCTCGGATCTGGGAGAAATTAACCCTGGGCAAAGGAACAAAAAGTCATAGGATCGCCTGATGGTGGTTTCTGTGGCTTCCCGGCAAGAAGCAGAGCTAAGCCAAGAGTTGCAGTATTAAAACAATTTTGGAGAACGCTTGGATTTGTGGTGTCTCTTTTATTGTGCGGAAGCTCAGAGAACCCATGGAGGAGAAAGAAACAAGACCGGGATGGGAAACATGAGATGCTGTTGTTCTTCGTATATGCCATCGAGTCACCTCCGAATTATAGCGGCTCTGTGAATGAGCGATCTCCAAAATGCCGTATCTCCAACTGTCCTGCTTAGTTCCTGTGGACTCAAGCCTGTGGGGAGTCAATCCATCTTTTATTGGGTCTCCCTCTTTTCCTGCTGCCTTCCACCTTTCCCAGCCTTATTGTCTTCTTTAGAGAATCCTGCCTTCTCATGATGTGTCCAAAGTAGGATAGCCTCAGTTTCAACCTTTTGGCCTCCAGAGATAATTCAGCCTTGACTTGTACTACTTGTTTTTCTGGCAGTCCAGGGTATCCAGAAAGCTCTCTTCCAGCACTGCATTTCAAACGAATCAATTCCCCCCCCCCCCCCCGTCAGCTTGACAGGAACATGAGGTGGGTTCTTCCAATTCAAGAAGATAGCCAACAAGAGACCCCATGGAAGTGGGTGACTACTCTGGCAAACACCCATAGAAGTCCCAAACCTTCGTGGCAGAGATAATTTTGAAATTTGGACTTGGGAGCGCAAAATTAGCATCTCCAGTTGGTAATGAAGTTGCTGAATTAAAAATACGGATTTTAAATAGGTAAAAACAGCCAGTAACCACTTGGAAAAGTCAGGAAACGTGGTCCTGATGATTCACCAGTCGCGTTACTAGTGACTCACCATGAAAGCAAGAAGTTTTTTAATTGTTGAGTTTTTTTAAAAAAAACACACAAATTATGGGGACTTAATTTAAAGTTTAAGAAATAATCATGCAAAGTCTGCTCCAGGTTAAGACTGATCGCATTTGAAATCAGCTGCAGATTGACAGTTCCCAGAGACCCTGGTGAAACACCCTGCTGTGAATTGTAGCCATAGTTGAGGAGAGAGTTAGGAGTAGAGAGTCAAGAATGGAAAGGATTTGTGTGTGAAGGGAATGAGATAGGAGGGAATCCACAAACCCATCGCTCTTTGAGCCCGGCTAAGGGATGGGTTCTGTTTTGTCTGCACCAAGTCCATCGTGTTGTATCAAGCAACTTGGCAGACCGGCATTCGATCTTCTCATTTTCCGCCCTGGAGGTGTTGTTTGTGCTGTGACGCAATGGGTTTGGATCAAGACCATGTGAAGCAAGTGGTCCTAAGCCACAGAGGGCCACAAAGACTGGCCGCAGGATAATCCAGTGATAAAATTGGCTCACACAAATTTGATCCAGGTCTGGTTCTTTCCCTTCTACTTTCTCCACTATTAAGGAAGCAGATAAGCTACTGGGGGTAGGAGGGGGAGACACAGGATCTGAAGGCATCTGGTCAGCTTGTTTATACCATCCCCTCGTTTCCGTCTCCTTTGACACTTCCCTGAAGGTCTGTTTTCCATCCTAACCTCTCGCCATCTCATCCTTTTGTCTCTCAGCATCCAGGCTGGTTTGTAATTTTATCCAAGGCGGCAAAACCTTGTGGAATCTGAATGACCTGCAAGGTTTATTTGCGAACAGCCAAACTGGAAGGGGACCCCGTGGATCATCAAGTCCTGCCTTTGTCAAGGAGGCCCAGTGGGGAGTCGAATTCCCAGCCTCTGGCTCTGCAGCCAGAGACCTAAACTGTTGAGCTACCTAGAGTTTTATTTCATGTCAGCAATCTGGCACAGTTTTTTTTTAAAAAAAAAAAACAGATTGCAGCCTTCCCATTCCGATGCATCCCACACATTGGAAGAAGTGGGCAATAAAACCCAATAAAACTTGCTAGTTTTTCAGATGACACAGAACTCTTTCTCATTCTAGCTTTCTGGGTGCTTCCACCTCCTACCGTGGTTAACACTCACGATCACCATACCAGCAATGCTCAGCCATTGCATACTTCAAGTAACACCTGTAAAGAGTTCCTCTTCTCTTTTTTTTCCAATTCTTTTTGTAGTAAGGAGGTGATTAAGTTGGATTTTAGAAGTAATAAACCAATACTTCCCAACCTGGGGTCCCCAAGTGTTCTTGGACTACAACTCCCAGAAATCCTGGCCAGCACAGTTAGTGGTGAAAAGGCTTCTGGGAGTTTTAGTCCAAGAACACCTAAGAGCTGAAGGTTGGGAACCACTTTAATAAATGATGCTGTCAAGTCACTTCTAAATTTTGGGTCCCCTTTTCAAGGTTTTCCAGGTAGAGAATACTCAGAGGTGTATTACCATTTCCTTCCTCTAGGGGCACCCTTGGGACTGTGCAGTTTGCCCAAGGCTGCCCAGGCTGGCTCTTCTCTCCCAAGAGGGACTGTGGGGAATCAAATTCTCAATCCTGGCTCCACCGTCAGATATTTAACACGCTGATCTATCCAGCCAGCTAAAAAATGGTGATAACTATTATACATGTTTGATATAGCAACATTTTTCTAGTTACTTTCAAATATACATTTAAAGGATATTATTAGAGGTAGTTTAAGCAGAGGTGTGTGTCCTTCCACCCCCATTTTGTGCCATTTTCTTATCAATGCAATCTTTCTTTTTTTTAAAAAAATTAAGTAACAAGAAAGGCACTGAGTAATGTAACAAGCCACTAATTTTATTTCCATGTTAGATTAGGAGCGACAAATTACTTTTGTTCAGTGCCCGAGTGGCGTGTAAATAGCCTGTAAATGTTCCTGAGGATTGTTCAGGTTATGATGTTAAGTTATTCTCCACATGGTGCCGTTCTGATGTGAGTTTGTCTGGTACAAATTTCACCGTGGTGCTTTCGAGGTCTTGTGAGCTGCCTCTGTGAGACGGGATGCAATCTAAAACAGAGTCTGCAGGACATGTTGGTTTGGCTTCTTCCTCCTTCTTTACCTCCCTTGGTGCGAGAAACTGTCATTTTCATCTGTTCTTTCTTGGGATTTGGGGGGTGCTCTCAAAAACTGGCATAATCCCCAAAGTTTTATAGGCCTTTCTGGTGGGCATGGCATTCCCTCTACCCCCGTTTCCCCCCTGTTATAGTCCCGTTGAAGCCGAATCAGGGTCAAGCAAGTTACTCAGTGGAGAGGATGTTCCCATTTTGTGGCTACGACTTTAAGCAGACGCTTTAAACGGATGCTGCCAATAGCAAAATAGCAAAAACCAGGAATAGATGCTCTTCTATAGGACAAAACAAAACAAAAGGCCAAAAATTCTCTCACTGTGTTTCACAGTTAATGTATTAAAAAGTACAAGGATCATGAATCAAAATTGCTAAAAAAATTGCTGCCTTTTCATGTCCATCAAACTCAACTGCCTGAGGCGGCCGAGCCACTCTGCCTGATGGTAGGGCCAGCCCTGAACTCTCAACAGCTGCTAAGATTTTTCATCACATCGCACATTTTTCATCTAACACAAAACTTTCCCACAACAATAGCGTTAAAGAGAGATTATGTCACAGGGTGGAAGCGTTGGAGAGCACTGAAATAAAACGGATCCTTTTTCTCTGGTTCTGTGAGCCATTAAGAAAGAAAACAGAGTATATTTTTTAAAAAACCACACACACACACACCCAGAACCTGGGATTTATTTTAATTTTTTTTAATGAAGGGGAGCCAGTCATCAGCCCAGCTTGCTTTGTAATTTGGCCAGGCCCCATCAATGCTGTCACCTTTGGCTACGGCCCCACAGGCTTATCTGTGAAAGAAGCTTCTTTTCCCTGCGCATGGGAAAATACGAGACGGCCACAGCCGCCCCCCAAGGAAAACCCCCACGGCAGCTGTTAAACAATCAAAGGCTTGTAGGTGCCAATCCCGAAGGGCGGATGGCTCAGTTCTTAATTGCCGTGCAACTTCTTGTAAACTACTTGACTCTGGATGCTGCCCGAGGCAGGCACGGATATAATGAAAACTTCATGCCAAGGTGGGAGGGAACAAGACCTGCCAGCAGCGAAATCGCTACCCTGCGATTCCTCTAAATGCAGCTTCTCTGTTATAAATGGGGGATTGCCAGCTCATTAAGAGGTTTTAAAAAACCCAAGACCTCCCAAACCAAATAACTAGAGGGCCGGTTGGTTTCCTATCCTTACCTGCCTAAGGCTACACTGCAAGATACTTCCTTTCCCTTTGCAAAGACCTTGAACGTAGAATATTCTGAAGTATAAGGAGACCGTAATATATTTTTCCAAAAATATTGTGATTGGCTGTGTGAGGCAGACAATGCTACGGTGCAGGAATCATGGTTAAAAGACCAAGCGGTGAAGTTACTAGTTCAAATAACGATAGTGTCCCTTCAAGTGAATTCTGACTTATGGTGACATTTTCTAGGGTTTTCCAGGTAGAGAATACTCAGGGATGTGTTACCATTCTCTTCCTCTAGGGCAGACCTGGGCAAAATGCGGCCCTCCAGATGTTGCTGAACTGCAAATCCCAACACTCCTCACTATTGGCTGTGTGGGCTAGGATTGCTGGGAGTTGCAGTTCAGCAACATCTGGAGGGCCGCATTTTGCCCAGGTCTGCTCTAGGGGCACCCTGGGACTGTGCAGCTGGCCCAAGGCCACCCAGGCTGGCTCTTCTCCCATAAGGCACAGTGGGGGAATCGAACTCCCAACCTCTGGCTCCGCAGCCAGAGACGTAACTCGCCATGAATATATTGGGTAGTTCTCAGTGGTGTCTACAGCGCTCGGTATATTTTTCGCCCCCTGGTAGGGCTGCAAAAAGTCCAAATAATATTTGCGGAGCCTTGAAGAAGCTTGGGTCCAATTCTGTTGAATGTTTCTCCTCTCAGGGTTGTGCATTTTCCTGGAGATTCTGTAGAAGTCCACACTGCTACGCCCCAAATCATGCCCAATTCTGGATTATTTTAAACACGCTTGCTTCATATTGATGAGGTTAGAGATGTGTGTGACTCCCCCCCCATACCTTGACACTTTGATGTTCTCCAGGCCACATGCTTTTGCAGGAAAGGGTTACATCAAGTATCCCCCCCCCCCTCCTGGCACCTCTGTCTTTTGCCACAGGGAGTCTTGCTGTGGAACAGAAACCGATAAGCGTCTTCAGGATGCAGAGACAGGAAATGGAAAGGAACTTCCCCCTTCCCTCCCCAGGTCAGATTGCAGAAACAAACATTTTCTTTCTTTCTAAAATTCTGCGTTATCAGCCCGCCAGGTCTGTGTGGTGCCCGGAAGACAGATGTGCAGGAAACATCAGGAGCTGGGGCACCCTTCACCCCTGGAACCAGGAAATTCCTCTCCAGATACACAACCCCAAAGGAGGGAATGGTGAGGAGGATGATCTATGAAAAAGGATGCTTCCCTTTTTGAGGGCGTTCTTACGAAACCTCTAGCAATAAAAGTTGCTTTTTCCAAAAGCAAGGAAAACGGTTGCAGTGATAATTCTGTTTTCACCTCCCACCAATTATAGGGCGGTTCATGGTGGCAGAGATGGGCAATTTTGGCTCTCTGGACTACATCTCCCATCATTCATCATCATGGGCCATCTGGTGGGAGGTGAAGTCCAAAACACCTGAAGGGCTAAGGTTTCCCCACTCCTGTTAGATGAACACACAGCTCACTTAAGCCATAAACCTCACTAGGAGGAGATCGTGGACCAAGCTGCCTCGCAAGATGAAATGAGCAATACGTTCCTACCAATAACAACACATCAGCTGCCACCAGTTCCGTGCAGGCATTATTATGTGCTTTCAATTTGATTCCAACTTATGATGACCCTAGCTCCATGATTTGGGAATCTGGCTGCAGAGCCAGTGGTCGGGTGTTCGATTCCCTGCCGGGTCTCCTTGGCAGGGGCTGGACTTGATGAACCATAAGTTCCCTTCCAGCTCTGCTGTTCTAAGATGATGATAATAGATTTTGGAAAGTGTGTGAGATATTCCCGGAGTGGTTTACCATGGACACCCTGCCACTCCAGTGAATTTCCAAGGCCAAGCAAAGATATGAACCAAGTGCTAGACTAAGACCCTGTCCATTACACCACACTGCCTCTCTTGGAAGAAGTGTAGAGAATACAGGGAGCATGCTCCTGTGGAACGAGGATGCTGGAATGAGTACCAGCCATGTCCCCCTTTCTGTTCTCTTCCTTGGTGTCTTTAACTTCTCAAATTCCTCCCTCGGGCCTTCCTAGACTTCCTCTAAGCTAATCTCTTAGCTTCATTTCCTAATCTTCCCTCCCATGGCTGCTTTCCCCTGCGGCTTCTTCTCTCCCCCACCTCCCTGTTCAAGCTCATCATCATTCTTCGGTCCTTCCTCCTCCAGTGCCTGCCCTCTCTTGAGGCACAGCCATTCCACCAAAGTCAGACGGGGTCCTTTCTCTGAGACTTCTCAGGAAGCCCAGCCAATCTCCACTGGGGAGATTTGTGTTCCCTGTGTGCTGCTCTTCCCCATCTGTGTGTGTGCGTGCGAGGGGGTTGTGTTCATGCCAGTTTAACTTGAGGCACCTAGGGACATTTGTGACTGCTTCCTCTATTGTGAGATTAAGAGTAGCCACATCAAAAAAAAATCCAGAAGGGAAACCTCTGCGCATTCTGTCCACTCAGTTTCTGGCGACGGGCAAGTGTACCGCGTGTGCTTCAGCACATTCCTTACATCCCCAGAGAGCCATCACTGCCCAGTGCGTGCCTGCATTGCACACGACAGCTTTTTCCTTTAACCTGGAACAATGGAGCAGGTGACTCAGTTCTCTCTCTCTCCGGTTCTGGAAACATCAGCCCCGTGATGGCAGAACAGCCAGAGACAGTGGTATTTCCTTAAAAAATAGCCCGGAGGACAGTTGCCAGGGGAGGAAGGGCAGAGGGGGAATCGGAACCGGCCGACCATGAAGCATTTTCCAAAAATGCAAACTGAGCAAAACAAAACCAAGCGAATGCTTTTGAAGTGGAACTTGATGGAGACAGGCGACGACCTAGAGGTCAGTTTTGCAGTGCAGGTGCTGATGGTGACACCCACCATAACTATATATTTAAAAAAGCAAAGCGTGCGGCTTATATACTGTCCCGTAATGCTCAAAGCACTCTCTGGGCGGTTTTCAGTTTAACGTTGCAAGTTATGCATTGCATCCCCGGCAAGTGGGTCCTCGATTGACAGAAGGCTGAGTGAACCTCAAGCCAGAGATCTGGGCTTGAACCCAGGTATGAGCAGAGTTTTGGCTGCAGTACTGCAGTTCAACCACTGTGCCATGAGGCTCCCTCTCCATACTCATAAGGACAGCCTTAAAATACAAGCCACCCTGTTGATATGGAAGGTCAGAAAGTTAATATTTTTTTATGGATCACAGGACCCAGAATCTTCCAGAGCAAAGCCAATAAGTAACTTTTTCTAAACCCTGGCATCTTTCTCTCTTTCAGATATGTAGAGTTCAGGAAAGGTACATCTTAGAAAGGGTACATCGCCCGGAATTCTGCAGCCCTTAAAGCCATCAGGGAATCTGGGAATTGTATTGCAAACCAAGACCATGCTGAGCTCTGGTGAGATATGCATGTGTGTGCATATAGATGCACACACCGCTTCCAACACAACATGCTGGCTAAGAACATCTTTTTCTTTCCCTGTGATTGTGAGGACGGCAGGAAACACAGAAGCCTGAGGAAGATGAGCAGATGACACCGTCCAACTTGCTAACCAAAATGTCCCAGGGCCTTAACCTCCCAGGCCCAGAGTCCACTACCTCAATGAAGGCAGGATAGGTGGAAGAAGGTGCTCAGGCAGAAATATTGGCTCTCGTACGAAGCAGCAGCACCTCACCAACTGGGGCAAATGGGCCACTTTGCTGTTCTTCTCTTCCAGAACTGAACTCTATCCTGTGATCTTGCTTGGCAGGCAAGCCTCAGCTATTGTTTGCCTGCTTGGCAAAATGGCAGACCAAAACCGACTGTAAACTAGGCTTGATCAATCAATCAACAGCAGTATCAAAATGGGCCACTAGAGGGAACCAGAGAATACCTCCTTGTGTTTTTCCAGCCCGCTGGCAGTGATGTCACAACAGGTTAATAAGGTGCAGAACAACTAATTCCTTTGCAGTTAGAGCAGTTATAACAATCATGGTACCCAGCAGCCAAAGAACGAATGAGTAACACTAAAAATTAACATTCTCTGAGCTGTACCACCATCAGCCCAAACACCAGGGTGGTAGGGAGTGATGGAGGGTGTCGTTCAACGCATGGCAGGGTTGTATTTCAGGAAGGTAGGCTTATCGTTTGTAAAGCAAGACCTTGCAGGCTGGATTCTACAGATGCCAACCACAGGTCTCCTCGCCACGAAGAGTGAAAAAATATAGGCAACGGTGCAAATCCATCCATAGCCATGCTATTTTTTTTTCTCTCTCTCTGCATTGCAAGCCACAATAGCGGTGTTGTGTAAATACACTGATGACGACAACAGATAAAACCAGAACCAGCGCTTAAGCAGAACGGCCCACCCGTCTGCACAATCTCGTGTTACAGCTTCTCTGTAAGACGTGTCAGCCCACTCGTAAGAGCTTTGCACACCTTCCAAGAAAGACTGAAGCATCTTCCTTCCATCACACAGCAGACAACCCGACAACCTCTCCATTCATGCCCGAATGACTTGTGATGGACAAAAACATTCCAGGAACAAGCCACCCTAGCAACCCAGGGACCTGCTTGTGGAGCCAAGAAGATCTTAATCACCGCAGGCTCGTTAAGAAACCAATTAACGGATTTCTTTTTATGAGGCTCAGAGCTCACCCACACCCACAACACCCTTTGCATGTCTTTGACTTGTGGTCATGGTCATGGACCATGATTGTGTGCCCTGGCAGGGGCAGCAATCCTACACATGGCTTCAGGGCTACTTCATGCGGGCTCCTCCTGGTCTACCCAGATCCCAGATCTTTGCTAGCTTTCCGAAGGCCATCTCCAGCGGGTTCTGTCCCACTTCACGGGGGATGTTGGCTGAGCCACCAGCATGTAAATGTCAATGAGAAGGCCTTGTTCTCCTGAATGGATGGAGCCTCTACAATTCCTAGTTTCTCAGCAACTCATCTTTGCATTCCCTGGCGTAGAGTTGAGAGAAGTTATTTTTTTGAGAATCCTGACCGTTATGGTGCAACAAGCATGTTTCCCCGCTCTGCTTGGTATAGACATGGTAGATGGAATCACTCTCCCCTCCAAATGTTGTGATGATGTTCTTGGTCAGAAGATGCATATAAAAATGAAGGGTTGGAGGTTTTTTTTTTTTTTTTTGGAGAAATGTGTATAGAAATGTTCCTTTTTGCAAGAACCTTACACCGAGTCAGTCTATCCACCTAGCTCAATATGTGGTCTCCAGCATCTCAAGCAGAGGTCATTTCCATCACCTGCTACTTGATCCTCCTCCTCCCCATGGAGTGGATCTAATGTGATCTCCTTAGCTCAGTGCTTCTCAACCTTGGGTCCCCAGATGTTCTTGGACTGCAACTCCCAGAAATCCTGGCCAGCACAGCTGGTGGTGAAGGCTTCTGGGAGTTTGAGCCCAAGAACACCTGCCCTCGCTTAGCTGGAAGAATGAATGAAACAAGAACCATGATGTGAGCAATTCCACCCTGCTTTTTAAGAATGAAAACCCTGAAGCTCCCTTTTGATGGGCAAAACAGATTTAGCCTGCAACCTGTCAAAGCTGCCTTTCTAGTGCCGTTATTTAAAACAATGATCTTCAAATCAGGAAATGTCAGCCTTGAAGGGTAAGACCATTCCACACATGGCAGAGGGACAGCAGGAAAAAACCCAAAGAGCTCCGTTAGGGTCCTGATCAAGGCCTGAAAAAAAAACCCTGCTTTTTCCTGGAGACTACAACTCCCATGACAACTGGCCATACTGATGGGGGATTATGGGAGTTGTGATTCAAGGAGTAACTTTTCCAGACTCCTGTTCACGCCGTCGCTGCCCTTTTCCCAACCCCATGCATGATTTTTCTTTCTGGCGCCTGGAGAGAAAGCCCCTTAATCCAAAATCAACAGAGCGATGAAAGCGATGAAATCGTCAGTCTCTTTTTCCTTCCTGGTTTCCAGGGTCCCCCAGATTGGGTTTTAATGTCTATTAAATGTTTTAGCAGCTATCGTACTTATCTTGTGCCAAGCAATTTTTATTAAGCCACTTGGGAGCTAGAAAGAGATGAGGCATGTTAGAAACAGTCTTGTATATATAGTGTATTTTACAGTGTCTCTACGCCCTTAGAAAGCTTATCCGAGAAAATGTCTAGATCCTTGAGCTTTTCCGATCTAGCTATTTATCTAGGTATCTGCCTGTCAGTCGGTTTGTCTGTCTGTCTGTCTATCTGATATGCGTTTCTGTATTTGTACGCTGCTTCTAAATTGACCCTCTCAAGGCAGCTTATGCCTTAAAAATCCAACGAAATGCTTGAATAAAAATCTATACAATTAATAATAATAAATAATTGCATGCCATCAAGTTGATTCCCACTTATGGTTACCCTTTCCTGGGTTTTCTAGCTAGACAATAGACAGAAGTGGCTTACCATTCCCTTCTTCTAGGGACACCCTGAGATTCTGCAACTTGTCCAAGGCTAAACACGGTTGGCATTTCTCCCGAGAAGCACAATGGGGAATTGAACTCCCAGCCGTTGGCTCCATAGCCAGAGACCTAAACCACGGCATCAGCAAATAATAAAGAAGACTCTGAGCCAGAAAATGCTGAACAGCTCAGGAACCCCTCAAGAGGAACATGTAGCTCAAGAAAAAACCCCAAAGAAAGGGTGTGTTTTCAGGATTTACTGCATAAATCTGTGATCTGGCAAAGCAGGGGGTGCAAAGTGAGTGAGGGATCTCACCGGGTGACAAAAATAGAAGCCAGGCTGAATTAGAAGTGGCCAGAGATCAAGGCTAGATATCCATTTGCTCTAGACAAAGTTTCCCTGTAGATGACCAGGAGACAGACAAGCACAACAGATAAAACCACTTGAAGACATCAGAGAGCGGGGGAGAACAGTGGTCGAATCATGGCTTATCAGAGATGCTTGTCCCTCCAAGATCAAAGAACGAACTGTCAATCAGGAAAACACAATCCCTCAGAAAGGATAAGCTGAGATCCGAGAGTTAATTTGTGCTTCTTACTGCAGAACATGGGTGGGGAACTTTATGCCTAAGAACTGAATCTGGCCCATTGGGATCCCCAATCTAGGCTCCCACACATGGCCACCATGTCCCCATGGTTTGATGGCTTTGGTATAGGATACTTCCCCCCTTCAAGAGCTTGAAATAGCTTGAAATACCTCTATGTTCCTGCCACTTAAGAGCTTTCAGCGAAAAATGACTGCCATTCGGATCCCACCCTTTGTCGGGACCCACCACTTGAACCCTCACCTCCCAGAACGTCTCAGAAATGAGATTCCCCCTATAAGTTGGAAGGAGCCCTCCACTCTCCCTGCAGGATGAGCAAAGGGGCCCCCAGCCCCACAGAACATTGGTTTGCCAGAGGAGAGCTGCTAATATGTTTCTGCTAATTAAGTCAAGTGTGGGGAAAACATGTGGCTTTCCAGATGTTGCTAAGACGGCAGCTGCCACCGGTCCGACCCAGCCTCGCTTGGGCTGCATTCCTATGCTTGTTTGAAGCTTCCTTCGGCCTTTGTTTGAACTCTTGCTGAAGGATGGTTTCCCTCGGACTATTTCTCACATCGGTTCCAGAAAGGGCAGGATGGCGTGCTGAACGTTACTTTGGAATTTGGGGGCAAGAGGAACGGTTCGGTGAGTATAGCAAGAAGAAGAGAGAACCTAATGGTAGTGGGGACAGCTGTGAAGATTCCCCCCCACTTCAAGAAGTGTCCCTTCCAATCAGAGGTTGGGGTTTCCATTCTTTGGACCCCAGTTCCTAGAAGGGTTCAGGTAGGTTTTGCATCACATCATGACGGGCTGGGGAATTCTGGAAATGGTAGGATGAAAAGAAAAAGGAAACTTTTAGAAGCTCCAGCTCTAAATCAGGATGGGCAAAGAGTGCCTGTTGTTGTTGTTGTTTAGTCGTTAAGTTGTGTCTGACTCTTCGTGACCCCATGGACCAGAGCACACCAGGCCCTCCTGTCTTCCACTGCCTCCTGGAGTTGGGTCAAATTCATGTTGGTAGCTTCAGTGACACTGTCCAGCCATCTCGTCCTCTGTCGTCCCCTTCTCCTCTTGCCCTCACACTTTCCCAACATCAGGGTCTTTTCCAGGGAGTCTTCTCTTCTCATGAGATGGCCAAAGTATTGGAGCCTCAGCTTCAGGATCTGTCCTTCCAGTGAGCACTCAGGGTTGATTTCCTTCAGAATGGATAGGTTTGTTCTCCTTGCAGTCCAGGGGACTCTCAAGAGTCTCCTCCAGCACCACAATTCAAAAGCAAAAATTCTTCGGCGGTCAGCCTTCTTTATGGTCCAGCTCTCACTTCCATACATCGCTACTGGAAAAACCATAGCTTTGACTATGCGGACCTTTGTCGGCAAGGTGATGTCTCTGCTTTTTAAGATGCTGTCTAGGTTTGTCATCACTTTCCTCCCAAGAAGCAGGCGTCTTTTAATTTTGTGGCTGCTGTCAAGAGTGCCTGTATCCCAAATCAAAGCTGGCTGGACAGCTCAGTGGTTTAGGTCTCATTGGGAGTTCGATTCCCCACTGTGTCTCCAGGGAGAAGAGCCAGCCTGGGTAGCCTTGGGCAAGCTGCACAGTCCTAGGGTGCCCCGAAAGGAATGGTAACACATTTCTGAGTATTCTCTACCTGGAAAACCCTGAAAAGGGTCACCATAAGTCAGAATTGACTTGATGGCATGTGATAATTACTAGTATCATCCCAAATTTAACTCCTCAAGCCAGCACCATTTAGCACCTCGATACTCATTTTCTTTTCAGAACTGGAAATTGACTCATCCACTTTTCTTATTCATGCTGAGACTGAAAACAGGAACAAAAAACCTGGTAGAGATTTGGTAGAGGAGAGGGTTTTGCTCAGTTTGTTGTCATTATTCAAGAACAATGGTTCCCAACCTGGGGTCCCCAGATGTTCATGGACTAAAACTCCCAGAAGCCTTCACCACTAACTGTGCTGGCCAAAATTTCTGGGAGCTGTAGACTAAGAACATCTGGGGACCCCAGGTTGGGAACCACTGTTTTAGAAGAACTTTCTGAAATGCACATCTCTCCACGTACCCAAACGGAAAAAACTTGAGTTTTAAAGATTTGACGGTGTGACACAAAGTGAGCCAAAGGGCTTAAGGACCTCTTGAAAGACCATCTTGAACAACTTTATAGCGATTTTGATTCATCAGTTCGTCTACCTGTTTTTGCTCCATTTTGCCCCCCTCTCCCCCCTCACTTGCCATCTGCAGCCTGCTCCTGTCAATCAGAAGCTCCAAGCAACCATGGAAGGGATCTTGCATGGGCAAGTTGGGCAGCCAAACATGCGGCTCAAAGACAAAATCCAGGAATTCCATTGGAACCCAAGCCTCAGGGAGGAATTTGGGCCAACTGAATCTTGGAACTGAACCACCTCCCAACCAAAAGTGGCAGCAATGTGGGGCTGTTTCCAGATGTAGTTGTGGGATCCAGATCGGGGTTGATGTTCCATCCAGCTGTGGTGACTAGGCTCCACCAGGACACATCTTTCCACTTCAAGAATGTGCCTTACCATTTTTTCCATATTTCTCCCCCCCCCCTTCCCATTTTTACAATCAACGGTTGTTTTCTTTCTAGTTTAAATGTCTCCCGCTTCCAGGGGCATTGCTGGATCCCACACCCATTTCTGCATCCTAAAACAACAGAGCGGCAATGCCTGGAGGGCTTAGAGGCCAGGGGGTCATGGCGCACACTGGTTTCTAGTTCCTTTCCACATACCAGCTCCCCCTTCACAGTCCGGCTGCCAGCAAGGAAGGCCAAGAAGGAGAAATATGTGCCTGCAGGCCGGGATAAATCAGATGGATTAGGAGTCCCATAGCCCCAACCCAGTATAGCCACTGCTGGGGATGATGGGTGTTGTAATACAACACACTGACTGGGGATGGTCAAATTAGGGTCTTTAACCCAACATTGGAGGCATTTAAGAGAAAACTGGGCCACCCTCTGTCTGATCTGCTTTAGTTTGGATGCCTGCAGGGACACAGGGGGTTGGACTGGATGGCCTTCGAGGCCCCTTCCCACTCCGTGATTCTCTGATTCTATCCGCTGCCACTGAGTTCCTCAGCAGAAACTCATGCTCTGTGAAAGTGTATGCCTTAATAAAGGGGTTGGCTGGTTGGATAGCTCAGTGAGTTGGACAGCAAAGTATTCTAGCTTTCTGCGAATATCCGGCTGAGCATATACACGTGAGTGATGCTCCATCTACGAAAACTGATGTGGGAATTGGAGAAGGTGGGTATGACTAGGCACACGACCTGCCACTCATCAGATCACCATGGCAGCTTCCGGGGCGGGTGGAATTCTGCTGGTATAAACATTGAACAAGGCACTTGCTGATGCATTTCATGATTTCTTGGTGTTTTTTCATCAGCTTTAGGACTTATTTGGCGGCCACCTTCTGGATCCAAGAAATTCTGCGTATCCCGGGAAAAAGCCACATTTCAAATGCTTCAACCTATTTTATAGTTGCTTGTCTATGACTGGGTCCCATACAGGAGAACTGAGAATACAGTACATAGCACCAAGCTACGCATGTTCTAGGAGCCGGTTTTAAATCTTTGTTGCAGAGTAGATTCTAAAACGTAAAGAAGCTCCTCTACTCACCTCTGTTCCAACTTGTATTGCATGGATGTGACTAAGCAGACCAGCTTGGCCATTATTCTAGACACCAAGGATGAGTAGGTCCTAAGGCAGCATGCTCAGTCACCATGGATTGCAAACTAGGTGTGTGGGGGAAACAGACAGAAACAGAGGGAAGAAAAAGCAACAGCAGAATGAACAACTGGAAAAGAAGCCATGGCCAGTGGCTGGAACCTTGAAAAGAAGCACTTCACGCTACAACATTTTATTACAGAACCTACTTTTGGCTACCAAGTGCTGTTCCACAAATTATCTTCCCTTCTCCTGCAACAGCCCATCAGGAGGATGATTCTTGCTTTGATCCCCTTGTTGTTGTTGTTACATGATGTTAAGTGACCTCTGAGTTATGGCAACTCTAGGAACCAATGATCTCCAAAATGCCCTGTCCTCAACCACCCTGCTCAGCTCTTGCAAACTCAAGCCTGTGGCTTCCTTTAGGGAGTCCATCCATCTCATATTTAGTCTTCCTCTTTTCCTGCTGCCTTCAACTTTTCCTAGCTTTATTGTCTTTTCCAGAGAATCCTGCTTTCTCAGGATGCGGCCAAAGTAGGATAGCCTCAGTTTCAACAGTTTTGCCTCCAGGGAGAGTTCAGGCTTGATTTGATCTAAAGAATACTTTTGCTGCAAACCAGTGCTTTGATTGATTGATTGATTGATTGATGTCCATTCAGAACAGCATGGAAGTTGTTAAAACTCCATCTGCCTAAGAGTGGAAGTCAGGGGTTAACTCTTGTCGAGAGCAGAAGATCAGGATGATGTGACGATTGCTCAGAGCATCTCCCACATGATGTAGAAATCACATGGGTAGGAAGGGAACACCAGGCACATAATGGTATGTCTGAGTAGCAAAAGTGCCTTGGAAGAGCATGCTTCTCAAATATCTGCTAGGTATTTGAGAAGTACCCATCTTTGCTCTGCATTCACCTTATGAAACAGAAGGTTAGGGAAGGGATCAGTTTTGAAGTGCAGGCTCTCATTAGGACAGCCCTCATAGTCATCCGCGCACAAGACAGTCAGAAAAATGAAGACAGCTACACTGATTCTGGTGTACATACACACAGAGAGAGGTCTCTGCCAGGCGGACATTCCCTACCTGGGATCCTAAATTTATTTATTATTTGAATGCATATAGACCAGGGGTTCCCAACCTTGCATCCTCAGATATTCTTGGACTAAAACTCCCCGACACCTTTGCCATTAGCTGTGCTGGCCAGGATTTTGGGGAGTTGTCGTCCGAGAACATCTGGGGACCCAAGGTGGGGAGCCGCTGATAGAGACACAGTGGGGTCTTGATGCACAGAAATGTCTATTAGGCAGCTTTGCCGCCCCAGCAGAAACTCTGAGACCTGCCCCAAGCGCTGTGGGTTCATTCTTGTGACATGCTGTCAAGTTGCCTCCGACGTATTGGCGACCCTTTGAATGAGCGACCTCCAAAATCTCCGGCCCTCAACAGCTCGTACAGATTCAACCCGATGGCTTCCTTCAGGGAGTCCATGCCTCTTGCGTTTGGCCTCCCTCTTCTCCTGCTGCCTCCCGCCTTTCCCGAGCTGTGCCTGAGTGGCGCTACGAAAGTCTCAGGCGGAGGCCAACGCAAGGATCAAGCAGAAAGGGAAACGCGTCGAGTGATCAGCTTCGGGTAATGGTGATGTTCCAGGACAAACGCCCGGGGAGCAACCAGGCGGCGGGGCCTCCAGCTCTTCCAGACCAGGTGCTGCTTCATCCTTGCCTTTCTCCTGGAGATCATTCTCCAAGAGGGAGCCCCCGTCGCTGTGGCGCAAGGGAAGCCGGCAACAGGCGCCGCTGCGCGCACTCTCAGGACCAGAGCGCCTGGAGGCGCGCGGCGGGACCTCAAAAGAGGATAAAATCGCTCCTCTCCAAGGCTCCCCGGGATCTCCTCTCCCTCCCGTCCTGGTTCCCCAGCTCGGAGGCGCGCCTGCTCCTTTAAGAGGCTGGTTCGCCTAATTCGCAGGGGGTTGTCTTGCTGTCGTAGCCCTTCTGGGTCCCTCGCCCGCCTCCCCGCTTTCGCCAGCACTTCTCACTCAACTTTCCGCTCGCTTTCCTCGGTCAGTCCGGACGGAGGAGCCCAGGAGTCCTGCTTGCTCCCTCCCTCCTTCTCCTCCTCCCCCCAAAACACACACACACAAACACACACAGACACACACACCAACCAAGAATCCGGCTGACTTCTCTCGCCTGTAAGTAAGGGATGCTTGGGGAGGACGAAGCATTTGGCGCAAGGGGCGCGGAGGGAGGGAGGGAGGAAGGGGAGACACCGAAGAAATGAAATTGGCTTCCTTTTGCCTCCATCTCTTCGCCTCCCAAGAGAGGGGCGGCTTGCCCACGGCAGGAGAAGCTCGGGCTTTTTTTTGCGCGCGCGCGTTTTTGGAGGGCGCAGTGGTGGTTCCTGGTGGGTGCTTTTCCTGGCAACGCGGCAGGAGTGAGCCTGTGGCTTGGCGAGCCACCCCTTCGAGGAGCCTGGCGGCGGGGCGGGCGGGGTGGGTGGGTGGGTGGGGGAAGATGGCTGGGATCCCAGGGGCAGATGGTGGTGGTTGCTAAAAATAAAAAAATAAAAAATTCCAGAAGGTGCAAGGAAGCCCCATGGGGGAGATGGAGCTGATCTGAGCATGAGGATGAGGGCGAAGAGGATGTTCCACTCAGCGATCTGTAAGGTTGGCCAAAAGAAAAGAGTCCAGCCAATTTCTCAGAGCCAGCCAAGGAGTTTCGTTTCTATTTATTTATTTATTTATTTATTTATTTATTTATTTATTTATTTATTTATTTATTTGCATTGGAAGCAATAATCTGAACCTTCTCTCTCTCTCTCTCTCCCCCCCCCCCCGTGGTTTGTATTTGATGCTAAGGGTGGGAGGGATCTTAACTGAGATCATTATGAGATCTTAAGGATCATTCTGGTCAATGGAGGGTTTTTTTGTTGTTTGTTTGTTTGTTTTTAAAACATGGCTTTTCCCTTAACACTAATCATCATTATCACCCTCTTAGAACTACAGAACTGGAAGGGACGTTATGGATCATGGAGTCCAGCCCCTGACGAGGAGACACAGGGGGGAACTGAGCTCCCAACCTCTGGCTCCACAGCCAGTTATCTAAACCACTGAGCTAACTTGGAGAACACAATTCAAGTTTCACTCAGACATGGATAGGATTGTAATCCTCAACTGCTGGAGAGCTCAGTGGTTTAGGTCTCTGGCTGTGGAGCCAGAGGTTGGGAGTTCGAATCCTCCCACTGGGCCTCCTTGACGGGGGCTGGACTTGATGATCCAGAGGGTCCCTTCCAGCTCCGCAGTTCAAAAGTTATTATTATAACTGATTTACAGGATTTGGAAATCATGTGTTGGATAATTTAGCTGCCCGAATCCAGTAGCCGTGCTGGCTTGGGTTTGTTGTTGTTGTTGTTGTTTGAAGTTGTAGTCCACAAAAGCATCTTTTCAAAGCATTGTTGACTTTGATGGCCAAATCCCAAGATGCTTCCAAACTGGTGTCCATCATGAGAACTAGGATTCTTAGGGGGGAAAAAATCAATCTCTCTCTTTCTCTTTAAACTGTTTTAGTTTCCAATCCTAAGCATGGTTAACTGGGTGCAAGTTTTATTGAATAGGAGGGGGGGGTTTACATCTGAGTAGTTGTGCGATGATGGCAGGATTGATTTCAGTCTCAGCTGTAAGGCTGAGAAATGAACATAGTCGTCTACCATAAGAAGAGTTGCTATAGGTTGGAATCGACACAACGGGACGTAATTATTAATTATTATTAGAAGGAGAATAGTGTATCGGCAGAGCGGCTGAACAGGGCTTATCAAAACAGAAGGTTTTACCCTCAGCAGAAATGCAGCAGGCTTAAGTGGTTTCCCCACAGAGGGTTTCAAAAAAGGTTTAAGAGCTATCTCCTCCTCAGAAATGCAGTCTCAGCCAAGAAATGAATGGAAGGGAAGACCTTCAGAAAGCAAAATATAACCATAACACCTTGTAGAGTTTTCGGACCATGGGAGATGTGGAAGCAGTCATCTTCCACAGCATGAGTTGGGACCACATCTAGCTGGAAGCCTGAGGCACAAGACCTTCCGGGCTGCAAAAGTTACATTTCCTGGCAGCTGGATTTTTTTGTAATGCTAAAGATCAGCATTCAGTCCTTGGTATGACTTTCTTTCTGTAGTGCAGATCTCTAGTGCGATCTGGGGAGCGGTTCCTATTGATGAGATGGATTTGTGACAATTTAGATTTTAAGGAAACACAAGACTTGAGCAGGTAATTTAAGGAGGCAAAGATGCCAGTCCTTGTACCTCTTCCATTCTCTCTGTCTTTCTTTCGGTGTAAACAGTGAGATCTGTGAGATGAATCCTGCATACGTAGATTTGGCTGCAAGACCATTGAGTTCAGTGGGAGTTACTCCCATGTGATCATGGCTTGGATGGCGGTTCTTGTTAGATGGGTTTGAGGACTCTCTTAATAACTCTTGACATTTTAGCCCATAGGTAAAACCTCCTTTTGACATCGGTCGTTTCTGGGATTCTTCTAAATGCCCCCTAATTGTTTTCCACATAGCATCTTTCATTACCAGGTCTTCGCTCTTATTTTCACACCTGAAGTTTTACACCCAGTTCAGTGTGTAAACCAGCTCTTATACACAGAACTATAGAAGCAAGCTGGAGCTTAAGCACTTTTTCAACAAACAAATAAATATTGCCTGCATCAATGAAGATACCCCTTTCATTCCTGTCCCAGGACTATTTTAACACTATTAATTTGGAATATGAAGAAGCGGGGAAGACAAGCAACTCAAAAACATCCTTGGTATGCAGCTCTGTTCAGCCTCTTGAGATGCTGATCTTACCTTTTGCTCAGAGATAACTTTGGCAGACTTTTTCAGTCATTTCTGGTGATATATTTGTATGATGGCATGCTCCTGGGCTTTGAATACTACTTGAACGGGGCCCCAATCCCCTAGCAGAAGGCCAATATGTGTGGTGTGACTATTTCTAGCTTTACTGGCCTGTAGAAGCTTCATAATTTTGTGATGGTTATTATTTTATGTCTTGCTTTTTCATCAGCTTCTTCCTTGATCAATTTCAGGCACTCATTTGGCCCTGTCAGTATCTCGTTTTTTAAAATGTTCACCCCAGTTTAGACAGTAAGGATGATCTGTTCTTCTCTGTTGAAAGGGCTCTCGCTCCATCTTAACTGACTGTATGATCCACAATTTTCCGAATTCTGGCATTGGAGTCAAAACTCAGAAAAGCCTTCCTTCCTTCCTTCCTTCCTTCCTTCCTTCCTTCCTTCCTTCCTTCCTTCCTTCCTTCCTTCCTTCCTTCCTTCCTTCCTTCCTTCCTTCCTTCCTTCCTTCCTTCCTTCCTGCTGCTAGTCTTAGAATCTACAAACCACAAGGCTTCCTAGTGAATTATGGGGGTTGTAGTCCAAAAATGTGAAAGGTTTCACTTGGGGAGATGGGGCTTAGGGAGGAATTCAGACGGGTGCTGTCCACCTTAGTTTTCCTTCACTTTTTCGGCTTAGAACCATGAAGTCCATCAAGTGAAAAATGAAAGCATCCGGAGAATAAGATTAAAGAACAAGGTGTCCCAGCGTCCATCCTTAAATCAAGGAATTGATTTTCTTGAACGGAACTTTTTGTTTTTACACACATACACAAATCTCCCCGCCTCCCTGC
This sequence comes from Intellagama lesueurii, assembly GCA_037013535.1. NCBI lineage: Eukaryota > Metazoa > Chordata > Lepidosauria > Squamata > Agamidae > Intellagama > Intellagama lesueurii. Next base: position 4,221,758 of record JBAJHW010000011.1, read on the forward strand.
CCCCCCCCCCCCAGCTCTAAGTAGAGGAATCAGCCTTTATGTGGTTGCTTTTGTTAAATAATTTGGGATCAGAAAACTTGGCGATCTATGGAAAATCCACTGGAAGGCTACCTGGGGACCCCAAGCTACGCTTTTCCCTGTCCTGGCCTTCGGCCTGTCGTTCCATTTGAACGACTGTATGGGACTTCCCTCTGAGTTAACCTATGGAGGAATTGGATGGGGGTCTTTCCATCAAGTTGAACTTCAGTAGAGATATAATGGGTAAGATCCAGCTGGGGCCCAAAGGACCTTTTGGCTTTGCAGCTATTTTGGGCTACTGCTTCCATAATCTAGTGGTCATTTGGGCTGGCACTTTGGAAATGGTAATTTTTTTAAAAAAAATCTGGAGGTTGAAAGGTCTCCACCCTAATTGATCCCAACCTGAGTCCAGTGGAAGGATGTCATGCTTATGCTTTACTCCCAGAATGATATCCGTGGGACCTATAAGGGTGTAACTTGGATTTTGGAGTCTGGATATGTGTCTCTGCATGTACGTATATCTGCACAAATATAAACAGAAGTTGGAAAGCTACTATTTAAAAAAGGAAAAAAAAGGTTGCATGGCAACTTGAGAAGGAGTTGTAGTCCAAAAAGTTACTTTTCCAAGATGTGTTTTTTTTTGCTTGTATGCGTGAGTGGACAGACGTACCCAAACCTTGAGAAAGTGGCTGTTTTGGAAAAAAAAGCCTGCGGTGACTGGCCGTGCTGGGGCTTGTAGAAAACACCAAGAGTTGTGGCTGTAGATAAAAAAGAAAAAAGGTAACTTTTCCAAGTTCTCTCTCTCTTTCCCTTCCTTCCTACTAGTATAGGACAGAGATGACTCTGTTAGGCTGAATGTCACCCCACCCCTCAAATCCTGCGTTCCTGACAATAGGGCAGAACACAGAACCATGTTTCTGCCTTTGCAACCCGTTTGGGAAACCCAGAATGAGACAAACGGTGTATATTTGGAATCAATCAATCAATCACCTTAGAACTGCTAAGCTGGAAGGGATCCTATGGATCACGGAGTCCAGACCCTGTCAACAAGGAACTGTGGGGAATCGAACTCCCAACCTCGGGCTCCGCTGGCAGAGATTTATACCACAGAGCTATCCAGCAATGTTGTAGTTTGTCCTGAGAATGGTGTGGTGGCATGATCAATAATGATGAATTCATCCAGAGAACACTTAGGAGTGTGGCTGATGATGTTCTGGAAGCGCCTATCGGTCTGGCACTGGCAGCAGCCACCGGTAACGAAGCGCTTGGGGACAGGAGGGTATTTAGAAAAGGAAGGTGTGGCTGATCAGCAGCTTGGCAGTTGTGGTTTATGAAAGCCCATTGTGCGTGAACTGGGGAAGTCTTCTGAAGTGATCCGTGGTTCTGTTTCCCGGCTGGAAGCTGGAAAGGAAGCCCCTGCTTGTTTAGGTAAGAGAGGGGCTGTAAGAACAGCCACCGGTTGTTTATCCAGAGAGAAGCTGGGTGGGAATCCGTGTGCCTTTCGGGAATGAAATAAAGATTTGGGGCAGTTCCCTGCGATTTGTGGTCTTCCGATCCATATTGGAGATTTTTTCTTCTTCTGGCGAGAATTCCGAAGCACCAGGGAGCGGAGAGGAAACAGAGCAGAGAAAAGGATCTTACAGGAGCGTAGGGGCTGATCATCCCGTCTGGAAGAGGATCAGGGCTTGGAAAAATTGTCTAGCTGTGTACTTTACCTCCCAGAAACCCCCAGTCAACACAATTCTGGGGATTTGGAGAGTTGTTCTCCACGGGGGGCCTACTCTGAGACCCGGAGGAGAGGAATGAATGCCACTTTGCTTTGTTTGCCCAAAGCGCAAAGTTCAGCAAAAGGGGATGGAGTTTGGGATGGGAAACCCAACACAACGGGCAGACTAACAGGCAGGAACCGCCACTGTGCTCTGGTGTATAATTTCAAAGCTGAAAGAAGGGTACTTCTCAATGATCCCATTGATGGAAGATCAGTAGAAGAATGGAAACAGGACCGTTCTTCTTTTTCCCTGTTGAGATTGGGGAAAATATAACCTATGATGCAGTTAATACTCAACATTGACTTATCAGTAAGATAGTAGCTACTTAAACTTTGCTAAAACAAAACAAAACGAGGCAAAGCATCGTCCCCCAAAATGCCTCTGGTCTCACTAATCTGACCATGTCCATCTGGAACGTCCCCCAAAAGGGAGGGTATCCCTGTTTTTTGGTGATTGACACCTTTTTTTCCTGGTAGGCTTTTTACCTTCAGGTTTACTGTTCCTGAATATGGAAGCTCCACTGTCCACTTGGTCACGCTCAGAAGCACAGAGGTGCAGCTTCCTGCGCAGGAGAAGGTTCTTCCTTCGGCAAGATGCTTTGCTCTGAAACCTCTCCCAGAAATATCTGTTCCCTCTAGCAGAGAGGGGAAATATGTAACTTTTTGTGGAGCACCGCTCCAAAAATACCCTAGTCCAAAAAGCTTAAGATTTCCCCATCTCTGCAGTCTTGTCTCTGCCAATTCAAAGAGACTGAGCAAATTTGGTTGGGGCAGGAGCAGGGTTAGGGTGTTGGCTCAGGGCTAAGGCAGTCAGGTTCAAAGCTCCATTTTGGAGTAGGAGGGAAGTTTGCCTCTGATAACAATTCTGTCTGCTGCCAGAAGGCTCACTGAGAGACTTTGCCTCAGTTGCTTCTCTACGTGACCTCCCTCACCGGGTTGTCGTGAAGACATCATTGGGCTGTGCATGTGCCTAGAGGAATAAAAACTGTGTGCACTTTTTTGGGAAAAAAACGATGAAGGCAGAAGGTTGGAGGGATTGAAACACCAAAAGGCCAGGGGCTGAATCCAGTGGGATCCCGCTGTATGATAAAGTCTGGGGCCATGCAGCTAGCGTCCGTTTCTGTATCATTTCCAAAGGAAGCCCGCCTTGCTGGACTTGGCCCAAGGAAATGGAAAATGGAGCTATTTCTACTGCCTTGTGCCCCACGATGTAACCCAAGAACCCGGGGCTGTGGCACGGGCTCCGAAACAGAAAGACATTCAGAGTTCGGCAGAATTAAACAAACGTGATACTGTGAAATGACATAGTTTATCACGCTGCCTAGGAGACCATCCGGTCCCTCAGCTTGAGTGCTGGCTTCGAGGTGCCAGCCTATCGTCCAGGTTGGCTTGGCTTGCTTTTCCGTGTTTAAAAGGGCTCCCTCCCCTCTCTCCCTCTGTCCCCTTGCTAACTGAGGGTAAGCCAGAAGTTGAAAAGTTCATTTTCCCTTTTCTCAGTAAGCAACCATGGGATTTGGAGGAATGTGGCCAAAAAAACAAACACCCCCCCCCAAAACCCCCAATGTCTCCAAATTCTGCCCAACGGTAGGGCTGAGCTTGACACCAGGTGCCATGGCCACCCCCCGGGTGAGGCTGCATGTTGTGTCTCAGTTTGATCCACCGTTCTGCTTTTCCCCTCGTTCTGGTCACTCTTCATTGGCAGACGGGCAATTCTGACCCAATCTGAAATGCAACGGAGGACTGTCTTCAGATGCAGCTGCATGTTTCACCTGCTCCGAGCAGACAACCGTAAGAGATCGTAGGAAGGTCATCAGTTCCAAACCTCGACTGATTCAAGAAATCGACAGCTACTGCACCCCCTCATATACTGGCCACTCAGCCCCTTGCTTAAAAACCTGTACTTGTTCCCTTCTAATCAAAAATCATCCCAGAGCAGAGAATTAACCCATAATCCTGTACCCGTTTTCCTGGAGGTAAGCCAGAAAGCTCAATTGCCCTGAACTGTGAATAAACATATATTAGACTATACTGTTAGCCAGAAATCCTCTATCCCATTCTAAGCAATTAAGCCCTTTAGTATGTTTTTTTTTTTAAAATGCATAGTAAATATCGATAAATATTTTTGAGCAAATTTGCCTAGAATTAGGCATTTAGGCAGAAATGCTAGCTAGGAGAGCTGCTTTGAAAAGCAAATAACTCTGGACTGGTCCTCAGTCTGAAAGGAACCCCTTTTCCCCCGGTGTAGGAGGGAAGTTTGCCTTCGATTACAATTCTGTCTGCTGCCAGACGCCTGTGGCCACTGCGTTTTCTCGTAACTCTGCCTTCAGTGAAGGGTGAGACTTTTCCCAGTCTGTCCTGTTCCACATTATTAGGAGCAAAAGGGATTCCCCCAACAGACCGTTGACATGCAGACCGCTGCAGCTCAGTTTTCCAGAAGACTCTATTGCTTTTCCCATCATCTTCTGCCCTTCCTCCTCAGCGTTCTGAGATTTTTAAGGGCCTGTTTTGGGATTCCCACCTCACCTTCTCTACTCCTCCCCTTTGTCCACATTTATTTTTAACTTTTGTAGATTTTAGGCTTGTCCAGAACATGTATTTGTCTCTCATTTTTTGGGTGTGTGTGTGTGTGTGTCTTTCAAATGGGAGGGAATAACCTTAAAAAAAGGTGAGTATGGAAGGGAATGTGTGGATTTCTGGAACGCTGCGCAAGGATGGGTGGAAGCGTTTGGTGGGAAAAAAAGAGAAGAAAAGGTTTCAAGTCTGGGCCAGCCCAATACCTTTTACACCCAACGAGGGCAGTGGGTTCAAAAAGGTGGCTGTAGTGCTCTGTCCAAGCGAAGAGGCCAAAAAGTCAAATTCCTGAGCAAAATAGTTTACAGGAAACTTTATGGCAGCAAAGCGCCCTCTACGGGCCAACGGAGGTTTTGCAGCAACGTTGGAGGTGGGCATCCTCTAATGCTTAATACAAACATAGGAACAGGTGATACTTTTCATTGACCATTAAGAATATAAAACCAAAAAAAACCAAAAACAAACAGCAAGCTTTCGATGATAAATCCTCTTCTTCAAGGCTGTGCATCAAGTTCTTGTGGGTGGTTCCAAACTTAAACGCTGGGTAGGACATACAAAGGGTGCTTAGCAATACTGCCTTCCCGCCATTGCGTTTGTGATTTTTTTAAAAAAAATGTTCTCCCTTCTCATGTTGGAAAAGGAGCCAAGGATGCAAATTCACATGACTTTGATCCGAGGGTCTTTTAAGTTTTGTTCTGCTTGGCGTTTGGATTTCAAGTTGAAATCCAAACCAATTCATCGATCAGCGGTTTAGAACCGCTGCCGTCCACCATCGCCTTCTCTCCGCCATACATTTTTCAATCCCGTTGACTGGAGATCAGTGGAAGAAGGAAACGAGACTGGAGCCTTGGAATGACGGTGTGCAATGGCTGCATCCTCCTCCTCCTCATCAAACTGCAGAGCTGGAAGGGACCGTATGGGATCATCAAGTCCAGCCCCTTGCAAGGAGGCACGGCGGGGAATCGAACTCCCAACCTCTGGCTCCCCAGCCAGAGAGACCTAAACCGCTGAACTATCCAGAAGTTCCATACACCTTTTTGCTTTGATAGCAATACTCAGCATTTATTTAGTGAAAGGTTTATGAGGTCCCTGGACATGGACCAAAGCTAGGAAATGCATCGACTGAAACAATAGTGAAAGAAGAGACTGGTAGAGGTGTAACTTGTATATGCTGTAGAAGTAGATGCAGATTTAGAGAAGAACTACTCTTATTACATAGGATCTCCTCATACTGGAGGGGACACGGTAAGAAGGGGATCTGGGTGTTTGTCGATCAGCCTGGGGTCCGGGTGCTGCTAACTGCATGGACCACGTCTTGGACCCTCTCCTCTTTCTTCTGGGGTTTCTAGATTCTTCCGGTCCTTCATGCTGCTACTGCATAGTTCCAGCCTGAATCCACACCCATCTTGTCTTCCTTTGATTCACAGGCTTCGGTTCCAGATTCTCCTGCCCACCATGCTGTTTCCCCTGGTTGTGATGCTGCTGCAGGCGGGCACCGTTCAGGGCGGCCTGCCTTTCTACAATGGCTTCTATTATGACCGCGTCATGAATGACCATGGAGAAAGCCATGGAGAAGGTAGGGGATGGGCGTGAAATAAACAGGTCCCTGGTGGGAGGAACAGGGGAGAGTTTTCCTAGAGTTTGAGATATGGATGGAACTGCTGTAGAGGCAGGGAGTCCTCGGTTCTCTAGTTGATGATTAATACCTAAGCCGTCACGCCCTACCATTGGGAAGGCTGGCTGACGGGAACGGGTGGTCCACCCTATCTGGAAGACATGAAGCCTGACAAAATGACTAACTCATTTTGTCCTGCCTAATTAGCAATTTCAATCTCTTTTCTATCCCCCAGTTCAATTCAGTGGCGTACGGTTGATGATCGAGACGTCACACGATGCCGTTTTTTCCCACCGGGGTGGCAACGTCACGCTGCCCTGCCGCTATTACTACTCCCCCCAACTGGCGGTGCCACGCAAGATTCGGATCAAGTGGTCCAAACTGCGGGAGGATAGCACGAAAGACGCGGACGTGCTGGTCGCCTCCGGGTCAAAGCACCGCAGCTTTGGCCACTTCCGAGGGCGCACCCGCCTCCAGCGGTCTTCGGAGGAGGAAGTGTCCCTGGTGATCCATGACATTGACTTGCACGACGCTGGGAAGTACCGCTGCGAGGTCATTGATGGGCTGGAAGATGAGAGCGGGATTGTGGAGCTCGGACTGAGAGGTGAGTGGGAAACGGAGAACAGCCTAGATCACAGCAGGGGCCACAGAGGGAGGAAAACAATTCGGGCTTTTATTCAGGGATACTGGCAAGTCTTTGGGTCTGCATCCCAAGTCTGAGTCTTTCGTCCCAAGTCCCTATTATTCAAAATAAGCTTTTCCCCCAGAAAAAAAAGGAGGGGTGGGTGTGTTCTGAGTCACAAGTTGAGCCTGAGTCATTGGGGAAAAAAATGGATTCGAGTCAGCGGTGTGACTTAAGTTTGACTCTACAACGAATCCCACGACTCGAGTTGCCATCTCTGCTTTTATTAGAAGTTGGGCTGTATACTGGATTTGGGCATAATACCACATTACTCATGAAATTGTTGTGGCCTGGATTGAAGCAGTGGAGTCACATTTGCTCCAGGAGTGGAGCAAAGTCAATTTACAAACCGGTATGGGTCCAGTGTAAAACTTGTATTCGTTGGGCACAGATAATTTCTGCTTTTGGGGGAGAAAAAGCAAATTTTAGAGGTGCTTTGTCTGCAGACCCATGAAGCCAGGTGTGTGGAATTTGCAAGGCTTACTTCCTTCTTTAGGGTCTGTTCCTTTGCTAAATTTTGAGTATGTTTGTGCAGAACCCAAAAAACCTTTGGTTTCCCAATGAAAGCCCATAGGAGGCTTGGAACCAATGAGGATTTGGGATGTAAATTGAATTGAATGGGGTACAAGTTGAAATACATTTGTAAGCCCAAAATTGACTTCCAAATTTGAATGGAAACCTACGTCCAGCCCTAAGCAGAAATTCTGGAAGTTCGTAAGAACCAGACAGAATTTATTCTACTCTTCGATGTTGCCACTAGGTGTCGCCAATAGTCTATATCATTTTTTTAGGTTAAAATCTCTGGCTCTCCATCTGAGATCAAGGCTGTATATAAGAATACCACCAGCATGTTTTTCTTTTAAAGAGCCCAGCATGCTTGCATCTGGACATGTGTTGGGATGGAAAAATATGGAAGGGAAGGTCTGTGAACTGCGGGGCTGGAGCAGTGATTTAAACCAGGAGCAGCTGATCCCGGGCCCTCCAGATGTTGCTGGGACTCCAGTTCCCATCATTCCTCACCATCCCCTACCAGCTAGGGATGATGTGAATCAATGTCTACAGCATCTGGAAAGAAGACAATATGGTCTGGATCAGCCATTCTCAACCTGCTGTTTTTTTTTGGTCATGGCCATAAACACAATATGGAAGAAATATAGGCCAAATTAGGATTGTATAGCTTGCATAACGAACCTTATAAGGTGGTGGGTGAAGAACTGTTTCCAGTCTGTGGTCCTCTTCAAAGGTGCTAATGAAATGGGTTACTTCAGCTTTTTGGGGGGGAAATAAAAGGATCCCAAAACTGGTGTGTGAAAGTTAATATGGGGGGCCCTGCTAGATTGGCCTGTAGGTCTGTCTAGGGCAGCATTCTGGGTCTTGTAGTCCGAATCAATCTGACACTTATGGGAAGCTCACAGGCAAGCTGTGAACACACTGCCTTCTCTGTAGACTAGCAGCCAGTATGATGAGCCAAGGCTCTTTCAACCGTGAGGTAATAAATAATTATCCTGATTAGCACTCACGGTTAACTTTCTCCTCCACCAGTTTTCCTGAACTTCTTTCTAAACCAGCTAACATCATACTCTGTGAAAGGCTATTCTCCTATACAGCTAGACCTGACACGAAACGTAATTATTAATTTATTAATTTATTTTTATTTAACTTATATGCCGCCCACACTACCCAAAGGTCTCTGGGCGGCTTACAACAATTAAAATACAATAAAAAAGATAAAACAATTAAAATGCAATTAAAATATATACTCTAAAAATTGCCATCAGGACCCACAGTTGATATTATTTCAATTCAAAGCCTTCTGGAACAGGAAGGTTTTGACCTGGCGCCAAAATGTCATCAGCGTCGGCGCCAGACGAATCTCAATTGGGAGGGCGTTCCATAGTCTGGGGGCAGCTGCTGAAAAGGCCCTTTGTCTACAAGCCATCCCTCTTACCTCCTTGAGGGATGGCCCTTTCAAAAAGGCCCCCTGGCTAGATCTTAACTGCCGGGTAGGTTCATATGGAAGGAGGCGGTCCTTCAGGTATCCAGGGCCCAAGCCGTTTAGGGCTTTATATGTCAAAATAAGCACTTTTTTTTTATCAGGATATGACTGTGGTTTTGGATAAACCTCTCATTCACGTGCATATCCTGGTCCTCTTTCAAATGACCTTTGGTTTTCCTCACCTCTTCTTCAAGTTGGGTGAAAGACACACCCATTTCGTGTTAATGCACTGAGGCTGCCATCCAGCCATGGTGCCCATTAAACAGCCATCGTCTTCTGCTCACTTCACCCACTTTCTGCCCTTTAGGTGTGGTCTTTCCTTACCAGCCTCACCACGGGCGGTACATGTTTAACTTCCACGAGGCCAAGAAAGCCTGCGAAGATCAGGATGCTGTGATTGCCTCGTTTGATCAGCTCTTTGATTCTTGGATGGAGGGCCTAGACTGGTGTAATGCAGGGTGGTTGATAGATGGCACCGTCCAGTACCCGATCACTGTGCCACGGGAGCCCTGTGGTGGGAAGGGTGTGGCCTCCGGCATCCGGAACTATGGGGAACGTCACAAGAACCTCAACCGCTTTGATGTCTTCTGCTTCTCCTCTGCTCTGAAAGGTGAGTTTTGCTACTCCAAGATTAACAACTGATTTTTTAGAAAGATAGAACTTCAAGAAAGAAAGGGACAGCAAATGGCAGGTCCTGGCCAGTGTTGGACCACATTCTGTGAACATGTTGGATTGACTACTGTAATGCGCTCTACATGGGCTGCTTTTGAAGACTGTTTCAGTTGAAAAAACACCCGTTAGCCTAGCTCTCTCAAACATGGGGTCCTGTACCACAGCTTCCATCCATCCCAGCTAGTACTCGTATGGGCCATAGTCAAGGATGATAGGAGTTGTAGTGCAAAATGTCTGGAGAGTACCAAGTTGGAGAAGACTGCACAAGGCTGCTGCTAATGCCAACGGTAAAGAGAGACTGATTCAGCAATTTGTGGTGTGTAATCCCCTTTTCCTCAGCCCATTGGGTTTTCAGAATAAAACTGGTTTAACTGTATTTCTAGTTATTCTCCTATTTAATTTTTTTTAAAAATGTGGCTATTTTTTAAGCATTTTAGGAACCACCTTGACTCCTGGGTTTTTTTTAACATAAAAAAATGTAGTTACATTAACAAATCCCTGTTTTCTGTGTTTAGTGTTGATTGAAGAATATGATATTCATGTTGTAAATTGCACCAAGTTAAAAAAAAGACGAGGTAGACATAGCTAAGTGGCTAAATAAATGCAAATAATCTTGAGGGGTATTTTGGACTGTTGTTCATCTGCTAACGCGATCTTTGCCCTTTCTAACAGGGACAGTTTATTATCTGGCCCACCATCAGAAATTCACCTTGGAAGAGGCAAAACAAGCGTGTCAGGATGACCAAGCTGAGATTGCCAAGGTGGGCCAAATCTATTCGGCGTGGAAGTTCCTGGGCTTGGACCAGTGCGACGCTGGCTGGCTGGCCGACGGGAGCGTGCGCTACCCCATCGCTTTCCCCCGGCCCAACTGCGGCCCGCTGGAACCTGGCGTCAGGAGCTTTGGTTACCCCAAGTCCGGGAAATTTGGAGTCTACTGTTACAGGATGAGCTAAAGGCAGGCCGAGAAAGAGCCAAGAAGACTCCATAAGTGGGCGGACACTGACCTTCTGTTGCTGCCGAAGAGTTTATTATTTAACGAGCCAATCTCTGGGGGCAGTTTGAATTGTATGTGGGTTACTGTTTGGGTTTGTCTTTTAAATTTTTATTTTTACATTTTTGTAATGAAAGGGAAGATGCTGGAAATCCGTCAGTGGTGGCCACTGAGTTACTGGGGTGCTGATGCTAAGATTTTTCTGGCTTCATTATTCAGCTAATCCTGGAGTGGCCAAAGCACAGCATTCAAGAGGTGATTGGATTGCATCTCCCAGCATTCCTCACAGTAGTGGTGCTGGCTGGCGGATGCTGGGAATTGTAGTCTGACGTCTAGAGCAGTGGTCCCCAGATGTTCTTGGACTGCAACTCCTAGAAATCCCAGGCCAGCACAGCGAGTGACGAAAGCTTCCGAGAGTTTTAGTCCAAGAACATCTGGGGTCCCAAGGTTGGGAACCACTGAAATAGAGGGTGGCATGTTGCCGGCCCTGATTTACTTCAACCTTAGGGGAAAAAAACTGTGATGGGTGAGTTATTTGCCTTCTGAATCTGGGCATCTTAGCAATGAGAAAGCTGTCTTATGTACAGCTAGCTCAGTGCTGTGATTTTAACATCTCACCGAAGGAATTCCGAAGGTATCAATGTGATATTTTCCAGTCCTTCCTAGCATAAAGGTTTCATTGTTACAATGTTTACAGAAGGCCAGATGTTTTGACTTTGGAAAGTGAGCCAGATGTGGGAGATGATTTTTTTTTTTAAAAAAAAACACGGCTCAGGGCACCACAGCAGTCGCTGGCTTGAGTAATAGCCATCACTTAGCTGGTATTAAATTATCACAAATAAGGGCTGCTTTGCCTCTTTGGTTGATTGTTGCGCATCTCCGAGTGTTGTGATGATTTTGCTGTTCCGATCGGGCTGATCTCAAGACATTTTGCTGTCTGAGGCCAAGGGGGACACCTCTCGACCCTTTCTTCAATGTGCAAAACCTGGTTGAACTAGCAGTTGAATGTGGTTTTCGTTGAGTCCCTCTGTCTCATCACGGACAAGTTTTGGAGGCTAATTTGTGGGGTGCCTAAGGAAAGCGGGTGGGTTTTTGGAGTTGTGCTTCAAAATAAGCCATCGATTGACAATAGCACAGAGCTGCAGAGACTGTAACTTATTAGCAGCAGCTCTGCTTTGGACGTAGGTGCCTGGGTCAATCCTGGTATCGTTAATTAAAGTGGTCGGGTAGCCAGTGATGGAAAAATATCTCAGGTTCAATTATGGGCAGAGCTATTTCCAAGATCGGTTGTTCGATTTCTGGGTAATCTATAAGAGATCTGCAAGATTTTCTGACTCACAGTTGGTTACCACTCATGGAAACTAAAGGGCTTATTTTTCTCCTTGCCCCCTGCCATCTGTCAGCTTTCATTAAAAAAAAAGGGAGCAGGTAGGAGAAAAGTAAATTTACTTCCAGTACTGACAAATGTATGCTCAGGGCTACCCTTGTCCTTAATTCTTTTGTTTGGCACCTGTGTGTAGTTCAGAGGTGAGAAACTTTTGTCCCTTCATCCTGCTTTGGAGGGTAGCTCCCATATTTCCCTTCCATTGATTTCTGATGAATGGGGGATTCTGGGTGCTGTAGTTTAAAAAAGGGAACTATTTCAGGCTGTATTGTCCAGCTAGGTCTTAACCTGACACCTTTGACTCATGAAAACAAAGCCTGTCTTCACCCTCCCAAGTGCAAGAACGAAGCCCTCCAATGCTCAATGTTGCGTTGCAGCAATGAGGACTAGAAACTTGTCTCTATTTTTTTAAAAGAAAACACCGATCATCTCACAGTGTTCAGTTCTGTGCCTTGCACTACATTCTGTATCTTGTTCCTACTTTTATTTTCCATGCAGAGAAAAACAAACAAACCAGGAGACCTTTTTAAAAAAAATACGGCGCTACTATTTTGAGAAATGTTTTCTGCATTTCATCGCATCGCATCCATTCCCAGATACACCAGGGACTCTGGTTGATGCTGTCTAAAGTGGGTTAATATTTGGATATTTGAAAATAAAACTTTGGGGTGGTGGTAGAGGAACCTCCCACCCTTCAAGAGATTGGTAGACTATGGCCACACTTCTGTGCCTCTCCAACCCAGAGAAGCGGTCCCACCACCCACCCTAAATTATTTCTCTGGGATTTGGAAGCTGCCCGGCCTAGCAGGCCTGTTTTAGCTCTGGCGGCAGGCTGGAAAACAGAAAGAGTATTCAGGTATCTGGGCTGGAGGAGGATGGAGGCCGTAGAGGTGGAGAGTCAGCCAGGTTAACCCTGGGCGTTCAGTGGCCTGAACGGAAAGAAGGTGTCGGTACGTGACGTGCATCAAGGAGCTCGGTCACTGAGGCAGGGTTGGGAGGGCGAGGTGTTGGAGAACAGAGAGGAAACCGTGAGCATGAGGTGCGCCAGGAGGGTCCGAGAGGGGCTGCAAGGTATTTTTTTTGGAAGGCGCCTTGAATTAACTGACTTCCTAGAGGCGTCAACAATTAATCGGTGATCAGTACCCACATTTGCCCCAAATTGAGCTCCTGCTGAGTTTTTGCAAAAGGGGTTTGTTGCTTCTGCTGGTGATGAAGCGGCTGCAACTGCCAGCAAGGATCAAACCGAAGCGGAAAACGCCGATTAGCGTCGCTCCTGCCCAAAGTTTGGAGAATGTCTTTATTTTGGACTTCAGTTGCCAGAAATCGGCTCTCCAGCGTGGCCGTAGGACGTGAAAGCTAGTTTCCCAGACTTGGCCGTTTTAGGTATTTCTCAGAGCTCACATGGCTAAGATGGAAGGCAAAGGGAGGAAATACAGGACCCTTTGCGTGCAATGGACTCCCAACGGCCATCATCCCTCATCTGTGGGTCTGCTAACTAGGGCAGATGAGAGTTGCATCCATCAGCATATTGGGGATGGGAAGTGAATGGGGTGAATACATGGGGAGCCAGTGTGGTGTAGTGCAGTGGTCCCCAACCTTTTCAAAACCGTGGACCAGTGGGTGGGCGGGGTGTGCGGGGGATGGGCGGGGCACCTGTGTGCACATGCACGGGTGGGCGGGGCATCCGTGTGTGCGGGTGGGCGTGCATGCGGGGGGGGGGGGCAGGAGATCTGTCTCCACGGCCCGGTCCTGCCAAGGCCATGGCCTGGTACTGGGCCGCGGACCAGGGGTTGGGGACTCCTGGTGTAGTGGATTGTGTGTTGATCTAAGAAGACCCTGGAGACCCGAGTTCGAGTCCCCCCCCCCCCCCCCCCCGGCCACTTAAACTCAAGGTGCAAACTTTTCTGCCTGAAATGCTGGGAAGAAAGCTAAGCCAAATGTATCCAGAGCTTGGGAGGAAAAAAGTTCCTTTTTTGGACAACAATTCTGAGAATGTCTCCTTGGTAGACAGACAGACAAACAAACAAACAAACAAACAAACAAACAAACAAACAAATAAATAAAGTCACTTCTTTAATGGCCTTGCTGACTATGAGGCAGATCTTATGCTCCTGTTGAACAATGTCACACAGGTAAAGAAGAGGAATGACATAGTGTCCATGAGCACTACGTAGTCTTCTCCTTTCTTCCTAGGCTTTTGATGCCTTATTTATTTATTTATTTATTTATTTATTTATTTATTTATTTATTTATTTATTTATTTCACCACCCATCTACCCAGAGACCACCTCTTCATCCGTGACACTGCTAAGCTTGATCTTCTGAGCATTTGCACAAATGGTGATGCGCACAGAGGAACTGACAGACATGGGTGCACACACATAAAGTCGTATACAAACGCACACACGCGCACACGCACACACACACACACACACAGTGCAATCGGAACCCCAGCCAGGAGAAAATACAACAAACTTTATTTTTACAGCGTTCACAACAGCACAGCCAGCCACAGGCGTAGCTGTTGATGGGGTCGAGGTCTCGCGTCGAAGGCACAAGGGGTACTGAAAGAAAGAGAGAAGGGGGGAAAAAAAGGAAAAAAAAGAGGAGACGGACTTCTGGATTGCTGTTTTCTTTCTTTTCTGAGCTTTTCTTTTTTTTTAAACACACAGGTGCTTCCTTGTTCCACTTTACCCCCCCCATCCTCTGAGCGTTTCCCTCCCCATTTCATGCAAAGCACACGCCAAACACTGGGCTCTTACCAGCATCCCAACGACGTTGGTGAGTCGGTTTAAATTACTGTGAAAATATATATATATAAATAAGTGCAGGGAACCCAGGTGTCCTGCACGGTCCCTGTGGGGAGAGAGATTGAAAGAGAGAGAGAGAGAGAGTACGCTCTCAGGATGGGAGCTGCTTCCTTGTGTGTCTGGGGAAATGGGAAACAAAGCTTACAAGGTCGCATTACGTATAACTCTGACTTGCCTCTCTCAGGAGCATGGAGGGAAGCAGGGAGAAAATGGCAGAAGACACAAGCCTCTTGGGAGAGAAAAATGCTGAGGAGACAAGCCTCTCCCTGGGGTTTAGCTTCAAATAAATTTGACCCAGTGCTGGAGTCGCACGGCAGTCAGAAAGGGGCACTGCCCCCTACCATTTTACGCCAGAGTCTTATAGCCATGTCTATGTAGAAGCAAGCCCCGTTGAGTTTGATGGGACTCAGTCCTAGGAAAATATATATCGATTGGCAATGCAAGCTATTGTTTTAAAAGCTTATGGGAAAATGGCGTGATTAGGCAAAATTGTGGGTGGGGGAGTCAATTATGGAGTTTGTGGGCTCCATTGACATTTTTGGCGCCAGGTTCGAAACAACAAGCAGCTTTGATCCTAGTCTACCTCACAGCGTTGTTGTGGAGCTTAGCCCTGGAACCCCATGGAGACAGGAAGGGACACATGCTGGTCAGGCCTTGTGTGAAGAATACTTCTCATCGATGGAACTGACCAGCAAACGTGGCTACAGACAGAGAGCAGAAACAGGCATTTACAGATATACGATGAGTAGAGCTGGAAGCGTATTAGTGTTGGAGAGACGTGATTCGGGCCGGCTTTCAGGTCTGGAAGTCAGATTTCAAAGGCGTCCGTTGCTTAAATCCTGAAGACCCATCACAGAACAAAGCAACCTAATCTGTAAATTGTGTAAGGTGGGAAAAGCCGCTGCTGTTCACTTGGCTACTTTCAGTGGTTAAGGAATTCTTTTTTTTTTTAATGATGGGTTATTCATAACACCTTAATGGGCATTTAAGGGTTTCTGCCCTTAAATGTCTCATTCTTTCAAAAAAGGTTCTAGACGACTTGACAGATCCAAGGGCTAACCGTGCCTATTAGTTATGATTGTTTTTTTTGGGGAAAAAGGATTCCCTGCCAGCCTTGTGGGGAGCTCGTATCTCACAATGCAAGCCGCTGTAACTAAAGAGGATTCTGGCCACCATTTGGTGGAAACCATGTTGGGTCCACCCAAGAAGAAATCCCCATTGTAAAGGCCCAGCCGGAAGAGGCTCACAGAATCAATGAGACTTTGGTAAATCGACACTGGGGAAAATCCCCTTGATTCGATGGATGGACTCTCATTGGGCTTAAGCCCCTCTGCGTTGGGTTCAAAGACAAGGGGTGAGTCTGTTCCCCCATCAACGATGGTGAAGCTGCTCCACTGGTTGACAGCCCACCCACCACCAGCCTCTTTCTCTCCCTTTTCTTCCCGCATCTTAAAAGACAGGAGGAAAGGGGGGGGGGTAGCGGAGAGGGAAGCGATGTTGGGTCCAGCGGTGGATGGTTGGAAATTGAGGAGGAAAAGCACAGAAGGGAAGCACAGAGCTTGGGTTGTCATCCCCACTTGCCCATCCTTCAACCGTCACCAGCCTCCACACAGGATTGAACAAGGCACATTTATTTCAAGGAAGGAAGACATTCGAATGAGCAAGGACCCCCACATCTCCAGGAGAGATGGAAACCATCTCATCCCTTCTCCCTTCCCACTAAGAAGTCTTTGGTTCCTTTCTCCGCCTTTGTTACACAGGCTGCCTAGCCCATAATGATTTTAGACCTGCAGAGCTGGAAGGGACCCTTTGGGTCATCAAGTCCAGCCCCTGTCAAGGAGGCCCGGTAGGGGAATCGAACTCTCAACCTCTGGCTCCACAGCTGGAGACTGAAGCCACCAAGCTATGTTCCAGTGTCCCCCAAACGCCCCCCCAACCCTACCATATAGGCTGTAGCAATGGAAAGAAACGTGGGAAAATAAAACACTTTAAAAAAAAGAAGAGTTTTTGACCAACCTGCAGATTAAATAATTATATTGCCTGTGGATAAAATAGGACACCCCTCTCTCATGCGCGCACGCACACACACACACACACACGCACACAATTAGCAACTTTATTATTTAAGTTAACCCTCACTTCATGGGGCCTTCCCCAGCCGGAGCACCTACCGAGACGCAGGGCTTCAAGCCGTTAGTAACAAATAAAATTAAAAGCTGAGATCGTATATTTCCTTCCTTTGCTCTCCGGCAAAGCTTCCTTTCCCTGTTTTTCCTTTGTTCTGCTTTGTTTACATATACACAAGGTGGGTTTGTCTTTAATATATATATATATATATTTTCCTTATACGACAACAAAAACCAACGAGGGGGAAAAAAATCAATTCTGTTAATAGAACTGTTCCATAAAATCTCTCTCTCTCTCTCTCTCTTTCTCTCTTTCGTTCTCTCTCGCTTATCTCTTGCTCTCTGTCCTCTCTTTAATGGGTGGTTTTCTGTGCCAGGCCTCCGTTGGTCCTCGATCGGGTCCGTGGGCTCCTCTTGTGTAGCCTGTGCTTGTAGGTGGAGGCTGTAGGAGGGAAGAGAGAAGAAAAGACACCTTGTTATTACCCCGGGATGAAGGGCACAGAGGCGCTGCTTGTACTGAGCTGGCGCTCTCTCTTTCCTGCTCTCTGGAAAAACACTGCCGAGGCTGTAGCGTGTTGTTTCTCCGGCTGTCCATGTCGAACGTGCCATGGCGCCAGCCTGCTTGCCATTATGCAATTGGGCTGCCTCTCCCCTCTGAGGCTCTGGGACCCAGCGCTTCAGCTGGCCATGCTCCTTGCTTTTTGGCAATGGCCTGGCTCTGTCCTCTCCCCCGTGACCCACCCCACGGGCAAACACGGAGGGTGGCGAGGCAGAGGGTGCTCCTGTTTGAAGGGCCGGTCGTATCCTGCGCCAGCCCAGATACAGCCTGGCAGCTGGGGGGGGGGTCACTTCCTCTTCATCAGAGGAGACGAGAGCCCCTTCTCTGGGCACAATAAAAGTTCCTCCTTTTTGTGGGGCAGGGACTACAGCTCCCAAAATCCCCGGCCGACATGACCAGTGGTAGAAATGGCCAAATAAATGTTGGTGTCTAGATGCATCTCCTCAAAAGAGGAAATGAATGGAAGGAAGGAAGGAAGGAAGGAAGGAAGGAAGGACGGACGGACGGACGGACGGACGGACAGACAGACAAGCTAGGATGTAGATTTGCAGAAAAGGTGCTAATTTATGTGGATAAGATGCAAAATGTCACTTTAATTTAAGAAAAATTAAAATCCAACCACCCCCACTCCCCGAAACTAGATGAAAACAGAAAGAAAGGTACAGTGGCAACCTTAAGGCTGACCAGTCTATTCATTTCTGAAACAAACAAGGCTTCCTCTCTGAGAAATACAATAGTCTTTCCATGGTGGTGAAAGCTGCGAGCAGGTGGGCCATGTGCCAGAATGGCAAACCC
Source organism: Intellagama lesueurii (assembly GCA_037013535.1). Classification (NCBI taxonomy): domain Eukaryota; kingdom Metazoa; phylum Chordata; class Lepidosauria; order Squamata; family Agamidae; genus Intellagama; species Intellagama lesueurii. The sequence continues at coordinate 4,239,745 of JBAJHW010000011.1, forward strand.
TTGGCGGGCCCCGCTCTCCATTCTTATGGTTCTTTGTCCTCTGCCCTTCAATCAGACTCAGACCAGACAGCCCTTCAAAAAGAGGACCCTTTCAACACGGGGATTCTCCTGTTTAAAGCTACACCCTTTATACTTGTGAAGGTGCCTGCAGATAAGCTCCAAGGGCTCCCACCCTCTGTGGTAAAAATATAAAAGAGAAGTGCCTGTTGATGGTGGCTAATCTGCTGCCAGCATCTGTTGCCGAAAGCCGGTGGCTCTCATCTGCCTAGGAACCAAAGCGGTTCCGACTCAGAACCGTGGAGAGGAAAGTTAGGGACAGACCCCCACGGATACCTCCCCAACCTCTGGTCTCCAAAAACATCCAGAGGCACCAAAGATTTACAGAAGCTTGCAAAGGGCGGACTTTGTGGAGTGCAACCTGCGGGCCAAGAACTGAAGTTGCCAACTCTTGGCGTCCGCACTGAAGGAAAAAAAAAAATCCCCAAGCTAAATTCCCAGCCGGCCCTTGCAGTCCAGTCCGACCTGGGAGAGAGAGAGAGAAAGATTCAGACCAATCATTCTTTCAGCCCTCAAACTTTAACAGTCTTTCCACAACCTGAGCGGCTTAACCTGGCCTGGCGCCCCTCACAGCTGTCTGGTAGTTTTTAATGAAGGAAGAAAAAGCTCCAGACGTCAAGAAGAACTGTTATTACGGAAGACAGATTAAGCCTAGCAGTGAGTTCTCTTTTTTTGAGGCATCGAGGAGAACGGCAGCCACCCTGAAGGACAAAGGAAAATGCCATTTCTCTCGTTCAAGGTTAAGTCGTGTCGCTCTGAGGAAGACTTTGGCTTAAGATCAAAATGTGTCTCAAGAGGTAGAGTCCGATGTCTGGCAAATATGTTATTTTCCGGGTGGCCCCGTGAGAACGGAAGGAGAAAAGAGATGGAGCAGGGCTTCGAAGGAACTCACACAGCTTCTTCTGAGCCACGGTGCCCAACGATGACAACACAACGTCACAAATTCATGGGTCAACGTGATGCGGTGCTCAAAAATTTGCTGCATGGAGGTCCTAAACGTTAGTGCTCACGAAAAAGCAACATCAAAGGTGCCGAATGCCGTGCATTGCAGGGGAGTCATGTTGATGGGTTGTGGGATACGGTTGGCCAACATGTGTTTTTTAAAAAAGCTTTTTCTTTTAAATTAAGAATTACAATAGGATGGTGGTATCTGTGGGCGATCAATTCAAAGCCACTGCCCTCGGATGCTGAAAACCACGGATAATACCAAACGCTCTATATAATATGGTCTTTGGATCCCTCTAGTTGTCAATTCTGGTAATTACATCATTGAAATATGCATTTCTGGTTTTTCTCATTTAATATTTTTCAGACCATGGATAAGTGAAACCGTGGATACTGATTTTGTGGTTGTGGGGGCCCTACTGTACACATTATTACCAAAGTAACAGAACACATTGCTTCAATACATTGCTCTCAGCAACGCATTGCTTCCAGCAACAGCTGGAAGATTACTTGGAAAAAAAAAAGGTATTGCTACAGGTTTTAAAATAACGATACTAATCTCTGGCTCCACCCATAAAATGATGTTTTGAAGCTCTGGCTCCACCCGCCGTTTGCCCCACCCACCCCCGGCCTGCAGCCCCCAGGCAGTGGGGATAACAATTATGACCATTACGTACGATCTATGCAGGCTATCCGTGGCTCTTCCCAGTGCCCGTTGGGTTGACACCGAATGGTGGGCACGTGACGCTGTATGTAGTCTGGATCACATTGGTACCGCACCATGGAGTTGATTTCGTAGCGGTCTTTCTTCTTCCCAAAATGCCTGGCGTTCTCGACCACAGGCGGGTCTTGGCAGGTCACTGAGGAGGATAAAACAAAACGGTCAACTTCCTTCCCACTCAGAGTGGCTCTAAGTGGCCGTAACCAGCCATTTTTCCACCCAGGCTTTCATTCCCCTGTGGGTTAAGCTTAAAGTCGGCGAGGTTGGTCTTTGGAAGGGGAAGATGGTTTAATGTGGTAAAATGCAAGGGGCCAAGCAAGATTACCATGTTGATTCTTCACTGATCTAGCCTCTTTTAATCACCGTCATCGTCATATTAGAACTGCAAAGCTGGAAGGGACCCTATGGATCATCAAGTCCCACCCCTGTCAAGGAGACACAGTGGGGAATCAAACTCTCAACTTTTGACTCTGGAGCCAAATGCTTAAGCCACTGACTTATCCATGTTTCCTTCTGCCCAGAAGGAGTGGCTAGAGATAGTACCAACACTTGTGGTTGGCAGGTTCACACCCTTCAAACTATGGGAGGTGGGGAATGCTCCTGCTGTGACAATCAGATCCTTTTTTGCTGTAAAGGGATCACCTCTTTTAATGATGAGTTATTGGTAATGCTTATTTCGGCCATAATACATCAGAGATGCTAGGGATACTAGATAAGCTCTCTAGCTTTCCTAACTAGTAGCCAGTGTTGGCCTTAACTTCCATGATTTTACGGAGACCCAACAGAAGTAAACACAAAGAGGGTGGCCCTCTTCTTGTTTCCTTACAATTAAACATCACATCCAACATGTAGACTTCTGTGCATAGTTAAAAAAAGGAGTGGGATTTTGGTCCACGTTGTTTACTTATCTATTTATTTTATATCTCCACTTTTGTCTCCAAATTGACTCAAGGTGAGACTAATTTTTAAAAAAAGATTCAGATAAAAACAAATAACAGCTAAAATGTTAAAACGCAATTGAATGAAAAGTGTAACTTCTTTTCCATTTGGAATATGAAGAAACGAGAGCCAACCCCCATTGAATCAAATCAGAAATAATTAAGGAAACCCTGCTGGTTCAATGGGTCAGCTCCAGTGGGAACTAGCGGTTACATCCAGGCCACTGTGTTTCACAGTCACATTTTGTAAAAAGAACCTCAAATTCAACCCTCTGAGCTCAGGAAGAAAGACCGGAAAAATTGACTGACCCCTGTCTTCAAATATCAGGAAGATTTTATTTCTGTTTGCCTTTTTTGGTGGGGGGGAAAAGGGTAACGTTTTGGTAAACGGGGTTACACGTTCTAAAGACTTTGGAAGATGAAGCTCTCACGCTGAAAATCTGCTGGCAATGTTCTATGCACCAAGTGTGTGTGTGTGTGTGTGTGAACAAACACTCGGCAATATTATTCTTGCCCTGATTCTTGGATTCACACAGGAAGGGGGGATCCCTCTACGGTTGCTTTTGTCTGTCCTTTGCTTTGGAAGAACCTTGACGCCAATGTTGCTAAGAGCCTTCTGCTGCCTGGCCCATCAGCCAAGCTCTGTGGCTGCAGAGGGCCATTTCCTTTGTTAACCATGGCAGCCAGGATGAGCGCCGTAAATAATCCTGATTTTGAGATGGGAAAATCTGTCACTGCTGTCTTTGAGATGAAGGCATGACAGTTCTGGGTGGGGGAATATATTTTTGGCACCACTAAAAAGTTACAGAGAAGGAAATGTTTTTGGCAGCTGGAGAGTGGAGTTTGGATTTGCAAGTTTGAAGCCTGAAGGCTTTCTGAGTTATGACATCTTCTGATACCCTGGTTTCATCTGAGCTTCTCTCTCCTCTCTGCTCTTAGCTGCAGTCCACCTTAGTCCAGAGAGAAATTGACTTTCTCAGCAACAGGCTACGTGATAGAATGTATTTGAGGTTGGTTTGGTCTCAAAGGGGAATTGAGAGCCATTACATTTACAAAAGACTCGCTCCTCATTTGATGATATGGACAGTTATAGCTGCCTGTATTTTTAGATTCCCCTCATGAAGGTGTGTGGGGTTATAGGGACTGTAATGAGTTCCTGAACTTCCAAATTGACTGAGACACCCCAGCTTTTGAGTTGTTCAGACCTGTTCCTCAGCTAAAGATGCTGTCAAATTTGGTGGTAGCAGAAAAAGCAAACATATACATATATATATAAAAAAGGAGTCAGATGTTATGCCCACTGATTTTGGAAGCAGACTGATAATAAGGTAGGCTTGTGTAAGCAGATCCTGCATGAAGCAAAGGTATCAAAGTATCAGTTTAATGTCCCATCTCTCTCCCTGGGCAAAAAAAATTAAAAATTAAAATAAAAAGGCAGGCTGAAACCTGAATGATGATTCTGGAGCTACAGGGCAGATTCGGACTGGGAAAAATCTACCAGTTTCACTTTCTTCAGCATAAAGACCTAACAACGACAACAACTCTTGGATTCTTTTTATCCTGACCATGAAGAAAGACATGAATTCTGGGGGAAATTCTTTGAAAAAACAAACAGACAAGCTGGCATGAAAACTCTCATCTGCATGGGTCAAATTCAAGAGGTGATGCTATTCCCCAGGAATGCTCTGTGTTGCATCGGCATATCCTCAGGCCTCTTTTCCTGTTAAACACACCGGTGCCCCTTGGGAAGGGGTGCTGTGTAAGATCACCAGGCCCCCCACAGCCCTTGGCACACAGAGGGAAGCCTCACCTGTTCCTTTTTTACAGGTGAACGGAAGATGATAGTTGCAGGGGACATCATTCCACTCTCCCTTCTCATGCCAGATCATGACCACACAGTCCTCCCCTTTGGCAAAGAAATTATCCGGCTGGTTGGGCCGCCAGTTCTCGTATTGCTGCGGAAGGAGAGAGACACATTCCCAGGTTTAAGACAGAAAGACTCATGAATCCAGGAGAAGAGAGTAGGGTTTGGCCTCTTTTGGTACCCCGAACCCTTCCTGTCTCCTGCACTTTCTGCTGTTTCCTCGGCTCCCTTCTTGTGCTTCCCAGACCCAAAACCACCTCTGAGGATCCAAAACTGAACTCAGGGAGCAGGTTTTTCGGAGGCCACTGGAGGAGATTGTCCGCGGCCACCAGGATCACGTGGGCCAAGGCTGGACCAGAGGGTGGAATGGCTTTTGGGCCAGACCCTTGGGGAAACTGGCAAAATATGTTCCAACCCCTGGCTTGACCCAAAGTGCACAATGCATGGAAAGGCACATAACCACCATGAACTACGAAACCACCATGTTGGTTTAAGCCCCCTGCCACCATCTTGCTTGTGAATTCCTGCCCCTGCCGGTTGACATCCGGACACCTTCTGCCGAGCCTCCAAGCCCTGAAACCTACTGGGAAAGGGACGTGATGCATGCTTAGGCTTCAGAGCTAGTGCACAAACAGAACTCAGACCTTCTCTTCTTCTAGCGCTCGTTTGCCCAAAGGCTTTACGTATTCCATGCGTGGAGCCCAGAAGAAACAAACCAATGGACTTGAATGGCAGCCTGTACTCTTACGCTGGACAAAATGTGTTTACTGATTTGTTCTATTATTCTCTCCTGAAATGCCTTAGATTCCCTAACAGAGATGGGCAGGAGGATGAACCAGGCTGGTTCGTGGTTCATGGCTAACAACGAACCATGAACGGCCCCAAATCCCCCGGGGAAACAAACGGGTTCGTGGTTTATTTTTCCAGTTGGTTCCCTTCCTGGAATGGAAGCCGGACCGGTATCTCTGAAGCTGGTGGCAGAGGAAGAGGGGGGGGGGCAGGACCAGGGAGGGAAGCAACGGGGGGGGGCAGTGGGAAGGGGGCGGGCAGGCATCCGTTTTGCCAAAGCAAAAGGAAGTGCCGAGTGGAAAAAAGTTTGGTGCATCATTTTGTTTCAGCAAAAGGGGTCGCGTGAACCGAACCATGAACCAGCTCGGTTTGTGTTTTTTTTTTTTCCCAGTTCGTAGTTTGGTTTGTGCTCATCTCTGTTCTCCAACCGTTACCCAACCCCAACCCTACCATTGACCCAAACTATAACCCTGACACTAGCTCCATCCCTAACCTTGACCCTAACCCAACCCCTAACCCCAGCCCTCAACCTAACCTCATCCCTAACCCCAACCTCAACCCTAACCCTCCAGCCTTCCTCCCACAAAGAGTCACAATCTGAAGGGTCCGGCCACATCTGTGCATGACCCAGAACCAATCCATGTGCTGGATCACACAGATCTCTCCTCCCTCCCACAGAGGTGGCTGGTCTTAGATAGACGATCCCTCTTTGTGCTGAGGGGGGGAAGGAGAGACGGAAGGGGGCTAGCCTCTTCCTTTCTCTCTGTGTTGTTTCTCGCTGCCTTCTGAAGAAGAGGGATCATGTCCTTCCAGAACTTTACTCACAAGAGAGTGTCCATCAGACCAACGGAAGTCGCCTTCAACAGCTCGGTCACTAAGGCCAATCCATTGGTAATCCTGTGCGTTCTCTAGCAAAGACAGAGAAGGGCGGGGGCGGGGGAGAGAATACAATTAAAAATGAAGCTTTGTTATTAGAAAAGGCTGGGAGAAAAGGTTTTTGGTTTTTCCCACTCCCCTGGAAGAAAGCAAACCAGTACATCAAGTTCACACAATCTGGAGGCTTCCGGATGGAAGTTGGACGACAAACCCCATCAGCCATTTCCATCCCATCGAAATGGGTGTTGCCATGCCTGCCGTCTTCCATTAAACCATGGTGACGTTGATCAGAATTTGCTTTGCACGTCCTTATATTGAAAGCAAGAGCAGGCAGGGCCTGGCGGATGGGTTGAATTAGTAAAATCAAGTGGGTGGGGGGCAGGTGGAAGGGGGCACTGAGCCCCATGGCACATGTGCTTAAGCAATGCTTTCTGGAAAAAAATAAATTGGAGGTTGGAAGCACCCTACTCACTATTAACAAACTCCTGCTCTTCAGGTGTGATGATGCTACTCAGGTGGGACTGATGCTCTCGGCACAGATTCTCCGCATCCACCCATGTGTGTTTCTCCTCAAAATGCTTGTAACAGTTGCCTTGGAATTTGGTCCACCCAACTTCACATTCCGCCAGATCTAGGAGAAGGAGAAGAAGAAGAAGGATATTTGGAGAAGAGGACCCCACGGAAGACAGAGCAGAGAGGTTGGCTTTCCAAGTCTCCCTTCCAGACACCTAGGCGGCACTTGACTCAAAAGAGAGATGTCAGGCGGGTTGTTTCCTCAGAAAGAATAAGCCGTTGACCTCCCTCCTATGGCCGGGTCCTCTGGTGCCACATGACATTTCAGAGCCCATTCATGCCACTGTAATGTGCCAAAAGATGAAGAAAAATGGTAGAACTTTTTAAAAGACTGCCAAAATGGAGGGGGAAAGACATTGAAGTCCTTTGTGTTCCGGAAGGTTCTGTTTGAGGAAACATTAAGGATGCTTTTTATGGCTGATTTTGGGCAGGAAGGGAAATCCCTGTGGGAGTCTCCCAGGCCTTCAACTGATTGGGCATGTGCCACTGAGGAGTTGTTCCACGCAAACACAGTTTCAAAAAGGGTTGTTAATGTTTTTAATGTGTTTACATGTGCAATGGAGGCACCCGTGTCTTCGAGGCAGAGAATCCGCATCACATTTTAGTCTGAATTTTAACGAAGCTACCCAGGGTCCAGAACCCTGTTCTCAAAATAGGTTTAGTAACTTGAACACCTCTTTTAACATCTGGACTGAAACCCAGAATGAATTCATGTATTTCCCCCCCCCCCCTCACTCACCTGTGGGAAGCCCTGCGGCGTGGCAAGGAAACAAATACCTTTTCGGCACCCTCCTGGGGGTCCATCAGTTACTTGCATAGGAAGAAGTACAACGTTGTGTGTATTTGCTTTTTTTGGGGGGGTGGGGGGAGGAATTATCCATGCTGGCTGGGGATGATAGACATTGCAGTCCAAACCATTCAGAAAGTAGGGAAAAGCTAGCTTCTGTAATTAGGCATGGGGCTGAAGGAATTGCCCCATGTTGTCTGTCCTGAGGAAGAGAAAAAAATATATTCTGTTTCTAATGAAACTAGAGCTTGGGGGGGGTGGAATGAGGGCATCTGTATGAACCCGAATGTCTGTATGTTCAATACTGGCCAATCTTCCCAGTTATTGCATAATGAACTTGAGGAATTGCTTATAACGAGAGAGAGAGACACACAGAGAGAGACAGACAGAGACAGAGACAGAGACAGAGAGAGATGCCTCCAACTTAGATGGCTTTTAAAAAGGACTGGAAGCATTTCATGGAAGATCAGTCTATTGCTTTGGTAGAACAGAAGAGGAATGTCTGGAAAACCCTCCCTTCTGGAGGAACCGACCCTGTGCTCTGTCAAAGTGATGCTCTGATACGATGAAATCTTGGATTTCATAAGGTAGGACCGAGCAAGTGAATGCTGGGGAATTCCATGTGCCTGCATAGGTATATGTACTTGTGTGCATGCATATTATGACAATATAATGCTGATAGTGCAATATACTCAAATATACAAGACTATGCTGTGCTAAACTACATGCTTGAAAGGTTTCCTTCACTTCCTATGTATAATGATGAGGTCATTGAGAAATCCCAGCACTCCAGAGATGGAAGGAAAATGTCTCAGGAAACCAGTTTCCATGTGCAAAGGAAATACAGAAGGGTAAGCAGAAGAATCGGCATGTTTCTTAGCAAAACATGTATTATTGTTATTAAGTTAGCTTTGAAGAGATGCAGATGGGGTGGAATGGGTGGACGGACTGGGAACATGGGGTGTGCACGGGTCAAGATCCTTCCCCACCCCACCCCATGGTGAAAAGAAAGGGTATACATCTGTTAGTACGATGAGCTGAAGCCAGGTAGGTAGGTAGGCGGACCATACCAACGTCACAGCGATCCCCTCCGTAGCTGGGGAGGCATAAGCATGTGAAATTTTGGACGCCATCGACGCAGGTAGCTCCATTTAGACAGGGACTGGAATGGCACTCGTCAAGGTCTGCAAGAAATCAAGGGCTACCATTAGGATCTGGGCTGGGCAGGGAGTCCATCAACAGGGCAATGGGTCGCACGCCCAAGGGGCTTTCAGTGGGTTGGGGGCGAAATGGAGCGGGAAGATAGCCAGAAGCAGGCAAGAGATGTCGTTCTGGAACTGATGCAAGTGAAGAAGCAGGAAAGGAACAGAAAGGGGAAGAGAGCTTCCACCACCACCACCTGGGATGCTGGGATGATGGCAGGGGTCCCTCCCATAGCTTTCTCCGTGTCCTACTGAGAGAGAACCACTGCTTCTCTTTTTCTGAAAAGATACCAGAGACAGCGGAGGAGTTCCTCTGGAACACAGCTGGGATCCTGAGAGAAACAGACGGACGTGTCAAGGCAGAGGAAAGAAATGGCCGGTCATTCCCCAGAAAGGTTGTGTTGAAAGAAGGAGGTCTAAAGAAGGAGGGACCTGATGGAGAACTTGGCCATGTTAGGTGGCCCGATACGTTCACAAAGCTATTGAATTGTTTTGTTGCAACATTATTCAGTTTTATGGAATGTCTTTGTGAACAACTGGGGGAGGGTAGTAGCTGTGTACTTTTTTTTTTTACTTTCCTATGTTCCCAAGTAAAAGAACATTGATGCCACCACAAATACACATCATTTTTCTGTTTGCTGAATGCTCACCATTTAGGAAAGGGCCTGGAATGTCATTTATGACTCCAGCTTTGAGGAGTGGCCGGTGTTAAAAATGAAGATGAGAAAATGAGGATCCTAGTAAAGTATAGTTAAAAAGGGGGAAAAATATCTGTAAACAAAAACCCATTGCAACAGCCTTTATCAGACATAATCACTGATTTTTTAAAAAAACAGATAACAACCAAGAACCTCTTGCCTATCAACTAAGACAGTAGTTCCCAACGTTGGGTCCTCTGGGTGTTCTGGAACTACAACTCCCAGAAATGCTGGCCAGCACAGCTAGCAATGAAGGCTTCTGGGAGTTGTATTCCAAGAACATCTGGGGACCCAACGTTGGGCATGACTGGGCTAAAAAGTGGAACTGTGTGAGCGTTCATCCTCTCCTCCATCAGGGGCATTTCCTCGCTGGGAGAGACAAAACTGCCAGGAAAGATGGAAGGAGTAGGGGAAGAAGAAAGGACCTAACACGAGATGGGTTTAGTTAATAAAAGAAGCCACAGCCTTTAGCTTTGCAAGATCTGAGCAGGACGGGTAACAGTAAGACAGTTCAGAGGCTATTAATTCATAAGATCACAGTTGAGACTGGAGTGACTTGATCTCACGTAGGAACAGCAATAAAGTTAGACAGTCATTTCATACAGAGTTGCATTAAATATAACTCAGCAACCGACAGATCCCTTAAGAAAGAGCCATCCTTATTATAACACAACCATATGGTATGGATTGTGCATCTCTAGAACTGAAGCTCCCATAAGAAAGGGGGGAGGAATCTGTTTATCCTAGCACTAGCTTGCCCCATTTCTCATGCTGCAGATCAGCTTCCTTTTTGTTCTGTGATTGGCTGCTGGGAGGCGAACCCAGGCCTCATTAGCAAATACGGTTGCCCCAGCATGCAGCTTTGAAGGAAGCGCAAGGCTGCGAGGAAAATTTTGGAATGCCAGGGAATACTCTTTTTCTTTAACATGTGATGTGAATTTTAGTGTTACAGGGAGGTGGGGGGGTTCAAGTAGAGTAGCTTGAAGAAAGAGAGAATAAAAGAAGCAAAGGCCTAGTTAAGGAGAAGTTATAGAGTGTGAGGAAAATGTGGGTTTAGGAGATGTGTAAAGTTTCAAAACCATGGCTGGATTTTTCTCAGTGGGCTTCCCTTGTGGACAAGATCCTCACCAGTGCTTTCCACTCACAGGGCTTCGAGGGTGTAAAATACCCTTTTGTTAGTTTGGTGCCAGCAATGGGAACATTTTTAAAGAGTTTTATCAGTATTTGGTAGATGTTTTACTATAACCCGTCTTTCTCCTTCATTCATCTTACCGACACCCAAACTTCCATCTTTTCTCCCCTACTCTTTCCGAATCCAAACCCACCATCCCTTACTCTTTGTATTTGATTTGTATATGTGATAGCCTCAGACTCTCAATATATATATATATATTGGTCTCAGTGCTATTTTAGGAATAGTTTTATTAAGCAGTGGCATTTTAACACATCCCTTGTATCTCCATTTTGGCTGCTTTAAAGGTTAAGTTTCACTGTGATTTCAGTCTGCATTGTTTATTCAATGCCTTGGGTTTGCCTTTTCCTTTTTCCTCTTCTTTCTGTCTTCACTGTGTGTATGTGAGTTGGTAACATGTTTATCCTAGCACACACACACACACCGACCAAGTCTTCGTATGCAAGTGGCACATATTTACTACGGACACCTACTGTGGTGTAGAAAAGCAGCCCATCTTTCTGCAAATTGTAAACACATTTTAAAAGTGGCTAGCACAAACACCTCCGGACCTATATTTCTGAAATTTGACAAGTCCACAGTCCCCTCAAAGGGTTACCCGTACCTCCAAATTTCATAGACGTCTGTTAAAGAACAAAACAAAAGGTTATTCCTGAGATTGGGCTCAGATCATGATTGCATTGGGCTGAATCCAATGCAGGCTGAACTCAAATCATGGAACTGGACCTCAGGCAGAAATAGAGGTGGGCTCTCACACCGCAAGCAACCAAATCCTGGGATCTGTCCAGGGTCCTGAAAATTCCAGCTTTGGTGGTTCTTCAGGAGATTTGCCGTTTTGTTTTGTTTTTCTTTCAAACTGATAAAACTGGATCTCAGCCATAAAGGAATTGTTTCAGACAAACCATTGGAAGCACTTTTCTCCCGGACTCTTTAGTGGTCTTTCTCTGAAGGAGACCTCTGGCTTTCAGACAACTTGCATTGCGTTTAGGCTTATGAAGTCTCTGTTTTGTGTTGTGTCGAAGGCGGTAAATCCATCCATGGTGTGCCATTTTAGATAACATGTTTCATGTGTGCATGTTAAAAAAAAAATTTCAATCCCAGTGGGAATTGCAAAGTTTGAAGACTCTGGGAGTATGATGCTTCCTTTGGAGGCAGGCTATTGATAATCAGCATGCGTTTCACAAGCTCAGCAACAAGAGGAGGTAACCTACTACATGGTCTGATCCAACTTTTACGTAAAGGATGGATAGCACAAAACAACCAGGTGACGGGAAGTCTTTCCCTTCCTCCTGAATTCTGTTTTTTTTAAACTCAAGGTAGGCACAACCAGAGGATGAGAGTTCAAATCCTCACGGTGCCTCCTTGACAGCAAAACTTGCCACAAGCAATTAAATGTCTTTAGTTCCATTTATAAGGCCTTGCTAGCTTCAGGGCTGGAAAGGAAGTGTGTTGGATTCTCCTAACTTGATTCTCCTGTGATGATGAAACTGGGGTTTTCTGACCTCCCAGCACTAGTTGAGAGAACAGGACCATCTCCTCTTGAGAATTTGCACATTTGAACATTTATTTTGGAGAAATAAAGGGCACACCTAATTTTGGTAAAATAAATAAATAAGTGTACACATCAGGGAAAATGCACATTTAACGGATTTCAATGTGGGTGAATAACCAATTTAGTACAGTAGGGCCCCTATATCTCTAGGAGATTGGTTCCAAGCCCTCTCCGTGGATGCTGAAAACTGCAGATAATAGCAAATCCTATACATCACATAGTCTCTGGCTCCCTCTAGTGGCCAGTTCTGATAAATACATCATGGAAAAAAAAGTATTTCTGGGTTTCTTCTTTTAATATTTTTAACATTTTTAGTCTATGGATAAGTGAAACTGTGGATAACAATACTGCAGATGGGGGGGGGGGGGGTTTCCTAGTGTACAAAACAAAGATAGAAGAAAAATGGAGATAGGATTGAGTAATGAAAATGGTATATTGTCTTATGCCTTTTAGAGTAGTGCTTTCCACTAAGTCAGCGGTATAGAAATGCATGAAATAAATAAATAAATATATTTCCCCTGTCTTACATGAGGTTCAAAGCTGTATAGTAATGATGTTATTTTTAATGCAGCTAGCCAGTTTATGCAATCCTGTTTGTGTGTCTGAAGAAAGAACAGATCCTACTGCTTTACTTCCCATGCATGCAAACCGAAATAAGATCCTCTGGTATTTGCAGAAATGAAAATGGAAAATTGTCAAATCCCTAGATTAGGTTGCACAGAATCAGACAGATAAACACAGAAATGTGTTGTGGATAGCCATCTCTTCTATTTTGCTGCTGCTTCCTGTTTCTGCCTCCAGGCTCTGAGAGCACGAGGCGTTTGCCCAGATGTTCAAGGAGCCGAGTGGCTCTGCAGTCACACTCCCATGGCGAAAGGGATAATTCTCAAGAAGAAAAAGTGAAGACTTACCTATGTCACAGAGATCACCCATATCTCCAGGGGACATAATCAAGTGATAGTTCCACCTTCTTCTTGGCAGGTTCCGGTTCCACATGGTTTCTGTTCACATGTCTCAGGTATAACGGCAACCGCGAAATTTATTTTTCTGTAATGGTTCTGTGGTCTAGCTTGTAGAATCAGAAAGCTGAACTCTGAAGACTAATCAAAGTACATTTCTTCTTCTTGCATGGGCAGAATTCCTTAGTCTTAAATGAGGGCTGACTTGAGATTTCACAGTAACCTTGGTAAAAGATGTGCAGGACCTCACAACAGTTAAGAGGTGCATCTCCCAAGAGTTTGCTCTTTGCTCGCTTCCACAATCCCTAATTTACCTTCTCATTTAGTCTCCAGAAGGAGGAGTTTGGAAGAAGATTAAAGATTATCCAGTGTACAGATTTCAGCATTTAAAAGCTTTAGAGGTCCCCAGATGTTCTTGGACTACAACTTCCAGAAATCCTGGCCAGCCCAGCTAGTGGTGAAGGCGTCTGGGAGTTTTAGTCCAAGAACATCTGGAGACCCAAGGTGGGGAAGCACTGGTTTAGACGATCAGCTATTTAAGGAAAGAGGAAAGGGACTCATTTTGTGAATCTGTGGGCAAAGGGCAACGTATTGTAAGCAAGATAAAAGGAAGACCCAGCATGTATGAACTATTAGGATGTTCAGATAATCAATTCTGACTATTAAAAGATTCTATTCGGTAACTGGATGACAATTTCAGAAAAGGAGGGACAGTGAGATGTGCCGTCAAAAAAGCAACATTTTTTAGGATCAGGTTCTACAAAAGATATATTTCATAACTGTACCTGTATCGGTCTCCTTTGTCATCTCGGGTGAAACTTCAGGCAGGACATCAGTGGCAGCAGGTATAGGTGGAACTTCGGGTATGGCTGCACCTCCCATTCCCAAATCTGATCTCACAGGTGTGGAGGCCTCAGTTGTGGTCTTCTCCAGATGCTTGGAGTGTTCTGGATCACTGGTGCCAAGTAGGACATCAGGCAACAATTTTCCTGGGACAGCTAAGGGGAGGTCAGGTGGTGGCCCTGAGCTGTCCCCATGAATCTGGCTCCGCTCCTCAAATGCCTCCAGAGGTAAGCCACTAACAAAAGGTACCCCAGATGTTTCTGGATAGCTTTCAGGCAATGCTGATGTTTCACCACCGGCTTCATATGTGGTGGATACTTCATAATGGCTTTCTGGTAAGGCTGATGTTTCTCCACTGATTTCATGAATGGTAGAGGCTTCTACAGCAGGTTCATGAAACGTGGATGTTTCTCCACTGATTTCATGAATGGTAGAGGTTTCTACAACAGGTTCATGAAACGTGGATGTTTCTCCACTGATTTCATGAATGGTAGAGGTTTCTACAGCAGGTTCATGAAACGTGGATGTTTCTCCACTGATTTCATGAATGGTAGAGGTTTCTACAACAGGTTCATGAAACGTGGATGTTTCACCACTGATTTCATGAATGGTAGAGGTTTCTACAGCAGGTTCAAGAAATGTGGATGTTTCTCCACTGATTTCATGAATGGTAGAGGTTTCTATAGCAGGTTCAAGAAACGTGGATGTTTCACCACTGATTTCATGAATGGTAGAGGTTTCTACAGCAGGTTCATGAAACGTGGATGTTTCTCCACTAATTTCATGAATGGTAGAGGTTTCTACAGCAGGTTCAAGAAACGTGGATGTTTCTCCACTGATTTCATGAATGGTAGAGGCTTCTACAGCAGTTTCATGAAACGTGGATGTTTCGCCACTAATATCATGATATTCAGGGGATTTCAAAGTACTTTCAGGATATGCAGAAGTTTCTCCACTAGGCGCAGAGGCTTCCCCACTTGACTCATAAAAATGGGACTGTGTTGCCTCAGTCCCTCCAGCCAGCTCCTGAGAAACTGCTGGGCTTGTTACAACTTCTACTAAATCAGACGTTACTAAAGTGATCTCTGGGATACCAGAAGCGTCACCGCTAGTACCAGCTACAGTTGAGGATTCTCCACTTAGGTCCGTGACACCAGTAATTTCTCCACTGAAATATGGAACCCCTGATGCCGTTCCGCTGATGTCCAATGTCCCGGAGGATAATCCATCAGCTGTTGTCACACCATATAGTTCTCCAGATGTTTCCCTCTCTCCTGAAGGAAAGCCACTGATTTCTAACACCCCAGATGTCCCTTCACCCAGTTCCTGTGCAACAGTTGGCTGTGTCTCTACTTCCACCAAAGTAGTATCCACAAGAGAGATGGTTGGAAACCCTGATGAGAGGCCACTGTAATCATACATTCCAGATGGTAAGCCACTGGTAAGACCCATACCAGAACTTTCGCCACTGATCTCTGGAAGTCCGCTCGGAAATCCACTGAGTTCATGAACTCCTGAAGTCCACCCACTAAAGTCTATTTGTCCTGAAGGTTGACCACTCACATCTAAAACTCCAGACACTGCACCTGAGAGATCTTCATCTCCTGAAGGCAATCCACTCATTTCTACAGATCCCTTCCCTTCTTCTTCTTTAGCCGAAGGAGTTGTTGTCACTTCAAACAAACGGGAATCAACAAAGGCGACCTCCGAAGGTTCGCCACTTGCATCCACAGCTGAGCCGCTGCCGCTTAAGTCCTCAAAGCCACTTATATCAGGTATCCCTAAATGTGTGCCACTGAAGTCCGTTCCTGAGGGTAACCCACTGAAATCTGGTAGACCAGACGGTTGTCCACTGATGTCAAGTCCTGATGGTAGTCCAGAGATATCAGGTACCCCAGAGAGCTCCCCACCAACATCAAATCCTGAGGTAAGGCCACTGATATCAGGTATTCCACTGAAGTCCACTCCTGAGGGCAACCCACTGGTTGTCCCACTAATGTCCCACTCAGCAGAGGGAAAACCTGATAGCTCGCCATCTCCACTGACCCCAATGGTTCCTTTCCCTTCCACTTCTCTGTCTGGTGCTGTGGTTACAATTTCCACCAAAGTGGCATTCACGAGAGACACAGTCGGGAATCCAGATGGGAGACCACTATAATCATACTCTCCAGAGGGCAAGCCACTGAGGTCAACGCTGGGACCCTCTCCGCTAAATCCAGAAGGCAACCCGCTGATTTCTGGAACCCCTTTGCCTTCCTGAAGTCCAGGCACAGTCTCTGATTCAATTCCTGATAATTCATCATCTCCAGAAGGTAACATGCTGACTTCAATGACACCAGAAGGCATGCCACTGATGTCTCCTGATGGCAGCCCGCTCTCCCCAGAAGGGAGTCCACTAACATCTGGGACTCCAGAAGGTTCTCCACTTTCTCCATCTCCAGAAGGTTCTCCACTAGGTTCAATTATTCCACTGAAATCTGGAGCTCCAGATGTCCACCCAGAAACAATGATCTCTGTGATTGGAGCTTCTGTAACCATCTCTTCCGGTGTCGCATAGACAGGAGGAACAACCGACGGACTCACTTTTTAAAAAAGAGGAGCATGAAGAAGAGAAACAGAGAGAGCATTTAGAAAACATTCCAAGACACCATGGCAGTTTCTCACACAATATAAAAATAGCTCCCAATTGGGCCCCTTCCCAAATATTGCAACCCTAGAACGTGTACAATCAAAATTCCTGAGGGCAATATTAGGAGTCCCTAGAGATGTCGCCAACGTAAAACTAAGATTGGAAACTGGTCAAATTAAAATCGAAGCCAGGATATGGATTGCAATTCTCATGTACTGGCTCAGACTGTCTTACGAGTCTCCCTATTGGTCTTGCACCATTGATCCTGCAAGACACCTTTAAGTCAAAATGGGTTCAGTTAATTGAGCAAAAAAAATAGCCTCTTTGGGTCTCTCTAGGTTGACTCTGTTAACCATGGGGATGGAACAGGCAAAGAAAATCATTAAGCAGCGTATTGAGGACATTGAGAGACAAAATGATTTAAGCAGTGCCCTAGAATTCTACCTTAGGGAGGACAGCTTATACAAGGTTACAGCAGCACCTTATTTTGCCCAGTTGGAGCAGCTCAGGCATAGAAGGGCGTTTACTCTGGCCCGGCTTAACACACTACCTTCAGCAGTGCAGGAGGGACGGTATAAAAAGATCCCCTGGGCAGAGCGCCTTTGCCCATGTGGAATGGAGCAGACAGAAACAACTGAACACGTCCTGTTGTGGTGTACATATTACAAGCAAGTACATGAAGAACTTGTTTCCCCTCCGATTGGCCGATTTCCCGGCTGTACAGAGCAACAATGTATGCATGTGCTGCTGTCTGACTCCAATCCCATGCTTACACATAGTGTTGCCAAATTTCTTACTGCTGCAATGGGCATTAGAAAAAGGCCCCTAAAAGTGGATGAGCCTCTGTAGTTAGAGCATGGTTTGCTAGACATTTTGGAATTGCTTTAGGGGAGATGTTTTGATGCTGTTGTTGTTCACCTCAGAACCGATTATTGCTTTGCATTCGATCCCAATATTTTTGTATACTTCTATATATTTATATATTTTGATGTTTTACTTGTGGCTGGTCTTTTGACTGTAATAAAGTTTTATCTATCTAATATAAAAATAAACACCAACTTCCAGATTTCATTATGGTGGCTCTTGAGCTTTGCTGGATTGTGACTGATGGTCAAACCGGGGCAACCACCATGCAGACTGGGCCAATACGCACTGGTCTTTCGCATGTAGGTTCCTACTGCAATGTGACACCACCACATGTATGGCGCAACCTGATAGAGGACATGTCTGAATAGAGTTACAAAATGGTGGAGACTGATGACTCCAGTTTAGGAAAGGAGAAGCTGTTCCAAAGTATAATTTAAAGTTTAAATGAGCTTTCCAAAGTGCTGAACCCATTCTGGTGAGAGAGTTCAGTACCTTGGAGAACTCCTATAAAGTCTGGACCAAAGTTCACAGTGGATCTATTCCTCCCATGAAAACAGAGCCATCCCCTCTCACCCACCTCTGTTGCATTGTTACCGTGGGACCTGACTTACTGGATAACAATGATATGTTAGTCGGGAATACTTCTGCTCCCCACTCAGTCTGATTTTCCGAATCAGTGGCAAACTCCATTTCTACAGTTGTTTCTTCCCCAGAAGGGACTTCTTCAACGCCAGGGACCAGCTGGGCTATGATGAGATCTTCCTCTGTTTCTTCATAGAGAGAGGGCAGAGCTGAAAGACAAGGATCATGGTTGGCCAGGCCTCAGTTTCTTGAAAATTTGACTTGATCAACAGCAGTGGTTCCCAACCTTGGGTCCCCAGACATTCTTGGACTGCAGCTCCCAGAAGCCTTCACCACTGGGAGTGCTGGTAAGGGCTTCTGGTAGTTGAAGTCCAAGAACATCTGGGGACCCAAGTTTGGCAACCACTGACCTACAGAGTCCAAGCAAACCAACCTGATCTACATCCCCTTGACTAGCAATTCCCAAACTTGGGTTTTGAGTGCTCATTGTATTCCCAGATGTTGGCATCCAAAAACACCAGATAAGGGTCAGAAGTTAAGGGAATTGGAGTCCAATGACAACCAAGGGCCCAAGTTTGGGAATAACTGCCCTAGACAGATCTGCGGGGCAGCATATGGTTGTGCCATGGTTTTTCTTTTTTCCAGATAATGTTATGAAGATCTCTTTGAGAAACAAAAGGAAACAAACACAAAAATACAGAGGAGGGGCAAGATCTGTTGTCAATCATCCCAGAGTGCAGGACACATAAAAACGGGCTCAAGCTACAGGAAGCCATATTTAGGCTGAACACCAGGAAAAACTTCTTAACTGTTAGAGCAGTATAACAATAGAACCCATGACCTCGGGGGAGGTGGTGAGCACTCCAACACTGGAGGCATTCAAGAGAAAATTGGACAACCATCTGCTAGATCTGTTTTGATTGATTCCTGCCTTGAGCAAGGGGTTGGACTTGATGGCTTTACAGGCCTCCTTCCAACTCTGTTATTCTATGATTCTACTATATGACTTAAAACTCCAAAAAGCAGAGTTGAGTCTAAATATCTAGATATATGTGACAAGGAAGGAAGGAAGGAAGGAAGGAAGGAAGGAAGGAAGGAAGGAAGGAAGGAAGGAAGGAAGGAAGGAAGGAAGGAAGGAAGGAAGGAAGGAAGGAAGGAAGGAAGGAAGGAAGTGACTTTACAGTTCCCTTGTGACAATAACCACTTGTTCCCTTGTGACAACAACCACCTCAACAGTGTTTCTGAACAATAACATATTTTATATATTCAGGAAAGGATTTTCCACACTGTTGATGCTTCCACATCAAGTGGAAGTGAAAGCAAAAACAGTAGAGAGGGTAAGTGCAACAGATATTGGTGTTGCTAATGGAGAGCTCTACTCTTGAGAAATTGTCAAAGAATTTATTCCCCTCCTTTTCTCTGCCCAAAAATAGAAGAGGAAATTTGAACCCTATCCAAAACATCCAGACTGTTCTCATACTTAGAAGTAGCCTCTTTAAAGGAGTTACAACCAATGAAAGTCCCATTGATTCAATGGGTCTACTCATTGTATGCCTCAGGCTGGGTCCCACTCCTTGTCTTGTCTCCTTATCATGCACAAGTCAGAAGAAACCCACCCTATATAAGAAGGAGGAGCTGGGACACGGATGGTACCTTTGAAGCAAAAGGCGTGGTGCTTTGATTGGGGGTCAGGGAATCCCGTCTGGTTGTGATGCAAGTAGATGGTCCTCACTCCAGGCTTGTCCCCCCCACACGAGGGGCGTGGGCGAGCAATGGGGTATCGGAGGCTGCCGTCAGCCAGCCAGCCGGCACGGCAGTTGTCCATGCCCAGTCTCCAGGCAGCATAGAGCTGCCCAGTGGAGGCTAGAGTGGCATTCTGACTCTCGCAGTATTCTTGAGCTTCTCGTAAGGTGAACAGCTCTGGTTGAGTTGCAAAGAAGACTTCACCTAAGGATTTAAAAAAGGAAACATGAGTTCTCGGCTCCCAGTCTCCCCATTACCCACCCCAGAAATAGAAGCTGTGATAGGCACCTTGGCAGAAAACACATTCCAAGATGGGGACTTGAGTCGCAGGATTTGCTGAACTTAAGTTGGACTTAAGTTGGACTTAAGTTGGACTTAAGTCACACTGGTGATTGAACTTGGACTTGACTCAGTTCCCCCCCCCTCCCCAATGACTTGGACTCAACTCGTGACTCAGAACCTAGAACCTACCACCCCTCCATTTTTTTCTGGGGGTGAAAAAGCTTGGTTTTAATAGGAGCTCAGACTTGGTACTTGGTAGTAAAGACTCAGACTTTGGACTCAGACATGGGACTCGAGACTTGGAGTGAAAGGCTTGGACTTGGGACTCGGGCCAACATCCCAGTCAAACTCCATCTTCAGGTGATGCCTTTAAAAGTCAACCAAAAAGGTGTGCAGAGACATGCAAACACACGAGCTTTGAAGAATATTCTCTGCCCAGGTGAGTGGTTGAAAGAAGTATGTGGAAGGTAAATAAGAGGCAAGGTTGATTGTAAGTCCTTGCTGGTTGCTTATACTGTAGCTCCAGGTTATAACCAGCAAGGAATACTGTAGACAAAGAGATGGGTCTTGTCAGGTAGTATAGTGGTTTTCAGATTTCACCTGGAATCACCCACAGACTCCCCGAGAAGTGGAAAGCTAGGATCTTTTGGTCCTCCATCTTAGACAATGTAAGTCCCACCACCACCTCCAAACTCAAAGCTCCATCCATCCTGTCTGAGCACATGAGTTCCTTGGTTGGTACAAAACATTGTCAGTACTGGGAATGATTTTAATTGATAGAGAGAAAGTAGAGAAAGCCATTGCAGCCAATTTACATAGCTTTACCTATTGTGTTGGGTTTACCTCTTTGGCTTCTGATCGGTTTGCTCTCTCTCTCCAGCTGCCACAGAAGAAAATTTGTGGCAACTTCAAGATGAGCAAGTTTGATTAGGCATAACCTCCAAGCTGAGACCTTCTTCAGGTGAAGGTGTGGAGTGCACAGCGATCCAGAAAAGTGTATGCCCAATCAACCTTGTTGACTGTGAAGGTTCTTCCAAGATTTTTGTTTTTTTTCCCCCTGGAACAGACTAACACAGCTGCCCCCTCTTGAAAAGCAGATAACTTACCATTCAGTCTATCGATATAGCAGTATACATCAAACATCTCAGATGCTGGGCGCATACCATACGTCCGCACGCCTGGGATATCATCTTTATCTCCTTCACATTTGCTTCGTGGAACCACAATGGGGTACCTGGCCAACGAGGATGAGGGAAAGTCATTCTCACAGACAGTCTTATAGACCTGCTACGGATTTCTCTGTGTGTGTTTATTTCACCCTGCAAAGTGTCACATATGTTGTTGGTGATGGCAGAAATCTGAGTGGCAAAAGGATGACAATGATGACAATAATTTAGCTGGCTTATTACTAGAAACATCATTGTTTCTTAACAGAATGTGTTTAAGCTCCTTTTGCTGCTGAAGTGGGCAGAAATCTGCATAGCGCTAGAGCAGAGGTTCCCAACCTTGAGTCCCCAAATGGTCTTGGACTAAAACTCCCAGAAATCTTCACCGCTAACTGTGATGGCTGGGCTTTCTGGGAGTTGCAATCCATGGATATCTGTGGACCCAAGCTTGGGAACAACTGCTCTAGAGAAAATAGCATGCTTTCGCAGATTTCACAGCAGTCATAGTATTAGAAGAGGCATTCTCTTTTTTTGTTCACACTGGGAGGAATTCTTATTCACAAACAACAGTGATTTTTGGTGATTAAAGACTTCCTCCTTATGTCCCATGGCTCCCATTGGCTTCCCAACTATCAAAATGATGCCACAGAAGCATCGGGACCTTTGGGGGAGAAATTGGAAATGTTTTATGTCTGAAAAATTACAAGGACTGATGATACCATCATCATACAACAGGATTTCAGCCATTATAATATAATATAATATAATATAATATAATATAATATATCATATCATATAATATCATATCATATGCAACAACCCCAGTTCTCTTGTAAATAACAGTACTTTGACACAGAGATGCAGTGTCTTTTGTGTGTTTTGAAAAAAGTTTGGAAGGAGACCTACAATCTGAAGGAGAGAGACGGGAGAGAGACAGAATTAAGATATTTTTTAACTCCAGTGAGGCATCACATATCAGATCTGCTTAACGGCATCCGAGACAAGCTTCTCTTTTTGCAGTCTAAAGAATCTGGAACGCTGTTGTGAACTGGCAATGAGCAAACATTTAGCTAAGGAGGGGAAAGCAATGGTTCGTTTTCTGCCCTTAGGAGAACTCTTCCAAAGCCTCAAAGGATCTGGGTGTCTGCTTCTGAATTTCATGAATAATCTCCCAAGAAGGGAGGTGGTAAACCCAAATCTTGGAGAAATAAATTCAGGAGAACTAGAACTCCCAGTTTGTGGCCACACTTGCTGGAAAGTTTTTGGGACTGGTAGTCCAAAGCCCCACCTAAACTTTTCCATTCTCTGCTGTGGAAAAATCCAACCTTAGTGTAGAAAAGGAAGGCAGATGTTCAATGATACTAAGCAGTGTGCCTCGACTTTAAGAGTGTGCCAAGTCATGAGTTGACCTTACAACAGACTCTCCCAGATTTTGACCCAGTGTTTGACTCCACGAATCTCTTCTGGGTGCCCAAGTTCTTCCCTCCCCTTTTAAAATATACAGGCCCAAAGTTCTGCTCATGCCTTCCCAGATTCATCATTTATACATGTGCTGAACCAACAAACCTTCTTACAATTGTTAAAATCCCTTTCACTAAATAATCAACATTGTGTCTGGCCATTTTGACTAAATAATCAACATTGTGGATGAAAATCATGGACAAATCAGAAACTGAGGTGCTGTCAACATAAGAACACGTCTAATGTTTCTATGTTCACAGCACAATGCTTTCTTTGTATCTGGATCAACAGCCCCGAGAGGTTTAATATGTTGCTTGCACATTGGTTTGCAAGGATATTACTAGCAAATCCATAATTCTGCTATGTAGTATCAATGTCTTGTCTTTTGGAGTCACCAGTGGCCGATGGAGCAATCCATTCAATAGATCTGCTCTAGGTTCAACTAGCAGCTGGATTTAGAGCAAAAGGACTCATTCACCAGTGGAAAAATCTCCCTTCAGCTGAGCCACCTTACCTGACCGTCTGGTCCCTTAGCCAGCCAGCGTCACATTGATCATAACCATCCTCATAAGCAGCTTGCAAGTGTTCGGGAGTGGCAATAACAGCGTTATTATCCAAGCAAGCTTGCTGAGCCTTGACAAAAGTCAGGGAATATCTATCGGTGGATGGTCGGTAATGAAAGACAACACCTGGTGAACAAAAAAGAAAACCAGAAAATCAAGAATGGGACTATGCCAATGCTTGGATGACATTTCCATGAAGGTAGACCCCAAATTGTAGTAATTTGAACACTGGGTTCAAAAGTAGGGTCTTGGACATCAAGACCTGAGGAGACCCACTGCTACTTTGGGTTACTTAGAGATGTAAGTCCTTACTCATCTCAAACTCATGTGTGAAGACAAGATTCTGCAATTTTTTTCTCCTTGTCTCTGAGATGATGAGATATTTCTAGGCACGCTCACTTACAGTTCTCCCATGAGTGAGAACAATATATATATATTTCATAGCTTGCTCAATGGGGCAAAACAACATGGTCCCTTGCCTCATTGTATGGGGTTTTAAGAATAAAAAGCCGCTGATGGTTTGCTGGCATCTTTTAAAGCAATCAGCCAATTCCATGGGCTTGGTGTATGAGAATTCAGGAAAACAGGAGACTGTCTTATATAGAGTCAGACCCTTGGACCATTTAGCCCAGCACGGCTGTCTCTGATGGGCAGACACATTTATCCACAGATTTAAAATATAATTTGCATTTTTTTTTCAGCCAACTTGCTTAATTAATTAGAAAATGTTTCATGCTTTCTTCTCTTGTCAAGAAACTCGCAAAATCCTTTGCATTTTTGGTGGGAGCGAGGAGAATAATTCCACAGTTCGTTGTCCTTGAACACGAAAGGCAAGGTGGGTAAGGATTCGCTCCTCCGAAACAAGGTCACTTACAATTTGGGTCACCCCTATGTTCCATAAAATATCTATGGTGTGATAGACAGAAGTTGTCTTTTGATAACTGGAATGAATGGGTTCTTTTTTTTCCACCTGGACTAAGGTCGAATCAGGATCATGCTCCTACCTGTGGGAGAAATGGGCCCCTTGGGGACAAAGCCGATGTCAGGAGCTGCTGTTCCTGCAAGGATTTGCTCTTCCACTGTAAACGGTAAGGCAGATTCACGTTCTGGTCTCACAGTTGCCCATAAGCTGTCTTCCACTGAGCTCACCTCTGGGGTTTCAGTGGTAAAAAGAGTATCCAGGATTGACATTGTCGCATTTTCTATACCCTCCCAGAGACCCGTCTCAGTCCTGTTCTCGATTTCCTCAGTGAATCCAGTAGCAAAAAGATCTGGAATGGCCGTGAAGGCCTCATCCACCTCAGAAGGGGTGGCGGTAAAGTCTATTGGCTCCAAGGTGGCGACGCTGCCCCGGGCTTCCTCCTCGGTGACGTTGCGTGCAAATTCCAGCTCAATGTCCATCTCGGTGACTGTCCGGACGGTGAAAGCACTCCCCAGCTCATCTATGGTTTCATCGGTGAAGTTCTCGTGGACAATGGTGTCAATGTCGCCACCTACATAGAATAGGAGGAAAAAGACGTTGGGCTGGTGAGACCTTCAAGTGTGGGGGAAACTGACTTCTTCAGGAAATAGCTCCAGGTTTAAGAAGGCTTTGAGCAATATGGACTCTGGTTAGCCTCATTCACTAAGAGAGAGTCCTGGTGGGTTGTGGAAATTCACAGCAGTGGGAAGCCACAATGATCTTAGCCTTGCTCTAAATCCATAATAAGAACCCTGAAGCATTAGATCAAAGGTCTACCTCATTCAACAGCCTGGTCACACAACAACACAACAGCCAACGACTGTCTATCGGAAGACCACAAACAGGTCATGGCCTGTTCTCCCCTAAGCCACCTGATTCCTGTTAGGCAGGGCCAAAGAGCCCTATACTATCATCTATTACAATGGCCTCAAAAATGCAGAGCCTATTCCCTGGCCAGATTTAATGTAATGCCTTCAGCAGTATTATCTGGCAGGTTTCAGAGTATTCCTTACAATGAGAGGCACTGCTCTTGTGAACTGGGAGGAACTGAGTCGCTTGTACACATGTGTTTATATTGCCCTCGCTATTCTGAACCCCACGCTCAATATCTGGGCACAATATTGCTTAAGGTAAAAGGGTGATCTGATATAGACAGAATGCATTTTCTGTTAAATGACAGGGTGGAAGACAGGGTGGAGAAAGTAGCATGTTTCACAGCACACATAGTGAACATGCCAAAATAGCACAGTTTGAACCAGCACTCCCATCTTGAGCCAGGATTAAGGATCTTGTGATGTAATCATTGGGTTAATTATGACAATAAAAGTTTTAATTATTATTATTATTACAGTAAGTACATAGGATAGGGCGGAGAGTGTGCCTTGCGGCATAAATAGCAAAACTACATTGAATCTAAACAAACTTTGATATAGTACCAGAAAGTTGCAATTAAGTTTTACTGAATGTAGTTGTCGTCTAGGTGTTTTGTATATGCCAATAAAGGTTTTGATTGAAAAAAAAACAGGTCATGAGTATCATTGCGCCCCCACAGCTGGCATTTCTTAGCAACTAACATAATGATTGTGTGCCGTCAAGTCAGTTCTCACTTTTGGTGAATTTATTTTCTAGGTATAAAGTACTCAGAAGTGATTTCCCACTCCCTTGCTCTAGGGGGAGCCCTGGGACTGTGCAGCTTGCCCAAGGCCACCCAGGCTGGCTCTTCTCCCAGGAGGCACATGCACAAAACTGACACGCACTAGGAAAAGACCAACCGGCTGATACTCACTCGTGTAGCAAATGGCATCGTAGCGAGAATGGGGGTAAGGGTACCCGGTCTGGTTGACGTAGAGGTACACAGTGCGCACCCCCACCAGGTTGCCCCCACAGGTGGGCCGGGCTTTGTTAATGGGGTACCGAACACTGCGATCTGCCAGCCAGCCGGCACTGCAGACATCCATGCCGTCTTTCCAGGCAAGATAGAGCTCCCCAGTCGTTGCCAAACGTGCGCCGAGGCTGCGACATTTATCTGCTGCTTCAGGGAAGGTGAACTTTTCTGGCGAGGTGGCGTAGAAGACTTTACCTGCAATGAACACAATGCCATGAACTCATCTGCAAGCCGGCATCTCTTTCTGGCGAGCAAACATTTTAACTAGCTTTTGTCCACCTGGTAACTTTTCTTCAGTCATTCATGTGCGAGACATATCAGAGGAAACAAGAGGATGGGATTTTTAAAGACCAAAATTGATCAGAAAAAGCTGTTTGTGATTATTTTGTCTTGGGGGAGGGCTGTCTGTGAACCGTTGGTGATTATATCTGGCATCATCTTTGATTTTAAAAGGTTTTAAACAAGTCCATGAGCTATCATGGAGACCCTACAACAGCTTATATGGGGTGGTGGTGATATGCCATATCAGCAGGGAGGGAAACTATGGCCCCTTACAAGTTTCTGGACCACAGTTCCCATAATTCCTTCTGTGGTTGAAGGGAAGTGTAGGCCCAGAAGATTGAGGCCCACCCTGTGTTAACAAGGCAGAGATTTACCTTCCATTTCGTCTGCATAACAATACACATCGTATGTCTCATCTGTTTCACGAACGCCATACGTTCTCACTCCAGGAAATTCATCCTTGTCACCATAACAACCTTCTCGTGGATGGTTCATTGGGTACCTGATTCAGTGAGAAATTCAGTGAGAGAAGAGACACGGTCTTCAGAGGGGAGAGCAGGGAGAAGAGACAGTACGTGCTCTTCAGTTCTGGAGCAGAAACAGTATTTTCAAGGACAAAATGCATGATCAGTAACTAAGCAGAAGTGGGATCAAAAGCTCTGTGTTTATGGAGGAAGATGTGAAGCCCTGAGTTTTGACCAAATGGCAAGCAGAAGATAGTATATCTTAGAGCAAGGTGGGCTTCCAAGATGACGTTCATAGCTATGAGACCTCTCTCCACCTCAAACCTCCTCCTGTTTTCAGAAACCTCAAAAAATGGTGATCCCACATTAAAGCAAAGTGCAAGGTCCTTCCAACCCAGTCCCCTCAACAAAACGGGAAGTGGACTTTCAGCGACATTTAGGTGGTTGCGATTTTTCATAAGTTCGGTTCATTTTCAAGGCTGGTACAGCCTCTGGTTCTGTTCACAGTGACCCTTGTCTGATTCCTTATCCACTCCATAACTTGACAATGGCTTTTAACACCGGCTTCCTTTAATTCACTCGGTTTGAATTTAGACTCTCTGACCACCTGCTTACCGGACAGTTTGATCAGCCAACCAACCCGCATCGCACTGGTCAAAGCCGTCCTCGTAGGCCGCTTGGAGCTGTTCAGGTGTTGCAATGATGGCACTGTTCTGGATACATGCCTGTTTAGCTTTCTCAAAGTCCAAAGTATATCGAGTGGAGATGGCTCTATAATGGAACACGATTCCTGGAAAACACATTCACAACACACACATCAGTGAATAATCTAAACTAGCTTTCACGTTTAAATCAAAGTGAGACAGAAATCATCAGCTGAAAATTTGGAGGAACTAAACGGAAAGTTTTGCAGATCGATCTGTGTGCTTGCACAGATCAGGGGTGGTCTGGAGCGCTTGTGCCCATATATAGCGTGCGATCGCTGGAAAAAAGCTTGCCCTGGTGCAGCATGCAAGCTATTTGCCCGTGTGATTGCACCCTGAATTTACAATTTGTTTTCTTGCTGGGGCAGATATTATAGACTCAGACCGTCACAGATCACATCAGGATCCATTGACCAGCTGGCTTCTAAGCTGAATTTGGAATTGGGATTTGGGGTTCTGGACATGAATTCAGAATTGGAATTCAGCGTTCTGGCCTACATTTGGAATCTGCCTCTGAATGGAATTGGTGGACCTCTGACCAGCCCTAATGAGACCTCCATTCACAAGATCAACCCAGAAGAGACAGGATTGGAGAGGTTAGGACCTACCTTTTACTTTCACCTCTACTGTATCCTGGCTGTCCTCAATGCCATGGATCACCTCACAGCGATAAATCCCCGTATCGTTGGACCGAAGTCTCTTGATTTCCAGGGTGGCATCCGTGGGAATGGCAGGGTAGTTGGGCAGAGAGACCACCTCTTGGTATGCGGTGTTGATTCTCACATGCCCGTCCATGGCCACCAACAAGACAACCTGTTTGCCATCTGATAGTCTGCTCCATTTGATTCTCGGGGTCAAGGGTGGGGTGGATGGAGACGTGGTGACATGTTCCAAAGTATCAATGTAGTAACAGGGAATGGTCAATGTTCTTCCCAGAGGAACGCGCAGGGGGGAACGCAACGGTATGCTCACACTCAATGTGGCACCATGATCTGTCGGTCCCCAAAATGTGTGGAGGAGAAACAAAGGAGAGAGAGCAAGTGAGGGAGGGAGTAAGAGAGAGAGAAAGAAAGTAAATTGGTGTTATATCTCTAGTGAACAGTGTGTTACACGTGGCTCATTTTGCAATTTATAAGGCACAGCTAGCTGAAATCCAATTTATGTGGTGTAAGGCAGATGATGTCATCAGCCCTGCTGGTTTTTCATAAATTCCAAAGTTCTCACCGTTCCCCCTTGCAAAATCCTGAGGTTCTCATGGGACACATTTCAATGTGAGGAAACTATTGGAGGCTGGGGATAGGGAGAGTCGTTTAATGTCCAAAAATCACAACTGCCAATAAAATCATCCAACCGGCAGTGACCTTTGTTGATTAGAGACTTCACCTTATCTAATGGACTCCTATGGCTACCCCACAGCAAAAGGGACATTTTTTTATTTTTTTTTTTGGTGTGGAGTGGTGGGAAATTTAAATTTCTGGAAAACTAGCACAGTTGATGATGTCATCGGCCTTACCCAGCATAAGGTACGTCACTGGATTCCAGCCACTAAGTTACATTGTCCAGAATCCTTTTGGTGTTGGTGTAAAATTAAAACAAAATGAAATCCAAAGGATTTGATATATATATATATCAATGTAACGGACGTTGTCAAAAGTAATTGGGGCTAATTGAAGAGGAGATGAAGGATGTCCCAGTCACATGCCTGGTCACACATCTAATTGCACAACCTAGATGTGCCCTGACATTTCGTCAATTCGCTGACATTCGTCATGGCAAGTTGCCGAAACTCCACGGCACCACTTATATGGTTTCATTGTACTCGGTTGCCTTTTCCAGTGTTACAGAGAGGGAGCATCATGTGGCTTCCACGAAGTGGTGGTATTAGATAACTTTAGGCTCTGGACTTAGTGGTCTACTAGTCTACCACATAGTAAGAAGTCATGTATATCCCTTAACTTCCTTCTAAAAGCAGTAAACTAGCTGTATTACAATTCGGGCCCTTCCTGGTCATTCTGCGAACCGGGACCCCAGACTTCGTACCCCCAGCCCTGCCCTAATGGCAGCATTGGACTCGACCATTCCCATATTTTAGGAGAGCCCTGGAGATACCTACCTAAAACTTCCACAGAGATGGCTGCAGTGATGACTTGCAAACACACAAATGCGAGTAGTAAAGTGGTCATGGTTTTCCTGAAATACACCACGAAGAGGAAGAACTTTTAGTGGGTTGACATCACCATCATCATCTTACATGAAATGACACAGAGAATGAATGAGGGAACCATTGGAAGAGAAGGGCCTCAGCTTTCTCAACAACCAAGAAGCAGAGTTGACTGGGGTATTTCAAGCATGATTTTGTGCCTTTGCAAATGACCTATGGCGTTGTGATGTGAAAAAAGAATTATTTACTGGATCTCTCTCTCTCTCTCTCTCTCTCTGGTGTTCTCTCTCTCTCTCCCACACCTACATCCTCAATGCTCGTGACTTCGATTTCATCAGAGCAATCCACTCCATATTTGGTCTGAACCTCAGAGGAATCCATTGTACTGAGCCTGTTTGGGGAATAAGATTCAGCACCTTGGAGAGCTCTCAAATGATAACTGGACTCACTCCTGAATTACCACCCCCGAGAAATTGCAATCAACCCTGTCATTCATACACAGATATGTCTCTATGTATCTATGAATCAATTCACGGAAGGGCAGACTATATGCATATTGTATACAAGTGAATAAGTGTAGGCCTGCCCCGTGACATTTCCATCCCATGTACAAAAGGCAGCAGGACTGCAGTTCTGAAAACTCTGAGAACAGAACGATGTCCTCCAACAGGTTTCGTTAGGACTGCTTTTCCACAACGGTCTTTGCAAGGATGAAGGCATGACTTACTGAATCATCAAGCTAAGTTTAGAGGTGTAGAGGAGGCTCAGCAAGTTCAATTACATGGCTGTAGAGGCAGAGGTTGGGAGTTCAGTTCCCCGCTGTGCCTAGCAGAAGAAGAGCCAGCCTATGTAGCCGTGGGCCAGCTGCACACAGCCCCAAAGAAGGGAACGATAAACCACTTCTGAGCACTCTGTCCCTCGAGAACCCGGGAAAGGGTCACCATGAGTTGGAACTGACTCGATGGCATGGGACAGCACATCTGGAACAGCTGATCGTGGAAGCAGGCAAAGGAGAAATCTGAGAAAAATGAGTGTACCAATCTGTGCAAAACCTGGAGGGACTCATTATTGGTTGTGGGGCAAGCAGTGAAACTGATTTCACCGTGGGACTTTCTCTCAAGCAGTTAACGGAAGCAGCAGCAAATGAGATGAAGCTGAAAAGACCATTTTAGGAGAGGAAAAAACCCTGGAAGCTAAGCAAGAGTGGAAAGAAAACACGACTTTGTTTTCAAGGGTGCATATATGTTTTTCACAAGAATCATCATCTTAGCACTGCAGAGCTGGAAGGGACCCTATAGATTGAGTCCAGCCTCTTATCAAGGAGGCACCAAGGGGGAATCGAACTCCCATTGTGCTCTGTAGCCGGAGACCTAAACCATTCATCTATAATACTGCAGTATGTATAACATACAGTATCTATATAATACAGTATGTTATAATATTATAACATACTGTATAACAATAAAAATTTTGTCTAATCAAGGCACGTGTACTGAAACATTGTTCAACATTACCCTTCTAAAAAATCTGTTTTTCACTCATTTCTATGCAGTTTTGCATGCATTTAAAAAAAACAAACTCTTGGAATTATTCAGTCAGTTTCATGATTTTATGTTCAAATCACTGTTTCTCCTCAGCTTTAGACCTAACACTGTGTCGGGAATCTGGAAGATTTAGGCTCCAGTGTGATCCAGGTTCACTTTTGAGAATAAAGCATTAACTGTGTTCTTTTTCTAAGACTGAAATGTTTCCTGTTCAGTTTTCAGCCTGGTTTGGGAAATGAGAGGAGAGAATCAATTTTATATCTCTCCCCCTCCATCCCTCCTTCAATAAGGCAAACATCGGAATCCAAACACAGCAATAAATACACTTCTGTGACCTTTTTGTGCATGTGTTTTCTCAGCTGTAACAAAAATAAGAAACTTGTTCCATTCTGACCACCTTCCAAACCATCATAAGACTAAGCTCATTTATACAGTGGACGGCTTGGATTCTGTTCCTCTCCCCTTCCCTTTTCTTTAAAAAAATCACCATGATCTATGAGACACCAAATTATAGCTTATTAAAAAAAATGGGACTCCAACTGGACCACGCTGTTCTCTGGGTTATGTCAGATCAGAGCTGGAGATGATGTGTTATTTCTCACTTGTAACTAGTAATTTCCATGCTCTGATCTGATACAACCCAGAAAACAGGCTGATGTAGATGTAACTTCATCCTGAAATAAGTTTTCTGAACAGGAGCATGTTTTCAGATCATTTTCGGGAGGACCAGGGGTATAGGTGAAGATAAAATAAAAATCATCAGTTAAAAAAAGACAAAAACGTGGTGGCACTTTAAAGACTAACTTTTAAATTTTTTATTGTGAGCTTTTGTGGACAAGTCCACTTCATCAGATGTAAGAGAGGGAGATGCAATATGGCTTGTGTATATACATGGCATCCAGGTTGTGGTTGGTTGGTAGGAGAGTCCGTGGGTATTAGACATTGCAATGATAGTGTCTTTGATATGCTGGTCTTTAGTAGAAGCTAGTGCTGTAAAGGATATGAGAGCCTCCATCGTAGATTAACAATGGTAAAATAACAATGGTAAGATAATGAGAGAAGACTCCCTGGAAAAGACCCTGATGTTGGGAAAGTGTGAGGGCAAGAGGAGAAGGGGACGACAGAGGACGAGATGGTTGGACAGTGTCATTGAAACTACCAACATGAATTTGACCCAACTCCGGGAGGCAGTGGAAGACAGGAGGGCCTGGCGTGCTCTGGTCCATGGGGTCACGAAGAGTCGGACACGACTTAATGACTAAACAAACAAGATAATGATGGTAGAGTAACAATGATGTTAATCAGATAGACTATTTGATGAACTTTTCCCCTACAAGCTTTTCTTTGTATTCAGTTGTGAGGTCTGTGAAGGGTCAGGGTAACTGATGACTTCTGCTTGCTTTTGCAGATGAATGAGGTAATAATATGGCTGTCAAGTTTTAGCATTGTCAAGAGAATGACCAGGGAAGTTGGCAAGTCTTTGGGTCCGACCCCCAAGTTCACACCCAAGTCTTTGGTACCAAGTCCCTATTAAAAACAAGCTTTTCCCCCCAGAAAAAAAAAAAGTGAGGGATGGGTGGTGTTCTGAGTTGTGACGTGAGTCCAAGTCATTGGAAAAACAAAACAAAACATGAGTCCAAATTGAGTCGCTGGTGCGACTTAAGTCTGATTTGACAGCGAGTCCCGCGTCTCGGGTCTCCGTCCCTGAAATTGACATCACAAGGAAAAACTGTGTTTCATAGTTGTGCATTGGTTCACACTGAACTTTATTATTATTATTTCAATCCTACATTTTTTCACCCCCAAATGCAAGATTTCTCCCAATATAGAACATGTTCTGAATATCATTTTCTTTAATATATGTATTTGTGTGCACATTTTCTCCTAAGATAGTCTTTTTCTTTTTAATTCTAGAATTTCACTGACAAATTTGGAGACGGTCAGATTTCAAACTGAGTTTTGCTTTGTCTGAGAGTGCAAAACCGGATAAGTAGGCATTAAATTATGAAATATATGAATTCCCCCGATCTGTGCGTCCAACCCACTGAGAGGTCCTACAGGCTTTTCAGCTGAAGACTGGTAGCTGCAACCATCTCTTGCCATGCCAAAAGGTGATTCAACAACCACAGTGGAAACTCCTCAGACCTAGACATTTTGCTTGGAACAGATTCCCCTTTTGGACACGGTAAAGGAAAATCTATCCTCTTGGTGCTTACCGCACGAGTAGGGCTGCTTTTTCTCTTGCGAAGAGTTATATTTATATAGGAAGAGCAAGTGGCAAAGGTTTTCCCAGACTGGACCACTTTAACCTGTCAGGGGATGTATGAGGTTGTGCATTTAAAAGCTGTAACCCTTGAGCACAGTCCTCTTCACTGAGAAAGCTAGGGGATCAAGAAGAGGAACGCTTTGCATAGCCCACAAAATGGCATAGCTGCGAAAGGCAGCTAGAGGCACAAGATGCAAAGAATGCTAAAAGTCTTGTAATTTTAATATCGCACAGTTGCTATCTTTGACTGTGTAGAAGGAAGGTGTTGCTCATGAGAAGACAGGATTCTCTGGAAAAGACAATCAGGCTGGGAAAGGCAGCAGGAAAAGAGGAAGACCAAATACAAGATGGACCGACTCCCTGAAGGAAGCCACGACTTTTGAGTTTGCAAGAGGTGAGCAGGGCACTTGTGGACAGGACATTTTGGAGACCCCTCATTCATAAGATCATCCTAGGAGGTGACTTGATGATACATAGAGTAGACCCTTGGTCTAGATGGGTGGGATAGAAATCTAATAAATAAATAAATAAATAAAAATAAATAAATAAGCACAACAACAATAAACACTGCATTAGCTGCAATTTGGTCCTGTGCCAGACTAGGTGTTCTGTAAAGGTTGACCATGTGCCAAAAAGGATAGGTCTCCTCCACCTTCAACAACTCTGTGGAAGAGGGGATTTTAGATGAGGGAGCATGGCACGCAAACTGTATCTGCTGAAAGCAGCCACAAGCCGAGGTTCCCCAGTTGTGTGTGAGTTTCATGATGGCAACTAACCCTGATTTTTTTGTTGTTATATGCTTCCATGTGAGCGCTTGATCTGGATTAGACCTGGGACTTGGGAGTGAACAGTCAAGACATCCCCACCACACACCAGTTCAAACCAGATTCCCCCAGAGTTTAAAGGATAATATCATCATCGTCATCACCACCAACAGCAGGAGTTTCCATCCTTAAATTCCTACATTCAGGTTCAAACCACACATCAAGGCAAATACAAATTTCATCTTCCCATGACATTATCCCTCCAAACACGCAAATCTTTCAGTGCCACATGCCTGAGACACCAAAAATGCAAAAGAAGCTGCTTCAGGCTTCCAAATGACCAGTCACGAACAAAAGCACACAAATTTGCCAAAGGGGGATTGAGGCAAGGTTGTGATAACTAAACCAGACAGCTTTTGCTTCTCAAGGGCACACTACTTCCGAATACGGAATCAACGTCTCGTCTAGGGAAGTCCCTAGGCTGGCCACACTCTTACTCTCGTGTGGGCAAGGGACAGTAATTAAGAAGCATTGTTTCACTTTGCCGTATGTAGCACAAGATCTTATGATCCAGACACATACATGAACAGCTGGATAGCTCAGTGGTTTAGGTTCCTGACTGCGGAGCCAGAGGTTGGGAGTTCAAATCCTCACTGTGCCTCCTTGACAGGGGCTGGACTTGATGATCCACAGGGTCCCTTCCAGCTCTGCAGTTCTAAGATTATTATTATTTATGTCTACTCAGAAATAGCCCCATGGACTTTAGTGGGACGTATTCCCAGATAAGTGAGGATCAGAAACTTATTGAACCAGCTCACTAGTGCTTTATCTCAACAGGAGGACCTTTCTTAGCCGTTGAAACTGTTGTTTGATTAGACCGTTAAAGCAATTAGCACTCCTGGGCTTTCACATTGCAATCTTAAGGGGTTTTTTCCGGCACTATCTAGAATGTATTGAAACATTCATCTGAGTCGGTAAGTGGTGTTTTAACAAATCACCCACTGCTGATTAAATCGGGGTGGCCAAACTGTCGCCTTCCAGATGTTACTAGCGTAGAACTTCCAAAAACAGAGCAAATGATGAGAGCTGGAAGTTACGGCCCATCAACATCTGGAGGGCAGAGCATGGCCCACTCCTGATTTAAATAGTGAGGCATCCGTCAAAGTTGCCCTCCACCTGTTTCTGTGTACAAAATTAGGTTGAATTGGGGGTGCAGCTACAGAAATACAAGGAACGTCCTCTGACAGTTCATACGTTTGTGTCCTTAAATGGATGAATGGAAGAAGGATGGACAGAGGGACACCTGGTCTGATCTGGTTAGGGTGGCCACATGCAAAGATGGATGTGATTAGAACTCAGAAATATTGTATTTCTGGACTACAAATCCAATAATCCCCCAGCTGTAATTCCCCCAAAAGTAATGTTTCTGATCTCCGGTTGAGATTACTGCATATCTTATAGTTGTCTTCGAGACAGAATTTTAGGCAAAACCGCTTCTGCTGAAATCCCTAGGTGATTGCTAAAGATTCCACATGCTTCTTTTCTTTTACAACTGTTCATTTTATGTGTCAATATTAGATTAGAATAAGCACCAGAGATTATCTTGTTCCCAACTTCATAAGGTATGGGGTATTCAGTATGGGGACTCTGAAGGACCCAACCCAATAATTTTAAGAGGGCCAGAAGAAAGGAAGATCTGATACATTTTTCTCAGAAAGATGTCTTTTGAGAAACTTCAGCTTAGTTCTAGAAAAAGACAGAATCAAAGGGAAACTGGTAAATTATCTGGAGCCTGAAGTCAATAGATCTAAAGCTGTCCAAGCCTCAGAATGAGCTGTATCCAGCGAAGATTTATTATCACAGCTGATCAAGATGTCAGGGAATTGTTACATTTCCCTGGGTCACCAGTCATGAAGACAGTTCTCATAGCAAGCGGAGGTGGAGGAGAAAAAGCTCTGATGCTATGGGGCCCCTTGTTCCTTCCCCTCTGATCTGGTACCAGGTTCACCGACTCAGTCCAAAGGGGCTTGCATCTGTGTTCCACACTCTATATTTGTTCAGAAGGTAGTCTAAACCAGTGGTTCCCAAACCTTGGACTGCAACTCCCAGAAATCCTGGCCAGCAAAGCTAGTGCTGAAGGCTTCTGGAAGTTTTAGTCCAAGAACATCTGGGGACTCAAGGTTGGGAACCATTGCTCTAGGCCAGTGGTCCCCAACCTTAGGTCCCCAGATGTTCTTGGACTGCAACTCCCAGAAATCCTGGCCAGCACAGCAAGGGGTGAAGGCTTCTGGAAGTTTTAGTCCAAGAACATCTGGGGACCCAAGGATGGGAACCATTGCTCTAGGCCAGTGGTCCCCAACCTTAGGTCCCCAGATGTTCTTGGACTGCAACTCCCAGAAATCCTGGCCAGCACAGCAAGGGGTGAAGGCTTCTGGGAATTGCAGTCCAAGACCATCTGGGGACCCCAGGTGGAGAACCACTGGTGTACACAACCACACTGTCTGTCTCATACACTCACAGAGACACGTGCACGTTGTTTTGCTCTTATCACACAGAGAGGAAGCTCCTCAACATCACCAGGGCTTGCTCATGGAACACTGTAAGGATCTATGTTCTCAGATTTAGTCCCTGACATGTTAGGGCCTGGAAAGCCGCCAGCCTTATCTTCTTGTCTGAGGCAGCGGGACACATTCCACAGCTCCATGTTGTTTTACTTGCATCCCTCAAAATATGGCTGCTTCTGTTAGTAACCACTTGGTCGGATGTGCCATCAAGAGGTCCGTGTGGTGTGGGACAAACCACTGTCTCTCAGCTGCTCCCTCCCCTCCATCGTGATAACACAAGGAAACCATAGATCCTAACCATCGTTGAGTTACGGAGAAGTTTAGAACAGGACCAGCATATGGCAAATATTAAACACAAAGCCTCTGGGCTGCAAGGTCGAAAGACCAGCAGTTCGATTCCACGCGACGGAGTGAGCTCCCGTCGCTTGCCCCAGCTCCTGCCAACCTAGCAGTTCGAAAGCACGTAAATGCGAGTAGATAAATAGGTACCACCACGGTGGGTTCTGTGTCTAGTCGCGCTGGCCACGTGACCACGGAAACTGTCTATGGACAGCGCTGGCTCTACGGCTTGGAGACGGGGATGAGCACCGTGTCCTAGAATCGGACACGACTGGACTAAATGTCAAGGGGAACCTTTACCTTTACCTTAAAACCTCACCAGGGACCTTCAGTTTATTGGAGGGCCACAACACTACAACACACAGCTCATAAACCAGTTAATCCAGTAGTGTTGAAATAACTTCTCTTCCCTCTCTTGTAAGGGGACAAAACAGCCTTTTATGGAGTTAAATCAAGGCTGTCTTTCTTGCTTGAGGCTATTTAAGGTCTCAGACAGAAACCTTTCTCAGGTTTTCTACGCGGGAAATTTTCCATAACTGGTACTAGTGGAGTTGAAGCTGGGACCTTCTCAGTCCCAAATATAACTGCCGAGCTGGAAGGGACCCCATGGGATCATCAAGTCCAGCCCCTGTTGTGGAGGCACAGCAGGGAATTGAACTCCCAACCTTTGGCTACACCTAACCTACTGAACTATCCAGCAACTTGAGCAGTGACAATTTAGTTTTGAATTATCAGATATTGTAATTTATTTATTTATTTGGCTTTTACCCTGCCCATCTAGATTCAAACGAATCTACTCTGGGCAGTAATGGACAAAATACAGACTTAAAACTATTAAAAGGAAAATAATATACGTTTCAATACATTATTTGACAGTGAACCCTCACTTAATCTTGTATTAAAATATGTATTAAAAACACTCCATTTTTTTTTAAAAAAAGATGATGAATTAAAAACAACAACAAATGGATCAATTCTGCAAAAAAACATGCAGAATTGATAGGGATTTTCTGGGTCCTGGTGAGTTTCTTGCAATTATACCATATAAAAAACAATTTGATCAACAAATGTGCTTCCTCGGTTAGCTTTACAGGGTGGAGAAGAACAGGAGAAAAGGAAGATCTTCATAAGATCATAGGTTTCTGTATCAAGTGACTTCTGTGGCCATGTTGCCACCAACCTCCACAGAAGCATCTTGTCCTACTAAGAAAGAATGTGTGACTCAAGGTGCAGTCACACATGCTAAAAGAAGCCCAGTTATATTGATTTGTCGTTATTTAAATTGTTTTATAAATTTCCATTCACACGATGCAGGGGTAACATCGATTCAATCAGTTTTTTTTTCCACCTCCTCATTTTAAAAACGACCTGATCCTTGTATCACTTCAATCCTTACCATTTCAGCATGTGTGAACGTTGCTGTTGATTTACTTACTTTGTGAAGAGGTCAGGTTTTGGGGTGCTGTGGCCACTACATAGCCATCGCAATTATACCCCTTTTAATTTTTTTTAAAATGCTTAGTGATATATCACTTCCTTTTTCTTATATATTTTTTTCTCCACAACAGTTTACTGACGTATCATTTAACCAATGTCTTCCCTATTGGAACTATCGTCCCCACTTTTGTGCAGCTTATAGTTAATTTCCCTCCTAGCTTTTCAACAACAATTCAAGTCCTTTTTGATGCTGCCCTACATTTATCTAGTGACATATCCCACCAGGTGGCACATCGACTAATAATTAGAAGTACCAGCATTCTACTGGATAGGCATCTGGACAATGAGTTAGGTATCTGGCTGCGGAGAGAGAGGTTCAGAGTTCAATTCCCCACTTGGCATCTTCGAAGAGCCAGCCTGTGAAGCCTTGGGAAAGCTGCACAGTTCCAAGGGTACCCCCAAAAGAAGGGAACGGTAAACCACTTCTGAGTACTCTCCATCTAGAAAACCCTGATAAGGGTCACCATAAGTCAGAATTGACTTGATCGCACACAATTTTTATTATGGACTTATACCTTAAGTGACTTGTGGATACCTTACAGACACTTAAATGTGGCTCATCAGAGAGGACAGGGCTAAGTTGGAAGGCTTTTAGGTTTTGCTAGATTTAGCTTCACCCAAGTTTTGTCTTTCAGCCCCAGTGCTCCCTGGGAGTTTTCTCTCTGCACAGGAAGCTAGGCATACCTTAACCTAGCTGGGCCTCAAGATCTTTCAGCTGAGTCCTTGTCTGCTAGGTGAGCCACATTTAGGTGTCTATAAGGAGTGTGTAAATCAGGCAGAACTCCCAGAATGGAGAATTATGTGATATGTGGTTCAGTAAATCCAAAAATCCCTGACAGAGTTCAAAAAGGCTGTGAAACAACCCACTCTCCTTACTAGCTACGGAGTTCCACGTCTTCATGGAATTTCATGTCCGTTATGCCTTAATAAAGTGTGACTCGTTAAGATGATTAAACATCTAGTGGTATATCAACTGTTAAACCCCCATCCTCCCCACCCTCAAAGCTGGTTTCTTAGCTCAAAATATTTCCAAGGGAGTACTCACACTGGTTGTGACTCATTACACAACTGTTCTGATACATCCTACTGGCCCGGACATATAACTGGTCCATGGCAGATGAGAAATGGTTTCCTTTCTACTGAGCCAACTTTCCAGGTGTTTGGATTCTAATCCCCATCTCCCCTGACTGTTGACCATGCTGCTTAGGGGCTGATGGGAACTGTAGTCTTAAACATCTGGAATTGTAGGGCAACATGTCCAGGCAAGGCTGCCTTATTGCATAGCGATGGGAAAGAGATGTTCTCATCTCCTCAACCTATCGTTGACTGGTTCCCACTTTTCTCCCCATCATTCTTTGCCAGCCTTGACACCCGGGCATTTTCTCTGCATTAATTCCAGACATCGTGTAAACACTGGGCTGGCTTGTTGTTATTATTATATTAACCCAAATGAATCCATTTTCAGGTCGGGATTTCTATCACATGCCCACAAAAATTCAAGGCATACAGAAGCTGGTTGTGTGTCTAAAGGGGAATTGTCTTGCTCATCCCCTAGCCAGTGGTTGAGGCCGGGAAAGGAAGAAGAAGCTTAATGGAGAGCCCCAGGAGTCTATTCTTGGTTTCAGTGGGCATTTGGTGGTAAAAGCAAAGGACAAAGAGGTATATTTGTACCTTCCATGAAAGAGAAATGTTAAGAGACTGGAGGAGGATGGGGTTGAGGGTGGTTTTCAAGCTTCTAAGCCTCCTCCAGCAGGACCTGCTACTGAGGTATTTATATCGCTCCAAGCAGAGCTTGAAGCTTCATTTCTTGCACTACATTTCCCAGAATCCCCAGCCACCATGGTGTATTCTGGAGGAGCCCTAATGGATCGATTCCAAAGGACCAGACAACTGAGGGTCAAATTAGACATTAAAAAGGAAGGGTTACTCCTTGCAATTAACCCTTTCCCCTCCCAAAATGGGATCTCCTCAGAGATACACTCCAGCGATCTGATAGGTGAATTAAGCCCATGTTTGCCTTCCAATGGCAGCAACAAAACCCAGTGCTCTAAATGCAAGGTGGGAAAAAAAATCAGGTGCTATGATCTTGGGGAGCACCTCTTCTAAAAACAGGGTTTTATGGATTGTCTAGCTTGACTCCGATCTATGATTTATTTCCTTGTTTGTTTCATTCACGCCTGGTCTTATTCCCAATAGAGAGACCAAAATTAATGTGGAGAATGGTTAAGAAACAGTCACGGCGAGGAATCACAATAAGCCAGATGGGCTTAAAAGAATTTCAAATAATTTAATAGCAAAGGAGGCACAGTGGGGAATCGAACTCGCAACCTCTGTCTCAAACCACGGAGCTGTCCAGCAAAGCCTTCTAGAAGAGGAAAGTCTGTGAAGATTGTGAAAGCCTCTGGTAGTTGATGATTGCTAGTGATGTCTGACCGCCAAAGAATGGATGCTTTTGAATTGTGGTGCTGGAGGAGACTCTTGAGAGTCCCCTGGACTGCAAGGAGAACAAACCTATCCATTCTAAAGGAAATCAACCCTGAGTGCTCACTGGAAGGACAGATCCTGAAGCTGAGGCTCCAATACTTTGGCCATCTCATGAGAAGAGAAGACTCCCTGGAAAAGACCCTGATGTTGGGAAAGCCCAGTGTTTCCCAACCTTGGGTCCCCAGATGTGCCTGGACTCAAACTCCCAGAAGCCTTCACCACGAGTGTGCTAGCCAGGATTCCTGGGAGTTGTAGTCTTTGACAGAAGTGGAGATCTTTTAGTGCTATGCAAATCTGTCCATCTTGTATCTTCTCTCTCTTTCTCTCTTTTAATGATGCATTTTTTCCCTCTGTTTTTCTCTGTTCCTTGCTTTTTGGGACAGATCTCCACAGAAAAAGACACCTCCTTAATTTCCACCCCTATTATCTACAGACCCAGAGCCAAATTGCTCTACCACAGGAAAGACAAAACACAAAACCAAAAATGAGCTCATTTACAACCATTTGTTCTGGGTCAGATACGAGGAAGCCATTTATTAAGGGAAGACTTGCACTGTGGGTTTGCCAAAGATTTAATGTCAGATGAAGAGACAGAGGAGGAAAGGAGAAGAAAAGTGAATGATTGCTTTAAAGACACATCCCTCAGTTGGCTGGTTCACTCAGTGAGACAACTAACAATCTGATCTTAATTAACATCACTTTAACTTTTACGGCCTACTTTTTTTCATTGGAGAAGCCCAAAGCGGTGATCAACGGCTTATTTCTTTAAAGCGAACACCGCAAACAGAATGAAACTTGACATGTGAGCGTTGCATTTAAAATCAATACCATCACTGGAAGCATTCAAGAGAAATTTAGACAACCACCTGGCAGATCTGCTTTGACTTGGATTCCTGCCTTGAGCAGGGGGTTGGACGTGATGGCCTTCCAACGTCATGATTCTGTGGTGCTATGACAATAATGCCGTTAATAAGTGTAGAATAAACTTCATAAAATCCTGCATGTAAACCTTTTCAATAATCACATGCAGATTTACTCATCAAATCTGTAATGAAGATGTCTAAAGTGACTTATACACACTTCTCCTACTGACAGACTATGTAGGTACCCTGATCATAAACTCATCAGCCAACATCCGGTTTTGAAAAACTGTTTTCAAGGGTTTAGTGGTTTCTTCTCACCAG
This sequence comes from Intellagama lesueurii, assembly GCA_037013535.1. Classification (NCBI taxonomy): domain Eukaryota; kingdom Metazoa; phylum Chordata; class Lepidosauria; order Squamata; family Agamidae; genus Intellagama; species Intellagama lesueurii. Next base: position 4,282,133 of record JBAJHW010000011.1, read on the forward strand.
CAGGCTGTCCTCAAGGTGACCGCTTGTGTGATGACTGGCCGTGCGCCTGATTTCACAACCAGTTGTGACAGGGAGTGGGAAGGACAGCCCTCTGCAGGAAGGAAAGAGCTTAAGTGACTGGCTTTACATTCCATGTTTCCCTGACAGGATTCTGACTATTGTTTTCTCTTTGACACAAGTAGCGAACTAAGAAATTTGCACAAAGACTATAAACCAGGGTTGAGCAAATGTGGCCCTCCAGATGTTGTTGTTGTTTAGTCATTAAGTCGTGTCCGACTCTTCGTGACCCCATGGACCAGAGCACGCCAGGCCCCCCTGTCTTCCACTGCCTCCCGGAGTTGGGTCAAATTCATCTTGGTCGCTTCGATGACCCTGTCCAACCATCTCATCCTCTGTCGTCCCCTTCTCCTCTTGCCCTCACACTTTCCCAACATCAGGGTCTTTTCCAGGGAGTCTTCTCTTCTCATGAGATGGCCAAAGTATGTAGCAAGTCCCCAAATCCTTAGCTGGCTATGAGGTATAAACACCTCGGTTACCCAAGGTTGGGAACCCCTGCCCTAAAATTCTCAGCATTCTGCCCATGTACAGCTTCTTCCATTGTTAGAAGAAGCTAAATACTCTGCCGTGTGTTTGAAAATACAGATAGAGTCAATGACAATTCTGTGGAAACCAAACAACAGAATACCCTCAGACTTTGTCTCTTCAGATGACAAGATGGCGGCCGTCCTGTCAACTTCATCTCAAGAACATGGGTAGACTGGCTTAGCCTGCTGATGAGGCTAGCAACCTCCTCATTTCAGTTTTTAAGAGAGTGTTATTTTCCAGTTGGCCTATGCCCCCCCTCCGAGCGAAAAGCAGAATGAGTCACATTTACATTTGAACAAGCCCGCACACCAGCAAATGGACAGAAATGGCCACACCTCAAGTTAAAAGCCAATGTAACGTTCTCGTGAGTTTCCTGTCACACAAACATCTTGTCTGCGGAGGTGCAGGCAAAGTTTTTTTTCTGTTTCACAAATGACTCTCTGTTTGCTTTCCCTGAGGCTGGCACTAGTTTTGCTGGGTATTTTTTTTTAAAAAAAAGAACAGTCCTGCCCCTCAGCGTTCTCTGTAAGGCCTTCTGTGTCCCCGAAATTCCACACCTCTTTGCTTCTCTCATCTCTCAGACACTTTCCCCACCACAGTCCTAGTTTAAGACAACCTTCTCTCCACCATGCGTCTTGAAATGCGTCGAGCCTTAAAAAGCATACTTGACAAATTCACCACTTCCTTGGGCCCACACATTATGCTGGTTCAACCTACTACGATCCTGTTCCTAAGATGCCAGATGAACGTTGATGTTCTTGCAATGAAGGTTGCTAGATTTTAATGACCATTCTTCCGGAATACAGTTCCAGGACTCAGCAACCTCTCCCTGTGCATTCCCAAGATCTGGGTATAAGCGCTGCTACAATAGGCAACTCAGTACCAACAGCACCATGAAATATAATTTTCCCCACCTTCCTTGACAGGCATCAGGCTCTCTGGTTCAACTAACATTAAAATCATCATGTTTGCTTTAACAAGAAGACATCCCAACTGATTATCTAAAGAATTACATTCTGAAAGTAATATTTCTAATATTGTAATCTTACTTGTAAAGCATTATTCATAAAAGTGGAGGCCTGTGGTTCCTGTTACACATGAAAGTAACCATCTTACTGCTAGCATGTGAAATCTAATATGTGATTTTTCAGGCTCTGATTAGAGCCACCGGGGGCGTGTGTTTGTGTGAACTAGATTTCATCAGCTTTGTGGTATGGCAGCGATCAGACTTGCAAAATAAGCATGTGTTTACCTTCAGCATGACCAATCACAAAACAGAACACGCTAGACACATCATACGGAGGTGAGGAAAAGTATATGTGATGTCAAACAAGGTGCCTTTCACCACTTGGGGCAGCAATGCTACTTAATCACATCTATTGTGTATTTTCAACCCCAGGCAAGTTCTGGATTCCCTATAAGTGGCCCCTCTTCCTTTCCCAACCTCAAGTAATCCCTTAAAACACACACACACACACACACACACACACACACACACACACACAAAACCAGCGGCAATCTGAAGCAAAAGAGGAAACAGACCTTTATCTTAGGGCAAAAAATAAAAAATCAAGGGGGCATCCATGCTGTGTATACATGTACAGACGCATGCGTACACATACACACACACACACATACATTATGAACCATGCTCTCTCTCTCTCTTTTTTTGGATGAAAGCTGGATGGTTCCCATTATAAAATGAAAAGGCCCACCTATTCCAGATCCCAACAAAAACCCTTCTATACCTTTAGACTGTACCTCTATTGAGAGGTGGAGGCAGAGGGTTGTCACTCACACCCCTTGTACACAGAGATGAATGGAGGCCGGAGAGCCTCTGGTTACACACACAGGCCGATCTGTTCTGCCCTCTCACAAGGAGGCAGTGAGTTTTTAAAAAGCAAACTGTAAGGTTTCCGTTGTTGCATGGTGCTCAACTTAATTTAATATATAACAACTCTCTCTCTCCTTCTCACTCCACCTTCTCTCTCTCTCTCTCTCTCTCTCCATCTTCTTGCTTCTCTTTAAAGACCCTGGAATGTTCCAAAAGCTGTTGAGCCACCGCCGAGAGCTGGCACCCTCTGTGGTCGAGGCCTTGCGATGAAGACAGCTTTTGTTGCCACGGCTGAGCCTTTGGCTGCGAACGGCACACATAGTGACCCGCTTGTTTGGCACCCAGGAGTCGAGCATCCGATGGGTTTGGGGAGGTGGCCTCTTGCGAAGGCAGGAAGATTCCCCTGCCTTCCTGCAACAAGGCGACAAGCCAACAGGAACGGGGACAACATGGAGTGCAAGGAGTGTGTGTGTGTGTGTGCGCCTTATTTCTAACGGATGGAAGTGCCTGTTTGATTTCTGAAATGAGAGGGGGAAACTCAAACGATGAACCGTGGATGCATACCAATGGGCCTCTCCTCGAGTAATACAGACAAGGTTGTGCCAATATATATTTTTTTAAACAAGGAACATGGCACCAAGGAAACCTGAATTGTATGGTCCATGTGAAGTGGGCAAATAATAGAGGCTGGGATAAATGCAAATCATCTCCCTGCCTTTGTTTGAGTTTCCCCGGAATGGAGAATACGATGCCCAAGGTTGGGAGATCACAAGGCAGGAGAAAGAGAAAGAGAAAGGGAGGAGGGTGGATAAAGTTTGGAAATCAAACTTTGAAAACTGAGTCAAAGAAAGCATTACTTGCTCTTAATTCTCTGAAGAAGCAAAGCATCACTAAATTACATTCAGATTGTATTTATAATGAAAGGGAACATAACTCTTTTTGCACTGTAACTGTATCATTTATTTACTTTTATAGTTACAAGGGTGTTGGCCTGCTAGATAGTGAAATTCAAATATAACATGGTTCAAGTGGTGGCTGAAGGTGAGGAATGAAAAGATTTCAAGTTATTTTTTTAAAAAGTAACTAAAGGTAACTTTAGTTACTCGAAGTAATGGGTCACTTTAAAATAATCAAGACAGGGATACTTTGAAAACCTTGACCACAGGTAAATGTGGACTTCCAGCCATTTCTCCTTTTGCATCTTTGTTTCTACTGCCTAAATCCCTCCCCACCTGTTATCAGTCTGGGCCATCTTTGGGTTTCAAGCAACGCTACTTCAGAAGTGGGGGGGGGAGAGAGAAAGAGAAAGAGAGAGAGCAGGCTGATGACTTTAATGTCACAGGGGTTGTGAATTCATTCTGGGTTTTAAGTTTGAACTTTGCAGGAGGTATCCATGGTGCTGAATTCTATCTCGCTAACGGATAGCTCTTTTAAGTTCAGAGTTAAAACCAGAGCTGATTCGCCACTCCAGCAAGCTTGGATTCACCAGCTTTCCCTGGATAGAGAGAAAGAGAAAAATCTTGGCTTTCTCGCCTACTTGGAGAAGGTGAACAGATAGGTGAAGCCATAGGAGAAGGAGGGGTGATGAATCATCAGCAGAACTGTGAGGGGGATATGGGCACGGCTGAGACAAGTTGCCTGTTGGGATTACAACTCCCAGATTGCCTCAAACGGCAGGGCCCTTGCACGCATCTCTGAATTTACTGGGGTAGCAAAGGGCTCCAATCCCAACATGAACAGTGAAACTGGCCCTGCTCATGAGGGCTGCAGTGACCAAGTTCAAAAAAAAAACAGGAGACCACTGGGTGAAGCCAAAGGGTGAGCCCTGAAAGGGTGAAGCTAAGCCAACCATCTGACAAATTAGGTTCTGAGAAAAGAGGCTGAGTAGAGGTGGACTGAGGATAAAATCAAGATTGAGCCAATAAAAACAAGGGAAGTCCAGGGCAGAAGCTAAGATGGTTGGGTGGTCAAGTGTGAAGGAAAGACATCATGGCTACTTTGGTGGAGTTGCAGATGTTTCTGGCTGTGCGATCCTTGGAGTTGTCATGCATTTCCCATCTCTGGGTGGAAGATGGATTTCAGTAGATACCGTGCGATGTAAACCGCACACACAGATTAGCACCTGGTATTACCTGAATCAGAACAGAACCCTGTTGTGTGGACAAAGCACATATTGGGTGGTTGGTACACTGGATGCCCCAGGAATCTGGAAACCAGCCAGTATTATGTGCTTCTCCACCATCCAGACAAAATAAAGTGGAAAATATATTGGCAATATGTCTCTCTCCTTGTGAAAAATCTTAAGACACAGATGAAGGTCTGTAGCTGGCACTCAGCACTGTAAGGAAGATATAACAATTCTGTGCCACAAATAATCTCTTGCTTTTATGGACAGCTCATGACCAGGTTCGGGGAGTGTCCGCCAAAATTGTGTGGTTCGGTGCCTGCCTGTCTTAGCAAAACTGGCACAGATATCTCCGGATGGAGAAAGGTGTGCAGAAGGCAGTCCACCAGATGCTGTTGAACTACAATTCCCATCAGCCAGTGACCAAAAATGCTGGGAACTGCACTCCAACATCTGGAGGGCCTCACTTTTGACATCTTTTCATAAAATAACATAACCAAGGAACGCAAGACATAAGGAGCTACTACTACACCTACTGCTATGGAGTTAAGAAGTGAGTTGATGATCCCGTTCTATTTTAAAAGGAATCAAGAAAAGAGCTTGTAGGTTGTAAAAACTTGTGCACATTCTCTCAAGAAACTGGGGTTACCACAGGAGGGTTTTAAGGCATTGCTTTTACTTCAGTGGTGGCATAAATACAAGACCTTAACTTCCTACGGTGCAGCCAAATGGTTACCATACAACACTTCATCGGTAGCCATGCTCTCTTCATCAGGTTTCGAGCACCTGAAGAAAAGATGGATACACTTCTCTGCATTTCATTTGCTAACATGACAGTCTGTTGCACAGCCAGTTAGACCTTTCTGGAACTTGGGCAGGGAGGTAGTCCCGTAAGCGCCTATCTCATGCAATGGCAAACAGGGATCACGCAGAGCGCTAGGGCTGCACATGGGCGTTAATGCACTCTGATTTCCAACAGGTTTCTTGCTGGTGCTACAGATAAGGTAGAACCTGTCCCTACCAAAAAATTGGTGGCCTGGCCTCCACTGAGATACACCAAAAACGAGTTTCTACCTATAAAGCACAAAGGGTTTAGCAACTTATGGGACCCATCAGTGTTAGCCTAGTAGATGACTTCATTTAGATCTTGATTCCTTTATCCGTTAACACTCCTAACAAATAGTGAGAAGGATCTACAGGAACCATCAGTGGTTCCAACCATCGCTCCTGCTGCTTTTTAAAAACCAAAGTATGGGCTAAATCCTATAACCCTTTTCAAAACATGTTATGGGTTTAAGCCAAAATGAGCAGCCCCACTGAGTCAATAGGATTTACACGTCTTGATTTAAGAAGTCTCATTTCAATACTTGAAAGGTAGCCCTACAGAGGAGGGGCAGGATCTGTTCTCAGTCTTCCCAGAGTGCAGGACACGTAAAAATGGGCTCAAGCTATAGGAAGCCAGATTTAGGATGAATATCAGAAAAAAGTCTTAACTGTTAGAGCAGTACAACAATGGAAACCATGACCTCAGGAGGTGATGAGCGCTCCAACGCTGGAAGGCATTCAAGAGAAAATTAGACAACCATCTGTCAAATCTGCTTTCATTTGGATTCCTGCCTTGAGCAGGGTGTTGGACTTGTTGGCCTTATTGGCCCCTTCCAACTCAATTATTTTGTGATTCTATGATCCTACAGGCCTATTGTAATCAGGAGTTACACTTAGATTTTGCCCTCCTCTTCCCACCCTATAACTCTGGGTACATACCCTCACCTTTAACATATTTAATGTGTCTGGAACTGATCTGTCCAGACTTCTGTCTGTAAGCAGTCTCCTTTCACTATTTCAAAAAGCAGATTTCATGCTTTCTGGATCTCACCCACCAAGAAGTGTAACTAAAATACATAGATGCATACATGCATACATGCATGCATACATAATTTTACTAAAGCTGCAGGGCAAGATTCATCTGGATTCCCCCTCTGTTTTCCTTTAAAGACAAATTATTTCTTTGGGATACATTTTTCTAGCTGGTTTGAAAGCCTGGGGTTTTGGCATTTGGTTGGAAACGCAAATGTTCAGAAGTAATGAAGGGGTGGAAAAAGCCCTTCGTCTCTATGAAGAAATGACACTTTCCCTTCAAAATTAAACCACAGCCTGGGGCGGGAGGAAAAAGCACTTTCTGTGCATTCATTCAAATGGAAGGCAGGTCTTTAGAGATTCTAAGCAGAGTGGCTGGGTTTTAAGAGCATGCCAAGTCACACTGTAGACTTTATAACAATTTCTTGGGGACCATGCAGCAACTTTTCACAGCCACAAATGTGGCTGGGCCCCCTAGTCTGTGCCCCCTCCAGCTTTTGATTTTAAGCAGAGGGACAAGGTTCACCCACATCTGCCTTCTTTCAGCCTTTGTCTCTGTTTTGAGCTCACTGGCCATCTTATGATTGGTATGATCCCTGAAACTAAGCACTCACCGTTGTGATGAAAGAGAGAGGTGACATCATCCTAAGAAGCCTTGCAATATTTCTGGGGACTCACCGCCTGTCCTGTTCTTTAAAATCTGGGTTCACCACTCTGAGCTCCACAATCGGGTTTTTTTAAGAGAACGATTTGGAAAAGCATTAGCAAATCTAGAGTGTTGCCATTTGGTTATCAATGGCTCGTCTTTATGAGTCGCCGTTGGCCAAGATGCCCAATGTGGCAGAAGGGATGTTGGAAGCTTTGTAGCTGGACGGAGGATAAGGCATCCAATTCCTACTCGGACACCCAATCTCTTTGGGTGGCCCTGCGTCTTTCGGTCATCTCCCAACCCTAATGTACCCTGCCAAGTTGCTGTGATGAAGGCTCAAGAAAAGCTCATGCATGCTCCTATAACTTCTTGCAACAGTGGCCATGGCCACTGGGATACATTTCTGCTTCTGCATTTAGATGTATAACTACTTCATTTCATCTCAGAGCATCATTTTTGACATGCCATTGTTGCTGCTGCTGCTGCTGTTAATTATTACTATTTTAACGCGACTCCCAGAAAGCTCCACCCAGCCTGACTGTTGGGAGCGCCAGCCCAAAAAGTAACTTTTCCTAGCTCTGATGCATCACTTGCATGTAACACTGTTGGATCAAATGGGCTGCCCTTGATTTCAAGACAGAATCTTAGAAACAAACTTGGTGGTTCTGATATTGCTTTCTTTGGTTGCTCATTGAGAAGATGACACACTGAACAGATGCAGATCTCCAAACCTGGCATTCCCCCAATTCAAACAAATGCTTGAATTCACTTGAAATCACTTACTGGATTTACCGAGATTCTTCTTCTCTCTTTGCTCCCCAGTCTAAATGTATGGATCTTGGCGGCTGAGACCTCTTTAGGCTTCCCTGATCATCATGCAACATGCTAAAGTCTGAGGGTGTGACATCCATCAACCAATCAATTATCATTGCTTTACAGGGGGACAAAAAGATAACAGAATCAACCTTTGCTAGAGAATAACACCTTCCAAAATCAATTTACCATTGGGATAATAGAATCATAGAACAATGGAGCTGGAAGGGTCCTATAAGGCCATCAAGTCCAACCCCCTGCTCAAGGCAGAAATCCAAGTCAAAGCAGATCTGACAGTTGGTTGTCCAGTTTTCTCTTGAATGCTTACACTGTTGGAGTGTCCACCACCTCCTGAGGTCATTGGTTCCATTGTCGTACTGCTCTAACAGTTAAGAAGCTTTTCCTGATATTCAGCCAAAATCTGACTTCCTGTAGCTTGAGCCCGTTATGACGTGTCTTGCACTCCGGGATGAATGAGAACAGATCCTGACCCTCCTCTGTATGACAGGCTTTCAGGTATTTGAAAAGTGATATCAAATCTCCCCTCAGTCTCCTTTTCTACAGGCTAAACATGCCCAGTTCTTTCCGTCTTTCCTCATAGGGCTCAGTTTCCAGTTCCCCGATCATCCTTGTTGTCCTTCTAAAGATCACCTGTCTTTAGCTAGCATGCTTGAGTAAGGAGTGGAAGCTATAACCCCAACCTCATTTATGACATGTATGCCAGCCCTGCTTTCATTAAAAGTTGTTTTTTTTTAAAAATCATTGTTTCTCCTGACTGTACCGGTTCTTGCTTCCCCAGAAGTGCCAACGAAAACAGTTTGAGGGAAAGTCTCCACATGCACGTGGCAGCGATTGGCAGCCTGTTCTGATTTACCTGACACCAGAGAACTTTTTTCTGGTGCAAAAACGGAGCGCTTGTGAGAGTGAGCAGCTGGAGAAAAATGGGAGAAAAATCGAAACCCTGTTTCAGCAATCACACGCTTCATTTGGGGGCTCAAAGTAGGAGGGTATTAATCACCTAACTTAGCACCCTGCAGTCAACAACACACCAAAAACAAAATTCTATATGCAGGAACCTACTGGGATATTAAGAAGAAATCTCACAGCCTTCCAAAGCATCAAGCATTCAAGAGGTGTCTATTCGCTTTGAATCCCATGAAAAAAGCCATTAAGTTCTCCCATCACAATGAATGAGAACTTTTCTTAAAAAGCACATTGAAGCAAAGGAAAAAGGATCATCTTACCTTTAACAATTCAGTGCTTCAAGAAGTTAAGTCCCATACACCTAGCAGAGCGGTACAATTCTTGTACGTTTGTGTGTGTGTGTGTGTGTTTTAGGAGAGGTTGCAACTTCTGGATTCTCTGTAGTTCTCCTTCACAGCCTCCAGCCCAGATGGAGATTTCCTGCCCTTGTCGTGTGGGTGTTGATGCCTCTTTCCTTGGCTGACGCCCCCACCCACCCCAAGAAGTAATCAAAATTCTTGGTATGGGTAGATCAGGTACGGCTCAGCGAGAGGAGCAGCAGCAGGGTTGATTTTGGAAGGAACAAAAACCCAAAGAGAGAGAGAGAGAGAAGGGAGAGAATTTTAAGCAACAGTCCACGTTGAGCTGCTACCGGCTCAGTGGAGGAAAAGACCTTTGAGTTCCTCTTGTCCTTCTTTAGGTACCTCTTGCTATAGCTGGCAGATTACTCAGGACATTCGACCGTCCTATGAAAGTTTGAGTCAAAGCAGGCAGGAATCCAGGAAAAATAAGACATGGGGGGGGGGGAGTAAAGTGGGAGGTAGAAATAGGAGGGCTAGAGCGAGGAAAGAGATGCCAGAACTCTTGGGGGTGGGGGTGGTGGAAAAAAAGACAGACTAAAACTCCTAAATAAGAGTTTTGTTGTGTGTGTGTGTGTTGTTTTTTTTTAAAGGAGTTTTACACACCCACATATATATATATATGCACACACACCCTATCTGGAGAGAAATTCATCCATCTGTGCTCAACACGTTGGTGAAAGAAAAGGATAATGTAGGGAATGAGGTTGAAAACTGAATGGTGGCTTGGCTTGGTTGTTTGTTTTTGTTTGTTTTGTTTTGAAGTCCAGACACATCTAATTAAAACTGAGGAAAAAAGCTGGATGAAACTGAGAGAGAGAGAGAGAGAGAGAGAGAGACAGAGAGAAGGAGGTTGCCTGCAATGCAGTCAATAATGCTGCAGGCTGGCTAAGAGCTGTCTGAATAAATATCGGGAGCATCGGAGATAAGGGATCATCCAGAAGCTGTGAGGAGGACAACAGGAAGTTTGGAGAATTCCGGAGGTGACCGGATTCCGGGTTATACCAGCAGATCAGACAGCGAGGGATCTGAGAGGACCGCCTGCATTGCACAGAGGGTGGCTCTTGGTGCATTCCCTACAAAGCAGAAGGGGGCTCCTCTCCTCCACAGAAACAAAGGATCTCAGAGGATGCATATTTGCATATCCTAATGGATAGGTATAAATATAAATTTAAAAGTAATTAATCACCATCATCATCATGTGCCGTCAAGTTAATTCTCACTGATGGCAACCCTTTGGCAGGGTTTCCCAGGTAGAGAATATTATTCAGAAGCAGTTTTCCGATATTTTCTTCTGGGGGGTGCCCTGAGACGGTGCAGCTGGTCCAAGGCCACACAGGCTGGTTCTGCTTACAGGAGGCACACAGTGGGGAATCGAACTGCCAAACTTTCGCTCCATAGCCAGAGACCTAACTCACTGAGTTATCCAGCAAGCTAATTCTGACTTATGGACAACCCTTTCTTCAGGGTTTTCCAGGTAGAGAGTACAAGAACCGGTTTTCCATTCCCTTCCTCGAGGGGCACCCTAGGACTGTGCAGCTTGTCCAAGGCGACCCAGGCTGCCTCTACTCGTAAGAGGCACACTGGGGAATCGAACTCCCAACCACTGTCATTACCATCATTTAAACTGGAATATAACCCATCTCACTATACTGGGGAAAGACAATGAGCAGGTGACAACCCAATCTGCAAAAAGAACTGTTCTGGGCATCCGTTCTACGATATATATTTTTTTGGCCAGTACCCTATTGTGTTACATGATCACAGATGAGTGATTACATAAATGTCCCTGTGCTATGATAGGCTCCCCGGTGCCCCTCTGATTTCTGAGCCTGCTTCTGTGCCCCATTGAGTGATGGTTGTGCAATAGGAGGGCAGCTGGAGCAGGAAAAGACTTACTTGATTGTCCTTTTTTAAAAAAAATCTATTCATTTATCTGTTAAAAGACAGTGCTCCGGGCAGCATACAAAGCTTTTCAGAAGAGAGAAAATCAAATGTTTTGGTAAAACCTTAATAAAAATAATATAAACCCACCCCACCCTAAAACTCTAAAAATCAAACCAAGGGTCATCCGAAGGGGATACTGCCTTTCAGCTATAAACTGGACTGGTATTTCAAAGAGAAGGCCACCCGAAGTGCTATCGTGATTTCTTAAAATAAAATTGTCACTTCCATTTTGTTGCATTATTCACCAGCAGTGTTTAAAAATTTGCCATGAATGGTGATTTTCAAGTCACTTCCAACTTCCGTTGACCCGAACAGGGTTCTGGAGGCGCATGGGGAGGTAAAAGGGTACTTTCTCATTGCCATCTAAGAGGGTTTCTGTGGCCAAGTGGATTTAGAAAGGGACTAGACGCCTTTTCATTAAGGGTGAGACATTTAATCACTGTTTATGATTATGCCTATTGTGGATTCTCCAGGTTCAGAAGAAGTATGCCTTCAGATGTAGTTACTAAGATGTTAGAGGGTGGCTTCAGAGCTCAGAAAAGTTTCTTTTGGAGACTATCACTTCCATAATCCCCCAGTAAGCATAGTCCCTGGTGAGGTGACTTCCAGATGCTGATGCAAACTGTTAAATCAAACCACCTTAGAAACAGAAGTGGCTTCCTAAAGGTGGTCCTTGGGGCGGCGGGTGGGTGGGAGCAAACATACTAAGCTTCTAGAAGAGGTAGTCCCCCCCCCGCTTCGTCTAAGCTCTGGGCACGTGGGTACCCCCGGGGAAGAACTGCTTGGTGGGCACAAGAAGCCAGCGACTCGACAAGAGAGTTTTATTTATTTACTTTATTTATTTACAAGATTTTTTAGCCGCGCCATTACCAGTGGTCTCTGAGCGGCGTACAACAATATTAAAACTTAAAAAACATTAAAACCATTAAAAATAGGCATTATTATAATAATATCCTATATTAACAACAATCATTAAAACATTAATATTAATAAATCCTGCTGCTCATATGGCCAGCTAAAGCATACTATTTAATTAAAATGCTGGCTAAACAGAAAGGTCTTTGCCTGGCGCCGAAAAGCCAAAAGTGTCGGAGCCAGGCGGATCTCTATAGGGAGGACATTCCAAAGTTGGGGGGCAACAGCCGAGAAGGCCCTATTTCGACATGCCATCCCCCTCACCTCTTTCAGGGATGGCACCTTCAGAAGGTTCTCCTGGCCTGATCTTAGAGGACGGGCAGGCTCGTATGGAAGAAGACAGTCCTTTAGGTAACCAGGTCCTAATCCGTTTAGGGCTTTATATGTCAAGACTCTCTCTTGAGAGTCCCCTGGAGTGCAAAGAGAACAAACCTATCCATTTTGAAAGAAATCAACCCTGAGTGCTCACTGGAAGGACAGATCCTGAAGCTGAGGCTCCAATACTTTGGCCATCTCATGAGAAGAGAAGACTCCCTGGAAAAGACCCTGATGTTGGGAAAGTGTGAAGGCAAGAGGAGAAAGGGACGACAGAGGACGAGATGGTTGGACAGTGTCACCGAAGCGACCAACATGAATTTGACCCAACTCCAGGAGGCAGTGGAAGACAGGAGGGCCTGGTGTGCTCTGGTCCATGGGGTCACGAAGAGTCGGACACAACTTAACGATTAAACAACAAACATGTCAAAGTAAGCACTTTGAATTGGGTCTGAGCAGCAACTGGCAGCCAGTGTAAATTTTTCAGAACCGGCGTGATATGAGTCCGTGCGGCGGCACCACTTACCAGCCGCGCATCCCGGTTCTGTGCCAGTTGCAGTCGCCGGACTGTCTTCAAAGGCTGCCTCATGTATAGCACATTGCAGTAGTCTAGTCTAGTTGTTACCAGTGCATGTGTGACTGTTGCCAGGCTCTGCTCATCCAGGTAAGGGCGAAGTTGATATATTCTCCGCAGCTGTAAGAAGGCACCCCTGGGCTTCCAAGTTCAGACCCGGGTCAAGGAGCACCCCCAAGCTGCGGACAACGGAGTCAAAGATAAACCCACCACATCCGGACCACCATCCCCCCATCCCGTTGAGAATACTAGGTCAAGTGTATGGCCTTTCTCGTGAGTCGGGCCGATGACATGTTGAGACAGCCCCATGGTTGTCATGGCGGCCATGAAGTCTTGAGCCGCCCCTGTTAAGGTGGCCTCGGCATGGAGGTTGAGGTCCCCCAGTACCAAAACTCTGGGGGTCCTCAGCACCAGGTCCGAAATCACCTCCGTGAGTTCAGTGGGCTAATTCCGTAGCTCCTGCTGCTGTAGCAAAAATGTCTCTTGAAATTTCCAAAGCTCTCCTTGCTGGTTGAGCTTGAATGCCTCTCCTTCTCCGGGCCCAGACTGGACACTTCTTACATGGTTAGGTGCAAACAACTACGGTCTTTCTTTTGCCCCTGTTCCCCATCCCTCTTCACCCCCGCCCCAATATTGTGGTTCGTTCGTCACCTGGCAAAAATAGCAGTAGAAGATTCCAGGAAGGAGTGGACGGTCATACAGAGCGGCTCTGTGATGATGCTATTCCTAGTTCCCTCTTCCCTTGTATCCTCTCTGTAGCTTTCCAGTTACTCAGCAGGTCTGTCCAGAGAGGGGGGTGGAAAAGAAGAGGGAGGTGGGGAGGAAGAGCCTTGAATACAACCAAACAACATGGGCTTCGGAGTCTTGGGTGGGCGTGCGCATGTGCTACCCTGCTCCTTTTTCTCGGCCTCTGCCCTTTGTAACACAGAGGGCGATGATCCTGGAAGACTTGGGTGGACAGACGGACAGATGGGCAGACAGACAGATGCATGGGCTTTGTAGTCCCCCAAGGGCCAACCCAACAAATGGCAGTGGGATCAGCTAAGATCAAAACAGTCCCTAGGAAACCAGAAATATAAGACAGACTAAAAACACAAGTGAAAACAGAATCGAAGTTAAGTTTTTGGACTACAGTCTCCAGCATGCATCCTCTGATAACATGGTTCAAATATAGAGTTGCCAAGTCTTACGTTTTGACCTTGAGATCTGGGCGCTTTTTTTTTTGACCTTGAGTCCCTTTTCCATTCGGGGTCTCAAATAGCAGAGAATGGGATGACGTCAGCCGGCCATCTTAGATTATGGGGTTGTCTCTTAGGATTTCAGGTCATGCTCAGAAGTGGCCTTGTCTTTCCTGTTCTCTTACACACTGTCGAGCTGATACGACTGGAATCCACTCTGTGGCCTTTGCATTAATCACCGAGTCTCTGCAGCGACTCCCTGTTACACATGCAGATTTTTGCCCCTGTTGCAGAATCCCTTGGGTCGCAGGGTTTGGTCCTGAAATCTCAGATAAATAATGGGATGCTGTTAAAAATCAATTAAATCAGCCACCGACCTGATTCAAAGCTACTTCCAGTGGAAACCAAGTGCAACCCCACACCCCCATCATTGTGCATTTGTACACAGAGGAGGGAAGAAATTTGGCTCCTGAGCCTGCTGACGTCACAGCTCCAGAGCTGAAGGAAAATGAGATTAAGTTGAAAGAGTACACTTTTTAAACACTCCCCCCCCCCCCCCGTCACTTGCAAACATCTGTTAAATGTAATGCCCTGGGCAATGCTGAGTTTGGCATACTAAGGGTTAAAAACATTTCGGCAAGGTGACTCCCTGTGGCTTAACAAAGGAGGAAGTTTAGTGAGATGGATGAATGGATGGATGGATAGATGGCTTTAATACAAGACTGTAAGCCACCTGGAATGCTACTTAATGCTAATTATTTAATACATTTATTTATATCCCGCCTTTCTACCACAATGTCACATTTAAGGTGACTTACAGTCCTTGTAAAATGATAAAAAATGCAAGTCAGACTCTAAACTTTGGAAAGTCAGGCAAAACCAACCCTACAATACTAGCCATTAAAATCCATTAAGTGTATATAATCATCATTATCATATGCTATCAAGTTGACTCTGACTTAAGGAGACCCTTTTCAGAGTTTTCCAGGAAGAACGTACTCCAAAGTGGTTGACCATCCCCTTCTTTTGGGGTTACCCTGGGACTGTGAGGCTTTGCCCGAGGCCACCCAGGCTGGCTCTTCTCCTGGGAGGCACCGTGGAGAATCGAACTCCCAACCTCTGGCTCCGCAGCCAGAAACCTAATTCACCAAGCTATCCAGCCAGCTATTAAGGGTGTAAACAGTTTTGCAAACATCACTGTAGATTTGGCCTTGTGCACCAATTTAAAAAGATGTGTTTCCACACCTTTCCTAAAAGCAATGAGAGTGGAAACTGATCTGACGTTTGAAGAGAGTGTGTTCCATAGTCTGGGAGCCATGCAGCACAAAGGAACGAATACACACACACAATTCTACCATGCAAACATGCCAACATCTGGAAATCTACAAAGATGACCAACATCTTCTAAATCTGCAATCCAGGTCAATATAGAGAAAGATGAACTACAGCTTTCACCAGCCCAGTGGCCATTCTGCCTAGGGGATTTTGGAAGTTGTAGTCCAACCTAGGACCACTGCCCAGCTTTCCCCTCAACACACGCCTCTGCGTGTAGCTCTTTCTTCATCTCTGTCATGCCTTCTCTGCTCTAAAAAGTCTTGAAACCTCAGCAACAAAATACTGAAGGAGAGAAGGGAAGGTCCTGGCAGGAGTGGACTAAAGGACAACAAGGCTAATTTTATGTCCCTCCCCTGCTCTAGAGGAGGCAGGTCGCTAAAGCGAATATAGCAACCTTTGTGTAGGTGCACACAGGACGTCTCTCTTGTTGACTTTCCTCCCAGAATTTTCTTCCTAGTTCAGCGTGGTATAAACAGCTCTCTGTTGACCTCGCAGATGGGATGCAGGGCTTACCTCAGTTGAAGGACCTCTCCTGTATTGGGTGTTTGTGTGCATGCAACACTTCTCAGCTGAGCAGCAGAAGGAAGGGCCAGCAGAGACGTGACATGGTCATCATTCTCGTATCTGTAATTATGAAGCGGGGTTGAGGTCCTCCGTTCTGAAGGGGCGCCAGAGGGAATGGGGTGGTGTATAGTATCCTACTTTCCTGGGTTTGTATCCCCCTGTTTCAAGCATTCCTAAGCCCGTTGCTTTCCAGAAGAGTGTGGGACTGCATTTCCCATCACACCCCATCAGCAGGACTGTTGACTTTGGAAGATGGCTAACCATGTCTGATCACCTGCCCACCAAAGTTATATCTAGTTTGGCTCATATTACCATAGGTATGCTCACACATGATAAAGTCCAGGGGTAGAAATGCATCTGAAACCCAACTGATTCTTCTCTTCTATTGAGCCATTAGTTGTGTTGATTTGATGCCATGGAATATTCAAGAGTATTCTAACTGTTCAGGCTGAAGTTAACTGCAGTAGAATATCTTCAGCAACGTCTCTTCTGCTGTTTAGCAAGGACAGACCCTATTTTTTCTGATTCCCACAGTTCATATAATACTATTCTTACTCATTCATAACCACACAAATATTTGGCAAAAAAAATATATATATATCTCCCATAAACCTTTTTTTTTTCTTTCGTCCAAGGACAAAATTAGAAGCTTCTGCCTTCTGAATCAAGTCCAGAAATCAAAATCAGATGGACAGATAATTTACCGGGGCTGTTCCACAAAATCAAGTAAATTGGAACTAGGGTGAAATGAAACTGGCTTTTCCTCTTTCACAACCTTTTGAGGGGGTTTCAGAATGGGGAGAGACCCAACATTGGCTATTGTTTGGCTGATGACAGGAAGAACTATTTCTGACAAGGCACTGTTGGTCTTTCTTTCCTCCTTTTTATTATAGTTCATCCTCCCATTAAAATCTCTTCCTCTCACTTCCTCTCAGAGGAAATGAAGGGAAGGCTTGCTTCCATTTTCTTCCCAGAGTGCAATGGGAAGTATCATGGCTGCTATTGTGTTAGATGTGGAAACTGTCATACTTGCTTTTTCTGTCCTCCCTGAGGAAAAGACAAAGAGGCTACATTCACTCATTACCTGCCCTCAAAAGAATAAAACAGTAATAATGTGCCGGCAAGTTGCTTCTGACTTATGGTGTCCCTTTCCAGGGTTTTCCAGGTAGAGAATACTCAGAAGTGGTTTACCATTCCTTTCCACATGGGGGCAACCTGGGACTGTGCAGCTGGCCCAAGGCCACCCAGGCTGGCTCTTTTCTCTCAAACTCGATTTTTTTTAACTAAAATATAAACTACAACATAAAATACATAAACCAAAATACAAATCAATTGTGTTCTCCACCACCCTAGTCGGGACCTCTTGCAATAATCTTCTTCTTCCATTGTCTTTCTTCTTCTTCCTTTGTTGTCCTCTTCTCCAGAACTGCGTTGATTCCTGGTTTGGAACTTTCCGTTTTCCTCTTGTTAGCACATATTCAATAAATCTGCCCCATATATCATAAAAATTATTTTTTTTTATCTCTCCTTTCTTAACCTTCAAATTACAAGTTAATTTATCATTTATAGCAGTGTTCCATATTTCATTATACCATTCTTCCAGTTTTGATTTCCATTTCCTAGCTATTATTAATCTAGCTGCTGTTAATAAATTGGTAATCCATTCTAGTTATCTGAATGCCTGTTGGAAATGTGAAAAGGAAATTGGTACATACTTTCATATGTGGTGGGAATGTGAAAAAGTACAAAGATTTTTGAAACTAATCTTTGAAGAATTAACTGATATATTTGAAAGAGATATAGAATTTAATTCTCAGATAGCTTTGTTATCAATATTTGTAAATGTGGAATATGATATGATTCTCTCAAACTCCCAACCTTGAGACGTAACTCACTGAGCTGTCTAGCCAGCACAAAAGAAAAGGGGAAGTTATATGGTGGTGTACTCCCTCACCCATTTTCCTCAATGGTTTTTCGCCTCAAACATTACTCCTCCATGTTGGCAGCCATTTCAAATGGTGAATTCTTCGGATGGGACAATTTCAGCAAGAGCTGGACTACAATTCCCAGAATCCCCCATCAAGAGCAGCCAGTTGTCCCCCCCCCCCCCCCAATCTAGTTTCACCTCAGAGTCTTGAAAATAATTCGAACCAGGGCAATTCGGCAAGCATTCCGACTCAACAAACGGAGCCCAGAGAGAAAGAAGAGGAAGTTGGCACATCGTTGCAGTAACCTTCCTGTCCTTGATTTATTGACCTTGCAAATAAGGATCCTCGCTTACAGTTTGTACCAGGCCTCATGTTGTTATTTGTCTGTTTTCTGACGCATCAACATTTGGAAATATAAATGATGTGGGAACCGGGGCATACCCTGCCTGCCTCTATGCTGGCCACATAGCCACAAATTCTCTCCTGTACATCCCAAAATAGAGAGAAAGTAGTACCAGGGGGGGGGGGGGGATAAAGAAACAAGGCAATCCGAGGGGCAGAAGAAAATCCTCTTGTGAGTCCTGTGCCTCGCAAGTACACATTGCTCCATTTGGGGTCAATTTGGGTGAGTTAAATTGGGAATTCATGTTAAACATTCTCAGGTGACTCTAGAGAGCTCACATGTTTTGGTTTGTGGACCTCAAACCTCCCTTGGACAGTGTGTGTGTGTGTGTGTGTGGGTGTCCCTCCCATGGAAATCCATTCCAGTGGGAGTAGGCTGAGATTTCTGATCCTGTTGGGGAAGGGATCAAGTTCTCTGAAGGCTAGCTTAGGTCTGTGCCTCAGAAATTCTACTTCCATGATTCTAGAGTTATGTGTTTGATTATCCCCTGAGTTCTCACACATCACTGGCCATTTAGGACTTCCTTTTGGGCACATCTGAGTCCCAGAATTCCACCACCAACCGTGATCCTCAGTGCAGAATGATCCTTCCCTTTGACACACCACTTTCCCAACAGATTTATGAAACCTGTACAAGCATTTACCTCTCACCCAGGGCCTGGAAAAGTTTGTTATTAGATTACTGCTCCCAGATCCTCTGGCCGTCCGGTTGGGATGAGGGAAGTGGTAGTCCAAAACTGAGTAACTTTCCCAAGCTCTTTGTGAAAGGAGGACCATGAATCCAGAGGCCATCCAGCCATGGTGCTTCATGTTTGTGCTTGAATCGCCTCCTCCTGGCCTGTTGTTTTGGCTTATTTTGGAGTCAAGAGCTGAAATCCTATTGCTAAATTGGGCCCATTGACTCAATGGAACTTACAGAGGAGTTGGCAAGAGATGAGCACGAACCACTAGTTCAGTAATTTGTGCTGGTTCATTTATTGGCTGAACTGGTGTTCAGCACATCCCAGCCCTACCTCCTCTGGGGGGGGGGTGCTCACTTGGAGGCAGTGCCCCCAGCTTCCCTACCCCACCTTCTCTGGGCAGTGCCTCTGAGTGGGTGCCCACTAGAGGAGGTGGGGATGTTCGGCCAAGAAACGAACTGGCACGAATTACTTAACTAGTGCTTTGTGCCCATCTCTAGAGGTGACCCACCCAATCCTCACTGATTCAGTGAGGAATTCTAGTTGGGACGTACTACGCTAAGCAACAGGATTTCAGCCCGGGATTTCAGAAAGCATACTTTAAACAAAAGCAAGAGCTGATCTGTTCCTTCCCAACCACTCTAGGGTTGGACTGTTGATCTTCACCGTTCCTTATCCAGGTCATGATGGGAGACTGATGCCCATGATAACAAGTAATGGAAGAATTCCTTTTGAATGAACATGAAGTCATCTTGGAGTTTTTAAAAAAGACTTCCTGCAGAGTGCTGGGGGGGGGGGGAATCTCAGGGGATTGTTTTGTTCTGTTTGTGAGTTTTGCTAAGACAACTAAGGAATAAATAAATAAATGGGTACAACATGTCTCCCTCACCCCTCCACTCCTTTCCTGAACAAACAAAACAGAACCCAACACTTATGTGTGTAAAGGACATGGGAGTAGCCTATGGTGAGGATGCTTTGCTAGGGGAGAGATCTGGCCATTCTGGAGCATCAAATATCTGCTTAGTAGCCTGAGCCAGTGGGGGGGACAATGATGTACCACTACAGAGCCAGGTTGGCTCAAGCATCTTTCCCCCTTCTTGTCTTTTCTAATAACAATAATAATCATGCCGTCAAGTCAGTTCTGACTTATGGTGAGCCTTTTCAGGATTTTCCAGGTAGATTAGTGATTTCCCACCCCCTTCTTCTGGGGTGCCCTGGGACTGTGCGGCTTGCACAAGGCCACCCAGGCTGGCTCTTCTCCCAGGAGGCCCCCGTGGGGGAATCAAACTCCCAACCTCTGGCTCGGCATTCAGAGACCTTAACCACTGAGCTATCCAGTCAGCTAAGTCACCCCTTATTGACACACAGATTGTTACACTTGGATTTTACATTCTTTTTGTTCTTGGAAGTCAATCTGGTTCTTTGTTGGAGAGAGGTGGCATCTGGCATGTCTCCTCCATGATGTTTGCAAGCATACCTGCATGTGTAGGAACCATTATCAGGGTTTTCTGAAACTAAAGGTGTGATCACATGGGGAAATAGATTGTGATTTGGACCATTTGTGGAAATGACAGATCCTATGCTCCCCAGCAGATGACACTCCTGAATATCAGTTCAGACAAGTCACCTCCTAGCTGAGTAATTCTCCCCACTTCTCAAAGACAGATCGTCCTTCTTTTGGCATGGGAAGAGTGTGTATATGCAGGGAGGGGAAGATGGCAGGGAGGCAGGGTTGGGTCAGGGTAGATGTATGGATGAACTCTGTTTGAGTTGCACACAAATGCAGAGGTGTCTAAGCTTAGCCTGGGGCTCTTTGAAGTCTGTTTCATGTTAAATGCACTCCAACATTAACAAGGCTGGAGAAGATCGGTTCCATCTAGTCCCGTTTGTGGAATTAAGAAGTAAGCACTATCGGTGTGGTGTCCGTTTGTTGTCAACTAAGGGGTAGGCGGGCAGGAGAATTTTTGGAGCAGAAGTCCAGTTAGTCCTGTTTCTAAACTCTGCCAAGAAAATATTGCTTGTAAGTTCCCTTGGACACATGAGCACCTGTGTACCTCCCCAGACTGGCGACTGTGTTGGCTATGCGCTTCACAGCTTAAAGACGCATCCACCTTCCACACCCCTCTTTGGTGAAGAACCTTTCCCAAGAAGATCTTGAAGGACCTTCTGTGGTCCAGCACATTCCCAGACCATGAGATGACAACACACACAGAGAGAGAGAGAGAGAGAGAGAGAGAGAGAGAGAGAGAGATCTCCCAGTATCCATCACTGGCCTCCCTGTTGGGTTTATTCTCGGCTGTTTGCTCTCACTTTTCTTTACTACTTTCTTCATCAGGAGTTCCCACCTGCTTCAGTGTTCTCAACTTTTTTAAAATTTTGTTTTAATAAACAGGGTTCTGACCAACACATCATATGACTCACAGAACACTTGTTTTCCCGTCCTGATACTTGGGGCTGTGTTCTACCATTACCTTGTTTTTCTGAAATGATTGACACCTACTTGTAAATAAAGCTTGACCTCCATCCATTTGGTGCCAAATGTTTTGGAACTGCAATTCCCATCAGGCCAGGCTGAGCGGCTAGTGGGACAGGATAATGGGAGCTGTAGTCCAAAACATTTTTAAAAAGGCACTATGTGGAGAGAGCTGGTCTAAGCAGTTGCTAATTTATTTGCTATTGTTATTTTCTGTGTTGTTTATTTTATGATATGTATCTGGGAACACCACCGGACCCACCTCCGATGATGATGTGGTCAAGTCTCTGGGGGATAATTCCATAGGCTCCAGGTTATGAGAATGACCAAGAACAGACTTTATTGCCATGGAGGAACCAACAGAAACAGCAGCACTGTCCTTAACTGCTGGATAGCTCGGTGGCTTAGGTCTCCGTCTGCAGAGCCAGAGGTTGGGAGTTCGATTCCCTCTTGGTGCCTCCTTGACGGGGGTTGGACTTGATGATCTGTAGGGTCCCTTCCAGCTCTGCAGTTCAAAGGTTATTAAAGCAGCACGCTTTAAAACTCCCTCCAGGAACTTCCTGGAGGGCTGAGTTCCCTGCACTAACACCCCTTTTAAAGGGGTCTCCTGTGAAAGTCACAGGTTGTCCTGGGAGTCCTGGTCGCTGAAAATGGGAGGGCAGGATGAGTCCTGGACCTGGCCAAAGGCTCTTCAAGGATGGCTGGTAAAGGTGGGTAGGGGATATCGGTGCCCACCCCTCTTGCTCCTCCTAGAATTTCCTCTGCCTCTCACTCTGGCACTTCCGTCACTACCATTGAAGCTGGGCCAGAGAATTGTCCACCTGCTCCTGTTGTCTGATATGGGCACCATTTAAACAACGAGAACTTTTGCCCGGTCTAGGCTGTATACGTAGCTTAGAAAAATGGACTTCTTGGACTATGGGAGAAAGGTAGCATAAACCTTCCATATGAACCTACCCGGCAGTTAAGATCTAGCCATGGGGCCCTTTTGAAAGAGCCGTCCCTCAAGGAGGTAAGAGGGATGGCTTGTAGACAAGGGGCCTTTTTGGCAGCTGCCCCCAGACTATGGAAGGCCCTCCCGACGGAGATTCGTCTGGCGCCGACGCTGATGACATTTCGGCGCCAGGTCAAAACCTTCCTGTTCCAGAAGGCTTTGAATTGAAATAATATCAACTGTGGGTCTTGATGGCAATTTTTAGAGTATATAATTTAATTGTTTTATCTTTTTTATTGTATTTTAATTGTTGTAAGCCACCCAGAGACCTTTGGGTAGAGTGGGCGGCATATAAGCTAAATAAATAAATAAATAAATAAAATAAACATATAGAAACACAACCTTCAGAATCCTTCTGTGTCAGCAGGGCCACCAGGAACACAGGTTTTCCAAAGTTCTTGCCGGAACCATCTAGGCCCTTGCTCATGTGTAGAGCCTACCTATGTGTTGACAGAAATTGATTCAGTGGATCTGCTCTGGATTGAGGTCTACGTTTCTTAAGGGCATGCCCAAATGGCTGATGAAACGCACAGAACGGGAGACAGAACTCATTTTTTTGAAAAATAATTCTGCTGCTACTGGTGCTGTTGCAGTTAGACTCACTGAAAGATTCATCAGATGGAAATCAATCTCAGAATGTTATTCCTAGCACGGGGCTCGGCCCCCGCTGTGTCAATATTTGTGAACAGGGATGGGACCTCCGAATCATAGCGCTTCCACAAACGAACAACTTCATCTGAGTCCCAGGGATGCTGATTCATAGACTTTGAGCCCTGGGAGGAACCCAATAGGGCCCGCGAGTCTAACTGCTGCAAGGCAGGGCTATCTTCCCAAAGAACTCTGCTGATGGCTACCAGCCTTCTGTGGGGCTGAGTAGAGCAGAGTAGAGGTGGAGAGTCGCATCCCAGGAACTGCAATGCATCGGTGTTTTTGTTTTGTTTTGTTTTTAAAAAGACAAAACACAACAGGGAAGAACTTGGAATCATAGGCCAGGATCCTAGCTCTAGTCCCCACTAACCATCGAGTCAATGGAGCCCTTCTGTAATGGGAAGCCAACGGTTATGTAAATCTGCTAAATCGGTCAATCGACCTTGTTTGGGACTCGCAATGCAATTCCGGAAATAGAACTGCAGAGCCGGAAGGAAATCCGATGCTCAAAATCAGATTTCAGACTGATGCTTCCATGGTTCTGTTTCAAATTTATTTCCATGTATTTGATGTGCCCCTTCATGTTCCAGGTTTGTTCTTCATCCGTCTTTTATTACTGTTGGCCACCTCTGGTACCCTTTTCGGCAGAAAGGGGCAAAGTAAGCCTGTAATACCTCTTTTCCACCTAGAACTCAGAAAGGATACTTCCCGCTCGGACTACAGAGATCCCAAATTGCCATATTCCACCCAGATCAATAAGGAACCATGTTTGTCTCTGAGGCAAGCCATACCCTCTCACCCCATAGATGTGAGTCCCCCTGGAAAAAGAGGTGGAGAATACGGTGACCCCCATGAAGTAAGTTTATGTTTGTTTGTTTTTTAAAGGGAAGTGAATAGGTCTGAGAGGAACGGTCATTCATTTTCTTAAATTTCACCAGTCAATTGGCCACAAGATTTTGACACGTTCCATATTTTGGGGTTCTTGGGCCGGATAGCCTTACCCGAGTCACAGCCCTGGATATAAACAGCCAGTCAGACTGTTGA
Source organism: Intellagama lesueurii (assembly GCA_037013535.1). Classification (NCBI taxonomy): domain Eukaryota; kingdom Metazoa; phylum Chordata; class Lepidosauria; order Squamata; family Agamidae; genus Intellagama; species Intellagama lesueurii. The sequence continues at coordinate 4,306,315 of JBAJHW010000011.1, forward strand.
ACTCAGCATTGGCCAAGAAATGAGCAGGGGATACTGGGATATGTAGTCACCAAAAAACTAAGGTTTCCGAGTTCAGCTACTACGTACCTGTCTATTGACCTACATAAATTTACCAAAGAGTAAGGGACTCCATCCTCTGGGGTTTTTAGGCAGGATTGTTTCCCAGCCCTATGGGGAGACAATAAAGATTGAACTCAGCACCTTCCGTAACGTATGCGGTCTAGCATTGTGCTTCGTAAGAGCCCACAGGAAGTCTGAGCTCTCGTACATCTTGGATGATTTTTCTTTGCCAAACGAATCCCCCGGGACCTGGCGAGAGAAAGGATTCTAGTAGGTTGATTTTTGTTTTCCTTCATTTACAGAGGTGAACTATTTCACACGTAATTACAACGGTCACCGAAGAAACTGTACCTTAAAAAATGGGCTTTGCTGGAAATGTCAAGGCGGAACGAACAAGAAAAACTCTTGTCAGCCACTTGGAGAAAGATTCCAGACAGCAAATGGAGGAGGAGAACAATGTGGAAGGTTCGGATGGCCAGAAAGAAACACTTGAAGAATGAGGTTGGCTTTCAAGTGCCTGGAAAAAAAACGAGTCAGAATGGGCCGTAATCTTGCCCCAGCTCCTTTCCTCTATTAAGGGAACTCCTTCTTGGTTTGACCCCCCCCCCTCCAACACCATTTTTGTCAAATCGAGGAGAAATTCACAAGACCTCCTGCTAGCTTTGACCGTGGAGCCCAAGGATGTGATCGGTCTACTGGAGTTAGACCCTGGGGCCACCGAAGTTGGTCTAAGTTCTCATGCTTCAGGCCCGTGAATCTTGTCCTTCTCACCCTTTTCCTTCATCTTCTTCAGAAACCCGTCCACATCCAGGCTCCCTAATGGTGAATAGCCTTCTCAGTGAAGAGCACCGCTCCCCACCCTCCCCAACTAAGCCACCCAGGAGCAAATCACGTTGCCTCATGAAAGCTACTACCATCCTCCTCCTGGCCACCGTCTGGAGGTTAGACGGAATCCCGAGGACACAGAAGGTCAGCCCTGGTTTAAACTGTGGGCAAAGAGGCAAGATCTTTAGTATATACTGCTAGAGTTTTGAATTTTTGGTTAAATGCTTTGAGCTGTGTAGCAAAAATTGAGGGATTCACAGAGCAGAATAATTTTAAATTCCCCAGATTCTAATCCCTTTTCTAATTAACTGGCACGTACAGTCTCCATAACTCACTCCAAGACATTAGTACTAAAAGAAGAAAAAAGGTTTCGTTACTTACAGATGAACAGCAAACTGACAAACATGACTGTTTTCAACAACAGACTACGTACTGCCAACAAACAGTAGAGAGGGAAAAAAGAACTCAGCAGAGAGGCGGAGGTCTCTTTGAACTCAAAAGCAGAGAAGGAACGATTGGTTAGTGATGGATAGATGGACAGCCACCCCAGCTCAGCATGCAAGGTTGCAAAAAAAAAAAAAAACAACAACAACAAAAATGTAACAGAGTTTTGTTCATTCTTCTGAAAAGTAAAGTTCACATCTCATATTGGGCCCCTCTTTTGCCCTAAAAGGGTTCCCAGATGGCCCCAGTGGATCTAGGTGGGGCCATTTTTTCCTCTTCTGAGAAAGTCATTTCTATGGGTGAGAGCAATAGTCTGCTTCCAGTTTTGCATGAGGACAAGCTGTGCCTGAGCCATCTGAAACTGTGGAGGTGCTGTCATGAGAGCACCCCGTGGGATGAGCCCCTGGCCACCGTTTCCCAATGAAAAGCGTGTTTGCGTTTACCTTGGAAACAATATCTGAAAGGTGTGTGTGTGAAATTTGCCTAAGTTGGGGGCTCAGGCTCTCTCTGTTTCCCGGACATCTTGTGTCGGGTGTCCAAGCCAGAAAACTGATGTCCACAAGGACCTGGCAGGTCAGGAGAACAAGACGTTCTGGTTGGCTCATTGCACAGAGAAGTCTTGTCGCCCCTTCAGAGAAATCCCTCGCCTGCTGCTGGCTGCAGCGTTCCCAAGGCTGCTCCTGATGGAGAAGTCTGTGTTCTTTCCAACACCTTTCCAGGAGCCAGGACCGTCCCCAGATGGTTTGCTGCCTGAGGAAAAAACAACACACCATCAAATGCCTCTTCACGGCCACCCTCACCAAGAGGCACAATTCTGACACAGCCAGCCCATGGGTCACACTGGCACTTAGAAGTGCCTTTCAGGGCCATTTAGATCAATTTAGATTTCAACGTCCACACGACGCAAGGGTGAAATCGATTGATGTGGGTTGCAAAGTGAGTTCCCCCCCCCCAACTGGCTGGTAAGGGGCTTAAAAAAACACAAAACTTTGTTTCCTAAAATTGATTCAATTCAATGTGGCTTTGTGGAAATGAGTCAATTTCAGCAGTGTAAATGCCAAAACCCGTTTAAAATCGCCAGAAATAAATTGGTTTGCATTCAGGGCCCGTGAAAGCAGAAACCGGTTTAAATACCACATGACGTGAACCTGGTTTTTTAAGAAGTCTGAACAGAAATCGATTCAAGTAGCTTGTGTGACCCCAAATCCCGAACTGGGTCCATGAGGCAGCAGATTCCACAAACTTTTTTTCCTGTTTCTGTCCGCAAAAAAACAGAATAACCGCAAATCAAATAATTAACCATTTTTCTGCCCATAGTTGGTCGTCCAAAGACTGAGATAGCAGCCTCACTCTGTCTGGCAGAAGAGCTGGCCCGCTGATGGGCGTCGGAACAGGCTGCACGGCTTCTTTTAAGGCTTTGTTACCAGCAAGTAGAGTTTTAGGTGACAATAGGCTGATAAAACATATACCAGCACTGTTTGCGTTGTTCTGCTGGGCCTCAGTACTTTTCCGTTCCTCTGGAGTAGAGATGTAAAATTTCCGGAAATTCTGAAGCCATATAAAATGGCTTTGGGTGGGTGGGTGGTAATGGGGGAAAGCTTGCTTTTTCCCAATTTTTTTTCCGTCCCCCCCCCCCCCAGGCCTTCCCATCTCTACTCATGGATCCTCCAGAATTAGAGATAGGAAGGTCTGGGGGGAAAGAACTGGAAAAAATGGGGGGGGGAGCAGAATTCCCCCCTCCCATTTTCTTCCAAATCTGTTTCATATGGCTTCAAAATTTCCGGATTTTACATCTCTGCCCTGGGGTGTTCAAGGACCTGCATGCGATAGGAGCTGTTTTAACAGAAGCAAAGCCATGAGTGGTCTCGGTCCTTTGTAACCTGGCCTGACCCAGTAGCCAGATTTATTTTCTATGCACCACATCCTTGGCTCCTCTCTCTCCCTCTCTCACTGTATTTAATTTCCATCTTCTGACAGAGCAGCATCTGGAATGCTTCCTGGGCATGCGAATTTTGCTCAGGATCGAGTCTTGTTGATTAGCCCCCATAAGAAGAAGAGGAATTTAACCAGATGGGGAATAAAATTCAGCCCTCAAGAGAGATTGAGGAAACCTCTACGTTCCATCTGCCAGCCTCTTGAGACCCAATTCCATGCCGTCTCTCATTGGAATGTCCGAAAGTCTCCCAGTATTTCCATCCTGACCTACCTTTGTGCATTTTTGTAAATTTGCAGTCATAAATTGAGGTGAAACCTCCAGCCGTCTGCATGGCCAAATTCAAGAGGGACAGGTAGTCCCGAATGGAGGGAACCATGGTGTACTGAGCTGCCACATCTGTGCTGAAGTTAAGAAGCCTTGCGGGGTGTGTGTGTGAAAGTTGGCAACTTTCATTTAACACAAACACAGGGGCAACTGCAAACACAGTGATTCAGAACCTGACTACTACAGATAAGCACTCAAAATGTCAGGTCTAAGTGGATTTTTTTAGAGGATGTTCCAGAAAAAGAGAAAAATCACATCTATTCACTCTTCCCGTCCAACTTCATTCTGTGTTTGTACGTTTCCTGTTCCACCTCCTTTTCTGTTTCAAAATGTGCCGGTTTTTGTCCTGGAGAACATTCTGTTTCTTTTTATAGTGAATGACTGAGGTGTCGTTGAAATGGTGGTGGAAAATACAGGTGTCCTTACTCTTTGACTCACACGGGCTGCTGGGCGTTTATGAGGGTATGACTCAGCTGCCTGACGGCAACATGAACAGCCCAGGGAGCGTGGAATCAGCCCCTCCCCCTTCCTCAATCTGATGAGGAAAAGGTAGGGTGGCCCCACATCCTACTTTGCAGGGGACAGTCCTCTACCTGAAGGTACTCTACTTGAAAGACTGCCCAATCCAAGTCTCATTTGAAGATCAAGAAACAGGAAGACCTGGGAGAGAGAGGAACTGCATTTATGGATAAATTAAAAGAATCAAGCCTAAAGTTGCATCACATGTCGGCAGAGGTGAATTTTATGCAATCTGATGTCCTCCTCGGTGCTCTATTGGAAGAGGGGTATTCTTCCTTTCCTGGCGATGCAGGAGTCGCCCTCTGAAGCTGTGCCTTTGGTCAGCTAAAAGTCAAGAGGGAACAGTTCTGTCATGTGTGGTATATATAATATTTCAGGAACTAGAGAAAACCCAATAAACTTCATTTTTTCAAAGCTGGGGAATGCACTGTGATCCACTTTGTTCCTTCCCCAAGTCTACGAAGCAAATGACGACATTTGGTACCATGGGATGAGTACTGATTTCCTCTCCTCCTTTTTAAAATCCAGGCTTAGCGACACCTGAGGGAAACTCATTTCACACTTGGGCAACCCTAACACCACTGAGAACCAACGGTCTGTTGGGGAGTCCTTTGTAATGAACGTTGAATGAAGGAAGTCATGAGCTCCACATGGCGATAAGGCTCATGAGATGGTATTGGTGAACCAGGCCTCACTCTCTACGTCTCCCAGTCCAGGGTTCAGAAACATATAATTGCATGAGCTGAAGTCAGGAGAAGTTAAAAGAGATAGCTCCCCCTTTGCTTTCTTTGGATGGAAGGCTCTGAGGTGGTGGCACCAAGCTTCCCAACTGGAAGACCTTCCTATGATGAATAACATTTCCATTCAAAGGCCCTTTTGAAAGCAGAGCTTATGGAAAAGGGAAAGGAGGAAAACAATTGGAGGAGAGAGATTCTTAAACGCGCCATAAATGTGATCACCTTATTTGCAGGCATGTCTTTGGTTCTGAAGTTCACCTTCTGTGAACTTTGGATCAAGTTGAGTCTCGGAAGCAACATTACAAACAGTGAGTTACCTTTTCATGGATTCCTTTCTCCAGAGACAAATATGGAATCACTTTGCAAGATGTTTGTAACGTAACACGGGATAAGGTCACCCCTTTACCATTGGAACTGTATCACACTACAGAACAAAAATCCAGAGGGAAACAGCTGAGATAAAATATATACACATGCTGCACACCCATATCAACGGGTTAAATATCAGCCAAGTTTTCTTAAGTCATTACCAAATGTAATAATTATGCTGTTATCTACTCTTATTTTCCTTCACAACTACCAGACCCATCTTTTCAGAACAAGGCTCAAAAGTAAAGTCTGCTGTTCTCTGTATTACCTCACATTATTCCTCTGTTGTTTCCTTTAACCGTACTACTGTTTGCAGTTAGTCTTTAAAGAGTCACAACATCTTTTTTCCTTTTGTTTTGTGTTTCTTGTTGGATCATGCTGGCTACTTTTTTTGTGAAAAGGTGAGGTGGAAGAGTATCCGCCAGTTCTTGAACTCCGTACTGTTGCCACACATTAACCATTGAAGTTTGCTGGAGATGAGTCTCATATTATTTATGTGTTTTAAGCATTCTTTCCAAGAAGCAAATGTTACTTCTGCACAATACAAACCCTTTGTTACCTCTTGAGACAAGGTCCAACATACCCCTCTTTTTCTCTTGCAAATTTCCTTTGGGGTTTGCAGGGCAATGACCAAGAAGGCGGGGCTTCCCGAAAGCCACAGCTTCGCTTTGTGCTGATTCAAAGGGAAAATATGGGTCTTTGACCCAACCATTACGATCTCTGGGACCCACTTCAAATCGTTGCTACAAAAGGGCCTTTCTTGTTCCATTAGAGAAGAACCGACAAGACCACAGCTATAGGGTGGTGTGGCTGTGTGCACCCGAATGTGGAGTGAGCGCCTTCAAACCACAGGGCTGTCATCCTTCGTGCAATTCACTGTGGCATTAAAACATGAATCACTGGCCTCAGTTAAGCGATTGGGTTTCTCTGTTGCTGAACTGGGTTTTGCATAGGCTGCTGGCAGGCACACAGCGGAGGGCAAGAGAATGAGAAGGTTTGTGGATCGCCGCCATTCCTTTGGGACTCCAGAAGAAATTGATACCTTTGGGTAGACATGCTTTTTCACCCCCTCCCTTCTGGCTGAGCTTTAGAGTAACATCCATGAGTGTCAATGCAGAAAAACAGCAGGGGAAAGAAACCACGTCCAGGATTGTAGTGACAGCCTTTGCAAAGGCAGCGCCTGCAGGAATACTCACATCCTGAGAAGACAGGATTCTCTGGAATAGACCACCATGCTGGGAAAGGGGGAAGGCAGCAGGAAAAGAGGAAGACCCAACACGAGATGGATTGACTCCCTGAAAGAGACCACAAGTTGGAGTCTGCAAAAGTTGAGCAGGGGCTGTTGAGAACAGGACATTTTGGAGATTGCTCGTCCGTAGGGTTGTCGTAAGTCGGAGGCGATTTGACAGCCCATCAGAACAACAACATTACTGAAAGGATGCCCTTGGAGCTATTTCCCCAGGTTAAGCTGTCTTAATTGGTTGGAGCAAAATAACAAAGAGTGATGTGGCACCTTTAAGACAAGCATCGTAACAGTGAAGGAAGCATGCTTCGTTCACTGAAGGAAGCATCATCCTTCAGTGATGAAGGAAGAAAGAGGGGTAGATTACTCCTCACTAATCAGGGTGAGCCATGTGGTTCTGTGCCATCATGTCGCTTTGATGTATGGCAACCATGGTAGGGTTTCTAGGTTATGTGAGAGGTCGAAGGAGTGGTTTAACGTTACCACCACCACCCATTACATTTCTATGGCCAAGCCAGGATTTGAACCCAGATCTCCCAAGTCCTAGTCTGACACTCTATTCACGGCATCACAGCAGCCTTCTTTGGTGAATACACCCCATAACTAGGTCCTTGACGATATAGATGCCTAATGGACCTTTTCTGACTGACTTTCCCCTCTCAACTTACCTCATGTTTTGAAAGTTAAAAGTTCCTTCTCTGCCTATCGTTACTAAACCTTCATATAATACACAAAAGCTGTACACTGAGCACAGAGTACTCAGCCAAGCAACAGAGGCAGAATACTACTCCATAGGATCATCATCATCATCAGAGCTGGAAGGGACCCTACAGATCATCGAGTTTAGCCGTTGTCAAGGAGGCACCACAGGGGAATCGAACTCCCAACCTCTGGCTCGGCAGCCAGAGACCAAAACCACAGAGCTATTCAAATGTGTGGTCCTCTTAGATTACCATACACCCACACACCAAGATCTTTTGCACATCTACAAATCTTGGGGATATCTGTGAATACCGCAGTCTTGTTTCTTTTGGCGTTGCTTGAAGGGTTCTATCACCTTCTTGGGACTCACCCATCCAGTTCGCTGGGAGCAGGGTTATGACTAACAAATTTGTGATGGTATCTTGACAACAGTCAACATCTCTTCCTGATATGTTTGGCAACCTTCTCTTAACTGCACACGTTTGTGGCCAACAATAGGTGGGACCAGCTCCACCTAAAAGCTACGGGCAGAATGGGTGAAATCATCAGAAATGGGCCACTGAGTAGCTCAGTATTAGAATGACAGAACAGCTTCTTGGTTTCTCCAAGATGCCTCAGCATCTTTACCGCTGGAGAAATCGGAACCAAGAGAGGGAAACGTCACCAGCTGGCATCAGAGTTCCAGTTTTTGGTTGTCCTGCTAAAAATACAGACCAAACCCTTCTGTTGAAAGTAGAGGAAATAAATGGCCTTTTTTTTTTTTTTTTTGGCCTGTGTTGCAGGATTTATGATTTCCTCCTTAGCAGAAAATATAAGCTATTATGAATCATCCTGAGTTAGAATTTGGACACTGTTTTCTAGGCAACCCAGAACTCGCTACGATCTGATTCAGCAAGCTTTCCAGTTCATACGTGGCACTAAGCAAATCTGGAGAAACTTGCTCTCTCTTTTTTTGGAAATCTCATCCCCAGCATCCTCCATCGCCCCAGAAGTAACTTTTCTACGCTGTAACACTAGGGGAATATTCTCACGTCCAGGAGCAGGTAGAAGGGAGCAGGGCTGGGACAGACAGAAACATTTTCTTATTAGGCAAAACCAAAAGACAAAATGAAAAACAAAGAAGACAAAATCATTGTAACACCTTAAAGACTGACGGCTAGATTTTAACGTGAACTTTCGTAGGCAAGTCTAGTTCCTTAGACATAAGAGTGGGAACTACATGGCAAATATTTGTACCTTTTATACATGTCCCCACACCAGAGACTGTGTTCCGGCACAAGTTGTTGACCGGCAATGATCTTCAGGAACCTTGTTGATATTCAGTTCCTCTCCCAGGAAGCATTGTTCCGTAAAGAAGGACAAGGATTGGTGGCTAAATGAATCCCAGGCCATAGACAACGAACAGAAACAACACAGTAAGGAGTGTCCCTAAGCAACTTTTTCTTAACATTTGCAGGTGGATCTCAAGAATTTCTAAGTGCTGTCCACCATCTTCCTCCATTTTGCCTCAAGTTTTTCATGGATTGCTAGACATTGCAGTTTGGTCAGGCCAGGGCTCAATGAGGACTTGAATGTGGCTCTCCCATGTCTGCCACTCTCTTGCCCATCTTTCTGAGAATAATTGAGTTGGAAGGGGCCTCTAAGGCCATCCAGTCCAACCACCTGCTCAAGGCAGGAATCCAAGTCAAAGCAGATCTGCCAGGGGGTTGTCTAAATTTCTCTTGAATGCCTCCAGCGTTGGAGCACTCGCCACCTCTTGTGGTCATGGGTTCCATTGTTGTACTGCTCTAACAGTTGCAAAGTTTTTCCTGATATTCCACCAAAATCTGGCTTCCTGTAACTTGAGCCCAATGTTGTGTGTCCTGCACTCTGGGATGATCAAGAACAGATCCTGCCCCTCCTCTATAGGACAGCCTTTCGAGTCTTTGAAAAGTGCTACCACATCTCCTTTCAGTCTTCACAGCTGCCTCAGCTGAGGATTCCCACACTGGCGGGAGGTGGGTGGGTCTAGATTACCTCTCGGGGTCCCTCCCGTCTTTACAACCCTGTGACTCACTAGCTGTTGGGTTATTATCGATACCTGTGTGTGTCCACCTTCTGATGTTTTCCAAACCCATTTAAAAAAAATGAAAACTTCCTAAGAAGTAGGAGCAGGATGGAGGAAGAAGAAGAAGGGAAAAAATCTCCCGTCTCAGGCAATAAACGGTTTACCAGCTTCAGCTACTCCTCTGCATAGTGAGGCGTTAGATTCTTAAACCACTTTGATTTCAAAGCAAGAATGGAAGAGAAAGCTGCTTTCTTTTCCCGAGGAAGCTGGCGGTGCGGGGTGTGTGTGTGTGTGTGTCTGATACTTTGGCCCCCAGCTGGAAAAAACAACTGGAGCCTCAGGAAGTATAACACCATGTGCCCCTCATAGTGACCTCGGAGACAGGAGGCCTGGAATAATTTAAAGTTCGTTAGCTGAGAGAAACAGAACTGACCTCACAGAGCCATGACATAATCAACCAGTTTTGTGGGGAGAGAAACCCAAGAGACAGGCGTCTCTCTCTCTCTCTCTCTCTCTCTCTCTCTCTCTCTCTCTCTCTCAGAACAGAGTTTCCTTATGCCTGGGAACAAGAATGCCAGTCTTCTGAGCCTCTCCTTCAAGGAGTTTCAGTCTGTAACCAAGGCAGACGGCATGGCCCTGTTCCCCACGAGGCAGACGGGAGAACAGAATGGAGTGTTGGATTCAGGGAATCCAGGACTTGGTTCAGAAATGGAGGAGGAGGCTCCACCGAGCCCTTGGATCCCGGTGGGATTTCTCTCAAAGCTTCTTCTCTGGTTACCATCTCTTCCAATAAATGGACAAGAGGCTCTCTCTTCTTACAGTGGAGGCTGCCGTTCCTTGCTTCGTCCCTGTGCATTGACCAGGACTTCTCAGCACTGAGTGGCGATTCAAGAACAGCTGCTCCTTCTCATCGCATGCTGGAGGGTGGTGAGAAAGTAAGATCACGGCTCGTGCCGTCAATGAAGGCACTGATCACACCTGAAATATGGTTCCTGCCGCTCTGACTTCCTCAGCAGCGTAGCCAATGGTGGTGAATTTTTGGAGAGGCGGGCATGATGTGAAGGGCCGCACTTGGCCCACCCTGGTCCTCGTGAGAGGATTGGCCAGAGCCATCTTGGTGATCACGGAAGATCTGGTTGACTCGCCCTGTAGCTAATTGCGGCTAATAGGCAAGGCTAATAGGGTGCCTCTCTATGGTCTGTCTGGTCACATAGCTGGCAGGCAGACAAGATGCACACCAGCCCCTCATCAAATGGCTGCAATTAGCTGTGGCAAGTTACGCAAGCCTTGATGAGACTCCAGTCCTCAGGTCCAGGATCTAAAGTTGCTCTGTCACGTGACTGATCCCTCAGCAAAGAGCCTTCTGGTAGACCGCCTGTTCAATTAGTCACCCAACCCAATCCCAGTTGTGCCATTGCAAAGGCTCTTAGGCAACCAGTTTCATCCTCTTTCTGTTTTAGAATAGGACTAAGGCTGGAGAATCAAGAAACTAGCCAAGCGTAGGGACCCATCTGTGAGGTGCGCAAGCCAGCAAAGTGTCCCTGGTGGCCACAGAACCATCAAAGGTTGAGCTAGGTCATCTAGGCTGGTAAGGTCAGCTCGGACTGCCAGCAGAATCCCTTCCTAGCCCTGTCTGCAGATCCCTGGAATTTCTCCATCCAAACGCTGGACCCTGCTTAGCAGCCAAACAGAGAAGATAAGCTGCATTCAGCTTCTATGGCGCTACAAACCACCGCTTGGTCTGAAGGGAGTCCTCAGTTTGAAGAACCACCAAGGGATTGTTCTCTTTTTGAAGACACGTCCAATTTGAATCCAACAGAATACTAAGGAACCCTAAGATGGAAGAGCAAGAAGGACCATTAACAGTTAATATCTGGCAAGCAGGCTCAGCAGGCACTTATCATTCCCTTGCTATGATGAGATGCATTATACATCTCTTTCATCTGGAGGGACGGTTTGCCTCTGGGTACCTGTCTCTAGGGGACAGGATTACCTACCTTTGATGCTAGAAATAGCCGAAAGCAGCAGGAAAAGCAGACGGCCGAACCTGAGATGGTTGGACTCCATCAAGGAAGCCATAGCACTCGAGTTGGTAAGACGTGAGCAGGGCAGTGAATGCCCGTATCTTTAGAGGTCACTAATCCATAGGGTTGCCAAGACGTAGAAATGACTCAACAGCATGTAACAGGAGCCCCATTCAGCATTTGTCTTCCACTCTCTTTTTTTTCATGGCTTGGGGAGGCATACAAAGCCCCCTTGCATGACCTGCTTCAGGTCATACCAAGAAGAGGTGATAGGCAGGGAAACCTTCTAAGAACGTCTTGCTGTGGGAGAACCCCTTTGGGACCCTGTCTTACACAGGAACATGCCTTGGGCTAGGGCTACTGTTATGTAGCCGAGAGCCATTGAGTCTTGTAGAAGCCCTGTGATATTCCACGAAAAAACAAATCAGAATATTTCTCAAGTGGTCTGTTGTTCAACATGACTCTGAATATTGCTGGACAATAAACAGAAGCACCCTGAGAAATATGTATCCTTGTTTTGTTGTTTGTCTTCTGGATACCAAGAGGGACCTGGTTTGCAAGTCAGGATGGCTCGTTCGCCACCGTCTGCCTGAACTATATTCCCAGAACAGTCATGGCTTTCATCTTCTAATGATGGGCTCCCTGTAAATTTTAGTTTGGCCCCCGAGACTTCCCTGCATGCAAAGAAGAAGTATCCTCTCACTAATCCATGGCCTCCCTTTTCTAAATTATGGTGGAGAGAGGCTTTTTTGCAGCTAAGTACTGCCCTGCCTATACGGAGTTGCTATCCATTAGCAAATGAATGGGTTACAGTGTGTGAGGATGGCTCTGGTCCCAACCTCATGAAGCTTTTTTCAGTGACTCAAGCTTTGCATTTGGATGGTTTATGATTGCAGTCAGGGTTGGATTCTTTGAAAGCCACATTTGCCTGTCCAGCCCTCATTGTAATATGAAGTCATATTTGCACCATCCAACTCTTTCTTTCTTTCTTTCTTTCTTTCTTTCTTTCTTTCTTTCTTTCTTTCTTTCTTTCTTTCTTTCTTTCTTTCTTTCTTTCTTTCTTTCTTTCTTTCAGGCCTCCCCAAAGTGGCTGCCATTCTTTCACGAGCGCCCCACATCGAAGCGCATGGATCATCTCCATGTGCTACAGCTCCGCAGGCAGACAGACTGGAAACGTGTCAGCAGCTGACAGACAGGAAGCGTAGAGCCATAAAAGCACATGAAGCCAAGCTTTAAAAATAACCTTTTTACAGTCTAGTCATCTGGGAGACGGGAAGCCAGCCGAGCTGTCCGTAGGCGAATGTATAGCGGTTGGGAAGGTGAGGCTACCGGTGGCAGTTGGAAAAGAGCTGTTAGGCAAATCCCCAGCCCTGATTTTCTAAAAAAATCTGGTTTGTGATGCAGGCGTTGGTCTCTGACATCTGAGCAAAAAGCAGTAGTCACGGGTGGAAGAATGACACAGAATCACACATGGGGTTGCTCTAGGTAGACGACTACTATTGCCAGTAGTCAAAATACACAATGAAGCTACTCCATTTTTATTATTATGCCTTTACATTTCTTTCCTGACTGCATTTGTTTCATGCTTTCCCTCCAGGCAGCTCAAGGTGGCATGTGTGGCTCACTCCCTCTCCTTCATTGTCATGACAACTCTGCCAAGCTGGGCAAACGGAGAGAATGTGAGGCCTTTCCACCGTCTCTTAGTTGATCTGTTGAACTCCAGGCTGGGGAACATCTGGTTTTCCAGATGTTGTTGGGCTGCAACCCCTATCCAAGTGGATGGGATACAACCCAGCTGTCCGAGGGTCCAACTTGACAGCGCTTAGCATGTAGTTACAAATGGTGCTCCCACAAGTGGCGAAAGGCATCTGTTTGTCATAACATGCACTTTTCCTCATGCCTGTATGGACCCTTGACAGGAGGCTGGCTGTCAGGCAGAGGCAGCCCAAAGTATACCACCACTTAGGCATCACTTCACCCAGATCAATGGCAGGGCCACCGTAGCTGGTAGCTGTAATAAGAAAATCAGTTATACTTGTGCACCATCTATTTAACACCTCAGAAAGGAGTTTTTGAATCCTTCAAGATTTTTTTGCCTCCATCCAAGAGTGAGACAAACATTTTTCTCCCTTCACTGTCTGTATAATTTGTTCAAAATGTGTCCAGTGCCTTTTCTCTTTAGAAGCAAACCACACCCCTACACCAACATAGAAAAACTAGCTAAGGGATAGAAACCTGCAATTAACCCATGCATTGCTTCGGCTTTCTAAACAAGCCGCCACCTTCTTAGTTGTGGGGGATTCGTCCAATCTGCACCATGCCGGCGAATTCCATAGTTTTGCACAATTACTCTTCCTTTGCAATTTTGTGCATAGAGGGGAATGTCTGTGCAAACAACCGTTCTCACCCGCGCAAGAGCTCAGAATGCAACCAACGCTGCAGCTTCTCCCTCTCTTTTTGCACGTTTTCTTGACATCTAGGAACCCTTGCTACCCTGGACATCACAAGGATGGGTAAAGGGGAACACCTGGAGCAGTAGCTTAATGACGTTGACCTTTTAAACCTAGGTGAGTGTATAAAGCACTATTTTACTGCCGTCTCCTGAGTTTCTGTTAAGCTGATTTTCTCTCTCTCTCTCTCTCTCTTTAAATCCATGAATAGAGGCTTTGTAGAAATCCACTGTGTGGTCATTCATGGGGTTCTGTTTGGTCCGTTTAGAGCAGCAGGAAATGGAAGTAGGAGGTGATCTGAATATCAGGTAGAAACCCCAAAGACAACCATAAATGGATGTCTTTGGGGCACTGGAGAGGGAAGGAGAGGCAGAAGAAAGCTCGTTCAGAGACGTGTGACCTACAAAGGTGTATAAGAACCAACCCACACAAGGGGAGCAGTCAAGAGGTAGAACCCCCTGAGAAACGGCAGCCCTTTGGGTTGTCGTGAGATCTGATTTTGTTCTTGCACGCATCCAGGGAGCCGGTCGTGGAAATCAAGGCAAATTTCATGGTACTCTCAGTGGGGAGATGGCTGGGCTGAGGTCTGCTGCACCACACCCCAGGTAAACGGACCATGTGCTCCCGGCCTCATCGGCTGCCTGTTACAGGTTCTCTGGTGCTTTTTTTCACAATGAAATTGATTCAGAGTAAATTGAATAAAACTCCCTACACCTAGAAAAGAAAAGAAAAAGAATCACATCCAAATGTATGTAGGCATAGCTGCAGGCAAACATGCACCATGAGTTACTACATACAAATGTGCAGACACAAGGACACAAACCCATGAAACATCATCATCTTATGGGGCAGGATCTATCCACCCTGCCCAGATCTAGCTAGAGTTGTATTTCTTGGTCACCCTGGAGTGCAACACTATTATCAGGAGAGTGGGAAAATGGTGGTGATTGTTACAATATTTTAAGAAGCATTAAACTAGCATTAAGCCTAGATTGTAACGGTAAGCCTGAATTGATGACATCATCATTAGAGGTGTGCAGATTTATGTTTTGTGAACTAACACACCTGGCATTTCTGCACACCTGGGAATGGTAGTCCAAAAGCACATTTCTGCACACCTCTAATGATGATGCTCTTGATTCAGGCTTACCGTTACAATCTAGGCTTAATGATAGTTTAAACTTTTGAAAATATTGTGAACATTTATTATTTGTCTTTTTAACTTTGTCTTTTTTAAATGCTGCCAGGATCCTTTGGGAGAAAGGCAGTGTATAAATATGTTAAATAAACAAATAATAAATAGGCTTATAAAAATGCTCTTTCTATGTATATAAAAGCATATGTTCCAGAAGACCGAGGAGCTTTAGTGCAGACAATTGGCTGGTGTTTCACTGTCAGTTTGAAATCAAAACCCTTTACCTATGCTGCAATTTATACTCATCATTGTAGATTACAGGAATAGTAACGATGTTGTCCACAATTGACAAGGAAACCCTTGAAAACAATCAGAACAGAAAGCGGATGATCTTCCAGTGGCTGCAATTCTGTCCTCAAATTAGTCTTCTTTAAGCCATTGTGAAGCCATTGAAATCCACAAACATCAGCAAGGCTTCAACAAAAAAGAAGAAAGTCTGAAACTCAACAAAGCCTGGCTCCCAGCACTGAAAAATACAGCCTGCAAAAAGGTCAATGAACTCTACCCAGCCACAAGGACCGGTGATCACTGCACACAAAAGACCAGCCAACGACACCCATCAATCACAGTGACAGATCATCTCCCCCCTTGTCACAACAATACACCCATAACAAAAAAAACACCCTGATCGCCATAATCACCCAATCTCCTGAAAGGGACACAGCTACAAATACTCAACTATCCCACACACTACATCAGAACACAGACAGAGTTCTGACTCCTGTCCTCTGAAGATGCCGGCCACAGAGACTAGCGAAACGTTAGGAAGAAAAACCTCCAGAACACGGCCAAACAGCCCGAAAAACCTACTACAACCATCAGATGCTGGCCATGAAAGCCTTCGAGAATACTTCTTTAAGTAATTAAAAAATTTTAAAACCCATCCTCATTTGCACCTACTGAAAGAGAAATGACTCAAGTCCGTTCATGATCTTTGACCATTTCTACAACTGGAATAAATTTGTTAAAGCTCTAATATATTAACTGCATCAATGCCATTGTTTAATCTACCCTCATAATGCCATCTTCCAGCGTTTGTTTAATGGGCATTGTCGTTGTTGTTATATAGCCCATTTTTGGGATTCCCCCAAAAAGTAACATGTTTTAGTGACAACTCTGTATCCCGGGTCTTCCAGTGCCACCCCGACGTGGTCTGTCTCTGCTTTTCCAACCTAGTCTTATTATTGAAGGTGTACCAGTATTTTTTCAACGAAATGGTGCAAATCCTGATGGAAAGGCGTTGGGTTAGGGGGAGGTAGCTTGGGAACGTTAAGGAGCTCAACCGCTGGAAAAGGAAGGGTAGAAAGATGTGGGTGTTGTAAGAGAGAAGGCATTTTCTGTTTTTTTTTTTTAAATATCCCAACAAGGCAACCTGTGATGTACAGCTCTCTCTCTCCTCCCCCCCCCTCCTATTTTCTTTTTGCAAACATTTTCCAAGAAGGCTCTCTCACTCAACACACAATGAGGACATCTGTGCTCCGGCTGGATGCTGAGAAAGTGCTCCGGCCGCAGAGCAACGCTGGCGTCAGTCTCTTACAGTAAGATCTCCTGCTCTGCTGGACCAGGCCTTTCCAAAAACCAGCTCAGTGGCAGCTCCTTCCCCCAACGCTGGCCAGTTGTCAGCCTTCATTTCCTTTCTTTATATTTTTATGTTCACATCAAGCTGGGCCTAGAGCAAGCCTAGAACTGACCCACAAGGGCAAAACGGGAGGGAGAGGCGCAGAGCTTCAGATACACAGAGGAAGGGTTGAAGGCACTCAAGCCGAAGAACAGCCGTCCCTCTGTCCTATTCATGAAAAGAGTTTTTATCCCTCTACACAGAGCTTGAAACCGCCTGGAACCCAGAAATCAGCTGCAAACAGGTTAAATTCACCCCTAGTTCCTGGCAGCCCAGATGATTCAGGTGGGTGTACGTCCCAGGGACCAACCGTGGACATGGGTTTTGCTGTTTGCAATAATTTCCAGCTTTCCACCCACCCCCCACTCATATGTCTTAGGCAGGGATGAGAAAAGTAACGTTTTTTGGCTCCGTTGCCCAGAATTTCACAAGCATCACGACCACTGTCGGATCCTGGCAGGTATGACTCCCATAAAATAACTTTTCCCATCTCCAGTTTTGGGGATAATCATAAAATGTCAAAATATGTACCCAAATGTCCTCCTGAACCAGGACGGCTTGATATTTTCCAAGGTGGTGGTGTAGTGAAGGCCCAGGAGAAGCAGAACAATTAGTAGGGACAATAATTATAATAACTTTAGAACGGCAGAGCTGGGAGCGACCCTCGGGATCATCAAGTCCAGCCCGTGTCAAGGAGGCACCACGGGGGAATCGAACTCCCGACCTCTGGCTCTGCAGCCAGAGGCCTAAAGCACTGGGCTATCCAGCCGGAGTGATTTTATTGACCACCCCTAAATGTCCCTTCTCTCTCTGATTTTAGTAATGAATCTTCTTGTAGCTGGGGAAGGGGAGGAAGTGGTTCCCCAATACCAGTGTACCCCTCCAATTACTACAAATTACAATTATACAAAGTAATTGGAGAAACATGAATGATTCGACTCCTAGTCCAGCTGAAAGGTACGGAGGTTCCCCTTTGTTCTTTTCCTCAGGGACCAAAGTAACTTGGGGTGGCCAAGTTGGACCCCCCCATACCAAGATTTATTTTTTTTAAAAAAAGAGGGCAAGAATTCTAGTCTTGGAGAAGGTGCGTATGAAGACCATTTCAAGCTTCGGCAGATACCCTTTCATCCTATTAACGGTGCACAGAGCTTGGATATGAGTCTGTGCTTCTTGTGAGATTTGCAAATTGTCACTTTCTCAAGTTCTAGCCATTCAGCGGCTGAAGCAACTGGCCTGCGCTCATTCCAGCGAAACAGGTACAATTCAAAAATAGAAGTTCTACTCGGTAACAAGGAAGGGAAAAGGAGAGGTAGACTTGTTTCTAGGGTCAAGCAGCCAGACAGTTTCCTAAAATGGCACCACCACCACTGCCACCCCATCACCTTCCATAGTTTGGTCTTTTTCCACTGGCGTCTTGTGGTTTGAGAGACTGGCACATCGACAGCTAAACGGAGGCATTGACTGGGAGGTGCTTTTCAATGGAATGCACTGTTTTTAACTTATTGGGGTTTTTCCTATCCCTAATAAAGGGATGACAGGTGTGCGGCTCAACCACCAAACTATTTCTGTACAATTTGCCTAAAAACAGAACATGATGGTCCAAGGTTCACGTCCTTTTTATAGAATCTGACATAATCTGATGTAAGAGGCAGAAGAGGAGAGGGGAGAGACCTAAACAGAAGGACAATTCCCTCGGTCTGTGATGCAGTAATAAACGTTGACATCCCAGAGCCCGTTGTGGGAGATCATGTTGTTGTTGTTTAGTCGTTAAGTCGTGTCCGACTCTTTGTGACCCCATGGACCAGAGCACGCCAGGCCCTCCTGTCTTCCACTGCCTCCCGGAGTTGGGTCAAAGGGAGATCATGTAGCCAGGTGCAAATGGAAAATCCCGAAGATGGGAGCAGCCGAGTGGATCTGTTTGAACAAAACTGGTGCTCATCATTTTCATCTTTACCAGCATAGCTCAGTGGTGTCTGGCTGTGGAGCCAGAGGTCGGGAGGTCCATTCGCCACTGTGAATAGAGCCGGCCTGGGTGGCCTTGGGCCAGCTGCACAGTCCCAGGATTCCCTAAGAAGAAGAGAATGGTAAACCTCTTCTGAATACTCTCTACTAGAGATGGGCATGAATTGCTGGTTTGGCGGTTTGTGCCAGTTTGTTTTTTTGGACGGCCAAGCGTTTGGTGCTTCCCAGCCCCACCTCTTCCAGCAGGCGCCCACTCAGAGGTAGTGCCTGGCTGCCCTGCCCCACCTCCTCTGCATGCTGCCTTTGAGTGGGCTCCCCATGGAGGAGATGGGGCTGGGCAACACCAATCACCTGTTCAGCCGAAAAGCGAACTGGCACGAACCATCAAACCATGCCTGGTTCATGCCCATCTCTATTCTCTACCTAGAACACCCTGGAAAGGGTCACCATAATGTTGAGAATTTTGATTATAATGTGTATTCTCATAACATCAGCAGAGTAAGGAGATATTGGTTAGCAGAGATACTTATGACACTATGACACTGAGAGAGTAAAACCAACAACTTAGTCTATTTACATAGATACATAGAGAATAGACATTCCTCTGGCAACATGACATGACATGAAGCAACACACAGCATAGGAAAAAGTGATCTGACTTGCAGCAGATAAAGACGTTCATTTTACATATGACTTATGTACAGTTCTGTGACCAATCAGAAAATACATTACTCCATTTTCTGTTACACAAAGTTTCATCATGTACACAGCCGTACAACATTAAGTCTTAATCCTTGATACCCACCCCTGAATACAATCAGTACAGTGACTCAGGTAAAATCAGCCATTTTACATTTAACTATACAACAATACAATATTGAATACATTTTCATATCAAAATCTCAACACATAAATCAGAGATGACTTGATGGCACATCATGATGATGATGATGATGGATCTTAACTGCCTGTTCAAGACCAAGTGATTCCAAAATGCTTTGCATTGACACACTGCGAGCTCGCAGCACCATATTATTGGCTAGAAACAATTCATTTCATCCCAGCTACTGTGAGGATTTCAGCAGAATCCAGAGGCAATTTAAACCCATGGATGCCGACTTGACTACCCCACTGACCATGCTTCTGTCATTGCACAAGAGGAAGCTTTGGGAATTTGGAAAATTCGCACAATCAATACAGATTGGAGAATTCAGCTCTTGTGTGTGTGTGTGCAGAAATGAATGTCTTTGGATAGTGGCGAGAGTTTGGGAGTTGTGCTTTAAAAAAAACCTAAACGAAAACTAAGATCATGGCCACTGGTCCCATCACCTCCTGGCAAATAGAAGGGGAAGATATGGAGGCAGTGACAGATTTTCCTTTCTTCGGCTCCATGATCACTGCAGATGGTGACAGCAGTCATGAAATTAAAAGACGCCTGCTTCTTGGGAGGAAAGCGATGACAAACCTAGACAGCATCTTAAAAAGCAGAGACATCACCTTGCCGACAAAGGTCCGCATAGTCAAAGCTATGGTTTTTCCAGTAGCGATGTATGGAAGTGAGAGCTGGACCATAAAGAAGGCTGACTGCCGAAGAATTGATGCTTTTGAATTGTGGTGCTGGAGGAGACTCTTGAGAGTCCCCTGGAAGGCAAGGAGATCAAACCTATCCATTCTGAAGGAAATCAACCCTGAGTGCTCACTGGAAGGACAGATCCTGAAGCTGAGGCTCCAATACTTTAGCCATCTCATGAGAAGAGAAGACTCCCTGGAAAAGACCCTGATGTTGGGAAAGTGTGAGGGCAAGAGGAGAAAGGGACGACAGAGGACGAGATGGCTGGACAGGGTCATCGAAGTGACCAAGATGAATTTGACCCAACTCCGGGAGGCAGTGGAAGACAGGAGGGCCTGGCGTGCTCTGGTCCATGGGGTCACGAAGAGTCGGACACGACTTAACGACTAAACAACAACAACAAACAAGCTCTCCTTAACGTGTGAGAGTTTTTCTTGCCATACCCTCTTGTCCATTCTGATTGCCAACCCCTGCTGGAAAAATTGCAAGCTTCCACCACCAACAGCTATTTCACTCCTTAAAAGGCAGGGTAAAAGGGTCCCTCCGGTCACAGAGCAGAAGGGCTCTGAGGGCTGGGCAGCTGCACAAGCCGGAGGCCTCTCTGCGGAAAGCAACAGGGTTTCTGAGTGTGCAAAGGGACGCTGAATGCCCCCTTGCACAAGCTGAAGAACATGGACCACCGTACAGGCCAAAGACCTTGACGTGATCAAAATGAACCAGACTGAAGCCTGGGCTTTTGGAAAGCCAAGCGGCGCATGTGTTCCATCTAGTGGCCATCAGTGAAAGAGCAAGTCATAGGACTTCTTGCATGGAAAAGGTCAGCAAACTGTCCGTCCCGTTTCCCACCCCCCGGCCGCCTAGTGCTTTCTTTCATTGCTAAAAAGTGGAGTGTTGAATCAAAAGGGGTCTTTGGGCATGCGTGCAGAAGCTTGCGAAGGCCAAGTTAGATTTAGTGCACTCCTGATCTGTAACCATGTGAACCTTTACAACGGGTGAGCCAAGTGCGGCCATCTGGGCTATGTTTTGGGAAACCTCAACATTGGCCCGAGCCCCTCTTTTGCCCACCAAAGACAGTGAATTGCAGCTCCCGGTATCTTCTAAAAATGATATCCCCCTGGCACTTGGTCTCTACGGCATCATCCCTGGAGAAACATTTATTACCGACTAACGGCAAAGCTAGGAAAACTTACCTTTTTGAATGACAGCTCCTGGCATCCTGAGACAGCCTGGCCGGTGCTGCAGGAGCACCTGAGCTCAAATCCCTCACTTGGGTCAATTGTTAATTTCCCAACTCACCTACCTCACAAGGCTGTCATGAAAGAGAAAAGGAGGAATGATGACCTATGACACTTGAGCTCTGTCGTCTGTGTGATGTTTTGCATTCAGCATTAGAAGCACAGGGTCGGGATTGGAGAAAGGTGGCAAATCTTTCCTGAAGGAAGGAAGGAAGGAAGGAAGGAAGGAAGGAAGGAAGGAAGGAAGGAAGGAGCTGATGATGGATGGAAGGAAGGAAGGAACTGATGAAGGGAGGGAGGGAGGAAGGAAGGAGCTGATGAAGGAAGGGAGGGAGGAAGGAAGGAGCTGATGATGGAAGGAAGGAAGGAAGGAGCTGATAAAGGGAGGGAGGGAGGGAGGGAGGGAGGAAGGAAGGAAGGAAGGAAGGAAGGAAGGAAGGAAGGAAGGAAGGAAGGAAGGAAGGAAGGAAGGAAGGAAGGAGCTGATGAAGGAAGGGAGGAAGGAAGGAATGAGCTGATGATGGAAGGAAGGAAGGAAGGAAGGAGCTGATGATGGAAGGAAGGAAGGAAGGAGCTGATGAAGGAAGGAAGGAAGGAAGGAAGGAAGGAAGGAAGGAAGGAAGGAAGCTGGCTTGTAACAGCAGCCATGAAGCCGGCTGGCTGAGCTTCATCCAATCACCGTCTTTATTAGCCTGGTCTACCTTGCAGGGCTGGAGAAGAGAAGAGCCAAATATACATGCAAATATGCATGCAGCAAAGAATTTTTTTAAAAAAAGAATAAAAGCAGCTCCCTCTTTTTGTGGCATGGAGCTTAACCCACTCAGTGATGCCAGCGGACAGAGGCCGGTGGCTTTGTCCTTCAGGGCCATGCGGACTCCGCTCCCTCTTCCAGCCCAAATGTTTTGGAAGGTCTCCAAGTCGCTGAACCTCTTGGGGATGGGTACAGATAGGGTCCCGCCCATTAGGATGCACCTGCAAAAGTTTGGACTGAAAGCCAAAGGGGATCCCCTCCTTCCGACATCAGAGCCTTCAGCCTCGGCGGATGCTCAGACGGCAGCAGCAGTTCAAAGGAAAGGAGCAGCCGCTGATTCCCCCCCTCCCTTTCTTTTTAAAGTTGGCGATCTCAGTAATGAATCATAACTTGAAAGGGAATAGGAAAAGCCAACGAGAGTGGGTTCTAATTTTTAAAAAAGAAAAGCAAGCAAGGGGAAATAAAAGGAGGGGAAATCTCCTTCCTCTCTTTTTCTCCTCATTTGAGAAACATGTTGATTTTGCTAACATAGAATTGGGTGCTGTGTTGTGTGTATTTAAAAAAAAAAAAAAAAAAAAACCCAAGGATGTCCTCCTTTTATTTTTCCAGACACTCATCATGATGCCTTGGCGTTCGTTAGGGAAATGCTGTTGCTAGGACACTGGCGTGCCGTCCCATTGGTTGCCAAGGCCCATTTGAAACCAATCAGGAGTGAGTCGGCTTCAGCTTCTGTTTCACTCACACACAGCAACAAGCAAGCGGGAGACCTCGAGGATTCATCAGGAGCGCATCATGCATCATGTTGCTTCCCCCCCTCCCTTCCAAAGCCCAAGCCTCCAGCATCCCCTCTCCCCAATTTTTAATTTTTCAAACCTGGGATGAACACCAGGCACAAAGAACAGAGCTCATGGACAGGCTGGCTGGGGAGTATGGGACTTGTAGTCAGAAAAGGGGGACGCTTTCCAAGCTCTGACAAGGAGGCATGCACGAAGGTGCATATTTGGTGGCGGTGGTGCAGAAGGAGACGGTTTCCCAATTTATCTCCACTTTCCAGCGATGGTTACATTCGTGCTTGGGGAGAAATAGGATCAATTGATGCCGTCGCAGGTTTTGAGTTTCGGAAAAGAGATTGACTTTCAAATGTGGGTGAATATTTAGTTTAGGAAAGATGGGAAAGAGAGACCTCCATGCATGGCCTTCGTCTCTCCAGCAACCCCTTGCTTAGCTGGTATATTAAACTACACATAAATCACAACCATAAAAATTAGGACATAAAGATGGTACCAAGGCCATCTCCTGATATAGTGGTGTATTTATGATACGTCTTTGAAAGAGGCTATTAGCACACAAATCTCTGAAAACAGACTGTTGTTTGCCTGTTCTCCTGATGGTCTCCCATCCTTTTCAGCACAAATACTTGGGAGAAGGAGGGGATACCAGAAGTGTAAAGAAAATGTAAATGAAAGCAACCTTTCTCTCGAGATGATTGCGGGAATGAACACAGTCATGATCAAAAACGGCTTTGTGGACCAGACATGATGGATCATGGGATCCACTTAGCTTTTCTGCCATTGTCTTTCTGTTCCTAAGGAAATAAGAGCCAGGCCCGACAGCCCACCAGGGTGAACCCAAGTTCAAGGCACATAATCTGCTAAGTGCAAATTCGTTTTGGGAGCTTGGCCTATCCCGCGAATTGGTGTTAAGAGTTTGAAGGCCGGAGTGTCGGTCTGGAATCTTGCAAGAAGCTTGTCGCTAGACAGAAAGCAGCCAACCTCCTTTCACGGGTGTGAGCCGGAGAGAGGGAAAACCATGTCACGGTGGTGAATCACTGCCCGTTATCAGCTCGAGCAGCTGCGCCCATATTTCTCCACCACCAAAGTGCCTCTCCACCTTTTGTTCCGATTCATTATTAATGAATATCGAGGTAGGCGCCGCGCCCACGCAGGATCAAAAAAAGCGCCCATATTTGCATAAAATGGATGCATATGCATGCAAATCACTCCGTCGGTCGAGCAACGGATTTGGGATGATTTTTGTGCCTTAGAAACGCAGATTGTTTCTGAGAGGGGTTTAGTCCATCAACAGCTGTCCACCTCTGGCAGGGCAGGCATCAGCACCAGACACTCTTACAAAGCGATCAGAGCCCAAAGCACCCAACCAGGAACCAACACTGATGCTTGTCTTATAATTTATGATGATGATTCTGACCGTTCTTAAGGGCTTTTGGACTACAATTCCCAGAATTCCCCAAGAACTCCAAGGATTGCAGCCAATAAACCCCAATATGCACATCTAGCGAAGTATTTTCAAGTTATTTGCCAGCACCAGCACCTTCTCCAAGCTTTGCTTCCTGTTGTTGATTTGTAAGAAAGGAGAGAGAGAGAGAGAAAGAAAGGGAGGGAGGGAGGGAGAGAGAGAGATGCTGTGCTTCCTGGGAGTTGTAGTTCTTTGGGATGTGCCCTCCATAAAGCCAAATGAGCAGTGAAACTATAAGTCCCAGTATGCACAGCAGCAACTTTCTTTTAAAAAGTCTACAACACAAAGGAAAGATTGGAAAAGTCAATGGTGCAGGTAATAACTCAAAAGCCCTTCTCAGGGGCGGGGTGAGAACACACAGTGTATACTGTGATCTCTCCCTAGTGTAACGCAAAATATTTGAGGATGGTGGTTAAGTCTTGAATGGGCAATCAAGATCCATCAGCTATACAAAAGACTTGTTCCTGGTGGGAGATGAAAACTGCTAGAACTCATTTGCTGACTCTGAGATGAAGTGGTTCCACCACCACCACCCAGGTACTGGGGAAAGACAGTTATTGTGAGTACCCAAACTTTACCATCTATCGCTAGAACACTGGCACCTGTAGTATGAACAGTGTGTCAGCTGTGATGCGGACACCAACAAAATGATGGGTCCATTCAGCAATTGTTGCTTAACTGTGAATAAGAAGGTAAATTCAATTCAAGTCTCAACAACTGTTATTAAAAATTTAAGTTCTCTTGAATGGCGGGGTCATAAACCCCGAGGCAGGATGATCAGTGCTGTGAAAACACTTCTCTGAACAATGGCCTGTGTTCATTTTAAATCCTTAATCTCATTTTGTGAACCTATTTCTGCACCAAGCTTCTAAAGCAGGAGGCATCCAGTTCCTAAGGCTGAAAGACCAGACCTGTTTTCTTCTATAATTGATGGGTGCTTAACAGCAGCTAGAGGGTCAACATCGTCACAGAAAGGGGATCATCAAGTTCCCACCAATTAGTGCAAACGTAGAAAGTTACTTCATACCATGCCAGGGTCAGTGGACATGGGTTGCACCCATGTCAGTGGAGTGATCAATCCCGTCCAGGTTTTAGCCCAAACTTTTCAGGAGCTATCCAGGGTGCTGGACCTGTTTTGGTGGTGTTTAGAGTTCAGCACCTGAGAAAGCTCAGAATGACACCTGAAGTACATTGACTAACCCACTTATATTGGAACCCCCAGCCTCCTTTGGGACCACTAAGCCTTCTAAATACAGCCTGGGTGGAGAAAAGGTAGCTCTTTAGATACTGTGGGACTGCAACTCCCAGTGTTCTGCACCATTAGCTCTGTTGGCTAGGACGTCTAGGAATTATGTTCCCACAACATCTGAAGAGGCACAATTTGTCCATCTCTGGTCTATATCATGGGTGAAGAACCTTTAGACCACCAAATGTTGATGGCCTCCAACTCTCACTATGCCGCCAGCAAAGGATAGAGACTGAGGTCCAAGAAACTGTTGGAAAGCCACTGGTTCCCTAGCCTGGGTGTCTACTGGTTGTGTTGTCCAGGGTTTTGGGGAGCTATCTTGACCAGTTCTATCTGGAAATACCTGGAACTGAACCCAAGATGCTGAATATTCTGCTATTCAAGACATGATGACGCTCTTCAAATACTTGACATGTTATCCAGAGGAGGGGCAAGACCTGTTCTCAGTCATTCCAGACTGCAGGACATGTAATATTAAGCTCGAGGTACAGGAAGCCAGATTCCAGTTGACTATCAGGAAAAACTTCTTAACTGTTAGAGCAGTACGACAATGGAAACCCTGACCTTGGGAGGTAGTGAGCGCTCCAATGCTGGAGGCCTTCAAGAGAACATTGGACAACCCTCTGTCAGATCTGCTTTGGTTTGGATTCCTGCCTTGAGCAGGGGGTTGGACTGGATGGCCTTCTAGGCCCCTTCCAACTCCATTCTTCTATGATTCATCTTATCCCCACTTCACGGTGCGGCTCTTACCAATACAAAATTATCTGCTTCAATCCATAATAAGGCACTAACCTTTCGCCAGAGTTTCAAGACAGCTTTTGAAGACTCAGCTCCCAGAATCCCTCAGTCACAACACCGTGCTGGTTCATTCCACTTACCCACCGATGCCTTTAAAAGCTTTGATTCAGCTTGGAGTTACTGTCTCCTGTAGCTGACATCAGGTTAACATCATCATCATCATCATCATCTCAGATCTGCAGAGCTGGAAGGGACCCTATGGATCACCGAGGCCAGCTCTTATGAAGGAGGCACAGCGGGGAAATTGAACTCCCAATCTCGGGCTCTGCAGCCAGAGCTCCAACCCGCTGAGCTATCTTGCAGTTAGTTATCTTGGTGCAATACTTATAGACAGAGTTCTCTGTATGGTGTCCAACTTAACAAAAATGCAAAACATAGAGCCACAAAGCCAAGACAAAAATCAGCAGCCTGGTTACAAACTTCAAGGCATACAAACATTGAAACCAAACCAGCGGGACTAAATTGTCCCTCTGTTCCCTCCTTTACAGGAAGTAGGTCACCGCTGATCCCAGAGAGATATCTCTCTACACACCTCTGATTGCTGGCCGTTGATTTAGCCAAGCCTCGTTGAGTGCACCCCCAGAAATATCCTGTTCTGTTCTGGGTTGAATCCACGGCCGTGCCCACGTGCGAATGCGCTGCAACAGTAATGCGCTTGTTAGATCTTGAGTTTGCAAACTTGAGGGAAGCAAGCGTAAAGAACCAGAAGACTACTCCATCTGTTTGGCTCAGCGTAAAAGAGGAAAGGAAGGAAAGAGAATGATTTGCTATAGTTATATATAAAATGTGAGCTGTAAAAAAATAAGACCACAAGAGAAAGGGGGAAAGAGAGGGGGCGGGGGAAGAGAAGGTAGTGTTTGCTCCTCCTTCATGGTAGTTGGTCCCAAAGTTGAGAAACCATTGGCTTAGATCTAAGCTCTTGTTCCAGCACTTTTCATTGCACTGAAAGCACTTGTTCTGGTTTTGACAAATTAGAGGATTAGTAACTCCCCCCCCCCCCCCAAGCAGGACTGACTTTGGGTCCAAGTTACCACTCTCCTTCCAAAAATACCCACTGGTGGACCATTTTCAAAATGGGTGAGCCTTCAGTAATAGTTTTAGTTGGCAAGGAGTCATTTTAATTTCCGCCAATGCCCTTGAAATCTTATCATTCCGAGGATAATGCTGGGACTTAAGAGAAGTTTCATACAACCTGACACCATCTGGTAACAGCAGCACAGAGGATGTGGTGGAAAACATGCAGCGGCATGCAGTATTTCTCAATCTCTGGTATTTTAAATTTGGCATTTGACAGCACCTCGACCATACACTTTGGCTTTGTTTACTCTATTTTTACAAACATTGCCAAGCTGTGATGTCAAAATTAGCCACTAGGGGGAATCAGAGAGCTTCTCCCTCGCTTTCCTGACAGTGCTAACGTGTAACACACAGAACCGCTTGTGCACCTGGAATAATGATAATAGCTATGCAACCTGGCTGCCAGGAAGTAATGAGAAACAGAACCAGTTCCTTTTCAAAGTATTTTAAAAATGCTGTTTTGGCTTATGTTCTATCAGACACCTGTCATGATGGCTGAAATCCTCCTGACCAAGGTTTTGGCCATTTTTCTCCAAGTTCTTGAATTAAACCACCCCTGGCTGTCAGAATTAAAACAATATATATGTATTTATTGGAAGGTTTTGCAAGCTACGGGAGGCATGTTTTGTTTTCTTTCCACTGGAAAGCTAATCATTATGTGAGTCATATCTTTAGAATGCTAATGTGTGTGTTTTTTTGGGCTGACATTTTGAAGCGTCATCTCTGCACGGCCTTCCTTGATCCCTGAAGAGCGTTTTGCTCCAAGGAAGACCACATCGAGTGTGTGTATGTGTGGCGGGGGGGAAGAGATTATTTGATGGGAGAGAAGAAAAGTCTTCCAGCTGTTTCTAAAAATACATTTTTAAAAATGCCAGTGCTGCAGATCAAACAGCTGGGGCTACCTTGCTAGATGCACTGGGTTTGTGTTTTTTTTTTTTCCGTTTTGCTTGTTTGTTTTCAGGGTATGGAAGGCAGCAAGCCAGTTGAGCACAGAGTACACTGTTTCACCTTGAGTGCATTAAGTCAATTTATGTATTTTTTCAAAGGCATCCTTTCCCATCAGCAGCCTTTCTCCCAACCTTTGTTTGAAAACCTTCAATTCAGGAGAACCCACCACCTTGAGGTCGTTCATTCCATATCAATCAGTTCCTACTTTCAAGAAATTCTTCCTAAGGTTCAGGTGAAATCTCCTTTCTGGTAACTTGATTCCGTGGGTTTGGGTCCTACCGTCTGTTCTTGTTATGTGCTGTCAAGTCGTCCCCAAATGATGGCGACCCCATGAATAAGGGGTCTCCAAAATGTCTGGTCCCAAATAGCCCTGCTTAGTTCTTGTACACCTAAGCCTGTGGCTTCCTTTAGGGCAGTGGTTCCCAGCCTTGGGTCCCCAGATATTCTTGGACTAAAACTCCCAGAAGCCTTCACTACTAACTGTGCTGGCCAGGATTTCTGGGAGTTGTAGTCGAAGAATATCTGGGGACCCAAGGCTGGGAACCACTACTTTAGGGAGTCAGCCCATCTCATATTTGGACTTCCTCTTTTCCTGCTGCCTTCCACTTTTCCTAGCATTATTGTCTTTTCTAGAGAATCCTGCCTTCTCATGATGTACCCAAAGTAGGCCAGCCTCAGTTTCAGCATTTTTGTCTCCAGAGATCATTCAGGCTTGATTTGATCTAGGATCCACTCGTCTTTCTGGCAGTCTAGGGTATCCACCCACAAAGCTCTCCTGCAGCACCACTGAAAACAAGATGGTGCTATTACATCAGGAACCTGAGAAGGTGGAATGACCTTGCTTCACTCTTGACCGATAACCAGTCTCCAGCATAAGAGCCCACATCTGTCCAAGGAATAAGGTCTCTCAGAGACTGAAAAAAGGCAGTGGGAAAAGCACAGTCCTTGCAAAAGTTCACATTATGGGATGGCCACTCGGAGAATTCCTCATTTCGCATGGACCCCACCCACCTGGGCTGTGGGATTCTGGGAAATGAGATCCAAACAAAGTTTTGGCAGTTTGAGAAATCAAGAGCGTGCGCGGGAACCCCCATAAAAGGAAGGCCCACGCCCTCCCTGGTCCTTCGGGGCAGCTCAGCGGCAGAAAGCCAGGGGCTCTGTGCTCCGCTTGTACCTCAAGCATCAGTCACCACACAAAAGCATCCCGCATGGTCTCTATGCTCTGCCAGGAAAAGGGCTGACGGCTGCTCATCTCAACGGTTGTGTGATGGGAAGCCAGGTGCATTGCCTGTCAAGTCCAGCCAGCTGGCAGAAACATTAAAAAGCTAGGCACTGCCTGTTATCGGGCGCAGGAGGCCCAACTAACAGGTCTGCTCCACGGATATCGACCGTCTCGAGGCACAGCTGAGGGGGCATCGGATCTTAAGTCTCAAAAGCTCAAGGAACAAAGGAGAGCCCACGGGAACGTATGATCTTGTTCCGAAGCCAGGATCTGCAGAAAATAAAAGCAGGGACCTCTCCAGTTTCTGCCCAAAGCAAGCCAACAAATAAAAGAAACCCAGTCTTCTCCTGCTACAGGGGAAAAAACTAGCAAAACGCAACAGTGCAAAGAACCACCGCAAACGTTCTGGTGCTGATCAGCAGAACGAACCGTGAAGCGGTCGAAGATTTATAGACGTCCCAGGCATCAGGCTCTTTCGATGGTGCGAGGGTCACACTGGGGTAAGCTACCCGTGACTTTTCAGATGAGTTTTAACTCCCACTCCTAGCCACTGGTTTTACTAGGGCTGACAGCAGTAACCTGGTAACCAAAGATGGTCCAGCTTGCATACTGAGAAGGCGAGACTCCAGCAAACGTCTGGGAAAGTTGCCTTCCTGGACTGCAGCTTGGAGAATCACTCCCTTAGGATGACCCGTGCTCAGGCTGGCTATGGGATTCAGTCCAAAAATGCAACTTTTCCAAGTTATGGGACAGTGAGAACCTTGAGTTAGGTTTCTGGCTGTGGAACCAGAGGTTGGGAGTTCAATTTCGCCCTGGGTCTCCTTGATAGGGGCTGGACTTGATGATCTATAGGGTCTCTTCCTGCTCTGTAGTTCTAAGATTATAATTATTGAAGGCTCAGGAAACCAGACCAGTTCTCCCATCCTTACAGCTTCATCCTGGCTCTGTGAGGACACTTGTCCCGGGAGAAAATGGGACAATTTCAGAATTGAAAAAAGATTTCGATGGGTACATACCTTCCAGAAGGCCTTTATTGCCAACCTGTTCTCCCAGGAACAAAACTACCTGAAGGAGCAGCACAGACCATTTCTTATTTTTACAGAATATCTGTTTTCTCATCATTGGCCCAAATCCTATTAGTGACACCCATGAGCTTAACACAAACGCTTGACGATTTAGCTTCCCGCAACTGGCTGCCAACATGAATGTTGCTTGCGTCATGCCAGTGTAAAATGACAGTAAGTTTTTGGCGATTATTTCCAAGTCAAGGGCTCTTTGGTATGACTCTTAGGGTCAAATGAATAAGTCTCCCTGGCATCGTGAGCGTTGCGTTCTCTTTGGGTTGTGCATTTTGGTGAGTGAGAAATAAATACAAGCTGCTATGCAAGAACTAGATGTGTGAACCTTGATGCTTGTGTCAACAGTAAAAACAATAACAACTCTACAAAACTGTCCAGAGTCAAGTATGAATCTTTATTTGCAATCTATGTCAAGGTCTTTGGGCCAGTACTGATCGTCCATATAACAGTCAGTATCGGTGTCACTGTCTGGAGGGTAGGAGGAGAGGCTGGAAGCCAGCATCTCTTCCCACGGTACCTCCACCAACCTGTAAAGCTCCATGGAAGTCTGAGCATCTTCGACGGATGAATGACCATGTTTGCTAACCTAAAAAAAGAGAAGGGAAAAAAACAAATTGAGTGCAAGGTTCTAGTCCTCAAGATATACCCTGTGCTTCAGACTCATGGTGACCTTTGTAGGGTTTCTGAAGTACATGAGATGTTCAAGGAGTGGTTTATCGTTGCTGTTCCCCTTAAGACGTTTCCATGGCCAAGCAGAAATTTGAAGGCAAGTCTCCTAGTTCTACATTCTATGCGTTAAATTACTTTGGCTCTGTTTTCCATCTAATATCTGGGTTCAAATCCCCACCCCAGCTATGGAAACTCACCATGGGGTGATGCTGGCAGACCTAGTCCTTAAATATTTCACAGACCTTGGAAACCCTAATAGGGTCACCATAATCTGAAATCAATTTGATGGCGTATTTCACACGCCCCAGTGAAATGATCCAGAGCCAGTTCACCGAGATATAAATCTGCACCGTTATGTTCACGGCAGAAGACCATATACAGATATATACAGTAACTTGGCAACATGCCTATACGAAAGTATATCATTTGAAAGTGCAGTGCAGTGTATGGGGATGCTACAGCCCTCCAGGTATCTTGCCGGCGGCCCCCACAACCTTCTGCCACTAGCCATGCCAGCTGGTGTAACCGGGCCCTAAGACCAACACAAAGTTCTCCACTAGAGATGGGCACGAACCTCAGTTCAGAGGTTCGTGCCGGTTCGTACGCACGGCATCCCAGGTGCCACCTGTTCCCTTCCTCTGCCTCTCTGTCTGGATCCCCCACTCACCAGCCGGCACATGCTCCTGTTGTCCTCCTCCTCTTTGGCTGTTTGACCAGTTCCCGGGTTTGCCTGTCCTGCCTCCTTGTCTGAGTGAGCGATCAGCGAAGGAGGCAAGGCAGGGAAGCCTGTGCTCCTGCCGGGGACTGGTTGAACACCCAAAGAGGAGGAGGAGGAGAACAGGAGCATGCGCCGGCTGGTGAGGGGGGGATCCAGCCGGGGAGGTGGAGGGAAGGGAACGTGCAGCATCTCGGGTGCCATGCGTACGAACCGGCACAAACCTCTGAACCGAGGTTCGTGCCCATCTCTAGTGGAGAACTTTGTGTCGGTCTTTAGGGCCCGCTTACGAACGGGTACAAACCTCCGAACCCTCTCTATTCTCCACTCCTGGCTTCGCAAGGACCGCCAAGCCTTTGTTTCTGAATCCTATCGGAAAGGCCTAAGAAGGCAAGATGAGTAAAGAAAAAGTCCCCCGTCACCTGTATCTTTTTCTTCAGCAGCTGACTAGCCAGGTTCTTGAGGGAGACACTGGCTTTCACCTTGAGCCCCATCTTCTGACTCAGCAGGGGACACTGGCTTGTGTCACGGGTCCAGGGTCGAGGGTGGAAATATCTTAAGGCTCGAAAGTCATTGTGAATGGCGTGTCCCACCACAATTTTGTCTCTTAGGATCTGTAGAATCTGAAAGGACCAAAAATGCTGGTGTAACAAGACGGCTGAGTGGAGATGCTTAAAGGGCTGAACAGCACCAGACTCTACGTATTATTTTTCAGAAAAAGAAGAGGAACCTGCAACGAAATGTTGCAGAAGGGAGGGCTTGTATTCAGGAACCTTCTCTCTCCCCGTCTGCCATTTTTAGCCCCCCCCCCCCCTTTGGCACGATAAAGGCATGACATTCGTAGTAACTTAAGGATTTCGCTCCAGTCTTTTTCCCCAATGGCAAATATCTCCGGTCACCCCTTCCTA
Organism: Intellagama lesueurii; assembly: GCA_037013535.1. Lineage (NCBI taxonomy): Eukaryota > Metazoa > Chordata > Lepidosauria > Squamata > Agamidae > Intellagama > Intellagama lesueurii. The sequence goes on from JBAJHW010000011.1 coordinate 4,339,244, forward strand.
CAACACGCTGATCTTCGGTTACACGTACAGAGATTCGTTCTCGGCCACGCTGCTTCTGCTTACCTCGCCTTGGGCCACCCTGAAAGGACAGGCCGTTTGCAAGTCCCGCCGGGTGATCCCGCTCCACCGAGTCCGGTAATCTACAACCGGAAGCTCTGGACGGACGTATTTGTCATAGATCACATCCCCGTCGTAATTCACCACCGTGCATCGGGCTAATTCGCTCGTTCTCCCAGCAGGGCCTGTGCCGACCATTTCACAGTCAATGGCCACACATTTCTTAGGTTTTGTCAACCTTGTTGGGCAAGACGAGGAGCCCAAACTTGTTGCAGAGCTGCTGGGCGAGGCCACCCGATCCTTGAAATCTTGCAAAGACGCAGAATCTCGGGCTGAATCCCCTGAAGGGACTGGTGGCGCTGGAGACTGGGTGTCAAGCTTCTTCGGAGCCTTTCTTGAATCCTCCTCGAGAGGCTGACGATTCTGAGTTCCCTTCCACTGCACGGAGCCCTGGATTCTGCTCACTTTAGAGGCATCCTCCATGTTCATCAAGATCTTCTCTCTTGAACAGTGGCCCAGCTGATTTTTCTGCTCCAGGGCCCTGCGTGCCGTAAAACGCTGGTGCTTCCGGCTTTTCTTTTTACTCAGAGTGCCGTTTTTATGGAGAACATGGTACGGATCCCATCCGGAGCAAGGGCATTTCAGAACCAGGCCATCCATGCCCGAGGTACCCATTTCGGATGCTTTTGCTAGACTCGTCTCCCTTGCCATTAATTCGGCATGAGAGGGCATCCTGAGAATACAAAGAGCGGTACAGTTAGGAACATGGGAGGAGAAAAGCCACTGACCCAGATTTGAAAAGTACATACAAGGTGGAGGATGCATTTGGTACCTGTGGAAGGAACACCACCTACTTTCCACTAAGGCACTGGCATCACCTAATTAAAGCACTGCTCCCCAACCTTGGGTCTCCAGATGTTGTCTTGGACTGCAACTCCCAGAACTCCTGGCCAGCACAGCTAGTGGTGGAGGCTTCTGGGAGATTTAGTCCTAGAACATCTGGAGACCCAAGGCTGGCTGGCAATAAATCAAAGACACCAGGACCTAGTAGCAAATCTCCGGATAATTTGTGGTAGATTTCCACAGGCTTCCGACTTTAACCAGAACAAGGAGATGTTGAACAAAAAAAAATCAGAAAGTTGGCAAAGGGAGTCCTTTCCCAAAAGTCCTTATGCCATTTCTACTTCGATAGTCTCCTGTCCAAAAAATCCATCTGCAATAGACAGGTGGGCACATTTAATATTGATTATGACTGCTATTTACTGAGCAGACTGTCTAAAAGGGCGGGATAAAAATCGAATAAATAAATAAATTAATTAATTAAGATTCCCGTTGGCTTACAGTCATGTATAAGACAATGGCTTTCAACCTTAGGCCCTCCAGCTGTCTCAGACAGGAAGCCTCAGTCAACATGCCCAAGGGTAAAGGATTCTGGGAGCTGAAGTCTAAAACAGCTGGAAGACCAAAGGTCGAAAAGCACTGGTTTGTGTCTTCTTTCTTCCCCCCCCCCTGCAGGGTTGTCTTTGTGTATGGAATCTCACCCTGGCTGCAAAAGTGGGCACCCAGCTGGTGGGATGGCTGCCCAAAGAACTGGCAGGAGGCGGAAAGCACTGTGGCATTGCCCTTCTGTGATCGTTTCTCTCCATTCTCAACACTGGCCCATGTGTCTAGAAGTGACAGACAGCCAAATAAGGTGGGGCAGAGAAAAGAGAGAAAGGATGTGCTCTCTGGTCCACCATCTAAACCAGGACGGGCAACATGGCTCTCCCAGGTACAATAAGTTGTTACGGATCATCATCAACATCTTGGAACTGCAGAGCTGGAAGGGACCCATATGGATCACGGAGTCCACCCCCTGTCAAGGAGGCATGGTGGGGAATCGAACTCCCAACCTCTAGCTCCAGAGACCTAAACCACTGAGCTATCCAAAGCTCTTCCCATTTTTTATTTTATCCAGCAGTTCTATACTCAGCAAAGCCAAAGTTTTGAGAGGTGGTGACTGCTCTAGACTCCCAGCCCAGCCACAGCTGGGAGCCTATACATTCGGCAACCCCACCCATAATGATGTCACAGGCCATACCTGTAGAACCTCTCTGGCTAGTCAGCCCAACGGGCCACCTCATCATCTCCTCCTCCTGATCTCTCCTGGAGACCTCCCCTAAACCCCACCAGCCCACACCTCAGCCCCACCTCCCCCCCCCCACTTTGGACCATATCTCCCCAAATCCCTGCTGACTGCCGGACTCCTGATCTTTGGGGGGGGGGGGGGTCCAAAATTTCACTCTTGCAATCTCTTATCCCACCCACCCCTCCCTCCCTCCCTCTACACAACCCTTCCCAATACTCGAAGTATCAGATTTTGGGGGCAGATCTTCATGAAATCCCCTTCGCCCTTCCGCCCTCTCCCCTCCCCATGTCCTTTTTTCTTTTTTGGCTGGCCTATCAAAGGATCCTTTCCAAAATCCTAGGAAAGGGTTTGAGCAATGAAGGAAGCCTTCCTCTTCCCAGCCCCATGGCTCCCTAGTTTAACCAGAGGGCATCCTCACCGTCAGGGATCCCATCCTCCTTCCCCCCCCCCAAAAGTAGCTAATGGGGGGGGATCTCTAAAGAGGTAATAGGGTCCATGTCCTCTCCCTGGGAATCTAGGCACTGACCCTTTCTAGACATCATCCTACTATTCCCCCCACTTTTATTCCCCCCCCCTAGAACTCTACTCCTCCCTCCCCGCCCCCCCCCCGATTTCCTATTTGCCCCCCACCCACCCCATGCTCGCCTTACCTAAGCAAAGCCGGCTCTCTCGCCCACGTGGCTTTCCCGGAAGTCAAGAGTGCTAGCGTGTCTCCCACATGCCCGGGCAAGCCCGGAGCTGCGGCTCCTCCCCTTGCCTTTGATTGGACGCCCGGGCCAAGAGGCGGAGTAAGATCTGCATAAAGAGGCGCGTCTGGGGGGGACTTTAAATCTCTCTCGCACTGCGCATGCTCGCAAGGGATTAAAACTTCTAATTTTCTTGGCCAAGTTGTTCTTAGCTGATGGGTGTTTACTCGGAAGGAAATGTTACCGGTTCAAATGCTTGCCGTTTTCGCTTTGCAACATGTGTTTTTACTCGGAAATAGTTTTGCTCTTCTAGCCTCTGGGTTTTTGTTTTTTAATTTTGTTTTTTTTTTTGCTTGTTACTGTTTCTTGACTTTGGTTATTGTTCCGTCCTTTGTTCGTTTGCAGGGTGCAAATCGCCCCGAGTAGTGGCTTGCCCCTAGATGGGTGGTATATAATTACTATAAATAAATAAATAAAATAAAAAGTAAATTCCACTGGAGACCAAACATCATCATCATCATATTTATTTCTGTTGTGCTCTACACCAGAGTGCATTCCAGTACAATCAATAACGCACAAAGAGGCAACACATTTAGCCACAATCTTAATGTTTGTGTTCGTGTGTGAAAGATCTTGTACATTGACATAAAACTCTTGAAAACAAGCACTGAGCAGAAAGAATTAACCAACTGCTCAATTTATTTATTTAACATATTTTATCCTGCCTTTCTCCTTCAACAGAACCCAAGGTGGCTTACACCATTAAAAAGACAATACACAGAAACTAAAAACAGTAGGTATACAGATACCAAGAAAGAATTAAACAAGTAGTGCATTAAAAACAGTAATAAAATCCATCCGAAAACACATTTAAAGCAGCAGAGCACAACCATTAATTTAAAAACCCTTCTCAGACCACCAGTTATTAAGGGAAAGCCTGCCTAAATGGGAAAGTCTTTGCCTCCTTGTGGAAGGACAGCGCTGGTTGTGGCCCCCAGCCTGAAGTTTAGAGAGGAAAAACAGTAGCAATGTACTAAATGCATTGTCCTATGGAAAATTTAAAGGATCTCTTACATGATCACTTAATCCATAGCAGTCACCCACCAAGAATATTAGGGTAATCTGTTGTTGAGATGTGCCATTAAGTCATTTCCAGGATACAACGACTTTGATAGGGTTTTCAAGGTAGATGGGAGGCTCAAGGAGTGGCTTTACTTTTGCCCACCCTGTGAGTTTCCATGACCTAATTTGAACCCAGGTTTCCCAGGTCCCAAGATGACACTTCATCTGCCACACCATACTGGCTGTCTAGGATAGCCTAAAACCTCTGTGTGTTGACTTGCAAGTGGGTACCCCTTAGATCCTGAAGCTGAGGCTCCAATTCTTTGGCCATCTCATGAGAAGAGAAGACTCCCTGGAAAAGACCCTGATGTTGGGAAAGTGTGAAGGCAAGAGGAGAAGGGGACGACAGAGGACGAGATGGCTGGACAGGGTCACTGAAGCGACCAACATGAATTTGACCCAACTCCGGGAGGCCGTGGAAGGCAGGAGGGCCTGGCGTGCTCTGGTCCATGGGGTCACGAAGAGTCAGACACGAGTTAACGACTAAACAACAACAACCACTTAGATACCAGAAGGCTGACTGCAGCACATCAGAGCACACAGGTTTAGCTGCTCCTTTGTAAAATGACAGCAAAGGTATGTCCCACTTTAGTTGAATGTTGAACATAATCTTACACCTCACCACTCGGACCAGCGCATGTAACACCGTGGGTTTACCTGTGATATTCGGGAAATCGTCTGGTGTTGCTCCTTGAACATTTGACTCGAGCAGGGTATAAAAAGGATCGGAATGCATTTTTCCCAAAACTGAAGATCTGCTGAAGGAGAATGACATAGTCTTGACTTCTTGTAAGCCTAAGTAATGCACGGAGACTAGAGATGGGCATAAACTGAACCACAAAGCTGAAAAACCAACGAATCGGGGCTGGTTCGCAGTTCGCAACCCAGTTTGGGGATCCTGTTTTGTCAACGTGAAATGAAGCACCGAACCTTTTTGCCCTTGGCCCTTCACTTTGCTTTGACAAAACGGAACCTCGCCTGCCCCCTTTCCCACTGCCCCCCATCACCTCCCTATGTGGTCCTGCTGCCACCACCATCATCTCCACCCAGCTCCTGGAAGGGAAGCCAGTCCACTGTCTCTGAAGATGGCAGCCGTGGAGGCATTGACATAGAAGGGGTGAGCCGTGTGGCCATTACAAACTGGGGATTGGGGTATAATTTAGTAAACCACTAGCCACTTGGGGTCAGATTAAATAAAGAGAATATTACCTAACAGCTGCAGCCCCAATTCCCAGATGGAGGACATGGTTTTTCTGCATCAACCCTGCTTCCCTGGCCAAGGTGAAACCTGTCTGTTTCGGAGAAGAGCCAAATGGAGGGGAAGAGTGTGTGTCTGTGTGTGTGCGCATGCATAGCCTGTGCCCCTTTGTCTGAGGAACTGGTGCATGAAACCCAACCCACAGCGGCCTCAGCTGTAGCTTTCAAACAACTTCTTGCCTCATCTAAGATAGAGGCGCCTGGCGAAACTCATCTTTTGCCAAGGAATGTATATCTAAGAATAACGGCCTGGCAAATCCCATCTTGCCACAAACATTGGGGCCTTTTTGGGACCGCCTTTGAAGAAGTGGGATTTACCCATGAAAGCTTGCATATGATTCTTAAATTTGTTATAAGTGGCCTATAAAGGTATCATCTGTTCTTGCAGCCGTCGGAGCAGCAACAGCTGGACCAGGTAGGGAAGCGATGGGGCAATGAGAAGGGGACGAATGGGTGGGCACCCCTCCAGTACAACCCCCCCCCCAAAACAACCTGCAAATTGGTTTGCTTTTTGGGCATGTGTGTGATGGTTCACAGTTTGTGGCTACCCACGAAGCATCACGAACCACCGGTTTTCTGGATCGTGCCCATCTCTAATGAAGACCACATCTCTTCCATGTGGCGTGTTCTTTCTTTGGCATTTGGGATCCATAGTTTGCAAGTTGCTTCCCCCCCCCCCCCCCAACAGTCCATCTTCCTTATTCAGTCTGTCCATCTTTTTTACAAAAGGTAGACTGGCTTTTGCCCGCTCCGCAGTCAAATGTGATTTATTTATTTTTCCAATTTGGCTGCTGCCAGCAAGAAAAAAAAAAATACAAGAATTTTATAGCGGAGGTTGCTCTTTGTGTCTTTGAAATATGGAAATGTGAAAAGAAAGTCTCACAATAGCAAACATCCTGGTCTGTAATAGCACTTGGTATATTCTGGGATTATGGGAGAGGGAGTCCAAAGAAAATCCACAATTTTCCGAAATACTACTAGATAGGGTGGAACTAGGCTCTGTGCTGGGTTTTGCTGTCCAAACTGTGGCGCACGTGGGCCCCACCAACTCACAGCAGGTTAGTCCTCTTTGGGAAGATTTTCATTAGCGGCTCCGGCAGTGTCAGACAGGTTGGAAAATTGATTGTGCTCGTGTGAGCCCTTCCATCCTGCCTCTTCCTGCCTCCTCATCTCTCTGCAGAGGACAGAGCTGTCTGTGGCTGGCCGAGGAGGCAGAGATGCTGCATGACGGCCAAGGAGCCTGGCTTGTGGCGTGAAGAGCAAACCTCTCAGACAGCCGGTGCCCGTGCCGGCTGGAAAAAACGCCGTAGGAGAGTCTGGTGGCGTTTTCCCCGTCAGCCCTTCAAAAGGACGGATCCTGAGGGCCGGCAGCTCCCAACGGTGTGCTCTGGGGGACTTCTCTCTCTTAATGCTGGGAGCATTCAACTTTTCAGCTAGACAACAGGACCTGTCTAATCCCCTCTCCCCTTCCCTCAAGCGACGAACCACCATGTTACTGATACAGGCTGAAAAAAGCTATTATTTGCTGTTCCTTCCAAGGCGAGATCTTGGATCAAATAATTTCAGAATTCAGGTTTCTTGTCTAGCCAGGTGGACTCTGCTCTGAGATCATCATCATCATCATCATCAAAATATAAATAAATGTGCCATCAAGTCAATGTTGACTTTTTTTTATAGATTTTTATTTTATTTTTCCAAAACAAATACAACAATACAAAATACTTACTTACTTTTGATACTTACTTAATTTTGACTTATGGCGGCCCTTTTCAGGGTTTTCTAAGTAGAGAATACTCAGAAGTGGTTTACTATTCCCTTCTTCCTGGGGAAGTCTTAAGGTTGTGCAGCTTGCCCAAGGCCGTCCAGGCTGGCTCTTCTCCCAGGAGGCTCAGTGGGGGAATCAAACTCCTGAACTCTGGCTCCACAGCCAGAGACCTAAACCACTGAGCTACCCAGCTAGCTATAATAATCGTGTGCCATCGGGTGAATTCTAACTTATAGTGACTCTTTTCAGGATTTTCCAGGTGAACTCACAAGTGTATTAGCATTTCCTTCTTCTGGGGGTGCCCTGGGATTGTGCAGCTTGCCCAAGGCCACACAGGTTGACTCTAGTCGCAGGAGGCCCAATGGGAAATGGAACTGCCAACCCCTGGCTCCACAGCCAGAGACCTAACTTACTGAGCCAGCCAGCTTATTCCCATTCATACCTGGGAACCAAACCTAGAGTTCTCTGAATCTAAAAAGAAAAGTGCTTCACCACTGAGCGCCATTGTCTTCCTCATCCATGCAATTGTTATTAATAACAAGAGCAGTTCAAGAGACTTGGCAAAAGTCAAGCACAAAACGGCTCGAAGCTGCAGCAGGCGTTCGTGCATTTTCGTCTTTCCTGCAGCCTGCTGTTTCTCACCCTTCCTCCTGGTCCCTCCTCATTAATTTTGGAAGCTTCCTGGTGTGCCCGAAATCTGAAACTGGTCTCCTCCCCTTCTGTCCTCCGACGACCCTGGAGGTCCAACCCGGAGGAGTGAAGTAGTAATTTGCACTTTCTGTTCATGCAAATAAGATGCTTAATGGGGACAGGTGCCTGCTGGTTCCATGGCAGTGGGATGGCAGGAGGCACAGCGTTTGTGAGAACAGGCAGAGAGAACAATGCCTGTTCAGCCTCTCTTCCTTGTCCTCAGATGAAGTTGGGAAGGGAAGACGGGGCAAGGCCACAGAGCGTCCGAGTGTGAAAAGAGTTCTGAGAAACCGGCCTGAAGGCCTGTGATGAGCTACATATCGGTCAGTCTATCTGATGGCCCTAAAGTTGCTGTTTGAAATTACAGGGAATCACTATGCTTCCTGAGGCAGAGGTCCCGCGTCCCTCTGCAGATAGGGCTAGGATAGGAAAAACTCAGCCTCTGCAGATAGGGCTAGGATAGGAAAAACTCAGCCTCTGCAGATAGGGCTAGGATAGGAAAAAACAGTTCTGCCTAAAGCTCAGGGGACTCAAGTCATAGGACTTGCCATCAAGTTGGACTTAAGTCACACCAGCGACTTGACTCAGAGTCAACTCATATTTTTTTATGACTCAGACTCAACTCATGACTCGGAACCCACCACTCCCTTCATTTTTTTCTGGGGGGAAAATGTTGTTTTTAATAGGGACTTGGGACCAAAGACTTGGACTTGGGACTTGGAGCCAAAGACTCGGACTTGGGACTTGGACCCAAAAACTTGCCAACATCCCTGCTAAAGCCCAGACAATGCCCTTCCCTCCAGGCAGGGGGACAAATTTCAGGGTAAGTGGTGCCAGGAGAGCAAAAACGTTTGGCTCTTAGGTGAGGTGCTTTAAACCCAAATGCCAGTCCCTACCCGTGCCCAGCTGATGCCAGGACTCACTGACTCGGGACAAAAGTGTTCTTTTTAGGCATTGGGATAGTCCAATGTGGTCACAACAAAAAGCTCAGAGTAAGGAAGCAGGGCTGGGGAAGAGATCAAGGTAGATCCAGGCAGGAGAACCTACTGTGATCTTTGGAGGGAAGCAAAAAAGGAGGATGAGAGGCAGAGAGCTTTATGGCCTTTCTGGTTGGAGACACCTCGCCATCAAGCAGGGCCTGGTTTAAGATGCCTCTCCATGGGCTTGGTAGTGGACACTCCTCAGGTCCCAGCAGCAAACTGGAGCATGCAAAGCCTGTCCCCGGGAGTCATGCATGCTAAATTGCCATGGAGTCAGGAATAGCCATGGCCACTGTAGCCGTTGGGTACATTTCCCCATCTGCCTGGAGAGAGACGCATGAAACAGGCCTCCAGTAGGTCTTGGCTGCCATCTTTCCCAATTGGCCAAGGTCTACCGGGAGTCTGGACTCTTTTTTGCAGGAATGCCCTTCACAATTCTTCCCAGAAGCAGTTGGTGCAGAGCCCTTCTGTCTTCCTTCTCTTCCTCGCCTCGTCTTGATGATCTCGCGAGGACCCACTCCTATAATAATTGCTGGATGGCTCCGTGCTTGGGAGTTCGATTCCCCCGTGGTGCCTCCTTGGCAGGGGCTGGACTTGATGATCTACAGGGTCCCTTCCAGGTCTGTGGTTCTAAGATGACATCAGAAGTACTGCAGCCCCATAACATTGTAAGGATTCACCCCTTGGTCTAAGATTTTTTTTGCCCTGAAATATCAAATCCCTGAAACTTTTGGTGTAAGGATAAATCTGGAAGTGCAGCTTCTTATAGTGACACTCCTCAAAGCCATCTCCCTGTCTTCAGAATCTAAAAACACAGGCATTTGCATCGGTTCAAATCAACAAATGAGGGGCAGGTCTTTTGTAAAGATAATGGCTCTTAGAATCCCCTGACAGGATGCTCACCTTTTGACATACAATTTCCAGAATCTTCCAGACAGCATGACCAATAGCAACCCTACCCCAACTGCAAAAAATTGACATCCCTCCCATTTTATTTGTGATCAGGTTGCAATACTCCATGCTTCAGTGTCTTACTAGCTAGATTACTTTAATGTTTTCTATGTGGGGCTGCCCTTGAAGAGTGTCCGGGGACCCCGGTTGGGGTTAAGATGCCACAGCCAGATTGCTTCCGGCACACAGTTTAGAGGGACTTCAAAAGATTGGTTGTATTTCTGCAAATGTCAGGACCCTCGGTGTTTGAGTGGTGCTCTTTTAGCTACATAAACATCATCCGTCACGCCTGAACATCAGAAAGAGAAAGAATGATTTTTGTGAGTCGTCCCAAGGGCTGGTCTAGCGGTTGGGTGGGACTTTAATTTAATAAAGGAGATGAATTGAAGTGCTTCCAAGTGCGCCACTTTGACGACACTGCACGCACAATCCCCACGGACTTCCTTCAAGCATGAAGGAGTCACAGACGAAGGAACACGTGAAATGACAGGAGTCCAGGGGATTCATATATAGGGGAAGCTAGGGGAACGAAAAAGCAAGACAAAGCAAAAACCGTGCAGATGGACACAGCTGCTGTAGGAGGTTAGAAGTAAGTCTCACCGTGTGTCTACCACAGTGCTTGAGGAAAATGACAATTTGGGAAACGCCTTCCAGAATCCCCCAGGCACTGCTCTGATCATGGCTCTCCGAGCAATGCCACTTAGAGAAATGTAGAAACACAATCTGAGAACATTACAGGAGCTGCTAATTTATTGCCCCCTGAAGAAAGCTATGGATAGACGTGGGAGCTTCGCCTTCGTATTCCTGGGGGATACGAACAGGAAGCTCGTCCCCACAGATGTTAGGGCAGCCCCCCTTCCCACCCACCCCAGAACCAGCCTGGTCCACTCACCAGGCTCCCCGGAGTGCGCACGTCCATCAACGGCGACCTCGCGCCAATCGGGCACATCGTCCGGCGGTTGCTTCCCCGCCTCTCCCCACAGGCGACCACTCGGGCGAGGAGGCAGGAAGACGGGCCTCCCCGCTCAGCTGCTGAGGGGTCGGCTGAGGGGGGAGGCGGGGAAGCGCCGGCAGGATTGGGTGTATGATTGGCACAGCGTTGCCGCCGACGGACGCACAAGCCCAAGGGAGGGGGACTCGAGTTGTGGGACACACTGACCAGGTCAGATTTAAATCACACCTGGAATTCGACTCAGACTTTTTTCTTTTTCAAAGACTTGGACTCAAGTTGCGACTCGGAACCCGCCCAACCTTCCTTTTTTTTTTTTTTTCCTGGGGAAAAGAGTTTGTTTTTAATCGAGACTCAGATTTGGGGCTTGAGGTTCGGAACTTGGTACCAAAGACTTGCCCCTCCTTTCACTTCTCGATATTTCTTTTTTTCCTTGTGCACTGGATAATTTCGTGGTTGCAAATGCGCCCAGCTTCCAACCGTTGCAGCCACTTTGGACTCCAGATACCTGTGATGACGGCCATGCTTTCTCCTTCTGGCGGGCGAGGAAAAAGACATTTCGGATCTACCCTCTCATTGCTTTCATCTCAAGGGCCCCCAAAAAAGCAACAATGGAGGTGATCGGAAACAGAGGGTTAAGGTGAAGGTCTCCAGCCTCTTCTCATCCTCCTTCCGTCTGCTGTGCAGAGCCTATAGATATCCTCGCCGTAGAGGCCTGAGTCCGTAAGGCAGACTGTGACTTGTTGTCATGAGGTGAACTACAAAACAACAAAATCACTAGTCTTCCATAGTGAGACAGGCGAGTCAATGGGAGTATAGGGTTTGTTCTCTGGTGCGCCTGCTTCTTCGGGGTTTCCAAGGGCTCGATCTGTTCAACAGGACAGAAACAAACAAACCAAAAATCTCATTTATCTATGCATTCGTTGGTTCAATCACTTCTCACATTTACATCCTGCCTTTTCTCCAGGGAGGTCCATCTGGCATACACGCCTCTCCTCCACCCTATTCTTATCCTCAGAAAATACTTTGAGAGGTAGATCAGGCGGACAAAGAGAGGGAGAGAAATCCAAAGTCACCAAGTTCATTTAATTATAACTTGAACCAGTTTGCGCTGGACCGACCTCAAACCATTTCAAATCCCATGAATACTGTCTTCTTTCTTAATGCTTGAGGAGAATGAATAGCGTTCTGGGGCTCCAGAGAACATGTCAACATTTTGCTTGATTTATGTGTTTTTTATTTAGTAATTACATTTATACCCCATCTTCCTCTAGGGAGGTCACGGTGATGTATGTGGCTCTCCATCTTGCTATCAAAACCCTCACAAGAACCCTGTGAGGTCGGTTAAATGGGGAGGGAGAGAGTATTTCAGCATCGCCAGTGTCTTTGAGCTGTGACTACGATAAGAAATACCTCACGACAGTGGTTCACCCAATGGTAATCTTTAAAATTGACTACTGTAATGCTCTCTACAACGGACTGCCCTTGGCGTTGGCACAGAAACTCCAGCAGGTCCACAATGGGGCTGCCAGACTGATTACAAGGAACCAACATAGATGAACACATGCACCCGGTCTTGGCACACCTTCACTGGCTCCCTGCTAGTTTCCATGCTGAATTTAAGGTCCTGGCCATAACCCATAAAGCCCATAATGATTTAGAACCTAAATATTTGGTGGAACGTCTCTTCCACAGAATAGCTACCCATCCCACATGCTCCTCACAGTCCTTGACGTTCCGAATCGTAACACCCGAGCAGGCCAAAAAAAGACAGCACGAGGAACGGAGCTTTCTCGGTGGTGACCCCCTTCCCTCTGGAATAAGTGTCCTACAGAGGTTCATCAGGTGCCATCCCTCTCCATTTTCAGAAGGTTAATTAAAACAAAACTGTATAAAACTGCCTTTTACTAGTATTTTATCAATTGACCTGGGATGTTCAAACTTGTTTTAAATTTGTTTAATTTATTTAAATTGGGGGTTTATCGATTCAGCTAGCGACAGGGTTTTCATATAACAATTTTTAAACAGCATCCGTGCATGTATGTGTATATGTATATATCACAGACACAGAGAATGCAGATTTCATGTTGGAAATATCATGGCAGCTGTGAGGTCAAGCCTGGAAGAAAACTCTCCCTTCCACCCCTGCCTGCCCCTAGCTCTGTGACATCACAAGGGCCTGCCCCTCTGACATCACAAAGATCTGCCATCCTTATTCTGAGACTTTGGTCCTAAAATCTGAGACAATGAGATGCCGATGACTTGGAGAGCTTAAGCATAACATACTACCAGCACAAATATCTGTTTATCAAAATATATACACTAACTGTACAGTGTCTGCTCATGTTATAACCCAGATTGGGTGTAACAAAACTTCACAGGTACACAGGGATCTTTCTGCCTTTACTTTTCAGCTCACAAATTTGTGAATTTTCTCTGCTTTTGCCCTGTTGTGGCTTGGCTTCTTTGCTTTCCATGTCTCAGTTGCTTTTCACTTCCACCTTTTTTGGGGGAAAAAGGGGCCAAAACATTTCAATCCTTTTCCATGTTTCCATTTTAGACACATAAGGGTGTTTATTCTCATAAAGAAACAAAATGGTAATAATTGCCCAATTACGATTTATTCTCTCCCCTCCCCCACTTTCCACTCTTTCACGGCAATAAAACCTTTTTCTTAAATCTTCCCCCCAGATCTAAGCATTTTCTTCCTCCTGTGGTGCTAACCTAATTAATACTCCCCTAATGACCGAGTCGTTAAAACCTTCCACAATAACTTCCTAGGAGGTCACTGAAGGTCAATCTGTTTGTAGGAAATGTCTAATCTTGTTTATTATGCACGGTAAAATCATGGAGGATGGCAGGAGGTAATTATCCGTGGTTCTGTTCTTTGGGGGATTTTAACGCTCCGGGTTGTTCTGCCAAATTATTGTTTAGAGAAGGAGCGTTCTGGCGATGGAACGCCGTCTGATGAAAAGGAAACAAATGTGGACCTAAGAGAAATGGAATTATAAACAGTGTTGGTAGAAACACAGCACAACCATTGAAACAAACAAGATGGATTTACGTGCCGTGCATGGTGGACCTCAGAGCTGGAACATCAATTTCCTGCTCCCTGCGCCATCCTGGGTACTTGGTCAGAGAACCCGACTGTGGGCAACCTCAGCCATGATGCCAAGAATGCATCTACAGCACCCATTCTACGGACCCCTGTAATATGTGGGTGCTTAGCATTCTCTGTTCAAGCGCTACAGCGCTACAGCGCTCTTCTTGGCAGAATGGCAGAGCATTTCCAGACCCTCACAAACTGACAAATCCTAGGATTCCTCGAGAAAGAGTCATGGCGATTCAAGTGGTATCAATCTGATATAAATGTGTAGTGTAGATACACTCTAGAACTCCAAAATCCCAATCCTCCCAAACCTGGCGATCAGAGAAACAATCTTGCAACCCTGCTTGTTTTGAAATGTCCCAGACCAGTCTGTTCAATGGATTGCAAGTGCTTCGTGCATCCTGTGTTGCTTTTCTGGTTTCTTGAATGCAGCGTTTCCCCAGCATTGGTTTCCCCATCAATTGGGCTGCAGGGCCCCAAACATACAAAAACCCTAAGTAGGGTTCTGAATACCAGAAGTGGATTTCCGTTCTGTTTTTCAATTTTCCGGGTCCTCAGTCCCTCTGGAGTTGACAACCCCAGGTTCATCAGGGACATAAACTCCAGTAAGGAGTGTGAACATGATAGGCTCGTAGTCATGCCCTGGAGGTGTACGCACAAATTCTCAGACATGCTGTTGGGACTTACAGAGAAGTGTGCCCAGGAAAGTTAAGGAACCTCCTTCACTCTAAATTCAGTCTTAGAGACCATTTTCCAATGATAAGCAGATCCCAAGACAGAAGGGTGAGAGAGGTCCCTCAAACACCAGCATGTTTTAGCTTAGAGCTCTTGCATCTAAGAGAAAGCATTTTAACAACTAGAAAGGGAGAACCACATTTGAAAGTGGAGTAACCGCCAGAGGATAAGGTCCTGGGACAGAGGGCATGACCGTCTAGGCAGGATTAGTTTTAAGAACGATGGATCCAGGTGGCAACGTCAAACCTTTTGCAGGGCCAAAACACTACTAAATAAAGATATTGTGTGCAATAAAAGGAATCTTTTATTGTAATACAGTAATGAAAGGAACTGGCGCATCCACTAAAATATTAGGTTAAGAAGTGAGGACCTCAATTTTTAGTGAGTCCCAGGATGTAGAAAATATAATACTCTTTATTCCAGTGTAAAATGCCTGACATGTTATCAGTCTTCTTCAAGGACTATATAACATAAAAAGAATTATAATTGCAACATTGTAACTTACAACATTATAACAAGCTCCATTATATCCATTCTGATACAGAAGGGGGGGGGGGAAAGGCCTGTATATACCTATTTTCGTATATTTTCACATTCATCACATATTAATTTAATGGGAGCTAGCTACGGACCAAATAAACATAATTTTTTTAATTTATTTATTTTATTTTATTTATTATTAGATTTCTATCCCGCCCTTCTAGACAGGAGTCTACTCAGGGCGGCTCACAATTAGTTCACAACTAATTAAGAACTAATTAAGAGTTCAATAAACACAGTATGTGTAGATAATATTTATTATGACTAGAGAGTCCATGTAATATTCTTTTAATTTTCACCTATCCTAAATTTAGCCTATTGATGCAATACTCTAGACAAGAATATTAGTAATTAACATAAAAACACAGTTCAAGCATTTTTATGGATGTCGGAAGAATTGTGGATAGATGAATTTAATAATATGATGTTGTCCCCAGTAAGTTATGATGTTGTAATTCTTTTTATGTTATAGAGCCTTTGAAGAAGGCTGACAGGCCAAAACGTGTCAGGCATTTTATACTGGAATAAACATTTTCCATATCCCGGGACCACAGTTCCCCCCTTTTTTCGACCTTGGGTTTCTTTCATTGTGCCAGTATTTTGTCATGGCTTCATCTTTAATGGGCCATGAAGAGCCATTTCTTTTGTAAAAAAGCCCTGCTCCTCATGAAGATCAAAATTACTAGAACTGGTTTGTTGATAGGAACCAAGGTAGCTGCCCGACATTTTTGCAGTTTCCTTGGGAATTTGGACACGGAGACTTCCGGGACGACTCTGTGCCCTTCAACATTTACTCCAGCACTCGTAAGAAATAAGAAAGGGGCAGGATGGAAGGGAGTAATTTAAATATATAGGATGTGCTGCCATAGATCAGTGGGTTGGAGACAGGCACCATATGGGCCTCAATCAAGAAAGTGACACGGAGGGATTCGGTTGCAATGGCTGCCAACTGAAACCTACTGGTGCCAAACAACCGTATTTATACAGCTGTGGTACAGCAGGACGTAATGAGGTGAAAGCCCAGGTCTATTGGATTTTGTAGATCATTTCTCTCTGCACAAACAAGCTGTTTATGGAGTGGAAAGAATTCAAGAGTTGATGGTCCATCTCTTCCTTGTTCCTGCCACCGACACAGCTTCTTGTTCCATGGTGCTCTCAGGGCAATGAGGTTTTCTGACCCTCTCATCAGGTCGCTGTATCTCCTCAGTGACCTGAAAAGCACAACTAACAGACCCAAGAATATTCCTGAGGTGAGAAAGATGAATCTCGCCTGAAGACTATCCATTTCTGGAATAGCAGGAGCCGTGCAGTCTGATCTTAAGTCTTCCTCGGATTCTTCTGAAATAAGTGCCACTGCGTGGTGATGTTGACGGGGCCGTATCTCCTCAACCTGCAAGGATAGCGCTGCAGCACTTGAGCGCTAGATAGTTAACAGTCAGGACACAAGTCTAGATAAATCCCAATGATTGTCTGTTGCCAAGCAACAAAAAGGAAGCCAAACGATGCTCAGTCTGGTCGTTCCCTGAGTTACTGTCCCAGATGGTTAGCTGTTCTCTTTCACTACCTCTGTGGTGCGATTTTGTTTTACTGTGTTGCTTTTACAACTGCTTCTAGCCTTTTAGCTGTGATTTTATCCATTTTTTTAAAATTGTTAATTGTTTTAAAAACAAACAACCTGTTATTTGCTGCCTTGGGAGTTCCGCAGCATGGAAAGGCAAAACAGACATGCTTTATGCTGCAAATGCATAGGCATTTACTTTGAGTGAGGATGGTCTTTACAGAAGGCAATCTTTGTGTTTGAAGTCTTGCTTAAAAGTAAAAAAAGAGTCACAAGGTCCCAGCGTGCCAGCTAACATCTCATCTCTAGCTGGGATGAAGAGAAAGTCTGATTTTGTTGAATGTCATGGCTTTCAAAGCTGGCCATTTGTATTTTCCCCAGTCTCAGCTTGCAGCAGACATCACAGGCTCACTGTGAAAGTGATGGCATGAGTACTGAACGCATAATAATCATGTGCCATCAAGTCAATCCTGACTCATGGGTTTTCCAGGTAGGGAAATTCCTTTTGTCTGGGGGCACTTTGGGACTGTGCAGCTGGCCCAAGGCCACACAGGCTGGCTCTTCTCCCAGGAGGCAAAGTGGGGGAATTGAACTCCCAACCTCTGGCTCCACAGCCGGAGACCTAAGCCACTGAGCTATCCAGTCAGTTGTAATAATCATGTGCCATCAAGTCAATTCTGACTTACAGCAGTCCTTTTCAGGGGTTTCCAGGTAGACTCAGAAGTGTATTACCATTTCCTTCCTCTGGGGGTGCATCCTGGGACTGTGCAGCTTGCCCAAGGCTACACAGGCTGGCTCTTCTCCCAGGAGGCACTGTGGGAAATCGAACTCCCAACCTCTGGCTCCACAGCCAGAAACCTAACTCACTGAGCTACCCAGCCAGCTTCTAAAACTATGAGGATGGTCATATGACCTCCTAAAATTAAAGGATCATTAAAAACAAAACAAAACCAAGAAAGCCCTTGAAGGTAGCAGTCAACAGCTAGGATCTGGACAGCAGACTGAGCAAGTACTTCAGTGAGGGGATGGCATGTTTGCCCAGCATGATGAGTCATTGAATCCTAGAACTGGATGGGACCCTAAGGATCCTTGAACCCAGCGCCCTACCAATGCACGAAAAACCCATACCTCAAGTTTCCCTGACAGGTGGCCACTCAACCTCTGCTGAAAAATCTCCAGGGAAGGAGACTCCACCACCTTCCGAGGCAGTTGATTCCAACAGGGAATGGTTTTCACTACAAGGAAGTTCTTCCTAAGGTTTAGTGGAAATCTCCTTTCTTGCAACTTGAGTCCGTAACCAGACCCTACCCTCTTGAGCTGCAAAACAAAGCAAAAAGCCACCACCACCAACAACAACACACACACACCGGTCACTTCACCATCACAACAGCCCTTCAGATACTTGAAGATGGCTATTGTATCACCTCTCAACCTTCTCTTCTCCAGAGTAAACATGCCAGGTTTCCTCAACCTTTTTTTTCATAAATCTTCATTTCCAAACCCCTTCTCTTCTGGTTGCCCTCCTCTGCACCTATTCCAGATTCTCAATATCCTTCTTAAACAGTGGTGCTCAGAAGTGGAAACAGTACTCTATGTAAAGCATGACCAAAGGAGAAAAAGGTGGTCCTATTACTTCCCTCAATCTGGACTTTTTGGAATTTCTATTTGCTTTAAATTTCTTTAAATGGGGATCATTTATTGCAATGAATTCTCTTTCTTCTTTTTCTGCCTTCACTTCTACTCCTTCTTTTCTTCCTTCCTCCCACTCACCTCCATTTTCATTCCAGTTTTCCCATATTATTTTCTTACTAAGAACCACTCTGAGCTATTGTTCAGCTGTGGGCTTGATCAGAGATAAATTCGTGCCCAGTTTTATTTCTCAAAAGTGTCCTGATTTGTTTATTTTTTCTACATCAAAGAAGGAAAGCAGCTGCCCAGCCATCTGTCTGCATCCAAAACTCAGGACTTCAATTATGCAAAAGGTGGTCACACACACCACATCAGTCTGCAGGCCTGATCCGGCAGCTCTGTCCATATCACGACTTCCATCAACTACCTGGTTCCCCAGAGCTTTGATTTACTAAGGGTGGATTAATGACAGGAGTGCAACTGGGAAGGGAAAAACACACACAATGTCTATATTATGAATCAGAGGCGGGAAATGTCCCCTATCATGGACTACAGGGAGAAATGGGCACGAACCAGTTTGTCCCAGTTCGTCCCAGTTTGTAAAGGTAAGAGCACAGGTGCTGCTTCTCCCCTCCCCTCCTCCTCTGGCCCAAACAGCCATTCACCAGGACCAGCTTGCTTGCTTTTCCCACCTCCTCGGCTGATCTCCCAGTCACGAGCAGGAGCACAGACTTCTCTGCCCCGCCCTTTTCTCTGAGTGGCAGATCAGCCAAGAGGGCGGGGCAAAGAAGCCTGAGCTGCTGCCGGGACTGGAAGATCCGTTGAGGAGGTGCCGGAAGTGACCACGCCAGGTCTGGTGGGTGGCTGATTGAGGCGAGGGAGGGGATCAGCAGCACTTGCACTGCCACCTTGACGAACTGGGACGAACCAGGACGAACCGGTTCATGCCCATCTCTACCTACAACCCCATGCTAACTGTGGCATTCTGGAATCCAGAATAAAAATGTTCAATCCCTGCCAAGAAGTCAAATATTTTAGAATAGCTACACGATGCCTGGAACACTGCTGTTGCAATGTTCTAGCCATGAGGGAAGAAGATGTACTCACTCAACTGTCTGAAGGACCATGGGATTTTTAGTCTAGCAAGGTACTTTCCCATGCTCTGGGGCTGCTTTCTTCACTGCACCCATCTGCCTCCTTCAACATTTTTGCTGCCCTCTCCCAGCAGTTACTGCCTGAGGTGATGGCCTCATTCTGCCTAATGGTGGGGCTGGCCATGGTGCTTGGAACCCATAAAAAGATAGGGAGAGGGGGATCACTGAGCCCCCCAGCCTTTCTGACAGTCAGGGCAGGTCTGGTTTGACTTCTACGCCTGCAACAGCTCCGCAGCCAACAGCTTTCGGTTGTCTTTCCCGCAGTTCCCAGCCTTACTGCTTTCCCAGTAACCAAAGTCAGAGATCTCCTTGCTTAGTGTGGGATGGGGGCTCAGCGTGGCTGTCATCCCAGCACCAGGGGGAGGGAGGGTGACAGAAGGGGAGAGCGGCTGCTCTGGCAGGCAATTAGCGGGATCATGTTTATGAATGCGGATCGGTAATTCCAGGTAAAGTCCCCGAGAGTCCTAATGCGGCATCACAATGCTCTGTCCTTGCCTTGGGAGCAGCTTGGCGAGCAGAGGACTCCAACACAGCCAGCACATTCCTGATGTGACTCTAAAATGCCTCATTTCTCAGTCCCAGACTGGACACCTCTCGTTTTGCCTCCTTGAGAAGCGATTATCATGACGCTGGAATTGTTAGCTTGCAGAGGCCGATGGAGTTGGTGCATCTTAGCTTATCATTTATCCATTCCCTGACTCTACAGCCTTGTTGACTTCTGCAGAGTTTCTTTCTCTCTTGCTTGCCCTGGTCTTGTCATTTGGGTGCAGGAGATCCTGGCCCACTGGTGGTCTTCAGCAGGCACTATTAACTGCCAACTATCAAAAGCTATCAGTGCTGCTCAAACACTGGCTGCCATTTCAACACCAGAAAAGGAGTATGAAATATAGGTTCAAATCTTTTTGCTCTATTAGGGCATAACTTTTGGAAGCAATGTGTCCTATACAGTAGGACCCCGGTATCCACAGGGGATCGTTTCTAAGCCCCCCTGCAGATGCTGAAAAACGTGGATAATAGTGAACACTATACATGGCATGTTCTCTGGCTCTCTCTAGTGGGCAGTTCTGGTAATCACATGGTGGAAATATATTTCTCTAATGAATGCTATACAAAGCATGGTCTCTGGCTCCCTTTAGCGGCCCATTCTGGTAACTTCATTGTTAAAAATATATATTTCCAGGAAATTTTCTTTCAATTTTTTTAATATTTTCAGACCATGGATAACTGAATCTGCGGATACTGATCATGTGGATATGGAGGTCCTACTGTATTTAGCAACCTCCACAAACATTAGCTATTGCATACTGAATCACATTAGTAAGTATGGAATAAATAATGCCTAAGGAGATTTCTTAACTGACGGCAATTTGTGTTTAAAAGTTACACTGTGTGCATAAGTGCACAACACAGCTTCAGCTGTTATGATGCAATCAAGCACTTGACCTTTGGGGATAGAAAAGAATCTGGGGAGCTCTGCAATTTTTGTCCAGTTCCTCCTAATGTGCATCTCCAGAGACCTCTCCTTAGACAGAACACACTTTGCCTCAGACATTTTCACCTGAGTAGTAGCTTCTGAAGGCATAAAAGACATATCAAATAATGTTTATGCTTTGAAAATGTGAATAAACAGTGAAACACATGTACAGAGTCAATTGGGTGCAACAACTGGGTGCAGAGAAGTGTGTAGCAATATCAAAAACATGCATGAATTTTTGAAAATATCTTGCAATGTTCACTTTCTTGTGTCTCAGTTTACTGCCCCATCTGTGCTTTTCCTCTTGTTTAACCCCTCCAGTTTCTCTTCAGATTGCTTAGCATCAGCCCCTTTGCCTTTGAGTTCCTCATCCTGTCACTTCTTTCCTTCCCTTGGCCTCTTCCCAGTTCTCAACCCATCCCACAAAATCCATGCCCTTGGGACCAATGTGAGGATTCATTCCTGGCAAACTGACCCATGGCCTGCCCCCCCCCTCCAGAGAAACTGGACAATTAGACATTTGGAGACCCCATTGTGGCGTTCACCCTTGTTATGTTAAATAAGTCATGCATTATTCATGTGTTGTGCTGATGTGGTGGAGAGGTGGAGCCGAGAGAGAGATTAAAAGGCGGAGCCTGAGAGTCAGTTAGGAGCAGAGTGGAGTTGAGTCAGAGTTAGAGAGAGAGAGAGAGAGAGAGATAGTTGGGAGATCAGAGGTGTGATAAGTCAGAAGAGTGCATAGTAACCTGTAAGATCAAATAGAAGATTGTTATTGATGCTTGATAAACCTGAAGAAGATACTTATGAATTATTATAGAAACATCTGTAACCAATAAACCTGTTTTATTTAAAAGACAGAGATGAATGGACCTTCATCTTTCTTAAGCAATGTACGTTGATTTAGTGATCAACTGGTTGGCAGCGTGTGAAAAGGAGTTTGGTTTGCCTTCATGTGCTCTGTGGTTGGAAGATAACCAGGGGCAACAAGGGGCAAACGTCACACCCATCTTATGAGAAAGCTGGTAGCTCCAAAGTCCACTCCAGGTTGGGTAAGGAGCTATCCAAGTTGATGAGGTTCAGTACCCTGGACAGCTCCAGTGACATTTGGTCCAAACTCCATCAGCCTCTACTGCCTACCTTTATTTTCCCCAATCCATTATAAGCCTTGCAAAGGGGAGGATCCTTCATCAGCCTACAGTCACCTTTCTGCCCCTACTTCTGAGAGACCAGCTTCCACAGGCTTCCCTCCCCTTACACCTTTAACTGGTTTAACCTTGAAAGAATAAATTGCAATTACAGGCCTTTCAGGAGCTTCATTATCGCTCCAGCGTGGCCTTGTTTGACGAGACCCTTTTATTGCCAAAATTATTACAAAGGAAACGTACAGCTCAGAGCTGTAATTTCCTCTCTGCAGTGATAAGCCAGGGTACACCTGCTGTTGAATAAATAGTTATTTTTTTTAAGTAAATCTCTGTCTGTGTTGGAAAGAGGAAGAAAAGAAAGCCATCCTCATTTTAATTGCATTGGTTAATGAGATTTATTCTAATACCCCTAAATGAGAATTGAAGGGGAAGAAGTTACCCACGCTCACTGGATGGCAAGGGATTTTGTAGAAGTGGCCAGCAGATGGGATTTCTTTAGAGACCCACAAGTTGGATCCAGCTCATAACTAGAGAACTGGAGTTTCTACTTTTGGAGAATTCGCACAACTCCAGCTATTTGATTATACCACCTTTTGAGACAAATTGAAGCGGGCATATCTGCCGTATTCAGTGGCAGTGAAAAAAGCAGAGCCATGTGGGCACCTTCAGCGCTAACAGATTCCACTTGGCCACTGCTTTCTCAATGTCATGCCCTACCTGGCGGACTCTTCCTCAGAGGACAGAAGCCCAGATGACCTGCCTTGAGGTCTTCCTTTGATCTCCCCGGGCTTTCATCCTCCGAGAAAGACTTTGCCAGGTAGGGCATGAGAGGTGGCATCCAGCCCTCTTCATTAATAGCTGTGGCACCTTCACAAAAGAATCAAAACAGATTGTCCATATTGAAGAAAGCCATACAGAAGCTGAATGCTGGAGTGGCTACAAAATACACAATATCGGTACCAAAATGTCCACAGTATATAGCCACAGCTGACCAATTTTTTTTTTTAAAAAATAATATTTACATTAGACATGAAATGTTTAGCAGAGATTCAGCATCAAAACTGCAGTGGAAGACTCTAACATGCCTTTATGAGTCCCATTCATTTCTGCTCTAGAATTTTAAAGCCCGTCAGCGAAAGCTGTTATTCACCTGCATATCCATTAGAAAAATGAGTCATGTCAGTAAGCAGGGAGGGGAGAGAGAATAAAATTACTAGGTTCTGACAACAGCAGGGGCTTTCTATCCCTCACTCAGTGCCTTACGCCATACTGGGCCAGGGAGTTACGTGCTCTATGACAGCTATCAAAGATGACATTTAATGCAATCTCAAATCTCTCATTTTCTTGTTGCCACCAGATGGACAAGAGAACTTCTAAAAAGCTCTGGGGGGAAAGAGGGAGGAGGGAGGATTGTAGACTGGGAATCTACTCCTTTGCATCGTACGTAGGGCTGCAGAAATGGTCTGAGTTTCCCAGTATTTGAGAAAGCAGCTACAATGGAAGAATGGAAGAGCAGTCCTGAGAGATCACACCAATATTTTGTTTAGTGCAGGGGTGGGTGACTCACACCATCACTCTTGGGGGCCTTAGAACAGACCACTTCACTCTTTGCAGGAGAGGGGGAGATAATGGCCCAAAATGGCCAGTCACCCTTCTGAAAATATCTGGAGTCCAGAGCAGATGGTTTTAGATCTGTTTGGGATACATAAGGGGGATCAGGTCCAAAGAGGGCACACAGAACTACAGGCTTCCCACAGACTGCTCTTTCCTAGCCCCAATCTAGCCCATCCTCATGATCCCAGCAGATGATAGAGACAGATCTGTCTGAGAAGGAAATAAAGGCAACATATACTCTCTTCTCAACATCTGGCCTGGCCTCTGGATGCAGAGGTTCCATTTAATGAACATCACCATCTCCCCTCTAATAGAAAACTGAGGTGGCTGAGTAGCTCTCATTGGGGAAAAGGAGCAACTCAAGGCAAAGGGATGCTTTCTATATATACTTTAATAGACACTCTGGGCCAGTACTTGCTTTTCTATAGAAACTCTTCAAAATTACCAGCAAGGGCCTGTGAGGATCCAGATGTTGTGAGCACCCAGGCACGGTGAGCCTTCAAAGCAGTGGTAGGTAGTAGCTCCAATATTGCCTGGGTGATTAATCTATTGGAGCCATGGTTCCCAACCTTGGATCGCCCAGGTGTTCTTGGACTGCAACACCCAGAAACCCCAGCCAGCACAGCTGGTGGTGAAGGCTTCTGGGAACTGCAGTCCAAGAACACTTGGGTGACCCAAGGTTGGGAACCATTTTACTGGGGATTTTAGCTTACGAGGAGCTGTCCAAGGTACTGAATTCTATCATAGAAACCTTGAATGGATTCTTTTGTTGACTCTCTCCTGTACCTTGGAGGTCTCCCATCCCCTTATTATCCAGGGCTAACCTTGATTCACTTTTGAACCCTGGTATGTTTAAGATAGCCTGGTGGTATCTGACTGTATATTTAACCATCTCTGCCTCCTAGAATAGGCTGGTGCTGTGTTGCCTGGGATGAACGAAAAACCTTTCCCGGGGCTGTACCTGGGTGGTGGAACTCCTTCCTGGAGAGATTCATCCGGCCCCTTCACGTCTGAGTTTTCTCAGTATCTGGAGAAGACGCTACTATTTTGTTGAACCTTGAGTTTGTGTTACTTTTTTTTTCTTCCTTCTGAAGACAAAGCAAGATCAACTACATTGCTGTCCAACTTCTGGAAAATCAAATTATTAGTATTACTTTATTTTGGAAGTTTATATCCTTCCTTTCAATACTCTAAGCTATAGTATAGTATTGAAAGGAAGGATATAAACTTCTCAAATAAAACAATCCTAACAATTTACAGTTCACAATTAGATTAGGGTTTCAGGGAAATGTGTGCAGTTGAATTCCTTTCTTTTCAAAGTAAAGAAAGAAAGAGTAACATCTTTCCTGTTTCCTGCTATCCAGAAACTACCACTTGCCCAGTGAGTTAATTGTTGACCGGTAAGTGAACCGTTGTGAAAGTCCCACTGATTCAATGAACCAGTACTAGCTGTGACTGGAAATTGGATTTAAGTCACAGATTAGGAGCCATCAGCCATTTCAAAGTCTAGCTTGGAAGTAATGTGTTGCACAAGTAACGTAATTATCTACAATGAGTTACCCTTTGCTGTTGCTGTTCACAAGGGTGTCAAAGTTACACTTCAGAAGTAAGGCACAGTGGTACCTTTTCAAACAGACATTGCAACAAGTAATATTTTCCAGTTTGAAAAGTTATTTTTAAAGGGCATTTGGAAGTATTTTCACAGCATTTTCATAGGAATTAAGATTTTTTGCTATTTTCTTGTCAAGCCTAAGGTGATGTTTATTTTTCTTTCCAAAGCAATGGAAAATAACCAAGAAGTTAAGGGGAACAAGCATTACCTTTTACACATCACAGTGAGTAACTCTGTTGTATTGTGTGTGTTTTTTTAAGTGCAATGAAAACAATCTGGTTTTGAAATGTAGCTTTTCAGGTGCACCTCCTGAGTCTTCTGGCCGTACAAAGGAAGCTCTTGGCAGTCCTGCTCTCCAAAATATAAAAATCCAGCATTCCTTGAAATGCAGATCACAACATCTGGATTCTCTTGGATTGGGAAGGTGAGCAAGAAATAATTTCTAAGGCCAATTAAAGACCAAGAAGTTGTAGCATTCACAATACACACAAAGTTAGAATACTTCAGCCCTGTAATGAGAAATTAAAAGCACCAGTTGTGACAGCTGATTATTCCATAGTAAAGTTAATGGGGAAAAGACTGCAGGAAAGTGGTGAACTTCCTGGCTGGGGGGGGGGGAAACACCTGGATGAGTGATTTGGGTGCATCATAACAACACTCTGCATCTAAAGTCAGAACAGCCATTTTGATGCACAGCCTCTGGCAGGAGAGAAAGCAGAAGATCCTCCATGGGTCTGCCTTGTCCTCTTTTAAAGTCCCTTAAGTTGACAGCTGCCATTGTGTATTGTGGAAAGAAGTCCATGCAACCTCCCAGAGTGGCCTTAGTAGCCAGATGGGAGGCATATAAATTGAGTGGATGGATGGATGGATGGATGGATGGATGGATGGATGGATGGATGGATGGATGGATGGATGGATGGATGGATGGATGGATGGATGGATGGATAGATAGATAGATAGATAGATAGATAGATAGATAGATAGATAGATGGATAGATGGATGGATAGATGGATAGATGGATAGATGGATGGACGGAGAGATGATGGATGGACAGATGATGGATGGATAGATGGACAGATGATGGACGGACGGACGGACAGGTAGGTAGGTAGGTAGGTAGGTAGGTAGACTCTTTCATGACTTTGATGCCTACTCTGCCAAGTGTTGCCACCTGTCCTTATTTAAGGAGGACAGTCCTCCTTTTGAAGGTTGCCAGAGAAACACCCTCCTTTTTGCTCAGTTGAAACCTGACTGAGCATTTTATTAGTCTTAGAAATGCATAGGTGGAAGGGACCCTATAAATCATCCAGTCCAGCCACTGTGAAGGAGGCACAGAGAGGAATCAAACTCCCAACCTCTGGCTCCGCAGCCAGATATCCAAACCACTGAGCTGTCCAGCGTAGGATAGACAAAGGACCACAGGAAAACAAGACATCAAGGACCATGAAGGTGGACATCCACCATGAGTAACTCCTGAATGGCAGGCTCAGCAGCAGATCTGCGGGTTGCCCGCACCCAGCTCTCATTTTTGGTGATGGGTAATTGGCTGCCCTGCTTCCACATATCCCATCTTCCTTCCTGCGCCCTCTCTCCTTCTCCTTTTTCTGCAGCTTTCCTTCACACTGCCTCCCACCTTGCTTATCCTTCCCTCCACTGAGCATCTCTGACAGTAAACATTTGGGGGGGGGAATGCTCTTCCCATTGTGGGGAAAAAAAGAAGCCCTGAGAAAAAATGTCTGCAAACAAATGTTGTCCGTAGCTAATGAATCTAATGTTCAGCCGCCCCCGTGCAGCTTCAGAAATGGGGCTGCTTCCCCATGGCACCATGTAAAATATCCACATAAATCTGAGGTGTTTGGGGGTTCCAAGACCCTTAAACAGAGAGGGGAGAAGCCAAAGCCTGGATCCGTTGCCTGTTTCTGGAGCCAGGTGCTCAGCAGGCCTTGCAGCTGCTCCTCCACCAGCATTTTGCAAATTGCATTTACAGGAGCTCAGCTGGAGCTGAAGCGACTGCTTTTCCATGAGGTGGAAAATGGTCCAATTAAATGAAATATTTCCTCAGCCATTTAGCTAAAGGCTTGGTGGAGCAGGAATAGTAGCAAAAAGAGCCTCTTGGTTTTTGATTTTATATATATATATCTGTCTCCAGAGGGACAAGCAACAATCTCTTGCCGCATTTGAAGGCCACACTGAGGTTAATTTTGGCTGGAGCATTAGGTTGACAAAGACTACGAAGTGTGCATCTGAGAAACCTTCAGCCTTTGGGGTGTTTTGGAATTAGGTTGGCCACACGTTTTCTTCTAGGGAGGACCTGCCCACTGTATGTTTTGATTTAAAGTTAGAGACCCATAAGGAGGGAGATCCAGACCCTTCATGCTCTCTACCTACAGGTAGCACTGCCTGGACCGGAGAGTCTGTAGGCACACAGATCACCTTCTCATAATCTTCCCCCCTCAGGTGTGACACCTTATAATTCTCTTTTAAATCACAAATATCATTTCCAAGTTTCCATCTGTCCTTGTAGATTAGCATATGCCACGTTATGTCCTTTGTAATCCTCTCTTTTTTTTGTAATGCCTGTCCTCCCAACTGGAATACAACTTCCACGTTCATTTCTATCTGTCATGTCCCAGATGTAAATATGTCCTTCAGGCAAGGATCCAGAACCTCCAGGGCTAGACCGCTGAGGACGTGACTGCTTCTGAAATTTCTGGCTCCTCCAGAGTTTGCTCGCTGTTCCTGCATGCCTTTCATTCCTGGCTCTGACTGATCCACCAGTGTTAGAACTTGGACTCTGCTCGACTTGGGCTACCCTTGCCTAATTGTTGCTTCACCATCCCTGATAAGAGTTGGCAGGTCTCAGGATGCCAGCCAAGGTCTTAGGGACTGTTGTGCTTCCCGAGACCTCTAGTCAGGGAGACAACTCTTAGGGTGAGCACCACTGTGGAAGGCGAAAGCTTTATTCTTGTGTGTGAAGTGGCTGTTAACCCATCTCTGGATCTTACCAGTTTGGAGTAGGGTGATGCACTTGGATTCAGGATACTTGGTTTTGGATCCCTGCTCAGTCATTGAAACTCATGGTGGCACTGGTAAAACCACTCCTTGAATATCTCAGTAACCTTGGAGACCCTATTTGGGTCACGAAAAGTCAGATGCAACTTGAAGACACCTAACATGTGTAACACCCATCTCTGCCCACTCCTGGCTGGTGCCACTGCTCAATGGTTTAGCACAAAATTATAGAGACACTCAATGGACATTTCTAGGTTGTTCCAGAGTGGTGCATGCACTAATGGGGTGGTATATAAATCAAATAAATAAATATGTTTGCCTGGATAAGAAGGTCTTTGCTTGCCAGCAGCATGAGAGTGGGGACGGGGGCAGACTAGCCTCATGTGGCAGGGAGTTCCACAGCCTAGGAGCAGTGAGCGAGAAATTTCTCTCTCACAACCCTCTCCAAATGTGTCAGGGCTTTGCAAAGGGCAGCTCTCCCCTCCGTCCAAAGATATAAAAGCCAGGGGAGGAGCAATACGTTCCATTTGACAGAGGGGACCTTAATTTTATACGATTATATACTGTAGCAACGCTTTTGACCTGTACACAGAAACAGATGAGTTAAGGTGCCAAAGCTGGGCAACCAGGTCCTGTCTGTAACTGTTCAACAAGCTGCCCACAGTATTTAGGATCAACTGAAGTTCTGAAATGCAAGACATGTAATAAGGGGCTCAAGCTACAGGAAGCTCCCTCCCTCCCTCCCTCCCTCCTATGATCAGCTCCCAGAATCCCCCAGAAACAGACTATGCTAGACCAGGGGCCCTGAAACTAACAGTCCAAAAGCAGCTCTATATACAGCACTGTTTAAAAAAAAAAGATAGAAAGCAAGAGGAAAATGCATGGCTCACAAAAGAGACTAAAATGTGATTGTCTTCCTTTGGCTCTCCATTCCTCTTTCCCGCTGTGCTTGTTTCCTGTGATCTACATCTACCCACTTCCCCTGTTACGTAGGCACTCGAACAGCATCCTAGTGCGAGGGTTACTCAGCTCATCAGCAATGAATCTAATTAACCTACAGCATAATCTCTCATTTGTGCAAAGTTGCCGTGGTTATTCAGCTAGAACTGGCCGATCTGCAACTCTTAATTGAGAGCAAACGATGTTTGCCCAACCATTGGGAGCATTCTGCCCATGCTTAGACACCTTTCCGTTGCCCTCAAGTGCTCCCAATTTTGTAGCACCTGCTCCAGTGGCTTCCTCCATCTGGCAGCTTCACGGGGTGCCATGAAGTCAAACATTAACCTCTGGCATGTGGTGATGCCTCTTGATGGGGAGGGCAGGTGGGGCATCCTTCTTTATTTGCATGTCCCCTTTCCCCCCACATTTACGATCACACAATGTCCACTTATTGTTCCACTTTGTTGAAGGACTGTTTCCTCCCCTCCTCTGTTACTGGGCATCTCTGTTCTTCTGAGTCCCAGATGTGTCTCAATAACCAATTGGATCTGACAAGCTATTGGGAACATTGTTTTCCTGTACCCCAGGGCCAAGCTGGCTTGGAGGCTGAGAGAATTGTAGTCAGAAAAATAACTTTTCCAAACTGGATTTGGCAAGGAGCTGATGGAGATCTTGATATTTCCTTCCTTCCTTCCTTCCTTCCTTCCTTCCTTCCTTCCTTCCTTCCTTCCTTCCTTCCTTCCTTCCTTCCTTCCTCCCTCCCTTCCTTCCAATGACCAGCTCCCCTAGAATCCCCCAGAAACAGGCTAGGCTGGTTCAGGGACCCCAAAAATAGCAGTCCAAAAAGTAACTTCTCCAAACTCTACATTTGGCAAGATGCTGAAGTAGAGACTGCAACAGATGACTTTCTGGACTCTCATAATCCTCCTCCAACTGGCCGTGCTGGCTGGGGCATTTGGGGAACTGATGTCCACTCAATCTACAATTAGTGCAGCCCCCAAGACTGAGCTTGGGAATATGCCTCTTCTTCAGTTTTCCAGACTCTGTGTGGTCCAACAGGGCTGTCAACAGCATCCAGCTTGGCCAGGCAACTCTCAAGCCAGTCTAATCTGTGAGGGTTCTGACAGCAAGGACGGCCAGCGGCTCCCATGTCAGAGGAGGGGGTGAATCCACTCCAGATTTTACTTCAAGGAGCTATCCAAGGTGCTGACCCTATCTGAAGGGATAGGAATCTGCATTTTGGATAGCTTCTGCAAAGTTGGGACCACAACCTGGAGTGGATTAGCTGCTCCACTGACATTGGAGCCACCTGATTTTGGATTTATTAATTTTTTCCTCAGTCCTGTTTATCTGGAGGACCGGCATGAAGACAGTAGAGACCTTGCACATTTGGCATTTTCATCTGCTAACAAAAAAAAACCCCTCCTACCCATTATTTCTCTCCTGCAGTGAGTCTCACTCCTTTCTCCGCCATCTCCACTCTGCCTCGGCTTGGGCTGTCAGCTGGCCAATGCCTCCCCATTCGCGAGGTGAACTCCCACCCAAACCAGCCCGGGCCCCTTGTTAATTTGTATTGTGGTGCATGTCATTGACTGACGGGTAATTAGAACTCCTGATGTCTGTCTCGTGCTTTAATTGCCCTGACAGGGGCCACAGCATATCCGCTTGTTAATTAGTAAACCACAATCTCCCAGGGGCTCATTGAGAGCTGCCTTAATTGTATTTCAGTTGGAACTGAGGGATAATTACCCTTCACTACTTTGGTTGCTTTTTAATCCCTTTTAAGAGAGAGAGAAAGAGAGAGAGAGAGAGAGAGAGCTTTTGTTTTTTCTATGCAAAATTATATATACACTTGCAGAGTTTTACGTGCACCTTCTCTTCTTTGTGTTTCCTCACCTGTTCTTTTCTTTGGCCAATAAAGCCGAAAGTTGTCTCTCTCCGTAAATTTGTTCTTTTTATGACAAATAAAACAAAAATGATGGGGAGACCGAACGATAAGATGCCTCTTGATATTCATTGTTCTTAGCTTTAAATATTGTGTTTTAATGATGTTAGCCACCGTTGTACACTCATTGCTTCCAACTCTAAATATTGTCTTTCAATGTTGTAAGCAGCCTTGGGCCCTTTTCAACGAGAAAGACGGGGTAAAAAAAACCCACGTAAATAATAAGTAAATAAACCTGGAGGAACAGTTCTGTCCATTTTAGGTCTGCAAACATGCCCTTCAAGTGAGGAGATTCTAAAGCATTGGCTTCTTTCCATTGCAAATCTGTGAATTTGGGCAAATTCTTATTTAAAAAAAAACAAACTGGAATGAACTTGTTAACCAACTCTCTTCCTGGGACAGCTCAACAGCTAAGACATCAGTGAGGACAGAAATTTGGAAAATGGTGGTCTGGAAGGGGAACAGCCTAGACGTAATTTTACCGTCTCAGCCTAATACAGCAGACCAAAGTTGTTTTCAAGATGTTCAACAAGGGAAGGTATAGACATTAAGCCATCAGAAATCACCTCATGATATTGTCTCCCTGCTGTCTTTCCATCTCCTCATCAGGTCTCCAGCCAACTGTTTCAGCACGCTTGGGCTCCCGAATCACTCAGCCAAGCAAGGCCGTTTTTCCCTCCCTCCCTCCCTCTCTCAGCAGATGTCAGATGCCATGTTCAATGAATGTTCAAGATTCGTAAGAATCCCTCTTGACTCCCGATCTTCCAGAGCAGAAAACTTTCTCACTGAAGCTTCAATCATCTCCAGCTTTCCTTCGGAGTGGGTCATGTTTGGATGGAGCATGGAACGATGCATTCCACACAGCTGGCCAAAAGTCTACCTACCCAGCCTCCATCAAAGATGTAAGGGAGATGGACTGACATGCAACCAAGCATGATGGTGGGGATTGAGGCCCAGAGCCACTTGCTCATTCCAACTAGAGTAGACCCACTGTTTCAACCACTGAAGGGTGAGTCAAATTACATCAATCCCATTGATTCAATGGCTCTCTAGCAAGAGGATTCACACCCTAAATTTTTAACCTGCTCCCTACTGAGCCTGGACAGGTGACAGAACTTGCAAAGAATCATAGGATCATGAAGTTGGCAAGGGCCTCTAAGGCCATCGAGTCCAACCCCTACAAATCAAAGGATATCTGCCAGATAGTTGTCTAAATTTCTCTTGAATGTCTCCAGCGTTGGAGCACTCACCACCTCTCAAGGAAATTGGTTCCATTGTCATACTGCTCTAACAGTTACGAAGTTTTTCCTGATATTCAACCAAAATCTGGCTTCCTATAACTTGAGCCCATTGTTGCATGTCCTGCACTCTGGGATGATCGAACTGTTACAGATCACCAGTTATTTTTAATTCCTTCCTTTCCTCCATAACTACTTTCCTCAATGACTTCCCTTCCCCAAGAACTTACCAAGGGGCATCTCTACTCTGTGTGCAGTATAAATGCAAAGGTTTAAATCTGCTTTTCTTAGTTACTAAGAAGCGAGTACAATATTAGATGCACGATGAATGAAGATTACTTGGTCCAAGCACCAACGCATTCTGCAGCAGAGTGTTGAGGCTGAGTCTCCTCCTACAGGTCACAAGCTCTGTAACATTCAGATATTTTTAAAGTACCTAAAAGTTACTATTCCAGTTCTTTCCAAGAACCAAGAAAGTAAAGCGTCATCCTTTTGAAAAATAAGTTAGCTATAAACATACCCAATTTTAAAAGCCTTGGACAGATAACTGTTAAGTATTTTATTTTTCAATCAACTATCCAAGTTCTCAAGTTTCATCCTCTGCTTGTCCATAGTAAATTGTCCCCTTACTTTTATAACTTTTACAACAATTGTTCAGCTAAGATATAGCCCCGTGTCTCTTTGATGATTGCTCTGAGATCAGCATGCAGGATTTTTTGAGCTGTTGAACCCTTTTTCCCCCTTAAGGAAGATGTTGGGATCCCTTAACACAAGAAGCTGAAGTTTTGCTAGTGCCATGTCAGCCCATCTGAGGGGTGACCCATGTGTCTGCCCCATTAATTTCTTATGGCTCTTTACACTTCATGTGTGCTCGAACAGGATAGCCCTTCAAATAGAGGATTGCTCTCTGGAAAGCAGAATATTACACGAGCCCCCCATGGGAAGAACAAAACCGAGGTGTGGGATTTCTGATTTTTAGACGATCAATCCCATAACTCTCCATTCTGAAAGTTCCGCCAGAGAGACCCACACCTACAGACATCAAAATGGAGCACATCGAGCGAAAAGGCAAAGGAGATCTACATCTGCCTGAGCTTCCTGTTCAGAAAGGAAGCTCCCAGTCCCAGTGGAGCCGTTTCCTTTCTGCACAGGAAGCGAGGGAAGAACGAGGCCTAGGCTAGGCCACAAAGCTTTCTTGGCTAGGTCTTTCCCGCAGGCGAGCCACATTTAAATATCTGTAGGTGTGGGTCTGTCGGGTGGAGAATCATGGGTTTTCTAGTCCAAAAAAATCAGAATCTCCCACACCTACTGACAACAGCTGAGTGCTCCCTATCCTCCAACTCTTTCTGTTTTCCAGAAGTCACCCTTGTTTCATCCCAAGCAAATTGCTGCCCCCTTTTTCCCCCCTCTGCGGGGAAATTTTTTATACACACAGCAATTTTTTCTGATGAGTGTATTTGAGCTGCGCATTCTTCCCTAATATGAGCATCTGTTATTCGGATTGCTTCAATTCGTTCCCTTGCCTACAATAGACTGCCTTTGAAAGCAGAGCAGACATGAAAAGAACTTGTCTCAACCTGGAAGGGGTGGAAGGGAACATCAGGTTTCAAAGTAATATGGGTTGGCTTTTCCCCTTCAACAACTGGGACACAGCACATCCCATGCAGGAGATCTAGGGTAGAAAGGTGACTCCTCGGTGCCTGTCCCATCATTCCAGATCTTGTTACAGCTGGCCAAGGTATTCATGATCTCTTCTGCTGTGCAGGATGGCAACCCAGCCCACGAGGAAGAGGAACACATAGCTGCTTCAGCTACATCTCCCTAGAGAGACGTAACTATGGGTCCTGATTTCAGTCATTAGGTTGCCCAGAAAGGAAGGAAGAGAAGATTCTTAGGGCTTTGGGGAGACCACCAGTGGCTTTTGTAAGACTGCTTGGGTGGCAACCTCCTATCCCAGTCTTCCTCCCCCACAACTCCCCCTAGGGTTTGGAAACGATATTGCAGCTGCAGAACACTGCCGATTTCTGTCTCCGTGTTTCTCTTGACACTTTGCAGGCTTGCCTTTAACCTGGTGTCATGCAGCTTCCTGGTGTTGAAGGGCTTCGTTGGGCCCACCAGAACTAGTGGGGATTCACAGGACTGCGACCAATGTGTAACTGCTGCTACAACCAGATTTTGGGAGCCACGGCACCAGCTCTCTGTGATGCAGGAGGTGTTTCTTGTACATAAAACATGGCTTTCTGTGATAAAGAAAGGAAATGTTGATTTGGTTGGGGCGAGTAGGAGAAAACCAAATTATCCTGATGGGGTCACCTCCATCCGGCAGCGTGGTGGTAAATGTGAAAGTACAGGTGGTCATCACAGCCACTCCCTGTAGTTAGATACCTCCCAGAAGGAGGGTCTCAAAATGCAGGCAGCTACATTGATCCTCATCAAAAAATACATTCTAGCAGTTTTTGGTTCCACCAGGAGTGGCTCTTTTGTAAAGCTAATGGCTCTTAATCACCCACTTAAGACTAAGAGCATTTTGCATGACAACAGGAGAGACCTGTAAAAAAAATACCCTTCCTGGAAAATCCATTTCTCTCCCAGCTGCTGTGAAAACTGGAGCTGAGACTTGAGGGAACAGAGAAGAGGGCAAGGAGCTTATGGCCCTTATTATTAGAAAGTCCCAGGGCTTTGACTCTGTCTCCACAACACCATTGCTTGCAGCCCATTCCCACTCTAACAAGCACAGTTATCAACACGTCCCCCACGCCTAGAGTTAGCCAAGCCACAACTAAGGCCTACGCCATGCCCTGCAAGAACAAGGGGTGTGATTCTAGATGTTCTTCTGTTGAATCGCCAGAGCTTTCCACTTTTTCAAGCTATACCATGAACTGGCATTCAACAGGTGGAGCTGCAAGAACCTGCCTTACACCAGTTTAGGCTCTGCCACCAGATCTTGAAGGTCACCATCAGAGATCTTGGTCATCGCTGGCTCCTGATCCTTTTACCTGGAGATTGAACTTAGCCCCTTCTGCGTGTGAAACATGTGTTCCGTGACTGAACCCCATTAAATCCAGTTTGGGTGTGGAACATCGAACATGGCACCCTATGCTTCATAGTCAAGACGATGCCCTGCTATCATATGCACCTCTCAGGGTGTTCCATAATAGAATATTTATTCATTACCGATGCTGCTCCATTTTTACTCCAATGATCTCAGGTCAGTCTGGCTCTCTTGCTCCTGATTTTCCCACCTTAACAATGCTGTGAGTTGGGTGAGGCTGAGAACGACTGGTCCAAAGCCACCAATGTATTTCATAGCTCAGTGGGACCTAGAGCCTGGGTTTCCTACATCCAGCACACTAACCCAGGGGTGGACAGACCATTGTCTTCCAGATGTTGTACTGCAACTCCCACGGGACAAGTCAGTGAAGCCAATGAGGAACAATGCTGGGAAATGCAGTCTATCAACATTTGGAAAGCCATTTTTTGGCACACCCCTAATCTAACCACTACACATGCTGTCTGTCCTCGCTTTGTTTCAGCTGTTGATCCCTTACTGTGATGGCTTGGTCAGGGAAAAAGGAGAGGTGCTGGCTGGATTCTAGATGGCAATAGCTGGCTTCAGGGACAAAGCACGTTGACTCTGTGTGTGTGTGTGTGTGTTTGTGTGTGTTAGATTTTTGTCATTGTGCCCCAGGCACCAACTTGCCTTCAGCTGGTCTTACAAAGCTGCGCACGTTTCATATGCATGTGGAAAATGACTCACTCTCCAGAGAACCTACGTGACACAACCTTTCTCTCACATCAGAGTATAACAAATACAAGTTTTCGTGTCCTTGGCAAAACAACAACAATAACAACAAAACACTTTGAGATACACTGTCAAAAAAAAAAGAACAACCACTCTGAAGGTTTTCACTCCTACGCAACAGCAAAAAAGTCTCCATTTTTTCCCCACCATCATCATTTGCAAAATTCAAAACCAAAAAGCAAAACAAAATGGTGTTTTTCAAGGGAAAAGCTTTAGATTTAAAAAATTTTCTTTGGTGTGAAGTGCCAGGGGGATTTTGATCGATCGATCTATCTATCGATCTATCTATCGATCTATCTATCGATCTATCTATCTATGAATTTTCACCAAGGAAGGAAGGAAGCAAGCACAAAAACTCTCACAATATCATCCTGTGACAGTTTCCAATGTCACCCATGAACATGAAAAATGATAAGACCAAAGTAAAAACCACACTGTCCATAAACGGGGTGGTGCTGCCCAGCCTGAAGAAGTGTGATTTTCTCCATGAAAGCTTGTGATTTGTTTTATTTTTTAAAAAGTGGTTCAATCACCACACTCTTGCATTTGTGCAAGAACAAAACAAGAGATCAAGAGCCTTACTCTCACACCCTTTAAATTTCCCATCAGATCCTACCTGTTGTTGACCGCTGTGTCTTGTGGAGCTCAAGACACTGCACTCATTTCACTGTATGTTTGCCCCTGGTCAGAAGCCAAAGGGGGAATGACTGCTCTTTTGAAGGTAGTAAGAAACTATATGAGGCCTTACAATGCATTATGATGAGCTCAGTGTTTTTAACTCAGCTGTAGGGAATGCCATAACCAACACTGCACTGGAGTCTTAGAACTGGCATGCATGCATTTACCTCCGTGGCCACTATAAACAAGAGGAAGCAATGTGCCCATACATCAAGATGATAATAACTGTCTTCTAGCCCTTAGGTGGGATCAGAATTTGGAAAAGTGACCTGTTGAGTTTTAGCTGCTACACACTGCATGGTAGAGTGGGTAGGATGATGGACTAGGACACAGGAGGCCTGGGTTCAAATCCCTGCTCGGTCATGGTAACTCACTGGTGTGGAGCTGATGAAACCACTCCTTAAATACCTCATTGCATGTTGAAAGCACTCTTAGGGTTGCTGTAAGTCGGCTCTGACTTGACAGCACATACCTAACTAACTGTCTGGCTGGAAGTAAATCCAGCTGAACTTAATGGGCTTTACTTTTGAGTTGACACATATAGGATTGCGCCATGATCAGGCTACAGTCCTCTAAACCAGGAATAGGTGGAGATGGGTCTTGGCTAGGGCTAGAGATGGGCATGAACCAGTTCGTCCCGGTTCGTCACAGTTTGTAAAAGTGGCTGCTCCCCTCTCCTGCCTCCTTTGTCTCAATCAGCCACTCACCAAGCCCAGCATGGTAGCTTCTGGCACCTCCTCAACTGATCTTCCAGTCCCAGCTAGAGTTCAGGCTTCTCTGCCCTGCTCACTTGGCTGATCTCCCAGTCAGACAAAAAGGGAGAGCAGGGCAGTCTGTGCTCTTGCTTGTGACTGGGAGATTAGCCGAGGAGGTGGAAGAAGCAAGCAAGCTGGGCTTGGTGAGTGGAACCACAGAAGCTTGGGAAGGAACAAAAACATATTCCTGTGTTGAAGTATTTGTATGCAACGCTTGAGTTGAGCATGGGCTCAGGGCTGCTGTATAACTTAATACTTAAGTGTGCACCACTGTTATAAACCTAAAAAACAGCAGTAAATCCTATGGCATCTTGAAGACTAACAAATTTCTTCTGAGCTTGTGTGGACTACAGCTGACCCCATCCGATGTAACCACATACCCAAGACACTTAAAGCCAATGCATGTTCTGAATGTTTTACTTGTGAATTCTGCATTTCATTCTGTATTTCATTTTATTTCATAGGTTTGAAGAAGTGGACATGATCCATGTTTTGTTTTTGCTTTGAATTTTGCCTTCTACTCTTGGCATTTGTTGTGTGTACCTGGCTCATATGGGCAGACCTGATGTCTGTTCTACCCCCTTTGAAAGGCATGCTGCTTCCCATGGCATTTGTCACACTTGGGTGTGTAAAACCAAAAAGGAGCTGGTTTGGTGTCTTTCTTGGCTCACTGCGCTGGGAAACTCAACTCTCTGGAGATGAAGCTGCTGGCTGTGTTGAAAACATTGCCAATGACACTCCATTGTCCCAACTTTTTCTCCACAGCCTTGACACTCACAGTTGATCCGGCAGAAATATTTGTTGCCATGGTTTCTCCAAAGACAACACATTCTTCCTTCCACCATCCCTGGCTGGCTTAACCTTGTGGCAGCTATGATGACGCTCGTTCCCCCCCCCCTTTGGAAAGCCCACTTCTCGTAGCTATGGAAACAATTAGTGTGTGCTTTATTTTACTTCAGGGGTTATTGGGAAGAGACAGGCCAGGTTGTGTCCTCTCAAGGTCTAGACACTTCCTTCTGAGTCTCTTGAGCAGAATGTTTTTGTCTTATCAGACAAAGAAGGGGTTTCCCCATTTGTGTGTTGGGAGATCAGCTGAGGCATCAATAGGATGGAATTAATCAATTAATGATATATCCTGTCTTTCTCACTGTACAGAGTCACAATGTGGCTTAAGAAATTCAACAGGTCCCTATTTACCAAAGAAAGAAAGAAAGAAAGAAAGAAAGAAAGAAAGAAAGAAAGAAAGAAAGAAAGAAAGAGACAGACAGACAGACAGACAGACAGACAGAGAAAGACAGACAGCATTATTTCACATCTCAAACTATCTTGCTTCAGAAATCTATTCTTCTCTAAGGTTTGTGATGCATTCCAAGTGAAGGAAAAAATGAACATAAAAACATGTGTCCATTTGAAAAAAAACCCACATCCATGGCTGAAAATACACACACCGATGTGTATCTCAGGGAACATGCATTCAAAGACTGCATGTCGGTTTGGAAAAGAAACATAGAGAAAAATGCATGTGATTCCCATAGGGAATGAATAAAAAGTTTTGCCACCTGGTGTGGAATCTGAGTGGGACAAGACTGTGGGGTGAAGTTGTGAGAAATGCAGCAAAAATTAAGCCGACTGGTTTGCAAATCCGTAGACCACAATCCTATTGTGAACTGTTGTGTGTGTAAAGGCCATTTTGATTTTTAAAATTATTTTTGCATTTTGAAAGCCATCTGTCATGCGCCGGGCATGTGATGGATTACACAAGAAATGGTGTGACCAGGAAGATTGTGTGCACTGCTTGTACAACTGCTAATTTACACTGTATGATACCAACAGGATTGTGCCCATGGTATGTGGCATGATCCTGCAGTTTCCTCTAGCTCAGTAAGAAGGTTCATTTGTACAAGAGAGAGCAAACAAACAAGCAAGCAGGGAAATGTATATCTAATCCTCTAAATGAGATCTCTATCCCAGAACAATAACGAGCAAAAGTGATGCTGATTTCATGGAGGCTGTAGATGCCCCACAGGTTTTCGTCTGGAACCTTCCAGGACTTTGAGAGATAGAGTTCAGCACCATGGCCAGCTCATCAAGAGGAAAAGCCAGAGCAGAATCACCACCACTCCAAAATCCGAGTCTCTAAGCCTCCGACTCCACACAGGTATTCCTCAGGGTTGGTGCCTCAGAGCTGGGAATAATACTGGAAAAAAAAAATCCTAAAAACGTGCCAGACGTGTGTTCCTCAGTTCTAAATAAACTTCAAAATAAGGGCTGCAGACTGAAACCAGGGGTCTAGGTTGCCAGTCGTTCAGCAGCCTCTAGCCCAATTATGCTCAAAATGTTTCTCATCCATGACCTAGAGTCTGGCAGACAACGCCTACAGAATAAAACGTATTTGTCTTTTTGACGTTGTGTGACCCTTTGTGGTTGTTTTTCCAGAACCAAACAACCCGGCTCCCTTCCTGGAAATCCATGGAAAGGTATGCCTGTGAGCCAGCATAGGGGGTCCTTTTTTTAGAGAACAGGAAGAGTCATCAGTTGAGCCAAAATGGCATCCAGAGCTGCCTACAAAACATAAGGTAGCTTGGCTGTCCCTTTCCTCTGGCTTGAAATCTAAAAGGCCCAGCCCACGAGGAGATGGGAAATGGGAGGGAGAAGGGGGCAGGAGGCACACTGAAGCATCTGTTCTTATAGTAACACTTATTACACCCGGCTGATAGGAAGACAGTGTGGGAAGGCTGCTGGCGTGAGTGCCTGCAGGAATTCTCCTGGGGAGGAAAAGCGAAGTGGCATAGTGGCATATTAGCATAATTTCTGTTGTGGGTGGGTGGGTGTGTCATCACAACATCATGCATCAGTTTGTGTGCACTGAAATAAAGACACTTAAGATTGGGGTGGACAGGGGCGCCTCTGCTTCTTCTTTCCGCTTCTGGAGAATCTTATTTATTTATTTATTTATTTATTTATTTATTTAACTTATATGCCGCCCACACTACCCAAAGGTCTCTGGGCGGCTTACAACAATTTAAATGCAATAAAAAGATCAAACAATTAAAAATACAGCGCCCCAAAAATTGCCATCAGGACCCACCGTTGATATTATTTCAATTAAAAAACCTTCCGGACATCGTCAACGTCAGGCAAAGGGAGCCAGAAGGCGAGAGGAACTCGAACCAGCCGTCTTAAGGAGAGGAGGAACCCTTTCTGCCTGAGACCGTTTAAAAAGAAGTATGGAATGTTCCAGAACATAACCCCCTTTTACCATTTCTTAAATCCCCAGAATTGCTTCAAAGGGAGTACTGGTGTCAAGGTGACTCACAATCCCAATACAATCCCAATATAATGAATTGAACGGGCAATGATATTATTCATTTTGAAACTGGTAATTATATTATGAATATTGATTACACTCGTTAGACATCTTTTTTTTTCTTATAAAAACTTTTTGAAAAAAAAATCGAAAGGCACAAAAGTTTAGAACAAAAATAATCCAGCTCAAGGTACTGTAGAACCATATTCACAATCCCCTCGAATGATAAAACATAGAATAATCTCATGTTACATCACTGATATTTTAAAATTAGCTGAACACATGGGCCGTGTCTCATTTAGAAACCATGTCCCGTTGCTTTCACGGGCCTTGTTCCCAGGGCAGTGTGTACAGAATTGCAGTTTTAATTGTTTAATTGGTTAGAATAATTGAATAAGAACAGTATGAAGGATTGTGAATTAGAAAAGTATCTGGCTGACCATAAAGGCTTCCATCCCAGACTGAAAAAGGAACTTTTTTTTGGACTGTAAGTCATGGAATCCCCAAGTAGCATATAGTTAGTGGGAGTTGTAGACCAGAAAAGTAACTTTTGAAAGCTCTGGAAAAGCTGTACTATCCCAGAGTTTGGACAGAACCAATGAGTTACAGTTACTTTTCCATGGCCCTCCAAAGCAATTTGTGGCAGTTATAACTGTTATTCCAGCAGCTTGTCTTGGGAGACCACACCATTGGAGCTATAGAAATAGCTAAAAATGAGAGATATGCTTCAAAATGCCATCCATTATGGTCTTACCAGTGCAGTTATACCATTGCCACTGGAAAAGGAATGAATAGCAGGTAATTAGTTATTTGTCACTGGTTGCTTCCAAGCTCTGCTCTTGACCACAAGGTCATCCCAACCTCAGTATTCAAAGCAAGAAGATACTCCAGTAAAGATACTAAGGGCCCATCTTTCCTTCCCTTTTGCCTTACTCTCTCTCTCTCTCAGATGCAAGAGAAGCGGTCACAAAGCAAATGGGGAAGCCGTGCAGAAGGATGAATGCCATTTCCCTCTCCCCAGCAACTCAGAAATTCAAGCTGGTGTGAAGATGTAATTGCGCCTGGAGCAGGGAGACAACGAGAGAGTTGTTGGCAGCGGTGTGTGTATGTGTGTCTGTTTGTGTGGAATTGGAGACAAGCTCCATAGCAACAGGTGTTTGTCACGTAATGGAGTCTGCTTCCATTTGGGCTCTTTGGCAGCGTCTGCCCTTATTTATGTGATGATAAATAATTCAATTTTTTTCTTCTTCTTCTCCTGGTTCACACACATGAATGCTACAGGCCTGGGCTCGGAGCAAACGCAGGCTCCATCTGTCTGGAGCGTATAGGTGGGCCGGAGGGGGAGGGAGGGAGGGGTGAACAAGGCAAGGTACGGACTGATAACAGAGTCAATCATTTGCTGAACATCAGGGAGGGGAGCCAGATGGTCAGCTGTTTGAGCGGAGCGGGCGAACGGAAAGAGCGAAGCTCAAAGACAGGTGGAAAAGCTCTTTAACTTTGAAGGGCTTTGATTCCACACACACACAACTTTCTTCCCTTTGGCTTGCGTCAGAGTTGCGGCATTTGATTGAGAATGATTAGGCAAGCGATGGAACAATAGAACAGCAAAGTGCCATCATGTTCTGAGGTGAAACGCATGAGACAGCCAGATCTGGAAGACCATGTGGAGGGAAAAGTTCCTCTCCTGCTTTTAGAGTACAATTTCTGGAATCACCTGGCCTGCCTTGAGATGCTGAGCACTTGACACCTTGAGGAGGACATCTCCAGCCCTGGGAGAGTCCTCATCTCCAGCTAAGAAGCAGGCAAAGCATGGTATTCTTTCTTGTCCATATCTCCACCCTCTGAACCAAGGTAGAATTCTCCCCCTTTGAGATGAAAACCAGACACGAGCAGATCGGGCAGACAAAAGCAGGAAGCACAGAACTGCCGGTTGATTATTTAAAAACACAACACAACACAAGCAACCCTCCGATGTTTCTAAATGCTAAGAGTCTATACAACAACACAGCAAGCACCAGGAGTTCACACAACCAACATGAATGCATTCTCTGTGCAACTCCGCTCAATCAGCACACACCTGTCCTCCCTGTCATCTTGTTGAGGCTACTTCCATTTGCATCACCCTCTTGAAGGCCAAATAGAGGCATGTTGCAAATATGTGCCCAAGACCACGGAGAAGGTATGACCTTCACTGATAGAGAATGTGTCTCCTTGTTTCATAACATTAGGAGCCAAGCTGCTCCTTGAAATCTTTGGGCAGTAGGTTCCGGAAAACACAATGACCGACATCCAACCTCGAATGCGCTTCACTCACATTTATTGCCACTACAAGTGAGATTGTGGTGGATTTCTGAAAGAATTCAACACAATGCATGCTGGACTGCTCATACTTAATTGTGCGAAATAATTTTTATTTCCATTCATCTTTAATACAAAATTATTAAATTTTACGAATTTTGTCTTTTTAGTGCAAAATTATCAAAATGTTGCACGTTCTGTCCTATTCAGGGTGGAAAATAAACATTTTAAATTTGGAAAATTTTAAAAACAATTTGAAATTTTACAATTTAAACATGAGAAAAATTGGAAGTGGCTGATCTGTTCTCTCC
Organism: Intellagama lesueurii; assembly: GCA_037013535.1. Taxonomy (NCBI): domain Eukaryota; kingdom Metazoa; phylum Chordata; class Lepidosauria; order Squamata; family Agamidae; genus Intellagama; species Intellagama lesueurii. The sequence goes on from JBAJHW010000011.1 coordinate 4,382,682, forward strand.
AGGCTCAGAACTCTGAATGTTTCATTCCTCCATGTCTGTTCCACTAATTTTACTGGGACCTGCTAAGCACTTGATATGCTGCTCATTACAAAACAATACTAGTTACACACAATTACATTACTTGTAACGAGTCCCTGCCAAGCTTTGCATAAGATCAAAGATACAATGAGTCCACTACTTTGGAGACAGTACTGGTCAACCACATATCTCAAAGAAAAGCACAAAACACATGGCTTTCGATGCATTTGCTGATTCAGACTGCAGCTATACAATACAGTAGTTTCTGAAATGTCCTGGCAGGTATTCTCTCTTACCTGTGTAGGTAAGCATGGAAAAAAAAATATGTCCAAAATCCTCAAGAGCCACAGCAAGTCTATGCAGCAAATTTGCTCCTACCGTGTTTCCCCAAAAATAAGACAGGGTCTTATATTAATTTTTGCTCAAAAAAACCCGCATTAGGGCTTATTTTCAGGGGATGTTTTATTTTACAGTCATGTCATCTTCTTCTGGTTGCTGCACAGTGCTGCACAATGGTGGAGAGCGGGGTTTAACTTAACTAGGGCTTATTTTGGGGGTGGGGCTTATATTACGAGCATCCTGAAAAATTATACTAGGGCTTATTTTCAGGTCAGGTCTTATTTTCGGGGAAACAGGGTATATCTTTACTCTTCTCTAAATTTGGGTCAGCCCACCCTAATTATGCCTCTGCCGAATTTGCTGGACCACAAGTCGCATCATCGCTGTTGACTGGCAGATGGGAATTGGGCTTCCAACAGCATCTGAGGAGCTAGCTATGTGTTCCCCGCGTTCCCTGATGTATTCAAGAAGACTAGACCATGCACATATCTTCTAGAAGTTGACCAGGGAATCGGTGCTTTGTTCGATGTCAGAGTTTTCGCTAATTATTTAAAATTGTTCCTAATACATTCAAACGCGGCTCCATCTGTTTCTAGATTGGTTTCAGCTTTGATGTTTAGCATCTTTTTTGGGGGAAAAGCATGATCATTAATTTTAATCATGCTTTTAAGCCACTTTGGAGGGGCTTAAATCAGTGGAGAGGCAGGGTTAAAAGGCTGAAAGGAAATAAATCCTGCACCACCCACCCGCTGTGAGAAACCGTGTTTAAAAGTTGGCAGAGTGACTTACGATATCTACTACGGGGAGAGTTGGCTGCCGATTTTTCTCTCCCTTTGCTTTCTGGGAGCTGCAGTCATTGCAAGGTTGACTGCTGGGGTATCGTAATTGGCTAATCTCAGGACTGGCAGAGAGAGCACCCCCCTCCTCTTCCTCTCTCCCTCCCCAATCTGCCGCCATCATCATGAAATAATGAAACTGACAAACAGACACATTGCAGAACGCCCATTGTTAGTATAATTAGCCGCCTCTGTGTTGGGTGCTCTGTTGTTGGGGAAGAGCAGAGGGGAGTGGTGGAGAGGAAGGGGAGTTGAGCAGTAAATAAATAATCCAGTTAGCTGAGCTGCCAAAGAAGGATGGTGAAGGCTCCGTGTTTCTCTCTCTTAGAACAGCTATCTGGGTTCTAGGTTCATATGCTACACTCAGTAGCATGTGAACCTAGAACCCAGTCGGTACTGGGTCGATACCTAAACAACCGAGTCATGACAAAGTGAATTTTATCCCACCTTTCCTTTCTACATTTTTCCTCTGCCAGGAAAAAAAATCTTTTTAGTTACACCTATCCAATAGGCAGACAACCACCACTACCTTCCACTTCTGGCTATGATTTGTGTATGGAAAGGAACATGGTTTTTATGTAACAGAACAGAAAATGTTTGTGGCATAGTGGTTAGGGTGTGGGCTGAGGATGTGGGAAATCCAGTTCTTCTATTCACCACTGAGCCATGAAGCTCACTGGATGCCCTTGGGCCAGCCCCCCCTCTGTCTCTCAGCTTGATTTATCTGACAGGAATTTGTGTCACAAAAAGAGTACAAAGTCCCCCAAATTTGTTTTCTTTGAAAAAAAAAAAACCTGCCTCACACAACCAACACTTTCCTGAAAGCAAAAGTCATTGCTTTAACAACTCAAAATGCAACAGCCTAACCATTGTGTATTCGCCAACAGACGATTTACATTAGCTAATTCATCTACTTCTTGCCAGGAGGTTTATGGAGCCAACACAGCTCATTATCTCTGTGTGTACCCCATTTCACTCACTCCCTATCCCCATTAACATGTCCAACATGTGTATAAACCTGTGGCCAAATATTGTGTTTTCTGTGTGTGTCGCAAAGTGATTTATGATCCACAAAAGGTCACACTGAAATAAATCTGCTAGTCTCAAAGGTGCCACAATACTTGTTTTGTTATACTACCTCACAGGGTTGGTATAAGGATAATGTGAAAGGTGGTAGAACCATATACATTCTTTTTGACTTCATTACAGGATAAGTGAGATATAACGCAAATGGAAAGAAAGCAATCATATTCTACACACATTTCCCACTGCTTATGCTAAGCACTACGGCAATTTCTAATCCCTGCAGATATTGGATCCTGATAGCATGAGAAGTTGGCATGTCTAACTTCTTATAGAATCTAATAAAAACACAGGTTGCACAGCTAACATGAGGGAAAAAAGCTGTACAGACTGATAAATGATTCCACCTCAACAATTAGGGATTGGACTGTGAACGAGACATTTTCTAGTATTATTGACATGGTGTGCCCTGCCCAGGCTGCAGAAAAATGTGATAACCACGACCGTGTTTCATGGACTTTAAAATATCTGAAGCACTGGGTGGTTATTTTGCATCTTTATGAACACTTGGCAAGTCCTTTTTGCTTTCTCTCCCCATGTGTCTTGTCTCCCGAGGGAAAAAAGACACTAGTTTTGGATAGACTGCCCCTGTGGTATTGTGCACAAATAACAAAATTCATGAGGGTACAGGAAGCAACCCTTGTCTTGCTCTTATGCTGGATGTAAGGAACCTTGTGGGACCTGAATATTTTTTCATCTAGCTATCATCTAGTCAAGACACTATAAATTGAACTCCACCCTTCACTCTCACGGAAAATTTTAACCAATGGATTCAGCAAAGCTGACCCAAGATGTTTTGTTGCCTGAGACCAAGCAGTATATGGCGTCTGCCTGAAAAGTTAGAAGCCTGAAGCAGCAAGGTTTCCAACCTCAGCCCATCCTCAAATCAAGTTAGATAATACTGAGCGCCGGCCACGTTATTTTGGCAAAGGAAGAGTGGAACCCCGTGAGTCCCTCTCCCTCACCCTGGCAGTCAAAATAAAATGCACAAAATTATCATTTGCTGCCTTCAAATGACACTCCATGTCTGCTTCCCACGCCAGCTGCATCCCTTTTTCTGGGAAGGATTTTACAGCAGTATCGAGTAGAAGCAAAATGGCAGAAGAGAGGTTCAAATCAATGTCTCTATAACTCAAAGAAAACCCCTGAATATATTTCTGATTCAGCACTTGAAAAGTGAGGGCAAAACTGGCTGTTTTATCCGTAACATACATACCAGGCTTGGATTCCGGACTGTTGCCAAGTCATCTGCATTGATCGTATTACCGCTTATCAAATTTAAAGTACATTTCTTCCTGGCCCCTTTATAAACGATGGCAGATTAATCAATGAGGAAAGAAATCACCAGCCATGGATTTTCCCCAGATGAAAAGGTTTCCAACAGTGTTCCCGCCGATGCAAAATCTTTTGGAATTTCGAAAATAACAACGCTACTCTCCTAAATCTTGGGTAAATGCCATTTTGGGGTGGGTGGGTGTGAGTGAAACCCTTATACACGGTTCCTCAAAATAAGTGGCCCCGGGGCCAATAGGAAAGGAGGCAATGGAGGGAACCTTCCAGAATGAGAAGACATGGATGAAATAACAGACCCCGAGAGGATTTAAAATTTGTTTGTCCGCCTTCAACTGTATACTGTTCTGGATATGCTTTATCACTTTACCCGGGCTCCAACGCCTAATAAACCCGGACTTTAATCTGAGGGAAAATCCACCTTATCCTCACAGATGGCAGGATAACTGCTCTGGTTTCGAATCTTTCAACTTGTTCTAATTTAGAGGCGAGTCCACTGATGGAAGAGGAAAATTGTATTATCGAATTCAAAAGGCCAAATTCCAGGAAAAATGCCTTATAAATGGTTCCTTTACCCCCCTTCCCTCCTCTGTCTGTCTTGTGTCCTATGCTTTTCAGGCTTCTATTTCCCCTCTTGAGCTTCCTTGTAGCCATTTTAACTCTGAACTTCCTAATTGCTCCCTTGATCTTAGTGGCTTCACTTCCGATTCCCTCTCCTCGTTCACGTCTACATTTTCCTTCTGCCTTTCCTTGCCCATATAGTTAACTCCTGCCCGTGATCTGGCCAACTCCCAGCTGACTTCAGGCACATTTACACTCCTCCACCTCAAAAGAACCCTCCCTTGGCTTTTCACTCTTTTTATCGACCAACCTTGCCTTCCTCTTTCTTCTCAGTTTTAGCAGACACACACCAAATTCTCTTTGTTTTGACTGTACCGAACACCGGAGTCACACATTTGCAGTTCTGCCTGGGGAAGTGTCCCTATGCTCCTAATTATAGCAATGGATTTCCAAACAGTTTGCACAGATCTACAAAAGAGAAGAGAGAAAGCCGTAACTTGTGTCCAATACGTGGTCCAATTAAGATAATTTCACCAAATGGGAAAGGAAATGCATTAGCCTCATCTTTTGAGAAGCAGCTTGGCAATGAGTACAATAGCAATACTGAATGGTGATGATCATAAGCAAAACCCTGGCGCCATGTGCAATAACACGACAGGATAATGAGCATTAACGAAAACACAACAGCAGTAGCCTAGCGCCATGCAAAAAGCTAGGGGGAATAAGGCTGAGAGATTCCTCTGTACATGTTGAAATAGCAACCTATTGTTCCCCAAGTGGAACATTCACACATGTCTTATTAAGCTTGATTTCTGTCCCTTTAGAATGGAGAACAAAGCATTATGTTGTGAGGATCTGAACTGGCAGACGGTGCTTCTGGGAAATCATTTAGCTACAAATAAAAGGGACATAGTACATACACCACTGGCTGAAATCCAGGTTCAAATCATCACTAGAGTAGGCCCATTGAATCAGTGGAACTTACAAAGAGGTCAACACACAAAATCCTCACTGATTCAATGGGCCTACTCAAGTTGCAACTGATGACTGAATTTCAGCCAATATTAACTTCGTGAATCTAGAGCAATTTCGCTCCATGCTGGCTGCCTTTGAGCGGCTGGAAAGTAACTCAGATACAACTAGTAAAATTACCCGTAGTTCTTTCTTTCTTTCTTTCTTTTAAAAAAAGAAGAAAAGCAGAATAATTTTGCAATAAGAGAAAATCCATTTACAAAATGAAGGTGGGGTGGGACTATAATGACATTCATTGAAGTACCCTGAGACCTACGGTCACATCTCTTATGGCAGAAACACCGTGAGGCATCGCATGAAAAAGAAACAACAATACATATCAACTGGGCAAGAAAAATTGTTTTCGATTCCTCTTCCAAAATCTTTGAGCTGTTCTGCCCATCACACAGAAGGAGATCGAAGACTAGGCAGAAGGATGGAGCGGGGAGTTGTCATACCTGTTTCTGAATCCTCTTCAGTACAATTGGGGAACTTTCGGGTATAATTTGTTAGCAATAAACCAACACAGCAGGGGAGGGAAGTTCAGCGTCATCACAGCCTTGATGTGCTAACTAATTGCATTGAAAGATGGACTTTCGTAAACGGAAGGCAGGGCTCATCAAAGCAAATGGGCAACTTCTCGTTCATAGCATCCCTAATAAAAACCAAAACGCCACATGGAGTCAAGGCAACAGAAGATGTCCTCCCTGGTGGATCATGGAATGAAAGAGGAATGCAGTGGACACTCCCTCAGCAAAATGGCCATTGCTATCAGTTTCTCAGCAGAGAAAGAGAGAAGGAACGGGAAGATGAGACCAAGAAAGGACAAGATCTGCTACCATCGAACGTAATACTGGATGTCAATATTTCCATCTTCTCATAAGGCTCAGAACTGAGTCCATGAGTTGTTTCGAAAGGTACATCACCCCCAAATGCAAAATGGATTGATCTGAAGCATCCCGGCCCCCCGAAGGTGATTGGGTCTAGAATGTGATCAGGTATCAGATGATGCAACAGGTTTGCTGAAGCTAAGCAGATCTGAAGGGCTGACCCTTTGGGGAATCTTCTACACACCACCAGTTCTATGGTGGAAGAGAGCAAGCAGACAGAGGTAATAAAAATGGACAGCTAGAGGAGACACTTGCCGTCTGACCTTAAGCGTGCCTGAGGCAAGCACACTGTGACTTCACTTACACCAACTCCCGCATGAAGTACAAAGCTAGTACAGGACAGTCTTTGTACAAAAGGAAACACATGATGAAGCACACTCAACATCTCATCCTATCCAAGTATCCTTTCTCAAACACTCATGTGTTGGAATCAAGCTTGCTCAAGGGACTTCAAATACACACACACACACACACACACATAGACAACTTACCTGCTTTTTGAGCCCAGTTGATTCCTTCCTCGGGTAGGAATGAGGATCAGGAAACTAACCCTGTAAAACTGATAAGAGAGGCTTCCCTCCCCGAGCCACGCCCTTCTCCTTGACCCCCTGCCCCGTTTTCATGCCCGGGGTAAAAACTTCAAGACTTCCCACTCACTCTTTAAGAGACGATAGCAAAAACAGCCTCTATGTCAACCAAACATTCTGCCCAGGATCTTTATTAAAAAGTCCACTACAACTGCCATGTCTTCCTGCATCCTTTCTTCACCTGAAACCATAAAACACTAGGGTCATCATCATCTATCAAAGCACCATCACCATATTGTGATGAAGCCATTGATCAATGTGTAGCGCCGAGCAACTGGATTAGGATACGTCATCCTTGAAGGGACAGGTTCTCATCTCCTTGTCTGGATCAGTATTCTCATGACTACTATCCCAGATTATACCTCCCTGGCAAATAAGAATACAACTCCATGCATGCATCTTGAGTTAGCACATGTCCACAGCTATATCTTGCCTTTGGTCATTATTAATTCAAACATGACAATTAATTTTTGGACATTATTATATCGGCAGAGGTGGGACATTTTCAATCAGAGGCTGGCAAAGACAAGAGAGATCTCTCCACTATAAAGTGGTTTATGGCTGTTGCTAAAGGGGAGCTGTCCATGGTACTGAAAGTTATCCATCAGCGCTGGGAACCAACTGTTGCTGGAACCATGTGAACCATGACCAGTTCACAGCTGTGGTGCCGGAACCCAACCTCAATACATCACTTGCTCTAGGTAGCTACCTTCCAGCCAAGCCTAACTTGACCCAGTCTGACAAATTGGGAGTGTTTTTTTTGGGGGGGAAGGAGGGTTTCCTTGCTTCAAGTAATTCTACTCAAATTGTTCCCCCACAACCACCAGTGGCACAAATTCACATCGTATACCCTTTTAAAAATCAGTTTCACCATAACTGTAGAGATCACAACTTCTAGACCATGGTGCTCCAACAGCAATAGGAGCATGAATAAATTAAGAAACTAATCAACTGGAGAAACCAAGAGAAGATTTGAAAGAGCCCGCTTGCCAACTATCCCCATCCCAATTCCAGACATCAATAAACTCTCTTTTTTTGGAAATATTTTCTCCTCCGTTGGGTGTCCTGCTTTGGTAAATAAATTAACTGATCTCTAAAGCTCCATTCAGGGCTGTAATTCAGTTATTCTGTGTTTCCCTGCTACTGAAAGGTTTTGAAGATTCTGTTGTTTTCGTGAGTGAGCGCTGGCTTCAGCACGCTCAGAGAGAAGCGGCACTTGCCATTAAGGGAAGAAAAGAGAACCATGTTGGCTCTAATTTCTGTTTAACGCTGAAATCAAAAGCCTGGGCTGGAATTCTGCTCTGCAGCAAACCATCTGACAAACAGCAATCAGATAATTGGGGATGACAGTGCCATCCAATGAATCCCTTTTGTTAGCTCCCAGGGCGTGATTGTTCTTCAATTCAATTTGCACTACAGAGAATTCAAAAGAATCCATTTCTCTCCTTTGGTGAAAGAGGGGTGGGGGAGAGAGAGGCAGAAAGCCCCAAGGAAACAGGAGAGAGGGAGAAAGGACCTCAAAGATGAGATTAAAGCCTGATAACACCATCAAGAGTTGGGCCAAGCATATTATTAGCATTCAACAAGTTCTGGAAACTGAACAATTGATCCCTTTTAGCTAAAGAGTGAACATCTTGTGGTACCATTAACAGTTTGGATCCTGGAAGAGAGCAGGAAGGAAGGAAGGAAGGAAGGAAGGAAGGAAGGAAGGAAGGAAGGAAGGAAGGAAGGAAGGAAGGAAGGAAGGAAGGAAGGAAGGAAGGAAGGAAGGAAGGAAGGAAGTTCAGACCAAAAAGCAGATAAAAGCAGTCTAAATACTACCCGTGTGGCATGTGGTATCTTCTGAGCACAAAGGTACTACTGAGGTATGCTGAGACATTTGGAAAGCTTTTAAAATGAACAGAGGAAGAAAATTGGTTAGTAGCTGAAGATCATGGGCAGGGAAGTTGGAGGACAAATATAAAAGATGAGAGAGAGAGAGAGAAAGTCGGAGAATTAGTGAAGATTTCAAAAGTCGGGATGCGAAGATCCTAGCAACTAGATTTCATAGGACTGAATAACAGAAGATTGGTGTTTTTTCCCCTTGATCCATCTTTCAGGAGGCACCAGTTGCTTGAACCACCTCCAAATTGCAACCAGTCAAGGAAAACGTGTTTTAAAAAGGACAGCAGCAGAAGAAACTCAAAAGCCGAAGAAGAGGCTGAGAGCGATTCATCATCTCTTATCCCAAAGACCTTCTGGTCTGGCAAGTGGGAGCAGTGGCTAAAAATGTGCCCTGGCTTCGGTCAAAGAAGCCAGCTTGGGGAACTGGGTGACGGATCCTTTCCTGCTTCACTTAAGGGGATGCGTCAGTGGAAGGACTCCTTGTTACTTTTCCATCAAGTTGGGAGCTCCGATGTGGAATTGGAGGACCTGGATGGTAGACTGCAAGTCTTCTTGACCCAACTTGGCTTGTTAGCTCATGGCCAAGACTACGAGGGATGTTAAAGGCCCCAAAAGGTCCTGGGTTAAATTGGGAAGGGAAAAAGCCCTCTCCACACCAGCGTTGTGTCTGAAACACCTGTCTGTTTTTGGGATGCAGAGGGAGGACACTCAACCAGCACAGCTTCAAGGAAAGACAAATATATTCTCTTCCACTCCCCCCCCCCCCCCCGTTGACTTTGTGCTGAGCATCTGGTACTCTGGAATCTAAGGCTGCCATGCGAAAAGGTTCCACTTAGGTACAAACAGAGCATAGCACAGGGATTGCAGGAAAAGACAGAAAGGATATCCTATACAGCCTCATCCCTAATGCATAACAGTAGTGTTTTCCATTCTACACAACCGACAAGTGCCTTGTTTTTAATCCTCAAGATGTACATCGCAGGCGGGTGTACCACCACCACCCCACCCATCATCCCTTTCCAAAACAAAGATAGTGGGAGAAAAGGGAACCTTCCCGCTGGGGCTCAAAAGACAACCTTCCAGCCTCTCTCCTACCTGTTGAAAGTCTGCTCGGCTTCAGCCAGGTAGGAGATCGACTCAGAAGAGGCATTCACACGTTCAAGACACGTGCGCGCCCGCCTGGAACTTTTCCCTCCGTCTCCTGCCTCCTGGAAATCCTCTCCCACGTCCAATGACATCAACTCGCCACGCTTCCAAAAAAGCCCGGAGGCGGAAAGCGAGCGAGATCTCTTACCTCGTGTCTTCTTTTCCCCCCGGCGCGTATGAATGAATGGCACCGGCATGAATGAGTCACATCACTCATTCCCACGGTCTCCTCCGGGGAGGGCCGGCTTCCCGGCAGGCAGCTCCGATGGGAAGGCAGAAGGGGGTGCTTCTCGTGTCTGCCGGCGGGCGTGCAACACGCTTGCGGAACACCCGTGTTCAGGATGCGTGTACAAAGGGGAAAAGCCGTGTCCTCTTTTTTTGGGGGGGTGGGGATGATCTTGGGTGAAGGGAGAGGGTGGAAAGGGGGGGATCCTCCTCCTTCTCCCATCCCACCCCCCCATCCCCCCCCCCATGCCCGAAGCCAAGCAGGCGAGGGCGAGACAATGGCTGGGTCTCCAGCTCCCGAGCGCATCCTGTCTCTTTAAAGCCTCGCTCAGCCCACCGGTGCCTCCCCCCCCCACCCCACCCTCGTCACCACCACGGACGGCCATGACGTCATCCTCGGGGGGGGGAGAGAGAGAGAACGCCGCTTCAGAACAAAAGTCCCCCCCCCCCCGCCGCCGCTACTATCCTTCGGCGCGCTCCCGCACTCGGGCGCGCTCCCACCCTTACCAACCAGCCATTTTGGAGCGACGCTTTGGCAACTTTACCTCTTGGATTTTTTTTTTAATTTTGGGGAGGGGGAGGGGGATTACAACTCCCATCATGGCTTGCCTGGGGATGAGGGGAATTGTAATCCCCCCCCAAAATGTTTTTTTTAAAAAAAGAGGAGTCTCCCCAAGTTGTGCCCACCAGCATCCTCTTATTATAAATTGGAGATTAGATAGATAGATAGATAGATAGATAGATAGATAGATAGATAGATAGATATTTAAAATGGTTATTCTATGGCAAATGAGGGTTTGCTGCCAATTGCTCTCAGCTCAAAAGATTCTGGTGTTGTGGAAAGAATAGTTACTCAGTTACTCTTAGGGTGAACAGGTGTCCTCTTGTAGGGGAGACCTTCCTCCGTGGGAAAGCCTGGCAGGGCTGATGGAGGGCCGCTCAGTCCCTGGCTGGTTTAAAGACCCAGAGGCACAAGAAGCTGGGGGATGATGGGCCTTGAAGTTGCCCATCATCCACAGCGAGCAGCCTCTGGAGGGCAGACGGATTTGCACTCCTTTGAGCGAGGGACTTTGCCATTCTGTTTAATTTTTTTTTTTAAATTATAACTATACACCCCACATGGACCTATGCCGTTTTGTGTAAAGCCGTGTCCATAATCCTGTCGCGCAGTTACGCAGAAGACATAAATTTAGCAGCAAATTGTCGTAAGTTAAGAAATCTCTGCAGAAATCTGTTCCATGCCGTCACACAGCTCGGCACGTAACAGATGAGGGCTACGAAGATTTCTTAACTTACAACAATTCACCGCTAAAAGTTACGCCTTTTGCCGAACCTCTCAACAGGATGTTAGCCAAGGTTTCCTTTGGTCCTCCTTTGTGTATCACCCACCTTTGTCTTAGGATTGTGTACAAGGACCACTCTGCACCTCCCCCCCCCTTTTAAAAGAAAGTTGGATAGTCATTGTGATGTTGTAGAGGCACCATTTGAAAACAAACCCAGGCATCACATATAGGCTTGTAAAGCCAACTTTCAGGGAAGCTCCCTACCTATCGCTATCTTCTGGTAACCCCCTCTGTGCCATCAACAGTAGATGGAATAGGTTTTTTTAAAGGGTCAACGAAAACCAAAGACAAATTATTATCAAAATGTCTCTAATGTTTTACTGAGCCCAGCGTGCTTTGAAATACAAAATGCTTCCCTCAGGGGGCCTTTCAGATGTAAACCAGTGAATGAAGGTACACAAAAAGTTGTAGATAGCAGCATCTATATGAAACATTTTGCAGACAATTACTTGACCTGCAAGTTCAATACATACAAAGAACTCCATATGGCTCAAATCCTTATATAATGTGTACAAAGATACCCTTTGCATGTGTGTGCATGTGTGTGTGTGTCTCCAAACCTTATATATATAAGATTTGGATGATGCTTATATCACTGGGAAATCCAATCCTTGGAAAAGGAACTAAGCATTCCAACATGCGTTTGACTGAATAAAACCATGAAAGATAGTTTGAGTTCTGCTTCTTTTCTATTTTCTTTTGCTCAAGAGGTCTTCCTTTTCATGCTGGTTTCTACAAGGATATCAGACAGTTTCATGGACAAGAAGTGTATGAAATGCTGGTTAGTTCACAGGCTAAGGTTCAGGGGGAATATATCACTGAACAACACACGCTGAAAAAGATCAGGAGAAGGCAGTGGCTGCCATTGGTGCCTGCTTGTTGGCTAGCTGGAGGCATCTGGTGGGTTGATGCAGAGAAATTGTACTAGGTAGTCCATCAGGGGAAATGGGGCTCTGTGCCACCTGGACTCAGGTTGCCAATGGCTGTTCCACTCCCGCCTTTATCTGTACCTGAGGCAGAAGGTCTGGATCCTGCTTATTTTCTCCCTCTGCTGCACTCCAGTCCTTATTGCACTCCATGTACGTGTGTGTGAGTGGCAGCAGGGAGGGAGAATATAAAGAGAGAACGAGGGTGACTTAAGAAGAAGAAGACAAAGATGAAGATGACAAAGAAGAAGACGAAGAAGACAGAAGAAGAAGAAGATGAAGACAAAGAAGAAGACAAAGATGAAGACGACGACGAAGAAGATGAAGAAGACAGAAGAAGAAGACGACAAAGATGAAGACGAAGAAGAAGAAGAAGACATGGTAGAGTGGCAAAATAGGTGCATTGGTCATTATGCAAAAAATATAACTCACCAGCCTCCAAACACCCATGGGAACATCAGGTAGAGAAGGTGTCAGAAAATGATGATGTCAAGACCTTGTGGGATTTCCGGATCCAAACTGATAAGACACCTTGGACATCACACACAAAACATGGTAGTAATAGAAAGAAGAAATGTCTGGATCATTGACATTGCAATTCCAGGGGATGCCAGAGTTGAAAATAAAAAATTGAAAAAACTAACAAAGTACAGAGACCTAGAAATTGAAACATTTCGCTTGTGGATGAAACACACTGCAGTGGTCCCCGTTGTCCTCGGGGCTTTGGGAACAATCTCAAGAAATTTCACAGTGGATTATAAGCAGTTGCAGATCTCAGAAATGGCACCATCCGAGCTACAAAAAACAGCAGTATTAGGAACAGCAGACATACGGCACCGATATTTAACAGATACTTAGGTTTTTGGTTAAAACTTGTATCTGTTATATGATATCAGTCAATTTTTATAATGTTGATTGACTGTGCCTGGTGTTTTTTTCATCATCATAATCATCATCACCTTAGAACTGCAGAGCTGGAAGGGACCCTATGGATCATCAAGTCCAGTCTCTGTCACAGAGGCCCAGTGGGAAATCGAACTCCCAACCTCTGACTCTGAAGACAGAGACTTAAACCACTGAGTTATACAGAAACTAGGAGCAAATGAACGAAGGGAGTGAGCAAATAACAGAGGGAATGCCTCCTTGCCCCTTTGTGCATGGGTGTATATTTGAATGCTGGCTCCCCTTCCCAGTGTATGTGAGTATGGGTACCCATTTTTGCACACACACACAGTTCTGCTCGCCATCCTTACCGACAGAATCGGCCTGATTTGGACCGATCGGTATGAGGCCTGGATCACATTGGAATGAGCAAGTGTGGTTCCAAGGTGAGGCAAACTGATGTATTGGAACCCCTTGGGAAAAAAAATGCTTCCCAAATATCCAAAGCGGTCCAAATGTCCAGGTGAGCCAGGATAGTTAAATAATAGACTGTACACCTGAACAACTGGAATTTGTTTGCCTTTGAATCTTCGTTATGATTATTCTTGACAGACACACTTTGTTCTGTGCATCGACCAAGACCAAATCTTGCATTTTGACCTTACTGTTTCTCCAGTTCCGTGTACTTATGGGTGTGGTTCTCTCCCAGGTTTTTGAATCCTCATTTTTTTTTTGTTTTTGCTGTGCCTTGACGCTTGCAAGATGGATTGCGGGAGAGAGAGTAGAAGTCCCAGTGTTATGCCATAAGCAGCTGGATTGAGCAGTGATTTCAACCTTGATCTCTCTCTCTCTCTGGTCTTATTTCATTGCTCTTCACCATTCCACTCCACCGACTCTGGAAGTATCATGTTCCGATTGGTCTGGTGTGACGCTTCTTATGGGGACAACCTGCTTCTCTGCGAGATGTTCCGTTCAAGGAGCTGCCCACCCCTTGTGACACGTTTTGATGGTGCCACTGCTGAAACAGCAAGCCAGACACCCATGGCTTTGTAGGTCAAAACACATACTGTTAGGCCACCGCTTATAATTACCAAAGAATAGGTGCAAATTACTCCCCTAGGACTTGCTGATTACCAAGGATAAGGCATTAGCTTCTGCAGCCGAGTGTCTGTGTGTGCCTATTTATGATGAATGGGTTACACGCAAATGTCACCCAGATTATCACTGAGGGCATTTCCAGGACATCTCACACTTGGAGTTTTGAAAGTATTTGGTCTCGGGACTCATATCACAGCCATTAAAGAAACGAAGATTTAATTTCTGTCCAGATTTCACTGAGGGACAGCTGGACACTTCGGCATTGTAAACCAGTCTCACTAAACATGTACTGCTAAGTGTTCAGCTCCCTGTGTTTTCTGACTGTTTATTTTAGCTATCAACCCATGGCTAGCAATCTCAGATTACCTTGTTTGCTTTCTTTGCAATCTGCGCCGTCTGCTTGACTCAGACGTCATCTGTCCCTTTCCCAGCCCTCTCAGCAATATGCAAGGGGTGGCTGAGCCACCTGTACCTCCCAACCTATTTTCGAAAACTTTCTGATCCCTTTTTGGGGTCCACCGGCATGAATGATCTGGCACAGAAGAGAAGGAGTGTTTAACTCCACTTGCATGGCTGTGGCTCTATCCTGTGGGACGCTGGGGCTTGCTGTTTGGAGAGAAATTTAGAATTTTCTGCTGTAGTCCAAGGAAGTGCAAGAGAGCTCTCTGGCCACGAACGCTAAGTGCTTGACCAAAGTACAGCTCCCTGGATATGGTAGGATGGAGCCATAAAAAGGAACGCGGAGGCATGAAGGGGATGGGAGCCGTGTGGTGCTGAGACACTTACTTGCTTCTTCCGCCGTCTTGTCCTTCACACCCCCCCCCCCCAGCACTGTGGCATTAGAGAATGGCAAGTCCAGCTTTTACAAATCCCTCCCCTTCATGCAGCCCCATGCGCGGTTAGATACGGCTGAAGTCCCGTGTGACTCCTGCACCTGCTCTCCCCGAGCCTCGGACGGCCGCCAGTGAAGAATGTGGTGTGACTCAAAACCTAATCCCGAGGCTGGGGAAGAAGCCACACAGAAGGTCTGGAGCCAACACCGAAGGAGGCCAAGACCGATCTTCTTGGCATGGCTGTGACTCAAGAGTGGAAGAAGTGGCCAAGGTGTGGGGTCACACAACGTCCCCCACCCCACCCCACCCCGGTGTCGTGAGCTCTTGAGCGCCCACTAGGTTTAACAGCCGGGACAATTCCCAATGACAAACGATCATTGGCCTTTGCTTTAACACACCTCCCATGTTAGGATCTGCAACCACTTGACAAACATTAATTAAGTCTCTCTGTGGCCTCAGGTAGAAAGTAAATACTGCTCTGTCTTGCTCCTTCCTCCCCTCTCATTTTCTCTCTCCTTCTCTCTCTCTCTTCCCCCCCCTCCTCTCTCTCACATACACACAGTGTCTCTCTTTTTCCTCATCCTGCTCAGAGACCCAGTTGGGTAGTTTTGGCTGCTGGGGCTTTGTTCCCAACCCCACTCCATTAAACCTGGATCACACGGGACTGGCATAACTAGGGAGAAGATGCAGCAACAGAGAGAAATACCTGTGCTCCCTTGTTTTGTGTTTCCTTCAGCCTGGGGAGGAAGATCTCTTGCTTAGAGCAGGCAAGTCTGGGTGCTTCCACCAACAAGCACCGATGGGTAGATTTAAGCCCCTTTCCCTGAAGTTTCGTCTGCCCTCTAAATTTTGCTACCTTGCGTCAAAGCCTGGCTCACTCCTGAACTCGTGGGAAGGTATTTAATAGTCAATGAATGTTCTACCGGGTCCCTGGAATTAAAAAACAGACACCCTAATTTTTCCTAACTTCGAATGCTTGGGGAAGAAAATGCCACCAGAAGTACCTTGCAGGAGGTGACTCAAGGGATAGAGATCAAAGTCAAATATTTTGAGCAAAGGATTGTTCTTCATGTGGGCTTCTTTGTTGATGTTGTTCAAGTCGCCTCTGACTTATGACGACCCTATGAATGAGTGATCTCCAAAATGTCCTGCCCTCAACTGCCCTGCTCAGCTGTTGTAAACTCAAGGCCATGGCTTCCTTTAGAGAGTCAATCCATCTCATATTGGGTCTTCCTCTTTTCCTGCTGCCTTCAACCTTTCCCAGCATTGTTGTCTTTTCCAGAGAATCCTGTCTTCTCGTGATGTGTCCGAAGTAGGACACCCTCAGTTTTGATATTTTTTGTCTCCAGAGATAATCAGGCTTGATTTGATCCAGACCCCTTGTTCCTCTTTCTGCCAGTCCAGGGTATCTGAAAAGCTCTCCCCCGGCACCACATTTCAAACAAATCATTCCCCCCCCCCCCGTCCGCTTTCTTAACTGTCCAGCTTTCACACCCCTAGGTGGTGATCAGGAATACAAGAGTGTGGATCGTCTTGGTCTTGGTCTCCAATGACACATCCTTTACACTTGATGATCTTTTAAAAATTCCTTCCTTGCTGCCATTCCAAGCTTCTTTATAGAGTCCCTTAACAGACACAGCATATATTTACCTGTCTGTGGACCCAGATGTGTTTTTGCATTTGGGGTAGATAAAGCAGAGCGGAATAGCACATGGCTCACGGGCTGAGTGAACAAAGTTTGTGTATACCTGTCA
Source organism: Intellagama lesueurii (assembly GCA_037013535.1). Taxonomy (NCBI): domain Eukaryota; kingdom Metazoa; phylum Chordata; class Lepidosauria; order Squamata; family Agamidae; genus Intellagama; species Intellagama lesueurii. The sequence continues at coordinate 4,399,388 of JBAJHW010000011.1, forward strand.
TGCCATCCTTCAAGGTGTTGGGATTTGCAGCAGCAAAGGTAATTTACAAAGGTAATTTACAAGCAGAGCCATTCCGAGGGTTTGATCCATGAGAGGCAAGCGACCCACGATTTCAGCCAAGAAAATGCCGTGTCTCCCAAATGAAGCAGTGTTTGTACCCAACGTCTTTCCAGGAAAATCTCAGTGGAAGCTGTATTTTCTCAGCTGTGGTGTGAAAGCTACATTGAATGTTTCAGCTGCATCCTGAAATCCTTCTTAGCTACTGGGCTTTCCAATTTATGCGGTGTATTGTTCGCTGAAAACAAGGAACCAGAGTCTAGCACTAAAAGAAAAAAAAAGGGAGGGAACCAGACAAGATTCTGTGAGCGGGATTTGCACTACAAACATACGTGAAGGGAATTCGGGCTGGCTTCACCCTGGTGCCTCCAGCAGGCACCGAAATGTTACTTTTCCAACAGGCTTTTAAGAAATGCTTTTTAAATTAGCTTCTAGAGACTGTTTTAAATCTGCTTTTAAGGAATAATATTAAAAAAAAGTTTTAAACCTGTCATTTAATTGTTTTAAAAAACAATTTTTTAAAAACCCTTTATATAAAATAGATATAAGTGCTGTCTTAGTTGAGTTGTCCTTTGTTCCTCCAGCAATCCTAGGAGCTTTGATTCACCGAGGATACAAAAAACAACAACCACAACCACCACAACAAAAAATCTACAAGCTTGGAAAAGTTATTTTTCAGACTATAAACTCCACCATGATGCTGGCTGGAGGTTGTAATCCTAGAAATAAATTCTACCATCTCTAAAAGCCCTGTGCAGTTCTTATTCCTACCCATTTCACCTTACAGGAGCAGAAGCATCATCCTCTCAGGAAGCAGCAGCAAAAACATGCCAGGTTACTCTAAGGTAGCCAGCTCTACAGCTCAGAACCAAAAGCTAAGGTCAACAACCTCTCTGATCACCCTGGCTGGAAAATTCTGGGAACTGAGTTCCAGGAAAATAACTTTTTCCAAGCTTTGAGAATCTGTAGTTTGACTCCCTAACCTGGATCACAAAACCACCACTTGGCTTAGATCGCAGGGACAGGGTCAGGAGCTGGCCAAGATTATTACCCAGTCTCAGGAGTCTCCCCCGACCGGCCACCCAGTCCTCCTTGGTTGCCACCCATGTATCCTGTTGCTAATTTGATGTTGCAAAGGTGGATCTCGGTTAATTACAAAGAATTGCAACTAGAAGCCTGATCCATCTACGTGCTGCTATCATCTTGCAGCTGCAAAATCTGGGGAAATCTCTCCATTCTGGAGAGATTGCAGGTTAATGCAGTGCCTTCTTAATACATTACAAGAGAAATCAAGTACGGGTTAAAGGAGAGAACAAATGTGCTCTGGAGTTTAATGGGACCTTGGAAATGCATTAGATGGATTACCAGGTGTAGAATTCTACTTTTTGAGACAGTTTTTCTGCGTGTAGGCACTAATTCACCTACATGCACATAAGTCTCTCCCCCCCCCCCATCTCTCTTGAAGTCTCTAGCCCTTATGTATGCACAGTTATGCCTGAAAATGTGTGGGTCATGCTAAACCCTCTCTGGGCAGTTTACACCCTAATTATTCAAGGAACTCTTTGCCACCCTCACCCACTTCCACCCCCCCAGTGAGCTGAGTACTCAGTTTACCGACCTTGGAAGGATGGAAGGCTGAGTCTACCTTGACCAGCTTCCTGAGCCAGGCAGGATTGAACTGAGGTTGTGAGCAGAGGCTTGACTGCAGTACTGCAGTTTAACCACTGCACCACAGTGCCTACAGCAACCAACCAGCAGTTTCTGAGAAATCAGTGGGTGTGGTATGAACCACATACCTCTCCGCTGCTGTTTGTCTGCAGTCAGACAGAGGGCTGTCCTTTGTAAACTTCTTTCCTTTTATTTACAAGGGTCTTTGCCATTTATTTCAAGTGCCAGATTTCAAGCACAGGGTTAGAAAAATCAGAACGAATTATGCATTTTCCAAAAAAATTCTAAATAAATTTGTGTGATTAAAAGAATTGTTGCAGATGAGACAAATCCACATCGTTTTAAGGTGCCAGAATCCAGGTTCTCTTGGTTGGAATTAGGTAAACAGGGTTTTATTTTTGCTCTGTTTTTAAACCGAAAATACATCCGCACCTGACCCTCAAGTCCACTTCTCTTGTGTTTTCTTCCAGATCCTGCATCTGTCATCTTTAGACCATTCTTTATTTGGTAGCCCTACCTTTGTAGACACCGAAACGATTTAAAAGGAAAGGAAAGGAAAACCTAGGCGTGTGTGATCACACGAGGAAACAGAACACACTTGGAACTGCATGTGGTGCTGTCTATTTCCTGGCAATCACACTATGCACAGGGAAATGGCTCCAGCCCGACCCTGATCCATGCCCATGCTAGACCTTTTTCGTCCAGCTGTAGGGCTTCGACTTTCTGAAGTCAGACTGGAGCGATTCCCTGGAAGAATGAAGGGTTATTTTAAGGGAGATTACACCTGTTAAAGGAGATTACACCCTGAGTGCTCACTGGAAGGACAGATCCTGAAGCTGAGGCTCCAATACTTTGGCCATCTCATGAGAAGAGAAGACTCCTGGAAAAGACCCTGATGTTGGGAAAGTGTGAAGGCAAGAGGAGAAGGGGACGACAGAGGACGAGATGGTTGGACAGTGTCATTGAAGCGACCAACATGAATTTGACCCAACTCCGGGAGGGCAGTGGAAGACAGGAGGGCCTGGCGTGCTCTGGTCCATGGGGTCACGAAGAGTCGGACACGACTAAACGACTAAACAACAACAACAACACCTGTTAAAACATCCCTTTCAAGAGGTGATCTGGCATGTGCCTTTCGTCCTTTTGATCACACCCCAGCTCAACCATGACACTAGACTGGCTTTACGCCAAGTCTCTCTTTTGGCTACATTGAATTATAGTGTTGAGGGGTGGTTTGAAAATATTTTCAGAAGAAATGCAACTGGGATTTGACTGCAGAAGGCGGTGCTTTAGCAAAGACACCCCCCCCTCCGCAGATGTCAAATATTCTTTGTTAGAAACTTTATTGGCTGTTTTTAAGGATGACACAAAATCCAAGCCTCTGCCTTAGATGGCCATGCCTTTTCCTATTTTCTTAATAGCTTTTGCAATTTTTTTTAAAAAATTATGATTAGAAAAGCTTGACAATAAATCTTGACTCTCTCTTAAGTATGTGGCAGTCGGCTTTAAAGATCATTGTGGATTTTAATCATTTATGATCTGTTGACATCTTCTCTCAGTCTGACACGATCGATGCAAACCAGGCCATCATCAATGGGAAAGAGATGAGCAAGAAGCTTTAACTCTCTCTTGAGGCAGATGAAATATGTTCAATTTCTTACTTTTTAAAACAAATACGTTTGATCACCATCTGGTGGATTGGGGTGAAATTTATTTGGAATTCCGCATCATTTCTCCTCTCTCCTCCCTTTTCGGTTTTGCCCACGTCTGTTTTAATCTGAAACTTTGCTATGGCCCTTGGCTAAGGCAAATAAAGTTGATTTAATCATGAATCTCTTCAGATTATAAATAGTGCTGCCTTCTCTCCACTGGCATCATCATCAGTACATCGGCACATTCACTCCAAAAAAAAAAAAAGCACCATCCAAAAGTGCTCTCTCTCTCTGTGTGTCATGTGTGCGCGCAAACGCACATAGACAAAACAGATCATGTTGACTTATGCAATCGCATAAGGCGAATTGCGCAGGCAGAGGGAGATGTGTTTTTAGGGCTGTGTGTTGTGCATAGCGGTCATTCCCCGGCTAGCTCTACCTGCTTAGCCTCACACTTCTACCAAACATTAGGAGAGGAGGCGACTGGTTAGCTTCCTTAATGGGTCGTGGGCTCATTAAACCCCAGCCTGAGTGATAGAAGCTTTTGCAGTTCCTTCCCTCCCTGAAAAAAAAATAAAAATAAAACAAATCAAGGGAGAAAGGTTCAAAAAGTGGCACAAACAGATGTCCCCTATCAGCCTCCGAACACCTGAGGCCGGCTTGGCGCTGTTTGTTTAACAGCGTCATCAGTAATTGATTATTGGCCCCAGCAGGCAACATCTGTTCAATTTACAGAAATGGCGACGCGGGGGCCCTTCCCTCACCTGACATCCTCGCTGAGTTTTATTGAATCTTTGGGCCTCACAATTACCTCTAATTTCATTGCTGGCCTTGTGTGAAGGAAAAGCGCTTTCCCCGAAGCTCTGGCCGCGGCGCGCGCATGGTCGGGCCCCGGCTGTCCCTCTCTGTCTTTGCCCTTTATTTGGCAAATAAGGCTGTGGATGCATTCAAAGCATCTGTCATCGTGGCACCCCTAGCAACGACGTAAAGAGGAACGTGGAGAACTTCGGCCACAAAGACCAGAATCCTATTGAGGGAATGCGGTGAAGAAGGACAATCACGTTAATTTCCACCACCGGCAATTTTCCCATTTCATGCCCAGTCTTGCTTGGGTTTGGGGTTGTGCAATGCCGGATTAACCCTCCCTTCCTCAAGAGCCCCCCAGAGAAAACCACCCTCCCTACCTAAAGCAATGGAGTATGAATCAGTAAAAAAAGTAAAAAAAAAAAAAGTATAAAGACTCACCTAGCGAGAAAACTTGTGTTTCGAGTGAAATGATAGCTTACCGTCATGAGCAGAGTCTTGACTGCAGTACTGCAGTTTAACCATTGTGCCACGAGGCTCCTAGTGGTGCAGTCACAGTTCAATCACTGCACCACAAGGAGCCACCAGGAAGGAAGGGGCATCTAATAAATCTAGAGAGTTTCACAACAATGTCTTGCTTCCCACAATAGCCGACGTTATGCTTCTAGGGCATAAGGGACCACCAGTGTGACAAGCAGCAACGGCACCCTGCAGGTCTCGGACATGGTGGTTACATGTAGCTTTTCTGCCTATTTGCCATCATCATATCACTCCTCTTAGGAATATGCCCAGTCTCCTTGGGACGACAGGAGTGATCCCTCTGCCATGTGGTAGGGTAGAGCTACCATAGACCCACCCACCGAGTTTATTTTTTTTGAAAAAGAAAAATGGGATCCCAGTATTTCCTTCCCTCTTCAGCATCTCTCTCTCTCTCTCTCCCTCCCTCCCTCCCTCTCCCTCCTCCCCCCATCTCCACATCTCTTTTATATTTACTGCACTTATGAAATAGCGTTGAGTGCCTCCACACCTTGTTCTGGGAATGCGTAATAAGCCACTCAGCCCAAAGGAAAGAAGACGGGACTGGAGCCAGAAATGGAACTCAAGAGATACATGACATTCTCCCTTTCAAAGTCAGGGTTAGAGGAGGCAGGGGATGAAGATCTGAAGTGGGAAGAAGACTCATCCCTTTCTCTCCACAACACCATCTCTGGCTTAGGGCTTTCTCCTTCCTTTGTCTTACAGGGGTTGGTGTTGGGTGGGGGGGGCGGGGGGGGGGGAGACAGGCAGGTAAAAGCCCTCGAGTGTGTACGCCAGTTCCAGATCTCAGCACAAATCTGAGGGAAAAAGGGAGAAGCAAAAAAAAAGCAAACAAAAAAATTGCTTTCAAACCACTTAAAATCCTGCTAAAGGGGCTTTTCATTTCTCCTCCAGCCCCTTCCCCCCCCCCCCCCGCCCATGCAGAACTCTAGAGCTATCCCACAGGGAGAGAAGAAGTCCACAGTGAGGACTGGAGACTTGGTTCAAAGACATTAGCTCCATTGCCCCTCCGACATAGCTGGTTCTCTTGAGGAAAGCAAAGGCAGGCGTCCTAGAGGAAGGTGTGGTCTCAGGCTGTTCTTTCGGCTTCGGTTTGCTCCTGTTGTTGAACCTTTGTTGGCTTGTGGGAGCTGGCAAAGTCAACCTTGCGCGTCCTCATTATTTATGATAACCCGGGACGTCACTAGATATAAGGAGCTTTCCTGCAAAGGAAAAAGAAAAAAAGAAAAGGTTAGAGAGGAAGGAAGGAAGGAAGGAAGGAAGGAAGGAAGGAAGGAAGGAAGGAAGGAAGGAAGGAAGGAAGGAAGGAAGGAAAGGGAATGGAATGGAAGGAAGGAAGGAAAGAAGGAAGGAAGGAAAGGGAATGGAAGGAAGGAAGGAAGGAAGGAAGGAAGGAAGGAAGGAAGGAAGGAAGGAAGGAAGGAAAGGGAATGGAATGGAAGGAAGGAAGGAAGGAAGGAAAGGAATGGAAGGAAGGGAGGGAGGGAGGGAAGGAAGGAAGGAAGGAAGGAAGGAAGGAAGGAAGGAAGGAAGGAAGGAAAGGGAATGGAAGGAAGGAAGGAAGAAGGAAGGAAGGAAAGGGAAATGGAAGGGAGGAAGGAAGGAAGGAAGGAAAAGGAAGGAAGGAAGGAAGGAAAAGGGAATGGAATGGAAGGAAGGAAGGAAGGAAGAAGGAAGGAAGGAAGGAAAGGAAGGAAGGAAGGAAGGAAGGAAGGAAGGAAGGAAGGAAAGGGAATGGAAGGAAGGAAGGAAGGAAGGAAAGGGGAATGGAAGGGAAGGGAGGGAGGGAGGGAGGGAGGGAGGGAGGGAAGGAAGGAAGGTAGGAAGGAAGGAAGGAAGGAAGGAAGGAAGGAAGGAAGGAAGGAAGGAAGGAAGGAAGGAAGGAAGGAAGGAAGGAAGGAAGGAAGGAAGGAAAGGGAATGGAATGGAAGGAAGGAAGGAAGGAAGGAAAGGGAATGGAATGGAATGGAATGGAAGGAAGGAAGGAAGGGAAGGAAAGGGAATGGAAGGAAGGAAGGAAAGGGAATGGAATGGAAGGAAGGAAGGAAGGAAGGAAAGGGAATGGAAGGAAAGGAGGGAGGGAGGGAAGGAAGGAAGGAAGGAAGGAAGGAAGGAAGGAAGGAAGGAAGGAAGGAAGGAAGGAAGGAAGGAAGGAAGGAAGGAAGGAAAGGGAATGGAAGGAAGGAAGGAAGGAAGGAAGGAAGGAAGGAAGGAAGGGAAGGAAGGAAGGAAGGAAGGAAGGAAGGAAGGAAGGAAGGAAGGGGCATTCAGCAAAAGTACAGAAGACAAGTTTGTTATTTGGCTGATTTGCGGGGGGGGGGGGGGGGAATTCTCAGACCCTTCACAATGGCATTGGGTGTTAAATGGTGTCAAAACAAGGGGAAAGCAGAAAACCTCATTTCTGATGGGAGTGATTGGTAATTTTTATAACTTTGTGAACAAGATTCAAGGAGGGCGGTGAGCCATCTCAAAAGCTTTACTCAGAAAGTAAGCCTGCCAGCCAAGCCTGTTCTGCCTCCTTATTGTTTTTTTTCTGGAAGGAGGGAATGGACTAAGAAAAAGGATGATGACAATCATGACAAAGGTTGGATATTAAGTTGTTCTGAAGACTGCACATATAATGGAAATGCAGACGCTAATTGTTGCATAAGAGTTTAGCTGGAATACAGCAATTTCTCCTCTCAAACCTGAATCACATTTCAAGGCCAGGATTCTTTTAAACAGCACTTAATGTTTCGTTTCCCTCATTTTCCAGGCGTTAGCTGCCCATTTGAAAAAGTTGTTTATCTTTGAGAGCATCCCGGACAAAGTTTGCCACACAAAGTTCCCATGCATCCATGAAAATTTCTGTAGTGGTTACAGAGTTAGCTAGATGGCCCATACGCCATAAAATATTGACCAGTTCTGGGAGTCTGTGCTCTGTTGTTCTCTAAAAAGTTCCCAATAACAGAAGGGATGCAAACATTTTGCTCTGAGGCTTGTTGTTAGAGGGAGAGCCAGTGTGGTGTTGTGGATAGAGTGTTGGACCAGGAACTCAGAAGACCTGAGTTCGAATCCACTCTTGGTCATGGAAGCTTAGTGGGCCTAAGCAATGATAAACCACTCCTTAAGCATTCCCCATACCTTGAGAATCCTGTTAAGTTGCCGTCAGTCAGTCCATGATTGATGAAACATATCAACGGCTCATATGTTTGGTCTTTTCCTATTAGTGCATTGATTGCTTTGGAATCCTGATAACAGAGAGTTGTTGCCAGTTGGCAACACCGTATAGCAAAACTGAGGGGGAAGAAGGAAGGAAGGAAGGAAGGAAGGAAGGAAGGAAGGAAGGAAGGAAGGAAGGAAGGAAGGAAGGAAGGAAGGAAGGAAGGAGCTGATGGTGGAAGGAAGGAAGGAAGGAAGGAAGGAAGGAAGGAAGGAAGGAAGGAAGGAAGGAAGGAAGGAAGGAAGGAAGGAAGGAAGGAGCTGATGGTGGAAGGAAGGAAGGAAGGAAGGAAGGAAGGAAGGAAGGAAGGAAGGAAGGAAGGAAGGAAGGAAGGAAGGAAGGAAGAAAGGAGCTGATGGTGGAAGGAAGGAAGGAAGGAAGGAAGGAAGGAAGGAAGGAAGGAAGGAAGGAAGGAAGGAAGGAAGGAAGGAAGGAAGGAAGGAAGGAAGGAAGGAGCTGATGGTGGAAGGAAGGAAGGAAGGAAGGAAGGAAGGAGCTGATGGTGGAAGGAAGGAAGGAAGGAAGGAAGGAAGGAAGGAAGGAAGGAAGGAAGGAAGGAAGGAAGGAAGGAAGGAAGGAAGGAAGGAAGGAAGGAAGGAAGGAGCTGATGAAGGAAGGAAGGAAGGAAGGAAGGAAGGAAGGAAGGAAGGAAGGAAGGAAGGAAGGAAGGAAGGAAGGAAGGAAGGAAGGAAGAAGGAGCTGATGGTGGAAGGAAGGAAGGAAGGAAGGAAGGAAGGAAGGAAGGAAGGAAGGAAGGAAGGAAGGAAGGAAGGAAGGAAGGAAGGAAGGAAGGAGCTGATGGTGGAAGGAAGGAAGGAAGGAAGGAAGGAAGGAAGGAAGGAAGGAAGGAAGGAAGGAAGGAAGGAAGGAAGGAAGGAAGGAAGGAAGGAAGGAAGGAAGGAAGGAAGGAAGGAAGGAAGGGAAGGAAGGAAAGGGCATTCCACAAATGTACAGAAGCTCATTTGACATTGTCTATTAGGAAAATCTTTTCCTCTGTTCCTTCACAATGGCACTGGGTGTTCAAATAGTGTCAGGACAAAGGGAAGCAGGGATTACAGTTAGCCTTGCCATGGCTATCATCGGTTCTCTTGCCCACTGGTGATTCTCATTATGAATCAGAACTGATGTTTTTCAGGGTTTTAACTCATGTGGCAAGTCTCCACAGATACGAGAGAAGCTGTCCCTAATATACATGTCTCTCTTCGCGTATAGGAGAGTGGTAGAAAATGATGGAGAAGGCAGGGTTGACATAACATAGTGCTTTGGTACTATGGGGTGATATATAAGTCAAAACCACAATAACGCAGTAATTTCTCTCCTCATTCCTTCGCTGTGGACACTTAGAAATGTCTCCATGTGCTCTGTGTATGTCTGTCTCCACCACATATCCAGAACATGAAAATTGGACAGATGAAATTTGGCATGTGCGCTGAAGAAACTGTACTTAGCCCTGACTTATTCATTAATTTCCAGAGGGCCTCTAGGCATCTCCAGGAGGTAGAAAGAACAACAGGCTGCAGGGAACTGCCAGGTCTGGCTGCCGATCTCCTGAACTCTTCAAAAAAGTTGAAAGAATGGTGGGGAGTGGCAGGAGGCAGGTCTTACTGCCTGGGAACAGTGGGGAGCAGACCAAGCAGAGGGAAAGGCTGAACCCCTGCTGGGGTGGAGGGAGAAAAAAAAAGAGCAATGCCAAAGAAAATGAGCAGAGTAGAGGAAGAAAAGACAGTGTGCGGGAGAGGAAGGGAAAAGTGAAACAGCACTGGGTTTGAAGAAGAGGAAATAGCCCATGAGAGCAAAGCGGGTTGATCATTCCAATTTGATCAAGTCACTTCAGTCCTAACTTTACAACTCGCTGGATAGCTTGGTGAGTGGCTGGAGAACCAGAGGTTGGGAGTTTGATTTTCCACTGAGCTTCCTAGGAGAAGAGCCAGGCTGTGTAGCCGAGGCCAAGCTGCACGGTCCCAGGTAAAGGTTCCCCTTGACATTTAGTCCAGTCGTGTCCGACTCTAGGGCGCGGTGCTCATCCCCGTTTCCAAGCCATAGAGCCAGCATTTGTCCAAAGACAGTTTCCGTGGTCACGTGGCCAGCACGACTAGACACGGAACGCCGTTACCTTCCCACCGAGGTGGTACCTATTTATCTACTTGCATTTGCATGCTTTCGAACTGCTAGGTTGGCAGGAGCTGGGACAAGTGACGGGAGCTCTCTCCGTTGCATGGATTCGATCTTACGACTGCTGGTCTTCTGACCCTGCAGCACAGAGGCTTCTGCAGTTTAACCCACAGCGCCACCACGTCCCTTGCACGGTCCCATAGTGTCCCCAAAAGAAGAGGATGGCGAACTACTGCTGAGAACTCTCTACCTAGAAAACCCTCTAAAGGGTCACCAGAACTCAGAATTGACAGCACGTGGAAAAAAATGCAAGCCTTTACAGGAGGTGTCCAAGGTGGGCTGAACCCTGACATCAAGATAACTTCAGCACTTTGGAGAGTTCCCTTAAATCGAGATTAAACTGCAGAGTGGATTCAATGATCTTGCAAACTCAGCCTCTGGCCTTGATTCAGCAAAGAAAGAGCCCTTTGCACTGTGTCTAAGAAATGATACTGTGAGGAGGGTTGGTGGGTGTGGGGTGAAAAATACTGCCCGGTAGCTGGGAAGATGAGCGGGTGATTAATTGGAAAGGACGTAAAAGTAATTGCAAAGTTACTTTCTAAAAAGAAATTGTTATTGCTGCTTGCCGGTTTGAGCAATAACGATTTATGAGAAAACGTTACTTATTATATAGAAGAAAGTGACACCCGTGCTGGGGAAAGGGGATATTTATGCCCCTTGTCACTCTAAATAGAAATAATAATAATCTTACAGTTGCAGACCTGGAAAGGACCCCCTGGATCATGGAGTCCAGCCCCTGTCAAGGAGGCACCGTGGGGGAATCAAACTCCCAACCTCTGGTTCTGTAGCCAGATGCCTAAACCACTGGGCTATCCAGCAGTTCAGTAAAGCAACGCAAGTAACGCCATTACTTTTAACGTGTTAATTTTAGGCTCACATGAAGGGAGAGGAAGAGCCACCGGGTGAAGACTAAGAAGATTCCAACCTACGGTAGTTGGGTATTTCAAATAATATCCATACCAATCTTTTAAGCCATCTCTGGGCTGCAGAGCCAACCTGCTCATTCCGAAATGCGTTACATTTCAGAATGAGCAGACCGTGTCCTGCCTCAGGCAGTTGCAATGAAGCGCCCCGGGTCATACTCACTAGAGAACAATGGTTATGACAAGATCTGGCTCCCATTGCAGTCTGGAAGCCCCAAGAAAACACATCAGAACAGGAAAAAAATGGCTTTTGGGTTGGCATAATCCGACTGCCAGAGGGCCATGAATTTCTATATCCCTCTGTGACAAATTTATCCCAGCATCGCTCTTCATCTCCTTCTTGCCTGCACCTGTTCCAGCAACAAAGCTTGCCCAATCCTGACCCCCACCGAGGGCTATTGACAGGCAGAATCTAAGCCAACGGATGCACCATTAGCCAAATACAATTTGGCCGGCATGATCGCCTAATCAGTGGAAGGAATTCAATTGCTAGAATCAAACAAGGCACACATCCTGATCCTCAGAACGGCTCAAAGAACTTTTAATGGATGGATCAGAGAAAAGAGACTTTCGTACCTTTTTTCTTTTTCTTTTTTTAAGACGGGACTTGTCTGGTACGTTTTAATTTTTTTCTGATAGGCAGATAGCTTAGGCAAAGCAAAGGCAGGGCGATTCAATGTTAGACACAAAGACTGAATCTACTTGCGCAGCAGAAAAGAATGAAGTAGTAGAGATACAAAGCAGTAGAATGACAGGATAAAGGTTCACACTCTTAAATATCTCCCCTTAGATCAAGAACAAGAGGGAGAGAATCTGGGGACGATGATCCCTCAACACAAAAAAAAAGGAGCTAGAAATGTCCTCTTTGGTGTGTTTGTTTCCTACTTCCATCGTAGTGCAGAAAAACACACCTTGCTACTGCTGGGCCCCTTTGTGCCCAGTTCGAAGGCTGGGCAGTGACTGATTCATTCACCCTCATTCTCTTTCTCCAGATTTTCACAAATCTCTCTTTGGGCAGAAAGATTTCTTTCCGAGAAGCAAGGGCAAGTGTGGCTCCAGGCATCACCCTCCTAGTTAGCCAGGACTAGGGTTTTTTAAATATATATATATATAATCTCTCCTATCACAAAGGATTATTTCACGGAAAAACAGTAGCTTCCTTGTTTTCTTAAGTCAAGAGTCTCTGTGAGATTGTTGTGCTCAGGTGGTCTGCCGGGCATTTTCATATTTCAGAGGGTTGAAGCCACTAATCACTCGGCTCGCACTCTGCTAACTGGACCGGAGATGGGGTTTTTTTTTCTAGCCATGGTGGAAATAAATGAGTTAATAAGGCTTCAGAAAATACCTCAGTTCAGTGCCGGAAATGAGGAGAGTTATTTGCTCACTCCGAATCACCTGAGGTTCTGAACTCCTAGGTTGTCTCACCCTGTTGGACCGTGTGTACTTCTTTTACAATGAATGTGAAGTCTTGGTTTAAAAAAATAACAAGCGGGGACCCTCCTCCCTTGGTTTGAAAAGGAAAGAAGCCCCTTTCAGAGGTCTTCATATTCCTCTTGACTTGTACTAACGTACTGCTGTGTCTTCTCCCCCTTCCAAGTCACAGTGTTTCTTGCCTACATTGATGATGAATAGTTAACTAAAGATCTGTACAGGTCCAGCTTAGGACAACTTTATAATTGGGGAATATCCTGGGGGGGGGGGGCAGGTAACACACACACACACACACACACACACACACACATAATTTTTGTAACAGAAATAATCTGGAGCCTCACTGCCTTGCTGCCCCCCCCCCCCTTCAAGGCTGTGGGTGGCATTCAGACGCCTGACCTTTTCTGCCTTGTTTGCTCTTCCCTGGCCACATCTGCTCCACAATGAGAAAACTCTGTCTTCCCCCCTTTCCTTGGTTGCAGCTCCAGGTATTTATTCACAGTGGCTTTCTTTCCCAACAATGGTGAGGGGTAAGGGAGGTGATGAAACCAGGATCTGGCCACCAAACCACAGAACAGGGGAAACATCTGATGTTGGATAAATTCTGCAATTAATAGGGTCCCTATTATTAAGGAACAGAAAGCCCATTTTTGACCTTCTTGTTGCCTTCGTTTTCAGTCATTTACTCTAGGAGCAAAGAGAGAGGCTTGCTTCCAGCAAGCGAGCCATGCTCTGTGGTTTTTACAGTCCGAGAACATCACACGTCAGAGTAAAATGAGTGAGGTCAACTCCTGACATATGAAACCATGCTGGGGAAGTTTTTCCTTGTCCTTGACCCAAGCGGTATTCAAGAAGAATAAAACGAAGCACATGCACAAACACAGAATGAATAGTTTCTCTTCTCGCTACATCTTCCATATGCAGACCTCTATACCTTCCAGCACTACGGCACTCTTACACAAATACTTCGCTTGTGTGACCTCTTCATCATGTCAGTCTCTGGCCTCAAACTCCAAGACTCCCCACGTCCTCTTGTATTGTTTCACATAAAGATCATTCTGAGGTGGTTCATTGTTTCTCAGGGCGTGATGAGTACTTGATGTAATTTCTCCCTGATTCTTGTTCTGACAGTTCTATTCTTTAGTGTCTGTCTTTCGAATAAAGTCTAATGTTGTGCGGTGAATCTTAAGTGTCTTCCCTCGAACCAAATTCTGATCTCTGATTTATTTATTTTTTGGCTTAGTTATGTTTCATATCCAGCAGTGTAATGGCAAATTTGGAAATGCAGATGCTCAGAATGGCTGCTCTGATACCATCATCCCCTAAAAGGAAAATCCGAAAAGGCAGGCAGCTGGATTGGTCTGTATCAACAAAGGAAGGTCAGGTCTTTTATGACATCAATGGCTCTTAACTGCTCATTCAAGACCAATCCAGCCTTAAATATTTTGCTTCACAGCAGATACAGCTTGCAATCATATACTGTTCTTGGGAAAACCAGTTCTCTCCCAATCACTGAGAGGTTTGCAACTAATTCTGGAAAGAACCGGAAAGCCCGAGAGGGGTCATGGTTATGGATAATATCATACTTCCTGCTATTCCAAAAAGTTCTGGCCTTCAATCCTGCATACACAGAGATATTTTCAATATCTTAAAGAGAAAGGGCCCTCAAGACTTTTATCTGGCATATTTGCTGTATGTCCTTTGATTATCTTTGGCTACCAGCAACACACTTCCCATAAACACCACAACTCCACCACCTCATAGCTACACAACTGAGGATGGGAGGGTTGGACAAGGTAGTTCAGCAGTTGGAACAGTTCCTCAGAGGAGGCAGAGTGTTGAATTTGTGGAGCTAGTTGGCAAGCCTTTGTGGTGAGCGACAACAGTTTCAAAAGAATGTTGCTTAGGGTGTGTGTAAATAATCTGCTTTAAATATCAACACTGAATGTTCCTTTGCTCTTCATGTAACACAGTAGTATCTGTAAATCAGCAGTATGACACATACTCCTTCAGGTTTCAGTGCAAATACGGTAACTGTGGAGCTAACTACTTGAGTGTGAAAGAGGTTACAAAAGTATATGGCAGTTACAGAGGCTCAAAAACTTATAAAATCCTGTCCCCTCATTCTCTGTTTATAGATCCACTGTCAGATGTGTTCAGCCATAGCTGCCATCATGTCCAGTCAACATGACCACTGGTAGAGGCACTGAGAAATATATCAAATGCTACTGACAAGATTTACATCCCAAATGGAAGACACCAGACTCTGGAAGGCTGGGTTTGGTATACAGCAACTTGGTGTGTTCCAAATGTGCTAAATTACAACTCCCATAACCCCAGACAGAATTGGCCATGCTGGCAAATGTTTATGGGAGTTGTAGTCCAAGATGCCTGGAGGGTGACAGGTTGTAAGGCAGTTGGAGATAATTTCATTTTTGCCTAGCAGTCTACACACAAAGCCAACAGCAAATATACGTCTATCAAGAACCAAAAATACTCCAAGGAGACATAAGCGTATAGGCAAATCTGTGATGACTGTTGGCTGCAAGAGAGCAAAAAGGATCTACAAATGGTTCTACCCAGGGGATATTCTCACCACATATCAGGTCCAACGGCTCCCTTGTTTCATAATATTCCAAAAATGGGATTTTTGGATTTAAGCCATTTTTTAGAGTCGATGCAAGAAGACCCATGGAGTTTTGAGTTGGATTCAAGCAGTCAATAACACAGCAGGGATATTGATCCTTTTAACCTCCTGCTAAAACATATTTTCTAAACATTGACATAGGAACTCAAGCAAGATTTCCACCCCCAACATCCAAACTTATTACATGGCTAAAACTAAGCCAACCACCCCTAAAACTTGCAAGGGGAAGAGAGGAAAGAGGTAACACCATGACTGGGAGAGAAGACAATGGTCAACTCCATGCTATACCTCCTGCTCTGCATTTTGGATTGCGGTGCTGAGCAGAATAATTCTCAGACAGTGGTTAGGAGCTGCGGTATGCAACCATGTATTGACTTGGCTCCCATTCAGATGTGCAACCTGTGTGTCTGGTGAACATTTTCGGGATCACAGTACTGGTGAAGCCTGTGGGGAACTTGTTATCAAGGATGGGCCAGGATTTCCCAGCCAGGCACAATCAGCATGTCATCATCTACAAAACCATGGAAAATAATGACTGTGGGAAGTGCAGCCATGCTGTGCAGTAACTTGAGACAAGGTGGGAACAGTGAAATACCTATGCACTGCACTGCACCTGCCATGAGCCTGCACACACACACACACACAGTTAAATCTAAATTATGGCAAATTACAACATTCTTTAAGCAGAACATCAGAGCTGCACAAAGATGGAATAAAAGGCAACAGCTCCCTTTATGGCACCAATGACAAACACTGAAAGAAGCAATCTGTATAACACGTGCTTCAACGCGGTATTATTATGAATTTTTGGCTTCTGGCATTTACCTGCAGTTTTTTTTAATCCCTAGGCTCAGAAACCCTTGGAGATCTACTGTAGATCACTCAGATCTACCAGCGGGTCCGAGATCTACCTTAAGCACCAGAAGTCTTTGCAACCTGTGGAGACTCAATGTCTTTGTTGAAGAGTAAAGCAATAGAGGAGTTAATGTTTCTCTTGTACCAGGACTTTATTACTATCAAAGGTGCATTTCTGTCTGGGGAAGTATGTTTTTGAGCACTTACAGAGAATACCCATCATCATCATATCATGTTCCCATAATGGTAAGGGTTATTGGGAGTTGTTGATGCTTGACACTGAGGACGGAAGCCTCTTGGGGGAGAGCTTCTACTGAGGTGTCCCACTTTTCCAAGTACGCTTTTGGGATAGCGGTTTGTGGGAATGGGTTGATGATGGAACGGGTTGTGGTTATGACCAGTTGGTGTGTGTGAGTGCGTGTGTGAGAAAAGGGAGGAAGAAGAGAGGGAGGATGAGGGGTTGAGAGAGAGAGAGAGAGAGAGGCTACATGCTGGGGGGAGATGTTGTCATGGTGCCTAAGGTTGTCATGGCATCCTGCTAGGCAGCGGCAAGGCATCCAACTGGTGAGGGCGGTTGGCATGGCAACCCGAAGGGGGACTGGCATTCTACGTCCACCTCCCCGACTGTAATATGTGAAATGAAAAGAGATGGCCATAAGTGGGGTTTCTGATCGTGGCGCGGCGGACGCCATAGCCCCATCGCTTTAAGAGAGGGTACTTTTTTGGGAGGGGACTACAACTCCCATCATCCACTGTCCAGGATTCTGGGAGTTGTAGGTCCCCCCCCCCCAAAAAAAAGTAACCTTTCCCAGCTCTGCCCCTCTTGCGCCATCCCCTGAAGGAAGAGGCTGAGCCCTTCCGAAGATGCTCCAGGCAAGGAGGAGGAGGAGGCCTCCCTCCTAGAGACACCTGGTTGCCATAGCGCCATGCGAGGCCAGGAGGCGGTTGCCATGGCAGCCAGGAAGCGAGAGAGAGGCCGGAGAGGCGGGAGGGGGGGAGAGAGAAGGAAGACTCGGGAGCGAACGTCGCGCCCTCCGCCCGCCAGGGGCCGCTGCCCAGAGAAAGCGCGAGTGGGAAGGAAGGGCTCACTCGGGCGTGTGGGTGTGGCGCGGCCAGCTTCCGGTTTGGGCCGGGGACGCTCTTGCCGGGCGTGCGGCGGGAAGAGCCGTGCGCCACTCGTTGGTCCTTCCCTCGGCGGAAAGATGGCGCCGGCGGGTCCCTCTGGAAAGTGAGCGTCCCGGGGCTCGGGCTCCGGGGGAGGAGGGCAGCCCGTGAGGGGAAGGAGGCGGCGGCGGCCAGGAGGCGTCTCCCCGGGTCCGAGCCTCCCCTGGGCCGTGGGCAGAGGAGAGGAGAGGAGAGGAGAGACACCCCCACCCAGGAAGAGGAGGAGGAGGCTGCCTGCTGCGTCTCTGTATGAGTCGCTGAGCTAGGCCGGGGCAGCAGCAGCAGCCCCCCCCTCCTCGGCCTCCTCCTCCTCCTCCTCCCTGGGAGGTGGGCTCAGTGCCCCCCCCCTCGAGACCCTTTGGCTCTTCTTCCTGGAGGCTGCCTGTGGTGCCTCTGCCTGAGCCTCTGGTCGTCGGGGTTTTCCCCTTCTCCACCCCCTTCAGGGGCAGCGACGTTCTCAGAAATGGGGGTGAGAAGCTCTGGGTGTGTGTGTGTGTGTGTTGGAGGGTCTCTGGGGCGATGATGGAGGGCAGGTGCCCGGCTGGGAAAGCCAGAGGTTGGGCTCACTTCAGTTCCTCACTGGGCCTCCCAGGAGGGAAAAAAAAACCAGCCTCTGGGTGGGCCTCGAGTGAGAGGCTGAGGCCCAGAAGGTGATGGCTCCAGAGGAAAGGGGATGAAGAACCGCTCGCCCTAAGTCCAGAGGAAGGAGGACCGTCATCATGTGGGGAAAGTGGCCTGTGTGCCCAGTTAAGACGGTTGGTCCTTCTACCTCATGGTAGCTTGTAGCGTTTGGGGATCTTTCCCCATCTACGCACAGTCCGGTCTACACCACTGGGCCTTTCCGAGTGTGAAATGTGAGCTTGATCCGTGCTTCAGAACAACCACCCCAAACGTCTACACGTATCTGGTTGAACCCCACTAAAGCAAACTGTTGTTTTTTTAACCTGGGGAACATTGGATTATGTTTAGGTCTCTGTCTGCAGAGCCAGAGGTTGGGAGTTCGAATTCTCCCACTGGGCCTCCCTGTCAAGGGCTGGACTTGATGATCCAAAACCAAAACCTATTATTATTAGTACTAGTAATATTATTAGTATTATTATAATATTTTGGAGTGAGAAGATTTGGATTCAAATTCCCTTTTAGTCCTTTGGGTGACTTTGACTCAGTCATTGTCTTTGAGTGGAATACCGGAACTGGTATGTGTGTCCATTTCCCTCATGTTTCCTAATTCCTTTCTTTCCAGCCATTTTTAAATTATGTGTAAGATTAATATATGTGTAAGATTAGTTTATTCATATGTAAGATGCCAAACATCTTATAAGGGTGATGCTGCAGTGTGGGCATTCTCGTGTTTCGAGCATTAAATGAATGCAATGTAACCATTGGCCAATAAACCGTTTGTTTTGGAGGCTGGAAAAATATGAGGTAAGAAGTCTTATGACACCATCTTTCTTTCTCTGACAGCATGATTTGCCTTCTGGCTGTGTCAGATGCTAGCCATCCTGGGACACTCTCCTCTTGAACAAGGTGTTATGGATCATGATGCCCCAACCATTAAGCCTCGACGGATCCAGAACCAGAATGTCATCTACCGCCTAGAACGTCGAAGGATAACCTCTGGCAAGACTGGGACCCACTGGCACCAGGTCCGCATCTTCCATCAAAACGTCTTCCCCAATTTTACGGTGGTCAATGTTGAAAAGCCACCCTGCTTTTTACGGAAGTTTTCCCCCGATGGAAGATACTTCATTGCCTTCTCTTCAGACCAGACTTCTTTAGAGATCTACGAATATCAGGGATGTCAAGCGGCTGAGGACCTCCTGCAGGGCTATGAGGGGGAGATTTTAGCAAACGGCAACGACCAAAGGTCCATCAACATTCGTGGCCGGCTCTTTGAACGCTTCTTTGTCCTTCTACACATCACCAACGTGGCCTCCAATGGTGAACATTTGAACCGTGAATGTAGCTTGTTCACAGATGACTGCCGCTATGTCATTGTTGGCTCTGCCGCCTATTTGCCTGAGGAGCCTCATCCTCCCTTTTTCGAGGTTTACCGCAACAGCGAATCGGTGACCCCTAACCCAAGATCGCCATTGGAAGACTACTCCTTGCACATCATAGATCTTCACACAGGCAGGCTCTGTGACACCAGGACGTTCAAGTGTGATAAAATCATCCTGTCCCATAACCAAGGACTCTATCTCTATAAAAATATCCTAGCCATTCTGTCTGTCCAACAGCAAACTATCCATGTCTTTCAGGTAACCCCAGAAGGCACCTTCATTGATGTACGAACTATAGGGCGCTTTTGCTATGAGGACGACCTGCTCACGCTTTCTGCTGTCTATCCAGAAGTCCAGAGGGAGTCCCAGACAGGCATGGCAAACCCGTACAAAGAACCATTCATAAATTCTCTGAAGCACAGACTTTTGGTCTACCTGTGGCGAAGAGCAGAGCAGGACGGGAGTGCGATGGCCAAAAGGAGGTTCTTCCAATATTTTGACCAGCTGAGGCAGCTGCGCATGTGGAAGATGCAGCTGTTGGACGAGAACCATCTGTTCATCAAATACACAAGCGAGGATGTGGTCACATTACGGGTGACGGACCCTTCACAGGTAAGTGATGCCGCCTTTGTGAGGAACTCATGTGGCAAAGTTGAAGCCTTGTTCTGGAGAACTAGATACAGAGAACTATCACCTCAGCCTCATTCTTTCTGGATATTTTGCCTGCAACATGCACCATCCGTAACCATTAGCTGTGGTGATTTGGGTTGATAGGCATTGTATAGTTAAATATCTCAGAGGACCCAGGGAGTTCCATGGGAAACTTTGGGGTTGTATAAGGAGCAGGGGTGGCCAGATGGTCCTCCAGATGTTGGATTATAGTTCCCAGCATCCCTCACCCTTGGCTTTGTGGGCTGGAGCTGATGGGACATATAGTCCAGCAACATGTGGAGCACCACAGGTTTTTTAATTCCCAATCAAAAATGTACAGAAGCCCCCCTGGATCAGACTGAGAGGCTGTTCTAGTCCAGCATTATCTTTCTGGGGTGTTAAGCTGGCTGGTGCTTATAAGGACATAGCCCTCACCTCCTGCCTGTGCCTGCTATCATGATTATTCCGAGGTATGCTGGTTCTGAACGTGGAGGATCCATTGAGATTTTACGGCTGTAGATAGACCATTTTGCAAAAGATTTCATTCCTTTGTTAAAGACGTCTGAGCCAGGAGCCATCATTGTGGTTTGGGGCAATGAGTTCCACAGATTCATCATGCGTTGCATGAAGAGCCGGTACCTTCTGTCTGCCTACCAGCTGTGCTATGAATCTACTGTCTGATCCTTTTCAACAGTCGATTATATTAGGAGGCACCTCATCCCTTCAGTCTCTTAACCGTCATAATTGTATAAAATGTATATCATGCCTCTCTTTCTTATGTTTCGGGCAGGGCACAGACACGCACAGAGAACGATGGGAACATGTGGTAAAGCATAAGAAATGGCCCTCATTGCAGGCTGGCATTAAAAGAAAGGCTGACAGATGCTGCTTTGGTTGATATTTTGGCTGGTTGGTCAGTGTGGGCTACTATGAAGATACAGAGTGGGATTGCGGACGCAGCTGTAAGAACAGTAGGATAAATTAAAATACAATAGTTAGTCTTTAAGGTGCCAAATGTTTTTGTCTTGTTTTGTTTTCTTTTGTTTCTTTGGATTTTGCCAGATAGGATAAATTGTATAACTTTCCTATGGTCCCATAAAATCCCAGCTGTCCTTCTGTACTCAGATGGTTGGTTGTCTGCATTTGCCTTGTGGACGGGTTTGCAGAGAAAATGCGGGAAAAGCGTAAAAGGCAGAATGAGTTAGAAACTGTTGTAGGGGCTTACATACATTTAAGCTGGAGAGAAGGTTAAAGTGGATTTTGTAGGAACTTGCTGGTGCAAGTTAGCATGTATTGGAAAGGATTTCAGAGAGTGAAGTAGTGATTATTCAGAGATCAAAGAAAAAGGGTCTGAAAAAAACTTCAATAAGAGCCTTCGTCGGTGATGGGATAAGTTGTCTAATGAAATTGTGGGGTCGGCTTGTATGTTTTTTCAGAAAAGGATAATAAGGTGTCTTTTGGGGCTGCTTCTTAGCTTTCAGAAAAAAATAATTAGTCGGAACAGTGGCACAAGGTCGGAGGCAAGGCTTCTGTGTAGAATTTTCCAGAGGAGGGAAACAAGGCAGTCTGTGAATTTCTCCAGACGATCCTTTTGTTGAGCAGTCATTGTGCCCTTTGTTTCCTGTTGATTGTTGTGGAGGTATTGGGTTCTGGCACACCTCCTGTGGCAGAGAGGCACAGTATGTAGTGCGCTTGTCCAAATCCTACAGCCTTGAATCCTACAGCCTTATGTGAGGGATAACTGATGGGCCACAGAAGCACAGACGTGTCCGTGAGTCTGGGTTCTGAATGCTGGAAAAGTCAAATTATGTCTCCAGGATTTCGTTGTTTTGCCCCCAAGATCCTGTGACAGCAGCCAGGTAGTGAAGAGATAAGTGAAGGAGAAATAGGGAGAGACGAGCTGAGCTGTAGAATCGTGGCGGTGCTGATCTTGGCATGGTAGATATAAGCAACAGGTTGATTGTCCCTCCATGACTTTTCCTAGCGGTTACATCACGTATAATTTAAAACCAAATGGACCAAAAACTTTTAAAAACAAGAATTGTGAGGATGCCACCCTCTGTACAAACCTCCAGCCGTGGGTTTTGAGACATGCAGAAGTATGCGTAATCTCGATCATTTGTTTGTAAAATGTTACCTAGGGAAAGATTTCTTCAGAAGTACCCAGGTGACTGATTGCAAAACCAAAATGCAGCTTTTGGGCATTCTTGGATAAGAACGCTGGTAATTCAAAAGAAATAGTTAATGGCGCTCAGTCTTTCATTTCCCCAGCAGCAGGGGATCCTGAAGGGTACGCCGTTTATAGGCAACGGTGGAGCACAATGCACTTTAAAAGGCTCATCTCGGCATGTTGGAAATATTAAGACAGGAGAAGAAAATAAGTACCCTTTCCGAGCCCCTCCCCAAATAAAACCTACCAAATCTCACCTCTCTGCATATAGAGGAGTTAAATAATTGGTTGCCAGCCACCACCTGGCTTAAAAATCACTTCTCAGCAGGAATTAAAATTAAATCTGCCACTCTGGGGGGAGAAAAAAAAACCACAGACACACACACACCAAAACAAAGAGAGAACGTTTCTTGTTTGGCAGAGAAAGGAAATGGGAGCACGGACGGACGTGTCCATTTTTGAAACAAACAAAACCACAGAAATAAGGAACAGAGGAATGCCATGTTGCTTTGTAAATAATTTGAAGGTAGTTAATAGCGTACTTAATCTGCTGCCTATTGGGAGGGCTGGAAAGACAATGAATAGGCTGGCAAGACACACGGAATTCTCCTGTCCAGCACAAATTGTGTTGGTCTGGGTTGGTTTGGCCAGGCTTGGCTTGTCCAAGGCCCCTGCCGTCTCTGGCCCTTTGCTCAGCCGCCTGACGTGAATTCTCCTTCCTCCCTCTTCAGCCGTCGTTCTTTGTTGTCTACAATATGGTGACCACCGAGGTGATTGCCGTCTTTGAGAATACGTCGGACGAGCTGCTGGAACTCTTTGAGAACTTCTGCGACCTCTTCCGAAATGCCACACTGCACAGCGAGGCGGTTCAGTTCCCCTGCTCGGCCTCGAGCAACAACTTTGCCAGGCAGATCCAACGCCGGTGAGCCTGTCGGGTCCGGTGCCGGGTGGCCCGTTGGGTTTGCAAAGGCAATGAAGTGAAGTGGGTGGGTGCTCCACAAGCTTCAGTCAGTCGTCTCCAGTTTATCTGACTTTTGTCAGTGATCCTTTCATGATAACAATATTCCCCAAAGACCAGAGTGGGGTTGGAGGGGGGCCTAGCAGGCCCTAGGAGAGCCAATGTGGTGTAGTTGACAGAGCAGTGGTTCCCAGCCTTGGGTCCCCAGATGTTCTTGGACGACAACTCCCAGAAATCCCAGGCCAGCACAGTGAGTGGCGAAGGCTTCTGAGAGTTTTAGTCCAAGAACATCTGCAGACCCAAGGTTGGGAACCACCATGATAGATTGTACTGGGACTTAGGAAACCCAGCTTCAGATCTTGGCTTGGCCGTGGAAACTTTCCGCAGTGTGTGTTGAGGGGGGCACAAGGAAAACCACTCTTTAAATATCTCACATACCTCGAAAACCCTACTAGGATCAACATTAGTTGGATGTGACTTGAGCGCCCATGAGAACAGCAGTAGCAGGAACTTAGGGTTGAAGTAGACCGTCTCGCACGCCCACCAAAGAAATTGAGATCAATCCCCTCACTTCAAAAAAAACATTTGCCTTGGGGCACCCATCATGCTGCTCTCCCTTGAAGGCTTGCAACAAGGGCTTCAGAGAAGATCCTCTGTTTTGAATTGGGATGTGAAATAAGAGGGAAGGGGCGGCATGAGAGGTGGAAGACCCTCCTAGGATAAGGGGCAGCCAAGGGAATCCTGGTTATTTGTGTTATTCTTGAGCCCGGTAAAGAGAGCATAGAGCTTGCAAGACAGTAGGACCAAGGTATCTGCGGGGGGGGGGGGGGGGGATTGGTTCCAAACACACCCACCCCGTGGATGCCAAACCCCACAGATTATAGTGAACCCCATACATAGGATGGTGTCTGGCTCTTTCTAGTGGCCAGTTCTGGGTGTTTTTTTTATTTAATATTTTCAGGCAGGGGATAAGTGGATCTGCAGATACCAATCTTGTGAATAGGGGGGTCCTACTGTAGTTCATTAGGTAGACATAAGAATTTTTCCAGGTCACAGGAAAGGTTCTTTTTGTGGCCTTTTACTCTCCATCTGCATAGATGTTTTTTTCTCTCTCCCCTTCCTCTTTACATAATCTGAAGAATACCAGCTGCAAAAGATGGATTTCACCATCCATCTTCTCTGCAGCTGTAAACCTATCAGCTTTCATGAGCCTGGAAGGGAAAAGGATAGATTGATTTGCTGTGTCGCTAATCCACCTCTCTCTCCATTTCTGATCTTTGCCCGGCCTTGGATTTCAGAGGCTCCTGGTCTTGAGAAGGGTCAACGCTGATTAGGCAGTAAGAGTGGCTCAGCGTCATTTGAGTCACGTCGTAAAATCCAGCATCTGGCTTCGTTGTTTGATGGGTGGAGTGCATACCTTGGTTATGAAGGCTGCAGATTGAAGTGTGTGTTTTTGTTTAAAGGCTACACTGGCGCTAATGTGTTGTTTCACTGAAGACTGCTCAAGAATGTATTAAAAGTTGCCATTCTTTTTAACAATGTGCAAGAGCTTTAGTTTATCATCAGCACAACTGCTGTTCATGTCTACTTGAAAGCCCCCTTCAGTGGCGAATTGATTACTCCATGCTGTGTTTTTCCAGACTTTTTAGCAGGGGGATATCTCAGCGCGTAGTTCCCCTGGGCACTAGTTTCCCCGGCCTTGTTGTGTAACTCCAGGGAGTCCTGAGAATTATCCCAAGCTCTCAGTTCATGTGAATTCCTATGCAAGGAGAAAGGCAGGGTAAAAATATTTTAAATAAATAAAATATATAAAGTGTTGCCGTGTATAAATTAAAGCTATCCTCTAGAATGTGGTCATCGCTCCCCTAGCTTTTCTTTAGAAGCTGTGAAGGGTTTCTAAGGTTTTCTTGCTGGAAGACATGTTGAGGACCCCTGTGCCTGTTAGCGCTTCGTTGAAACGCCTGAAGCTCATTGACCCAGATACGTTGAACTGGTTTGTAACTTTTATGGGAACGTTTATTTGTCAGTTGTTTGGTGGTGGTAGTGGTTACTACATCTGTATTGCACTATTTCTCCAAAGGAGCTCATGACAGCGCCCATGGTTCTCTCCACTCCTTTCCATTTTATCTTCATCACTAGCCTACCGAGGTGGCAAGGCAGAGAGATAGATAAATGCCTGGCTCTGTGCTTTGAGCACAAGTGGAGATTTGAAGCTGGGTCTCCTCCGGCACTACTTGGACACTCAGAATGACTCTGTTGGCTCACCTAACCTCAGGCTGTAAACACGGTGTAGTGGGGCATTTGCATGGGCCACACGATCTCCCAGACCAAGTGACTGGCAAAAGCTCTCCAAGGCCTCAAGCCAAGATTCCTGCCCATAAGAGTATTCTGCGAGTTGTCATCCCCCCCCAACCACCCTAAAAAAAGATCTCTGGAACTTCTTCCCAGCCTTGCTGTTAAAGATATATTTTGCTGTAGACAATGGGGGTGTGTGCCATCCTTTTTTCATGATCTTGCGTGTGTATTTGTGTGTTTGTTTTGCCTCCTTGAGTCTTTGTAGCTCTGCTCTTCCCAAGAGTTGAGTGTAGCTGGTGCTGGCAGCATTGTCAATTTTTTTTTTTTTTTTAGTTTCATTTGTTCCTATCAACTCTCTGACCATTGCCCTCCCTCTCCCTTTCTTCTCTCCCTCTCCCTTTCTTCTCTCTCTCTCTCTCTCTGTTTCTCTGCTTCAGATTCAAGGACACCATTGTAAATGCAAAGTATGGCGGCCACACGGAAGCTGTGCGCAGGCTGCTGGGTCAGCTTCCCATCAGCGCTCAGTCCTACAGCGGCAGCCCGTACCTCGATCTCTCCCTCTTCAGCTACGACGACAAGTGGGTATCGGTCATGGAGCGCCCCAAGACGTGCGGCGACCACCCTATCAGGTACATAGAGCGTCTGCAAGACCCCTGGACTGTGCTGTATACATCTTAAAAAAAAATTAACAGGGAACTGGGTTGGGAGCCTTTTAAAAGCCAAATAATTGTCAGGTAAACTTTCTGTTCTTCATAACAATTGGGAGAGAGAGAGAGATGTTCGATATGGCTGTTCTCGTCTGACACGCATCTTGAATTTTTCACTGTCTAATTTAGCCACTGCTTGTGAGCCTGTGGAAATGGCCTGTGATTGCAGAGCACTTTTCAGAAATAGATTTAAAAATACCAAACAGAGCCCATCTTGGAGATTATAAGCCTCTCTTCCTGAGTAGGGTAAATTGCCCTGAATTGGAAGAACAGGCCATCTTTTGCTGGAGGGTGTAGGGACCACCATCTCCCTGTCCCTTCACTGCCCCCCCCACCTCACCCCCCACCCTGCTTTCCCCACCTGAGGGCTCCTCCTGCAGAGGAGGAGGCGGCCGTTGAGAAAGCCAGCTATCTAGAGGGTTGCTCTCCTCCCCCTCGCTCATGTCCTTGTTCCTTAATTGTCAGGCCAGCTGAGGTTTTCAGATGAGAAAGAGAATAATGGCTATTTGGAAAGAATAAAGAATGTGAGGAATTCAACAGGCTGCATTATCGACATCCAGAGGGTGTCTACTTACCGGCAGAGCATCCTCTGTCTTGTTCTATTGGCAGCTGAAACGGCAGGTTGTGAGGGCAGCCTGCTGTGGGGGAACACGTGGGATCGGCTGGTGTCGCAGGATCTCTTGAGTTGAAAGCCGGAAGCGCCGCAAGCGGTAACCGACAGCCTGGAAGAAAAGGGAGACTCTTTTTGAGTCGAGACCACATGCATTGAGATCAGGGGCCGACAGCCTCTCTTTTTAAAAATGTGCATTCCATGAAGCTTTGATTTTGAAGCCTGGTACCTTCAGGCAGCAGCTTTCTTATGGATTACTCTGTCAAGGTATGCCTCTGTACAGGGATGTGAAGTAACTTTGCCTAGATCTCATTTAGGGTCGAACCTGGCTTCAAGGGTTTCTTGAGTCCCCGCGCAACTCCAGTGCAAGGCTGAGATGCCAGCTGCATTTTTTTTTCCTGTTGTGATTTTCCAATTTGCATGAATCATCTCTAGCATTTTGCCCCTTTCTAAGGATAGAAGCACACATGTGCCTGTGCGCGCACGCGCACACGCAGGGCAAGAAAAAAGGACAAGCGACCCATCAGGTTGCACAACAGTGCAAGCAACCCATCCGAGGCTTCTGCTTTCTGCTCTCCGATCAGCAGTGCGAGCCTTGTGTCAGCACTGGCACGATGCCTGTTACGGATTCACTCTTGACTCACCTACATTTAAAATGTCTCCTGGGCTATGTTCTACATTTTGCCCACTTCACTCTGCACGAGCAGATCAGTCGTGGTGGTTCTGACCTCCCTCTTGAGGAGTATCTGATAGAACATCAGGTGTCAGGTTTCCTTGGAACACAGTTTGAAAACTCCTGTTACAATATGACGAATGGAGGAAGCTGTTTGAGTCAAGCCATTAACCTGTCGCGTGCTTTAATGGGGTGATGGATGTCACAGCTGGATCATCCCCTCACCTTATCATTATTAATTCTCTGCAAAAGGAAACTTTATTTTCTGAATTCTGCTTTACAAGGACAGGCTTACCGTCTGATCTTCCTTTCTTTCTGTCTTTTAGTATGTTTTTATTCTAGCCTTGTTTCTTCATGAAACATGCCTTGTTTCTTCACTTTCTAAATTGCAGAAGAGTGAAGGGCTGTAACTGGAAGCATCACTGCTGCCTTCTCTCTCTTTCTCTGTCTTGCAGGTTCTACGCACGTGATTCAGGTCTTCTGAAGTTTGAAATCCAAGCCGGGCTCCTGGGCCGGCCCATCAACCACACGGTCCGGCGCCTGGTCGCCTTCACCTTCCACCCCTTCGAGCCCTTTGCCATCTCCGTCCAACGGACGAACGCTGAGTACGTGGTGAACTTTCACATGAGGCACAGCTGCACGTAGCACGCCCTTTGCCTGGGGCAGCTACGGACATGGGCGTAGGCCTGTGTTTTGTCTCAGACACACCAAAGCTAGATTCGTGTTCCAGGGAACCAAACCATTGCAAGGTGTTTGAAGGTGCTAAGAGCGCTTTGCATCTCAGCAGAAGGCATTTGGCTTCCGTAAGGCAGCGGAGTCTGACTTACCCAGAGTTGTCCTCCTTCTCCTCAGGACTCAGACCTTCTGTAACAATTGTATTGCAGAGTCCTTCTGCTTTGATAACATCTGTAATTTATTGACACTTTTTATTACTTGGTTCCAGAGGCAGGTAAACGTAGCAGAACAACAAAAAAGGACCATCCCCATTTGTGTAGGCTTCCCATTTCTCATCTCCTGAGTCCTCCTACCACTTCTTCAGGTCAAGAAGCATTTCGCACAATTGCTGTCTACCATCTGTAACCTCCTAAGCCATACTGCCTCCCTAATCTGCCCACGTCCTGAGTGCTGGATGGGTTGCAGATAGGTGAGAAGAAAGATATCGGGTTGCTCCCCGCTCTGTCATCCTCTCTGCCATTCTTCTTCCTGAGAACGGCTAGAAGCAGGCCTGTTCACCTTCTCGCTTTGTCCTTCTTGCAGAGGCTGAGTTAACACCTGAACAAAGTGGGAGATTCTCCTTGAGAGATGGTTGGCGCATCCATTCCCCCTGTATTGCTTGTTGCTTTTGTGAGCAGGTCTGACTCACAAAATGGGGGGGGGGGGGTGTCACACTATACGCGAGTGTCTGTGTGTATGCAGGTACAGAGCAAGTCGGCAGGCTTCTTGTTAAACCCTTTGCCATTAGGTAGCTGGGTCCGTACTTTCCATTCTGTTTATAATCCGTTGAGTGACTCAGTTTCCTTAATCCTTCCCTTTAGGTTCTTGTAGGGATATGGCATTAGATTTAAGGTCAGGACAGAGGAGATGTGGTAGGAAGTGGACCAGCTCTGTTCTGATCTGAGACTATAAAGACTATTCTGGAAGAAACCAAGGACCTCTCTAATCTTGCCTCCCTTTCCCAGAATGGTTTATTGTTCGACATTTATTGGAACCCGACGAGCAGTTCATAAACAGAGCGGTACCCCCTTTTAGTTGTGTCACCCAGCAACTGGTGATCAAAGCTATATCATTTTTGGCACTGAATATAATTTTGGCTATCAGGACTTGCAGCGTGAATGGTAGCAGGCGTGGCATCTTAACTTTTTCCTACTTTTGATCACTATGTTTTCTGGCTTTTTCTTCCTCTCCAGCCACGGCCACGCATAGTTTTCCTCGTGACTGCTAAAATCACTCAGCAGTATCTGGATCTGATTGACAGATTTCCACCCCTTAACACTTTTCCAAATGCAATTAATAAAAAGCAAAGCAAATGGCAGGAAACTTGTAGCACCACCAGAAAGATAAACAGGTGAGCTCTAGATGAAACCAGGGCTGGCTTCTTTCTAGAAGGAAAAGCAGTGAAGTTGAGGCTGTTGTTCTTTGGGCATATCACAAGAATAAAATACTTTCTGGAAAAAAAGCAATAATGCATGGAAGAGTGGAAGGCAGCAGGGAAGGAGGAAGACCAAAGATGAGATGGACTGACTCAGGACAGGAAGCCATGGCTTTGAGTTTGCAAGATTGGAGCGGGACTTCTAATGAGAGGACTTTTTGGAGGCCACTAATTGATAAGGTCTCCATAAGTAGGAAACAACTTGATTATGTGCAGCAGTTTGAGCTTTTGTGTGTTAGAATCCTCTTCATCAGACACCAGTGTCTGAAAAGTTCCCAGCGCTACTGCAAGTTACATTGATGCTTAGACTCCACTAGTGAGAAACTGGACAGATGTTATGTGGGAGATGGGTGTTTGCCCTTCAGAGCAGCCTTGAGTTGGCTCCTGTTCTTCTCAGGGCCGTGATGCGAGGAACATGGTGTTTAACTCTTACCTGGAGATGTTGTTTCCTGACTCAAAATTTCCCCCAAAGCCAATACTCACCTTCCCAGGTGGCGTGCAAGGAAGGTCCTATATCATAGGCTGCAGGGTTCCAAGAAGACCAAAGGAGATCACCACCGAGTGTGTTTGTAAAGCACTCCTTGTTCGTTTGTTAGGCAACCAACACATGCCAAGTTCCAGCATCTATAGAAGAGACAGTCACGAGGTCTCAGATTGGTTGCATGGGGGCCTGGTCGGAACTGAGGAAGGGTGGAGGGAGGGAACTGGATTAAAATGCTTGATTGCGGCCGCTCTTGGCATGCACAGCCTCAGCTGCCCACCTGCAGCACTCTCCTGGGTTGGTCTTGTTTCCTTAGCCTTTGAAAAAGATGCAAGAGAAAAGTTTATGTGATGTTGCTCGGTTTCTGCATGACCTATTGATGTGAAATATGTGCTAAATAGAACGTATTTGTGGGGCAGAGGGCAGGGGATGGGTACAGTAGGCCGACACCAAAGCATCTTTTGCTTCATCCTTAAATCTTGTGTGCTTCTTAGGAACGTGGACAGATTTTGGTAAGAGAGCAGAGACTGGAACCTCAATTTTTTTATTTCACCTGAGATGCTTCCTCTTCCTCACTTGAATTCAAAATGAAATAAACTACAGTTCTATTTTTTTAGTGCTGATTTGACCCCTTTGCAGTTTCTCCATTTCTGTATGTATATGTGTGTGTGTGTGTATGTGTGTGTATAAACAGGAAGCTTTGATAGGCATTAGAAATATTGATTGTTTTGGACCATGACTCCCAGAATCCTGCACACCTAAAGCTTCAAGGGTCAATTTCTTTATTCCTGTATCAGCCTGAGTTTAGGCCACCCAGGTGTGAGTTGGTCAGGCTGAGAAATTGGGATGATCTCGAGGACAAGCTACGGTCAAACTCCGTGGGATGACCCAAGAACGGCCATCATTCCAGGAGCAAAGTTCTGGCTGGGTTCCAGAAGTCAGCGCTGGCCGCGAGGTGACGGTTTCAACAGGCTTATTTATTTTATATCTTTCTTATATTTCTGTACTGCGCTGTCCAGTGGCAAGCCATCGCACAGTTTCCAACAATGAAAATAAACATAACGAAAATTATTATCCCCAGCGCAATAAATATAACAATAGAGAAAGGGGAGAGCATTCGGAAGATCCCATGGTGGTGACAAAGGGCTAAAATGCAAACTTCAAAATATAATAACCATAAATAGGACAAAGTAACAGACCGTGATAAAGGGAGGATCTGCTGAAACGCCTCCCTGAAAAGCAGTGTTTCTCTTTGCTGAGAAAATTTAGGCGGCTGTCCCAGATGCTACTGAGGCTCAGATGCAACCAGTTAGACCACTCGACAAGAGGTTGACGTTCTCCACCTTCTGGAATCTCTGCTCTCTGGGGCTGAGAGCTAATTCCTTCTTCCACTTCCAATGCCCACCGGTGAAGCATGCGCCACAGGGACCTCAGAGGTCCTTCTTGCCGGCCTTTCTGGGCCATTTTCTGCAGATGAGTTTGGGGTGGCTTGTATCCAGCTGCTGAAGATATCTGGAGAATTACTGGAATCGGGAGGCCTGCCTGTCCCATAAGATTGTCAAACTCTGTGCTAGCTGCATATTCTTTCAAGGTAGAGATGGAAAACTTCCATTTTTAATTTTTTTTTAAAAAAAGCCCTTTTTTCCTGGTTGTTTTTTTCTGGAAAAAAAATATATGGAAATTTTACATCTCTACCGCTACTCCAGGAGCGACGATCTTGCTCTCCGAAAAACAGCAGGCTTTGTTTGACCCTTGCTTATTTCACAACAGCCCATATTTTGATTTGTACGGGTTCAAAACCCTTCTTATATTTAGGGCAGCAGCCTTTGCTAAGATCACCCTGTAAAACAGGCAACTTGTATTTCTTTGCTTGTTTGTATGGAGTATTTTCTTTTTTTTTTTACTCTGCTCTTCAACCACGAAATGCTCCTTGAGAGGCTTACGAAGATGGACAAAAGCACCGAAGCTCAGCTTCCAAAGAGTGGCTTGCGAAAAATCTAAAGGGCACGACACAAAAGGAAAGAGGATGAGACAGGAGTGAAGAAGAAAGAACACTCATGACGCTTGTTTTTCTTTATAAAGATGTTAGAAGGTCTTGACTGAAACACTATAGAGTTCAAGGAGAAAGGCCAAAAGTCGCTTAATCTATGGCAAAGTTGATGGAGGATCTTGTCTCCTTTCTTCCCCTCACTATTTACACCCCCACCCATCCTCTGAGGAGTGCAGGGTGGTGGTATCCTGTGCTCACTCCCTGAGGAATCATCTATTCATTCTAGAGAATGTGTTTACTAGATGCTGAACGATCCAGGGATGGGATTCTGCCAGATTTTTGTATCGGAGCAATCATTTCTGCAAACAAGACCCATGTTTACCTCCCAATAGCCAATCACAAACCAGCAAGCAAATTAGCAAACTACAGGAGGCACCATAGACTTCTCTTGGGACAATCAGACACTTTCCGTGCTCAAGGAATTCCCTGTTTCAGTGCTGAGTTATTTATAACATACAGCATCACTCTCAATTTTATGCTCACAACAAGTGAGGCTGAGCATGATTGACCACGGATCATGGGACAAGCTCTGACGGAGGATGCAATAAGAAAACTCTTAGGTTTCCCCAACTCTCTTAGCCACCATCCCATGCTAGCTCTCAAGTGCCAAACAAATGCTTGATACAGAGCAAAATTAGACTTGCCCACGCCGGCATGGGCATAATTGGATTTTGCTGGGTTCCATGACTAGCAGTGAAATGTGGGAACTGAAAAGAACGAGGGGCCATTTGGCTCTGGTGCTTTATCTGGAAGAGCACCTTCACACATGCAAGTCACCATGATCATTGTGATCACCTAAGCGATGGAGGTTCATGGGCAATCAAGGTTTTTATGACAGGAAGCTGCATGTGGGAACAGGGTTGACATCTATGGGAAGCTGTCCAGGCCCAAACCCCATAGTTTGGATCGAGTGGTGCTGATGCTTGTTTGTCCCCACTCCATCCTATCTCCTCAACATAGCTAGTGGTAGCGGCTGGATCTGTCAAGCTGCTGGCCGTCTGCATCCCCACCCACCGCCGGTGTCTCAAGAGTGATGCTACACCATGTCATTGTGGGTAACGAAAAGGGCAGGTCTTCCGGGATAAGTCAATGAAATCTTCCAAACGGCTACTCTGCATGCCAGTTGCAGGAGAGGGTTGTAATCCAGCTGTGAACTGGGTTTCCCCCCTCCTGCACTATCGGCAAATAGATTTCCTGAAACAATTACATATAAGCGATTTATTTTTACTCGACCATGAGCTCCAGAGCAGATTTCTGCTCTTCTTTAATAACTATAACCTAACGATGCTAGACACCCATGCTCTGCTTGAATAGGTCCCAAACATCTTGAACGATTTGGGATCCCAAATTCCCAGTTCCCATCAGTGGTGACTCCTTCACACGTGCAACTTAGGTTCCGATTCTGGGGTCACAAAGCGACGATCTTGTTTTGTGCGAAGAAGCCGAGTTGGGGGTGCAGTCTGTTAACTCCAAACCCCTAAAAGTGGAGCTGATGGTGGTGATCCGTTAGACTCTTCAGTGGCTTTCCAAGTGCTAATTGAAGTGAAGATACATTAACAAGGAAGGAAGGGCATCTACTTGGATGGAAATTATCCAAAGCAAAAAAAAAGAAAAAGAAAAAGGAGGGGGCCTCTGATGTCTCTGGAAATTCCCATCCTTCAATCTGATTTGAAACATCTAACGAGATAAGGAAACTAAACACGGCCGTCTTTTCCCAGAGCAACAGGTGCAGACCTTCAGGTTGACCATTTAGCAGCTCCCAGATGCATGCCGGGGACTCGCAACACAGCAACGCTGGGATTAGGTGTACCTGTTGTGTGAGGGAGGGAAGGTTTACCCTCCCCCCACCTGTCACTACCACCATCATCACCACCACGACCAGGATGGAGTTCTTGATAATCATTGTAACCATGACGACCAGGAGAGAAAGCCCTGGCAGATTAGCTCTCAAGGCTGAAATGTCCTCGATACACACACGGCAACAGAAGCAAGGTAGCGGTTTCAGGAAGAGTGATTCTTTTTTCTACATCGTCTGCATGTGAAAGGGAGCTTCCTTTCTCTTGTATGGGCTCAAACGTGGATGAGGCTTAGAAGAAGAATAACCAAGTGCCACCAAATCAATTCTGATTGAGGGCAACCTTTTTTTTTAAGGGTTTTTCAACGTAGACCACAGCTTGCCAAAGGCCACACAGGCTGGATCTTCTCCAAGGAAGCCCAGTGGGGAATCGAACTCCCAACCTCTGGCTCAGATACCTAAACCACTTGAGTTATCCAGCCAGCTAGAACAGGGTGCTAAGTTTAGCCCTCTTCTAGACGGCAAAGCTTGATGATGCTGTCCAAAAAAATCTCTTTCAGTCATGGTTGGAAACGTCGTCACGATAATATGAAGAGCTCAGAAAAGTCAACGGTGACATCTCTCCACCAGTATGGTGGAGGTTCTGGAGGTAGGTTCTCCATTTCCCGAGTCAGCCATCTAGCTTAGCCAGAGGTCATCCTCAGGGCTGAGTCCCGAACGATGACTTTCTCAAGCTCCAGAGCAAACCTACATCTGGTTTCCATCTCTTTAAAGCGCAGATTTGAGAAGGATGGGCCAGGAAGGCCAAGGTTGTGTCTTCATACCATCTCCTGCATCAAGGATCTTCTTGAAAGTAACAAGGCAACTGTCAAAAATCTGTAGGTTTCCAAACAGATCACCTGAAAACATGTTTATTATTTTATTCATTTTTACCATAAGCTAGAAAATGGAGTCTGATGCAGAGTTAGAAGACAATAAGTTAAAAGTAATACCGTGCCTTTTGTGAGTAACTGGGATATTGTACGTAAAACATTTTTTGAAAATAATGTAATCGCTCGTAGCATCTTCATTTCAGTGGAACAATTAAAAGTTGCTAATTAATCAACTATTTTTCTCTGCTTCTCTGATGAAGGCTTTGAAGACTGCATCTGTGTCTAACCCAAATGTAGGACTTTTTTTTAAAGGGTTCATTCATTTATTGTGCATTTAAAATATTTTACCCCGCCTTTCTCCTTAAAAAGGACCCAAGGGGGTTTGCATCTTTAAAAAGATACGTAGTATTTAAAGCTAAAAACAGTGAGTATCGAAATACTGAAAAGGATCAAACAGATACCGCACTCAAAGACAGTAAACAAAAGCAGCACCCAAAGATGTATTAAAAGCAGTAAGGCACAGCCATCCACTTAAAACACCCCACTCAGGCAACCGGTCACTAAGGGGAAGCTTGCTTGAAGAGAAAGCTCTCCTGCTTCTCCTTTT
Organism: Intellagama lesueurii; assembly: GCA_037013535.1. Lineage (NCBI taxonomy): Eukaryota > Metazoa > Chordata > Lepidosauria > Squamata > Agamidae > Intellagama > Intellagama lesueurii. The sequence goes on from JBAJHW010000011.1 coordinate 4,434,521, forward strand.
AGTTGTTCCTTTTGAAAAAGCATTAGCGGTTTCTTGAAGACAAGAACAGGCAACACTGGGGTTTGGGAACCAGGTTCCCGCCTGCAAATCCCACGGCAGGAGCACTGAGCCTAGAAATGTCCAGGAATGGACGCAATACTGTTGAAACATGAATGAGCACAAGCGAGCATGCAAACGAGCAGAAAAGGGCCCGGATGGGCAACGTCTGTTTATTTGTTTAACCTTCTGGAGGGGTTATTTCCTTTTGCTCTCTTTGTTTGCTTTTTGGGAGAACGGGTCACGGCTATTGAGGAACACACGGCCCCATGCCCCAAGTTTAAAAATGCTGCCTCGGGGGGAGAAAGACGCTCTTTTGGACCCATCCCAAAGTGTTCATTTCGGTTTGTTGGATCCAGAATAGCTTTGAGAGGCCGCACAAATGCCCCCCCCCCCCAAATTTAAGAACAATATGTAGCTAGTATCTTATTTTACTGTTGTTTCTTAAGCTCAGTGAATAGCTCCGTGGTTTCCGTCTCTGGCTGCGGAGCCGGAGGTTGGGAGTTCGATTCCCCACTGTGCTTTCTTGACAGAGGGTGGACTCAATCCATAGGGTCCCTTTCAGCTCTGCAGTTCTAAGATTATTAAGATTATTAAAAACAAGATCTATATACAGAGAGAGGGGGGATGGCTAGAAATGGCCTAACATTCACAAAAATCACCCTACCCCACTCCCAGGAAGTAACGGGTGCAACACCCATTATCCTGTAGCATTGACTACGCTGGATAGGTCTGTAATTCACCAAACTCTGGATAGCTGTACATGCCTTATCATCCAGTAATTGAATCAACCCAAGCTTCGGCTGATTAACTGGGAAAGGACAATTCAAATCAGCAAAGGTTACATGTCTTGGGCCCACTTGCTTATGTTCTTAAGTCTCTTCGGGTTCTCCTGTAAAATGGAAGTGAGAAATTAAAATGTCTAAGTGGCTTTTCCCCTTTTTTATGCCAGTGTGTGATTATTAATAACAAGTTACCGATCATTGAGGATTTGGCAATTTTTCAGAATGCGTCTGTTTTTTAAGCAGGTTGCAGGGAAAAACAATTACAAGAGTTTTTAGAAAGAGTGAGTTTTAGGAAGATGGAAAAGTTGAAGGATAGTTTTAGATCAGAGATCAGAACAACCGGGGGTTTGGATCTGCCCCACGTGATGCCTTTTCTGGAGACAAATGGCAAATGCCCGCCTGTCTTTCCTCACCAGCCCTAAATAATCCGAAGGGTTGATCTGTTTTATTCTCTGTGTCCCGGGGTGACAAATGGTGGCTGCATTTACAGCAGGGTGGAGAGAAGCACACGGAGTGCTCCGGCTCAGCTCAGAAGCTTTCCGCCCAAGTCACGTTGTGCTTCCATGTTTCCTGTGGACCGGCTTGAGCTGTTTCAAGTGCAGACAAGTCCTTAAGTAGAGATCCAACACTTTGCAGGAGGAAACGGGGCCCGGTTTCCCATTTGGCCAGCTATGAGTTTCCCCAGTGTTCACAAAGCCTGAGCCAGGCAAAGAACGAGGAAGGGTTCCCTCGGTAGTCGTCTTACAGACCAGAGGTGTGCCCAAAGGGGATTAAGCCTATGCCCTGAGGTGTCTGTCCTTGCCCCCCCCTTCAGTGATTCCAAGAAGGGAAAGAAAGAAATGCCATCTTCTGGAAGCTTCTGCCAGCCTACCTTTCTCCATCACTGAGCCTTTCCATCACAACGTCGCCTCTTGGATGCTTTTAGCCGGCTCAGTAAAATAATAATAAAAAAAGCCCCCTCGAATGGCTCCTGAGATGGAAAGAGTGCCAATTAAAAGCAAGGTGTCTTGGTAGGAATGGAGAGGGCCTCCAAAGGACCAAAACAACAAGTGAAGGGTCCTTGATCCTTTTTGCCCTGCAAAATTGTGTTTGGCTCGGAATGTGGAGAGGCGAACCGGCCGAAGACAAGTGGAAACCACAGCACCGTTTCCTAGCTTATGGAAGTGAATGGAAGAGGTCAAGAAACCCAAGTGCTAAGGGCTTCAGGAGACCAGCTTTTGTTTGTTTAAAAAAAAAGGGAGTGCATTGTTCCATATCACTGGAAATAATACGGCACCATCAGTGTTATCAAAATGTATGTTCCTGTGTCAAGGTTCTTGCCATTTAAATGTCTGTTTGTGTGTTGTATGTGTATAAGCGTGTATGAAAAATGCTTCCAAAAGCACACTTGTTTGTTGGGAAAGATCTCCAAAATTACAGACTCACAGCATGTTTCATGGTCTCTATCGCCTTCCCAACATAAATAACGGTGTATTACATCTCAAAACCAGCTCTCTCAATCCTCACCCTACCACCCTGTTTTTTTTGTTTATCTGAAAGAGTGCTTCGAGAGATCTCCAAAATGGAGCGGAAACCCAGAAATGCGGTATTTTGCTTGGGTATTTTTGATTTCCATCTTAAATAACTGTGCGTTTTTGCTGAAAATTCTCGGAAACGGTAAGAGCCAGGAAAACAGAAGTGCGAAGGAAAGTGGGGGTGGTGGGGGTGGTTGATTCTCAAGTAAATATGTGGATTGGTTGTATCTCACAGTTGTTTCTCCCAACACCCCCCCCCCCCCCATGGTCCGACTGATGTTTAGGTTTTTGTATCAGCTGGTTATACAAATGTTGTGGACTATTCTACGAAGCTGGGGACAGCCAAATGAGTGTCCCGGTTTGGGATGGGGTGGGAGAGAATGATCAGGGGTGGGGAGTGGAGAAGGGAGAGTCTGCAGGGATGTGAGTGGGATTTATGGGTTTTCAACCATAAATGGGATGTGCGGTGTTGTGGGAGGTGAAAAAAGTCCGCATGCAGGAGAAAGCACATTGATGCTGGGGCACAGATAAATATTGCACAGTTAAGGAAGTTTGATACAAGCAAGAACAGAAGGCCAGGCTCTGCTGAGTAGACCCAAGGGTTCCTACTTATTTAGATTTATTTATTTCGTAAATTGGTATACTGCTGACTCAGTGTGAGACACTATTCTTAGCGGTTTACAAAGATAAAGTAAGCAATAATCTTACAACTAGCAGAGCATGCTACAGCGCATACACCAGCGTCAGGAGGGTGAATGTGTGCAGGGTTTTAGTCTGAACTTTGCAACTGTCTGCAAGGTGCTGGACTCTACCATCAAAGTAGGTTCAGCACCTCGGAGAGCACATTGATAGTTCATCCTAAAAGCCTGAGTGGATAGAGTGTCACCACAACAGCGGTTGGGTCACCCAGACACCACTGAAAAGTTTCCAAGTATGGCACGGAGGCAATGGCCCCCTTGAGAGATCATGGTCCAGCTGCCCGTCATTTAGCAGCACACTGGGTAAGATCACCAGCTGCCCTGGAGCTGAAGGAGACGTTTACTGCCCTGTTCAGCTGTCGCTACCTGAGTTATGGAACATCTTTGGAGACCACCTTTGGTGTTCCCTTCGCTATAAATTTCACGTTCACTCTGCTATGAAATCAAACACACACACACCCGTAGGAGGAGGAGAAAGCAAAAGGCGAGGCTGACAGGTTTGTTTGCAAACCTTTCCAGAGATTATGCTGAGCTGGAAGGATTGGCCAAGAAGCAAACATGTCAAGATGTTACCTTTCCCGAGCCGAACGGGCAGCTGGAAAGGTAACACAACCCATCTCTCCCAAGCGAGAAACGCCAGGCTTTGAAGAGCAAAAGTAAACACGGATCCGTAGCAGGAGAGGCACCGGGTTGCACTGTTGTGATAAGGGGGTCACATCCTTTGAAAGAACAGCTTGGCTTTCTGGACTGCTCTTTGTAATTACACAGATGGTGTTATCGGACTTGTTTTTGTTTTTTGTTTTAAACGGGGTGTGTGTGGGGGGGGGGGCTGACGCTGCCCATTAAGGTACCACACATGTCCTTTCTTAGGGATCAAAATCCTCTGAAGGGTGGCGGGAGAATCATCCTTTTTTGGAAGACTGCCAGGTCTGAATACCTGATTGAATGGCAATGAATTTTAAGAAGGATAGTTGAGGGAGAGGGCCTTCAAACTGGCCATCATCCATAATTAGAAGTGACTAGAAAACAGACTCAGTACACAGCACACCTGATCAAGGTCCTTCCTACTAGAACTAGATGCTTTTGTAATTCTTCTTAAATTATACATATATATAACCTTTTGAAGATTTGCATTTATTGGTTAGTTGTTAATTGTTTTTAGCAGTTTTACTTTTATTTCTGGTTTTGCGTTGCTTTTTATTGTAAACCACCCAGAGTATTGCCTCAGCAATAATGGGAGCGGTATACAAATCAAATCAAATAATCAAATCAATCAGTCAGTCAACAAATCAGTACATTTAAGTTAGTGATTGCAATTTTATTTATTTATTTAAAATATTTCTATCCCGCCTTTTCCCTTAAAAATGACCCAAGGTGGCTTACATCATTAAAAGGGCAATATTTAAAAGGTAAAAACAGTAAGTATGCAGATATTTTCAAAGAATTAAACAAAAATGGTATCAAAAATTGTTATATGATATGTTGTTAGCCGCCCAGAGTAGTCTATATGACTAGATGGGTGGGCTATAAATGTAATAAATAAATAAATAAATAAATAAATAAAATGGTAAATAAAAATCAATAATAAAACACATTTGAAAGAATAGAGCACAACAATCTTCCAATCTCTTTTTCCTTTTCCTATTTTCATTTTAATGTTTACTGATATCATTTTTATTTGTTTAATATTGTATCGATCAATTTATACTTTATCCTATTATTATTGTTTTGTTTTGTTTTTATACTCTTGTTTTATTATACTATGTAAACCGCCCAGAGTGGCTTGGGTTGCCAGATGGGCTGTCTAGAAATCAAATAAGTAAATCAAATAAACAAACAAACAATCCATTCCATAGGACCTCCCAAAACCCAGTATGAAACTGGTCCTCTTCAAAGTTCTGCTTCTAGAACTACTTAAAACTGAAGTAGTTCTTCCTTCTTCCCATTCATAGACCAAGAGGAGAAATTTGATGGATTGCTAACAAGCAAAGTCCCATATCTTCCCCATAGGAAACTGAGGTCTTCAAGGGAAGCTTTGACCTTCGTCTTGCTTACACTCATCAACATCGTTGATACGGAAGTGAGACGAGGTCTACTCGGTGGCTGCTCCCATACCTTTTTAGCAGACAGTAAACTGGAAACCCCTTCCCCAGCTGTTCTTCAGACATCTGTGAATATTTCAGGCATCTAATCCATCCTCGGAATATTCTACAAGATGCCTTGGCGCCTTTTATTGGGAGAAAAAGTCGGGTATAAATAAAATGAACGAGTGACATGTGTAAAACAGGCCTGTTGGCCACTAAATGACTTTCAAATAAGGATATTTCAACAGTGGGTGCTTTATATTTCCAGTCCGGCACGGTGCTTTCAAAAGATTTTAATCCAGTGCTTGCTTTTAATCTGATAGGTTATTTAACAGTATGTAGCGTGGCTTACACACACAAACACACACACACACACACACACTTGCGTCCCATGTTTGAAGAGCCAGGATGACAATAAAATAAATATGGAGGCAGGCGCCGTCTTTTGGGTGATCCATGTCTTTCATTTCGGTGATGTATACATGGCCATCTAATCCAAGTGATACATCGCAAAGGTGGTGCAAGGGAACCAGATTTTGCTGCATGGAAGCAACTGGGTTTTTTGATTAGCAAGAACTGTGGGGGGTGCCATCTCCCCTCCCTTCCATCTCTTTGTTTCCAACTTTTTTCTGCAGTTCTCCTGCCCCAGCGATGTGGTTCCATGGGTGCGTAATGTATCATTAGAGTTACTACTGTGTGTATCTATGTTGGCTGGGTAGCTCAGTGAGTTAGGTGTCTGGTCGTGGCGCCAGAAATTGGGAGTTCAGTTCCCCGGCTGGGCATCCCAAGAGAAGAGCCAGCCTGCGTGGCCTTGGGCAAGCTTGCACAGTCCCAGGATGGCTCCTAGAAGAATAAAATAATAATGTGCCGTCAAGTTGATTCTGACTTATGGCGACCCTTTTCAGGGTTTCCTAGGTAGGAGGTACTCAGAAGTGTATTACCATTTCCTTCCTCTAGGGCAGTGGTCCCCAACCTTAGGCCTCCAGATGTTCTTGGACTACAACTCCCAGAAGCCTTCACCACCACCTCTGCTGGCCAGGATTTCTGGAAGTTGAAGTCCAAGAACATCTGGAGGCCCAAGGTTAGGGACCACTGCTCTAGGGCCACCCTAGGACTGTGCAGTTGGCCCAAGGCCACCCAGGCTGGGTCTTCTCTCCCTGGAGGCACACAGTGGGGAATCGAACTCCCAACCTCTGGCTCTACAGCTAGAGACCTGAACCACGGAGAAGGGTAAAGCACTTCTGAGTACTCTCTACCTAGAAATCCCTGGAAAGCATCACCATAAGTCAGAACTTATTGTTTTTCATTATGCATACACATATATGCCACTGTGGATTAACACAGCTTCCAGTTGGGTCCACCTTTCACCCTTCCTCTGTATTACAAATGCTTTTCTGTATGGTTACCCCAGGAAAATCGTGTTCACCTTAGGTAACCATTTAAAGGGCTCCAGACAAGCCTCTGAAATCAAACCAGACTCTCTCCTGCAGGTAGAAACCTTGATGACTATGGGCTGTCCGGTTCCATCAGCTCTAGATAGATGGTGGTGTGTCTGGAAAACACATCAGAGATTCTGTCCTGGGAAAAGATTTCCCAGTTGGAAGCAATGATTCTCCACCATTTGTACCCCAGGAGGCAAAGGATCTCAGCCATCAACCACTAATTAAGGGGGGGGGGGAAATCAAATATAATTCAAGTCCAGTAAAAGCTCTCGAACTTCCCTTCTTAGGGAGGCAGAAAAGGAAGGAGTTAAAAACAGCTGCCTGGTTGCCATGGCACTCTTTCTTTTAAAGAAGACCAGAGTTGATTACAACATTAGAAAACAAAGCAGCAGAAAAAAAAGGAAAAGGAAAAATAGTGGAATTGAGGAGGAGGGTTGACTCCACCACCAAAGGGAAACCATCTCCACCCCATTAGCGCTCATGGCAAAAACCAAGTACTGTATGTTTACTGGCTTTTCATTAACCCTAAGCATGGCTCCCTGGTGCTCTCCGTGGTCTTGGGAGGCTCAGTCTGAGTCATCCGCCAGGTTGCAACCGCCAACCGCGCGGGAGTGGATCGCATTTTGGATCGAGAGGCACCAAAGTTGGGAAAAGCCACCTTTTTTTGGCCCGACGTCCTGGGTCATTTGGTCTTGGAGCCGGTCCTACCCTGGGGGAAACTGAGGCTATGGCCTTGGATGGCGGACTGTCTTCCCAGCCCTTCTTACAAAGGGGCCTTGGACCTTTTTGTCCGTTGAAGGACAAAGTGAAGGGGTGCGCCACGCGCTCTACCCTGCACCCTAAAGCAGCAGGTCCTTCGACGTAACGAAGGCCATCTTCCTGCCATTGGTGCTGAAGTTAAGATTCCACAGTTTGCTTCTGTCTAATTTGTGCGAGGGCAGGGGCTGCTGACTCTCTCTTGAGCTGGTCCTAGTTGGAAAATGTACAAGGATGTGTGTTGTTTTTTCATCTAAGGTCACCCCACCTAGGGTTTCTCTGCAGGAGAGAAAGAGGGTGTTTGGTGACTATCTGGTGAATCTGCAAGACATACCAGCCAAGCAAATGGGGGAGGCACACGGTAAGCTCCTGGATAAGGTCCCAGGAGAGAGGAGCTGTCCATTCTTAAGTTGTCTTCAGCCAAATTGCTGCGGCTTCCATGGAGTACTTTTCCACGGACGGGTACCTTCCAGACCTATCGCTCTACCATCTCCAAGATATTCTTGCTCTACTATTTGTGGGTGCAGCCTCATCTTGGCTGTGGTTGAAGCTGCTTTCAGCCTCTACAGCAAGAAGGGGAAGCCCCTTGTTTTCACATTTGACAATCCCTTAAAAATGGCCGCACTGAATGGGGATTCAGTGCCCCCAAATTTGAGTCCCCAGATGTTCTTCCACGACAACTCCCAGAAATTCTCGCCAGCACAGCCAGTGATGAAGCCTTTGGGGAGCTGCAGTCCAAGAACATCTGGGGACTCAAGGTTGGGAACCACTGCTGTAGACCAAAACATCTGGAGAGCCGAAGGTTCCTCACCTCTGCTCGAGAAGCCAACAGCTACAGTGGCAAGCTTTGTGGTCCTGAGATATCAGAGCAGCAGATTTATAATAAAAGACCAAACTGTTTGATGGTAATTGAAGACGTCCGTAAATGTCAGCCGGCCATTTATTTGATACTAGTTCCTTTCCCTTTAGTACTCTGGCCATGTTGGAGAACCAGCAGGGCTCCCACCTGTTTGCGTGGCTACAGGAAGGGCCAAAGTCTTGCCGTAGTTTGGAAAGGATCCCTGCTCTTTAGCACAAACTTGAAATTGCAGTGGATGTGAGATTTGCTGGCCACAACGGGGCTGCATCTCCTGGTGGTAGTCACACTTCTCATGTGGACTGGCTGACCCTCAACGTGAGAGACATAGCGTTGGATCCACCAGCAGCCTGGAGGAGCAGGCAGGATGCTGGCGCTGATTCTGACTCTGCTGATCATCCCCTGGTCCCAGTCCTCCAACGGGGAGGCTGCCCTGCACGCTGTTCCTTTTAGCTAGCAGGAAGAAGCAAGCGCCAGCCTGCAGGCAGCAAACTCTGGATCCAAACCCAACACGGTGCAGGAGTTAGGGTGCCAGACTGGTATGTAGCAGGTCACACCTTTCCGCTCTCACCACAGCCTAGAATTCAGTGGGCAACCTTGAAGAGTCATTCGCAGCCAGATGGACCTTCACAAGGTTGGTGTAAGGATATGGATGCCATTGTGAGGTTGCTGAAGAAAAGATGGCATAGAGACCAGGTAGCCAGCTAGCTAGAGGATAGATAGATGGTGGACAGATATTATTATTATTAGCTTTATTAGGTAGGTAGACAGCTAGCTAGATGATAGATAGCTAGATAGCTGATTGACAGATGGCTAGCTGGATAATGTGGGACGTGGTGGTGCTGCGGGTTAAACCGCAGAAGCCTCTGTGCTGCATGGTCAGAAGACCAGCCGTCGTAAGATCAAATCCACGCGACGGAGTGAGCGCCCGTCGCTTGTCCCAGCTCCTGCCAACCTAGCTGTTTGAGATCATGTAAATGCGAGTAGATAAATAGGTACCACCACGGTGGGAAGGTCACGGCGTTCCGTGTCTAGTCGTGCTGGCCACGTGACCACGGAAACTGTCTACGGACAAAACGCTGGCTCTACGGCTTGGAGACGGGGATGAGCACCGCCCCCTAGAGTCGGACACGAATGGGACTAAATGTCAAGGGGAACCTTTACCTAGCTGGATAATAGATAGGTAGGCAGGTAGGATAGGTAGGTAGATAATTTGGAACAAAGGGAATGGTGAAGACCTATCCCATTTATCATTCCAATCCATACTGGGGGGGGGGGGGGGAGAGACTCCAAAGTATCAAAAACTTCAATAGTTAGCTCAGAATAAGATGAACCCCTGCCTGCCAGCCAGCCAGTTGTGAGGATAATGTAATGGAAAAGGTGGCTTCTTTCACTTTGGCACCTGCAGATGGGTGGAAAAAAATTGCCTGGCAGCGCCTCTGTCGGCCTGTTTTTATGATTACTGGCATCTTACCCCCTCCTGATTTTTACTAGAACCGTCTTTCGATACCGCGCAGCTTAAACAAATCAAATAAACAGGCGACGTTCCGGAGTTTGGGCGAGAAAAAACCAGCAGCTCGGAAAGAAAAAGAAAAATGAAGCCAATCAATGTGCCAGCATGAGAAAAGAGACACTGAGAGCAAGACGATTTCACACGCAGACTTTATAGATGTCTCTTGTTTTGAAGATTTGGGGGGGGGGGGGGGGGAACGGACAGTTTGGACTACTGGGGGCAAGACTTGAGGTTGACTCCCTTTGGAAGACTGCCTGGAGGCATGCACAGAGAGCAGTGCCATCTTGTGGTGCAGCCCCCCCCCCCCGGAACGGGGTCTGTCTGTACCATGTGATCTCTCCTCGAACCCACAGCCCACGGCCTCTCACACCCTCCGGGCTTTCCGAGGCCGACAGCCGTTGTGCGGAATCGGGGTATTGTCTGTGATGGAGACGACCTTCAAACCGCCAAGGGTCAACCCTTCGATGGCTGCCTGAGTGGAAGAGAGAAAAAGGCAACGCGAATGAAAATGAATTTGGCAGAGATGTGTTTTTTTTTTTTAATCATTCATTTTTAAACTTCCGGGTTAAAAGGGAATCAGGTGGTCAAAATGATGACCCACCAACGCCTCTTTGCCTACGTCTGTTCTAGATCTCGTGGGAATCAATCGTTCTGCAAGCAGGCCATTTTAGATAAGGAGTGGGGTACGCCGGCTCAACATTTATTGATTTGTCCGTCTGTCCTATAGGCCACCTTTCTCCCAATAAAGGGGACTCAAGGAGGCTCAGAGGATTAAAAAATAAATAAAAAATGAATCTCCGCTTCATGCATGTCTATCTTAGCTTCCTCTTGGAAAGGAACATGGCCTCGGGGCAGAGAACAGGCTTTGCACACTGTTGAGCTCAAGTTCAGTTCAACGCACCTCTAGTTCAACCAGGGGTGAGGGATGTGTGTCCCTGTAGATGCTGCCGGACGGCCATTTCCAGCCGCCTGAGCCAAATTTTGATAGTCCAGGATGATGGCCTTTGCAGGTCAACATACCCGGAAGAAACAACATTCAAAGCTCTCTCTCCCATTATCCCCAGTAATTCTTATAGCAGGCCAAGGCATGGGGGGCACCCAGATCCCGTTGGGCTATAACTCGGTCAGCCCTAGCCAGCACAGCCAAAACAGCAATCGCCCCAAAGCAACGACACCCCTTGCCAAAAAAGGAACCATGGACAACTTTGGAAGGAAGGGGAGGGAATGGATTTTCGGCTCTCCGGATATTCCAACAGTTGCACCGGCCGCCAAAAAGACACTGCTAAAAAATGAAACCAACCACGGCTGGAAATCCTCTTCTGGTTTTCAGAACTGGGTGCTTCAGAGTGTGAATCACGGGGGGGGTGGGGGGGTGGGGGGCAGTGAGACCCATTTAAAAGGCATGATCGCTCTTCCTGGAGGTCTGCTGGGAGGGTAGTCCATCTTCTTTTTGGTAGAGCAAACCACCGTCTTGGCCGAAAAGACAAGAGAGGCTGATGGGCTGGGAGCCCAGATGGCTGGACTCACCCGTCCCTGCACAACACGGAACCCTTTAGCTCAGCCTTATAACTCTTCCTTCCAGTTGAAATAAAGAACTTTGTATTTGTTGCCTCTCATCTCCACCTTGCGCCGCCCCGCAAACCACCCTGGGGCCCTTTGGTGTTCAGGAAACACGAAGAGGTCTTCTGAAGGTACGTACCATTCGCCCGGGTCCCACGCCTTTCACGATGACTCGCACGTGGGCCACGCCTTTTGCGATGGCTTTCTGGGAAGGAGAGAAGGATATTTAGCTGCACCCCAATATATATATATTTTTAAAAGCATGTGGGAGGAAGAGGAGCAAGAGTTGACGGAAAAATCATTGTGTGCCTCAACATGCAAGAGAACTCGTTCCATTTCGAAAGATCAAATTTAGACTCCTCACTTGTAGGGCATCACATTCTACTAGGCACAGAACGCTATTAAATTTTTCTTCCATTCATGGCATCTTCTGTAATTGGTCTGCCATCTAGTGGCTTTTCCAAACCTTTCAAAGTTAACCAGTTTTGGCATCACGCTTCCTTTTATTCGAATTCTGAGAAACCTTCCTGTACCTTTTCTTTTACCACCCGCTGAGCCCCTTTCAACAACATCAACATTTGATTTCTAAACTTCCACCGCCTTGGCCAGCATTCTTTGGCTTCCCCGTGGAGCGAAGTGCGGCCCCCGGGGGTCCCAAAGATGAATTGCGTGGTACAAAATTGGTGTGTGTGTGTGTGTGTGTGTTGGGGGGAGTGTTGACAAAAATGCATTTTTGTTGTGAAAAATTTGGCAGAGTCTGGCAGGTCTCAGCCTTTGGACGGGCCAAAGGGGGCTCCCCGAGCCCCTGAACCACCCACGGTCATTTCGGGGACTCCTGGCCACTCCACAGCAAATCGAAATATATAATATAAATGCAATGTGTAAAAATCATTTCCCACTTTGCTTTAGCACGGCTGGAGTTCTGTAAAACAAAGAATAAATCGGGATCATTAATGGCTGCCTGCCGTCCTCTTCAGCATGCCTGCCACGCTCCCATCCTGTGGAAGCCGGGTCCAGAACCCTCTGCATGCGGAAAGGGGATCATGTTGCGATTCGCTTCTGGCAACCCTTCACGTCTTGCGCTGGCCCTGATGGAAGGCTGCGCCCCAATGTTTCTATGCAAAGAGCATGAACAGCGAGAAGCAGACGCACCGGGATTTTTTGCCCTCGAGAAGGAGAGCGGTAGGGAATCCTTCTGCCCCAATAAATAAGACCCTTATTCACAGAGTTGAGGGGGTAGGAGGTCACTGTGGAAGGTGCGTGTAGGGGAGAAGTTTTTGCTTACGGTGGCTGCTGCGATTCCTGTCACCTGGGAAGCCACAGGGGTAGCCTTCTTGGCATTCTTGAAGCCTTCAGTGCCACAGGTGGCGAGACACACGCCGGCGTTGTCTGGGGTCCGAACCTGAATGTGTGTGCTGGAGAAACAAGGGGAAACAAGACTAAATAATTCCCGAGGGACCCTCTGCACCGAAGCGGATCTCAATGGGTTCTTTTGCTCTGGGCATCAACTCTTAATGGTGATGTTCTCATCGGATTCTTGAACTGAATTAAGAAATATCCATAGCTAATAAAAGAGGGTGGGTTAGAAGAATTTCCCTCTGACTACAGAAGCCCTCGTGGCTACCGACGTTGGCTTTTACATCTGCAGCGACAAACTCTATGGTGGTGTTTTTAATGCTACAAGATGCTTGCGGTTTGCCCAGTAAAGGAAAAGAAGAGGCAGTGTGGAACACAGAAAGGATTTTCTTTTCCTTTTTAAAAGTAAGTCGTTCTCGCTGTCCTCCAACAGCCCCGAAGTAATTAGCTGCCCTTGCTAATTTTCCTGAGCTCCAAAGGCAACTAAAATAGTTACTTTTACTTTGGCAATACGTTTGGGCTCGGATTTTCCAAGCTGCTGATGCATCTTACAAAAGGCTGTCCAGCCTCCGCATTTGCAATGAAGTTCGTGGCAGGCACAGCATAAGGCAGCACCTGAACTCGGGACCAGTGAAAAGAGATGCCCCCCCAGTCCCAATTCATAAGCCACTCATGACTTGAGCCATCTGACCTTCCTCATCTGTGAGAATTTTATAACAAAAGCATGTCTTTGGAGTACGGAAACATCCAGTCTGAGGGACGAGGGCTTAACAGATTCCAAATCAGAAAGATCCAAGTGAGGCATTATTACCCCTGAATCCTACCAACACAGACAAGAGCCCCTCTGTTTTCACCCCAAAGAGCTTTCCTGCTACCCCAGAAACCACATGCACAGACTCCTGCAAACATGGGAGTCACACTCAGAGCTGCCTCATCTCTCTGTGTGCCACCAAGGCAGAATCTTCTTTCTTACTTGTTATACGTAGCTTTGATGTAGCAAATTGGGATTTCTTCATATTTCATCCCATCCCACCGCAGAGAACTCTCTTTTCCTGGAACGGGGGGGAGATAGCTGGGGAAAAAAAGGAAAACAGAGAGAATGGACAGGCAGTATTAGCCTCCCAATTTCAGCTCTAGGTAAAGGTAAAGGTTCCCCTTGACATTTAGTCCAGTCGTGTCCGACTCTAGGGCACGGTGCTCATCCCCGTCTCCAAGCCATAGAGCCAGCGTTTGTCCGAAGACAGGTTCCGTGGTCACGTGGCCAGCGCGACTAGACACGGAACGCCGTGACCTTCCCACCGAGGTGGTACCTATTTATCTACTCGCATTTTTATATGCTTTCGAACGGCTAGGTTGGCAGGAGCTGGGACAAGCGACGGGAGCTCACTCCGTTGCGTGGATTCGATCTTACGATGGCTGGTCTTCTGACCTTGCAGCACAGAGGCTTCTGCGGTTTAACCCACAGCGCCACCACGTCCCTCATTTCAGCTCTAGAACAAACTAAATTAGGGTTCCCCTGAAATTCTGTCCTGCTGCACTTGATCTACGAGGGACACATTGATCCCTGTCCCCTTGGATCAAGTGCTGAACAGGAAGTCAAAACTTATGTAAATCCCGTTGGCTCAAAGATTCTGCTCGAGCTGGGACGAACCACTGGATTGTTAAAACAGATGTAGGAAGCTTCCCGCACTTTAATTTTTACCCTCTTGGTCTGATCCGGTGTAGTGGCAAGTGCTGTGAAAGGACAGAGATTTCTCAACAGGAGGACTTCTGAAGTCCATTCGGAGTAACGGCTTTTTGCAACATGATGTCAAAGCCTATCTGGAGTGATGACAATATTTCCAGTAACAAACCTGAGCATTTTTATGCACTCCAACAAATCAGTGCCCCAATTTCAGTTGGTAGCGGGCTTTATCAGTCACCTGCAAATCATTGCACTTACCTCGACAGCAAACAGGCTGGGTAATTCCTTCAGCACTGATGTAATACGTGCCTAGTGGGATGCTTCCCGAAGCACCCTCCCTTTTCTCTCTACCTCATCATGTACCCTCCCTCTTTCAACCAGAGTCACTGCTGTTTCTCTAAACAGCAAACCTATCACATCCCACAATTTTCTCCCAAGCAACGAAGCTACTTCACCTGAAGTCAGGTGAGGTGTTAACTTCCAGCTCATCAGTTGGTAGATCGGTCAAATCCTGTCCTAACCTCTGGATGCCCGTCTGCAAGCTGCGGGACACGGCAACGAGGCAACAGCTGTAAGAAGAAACAGGACAGTTCTGTCATTGTTGCTAATCATCGGGACGAGTTCCCCAATTCCACCTGCTGAAACAAGTCCCCCAACTGAATTAAAGAGCCGAGCTATGGCGAGAAGGCACAAGGGGGGCTTCTAAGCATAGAAGCGCCCCTGGTACCATCCTTTTGGTCATCCTCTCCATCACCCTTTTTACCACCTTTATTGCCGTCTGTTTTAATTTACCCTATTTGGCTTGTATTAATTAATTTATTTTTTATCGTGTTTTAATATTGTTGTTTATACTGTTGTTAGCCGCCCAGTGTGGCCTGGTTGCCAGACGGTGCGGGGTACACATTCAATAAATAAAATAAATAAATAAATTGTACGTTCCTTGTGCATAAGAAGGCCACAAAATGTTTTTTCCTGGGGTAGGTTGCTGAATGGCCAGCCAGCCAGCCAAACATGCCTGTTTTCCATACACCCCCCTTCCATTCCTCTTTCAGCTCACTTTTCTTATTCTCCCATATTATTAGCATTCTGTTTTCACTGAGCATGTTTGGTTTCCCAAAAGGCTGAGTTCAGCTTGTTTCAGGTGTCACACTTTTTTTCGCTTTTCTTGTTGTAAATTTTTTTTCGGTCCACCCTGGGATCTCCCTTCCCCAGGGCGCTTGGTTCCTTTTGCCTGTTAGGCTTACATCATCAAAAGACAATATTTAAAGCAAAAAAAAAACAATGAGGATGCAAAGGCGGCTTAAACAGAAGAAAATATTTAAAGTTAAAAACAATAGGTGTACAAACACTAAAAAGGATCAAACAAATGCCACTCAGAGATGGTAAACAAAAGCAATACTAATACAGTATCACGTTCAAAGCAGTAAGGCACAGCAATCCCATTTAAAGACCTCACTCGGGCAGCCAGCCACGGAGGGAAAGCTTGCCTGAAGAGAAAGGTCTTTCCCTGCTTGTGGAAGGACAGCCAAGATGGGGGCCAGGCGGGCTTCCAGTGGGAGGGAGTTCCAGAGTCTAAAGGAGCAGCCACAGAGAAGGCCCTGCCCTGCGTCCCCACCAAATGCATCTGTGAAGGTGGCGGGACGGAGAGAAAGGCTTTTCTTAATTATCTTAAAACTCCAGCCGGTTCATAAAGTCCTCGAGATCACTTGGACCCAAGCCATTGAGGGCTTTCCAGGTTTACTTAGGACAGATTCTGGAGGCTCTCCGGGTCCCTTTTCGCCCAGGCCTGTTGCCGTTTGGGCTTGATCAGCATCTGGACAACACGTTAGCTATTCATGCTTGCAACAAAAAACGGGCACTAATAATAATAATAATTTAAAAAGTGCTGAACTTGGCCCTTGCAGATCTGGGTTCAAAGCCCGTCCTTCCTCTTTAAATCCGGCAGATGGTCCTGAGTTCGTGTCTGTCTCACCTCTTGGGGAGACCCGGGAGGCTTGGTGTAAAAACTCACAGCCATGAAAATGCTGGTCAAGGAGTTGAAAAAAGAAAGGGGGGAAAAATGGAAGCCATTAAGTCAACATCAAAGCAAGTCTCTTCAAGGATGTGTGTGCGAAATGCATTGTATTAGGAAAATGGGCAGTTTTTTTAAAAATAATAGCCATTGAAAAGAGTGTTAAGCGTTGTCATGGGGGGGTTGGGGGGGTGTCAGCCGCAGTGTGGCAATGTTACATGATGGGAGTTGTAGTCCAACACCACAAATCCTGCCCAGACCTCAAGCCCAACCCAAGACCTCTCTCTCTCTGCCTGTCCTCATCGAGCCCATCATCCACCACGCCAGGGATGGGCGCAGGGAAGGTTTGGGGCCACCACTCCCCCGCCCCCCCCAAATATCCACGAACTACAACTCCCATCGTGCCGCGCCATGGGAACCCAGCCTGGCCAGGGCTGATGGGAGTTGTAGTCCGGCCCAAGCAAGGCGCCCCTCCATTAAGTAGGGGGCTCAGGCAGACTGCTGCTGGCTGAAGCTGCACCTGTTGAACTTCCACCTTCTCCAGGAAAGCTTTGAAAGGCACTTTTAAAGGGCCATTTCGCACCCAACCCCTGGATAAGACTTTGAGCAGCCCCCTGTCCAGCCTTCGCCCCCACCCCTAGGAGGGCTCTTCCAGAACTACCCCCAAGCCTCGCCCTGCAAAAGCTTACCCCGAGCCGCCCCCCAAAAGCCCCCGCCGGGCTAACATCGCCATCCGAGGAATCATGGCCCTTCTCCGCCGCCGTCCGCGCTCCGAAAGCCTTCTTGCCCTCGGCCGCCCAGAGCCAATCTCGGACGCGGCTCTCGCGATAGGACGTAGGCAAGGTTAAAATGGCGGCGCCCTTGCCCTGCCGTACGGAAAGAGCTCGAGCGGCTTTCCCCCAAGATGGCGGCTCCCATGTCTCAAAAGAATCCGTACGGAAAGGGCTGCCTGGGCCCAAATGCGCCTCCGAGGCAAAGGCAAAGGAGGTCAAGCTCCTGAGTGGGAATGTCCAGGGTGAGGTTCCTGCACCTGGTTCCTAACCTGGGGTCCCCAGGTGTTCTTGGACTACAACTCCCAGAAATCATGGCCAGCACAGCCAGTGGGTGGAGGCCTCTGGGAGTTGTAGTCCAAGAACACCTGCTCCTAGCCAGGCAATAAGGCAAGGCAGAACAGATGCTGCTTGTTTGGGGGGGGGGGGAGCTTCCCTAAGAGGAAGAGCATAAAATGCAAAAGAAACTTGGCATTGAGACCATGCATTGCAAAAATCAGGATTCCATGCAATACAGTATATATTTATAGATATACGCTATTTCTACCGTATTGCATGGAATCCTGATCTATACACCCCCAGAGCGTGTATAGATAGAGGAGAACGAACGAATAGGCCACGGTTTCTTTTCTGGAGGCTAACGGTAGCCCCGCCCCCCAAACCCCGACGCGTCCCGCAAGTGGAGGCAGCGCGTCTCTCTTCCATTTTTTTCTTCTTCTGTCGGCGCTCTGCCTTCTCAGCGCTCCCACGTTCCCCAGGCGACCGCCGCGGTGCATGACGGTCTCCTGGCGGCAAGATGGCGGCGCCCTTAAGTCGGGCGCTGCTGCGCGGGGCTGGGCGAGGCCTCCGGTCTTGGGGCCGCCGCAGCCTTTCCGAGTGGAAGCTCTTCGGCGCCCTTTGCTTGCAGAGGCCGCCTGCCGTCTCGCAGGCCCCGAGCCCGGAAGAGGCGGAAATGGCCGAGTTGTTTCAGCAGGTGAGCGGGGGTTTGTGTGTGGGGAGCAGGGCGCATGCGCAGAAGAGGGAACTAGGACATCCCCATGGCTGGTGTTTCTGCCCCACTTCTCCCCCAGTCACGTCCGTAGGATGAGCGGGGCTCCTTCCCCTTTCCACCTTCACAACAGCCTTGCGAGGCAGGACGGGAGGAGGGAATGGCCCGAGGCCACCCACTGAGTGGCTAGACCTCAATGAGGACTAGAACCTAATGCTTTCCTCTGTTCAAGACAGGAGGCCCGCGGGGGATCGGTTCTGAGCCCCCCGCGGATGCCGAAAAACGCGGATGTTAGGAACGCTCTCCAAGGCATGGTCTCTGGCGGCCTCTAGTGGCCGGTTCTGGTAAATACACCTTGAGAATAACGTGTCCATAGGATAGACTTGTTCATAAAAGCTCACATGGAATAATAGAAAAGTCTTTAAGGTGCCACCACGTGTTTTTTTTTTAAACTTTTTATTTTGTTTTCACATATAAATATGTATTTCTGAGTTTATTTATTTAGTCTTTTCAGGCAGCAGGTAAATATATCAGTGGATACGCTGTTCCAGCAGATAAGGGGGTCCTGCTGTATTCCGATTCCTGCTTTAGGTGGATCCCATGTTAGATAGATCCCTGGTGCCTAAGCCCATCCTCCCATCCAACAGCCGTCTTCCTGGCACAACAGAGCACGGTGGATTGGATTAAAATCAAATGGATTTAAGTCACAATTATTATTTTTTTAATTGGATATTTTTGACAATTTAAATTGTGGTGTAAACTAAAATCATTGATTTTTTTTTTAAAAAAATACACCCCGCTACAGAGGAAATTTGCCACCGCCTGTTGTTCAGAGGATATGGTGCTCTGGACGTGGCCTGAGAAAGTCTAGATTTGCAGGGGAAAATAACAGGCAGCAGGAAAAGAGGAAGGTTGAAAGTGGGGATGGATTGACTAGAAACAGAAGCCCCAGTGCAGTTGGCAAGACTTGAGTGGAGCTCTTAAGGACAAGTCCTTTTGCACGTCTTTAATACGCCGAGTTGCCAGAAGCTGGAAGGAATTTGATGTCCAAACATGAGGTCCTCGTGTGATAATACGATTTTCTCTCCTGCCTCTGTTTCCTCCATCTAGAGTTCAGGGACATTGAACTTGGGTTTTGGGGGGGTTGGATTTAAAACTGGTCAAAGCATTAGATGGTTTTTTTTTTTTTTTTTTTTTTTTTGCTTTTATTTTTAAATAAAGCCTCTCATTCGCATGGCTGAGAGCAGGGTCCTTGTTCAGCAGAGAGATCAGGATGCCCTGAGGTCGAGTCACTGGGAGAACCCAGTGAAGTCCTCATGACGGATTAACTGAAGTTGGAACGAAGGATAGAAAATGCCCAATTTTGAGGGGTTTCTTCTTCCATGTCCTTCAAGGAGCCAGCAGCCTCCGCTGATGTGAGAGGGAATGAAAGTTCCCCGGGGAACTTGCTTTGCAGACTATCATTTCTAGAAGCCGTGCCTCAGTCAGGACTAGTGTGATGAAAGGGAAAAAACAAACTGTGAGGGTTCGGCGTGTGTCTGGTGCAATCCTGGTTCAGACGCAAGAAATACAGAAGGCGCGGGTTGCTCGTGCAACTAGGGAACCTTTATTGTATTGTCCATAAACAAACTAGTGTCTTTAACTTAATCTGTGTCTCTTTCTCCATCTGCCAACGGGGCAATCGGGGGCTTCCAATCTTCAGTAACAAAAGGATGATTATAACTGGTATTCCAAGGTCCCAGTAGGTCCGTAAGGGGCCATCGTCTTAAGGTAGTGGTCGTTGGGTCCGGCATTGAGGGAACGGTCCCTCCTCGTAGAACATCATCCCACTGGGGACTCCCCGGCCTATCCAATACCGACCATCCCTTCTCTTCTCCTCTATCTTCATCTCCAGAACTCTCCATGTGTTCCTCCTCCGTTTTTCCTCCTCTCCTTTCTCCCTCTCCTCTCTTAGCTTTCTCCTCCACTCTTTAGCCTCCACTTCTCCCCAGCAGGAAGGACGAACGGGAAAGGCAGATCTTCTTCGATAATCGGCCTCTACCCTGGGAACCTTGATTCTTTCCCATCTATCGGTCCAAGGTTCCTTCGTCCAGATCCGCTCCCATCCAGGGGGTAAGGGCTCGTCCCTTCTTATAATCACCCCTGGCCCCACCTCTCTGATTCTACTTTCCTCCTTCCCTTTTCCTGCCTTTTCTTCCTCTTTCTCCTTTATTCCCATCCCTCTCATACATGACAGTAAAGGTTCTTGTTCTTTCTCTTCTGCCTGTATACCTTGCTCCCCATTTTGGTCTATCTGGAAAGGGTCCCTTCCTTCTGTTCTATCTCTTGGGTCGAGGATGGATGGCGATCCAGCGTGAAGAGGCTCCTGCCTTGCCGCCTTTCTCACACAAACTGTTGGGTTGGAGTTTTGAGTAGAAGTGTCCAGATTCGCGTTTATGGGCTCCAACCCTCAGAATTCCCCACACAGCTGTGGGGAGCCTTTTCACTCCTCTAGTTCTTAGGATGCTAGGTTTTCCCCGGTTGCTTTTGCTAAGGATGATGGTCCTAGGTATCCCAGAGCTGTGTGTAAATAAACTGCTGAAAATGCAAAACAACTGGAGTGGGTTTTTGTTCCATGCCTAATGGAACAAAATGCATCAGCCACTCGGGAAACCAAAAAAAGAGTATGGTCTGGAGCAGAAGTCTGAAACTCTGTCATTTCCCCTCAAAATATTCTGCTATGGATGTTTTATTTTATGCACTTTGAAAGTCTTGCAACCTTCTAGAGCTCTTAAGCAGTAGGGAATCTGGGGAGCTGGTTTGCAGTAGCTCGCTACCCGGGCATTCGATCTGACCACCGACTTTTGCTGTCCAGCTGGAAGTAGAGAAGAGCATATGTTCCACCCACGAGATGTGCCGTTTAGCAGAGAACGAACGTCTGCGGAGAATTGCGGAGAAGGGTTACGACGAAGAGGAGGAACGTGGCAACCTGGGGAAGGAGGTTGTGCTGATTCGGGATCTCGAAGACATGTGGGAACAGAATTTCCAGCAGTTCAGTCCTGGCCCACGGATAACAGGTTGGAACCCATCCTTCCCCTGTTTACCTTGTGGGGATGTTGTGCGGCTTGTTGAATTCTAGCTGGGCACCGTTTTTATCCTGATCGGGGTGCCAGTGGGGAATGGGGAGGTTGTTGGTAAGGGAGCTGCTTTTACGGGACGTCTTCACTTTTTCTGCCAGACAAACTGGATTGTGTCTCAAAAGCTGACCTGTGTTTTCTGCTGGAGAAGGGGGAAAGTGGATATTTAAAGAATTTCCTTCTCAGTCCTCAAAACAAACAAACAAAGGTCAAATCTGATCAGAATAGGAACGCTTTTGCTTCTCACCCCACTTTCTCCTCATCCATGGAAATAAACGAATACATAGGGACACATGTTCTGAATTTCAACAAATAGACATTGCACACTCAATGAAAAGATTTTGGTTTAGGGCCTACTCCTCCTGTTTTTTTATTAATACTGTACATTAAAAAAAAATCACAGACCATAGTAGCTTAATAACAACTTAAAAGGGCCTTTCTGTCCATGCAAAAGTAAGCCCTGTTTGTGATAGAACTGACTGGTATAATTTTTTCTGCTTGCTTCTCTGGAGATAATTTCTGCTCGCCATAGGCTACCAGCTGGGTGGCTATTTATTGCGTTCGTCCAACATCCGACTGCCCCTTTTCCAGACCATCTAAAAGTGCAAAGCTCACATTTCAGCTCTCAAGTTGAAATATATGTCATTAAATTTGGCCCCATCCAGGTGTTCTGGCCTAAGGATTGCTGAATTCAACCACAGATTGTTTAGAAGAAGGACAGTTTATTTTTAGAGGTAGATGCCACTGAAAGGTCATGCACTTTAGAAATTCGCAGGGCCCTGGAGGCTCTGCAGTCTAAAAGCCAATTTTAATAAGCCCCGATGTTGAAAATTAGACATTGAACTATTTAAATGACCTTTTGAAAAAGGAAACACAGTACACAATTTTGCCTGTCTCCAAAGGACGATGTATTCATCCAGACGGCAAGTAGCGTTGAGCGATGCTTTTGTCGAGGCACCTTTGTGCCCGGGGTGGCTTGTCGGGGTGGCTCGGTTTGACTCTTCCTCCGAGCCCTCTGGGAAGACCCTTCTGGGTGAGTTCTCCTCCGGCGGGCAGCCTTGTCAACGATTCTCTGGGCTTTTTTTCCTCACCAGATGCTGACAAGAACAATGACCGGACTTCTTTGAACAGAAAGCTAGACCAGAACCTGCTGCTACTGGTGAAGCACAACTTTGGTGACCAAACGGTTTGGCTTTTGCCCCAGACAGAGTGGGAGGCGGGGGAGACCCTGCGAGACACAGCAGAGCGGGGCTGGGCAACTCTCTCAGGTCAGTGATCGATCTGCCTGTGTAAAAACGATATCTCTTCTCCACATTTTCCTCCTACCTCTGGTTCCTTTCTCTTCTGTGTGCTTTTAGACGGTTAGCTCAAGGAGGCAGAGAGTTGCCCCCCCCCCTCTTATTTTTGCAAATCATTGTGCACATAGATGATGCTATAAAATTAATCATCAAAACACCCACTTCATACTAGATTGTGATGACTTCAGCCCGTTTGGCTCGTACTGAAAGTCTGCTCGTCTTTTCCACGTTGCTGACTATTTTAAGTTTTATGTACATATTTCTCTCTTTGCGTAAGCCCGTCTGATTTTAATTCAGAGAAATATATATATATGTCTATTTAAATTTCATAATGAGGTTAAGAACAGCAGACTTTCAGCTTGAGTTCTTAATTAATAGCGTATGCTCTTAAATACCATATTATTCACCATTTGCTGTTTTTCACCCTTGCTGTGCCTGGAATGACTTTTTGTGTGTGAAGTGCTTATGTGTGTCGTCCCCCCCCCTTTTTTTTTCTTTCTCTTTAATATGTACCTTGCTTTGCTTTTCAAACAGAAACTCAGGTCTGCCCAGTCTGGCCTTTGCAGATTGTTTAGCGAGGATGCTAAATGTAGATTTTTTTGTAGCGTCGACCCTGGGAGGGGGACTGAGCGTAATTGTGTATGGCCTAAAATCCACTTGCTGGCCTCAGCCAGGGCAGACACAGCCAATAAGTGGTCGGATGGCAACGGTTTGCTAGGTGTTTGAGAAACCGGGGTGCAGAATGGCTGAGAGAGGGACTTGTGAATGGGAGACTCCCTGGCTGGTGGCTGGCAGAGGTCCTAAGGCACACCTAATGTGCAACTCCTTCGCTGCTGCTTTGTTTCTCCTAATTGCACCTGGGGGAAAACAATATAAAACCATTCAGCTGAATATTATGTCCAAACCTGGGGCCCCCCTTTCTCACCCCCAGCTCCTTCCTTGTTGCTTCCTTCTGCTTCTCTCTACGGGGTGGAGAAAGGGTGACATACCAGGGCACTCGCTTTCTACGTAAAACAACGATAAACACTTCTAAACTGTGGCCTACCATTAGGTGTGAACGCAAGCCAAGCTGAAATGCGTTGATATGAAAGACACTGCCTTTGAATCTTTAAGAAGGCTATATTAGTGTTAATACCGTTGCTGCTAATCAGCCATATTTTTAAAATCCAGCGGAAGGGAAATATCTTAAAAAATGGGTGCAAGGGCAGGGGCTTTGAGCATTAAACGTAGAATGTCCCTTTCTTCCTGTATCCCCTGCTCTGACATGGATATATATATTTTTTCTCCTTTTCCCCTGCCGGACCCCGGAATCCTGAAGGAAACCCACTGCAAGCGAAGTTTCTTGGGAACGCCCCTTGCGGCTTCTACAAATACAAGTTTCCCAAGGCGCTCCGTGCGGAAGGCCTCCTCGGAGGCAAGGTGTTCTTCTTCAAAGCCTTCCTGCAGGGCAGCCACTGGCCCTTGGCTAGGGAGAAGGTGGACTACGTGTGGGTCAGTAAGGAGGAGCTGGCCGACTACTTGACCCCTGCATACCACTCTCAGGTGGCTCGCTTCCTTGTGGACCTGTGAACTCTGGACCGTGCCTTATCCCGCTGTCGGGGGGGGGGGGGGTACAGGCAACAGCCATGTGCGGAAGAAGAGTATGCTTTGCATATAAATATATATATTTTTAATGTCTTTATCTGACCCAGGATCTGCCTGCTAAATAAAGAATCTCAGAAGTGGTAAATTTGTCCTTTAATTAATCTACGCACGTCATCTTGCCAGCAGGAGAGCCCAACCCAGCACACCGGATGGGCTGCTGCCTGGATCTTAGAACGAGGAAGGTTTTGAGATATTTAGCCCTCTTGTGGGGAAACCCCCCCCCCCCCCCCAGCCGCCTTTCCCTGAGAAACACAGTTGGCAGTCGTAATGTGCTTTTGCAACCCCACATTTCTGCTAGTACCGTCTCCGGCTCATTTTATCTATACCATGCATAACATCTGGATTTTCGCTCCCAGATTTTCTCCTACCGGTGATGGCTTCTGGAAAGCTCGTCGTGTGTGACCTCGCGCACAAAAACCAAGCCGCCTGTCCCAGGGCTGCTTCTCGCCCAGGGAGACCGAGCGTCCCCTTGAAATTGAAGCTGGCCCGCTTCAACCTGCCCACCCCTGCCTCGGTCAACAGTCTTGGCTCTCTAACAGATGCCCTAAGATGCTGCTGGTTGGTGCCGGCTCTACCTACGGACAGATGGTTGTTGGCTTCGGCAGTGATGACCCTGTATTATTTTGAGGAAGGGCCTCCCTCTTTAATTACCTGGGGACTTCTTGTCAGGGCCTTGAAACACAGAATTTAAGACGGTTGGGAGATCTGGGGTCCATTCCTTCAGGAACTTGTTTGTCTCCAGGCTTCCGGCTTTAAAAGAACTAAAAGCAAGGAGCCGTAGCATTGTTTTTAATCACTCTACAGGCTGCCTCGAGCGCAGCACGCTAGCCCTTAGAAGTAAAAGCAAGGCCGCCGATGCTCAGAAGTTGCAGGCGTGTAATAAATAAAATAGATTTCTACAGCACACAATGTTCCCCAAGTTCAGTTCGTCCTTTGTTTGGAAGCCACACTGGGAAATGGAACGGGTTGGCGGCTTAGCCACCGAGACCTGGGCAGGCGAGAGAGAACAGTGCCAAACCTGGAAGTGGGGGAATCAAGAAAAAGTGGGTATGCTGCATAGCCAAAGGCTGCAAATTAGTCTCCCTGTAATTAAAGTTCTGGGTATGGGTGGGGTGGGTGCTTGGAAGAGCGGGCAGCGGAGAGAGAGTCAGTTGCTGTTATGTGCCTCCGACTTAATGGCAACGCTATGAATGAGTGACCTCCAAAACGTCCTTCAGCCAGCTCTTGCAAACTCAAGGTCATGGTTCTTTCAATGAGTCAATTCATCTCACATTTGCTTCTCCTTGTTTTCTGATCTTGTCCCAGCATTCTTGTCTCTACCAGCAAGGCTGGTCTTCTCATGAGGTGCCCGAAGCAGGGCAGCCTCAGTAGAGAGAGAGTCTACCAGCGCTGAACAAGGTGTCTTCCTCACTGGCTTCTATTGGCCAAAACCCTGTTGCGCAACCCACACATGCGCAGCTAGAATATGAACGTGCAGTCGTTGCACCATGGCCGAGGCGGAGGTGCGCAGTTGGTTGTGTCAGGGATGGATGACCCATTGCATGATTTGATAGTGCCGTTTTTTGTCACCAGGCGTGAGGCCCAGGACATTTACACTGGCATACGGGCCCTTGAGTCATGATGCAACGAAAGAAAGAAAGAAGGAAAGAAATTATCTCCATCTCTTACTCTTAATGTTCTTTGTGTTTAAATCAGACTTAGTTCGGGCAGCCTTTCCTATAAGGATTGTGTATTCCACATAGAGGAAACATGGCACCTTGCCAAGACTTATATGAACTTATATTTCCCTCCAGTGCTTCTCATATTGAGATTTTTCTTTTTCTGGCTCTTAACCTGGAGACCCAGATTCTCTCCCTCTCTCCCTCCCTCTCTCTCTCAAGGCAGTGGCAACTGCTACACCAGTCTCTTGCTAATATATGGAAACTCATGTGCAGACCCTGCTAGGAGACGAGCAGTCCATCCACGGCCACAGGCAGGCATGCTGTGCTTCGTCTGGCCCTCCTGCATCTTAAAACAAGCCATTGAGTGCCCAAAGGGCCGGCCCTTCCATTTGGCAGAGGGAAGCACACCGTTCAAGTGGCAGAGTACAAGGGATGGTGAAATCTCTGTTCCCCTTCCAGTCCCTGCACTGGGTATGTTTTGTCTGTAGCAAATTCTACATCCCGCGAGAGGTCAAGGACCCTCTCCCAAGCAGGCCATTGGTGGACTTAATGGACTCAGGCTGGCTCCTTTCCTACGATGGCCATGCTGTGGTGGAAAAACGGCGGGCACATGGGTCCACAGAACCTTGCGCTTTGGGGGAGGATAACACACTGATTAGGTGACATGCCTATAGCCTTCATCCTCATATTAATGATCTCCCAGAATGCTTCTGGGTGACATTGGTGCCCAGAAGCATTCTGGGATAATCAAGATGGCGCCATGTGCTGTTAACCCCGCTTGACACTGTTCCGTGGCTCACCCGGTCTAGTAAACTGACAGGGTGATCGCAGAACTCTTTCAAGAAGCCAGACGATTCATATAAATCGTAGAATCATAGAAAAGAACAGTTATTTTTATTGTCTCTCCCTCCCCCTTTTATGGAGAAGAATGAAAACTGGAAGCGCACAACCCTTACAGCTGTTAAATTAGAAACAGCTAAGCAATGGGAGTGGCTGTCAAGAGAATATGGCACTAGACAAACAGACAATGAATAGAAATGTAGCCTGCTGGTTACGATCATTCAGGCTGGATAGCTCAGTGGTTTGAGGATCTAGCTGCAGAACCAGAGATTGGGAGCTCGATTCCCCACGGTGCCTCCTGGGAGAAAAGCCAGCCTAGGCGACCTTGGGCCAGCTGCACAATCCCAGGGCACCCCCCGAAAGAAGGAAATGGGGAACCACTTCTGAGTATTCTCTACCTGGAAAACCCTGAAAAGGGTCGCCATAAGTCGGAGTTGACTTGACAGCACATGACGATGGTGATGATGATTTAAGATCATTCAAGGGTTTTGAAAAAAAAAAGTGGTGGAAGTATCTGTATACCATGTGTGCAGCCAAAGGACCACCTCAACTTCTGGATGAATCCGTTTTGATTCGGCTGCCAGCCACCATATTGAAGTGATGCCTTGAATCCCCTTGAGGTCTTTTAATGGACCACTGTACTTCGGCTGGTGGGCTGTTAGCCACTGGCCAGCTGTTCACTGGGTGTTGTATCCCTAAAAAAAATAAATCATTATTTTCTTTGAAGTGTGTTACTGGAAAACGTTACAAGTAGTAATAACTTTTAAAAGAAATGGAAAAAGGAATAAATAGAAGGCAGGGAGGGAAGCTTATATCCTTATTTTGTCTTGTTTTTAGGGATGCTCTGAACACGCCCAAGTGAAGTCGAAGTATCTTAGCCTCTCAAAAGCCGTGGATGTGGCCTTTCAGTTCTCAATGGGCTCCCGGCTTGCTGTGCGCCCGCTCACTTTCATTTATCAAAGTAATAGCACACATTACATTTATCTGACGGGGTTTTACCCTCCCAGCCGCTCTCTTCCTGAACATTAAAAACGGCAGGGGGTGGGAGAGTGAAATATCTGGGGAAGTAACTAGATATAATCCACGTTTAATAAGTGCATAAAGTAAGCAGAGCAGCTTGGGAAGGGCAGGCGGGTCAGTCAGAGTTTTCGTCCATTTCCCTGGCAAATAGGAATTTATCGGGATGTCTTCCTCTATCCAGCTTAGTGATCTGTGAGCTTTAAATAATTGGTTTGGGGACCTGTCAGCACAACTCGTTTCCAAGAGAAGCGAGCTATCCCCTCCGTCGTTCTGTTCCCCGGTAAATACGACAAGCCACGCAACTCATACAAATTTGAATTATGAAACGACTCAGGCGGTACAGTCACCTCTTGGCTGCTCTGGCAAGACTGGATGTTACATGGGGGAGAAAGGACGTACTCATTTTGGGTAACAAGCAATAAGGACGGGGTTTTCCTCTTTTGCTGCATTCAACCATCTTGACTGAAATGGTGTCTTCCCGGTTCTCAAGATTTCCCATGAAAAAAACACAAACCTCATCTTGAGGATTCACATTATTATTAATGCATCCTTCAGGAACTCCGCTAGTTTGTTGTTGTTTTTACAGGCATCTAGGTTAGTTAATGCTGGTTATATTGTGTCTTTGGCATCTGTGCTAATTAGAGATTTTGGACCAGCTTAGAGTCCTTATGAAGACACCAAGCCACCTATGCAGCGGGAGATGTACTTTATGGGTGGTTGACAGGGATAAAGTGAGATACCATATAGTGAAAGGAAACATGTAGACACACATGCAAGGGAGCTCCCCTTCCTGAATTCATCTGGGGGAGGTCTATGGGGTTAAGTGCCACAAGGATGAATCATAGAATCATAGAACAAGGGATTTGGAAAGGGCCTCGAAGGCCATTGAGTCCAACCCTCAAAGCAGGAATCCAAATCAAAGCAGATCTGACAGAGGGTTGTCCAGTTTTCTCTTGAATGCCTCCAACGTTGGAGCACTCAACATTTCCCAAGGTCATGGGTTCCGTTGTCGTACTGCTCTAACAGTCAATAATTTTTTTCCTGATATTCAGTCAAAATCTGGCTTCCTGTAGCTTGAGCCCATTATTATGTGTCCTGCACGCTGCAATGATCAAGAACAGATCCTGCCCCTCCTCTCTATGACAGCCTTTTAAATATTTGAAAAGTCCTATCATATCCCCCCATCAGGTCTTCTTTTCTCAAGGCTAAACATGCCCAGTTCTTTCAGTCTTTCCTCATAGGACGTGGTTTCCAGCCCCCTCAATCATCCTCGTTGCCCTCCTCTGAACTTGCTCCAGTTTGTTGGCATCCTTCTTAAAGTTTCCTTAAAGGACACAATACTAAACAGTACTGAATTCCTTAAGTAAATTTGCTGTTACATGGAGAAGTATTCCCCCACCCCTTTCGATTCCAAATCCAGACCCCAGACCATTTCTTTGAGTAGCTCTGCGTTCTAGTGTTGTATGAGATGAAATCCACTGGTTTGGATTTTAAAGGTCTATTTTTACACCGTGACATTATGGAATTAGACTTCCAGTTCCAGCATATTTTTGGCCTGAGCAGAGAAGTGCTTCGGCGTTTGACCTCATGTTCTGCTGAAGGTGACTGCTGAAATTGGTCCACGATTTATCTGCACCACTAGATGGCAAGCGTTGACTGGCAAAGATCCATAAACCTCTTGCTTCACTGAAAAGTAAGGGGTTGAGGGGAAAAGTCCCAGCCCAGCTCTGGCTACAATTCCCAATTATAGCTGAATTAGGAGCACATACACACACAGATTTGCTGTCACCAGGCTTTGCTTCATAGCTTGGAACACGCCATCGACATGGCATAGCTGACACCGAAAGCATGTGGCACAAACTGCTATCGTTTGGAGGCAGGTTGGTATTTGAGTCTTAAATTTGTGCCAATACCCCAGGTTCCATGTTGTTCGTCTTCCATGGGTTTAGACTCTCCCATCTCCTAGGCTCCACTTGCCTTCTGGTTTAGTTTGCAAAATGTCTACCCTTAACGTCGCAACTGGCATGAGCAAGCATCCACTCAGCAACCCCTTTCCGGTCTACCGATCAGCAGGTGAGCCAATACACATCGATCAAAACTGCCCAGCTATGGGACACTGCCATCAAACCGATGATGCATCACAGTGTTTTTTTCTGAAGTGTTAATGACCAACATGGATATGCTGTCCTGCACACAGCTAATTTGTAAGGGTGTGCGTGGAGAGAAACATGAATGGAAAGCTATGGGTAATTCTCGAAGCTCATACAAAAGGAAGGACCAGAGCTACCTTGATTAATCACATGACGTCAAGTCAATTCTGACTTACAGCGACCCTTTCAAGGGTTTTCCAGGTAGAGGATTCAGAAGTGTGTTACCATTCCTTTCCTCTAGGGGCACCCTAGGACTGGCCCAAGGCTACCCAGGCTGGCCCAAGGCTACCCAAGGCTGGCTTTACTCACAGGAGAAACAATTGATTGGAGGTCCTTCTAAGCAAAGAAAAGAGTTTGGCGTGTAAAGTTCAAATGTTGGGGTACGTCCTCCTACAGGCTGGGGAATATGTCATTTATGCAGTTCTGCCACCTGCTCTCGGAAGGGGTTAAACCTATAAATGGTTTAATCAGATGATCAGCCATTTGGCTAGAAGTTGGATGAGGCAATGTTCTCCTGCCATCTCCCTGGTTTTCTCTTTCTCACACAGACGGACGCCCACCCAGCCACCCACACCAGTCATTCCTGAAGATAGAAAAATAGAAAGCCAGAGTGGGAACAAGAAAATGAGGATAGATTCTAATGGATCTTTTCATGATGCATTTATTTTTTTAAAAAGTTTAAAATGTATGGTTGTTGACACCCAGAAGCTACCTTTAAAGTAGCTTGATTTATATTGCTGCTCCGTGCCATTAAATCGCCTCCAACGTATGGTGACCCCATGAATGAGTGATCTCCAAAATGTCCTGTTGTCAACTGGCCTGTTCAGTTCTTGTAAAATCAATCCTGTGGCTTCCTTTAGGGAGTCAGTCCATCTCGTATTTGATCTTCCTCTTTTCCAGCTGCCTTCCACCTTTCTCAGCATCGTTGTCTTTTTCCAGGGAATCCTGCCTCCTCAGAATGTGCCCAAAGTAGGATACTTTCAACATTTTTGCCGCCAGAGACAGTTCAGCCTTGATCTAGGACCCACTTATTTGCCTTTCTGGCCGTCCAGCATATCCCCAAAGCTCTCCTCCGGCACTACATTTCAAGTATAGAAGTGAGTAAACCAGGGCTGGATATGTTTTGCAGTGTCTGAAGAATCAAATCTGTCATGCACCAGAGTTTAGGGACAATCAGTGGAAGCCATTTAAAGCAAGACTAATGTTTGCTCTAAATGGATTCCTCCGGCAACTTCCCTGATCGCTGCCCGAATTTGGTGGCACGGTTTTGGAGGTTGCTTGGGCAAGGGGTACAAAACCTCCTTGAAGGTGTATTTGGCCCATGGATCACTATATTCCCACTTGTGGAGTTAATAGCAGTCTTTTCTCACTGCAAATGAAAAACCTCCTTGCCAAGTGAGGGGCCTGTGTGAGTTTGCTGTTCATCGCGCATGAGCAGTGAGAAGCTGTAAAGGCAAGCAACCCAGGAAGGATTTGAACCTTTGTCTTCTCCTTTTTAGGAATCCCTTGCCCTTCTCTAGCCAGATCGGTGGTCACAGATCTGCCTGCGCCCGCTTTGGTAAGCTCAAGCAACTTGCACAAAAATATACCGATGCCACAGCTGCTTTTTGGAGGGTTTGAGGACTGAGTTGCAGGGTGGAGGCAGACGGAGCCACTGCCAGCCTGATTCACCGGCACAACGTGGAGTGCTGTGGTTACTGCCTGCAAAAAAAACCCCACAAAAACACAGCTTCATGTTTTATTCCTTTCATCCAGCCACGATGCAGCCGGAGTAGGGTGGTTTCCATGGCATTCGGAGGAGGAATGACTGTGTGAGGAATAATTCAGGTCTCACATCGCACAGGGCTAGGAGGTGAGAAGTGGCCCAAGAATATCAGGGCCCCTTGACTCTCTCTGTGCTGATGGAATTGTTTTTCCCTCTCTCCAGGAAAATAAAATCATAGAATCATGGAGCTGGAAGGAGCCTCGAAGGCCATCCAGTCCAACCCCCTGCTCAGTGCAGGACTCCAAACCAAAGCAGATCTGACCGAGGGTGGTCCAATTTTCTCTTGAAGGCCTCCAGCGTTGGAGGGCTCACCACCTCCTGAGGTCATGGGTTCCATTGTCGCACTGCTCGAACAGTTAAGAAACCAGGTCTTCTTTTCGCAAGGCTAAACATGCCAAGTTCTTTCAGTCTTTCCTCAGAGGGCTTGGTTTCCCATCCCCTGATCATGCTTGTTGCCTTCCTCTGAACTTGCTCCAGTTTGTTGGTATCCATCTTAAAGCGTGGTGTCTAGAACTGGGTATAATACTCTATATGAGGCCTAACCAGTGCTGAATAAACTATACTTCTGCATGGGAAGCTCACAGACTATCTGAACATGCTAGCTGGAAGATTCTAGAGTATATTTTTCCAGGCTATAGTTTCTCCCACTTCTTAATTGAGCTAGTTCTTTGCCCACCACGGCTAGCAGCACTGCTGAATCAGGCTGGATCCCGGGAGAAGCAGTGGAGGAATGGCTCTCCATTCCCTCCCATAAGGAAAGAGCACCTCTGGGATCTATTCGTGTGCACGTGCATATATGCACGTGGCCTTGATCCTCATAGCCAGAAAGCCTGGGTACCCCAAGAGAATGCAGCTGTAGGCATCCTAGCATCTTGTTCTAACACAGGATGAGTGAAATGGTTCCCCTTCAGCTCCCATCAGCTCTGATCCAGAAAAGCAGATGCTGAGGAATGATGGGAACGGTAGTCCAAACAAGGTAGAGGTCTGTGCTTTGCCCACCTCTCCTCTGTGAAGCTGCATCCTTGAGCAGCTAGCTGGCCAATACTCAGAGTCCTGGGTGTGTGTGTTTTGGCTGCCTAATCCTGTCATGATGGATTGGTTTGGAGAAATTTTAATTTCCCCAGATGCTACTGAATAAAGTCACTGTAAGATGTAGTGGGCTATTTAAGGAGTGGCTTGCTCCCCAGTGCTGGTCTGCTGTGGCTTGTCATGGCTTCACCACCACCACCACCACCACCAGTGAGGGCTTGTGACTCCCCTATGTGTTGGGTGGCAAATCAGAGCCAGGTTTTAGTCTGGGTTTTCAAGGAGCTCTCCAAGGTTCTGAACCTATTTGGGACCTATGATTCAGCACCCTGGACAGCTCCTGTAGTTTTTGCATCAAACCTGGTGTGGATTCTTTGCTCTGCTGACCTCGGAGCCATCTGACACCACAGACCACCAGCACATAAGCCTAGAAACCCATCATAAGATCTAGAAGGGAGTCCACCAGAAGAGGTTTCTACAGGTCCTCCACAAACCTGAAGCCCACTCTGATTGCAATTTTCAATCCACTTATTCCCAGTTCTACATGACTGTGCAGTTTTTAAAAAAATGACAATTCTGTACAACGTCTGTGCCCATTTTAAACTAGACTTGTCCTAGTACACATGCAATTTTGTTCGCTGTACCACTTTCAAGCTGCATCCTCACACATTGTATGGTTATGTATGTCATTTTTGTGAACTGATGCATTTTATGTGCCCATTTCGATGGCCAAACTAGAATGCAGAATTCAGAGATGTGTAAATGTCGAGGCCTCCCTAGGTTCTGGTGTGGGCATTCCTTTTGGAAATGCCAAGTTCTGGAAGTTTGCTCTGCAGTGTAAATGGAAGGGATTTCTCCCCATCCTAACAGTGATCCTGCCTCCTCAGGCGGCTCCACCTCTAAGCCCTGCATTACACTGCTCTGGATTCATGATGCAGCTGAGCCCCCCCGTCACCTCCATTGTGGAACTGGCAACATCCCTTCTTTACCTTCCCAGTTTTCCTGTAAGCACCTACCAACAAAAAGGGGATTACCGGGGGCTTCTTAGAGCCCTCGCCGGGTGGGGGAATTAGTCTCTTTGCTCCAAAAATGTTCTCTTTGTTGGGATTACAAGATAATGCATACGGAACGACGCGGGCTCAGCCAGGTTTAGGGATTATTTCAAAATCAAATTTCCCATAATCTCACCTGCCATCTGGCATCGGAAGAGCAGCCTGCAGCTGGCCAGCTGCCACCCCTGTCTCCTGTCACTGTGGCTCAGCCCACAGCACTGCAGCTGGCAGGGTGACATACCGTGGCAAGCAGTGGCCAGTGCGAAGAAGCTTGGCCAACGCAGTCTAGGTCTAGGCTAATCCGACTCTTCCAAAACAGTTATAGGGTGAATGGAGAGCCAGGGAAAAACCTCCTTTTTGGGGTGTGTCTGTGTGTGTGTCTGTGATTCCTCACACCTATTAAATTTCACGGTCCATGCCCAGTGCCCACAAGGGTGCCTAACCTAAGCTGTATGATTTCCAAATGCAGCTCTTTAATTGTTCTGATCTACTGATTAGTCCCCCTTATGTTTACCAGCTGCCCCGGCTGGTATTGAATGTGCTGATCGAGACTTTGGAACCTACTTGCTCTGGGAAGCCCCTACAAATATAAAACCAATTGCAATTTTTTAAAAAACCCAGAAAACATGAATGTGTTTTGTTCCCTTCCCCATCATTTGGCACCCTTTCCCATTCACTCTGATGCTTGCATGTGTTGTTGTTATGTCATCAATATCACTTGAAGGAGAGAACTGTGTGACTCATGAAATCCTGGGTAATGTTTGGTTGAAAATATTCAAGGAGGAGATAGCTGTCTGTGTGTGCGGGTAATTTTATTTGGTCCACACTTTTCAACAAACCAACTCGATCCATAGTTCCTCGGCCCATGCATGGGTCATAGATTTTGGAAAATCTTCTTATTTGGACTCAACTCTGGGAATCCCCTAGCCAGCCTGGCTACCAAGCGTTGTGGTCCCAAACGGTCATGTTTCCAAGCTCTTTGGATATCACAGTTGTCAGAACTCTGTGATGCAATTCTCTGCCAGAAAGTTACATATCAAGAAGCACATCACGGGGGGAAAGACATGCTCCAGGGAAATTAGCAGGACGAGGCACTGAAGGAAACAAGCATGATCAAAATATCCTACTTGGATCAGTGTGCCATGATGAAGCTGAGGCTGTCCAGCTTTGGACACATCATAAGAAGGCAGGAGTTTCTGGAAAAGACAATAATGGTAGGAAAAGTGGAAGACACCAGGAAAAGAGGAAGACCAAATACGAGATGGACTGACTCCCTAAAGGAAGCCATAGGCTTGAGTTTGCAAGATGGAGGTGACCGGATGGGACACAAGAACAACAAATTGTACCAATCATTGTAAAATTTAAATTCTAGGTTGCATGGGAGCAAACATGATTCTAGTGCCACTTGACATCATTTATCCTATAACATCACCTATCCTATGAAGGGCTGTTGAGAAGGTAGACTCCCAACCTCTGTGGCATTTCTGAACCCTTGTTACATAGAATGTCAGCCTGTGTTTGTGCATCCTCCAGATGGGGACCCAGGACATTTGGAGGGTGATGACTCTTCTTGTCACGCTGATGAGATTTGTAACAATTTCTCACCTGGGGCCAAAGAAGGCCACTAGATCTGGGGCTTAGTGGGAGCTGCTGACTCAGGGTGTTGCAGGCAAGCGTCCATTCCCCTTCTGGATATCCACTGGGCATTGTCAAAGCAGGCTGGTGGTTCAGCAGAGGGACCAGCGATTTTCTTTGGCGTTAGAATCAGGGATCTGAGGGCGAACAAGGGAACGGTTGACTGCATTTCAGGCAAAGAGACACAAGATCTCTCTGCAGGACAGGGACCAGAGAGAAGGATAAGGGTCCTTGGGTCCTCCCCAAGGCACTTAGAAAGACAACTGACGATGTCTGATGGCTGGGAATGCAGTATTTCTACCTGTTAGATGGCTAGTTTTTTAAAAAAGATACTTAATGAGCTGCTAAGAGGAAGCATTAGTTACCTGGGTGACACATTCACACATTCTTTTCTAATATCTGTCATTATGTGGTATGAACTTGGCAAGAAAAATATATATCTCGTTCTGATTTGTTAAGCCACAAGCAATGTTTCCATAGAGAATCCAGATGGCCATTCAGCTTTTAGCCATTCCTCATCAAGTGTCTTTCCTTCAATTGCCATTATAAGCATTAATTTATTTATTTTATAAATAAGTAAATTATAAGCCTCCCTTCCTTCCTTCCTTCCTTCCTTCCTTCCTTCCTTCCTTCCTTCCTTCCTTCCTTCCTTCCTTCCTTCCTTCCTTCCTTCCTTCCTTCCTTCCTTCCTTCCTTCCCTGAGTGCACAATGTAATATGGATATTGTTGTTGTAAGGCTTCATAAACACTGCTGACTACAAAACCCCTAGTGTTGTTTTGCTGCCTTATGGGCTTTATAGTCTTGAAGCGGTGGTGGACAGTACTGTTTTGATTACTTTTTAGCAATTTGCTACCGAAATATGGTGTCAGAGCAGGTGTGTATATCCATCAAGTCATTTGAGACCAAACTGCACTCCAGACCCACCAAAGTTGCTGGTCACTTTTGAAAAGGTTCACCTTTAGTACTAGACTACTGTACCAATATTGTACTACCAAGATTTTGTATACCTCGGTTCAACCATCAATCTCAATGGAGAGCACAGCCAAGAAATCAGAAGACGGAGACTCGGAAGGGCAGAAATGAAGGAATCAGAAAAGATCATCCAGTGTAAGGACGGGTCACTGGAGACCAAGACCAAGATCATCCATACTCTTGACTTTCCAATGAGCATGTGTGACTGTGAAAGCTGGAGAGTTAAGAAAGCTGACAATTAAAAAAAAAGATTCATTTGAAATCTAGTGCTGGAGGAGAGCTTTGCAGATAACCGGGATTTCCAGAAAGATGAACCAGTGGGTCTTAGATCAAATCAAGCCTGAACAATCTCAGGAGGCAAAAATGTTGAAACGGAGGCTGTCCTATTTTGGGCATATCATGAGAAGGTAGGATTCTCTGGAAAAGACCATAATGCTGGGAAAAGTGGAAGGCAGCAGGAAAAGAGGAGGATCAAATACGAGATGGACCGACTCCCTAAAGGAAATCACAGGCTTGAGTTTGCAAGAGCTGAGCAGGGCTGTTGGGGACAGGATATTTTGCAGATCGCTGATTCATAAGCCAGAGGTGACTTGACGGCACCTAACAACAACAAATTGTACCAGTCACTGAGAAACTTAAATTCTAGATTGCATGGGAACAAACGTGATTCTGACGCCAAGCGGGGGTTGGTGTGAATGCATCGACAAATTCCAAGACAATGTAGGTTTTGTCCACAAGTGTTCACGTACCATGAGAACAGAGAATACAGTACGATACATAATGCAAAGATACTGGAACATAAGTTTGCTAAGGCAGCTTCTTTGATCAGTTGAAAAGCCTTTTCCCTTTCCATCCTCACACAAAAGCCTTTTTGAGTTTTTCTCGCCAGCTTTGAGAGCCAGAGATTATAATGATGTTGTTTTGCTTGTTTTGCTTTGTTTTGCTTGTTTAATTTGCAAATGTGGACCCAGATTGTCAGGAACCAGAAGGCGTTCCCAGCTGTAGGATTTCACTGCAGTTGGATAAAAAACACACAAAAACATCAGGACATTTCATGGGGGTGGAGGGTGTACGTGGTGGGGGCTGAGGAGGGGGAACGGCGATTGGAGTTGTTTAGAGGGCTAACCATCAGCTTCACCCCGATCTGGAATCCTGAACTAAATCAGACTGGTTCAGCCTGATAGGCATACAGTACAGACTGAAGGAAAAGGACAGATCACATTTCGAGGGTGAAGCAAAAGTTGTTTGAACTCATTCGGTGAACTGCCCTCCACCAAGTGAGGCACGTGGTCACCCTGGTTTCTAATGCTTTCCCCTGCAAATTAGTCCCAACCAGATGCTGGTCAGTAAGTGGCTGGAGGTGCTGCTTGACCAGCTCCATTAAGCTAAAGAAAAAAGAATGGTAAATTTGCTGGATTAAGTGAGACACAGTTCTTGTCTGCTCAGCTGAGTAAATGGTCTTTTCAACTTACTGGGCAACCAACTCATTTGGTTTCCCTCCTCCTCTTCTTCCTCTTCCTCAACCCTTCCAAGCCTTCTCAACTGATGGAATGGCCAAGAAGAGTGTGCACTTTTCCCCTGTGAATATCTCCTTTGCCATCTGGATTTCAGATTCTGGATCATGGAGAAATGACCGTCAAACCTCCTTTGAAGGGTCTGAAGTCTCAGAGAAGAGCCATAAATAGGGCAAGTCAACTAGGACTTTGACTCAGGGCACCAAAATATAGAGGGTTGGTGTTTACTGCTGGAAGGATGCAAACCAAGGGTGTAGACCTGTGGTTCCCAACGTTAGGTCCCCAGGTGTTCTTGGACTACAACTCCCAGAAATCCTAACCAGAACAGTTAATGGTGAAGGCTTCTGAGAGTTTTCGACCAGGAACATCTGGGGACCCAAGGCTGGGAACCACTGGTGTGTAGACCTTCCAGCTACTCTTCTCCAGAGAGAAGGAACCAAAATGGGTAGATTGAGCATGGAAAGAGGGTGATGTCAGGTGCTTCTTCCTTGTTCTTCTGTCCTCTTTTCATGTATGCCACATTCACTTGATTCAAGCTTATCCAGGACGGCAAGCTCAAGAAAACAAAGTGCCTGTTGAGTTGAGGTTGCATTTTCCAAAAAAGGTTGTCTTGACCTATTGAGATACCCTGTTCAAAACAAAATGCCCAGCTGCTCTGAGAATTTTCACCAAGGCTCCCCCCCCCCTCCAAAGCAGTAGAATTAATGAGAATTAGCTGGTGCACAAATCATTGCAATTCCCCCAAAACACATGTTTTGAGGAAAATTCAAGGGTTCTCTTCCTTCAAAACAACAAGGTTTTTGCCTCAAAGACTATTGCATGAATTTTCCATGAAAATTGTATCAAAAATCCCCACCACCCTCTCATAATCTCCTCCAGCTGGGGGAAAGCTTTTACATTTTTTTTCATTCACACCAGTGAGAATGAAATAAGTAAAGACTTACCTCCCTAGTTCGCTTGCTAACTTGAGGTCGGATTAAACGAGACATCCATTTCTCAGCTAGCAGCGAACAGTATGTTTTCTCTGCAGGAACACGATTTCTTCAAAACTCTGTGCCAGAGCAGTCTGACTCACAGGAGTCTCCTTTTGAATCCCTGAACGACCAATCACAAAACAAAAGCAAACTGGTTTGCAACATACGGAAGTGAGGAAAGCTCATGCTTAAGTTGGGGAACTGGCCTTCGTTTACTTCTTAGAATCATGGAAACACAGAGTCATTGATTCATGGAGTTGGAAGAGGCCTACGAGGCCATCGCGTCAAACCCCCTGCTCAATGCAGGAATCCAAATGAAAGCAGATCTGACAGAAGGTTGCCCAATTTCCTCTTGGATGCCACCAGTACTGGAGCAGTCTCCATCTCCATGGGTTCTGTTGAGCCTCCACTTCTTAAAGTACCTGTACTTCTTAGGACAGGTGAATGGTGTGGTTGAGTTTGATCCAAGGACTGAGTGCAGAGGGAGAAGACCAAGAAGGAAGAGGGGCCATCTTGATACCTCTTGCATGTTCCTTCTTCGAGATGGCTCTTGGGCCAGGGGGGAAGTCCAGTGGACGGGCAACAGCAACGATGGAGGGGGAAGGATGAGGAAATGGGGCACCACTGAAAGCATCTTGACTTCAGAGTACCCCAGACCTGAGAGTGTCATTGGTTACTCCCATAGTGCACTCCCAAGGGGAAACAAGGGCGGCTTGTGGCTAAGCCAGAGGGGTCGATTCCCCCTGAAACTTTGGGCTTAAATGCCGATCCTGGTTGACAAACTCACCCCGTTTGAGAAGAGACTCCACTGTGGCCAAAATCCTGCCAGGTCCGTTCAATATAAGGAGGCAGTCATACAAGCAAGCCTACCTGTGTTGCTGGGTGGCTTTTGTGCCCCTGAGTTTCCTCTGGCCACAGATTGCGTGTCATGCCTCCTCCCAGGCTTGCTTGTACAACTGACAGCAAGCAACAAGGGAGAAACCACAGAGTGATTGCCCTTATGGGTTTCCCCAAGATTTTGTTAATAAGGTTCACTCCACACCCCTAATAATCACATCTGGGGCTGCTGTCTTAGTCCTTCGTCCGGGCAGCCCTCCCTTTCTCACCTACCCACGGGAGGCTAGTAAGAGAGCCTAACCTTATTATCAGTTGGCTGCTCCTTAGGGGGCAGGGAATATGCGGGAGAGACGAGAAGGGGGAGATAAAGCTTTTCCATCTTCATGCCTCCCATCACCAGTGCAATTACTGGGTCTCCAGAGAGATCTGGCCAGCTGGTGGTGTGCAGGGCTGATCGTTTTGGATTGGACCGCATGCCTGGTCACCCCATGCACTGCTGGTGAAAAGAGCCATATGGTTTCTTGCCATTACTAGGGAAAAGCTGAAACGAAGCTCAGGATCAAGGGGCAGGCAAGAAACGCTGTGCAAATGGAGCCAGCTCCCAAGAAAGTCCCAGGGGCCAAAGGAAGCATGGATACAAGATGGAGGCTATCACACAGAAAAGTGGACTTAAATTAGGATGCATCTGTCTGTTCTGAGAACAACATGTTCTGGGCATGATCCAGCCTTTTTTAGACCACAAAGAATGACTTCAGCTGATGAAGAAAGCATATGCATTATAGTTACTTCAGACTGATCCCACTCGAACCGTTGCACCTCCAGCGTGTGACTCTTGCAATTTTTATCTGGATTCTAGTCCACATTCCCCTGAGCGGCACCAAGAAATTCTAAACAAATCACCAAAATACAAATGCGAGGATTATACGTCATGGAGCATGGGAACGAAGGTGGGGGTCAGACTGCTGTAATGAGCTTAAAGCAAACAACAATGTAGAGTAAAAATAACCAACACACCAAAGGCCCGCTTCATGCAGCAATAGCTGCTGGCCACATTCTACCTATTTACCTGCTAAGAAAAATTACTTTGAAAGTAACAAGTTACAGTTATAGTTCCAAGATTTCCATGAAGTAGTAAGGTACCATGACAGGGTACCGTTTTTAAAAGCAATTCTTTGCTATTTCTCAAAAGGAGCTAAAATATGTTATTTTTTAAACCTCTGAACATTACAAGGTGCTAGTCTGTGGCATAGTCTGTGGATAGCTCAGTGGCTTAGGCATCTGGTTGTGGAGCCAGAGGGTAGGAGTTCGATTCCCCCCCCCCAATACCTCCTTGGAGAACAGCCAGCCTGTGTGGCCTTGGGCAAGCTGCACAGTTCCAGGGTGGCCCCAGGAGAAAGGAAGGGCCAACTACTTCTACCTTGACCTGAAAAGGGTCACTATAAGTCAGAATTGACTTGACAGCACATTATGATGATTGGCCCAGAAGAGCCTTGCTAAGAGTGATGAGCAGACCCTGAACTAACCGGTGGCTCTGGGTGCGTGTGTTGGTCTCCATGCTGCCGGTCTTGACATGTTTCTCTCCATAGAAGAGTTTGGTGAGGAACATCCAGTGCATGGAGAAGGAGTGGATGTGGGAGGACCACACTTGTTGATGGCACCAGAACTAGTTCTGGATGCCAGCATCTCAGCTTCGGCCGCTTTGTTTCTATGAGATCATGTTTTGCTTCACTCATTTTTCATGTTTGCACAATAACGGAGAAGGGACAAATTCCAGAAGATTTTTTTTATCCCCTGAGGAATTAAAAGGAAAAAAAAATCCCTCAAAAAGAAACACAAACAAACCCACCACCAAGAAAGCCTTTGGCATCTCATCCAAAACTTTGACAACTACTCGAGCACATTCACATCCCCCAGCAGCTGCTTCCCAGAAATGCACCGTGGACTCCCTGCACGGTGTGTTGGCGTATGTGGATGGGGCAACCCTGCTTGAACATCTCCCATGGCTGGGAGTGCATTTGCTTGTGCCGGGCTCTGGTGTGGCTGATGAGCAGGCCCGGGTGAAGCATGAGCTGCTGCTGCTATGGCTTTGCGTGGCAGTAAGTGCCCT
This sequence comes from Intellagama lesueurii, assembly GCA_037013535.1. NCBI lineage: Eukaryota > Metazoa > Chordata > Lepidosauria > Squamata > Agamidae > Intellagama > Intellagama lesueurii. The sequence continues at coordinate 4,476,186 of JBAJHW010000011.1, forward strand.
TGTGCATGGCACTTTCTAACATGCTGTTCTTTGGGCTGCAACTATTTTTAAAGTGTGGGATGCATGTGGGGTGTTGAGCATTTCCTCCTCTGTTTTGTCTTCCTATTAAATATTCTTCCCAAATGCCTATAGGAACATTTCTGACCTCGTAGTAAACTGGTAGTAAAGTGTGAGAAAGTAACTTTTTCAGATTGTAACCATCAGAATTCCTGGCAGGATTCTGGGGGCAGTAGTTCCCATCACTCCACAAAAAACCCTCCAAACTCTGGCCTACGGTGAGAAAGAACATACTGAACCCCTTCTGGTTGTTCTATCAGTTGAGCATGGTTTAAATCAGTGGTTTCCAACCTTGGGACCCCAAATGTTCTTGAACTAAAGCTCCCAGAATCCTTCGCCTCTCTCTGTGTTGGCCAGGATTTCTGGGAGTTACTTTTTTTGGACTCTTATACTGGCTGGGTGAGCCCCTGGTTTCCCCCGCTCTTCCCAATTTCTGATTTTCTGTTTGCTGTTTTTGCAATCAACATCCCATTAATTCCAGATGCATTTTAAAATTATCTTGTGCTATCAAATCCAGCTTGGTCTTTCTAAGTTACCATAGTGAATCAACACAAACCTTGCCGGCAACCCGGTGTCAGTATTGGCCCCAGACAGAAGACTGTTGAGTAATGTATTTTGGTGCTTAGCCAATCGTACTGGTGCAAGGATCCAGCAACAAAAGCTTCAAACATCTCAGGCTTAAAATGCGATGGGGTCGGGAGGCCTCAAGGTTAACCTCACCAATGATTTGAGCATTTGCAAGACCGACAAGTCATGATGTATACGTCTATCTTATACATCAAGACTTGGGCAACCATAGATCTAATTAACCTACCGATGTGCAGAAGCTGTGTTTTAGTTGCCATGGAAGAGCAAATAAACGTTATGTCCAAGAAAAGAATAAATATATTTTTTTCTATAATGTTTTTTTCTCCATAATTGGGTTCTGCCCCTCCTCGGAGTACATGGAATAAATGACACCCATGTGTTTCTAACGAGGCAGACACAAGGAATCAGTCTGGGTTCCTCATTGGAAAAGGACATTTCTCCAAATAACACAACTGCCAAACCGCATGCATTGGTCTAAAAGAATACTTTTTGGTCCCTTATGAGGTGTTCAAAGGCCACCTTTCCCTTGAGGGTATCTGACGGTGACTGGAGTGGGGAGCACCTCATGGATCATCAAACAGCTTCCCATGGTTCTCACAAGACAAGGAATAAGAGGGAGTGGTGAGACTCATTCACTTCTTATAAACGTTGGGTGAAAGCATCCTTTCCCCTCAGCTTTGGGAACCTGTCTTTCCAACTGTGCCATGGGCTTCAGATTAACTTCTGTGGTTTTGCTCTTTACAGCCACATGAACACAAGAGCAACATTACAGAGATGATCAGCAATGAATTCATCCCATCACGTTGTGGAGACGAGGTTCCGGTGTTCGAAGCCAGAGGAAGACAATAGGGCCGGCGTGTTTTGGAGGAGTTGGGTGGAAGCATGAAGACTTCAGGACTAGCAAAGACAATGATGTTACGCATCACACCCCAAGTTTCAATCTTGCTGTAGGAGAGAACCCTGCTAAGAAAACCTGGAGCTTTAAGCCTTGTGTCATTATAACGTTAGAAACAATCTCCGACCTCTAGTTTCATGAAGAGGAGATCATCCTGTTGAAGACAGCAGGCTATTTGTGTGCACAGGGAGATAGTGACTATACCCTTGTGCCCATGCTGAGGAAGAATAATTGTGTGTACAACAGACTGTCTCTGACACACCATAAAAACAAAAAGGGTTCTGCTCACAGAGTTTAGCTGAAATCCGCCCAGGAATTATGTAGAGGGAGGCAGATAATTTTTTCTCCGGTAACAATATCTTGTTTGTGCTCACTCTGTCTAATGCACAGTACTTTGTGGTCACAAACTTGCAATTAAGACCCATTAAATTTACAAAATACCTGCCTGGGCTAGAGATTAAAATGGCTAGAACTGGTTTGTTGAAATGGATCAGTGTGGCTGCCTCTGTTTTTGGAATCTGCTTCAACACATAACTATGAGGAACACCATGATCAGCACTGATTGTACGGTAAGATCCCCCCCCCCTTATCCACAGGATCAGTATCCACTGATTCACTTATCCATGGTCTGAAAATATTAAAAATAATGAAAGCAAAAATCCAGAAAAAAACATATTTTCACATGTATTACCAGAACTGATCACTAAAGGGAGCCAGAGACCATGCTATGAATACTCCCAGGTTACTAGTGGCCAGTTCTGGTAATGTATGTGAAAATAATTTTTTTCTGTTTTTTTCCTCCTTTTACCATACTCTTTCTCTCTCTCTCAATTGTGCACATGTGTTTGCTATTATCCACGTTTTTCAGTATCCACGGGGGTTTGAAACCTATTCCCAGTGGATATGGGGGTCCTACTGTATTTCAAAATTTGCTGCCACACTGCTGGAGGGGTTATGATGAAAGTGCACGCACCGTTCTATCTGAAGTGCAGAGCTTCGAGAAGCGGGGTGTAGGCCTGGCCCTGCAGTTCGGGGAGTCCTTCCCTTTAGGCAGGGATGCCTTGGAGAGAAGAGAAAATAAGTAGCTCTGGGCCCTTCCGCTCTTTCTTAAATCTGGAAGGAGCTCACCTGTTTTGATTGCCTCCACTCAGAACACTAGTGTCAGCAAAGCGCCGGGCACTCCCAATAAATCTCAATTCATTTGTGCTCGTGCAAGCACTTAAGGAATGCAAAGTGCTACCTGCCTGCAGCCAAAGAGTCTTTAATCTCACACAGAGCACCTTCCATTTTCTCTTTTTGGCAGTCAGGTCTTAATAGCGATGGTCAGTTCTGCTGTCAGGGTGCAATCAGATGGCTTTTTTCTGATTGCACCAGAAAAGGGACACTTTATCTGGAGCGATTTCCCTTAAAGCCACCTTTCCCTCTGCTGGGGAGTCACTCTGGCCTGGCCTCCGAAAGGAGGAGACCAACAGCTGGCCTCCTGGGATACAGATCTGGGTTAGGCTGCAAAGCCTTTCCCCGTGCATCCTGCAATCACCGGGGAAACAGGTTTCGCTGAAGTGACCCCAACTGTGATCAATCTCCTCGTGGGGTCACACCCAGATCAGTTGGCTGCTTTGTGCTCCTTTGCTCTCCGAAGCCAGTGTTTGTCACAATCAACCAGATGTGCAGAGATAATATCGGTGGAGTGATCTCAGAGAAGCAAAGGAGGCCTTCAGAAACGCCGGAGCTACCAACCCCTTTTTCCAAAATCAGGAATAGGGGGTTGAATCGCAGGACTCGCCATTAAGTTGGACTTAAGTTGAACCAGTGACTCAGCTCATTATTTTCCCCAATGTTTTGGACTTGACTCGCGACTCGGAACCCACCCACCCCTCCCCTTTTTTCTGGGGAAAAGAGCTTGTTTTTAATAGGGACTTGGACTTGGGACTTGGTATCAAAGACTTGGACTTGGGACTTGGGACTCAGACTCAAAGACTTGCCAATATCCCTGTCCAAAATCATAGATGTCAAAATGATGATTTCCAAATTTCCACTCCTTCTGAGATGAGAGGTCAAGATTGCACTTCCCGTGTTGTAGCTCCACTATGGTTTTAGCCCCTTCTCCATCATTAGCAGAATGAGACAAGAAGGCTGAGTTCCAGGTCTGAGTTAGGAGAATCAATTATATTACATTAGACTTCAGGCAGGGAAATGTATTGCTGAATACAACATACTCTGTTGTTTTTTAAATGTGTTTTCAGTATTGATTTTCTTTACCGTTTTAATATAATCCTTGTTTAATTCCTTTTTAAATATTTGTATACTTGCTGTTTTTCAGCTTTGAAATATTGTCTTTTAATTGTTGTAAGCCGTCTTGGGTTTTTTTTAAGGAGAAAGGCAAGGCAAACATATTTTGAACACACACACACACACACTTATTTATTTTTTTAAAAGCTGTGTCTATAAGTGGAAAGTTATCACATGTATGGAAAGGACATCTAGAACTTTTCTCTTTTGATGTATTAGGTTTCTTTTTAAAAGAAAATCCTCTATTATCAAATTTCATAGCTGGAAGCATCCCTGGAGACCATCCAGTCCAAACTGCTGCTCAGGGCAAGATTTGTAACACCGGATGAAATCACAGCATCCCTGATAGAGAGCTTGTCCAGCGTTTGCTCAAGTGCCTCCATCAAGGTGAGCATGTTCTATTTCAGTCTGTTCCACTGAAATGAAAAGCTCTTCCCATTAGGATATTTCTTCTATCGCTGAAACCCATTAGGATTTTCTTGTACTGTTGGGCGGGGGGGCTCACTTCTGCCCCCCTGGAGCCATCTGCTCCATCTTCTGTATGGAGGCTCTTCAGATGTTTAAAGTAGGGACTAGAGATGGACACGAACCCAAAAACGAATCAGGAAGTTTGTTGAAAATGTCTGGTTTGTTGGTTCGGGTTGGTTTGGGTTTGTCAAAACCGATGAACCCAAACCGACTCGAATCACAAACTTTTTTTTTTGCAATGTCACAAACTTCCTGGTTTGTTCCCACCTGCCCCCATAGCCTGCCTCCCCTCCTCTTCCCACTGTCCCCCACCTCCCTACCTTGTCCTGTTGCCTCTTTCTCTTTGTCCTCCACCACCATCTTGAGAGACAGTAGCCCAGCTTCTGATGTCTCTCAAGATGGCAACACCAGAGGAGGAGCAAGAGGAGGAAGAGGTGGCAGGACCAGGAAGGGAGCTGACAGGGTAGTGGGAAGGGGGTTGGGGTCAGGCTTGGGGGGGGGTTTGAGGACTTTAGTTTTCCTCTCCCCCCAGCCATTAACTTTTTTCAAAAAAATGAACCGGTTCATGGCTCATTTTAAAAAAAATATTAGAGGGTTTGTGGTTCGTGGGTAGCCACGAACCACAAACCACAATTTTTGTGGTTCATGCCCATCTCTAACAGGGACATAAAGAATATTTGATTTTTCCCCCACCCATTCACAGATTTTTTGCCTTGCCACAATGTCCCCACCCTCACCCTGCTTGGCCGTATTCTGCTGAATGTCCTTTCTAGGCAACCTTTGCACGCAAAAGAGACAAGTTCCTGTTTGGCACAGGATTCATTTGTCATAATTCTGCGTAGATTGTTTTTTTGGGTGTTCCCCCCCCCCCCGCCGTGGGATAAAAATGATACCCAAACATCAGGGGGAAAAAATCCAGTGAAATTTCTTGAAAATAAATAAGTTGTTCGCCGCCGCCGCCCCCCCCCCCCCGCATTTTCAAAATCTGTTGCATGTTTATTATTCAACAAATGAGTTCTTAAGGTCCACATATCTAATGAAAAGCAAACCGACATCCACATAAGGCAAGGGAAGAACGGAGCTGATCAAATTTGGAGAAAGCAGAGCATGACTTGATCCGTTAAATAAATTTTGCAGAAAAGAAATACAAAAAAATAACAATCTTGCACAGAGAAATCTCAGTGCCAAGGGGAAAGTGGGGCTTCTCCTGCCTCCTGCGCCTAGTTTCTCACTGAGCAAGAGAGGATGCTGGTTTCATGTCCTTAATTTAAAATCAGTTCTCACATCTCTTTTTTTCCTTTTCTCCAGGGTAAACATACCCAGTTCTAGCAACGGTTCCTCGTGGGAGTTGGCTTGCAGACTCGGTAACATACTAACTGCCCTTCTTTGGATATGTTCAAGTTCGTCCAGAGCCTTCTGGAAACAACATTCATGCATTTCTGAGTTGTGGAGTTATTTTTTTTCAACACGCCGCCAATTTTAACCCCACCTCCCTCCAAACAACATTTTTCAGGCTTTGCTTACCCCAAGCTCTTTCTGTGCATCTGTCTCAGGCTTGACCTTATGTGGATTCGTCACGCGGCTAGTCATACCTCTTAATTAATCCTGGGGTAAACTCTCGGTGGTGCTGCTGCTTCCAGCCTACGCAAGCTTATTTACCAGGCTTCCCTGCTTATGTTGTTGCTGTTATATCATGCACAATATCTGTTTTTAGCATTTGGGAATTTAGTTGGGTTCCTTCCATTTCTGTCATTTAGCCATATTTATCGCAGGCCCTTGGGGCAAGACCTCCGCTTCAGCTCTGTTTCGCTTTCCTTTTTTCATTAGTCGATGCAACCGGTCATTCTCAGAGAGGAACCAGAAGGATCCTTATCTTGATTTTCACATGGGTCTTAATCCTGGTTTTACTGTGTATTTGAAGAACAATCACTTCTGTGTTTTTTTCAGGAATCCAGTGGGGCCTGGACTTGGATCAGCTCAAGGAGGAGGCCAGATCCAGGAACTTCCTCTACTGAGATATCTAACCCTAAAACCTCCCTGTGCTGGGATTCTGGAGTCAGCCAGAGTGGAGGTCTCCATACATACAACAATGCTGGCAACTCCTGCACGGGTTCTCCCCTACTTTGGGTTGAGATGCCGTCCTCCAGGAGTCCCACGATCCAGGGAGATGGTGCACCAAGGCCTGCCCTGTTCCTGGCGTGGGCAGGACCTTCTACCGAATTTGGGGCCAGGAGTCTAGCTTTGAAGGCTCAGGACAAGGGGGTGTGACATCCACAGCTCTGTCCTTCAGCACCTTGTTACTCCTGTGAGGTCAACAGCATCTTCCATCCAAGGCAGATCCCTCCCTCTTCCTTATTTTAACTATAACATAAACATAAAATACACAAACCAAAATACAAATTAACTGTGTTCCCCACCACCATAGACGGGACCTCTTGCAATAATCCTCTTCTTCCTCCATCTATATTCTTCTTCTTTCATTGTCCTCTTCTCCAGAACTGCATTGATTCTTGATTTGGAGCTTTCCCTTTTCCTCTTGTTAACACATATTCCAAAAATCTGCCCCATATATCATAAAAATTATTCTTTTTTATCTCTCCTTTCTTAACCTTTAAATCCCTCCCTCTTCCTGAAGGTAGGGCCGGCCCTGCCCATGGAGACACCTGGTAGGGGTAGAGATTACTATTATTATCCAAAAACACCAGGCACAGTCAATCAAGATTATGAAAACATAGACTGGTATTCTATACCAGTTTTAACCAAAAACCTAAGTATCTGTTAAATATCGATGTAGTATGCATACTGTTCCTAATATTGCCGGGGTTTTTTGTTTTTTTTTGTAGATCTGATGGTGTTATTTCATCATCCTCATTATCTTCCTCATCCTTATCATCATTCAATACAAGACACAGTCTTTGACTGGTATTATATAGCAGATACAAGTTTTATCCAAAAACGTATTGGTTAGATGTTGGTGTAATATATATGCTGTTCCTAATATTGTCATTTTTTGCAGATGTGATGGTGTTATTTCGGAGATCTGCAGCATTATAATACTTAAAATATTTTATAAAATTCCATGGCGTTGTTCCCAATGCCCTGATGCCTATGGGGACCTCTGAAATGTGTTCCATCCACAAGCGAGTTATTTCTGTTGCCGGGTCTCTGTATTTTGTTAATATTTCCAGTTCTTTATCTTCGACTCTGGCATCCCCTGGAACTGCAATGGCAACGATCCAGACATTTTGTCCTTCCATTACTGTTGTGTCAGCCATGCTATGCTCAACGCGTCTGCCCATTTGAATCTGGAATTCCCATAATATCTTAACTTGGCCATTTCGTGACACCTTATTTACTTGATGTTTCCATGGATTCTTTGGATGCTGGCAGATTATATATTTTTTCATAATGACCCGTGTATTAATTTTGCAACTCATGTCTAGCTTCGTAGGCTGGCTGTGCAATCTTTCAACCTTCACAGAGGAGGTGTGACACAGTTCCATCATCATCATCATCATCATCATCATCATCATCATCATCATCATCTTCTTCTTCTTCTTCTTCTTCTTCTTCTTCTTCATCATCATCATCCCTTTAATATGCTGAATTTCAGTGGTCCATTAAGCTAAAGAGGGCTCCATCTCAAGCTATGCCAATCGGCCAAGTTTTACCTGCCTCCGTACCAAAGCGTGGGGACTCCGGGGCCTTGCTTGTGCTCCTCTCCTGTTGAACTCGCAGCCTCCAAAGTGGGTGGGATGTGGAGGATGGGAAAAAAGCATCAGCAAACCACTGGTGCTGCCCACCGCCCCTGGGTTATTCTGGCCTCCTCCCTGCCCACCACAATGGCCACCAGCCGCCCCTGCCGAGTTCACCAAAAGGGACCAGAAGGTTAACCAGTCACCATCTGTAAACACGCCCTTTTTGTCATCTCGGTTATCCCTCAACCGCCAATGATGTGCCCTGAGGAGTCGTTGGGAAACTCCTGCCTAAATGGAACATGAATGTTTTATGAATTCAGCCCCAGTGAAGTAAATTAAAGGGTCATTAATGGGCTCATTTAAAGCGCTTGGCACTTGGTGCTGAATTATGAAAACTAGCATGCAGTGTTAAAAACCAAATAGAGTGTTAGGAAGAGGGTGTCTTATTTTACTTTATTTTTAATGCTCCTGATTGGGTTTCTGGCATTTTGCCTTCGGACCTGCCTAAACAAACGTGATGTTTAACCATGGTTGCTTAGGCTTCCCTTAACCACAGTTTAGCGTTTTATATATATTACATATATCATATGTATATATATGTGTGTGTTTATATATATATACACAGAGAGAGAGAGAGAGAGAGAGAGACATACATGAATGTGTGTCTGTCTGTCTGTGTGTCTCTGTGTCTGTCTGTCTGTGGTATGTGTATAGATATAAAGATATAGATATATTTGCTTTTACTTATTTATGACATTTAGATCTTGTCTTTCTTCTAAAGAATGCAAAATGGCACACACAGTTCTCCCCACATTCCCCTTAAGCCTCACAACACCCTTGTGGGGTAGGGCCAGCTACCTGAGGCTATTCCAGGGACCTAGGAGTGTCTGGACTCAAAGGTTGGTCCCGAGATTCAGCTTTCAGGGTCCATTCACCAGGTCTCAAGGAATGGACCTAAAATCTCATGACAGAGCCTCGGTGTGGTCTGTCTGTCTCACGCGCATGCATACCATTTTGTAACTGTCGCTGGAGGATTTGGCATCACAGAGATTTATTTATTTATTTATTTATTTATTATTAGATTTTTACCCCGCCCCCCTAGACAAAGTCTACTCGGGGCGGCTTACATACATAATAAAAACATCATAACATTAAAAAAAAAAAATTAAAACAGCATAATTTTAACATTTATATTAAATTAAGATCTGGGTCTTTAGACATCATAAGGGGCTACCCCTAGTTCTCAGGCTTTGGCTTGGAAATATCAGAAGCTGGGATGCTGGTGACTCTGGTAGGGAGCTTTAGCATTTGAAATTGCCTTGTTGTACCCTGACACTTTAATTACTATACTATACTGATTAAGCACTGGCCGGAAACCAGGGTGTAAAACTGTGGTCTAGATTATGCTTCAAACCAATGGGTTGTGTAATTTTAATTAACCATGGTTACACAGAACTGTTTCACAGAGAAATTATGGTTTCCCCATATTTCCAAACTGTCTACTTGAAATGCAGGCACAAAGGATTCTTTTCAGCCTGGTGGCTGAATTTGAAAAGGGTCTTGAGGGCCTTATTCCAGATATAAGTGGGGCTGGGACACAGGAAGCATCCAAAGTGACGTAGACACAGCTGGATGTAAATATTGTCAATTTGCCCCAATAAAACAGCAGCTAGGCACATAAAACCTTTCCAGCCTGCAAACCAGAGCATTTCCTCCATGTAAAACCTTCTTAGTTTGCAAACCAGAATTCCTTCTCCATGCAAAACCTTGTCAGTTGTGCAAACCCAGGCTGGTGTTCATGCAGAAATCTTACTGGTTTCTTTCTTAATCGTCCCTAGTTTTAGCCATGCCCATGTTGAATAACTATAATCCTTTCCATCAATATTTCTCAGGTGTTGTCCATGTAGTGGTTTATTTTTCCCACTGTTTAATTTAATTTCAAATTGTTGTTTCTCATATTGAGCCTTTGTTTCTGTTGTTTTCACAATATTCTCCACCAGCGCTCCTATTCAATGCAGAAGTCTCCCAGAGTGAGAAAAGAGAGCTCAATCCACTGCAGAAATTCTCAGGCTTTAAATAGCTTCTTATCTCCATCACTAATGAACTGAAAGAGGCAAAAGTGGAAGAAATTCTGACACAGGATGAGGACTTCCTATTGCAACTCAGTTTTGGAGGCTGGCCATTTCCCTCTCTTGTTTTAAGGTGCCAAGAAGATATTGGCACTGTCTATGGGGATAAAAACTGAACTTGGCATGGTACACAGTGGCTTTCTGTCTGAATGTTAACCATGGTGAAGGCAACAGACCCTGGTGAACATTACCTCTAGTACAACCAGCAGTGTTCAGAGCTGGGCTTTCTGCCTTCCATTTCCCCATCATCATGCCTTTCATTTATTCTTTTAATTTTTTAAAAAAAAATGCTTCAGGAGTGCCAGAACTCGTCTCCTGCCAACTGATCTCAGTTCCTTCGGCTTCTCAGCACCACTTCGGGCTTCATGCTGATGAAGGCAGAAGCCCATTGTGTCTCCACAAAAGTGTACTGTCTGCCGTGCAGGGTGTGATCTGAAGTGACACCTCAGGAACCATGCCTGGTTTTCTTTTTGCCTACAGCTCTGGCACATGGGCATGATGGATGTATTGTGACAAAGAGGGATTATGGAGCTGGGAGGTCAGCCCCCACACACGGCTTGTTTGTGGCCCCCCTGCCAACAACCAGCATCAACCTCTTCCATAACAACATCCTTCTCCATTGTTCGTTGCCTGCTGCATTCCTTTATTTTTTTAATAGCCTGTCCTTGTCTAAAAGCCAAGCTGATGCTGGCTCTTTCATTTAAAGAGATGCTACAGGAGGGGGAGGGGGGGGGAAAGAAAAGAAACCATAACTGTCTTACAATATGTTATTCAACAGCTCATGAAGAGGTTCCTCAGCATGTGGAATGGCAAGCTGTGTAGTGCTTAGTGTTTTGATGCTTATGCCCCTGCATCCATGTGTGCAAGAGGACTAAATCATAGACACTGTGTACACAGATTTAACTTCTGGTAGAGACCTCAGAGAGCTGGCTGGATAACCCAGTGGTTTAGGTATCTGGCTGTGGAGCCAGAGGTTGGGAGTTCAATTCCCCACTGTGCCTCTTGAAGAGAAGAGCCAGCCTATGTAGCCCTGGGCAAGCTGCACAGTCTCAGAACATTCCTCTAGAGGAAGCGAATGGGAAACCACTTCTGTATATTCTTTACCTCCAAAATCCTGAAAAGAGTCATCATAAGTCAGAATCGGCTTGATGGCACACAACACACACGGAGACGTCAGGAAGCAAGGTGAACCCCAAAGGATGAAGTTACTTATGTATCCAAAGCATTTCTTTATCACCTTTCTGCCCAGCGGAAATCCCAAAGAGATCTATCATGCATGACACTTATTAGAAGCAGATCAAAAATATTTTAGAAAGAGAGTAAACACATGTCCTAAAAGCCAGTCTAGGCATTTTATAAAGACCATTGAAAATGTATATTGAAGACCCAAGTCCCTATGGAAGAGTCCAGTTATAGTTGTTCGTAGTATGCTCAATGGATGAGGAGCCAACCTAACTTTGCTTGGGAAAGAATATCACCGTCAAGGTGCTGCTATCAAGAAGGCCCTCTCGAAGTTTGGAAGTGAGGCTGATTTGGAGGGTTGAAATGGAAACCCCAACCCGCCCCCCCCCATTTGGTCTAGAGTAATTTTTCCCCCTTGGATCTGAAGTGATTCACGAACTGGACTCATTAGACTCCCATTGACTTGGTCAGGAAAATAAAAAAAGTTCTAACCTTTGTGTCCGTCTGTCTGTCTTTCTCTGTGGTTTTGCACTGTTGGACACAGAAGTTGCAGATGTGGCAGATGCTTAAAAGAGTCTGATGGGTATGTGGTCCAGATCAAAGTGGAATGGGTAACTTCAGTTTTATAGTAAATCAAAGTGAATTTAAAAATCTGTTTTGGTACAGAGCACCGATGGACTTGAAGAAGACTCAAATTGATTCAGCCCCCCCCCCCCTTTTTAAGCAAAAGTTGAAGATGCATAGGTCCATGAAATTCAGCTGGTTCTCTCTCTGCTTTCAGTTCCATCAAGTCTCCAAATTTTGCATACATCTGTACAGCCGTTTTGGTACCCCAGTGCAAGTCAATGACCTGACTTAGTAGACCCATACACAGCTCTGATAATAATAATGGCATTGACCACAGAAAGAGGCAGTTTGCAGTTCTAGTTGCTGTTACTTCAGAGTAAAGCAAAGTGAGCTGCTCATAGACCACTCAATGGCACTTAAAGCACACTTGGGGCGGTTTACAATTTAATTATGCAAACTACACATTTCCCCACACCAGCAGCGAACTGGGTACTCCATTTACCAACCTCAGAAGGATGGAAGGCTGATTCAATCTTGAACTGGGCTACCTGAATCCGTCAGGATTGAATTGAGGTGATGAACAGAGTCTTGCTGCAGTACTGCAGTTTAACCACTGTGCCACAAGGCCCTTTAAGAGCAAATCTATTAGACATGGGGGGATGAGGGTTATTAAACCCACAATGGCTCGAGATATATATTAGTTTGATAATGGAAGGCAATATAATGGGGCCCTGTGTTCGGCTATTTTGAAAAGATTGATGTAATGCTACACTCGACATTAAGAGATAAGGGTATGCTGTCCATACTGTGGAAGGACATAGATCAATGAATGGTATATATTTTTAAAAGGGAACAAAAATGGCTTAGGCAGCTCTCTTTCAGTCATCATGTGTGTACGTGTGTGGAGTGTGGGTGTTTGTTTTTCTCTGCAGGAACCTTTTAGGAAAATGAGATGCTCATGGGAAAAACAACAACTAGGAACCGTAGAACGGCAAGTAAAAAGAACAAGAGCTGGAGATACATTCTCCTGTCTCCTCTCCTCTCCTTCTTATCTTTTTCCAGTTTTAGGTGGAGCTTTTGAAGGCGCCAAAAACCTGTTTTGGAAATATGGTTCAGGACCCTGGAGAGCTCCTGTTAAACCTGGAACAGATTTAGTATCCCTGTGAATTAGAGTTTCACCAGCCTCCATGGTTTCACCCAGTAGGCGAGTGGCGACGTTGACCGAGGATGATGGGAGTTGTCGTCTGATTAAAGACAATGGGAGTTGTATTACCAGCACATCAAGATACAGTAGGACCTCCATACACACTGTGGATTGTTCCAAGCCCCACTTCCAATACTGGAACACGTGGATAATAGCAAACACTCTTATCTGATCTGATCTGACCTGATCTCATCTCATCTTATCTATAGCATGGTAAAAGGGGAAAAAAAAAACCACGAAAAAATATTTTCACATGCATTACGAGAACTGGCCAGAGACCATGCTATGTCTTCTTCACTAACAAGTATTCCTAGGATGGTCTCTGGTAATACATGTGAAAATATTTTTTATCTGGACATTTTTAATTTTAATATTTTTAATATTTTCAGACCGTGGACAAGTGAAACTGTGGATCCTGATCCTGTGGATACAGGGGGTCCTGCTGTACTACCGGTGTGTGTGAAAACTCACCAACCTAACAGCAATGGTCCATGAACTGAGGTGAGCTGTCGAGGGACCTGGATTTCCTTGAGGATTTCTGTCATAAATCAGCAAAGATCTCTTGCTTCCAATTGGTCAACTGTAGGAGGAACAAAATGGCTCCTCCCCCCTTAAATTGTACTAATTATTATTATTTTTTAAAAGAGCTTGAGATAATTAGAAATAGATTTTTACGTGTGTGAAAGGATAGCGAGACTCCTTTAGCGTTCGTAGTAAAACCCATATCCCTCGGTTCAGGATTCTTTAACCATGTCTTTTGCACCATGCTCCAGTTGGTCAATCTGAGGGCTGTCATTTTTTTAAAAAAAGGGAAAGGAAAAAGCAAGTGGGCCCCACAAGCATAAAGTCTGCCCAAACCTGCATGAGACTCCTTTTAAAATTAAAAATAGTAATAATGATTACGAATAAAGAAAAAAAGAAAGAATGCAAATTGAATTTGGAAAGGTTTTCTATGTCAAGATCAAGTAGTGTTTGACTGTCATCTATTACCTCTGGGCATTAAACCTCCTTTGCCGGGATCAGGATGCGAACATTGGCTGGTGGAGTATCTGGCAGCCCAGAAATCATTGTATTCAGCACCCAAAACTCGGCAAATCCCACAGACCGCACAGGCACGGTTTACTCCGGCACAGGGTGATCACATATGCCAAAACAAGTTTTTTTTTTAAAAAGTGCATGACCAAAATGGATTTAAAATAAGCAACCCCGATGTGGGTCTTCAAAAAAAACACAACAACACCTCTATCCAGCCAAAAAATTGCCCATTTTGCCGTACGTTGTGTAGTTCATTTTTAATTCGCATTCAAACATACCAAACCTGACACGCAAAAACAGGAGTAGGACAACGTATAGTGAAGCCCTTAGTTAATAATTCTGGCTGGTTTAGAATTATTACTGCAGTTAGTGGCTGTTTTATGGCCAGTTTTACATTGTTTCTAATTTTATGGATTGTTTGGTTGGACTTTAATTTTTCATCCCCAACTGTTGCTTTAAATTGCAGTATTTTATTGTTATGGTGTGCGTAAAGTTTTATACTTCTTTATGTAGGTGGTTGTGGGAGGGATATTACTCTGGAATATTTCACATAAAATCATTTCCGGGCTGCAAAATCGGGCAGCCGTCAAGCATCCTACTTCAAAGAAGACATCTCTCTGCGTGGAGACATCCTCTCTCTAGAAGGGATGCTGAGTCCCTATTAAAAGCAAGCTCTTTTTCCCCAGAAAAAAGGGAGGGATGTGTGAGTTCTGAGTGGCGAGTTGAGTCCGAGCCATTGAACCCCAAATCAAGTGTGACTTAAGTCCAACTTGGCAGCAAATCCTGCAACTCAAGTTCCTGAGAAGAACTGTCCAGTTAAAACATAAAGAACTGCAAAAGTTAGGAGACAAGAATACCCGTTAACAACAGGGCATGGAAGAATTAGTTTCAAGACTCCATTGATCCAACATGATCAGTGCTTATGGTTGAAGGATTCTGGGAGGTGTAGTCCAATAAGTAACTTTTCCAAGCCCTAATCAACACTTAGGTGGACCACAGGCTGACCAAGCACACAGATCACCTAGTTCACTGTCTTCCTCACTTTGATACGGCAGATTTCGTTTCTACATGATGGTAATTTCTTTTCTGATTTTGCCCATTAACTAGAGCTGGACAAGGTTCTCTGAAGAAGTAATTTGGACTCCCAAAATATTTTTTTGGGGGGGTCACTGAGAACAATGGTGATGTTTCAAGTCCCCCTCTTCATTGCATGTGTACAAATGTCTGTCCTGGAGGTTGTACGTCTTGCAGCTGAAGAGGTGGGCATTTTCCAAAAGCACCCCAAAGAGTTACTTTTAGTCAGTTTTCAAAGGCTACCTGCAATAGCACAATGCAGCATGAGCTGAGCTTGCCCTTGAATCACACCTGGCAACTCTAAAAATAACTAGACAGAGTTCCATTGAAAAAGAAGCCAAGTTAGCACTTGGTGTGCCACTTTCTCAAGAAAACCTAGCTATACTTTTGTTGAAGGAAAAGCCCCATCATATGCGATTCGTTGTTCACAACTAGTTACTTAGGTAAAGGTAAAGGTTCCCCTTGACATTTAGTCCAGTCGTGTCCAACTCTAGGGGGCGGTGCTCATCCCCATTTCCAAGCCGTAGAGCCAGCGTTTGTCCGAAGACAGTTTCCGTGGTCACGTGACCAGCACGACTAGACACGGAACGCCATTACCTTCCCACCGAGGTGGTACCTATTTATCTACTCGCATTTTTACATGCTTTTGAACTGCTAGGTTGGCAGGAGCTGGGACAAGCGACGGGAGCTCAGTCCGTCGCATGGATTCGATCTTATGACGGCTGGTCTTCTGACCTTGCAGCACAGAGGCTTCTGCGGTTTAACCTGCAGTGCCACCACGTCCCCTATTAACTAGTTACTTACAAGGACCCAAATGTTAAGAGAAACCTGTGCCCTCTTTTTCTGGGATTCATTTGGGTCTCTGCACAAGGGCAAAATTAGTCTGGATTTTCTGTAGCAGCTTTCCAGTTCTGTGGTTCCATGTTTCCGCTTTAATGATTCATGTGCCATAAAGTCAATTCTGTCAGCAACCCTTTCCAGGGTTTTCCAGGTAGAGAGTACTCAGAAGTAGTTTCCTATTCCCTTCTTCTGGGGGGGCTCCCTGGGGCCGTACAGCTTGCCCAAGGCCACCCAGGCTGACTCTACTTCATAGGAGGCCCAGGGAGGAATCAAACTCCCAACCTCTGCTTCCACGCCAGATGCCGAACCCACTGAGCAATCCAGAGAACTGCTTCTATTTTAAACAATAGTTAAGAGAGAGAGAGAGAAAAAGTGTAAGCAAGTGTTTGTAATTCTTAATGGCAACATCCATTTCTTCCTAACCCTTAGTGGTAGCAATCCAGCAACACCCTGTCTTCCCCTGTCTCCTTTCTCACCGGCAGACCCCTACCAGCACCCCACTTCACCCATGGTGAAGGGCTGATTCTCCTTCCTTTCAATTACCTCTTGATAAGGAACCCCCTGTGGCCGCCCGCCGCAGAGCGGAGGTGACGAGATATAAATACTCATTTAATATCCATATAATTGTTGCTATGAATAGATCCCAATTAATGGGCCCTTCCGGAGAGGAGGCTGGGGGTGCCATAGACTGAGAAAGCAGGCTGACACTCCGCATCGGTCGGAAGAGACTCAAGTCTGAAAGATGGCTTTTGCAAAACTCCCATCTTCTCCATAATATATAACTCTGTGGACTTTCATGAATAAGTTTTGCATCTTTCCTCCTGTTCTATCTACAGACTGTTCTATCTACAGACGGACATCCTAAGCTTATAAGAAGTGGGTGCTTTCCTGGATGAAACTGCCAGTGTTTTGAGTTGTTTCTCTCTTTTGACAGCCAGCGACCTCAGGATGAAACCACTGCCCTATGAGGATATAAAAATCAAATAATTGGAACAGGCGCTTTCTGGCATCCCTGTAGGAGGGAGCCTATGTCTTTAACAGGCAACATTTCGACAGGTGTAGATTTTTCTACCATAAGAATGCCATTGTCAGCATGCTTTCACCTGCTAAATTGCTAATTTTTTTTCCAGCTCAAAGTCAGGCTGCGGATTGTACCATAATGCAAACCAGCTGTATTTATTGATCACCCCTTACCTTTAGCTTACGGCAGTTGTCCAACTGCTCTTCCAATGAGGTGCATTGATGCTTTGTTTTCCCAAATGATCAGCTGGGTGGGGGGGGGAGACCATTCTTAGGAGAGGTTTCCTAATAGGCAGAGAATCTGAATATTGGAAAGGTGTCACCCTTCTGGAGGAGGAGGTGCAGGTGAAAAGTAGCCATTGTCAGTTCTGGACTAGACAGAGAGGGAAAAAATAATCTGGTGAAGGAGAGGAATCTTTCTAATCATCATGTGCAGTGAAGTTAATTCTGACTTGGGGTGACTCTTTTCAGGGTTTTCCCAGGTAGAGAGAATTCGGAAGTGTGCTACCATTCCCTTCCTCTAGGGGCACCCTAAGACTGTGCAGCTTGCCCAAGGCCACCCAGGCTGGCTCTACTTTCAGAAGGCATGGGGCGGGGGGAATTAAACTCTCAACCTCTATTTCCACAGCCAGGTAGCTAAACCACTGAGCTATCCAGCCAACTCCCACACAGGACCAAACAACTCTTCAAAATACTTGGCAGTTATAACAGGAATGTTTAATAATGTTAGAACTGCAGAGCCAGAAGGGACCCTATGGATCACTGAATCCAGCCCCTGTCAAGGAGGCCCAGTGGGGGAATCGAACTCCCAACCTCTGGCTCTGCAGCCAGAGATCTAAGCCACTGTATTATCTAGCAGTTCATTCTAGTGAACATTTTATGTTTCTAACTCCAGAAATGAGACCCAGTTCATTGTTGAAGAACCTGACTCTGATTCAATGCTAGTGGAAGAAGAATCGTTGCTTGTCTCATTGTGTTGCCATACACTGTTGCACAACTACCATACATTGCCATACACTGTTGCACAACTACCATACATGGAAAAACTGCATGCACAGCTCCTCGTGCTCCTGGTTGTGCGCCTGCTTGCCCCACCACCTGCTTGCCTGTTTCTACACCTGCTTGCTGTGAGCAGTCACTTGGGGGCAATCTCTGGAAATGTGCCATTCCTACTGGATTAGCCCTTGAGCCAATGGAATACCGTTACTGGGCACCAGCCACTATAACCGGAATGGGGGGAAAAGAGCGATAGCACGAGCATCGTTGTCGAACCTTTTGAAAATCTAGTAAAAAAAAAGGAAGGGTGCTACAGCAGGCAGATTCGGTCCCAGTGGCTGCCAAGTTGCTGACACCCAGCCTGTTTCTCCCACCGCTTGCTCCCAGATCCAGCTGGTTCTTTGGGAGCCTCCTGTGTCACGGGGTTCTGATATTTGGGTCTGAGGTCCAGCCGTAGCTGCATCACTTTAAAAAACAAACAAACCACACACAACATTACATCTTGGGAAAGTTTTAAATTTTTAAAAAAGATTACATTCCTCAGAATTCCAGTGCCCAGGCTCCCTGGGAAGCTCGGGAAGCTGTTGTCTTCCCAGGTAACTTTCACAGGATCTGTTGTCACATGACCTTCACCAAGCTTCCTGTAGGTTTTGGTTGTGGGGATGAAGTGATCCTGGTCTCCCGTGTGTTTTCCTTTCTCAGCATGGAAAGGAAGGGGCATCAGGAGGCTGTCTTGTTGAGCACCGCTCCCACAGAACAGGTCAGAGGTCTGTCCTTTCCTGTTTTCAGGAGCACCTGGCTTTGTTGCTTTCCCCCAGGCCTTCCTGGGGGGGGGGGGAAGAAAGGGAGTCATTGTCTGTTGGAACCCTGGGCGGGATTGATCGCACACCAAGGTGGTGGTGATGGGTGTTCTGGCACCAGGGAGAAAGGAAGAAGGTGGCATTTGAAGCAGGGGAAGTAAAAAAGAGGTGCGGCTGTCATGGGCTCCCACCCCCTCATACTGCAATCAGAGCAAATTGCAGGAATGTATGCAAATTGGTGCCCATTAACAGGAGGTTGCTCAATGTGCAACATTTCCTCTGCCAGGGAGGGGGGAAGAGAGAGAAAGTTGAGCTTCCCAAGAATTTGGAAATTGGAGAGCTGGGGAGTCAGTTATCGATTGTGGAGGCAGGAGGTCCAGGAAGGGTGGAGACTGGGAGGAACAAGGGGCGCTGGGAAATAAAGAAAAGCTTCGTGGTCTTTCCAAAATCCAGTGCTGGAGAGGTGATATCCTTATTAATCATCATCATGTGCCGTCAAGTCAGTTCTGACTTATGGTGACCCTTTCTCAGGGTTTTCCAGGTAGAGAATACTCAGAGGTGTGTTACCCTTCCCTTCCACTAGGGACACCCTGGGACTGTGCAGCCTACCCAAGGCCACACAGGTTGGCTCTTTTGGGATCTACATTGTGGAATTGAATTCCCAGTCTCTGGCTCCACAGTCAGATACCTAACTCCCTGAGCTATCCAGTCAGCTAATTCTGACTCATATCGGTGACCCTTTTCAGGGTTTTCTAGGTAGAGAACACTCAGAGGTGTATTACCATTCCCTTCCTCTAGGGGCAACCTTGGGACTGTGCAGCTTACCCAAGGCTACACAGGCTGGCTGTTCTCCCAAGAAGCACAATGGGGAATTGAACTCCCAACCTTTGGCTCCTCAGCCAGATCTCTAAACTAATGAGCTATCCAGCCAGCTGATAACCTTACTAAAAAAACAAACCAACCCATGCGATCTGCTAGCTTTCATGGATCAAAGCCTGCTTCTTCAGGCATGCACTGGGGTCTTGTTGTGTTCATTCAGAGTCCCAAAAGTTGAGGGCAGATGGATGGATTTACCTCTCAATTCAGAAGTAAGTTAAGAAATGTGCAGGCTGCGTGGGAGGGGTGGTTTTAAAGTTACATTCGAGGACGCTGATGATCAGATCTTGTACCCCAGCTGCTCACACAAAGAAACCCAGGCATTCTGTGTATACCTTCCCACATGGCCTACCTTTGCATGGACAAGTTCCTCATCGTTAACTGGGCTGGATCAGGAGGCATGTGAAAGGCGGACCTCCAGCTAAGCCCTAAAATCCTGCTCAGTGGTCCCTAGTTTCAGATCCCTGGCAGACTTCTTCCTACACTTTTCAATCTTTGTCCTCCCACCTTGGAAAGACGAGGAAGAGAAGGGCTGCTTTTCTTATTGCTAAACCTGAGAATGCCTGGAGTTTATCCGCCTTGGAAACACAAAGCTGCCATGAGCCTCGTGGAGCTGGATGGGAAACAGAGGCAAGTGTTGGGCTAACCAACCTTCATTTGCACCACAGGAGATAAAACTACACGAGAAAGATCTTTTTTAAAAAAATACAAGGGTTACTTGGTTTGACTATTGCCTTGATATTTGTACTGCCAGGGGTAGCTGTTTTCTGAATGACCACTCTTCAGGATGAGATTTTCTCTAATGTATTTTCAAAACTGTGACCCACAAGAAACAAAGAAAGGAAGGAAAAGGAAAAGGAAAAGGAAAAGGAAAAGGAAAAGGAAAAGGAAAAGGAAAAGGAAGGAAGGAAGGAAGGAAGGAAGGAAGGAAGGAAGGAAGGAAGGAAGGAAGGAAGGAAGGAAGGAAACCACACTGCCCGTGTCAATTGCTTGATGCACCACCAGGTGTTTTGTCTTACCACCACCAAGTGGCCTTTGTTAATAGCATAATGGTTGCAATGTGCATTTTGAAAACAGTTGCCTGTACAAAGATGGAGAGGTGGAAGTGCACCCTATTCAGAAAAGCCCAAATGCTAAAGGCTGTTGTTGCAGATGGTTTTCCTGATTTGCCTTCTGAAATGTACTGGGCTTAGCAACCATCTCTGCAGATTTCACTTAATTCTGCCAAGAAATAATAATAAAAAGTTATAGGCAGTTCTCTCTCTCTCTCTCAAAACACTAAATTTAAAGGGTCTAGCACAACCCTTTCCATCCTTTGAGCTGAAACTCAGCAAGGATAATCTACTCATCGAGGGTTACTATGCTCCAAATTTTATCTGGTTCCAATCAACAGGGTCTGATGAACGGAGGCGGGGGGTGGGGAGGTCACAACAATAGGTTCATTTCCAATTGTCAAAGGCAGGGACCAAGTGTTTCATCTGGTTCTGATCAAACAGGCTGACCTCTAAATGCGTCTGGTTCCCCAGAACCAGGAAGGGCAGGGTGTGACCTAGCCGTCAGGTAAGCCGGTCGGGTGAAAGAGGAGGATCTGAGCCATGGTGAGCATTCCAGGTTGCCCTTTGATCGGGTCCTTTCCTTTTGGGTTTGTGATGATGATCACCTTAGAACGGCAGAGCTGGAAGGGTGATGAGGACCAGCACGGGAGTTCCGGTCTACATGAAGCAGTTTGCAGCTGCGCCGCTTTCCAAAACCGAAATCCGGGATCTCGCACATCTCCCTGGGCTCCCCTGGGCCTGCTACAGCTGCAGGACAGCAGAAGAACCAACAGCGGGTGTCGCTCCCTGTGCGTGTGCGTGCAAACATACACACGCATGGTGGTATGGGCAAACACCCAAGCCAACGATGCACTTGATGCTCAAAGGGCAAACGGTGGAATCAGGAGTCTTAAATTCCTCCATCTCCCCATTTTCTCCTGGCCAAAGTGGATGATCAGCTTGTCTGAAATTCTGTGATGAGGTTTGCTGGCAGGAAATGTGATATCTGTGTTGAGCTCTGGTTCTTTTCCTTTCTTTTTCCTTCTTTCTTTCACGCCACAATCCTCCAGGTAGGAATCATCTCTCTGGCTGAGCTTCTTTGCCCACCTGGCAAGGCAGCTGCTTTGATTCTCTCCCACCCCTCGGTCCACCGAGCATCTCTTGTTCTCTGCTTTGGAAACTAGGACGATCAGAAGCCAGAGCCAAACCAAACATTTGGGCTCAGGGCCATGGTGAGGGACTGTGTTTACTCCAAAGAGCCAGGATAATTTATGGTCCCCATCTGGCCCTGCGAAGTTCGTAGAGTGGATGAAGACTTTTGAGAACAGGCCAGCCCGCCCTGCGAGAGATCCGTGCTACCACTGCATGGTGACAAGTCAGTGCTGAAGAAAAATGATTTTTGTAACTACACTTCCCAGAATCCACGAGTCAGCATGGTGAGATTATGGGAACTGTAGTCCAAAAACTACCTTCTCCCAAGCTCAGTGGTAGCAGGAAAGAAAAAAGCTAGGTGATCCCTGGTGCAGAGGAGTCGGAGGTTGTGAGGCTGAAGCCCTGGGACTTCTTGAATAGGATGGGTTGTGATGTTATCTGTAAGCCTGCTCTGGCTTTCCTCTGTCCTCTGAGCTTAGCTGCAATCCATACCATAACCCAGGAGAAGAATGGGGTTCCCCACGAATAGTATAGTATTCCAAAGTATTTGAAGCACATTTGTTTCTGAATGGGCAATTAAGAGCCAATAAGTTTTACAAAGACTCGATCCTCGTCGTGAAACCTGGATGAAGGGAAAAGTGGGACCATTCCAGATACAGAATGCGAGAGGGGTTGTTGGATACCACAGACCCTCAGAAAGACAGATAAAGGAGTGCTTACTCAAATGAAGCCTGAACTTGCACAGAAGCAAAGATGGCTAAACAAAGGGTATCCTGAGAAGACTCGCCGGAAAAGACAATAATGCTTGGAAAAGTTGAAGGCAGTGGAGAAAGAAGAAGACCAAACACAAGAAGGATGGACTCAATAAGGAAAGTCTTCATGACCCAAGTGGTTCTCTTCAGGATAATGATCTTTCTGGAGATCATTAGGGCTGCCATAAGTCGGAAGCAACCTGACAGCACATAATCACAACAACTAGGCTACAGGGCAGCAGCACAAATCTGTAGTAGCAGCTGAGTGACCACTTTAAACAGCTCCATGTCCTACGAAGCTGGTGCGGGTGATTTAGTGCCGCACGGACGTGGACCTGACAGCCGTTACATCACTATAAACCATGTTTACGGTGATACAATTAGGGTTGCCATCAATACTGCTTAGCTCTATTGCCATTTGCCTTGTAATGATGTACAACGGAGCCAGAGCATGGCGCAAGGGCCCGGGGAGGGAAAGAGAGCTTCAACGTTGCCCACAGCTGGATTCCAATCCCTGCAGCTTGCAATGGTCGGCGACAGAAGGGAGGACTTGCTAGCTTCGCCTGGTCGGCAGCATCTCTTTTCCTGAGATTTCAGGCCAGAAATTGAGCCCGCGTGGGCGGGGCCTTGTGATGTCACAGAAACAAGGCAGGCTAAGGGCGGGATTGAACCAAAGAGTCGGTGGAGGGGAAATCAGTCAGCAACACACACTCAGCAGCTGTAGTGGTTGCTGCCCTTCCCATTAGGGCTGGGGAATGGGTGATTCTACTGCCTGACAGATCCCACCCAGCATAGCCCATGGTCAGGGATGATGGGGCTTGTAGTCCTCTGATCTCCCACCCAGCCTCAGCGAAAGAGAGGGAGTCTTCTCAGGCCTCCTTTGTCTTCTTCTGTTAGGAACCAGCCGTCCTCCTGGTGTGATTAACCGAGGCAGCTGTGCGTCGCTGCCGAGAGTGCGGTAGATAATGGAAGAGTCCTTGTCAATATTGCATGCTTCCTCTGTTCTTGCTGGTACAGCGGGCAGCAGCTGCCACAGTGGAAGCCAAGGCAGGGCGTGCGCTGTGTGCCTGCTGTGAGGGCATCGTCTTCTTCAGCCAGAGAAGCCTTTTGAGCAAAAAATTGGGTCTGCCCATCATGAAGCAGCCGCAGAATATGCTGGCAGATGTGTTTTTTTGTGGAGCTCCGAGATGCATCATTCCATACAGTGCATTTAGCCCACTTTTCGCATCCATTTATCCCAGTGCTGTGAATATGCTTAGAGAGGAGCACCTACCTTTACCTCTTCCATCACCCTCTCTTTCAAAGTTTCAGTGCCTGGTCTGAAAAGGACCAGCTTCTACATGGACTCTGCGCAGTCCAGCTTCTACATGGACTCTACGCACAAGAAAGAATCCTGCTTTTCCAGCATTCTTTCTCTGGTGTCGAGTTGACACCGGAATCAGAATCTCTCTCCTCTTAAGCAGAAGAGCAGCTAGGAAGGAACTGGGAAACCTTCTTCAGAGCAGCCTGGTGGCTGGTGACTCCCACTCCAGGGTGCTGTGAATCCAGTCCAAGTTTTACTCTGGCAGCTGGTGAGTCCAGTTTCAGGGGTGCTGTGATTCCTCTCTGGGTTTTCGGCTGTGTTCGGAGAAGCAATACAAGGGAATGGAACAGTATCCCTGGGACAACATCTGTCGAGTGTGGGTGTGGGTTCACAGCAGAGCTACAACTGACAGCAGCCACACACACACACACATACACACACACACCCCTCTCTCTTTCTTGGAGGTTGGGACTTTCATTTTAAGACTTTTCTTTGGAAGACGACGATGAAGCGCTATCAAGAGGCGCGTTTGCATTTCGAAATGCCCTGCTATGCCCCTTCGAAGGAGGAGATGGGATAACACGAACCTGGGATGATCAGGACAACCACTTTGGTACCCCAAAGGACAGTGAGACTCGCCGGGAGGCTCTGGACCATACCCCAATTAGGATGATGAATAAGTCATAGGGCTTGTTCCTGGTGGAGAACTCCGAGGGCTTAATGTATGCAGGCAGACTTCTGCTTCACGTCCAATGGGCACGGCCGGTCCCCAAAGAAGCTGTGTTTACCATGGAATCTTTGAATGCAGAGTCAATGGAGAATTCCATCACGCACAGCTTTATCTAGAGCCCTTCCACCTGAGGTCTACAAGGTGCCTCACAAGCAAATCCGATGACAGGCGGTGGCCCCACGGAGGGTAACACACCGAATTAGATTTAACCTGGCATGCAAAGAGTAAGTCTACAGACATCCTTTTGTAAATGTGCATGACAAAGAGCCACCAGTCCATTTTGAAAACAACCACCGCCACGCCGTCAACAAGCAAGCTGTCTCTTCCCCCCCCCCCCCCGGATGGAGGCCACCTTCCATCCTTTATTTATGCGCCGTGCGCCGCGGCTTTTGCCAGGGATCTTATGTCCTGAAAATGGAAAGTGTTACACCTCCGAGGGACTTGGCAGGCTGTCAGAGGCTCGGGAGCCGGCACAAGCTCTAAATGTGACCACAGAACATAGCCCGTTGGTGTTCTGCCAACATGCAAACAGTGTACATTGACCCTTCTGGCTTACACAGTTTTTTCTCTGCTGTTTCTGTTCCAAAAGGTGATGCCAATCTGGGCTTTTAGAGACTCAACTCCCTTTCCTCCCTCTTTTCTTTTTCCCCCCACCCCCTTTTCACAGAGCTTTGAGATGGATCATAAGTAGAGATGGGCACAAAACAACCATGAAACAACACCCCTCCACACACACACACGAATTGGGTTGTTTTGTGGTTCGTTTCAGGGCGCTTCTGCGCCTGCCCAGAATGAAACGAAATGGCGAACTAATTTTCTGCATTGGTGATTCGTACGCTTTGTGGTTTGTGCAATTTGGGACTTCCAGGCGCCGTAGAATGCCCCTGTGCGAAACTCTGTTTTTCTAGTTACACTTCAATAAATGGTAGAAAAAGAGTAGCTGACGGTTCAAGTGTTGGCTGCTGGTGGGATGAGAGTTCATTGAGTACCACAAACCTGGGGGTTGTGTCGCTCTCTTTTTAAAAAAAAATAAAAAGTAGTTTTTAAAAAATAAACAAATAAAATAATTACTTTTAAAAAATAAAAAGTAACTAAAAGTAACTCCTGTTACTTTTCAGAAACAGGAAAGAGGCGCGAAGATTACAACTACGAGTTTAAAAAGAAGTTCTGTGGCACCTTTGTGACAAACAGAATTATTTCAGCTGGAGCTTTTCTGGATTAGAACCCACTTCCAAGACCTGAAGAACTGACTTGTTACCCAGAAATACTTGTGCTGAAATAAACCCGTCAGTCTCAAAGGTGTTGCAATGCTCCTCCATCTTTTTTGCCATACTAGGAAAGACTAACATGGTTGGTTACCCCTTTAGAAAATAACCATGACCATAATTAACTACATTCTGGGCCTCAGAACTAGAGCTGTAATTAATTATGTTTAAAGAAGACCGGGTCCTCCTGTGAAACTCAAAGCCAACGGCCCTGCATTGTTTACAGCTGGACTTTTCGCATCTTCATTTCCTGAGTCGCAAAACGACGGTTTTTACACAGTTATTCTGCCTCTTCTGTACTGTAACTTGACACTACATTAATATCGCCATAACCAAGGTAAGTGCCCTTAGTCAGCATCTGAGTGGATCCTCTTGAATATTATAGATGCTCAGGGCATCTTTTCGAGTGCCCTGCCGGGGGTCCCTAAATATCATTACGTGCCGGAGGCTTGGCATGAACTCTAGCGAAGAGAAAAACTCCTTGTTTGCCTGAACGGCAAAGTTGTCCTGCAGCCCTTGGATCTGGCCGGGATTGGGGGGCAAATTGTTAACAATGGTTGAATATTCTCCTATTTCCATGACATTGTGTAATGGGTCCTGTGCTCTGGTTCATCTGAGGTTGTATTTATCTAATTTTCATTTTTTTAAAATTTATTTTTTATTTTTAACAACTAGGGATAAGGTAAGGAGTACAAAAGGTATTTTTTTATTTATTTATTTTATTAGATTTATACCCCGCCCATCTAGACAGATAGTCTACTCTGGGCGGCATTACAAAATTTAAAAACAATAGAAACAATGAACATGCAAAATCCAAGATGTAAAAATGTAAATATTAAAATACAGCAGGAGGGAAAGCCTGCCTAAATAGCCATGTCTTACGTTTATTTCTAAAGACACCCAGAGAGGGAGCCAGGCGGATCTCTACAGGCAAGTTGTTCCACAGGCGAGGGGCCACGATATGGGGGGGGAAAAGAGGGGGAAGGAGAACACAAAATGTACTGTCATCCAATCTGTTTGTTCATGTTGCGATATCAAGTCGACTTTTCGCCTTTCTACAATTTGATTGCCCTCCAGGTTTCAACTTACAGTTACATCTTAGTTTAATTCTATGTTATTCAAGCCCTATCTGGTGACTCAAGCCATTTATATAATAAATCCCATCGTTCAGTTGCCTTTTGTATTGGACAATCTTTCAACACTTCTGATAGAATATCCATTTCTGCCACTTCCCATATCTTCTTAATGAGTTCCTCTTGTTTTGGTATCTCCGATTTCTTCCAGTTCTTAGCATAAAGAATTCTGGCTGCAGTGACTATATATATAACTAGGTAGTTCTTTGTCTTATCTATATTATCTGGTATAATGCTCAGTAAAAACAATTTTGGGGTTAGTGGAACATTACAAAGCAGTATTTTTTGTAACAGAGTATGTACTGCTATCCAATGCTGTTTCGCTACTCTACAAGTCCACCACATATGGTAAAAGCTTCCCTCTTGTGCTTCACACTTCCAACAAACATTTGACACCTATATTTATCTAATTTTCAGACCTGCAAAGGACCTGATGATTTTTATTATGCCCTGATATGTAAAACCATAGAATTCAAAGAGGGTATACTTTCTTTTTCATATTATTTCTCTCTCTCTCTCCTCTCCTCCATCCTAGACGTCTTCTTATCTCTGGGGATCTGAGTCCCAGATCATAATGATTGCAGGTTGGATCTCTTCCCCTGCCCCCCATTTCTGTCCAAGAACATTCACGGATAGAAGAGAACTTTCCAATGTTGGCTTTGTTGTTCTCAGCTAACGAAATGAAAAATGGTGGGGAAGCAGTGTGACCAAGAGGCGGTCGCTGTTGTTGCTTGCATTTTGCCCTCATCAAACCATTTATCCGCTCCCAAATTCGCTGCCGAAAGGCCACGGCTGGCTACAGCACGAGGTGTGCATTCAGCAAGCAAGAGGCAAAAATCAAATCAAGAGAAAGAGGGGAATCACACACACTTCTATTAAAGTGGAAAACAATCCGTTTAGTGCAGAGTTTGAGAAAGAATAGGCCTGGTTTTCCAGCGTGTAGGGGGAGAAAGAAAAAGCTATGGATGGCATCGGAGGTTAAAATTTGTTTTTGAAGATTGTGTACAAACAGGGATATGATCAGGGGAGAATTTGGTTTCAGTTCTTTCTTTCTTTCAATTTGATCTAATTGAATTATCTTAGAATGGCAGAGCTGGAAGGGACCCTATGGATCATCAAGTCTAGCCCCTGTCAAGGAGGCACCGTGGGGGAATCGAACCTCTCAACCTCTGGCTCCACGGTCGGATACCAAAACCACTGAGCTTCTTTTATTAAAAATGTCCAAAGTTCACCAATTTTGAAAGTGCCTGCAGGGCCTCCCTGGGGTGGAGGCTTCAGAGAACGGATCCCATTGCTGAATTATTCTTATAATCAAGACGATTCTTCTGATGTCTGGCCCAAATTTACCTTTCCTTGGCTCTGAGTGTGAAATTTCAGCCTGTCCTCTTGGGGGCAGTAGAGAGCGCCTCTTTGCTTTCATCTACTTGGCCTGTCAAATGTAAGCCTGTCCTTTGGGGGCGGTAGAGAGCAAGTCTGCATTCTTCTTTAAGCGACAGCCCTGCAGCGATTTGAAAAAAGTCCTTCTGGTGTGTCATTGGCTGCAATATCTTTCAAGAGAAGTGGGGAGGTGGATTCGAACACATTTCTTTTCTTCTTGACATGTGCTGTGTCACCCACAGGCAGCACAGATCCTTCCCCAAGCTATCTCTTTCCTTTCCTTTTTTTCTCTCTTCTGGGCTGTGCCCATGGGTCCCATCAGTTTCTGTACAAGCATCGTACGTGGAACCAGTGGACCCTGATGAGTCCAAGGAACCCGTAGCATGCTCTCATCTGAATGTCACATGGGGCTCTCCAAGGAGCTGAGCTTGGTTCTTTTGGAGCAGAAGCTCAGTGCCCTGGAGAGGTCCTGTAAAGTTTGGACTGAAACTCGGAGCGGATTCAACAATAATTAAGAGGGAGTTATGAAGGGTCTGAGGACTCCCATTTGGGTCCACATATTGTGCACAGGCAGTGGTCTCCTCAACCTCAAGGGTTGTGTCCTCTAACCAGCTGTGGCCAGTATCCCCAATGATGGTATTTCCTCACAAGCAATCTTTTAAACTGGAGGCGGAGGTGGTATTGCACCACAGACTGTCCGCAAAGCATGAATCCTACCACTGAAGAATGGATCCTCTCTTAAAGAATTCCCGGGAAGGAGGTTCCTCATGCTTCGAGCGCATGGCTTTTTGTACAAACTGAGACCCAGACTTAGGTTTGATGCCATAGGTTCAAAAGACAAATAATTTGTTAGCGTGTGTGTGTGTGTGTGTTTTAAGGCAAAGGAAAGAACACTCAGTGCAGTGCTAAACGGTTTAATTAACAAGTTTTCTAAGGAAGCAGGGGGAAGAGGCAATTCTGAACCCACTCGGTACAGCCAAAAATATTCCCTCAGTTTTGGTATTCTTCTTAAGCAGCTGCCAGTGAGATGGTATCTCTGCACGATGACAGGCTGGCATGCAGTTGGTGGTGGAGGTAAGCGTGGGTCTCTCTCTCTCTCTCTCTCTCTAGCTATGAACCTTGGTTAAATACCATTAAATGCTCCATGCTTTTTGGAGGAGGTGTTCTGTGCCCTCGAGAGATCCTGTAAAGTTCGGCCCAAAACTCGGAGTGGGTTTAACAATAACTGAGAGGGAGATGCGAGGGGTCTGAGGAGAAATCTGAAGAGGATGAAAACTTGTGTGTGCGCGCGTGGTGCTCCGTTTTTCTTTTTCAACAAAGAAACCACTCAACAGTTTGGTCTTATTACAACCCATGTAACACCTGCTTCTAATTTTCCTCTCCCTCATAAAGGACGCGGGTTTGTGTGGGCGGGCTTGCTCGTTTGCTGGCACGCCTGAACACACTAAGAGGAGCCGTTAGAACCCTTTGCCAACCGCCAAGAAGAACGTTCCTCCCTCGAAGAGCCATGGGAGACCACAACTCCACAGAGACGGATCAGGGGAGCGTGAGGCACAAAACGTCGCCGTCTGGGAAGGCTGGCTGGGCTCTAGGGTGGAACCCAAACTGAAGTATTTTTTTGCCCACAAAGAAGGGCAGACAGCGGAGTCAAGACTGGGACTTCAACAGCAGAGGGACCTGGGCAGGGAGCTGTGCTCAAATCCAGTGGAAATACGGGTCTCTGGTCAGTATCTCAGGGAACATCAATGTTCCCATTCTGTGTGGCTTTTTCTTTTCTTTTTAAAGCCAGTGCCTGATTGCTGGTGACCTCATTTCATAGCAGATGTCATTGTTCGCTTGCCGCAATAAACAGCCATAAAGTGAGGTAATAGCTAGAAAGCAGTCCCATTAAAACACTCCAGGAATGCAAACGGAGATCGACAGCCTGTCCTGTTGTTTTCAGCGGCAATGCTTCTCCATCCACTTCCTTGGAAGAACCTCCAAGCTGCCTTTGAGGGCCCCAAAGCGTGACCAACAGTAAAAAAAGGGGAAGGACGGGACAGCCGCAAACTGCGTCTTAACCCGGAAGTGCAAAAAAATTGTACGTGTGTGAGTGTTTTGCATCATAGATTTCATAGATGCAGGGATAAAGGGGACATGTGCCCTTTCCAGATGTTGAATTCCAACATCTGCCATCTTTGACTATAGGTAAACTTGCCGGGATTCTCAAGATACCTGTTGTAAGACAGGCAAACCAGTCCTGTATCGAAGCATTCACAAACAGCTACAACCCAGTATTTTTTATTGACCACTGGTGGTTCTCTTCAAGGGCAGGCAGGAAAGAGGAGAAATAACTCAGATTATTATACATCAATATGTGTGCATCTAATTCTGTGTTGTCAAACCCATCTGTGATCCGAAACACAGTTATTCTATGACACGTGCACTTCTCTGAATTTTGCAAATCTGGAGTTTTGATTTGTGCCTGGGATCCATTGGTAAACTTCCCATCAACTTGCAGTGGGAAATGCATCTCTCCTGGCTGGATCACTCAGTGGTTTAAGTATCCGGCTGCAGAGCCAGAGTTTGGGAGTTCGATTCCCCCATTGGGCCTCCTGGGAGAAGAGCCAGCCTGGGTAGCCTTGGGCAAGCTGCACAATCCCAGGGCACCCCCAGAAGAAGGGAATGGGAAACCACTTCTGTGCATTCTTTACCTAGAAAAGAGTCCCAAAATCGACTTGACAGCATGGAATCATCATCGTTGTCATCATCATCATCTCTTTCTTGGTCTGATGTACATGTAATATGGAAGTGTGGCAGAACCTGAACCTACCAAGTTCCAGACACCTAGCTACTTGGGTCAGCAGAACAGACACTATTAAAGTTTGCTTGAGATTGTAAATTCTCTTTCACTCTGGCCTGGAATGAAACGTGATCACTCCACTTTGATCCAGAACCTCACACAAATTGGTCTGAATCAGGCCAGCTTGGTTCAGAAAGAGGGATTTCTCTGAATCGAAGGCAACAGTCTTACTTTCTTATTGCTATTTTCCTTTCCATCTTCTTGTGTTGGCATGCATTAATCTACCCAAAGTCCTGATCGGGGAAAAAAAAAACCAGGTTGCAGCCTTTAATAATGGCAATAACAACAGCAAAAGCAATAACAGTAACAACACACCCCTTCCCGTCATACTTCATGCATTCCCTTCCTTTGGACCCAATCCTTGGGTGAGGTGTTTTGATGCAAGATAGATGTTTGCAGCTTCCATGTCTTCACCCACAAAATGGTGGAGGCAATGTGCTTTCCGGGTTGCAGGCATCAATGCATGAGCAGGAGGGGAGCTGCTGATTAAAAGCGTTCCTCTATTTAACGATGCATTGCTCCGTTAGCCTCCTCTAAGACAAGCTTGAGAGCTTGGCTCCCATGGAGGAAACTCGTATTGCTGTGACAAGTAATTAGGGAATGATGAAAAAAAAAGCAGAACAATTATTTTATTAGGCCAAAGAGACCCGTAAAGGCCAGGAAACAAACAGGCCTTTGAAACGTCTCCAGGCTGTCAGTGAGAAGCGCCTCGACCCCTTTCCTCTCTCATCCCTCCTTCATGCCACGGAGCACCTTGGCGGGAGAAGAAAAGAAGAGCATCTCCATACTTGCTTGTTTCCAGAAATGTGCAAACAACCGTCCAGGATGTGATGCAGTGGAAAAATCGGCATCTTATCTGCCAGCTCCTTAACCAGCTGTTGGCACCGTATGCGTCGGGCAGCATTTCCCAGCATGTGCTCTGATTTCTTAACAGGGGACCATGTCACAGGGTTAAATAGCATCAGCATACTGAGAATCTAGGACTTGGTCTTTGAGTGAGAAAAAAAAAGGCTGTTGAGTTAAAAATGTGTCTATGGCACACGTTCCTTTCCAGCTGCAGTTCTGCGGGAGAATTCTCCTCTTCGAGGCGTAAGATTTAGCATGGCCACTAGGGGGCAGTTGTAACATTCTCCAAATTCTCTCAAGAAAGTCCTGGAGGTTGGTGGAGTGGGAGGACCTCCTTGCTGGGAAAAAACAGCATCTTCATCAATGGTGTTCAAAGCAGCATTCTCTGACCTGGTGGCATCCTTACAGATTGGACTACAACACCCCCCAGTCTCCAACTGCAACAGCCAATGGCCATGTTAGTTAGAAAAGATGTCTGGAGGACATCAGATGATATTGACTTATGGCCCTCCAGATCTGGAGGACATAAGGAAGACAGGGTCCTTCAGATGTCACACTGCAGCCTCTGCCATTCTAGGCCTAGAACTCCAACGAGTTGTCTTTGTACTACCGTTCCCCAGATTCCCCAGTAACCAGGGTCACTGGCAGAGCTGGCTGGGGTGTTCCAGGATCCAAAATAAAAAACAACAACCCTATACTGGAATGTATAATGTCTTTATTATGACATTAAAGACTTCTCCGAGTTCTTCTGAGTATATGAAAGCTCACATTTCTATTTCATCTTAGTGATCTAATAGCAGTGCCAGTCAATGGAACGCATGGCTGTGCAATTGTTTTTAAATAGTCCCCAGATGTATGAGTTCCATGTTTTTGTCCCTCCTCATTGGCTGTGCTGGCTGAGACGGATGGGAACTGTGAGTCAAGTGCACCTGTCTTCATCACTGTCAAGTGCTTTGTGGACCAGGTTCTCGTTGATTGGATGATTCTTGTTTTTCACATTTGTAGAGCACATTTTAAATGCTAGAAACGTGGCACATAAATTATCTCAGTACAGTAGGGCCATGGGTTCAGTATCTGCAGGTTCACTTATCCACAGTCTGAAAATATTAAAAATATATATATTTAAAATGACCAGAAATACATATTTCTAATGATATACTGTAGTTGTCAGAACTGGCCACTGGAGGGAGCCAGAGGCATTCACTATTATCCACATTTTTCAGCATCCATGGGGGGGGGTGGGGTTTGGAACTGATCCCCCATGGATGTGGGGGTGTCCTACTGTAATTCTTTGAAAAAACCTTGAGAAATAGGTTGTTACCATAATAATCCCCCATGTTCTGCATGTTGAGTAGCTGCAAAACTCATTCGCCTTACAAAAGCCTTGCTCGTGGTGGGGATGAGAATGGCTAGAACTAGCCTGTCCAGAGGAATCAACACAGCATTCTTCCGTGGTTGCATTGACCTGGCGGCTCATGGCTCTGGGGACTGTGACGATAAGCAGACAACATCCAGAAATTGCTAAGGCTATGGATCAGATACTCAGCTGAGGCTCCAATACTTTGGCAATCTCAAGAGAAGAGAAGACTCCCTGGAAAAGACCCTGATGTTGGGAAAGTGTGAAGGCAAGAGGAGAAGGGGACGACAGAGGACGAGATGGATGGACAGTGTCACCAAAGTGACCAATGTGACTTTGACCCAACTCCAGGAGGCAGTGGAAGACAGGAGGGCCTGGCGTGCTCTGGTCCATGGGGTCATGAAGAGTTGGACACGACTTAACGACTAAACAATGGATCAGATGTGGACCAAACCCAAGTCAAAATCCTATCCCATGTCACTTGAAGTCCTATCAGATACAAAACACCGTTTCATGTTAGGTATCGGATAATATCAAATGTTAAATACCAGCAATGAAGCCAATTGAATATCAGACTCAGAATGCCAAGTTCAGATACGGCATATTTGGTGGGCGTTAGTGATCTAAATGTTCAGGGAATACTGGAGAATGTTCCACACCCACATGGGCACTGCGAATTTTAGAACTGACTTTGGGAGACCCGCTTGTTTCCCCTTGCAGCCCTTTGGAACTCCCACCTGGATTTGCCCTGGGAAACTCCCCAGGGATTATCTCCGCCTGTGTGCCCCTGCCAATCCATTAAGAGGCTTATTAAAATTTGATGCTCCAATTTAACACTTATTAGCAAGCCCGGTGCCCTTTAGCATGGAGAGGGAGCCTGGTAGATGGAAAGCCCAGCTCCCACCTGAACTCTTAAGTGACAGGGCTTAACTTTATGGCACCAATTAGACTGAGGCTAGAACCGTCTTCACTCTGTGGGTTTTTTAATGCCTGCCCCACTCTCTAACCACAGCACTAAAGCAGTAAAGGGGGATACTGGGTAGCCTTTTTTATGGCCTGCTCTTTGGGTCAGAATTGGGCAGAAAGCTCTGTTGAGGAAGCCACCAATCATCCTAAATGGAAGTTGTCTTTTTCTTTGCCAGGGGTGTGTCATTGGGGATGCGCACTGACCCCCCGACCCTGTCTGTGCTAAAACAATGACACATATATAGACTGTGTCTTTTTTTGGCGAGGAGATGCTCTGCTCTGATGGTTATTAAGAGTCCACAACGGTATTCATGTGCTCCCAGATCTTTAGGAAAAATATCTCATTCCTATGAAATGGGAAAACCAAAGGGCTGTGATGCAGCCTGGAGATTACACAGTGCCATCATGGCAGAATCATTTTCCTGTCCCCTGTAGCCTAGAGAACACAAGCAAATGACAGGCTGGAAACATCTATCAAGAATGTTGGCAGTGATACCAACATCACAACAATATTGCCGAAGCAACTGAGTGGGTGTCTCTGAACAGCTAGCCTCAGCTAACCAAGATGCTACTTGGAACTTGAACTTTGCCTTGAGTTAGTGGGAACTGGATAGCGCAGTGGTTTAGGTAGCTGGCTGGGGAGACAAAGGTTGGGAGTTCAATTTCCCACTGCCCTCTTTTGAGCACAGCCAGCCTGGGTGGCCCTGGGCAGCCTGCACAGTCCCAGGGTAGCCCCGGAATAAGGGAAGGGTCAACCACTTCTGAGTATTCTCTACCTAGAAAACCCTGAAAAGGGTGGCCATGTCAGAATCGATTTCATGGCATATGTTTATTATTACCAGTGGGAGCTGAACCTTGTTTTGTATCCCAAGAAGCTGAAATTAGCCTTGCCTTAGCAGAAATGGAATGTTGCTTTGCTTTGCTTTGCCTCATTTTAGCAGCAGTGGAACGATGTCTCGTTTAGCTTTGTCTTGGTGCTTTGCCTTCCCCATAGCAGAAGCTTTGCTTTGCTTGGGCTCGGGTGGCCAAAATCTGGACCCTTGCTTGCAATCCCCATCACTGCATGGCTTTGTTGGGGCTGGAAAGCAATTTGACTGAGATTGCTACCGGAGACAGTCCAGAAACGTATGTATGTATTGTTTGAGGGTTTTTTGCAAGCTTGCATGCTGCCTTTAGTAGGTGTGGCTGGGAGGGACTTTTCTGGGCTGAGGCGACTGTCAATTTATCCAGCACTTACCAATCATTCTCTCCTGCCTCTGATTTCAGAGAGTCTTGCCTCTCTGCTAAGAGTCCCTTCCCTCTCTTTTGTCCATTGGGAGTCAGTCAGTCTGTTGAGGCCTGTTGCTCAAAGCAGTCACGTCGTTAGTTTTGCTGTTATCTGTTCACTGTAAGTAATGAAACACACTTACTTCTTTCTACTTCAAATGTCTCAGAGCGAGTTATTGAACTATATGTATCAGTTAATGAGAAACGGGAGTGAACTACTCTGGGGAACTTGAAGCTAATTCTGCCCTGTGAATCCCAGCACTTCTGCTGTGCAGCTGGAAGAGTTTAATCAACATTCAAAACTCCACAATACGTATTTGCAGGAGTCAAAACCCAGCAAAAGCCAGAGAGACCACCAACCACTTCCTTCACTGCCTGCAGTTTTCACATAATGTCACTGCCTGGGACTAAGGACTCTGGAATGGGCAGGGGGTTAGATAGAGGAGATGTCTCTTTTTTGGTAAGGACCTCTTGACACGGCTGCCTTTTTTCTGGTACTTTCCGCAATTCGCCATATCATTTTGCATATTTAAGAAGTGGGGAAAACACAGCCTTCCAACTGCTGTGGCATTCCAGTTCCCACCAGCACTTGAAGAAGGATGGGAATTGACATCAACTAACATCTGGAGGACCACAGCCAAGAATGCTACATTGCACCACAGATTTCTGCCAGGGTTTTCCAATCAAGACCCCTCTGTTTCCAGTCCCTTCCCGAATATTCTCTAGCCTGGGAATTGGCCTTTTTCACAGCTGTTGCACCCAGTAGATTTTATTGCACATATAAATTATACTGCAGATGTGTGCACAGTTAAGCACTTTAAAAAGGAGCATCTCTCCTAAAGCTGTAACAGGGACAGAGGTATTTTTTACCAGATGCAGGTGCTAGAAAGCAAGAACCATCTCTATTAAACAGAGCCGGTTGGAACTAGGATTCGTAACACCTGCTCCTGTCACTGCCTCTCTTGTACAACCCTTCTCTCCAGAAATTAACAGGTGATCATGCTTTGTGGCCTGTCATCCATGTGTCTGCTGAACAACCTACATCGTGGACTCAAGCTGGTCCTCAATCCCAGTCACTCCACCCCTTTCCTGCCGTTTGGTAACCCACCTAGGAGCCCGAGGAAGTCCGGCGATCCCAGGGTTATTCTTTGCAATCAACCGAAGCAGGCTGCTAATAGGATTTCTGTCCTTCCCAGTTCATGGCTTGCAATTCAGATATTTCACCCCTCTCCCTTCCTTCTGCACAATTTGCATCGGGCACTGCCAGGCGACATAATTGTAACAATACTTCAAATTTATCTCTCTCTCATTACGGTGTTCTGGAAGCACTTGTCATCCATTAGCACACTCAGACTTACAGCAGTCTTGTAATGTAGGTCATTTCTTTTGCAACACCCCTGTAATGTAGGTCGTATATATAGACAAAGAGCCAGCCTGATAGACAGCCACTTTACTCGATGCTGCCTAATGGAGAAGGTGTTAAAAATTATCCCTTTCTAATACCAACCTCTTCATCCCTGCTTTAGGGCGAAGAAGCAGCTTTGCGTCATACCTGAAGGACTCGGCTTGGTTCAGGGCTTCCATGTTCCTGATTATCTGCCAAAGATCTGAAGTGGCATTTAGCTACGCCTACACTGAAAGGTTGTTGTGGAGGGGAAAATGGGTTTAGGTCCACGGATCAAGTAAAAATGGGACCTTTCCCATGAGTTTTGTTGTTGTTGTTGTTGGAAAAGCAAGGCACAAATGAAGGTCGAACATATAAGAAACAGATTCATTCTGATGAGCAACGTGACTCAGGGTTGGTGCATGATGGCTCACAACCAGAGTATGGAAAGAGATCTATTCTTTTTTGACTACAACTCTCAGAATGCTGTGGTCAGCATGGTCACGGGGGGCTCTGAGGTTTGTCATTAAAGCAAGTATCTTTTCAAAGGTCTGCCTGGAATTGGGAACTCTCAGGAAGAAAATGTGAATCTGTTCTACATGACTAGATTGAGTTGATTCTACTTGAACGGTTAGGCGCCACCACAAGACAATTATGGGCTTTGTAGTTTGGTGGGATTAGAATTCTCTGCTAGAGGACATTAATGCCGTAGTTCAGGGGACTGCAGAGAAGAATTCTAGCAGAGAGTGGTACGGTCCTCACAAATGATACAGGCCTCCTTGACTATCAGCTCTTGTCAGGAATGTAAGAATATGTAAGAATATTAAGACTGCATCTACACAGTGTTGTTTGCATATGTATGCAATCACGTGTCTGTTCTGTCCAGTTTCCACATCCGTCTAAGTATTTTCAGTTTAAAAGCACAAAAATAATCACATTTATCTTTTTATGCGAAATTCCGAAATATATGCATTTTATACCGAACATGCCCTATACCGATGCATTTTTCTGCACAGCTGTCCTGGAAACAATTTCTAATCTCCTGGAAACAATTTCTAATCTCAGAACCACACTTGGAATGTAAAGAGCTGAACAATCTCAGAAGGTCTGTGTTCGATTGCCCTCTGCGCCTTCTTGGAGACAAGCCAGCCTGGGTGGCCTTGGGCCAGCTGCACAGTCCCAGGGCGCCCCTAGAGGCAGGGAAGGGTAGTACACTCCTGAGTAATCTCTACCTGGAAAACCCTCAAAAGGGACCCCATAAGTCAGAATTGACTTGATGGCCGATGGTGATGATGATGATATCCTTTTTGAGGTGGGGCAATCAGAAATGAGTAGAATGATCCATAAGGAAGGATTGTTTAAGTTTGCTGTTTCTACCTAAACTTTCTTACATGGAAATTGGGAAGAGAGAGAGAGAGGGAGAGGAGAATGAAGGCTCCATTCTAATTTATCCTTCAGTTCAAAACCCTCCACATGTCCTGGTAAGGCATCATTGTCTAATCTGAAGATGTGGCCATTTATGCACTTAGCATCACAATACATTATAGGTTCTTTGGTACTTACCTCTCAGCTCATTGTGCTGGCTCCTTGTTGAATACAGAATGCTTTCCAAACCCCACTGGTAACCCGAGTTTATTCCACATTGTGGGGGAAACCTTCTCACTCATGCGACTTGAATGCACACCTTACGATCACATCCCTTTCTTCCCGTTTCCCACATCATTGTATTTACAACCATTCCTTTGACTACAAAGAACAAAGAGGCCACACAATGCATCCACTCACTTTGTACAGCCCCCCAGGGTAAACACACATGCGTACAAATGCAAGCACCTACTTGATCCTTCTTTTGGAAGCCAGCAGAGAGGTGCATAGATATTCGGTTTCTCTCCCCTCACCAACACCCAAAGCTTGGGCTTTCCAAAGATGTTTGCATCTTGGACTTGGGAGGTCCTTCTAAGAGGGAAGTGTGACAGTCCTGTGTCCAGCTAAGTCATGGTAGGCAAGAACACACTCAATAAAAGACCACATCTCCCTCTATGAGCTTGTCCAGGTATTGAAATCATCCGGAGAGGCCTTTCTCTCCATCCCATCACCTTCACAGGTACGCTTGGTGGGGATACGGGAGAGGGCCTTCTCTGTGGCTGCTCCCAGACTCTGGAACTCCCTCCCACTGGAGGCCAGTCTGGCCCCCTCTTTGCTCTCCTTCTGCAAGCAGGCGAGGACCTTTCACTTCAGGCAAGCTTTCCCTCAGTGACTGGCTCCCTGAGTGGGATTTTTTAATGGATTGTTGTGCTCTGCAGTTTTAAATGTATCTTAATATTGATTTTCTTTACTGCTTTTAATATAATACTTGTTCAATGTTTTAATATTTGTACACTGACTGTTTTTAGCTCTTGAATATTGTCTTTTTAATGATGTAAGCTGCTTTGGGTCATTTTTAGGGAGAAAAGTGGGATAAAAAGATTTGAAATACATAAATAATACATAAATTCAGCTCTCTGTGAGACATACCCTTTCTTCCAATGGAATTGAAAGTGGCTGAAAGTTCAATTCTGGTCTTCCAAAAATGTTATTTGGTCTTGCTTTATAAGAGAACCGTGCCCCACTCTGAATGTATTTCAATAAATGTGGCAAATTCATTGACTATGTAGCTATTAGGAGAGCAGATGTGACTATTAATCATCATTATCACCATCGTAGGTAAAAATAAAATAAAAGGACAAATAAAATTCTTTTTTAAAAAAAGACAAAAACATGTTGGCAGCTTAAAGACTATCATATTTTAATGTAAGCTTCCGTGAACATGTCCACATCATCATCTTAGAATGGCAGAGCTGGATAGCTCAGGCGTTTAGGTGTCTGGCTGAGGAGCCAGAGTTTGGGAGTTCGATTCCCCCACTGGGCCTCCTTGAAAGCAGCTGGAATCTGTGATCCATAGGGTCCCTTCCAGCTCTGCAGTTCTAAGGTTAAGGAAAAGACCCTGTGGGTCGTTAAATCCAGCCCCTTTCAAGAAGGCACAGTGGGGGATCGAACTCCCAACCTCCAGCTCCACAGCCAGAGGCCTAAACCACTGAGTTATCCAGCAGTTAATTTAAGCCCAAGGTGGCCAGCTGGTGGCTCTCAAAATATCAAACTGTATATTCTTGCACATTTCCTAACATGTCCTTGTGTGGTTCCCTACTAGTTGTATCAATTTTAGCCATTTACATATCACACATAGTGTATGTGTGTACATAGCTCTGTCCATGTGTGGTTTCTCCAATGTGCTCCTAAGGGTTCTAAAAAGGGAATCCTCCGGGCAAGGTATATTCCGGCACACAATGATTTTGGGAGATGCAAACATGCTACTTTTTCAGCCACTGTTGAATTCAAGAGAATTCTGTTGCCTCCTCATGTTCTCAACAGCTCTTCTCATTGGCTGTTTGTTGACCAAGTGCAATGGGATTTGTAGTAGAATGACATCTAGAAAATCACCCATTCCTTGCACATGTTCTGATGGATCTGGAAGACAGATCTCTGCTACCTTCCAGTCCGGACAAGACTTGGCCAAAGGCTCAAAGCCAAGCCACAGTAAGTTTCATCTGATGGCGGTAGCATCATGCGTGCTCCTGCGAATGCATCTCATGAATTACACACCCGCCCAGATGACAGGCTGACATTTTAGCTGCACAACATTCGCCTATAATTAGTCGAAACTAATGCAACACAGGGAAGGGATCCATTTTACACACACATTATCGTAATGCCTTTAAATAAGATAATTGATTATGCCTCTGCATAAGAAAATGAAATATTCGGTATAATTAAAACTGGCATTTGGATTCTGGCGGGCTGACAGGTGAGGCTGTGTGACATTTTTATAAAGCACTTAAAAGTGAAATTCACGCCCACGGAGACAAGGGTACGCAAAGTTTGGGAAATGATCCGATGGGCTGCATCGAAGCTTGTCCCTCTCCTTCCGAAGGGGTTGGGATGGGGGACTATTTCCTTACAGGATGGTATGAAATGTCTGGATGCTTTGAAGTTTTCTTTTGCCGCTGGGTGGTAGCTCTGTGATAGAACACAGGGTTTGCTTCCTGTAGGTCTCAAATGCAACCCACGGACACATCAGTTGAAAAAACCCAGGTACCAACCAATAGGAAGGGTGGCATGCAAAGAGGAAGGCATCTTTGTCAGGCCAGGAGATGAGTGTTTTCCCGAAGAGTCCTCCACACACTGTGCCCAGACCCATATGGAGACTGGCCTTCTTGCCTTCAGAGCAGTGACCTACTGAACTGTGGAAGATGGACTCGCCAACGGTTGCTGTTCAAGAGAGCATCCACTTCTGAACACCAGTTGTGGAAGAGCAAGTCCTGTATGTGAACTTCCCATGAGCATCAACTTGACCGCAAAGAGGAAAGAACAGCAGATGAAGTCAAATGTGTGTCTGATCTATCAGGGTTCCTCGCATGCCAGCGTGAAGACCTTCTCCTTCTCTTGCAAAAGCATGGGTCAAGCAAGAATTGACATTCCTAACCTGGACTGGCTGGATAGCTCAGTGGGGCTGTATATCTTAGTAGGTTATCTATCTGGCTACAGAGCCAGAGGTTGGGAGTTCGATTCCCCCACTGTGCCTCCCATGAGGAGAGCCAGTCTGTATGGCCTTGGGCAAGCTGCACGGTGTTTCCAGGGTGCCCTCAGAAGAAGGGAAGGGTCAACCACTTCTGAGTACTTTCTACCTGGAAAACCTTGAAAAGGGTTGCCATCGTTCAGAGTTGATCTGATGACACATGATCATTAGTAACCTAAACTAGCTGTTTGAGTGGGTCAAAAAGTAAGGACATAACTAATAGACCTTTTTTCTCATCCTCAAGAAAAAAGGCGTGAAGGCAATCTGTCGGTTAAAATTGTCAACTGCTGCCCAGTTTGGCATTCCTGGACGAGGGCAATTTTTTTTTGCCTGCCATAGGAAAAAGAACCCCATGCGGTTTCAGCACAAAAGCATCCAGTTTGCATTCAAAGTGTGACATTTCTTTTGCCCAAAATGTCCCTTGTTTTTGTGGAACAGAAGATATTTGTCTGCAAATGTGCCCCCCCCCCCAAAGTCCAGCAAATATTCTGCGCAAAAAAAAAGTTGGAATATGAGAAATTAACACAAAAACACCATGTTGTCTCATGGAGCAAGGAGAAAACCAGCTGCAACGTTTCATTTTCACTGGGGAGAACCATGCAAGCAAAGATCTACATCTCCACCTGAAAGGAACCTTTTGTTGAATGTGACAATCCAGGGTGCTGAGGATCTGAACTGGTGCCAGTCTTCCTAGTTGCCAAATCATCCTTAGGGGGAGAGAGAGAAAAAAACACACACACACACACAAAAGACCCAACAACAATGTTGTATTTAACAACGGTTTGAAATGATTGCTAGGCAACCGCATTGGAAATGACAGGCTTAAAATAACCTCTCTGAAATGGTTATCGCAACGTAGGCTTTGAAAAACTTCCATCGTCCCCTCCAGGTAGTTCTTTTGCTACGGTAGGCACTCTGAGCTCTGCTCAAGTGCAAACGATAAACTTTATTTACAGCATGGGAAGGGAGAGGGAACGGGAACCCCTAAACATGAAATATCAACTGATCATCTACTCTAATGCAGAAGTGGTAAAGAACACGGCTAGGTAATACCGGATAACTAATAGAGAATAAAATCTGTGTCAGTCGTCTGGGAGGTGGAGAGTGTGCAGAGGTTCCTGGGTGGGGCGGACTCTTTGTGAAAGGATCACGGACAAAGAAGGCAGGTAGCCGATGATGGAGAGGTGAAGTCTGAAATATAAGCTTTCATCACCGCAGTCTCCATAGTCAGGCTCCCAAAGAGAGTCCAAAAGAACTGCTGGGTAGTTCAGTGTTTTAGGCATCTGGTTGTGGAGCCAGAAGTTGGGAGTTTGATTCCCCCACAGGGCCTCCTTGACAGGGGCCGGACTTGATGATTCCAAGCGTCCCTTCCAGCTCTATAGTTCTAAGATGATTG
Source organism: Intellagama lesueurii (assembly GCA_037013535.1). NCBI lineage: Eukaryota > Metazoa > Chordata > Lepidosauria > Squamata > Agamidae > Intellagama > Intellagama lesueurii. Next base: position 4,519,319 of record JBAJHW010000011.1, read on the forward strand.
CAACACAGGCTTTTAAAACTGCATGTCCAAGCAGCTCAAAGATGCTTCCTGAAGTTTTGAAAGCCAGGGGTATGGAGAAGGGGAGGAAATATTTTCTGTACAGCTTGTTGTTCCTCCCTGTAGTTTGCAGAAAGCCAATAAATAGCACAAGATTTCAGTTATGGTAATTTGTTTTTGTCCTGTTTCTACTAAAAAGACACTTTTCATCTCTTTCTCTCCCCCCCTTGCTCCCCAAATACACAGGATGCACAAAGCCCAGCTGGGATTTTTGTGGTTTCTTCAGGAATCCTTGAAAAGAGTAACTGATTAAATCATAGCTACGTCTCCCTGCCAGCCGTCCGCCCTCCCTCTGTCTTCCCTAAACAAGAATACAATTTTAGAAGAAAGGAAGAGACTTAACTATTGACAGTTAGAAAAGAACACTCGAGGCTCGTTCTTGGAGGCATACAAGGGACAATCATTTCCCTCTAAGGAAATAATTCCTCCAGATATAGCTCAGAATGGATTCATACTTTTTGAATGGAACAGAGAAGGATTTGTGTTCCGAGCACCTCACTTTTCAGAGGCTCCCTCTGTCCCCCACTTTGGATGTGGCTTACAAAGCCTGGGTGCATGCCAGAAACACAAAGAGAGAAGGCAATGAGAAGAGTTATGCTAGGTGAAACACAGGGTCTATCTAGACCAAGGTTCCCTTTATAGAGCCTGTCAGCAGGACATGAGCTTGAACACACCCTATCTCTTGGATTCCCCCAGTGACTTGTATTGAGAGGTATGCTATCTCTGATGCTAGGTGAGATGCATAGCTATCCTGACTGGGAGCCATTGGTGGCCGAAACTTCCATGAACTTGACCAGTCCATTTTAATAGCAACCAAGGTGACTCCTCAACTTCATCCATTGTCAATGAATTCTACAGCTTAACAATGTAGTATGTACTGCAGTGAAATGGGAGCCTAGAGCTCAGTCACTATGTCAGGCATTAAACATCACCACAGGTCAAGTCTGGACCAACCAACCAACCCACCCATCAATCAGTGAGCTGAGATGGCAAGTCCAAAGAATGACTGTGCCTACACCAGAGGTCAGTAAGGTGGAAGGTGGTGGTTCTGACGTCAGGGAGCAGATGAATCTCCTGCTGCAAGTTGTCAGCCTCTGTTTTAGGGGCATACAAGCTCCTGGGAATGTGAGGATTTAGGGGTGATGGCTGCAGTTTACGTATTCCACTCTTTGCCGGGGTTTGGAAATGTGAGCCGTTCCTCGTCCCTCACAAAGCTGGCAAGGCTGACCTGCACGGCCACAGCTGCAGCAATGTTGCTGTAACCTTGACTGTTCTTTTATGTCTAACATCATTAGGCCCTTGAAAAGGGGTGGAAGCTATTGTAATCCGATCCACGAGAGCAAGTGGATCACCTCGTCAAAGAGTGATAAATAATGCATGCAAATCTTACATCAGCTTTGTGCAACGGGGCGTGTCCTGCGCCTATTCGGGGACTGGTGTGTTTTTCTCAAGGCAACGGATTTGCACGGCTGCCGGGACATCAGGTTTTTCAGCAGCCAAGACGAGCCATTGTTTCTTGATTCCAGAATGATTGCCTGGCTGTTATCGGACACCTGCAACTGCTACCAGTGATTTTGGACCTGCAAAAGTCCAGCTGAATCTCAGTCTCCACCGTAGAGCCCACGATCGCAGCTTCTTCTTGACTGGAGATGCTGGAGACCAAAGGTAAAACCTTCAGCAGTCAAGGGTCACATGCACACCTTCGAAGGAACTGTCCAACGTGCTGAACCTTATGTCCAAAAGCAACCTCAGCACACTGGTAGCTTGTTGAAAGGTCAGTCTGAGTCCCAGATCAGGATCACTACCCTCACAAATTCGAAGTCCTCAGCCTCCACTGCATGGAGGGGTCACTGAATTTACAGGATGACTGGGACCCACGGTAGAGCTCACAACAATCAGGAAGGTCAGCCTCAAGAACCAAGAGGTGCTCGGTCTGGAACTCCAGAAAAAGTGGGCTATCGATGTAATTAGCTACATAATAGAAATAAATCAAGGGGCACAACTTTTCTAGTGGTAGGTACTTCAGAGGGAGAACCAGGCACCTGGGTATGCTTGGTAATAGAGGATGGAAATAGTGTTCCAATCGTCAGTGTAGTAGCTCTGAATAGCAAAAACGTTGCCCTTAGTTACACAACAGGCTTTCTTTGATTGGAACAAGGCCATTTCCAAAGGAACTCTGCCTGAGGTTGGACCACAGACCCTCCTACTATAAGGCAGCCATAATGGGGTATCTCCACGCTCTTCAGTTTGATGACTACACCATCTCTAAGGTGTTCATCATTCATCACCAGGGTGTCAATGTATATCTCTTGGCTGGCAGCATTCAGTTTCCAACTTGGGAAAGAATTTAGCCTGCATTGCTGGAGTCAGGTGCTTTCTCAGCAAAGCCAATGGCTTCCCAGCCATCATGTGACCTTCCTTCCTCCTCCACCTTTCCAGCCAATCCTTCATGAATCATCATGTTATGCTCATACACCTTTTTTTTTTTTTGTGGTCTTTTTGGAAAAGAAAAGAGATTTTTTTCCCTCCCTAAAGGTCTCCAAAGGGCTTTCTGCTGTGTGGGTTAATTACAGCTCACAACACCCCTGCAGAGGTGGCGGTGTGTTGTTCAAAAGATGGAAAAACACAGTCTCCAAAGAAGGGGGTGGAGTTCGTTCTTGAGCAGAGGTGGAAAGAGAGCCTAGAGATGCAAACTGCAGTTCCCTCTCGTTTCTGGAACTGAATTTAAGGCATTTTAGCTTGGCTATTCTTTTTGAACAGGGAGAAGGGGCAGAGAGAAAGTGGTATTAAAAATGTCAGTTGCAAGCACACACACACACACACACACACACACACACACACACAGAGTCCTCTTATAAGAGCATCTAGACTTCTCTTTATAAAATGCTGTTAGGAAACCTTTTCACTGTTCTCCAAATCTGGTGGAATACCCCTCCCATCATCCCCTGCCAACACAGCTGTGCTTTTGGGGATTGATGAAAGTGCCAGTCTAACACATCTGGAAGGTTTCAGGTTGGGAAAGGCTGAATTAGAGAAAGGGAGCAATACTGAACTGGATTATTTTACATGACGGTAGTTGACTTGCTTTACAATGTTCAGGCAGCCTTGCTGATCTTGTTGTAGCTGCTTTCTTTGGTGAAAGCTCAGTGATGAAACATATCACAGCCCCTCCTCCCTTGATAGACCTCAGATCCTGTATTCAGGAGCAGCATTTATCCAAGATTATTGTGTAATGGTAAAATTTGAAAACATTAAAAAAAACTTTTTAAAAATATATAATTTTTTAAAAATCGCAAACAAGCTTGGGAAGGTGGTGGAACTGAAAGAAGGACCTCCCCAGAAGATCTTAAAAGCTTAGTAGGCTCACATGGGCTGATATGATCCTGCAAATATACTTCTCACCAGGGGAAAATCCAGGCATCTTCGTTAAGATACACAATGGCATCCCCAGGCAGGGAAGCTAAAATGGAGAGTTGGCGGCAAGATCAGCTTCAGCACGTTGGACAGCTCCACCTGTATTTGAGGTTCACATGATCCAGTCCATTCTTCATGGTGCTGGATAAGGAGCCTTCTCCCTTCTCTTCTGCTGGGAACAAATATATTTGCAATTTTTTAAAAAACTACTTAAATGACTCCAAATTCAGGTAAGCCCCGCATGAGTACAGTGTGTTTTGGTAATTAAAATTCCTTCTGCCAGAAAATGTGGAGCCTGGTGGACATTTGGATGTTCCTCTCAGTCAAATGAGTTCACTGACATGACTCATTAATTTTGCAGAGGGCTCTTCATTTCACGTCTAGTTGGATGGCCATCAGTGCATATGTAGAGATTGAGAAATAAGTTTATATAGACAGTGATGTGCGATTTATTTTATATCTACAGAGGTAAATGCATATACATGCCATATGATAGGAAGCAAAAAAAATGTATATGGAAATGCACCATCTCTTTGAGACTCACAAGCTCCCTTTAAGGAACAAGCTGTTCCACTTCTACCAAAACAGAAAAAATGGATTAGTATTACTGGATTATAGTTACATTTCCAGCCTGCCTTTTTAAAGTGGAGCCATAAAATAAGTGAAGCTCAGTAGTAGTAAGTGACATATACCTTGATCAGCCACAACATTAAAACCACTGCCTAATATTGTGTAGGTCCCCCTCGTGCTACCAAAACAGCTCTGATGTGTTGAGGCATGGACTCCACAAGACCTCTGAATGCGTCCTGTAGCATCTGGCACCAAAACATGAGCAATAGATCCAAGTTGCAAGGTGGCTCTCCATGGATCGGATTGGGTGTTCCAGCACATCTCATAGACCAGACGGGCTAGCCTTCAGACCAGATGGGCTAGACTTTGCTTCCCATGTACATCAACGAGCCTTGGGCACCCATGACCCTAATGCCGGTTCACCGGTTGTGCTTCCTTGCACCACTCTTGGTTGGCACTAACCAACGCATACTGGGAACACCCAAGACTTGCCGTTTTGAAGATGCTAGACCCAGTTGTCTCTCCATAATCATTTGCCCTTGTCAAAGTCACTCAGATCTTTTCACTTGCCCATCTTTCCTGCTTCCAAGACATGAAATTAAAGAACTGACTGTTGACTTGCTGCCTAACATACCCCACCCTTTGACAAGTGCTATTGTAACAATATAATCAATGCTATTCACTTCACCTCTCAGTGGTTTTAATGTTGTGGCTGATCAGTGTAATTGGGTTCTTATAATTGATCCCCCCCTAGGAACTGGGGATGTGTGCCATCTGCCATCAAGTTGCTTCTAACCTATGTTGACCCTAATGGGTTTTTTTAAGATATCTGAGATGTTCAAGGATCAGCTGTCTCACACTGAGTTTCTATAGCCAAATGGGGACCGGAGCCCAGCTCACCTGATTTCTAGTCAACCTTGAGTCATCAGGGAAGGCACATGTTGGATTGTGCAAGCTGGGGTCTCTTTGAAGGGTGTGATTTTCCTTTAAGCAACTGTTTCTTCTGTCAGGGAATCTCTCCAGCCTGGTTCCCCAAAGTTGTGGTTCTACAGATGGATGAAAATGGTCCAACTTGGGCATGGATCAGGGTCAGGCTGCAGGGCAATTCCCTGATGTTGCACGATTGCTGGGAAATAGATTTCACTGGGCTGCCCCACAACCAGTCCAAAATGGGATCGGTAGCTAGTTGTTTTATTCCATTCTACCCCACCTTCCCACCAGAAAGTGGTCCTCCGATGTTTCTGGTTTGTGTGTGTGTGTGTGTGTGTGTGTGTGTGTAAGACTGAATCTGCTCTAAGCTTTAATTTGAACTTGAATGAATAACAAGTAGAAATGGGCACAAACCAGTTTATCCCAGTTCATCCCGGTTCGTAAAAGTGGCAGCACAGGTACTGCTGCTCCCCGCCCCATCTCCTCTGGCTCAGACAGCCAATCACCAGCTGCAGCTTGCTTGCTTTTCCCACCTCCTCAGCTAATCTCCCAGTCATGAGCAAGGGCACACACTGCCCTTTTCTCTGAGTGGCAGATCAGCCAAGCAGGTGGGGCAGAGAAGCCTGAGCTGCTGCCAGGACTGGAAGATCAGTTGAGGAAGTGCAAGAAGCTACCACACCAGGCCTGGTGGGTGGCTGATTGAGCAGTACCTGTGCTGCCACCTTTATGAACTGCAACAAACTGGGACGAACCAGTTCATGCCCATCTCTAATAACAAGCCAACACACATACACACTGCAAAACTTCAAAGGACTTCTCCAAGGTACTGAATCCAATTTCCAAAATGGTGTCATTTGTAATTTTTTTAAGTGTCCGTCTTCCCCATGATCTCTTCCCCTCCAAATATTGTAAGAATTTTGCTCAAAGTTTGTTACACACACACACACACACACACACACACACACACACACACACACACACACACACACACACAGAGAGAGAGAGAGAGAGAGAGAGAGAGAGAGAGAAACACACACACAGATGGAGACATATAAATGCTTTTCCTGATACACTGTGTGACAGTCTCTCTCCTACATGTTCTTACATATTCACATGTGCTTGTAAGACCCAAACACCCCCAGTTTACCCCTACTCTTATAGCACCATTTATCCATGGCAGTGCGCCCGCAGAGAAATACAATGAGATTACTCATTCTTTTGGAGTAGGAGGACGTTTGTGAGAGGAAGAAGAGAAGGAAGAAAAAGCATCAGACTTTCAAACTTGTTAGCATAGCATGCTTGGCTCGGAGAGATATTTTTTATTTTTCCTTTAAGTGCAGCAAGGCGATTGGTATCTTGTTACCAAACAGCAGGGAGGTAGAGAGAATTTATCTCCTGATAAATCCAGTGCAGTGGCATAGTCTGAAAACGACTCAGTCCATGATGACCCTAAAAAAACTGTGGTTTCCCCTGTCATCTTTCCAGCTATATCGGTATCCACTGGTTGTAGTTAGATGGAATGAGGCAGCTATCTAGGAGATGATGGGGCCAGCTGGCACGGCTGGGCCATTCTTTCGGAGCGCCCCCTGAAAAGCAGGGGGGGGGAAGTGGAGGCGGATGAGTCTGATCCACCTTTGTATGCATTTTAAAGAATCTTTCCTGAGGGGATAGGATCCAGCACTTCAGTTTGGTTTAAAATCTGGAATGAATTCACAACACTGTTCAACACTGGAGTCATAACCTGTCCTGGACAAAAGATGCCATCGATTTGCATCAAACCGTACATGTTGACTTGTATGCCACAGATATAAAATTAGAAATGAGGGTTCTAATTGTTCTGCTCAAGTGGAAAAGACAGTGACCACATCGTTTGTGGCTTGGCAAGCCTGTCCGAGCCTTGCTCCCTGTGTTGGGCAATGTTCATGTCCTTTATCTCCTTCGTTATGGTTTGTTCTCTTTAAATCAAAATTCGGGTGGATAGTCCGTGAAATGGAGGAAGCCTTGACCTTTGGTTGCCCTCCAAATAGAGGACTTACTCCCTAAAAGAGGACATGAGGCAGCCTATTAGATGGGGGGGTGATCTTTCTTAGAGGGGAGACAAGACAAAGGTGTGAGAGATGCCTTCCCATCTCAGGAAGCAGTGTCTCGATTCTACAGCTTTAGCTTTCTCCGTGTGGCCTGAGCTCAGGTCCTTCTTTCATGGACTGGCTCTGATCACAGAAATGAGATGAGCTGGGGGAGAAAGGCACCTACCGGAAGGAAGCAAGAAGGGAGAACTCTCGGCCCCTGCATGTGTTGAACCTCCATCTCCAGAAGCCACAGACAATGTGGTCAGTGAGCATTGTCAACCAAAACCTGACAAAGTCTAAATAGCCCCACCTTTGGCTTTTCGGCAAGAAGCATGGAGTAATACATTGGGGGAGAGTTTGGTTCCTTGAACCAGTGCTTTCATTTTGGGTGAAAAAGTAGCTCACCCTTCTTTTTCCTCTGGGACAGTTGCATGAACCAACAGCATCACTTGCTTTGCCCTGTGGCATCTTCAGATCAGTCTCGGAAAGACCTTCCTCTTAGAAAGACCTTCCTTTGACTTCCTAGAAAGCTGTACAGTCTCTGTGTGGACAACACCAAGCTACAGATGTCTAGAGTTCAGGGAGGGAAAAAAAAGGTGTGACTGCAAGTCCCAGAATCCTTCAGTCAGCATGACTTCCACCTAGGGAAATTCTGGGAGCTGTAGTCATCTCACAAACTTTTCTTTGTTCTGGATGGACCAATGGTCTATCCTTGTAAAAATCAACACTCTACAGAAATGTGGCTGTCCTGTTGTGTCTGGTTTGACCTCGAGCAAGACAAACACTGGAGCATGATGTTCATTAGTTTGGCCACCCGGTAGGAGATGCCGTGGCCTGCTTCCAAAGCAAAATCCTAGGGAGTCTAGCCATCTTGTTTCCTTGGGCACCCATGAGAACTTACACCCTCCCAAGTCTCATACATTGGAGACGACTTTGGATGGATATTGGAACTGAAAAGTAAACAAAGCCCTGGCGTGAAGCCAGGCAGAGGTGCTAACCTTTGAACAGGGAACGGAGTTTTTGATGTTCACTGTGTTCGGCTTGTACTTCCATCATCTAAAAAGTATGTACCCAGAGCGCTGGATCTCAGGTGCGTGGCTGGATATCAACCAAGCTTCGGTTTCCAGGATACGTAGCAAACCAACCGTAGCCTCTCTCTCTCTCTCTCTCTCTCTCTCCATTGTAATTTGACAGCAGATCAGTAACAAATCAAAGTGGTGCCTCCTCATTAAAATTCAGCACATCGAAAGCCATCCTCTTGAAAGCTTTCCTGGCATTTTGTGCCCCTCCAAAAAAACAAAGCCCAGCAGGCAAGACTTGGGGGGGGGGGGAGAGACAAAACAAGGTAACGCTTTTGCTTTCCATCTGTTGCAATTATTGCATCAGCTTTAATTACAATGGAACTTTCCCACCCTTGAAAACCTGGCTCTCCCTGTCTTCAGCTGGTTCCATCATCAGAACGTTCCCCCCCACCCCAGTTTGTGAATTGAAGCCCGTCACTAGCGATCAGGATAGCATTTCCCTCCACCATTAAAAAAAAACACCCACCTTTGAATGGTCTCCTAAAATGCCAAAAGCAGATTAAAATCAGGAGCAGTGGATGTAGCATAGGGGACTTGAGGACTTCAAAAGCTCTCCTTCTCCCCCTTCTTTTTTGCATAAATCAAAAGTTGGTTTTTTATTATTATTATTTATTTATATAGCATCATCTAAGCACACGGCACTGGAGAAGGCAGATCCCTGTCTCAAGGGACTCAACAGCTTCAAAATCAGACACAACAGACCAACAGAAGATAAAAGAAATGAGGGAACCGGGAAAGGATGTCCAGTTATATCAATTTTGCTTTCTTAGAGTTGCCAGGATCTACATTAGGCCTGTGTATGGGCTAACCAGTTCAATTTGAGTGCTAATTCTGGTCTTCCAGATATATCCTGATTTTTTTCTAGAATGATTTGTGACCACCTTATTTATTTATTTATTTTTTTGGCCCTGGATTCAAATTTATTTATATATTCGTAAAGTCAATGCACTGGAAAATAAAGACACTTATAAGTCTTTTTGTTTTGCACTGTTGTTGTTATGTGCCATCAAGTCGGAATTCACTTATAGTGACCCTAATAAGGATTTCAAGGTAAGTAAGATATTTAAGGAATGGTTTCACCAGTTCCACACCCCCAGGGAGTTTTCATGGCTGAGCAGGGATTCAAACCCAGGCCTCCTGAGTCTGTCCATCACCCTACCCACTATGTGACCCATGGTATCTTTAATTATCTTTGGACTTAGGAGCTGGAATGGGACCCTATGGGTCATCAAGTCTGGCCCCTGTCAAGGAGGCACCATGGGGAATCGAACTCCCAACCTCTGGCTCTGCAGCCAGATGGTTAAACCCCTTGAGCTATCTGGCAGTTTTGAACTAATATACATGAAATGCACAGACTACCAAGTATTAGACAACTAGCTTCCGGGGCTTGTGTATTAGACATATTTAAAATATGCTTTACAAAAAAGGCAGAAAAAAGTTTTTTACAAATATTAGGTAGCATTCGGTCCCCTATAAGTTCTTATCAGGCTGGCATCACAGAGCTACAGATGGTGTTGAAAACAAACAAACACACATAAAGAGTTTGGAAAACAATGGCCAGATATGCGTGCTAGGTTTTTCCACAGCAGCAGACTGCATTTTGAAACTTCTTTTAAACAAAGGAACCTGACAATGGAATCTGGCCATCGTTTTTGGAAGTCCAATGTTTTTCATGCATAATCCACAGCTGTTTCACTGTGCGTCTTTTGATCACTGTGCAACACTAGTTGTGATTTGTACTTTAAAGAAAAGAAAAAGGGAAACCAGGAGTTTTTTGCATCCTAAGAAATGCTTGTCATTTCGATTGAAGGCTTCGCCCTTGGATGTTCCAGCAGAGAAGTCTAAATCCCCCTCTAAACTACAGGTACGTAGGATTCCACAGGATGTGGCATAGCAGTTAAAGTGGTATCAAACTGTTTTAACTCTACAGTGCAGGTACACTATAAGTCTCCCTTGTATCTACATGTGGAGACTGCTAAACACAGGTTAACAAGAATTAGCCAATCTCTCTTCTGTATGATTCATGCTGTCAACCCAAAAGGAACTACATTAGCCAGCTATGAAGGAAACTGGAACATCCGGAGAACGCCGGATAGCTGTTTCCATTGGGTTCTTGAACAGTGGTTCCCAACCTTGGGTCCCCAGATGTTCTTGGACTTAAACTCCCAGAAGCCTTCTCCACTAGCTATGCTAGTCAGGATTTCTGGGAGTCGTGGCTCAAGAACATCTGGAGACCCAAGGTTGGGAACCACAGGTCTAGAATGCTCCATGAACTTGCCTCATGACATGCACTTGACTTGAAACCATGGTACCGTGACCTAGCACTTGGAAAAGTTACTTTTTTGGGATGAAAACTCCTAGAATTCCAGTATCAGTGGTGGGATCTAAACAACTCTTTCCTAGTTTCTAGAACAGCCTTCAGGTATTGTTTGATCAGCCTTTTGCTCAGCTGTCCTGGCGAAATGAGTTCTAGGAGTTTTCACCTGTTCTTCTGCTGAGCTGAAATCACTGTTCCCTTTATATACTTGATACATTTCTACTCTCTCTTTCCCCCTTAGGAACTCAAGATGGCATACTTGAGTCTCCCTCCCTTCTCCCTTTTTCCTGACAACAGCCCTATGAGTTGGACAGGTGTAGAGAAACTGAACCTGGGTCTCTAAAGTTCTAGCATTAATCATTATGTGTCAATTTCCCATTAACGTTTAACTGCTGGGCAGCAGGTTGAATTCTGTCTGAATTTGCATCTGTAAGTGAGCATATGAAGATGTTGTACAAATCTATGCTTATTTTGCTCTCTCTCTCTCTCTCTCTCTCTCTCTCTCTCTCTCGGTAATGCTGTTCCTGATTGAGCTAAAGTGGGCATCCTCTGGACACCATGGGATCTAGAGAGAGAAAAAAGCATCAATGGGTGGTTTCATAGAGAAATCTCAGCAGCTCACACTGCATCCTGCTGCATGCCATCTGGACAATGAAGGAGGTTTGTAAGAGTATTACGCACCCACAGTTACTCCTCCGAGCTACTGATGGGAGCTGAGATCTTTCCTTCCTCCTTATTGTATATTGTTCATCCCCAAGTTTGCGGAAATGAAAAAGCCAGCTTGGAAGAAAAGAAGGAAAAGAAAACAAACAAAAAAGAGAGAGAGAGCTTTTCCTGCTTCCAGATTGCATGGAAAAGCATGGTCCTTTCCATCTGCTGTGCTCATTCAACAATCTGCTTCAGAAGTCATCGTGAAGGAAGACAATCTGAAGCTGCACCTGGATGCCGCTGAACAGGTTTTGAAGACTTGTCTTCCCTCTTCTCCAGCTTGTCAAATCAGAGTCGCACCCCGACCTTACCTGGGAAGGTGGGGAAGGTGCCCTGGAAGTTTCAAACATGGACCTCAAGAAGGTTCCAGGATCTGCCACTGAGCCTCTGGTAATTGGGGGGCAGGGAGAAGGGCCATCACACCTATAAGCAGCAAAACAAGCTAAATGGAATATACACCTTTGTCCTCAAAGAGGGGGGGGATGGCCACCGGGCTGGAAAGGAGCAGCCGGGGGATGGTGCTGCTGCCGCTCTGCATCGGCCATTTATGGCAGTTGTCTCAGTCTGCCGAATAGTAGGGCTGGCCTTTATGGAAAGCCCATACTGATCTTCATTGACAACTTCCGATCAGGTTTCATTTAGTTTCGTAGTGTGCAAGTGCTGATCAATGAACGAGCCCCCAGTAGACGCAACGGCCAACCATTCTTGGTGGTTCTGAAGAGAACTGAGCCCACGCCCACACAGACACACATGGAAAGAAAAAAAATTAAAATACTTTTAAGGGACATTTGTTCCCAAAATTGGCACTTTGTTGGCAACCAATTAGTTGACAAGATGTAAGCCTCGGGCTGAAGGGCATTAGAGAAAGACAAGCATTTAATTATTCATTATAAATATGCAGTAACGATCCAGGCTGCGAGGACAATCTGTTTTGTACACAGCCTTCATCGCAGGCTTCAGTGAAATGGTTTCAAAATCTGTTGTGAAATTTATCTCAAGTTATGTTCTGTTTGATTATCTTCCCCTGAACCTAGTCCTCGGTTATGGATGGTAAAGCCAAATCTCAAACTTCAGATCTGCTGGTTGGAAGAAAGAAAGTTCAAAGCCTTTAAACATTACTTCTTTGAGTTGGAACTCCCAGACTTCCCCCACCTGGCATGGGGATGATGGGAGCTGTAGTCCACAAAATAAACTTTTCCTGGTTTTGCTTAAGAGGACACGAAACGGTTCACTTGCCAGTAGACAGAAGATCCTCTGGAAGGGAACCATGTCCAGTCTGCCCTAACTGCTTTCAATAGGCCAGTGGAAATATCTAGTGGTAGGCCCTGGAATGAGGCATTCTGGTTTCTGGAGTCAGAACAGGCATTGGTCCTAAAGGGACGTTTATTGATTGGCTGAATTTATTAACTGCTCCGAATCATGGATTTTGGAGCAATGAATAAGGACTTAATACAAACAAATGCAAAAAAAAATTACCATCACAGGAGACTACAGGTGCACACCTATGTTCCGTTGCATTCTTCAGGATTGGACTCCATTCATATTTATATTACATGCTGTTATCTTTTTCTTCATGAGCCCAGATATGGAATCCCCTATTTTTATAAGTGCCACCCAGTGGATTCATGCTTTACTTAACACATTCACAGTGATTCAAGATCTAAGCAGTTAATCCCAGTTCAAGATCGCTCTGGATTTCTGGCAAGTTAGGATCTTCCCCATAAGATGTGTCCTGTTACACATATGTCAGCTTGTCGATTTCCCTGATTCAGAGATATCCCTTTGGTGACCTTTGCTGATGTCCTTTTTGTTTTTACCTTTGTGAACAACTGGGTGTCATCCACAAATTTAGCCATTTCACTTGTCGCTGCTTCAGGATCCTTTATATCATTGTTGTCATCATCCTTCAGAACTTCAGAGCTGGAAGGGACCCTATGGATCATCAAGTCCAGCCCCTGTCAAGGAGGCACCACGGGGGAATCAAACTCCCAACCTCTGGCTCCACAGTCAGAGACCTAAACCACTGAGCTATCCAGCAGTTCTGATCAAAAAGCTCACAACAACTGCCAACATTTTGCACAAATTCACATTTTATTTGCAACTTGGCTAGAAAAGTACAGATTCTGCTGGGTCAGTTGCCACTGGGGATAAATAATACAGAAATGAAGTGAAGCAAAACTAATAGAGAAATAGCCGTAGGTAATTATTTGGAAGCAAGAATCTCTTTTGTCCTCAGATCTGTTGGTGAGCTTCAGTTATGTTACAGTGATTCAGGACTCCCATGCATGCAAACGTGCACCCACCCACCCACCATCTGTGCATCATCCAAATGCAACACGACACACATCCAGCGAGCATTCCCGGAGGACCGGTGAAATGGCAGCCAATCAAGATGCCATTGACCTCGGTCTTCTCTATTTGGCCATGCGCATGGTGAGGAGCATTGCAAAAATAATTTTTCATGTTGGCCGTGGATAATTGGTGTAAAATCGCCTGACTCAGTGGCTGGCAGGTGAAATCTCTGCCAAGAAAAGAGAGCAGGAAGGAGAGGTGAAACAGAGGACAAAAAAGAGAGAGAAAGAAAGAAAGAAAGAAAGAGAGAGAGAGAGAGAGAGAGAGAGAGAGAGAAAGAAAGAAAGAAAGAAAGAAAGAAAGCAAGAAAGAAAGAATGAACAAATGAACGAACAAACAAACAAACGAACAAACGAACAAACGAAGGGCAGGAAGGCAAGAAGGCAGGAAAGAACCCACAGGATTGAAAATCAAACAAACACTTGTCTACAAAGTACCATCACTACCTTGGTAGCTAAACACTTGCCCAGCCGTTGCTCCCTGCCCTATATTTACTTCTCCTCCTACACCATATCTTTGTTCGGCACAGTCTTTCTGGGAGACCATGGGTTTTGGAGGAGAGAGAGTGAGAGAGAGGGGTTGAGGGAGAGAGAAAGAGAAGAAGGGGAAGACAGACACTGCTGTGGAATTAGTTAACGAGCCAGAATGAATTGCATTTGAAATCATTTAAATGGGATCTGGGAGTATTTAACGGCAGCACAGGAACTTAACAAGAGTGGGAAAGGATCTTTGTGCTAATTGCCGGCAATGATATACCTACAGAGAGAACATGGAGCAATTAGCAAACAAGTCTGTAATTTCTGTTGCAGACCCTTGCTGGCCCTGGAAAATGGTGCGGATTCTTGGCTGGAGGAGTACATGAGAATCCTGGCTGGTGCCAACTGGAGGCGTTGGAGGGTGGGCTGAGAGAGAGATTGCCATCCATTTAAGCATTTTACCCAGAACACTGGGGAGGGAGTGGTCATGGAAGACCTATCCAGGCCATTCAAAGAACTCCAGACTTTTCTGGCATATTGATTTTATGCTTAATATAAACACATGCAGTATCTCTGCCCTCCCTTTCAAAAGAGCATTTATATACCTTTGTTTCAGTTATGTTGTCATGTTCCAAAATGGTTTACAAAACTAAAGAGTAGCTTTATTTATTTATTTATTTATTTATTTTACTTTACTTTACTTTACTTACTATCCCTAAAAATGACCCAAGGCAGCTTACATCATTAAGAACACAGTATTAAAAGCTAAAAACAGTAAATTATTCAAATATTAAATATCGAAAATGTTTGGTCAAAGCATTTTTTAAAAAAAGATTTAGAAGCAACACAATAAAAAAAACTATTCTGTTTATTGTCTCCTAGATAGTCAGTCACTCAGGAAAAGCTTTGAAGAGAAAGGTCTTTGCCTGCTTGTAGAAAGACAGCAAAGGTGGGGCCAGGCTGGCCTCCAGTGGGAGGGAGTTCCAGAGTCTGGGAGCAGCAACAGAGAAGGCTCTCTCCCGTGTCCCCACCAAGAGCACCTGTGAGGGTGGTGGGACTGAGAGAAAGGCCTTCCCTGGTGATCTTAATAGCTCATAGAGGGAGATGTGGTCTTCTATTGAATATGTTGGAAAGTAGGTCCCGAATCTTCTTTAGTTTCCTAGAGGCTGTCCAGAGTTTTGTGGTCTGGTACCAACAGTGTGCTAATAATGTTCAATTTTATCTGGTTGTTAAGAGCTTCCAGGAGGCCCCAGTGCATGGTCATCCAGCCACCCACCACTTCTGAGTACTCTCTACCAGGAAAAGGGTTTCCATAAATTGACTTGATGGCATACAAGGATTAGTATTAGCCTCTAATTAAGACTAGCAACAGGACAATGGCCGTTGAGTTTCTTGGGTGCCTGCAGAACATCTAGGTGTGAGCAAGTTGATTCTAATTCACTGGCAGTGTTACTTCTGGTTTTTCACTTGCAATGGTTGACAGAGACTGAAAACACACTACAGTAATTTAGTTGCCAGTGGCGGGATTTTCTCTCAATCTTGGTCTCAAGAGGTTTCTGTCTTGTCTTGGTGTGCTTCAATGTGGCACCTTGGGCACAGCAGTCGAGAGAAACCTTGACAGTTTCTCATTCACACTTCCTTCCCTGGGGGGCGGGGTGTTCAACACCCACTCCTCCGTGAGTCTCCAAGCCTAATATTGAGAAACCTCTATCCTTTGTCTCACATCCTTCTTTTCATCTCGTTAATTCCTATTCATTGGCTTGTCCTGATCTCTCCATTTGAGACCCAAAATTAATACGTTAAGGGGGCTACTTTCGATTCACTTGGTTCTCATTAACAACAAGTTCTGATTAAAAATATAAAAATAAATAAATCTGTGCCTTCCACCCTCCCAAGTTCAGAAGGCTGGAGGGGAACTTGAGACTTCTCTCGGAGCCATCCCCGTCCTGATAAATTGGTATTGTAGCCTCCTTGAGCAGCTGTCCTCTTTAGCCGACGTTGTAATTAATGTGAATAATAAATTCATTCAAAGCGGTTCGATCGCAAGCATCCTTCCGGCATATCCAGCCTGCCTCTGCATAGCAAGATATACCCGTCGACATTTCCTCTCACAAAAGCGTGGCCGGTCGACCTGCTTCTGCATGATATGCTGGCGTTTTGTTAGCACTTCTCCAACTCACAACAAAGCGTCAGCGACGAAAAGGACACCAGAACAAAGGAAAAGCAAGGGAAGGAGGGAATCTCAGAGGACTGAAGACTCCTGATCTGAGTAAGGAAAAGGACCACCTCTGGGTGAAAAAATGTGTATATCCAAACCTAGTCCAATGAAATAGTGCTGGATCAACCCTCCTAAACTGTTAGTGGAGGCACTGCCTTCCACCATTGCTCCCTGTTGCTGTTGTATGCTGAGTTGTGTGACTTGGTCGGCAACAGACAATGTCTTAACTTCTGGCAATTCACTGGGTTGCCAGAATTCAGCCCCCAAAATTAAGAGTTCCTTCCTTCCTTCCTTCCTTCCTTCCTTCCTTCCTTCCTTCCTTCCTTCCTTCCTTCCTTCCTTCCTTCCTTCCTTCCTTCCTTCCTTCCTACCTACCTACCTACCTACCTACCTACCTACCTACCTACCTACCAATGTTATCCGTTGTAAACAAGAAATCAAGCTCATGGCTTTAAGTGCCTGACTCTAAATTCCTGTTTATTCGAGTAGGTTAGTGCTCAATTAGAGGATCACATCTTTTTTTTTCCCCTTGAGAAATCCTCATCCTCAAGACGTGCATCTCAGATATGTGATCCCCTCTGTACCTATTGAATTCAGCAGGCGCAAACAGCTGAGAAGTTCATTACAGTTCATTTCTGAAGAATTTAGAACTTTTAAAAACTGGGACAGAAAGAAGCTGGAGTTTAAATGGATCTTTGTCTGTCTGTCTCTCTGTGTGTGTGTGTGTGTGTGTGTGAATCCATGACTCTTGGGGTGGGGTCCAACCTTTACACGAGCTGTCCAAGGTGCTGAAACCTGTTCGCTCTCCCAAAATGAGTTCAGCAACCAGGACAGCTCTTTTAAAGTTTAGACCAGAACCTGGAGTGTTTCCCTTCACCCCAGACATTGAAGCCATCCACATCCACTGAGTACAGTTGAGTCCTTTTGCTAAGCTCTGACTAGCCTGTATGTCTGCTTCATTCAACCTTATCCTCTTTGATTGGTCACAACTTTCCAGAGGACCTTCCTGCCACAATATTGCCTGATCATTTATTTGGAGATGCAGAGGGGTGAACATGCACTCAACTATTGAGCTCTGGCCCCATCGATAATGGCTTTAAGCTCCTCTATCTTTCCATTATTAGCACTGGGCTCTCTTTGGCCATCATGCCTCTCCACCATGTTAATGGACTGATCTGAGAAGGAGCCAAGCTGGAGGAGCCATCAGAGCTGACTTCCCTGAGATGAACAATCCATTCCCAACCAGCGATTTCAATTAAAGCATCATTACCATGAAACCTTATCCATCCCGCTTCCCACTTGCCATCATGTTTCTCTTCCACCCCCATTCCTGAGTGCTGTTCTGTGGTTAATACCCAATGCTTTTCTCTTTTCCCCCAAGAGCCCACCAGCTTTGCTAAAACACAGCAGATGCTGCTAATAAACAAACATATTGATCATACAGATATGGGCTGTCAGAGAGTTAATTCATGAATGAGATGTACTTCAAGAGTGGGTAAGGGCTCTGTTAAAAGGACTGCACCATCTTCTTGGCTGAGACACATGGCCATAGTAGCCACAGTAAAGACCTGTGGTGGGTCTACCTTGCTTAGACCAGTGCCTCCTCTCTCCACCCACAGGCTGTTCATGTTGTGATGAAGCCACTTCTATGAAAGAGTTAGATTTTGTTTTTAGAAGGAAACTTTCTATGGGGGAAGTGAGAGGAAGGAATTGTAGTGGTTGACCCTTCTCCCAGTGAAAGATACCAGTTTCAACTACAACTCCCAGAAATGGTTTAGGCTGGTCTCTGGCTGCAGAGACACAGGTTGGGAGTTTGATTCCCTACTGGGCCCCTTTGACAAGGGCTGGACTCAGTGATCCAGAGGGTCCCTTCCAGCTTTGCAGTTCTAAGATGATGATGATTTCCACCAACAAGTAAGCCCAGGATGGCAGATGCTACGTATCGGTGTCCTCCAGGAAATGGCCAGGTGTGTTTGGCACTGATTCCGGGTGTAGTTTTGTCTGATTCACTGCAGTTTTTTTTTTTTTTTTTAGGTAGAAGGATATGGAGATGGATATTTATTCAAGTGAGTCCTACGGAGTTTGCTGCTTCCAGGAGCAGTTATTATCTTTCCCTTTGTAGGTCACTCAGGTTAAAGCTGGAAAAAAAATCATTTGGGTTCTTTGTGAACCTACCCCATTCTGCACTTTTGAAATGAAACACAGCTATGCCTCGAAATTCACACTTGTCAGACCTTTACAGGACAAAAATGCATGCATGCATCAAGGTTTGCCTTAGAGATAAATATTCAGTAAAGTCTGTGCTTTCTAACACGGCCAGCATTGTGAGAGGAAAGCTGCGTGCAGACCGTTACATTAAACTAGACTTGGTCATTGGCTTTGGATGAAGCACAAAGAATGAACTAAAACTGCCTGGTTCAGACTGCTTTGTATGAGGTCCAGAATGAAGTGGAACAGCCAGATTCAGTTACAAGATGAAATGAATTTGCAAAGCCATTCAAAGTGATTCGGATCTGGGGTACCAGTCCAATTAGATACACCACAAATGGTTCCAGGTTGAATCGGAATTCATCACAAGCGCCCCTATTGGCCTCTGGACTTAATTATGGAACTGTGCTAACTCCTAATTAAAACAAAATCTTAAAATACATTATATTACAAGAATGGTTTGGGAAAAAAAACCCTGTGCTTTGTGGCATCGTTTCAAACTCACTTGTATGCAGTAGGAGAGATGAGTACAAACATAGACATGGATGTTCATGCAAACCATAGAATAATTTTGTCTCTAGGTTTGGGTCAAATCAAATTCAATACTGGGAAAAGGAAAAGTGAATGCGAGCAGTTATGAGGAAAGACTGAAGGGACTGGGCATGTTTAGCCTTGAGAAAAGAAGACTAAGGGGAGATAGGATAGCCCTTTTCAAATATTTGAAAGGAGGAGGGAAAGAATCTGTTCTTGATTATCCTAGAGTGCAGGACATGTAACAATGGGCTCAAGCTAGAGGAAGCCAGATTTAGGCTGAATATCAGGGGGGGGGGGGAAACTTCTCAACTGGTAGAGCAGTACAACAATGGAAGTCATGACCTCAGGAGGTGGTGAGCACTCCAACGCTGGAGACATTCAAGAGAAAACTAGACAACCATTTGTTAGATCTCCTTTGATTTGGGTTCCTGTATTGAGCAGAGGATTGGACTTGATGGCCTTAGAGGCCCCTTCCAACTCCATGATTCTGTGATAATTATAATCATACATTAAAAAAAACACTTGAGCTATATTTGTTTCCATCTATAATGCCATCCCAAATGGGAACAAAGTCAGCTTTACAGACTGCTGTAAAACAGAGAAAGGAATCGGATGCTTTGGGATCACATGCAGTCTACAATCTGAAACCGAACATCTGGGAATATTTTCTTGAAAGACAACTGCCAAAGTTTCGAAAGAAAGGAAGAGACAAATATATATATTTAAAGTGAAGAAATAAAATCAACATCCTGAGCCAGGAGAAGCTGTGTTGGATGATCTTTTTTAGCAGTGTCAATTAAAGATGTTTCTATCATGTATGTTTTTTCATAGGTTGACTTACAAAGCTTTCTCTTGGCAGAAGACATTACGTCAACCTGTGGTAGAGGAATGGTGTGTGATGCAAAGATGTTCCATCAGGTTTGCCAAAACCCTGTAGCTCTGGCAAATCTTTCCATCTTTCTGTTTCACCGAGTTAATGAAGAACTTTGCCCCTAAGAATACATATTTGAGTTTTCTTTCTCCTTTACCTTCCAATCTTTCTTTCTTGTACGTTTGAGTGTGTGTGTAGGGGGTTTGTTCGATTATAAGCTGGAGGGCAGGCAATGTCTTCTTACTGATTTTTGTAAGCCATTCCAAGAGCCATTTTTAGGAGCAAGAACTTCAAATATATATACTTTTCCCATAATTTATTGTGGAATTGAATCTTCTTTCTTTCTTATTCATATCAGAGCACGGCACAATTCAAACTTAGTTTACAGAGACGACTTTCACAGTAGCCACACTCAGGTGGTGGAAATACTTACCAAGAGAGGTGTAGCTAATTTCTCTTCTGTTGTTTTCCACCCGGTAGGCCTAGACTCCTTCTACCCATGCAGGTCTTTGACAACCAAGGTTTCTTGCTTCAGCAGAGGTTTTTAACTGGATGGATGCTGTATTTTTCTTTCACTGATGTGTTTTACATCTGTTGTACTCTTCTTTCTTTCATGTGTTTGTACTAACTTATTGTAAATGGCCTTGAAGCCCATTCAGGCAAGAACGGTAGGCTATGAATCAAATAAATGAAGAATTAAATAAATCTTACTGAAATGGACCAGTTTGCTTCCTTTGTCCTTTCATGGGAGAGCAAGAAATGACAAAATTATTCTCTCAGCCTCATGAGAAGGCAAGGTATTTGGTCTCGCTCTCAGCAGGAGAAGGAGAAGAAGGAGAACAAAAGCAAAATTGGTAGAAGAAACACCAAAAAATTAAGATATACAGGTGACACCATCTTGCTGGCAGAAAGGAGAGATGACTTAAATTGACTTCTGAAGAAAGTGTAAGAAGAAAGTGACAAAGCAGGACTGCAGTTGAACATGAAAAAGACAAAAATCATGACTGCCGGAGAACTATACACCCTCAGTGTTGACAGTGAAGAGACTGAGATAGTTAAAGATCACAAGATGTTCTTGTGAAGGTGACAGCTTTCCACAAATCCCAATCTAATCTGAGCCATGTTTTAACATCTTACTTCTTCCCTTTCTATATGAACTCAACAGGGTCCAGCTGTGAATTCATGTGGATTTTGACAGAAACACGTCTTTGAATTCAGATCGACTTGAAATTTCCTTGTGTTGTTATTGTTGTTCAAAGTGGAAAGTACTGTTTGAAAGGAGCTAAATATGGCAGCAGTCCAAAATTCCATGCATATTCACACTGAGTTATACAAAATAACAACACCCATTATCGTCTTGGTTGCCATGCTTCGGGGGTGGGGGTGGGTCATCTCATTTTGGTAAAGAAACACCATCCTGGAAACCAATCCAGCAGATACAAAGGTCCTTATTACCTCCTTCTCAAATCTCCTACCCTGAGAGACAAGAATCCAGGAAACAAGTGGAGATTTCCAAACCGCAATGAACAGGGAGGAAAGTGTTTATAAGAAAAAAAATGAAAGAGCGAGGGAGGGAGAGAGAGAGAGGGAGAGACACAGAGAGAAGGCTACTACACTGTTTCTACACAAGGTTACAAAGAGGATAATGGGGAAATAATGCCACATCATCAGTTTTAACGTTCCTGAAAAACACTCTTTCGGAAGGCTTAGATATTTTTATTTTAAAATCAATGATGTTGTGCTGGTCTTTAAAAAAAAAAAGAACAAGCAAAGCTACATTTATTGGCAATCACAGGATTAAAAAATTGAAGTGGACAGTTCTCGGGGACAATTTTCTGGGACCTCAGTATGGTGATGAAATGGGAAAGGAATGGGGTGTGGGAAAAGATAGAAAGAACCATGTCGGGTCTCTTCCCTCATAGCCAAATGAAGAAAACAAAACTGGGTTGCTTGGCCTCCATATCGTTCTGCTGCCTTTTCTTGCTAATGGAGAGCATTTTATGATGATGATTATGAATTATGATTCTGCCAGCTTCAGACTCTAAGAAGATACAGACATACAGAGTAACAGCTGACAGAAATATATAGACATATATGGTTACGTAGAAACATATTTTTCTTCATTGCATCATGGAACCCTGTGGAAGGACGCCATGAGCTGTCTGTAGTGAGCGGAATGAATTTCTCCTCCATCCCCATTCTAGGGCAGAATGCAATGACTTGGTGGATAGGATATTAAAATAAGGACCAAGGTCTTGGTTTCTTTCAATCTTAGAAAGGCAGAGAAGAAAAGAAAGGGGATGAAGTCAGAAAACTGAAAATGGAGGTCCTGGATAGGGTTGCTTGGTCAGTAGCATCTCCTTCCTTGAAATCTCATGGCTAATCCTGAGATTTAGGAGCAGGTCACTGTGATGTTAAGGAGGTCCCATGGGGTGGGGTCTTCAGTGGCAATTGCAAAGCAGAGTAAGTGACAGACAAACAAGGTTTTTACTCCATGCGGAGTTTGAAGGACAAGGTTTGAATTCATCATCCCCAGCCATGTGTGTGTGTCTGTGTGTGTAGGTTCCAGTGCCAGTGTTTTGACCCAGATGTTGAAGGAGCTGTCAGAGGTGCTGAACCTTCTAAGGGGTAAGGTTCAGCAGCTTGAATAAACCCTGTAAGGTTCAGACCAAAACCAGGGATGGATTTCTCCCCCAACTCCATGACACTGGAATTGCCACCCTCTTCTGCGAAGGGAAGGCCTCTAATCTCTGTGTGGAACCAAGTTGGTGTGTGCATGCCCTGTTTGATCCTTGGCCTCAGATAGGAAAAAGTCTTGGGCTGGCTCTGACCTTACGAGTGCAAGAGCTATGAAAAACATCAACAAGAGCCTTCAGAAGTTCACTCCGTAGCTTTTTCTTTTATGACGGGGGGAAAGAAGAAAGGAAAAGGAAAGAATAAATTGCATTAAACATAAGTGGGTTGCCAAGAGCTACCGCTACCTGTTGAGCATTGCGAAAGTTTTGGTAATGAAAAGACAGGTTATAACGAACAGGCTTCCTCTCCTCTTCCAGTTGTTAATTATTTTATTTACTTTGGTCTGCATTCGACGGGAGCTGTTCACTCGCCAAGGAAATCCCACGGGCTAATTTGGGCATAGCATTTAATAGGTCTGAAAGAGTAATAAAAATGCATTAGCACTGGGGACATGCATCTCATTTTTCAAATGATTCATACACTTATGCAAACTCTTCTTTCTCCCCCGCACTCCTCCCTCCTTCTCAAGTGAATTCACAGAATGGTTCAAAGATGCCACGAGGAGGTTGCAAGCTGTATGTTTTTGGACTAAGGCAGGAATGGTGGCTTTGGAATTCAGAGAGAGGTTTCCATGGTCTGTTGTGATACAATCTCCCTCTAACATATGCAAGATCATCATTGAAAGGAACATTGTTATTGTTGTTGTTCTCGTTGATGTCGGTGATAGTAGTAGCAGCAGCAACAACACTTTTTTGGATGAGTCACATGGAAATGGAACTGAAATGTTTTCTTAAGACTAGCATATTTTCTTGTGAAAAAAGATACACTTCAGCCTCCACATTTTGCTTATCTAAAGGAAGCCTCATTGCTATGGACTTGCTTTTGATCCATGCATTTTACTTCAGCAGATTGCTGGATGACAGATAGTTCACATCTGTCCGTGGCTTGCTGTGCCATCTTCAGTCACTAGGTGGCAGACCACCTGAACTAGCGGAAAGGAAGCTTCCGTCAGGTTTGGCATTTTACTTTTCAAATAAGCAGCTAGAGGCAGCTCCATACAGGCCAAAGCCACAGTAAGGGGGGGAACAACGACAACAACAACAACAACAACAACAACAACAACAACAACAACAACAACAACACTGCTTCTTTCTTTCTGCAAGACCCCTATTATCTTTTAAAAATGTAGAGGGGAGTGGGAGGAAAAAGTCCCATTGGGTCTTTTTAAAGAAGAAAGGTGGGGTAAATAAATAAATAAATACATAAATACATAAATAAATAAATAAATAAATAAATAAATAAATAAATAATGGGGTGGGAAAGAGAAGAAACAGAGGGAAAGCCTGAAGAAGCACTGAGGTGGGAGGAGGAGAAGACGAGTCAGGAAGAAAAAGTGTGGATGGAGAAGGGATGAGCAGAGCAGAAGAAAACACAAAGTCCAATGGATATGTTGAAAGAAGGAGCACCCGAGTTTGTGAGGGAAAGGAAAGAACGCCTGGTAGGATAAGGAAAAAGAAAGACGGTCTAGCTCCATTTCAGAGAAAGACCCGGATGAGGTAGAGTGAGAGGACAAAAACCACATCTAAATGGGCGGAAGGAAAAGAACAGGACTAAGGATGTTCTACTGCAAGCGAAACAAAATATCTCATTGTTCATGTCTCAGTTGGCCTCACTTACCTGCGCTGTGGATACCTTTTGCCACAGCAGCACTGGCTTCACCCTCCGGCTGTGGAATATGGCTGCCACTCAGCTTCCTAAAGTGTTGGTGATCATTCCATAAAAAATTATATTTCAAGAATTTGATATTCAATTAATCAATGGAACACTCTGTTAATGTATCCCTCGGTCAGCCTGGACTGATCTATGGGTAAGTCTCAGCTGAGCCCTGCAAATTGATTTCTGATGAAGTGCTAAGCCACTGGGTACGCAAGCAGGAACTGTTGTGTGAATGATCCAGGGCTAGTCTTTAAGGGCTCCTAGAGGACATTCCCCACCCCTTCCTTTTAAAATGGAATGGGTGGGAAGGTGTGATTTATGCCCCATTTATCACAGCACTCTCTCTCCTTGCCAGTTTATGGATCCCAAGTGGAAGATCATTGCTTACGGCTTTAATGGTTGAAATTCAACCATTCGGAGGGCCTTGTGGGTCCACAGGTAGCACCAGCCTGTCTTTCAAGGGATGGCCTCTTAAGTTGCTTAGATAGGAATGTTTTGATAAAGTTTGTGGCCAGGGAGAAGATCTTACGAGTAAATTCTTTTGGTGCATGGCTCTCAATCTCGTGTGTTTTGTTCCTCTTCCAAAGATGTGAAATCTCTGAAAATAAAGAAGGGTTGACCTTCAGTCGACCCCCTGTCCTTAATGGGAGCTGAATCTTGTAGCTGAGAATGATGTGATACTCTTTGGCCGGGACAAGAAATGGCCAACAGACTCTGCAACTAGTGAAAAAGCTGTAAAATCACAGTTGCCCCAACTCAAGAGTTCTGTTGCATCTTGGAGGCCTTCAGAGAAATAGGCTTCAGTTGGTTCCAGTTGCATGGAGAAGACCTACGTCAGCGTGGCATTGGGAAGAAAGCTGTGTGTATCTAGACATCTATGGTGCTTTCGTCTGCCTATAAGCCCAGCGTTCTGGCAGAGGGCTATACATCTTCTTGGCTCTGATGAAACATTTTCCATCAAAATTCAACAGAAAGCGAGCATTCAGGGTTAGCGAAGGGAGAAAATATTGTTTCAGTATGAATATTCTCGGTAACATACTTAATTTCCACCTTCTGAACCAATAAGCAAATTGAAATGCACTTGTAGACTGAAATTTATAACCCCTGGATTTTTGCAGACTTTTCTGGTTCAAAAATATGTTTGTTTTGGTTCCCAAAAATGTTTATTGCTGTACATGTATTTTATGAGAAATTACAAACGTGAAGTATTCCTCGTAGAAAGAGGAATCGCTTGGAAAAATGCACACAGGAGGAAAAACATACACATTGATTTTTTTTTAAATCACATACATTAGAACATACAAATTTTCGTGTGAGCTTTTTCAAAGTAGATTGTGCTGAAACAAACTTAAGGTTTGAAAAAAAAGAGAACTGAGTGTAACTAAACCTGACAGATCCATCTTTTCTTAAACTTATCCAGACATTTATTTTCAGATGATGGCAATTTAGAGTTATGTGGATGGTCTTTTAAGATCACAGTGTAAGAACATAAGAAGACTCTTCCTGGGTCAGTTGCCAAGACAGTCAGCTTACATTTTTATGCCATAAAAACTGAATCTAAGAACATAAGGAAGATCCTGCTGGTTCAGAACAAAAGGTTATTTGGGCGCTGTGCATTGATGGGGGTGATGGTGGAAGGGATCGGGGTCAAGGTTTTGACTCTCACCTACAAAGCTCTCCACGTTTTGGGACCATGTTCCTTGTCGGAGCATCTTTCCCCAGTGGCATCTGCCCGACCCACCAGATCATCTCAGGGTAGGCTCCTCCATGTAGTCAACCCAAGGGAAGACCCAACGTTTTCTACAAGAGGCAGGGCCTTCTCCATGGTGGCACCGGCCTTGTGGAAACAGCTCTTGGTGGCGTTATGCCTTGCTCTCTTCCTGTTGTCATTTGGGAGGCAACACAAAATATTTCTTTTTGAGGAGGCCTTTCATACCAACCCGGGTTGACAGTTTGTTTACCTCCTGCCTTGCTATTATTGAGAAACTGCCTCTGGCGCCATTTGGGTTTTCTGTTGTTAGTGTTTTAATTTTACTGTTTATTGTTTGTTTAATATATGCTTTGACTTGTTAACCTGCCCAGAATGGTGCTCGCTCGCTTGCTCGATTGATTGACTGATTGATTGATTGATTGATTGATCAATTTATCAATTGATCACTCACTCACTCACTCAAACTGCCACTGATCTGGCAGAAGGAACAGGGCTGAGATTCTATCCATTCTGAATCTAAAGGCTATGGAAAGAGAAGACATCTCAATAGGTTTAAATAGACCCCAGCATTCTCTTTCAAAGGGCGGCAGGGGGGATTAACAGCTAGTGTAAAACTGTGTTCCATTTATTTCTCATTTTTCTTCATTGGGGGCCCAGGGTCAGTGATGCATCGCCTCTGACGACAGCTAATCCTTTTTATTTTATTTTTTGGGAGTGGGGCGGGGTTCTATTTTCATGCAGGGGGGGGGGGAAGACAAAAACAAAACCCAAATGGTTTGGAGAAAAATAGGACGAAAATAGAAAGAAAGTGATATATATTTTAAAAAGAGAAGAATAGCAGCCTAAAAACCCCGCAATTCCTTAACTATATGTGTTGTATTCGGTAATAGCTCTGGAAATGGAGGAGGGGGGGGGAAAGAGCAACATTATAGATAAGTGCCCTATTAGAAAGATTTCAAAGTGGGGAAAATCATACAGTTCTCTATCCTGTAATCTTCCCCTACCTTTTCTTATTATTTTCCAAGAGATGAAATTAAATGTTTTCTTTGGAGGCATAATGGGTGGTGTGCAGCGATGCTCTGATTTTTGAAGGAAAAAAAAACATTAGCCAGTTGGATTGTGGTGGTTAATGCGTGGTTTTCTCTGTCCCCCCAACCCCGGAGTTGTAATTATGATGCCATGTTCCCATTAATTAAAATGAGAAAGCAACGCCATTGGAAGGAACTCCAGCCTCAGCTAGAAGGGCAGATGAAGTTGAGAACAGGTGACGAGGGACCGTCCTGCCTCAGATGTTTTTGTTGTTGTTTAGTCATTAAGTCATGTCTGACTCTTCGTGACCCCATGGACCAGAGCATGCCAGGCCCTCCTGTCTTCCACTGCCTCCCGGAGTTGGGTCAAATTCATGTTGGTAGCTTCGATGACACTGTCCAACCATCTCATCCTCTGTCGTCCCCTTCTCCTCTTGCCTTCACACTTTCCCAACATCAGGGTCTTTTCCAGGGAGTTTTCTCTTCTCATGAGATGGCCAAAGTATTGGAGCCTCAGCTTCAGGATCTGTCCTTCCAGTGAGCACTCAGGGTTGATTTCCTTCAGAATGGATAGGTTTGATCTCCTTGCAGTCCAGGGGACTCTCAAGTGTCTCCTCCAGCACCACAGTTCAAAAGCATCAATTCTTCGGTGGTCAGCCTTCTTTATGGTCCAGCTCTCACTTCCATACATCACTACTGGAAAAACCATAGCTTTGACTATGCGGACCTTTGTCGGCAAGGTGATGTCTCTGCTTTTAAAGATGCTGTCTAGGTTTGTCATCGCTTTCCTCCCCAGAAGCAGGCGTCTTTTAATTTCGTGGCTGCTGTCACCATCTTCACTGATCATGGAGCCCAAGAAAGTAAAATCTGTCACCGCCTCAATATCTTCCCCTTCTATTTGCCAGGAGGTGATGGGGCCAGTGGCCATGATCTTAGTTTTTTTGATGTTGAGCTTCAGACCATTTTTTGCGCTCTCCTCTTTCACCCTCATTAAGAGGTTCTTTAATTCCTCCTCACTTTCTGCCATCAGAGTGGTATCATCTGCATATCTGAGGTTGTTGATATTTCTTCCAGCAATCTTAATTCCGGCTTGGGATTCATCCAGTCCAGCCTTTCGCATGATGTATTCTGCATATAAGTTAAATAAGGAGGGAGACAATATACAGCCTTGTCGTACTCCTTTCCCAATTTTGAACCAATCAGTTGTTCCATATCCAGTTCTAACTGTTGCTTCCTGTCCCACATATAGATTTCTCAGGAGATAGATAAGGTGGTCAGGCACTCCCATTTCTTTAAGAACTTGCCATAGTTTGCTGTGGTCGACGCAGTCAAAGGCTTTTGCGTAGTCAATGAAGCAGAAGTAGATGTTTTTCTGGAACTCTCTGGCTTTCTCCATAATCCAGCGCATGTTAGCAATTTGGTCTCTAGTTCCTCTGCCCCTTCGAAATCCAGCTTGTACTTCTGGGAGTTCTCGGTCCACATACTGCTGAAGCCTACCTTGTAGGATTTTGAGCATAACCTTGCTAGCGTGTGAAATGAGTGCAATTGTACGGTAGTTGGAGCATTCTTTGGTACTGCCGTTTTTTGGGATTGGGATGTAGACTGATCTTTTCCAATCCTCTGGCCACTGCTGAGTTTTCCAAACTTGCTGGCATATTGAGTGTAGCACCTTAACAGCGTCATCTTTTAAGATTTTAAATAGTTCCACTGGAATGCCATCACCTCCACTGGCCTTGTTGTTAGCCATGTTTTCTAAGGCCCACTTGATTTCACTCTCCAGGATGTCTGGCTCAAGGTCACCAACCACACTATCTGGGTTGTCCGGGACATCCAGATCTTTCTGGTATAATTCCTCTGTGTATTCTTGCCACCTCTTCTTGATGTCTTCTGCTTCTGTTAGGTCCCTACCATTTTTGTCCTTTATCATGTCCATCTTTGCACAAAATGTTTAATATCTCCAGTTTTCTTGAACAGATCTCTGGGTTTTCCCTTTCTATTATTTTCCTCTATATCTTTGCACTGTTCATTTAAGAAGGCCCTCTTGTCTCTCCTTGCTATACTTTGGAAGTCAGCATTCAATTTTCTGTAACTTTCCCTATCTCCCTTGCATTTTGTTTCCCTTCTCTTCTCTGCTATTTGTAAGGCCTCGTTGGACAGCCACTTTGCTTTCTTGCATTTCCTTTTCTTTGGGATGGTTTTTGTTGCTGCCTCCTGTACAATGTTACGAGCCTCCATCCATAGTTCTTCAGGCACTCTGTCCACCAAATCGAGTTCCTTAAATCTGTTCTTCATTTCCACTGTGTATTCATAAGGGATTTGGTTTAGATTATACCTGACTAGCCCAGTGGTTTTTCCTACTTTCTTCAGTTTAAGCTTGAGTTTTGCTTTAAGAAGCTGATGATCAGAGCCACAATCAGCTCCAGGTCTTGTTTTTGCTGACTGTATAGAGCTTCTCCATCTTTGGCTGCAGAGAATATAATCAATCTGATTTTGGTATTGCCCATCTGGTGATGTCCATGTGTAGAGTCGCCTTTTATGTTGTTGGAAAAGAGTGTTTGTGATGACCAGCTTGTTCTCTTGACAAAACTCTATTAGCCTTTGCCCTGCTTTGTTTTGAACTCCAAGGTCAAACTTACCTGTTGTTCCTTTTATCTCTTGACTCCCTACTTTAGCATTCCAAGGCCAAACCTACCTGTTGTTCCTTTTATCTCTTGACTCCCTACTTTAGCATTCCTAAGATGTTACCTAAGCTGTATCTGGGCACCGTTTCTTTCATTCTCTCTACTATATTTAGAGGGGAATGCTTAGCTCCTCCTTCTCAATTTCTCCATGCAGAGACCCACATGTCTACAGAGGAGAGATTCCTGGTCATGTATAAGCTGTCCATGGGAGAAGGACCCAGGAAAATGGGGACTTTGGCTAGGCTTTTTGGTTGCATGGACATCCAAAAGGCCACAATGGAGAACAGTTGAACTAAGTCAATGTATATTGACATTGAGTCCTGAGATTTTCTTGGACTAAAACTCCCAGAAGCCTCCACCACGAGCTCTGCTAGCCAGGATTTCTGGAAGCTGTCATCCAAGAACATCTGGGGACCCAAGGTTGGGAACCACTGGACTAGATGACCCTCTTTTTCTGTGTTGGAGAGAACCAGGCAGGTAACATCTGGACAGGGCTTCAGCTGACCTCTCCCAACACAGCCAAGAATTATAGTAGTTGTTTCTCCTATGACAGTGGTTCTCAGCCTTGAGTGCTTCTTGGATTGCAATTCCAAGAAATCCTGGCCAGCACAGTTAGTGGTGAAGGCTTCTGGGAGTTTTAGTCCAAGAACATCTGGGGACCCAAGGTTGGGAATCACTGCCCTACAACAATATATTAATTAGATATGAACCATACAAAGAATAATCCCTTGTCAATTCTGGATAATGATCCATCAGGAGAGCATGTTGATGTGTCTGTTTCACAAGTGGCAATGTCCCAGTGTTGCTTCTGAATGGGGATGTCCAGAGAGAGGTTTTCATCATCCTGCACACCAGTCTCTCTCTCTCTCTCTCTCTCTCTCTCTCTCTCTCTCTCTCTCTTTCACCCACTCACTCACTCACTCACTCACACACACACACACACACAATTTTTAAGTCATGTCATTTTTAATTCTACAATTTTGGTTTTGGTTGGCCTCTTCCACCCCTCATTGTTTGTGGAACTTGTTAACATACAGGCAGACTGTACTTGTGAGGGGGGGAAAATTGTCTGGTGTTCAGCCAGCTTCAGATTTCCATAGATATAAATATGCCATTAGGTGAGGAGAAAGTCTATGCATTAAGTGTCATCATTAAGATAGAAGGCAGAAGCGTGATTGAAAGGCTGGGTTTATTTTTGTACTAAAGCCTCACACGTGAGCCCGACCCATGTCAAGGGATTCAAGAAGAAAAAAAGGGCTTTGTTTGACATCCCCACAATAATATTGCTAACAGCTGAATGTACCCATTGTTCTACTCTTCTGTTAGTCTACAAAGCAAGATCGAATTTGGTTTTGTTGATTTTGTTTCTCCACCCTGATATGAAAGTAAACAATATTTCTCTGAAGACAGTGGAGTAGTGAGTATCAAAACAGTGGAGTAGTGAGTATCAAAAATAGCAGGGTAAAAAGGACACATGACTAGAAATGGGCATGAACCTGAGGAATGGCCGTTTGTGATGGTTCGCGGTTCACCACAAAACACAACCCATGAACTGTGGACCACCACGAACCAACCAGAAAACCCAACCGGTTCGTGGTTTGGTTTTTGGTTCATGCCCAGTGGGGAAGTCTACCTGCTCCTGTTGTGCCACCGCTGCTGCCATCTTCAGAGACCTGGAAGGACCAGGCAGGCAGGTGGTGGAGGCAACAGGAAGGAGGCAGCCAGGTATCCATTTTGCCAAAGCAAACTGAAGCACTGAAAGTAAAAAAAAAAAAAAAAAAAAAAAAAAAAAAGCCTGACACTTCATTTCATTTTGGCAAAACAGGTTGCATGAACTGAACTACGAACCGAACCACGAATCAGCCCGGTTCGTGGTTTTCACCAGTTCGTAGTTCGGTTCATTCCCATCTCAGCATGGGACTCCATAGTTTTACCAGCTCTATGCACCTCCTTAAAGACAAATGTGGGTGCTTCTGTTGAAACATGCTCACATCTCTGAAGCACTTCCCGATCGCTCTCAAACATGACTGGTGAAACTTAAACATGACGGGACAGGATATGATGTGTAGTGAAGGCAACTTGAAGACAGAGACCTGACTGGTTTGACTAGGCTCTCATTCTTTTTACCAACTGCAGGGTGTGCTATGGCTGATGGGAATACAGCCCAGCTACATTGTAGCACTGATGGTTCAAGAGCAAGGGTGGTGGGGTGACCCCCAATTTTGGGGTAAGGGGTTCTCCATCACATTTTACAAGCCCACCATAACCAGAGGGGTTCATCTATCTATCTATCTATCTATCTATCTATCTATCTATCTA
Organism: Intellagama lesueurii; assembly: GCA_037013535.1. NCBI lineage: Eukaryota > Metazoa > Chordata > Lepidosauria > Squamata > Agamidae > Intellagama > Intellagama lesueurii. The sequence continues at coordinate 4,551,316 of JBAJHW010000011.1, forward strand.
TCTATCTATCTATCTATCTATCTATCTATCTGTCTGTCTGTCTGTCTGTCTGTCTGTCTGTCTGTCTGTCACTTTACAACTTCAGATTATATGTATGTATATTTTTGAAGAAACTGTATACCCAACCCCTTCACCTTCTAAACGACATTTATTAGCCTAGCTTATTAAGCAGTAATCAGTGTCATGCTCAGATCTAATCACAGACTGCTCACAACTTTCCTGGAGAACGGAGAGTTCACGACAAATGCACTGGCAAAACTATAATTATGCCAAGAAGCACAGACACGTCTAGTTGTTTTTTTTCTTTTTTCTTTTAAAGGCCCGGGAACTCTGAAATATTGGCTTCTCAGTTTTCAATGGCTTCCTGGTTCAGTACTGAAACCAGCTCGAGAAGGGTCAATCTGGCTCAGACACTAACCAGTTTCCAGTGCTCTCTTGTCTGGCAACCTGGGGAGAGCTGTGGATTCGGCAGGCCTCCAGGTGAAGTCTTTTCTTGGGTTGTGTCCTCCTGTCCTTGGGATGTCCTTCTGCCTGTGACTCCTCCCACTTCGCTGCTGCTTCGAAGGACTTCCAAGTCCTTCCAAGTCCACCCCAATTTGCATTTTGCCTCATTTTAACACGCTGTAATTAAAGCTGCAGCTTTCTCTGCTGAGTTCCTATTTTAACGATTCGTAGGTTTGATGATTTTTTTAAAAAAAACACAAACTGATTATTTCTTTATATTTCAGTATTTGATGTCCTCTATGGGGGAATGCATGAATGCATACGGCTAATAGAGCAACATCAAGATAACATAATAACAATACAAGCAACACGCACAAAAATTCAGAAAATTCAGAAAAATTCAGAAAAGGGATCACGGTAAGCAAAATACAGGGTAAAAAAATACTTATTAATTTAAATATTTGTCTCAGGAGAGGTGAGATCACTGTAATGCACTCTACGTGGGGCTACCTTTGAGATTGATGTGGAAGCTTCAAATGGTGCAGAATGCGGCGGCCAGACTTCTCAGTGGGACGAGAAAACATCAACATATCTCCCCCACTCTGGCTGCCTTGCATTGGCTGCCCGTTCGCTTCCGCGTTGATTTCAAAGTCTTAATGATTACATATAAAGCCCTAAATGGTTTAGGACCTCGATATTTGGCGTAACGCCTCCTCCCACCTAGATCTACTCGTATCACTCATTCCAGCCAGGAGGTGCGGCTGAGGAGCCTGATGCCGAGGGAGGTCCGGAAAGAAAAAACAAGAAACCGGGCCTTCTCGGAGGTGGCTCCCCATCTTTGGAATAATCTCCCCTCCGAGATCCGCTTGGCCCCTTCGCTGGGAATTTTCAAAAGCCAACTTAAAACCTGGCTATTCAGGCAGGCCTTCCCTCCGGTCACCACTTAATCTATTCTCTTTCCTCCATCTTGAATGACTGTTTATTGTTGAGATATTGTTGTTATTTTTCAATTGTTTTATTCTATTTGTTGTGAGCCGCCCAGAGTAGACATTGTCTAGATGGGCGGCATATAAGTTTAATAAATAAATAAATAAATAAATAAATAAATAAATAAATAAATAAATACATGCAAATTAGGCTTTGGACCGGGACAAAAATTATAATTCAATATAAGCGTTCCTCCCTCTGGTCTGAGGTTTCGGCCTCAGGATCTCAAGGAACGAGATGATGCTGACTTGGCGACCATAATGGTGTGGTATTAGAAGAAGGAAACACCCAGGCTATATAATTGTTTGTAACTCTCTGCTTTGCTGGTTCAAATAACTTCGGCGGTCTCCTTCGACGGAAGAGTGGTCCACAATAAATACAAAGTCGGTCCGTCTTCTGCAAGGGCCCATCTTGTTGTCAAAAAAGAAAACAGAAAGCTGAAAAGACACTTCAAACTAACAAGGGTTTGTGTGGCTCAAAGACAGCTGGAGCTTTCAGGTGTCACTTTGAAGCAACGCTGTGGTTGTTTTGGACACGTCTCCAATTTGCCGGTCTTCTCCGAGGAACACACTGTCTTCTCTAACATGAAAATGATTTGACACGCCAAGATTGCTCTCCCCTGGAAGTGTCGCCATGCTGAGGAGTGTCAAAACGCAGCGACGCCTCACAAAACAACAGCCGCCGCCACAACACAAAAACACAATGCCGTGGTAGGACGACCGGATCGGTGGTCTCTCCCTGCTTGCGGCGTGTGTAGACCTCACGGCACTTTTCACGAGGGTGAAAAAAAATGACCTGGAAGGCTGTTGAGTTTCTTTTTGATAAAATCAGAGTTGCCAAGCCAATTCAGCTTGGGAGAGCGGATTGCAATGTGTGGGTTTCCTGTCTCTCTCTATCCCTACTCCCTCTCCATTTCTTTCTTTTTAAACAAGATAGCCTACATCAGTCGGGACACAGATGCTGAGAAGATCAGAATGTATAAATGGAATGGTATCTAAAGCCCAGACGCGTTTGCTCAGCAGTAGAACAGGTCATTCTTGATTTCCTTGTTAACGCCATTCCATCTTCTTGCCATCCTCCATGGTGTTACTAACAGAAATGATTTCCTCATCTGTTATCTACCTCGCTCATGGTTAACTTTTATAGAAAGGAAGTGCTTGTGAATCTCATGCACTTGTTCTGGCATTTCGGAGGGAAAACTCATGCCTCCTCCTTGATAAGCTGTTTCTTCGCCAAAAAAGAGAGAAGGCCAAGTAGCTTATGGGTTACATTTGACACAGAAGATCCATGGTGGGCTTTGACTGCCATATAGAGAACCCATGGCCCTCCAGGAGCCACTGGACTCCAAAGTCCATCAGTCACAGCCAGCAGGTCCAATGGCCAGGGTGATGGGCTCAGGAGTCCAACATCATTTGCAATAGGGATGGACGAGTGTTTCCTTTCAATTCATTTTTTTAATCAGATTTTGCCCAGAGTTACAAATTTCTTCATGTTTAGCTTGCAAGGAACTTGAGATTTTTCCAAGATGTTGGAGAAACTAAACATCACAGATTCAGTGGTCCAGATCCAAGCCCCTGAATCCTTTACTTTACAAAGTCTGGGCTTCACTTCCTTTATGTTCAACCAGATTCTCTTGGTCTCCAGTGATGCGGCAACCCTATAGGAGAAGACAATCCCAGAATTTGGAAAATGTTTTAATGTTCAACTTGTGTTTTTAATTCTATTCTTCTTAATATTGCGAACCACCTTGGATCTCCTCATTGGGAGAAAGGAGGCCTGTAAATAAAACACCCAGAGAAATAAATATATACAAATAAATATAACACCAAATAAATATAACATCATTTCATCTCTTACAGGACATGGATCCATCAGGATCCTTTTGAATGTTCGTTTTTCCAAATGAGTCCAAGCTCATGTGCTTACCAGCTCTCTTCCCTGACTTCTCCCCTCACACTGAGCTTTTCCTGGCACTCCAAAATTTGATTCCCTCATGCCAGTTGGAGCAAGACAAGGAGCGGAACATCAGCATTGCAACTCATGACGCTTCTTGTCTCACAAACACTGGCAGTGGTAGTGCAAAGCCTGACAAGGAGGGGGGGGGGCACTCTACATTCATTGATTGCCCTGCAACTGTGGCATCATAAAAGCTGTCCTCTGTTACTGGTTTTTGGCCCTGTCATCCTAGTGAAGGAAATGCTATCAACCCAACAATCCTATTTATAGTGGTTGGCTCTTGAAGGGCTAGTTAAGACCTGTTACCTGTACAAAAGACCTGATTCTGGGGAAAGGGGAAAAGCACCCAAACTGGCGTGTTGATGTGGATCAATGCAACTAGCTGCATCTTTTTGGATTCTCCTTAGGTTCATGGCTTTGGGGAGTGTCACAGTGAACATCTGTGTTTCAAAATCTACCGCTACAAAATTAGTGTGTGGCATGGGTTCCTGGTTTGAGCCTCAGCAGACCCCGAAACATATCCTGGGAGAAATTTTGCAGCAAAATGAGAATGCTGGGTCTGAAGGGAATCCAAAGCGAGATTTACGGAAAGCCCATTATTCCACATCTCGCTTTATTCCTTCGTTTATTGCCATATTATTAAATGTCTGCATTTAAGGGCTTCTTTCTCACCAAGCATCATCCTTTTGCAAAAAAAAAATAAAAAAATCTCTTTTGTTTTTTGGGCCATTGTCTTCATTACTGGCGTGCAGGAGAGCCCAGAATTCAATGGAATGTTTCTCTAGAGAGCCACACCATGGAAAGCAGCCTGGTTTGATTTCCCTGTAATTCACTGGGAAGTGCCTTTTATGGAGCAAGTTGGCTGAGAGCATTTCAAGAGGCAGCCTTGAAGGATGCCTCCATTTTGCTGTGTATCTCTTTTCCTGCAATCTATTGGTTGAGTTCCATGGGCCACGGGACAACTCCTTTTCCAGATCCTCCCCAGATCCTCTTTAAGGATGTCAAGTCTCAGGGTTCCAAAGCGGGGAGGTGAATTTTAGCAAGCCTGGAGTAGGAAACAATTGAACGTTTGTGTGTGTGGTGCCACTAACGCAGGGATGGGTGAACTTCAGATATCTCGGGTGACCCCTGTGCCCATCATGTGGCCTTGGAGAGCCACACCGGTCTGCTTGAGAAGCCCTTATTTGAGGTTTATTTGTTTAAAGTATTTTTACCCTGCCTTCCACATTAAGAAGGACTCGAGGTGACCTACATAGTTAAAAGACAATATTAGAGCTATATTAAAGCCAACAACAGTGAGTATATAAATACTATGTGAAACCCTGGACACTCACCTTCCTCCACCCCTTTCTAGATACAGTGGTGCCTCACTAGACGATTGCCTCGCAGGACGAGGAATTCGCTAGACGATGGCTTTTTGCAATCGCTACTGTGCTTCGCAAAACGATGGTGTCCTATGGGCGATTTTCGCTAGACGACGAGTTTTCCCCATTGAAATGCATTGACTAGCGGTCAATAGCTGTCAGTGCATTCCAACGGGGACCCGCGCTCGCTAGACAAGGTTTCCCTATGGACGATCTTCGCAAGATGACGAGTTTTCCGTTGGAACGCATTGAAGAGATTTCAATGCATTCCAATGGGGAAACGTGCTTCGCTAGACGATGTTTTCGCAAGACAGCGATTTCCGCGGAACGGATTAACATCGTCTAGCGAGGCGCCACTGTAGTCCCAGGGACTAGCACAAATATCTCTGCATGTCAGTTGTGTATGCATAACTTTGGTACACACACAGAGAGAGAGAGAGAGAGGGAGGGAGAGAGAGAGGGGGAGGGAGGGAGGGAAGGAGGGAGAAACAAGTGGATCATGGAGCAAATCAAGCCTAAACTATCTCTGGAGGCAAAAAGGTTGAAGCTGAGCCTGCTCTACTTTGGGTACATCATGAGAAGGCAGGGTTCTCTGGAAAAGACAATTATACTGGAAGGCAGCAGGAAAAGAGGAAGACCAAATAAGAGATGGACTGACTCACTACAGGAAGCCACAGGCTTGAGTTTGCAAGAGCTGAGCACGGCTGTTGAAGACTAGACATTCTGGGGACCACTCATTCATGGGGGCATCATATGTTGGAGGCAACTTGACCGCACGTAACAACAACAACAGATTGTGAGGATAGGCTAGTACTAGCACAAGCACTGTCCTAAGCAGATCTTTACCGCTTACGCTATAGACAACGGCACGGGGAGGGAGCAGCATAGAGAACGGCAGGGCCGGGATGTGATCTAGAGTTCAGCCTTCACATACGGATCCACACACATCAGACACCTGGCAGAACAACGTTCGGGTCAAAGCTGAAGAATCCGCTGTGACAGCTGCGAAGACCATTACGTCCATCTTCACCCTGTATCTATTTTCTGCAGAATGCAAGCTGAGTTTACAAGGCAGGGTGATAAATAATAAATACTTTAGCACTGAAATGGAAAATAGTCATTCCAACTCACCCTCCTTCGTTTCCCCTCTTTTAGTGCCTGAGCTCTTTTGCTCTTGTAAAAGCCACCTTCCATCTTCTCAAGGACACCGATCAGCAGGGCTTACCTTACTCTTTAGGTTGCTCTCCCCACCCCACCCCGTTGGGGCCAAGCACTTCCAGGATTGACTACCTGGCCCAACAGGTGATGAGGCATGCTCCCGGGAAAGAGGCATCTTAGGGACTCGCGACAGGATCCCTAACCCTTTTCTTCAGCCACCCCTTGGCTGGAAATCTCTCAAAACAACTCCATAACCATTTTAATGCCGGTCGCAAAGATTCTTCATGGCCGTAAACCCTGGAACAGTCTATAATGACACACGTCCTGCCCATGATGGAAAATGGATACTTACATGGTCCACTGAGCTCCACATCCTGCCGAGGCAGTCTAAATGCAGATCACACGTTCCCACTGGAAGGGCTACAAGCATCCGTCCAGAGAGCCGTGCTCGAGCAAAGAGGTTAAGCTGTTCTTCGTTTCTTCAATAAAGGAGGTGGCAGAAGGACTGAGAACCACCTCCTTCTCCATTTAACACCTCCGGGTTCTTTACTCAAGGCCTGTTCCACAACGTCAAGGGCCAAAATGACTGAAGGCAGGAGCTTGTGTGCCTTGGAATTCTGCTAAAAAAAAAACAATTTTGGGGGGCTTTGAGGTCTTCGGTTCTTGTTAAGGCGAGTGGCATGCAGATAATGTAGACTCCACTTGTTGCAAGGCGGGGAGGACATCGATCAACCTGACCTGGAAGTCTTTAGATAGCAGACAAAGTCCTTTTTTTTCCCCCAAGCAGTTTGAGCTTCAACACTGTAATTCGGGGGGGGGGGGGAACCTAATTACAGCAGCTCCACTGGCTGCCGATCTGTTTCCAGGCACAAAGTGTTGGTTCTAATCTAAATAAAGCCCTGAAGGTTGGTTCCAAGCTATCTCAAAGACTGTGTCTCCCATCTCAAGCTGGCTTGGGTTTTAAGATCATCAGGAGAGGCCTTTCTCTCAGTCCCATCATCTTCACAGATGAGTTTGGTGGGGACACAGGAAAGGGCCTTCTCTGTGGCTGCTCCCAGACTCTGGAACTCCCTCCCACTGGAGGCCAGCCTGGCCCCGTCTTTGCTGTCCTGCTACAAGCAGGCCAAGACCTTTCTCTTCAGGCGAGCTTTCCTTGAATGACTGGCTACCAGAGTGGGGTTTTTCAGTGGATGATTGTGCCTTACTGCTTTGAACATGCTTTTTTGGTATTGCTTTTTAAAACCATTTAAAAAGTGTGCTATTTTTGGTATTTCTTTAATTTTTTTTATTAAAGTATTTTTTTTATACTTAACCGTGTTAGCTTTAAATATTGCCTTTTAATGATGCATGCCGCCATGGGTCCTTCTTAAGGAGAAAGGTCGGGTAAAAATATGTTAAATAAATAAATAATAAATCAGAGAGTTCACAGGCGCTGAAGTTAAAAAGGAAGCTGTTCCAAGTCCTTTCTCCTCCTCTTTTGTTTGCTATCAAGGTTTTAGTCATTTTCAAAGAAGAATTCCTTTAAATGCAGTGGTCACAGTGATTAAACACTGGTCTCAAAAGTGTGACTGTGCAATTATTTTCAAAAAGTAGCTGTCCAGACTCTAATCCTTGACCCTACCAAGCACATGCTGGAGGAAGAGTCACAGTCCTGGGAGAGAAGAAAGCAGTGGGTAACACAGGGTAAAAGGGGGAATAAATAAAAGCAATTATAGTAATTGAGCAGCTATCTATCTGTAGACTGATGTTTCATCTGTGCCTGAAGTGAACGACAGGTAAATATCTTCCTATTTTTGACAGTTTAATTAACCAAAATAAACGAGGCGGTAGAAATTAGGAGGATACTTTACCAGCTCAGGTTCCCAAGAAATGTTGAGCTCCATCATCATCATCCTCTTAGAACTGCAGAGCTGGAAGGGACCCTCTGGATCATCCAGTCCAGCCCCTGTTAAGGAGGCACCAAGGGGGAATCGAACTCCCAACCTCTGGCTCTGCAGATCAGATGCCTAAACCTCTCAGCTATCCAGCAGAGATAAGTTACTACTTTCCCTGTACTTCATGGGTGAGGAATTTCAGGGGATCAATGTTCCCCCTGGCTCCTCCCCTCAATAGGTGGCAAATAGTCTGGAAAAGGTTGGTTTGGGACTCCCTTTTTAAAAATAAAAATGTAAACAGGAGGGCCATGAATGGTCATTCCAAATTTGTGTTTGGGAAGGTCTCTTGGGATCTCCCAGCTGCCAGAACTGGAAAATTCATCCTAGAGGTCCGTTGAGAAGGATGCCAACAAACTGGAGCAAGTTCAGCGGAGGCCTACAAGGATGATCAGGGGACTGAAAACCAAGCCCTAGGAGGAAAAACTGAGAGAACTGGGTATGTTTAGAGAAAGGAAGACTGTGGAGAGACAGGAGAGCACTTTTCAAATACTTGAAAGGTAGTCCTACAGAGGAGGGTCAGGATCTGTTCTTGATCATCCCAGAGTGCAGGACACGCAACAATGGGCTCAAGCTACCGGAAGCCAGATCTTGGCTGAATATCAGGGGGAAAAAATCTAACTGTTAGAGCAGTACAACAATGGGACTGATGACCTCAAGGGGAGGTGGTGAGCACTACAACACTGGAGGCCTTCAAGAGAAAATTGGACCACCCTCTGTCAGATCTACTTTGGTTTGGATTCCTGCACTGAGCAGGGGATTGGACTCAACGGCCTTATAGGTCCATTCCAACTCAACTATTCAGTGAATCTATGAGGCTTCCAAAGGGTGGAAATAATCCATTAAGTGTGTTTGTGAGTGAGTGGGTATGGGTGGCTCCTGGCCCTGAGTGAGCTGTGAAAAGGAGGTCTTATTCCTGGGCTGAAAATGTTGAAAATAACACTAAGTGTACCAAGGGAGAAAGATTCCTTTGTAACTTCACCAGGGTTGTAGGGAACCTTGATCCAGGAAGTGCATCTTTGACAGCTTTCTACCACTTTATGGTAATTGTTTCATCCCATGAGTCTTTTCTTTTGTTAGAATGAGTTGGTTCCAGTAGAAAACCAGTTTTCAGCTGCTGCGTCTGCCCTTGCTCTGTTCCGTCAAAGCTGTTGCTGCTTTTTAAAACAGTGCGGTTTTAATGGGTGCAATCCACCATGACTAATGCGTACGTATTAGAAAAGAAGGGTACAAATTCCGATGTGTTCCGATATTAATTGGCATAGATATAAAAAATACCATTTGGGCAGATGATCGCTCAAGACTGATTCACACCTGCATGCTTATTACTTGGTAACTGCCACATTGAGGCATTAATTCCAAGTGTGATTGACATCAATGCAAGTTTGATTTCTTAAATCATCATTGATTTCTCCGGATACAGTATTTTTCCACGGTATCTGTGCACACATCCAGTAGCAGTTGTCGACGGTTGAGCAATGAGAGAACATACGATCCTGTTGTGTGAGCCGGATATAAGGTATTTCACAACACACATTAGACAACTAATTATTTTGTTCAGCCAACCTCCTGTTTTCATTCCTACCTTCCCAAATCCTAGCTTTTTAATTCCGTCATCCGTGAATTACATTTGCAAAGATTTTGCACTGTCCAAGGAGAGTGTTCTTGTCTTTTTCTCTTGTGCTCCAAGCCAATGATTTCCCTCTTCCTTGGTTCTAATCTCACCGTTGAGGCTGATTTTGTTTGATCTTCTCATTGTAATGCAGTCCAGGGAAGGGAGTCCAGCAAATGGCCCTCTTTAGAATTGAACCATTTCTCTAATGTGATTACAAATGGCTGTTAACCCTCCCAGCAACATGAAAGAATTGATACTCACAGATGCAGGGTACGCCAGAACCCCCTCCTCTGCCAGGTGTCTCTTCCACAAAAGGCATCTGTTTAGCATGGCTAATGCTCGCCACCCTTCTCTCCTCACATCAGGCGATGGGGAGGGAACACAAGATTGGGGATAAATGGGAAAGTTGTCTCTCAGTGCTTGAGAAACACTCTGGGGAAGTGGGCATTTATTGTGATGGCCAAGTTGGTGTGAACGAGCATTGTTAGAGGGAGTGTTTTCTCACAGATGGTATGAATGAAAGAGGTCCTTTGTTCTTCAGTTGCCTTGCTCAGACTGTTCTTGCTCTTCTGTGCCATCAAATTGCTTCTGATTTAGGACAACCACAGTAGAGTTTTCAAGATAGGAGAGATGTCCAAGGACTGATTTTACCAGCACCACCACCTCTCCTCAGTGGGTTTCCATGGCTGAGTGGGGATTTGAACCTGAACTCTAGACCAGTGACGTAATGGACTGGCTACCATAGCTCAGATGACCCAAGGATATTATAGTGTGTTCTGGATGGGATAAGTTCCCGTGGGGCCATAAGGTTAGGACTTTGGGGTAGACGTGTGGGGTTCCACTCTGCAGAATGAGAAGAATGAAGCCATGGGTGCAGCATGGGTGGCTCACCACCATCTAAGGTGAAGTCATACATATTGTTTCTACTTCCAACTGTCACAGAAAGGAAGGAAAAGGAAATGCACTAAAAATCATACAGTGAGAGTTGCAACCCTCTTCCATTGTCCTGCTCCAATGCCTCCTTTTTAATACTGCTCTTTACATGGTCTTAAATAGACCTGAGGTTGGCACTTTGATCCACCCATGGGTCTGTTCTGACTCCACTTGCATTCTGTCCTTGTCCATAACTGTCTTGTCTGGAGTTAATTTTCCCCTCTTTTTTATTCCAAGTGGTATAGCGCTGCATCAGTGTTGCAGACAGAAAGACTCCAGTACCTATGTGATGCAGCGCTAAAGTCACACAGTATATATATATAAGGGAAACAGTTTGGACAGCAGGCATAATTGCTGGTTTCTTAATGGGACAGCATCCTGTGCTACCTCAAACACATCCCAAGGCATCCACACAGGGGATGCCCCAGCAAGCAGAATACCATGGTAAGGCCATTCACACAACCGAAAATGGGTCAAAAACCAGTGCAATATAGAGTGATTGAAAATAAACAGCCTCCTGACGGGGGTTCAAAAAGAAACAATTCCTTTTAAAAAGTGTGAGTTTCCCCCACGCTTACAATTAATGATGTGTAGTTGGGAATGTTCCGATCAATTTGCATCCTACTAAACCCGGAGTAACTGGGGGAGCAGATTGCAATGTAGTCACACCTTTGGAGCTCAAACAGCAGCTGCCTTTTGGATGGCTCCTCTTTTTCTTCATGCTGACAGCTTGACAAGCGAGCAGTTAAAAATGAAGTTGGTGAAGGAAGAAATGCTATCAGGAGTTCCGTGCTAAAAGGGCAGACAGGCCAGACTGGAGGAAAATGAGAAGCTGTCTCGGCTAATGCAATCATTTATCACGTAATCTCACCTGGCGGTTGGGTGAGGATCTTGGCAAGCACAGGCATTAAAATGGAGGCAACCCACATTTGTGACTCGCATTTCCCCGGAGCGCGCTTGCCCTGGTTGACGCCTCTACAGTAGCTCTGGATGATAAGCGGTTATTATCTCTGTAGGCATGGGCAGGGGTTCTTGAATCCAAGCATGGTCCCTTGGGTTTCAGAAGGAGGTTCTAGCAGTAGGAGATCCATCTGCCTACACCCTACATCATTGTGATTATGAGGCTCTTCAGCACCACCCTTGTCCAGGGAATGCCTATAGAATCCCACATTTCATTTACTGTCTTGCAACAACTTAACTGGTTGCCAGTCTGTTTTCAGGCCCAGTTCCAAGTGCTGGTTATGATCGATAAAGCCCTATGTGATCTGGGTCCAGGCTATTTCAAGGACAATATCTCCCTGTTTAATCCCACATTTTTATCAATCTACTCTTTTTTTAAATCAAGCATTTTAAGTTTGTTTCAACTTTCTAAATTAATGGTGTTTTTAACATCCTGTTGGTTTCACTCTATTGTAATGATGTCTTAATTTATTGTGACATTACATGTGTCTTTTTAAATTCTTGCGTGCCGCATTGTGTTCCTTTATGGGAAGAAAGGGAGGATGTAAATAAAATCAATCCATTAATCAATTAATTGATATCCAGTCCACACCCCTTGCAATGCAGGAACGCAACAGACAGTGCAGGAATGCAGTAGCCAGCCGGCATCCACCGAACCTTTGATGTTAAACAGCGATGCTGGTTCTGACCACAAAGGACTCAACAATGAAGAAGAGCCACCCACCTTTTCAGGTGGTCATTCCACCACTCAATGGTTCTTACCATCAGGAAGTTCCTCCTAAGGTTCAGTCCAAATCTCCTCTCTTGTAATTTGAACCCACTGCTTTCAGCCTTTCCTCCTGGAGCACAGCAGAAGAGTGGAGGTGAGTGTTAATTGAGGGCAGTTTTCAAGAAAATAACAGCAGCAACAACATGTGTAGAAAGCTAGCAGCCTACTTGTAGTATTGAAAACTGCATTCAATGACCACTTACGTCAGGGAACCAGGATCGGATCAATCCTTCCATCATGGCTGGACCCCCAACAAGAGCAGCATGCTGGCAGAAATACTTTGGGAGCTTCGTTTTCGAAAATCCCAGACCAAAACAAGATCTATCCTTTCCTTGTATGAGCCTCGAAAGAAAACATTGCTGTCCCTCAGTTTCTTCATCTCTCCAGACGCCATGATGGAAAACCATCTTTCTCTATGTAGAAAAGTGGAGATTTTCAGAAAATGCAAATGTAAATAAATATTCCGGCTGTTTTTTTTTTTTTTTTTTTAAATCTCGGGTTACATATAAAATGAAATTAAAGGGCTAAAATGCATCTCGTCTTCCTCTCAGATGGCTAAAGTGATGTGTAAAAGAAGTGTATAATGCTTCTATGGGAGTTCTGGAATAAAAGCAACGCAGGCTTTCAAATGCAAAACAATGTTTCCTTGAGGGGAAAAAATGAAGGGAAAAAACCTAGAAAAGAAACATGTGACGATGTGGTGATCAGGGTTGAGTGCTACAGGGTGCATCGTCCTTTGGGAGAAGAGACAGGGAATCAAACGTTTCCAAATGGAAAACAAGTTTGTTGTTTTTCTCTTTTAAAATTCAGTGCCTGTGAATGTTGGGTAAGAAGTACTCGGATGAAAAATAATAAAAAAAAGGAGGAGGTGAATGCAAGCTTTCCCACCCACATATAAGAAGCAATTAAAGGCGGCATTCTGCCGTGGAAAACGTGCATTTTTATATATTTAATTTGTTTTTATTTGCTGATTGCTGTCAGAAAAGCAGGGGACAGAATCATGAGCGTACAACCCTTTGCTCCCATTACTCCATCATGCTTGGATCTGCGTAGGGCTGATTCGAGTGACGGGAGATGTTGGGTACGCCACCTTAGCTGCTACGTCCCAACTTTGCCCGAAGGCCAGCAAGATCTCTGTGTGTTTTAACGTGAATACCTGCAAGAGAGCCTGTAAACATGTCCAGCTGAATGCACTGATAGTGCTCCCATGATGAGAAGCCTTGCTTTGCCATAGGTTGCCCCGCATTGGCCATAAAGGTTCCCCCTGCCCCCCTTCTGGTGTGGAATTTATAGCTTCTTCCCACCAGAGGCTGGGCTAATACTCTCCAGAGAGCCACGACATGATGGACTCAGCTGTGTCATCCACTGAGGAAGTCCCCAGAGAATCCTTTTCTCTCTATTCCCATTCCATTTCAGTGCCGTCTTTTGCTCCCACACTCTTACTCTTGCTCCACTGTGCTCAAACCAACACTCTTGGGGGTTATAAAAATCTCCCAAGCAACCCATGTTCAGAACTTGATCAGTCATTAGTTGAATGTGATTACCCAAAGACCTGCAAAAGTACTTGCTGGATAGTTGCAAATCTTTTTTTTTTAAAAAAATAACAAATCTTTCCCATTCCTCGGTGGTAATGAAGTTATGTCTATAACACAGTTTATTTTTTAAAAAAAGTCTTGCCTGCATCTAACGTTTCCTGAACCTAATTTTAAAGGTCTTGGTGATATTTAAGAAGTGATTTTTACAATTGCCATCTCCCAATGAGTTTCTATGGCTTTGCAGGGATTTGAAACCAGATCTACTGAGTCTTAGGATATCACTCCTCTATCTACTAAAGAACATTAATCTTGTCAGTTACCATGGTATTTATAATTTGTTAAACGTCAGTTCTTTACCTTCCTCATTGCGAATAATAACTGCAAGCTGCCAAGTCAATTCTGGAGACCTTTTCCAGGGATTTCCAGGTAGGGAATACTCAGACGGGGTTTAGCATGCCCTTCTTTTCGGGCTGTCCTAGGACTATGCAGCTTGCCCAAGGCCACACGGGTTGGATAGCTCAGTGGTTTAAGTATCTGGTTGCAGTGCCAGAGGTTAGGAGTTCGATTCCCCACTGGGCCTCCCAAGAGAAGAGCCAGCCTGTGTGGCCCTGGGCAAGCTGCACAATCCCAGGGTTTCCCCAGTAGACGGGAAGGGTTAACCACTTCTAAGTATTTTCTACCTAGAAAACTATGAAAATAATGATAATCTTGTGTCGTCAAGTCAATTCTAAATTGACTTGACGACACAAGATTATCATTATTCATGCACGCACACACACACACACACAATTTTGTGGTTCTTAGCAAATTAGCAATCAGCACCTCCTGTGACCTCATAAGAGCTCCCTCTGTGACATCACAAGGGCCACACACCCTGCTTTTAGGTTTGGGCCACAAAATTGCAGAGAAGAGGCGACGAGTGAAAGATCGACCCTATCAGATCAAACGGTCTGAGACTCCTCCTTTAAAGGGGGGAGATTCCAATCAGGCATTGCCCCCGCAGGCTGGTCTGAAGTGATCCCGTCTATGTCTGGTTTCCTCCAGAGATGCACCCTTTGCCATCTCAGCATCGCCAATCAAGCAAACAGCACTAGCAAAATGTGCAGTTCAGGGAAGGCTTCACAGACATGGTTCCTGCTGTCACCACCTGTTCTCAGGCTTGGCGACATGAAATCAAGGAGTTCTATATTCCCACAGCTCTTTTACCCCTCCCTCCCTGCCCCAGCGAAGAAGATGGCCTGTTATTGCTGTTATTGTTATTGGGAATGTCACCCGAAGGCCTTGGGATGATGGCTACAATGCTAATTAATTAGACGTGTGTGTGTGTACCGTTCCTCCTTCTCCAGAGTCCTCATTAAAGGATCCTGACAATGCTGGAGAATGGGAGGTAACAAGCAAGAGGCACAAATAGCTGCTAATAAAGCAAAACAAAGTGGTGGCAATTAATTGATGAAAGAGATGGACACAAAAGGGGCTTTTATGATCAGAAGCACAACTATTACGTAACCGTCATCCAGTCAGAGTTTTAAAAAACCAACATACTTGGATTAAGTGACTTTTGGGGTATCAGTAAAGTACACTTTCGGGGTGTTTACTAGTTTGAAATCATCAGGTTTTGTGGTA
This sequence comes from Intellagama lesueurii, assembly GCA_037013535.1. Classification (NCBI taxonomy): domain Eukaryota; kingdom Metazoa; phylum Chordata; class Lepidosauria; order Squamata; family Agamidae; genus Intellagama; species Intellagama lesueurii. Next base: position 4,566,591 of record JBAJHW010000011.1, read on the forward strand.
GGGTTGGGCAGAGTTAGGGTTAAGATTTGACCCAGAGTTGCACTTACTGGATCTTACACCTCTTGATCTCACTGGAATTCGAAAAGTTCATCCCTCCAGTATGGATCACTTACGGAAAACCAGAATAAGCCACTTCTACTTCTATGGCTTCCGATTTTGAATATGCATTCTGCATTTTTAGCTAGTTGAAACCAGCTTTGTAAGGGGTTTCATATCTGGAAACACAGACTATAAACTTATTAAATATTATGGTTGTTATTAAGATCAGCGGAGGCAAGAAAAACAAAAGACACAGCAAGGGTAGGATTTGATGAAATGAGGCTCGATACAATATTGCACAGGCTGTAACAGGATGGCAACTCATCAGGGAGCTGAAGAGTCCAACAGAGACATCCTGGTGCTTGTTGTATAAATGCATGTATATGTATTGTGTTCCGCCAAGTCGATTCTGACTTCTGGTGAGTCTTTCTAGGGTTTTTGAGGTAGAAAATACACAGAAGTGGTTGGACCTTCCTTTCCTCCAGGGGTGCACCCTGGGACTGTGCCGCTGGCCCAAGGCCACCCAGGCTGGCTCTTCTCCCAGGAGACACACAGTGGGGGAATCAAACTCCCAACCTTTGGCTCCACAGCTGGAGATCAGAACCACGAAGCTATCCAGTCAACTTGTTGCATAAATATATTTCATCAGTTCCTCTGTTATCACTGGAGCTTGTTTAGGAATTATAGGTCCCCTAACCCTAACATTAATCCCAACCCAAGGTCAAACTCAATCCTGACCCTAATCCTAACTCTAATCCTAACTCTAATTCAAAACCCAACCTTAAACCCAACCCTAACCCCAACCAACCCCATCCTTAGCTCTCACCCTACTTCAACCTCTAACTCAATCCTAACCCTAACTCTAAACCCAAGACTAACCCCACCCATGTTTTGATCTAATATATTTTTAAAAATCTGCAAAACCTATGAAAGAGAGGGAATGCTGGGAAGGGTTTGTACCATGGAGCTACCACACTTGGCATATTATAAGATCCATTGGACCTGGTGCAGAAGGAGAGGCATAGAACATGGGTGAAGAACATTAGCCTTCATGCCATGACCTGAAACCTTATATTTTTTTATTTATTCCTTTACTTTATTACTATTCTCCCTTTCTCTTAAAAATAGACCGAAGTTGGCTACTGCAAGTTCAAATATGGAGGATTGAATGGTAAAGCTGGGCTGGGGTTGATGGAAGTGGAAGTCCATCTTCTGGACAGCCACAGCCTCCTCATTCTTCAGAAAGATGGTACATTCTGTAGGGCAGGGATCTGGATTTTTTCTTCTGTTGCTCCAAAACAAGAAGTTATCTCTTGGAAATCACCACCATCATCTGGATATATATGTAAAGGGATCACCTTTTAAGAGGTGGGGCATTCCAAGAACATCTGGTTGGCCATAGGAAAAAATAATACTTAGTCCCAAGTGTGTGGGGTTGCACGTCAGGCTTGTTCTTCTAGGCGTTTCATAAAGCCCTCCAAAACTTCATTTCTGGGGAGGTGGCAGCTCGTCCTTGTTTAGCCAAATGGCGTTCTATCAATCCAGCGCAAATCATATCTTCTTGATACGAAGAGGGCCCGCGAGTGTTTTGTGTATGTTTCCACAAATCCATTTGCTGTTTAGGTGTCAGAAATAAATTTTACCACTGGAGTCTGCAGCATCTGATGAGTGAATTATTCAGTTTGGAGATGGCGTTCTGGGTGACCTCATTAGTAACCCTGAGGTGAGGGGGATGCATTAGACTAACCACGGCTTTGCCACTAAGGAGAAAGATGGGCACATTAAAATGGATTAAAGTGCTTTACCAAGAAATGCAGCACGTCTCATTAAAAAATATTTTTAAAAGGGCATTGTTAAAGCTTGGAATAAACAGGCCAGCACAAAGAAACATTGTCAGGCAATGGCAGGGGTGGGATACTGAGTCAACTCTTCCCAAGCAAATATTTTCTTTTGCCAGGAAATGATTTTACCGAGCGACAACACCAAATATGTGCACAAGAGCTTCAAAACACTAGTTTAGGCCAAAATTCCTTCTAGGACCAACCTTGGGTCCCCAGATATTCTTGGACTACAACTCCCAGAAATCTTGGCCAGCACAGGTAGGGGTGGAGGCTTCTGGGAGTTTTAGTCCATGAACATCTGGGGACCCAAGGTTGTGGACCACTGTTCTAGTCCAATAGTCTTTGTTCCAATGGCAGATAACCAGATAAACTATCACAGTCATGAACTTGGGATGATTCCATTTTATATGTGCCCATGATCATAGAATCATGGAATAGTGAAGTTGGAAGAGGCCTCTAAGGCCATCAAGTCTAATTCTCTGCTCGATGCAGGAATACGTCAAAGGATATCTGCCAGGTGGTTGTCTAAGTCTCTCTTGAATGCCTCCAGTGTTGGAGCACTCACCACCTCTTAAGGTAATTGGTTCCACTGTCTCACTGCTCTAGTAATTAGGAAGTTTTTCCTGATATTCAGTTGAAATCCGGCTTCCTATAATTTGTATCATCATCATCATCATCATCATCATCATCATCATCATCATCATCATCATCATCAATCATCATGCAAGATTGGGAACCACAATTCTTGTCCAATACTCTTTATTCCAGTGGTAGATAACCAGATAAACTATCACAGTCATGAACATGGAGTTATTCCATTTTGTATGTACCCGTCATCATCATCATCACCATCAAGATGCTAATGAATAATTAAGACCATGGGGAAGATGGCGTCTGGATGCCAACTGTGAGCATCACATTCTAAGCAGTGATAGGAAGAGCAAAGACAGCTGCATGCCCTGCCCTCTTCATCAAAGATGGGGAATCCATGGTCCTCTGGATTTTAGACTCCATTTTCACAAAACCCCAACCAGCATGATCATTGCTCAAGAATTATTAGGACTGCAAACCAACTGCTTCTAGAAGGCCAGATATACCCCAACCCCAATTGAACCATTAGTGGCTGGGTGTCCAGTTTGTTTGCCAGCTTTGATTCTGAAATTTGAGCACTGCATTTTTTCTTTGTGGGAAGAAAAACAAAGTTGCTTGTAGGGAACAGAGATCCTGACTTGGTTTGTGATGAACGATGTGGTTTGATTGGTGCCCCAGATCTGGATCAGTTTATAAATTCAGATCCTCAGTCCTCCCTTTGGCTTCTATTGGAAAATCAAACGGTTGTAGCTTGTTTCCTTTTTGAACTGATGAATGTGAAATTTAGAAATGTGATAGAAGCTGAAGAGGGGAGTAAATATGCCGAATTGCAGACAGCTGGCTTCAAGGGTTTGCATTGTGGGCCACCTTTTCACATTTGCTTCTGCAAGCCTTGTAAAATGAAATTCTGGTCTCAAATAACGTGTTACAGCTGTCAGAGCAAAGCCTGGTCTCCCTCTTTCTTCCCCAGTCACTTGTGCACATAATCCCTCCCTGCAGCCTGGCCTTTCGTGGCTTCTTTATGACTTCCAAATCACGGATTCAGCCTGAACAGCCTTGGCTTCATGCTAGAATGGATTCCCTCCATTCTGCTTCAATCCAAACTCTGTACAAATCGGCCCGGGTCGGAATAATCTGGTTTGTGATTCTCTATTGGACTTGAGCCCATGGAATACCTACTTTACACTTCCTTCTCATGCTTCTTTTCTTCTTCTTTTTAAAAGAGTTTTGCTGTTGGCTTTCCTGTTGCAGAAGTGAGCTTCACAAGGGTCACAGAATCATAGAATCATAGAATAATTGAGTTCGAAGGGGTCTATAAGGCCATCAAGTTCAACCTCCTGCTCAAGGCAGGAATCGAAGTCAAAAGAGATCGGACAGATGGTTGTGCCATTTCTCTCCAAATGCCCCCAGTGCTGGCGCACTCACCACCTCCTGGGGTCATGAATTCCATTGTCATACTGCTCTAACAGTTAGGAAGTTTTTCTTGATATTCAACCAAAATCTGGCTTCCTGTAACCATTGTTGCATGTCCTGCGCTCTGGAATGATTGAGAACAGATCCTGCCCCTCCTCTGTATGACTGCCTTTCAAGTGAAAAGTGCTATCAGATCTCCCCTCAGTCTTCTTTTCTCAAGGTTAAACATGCCCAGTTATTTCCATCTTTCCTCCTAGGGTTTGGTTTCTAGTCCCCTGATCACCCCACAGCTATATCACATTGTTCCTCAAATGCTTTGCAAGCCAGATGGTATCTCATGGAGGAGGACGGCTACCATGGTTGAAAAGAAGCGGTAGCAGAAACTGTTTTAAGCAAGCACAAGTGGGGGAATGTGTTTTAAAATAAAAATGCTACCATCACTTAAAAAACAAACACACAAGCCCTCGATTCTCAATAATAATCCTCAAAGTCAATGAGAACTTCAACACTCCCTTTTTTCTCACACCTTTCTGCTAACCCATCCCAATGACCTGGACTAGGTTTGCCACAGGCCTCATTTTGATTTGATTTATACTGCTTCTGGGTCAAGGAAAGTCCAAGCTAGCTTTGTGAAGGCTTCTTTTTTCCTTTGCTTTTCTTCTTTGCTCCACCCAGGGCAGGTGGTTGGGAAAGATAATTGGCAGAGGCCAATGGGTTTCACCGGGGGAGAAAGACTGAGATGGTATTATTTGTTGACTCAGCAGCAGCTACAGATAAATGGATGCTAAAAGGCTTTGTGGTTCGCTGATGTCCGTCTTTTTAACCACACATGCTTCATCCTTTTCTCAGGACATTGTAATCCTATTGTTGCTGTCACAGCTACATCTTGGGTACTAAGCCCAATTGCTTGTGTCACGCACAGAAAATCATCCCTCGCTCCTGAGCCCCAGAAGAGATAGTATAGAAATTCCTTCCTTCCTTCCTTCCTTCCTTCCTTCCTTCCTTCCTTCCTTCCTTCCTTCCTTCCTTCCTTCCTTCCTTCCTTCCTTCCCTCCCTCCCTCCCTCCCATACATAGAATTATGTCTCTGTACTCTTCCTTTCATCTTCAATCCCACACTTCCCTTGGAGTAAGCCATATGTAGCATATCACACCTCAAGTGCAGCGAGTGTCCTTCTGGTTGAAATCGATCCTTCCATAGTGGGTCAACAGGGACAGTTGGTTGGTCAACCCTCTGTCTCCTGTAACATATCTCCACAGATACTGTAAAGGGATGCTTAGTGCCTAATGAAGGGAGACAAACATCCAGGAACTAAGGATGTCCCAGATTTTGGGAAAGCTACCTTTTTTGAGTTCCATCTTGAATATAGTCAAATAATCATCTCCAGAACCCCCACCTTGTTTCAACCAGTTGCCTGCTGGGAGCTGTCCAAAGTACTGAAACTCCATCTTGACCTGTTTCTCTGAAGATGGGTGAGTCGTATCACATAGAACCTTCTCTAGTTCCTTTTCTGTCAATAGAGGATAGGTAGGTTCCATAAATGGTATCCAGTATCTGTAGTCTGAAATGATACAGACCTTTCTACTCATCAGGCTACTGCTAACCATTTTTTTCTGCACAGGTAGATCTTAGCTAAGCTGTACACTTCACCTTGCAGCAATGAAGTATAGAAAAATCAAGCGTTGCACAAACCTGTGTGGAAATGGGTCTCAAGAATTCTTTGGGAAAACGCTAGTATTATCACTAGAAATTTAAAGAAGAACAGAGACACTGAAGAAGTCAACTTGATCCTTTGACAATGTCTTCAAATTGCAGTTGGGTCCATATACCCAATAAAATCCCACTAGACAACTGATGCACACCAATGCTGTATGATTCTTTTCATGTGTGGTTTTGGAAAATCCACTGAACTTCTCCAAACCTGGGAATGTTTCCAATGTTTCCAATATGATAATGATTCTGTACTAATATTTAAAATCCAGCGATGAGCCAAATGAAACATAGTAGCCCCTCTGTGTCCTATTTTCTAGGTTGATGTCAATAAGTTCTGATAAAAAAATTGGCAGTGATAATCTTTTTGCTGAGACCTAATGATCTGGTATTGGAGATGGGAGGAAGAGAGGTTGGGGAAAGTAATCAGAGTCTAATCAACACTTTCCCCATGGAAATTGCTCTCTAACTTATTTTTCCTAGAACAAAATCCAAAGTGTCCTTGTGTATCCAGTGGGTGTGATCCACCTTCAAAACAAAGCATGTTTCCTCTCTCAATGTGATCATGGGCAGGAAAAAATTCCCCCCAGACTCTTGGAACTTGCTCAGAACTATAGCTAACTTGTATTGAAGTACCACCACAGTCAGTTGTTATGGGAATTGTGGAAAAAATCAGCAAACCATCCTCACACCTGGGTTATCTTCATCCAGCAACCATGTTAACACACTGTGTTCATGTGCCCTTTCTTTACATTATTGGGATGTAACAATATATTAACTAAGTAATGATAGCTCAGTGGGATAGGCATCGGGCTGTGGAGCCAGAGGTTGGGAGTGCAATTCCCCACAGTGCCTCCTGTGAAATAGAGCCAGCCCGTGTGGCTTTGGGCAAGCTGCACACTCCCAGGATGTCCCCAGAAGAAGAGAATGGACAACCACTTCTGAGTAGTCTCTGCCTAGGGAACTGTGAAAAAGGTCACCTTAAGTCAGAATAGACTTAACAGCAAACAATTATTATGAATCCTTCCACTGCATGGGAGAGAGGCACTACTTTTTGTACTACTCAGAATATTATCCTTAGTCCTCCAGAAGTAGCTTTTCCTCAAAGTGTTTTGGAGCTGAAGCCAAATATGGAGAAGTAGACAACCCTTGATGGAAGGCTGTCTCTTTTCTCCTTCCTTGACTCCTCCTGGACCACTTATTCAAATAAAGACAGTAAATTCCGCGTTGGGAACTGCTATAATGGTACAACCCAAAAGTTACAAACAAAACGAACTTTCAGATTCTTCAGGCTTCTTCATCACACGGAGATGGCTGAAAAAAACTTGGAGTTGAGGGAAAATTAATGATCTCACAAAGGTAACCTTTTTGCTATAGAATGGATGTTATCACTGCAGACCAAATCAGGATCCATCTAAAGGGGCTTAGCAGGACTTTGGATCAAAATGGGGACCCATGTACCCTCCTGATAAAAATGTAAACATCTGGGTGGGCTCTTTGTTACCTGTATGTGGTGACCGTGGGTCTACAAAAATGGGAGTAGACATATACACAGGACAACAAGTTGCTCAGCTATAGGCAGAGTTTTCCCCTCCATCAAGCCATGTTGCTTGGTTTTCAAGTGGCAAAGATTTGCCTATTCATGGAAATGATGATTCTAGTTCAAATAACTCTTAGATCCAATCCAATCACACCCTTTCCTGGTTTCTTTCTTTCTTTCTTTTTTCCAGAAGAGAAGATAGCATGCACCTTCCAAAAATAATAATGTTTATAATAACTAATGCATACACAATGAGGGACTGTGATGCAGGATCTCAGTTCCATGGAGTCACCTCTCCTTATTTCATTCTCCACCCCATCTATCAAACAATTCCAGGAAACTCATTTAGTGCTATTTAATAATATATACACATTTATAGTGCCTCTCAAAGCCGTTTGCATTGTTAAATTCTATGGACTTATTTAAAGTCTCCACCGCTCTTCTTCTGATGCTTAGTTTAGGAACACTTTGCATGCTGATAGCTACAGTAGGGTGAGATATTGCACAAACAAGATTTAGGGTAGGGAATCCAGGACCGTCTAGATGTTCGCGGACTACAGCTTCCAGTGTCCCTAGTTGACATAGCCAACAAGAAACATCATTGATTCCAAAGTTACCTTTTGGGGGGCTGACAACCTTTTGAATCCCACAATCAGGTTAGGTCAGCAGCCTCCACGCCTTTGACATGTTCTTAGGGCAACACCTGAGATAAGGGCCGGGTCCTTGTGATGTCACCAGTTGCCGCAGGTAAGGATCCAGGGACATGCCAGCTAATGTAGCAAGATGGCAATCCAGAGCTCGGGGGTAGTGGTGGTGATATATTTTGGCAGGTTGACAAGCGAGCGAAATACATCTGCCAGCTTTCGTAGGCATCATCATTCCTGCTACAGATTTCATCTCCCTTAACCTGACCTGTAGCACACGTGGGACCTGGAAATGTCATGTTCCTGGCTTGAAGCTCCCAAAATCTCTCAACAAGTATGGATCTGAAAATTCTAGATACTTCAAAAAATCTCCCTTCCCGGTGCCGATTCCAGGAGTTCGCACTGGCAGGTGGATTCCAGCAGCTGCTGTTCAGAGCCTGGTGGGCAGCTTCTGGAACCCACCCACCAGCATGACCCGCTGGGCATATGGTCAGTCTTTTCTGCATGATGTAGAGTTTTCAGATCCATTCTGAGAGATTTGGAGAGTTTTAAACCAGGAACAGGGACGTGGTGGCGCTGTGGGTTAAACCGCAGAAGCCTCTGTGCTGCAGGGTCAGAAGACCAGCCGTCGTAAGATCGAATCCACGCGACGGAGTGAGCTCCCGTCGCTTGTCCCAGCTCCTGCCAACCTAGCAGTTCGAAAGCATGCAAATGCAAGTTGATAAATAGGTACCACCTCGGTGGGAAGGTCACGGCGTTCCGTGTCTAGTCGCGCTGGCCACGTGACCACGGAAACTGTCTACGGACAAACGCTGACTCTATGGGTTGGAAACGGGGATGAGCACCGCGCCCTAGAGTCGGACACGACTGGACATTTGTCAAGGGGAACCTTTACCTTTACCTAAACCAGGAACATAACATTTCCAAGCTCTGTGCGGGCTTACCGGTCAGGCTGAACGAGATGCAGTCTGACCTCCCACGAACAGCAAGGACCAAGAGGCTAAAAAGAAACAGTCAAGGGGCTGCCCTGACCAACCCCCTTGTCTTCTGCCATCCGAAGCAGCTGCCTCGCTTTGCCTAACATTAAGGCCGGTCCTGCCCTTGCAATCCATCATTTCATGTATTATTATTTCTCTCTCTTTCTCCTTCTCTCGCTAACATTTTCCAGCTGGACTGATGATTCCTGCTTTTGTCCCCCACGTCTTGAATGCAATCATCTTCCTCCCCCATGGTCAGGAAACACACTTCATGTGGCTGGTGAGAAGGATGCTCCCCCCCTTCCCCAACAAAACCCTCCTTCAACATGTCTGTCTCATCTCATCCTTCCTCCTGCTGCTTCTGTGTAATTCCTGATTTTTGCAACCAGCCCAGAAAAGCTCCCCTCCTGCAGAAATCAGACCTACTGAAAGTCACGACAGTGGCCGGTGAGGGTGGCCTGTGGCCTATTTGGAAAAAGAGAGGCAGAGACATGAAGCCTGCCGTGAAGGACATCCTTTACAATTTATGGCAGCAGGTGGCGTTGCTTTCATGGTGAGCTTCTTTTCCTGCCGCACCATGGCTAGCGGACTGGCTTTGCACGCCTCTGTGTTAAAACTCCTCCGTTCCCATACAGGAGGGACACAGAGAAGATCCACAATCAAATCTTCCAGTTATCAATTTCTTTGCTTTTGTGTTTCTTTTAAACTGGGAAAAAAAACCCCACAGTTGCATGACGTCCTGCCTTTAACTTAGAGCATCACGGGATGAGATTCAATTCCCCCCATGATGTTTTCTTGGTCTAAATCATACCTTATCCTTCCTGTGAGGGGGAAAAACAACCACAAGGCTATGAAGCTATCTGAAGGGTGGCATCATGTTAATTGGAATGCCATTGATCAAGAAAGTATGAAGTTACATCCCCTCCTTTCCCCATATGTAATTTACTTCATGTCCGTTTTCCCCACTCAAGCTCCTGTTTATGTCACACTGGAGAAATGCAAGCATAAGAGGAGTGCTGGTATTTTATGTTCAGCAGGACTTCAAGAAGCTTTGGTGGGGAGACTTAGAGTCCGAGGGTTAACCGGCCTCACAGCATTCCTGAACCACCCGTTCAACAAAAGATGCTCCCCTGACTTTGTTGTTGTTTAGTCGTTAAGTCGTGTCCGACTCTTCGTGACCCCATAGACCAGAGCACGCCAGGCCCTCCTGTCTTCCACTGCCTCCCGGAGTTGGGTCAAATTCATGTTGGTCGCTTCGGTGACACTGTCCAGCCATCTCGTCCTCTGTCATCCCCTTCTCCTCTTGCCTTCACACTTTCCCAACATCAGGGTCTGTTCCGGGGAGTCTTCTCTTCTCATGAGATGGCCAAAGTATTGGAGCCTCAGCTTCAGGATCTGTCCTTCCAGTGAGCACTCAGGGTTGATTTCCTTCAAAATGGATAGGTTTGTTCTCCTTGCAGTCCAGGGGACTCTCAAGTGTCTCCTCCAGCACCACAATTCAAAAGCGTCAATTCTTCGGCGGTCAGCCTTCTTTATGGTCCAGCTCTCACTTCCATACATCGCTACTGGAAAAACCATAGCTTTGACGATGCGGACCTTTGTCGGCAAGGTGATGTCTCTGCTTTTTAAGATGCTGTCTAGGTTTGTCATCGCTTTCCTCCCAAGAAGCAGGCGTCTTTTAATTTCCCCTGACTTACAGCTGCTTTAAAGGGACAAAACAGGCACAAGATCTACTCATGGATTTCCCAGAAAATGCTTTCTCTCTCTCTCTCTTATTTTGGAACTGTCCTCCCTCGAAACACGATGGATCTTCCTAGAGGGACAACTCCTGATGTTCACATTTAGGGGTCCAGTGGAAGGGATGAAAGTGCGTGTGCTCATCATGGAAATCCTCACAGGCAGCCCCCAACCCATTCATACATGCAAGCAGAGTGCCAAAAATGAAGACCACTGGGTCAATCCATCCCAACAAACAAGGAGTGGCTCTTTTGTAGAGCTAACAGCTCTGAATGACCCATTCAAGCCCAAGCCATCCTCAAATACGTTGCATTGCAACAAGGCTCACATGCAATAACCCCCCTGTTCCTGGAAGAGCTCGTTTCTCTCCCAGGAACTACAAAAATTCTGGCTAAGCTCAGAAGAAACAGAGAAGCATCTTTCTTTCTCTCTCTCTCTCTGTGTGCGATGTTGTAGACACTGCTAATCAGAAATGCTGCTCGCTGTTAAAGGCATTGAGCAGCTGTTCTTTCTGTTCCTTAATGGATTTCGACTGCTCTAAAAGATGATGGAAGAAACAATGGCAAACCATGGGAGAGCTATAAAGGGAAGATGACTGTGGTCATGATAAAAGCATGGCCTTCTGTGGTCATGATGAAAGAGTCCCATCTAGAAGTGCCCTCAAAGTCCTTCTGTTTTGTTGGATGTTCAGGCTGTGAGGACCATTCCTGGCACCACCAGGAGAGAAGGCTTGGCAGCCTTGTGATCATTCCCCCCTGAAGCAACCCCCTAAAAAAAACTTCAGGAGGAAAAAAAAAACCAGGGATGTCACAGGGATATCATCCTATACTCTTCTGATTTTAGGAAGCTAAGCAGGAGCAGGCCTGGCTTGTACTGGGATGGGAGATGACCCAGGAAGACCAGGGATCTCCGGGAAGGTCTAGGAAAGAATCGGGAACCCTGGAGAGCTGTGGCTGCCAGCCAGACCTGACCCTACTGGAACTAGAGGTCTGATTCAGTATAAAACAGCTTTGTACGTACTGGAGAAAGGGTCAAACAGAGCTGTCGAGCAGGGGGTGGGGGTGCTCAGGGGCTACAGGATTATGACTACCGGGGCAGGGGAAGCACTAGGGAGAATCATAGAATCATCGTAGGGTTGGAAGGGACCTCGGAGGTCTTCTAGTCCAACCCCCTGCCCAAGGCAGGAGACCTCATACCATCCCGGACCTCATACCATCCCGGACAGATGGCTGCCCAATATTTTCTTGAAAACTTCCAGCGATGATGGGGCACCCACAACACCGGGAGGCAAGAAGATGAAGTGGTGTGAGTAAAATCCTTAAGGGCTGCCCTCCACACTGCCACACTTTGTTGTAGCCTTCCCTTTTACAAAGAGACATATTTATTCGTGAATCCTGGTGTATTAGGGACTGTGCTCACTGATGCTTATCTCCCAAATGCAGTGAGCAGGGGATTGCATAGCAAATATGCTCATTATGATGATTGATCTGCATGGAGAGCCCACCTGTCTTCCTAAGAGTTCAAGCAGGCATCTGTGGTTTTTCTTCTCCCAGCTTTACATGGGCAGTGGTGTAGCGGTGCCAGGGCACGTGTGGTTGAAGCCCTGGAGCTATCTGACTAGCCAGGACTGACATTGTTTACCAGACCCCAGGTTTCCCTGTTCCCTCTGAGCTTGCTTGCCATTCCTTCAGTGCCTGGGAGAGAAAAGGGTTTTCCTATGAGCAGTACTGGAAACCAAAGACCCATGAAGGAAGACTGAAAGAACTGGGCATGCTTACCCTTGAGAAAAGAAGACTCAACAGAGATAGGATAGCACTTTTCAAATACTTGAGAGGTAGTCATACAGAGAAGTGGCAGGATCTGTTCTCAGTCATCCCAGAGTGCAGGACATGTAAGAATGGGCTCAAGCTACAGGAAGCCAGATTTTGGCTGAATATCAGGAAAAACTTCTTAACTGTTAGAGGAGTACGGTAATGGAACCCATGATCTCAGGAGGTGGTGAGCACTCCAATGCTGGAGGCCTTCAAGAGAACATTGGACAACCCTCTGTCAGATATACTTTGGTTTGGATTCCTGCCTTGAGCAAGGGGTTGGACACGATGGCCTTAGAGGCCCCTTCCAACTCAATTATTCTATGATTCTTTTAGAGGTCAGCTCCGTTGCCATACAAATTATTTGACCCCTGGACCACACCGGTTCTTGGTGTAGAGTGAAGAGGTATTCTAGATAGGCTGGAATATTTTTTAAATTTTTTTTTTTACGTCTATGCTCCATCTTTCCTCCAACCAGCTGAAGTCAGCATACACGGCTCACTGAGAGATATTGACTGCCCCTGGGTCACCGGGTTGAATTTCATAGCTCAATGGGACTGAGGAGGCACATTTTCTATGCATTAAGCTGGCACTCTATCCTTTCTGTGGTACTTTGGTATCTTTGCTAGCTCACTTGACACTGTTTTTATTTTGTGGGAGGTTTTCAATGTGTTTTTAAGGGGTTTTAAACAGCTTTAACAAATTGTTTAAGTAGTGTTACAAGTTTAATGGGTTTTTTTGAGTGTCATAATTTGTTGTGAGCTTTAGTTGGTTTGTTTTCTAGTAACATGTAAGGGACCTAAGATCCCTCACTTGGGAGAAAGGCAGCGTAGAAATAAAATAAAATAGAATAGAATAAAATAAAATAAAAGCATGAAAGAGGAAACTATCTGTCTGGGAATCCTCCATCCATCTCCAGCACTATTATATGACAAACTGCATCAGTTGAAATTACATTCTTTTTTTAGAATTAGAGCTTAGTAATTTTATTGGTTAGACTACAACACCTAGAATCCTGCCTGGGGAATTATGGGTCTTGTAGTCCGAAAACTAGCATACCCAAAGCTCTGTCTGCCACTAGTCCAGGAGCAGAGATGGGCACGAACTGCTGAACCGGTGGTTCGTGCTGGTTCGTTTGTTGTACGAACAGGGGTTTGGCACTTCCCAGCCCCGCCTCCTCTAGTGGGCACCCACTCAGAGGCAACACCTGGAGGAGGCAGGGCAGGGAAGCCAGGCCGCTGCCTCTGAGTGGGCGCCTGCCGGAAGAGGTGGGACTAGGAAGCACCAAATACCTGTTTTACCGAGAAACGAACCGGCACGAACTGCCGGTCCAGCAGTTGGTGCCCATCTCTACCCAGGAGCCTCGTCTCCTGGTACAGGTGTGGGCAACCTACTTTTAGGCAGCAATGACCATGAGGCAGACTTATAGGATGTGCATCTAATCTCTAAAGAATGCAAAACTCAACCAAACTGAGCCCCTTTCAATCAACTCTCACTCATTATGACATGAATGTGGTGAGGAACAGATCGGTTCACTCCCACTTGCCATTTATTTGGGGAAGCCAGGGGGTGGCTTATCTTTCTCCAGCGTAAGCGACTAATTTGTATATATTTTGCCAAAAATGGTTGACTGGTGAATCATTCTGAGGCACTGCATGGAGAGAAAAGAAGTAGCGCCTGTCTTTGAGGACCGACCTGGAAAAATCCATGTTAAGGTGGAACTCTGGGACCATGAAATCATGCCTGCCAGGATCTGACATCTGAAATTGGATACTTCTCCAGAAAACATAAGGATTAAAATAAATGAAAATGAATGCAAGAGACAAAAACTAAAATCCTTTGACAGAAGGGGATAACAAAGCAACAGAGCCATGTGAGTAAAGGGAGAAATGACAAAGCAAAGCTGCCTTGTTATAACATGAACAAAACGGGATATCTTAGCAAGAAAAGCGTTGTTCAGTCTCAAGCCACCTGGAGTCAGCTTCAAAAAAGATTTCTTTTATGTCTAAAAGTTCTATTTACTTAACGCGGAGGTAAGCATAACAGCTTTGTCTTGTCTTGTCATCATCTCAAAACTGCAAAGCTGGAAGGGACCCTACGGATCATCAAGTCCAGCCCCCATCAAGAAGGCGCAGTGGGGAATTGAACTCCCAACTGGCTCCACAGCCAGAGGCCTAAACCACTTCTGTTTCCAAAGAAAGAAAGAAAATATCTGTGCAGATGTTTTCCGTTTGTGCCTTTTCCACATCCCGAGTTCTTTCCGCTCTGCATTTAGTCTTAAAGATTGAGGATCCGTCTTTAACATCCTGCCATTTTCGTGTTGAAATTGACTGTCCTCGATTAGATCATTTTGATTGCTCTTTTTGTTTTAGACCTTGGTGTCTGGGGATAGGTCTCAACATGACAGATCAAGAAATGAAGCCAATGCCAGAAAAGGGCTCCCATGTCAGGCCTGGTTCGACGGATGAAGTTGAATGTTGACTCACCACTTGCTGTCATCCGTGGCTTCCCCTGTTAGGTTTCTGCCTGCCACAGAGCTGTTGAAGGCCACAACCAACCATCAAGGATCATGAGACAATTTTCACATTTCCCCCCCAAATAACGCCTCTCTGGAGGTGAGAACTGATACACCCGACTTGCGACCACTGGTTAAATTGAAGCTCGCCGGTCAATTGAAAAGTGTGAAGTTCCTATCAATTCACCCAAGGACCCAGAAGTTCCTGATACTTATCAAGATTGTGATTGACTGTGAAGTTGTAAGAGGAACATCTCAGAAAGATTATTTTTCAGGAGAGATGCCTTTCTTTCTTACCCTTTACTGAAAGCAAAACCGAACGCTTTTTGAATAGTCCTGTATGTCTCCCGTTAACCAATATATTTTCATTTTATTTTGCTTTATACAAGTAGGAAGGTGAAAGTCTGGGAGCGAGCTGGGAGAGTTCACCTTGAAAGCTTTTTGTGTGCCTGCTGGAGCTAAGAATAAGTTATATTCATTCCCTTTTTCTCCGTACAGGAGGTGCTGTAGAGATGTCGGAAGGTCTTCAGCATTCATGTTCTGAATAAAAGGGATGGAAAAGGTGTGGTGCCCAGATGATGATGCCCTTCAGCTCTCATCAACCCCCAACCAGCCTGGTTCGGGTCGGTGTAGCTGAACGACATCGGAGCGGGGGGGGGGGGATATCGTTCACATTCCCCAAATGATGTACCGAATCCAAACAAAAAAAATAACTCCCCTTTCTCCCTTTCTCACAGTCAGAAATGTGGAGAGAAGTCAAGAAAAAGCTGTAATATATGTGAAAGAGGAGGAGAACTTTCAACTAAAAAGGTCGAACGCCTTGATTTTACGTGTAGAGGATGATGATGATGATCATAGAACCACAGAATCGTAGAACGATGGAGCTGTAAGGGGCCTCCAAGGCCGTTGAGTCCAACCCCCTGCTCAAGGTAGGAATCCAAACCAAAGCAGATCTGACGGATGGGTGTCCAGTTTTCTCTTGGACAATGACAATTGCAGTGGTGGAGGTGGTGGATGCTGGCTGTGGTAGTTGAGGATTCTGTACTTATTGTTTAAAAAAAGTAATTTTGCCCACAAACACACAAATCATGGCCTGGAACTTAAAGAACAAACACCAGACAAGATGGCGGCAGCCGCCATTTTCTTGACTTTGGGACCAGGGGCATTCTGGGAAATCCAACACAAAGATTGCAGCTATAGCTGCTTTGCCTGGTGACTTTGGAGACCCCCAGAAGGTCTACTACCTCTTTCGCCAGCAACTCCTTGCTTTGTCCTCCTCCTTTCACCCCCCTGGTAAACTTGTGGGGAGGGAAACCAACCAGAATGTCTTGTCTGGGGCCTCTTAGACCGATCACTCCTCCCTGGATGATTTTGCCACCCCGACTGGCTTCTCTCTCCCAAACAGCTTTCATTTACTTAGGGAAACCCACCTCTGACTTTGAGAAGTGTCGCTATATATGCTGGGCAAATAGGTGTAATTCTTTAAGCAAATAGCTTATTGATTTCCCACTCGGTTTCTCTGATGTATTCTTCTCCGAGCAAGGGTGGAGTTTTCCTCCCCCCTCTCCTCTTTCCCTTTAGGGCTTGTCTTACATCCTGGCAGGTGTGATCTGTAGGGGAAGAAGCCGACATCGGATGCGGAATGAGAATTCAGTCCTGTGCTGCACCTTTACCTGGCACCCAAGGTAGGGCTGCTGGGAGAATGTGGTCTGTGGTTGAATTCCATGATGATTTGCCTTGAATTACATTTCCTGGAGGTATCCATGGGTCAAAAGTGACTTTTTCACATTTCTGAATTTGGGGTTGTAATCTGTGGTCCCCTAAAAGCATGCGCGCGCACACACACACACACACACACACCCCATTCGTTCTAGAAATAACTTTTGACTCTCCTTTCAGCATGAGCTGTAGTAGATTATATAAAAACTGGGAAATGATGCAGACAGAAAGACCTCAGCACACACAAACAATGCTCATGTTCCTGTGATATTTAGGTGTATTCCAAATAAAGGTAACTTTTCTGCTTTGTACCGAGTTGGCATGTAAAATCTCTTCCTGGCTCCATAACACAGAATGACAGTGTTGGGTTCTTTTAACTGATGTTTCCAAGGGTTGGATCTTAGATACCCCTTATTTCTGCAGCAGGCAAAGTGTGATGCTTGAAAGAGCTGCACCTGTTGAATTTAGGCTGTCCAAGGGCAGATAATCAAATTTCAGTTCTTCACTAAAAAAAATTGCACCTTTCTTTAGACTCAGCATGGGGGGGGGGGGGATCCATGAGGTTGAAAAATGCAGCATAAAGCAGAACTGCAAATGTGCCCATTTCTAACAGCATCTCTTCCCCCTGAGATCCTTAAAATCAGATCGTTCGACCTCTGTTAGAACCTTAGAGGGGTGACTGCAGCGACCTTTAACCCCTCACCCTGCATTTCAGAGTCTGAGTGTCTATCTTCACCATGTGTCAGATATTCTTCGACTGGCTCCCATCCCAAACTGAATTTTATATAGTGCTCAGATGTTATAAAAACGGCAATTACCGTGAAAATAAGATATAAACTTATTTCCTACAATTAAACTATAATTAACAAGAATGATGGCAAATAAAGGAAACGCTTGACCCTAAGGATCTCAATTACATCCAGAAAGAAGGAAAGAAAAATACAATGATCAACGACAGTTCCAATTGAATAGATGAAAACTGTTTAAAGATGATTAGGGGAACATTTTATTTAAAACACCTTATTAGCAATTAGTAATTTATAATACAAATGATACAGGCTATGAACAGTAGTGTCTGTAATTAAAGATAATGATTATGCAACTCGGATAGGATTCTCCATATAGGCGCTAGAGTTATGTATGTCTGATGGTGCACCACGCTGGTCTTAGAGACAAAACTGATAAAGCAGTCACTTTACAATTAAAGATGGTGACAAAGGAAACTCTCCAGAGTCACAGCTTTAAAGCTTTCATTCTTGCAAAATCAACATCCAAACAATGACCACTCATCAAACAAAAGCCGGCTAATTTGCAAATTCGGATGCTACTAGTGAGAAGGATCTGGGAATTGTAGATCTCAAGCTGAATCCTGTATGAGCCAACAGTGTGATGTGGCCACAAAAAAAATCAAATGCAATTTTAGAATGCATTAACGGACGTATAGTCTCCAGATCCCATGAGTCCTTGAGAAAAAAAGGCTAAGGGGAGATATGATAACACTTTTCAAATACGTGAAAGGTAGTTATACAGAGGAGGGGCAGGATCTGTTCTTGATGATCCCAGAGTACAGGACATGTTATAATGGGCTCAAGTTACAGGAAGCCAGATTTAGGCTGAATATCAGGAAGCACTTCTTAACTGTTAGAGCAGTACAACAATGGAACCAAAGACCTTGGAAGAGGTTGCAACCACTCCAACATTGGAGGCATTCAATAGAAAACTGGACAACCATTTGTCAGATCCCTTCATATCCATGGAGGATTGGGTCCAAACCACACCCCATGGATGCTGAAAACTGCAGATAATAGCAAATGCTGTACATAGAATGGTAAAAAGAGGAGAAAAAAAACAAGAAAAAAGTATTTTACCATGTATTTACCAGTACTGGCCACTAGCAGGAGTCAGAGACCATGCTATGCATTCTTCAGCAACAAGAATACATAGCATAGTCTCTGACTCCCTCTAGTGGCCAACTCTGGTAAATACATCGTGAAAATATGTATTTCTAGTTTTTTTTCTTTTAACATTTTTAATATTTTCAGACTACAGATAAGTGAAACTGCAGTCACCAATCCCGCAGATATGGGGGTCCTACTGTAGTTTTATTTTAGCTTCAGCTTTTGTGAAGTCTAGTCCCTTTTACTAGATGCATGACAAACGCATAAATCAAAACGGCCAAAATCCAACAGAACACTAGCAGAAGAACACCAAGTACCATGGGGCTCTCTTTTTCCAGTTGTACAGGTGGTAGCACCTCCATTCTCTTAGTCCACACTCATTCCATTATCTGTCCCACTGCTACCTCTGAAAGAGACCAGCTGGGCTCTTTAAAAGGCTTGTGTAATCCACTGTACCGTCAGTTCTGGCTTGTTCAACCAGTTGCACAACTCGGCACTGTTCATTCCTCCCTCATACATCCTCCAGAACTAGGTCTCTGGGACTGTGATGTTCTTTAGAGCAGTGGTTCCCAACCTTGGGTCTCCAGATGTTTGTGGACTACAACTCCCAGAAATCCTGGCCAGCACCGAAGAAGGCTTCCCTTTTCAGAGTGTTCCATAGCCTGGAAGCAGCCTCCAAGTTTTAATACAATATAAGTACAGTAGGATCCCTCTATCTGCAGGGGTTCAGTTCCAAGCCAAATTGACTAAGTATATGTAGGAGATGTACCATCGCAGACACATGCAGTCTCGTCAGATGCTAAGCAGGGTCAGGCCTGGTTATTCTTTGAATGGGAGACCCACCAAAGAACTCTAGGGAAAACTGGGAGAGAAGGCTATCTGAGAACCCAGAAATCTACTGTCACCCATGTTCGGCTAGATGGGCTCCATCCTGTGCTTCTAAGTAGGATGATGCTGATCACATTCCTTGCCCTCTTGTACCTGAGCCACATCTTCCTTCACCCATCACCAACATGCTCACATCCACCACTCCTCGCCAATGTACACACACACACATGCTCCTCCTAAGGACCTTGTTTAGAGGCTGATGGACATCTTCTCTCAATTATTGATTGCTTATTACAGGCACATTAGCAGGACAGGAGTAGTTTCCTGTGTGCCAGATTCTTGCCTGCAACGCCACAGGGAGCCCGTGGGGTGGCTCGGCACAGGGACCAGGGGTGAACAGCCCTGGGAGTGCCACCACAGCGTATTGGCTCCTGCAACTGTACACTTCCCTATCCTCATAGCAGCCGAGGCCTTGCAGACTTGGCAAGCAGTGAAGAGAATATGTTGTTCCCCATTGACGGTGCCTAATTCCGCTTGGCTCCAACCACAGGCTGAAGACGGCCCCCTGTGCCATGGGGAAGAGCTCTCCAGAACTCAGAGGGCCCTCCCCTCCTCCTTACCCCCTCCCTCCCCACTTCTCTTTAACAGTATCACTTCTTAATGCGTCAGGCGGAGGCTCGGGAAACTTGGCAACCTGGATCAAAACACAATTATGCCATTGAACATAGAGGCTGCTGTCATCTTTGTGCAGGGAGAGATTAGATCCTAGTGTGATGGTTAACGATTTTTAAAAGCTGCTCTTGAGAACACACACATACACAGAGAGAGAGAGAGAGAGAGAGAGAGAGAGAGTTGCTTTGGGAAGAAGGTACGCTGCCCTCCTTTCTCCGTAGGTGGTAATAAACTTGTCATTTTCTCTTCCAAAATGGGGGTTTACCAAAAGACTGTATACGTATGGGGGAGGGCAGTGCGTACATTTGTTATGGTAACACAGAGGAGGGAAAAATCATGATCCAACCCATTGCTGACATTTCTTCATTCAGCATTTTTTATAGACTCGTATTTTAGGGCTAATCCAGGTTTCTGAAGCTGGCAGGTGTGAAGTCAGCAGAAGTCACCATACCTCCTGTCTTATTCTCAGACTCAGTCCCTTCAGGAGCGTGTCATCAGTTCCTGCAACTGAATCAGCAGGCTGAAGTATGCTATTAACTGCAGGATCGCTCAGTGGTTTAAGCATCTGGCTGCAATCATGATCAACCTCTTACTGAGAGGTAAGTCAGATGAAGAGATACAGCGACTTTGTGAGATTACATGATGAATGCCATGGCTTTGGAGGTGGGCAGAACCTGGAGCTCTCAAATCCCACCCCAAAACTCTAACCACTACACTGGACTGTCTCTCTTGCTACAGGCTCGGGGCCACATTCAATTGTGCCCCAACATCTCTCTTCTTAAAAGAAACAGGAAAACTAACGCATATCATATATGACACCATTGTCTACGTGTTATATCTTGTCAGTTCTGAATTATGAAGACCCTAGCAGGGTTTTCAAAGTATGTGAGATGCTTTCAAGGTATATGAGATGTTTAAGAAGTGGTTTTCCATGACCTTTTCTCGGGGAGTTCCCACAGCCAGGTGGGGATGTCACAAGGGCCGGACTCAATGATCCATAAGGTCTTTTCCAGTTCTGCAGTTCTAAGATGATGATGAACCCAGAAAGAAACTCAGTCCATATCCATGAGTTTTTGTCTGATACGCTGTCCACTAGACCACACTGGTTTTCACCATGCTCTTTAGACTTCTTATTTTATTCTGAAATCTTCCTGGGAAAATGAGAGTTGTCCCCTTAGCAACAGGCAACATACAGGTAAAAGAGGAAGAAGGAGAATGAACCATGGACAGCGACACTCTTAAGCAGAACCCGAGCTCAGTTTTCCTTAAAAGCATCCAGAAGGCACACCATTTTAAGGGAACAAATGTACAG
The DNA here is from genome assembly GCA_037013535.1 of Intellagama lesueurii. Taxonomy (NCBI): domain Eukaryota; kingdom Metazoa; phylum Chordata; class Lepidosauria; order Squamata; family Agamidae; genus Intellagama; species Intellagama lesueurii. The sequence goes on from JBAJHW010000011.1 coordinate 4,587,838, forward strand.
TAAAACCATGTGTTTATAAATTAAGAGGCCTACTATCCCCCCCTTCTCAGTACAGCTAGGAAACCAAAACAGAAATGCAAAAATCAAATTAAAAGCAGAGAAAGGTGGAAACCTTCCAAATTCAGTTTAAATATATATATATGTGTGTGAGCAAAATAGACGGTTGGTCACCAGGGGAACCCAACGAAATAAAATCAAGGTCAGTGACCCTTGAATGTCCTTGGAGAGGGAATATCAAGGTCAGGATGCTACCACTGGGAAGCCCCTCTGCTTTGTAAACACAGAGTTTCTCCCATTAATAGTGCTTATCTGAAGACTGTAATGTGAAGAAGGGACAGTATAGGAAATCTATCATCTCCGCTGTGGGTTTTCATTAAGAAGGTGAATGGCTCATGTGATTCATGGCAGTTCTTCTCTTAATAACTATCCCTGCACTGGTTAGATGTGCCTCTTGTAGAATTTCGTCTCTGTATTGCACTCGGGGAAGGATTGCCATCAAAAAAAATAACCTTATAAATCTTTTAGCAGAGTCCAGTGCATGAATGAGTTGTGTAATAGTTACGTTTATATCCCATATTTCTTCCGACGGGTTCAAGGCCATGCATATGGCTTTCCTTCTCCCGCTCTGTAGTCTCACCGCAACCTTGTAAGGTTGGCCAGGCTGGGAGGGATTTAGGGAGTCAGTTTTGTGGCTGGTTTGCTGGGGGTAGAACTGGAACCCAAGCCCCAGCGAACATTCCACCCAAATCATATTGGTGTCACCAGTACTTTTCACCAGTGTCGGGGATTCTGGGAGTTGTAGTATGGGAGTTCCATACTTGAGCTGGGGAGACGGGGACAAGGGGTTTTAAAAATCTCTTTTACAAGAGGGAGAACCCATTTACAAGGGATCTGGGCATTTCGTCTTCTGCCTGGAAGGTATTTACAATGAGCTCAGAGAGAACAGAAGGTACTGCAGCATGTTCATCAATTCATTACAGAGGCACTGAAAACCTCTGCATATAGATTTACACTCCATTATCATGCTAACTCAGATATAAGCCCTACTTTCCCAACAGACAGGCTGCTGTTAGGAGCTTGAATTAGAACAGAGGAATAAGATAGGCAGGAGGAATGCTGAGAAACATGGCACATGAGGGTGAGGGCCGGTGACTCCAGTCCTGGGGGGCACGCTGCAAATCCACTCTGGGATTTAGTCTGCACTTTGCAAGCATTATCCAATGTGCTGAAGCCTCTCCTCCACAGAGGTTCAGCACCATGGATAGCTCCTGTGTAGGGAGTAAAATCTGGATTGGATTCACAGCACCCACAAAATGGGAGTCACCAGTCACCTCCAAGCTCAGGATCCCCAAATGCTAGCCCAACTGTGATCAGACAGAACACCCTGTGTTTTTGACCAATGAAAGTGATATTCTACAGTGATCGAAAACTGGCTGCCTTCCCAATTTGCATAATTTATGCTTGATTTGAATACCCTGGGGTGGCATAAAAAGTGTAGCTTAGGGCAGTTAACAGATTCAGTGTCAACATGATTTGTTGTGAGCATGACTCACATGACTCACAGTGGAACAGATAACACTTAAGCTGACTTTGTCACTCTTAGTGAAAGTTGTGTCAACAGTTACACCATTTGCACCTTGCCCACAATAGAAATTTGGCTTTGTCAGCAACCATATGGCTTTCCTTCTCCTGCTGAAATGATGACATTTCGGCGCCAGGTCAAAACCTTCCTGTTCTAGAAGGCTTTTAATTGAAATAATATCAACTGTGGGTCCTGATGACAATTTTTAGAGTATGTATTTTAATTGTTTTATCTTTTTTATTGTATTTTAATTGTTGTAAGCTGCCCAGAGACCTTTGGGTAGTGTGGGCGGCATATAAGTTAAATAAATAAATAAATAAATAAACCACGTTCACACAAAAAAGAAGAAGAAGAAGAAAAGAAAACAAAAAAGTGGATTTTTATTCAAAAACCTAGGAGGTTTTACACACAAATATTGGCCGTTTTCATCAAAGATATTGTATTAAACAAACTTTGTGTTCCACCCCAAATACAAAGTCTTCTGGGAAAAATGTAAAGCTTTTCTGCACAACATTTTGACACAAGTTTGTTGTTTAAAAAATAATTTCTGTGCATTCTTTCCTAAAATTCGCAAAAGGTGGGGGGAAAGCACAAAAATTCTGATACTCTTCTCCAACAGAGAGGAAAGTTGACATTTTGTGGTTCCCACTTGCAAGGATGGATTGCATGGAGAACTGCATCCCGAAAGAGAGCATGCACACACACACACTGCTTGAATCCTGAGCAGCCTATATGTTAAGACATATCACTTTCAGGCATTGAACTAGAAACTTGGGGTTCTTCTCTTAGATTCCACCTCCCCCTGAAATCTCGGAACCACCAAAACCCACAGATTTTTTTACGAATCTCAGGGGGAAGAGGCTAAAGCTTTCATTAAATCAATGACAAAGCATCTCCTGTTGCATTTCTGCCTGCATCTGTGATCTAAAGGGCTTGACGGAGAATAGGCGTTTCAGAAGCCAAACTTCAAAAACACACGTTTTTCTTCAATTCTGAAAGCACATTTTCACACAGAGGTGACACATACTAGCACGTCTGAGTTGCTGTCACACCGCATTTTGCTGACAAAATATTAAAATTTGGGGTGTGTGTGTGGGGGGGGGGGGGTTTCTGAAGTTACTGTATGCACTGGCAAAGTTGTCAGACGGATACGGCAAAAGAGGGAAGTGTTTGTGCATCGCCCAAAATAGACAAGAGGTGGCAGAGGCAGAAATAGTGGTTGAGGAAAGACGGAGACATAGGTATATACATATTTGTCCCCTGTCTTGTTCATAATAGTACATCTCAAGGTCAAGTGAAGCTGGCAAGAAGGAAGCTCGGGATGAGGGAAAAAGCCCTTTTTGAGTCAGGGTTGGGTGCTCCTCTTACCCAGTGCAAGAGCTGCCATTTTAAGCACCCAACCAAGCTAAATCGTTAGAAATTTTGTATACCTCGGTTCAACCATCAATCTAAATGGAGAGTGCATCCAGGAAATGACAAGAAACCTGAGATCATCAAGTGCAAGGATGTGTCACTGGAGACTAAGGCCAAAATAATCCACACTCTTGTATTTCTTGTACGTATGGATGTGAGAGCTAACAGGGGGAAAAATTGATTAATTTGAAATGTGGTGGTGGAGGAGGGCTTTGAAGATACCCTAGACTGCCGGAGCAAATCCAGCCTGAATTATCTCTGGAGGCAAAAATGTTGAAGCTGAGGCTGTCCAGCTTTCGGCACATCCTGAGAAGGCAGGATCCACTGGAAAAGACCGAAATCCTGGGAAAGGTGGAAGGCAGCAGGAAAAGTGGAAGATCCAATATGAGATGGATTAACTCTCTTAAGGAAGCCACAGGCTTGCGTTTGCAAGAGCTGATCAGGGAGGGCAGGAGATTTTGGACGTCGCTCATTCATAGGGTCACCATGAGTCGGAGGTGACTTGACAGCACATCACAACCACCGAACTACAAATTGCAAGAGGCCACAGGATAAAACCATGGCACTTAAAGGGCCATCAGACCACCAGGGGCTCTCCCCTGGGTTCTTGGTCCCCCCAGAAAGGTTGGTGGGGCATGTACACTGAGGTCGTTTCCGTGGCAAGCATGAGCAAAGACCTTTTTCATTCCTCAAAGCCTTTGAATCTAAACTGTTTCATCTCCACAGGGTTGTGATGCTGCTGTTTTTAGATCTCTCATCTTGGAGTGTGTAGCAATTTACATTTTTAACATGTGTGTGTGTGTGTGTGTGTGAAATGTCATTTTGATTGACTTTTTAAAGCTGTTTTAGGAATTCAGTTGAAGGATGGGGTGTAAATTCCTGGAAAACACATACACACACAGATAAACTCTTTACAAAAGTATGTGCCGTCAAGTCAATTCTGACTTATGGTGACCCGATCCAGGGTTTTCTCCAAGTAGAGACTACTCAGAAGTGGTTGGCCCATCCTCTCTTCTGGGGTGTCCTGGGACTGTGCAGCTGGCCCGAGGCTACATAGGAGGCACCATGGGAAATTGAACTCCCAAACTCTGGCTCCATCACTAGGCACCTAACTCACTGAGCTATCCAGCCAAGTACTTAGTCATCGTACACCTAGTTCTTGGCCACACTCTTAAGATGGACAACTGAGCTTATGCCTGTATGTCCCTCATTTCTCAAAGGAAGAGTATGGCATGGAAGTAGACTCTACACATCAGCAAGAACTTTGGGGGAAAACGGATGTTCTTGAGCATGTAGAAAGCCCACCCCTGAGCTGGAAGGTCTCCTCTTCAGAAACATCACTCCAAACATGGAGAACATAATGATGGAGAAAGGACAGGCTAGTAGTTACATCACCCAACTGACCTTAGGTTGCGATCTCGGTTTTGATCCCACTCCTCTGTCTTTTATCGAGAGTAACTGGTGTGTGAAAAAAAACACTCAATCTAATTCAACTACCAACGGTTCCTCTGAGCCTGAAACAGCAATTCATAGTGAAGAGTGCCCTGTCGAATCTCTGTATGACTCACTGTTCTCAATATCTTTCAAGCATATTTGGCTGGATGGATGCAGGAAGGACCTTTTTTTTTTTTTGCATGTCTCCGCTGACTGTGATTGGGTCATTCCATCAGTCTTCCCACAAAGCATGCCAGTAAATGGGCCAAACTCTCAGCGTCTTCCTATTACGTCTCTGTAAGAGTCATCCCTTTATAGTTGCCACCTAGGAACTAGAAAACGGGTCTCACACCCAATCAGATCGTGAAATATATATATTGTCAGAGCACTGCACGTATGGAGAGGCTTCAGAGAGAACTTGTCCCAGCCAAGAAGTGAACTTGCGACCTTCTGCATATCCACTATGTGGTTCTAGAAGGATAAATGTAATTAAGCACAAAGAGGGCCTTCCGACATACAAACATGTGGCATATAGACAACAAGCTTTATTTATTTATTTATTTATTTATTTATTTATTTATTTATTATGCTTTTACCCCGCCTTTCTCCTTAAAAAAAAAAAGACCTGAGATGGCTTACATCATTAAAAGACAATATTAAAGCTAATAACAAGGAGTATACAAATACTAGAAAGGGTTCAACAAAACTGTGCGTGGATATATTTTTAGATACAGGAAGTCTTACATAGAAGCTTATGCATAGGCATTATCCCCCCCCCTTTGCTCCCTTTCTTCTTCTTTTCTTTCAAAAGGGAATTGTTATTATTTATTTAATTCCCGTTGCATTCCCTTTTTATTCATTATGACTTTTTTTGGGTTTGTTCTTGAATTTTAACCAATTCAATTAAAAAAAAAAAACCAACTAGGTGCTTGACCACCTCCATTCTTCTTCAAATAAAACAAGTGTCCAGTCCTCATAGTCCTGAATAACACAGAACCACTGGCGATGTGGTTGTTGGGAGTGTTCGGGCTCTGCCATCCAGAGAATCCAGATTCATGTCTCCAAACTAAGCCATCAAATTAACCAGGTGGTCTTGGACCAGTTGGCCATGGTTGTTTTCCTGAGAGTGACATAGAAAGAAAAGAGTTCTAGATAATGCTTTGAGCTCCCCAGGGGGGAAAAGAAGAAAATGAAAGCAGCAAATAAATGACATTAAATAAATAGATGGGAACAGGGGAAGCTGCTTTGCACCAAGTCAGAACTTTGATCCATCTAAACCAATGATGGATACACTGACCGGCAGCAGCTCCGTTACATCTGGAACACAAAGCTTTCCTTTTTTTTGGCTGCCTGCTTCTTTTCATCTGAGGATGTTGTCGTCAAATGCTGCACACCTTCCAGAGGCAAAGAGAGGTCCATCTTGGCCAGCATGACAGACTCTGACTGGCAGCCACTTTCCCGAGGTTTCAGTCATAATCCGCCTGCCAACATTTGCTTGATCCTTTTTCAAACAGGCACTGCTGGGACTTGAATCCAGGACCGTCTTCTAAATTCAAAGCAGGTCCTCACTGACTGAACTTCCTCCTTTTAAGCAGGGACCACACAGGGCACAAGGACTCATGAAGCGGGTTGGACTTCTCTTCCATGCTTGTCATTCTGCCTAGTTTGGTTTCTAAAGCTAACCATTTCCTCACTAAGGAAGAAGTCTGTAGCAGAAGGTTATAATTCAAGATGAGCGGAGTCATAGCCAGCGAGTTCTCCAAAGTCTGGCAGATATCTGGCCCAAATAGAAGATTTTGCCCCCCCCCCAAAAAACTTCTTCCTTCATCTCTTTCCCCGGAGTGCCAAAAACCTGGGATCCGAAGGGAGGAAACACCTCTAAGTTCTCCCCCGAAGCGAACACGTCCACCCCTTCATCCCGCTTGGCTCTGTGTGCGAGGGAGCAGCAACCAGAGACTCTTAAAAGAGGCGGAGGGGAAGGGGAGGAAGGAGAGAAAAGAAAGCGGCGAAGAGAAAGCAAGGCGAATTAAGCCCGGCTCTGATCCGCTCGGGTTTCTCCTCCCCCCCCCCCAAAATGCGCCCTGCATCTTAATGCGCTCCAGTGTTCCACACGGGCGCGCGCGCGCGCACACACACACACCATGCACGCCGACTTCTCGAGAGCAACTCACACAACAACACGCCGCTTTTCACACACACCCCACACCCTCCAGTTTTACCTCCGTGCACGCTTGTCCAATATTTCTTGATTTAATTTTTTTTAAAGGGGCAGGAGAAGACCCCTCCCTTACTTCCCACCCTGTCCACCCCCCCTTTTTCTCTCTCTCTCTCCGAAGCTGCCAACTACACTGCCGGTTTCTTTTACTCTCTTTGGCATTTCTTCCTCCTCCCGCCCCCGTCGGCTTTTCCTTTTCCTTTCCAGCTTAAAAAATCTGCCTTTTTTTTTTTTAAAAAAAGCAAATTAAAAAGAAGGATCAAATCCACCAACACGGATTGATTGGCTTCCTCCCCCCCAAAAAACCCCCCCAATAACAACAACCATCGCATGCAGGGAAAAAAAAAAGAGGGGGGGACACCACCCCCCACCCCCTCTTTCCTGCCCGAGTCTTACTGGGTTGTATGCAGCGCACATCCTTGCCCGGATCACAGGCGTAAAGGCGAGCAAGTTCGAGCCGGGAAGGATAAGCGAAGCGTTGCGAGAGTTTAGAAGCTTCGCCAGTCCCTATCCGACCAGGTCCTGTTTTTTCTTTTCTTTTTGCAATCCTAAATGGAACTTCCCCCCCCCCCCGAGTCGAGTGCGGTGGGCCCGATCCTTTACGCCGGAGTAAGCCCCCACGGCGATCAATCCAGGTCTGGCGGCTTGGCAAGCTCCCTGTCCGCCCGCGTGCAGGTTGCTGCGCGGCGGCTTTTTTCCCTTCGCTTCCCGGCGGCTTCCCGAAGAGACCGAGCGCGCAAAGGGGGGGGGGGAGAAGGCTCGCGGCCTCTTCCGCGGCCGCGGAGGGGAAAGCCCCGGCGGGGACTCCGCGGGTGCGCCTCGGGAGCCGCGGGGACCTTCTTTCCCAGCCCCGGCGGAGCGGAGCGGGGCGGCCGGCTTGCTTTGCGTCGCAGCCCTCCGGAGAGGATGGGAACGGGGGGAGCGAAGCCTGTGGAAGAAAATAAAATAAAATAAAATAAAATAAAGGGGCGGAGGGGAAGGGAAGGGAAAAGCCACGCAGACCCAAGAGTGAGGCGCCTATGTGTGTGTGTGTATGCATATGTTTTATACACAAACACACACACAAACACACACACACACACAGAGAGACTTGCATGCATGCATTTTCTGCAGCACTGCTGGGCGTGGGAAGGGCTGGCGGCAAGGGGAGGAGGAAGAGGAGGAAGAGGAAGGAGGAAAAAGCCCCCCTCCTCGCCGTGACCCTCCCCTCCCCCCCCTTTCTGTGTTTTCCTTCTGCAGGTGTTTGCCTCTGGATGCCGCTCAGTAGGTGGGACTTGGAGACTTGGAGCTTCATCCCCATCATCGTTGCCATCATCATCATCATCATCACCCTTACCCTCCCTCTCCCGGTCCTCCTCTGCGCGCCCCCCCCCCCGTTCTGCATCTCCCTCCCTCCCTCCCCCTCTCCTCCGCGGCTCGTCTCCCTCCCTCCCCTCCCTCCTTCCCTCACCCCCCCCCCCCAAGCATCCTCCTCATCATCTCGCGCAATCTCCTCTCCCGGGCTCCGGCAGAGCAGCCGCCGAGCGAGCCAGCGACGGGGGATCCACAAGGCACCGGGGAAGAGAGAGAGAGAGAGAGAGAGGACGCACACGGGCGCGCGCGCGCGCACACGCACACACACACACACACACACACACAGAGCGCCGCGATGCCTCGCACTCGGCTCCAGTAAGAGGGAACGGCCGCCTCTCCCCGTTTGGCCAACATGGTTTCGACGACGGAGGGGACTGGGGCTCGATCCGGTGGCTTGAGAGTGGTTGCGATTCGGGTGATTTTTTTTCTCTCCTCCTTCCCGGGGTGGAGGATCCCCCTCTCCCCCCCCCCCTTCCCTCCAGACCTCGCCCCCCTCTTCCTCTCCCCTTCCTCCCCCCTCCCTTCGATCACCCCCCTTTCCCCCTTCTTCCTCTGGCTCTCTTCTCCCTTCCCTCCTCTTCCTCCTCCTCCTCCCCCCCCCGCCCAAATTTTTAATTCTAATTTTTTGAAACCAAGACCCCCGCCGGAGGAAGATGGATGTCTCGTTTTGCCCGACCAAGGGGAGTTTTTGGAAGGTTTTCTGGCTCTGGAGCGTTTGGGGGGACTACTTGCTCTCCGTCTTGGGTTGCCCGGCCAACTGCGTGTGCAATAAAACCGAGATCAATTGTAAGAAACCGGATGATGGGAACCTCTTCCCGCTGCTGGAAGGACAGGATTCGGGCACCACCAACGGCAACGCCAGCATCAACATCACCGACATCTCCAGGAACATCACTTCCATGTAAGTCCGTCCTTCCTGCCTTCCGTCTCGCTTTCTCCTTCGGGGAGCCCCCCCCCCTCTCTCTCCCCCCCCCCCAATCCTCTGCCAGCGTTTCTCCTCCTCTCCCCAGCTGGGCGCCTTCCCAGGCGAGGGAAGAAGGGGGTGCCACGCGAACGTGTGAACCGGAGATCTCCCGTGCTCCGCGACCAAGCAGGCGGGGCGTCTGTACCCGGGGACGTGGGAAGAGGAGGGCGGGGGGGGGGAGAGAGAGAGAGAGAGAGAGGCATGACACAGAATGCAGATGCCCCCCACCCCCCCTGCCACTCTCCCCCAAAAATCATGCAGAAGGAGGCATGCCAAAAATTTCCCCCTTCTTTTGCAGTGGGGGAAAAAAAGCAACAGTTTGGACAGGGGTATGGATGGGGGGGGGGGGAGAGGAAGAGGAGAGGGTTTGGTAACAACCTTGGGAGAGAACCCTGGATATCCCCCCCCCCCCCGTGTGTTTGTGTAAGATCCTGACTCCAGATATCTTCCAATTCCTAGCTTGCTTCAGCCACCTCCAGAAGGGAATGCTCTTTTTCTCTCCTTCTCGGTTATGGGAATCTGGCCATGTTCATGGGATGGAATTTCTCTCTCTCTCAGTCTTCTTCTCTCCACCCGCCCTCCTCTCCCAGTTTGTGAGAGGAGAAACCTCACCAGTCCTGCAGCTGATCTTATATGCCTGTCTTCTATGCCCCGATCTTCTCTCCCTGCCGTTTGGAAAAAGATGGGGAAGGGGTGCCTCTCCTATGGCTCATTCCGGCTCACGTTTTTTTTTTAAAGCCCATCTAAGCCCATCTCTAGGTATCTTGATCGCTTGTATCGCTAAGAGGTTGCCAGCGAGGATCCTGAAGCCAAACGGTCTCCTCTAACCCCCAATCTCTGTTGGTCTCAGAGCAGTGGAGGTGGAGGTTGTTTTAAACCCAAGGGTCTTTCTTAATAGAGGACCTTAAAAAAAATGCTTGTAGGCTGATTTGTTTAGGGGGTGCCTCAAATCCAAGTTCCTCGATCCTGGTCAGGAGTATCCAGCAGTTCAACCCCATGCGAGTGCTATCCCTCAAGATTTCAGTTCTAACACGAATTTATTTTTAAACCATTAGAAACTGTCCCGTTGCTCCATTCAGCCGGGGATGCCCTGCATCTTTCAGAGGATCGAACGTGGCAGAAACTGGAGGCCACTCCGTTCGCCTTTGGCTAATTGAAAGAGGGCTCCGGGTGAGGAGCGTGTCATTCCTCCTAGCCCATCCTCGTAAGTTGCCTTATGGGGTACAAAAAATCGAGGTGGGGTGTGTGAAATGGGCTTGATCTCCGGGCAAGCCAATCCAGGAAGCCTGGGGAGCAGGGATGGGGAAAGGGTTGGGTGTTAATGAGTTAATTGATATTCTGGTGCTAGCAGACCCATCTTGAAAGAGGGGCAAATGATGAGGAAAAACTCCTTCGGGGTGCCTCTTCTTTCTACCCCCCTCCCCCAAGAAGCCAGATTGATGCAGTTTTGGAATAACTGCCCGATGGCTTGTTTCTGGTCTATAGTTGATGGCTTTGTGGTCTATCTGCATGTTGTTGTTGTTTTCCCCCCCTGTTCAGAGTGAAGTGACATGTTCCCCATGGGCTTGTCCTATGTGGTGAATGACTTATGCCCAAGCAGGGCAGAATAAGTCCACCAAAGTTACAAGACTGCAGAGACATAGATAGCTTTGGGAAGAGAAAGGAAAATACAATAGCTTATGATGTTTTCTCCCCCCCCTTGAGTGGTTGCCTGGAGGGAAGTGCGACTCGCCAAAGGTGACTAGGCAGGTGCCTAGTTTTGAAGGCCACACGTCTCCCTTCTCCCCCACAAATCAGCCCCATGTTGTTCATGTTCTCCCTTTGCCAAATATTCCTGCATGGATTCTGGAAATAACACCGTAGTCTGTTGCCAGCTACATCTCTGTTCCCACAGTACCAAGACACTTCCATGTAAAAGTAGGAAAAATTAATAAAAGAAAGCAGTGTTATCTTTCATGCTGGGGATTTTGGCCTTTGGACCCTCAGATCCTTGCTTTCAAGGTGAGGGTGACAAGTCAACTCTCTCGGCCACCTTCCACGGTAACGCTGTGCCTTGAATGTAAGTCTTCTGAGCATTTTGTTACTGGTACATTTGAGGCAGTGTGTCTATATCATAATCTGAACTGCTGGGGGAGATATGATTATGTGAATCTTTTGTATCCGGAAAATAACTTCACTGCTTTGGAAATGATGATCAAGCTGCTAGCAAAGCAGACGAAAGACCCTCTTAAACTCCAGAATAAGTAAAGGCCGTGTGTATTTTTCTTCTTCTGAAGACGGAGAACACATTTAAAATATTTATTATTATTTCTTTTTTTAAGTCAGGAAATGGTAGAAGGGTGTTTGGCTTTCTAGAGAATTCGGTCTGCTCAGGAATCACCACCAGGTTTTCAAAAATAGCTAAAAAGCAATAGTGAATGTCTACAATTTATTACAGCATTATGCTTTTGTGTTTCGAGCTCAAGAGGAGAAGGAAATGTGTGTGTCTGTTTTTGTGTGTTTGTGGGGGGGGGGGGGGGTCCTGAGGAGGAGCTCTTTACATTCCATCAGTGTGGTGGCACCATGGCTACCAGCTACAATGGCTGAATGGAACTTCTGTCTTTAGGTGCAGTATACCTGCATATACCACCAAGTTCCAGATCCCTCGGAACATACACCCTTAGAGGGCTAGTGCTATGGGCCCTTGCCCGTGGGCCACGTGGATGTGTGGGTGGCCACAGGTGGAAGCAAGATATAGATCTCAGAGAAGGGAGAAGGTATATTAAAGTAATAATAATAATAATAATAATAATAATAATAATAATAATAATAATAATAATTAATAATAATAATTAATAATAATTAATAATAAAGAAGAAGAAGAAGAAGAAGAAGAAGGAGAAGAACTCACCAAATCATAGAATTCGGCCAACATGGAAACTGGGGCTTATAGCACACACACACAGAGAAATGACCTGGACTACATCAGTCCTATCACGAATTTTATGATCCATATAAGTAGAGAAGGAGCATCAGCTGTCTAAATCATTGGCCAGTTCCTTGCCTGATGTTTCAACAACATTTCATGTAGCGAAGCAGAATCAGCATAAAGGAGGTGGCGCTGGAAAACTGGCAGAAACATGTTCTGAACATTTATGGCTGATGAGTGGGGCAATAAAGAGAAGGCCAAGAATCGACTACATTCTGTACTTGAGGCACAGTGAGACAGGGCACTTCTCAGTACAACAGGTGGTGGCTCAGTGGTAGAACATCTGCCTTCCACACAGAAGGGGTCAGCTTTCATCTCTGGCACCTCCTAGAAGGGCTAAGAAATGGTCGTAGCTGGAAAAAGGAGATAGCCAGCCTGCACAGACCATATTGGGTTTGGTGGACCAGTCAACTAACTGTCTTGATGTACAGCATCTTCTGACATCTTTAATTAACAGCCGCATTGTAGATGACAAGGCGGAGAGAGAAGGAAAGACAAGGACTCCCTCCTCTGGGTTTATCAAGGTGAATTTGCATGAGTAATCTGCTTTGTAGAATACAGATGGTCGTGGAATCAATGGATCTGTTGTAATATTAAAAGTCTCCTTCCGAGAACCATTAAGGGCCTTTAATTTTATTATCTACGCCTCTTAGAGGAGACCGTTTCCTTCAGAAAAAGAAACTGTGATGGTCAGGGGCAAGGGGGCTCGTAGATAGTTTGCAGTCAAAACCCCAAACGACACCCCTGACTCTCCAACATCTCTACCAGTCGTGCCATGGAGGAACAAAGGAAATGGAGTTTGGTTAAATCTGGTTCATCTAGTATTGTCGGCTTCATGCAAGATTCTTTCCTAGCCCCATCAAGAAATGACAGGGACTGAACTGGCAATCTTCTGCCTCCAAAGCATGCCACCCAATGATGGTTCCTCCTCGGCTCTCTCTTTTCTTCATAAAGCCTCTCAAGAGGGTGACAGGAGAATGATGACCCCCCCCCCCCCTTGGGCCCTGCCATCTCACATGGACTGTTATGGAACTCTTTCTACTGATACTAGCTGTGAAGTGGGCCTAGCATGTCATGGAGGAAGGCTGAGTAAATGAAACCTACTTGGCTTGCTGTATTGGTAAACTGACACATCTTTCGGAGATGGAGAGATGTGGCTCAGTGGCATCTTAGATGAGTTCTGTGCAGGTGGTACCAGTTTCAGCCCATGGTATCATCATCTGGGAAAGATTCCTTCCAACCAGGGTCAATGCCGGTCACCTAGATAGGCAATGCTGACGATAAAGTGGCTTTCTGCATTTGTAAATATTCTTGGGCAGTGGGTCCTAACTTTGGGTCTCCAGATGTTCTTGGACTGCAACTCCCAGAAGCCTTCACCACGAGTTGTGCTGGCCGGGGTTTCTGGGAGTTGCAGTCCAAGGACACCTGGGTTACTCAAGGTTGAGAACCACTGTTTTAGGAGAAAGGATATATTTATTTATTTTATTTATTTATTGTATTTATATCCCGCCCATCTGGTCAGTTGACCACTCTGGGCTGCTAACAACACTTAAAAAACAATTAAAATGTAACAATAATATACAACATGAATAATCAATAGTTCAAGATAGAAAAGAAAAAAGAAAGGATAAATCAAATAGAAAGGATAAATCAAAACCTTCCAGGCAAAAGGTTTGTGATATAGCTTCTCTCTGCAGAAGGCCCCAAGACCAAGCTCTGGTATCATCCAGGAAGGGCCGGGAAAAGTCTCTGAATCCATGGGAAGCCACTCCCAGTTCAAGCAGACTATGGAGAAATGCTTTCAGCGCTTTCTGTGTTCCTAGATGTAGAAACCTCCGTTATTCATAAAGACATCAAAGTATGCAGGCTGAAGCTTGTATGTCAGTGGAGACCCCCGGCATCCCTAGGTTCCATCCTTGTCTTAGCCATGGTGGAGGGCCTGCAGTGTTTGTTGATATGGTAGGAACATACCATGATTTTTATTTTACCTCCCATCTTGAGTAGATCATATATGGTATGCTTGACCAATGCAATGTCATCATTATTGGGAACACAGTATTCATTAGCCCTTAAAACTGGGAGGGGTTGAGGGAGAAACCTGTTCACCTTCAGAGACTGGCCAACAGATATTATGGCCTATAATCCACCGGCTAGAGTAGAGTAGACCCATTGACATCCCATTGACTCAATGGGAAGTACATAGCAGTTACCTCCGAGGTCTCCTGTAGTTGGAACTAGCTGAATTTACTCCAAGGGAAGTTTCTCATCAAAAGTTTAGAGTTCTATACACTGTTCTATACACTGAGGACCCGAGGCTTCCTGGTTCTTGGGCATTAAATACGGAATATTATTATTGCTACAAAATTATGTTTAAGGAGACCTGGAGGAACGGAGTGTTTGCTGATTCTGAAGGAAGATTCTGAGATGAAAATAAGCTTGATCTCCCCATTTAGAAGTATTGGCCCAACAGAATATGGTGACATTTCATACTTTTCTGTTGCTTACAATGGGTTTCTTTCTTTTTTTAAAATGTTAAATTAAAATGTGCATTTTAGGGTAAAATACGTTTAGAAATTGGTGTTTGTGAAAAAGGAGGTTGAAATTTTATTTATTTATTTATTTAAACTTTTATACCCCACCCTCTATAACGGGATCTCAGGGTGGGTTACAGAGCAGTATAAAATTGTTTAAAAATATAAGATATTAAAAAAAAACACCAACTAAAACACTCAGATATTAAATATATGTGTATATGTGTGAGTGTATTGCACTTTCTCCTTTATATGCTGTGACAAGCTCAACTCTACTGGTTATTTTAGAATTTAGCTGGCAACATTGTCTTCAGTTACAGTTCCCATCAGTCCTAGTCAGTATATCCAATGGTGAAGAATGAGGGGAATTGCAGTCCGATAATGTCTAGACCCCTTTAGCCCCACTATGAACTGTCATGGTTCCATCCTACAGAATTCTAGGATTTGTAGCTGGTGGAATACTTTGAGTATGCTACTATAGCGCTGTGGCACAATCATTCTTCGCTAATGGCCTTTGGGATAGTTTGGCTTTCAGTTCCCAGAGTCACTGGCCATTAGGCATTCTTAGCTAGGGGTTCTGGCAGTTGGTCCAAAATACATGGATTGTAAAAGTGTGAGAACCATTCTTCTATGTTGGTGGTTCCCAGATGTTCTTGGACTAAAATTCCCAGAAGCCCTTCACCATTAGCTTTGCTGGCCAGGATTTCTGAGAGTAATACAGATACACCTCTGGCCTGTTCATGGCTCTGCCTGGTTGAGTATTTCCCACTTTGACTTAGAACAGCATTCCAGAACTTCAGGCAGCAGCTTTCCCTATGCTGTAAGGTAAAGGTAAAGGTTCCCCTTGACATTTAGTCCAGTCGTGTCTGACTCTAGGGCGCGGTGCTCATCCCCGTTTCCAAGCCATAGAGCCAGCGTTTGTCCGTAGACAGTTTCCCTATGCTGTACCTAAGAGTTATTTCACTGGTGTTGCTAGAGATTGAACCCAAGATACGTAATCTACACACAAAACTGATGGTGTCACTTTGTGCTGTCCATGATGGATCAAGGTGCTTCCAGTCAAAAGGTTTGTGAGTGACCGGTACTGCTGAATCAGCATGCCAGATGCAATCATAGCATTTATGTAGCAATTTAAAGGTGTTTAAATCGAAAACAGTACAACATTTTGTAACCTTTCCAAGAATCTCTGTTCAGTATTATTGCCTTCCTGTTGCTGAAAGGTAGAGGATGGAGAGCTTAGTCCAGGAACAACAGCCACCCAGGAATTTGGGTTTGCTCCCCCCCCCCAAAAAAAGTGTGAAGTGTAGTACACATAAGGGTTGGACCAGCACATTTCCACCTTGTTAGTTGGTCTCTTAGCTGTTATTCCATGTGTTATTAGCTAGCACAGTATCTGTGGGGGTGTATGGGTTAGAAGGTTTGAGGAGGGGTCAAACTAAACATTATAGCTAGCACATTGCTGAAAGAGAAAATAGCTTAAATGCTGAAACATATTTGAGTCTCTCAACACAAACTTTCCATCCATCCCTATTTCACTGTTCAGAGTTCCAGACCAAGGACATTACTTAGCAAGACCTGAAGACGCCAATTATTTTTGTGTGCAAAGCATGTGTGCTGCTATTGACTCAATGGAAGCTGATGACTCTGAGTTCATGGGGGCAATTCAACCACTCCAGGTTTTAGCCTGAATTTTACAGGAGTGGTCCAAAATGCATCCAGCACCCCGGAGAGCGCCTTCAAATTTGTGCCTAAACCCCAGATCAGGTTCATCACTCCTGTGGAATTGGTGTTACCAGTGCCTGTTGTGATGAACTATGGCTCTTCTCCAGGGGCCCTGGTCAGTGCATGGAAGAAGATCCCATAGATTCCCTCTGTGCTCTCATTTGGTCATGCTGACAACATGATCATCACAAGATGTTGTTTTAGATGGATTTCTTCCATTTCCATGCCAGTTCTTGTACACATCTGAGCTCCTGATCTCTGTTCCTTGCTGCTGGGAAGAGACTGGGCGCTGTCCATTTTTGAACTGGCACCATCAGGATGTGGCTAGCTGATCCTTGGTTAGAAGCTAGGCACTCCAGATGACCTTCTTGGCTTATCTCAGTGGAGCTTTGGTTCTCCCTCCCTAGTCTTTCTCTCTGCAGAACTGTGCCAGGGCAATGAGGCAGGGTTTACCGGTACAACCACGGTGCCATCCTTTGGCCTTGGACCCCTGCCAGCTGTTTGCACATGTGTCATCTTGGCTGGAGAGAGAGGGCGCCTGCAGTGCTGCAAGGTGGGCTGGTGATGGCCCAGCCCAGATGCCTCTGCTGGAAGCAATTAACCCACGCCTGCTCTGCTCCGAATTTTTGGCTGCCCTGCACGAATCCGCTACCTTCCGTGATGTTATCGTCCTTGCTGTAACTCAATCTGCTGTTTAAATGCATGTTGAGAAATTGAACAAAAGCCTCAATTAATTACTGTTCTCCTTTGGATGGGCTTTCCCCCTCCCCTCCCCTCCCCTCCCCCCCCCCTCTCTCTCTCTCTCCAGCTAAGCATTTGTAGGGGGCAAAGCAAGTACAGTTTGCTCTTCTGTGCTGCAAATGAGGAACAAGGTCAGGAGGAACTTGAGGGAGTGGGAGAGACGGAGAGGCAGTGGGTTGGGAGAGCCTTAATGAGTGGCATCTCTACTGCATTTCAGGGAGGGCGGCTGTTCTGATATTGAAGGTGCTTGGACAAACTGCTGTATTCTTGCTGTAACCCTTCCCCGCCTCCAGCAGATTTAGCATGGAAGAAATGAGTGCCCACTTCTTAAATATTATGTGTGGAGGTCGTAAAGCAACCAGATGCCAGCCTTGGGGGGGGGGGGGGAATCTCTCTCCTTTTTTAAAACTGGATCCCTCCGGTCTACTGCTGCTAATTGTGCTGGTGATTGTTGAGAGGCAAGTTCAAGTCTCTTGATCTCCCCCCACAAGTTACATTATCTTTAGGTCAGTGTTGGTCTGCCTTCCACTGGAGGGCATCTTCAAAATGAGGGGAGTCCTTTGAAAGCCCGTCAAAGGGAGGACTGCCTTCCCTAAAGGAGTCACAGGGTCACCCTAATATCCCATGACTATGTAGCTGATGACTGGGCCCGAAGGTGGCTACACAGAAAAAGAGGACAGGTCTGCTATACCAGCCACTCCCAACCTTTTTTTTTTTTTTGGCCACAACCAGGAATACAATGTGAAAGGAACATAGGTTGGATCAGGACTGTATAGGTTGCGTAATGAACCTCATAAGGTGAGTTGTTTCCAGTCTGTGGCCCCCTTCCGATATGCCCCCTGTTGACAATGGCTGTCCTATATCTTTAATAGGTGTGAAAGAAAGGAAATTTCAGGAACTCCAACTTGTGATGTGAGATGTTGCATGGGAGTGTTCCTCTTTCTACAGAACTATTAAACATACAGGAACTCTGTCCTCCTCTTTCTCTTCTTCTTCCTCTTTCTCCTCATGAGGTTAATCTTTTGGAATGCCCCGCATTCAGTCATGATGCTACTTTGTCTCTTGTGCTGCTCTATTTGGATTGCGAATCTAGTCCTGACTCTTGCCAATTTGTCATGGCTTTGCTCTACTTCCCAAGGAGGACAATCCTGATGAAACACAAGGGGTATGTGTGTGTGGGAATGCTTTTCTCCTAATGGGTCATTACTCTTTCACATTTCCTAGCCCTGTTGTCATTGCTGATGGTGGAGAGTTAGAAAGTAGAGCCAACCACTTGAGGTGGTCTGGTCTAATTAAAATAGGACTCAGAAAAGTTGAAGGCAGCAGGAGAAAAGGAAGACCAAATATGAGATGGATGGGCACCGTAAAAAAGCCACATTTTTAATAAAAAGAACAGCTGTTCCAGAGGCTGGGGCACCACTGGGCATACAACCATCTTGTACAGATGCCTTGTGTTTTTCTCCGTCCTTCTGGAAGACGTTGATCCCCGTTCTGACATTCAGCCTAGGATTAACCTAAATTTGTGATGAGAGAGAGCCAGCTGACTTCCCCCTTCCATCTTTGCTTCCTTCATGGGAGAGGGATTGATTCATTCCAGATCACATGGAAAGCCTGAATGTGTAGGGAAGGCACTCCCATGTAGTAGGGACCTCTGAAAAATCACGGTTCCTCTTTGCATGGACAGGCTGAACCCAAAGAGAAGGTTTTCCCTTTTAGACCACCATTCTCTTTGTGAAGAGAGCCAAGAGAGAAGGAGGAAGTCAAGGCTTCTCCTTGTCCTCAGGTCTTTCAGTTAATCTGATCCTGAATGGCTGAACAGAACTTGTGTAAAACCTGGTCTACCTCTCACTCGGCTTCCTGAGACTGTGCTGCTGCAGAGCTCTTGATGCACGTGGCAGACTCTATTTATTTGCTGCTCTTGCTCACTGATTTTGATAGAAAGGGTGCAATTTAGGTCAGGCTTGTTTGCCTTGCTGTATCCCGTTGGGCAGTGGCTTTCAGACTATGTCCCGATGAGCCCAGGGTTACCTTGATCGCTTCTCAGGAATTGCTGAAAAAGAATGAAATCGTAAATGGTGGATGACATTCCTTCTCAAAGTCTAGGCAGGAAGAAAGAAAGAAGAGGCCAGAATAAGTACCAAATGCTCTGAAAACAAGGGGGTAATATGGGATGGAGCAACATGGTGTCAATTTCGCTTCCAGGAGTGTCTGGATTGATGGAATGAACTCTTCCTTTGACTACGTCTATGGTGGGAATGGGCGATATGACACCCTATTTCTGTAGTCGTAGGCCAGCCACACAACCTCCCATTTAAAGAGGGTTTTTTGGGGGGGGGCGGGGGACAAATAAGTTCAAAAAAATCCCTTTGTGGAGGGGGTGTGGCTGGCAATTTTGCCATGGGATGGTGCTCACATCGATACACCCTTCTCTATCATCTGTACTAACCTTGCCAGAGAGGTCTTTATCTCTCCTTTGCATGAGAGCTACTTAGAACTGAAATCCAGTAGTAAGGCACAACTAGAGTAGACCCATTAAATCAGTGGGATTTGGTGAGTCAGCTTCTCCTTAAGGTTCACTGGTTCAGTGGACCTTCTGTAGCTGCTGCTTGCTATTGGATTTCAGCCGTTA
This sequence comes from Intellagama lesueurii, assembly GCA_037013535.1. Classification (NCBI taxonomy): domain Eukaryota; kingdom Metazoa; phylum Chordata; class Lepidosauria; order Squamata; family Agamidae; genus Intellagama; species Intellagama lesueurii. The sequence continues at coordinate 4,607,390 of JBAJHW010000011.1, forward strand.
CGTAGCTGCCACAAAACACAACTGATGTTAGCACCATATTAGCAGGGTGAAGTGATTTTAGCCCTCAGGAAGACTTTCATACACACTTTGAAAGTTCAGAAATTCATGAATATGGATCGATGAATTATCTGTTTCACTTACTTCCATATTCATACATTTTTAAAATTTCTTCCCCCGTGACTTTAGGAAAGCTGTTATGAAAAACAGACTAGGTTCAAGTCTCAGCCACCAAATGAAGTACATACAGCTATTACAAGCAGGGCCATGCTTTCTGTGCCTGTTAAGTAGCTGTGAAAGATGAGGCACCTGTCAGAACAGAAAGAGTGGCAACCCTAATTCAGAACTACAGACATGCCTAATTCAAAACCACACAGGGTCTCTGTCACTTTCAGCTTCTCTGACACTCATTGCTTTCAAAATCTCAAGACTTTTCTATCAATTGTTTCTGTAACTTTGAGGAGTTTGGAAAATCCCACCAGTCCACCAGCTGCTGCTATTGTTATTAGTCCCAACAGGAAGTCCAGGGCCTTAAAACAGATGGAGAGATGGAGGTTCTCCAGATACAACCTGTTGCCCAACTTTGCATTAAGGAGAACTAGCCTCTGTATCACTGATGGGTAGAACACAGAAGACCTGGGACGGGCAGGTGCGTTTTTCAATCTGCTGCCCTTTCTGTGCACATGGGAGAAAGAAAATCAGGGAGAAAGTTATACGGAGCCCTTTTCCTTCCTCTGTGTCAGGCTAACCGAGCCCAGAAGCAAATAATAAAGCCCCGTCAGGCCAGTGGCCAGAGTTCAGAAAAGCCAATCCAGAATCCAAAGTCTTCGACACAGATGGCTTGCTTTGAGAGATGGCATTCCAATAGTCACCAATTCCTTCTCCTTCTCATGGAAGGGAAATATATTGACATTCACCTTTAAAAAAAACCACACACAACAACTCTGCTCCAGAAAACTGTTTAAGCGACTTGTTTTGGTTGTATGTCTTTTGTGCTGGCCTGTAAAGATGGTCCGACATCAGCTTGGTTTAGGTTGGCTACTCTCAAGCAGAGACAGAAAAGGATTTTCATGGGTTCTCAAGAGCCCTGGTGGAAATCATTTGTGTCCACCTCCCGAGACTCATTGCGGGGAGAAAATGAACCATGCCTCATGAATTTCCATATTCGTGACGGTTTTAGGGCTTTTCAGAGAAATAAAGCGCACAGAAGGCTCTGTGCACATTTTAAAATATGAAGTTGTAAAACATGATACAATCGGGGAAAAAATGCACACAGACAAGTTTTAATCCATGACAGGAAATCTGAGGCACAAGGTGCAAAGAAGCCGGCATGAATTTCAACACAGGAAGGGTGGGAAAAACCCAAAGTCCAACAACATGTTGCAAAATAAGGATAAGCAAAGTTGCAAGAGAATGTGGAGAAATGCAATAGAGATGACGGCGTTTCCTGTCTGCACTTTCCAATCACATTGTAGAAATTGCTCTCTATTTCGGAATTACAGATCTGGATGGCTCAGTGGTGTAGGTCTCTGGCTGCAGAGCCAGAGGTTGGGAGTTTGGTTCCTTACTGTCCCTCCTTAACAGAGGCTGGACTCAGTGATCCATAGGGTCCCTTCCAGCTCTGCAGTTCTAAGGTTAGAGATGATAGAGAGTTTGATTTTGGAGATTGCAGTGGCTTTGATCCCTGGGTGCCTGCTTACCCCCCACTTCCATTAGCTCTGTGACTCTGCCCAATGGTGTTTGAGTGTACTGTACTGTGTACTGCACCTGTTCAGCAGGTGATGTACAAAACCCACATGGCCTGTCACACCCACTCACACAGACACAGAGTGCAAACACGTTACTCTGCAAACGGTCACCCTAGGACCTGTCTCCAGGGCCCATCATCTTTGATCTCACATGGACACATCCTTAGGTCTCATCTTTAGGGCCAGACATGGCAAGGAACGAGAAGCAGCTGAACTGGGAAGCTTAGGCAGCTCCCTAATTTTCATGTAGGTGAGATGATGGGTTTGGGATCCCATCAAAATGCATCAGGTCTTTGTGAATCAACTCTAGAGGACCACCTCCATTCAAGCCATCCAGCCTTCTCCCCATCATCTCTGCGTCAGGAGAACTTGGCTGCGTGTGTTCCTTCTGCTGTAACATTTGGTGCTGCTGGGACACTTCTCACATTCTCTGTGTGCCGTCTGATGCCGTGGGAGGGACTCTGTATCATAGGAAAGAGTGTGTGTGGAGGACACAGGCGTGGAGGTGCTGGACCATCTGGCTATCCCTTATTTCTCAGCTTCTACTGTTGCTATGAGCTGAGTATCTGCTGTGTGTCTTATTCCTCCCCACGTAAACACCTAATGCATGCATGTGTTGTTCCCTCAAGCAAATATCTAGATGGGGAAACTGCCACCTACTCCCTTGATACATAACATCCATGTGATCCTCTTTGATTATGTCATAGGGGATAAGAGGGCAGTGTTTGAGCAATGAAATGCTGTGTGTCTCAAAGAGACTGCACTTAAAGGAGGGGGAAAGGGATCTGGGCATTAAAGGGGTGGGAATGAATGTTTGTTTGTTTCAAGGCAGAAATGCTGAAATCCTACATGGGGAATCAGTTGTGTTGCTGTTGCTTCGAACAGGAAGTCTCAATCTCTTGTGCCTTCCACGTCCCATCAATCCCCTGTAGAAGAACCTTAATCCCACTGGGATAAAAGCAAAAAGCCCCCTTTCTCCAAAAAGGCCATTGGTGACTTGTCTACATGAACTGTTTTATTATAGTTATCACTGACAGTTTTGAGTACACAAAAACATTACAGTAGTGTGAAGGAGAGTAAACAGAAGCAAAGCAGACATATATATGCGTCTATGTCCAAGTTTCTGTAGTAGGTGAAAATTATTGTGGAAACCATGCATTCCACCGAAACAGTGTTTGCAAGCCACTGCCGGGATGTATACCACTGCCAGAGAGCCACTGGCTTAGGTTATATAAATTAGTGAAATTGGCACAGTCTTTGGAAGAATGAGCTGTCTTTAGGATAGGAATCAGAGCTTAGATAAGTGAACTACAGTTCCCAGGATCCTTCAGCTGACATAGCTGGACAGTTCGAAGAGTTATAACCCCAAAGAAGCAGTTTATTTCCCCCTAAACTCTGATAGGTAATATTATGTGCTATTCAGTTGCTTCCAACTAACAGTAATCCTATGATTTAGTCACTTCCAAAAGATCTCATCCTTAACAGCCTTGGTCAGGTCTTGCAGACTCAAGGCTGTGTTTACCTTTATTGCGTCAATCCATCTCCTATCCCCTCTTCTTCTTTTCCCGTTGCCTTCAGCTGTTGCTGGCATTATTGCTTTTTCCAGGGAGCCTTGTCTTCTCATGATATGCCCAAAGTATGATAACCCCACTTCAGTCATTTTAATGATACTGTGCTGATAAATGTACTCTGGCACAGATCCCACAAATGTTCTAAGAGCACTAGCAAGCAGCCAGCCTTCTAAATAGAAGAACAAATGTATTCTTATCTATTTGAATAGCTCTCCAGTTGAGATCGGGTTTAAAGAATGAGTCCAAAGGAGCCAGCGGAATGGGATTTGCGTACTTCTAGGACTACAAAGCTAATGACGCTTTACACACTCCTATATGTGACTCGCCTGGAAGATTTTGAGGCTTAACTAGGCCTAGTTCGGTCTAGCTTCCTGTTCGGAAGGAAATCTCCCAGCTAGCACTCCGGCAGGAACAGGAAGCTTGAGTGGAGCTAGGCCTAGCTTCGTCTCACAGCCTTCTAGTTGAGGTTCTTCTCTCAGGTGAGCCATATTTAGGTGTTTGTGAGGTAGAACTTCTAGACCTGCCTCTTATTATTCTCTGCAAACACATTTGTCTAAGGCAGCGATCATTATATTTTCACCACCTGGATCCTGAAAAGGGAGGTACGCCTATCTGAGGGAGGAGTTGAACCACTTGCTGGGAGGAGAGGTGGAGATTTGTTGGGAGATGATGCTTGGTGACTTTTCCTGTGCTGGTGCCCTCCAATGGTTTTGAGCAGCAGCTTCCATCACTCCTAGCTGACAGGGCCTGAGGTGAAGGATCACGAGAGTCAAGGTCCCAAACATATGGAAGGCTCAAGATGAAGGAAGCGGCCATGGTTTTACCCTGTGGAATTTTGGAATTTGTAGTTTGTGGACACACTGAGAATTCTTTGCTGTAGTTCAGCTAGCACTGTCTAGCACAGAATTCTACACCTCCTTAAACTGCAAATCCCAGGATTCTCCCGGGTGGAGCCATGGCAATTATGGTGGAATCAAAGTATTAGGAACATGTCATGTAGAGAGGCTCTAAGATGGAAGGAATCAAGTTACAAATTTTCACTTGGTCAACTAGAAGCATACTAGGAGACTATATGTCCACCTCTCTCTCTTTCTCTAGCTAACCTAACTCACAAATTTGTTCTGAGAAGGAAACAGAGAAGCTTCTCATCCTTTTGAGGAAGGGTGGGAGAAAAATGAAGTAAATAGCACAATAGCTAAGAGACTGCCTTTAAATAGATCACCATTAGCTATTGTGCTACACAAGGTCCTTTAGACCTTTTGGATTGATGTTGTCGGGGTTAAGTGATGGAGCGGGTGGATATAAACCAGCACTTCCTTGGTGAAAGGAAATTTTGTGGATCCATCAAGTCCTGGATTCAAATTCTGAGATACCTGACAACAGTATTTCCCAAATCCTAGATAGTTGAGATGCGATGTGATTCCCATTGAATTAAAATTGGATGAACACTCCACATATATACTGCTTTAGCAGTCAAGGGTGTGGGGGGTAGAATCTAATCCAACTGGAGTTGTATATCCAAAAGCAGTACTGTAGATTGGTCATGGAGCTAAAGAGGACATCAAAGGTTCTCCAGTCCATGGCCAAACTGTTGCAGAGTTTTGAATGTGGGTAAAATTCCTCTAGCTGTGCAGCAGAAGTGCAGGGATTTATGGAGCAGATTAGCTGCAAGCTCCCCAGTTTAGTCCACCTCTTTTTCTCTCATCAACTGGCACTTACAGTCTCAATAACTCACTCTTAGTAAGAGAAAGAATAAAGAAACATTTTCATTATTTATTGTTCTGAACAGATCAAATTGACAAAACATGAGTGACTGCTTTCAGCAACAGGCCTCAGCAGACTAATTGACTCCAACAGACCCAAGAGAGGGGCGGCTGAAGGCTGAGATCAGAGAGTCAAGGCTCTCTTTAAATTCGGAGACAGGGAAAGGATGATTGGTTAGTGCTTGATAGATTGACAGTGCCTCTCAGCCACACCTACTAGAAGCAGCATGCGAGGTTGCAGCTTGATAGATTGACAGTGCCTCTCAGCCACACCTACTAGAAGCAGCATGCGAGGTTGCAGCTTGATAGATTGACAGTGCCTCTCAGCCACACCTACTAGAAGCAGCATGCGAGGTTGCAGCTTGATAGATTGACAGTGCCTCTCAGCCACACCTACTAGAAGCAGCATGCGAGGTTGCAGAAACTCTAGCACAAACATCCCTGATATAGGATACATACTGTTACAGAAACTCTCCTAAGTGGCCATCTACTCTCTGCTTAAGAACTTCTAAGTTCTAAATGTACTAAGGCAGTCTGTTCCACCAGTAAATAAATCATTGGGAACCAGAAATCCTTGATGATCTACTGTAAATTGTTCAACATCCCATCAGTTGATCTTGGTCTCCCTTCTGTCTATACCAACACGAGGTAATATTGACTCAGTTGAAGCTGTGAGCGCTCTTGCTTTACTGTGGCGCTTTATAAAAAGGCCAGCTCTTCAGGAAACTGGAGTAGACAAGGCTGTATAATTTTAGAAGGTTAGTGGGAATGGAAGCCTCTTACTGAACCCAGGGTGAAGGATGCTTCTTCTTTTGCATTTGTAAGTAATAAGAGCACTCCCGCCAAGTCTCTTTCCTGTCTCTAAAAATATAACATGCTAAGGAAAGGTTTATGTACATAACTCGGCTTCCAAGAGAGAAGTGTGTGCCAAGAATCCAGGAGCAGCTCAGAGGTACCGGCCTCTCCAGCGGAAATAGGACCAGAGGCAAACTCTTCCTTTGAATCCTCTTCGTTGTGACCATGGGCGCAAAGGGACATCTGTTACATCCTTGTGCAAGTGGAAGCCATGTTGCTTTTAATGGGGGCACATACAAGTCCAAACCAGAGATCACATGGACTGTGACACCCACAGGATGTTGCCACTTCTGCCACTTGAGTCTTCTGGGTTATTCATGCATTTATTTTATTTATTATTGGCGCTTATATCCCACCCGACTTAGTGGGAACACTACTCTCGGTGGTCATTACCATATAAGATAAAATCTAACCCCTACCCACCATTCGCCGACATAATACATAGACAGTACAGCCCAAACCCATGAACACATGAAGTGGACAAACCAAATGAGTAGAAACCAAAAGATAAGAACAGACTTCAGGTGACACTGGGACAAAGGATGCATTTCCTGAGGGGGGAGAATATTCTTAGAGGCTTCCTTAAGGACTAAAGTTTTTAACTCCTTTGTAAAACTCTGGAGGGAGAAGATCTGCCAGATCTCTAACGGAAGGCCATGTCAGGATCTGGCCCACACCTGGCAGCGGCAGGATCGGGGCCAGGCTGACCCAGGAATGGCCTGGTTTTTGCAGGCTCAGGCCCTGGCTGGTGTAGCAGCTGCTGGGTCACTCATGAGGCTCACCTGGAAACCTGGAGAGAAGGCCTATTTAAGGGGTGGTTCTCCCTCCCAGAACTTCTTTCAGCAACAAAGGTTTTTGGCCATGCTGTGCCTTGCTGTTCCTGAGCTCTGGAGTCCATGCATTCCAGTGTTCCTGTTTCAGCCCCTGCTCTTGCCTCTGGCATCTCTGTGTCTGGACTCCAGAGTTCCTACCCCTGCCTTGGTCCCTGCTTGCTTCTGCTGGTCTCCTGCATCTTGGCACCTTGTTCTGGCTCCCGGTCCTGCGACCTGGCTCCCAGCCTGGTGTTCCTGCCTCAGCTTGGTCACAACCAACTGAGCAGTGAGTGCCTTTGGACTTGATACCCTGCGTGGCAGACTGGGTCCTGGTGCCCTTGCTGCTGGTGAGAGGCTGCCTGGGACATCTTGGGCCATGACAGGCCATTCTGAAGTACAGGGGCCACTACTGAGAAGGTCTGCAATCTAGGTGAATCCTTCCTTGCCTCCCTCAGGGTGGCCACCCACAGCAGTGAGGCCAAGGGAGATGGAGTGGAACAGGCAACATTTCTGTAGGAGAGATGCTGTAGGATCAAGAACTGAGAAGTATATTCATAGGGATAACTGAGGTAGAGTATTTTACTATGGGGTTGACTCTGTTGGCTTTCTTGTGTCTGTTGTGAATTTCCCACCACTCTGGTTTGCTGGGTCAACTTGGACTCTTGCACTATCTCTAAATGTGGGCATGAATTAAAAAATGAATCGCCAAATTGTTCCAAAATTGCTAATTCATTGATTCGTATTCATACAAATCAATGCCCCCGACGAATATGAACCAATGAATTTTTACTGATTTTGATTCATCAATTTGTTTGGCTATAAAACAGCCCCCCAGGCACCTAGAGACACCAAAATTGTAGGGAAGCTTCCGCTAACTCTCCTCTACAATCCCTCTGTGATGATTGAAGATTGGGTTTCAGATGTCCAAATTATACATCCACAAATGCCCCCCTGAAATGTTCCTCCCAGACACCTAGAGACACGAAAATCACAGAGAAAGTTCTACTGTCTCTCCTCTACAAATCTTCCATGTTTTATGAAGATTGGGTTTTCCCAAGCCAGCTGCTAAAGGATACTTTCCGGGCGGGGGGCATTTTGTGGGTGTATAATCAATTCATCAGAAAAAATAACCACATAGATTCATAATTCGTGATTTGCTGACCTTGACAAATCATGAATCAAACCAAATCGCCATTTTTCTGATTCGTGCCCATTTCTAATTATGTTTGTAGTGTGTTGAACCTTGGAGGACCAAGGATTTGCTGCTGGTACAGCAGATGATTTCAATCTTCTTGGCATCCCATTCAGTAGAAGAGGAAGAAATGAGACAGCTTGCTGTCACGGTCTTTCTGAGTGTCCCAGGTTTGATCCCTCTGGCCCCAGGCACAAAGAACCCAAGTAGAAATCTGGGGAAGGCCCATCTTGCAAGAAATCCTGACGAGCTGCTGATAGCAACCAGGACTTGAGAGGATCATTGGTCTCACTTGGTAGACAAGCACAATTTTGAAAAAATGAGCTTTAGTTGAGTTTTCCTTCCATAGTTCTCTTATAATTTTGTAACCAGCCACAGGGTTGAATCTCAAGTGCCTTAGATTCTGCCAGCAGTCTAGTGGAAGGGCTGTCCAAGGTCTTAATATGATTGCTTTGGAAGACTGAAGTGGAAAAAGATGGTAGTGGTTGTTGACTTCTATGGGTCCAGGAACTTCAAAGCACTGGCATGTCAGGTTTCCATTTTAATTTATATGTAGCTGGCCTGGGTTCTGTCATTTTCAACAACAGTCTTGTCCCCTGGATCAGCTCATGAACTGAGACAGAGAAAGTACTTCAGTACTCTAAAAGTACTCTTATTTTTTCTTTTTCTTTCCTGGCCTGTAGAGGATTAATGTGGAAAACTATTTTCTGGTTAACTTCTGGATGCCAGATGAATGTTGAAACTATTTTAAAAGTAAGTTGGCAACCTGGGTGTATTGTTTTGAATGTGTGTGAGTGACACACGCACACAAATCTCCTTGTCTATCAGATGTCAGATGGACTTTCAAACAGACGTGAAATCTCAGCTGGTGTTCCTTCTCTGCTTCTCATGGTGTCAAGGCAGAGAAGCAGATAAGGATGAGTGACAGGGAAAGTGGGATCTTGAAGGGGAGTGAATTTGCTCCTGTGCTTTCCTGAAGATGCCAGCTGTAGAGGCTAGCTTGACACTTTATGCTCTGAAACTGTGCATACTTGAACAGAGTCAAAGCTTCCGTCCAGTTTAGTAGTATTAATTACTCTGCTTGGAAGAGTCAGACTTCAACTTCAGCTGGGGTAATGATGGCTTTCTCACCATTGCTGTCTGAGACCCTTCTCAATAAAGATGCAATGGATTAAATATGGCATCTCCAGGACCATCCACATTTAATCCATAGAGAGAATTTCCTCTACCTAAAGAACCTTGGGAAGTACAGTTTTATGAATTTGGGGTGATAGTTAGGATCTGTAATGGCGACTTTTCAGTACCTCATTGAACTGATACTCCTAACAGTCTCCAGAAACCATGGTGGTTGTGATTGATTATTGATATATGCTAGTAGTGCAAAAATAAATCCATTGTGTAATAAATGGACAGTGATTTCCAGACTTCTCCTGATCTGCTACAGAAGAGGCAAAGGTTGATAGCGTAGATTTCAGGTTTGATCTTTATGTCCTTGGTGTAAATATACCAAAAACCACCAGGTCTGGATGCACATCTTGCTCCTTGAGGTTCTTAGATTGGCTGCCCAAGTGGTGTTGAACTATTATTCCCAGATGGTCAAGGTTGATGGGAGTTGTAGGTCAACAACATCTGGAGGCCCAAGATCAGGGCCTGCTGCAGCCTGTCCTGACTCAGACATTTTCATCTGTTCCAGTGGTTCTCAAACTTGGCTCCCCAGATGTTTTTAGCCTACAACTCCCAGAAATCCTAACTAGCTCAGCTAGTGGTGAAGGCTTCTGGCAGCTGTAGTCCAAGAACATCTGGGAATCCAAGGTTGAGAACTACTGATCTACACCATCATTGTCTCCTCCTCCTCCTCTTTCTTGTTCCAGATGAATAATGGAATTGAAAACTCCTACGAGCAGGACTGTGCTCCAGATCCCTACAGCCATGGCTTATTATCCTGGCCTCTCTTACTGCCTGCCACACGTCTCCTCCTTTGAAAGTATCCATGAGACTCTTTTCTGGGAAGAGGCCTATCTTGGTGCTTATATTACTGTCTTTAGTGCCCTGCAGACTGAAGGCATGAAAGAACTAAACAGTGCTTGTGAGGTTGTGTTTGTGATGTCACCACCAAGAATCACCTTATTCTTGCTGGACATGGAAGGAATGCAGCTCTTCTCTCCTACTAACCTTGGCTTCTGGGCTAAGTATAGTTTAAACCACTGGAGGGCAGCACAGTGTGTGAGAAGCATCAGGTGGAAGGAAAGGGATTTGATGCAAATATTCAGCAGCATCTGGAGGACGTAGCAGGTGGGGCGAGACGAAAGAGGTGAGCTGGGACAATGGAGCAGAGGGTTCCTTGATTTACCTCTGCTTTTTCTCCGCAGAGAAGTGTGGTTGACAACGGTTAGGATTTCTTGGCAAAAACCTCTCTTGTTTCTCTAGAAAGCATGAGTGTTGTGATGGAAGGCTTCTTGACATGGAGATGATTGTACTTGGTGTGCCGTGGGAAGCTGTGATGGACACGAGCTTCCCAATCCGCAGGCCTCTGCACCACACTGTGTTGTGTCTATGTGACATGTGGTGACATCCACGTGGTCTGGGTTTTTTCGGAAGGAAGAAATAGTAGCCAGGACTAGTCTGCTCTGGATTTGACATTCATTGAACTGACATTCATAAGAACCAAATTGATGTCTGAACCATGTCTTATGATGGGTGCACGCATCCAGATTGCTGGTGTAAGGAATGGCTGAAAGGAAAAGGTCATTTAACATTGGATCGTTGCGCAGATGTGGTCGGAAGGTACATCTGGATTGACATCTGGAAAATTTCTGTGTGATCTTCAGGAGACTGGCAAGGCTTTCTGACTCACAATGCAAATCTCACTCCTGAAAAACCCACAGTGTTTCAAGAGGAAAGCCTTCCAGCATAAACTTATTAAAATACATTCCAGAGCTAGTATGACTCTTTTTTGTTTATTTTGTTTTTTTCCTGTGGGAAGCAAGAAAGATGGAAAACTGTGAGGTGGGGATGAGAAGGTTGCAAGGCATAGATGAGATTATTTTCCCTCCCCTTGTTTTTATCCTGCAGACATCCTGAGTTGCTGGAAAGGAAAGCCGGGGGGGGGGGGGGAAATGATTTTTGTGCGAAAGGACTTGAGAGGTTGTTTCTGATCCCTGTCACCAGCTTCTAGATTGAGCATGCATTTATCCTGTTTCTTCTTTCTTACAAAATGTTTCTCTGCCTTAGCCACTGCTTTGCGCTGACTCCTGTTCATAGGCTGTGAGACACCAGTGAAGAGAAAAACAAGGTGGACATTTCCTTATTTGTGTCTTAGAACTAGACGAGACTATACTTCATCGAGTCCAGCCCTTGTCATTGAGGCACAGTGGAGAGTCGAACCCCCAACCTCTGGCTCTGCAATCCAATGTCTACACCACTGAGCTATCCAGTGTCCTTGTCTTATGGAATAAACCTCCTTCTTTTTCTCCAACAATGGCAGCCTTGACTGTTAGAATCTCTTTCTTCTTTGTTTGTTTTAAAAATCACATTTCTTATCGGAGATCAAATACCCTTCTGGTGCATTCTGGAGCCTCTTGTGGAGTGGGTCCAGTGGAAACAGATGACTTTGATTTCATGGCAGTGGTGAATTCACTCCCAAGTTTTAGGCCAAACCTTAAATTCCCAGGTTCAGAATTCATTTGGGGAGGACATGGTTCAGCACCATGGATAGGTCCTTCAAAGTTTGGGCTAAAAGCTGGAGAAGGCTCATTGCTCTGGGGGAATCAGAGTCCAGCCTCTACTGCTTAGAAGAAGACCCTTCCAAGCCTTCTTCCTATTCCCCCAAATCATGGGAACCCCAGAAAAGTGCTTAGAGGATGTTTTCAGCCCTGTCTCCACCGCCACATCCAAACCACAACCGCTCTGATTTGCTGTCTCCTGATGTGGCTTGTGTAGCTTCCACTGCATGTTAGCGAACCTTGTCCTTGATCTTCAGTAGAAGGTTCCCCAGAGCGAAGGGCTTTCTTTGGGGTGGAGTGATTGGCCGGTGAGCTTTGCCTGTGGAATAATTTGCCTTCTTTTTAGCACTCAGAATAAGCTCTGCTTTTTCTTAATGAACCCAAGCTTTCCTCTTACTAGTTTCACATTTTTGCTTGTTCTTATCGTGTTGGTTTTGAGATCTTGCTGCCTTGTTAGTCTGCTAGGCAGCCAGATTGTTTATTTACTTACTTCATGTAAATTACTCTAGGGGCATGTTTGAAAGGTGATAATAAGTAAGTAAATAAATCCCCATCTTCTTGAAGAATTTTATTTAACTGCTGTCTGTTTAATCTAGGTTTGTTTTGGGTTTTTTTTTTTTTTTGGCAACGGGACCCAAATTTGGCAATATAATGGTGCTCTAATAAAAATAAATAAATGAAAAGTGAATGGCAGTAATAATAAAGCTAATTCCAGAATAAGGGGGTGCATTGCATAATGTGTGTTTAACAGAGATAGGATTCAATTTTTTCAGGCATAGCGCAGTCAAGAGACTAGCGGCTGGTAATGGATGAATCCAGGTTGGAAACTGGATCTGTGAAATACTGTTGGGCACGGAGTGTCCTGGCACCTTGATTTTATTGGCCGAAGCAGCTCCAAATGAAAAATTCATTTACTGGATGGCAAAGTTTCCCTGCAATATTATATTTACCCTTGATGACTGAGAACCATCAGGCACTGTGAATTTCTCTGGTTTTTGCCATGCATGCATGAAAAGAGAAACTGCAAGGCAGTCCTTCCAAATAAGGTGGCCAGTATAATTTGCAGGTTAAATAACTGGTCTCCAGAATGGAAAACTGACGGCACACTGGAATTTTTTAAAAAATAAAACCTCCACACCTACTATCAGAACGTTGAGAAATGGGTTTGGAGCAGTGGCTCCCGACCTTGGGTCCACCAGATGTCCTTGAACTAAAATTCCCAGAAGCCTTCACTACTAGCTGTGCTGGCCAGGATTTCTGGGAGTTGCAGTCCAAGAACATCTGGGGACCCCAGGTTGAGAACCACTGGTTTAGAGGAAGTCAGTGCTGTTTAGATGGCTTCACATACATCAACCTGCGAGTGCTTCAGTTACTGAGGCTGTGAGAGAGAATAGCTCACTTAGAGCCACTCTACGGATGCCACAGAGACGGGTGGCATAGATAATTTGATCTGAATGCATGCAGGTATAAGTTAAAGGTAGTTCAGGAAGTCTTCAGTGCTTGAGATGTCACACTTCGAAGGAATTGTATGCTTTCTTTAAGGAGCCTCATGGTGCAGTGGTTAAACTGCAGTACTGCAGTGAAGACTCTGCTCATGACCTGAGTTCTATCATGACCTGAGGCTCAGATAGACGGCTTGAGGTTGACTCAGTCTGTCATCCTCCCGGGGCTGGTAAATACAGTGTCCAGCTTGCTGGTAAAAGGGGCAATGTGTAGCCTGCCTGATTAAATTGTAAACCACCCTGAGAGTGCTTCAAGTGCTCAGGAGTGGTATATAAGCAGCACACTTTGCTTTGCTTTTTTCCTTCTTGTAAGTAAAAAGCAAAGTGTGCTGCTTATATATCTCCTCCCACCCTCTCAGAAACCCTCCCTTCCCGTCGCTACCTCCTCTGCTGTTCTTCGCCGCCGCTTGCCTGCCACTCCTGTCTCTTCTGCTGAGCGTCGCAAAGATGCTTCCTGGTCTTGGGTGTCGTCCCTTTAAAGAAGAGGGACTCGAAAATGCGACTTGGAAAAACGGATCCGAGTTGTGATTCGAGACTAAGTCATTGGGGAAAAAAAACACCGAGTCCTAGTCGAGTCGCCAGTGTGACTTAAGTCCGACTTGACAGCGAGTTGTGTGATTCAGGTTCCTATCCCTGATGAGTTCATGATACAGTCTCTCTCTCTTGTCCCCCGTTTCTCCCGCTGTGGCATGATGAGGCATAATCAGGACCCGGGTATGCTTCTATCTGATCGTAGAGAGGGCAAAGCCATCATATCCCCAACCCAGACCGCAGCTTGCCTGGGCTTGCACCGTCTGTTGCAATGGAAAATGGCAGCTCATGCCATTGCTCCCCCCGCCTGCCCCCCCCCGCCTTGCCTCCTTTCCTGATGGATTTTGGATCATAATACATGTGTTTGGTAGGTGGAAAAGGTGACTCATGCGCCCTTTGGCTTTGGCGTGATTCAGCTCGGGATGTGACTGAGCTGTTCGGAACGGCGAGGGTGAGGTGTGGGAGGGAAGCCAGTCTGTGGTTTGCTGGATTAGAGCGCGGGCTGAACTGAACGGCAGAGTGGCAGGTAAGTCCTGAGTTCGCTGTAGTCATGGCTGTGCCCTGAGGGATGCGAAGGACTGTATTTTAAGATCGTGCGGTATAAGGGTGGAGTGGGCGCTAATTTTTTCCCATGGCTTAATTGCCCTACAAAAGGTCTCTTGAGAAGGAAGGAAGGGATATTACTGTTATTCTTTAGGAAATCCAATGATATATAGTGCAAGAGGGGGAAAATATTCTTAAACTCAGTTTACAGAAACCCCCCACGTCTGTCTTCTGCATTCTGTCTTTCTTGAGCTAGAAAGGAGGAGCAAGGAGAAAGAAAAAGTAACCTTAAAAAGAGAAAGAAGGGAGGATCGGAGCCTAAGAGTAACCAATTTAACATAAATTAGGGAGGAAGAGAGGAAAATGGCTTCTCTTTGTCCAATCCCCCCATTCACCTGATAAATGTGTCTTAGCACCAAGGCAATGATGAGCAAAAGATGCAGGATCATTTTCTTTTCTTTGGTGCTTCTGGTGTTCTCTAAAATTACCTATCTCTCTGTTTTTAAAATGATACGTACTGGAAAGCATGATTTTTGCCAAGAAGAAGCATACCTCATGAGATCTTGAAGTTGTTCCAAATTCCAGGTCATGGATTTCCTGGGAGCCTAGAAATGTGATGGTGATACCAAAGGATAAGAGCTAGCATGACACCGGGGACAGAGTGATGGACTAGAACTCAAGAGACCTGGGTTCAAATCTGCACTCAGCCATGGAAACTCCTGAGAGGAGAAGTTAATCATTATTATAACCTTAAAACTGCAGAGCTGGAAGGGATCCTATGGGTCATCAAGTCCAGCCCCTGTCAAGGAAGCACAGTGGGGAATCGAACTCTCAACCTCTGGCCAGTTACCTAAACCACTGAGTTATCCATCAGTTATCGGGGGGGGGGGCGATGACACTACTAGGGTCGGATGCAATTTGGTGGCACACCAAAAAATGCTGGAGCATTTGGTAATATTAGACTGAATTTCTTGCGACGCACCGTTAGCTTTCCAGATAGGCAGAACCCGGTTCTAAAGTGTAGGACTTGTATTTCTATTTTTTATGCCAGTCGATGTCCTTTTTCATCCGCCTGTTTTTCGTGAGGGGCAAAGCGGCCCCTCTCGGAAGGTTTTAGAGTTCCTGAACCGGCTTGCGGTCCTTTCTCGCACACGTACGGCTTGTTTTCCAACTGAGCCGAGCACCTTTCTCTGAAGTGAGCATCCTGCTCTGTCTTCCGTTTTTCCTCTGGGAGGGTGGAAGCCTCCCCCAGCGCTGGTTAAGTGTAATGTGTAGAGACAGGGATGTGTCTTTGGAAATGAAGACCTGGGCTTCTGTATCGATTCCTACACAGATGGCTGCTGAGCTGTCTCGGGGGAGTTGTAATCACTCGCTTGGCAGCTAAGCTCCTTCAGCCTGGTTCCACCCTCCGCCCTGCCGCTTTCACCTCTCCAAGGAACACACCACTCATTCCATATTGAAACCCTTCCCTTCTCTCCTTCCCTTCTCCCATATGGATGCAACAAAGCCCCAGATGCTGGTGGAACCTAGAAGTATAATATGTTTTCTTGTGTGCCTTCATGACAGGTCATTGAGTTCGGTTTGACTGAGCCAAATAGGGGGCTTCCCCTTGTTTTTAACGATCGTAAGGGGAGGGTTTTGGATGTTTACTCCTTCCTCTTACTATTTGCACCCTTGTTTTGGGGTTTTCTGGAATGGAGAGCACTTTTAGTGGCTCATGCTTTGGGGGCAGAAAATTGATCTCCACACCTGCCAAAGTTGCTCACCCTTTCCAGCTGAAGCCTTTGAAATAGCTCGCCAAATAGGTCCTGAATTTGCAACACAGGGGAGGTTCCTAATTGAAGGTGTACGGTGCTGAGGCTGAATGTTCGCAGCTCATGACCTAGGCAGGAGGTTGCTTCTCTCAAAACATTGGGGGTGAGAGGCCCTACCCCATTCCAGGCCACGATCCACCCTTAGTCTCAGAGCTGAGCAATTTCCTTGTAGCAAACTTCCATCCCCCCCCAAATCTCTTTAATATAGATTCGTTTGTTAGTGGACATTAATGAGTGGAGAATTCTGGCTTCGAGCAAGCTAGCTGGAAAGACTAGAAGGACACGCAGGGATCGAGAAGAAAATGCGAGCAGGATTTGGAGAAGCACAGCGAAAACTGAGACTGAGAGATGTTGACATGCTGGTGGTACATGAGGGGGGGAGCGTTTGGCCCTGATGTTCATCCCTTCTTCCATAAATAATGACTTCTGAAGTAGGGATAATGGTTTGAACAGGGCCTTGGAGTATTGAACACTGTCAATATGTCTTCTGTCTTACCGCCCATGTTGCTGGCACCATTTGCGTCTCGACTTCCCAAGTACACTTGGTAGAATAGACTTGTTTATGCAAAGAAATTAATGAGCATCTTGAAGCATGAAATCATCAACAAAATACCTCTAGCAGGTTCAGGGTTTATAAACAGGGACTTCCTCTCCCTGCTTATTTTTTTTTTCTTTTCTTTCAAAACTGCATAGCTGCTCTTCTGGAACCAGGAGGCAAATCGTAGGCTGACTTCACCTACCGGGGTTGCCTGGTTTTGCCCTTAACCAGAACCAGTATGAGGGCATTTTATGTCAAAGAAGGATGATGTCCATTCTGGTCAGGTGCATGGGCAAATGCTGCTAAAAATGGGGCCCATGGATTGGGTCAAAGAGCAGAGTTGAGGTTTGGGGCTGAGCAGTATTTTCCTGTGTCAACGAGCTAAAAATTAATCCCATCGGCCAAAATAAAACAACTGCCGATATTCTATCAGTTATGCCTGAAAGTGTAACGAAATGGCATTCACTTTAAGAGCGAATTCCTCCCATTAAGGAATCAGCGTAGATATGATGTCTAGCACCCTCAGTCACCCAGCCTGGCACCCAAGAGATAATATATATGCCGGCTTCTTAACCTGAGTCTTTTGTTGTTTAGTCGTTAAGTCATGTCCGACTCTTCGTGACCCCATGGACCAAAGCACGCCAGGCCCTCCTGTCTTCCACTGCCTCCCGGAGTTTACTTCCTGAGTCTACTTCCCTCCAAAAGTTATGGAACTGGTGTCAGGCAGGCATAAAATCACAATAGGATTTGGGCCAATATATATTTTGGTACATTCATATCCTGCTTTCTTCCTGTTGTGGTTCTCTCTCTCTCTCTCTGGACTTCAGCATTCAGAATTCTTCAGCCACCATGGATGATAGTTCAGCTGGGTAGAATTCTCGAATATGCCATCCAAAATAAAAGAATGCGCCTAAGTTCTGGGAAGTAAGATACTTACCGGGAAGTAAGATACTAAGTTCTGGGAAATCAGCTTCAGTTGGAAAAGGTTAGCGTGTTGTTGAAACAGACTTGTGTACAGGTGTCGGTGTGAGTCTGGGTTTGTAGAAAACCTTCTGGGACTTAGAGAACAGTTACTGGCAAAGCATTGTCATATTTTTAATTGTCGTGCTCCTATTTTGTTTATTCAGGTTTTCACTCTAGAGGAAAACACCCTAGGGCCTCTCATCCTCTCTTCCTCATTCTCTTTCTTTCAGAAATAGATTCTCTCTGCTCCATTAACTTAGTCAGTTAACATAATGGGCTTCCTTTCCACCCTTCATCCCTCTCAGCCCCGAAGCTGCCATTAGGATGCGAAAGATGATCAAAGCAAAGAGATGCGTGAGCTTTAGTCAAACTTTGGATCCTTCTTGGGAGGGGGGCACAGTTGCCTTGGGAGAGGGCCTCCCCTAATTCTGAAATTTCTACAGCCTTGGTTAATAGCAGTTCCTACTTCTTCCCAAGATTTAGAATTTTGATATTAAAAAGAAAAGACAGGATATAAAATAAGGATGGGCAGCTTCTGGTTATCAAGAAACCCAGAAGACCATCAAACGTCAACAAGTATCTGCTATAATTTTGCTGCTATCAATTTGGATGCACCTACTTCTGAATTCCAGTCGAAATCTGGTTGCTATCCATGGTACAGGGCACGACTGGTACCTTCCATGCCAGACATAATCTCCCCAGCCCCCGGCAGTGATGATGGATGTTGTTGGTACAGTTGTACCTTGCAAGTGTGTGTGTGTGTGGAATTAGGTGTCGGAAATTGCAGTGGGGGATCTGAAGTGGCTCATAGACCATGTCTCACCCACCCTTCTTATAAAGAATATTTTGGACTACAAAATGCATCTACTCCGGGCAATGTTCAGGCATAATGGGATTTGTAAGCCAAAGCACCTGGAAGGCTGGGCTACAGTCCCATTTGTCTCACGGCTGCTTCTCCTGAACCAGTCTGCGGACACATACAATGAGAAAAATGCAGACGAATTAGCATAAATGTTCAAAAGAAGGCCCTCTGCAGTACTTCAAAGCCTTCAAAAGAAATTGCTGTACTTGAGTAGAAGGAAGGCATGATAATGCCAAGAAAGATGCTTGTGTCCTCTCCGCCCGGATGATGTTAGCAGCCTCCTCAACTTTTGAACTGCTCTGAATGGTCAACAATTTAATAGATGGGATTACACTGGCAGTGAAAGCTGTAACAGTTCCGCATTTAATGGTTCCATTGTCATATTCCCATTCTCATTGTGTGCATTTTTTTTGACTAAGTTGCTTTGTTTTTGTCTGCCCCCCAGTTTTATATGATTCACGCAAAGAAAGAAAGTTTGGGGGAAAAAAGCTTTAAGAATTGAATTCTAACATTATGTAAGCCTAAATCCAATTGTTACTCAACTTGAGTTGACTCACTAAATCAATGGGACTTACATAAGTATTAACATAACAAATTCTCATGAATGGTTCCTTTTTTGGATGAGTCTCACAGGGAGATTTGGCTGTATATGCTTTTCATTTGTTTGTTTTGATTGTGTTTGCAAGGATCATCAGTGAGTTGAGGGCTTATTTCAGAGTGAATGCTGGAGAGTGTCTTTCAGTCATGATTTATACCTTTTTCCTTATGTAGACTATTGCATCATGGGAGGGGGGAGTTGTAGACCACCTCTCAAGCAAGACATTTAAAACCATTTCAAAATATAAGACAACCGGTATTGTTCAATAGACTCCACCATCCTGCTTGGTACAGGTCAATCTGAATAAGTATTTTCATGAAATGGTTTATATTTAACATTGAACAGTTGGTCTCTTTCAGGAAACAAAGTGGACAGCTTTGTCACTATGATCTTTCTCTTGCTGATCCTCTTTTGTCGGTTCATCCATTACACGTCCTCTTACAGATTAAGCCTTGATGGATCAGTCAAGGAAGTCCCTTACAAACCAGCTGCACTTCCCTCCACTGGGAACCACTGTCTTTGAACGTCCACATTTTCCAAAAGCATGCATTTCCATTAGATCAGGTAGTTCACGAAACCAGGGAAAAGCACTTTTGCCCTGTGGTTTAATCCTGAATATGGTCTGTAAAGATTCCGGGAATAGATCCACCCCTAGGGTTTGGATGATCCACTCATACACCATTCACTTCCCAACCAAGAAGGTGAACAGTGCATTGGGGAATCAGAGATGGTAGATAACACCAAGATCTCCTCCCACATTAGCCATATTCCCCACTAGGAGTCTGATGCCAAGTTGATTAGAAGTTGGCAGTAACAGGGGCATATCCCCTGGGTACTTGCTACAGAGAGAAGGGGAGCTAGTCGGGGAAGGGCCAGCTCAGGGGAAAAGGAGGGAACAAGGTCCTGTCTCATGACTTTGGTCCCCAGGTCCCATACAATTTTCCAGCAATGTATAAAACCATGGTTCAAGCACTGACATGTCTTGCAGAAGACTTTGGTTTCAGTTTGCTGTAGTTTTTCCCCTCTTCGCGTGAGTCCTCAATGTACACAAATTCCACACCATTCTGTATGAATGCACCCCTATCTTCCTGATTCAGCAGGTTCTAGAAGTATAGCACTAATTCATGGTCATTTTGGTTTGCCAGGCAGGATACCCGGGATGTTGGCCAAGTCTTTGGGTCCAAGTTTTTGGTCCCAAGCTCCAAGTCAGAGTCCCTATTAAAAACAAGTTTTTATCCCCAGAAAAAAGGGAGGGGTGGGTGGGTTCAGAGTCTCGAGGCAAGTCTGAGTCATTGGAAAAAAACAACCCTTTGTCATGTCCAAGTAGAGTCGCCGGTGCAACTTAATTCCGAATTGACAGCTAGTCCCACAACTCGACTCCCCATCCCTGATATCCACAACCCTGTTCCATCCTTGGTGGATGCTTTCTGACTCCGGTTGGCTGGTGAAGAGAACCAACCATGGTTTGGCCTTTCAGATCCTGTGCTAAGACACAGCCGGGCATCTCTGAATCCAGTGTTGGTATCCCGAAGCTGATCGCCTGAGTCCTAGAAAAGCTGTGTTGCTCTGTGCCTGCTGGGACAGGTGGTGGAAAACCTCTTCCCTGAGCTCTCATAAGAGTGACTATTACAGGATCTCGACTTGGTATAGCTCATAATCCTGCTGCACTGAAAAGCTGCCATCTCTCTCGCTGCAAATTGAGTGGGAAAGAAGAGAGGTTCCCTGCCTAGTGCAGGCAGGCAAGCTGGCACCTCCAGCTGCTCTGCCTTACTCCGGCTTCATTTCCATTCCCTTGATTCCCTCCTGAGCCTGGCAAACACGTTCATCTTTTCACTGCTTTTTCTTTAATGACCCATAGGCAGCAAGGCTGTGGCTTTGTTAGTACTTGTACAAGGGGTGTAACAAGCACTCCGTAAATTGCTCGTACTCAATGATTTTCAGAGTCTCAGCATTTTGAGACAAACACCCCCCCCCCCCCCCAAAGACGACTTCTAGCACCAGACAGATCTTCTAGCATCCTGTAAAAATGAGACACAGGGCTCGCCTCCCCCCCCCCCTTTTTTTTTTTTTTTTTTTTTTTTTGCTCTTTTGCTGTTGCTGCTCAGGAAATTGTCAAATCCTGTGCAGTGTTCTGCCCTATAGGGCAAGTCCTGTGCAGGAGGGATGCCTTCCTGCATAGGAATTGCCACAATGCTGCACAGCTTGGTGTTTCTTCTGGAGAAGAGGCCCACAAAACATCTGAGAAACCCCGTGAGATTTCTTGGTGGAAGGGGGGAGCCTTGTGCCGAGAAAACTCACTGTGAAAGAAAAAAAAAGAAAGGAACTATTCTCCTTTTTCTTGCCGGGAGCAAAAGCTGTGAATATCACATCCCTCGTGCATTCAACCTGCAGTGTTCAACATGCTCTTCACATATAGATCCTTCCAGACATCATGAGCTGAAAAAATTACGAGGCCATTTATTTTATCTTATTAAGCCCCATAGCCAAGAGCTTGTCTTGAGGACACATCAGGTCCCTCGGGTGGTCACTTAGGCATTGCGTCCCTGTAGAAAAAGATCATCAACTAAAATGTGGATAAAAGAGTGCACATTTCTTTAACAGACTGTGTTCTATTTAAGTTTACATCTTGGAAGAGGCACTATATTTCAAATAGGAATCCGAGCTTAGAAAAGTTAATTTTTTGGACTATCGCTCCCAGGGACACAGCGTGCGGAGAAGACCGCTGTTGCTCTGAGTGGGGAGGAACATGGGGGAATTTCTGTGCCCAGTCACTGTCACTGCCTCTATTGTTTGCTCAGGGTTTGAAGCTGGTTTTTGGTTGACTCTATGCGGGGGTGGCATCTCCCGGCTAAACAGATCTCATGTTAAGAGCTGAGACTGGCTAGACACTGTATTGACTTCTGTGCTAAATCCAGATCTATTAAGACTTTTCTCTCATCTGCAGAGGCACAGTTTCTGCATTTCTACCCAAAGGAGAAAGAAAAAAGCAATCAAATTTTTCAAGGCAGATGTATTTTGTATTCTCAAAGGCTTTCACAGCCGGGATCTGATGGTTGTTGTGGGTTTTTAGGGCTCTTTGGCCGTGTTCTGAAGGTTGTTCTTCCTAACGTTTCGCCAGTCTCTGTGGCCAGCATCTTCAGAGGACAGGAGTCAGAACTCTGTATGTGTTCTGGTGCAGTTTGTTTGGATAGTTGAGTATTTATAGCTGTGGGATCAGCTTTTGTCCTTTTCAGGAGATGGGTGATTGTGGTGATCAGCGTGTTTTTTGTTGTGGGTGTATTGTTGTGATAAGAGGGAGAGATTATCTGTCATTGTGATTGATGGGTGTCGTTAGCTGGTCTTTTGTGTGCAGTGATCACCGGTCCTTGTAGCTGGGTAGAGTTCATTGACCTTTTGCAGACTGTATTTTTCAGTGCTGGGAGCCAGGCTTTGTTGAGTTTTAAACTTTCTTCTTTTTTGTTGAAGTTCTGCTGGTGTGTGTGGATTTCAATGGCTTCCCAGTTCTGATTTGCACAATCATAATCAAAACACTGGTAGACCGTACAGATCAGAACTGTGAAGCTCAATTTCTCAGCACCAAACTCAACCATCTGAATTGGGCCCTACAAGCAAATGGCTACTCCAAAAGTGAAATCACAAGAGCCATCAAACCAAGAAAACACTGGTAGACCGTGCAAATTGGAACTGTGTATCCATGCAAATGTGCTAGGGTGGCATCTTTAATGAAAGACACCCATTCCTTCACTCTGAGACTACTTAGTTGAAACATTGAGTTTTCATCATGTTGTTTGGTAGAGTTGTTAGCCCTTGCTTGTAAGAGTGAGAAACTAGTATTTTCCCTTCCTCCCTTGCCTGCAGTCTACTGAATTATTTTCTGCTGGAATCAACTAGAGCTCTCACAGTTGTGACTACTGCTTCTATGCCAATTATGGAATTACATGGAAGTGTGATAGTAACTTGTTGCATGGGCTTTTGAAAATCAGAAGCATTGCATGGGGTATTTGTATCTCTGTAACCAATGAGCAATTCCCTCTGAGCTTGTTCTGTCTTCGTGTGTGCCTCTGTGAGCTTTGATTCATACTACCACTTCTTGTCTTGTCCATGTGTTGGAAGAAGGAAATCTCATGCAGGTTAATAAACTCTTGACATGCATTCTCTGATGGAGACAGACCGTCTCATGGTAAATGAAAAAAAAATAACGAAATTTCTTCACTTTCTGTCCTTGACATTTATGTGGTTGCTCTGCTGGGCACAGAGGAATTTCCTTCCTTTGCCACCCAACTGATTCGTCTTCACAAAACCTCTGATCACCTTTGGTGACTAGGCAGCCCATTGAACATGAGACTGATTCACAGAGATGCCTGTGACAGGATTCTTTTTGGTGGCAGCTGATTTTGCGTGGGCATGCGTTCCAACAGGAATTGTGGATTTGGTTTAATTGGATTTATTTTCCCCTTTCATTTCAAACTGCCCGTAAGCTGCCTTGTGGACATTCAGGTTGAAAGGCACTCTAAAAAGAGGATCAATTAAAAATTTGCACGTGCAAGGATGTGAGGGTGGGGAATGTTAGCTGAACACTTTTTCTTTCCTCCTTGCGTATATGGTTATTCCAAGGGTTCTCTAAATGAACCCACGTGTGCCTTGATGAGTGTCAGAATCTCTGATCACCGACTTGGCTTTAAGATGGGTCAAGCTGAGTTGTTTGAGAGGGAGAGCTTTCTCAGAAATGCTCCTTTACCTGTGGAACTTGTTCCCCAGAGATGTATGAAGGGCCCTTCATTCTCAGTGTTTAAGGAGACTTTCAAGATACTTGTTCTAAGTAAAGATGCTAAGCCTCCAGGTACCAACTGAAATCTCCATGAATTAGCATGCCTGCCTGGTGCTTCAGGCAGGGGTACAAATTTCAATGTGGGTAGCCCCACAGAGAGAGAGAGAGAGAGTTTAATTCATGTGTGTGAAGTGGCTTTGAAGGTCCACTTCTTGGTCTCAGGGTTTGGCCCTGAAAACTCTGAGAAAGGGATGTTCATAGAATCATTGAGTTGGAAGGGGCCCCTAAGGCCATCGAGGCAGGAATCCAAATCAAAGCAGATCGGATAGAGGGTGGTCCAGTTTTCCCATTAATGCCTTCCAATGTTGTACTGCTCTAACTATTAAGAAGTTCCCCCCCCCCCCCCCTGATATTCAGACTAAATCTGACTTCTTGCAGCTTGAGCCCATTGTTGCGTGTCTGGCACTCTGGGGGCGATGGAGAACAGATCCTGCCCCTCCTCTGTCTGACTGCCTTTCAAGTCTTTGCAAAGTGCTATCCCATCTCCCCTCGGTCTTCTTTTCTCAAGGCTAAACATGCCGAGTTCTTTCAGTCTTTCCTCAGAGGGCCTGGTTTCCAATCCCCTGATCATCCTTGTTGCTCTCCCCAAGTTGATGACCTAGCAGCCCTAGTTCTCGGTAACATGATTCTACCACATATGTCACTGATTTACTGGGCTTTGCCATACACTCTGGGTCCAGGTGTATATGCATGTGTGTACATTTAGCAGTCTGTCTGTCCTTTTGTCTATCCATCTCTTTATTAGCAGTCTGAAATTTAGAAATGTTATTTATGAAGGCTGGTCTTACCATTTGTGAGACAGAGTGACATGGCTCCCTCAGGTGACAGAGTCTGGGTGGAGAGCACAAGATGGTGGAGGGCAGAGAAAGGTGTGTGGCACATAGCCCCTTCAGCACCTCTTGTGATAGCTCACTGCCCTCATTGGGGTGAAGAATGCCATCCTGTTACCAGTCTTGAACAAATATCAACTGATACTCCAGTTAGTTTTGCACATGAAATGAAAGATGGCGCCATCTTGCTTTGGCCTTAGGCAGCAAAATGTTGGGGGTCAACCTTGTTGTTGCTTTTTTTCCCTTCTAGGCTCCAAAGTTTGAGGTCACAATTTTCAATCCACTTCCACTGGAATAATCTTCATTGAATTTATGTCAATTTGACTTATTTCCAAGTAGACATGTACAGGATTGAACAATAACATTTGGTGGTTTCAGTTTTGTGTCCTATGTTCCCTTGATGGGACCTTATCTAAAAGCTCTTACTGGGCATTAAATAAGTATAATAATTGTGTGCACGGGAATGTGGCTCTGGCTATATGCCTGCATGAATGTGGAAGCTTTACTCCAAGTGGCACATAGACAGCTTTTAATGTTTTGCTTAAGAACGTCTTTTCCATTGCATGCATGAAGTATATGTTAATGTATGCCAAATATTTAGGAGGGAGGGTCGTTGTTTAATTAGAAAGATCGTCATTACTAGTTTGTATGTGCAACTATATTTTGCACACCACCCGTGCTGTAAGGAAGCTGTCTAGTAGGGAAAAAAAGGGGGGGAAAGGGATGTGCTTTCTCACATTTTTCAGATGGCTGAAATGTACAATTATTTTAAAAATGGGGAGAATCACATTGTGCAATATTATTAGTGGAATAAATTTTCTACTCTGAGTTTGCTTGCTGTCTCCGGCAGATAAAATATATGCTAAGTGCAGCGTGGAAGAGATATATTTAGTCAAAAATTAAGGAGCTTGATTGGTTTATTAAGAAGTGAGAGGTGCACCTTTTCTGACAAGAAATAATTGAGGTGGAATTGCAAAACTCGTTTAAAATCAGTCGTATGGAGCCAGGGTCCCAAATATGGAGTTTCCGAAATCAGATGGAAATTAGGGTTCATAGATCTGCTTACATGTCTCTTGATTCCGAATGAAGCCCAAACATTGGCAATATACCTTGTTTTCCTCAAAACAAACACAAATATATTGACAACAATTCTATTACTTACAACCTACTGGGATAAAGCCACGTGGGGAGTAAATCTTAGGTATGAGTTGCTCTAACTTAAGAAGTCAACATCAGCATTTGCTTTCATATGCCAGTTATGTGAGATGGCACACAACAGTACATGCCAATGCTAATGTCTTAACCTGAGAGTATTCACAGCTCAGATAGCTCAGGGACTTAGGTGTCTGGCTGTGGAGCCAGAGGCTGGGAGTTCAATTCCCCCACTGCACCTCCAGGGAGAAGAGCCAGCCTGGGGGGCCTTGGGCCAGCTGCACAGTCCCTTGGGACACCCCTTGGGACACCCCTCCCCCAAAGAAGGAAATGGGAAACTATGTTGTATTCTCTACTTAGAAAACCCTGGAAAGGGTTGCCATAAATCAGAATTGACTTCACGGCATGCAATTATTATTTATTTACTTAACCAGCATATTTTTAATTTAATTCCAGACTGTAGCTGATGTTGTGTGGTAAGTCACAAGAAAAGGAGGCCCATTGAACCAGTAGGGATTTGGTAAGTCAGCTCCTTTGTAAGATCCAATGGGCCTACTCTAGTTGTGACTTGCTACTAGATTTCAGCCGGTGACCACAACTGGCTTTCTGTGATTGATACTTAAGACTTTGGGAGCGCTTCTGTTGCTTCCAAATCCTCCTTACAGTTAATTGTATTCATGTCTTCATTGAGTGGCCTGGCTGCCAGATGGTGTGGGGTATAAATCTAATAAATAAATAAATATCACAGACCAGTCCTGGAATGAGGGTAGCTACTTATTTGTCACTAGACAAAGAGACACATGCCACCTGAAAAAAAGAAAAGGGTAATGCTTTCTGTAATTATTCATATGCTAATTTAGATGCACAAGTACAAAATTAGGATTTGTATAATTTGAAAAGAATTGCAATGCATCACATCCGAATGGAAAAACCTATGACTAGGTGTCCATTATGTCTCCAGTATCTGCTGTGCTGTGACAGACTATGAATGGATGGCTTCAAGGTTCTTGATCTCCCTCCGCCGGGTTTTTTGCGTCTTTAATTGGACTTGGGCTGACTAACCCTTCACATAGAGGAGACCATCAAGAAGAAGACTTTCCTCTGGTAGTTTTAGAGGAAAGGAATGTGCCGTAGGAAAGAGGACCTATGCCCATCCCACCAGTGATTGTCCAGATTTTTCAAAAAATGGTGAATGAAATCCTGCTGGAATGTAGGAGAGATGAAAGAACAGATGGTTATTTCAGAGTCCTTAGCAGTAGTGCAGGTTTGTTTTGTGAAGGCAGATATGCGCAGGAGGGGAAGCCTCTTGGACACCTTTCATTTAAAGGTCTCTCTCTCTCTCTCTCTCTGTCTTACACACACACACACACACACACGAAATTTTGTCTGCCTCATCCAAACAGAAACCCAAGTCTCCCTGTTTTAATGTAGGACAAACATGGGCTAAGGGGTTGAGATCCATGTTGCTTCAACAAGTGAAGTGGACCAGATTGTCCCGGAAGATGTTCCAATTCTAGTTTTGAGTTTGTAATGTATCTGCTCTCATTTTTCATCTGAACTTTAAAAGAACTACCCAACTTCCTAGATCTATGTTGGCAACTGGGTTTCAGCACCTTGGATAACTCCTGTGAAGTTACCCTAAAGCTCATACTGAAACCCATAGCAGAGTCATTGTCAAGTGACATCAGAGGTAACCAGCCTCCAGGTCTGTGCCATTCCTTTTGGAACAACTTACACCTATATTATTGTTTGTCTAAATATCCCCTTGTTTATTGTGAGTGTATGATGATTCCATGCCTTCCAGCTTAAAGAACAGAACTCCCTGCAAGGGCTCTGTGTCGGCTGGATCTCCAGCCTTTCTGTCTTCAGAATGAAACTGGTGTCTACAGTGTTCCTTCCAATTAGGTCTTTGCACAGACAGGCACAGAGGCAGAGGGACATGTTTACATCAGGAGCATGTGGAGTAGCAAACAAGACATTTACATGAACTGCTGGGTCGCTCAGTGGTTTAGGTAGCTGGCTGCAGAGCCAGAGGTTGGGAGTTCAATTCCCCCACGGTGCCTCTGTGACAGGGCATGGATGTGATGATCCATAGGGTCCCTTCCAGCTCAGCAGTTCTAAGATAATGACGATGATGATGTAGAGCAGGGGTCTCAAACATGCGGCCCGGGGGCCAATTGCGGCCCGCCGGACGATAGTTTGTGGCCCCCGCCAAGCCAAATTCAAATCACTTTCACACCAAGAGCCAAATATCAGTTTTCCCAAAAAAAAAAAAAAAAAAAAAAAAAAAAAAAAAAAAAAGGAAAGAAAAAAAGAGAAACTGAGCGAGTGAGCGAGAGACAGACAGAGACACAGGCGCACCAGAGTCAAGGGGAAAAGAGGCCCGCCAAGCTCAATGGCCGTGCTGCTGCTGATGGTGCTGCTGCTTTGGCTCCAGCAGCTCCCATCGTGGCCGCTCCTGCGGCGGCACCCCCACCAGGCCCCTCGGCTGCCCAGGTCAGGTTACAGTGCTGGGGCTGCCGCCGGCAAGGAAAGAGGCGAGCCCTGCCCGGAGGTGGCCGGGAGGTCATGGCAGAGTGGCCCGCCCTCCACTTCGCGGGCGACAGGAGGGAAAGGGGCAACTCGGGGAGTTGGCGGGAGCCCCACGCGCAGAGACGCCGCTGCCGCCCCCCGGCAACGAGACTTGGCCCGGCACCGGCCACTGCCCCACCACCGGCCAAGCACCATAGCCCGAGCCCCGGTCCCCACTCCTCCCCCCTCGCCCCCACAACACACAGCCTGCGGCGGCGAGAGGCTCCAGCTTCCCCTCCCCCGTTGTTGTTGTTGTTGTTGTTGTTGTTGTCATTATCATTATTTTATTTATTTATTACTGATTTATTTATTTTCTTATTAATTCTTAATTTGTTTATTTTTTAATCTTATTTTGTGTTAAAAAATAAAAATAAAGAGATTTGAGAAGACTGGAATTTTTTTAACAAAACTTTTCTTGTGGAAAACCTGATGTGGCCCAGCCTCACCGAGCCTCTGCCTCCAGCGGACCCCAGGTAAATTGAGTTTGAGACCCCTGATGTAGAGGAACCCTTAGCTTATTTTCTTTCAAGAGAGAAAGCAGCTTCCTGGAGCCCTCACTGTCCCTGCAACCGGCTGGTGGCCTGTATATGAGTCATGCTGCAGAGTTGCAGGAGGGGATCAAGTGAGCCAAAGCAATAAACCCTAGGGTGGCAACTGGGTAGGATCAGTGCCATGTGGAACAGGAGCCTTTCCTAGTTCTCTCTCTCTCTCGGCCTCGCCTGTCCCCTCTTCTCCTGCTCCCCGTTTCTTCCATCAGCTGCGCTGCATCTGGTCTCTTGAACATCAACCTGATAGGAACGCGGGCAAGGTGAATGGACTTAGGGGAGTGCCAGGAGAGAATTGATGGGCATGGAGGCAATGCCTGGGCTGGAAGCTGGTGATTTACTGAACCGGTGTCTGCAGAGCGGCTGGGGATTTAGGGGGATGAAGAAGGTACAGGGTCTCTGTAGAAGGAAGTGGGTGATTTATGGGGTCAGTGGTGAGGGATTTATAGGGCCAGTTGTGCAGGGAGCGCTGGGATTTATGGGACATGGAAGAAGGAGAGAGGCAGAGAGGCTGTGGGCAATGCCAGGCATTTTTCTTTCTTTTTTAGTTTTGTTCTCATTGTGTGTCTGGGTTTAGTGTGCAGTGTGTTCTAAAGCTAGTAAAGTTTTCACAGGTGTGACCTGGGCCGGAGATAGAGGGCATCCCAAGATTGAAAGAGGTACTTTTGGGGGCCTCCAACTTCCCAGTCACTCCTAACACCATGGCTGATGGACAGATTCTGGCCATTGTTCCTCCAAAAAACCCAGTATGCTCAACCTCTGTTTGCCTTGCCAAAATACTACCTGTCTATGGGGGTATGGCAGTACAAAGACATCGTAGGCATTTGGGCTCGGTTGCTCAAAGGTTACTGAGCAAACTGCTGGATAGCTCAGTGGCTTAGGTCTCTGGCTGTGGAGCCAGAGGTTGGGAGTTCGATTCCCCCACTGTGCCTCTGTGACAGGGCATGGATGTGATGATCCATAGGGACCCTTCCAGCTCTGCAGTTCTTACGTTGTTATTATTATTATATCTGGACATTTACACATAGCTTGAAAACAAGGGTAGATTGTTTCAACAGGGTCAGCAGTCAGTTTTCTGTTCCTGGGACCATCTGGGGATCACATAAACCCTAACCCCAGAGAGAGAGAGAGAGAGAGAGAGAGAGATTGTAGAAGTCCTTAGAAGTCTACATTTTGTTTTGAAAAATGTGTATTTGTGGTTCTGAGCGCAGCTGCCTCCACCCCTGTGGAGCCAGTGGCAGGAGGGTCTCCTGGCCAAAACCCCAGCTTGCTTGCAACAAGAAGGGATCTGTCACAAGGTTATTCCTGTCTCCAGGACCTCCCATCCAGACCCCGGGGGGCTGAGTTCCCGGCACTAGCCCCCCCTGGGAACCATCAGTTCAGATGTGGTCTCGGTTGCCTTGAGACCATTGGTCCCTCTGGGTTGGAAGGTTGGTTAAACAAGAAGAGTCTAGGACCTGGTTGTGAGTCCTTCAAAGGATGGCCAGTAGTGCTGACTGGTGGGGAGGTGGTGCTCGGCTGCAGCATCTCTCACACTAGTGGTTGCACCACTGCTGGGTTGGGGTGACTGCTAGAGGACCAATTGGACATATTGGATGATGCCACTGAGTCAGAGGTTCTGGATTTTCTTGGGTGGTGGGAAGATGAATCCCCTCCACCTTGGCCTCAGCCCTTCGCTGCAGGGACCCCTCACCAGGACTTTGCCCATTGCACCAAACAAGGGCTCGGCACCTTGTCTTCCCTCCTCCTGGCCTTCCCAGGGCCTGGGAGCTGCTGTCTCCTCTGGGCTCTTGGGGTATGTGTGTGGTCCAGGGGGCAGACAAGCTGGCAGCAAACCCTCACTGTGGCATTGCACTATATTGGGGGAGGGAGTGACAGCATATTTAAAAGTCAAATCACGGGGAGATTCCAGGAGTAGAATTCACTTTCCTTTCCTTCTGGAAGGAGAGGGGTCGAGGGCCAACTGGCAAGCCCCCAAAAGATCCCAATGCAAATGATGAAGAGTTCTTCCAGAAAATCAGCTCGGTTTGTGTTCAGATAAGAAGCAAACACACTGCTTCCCCCATCCCGAGGATTCTCTCGCCGTCAGGTGAGATTTAGTCTCATGTATCACCAATTTAACAGGCTCCCTCATGTTGGCTGCCAGCTCTCGCCTGTAATTGCAACTGCGACTGCTCCAGCACCCTAGCCAGATCCTAGGAGTTCTTACTTGCAGGTGCAGCCATCTGCATTCGGATTTCTACTAAAAGAACACAGCATCAAACTCTGTACACTACAGTGTAATCAGTTATTTTGCTAATCTGGTCTTCTGCACAGTTCCTGAGTCTTCCTGCTGTTTTTCTCTGCAGGAAACTGCAAGCCAGGTTTCTCTGATAGCAATGACTTGCGTGAATCAATGCCGTAGGTTCTCTATGTTGCAGCCACACGGCTTAGGCTACAGCCGGCTTGCTTTTGTCTTTCAGGAACACCCGGCCATTGCAGGCAGCTTTGGCACAAACAGATGGATAGCCACGAGCAAGATCCCTTAGATATAACAACTGCAATCCTTTCTTTTGTTGATCATATAACACAGAGGGGTGTTGTAAGCAATGAGGAAGAAAGAACGTAGAGCAAGATGAAAGGCCAAACAATAAACAGTTTCCTAACGTAGGGAGGAAAATAATTCCTGGGGTTGAAATCTAGATAACGTTGGCTGGATCTCTAATTGTAAACAGCAACATTGCCCTACATTTTTGCTCTACATTTTTTTTTGCTCTACATTTTTGCCCTACAAGTTTGCAATGTTGTTGTTGTTGTGTGCCGTCAAGTCACCTCCAACTCATGGCAACGCTATGAATGAGCGACCTCCAAAATAGCCTGTCCTCAACAGCTCTTGCAAACTCAAAAGTCATGGCTTCCTTTAGGAAGTCAATCCATCTTGTGTTTGGTCTCCCTCTTTTCCTCCTGCCTTCCCCAGCATTATTGTCTTTTCCAGAGAATCTTGTCTTCTTATCATGTGCCCAAAGTAGGACAGCCTCACTTAAACCATTTTTGCCTCCAGGGATCTTTCAGGCATGATTTGATCTAGGACCCACTTGTTTGTCTTTCTGACAGTCCAGGGTATCTTCAAAGCTCTCCTCCAGCACGACATTTCAAACAAATCGATTTTCTTCCTGCCAGCTTTCTTTACTTCCCAGCTTTCACACCTGTTTTAGGAATCATCCCAAACCATTTCTTCTCCACTGTGGTTTGCTCCCAACTGGTCCGCTAGCCTTAATCTGATCGGGGCAAGTGGAGACGTGAGAAAATCACCACTCCAACGAGGGGCCTGTCTCTCTCTGCTGCACAGAGATGTGGAATATCACTGGAGATTTGTCTATGTGTGTGTGTGGGGTGGATGATGCAAAGATTCTCACCTTGTCTTCTCTTTCAGGACTGCAGTATAATGTTTACGGGGTGGGGGAGATGTTTTGCACTCCCAAGTAGTGTGTGTTTCCTGGCAGACGCTGAGAATTAGCAGTTTACTGCACTCCCTGGCTTTTGATTTTCTAATTCAATCCATATTGAATGCATCAGTTTTACAGACATCTGGCAGATGTCCGAAATCAGATTCCCCCCCCCCACCCTTAATAAATGAATCAGCTACAAATTGGCAAGATGTATGCACCACTGATGATATCACTGTAAACTTCTGCACTTTCTAGGCGGGTTGAGGCCTCCTTGGTGGTCCAGTAAGAACAGAAATTGGAAGAATAGGTAGTAGGGAAGGCTCAGTGTAGGCCAGGCTGAAAGAAGCAGATTCACAGGCCTTGAGATCAGAATGGGACACATGGTTTAGGCTTAGAATGCCACTTCTATTTATTGTCATCATCATCATCATAGAACTGCAGGGCTGAAAAGGACCCTCTGGATCATCGGGTCCAGCCCATGTCAAGGAGGCCCGGTGGGGGGATAGAACTCCCAACCTCTGGCTCCGCAGCCAGAGACCTCAACCACGGAGCTATCCAGCAGTTCAATTCAGTCTTCTCCTCCTCCTCCTCCTCCTCCTTCTTCTCCTTCTTCTTCTTCTTCTTCTCCTCCTTCTTCTTCTTCTTCTCCTTCTCCTCCTCCTCCTCCTTCTAGAAGCTGCACTTCTTCTTCTTCCATATGCTCAAAGGATTCCTTTGGAATCTTGGTTAATGCTTTAGCCAACTCCATTCTGCTAGCCATTGCCTTTATTTGACAATGTCCTGCTCCAACTCTGTGCTTACCCAGGTTTGCGTGGGGACACACAAACAAAGGCAAGCCCATCATCCAGCTTTTGCATAAGACTCATTGCTGAAGCAGGAAACAAGCCAAGAAGCCACGATCTAATGGGCACCGAGTTAACTCCAAACATTGGTGCAGCAGATTGCGAGGTTGGCTGCATCCCTGGCAATTTCAGGGCCAAATCTGGGAACCGGAGGGTGGGACCCTTTTGATGTCATAGAGATGAAGCAGGTGAGATTCGGAAGAGGGCCACAATTCCTTCTGGGTCCATTGGCATTGGAAAGGAACAGAAAGAGGCTCTAGTCTCTGCCATGCACTCATTAGGTTTTTTTGGTGTGCTAAGTGTTGTGGTGGATAGAGTGTTGGCCTAGGACTCTGTCAACCAGGGTTCGAATCCCCACTCAGCCACGGAAACTCACTGGGGGAGTGGAAGTGGTAAAACCACTCCTTAAATATCTCACTTACCTTGAAAGCTCTGTCAAGGTCACTATAAATTGGTTCTGACTTGACAGCACATAACAAGTAATGCACAAACCTTGCAAGTGTTATCAAACTGGAGCCCGTGATGGAAATGAGTGGAATTGCAGATTCAAGACTTAAAGCCCGCTCAACACACAAACATCACTCATGCTTCCAGTGTGACTCATTTTCCAGGTTGTCTCACTTCCTGGAGAACAAAAGAAGAGTAGTAATTCCCTGTGCCTTCAGCCGGTACCCTGAGATCTACCAACTTCTGACAGCCTCTTCTGAGAAGTATTGGTCCCCAAGCTGTGATATTCATTATACATCGTTACTTCAAAAAACAAAACAAGGAACGCTGGAGCGAGACACCTTCATTACGTGTTAGAAACTGGGTCACTCCTTGCGCTGAAGCACAGACGAGGTGCGGGAATTGCATTTCTGGGTTTTGGAAACTGGGTCACCCACACACGGGCACTGAGCCAGTTTGGGAAACCCATGTAGACGAACATAAGAAATGGCCTTATAAATCAAACCATTGATCCACCCAGCCCTGTGCTGTCGTCCTTGATTAGCAGCAGCTGTTTAGGATTTCTGCAAAGGGTCTTTCCTATTAATTAATTTCCTTTTCATCATGTTTCCAAAGGGGTAGCCATGTTAATCTGTGACCTGTCGCCGCCAAAACAACACGCTTGTTGCACCTTAAAAGCTGGCATATTTTCTGCGGACTATTTTCTCTACCCGCAAGTTTTGCATTCTTATTCTTTCCATCCCCACCCCTCTGATTTCACTCATGGGTGGACTCGCCATCAATAGTCCATATTATTCCCTTAGGCTGGACTCTTGTTGACCCTATGTGCATTCATCTGTGTTTGGATATAAATGTCATCCACTGGATGAAAACTGGCCCTTAATCATTACCATTAAAATGGTATCTGTCGCCCCCAAGCATTGTTGATGTCTCTTAATAACTATGATTAAGCTTAGAAATGGACACGAGCTGGAGAAACGACAAATCAGGCAGATTTGTGGTTCGTGGATAATCACGAACCACCACGAAACCCCAGAAAAACAAACTGATTTGTAGGGTTCCCCCCCCCCCATCCATGCCTGCTTGAGGAACCTGCTGGGTCCTGCCCTCTGCTGCCTGCCTGCCCCCTTGCCACTGCCTCCGTTGCCCCACCACCACCTGGTCCTACCACTTCGGCCTGCTCTCCATGACCGTCACTGTGATCCTCGGAGGCAGGGGTCCCAGTCACCCTTCTCAGAGCCAGGCCTGCTGCTTCTGCGCATGCGCACACCACCCAGCTGATAGGCAAGTGCATACAGAGAGGCATACAGGCCAGCTCCTCTGAGGGAAGGAAGGGGCATCCCCTTTTGCCAAAGATGAATGAAGTGCCGAGGGGGAGAAAAGGTTAGTTTAGTGCTTTGTTTCATTTTGGCCAAACAGGATCCCCGAATGGGTTTGCTCAATGAACCATCAGCCAGCCCGATTTGTTGGATTTTCTGGTTTGTGGTTTGCTTCATGCCCATCTCTAATTAAGATCATCAGAGCCCTGGGATTTTTGTGTTTGCATGACATTTCATGGGCTCTGATTTCCCATACTTGTATTAAAGGCCATCTACTGAGACTTTACTCCATCCATTTGAAGATCTGAGCTTATGCTGAATAAAATGCAGTGGTCTTTCAGATGCCACGAGACTCTGTGTTTTTGTGTTGTTGCCTGAGATTCCTCGTGGCAACGTCTGCCTCTTTGGCCTTGATCCATTGCTTCTTCCCAAAGGTGTAGACTTTTCCTTGCCTGGAAAATCTGAGTCTGGATATGTAGAGGATCTGCCCCTGAGGTGGACGTTTCTCCAGACCTCTGTTTGCTCATGTAAACAAAAGCAACGAGAGTGGGCAAGGCTAGGAGTTCTCCTTGGTATATGTTTATGACCCCGGTAGCTACAACCCCCAAGGACAACTATCTATAATGCCAGCTGAGAATGTTGTGCCTTTGAAATTATTTTGGCATTCTGATAATGTAGTCCAACAATGTGCAAGTACTGCTTTTATGGCATCTACCAAGACCTGATATTGTGGGATGTGGGCAATTTGGGGGAATTACGTTTATTCTCACTGGAAGCAAATCTGAGGATGAAATTTAAGAAGGGCTGTATCTCCTTGTAGACGTTTGGAGCCACCGGGTTGCTTAGAGTTCCGCTATGGTTTGCAATCCTTCCTCCGGATTCTTACCATCTGTTTAAGGTCTCTTTCCTGCCTCTGGAACCGTCAAATGCCACCCTATGAGGAAAACAGTCTATTCCCCACCAACAAATATGAATTTCTGCTTCTGGAAGCTTCCAGGAGCAAAGCTTCGATTTTAGAGAACCAGTAAATCATTTTGTTTTGCCCCTCCTAGGGCTTAACAAACCTGGAAGTGGTCTCCTGGCCTCTTACAGTTTTATTCTTCCAGCTGGCCCAACCTACTGCAAATCCCAGGAAGAGAAACTTGGCCCTCAGGGGCCTGGAGTTTGCCCAGATTGATTTAAACCCAAAAGTTCAATCCAGTCCTGGAGCGAATTCTTGGATTACGCCAAGAGTGTGTGCATTGCCTTTCCTGGAGAGAAAGCTTTGCACTGTTGTTTTGACGTTAGGGTGTGGGTAAAAATCAGAGTTACTCCTCAAAGGTTTTCGAGACATCTCCTCTGACTTTCAGAACTGGAAAGTTGTTGATACCTGCCACAGCCTCTGGGATTTCATCAACAACAACCTCATCTTAGAACTGCAGAGCTGGAAGGGACCCTATGGATCATCAAGTCCAGCCTCTGTCAAGGAGGCTGGGTGGGGAATCAGATACCTTAGATTACAATTCAAGCCTTGGTTCAAACTCAACGTGGAGCTATGGAGTGTTCCTTCTTCCTCCACATCATGTTCCCTCACCTCCCATGCAGCTGTAGATGGTCTGTATTCCTCCTCAGCATCCTGATTTTTATGGCCCAGCTAGAGTGGAAGGTCAGTGTTGGTTGAAAGGGTTTGGGATATTAATGGAGTCAAAAGACCAGCAATAGTTCAAACAAGTATTTTTAGATGCTGTAATTGGAGCAGAGCATCGCTCTTCCTCCCTCATCGGAGATTGCTGTTCTCGGATCCATCTTGGCTTGTGATAATGATAATGATTACCACACTTCATTATTTATAGAAGTTGGTGCTTCCTCTTTGACTGTGTGCGGTGCGTGCTGAGTTCTCTCTCACCTCCACAGGCGGAAGCGGCTGCTAATTGTCACAAACTGCTTTTCTTTACTTTCAAGCATTTAACTCATTTGATGGTGTGGCTCTTAGATGGTATTCACTGGAAGAGGGTATGGGCACTCTCAAGGTGGTTGAAGGCCACCTTGTTTCTCAAGGTGGTTGATGGCCATCTTCTTGCCTTGACATCCTACTACAAGTCTGCATCAGGCCCCAGAGTGGCCATTAGAAAGCCCAAAGACACAGAGAGGGCCCAAGCTGCCCTCTTTGGACTGGGAATCTTAAGGAAGGGTAGATTTTGTTCTCAGCAGGCCTGGTTCAATATATTTTGCTGCCCGAACCCCAATTGCTGCTTGCCCACCAAGGTTTATGGTGTCCTAGGCCGGACAGGTTTGGTCCCTGTGCAGATAAATGTCACAAGTACTGTACATCGCCATCTTCCTGGCATCAATAACAATAACAATAATAATGTGTTGTCAAGTCAATTCTGACTTATGGCGACCCTTTTCAGGGTTTTCCAAGTAGAAAATACTCAGGAGTGGTTTCCCCTTCCCTTCTTCTGGGGGCGCCTTGGGACTGTGCTGCTTGCCCAAGGCCACACAGGCTGGCTCTTCTTCCAGGAGGCCCAGTGGGGAATTGAACTCCCAACCTCTGGCTCTGCAGCCAGAGACCTCAACCCCTGAGCTATTCAGCCAGCTGGCATTAAATTAAGACCTCCCTAAATGGAAGAGGTAACAGTGGCCTTGCCCTTTAACAGCATGGATCTTTCTAACTCAGTACGATGGCAAAGCCAGCTCTAACATTCCATGCTCACTGTTAGAGACCCTGCGGAAATTATTCCCATGCTTCAAGAGGGATGTGGGGGGGAAAAAAAAACTCTCTTGATTTTGATCAGTTTCTTGGGATCCTATCTACATCCCTGACTCATACGTTGTTCATGCTGGAATTGGAAGGCTTCAATTTGTCTTGTTCTACCACAAAGTGGATGCCTTTTCTATTTACATTTATTGTGATAGTCCAACATTTTCTATGCACTTTCTTCACTGATTAAAGCATATTTGTGTGTGGTTTCCAACAGTATGCATTTTCAGCCATTTTGCTTGTGAGTGTGTTTGTTTGTTTTAATGGAAGATCTTGGGCATGCGTTCTTCCCCCACCTCCAAACTTTGCAAACTTGTGATTGCTGAGCTATCATTCCATTGAACCTTGGGATGTACAAAATGGATTTGTGTGTGTGGATATTCTCGAATCCAACAGAAGTCTCAAGGGATACCTTCCGAATCTTTACGGCTCAGCATGACTTAGTATTTTAGCTACTGGCATATGTTTCAGTGTGAAGTAGGACTACTCCAAAATGTGAGCATCAATGATGGTCTTTTTTCTTTTTTCCCCAAAAAGACATAGCTATACTGGAGTATTTCAGCATTTATCACAAAAGCAGAAGAAAAACAAAGGTACTGTGGCAAGTATAAGTCTAGCAGATTTATTTCATTATGAGCTTGTATGGATTGCAATCCAGTTCCTCAGATACAAGGGTGTTTAAAAAAAAACGAAGGAAGGAAGGCAGGCAGTCAGGCAGGAAGGAAATACATACTGGATGTGAAAATATGCAGAAGTATGTGTATATATGTGTAAGGAATCAAAGTCCTTCTATACATACCCCTATGGACATTGGGCAATATGTATGATTTTGTACCCAAATCAGATAAATAGATGGAAACTAGAATAGGGGGGAAAGTGCTTTAAATGCTTTCAAACACATTTATCTAGTCTGTGAGACTACTAGCAATGCTTGTGCATGTTGTGTGCTGACATGTGAGACCCATTCCTTTCTCTTTTTTTAATACACAAACAAATTCGTAAATGCAATATCTGGACAATTTTTCATTAGTGCAAAAAATGGATACTGGAATATCTACATTAAGAAATGCATGTGTTGAAAAATGTGTAGTAGGACAACTGCATACCAAACTATGCAAAAGTACCATAAATGATGAGAAGTATGTATTCTGTGTAAGGTACAGGTGAGACTGAAGGAAGCGCAGCTATATCTAAACTGAAAGATTTTTCGTATACCTAACGCAAGTACTTTTGTCATGTATTATAGATGGATGCAGGGAGAATGCTTTCTATGTTTTGATGGGAGACCATATAGTTTTGCCCTGCTGGAAAGTGTCATCGAATTCTAAGGGCTTCATTTGCAACACTATTGTGCTTTTATTATTATTATTTTTTGCAAGTTCAAGCTTTTTCCAGTGGCTTGTTGACATCTGGATTTGCTCATGTATGTATGTGATCTCATCTGGAGTTGGTGTTTGTCTGCAGGGTTGTACCAAGGTTTGGGGTGCATGGGTCACACAGGGAGAAGAAGAAAATCAAAGAGGAATTGGACATGGTGGAAGACTGCCCTTGCAGAGTATAATTTCAGAAACGAAAGAATCCCAAGGCCAGACTCAGCCCAACTGCCTTGTGTGGAACATCACAGAGGTGGGGAGAAGTGGTGCCATCTTCCTTCCATATTTCTTGGGCATCTCCTTCTTTTAACTGCCAGAAGCCTTCGCCACTACCTATGCTGCCCAGAATTTTTGGGAGTTGTAGTCCAAGAACATCTGGGGACCTAAGGTTGAGAACCAGTGTTTTAGAGGAGGAAGCTGTGAGTTCTATACAGCCTTCCCTTTATCCCCCAAATGTGTTCAGTTTTAGGAGCTGGCATCTTCAATGCTGAAGGGATCGCCTTATAGGCATGGGTTTTTGGGACCACAGATCCCATAATTCTGCATTCTACCTGACTGACCCACACCTACAGACACCTAAATGAGAAAAGGCTTAGCTGGGAAGGCTTTGTGGGCTTGCATAGACTTAGCTCCTCCATAGCTTCCTATGCAGAAAAGAAACAATGTCAGAGCTAGGCCTATGCTAGACCACAAAGCCTTTCCTGCTAGGCCTTTTCTCCAGGTGAGCCATATTTAGGTGTCAGTAGGTGGGTATATTATGTGGAACTCCCAGAATGTACAATTTTGGGGTTTCCAGTCCAAAAAAAAAAGCCAAAAATCCCATATCTGGCAGCTTACTTGCAGCTTGTTATGATCTTTCAGACCTTTTCACCTTAGGTCACAAGATCCCATCGCAGGATAGGTGTCATAGGGTTCAGTGTATTCAATTTGCTCTCTTTCCACCTCAGCGTAAGCTGTATTGATAGATTAATCTTATACTGTTGAGACTAAACAGCCCTGCAATTTTTCCCCCCACTGTTTGGTCTAATCTCTCTTGACAGCTGTATCATTAGTTTATATTTCTTGTAATCTCATTCGCTATGTTGGCTCCACCGAGCTCCGGCGTTGGTGTCTTCTTTATACTGTCACAGTTCTTCCCCCCATGGAATCGGGGTGTGTGTGTGCAATGCCCATCCACCTTCTCGCAGGCTTACCAACATATCTTCAAAGGCTAGTCTTTTCTTTGGGAGTGCTGACAAAGCTGGTCTGTGCCGTTGAGAAAGATGAGGTGTGACAACAAAGCTGTGCTGAGTCTGCCCAGAAGAACATTTTATGAGGGCCCCACTGAATGCTCAGGGTCAAATATTTTGGGTGTACAAAGGGAAGAGAGAAATATAATGCTCAGAAAGCTGTCTCCTCATTTTGTCCTCTCTGCATGCTTTCCCATGTATGAGCAACCCTTCTAAGATACTTCTTGACACCTATATCATCTATGTGGAATATGTCTATATCTACATCTAGACTGTCTGTATCTAATCTTCATCTTTTTCTAATCCCATCCATCCATCCATCCATCCATCCATCCATCCATCCATCCATCCATCCATTTAAACCAGTGGTTCCTGACCTTGGGTCCACAGATGTTCTTGGACTACAACTCCCAGAAAGCCTGGCCAGCACAGCTCATAGTGAAGGCTTCTGGGAATTTTACTCCAAGAACATCTGGGGATTCAAGGTTGGGAACCACCGATCTACACATTTTATCTCACTGACTCTATGAGCTACCCAATGAGGGATCACATAGCCAATGTGGTGATGTCAGCCAATCAAACCTTGCTACCTCATGACATGCAGAAGCGTGAATGGAGCAAGGATGATAGCTCTGCTCAGGAGTCCACTCTAGCCGCACCTCCTCTGTCCTCCTGATGCTCACATGGAAGTGGTGTGGCTGAAGATGATGTGACTTCTTTTACTATGTGGGCTTCCCACATGAGAAGGAAAGCATGATGTGAGAGTTCCTGCTCCCATGAAGATCTTTCATGGGCAAAAGAGGTTTATATTCGGATTCATCGCTTTCCGGCCATGCGTAAACCACACCAGAATAGCACTAATTCTCCCCCAAAATTCCTTTAATGTGAACATACCAGGTTTCCTGTGTAGACTTCTCCATCTGCTGCTATCAGCTGTATTCCTTATTTCATGATAATCAGGAGATTGAAGGCGCTTTGAGAAAAGTTGCCTGAGAGCAAAGGTACTAGCCACAGGCCTCACCAGATTGCTCTAATTCAGCAGAGTGATTTTTCCCCCCTCAAAAAGGGATAAAATTGGCCTTGTTTTAAACGGGCGGATGAGTAATTTTTCGTTGCCGTAATCGGGTGGCCGATGTCTAACACCATGTAGCTTTTTCCAAGCACGCACAGACATGCTTTAATCAATGAGGGGAAATATATAAATTAGACAGAATGGGGAAATGAATGTGTACTTTCGGTAAAATACACACACGAATGCGCTCATGTGGAAAATAGCAACAAAACGGCCTTGCTACCTGGCGAGGAAACAAGGATGAAGAGACGGTGCACAGATGGAGCTCAACGGAAAGCAGCAAGATCAGGACGGAGAGATTTTCCCATTCCTATCTCAGCCTCAGAGCTGTTCCTGCTTACCAATAAATGTGTATTCAAACCACTGCCTTCTGCCTTAGAAGCTCTGTTTGACTTCATCCTTGGATGTATAGAAATAGGTTTACTTGCAGGGTCTGTCCTCATTTTTGGAGTAAATTCAGAGCTGGATTGAGATTCACACCCACAGTCGCTCCTGCCCTTTGCGATGTTGTGTGGCTGCCGTCTTCAAGGGAAGGGCAGCATGCATTTATTCAACAGGACCTAAAGAAATGAATTTGTCAGCGCAGCTGCCAGCAACCTCAGCCCTGGTCCAGAGGCCCGAACCAAAGGGTGGCCCACTTTTTAAATGGTTCCCTTTCTCTCTCTCGGCATCTTAATTTCTCTCCCACTCTTTCTCTTCCGGCTCTTATTCGAAGGAGCAGGAGTATGGAGGAAGGGGGCTGTGTG
Source organism: Intellagama lesueurii (assembly GCA_037013535.1). Taxonomy (NCBI): domain Eukaryota; kingdom Metazoa; phylum Chordata; class Lepidosauria; order Squamata; family Agamidae; genus Intellagama; species Intellagama lesueurii. The sequence goes on from JBAJHW010000011.1 coordinate 4,649,523, forward strand.
TGTTCCCCGAGACGGTTCCTCTGCCTCACCATCCCAGTGACATCGTCTTCCCCCACACAGGATGGCTTTCCACGGCGAAGGGGAAAACAAGGTGAATTGTTACCCCAGGAAACCTCCAGGAACAGCGATTCCCCTTATAAAGGAGCCGTGTTCCAGAGAAAAAACCCATTGGAGGGCAGCCGTGTGGTCATAACAAAATAAAATCCAGATGCAAAAAAAGGTGATACCTTTATAGACCACTAAAAAAAAAAATCATCACACAGTAAACGAGCTTTCATGGATTAAGCACCACTTCTCTGCATTCAGAGACAAACCCGTCCACCCATTTACCCAACACATAAAAACATTTTAAAAAATGAAAGTAGGCTTCCGAACACTTCCACTCTTGTTTTGCTGTGGTGTCTGAATTTTTTTTTTTGGTGGGGTGAGGGGGGGTTCCATGTGTTGCCCAGAAGGTCCAAGGGCAGAAAAGGGACCCCTGAACCTTTGGAAGTAGACCTTGTGATTTCCAATTATGCCTGAGAATAGAAATTGATGCAGGCGAGATTGGCCCTTAGGGAGGAGAGGATATTTATATTCTTTTGGCTCTGCTCTCAGAATCAACAGTGTTATGGGGCTGTGCAATGTCATGTACATTTCCAGTCTGCTTCCATCACTGGGGGAGATGAAGCTATTCCTGACTCATGGCTGTTCTGTGAAGAAGAAGAGGCATGAATGTTCCTCTCCCTCTCTAAGGACCAATCCAGACTGGCCATTTTGGGTGTGGGCTGGATCGAGCTTCAAAGGGTCTGTTGAGGTCAGGGGGAGGAGCAATGTGCCATTTGACATGCTCCTCCCATTCCAAACAGCAAACAACTCCCATCAGCTGTCAATTGATCACTTCCCAGCTGAACATGCAGCAACTCACCACTTCTCAGTTGATGGACGAGGGCTGGATGCTGGATCCTGGATCCCGGTGTCATAGAGGCTCACTGCCTCTTTGCTGCTCCCTTTTGCTCCCCAGCTGATCGGGGGCTGTTCTCTGCTCCGTGGTGGATCAGCAGAGGCAGGAAGCCAGCTGCGGTGCTAGGCAGGCTCAAACATGCAGCCTCACAGCTTAGGCTCCCACTGAATCAAGCCAAAAAGAATGCATGCACTAGCCGTGTGCCAGTTTGGAGCGGGACAGCTCTTCATATCATAGAATTGTTGTAGGGTTGGAAGGGACCTTGGAGGTATTCTAGTCCAACTCCCTGCCCAAGGCAGGAGACCTCATACCATCCTGGACCTCATACCATCCTAGACAGATGGCTGTCCAATCTTTTCTTGAAAACCTCCAGCGATGGGGTGCCCACAACATCAGGAGGCAAGCTCTTCCACTGCTTAATGGTTCTCACCGTCAGGAAATTCCTCCTTATTTCCAGGACTTAATGGGGAAGGATGGATTGTTCTAAGTAGAAACACTAGCAGAAGAGATCTTTTCCCCCCAATCCAAACAAATACCCTCAGGGATCCATATATCATAACTATATGCCACTGTAAGGTAAAGGTAAAGGTTCCACTTGACATTTAGTCCAGTCATGTCCGACTCTAGGGCGCGGTGCTCATCCCCGTTTCCAAGCCATAGAGCCAGCGTTTTGTCCGAAGACAGTTTCCGTGGTCACGTGGCCAGCGCGACTAGATACGGAATGCCGTTACCTTCCCACCGAGGTGGTACCTATTTATCAACTTGCATTTGCATGCTTTCGAACTGCTAGGTTGGCAGGAGATATGCCACTGTAGACAGTCTCTAAGCTGGTCTTTAGCCATTTAAGTGTTGAGACAGTGTTTGTATGTAGGATAATTCTTGGCTGCTCTTAAGCCCTGTGGGTGCCTCATAGCAGGAGGTGTGCCAGTTCCCAATTTACATTATTGACCTTCCTGCTGTCACGGTTGCTAGGAATGTTGCTATGGGATCTCGTCAAGGTTCCTGGAGCGGGCACAAAGGTGACTGACATGGCAGCCTTGAATGCAGACGATTGGAATGACAGACAGGAGGCTGGGTGGACAAGAGAGAAGGTGGGTCAATGGCCATTGTCCCCTGCCCCAACTTAATGGGTTGTGGGGGCAGTGATGAGTTTCTGAAAATTAAGAAGACGTACTGGAGCTGATGAGGTCAACCTGGAGATGGGACTGTGAAGGGATTCCCCAGACCTGGCTTTTCTGAGAGAGAGTGAGTAGCTGGCATAAAATACATCATGCTTTGTGTATGTTGGGCAGCACCTCTTCCTTCACCACGAGCATGGTGGCACTCCAGCTTAAATTGAATCAGAAGCATGCCTGGGCTTCAGGGTTGATGTATCACAAATGGTGAGGAAGCAGGAGCTGTATCAAGGGCTGGGCAACTGGAGCTGTGACCCAGGGCACCCAAATGAGGCCATCAAAAATTGATGCTCCTTGGGCACAATCGTGACGGTTGGCATCTATTGCCAGAAAAGTATGAAGGCACACTGAGAATGCATGTGACTCCAGCTGCTCCTTCCTATGCAGAAGGAAAACACGAAATGGGGAGGCTCAGCGTAGAACCAATATGGCTGCCCCACACTCAGTTGCATTTCTCTACCCTCTGTGATGAAACCCCCAAATACTAACATTGCAAATCATGGCTCTGTTGGGGAGGGACCATAACTGTATAGCTGAGCATATTCTTTATATGTAGAAGGCCCCAGGTTCTTCCCCTGTTATCCCCAGTTTAGAAGAACTAGGTAACCAGGTCATTGACAGGATAAGAAAATCCCAAACATAGATTGGGAAGATCTAGATTCAAATCACCCTTCTGCCATTAAATCCACTGAGTGACCCCAGCTAGTACTCACCCTTTCCCTTTTAGGGTTGATGAGAAGATAAACAAGGGACTATGTGTGTCACGGTGAGAGCTTTAGAGAAGAGGCAGGATTAAAAACCTGACCCTGCTGGTGATCACAGATGGACAAACTTTTTTCGACCACATCTGTCTCGTTAGAGTGTCTTTCCTCAATGGCATCTGCCCGACACATCAGATCATCTCAGGCTAGGCTCCTCTGTGTAGCCACCCCAAGGGAAGACCCAAGTTTTTTACAAGAGGCAGGGCCTTCTTTGTGGTGGCACCAACATTATGGAATCAGCTCCTGGAGAAGCTAGACCAAGCTCACTCTCCACTTTCATGCAGGAGGCAATGGAAAACATTACTAGGGTGGCCTTTCACACCAATCCTGGCTGAATGTCTTGCCTCTTGCCCTGCTTTTTTGGAGAAAGTTATTTCTGGTGCCATCTGGTCTAATTCGACCTGTTATTTCTGTTTTAATTACTTGTTGATTGTATTTTTATATTGGTTTTAGCTTCTTGTAAGCTGCCCAGAAGACTGCGTATGTACTAGTGGTGTGGTATATAAATTAAAGTAATAAACAAACAAACATCTCCCAGAATATCTGAGCTAGCAAAACCACTGGCCTTGCCATCTGGGAAAATTGGTAAGTAAAGGTAAAGGTTCCCCTTGACATTTAGTCCAGTCGTGTCCAACTCTACGGCGTGGTGCTCATCCCCGTTTCCAAGCCATAGAGCCAGCGTTTGTCCGTAGACAGTTTCCGTGGTCACATGGCCAGCGTGACTAGACACGGAACGCTGCTACCTTCCCACCGAAGTGGTACCTATTTATCTACTCGTATTTACATGCTTTCGAACTGCTAGGTTGGCAGGAGCTGGGACAAGCGATGGGAGCTCACTCCGTTGCGTGGATTCGATCTTACGACGGCTGGTCTTCTGACCTTGCAGCACAGAGGCTTCTGCGGTTTAACCCACACCACGTCCCTATCTTTGCAGCTTATGACATTTCCTATCTTTGCAGCTTATGACCTTCCTAGGCCATAAGGCAACTAGTTACCTGCTGGTTGGAACCCAGCCAGAACTGGATGCAGCCAAGAGAGAGCCCCTAACCCGTTTCAGCAGGGGTCTTCTTGCTAGCTGCCGCCCCACATCGGATCCGCACCCTCCTTGCAAGAACTCTGAAATAATGGATGGCTCCTTTCGCCATCTAGCCCCTGCAGAGAAAAGCATAGATTTTTCTCCCCCTCCTGTAGCTCTTACGAGGGTTTAATAAATAAGCCGAGCTGCCGAAGTGCCCGAGCCAGTTCTGGGCCTGAGGTATCACCCAGCGTTTTGTGTGGGCGTGAGCAGAGATGCTGCTGCTTTCTCAAGACAAACACATCCATCATCCCTGCGTTCCCTGATAGCTCAGGGCCATCGGCGCTCGTGGTAGATTGGAGAGGAATGCTGAGTGGGGAGCCGGGGTTATCGCTCCTGCTGTCTGAGAATCGCAGTGGGATCTTTAGCAGGGCACCGAGTCTGGCTTTATGTGCCCTGTTCACTACTCTTCTCCCCATCAGTATGCAGCCTGTGGAACTCCTTTCACAAAGCCAGATCTGGCAAAAGCCAGGGAAATGGTTGCTGCCACCATGAGAAAGAGGCAGAGCCACGGCTCAGGGCCGAGCTGATGTTTGGCATGCCAGTTTTCCAAGGTAGGGTCCCGGCGTCTCCACTTAAGACCTGGAAAGAGTTTTGTTTTAAATTGATTCTCCCACTCAGAGGCACTGTCTTCTCTGCTGTTCCTTGTTTTAACGATGCATCAGATGTGTCAAGAGCCAGTGGGGTGTCCCGGACAGAATGTCAGAACAAGACTCAGGAGATCTGGGTTCAAATCCAATTCAGCCATGGAAACTCATCGGGGGAGGTATGTGGGCAAAACCGTTCTTTGAACATCACACATATCTCAACAATCATCAGGAGAAGCCTTCTTCTAAGTCTCGTCACCTTCAAAGGTGTGTTTGGTGGGACACAGGAAAGGGCCTTCTCTGTTGCTGCTTCCAGACTCTGGAACTCCCTGCCACAGGAGGCCAGGCTGGCCCCCATCTTTACTGTCCTTCCACAAGCAGGCAAAGACCTTTCTCTTCAGGAAAGCTTTCCCTGAGTGAATGGCTACCAATTGGGGTTTTTTAAATGGATTGTTGTACCCTACTGCATTGAATATATTTTGGTGGTGCTTATGTTTTTTGGTTGATTGATCCTTTTAGTCTTGTATACTCATTGTTACTAATCTTAAATACTGTCTTTTGATTGTTGTAAGATGCCTTGCGTCCTTTTAAAGGAGAAAGACAGGTTAAAAATATTTTATATGTATAGAGAAACATCTGTTTAAAAAAATGTTGAATTTTAGCTCAAAGACCTTTGTAGAAATAAAGCAATTGATGTCTAGAGGTTATGCAGCCTCTGATTAAACATGCCCTCCTTCGTGCATACCAGCCAGAATAATAATTTTATTTTATTTGGGTCAAAATACCCATTTTATTTTATTTTATTTTATTGCAAGGAGCAAAAGCCAGTTGTTGACCTTAGCCAAAGTTGACACATTGAATCAACAGGACTTAGATAAGTCTTTGACTTGCCCATGTCATATGGATTCAGTGGGCCAATACAAGGAGCCTTGCGGTGCAGTGGTGAAACTGCAGTACTGCAGTCAAGACTCCACTCATGACCTGAGTTTGATCCTGGGCTCAGGTAGCCAGCTAAACTCACGGAGGGATGGGGGAGCAACATGTAGCTGGCATAATTAAATTATAAATCACCCAGAGACGGTTTTAAACTCTGTAGGGCAGCCTATAAGCAGCACAATTTGCTTTTGCTTTGGTGGGGCTAAAAGTTGGATTTAGCTCAATTTCTGTAGGCCACCTTTCATGTAATGGCTTTCCTAGATTAGGTCCTGGTTGAGAACAAGAAGGGAGTGAAAGCACCAGCTCCAGCATAAGCCTTTAGTCTGATCACCATGGCTAAAGCAATGCTCCGCATTCCAGTCCAAACCTTTCGCAAACTGGAAACACAGACACACAAGCATTTGGCATGCCAGTTCTTCCTAAAGCTTTTCCTTCTTTGGCCAGTGCTTCTACCCAATCCATCATCTAGACATTCTAGATGCAATAACTGTAATATTTCCACACTGAGAAAGGTCAGCTGACAGTTGGACCATGTATTTGTAGGACATGGGGGGCGGTGTGTAGCCATGCATGCAAAAATGGTGCTTGGTTCAAGAGGTGAGCAGATGATCCAAAACCCATTTGTCATCTGCTGCTTCTCTCACCAAGCCACCGTACAAACCCCTGAGCTGCTGCAGATAAATCAGAATGGTTTTTCATGGTGGTTTCTGTGGAGATGGAGGGCCGTATCTCCTGTTTTTGGGAGCCTAGTCCTCCATTTCAAAAGTCACTAGAAGGAAAAGCTCCATTCAAAGTCGTCCTTTGTTTAAAGGACTGTTCTCGTCCAAATCTCATTTACTGACGAACAACCATAAGGAATTGGGAGATCCTAGACGTTGAAGTTGCCCATAATCCAGAGTGAGCACCTGGCTGAGTGGACACACGGATCAGGCCGTAGTCTTCTCCATTTGAATGAGATGCATTGCATTTTTAAAATGTAGTAGCAAAATCACTTCTAATATTTTATCTGTACTTATAAATTAGCATATACAGCTTTCTGCAAAGCATTGTCCTCTTCTGTCTTCCTTTTGTGGTCATGCACGTCCTCCTTTTGGCAAGGTGGAAGTGAGAGCAGTTTCCCTCGGTGGCATCTGCTCTCTCGACCTGAAAGCCACCCAACAGGAAGGAAGGTTTCATACTTTGCTAGGTCAAGCTGTTCCTAGCAGGTTTTGCAACCCTCAGTAAATGATAGGCTTCTCTGCCCAAACCTTTGAGGAGGAAGGAATCAGGAAGAGAGGAAGGCATGCATTGCAACATCTGCCTCCTCTCTGAAGCTGGACACATTCTGCTGGTGCACCTTTTCCCAAGGCCATCTACCCACTTCCATGAGGTCCTCCCAGGCCATGCTCCTCTAAGTAGCCACTCCAAAGGAGACCAGGAAACCAGGAAAATCAATGTAGGGCCTTCACTGTGGTGCCAATACTGTACTTTGGAACCAACTTCCTGTAGAGCTGAGCCTCCCTCCCTCCCCACCTTTAAAAGACATTTTAAAACACTGCTTTACTGAGAGGCCTTTTTGGCAACCCCTCCTGATGTGTTCTTCTCTTTTCCATTTCTCCTGTTTGACAGTTTGTTTATATGCCTCGTATTCCATGTTTTATCCTTCTCATGCACACCTCTTGAAGGTTTTGTGCTTTCTCGAACTGCTCATTTAATATATGACTATTACAATGTTCTAAATTCTTTAAACTGCCCAAAAGAGTGCAGGGCACTAATGGGGCGATATATAAATTCCAGAAATAAAGAGGTAAAGAATAATCCAAAATTAGGATTGGCTTGGTCAAAGGAAGGGGAAGCTGTACTGTCATATCTCAGAGAAGAAGCAATGAGAGAAAATACTGATTAGTTTCATTTATATACACAACATGATGGGCAAGTAGGTAGAACCGCTAGTGTGATGGACTGGGTCAGGGGCTTCGTAGAAGCTGGCTGGCCCCTTCCTCCTCTAGAATCCTGTAGTATGAAGGGTGAGCAACTTCAGGCTTTATGGCAAAATCTGCCCCTCTTGAGTTCCTCAAAAGAATTGCAGCTTAACACCATCATTTGGTGGGTTCCTAGATTTTGTTCTAAATGATTGAGATGTCTGTGCTGGTTTCGAGAGGTATAAATGAATGGTTGAAATTCTATTGGGCAGTTATGGAAATGGTGTGACATTTGGAAGCAAATTGCTGTAAGTTAAGAAATCTCCATAGACATTAACTGTTGCACACCGAGCCCCGCAACTCAGCATATAACAGTTAATGCCTACTGAGATTTCTTAACTGACAATCCATTTCCAAAAGTGATTACATTTGTGTAATGCTGCAACAGGATTTCAGCGAATATAGGTTTGTATCTTTGGTCTCACCCTTTTGCCTTTGACCCCCTTCCATTCCTGAGAACTTATCTGAAGATGGAGGTTGGCCTGTGGTCCAGAAAACATACTCCACTCAGTGACGAGTAGTATTGCAAGTAGTGGTGTGTTAGATCACTTAGCATGGACCAGAGAAGGAGAAATGTGTGGTGCACCAGATATTGTGGCACATCTTTTCCTGCTGCCTTAGCTTTTCCCAACATCATTGTCTTTTCCATCAAGTGTTGTCTTCTCATGATGTGCCCAAAGTACAACAGCCTTAGCTTGGTCATTTTTGCTTCTAGAAACAATTCAAGACTGAGTTGATTTACGACCCACGTGCTTGTCTTTCTGACAGTCCAGGGTATCCACCAAGCTCTTGTCCAGCCCCACATTTCAAACAAACCCATCTTCCTATCAATATAGAACCTAGGGCTGCATATGGACCTTCACCTAATTTCGAAATCCTTCCGCAAATGATCAAGTTCAGCAGACATGAGCTCTTCCTTTCTGGAAGGAAGGAAGGGGAAGGGGAAAACAGCAGGAGAAGAAAGAGAGAAGAGCCAGCACCCAACAATTAAAAAAAATTACTCCCTCCCCAAATCCCAGGGGAAGAAGCAGTGTCTTTGAATTCATGGTGGAGGCCACAGTGTCCCCAAAACCTCTGGAGCTCAGTTGGATTTATTTGATTTCAGGATTAATAAGTCACTTCAGAGGTAGAGCATGCACGTCTTCAAACTGGAAAAGATTTCAGGCTTCATTCTAGACGTTTGATGAAATCTGGATATTTCAGCAGGCAAACAACAGCATGTTGCCAAGCTTATTTCTGGAGCTGATTCAAAGGTCAGAAGTTTGGAGAGTGTTGCATTAGTCCCGGAGGCTCATAAACTGGAATCGTCTCAGCAAACGGGGCATTGGTGTTTGTGTATCTGGCTTGTTCAGCCCCCGAGAAAGGGATGAGCAGAGGGAGATGATGATTCAGTCCCCACCACCACGGCAGACCAGGCAAGAATGGATCTCAGATGCCACCCCAAGTTAACAGTGATTGCTTACAAATGCTGGCCCTCGCCCTGAGCTAGCAGGATCACCTCCCGGCTGTTGTGAGCTGCTGAACACAAGCTACCCCCACGGCCCAAGAGAGCGCTGGCTCCGTGCGAGGTGTGAAACAATGTCTTCATTCATTAGCGGAATGAACTTCCCATTCCAACCCCCCTCCCTGGCTTTTTGGATTCCTCAGGCCTTTCCCATTCTCCCTCCCCTTCCAACTTCCCCTAATAGAACTGACTTTGCAAGTTTGGCAGGAGTGAGAAAAGGGGAGGGTTGGCTTGCTGCTTTAGAATTGGTTGGGGTTTTTGCTCTCTCTCCTTCCACCCCCCCCCCTTGGCTTGGTGCTGAGCCTCCCTCTTTTGGTGCCTGTTGTTGCCATGGCAACCCCGGGATGTTTCTTTTAGATCAGTGACATCACCAGCCATTGCAACAACTGAGGGACTGTGTGCTCTGGTATCAAGACTTTGGCCTGGTGGCAACGCCAACCATTGTTCGCTTCTCCGACTCCCTTTTTCTCTTGATCTGCTCTTCTTGCCTTGTTCTTACATCTTCTTGGCTTGATTCTTTCCGTGACCCTTCCCGTTGCCTTTCTTGCCGGCCTACGTGTCCCACTGGAAAGCCCGGGGGAGAGAAGAACGCCTTCTTCAAAGCTTGTGAAGACATGTCAGGCCAAGCCAAGCTAGGGCCAAGACTGACCAACTTTGAACCTAGACTAGAAGGTGTCATCTATGTCTTAAGGCCAAGGGCTAGGGCTGGTGACTAGCGTTTGAAATGCAGTGGAAAGATGGCAACCCCCATCTTATTAAGAAAAGGCATAAGGCGAGTTCCCATTTATCTCAGATTTGGCCAATCCAGAATATCCATGTTGAGTGCCAACCATATTGGCCAATGTTACACGTGCTTTCGTGGCCAGCTGAAGCTTCAGGATACACAGCCCGAGATAGGTGACCAAAGACCCAGCCTCTGACTTGCGCTCTTTTCCTTCTTGCCTTCACAACAATGCCATTTTTCATTAATAGCATTCAGGCTGGCAGGGCACGACCGTTCTATCCAATGGTGTCAGGCAGCGTTCTCCTAATGCCATTCCCAGTGGTGGTTGACCATCTTTGAGAATGGATTTATAGATGAGCATGAAGGAAGAGTTTCTTCAGTATCCTTCGTGTGTTGCTGAGAAACTTGCAGCTTCCTGTGCTGTGGTATCATTGATGCTGGACTATTGCAATGCTCTGTGAAAGGGTTATTTATCCAGACAGGTTAGAAGTTGCACCTGATTTGGAACAGAGCTGCTAAGCTGTTAAGTGGAGTGGGGTGATTCCGTTCCAAAGCTGGCAATTACTTTTGAAACTCCAGATGGAGTAAAATGCATCTCTTGGCTCGACCGTCTCTCCCTACCATGGACGGCACATCAGCCAGATCACCAGTAGGGCTGTGTTTCAAAATTCTCCTCTGGGTGTCCTCCTCACCATTTGGGGTGTAATGGATGGGTACAAAGGGGATTGATTGATTGATTGATTGATTGATTGATTGATTCATTCATTCATTCATTGATTCATTCATTCATTCATTCATTTGTCAGTTCATTTGTTTGTTTGTTTGTTTGTTTGTTTGTGAGATTTATATACCACCCCATTAGTGCACAGCACTATTCTGGGCAGTGTACCTATAACACCAAAACAAAGGCCACAATGACATAATCAAGCAAACCACAAACAAACAATGTGTAGGCATCCTTCAGTCTCGAGAGACTATGGTAACGTGCTTTGTATGGAGGACTTGGAACAGTGTCTAGTGTGGCTGAGAAGGCCAATTCGGGAGTGACAATCCCTTCCACACTGAAGACAAATACAATCTGTCCCCTGTCCAGCTCCCTGATTTTGCTTCGACGCTGTATGCAAAGCTGGAGTGTCCTCTCCAGAGCACGAAGCCTGGGTAAAATAATATGGAGGATAGGCTGTTACCCAAGCAGCAAATCCCCCCTCTCCACGTCACTGAGATAGTCCAATGGAAAGGCAAGAGCCAATACAACTGGTTCCAGTGATGTCGCAGGAGTTGCCAGAACGACACGAACTGCCTCTGGGACTCCGGCTCCGGATTTTGCCTCGAGGTTAACTCCTGAAGCCTTTTCCATCAGTGGATATAGCCACAAGGCAGTGGAGGTTTGAAATTGGAGTTTTCCTTCTCCTAGATGGGCTGCCTTCCAAGGCTGACGAGCCCCACCTACCCGGACAAACAAACAACAAGTAAGAAAAAACAAGAGTGTGAAGCCAGGTGGTGTAATAAAACCGGGCAGCAGTGGAAGATGGGGAAGATCAGGGGAGGCTGTTACAAAAAGCTTCCCAGAAGAGATGAGCCTTCAGCAGTCTCCTGTCATTGTAAAGGGAGAGGCCCAGGCGTAACTCTGTTGGAAGGTGGTTCCAAAGAGCTGGTGCCACCACCGAGAAGGCCTGGCTTCTTGTCAAAGATTTTCTGGCCTCCTTTGGGGTGGCTACTCAAAGGAGCATGGCCTGTGAGGATCTGGTGGAATGGGCAGATGACCTTGGGGAGAGTCGCTCTGTCAAGTAACATGGCCCCAAACTGTGAAGGGCTTTATGAGTGACCATCAGTATCTGCCTGATTGTGGTGCTCTACATCTAGAATGCCTTCGTCAGAGAAGTTCATCATCTTTTCATAAGCACAAAAGATTATTTTTATTCTCCTAGGTTTTTAAAGGCTGTTGAAGTCACCACAAGCGACCACAAAGGTTTTCTTTCTTTCCGACCAATGGGTGTACTGTACCTTCTGTCTCCTTGTATTCGTATTGATGTATTATAATGTAGTTTCTCCTTTTCGTTTGTTCTCTTGACAGTGTATACTTTGAAAAATGTGGCTGATGATGAATAGTAAGACAAATAAGTGAATAAAAGCTTGTATTTAGTCATTTTTATAGGTACATATGCCCTACTTTTCAAATCACAGGAAGAGCCTCACAATGCTCCTTACAAGACTAAACTGATATAAATGCAATGTAAAACAATTTTCGAAGATCAGTATAATGAACAATAAAAAATGAGAATTTTTTTCAAATAAGCGTTGGAAAACCAGACAGTGGAGAGGTCGTCTGAAGTCTTGCAGGTCTTTAGAGCATACTGAACAACAGATGAGAGAAGGGTTGGTGATCACTCTCTTGGCTGAGCAACCTTCACAATCCCAGAGCCACCAATGAGAAAGCCATGCCTGTTTTCCATGAGTGGGAAATGTGTAGCCTTCCAGGTGATGTCAAAGGGCAACTATCATCTACCCTAGTCCGTTACAACTAACGGTGAAGAATCATGGGCGTTGGAGTCCAATAATAGCCAAGGAGGGCACACATTTCCTGTTCTTGCTCCATTCCCTGCCAGTTGGGTCATTGTAAATCAAAAGCCTGAAAGGTGAGCCAGAGATTTCACAACTGTTGGTTGCGGGAGGTCTTGCTTTGATCTAGCTAAGAGAGATCCTATCTCTAGTCTATATGTTGTAGCGTATATACAAGGCTGGGCGGTCGGGAGTGTTTGGTCCCTTACTTTTTATTTCAGTGGTTTCCAACTTCCAAGTGTCTCCTAAAGATTTGGTCAATACCTCCACTCGCCTGAGTCCTCTGGACCTCCAGGGAAGAGTGGGGTTGTTCTGTTAAGAAGTGCCAGGCGCTGGGAGACTTTTCACTGCCTCTGATCTCAACAAAGACCTGCATGCATAGGGATATGGTCACACTTTCCTCCTGCTATCCCAGGGAGACCAGTGGTGGCTTGTTTGTAAAGTCAAGCAGGACACTGAGGTTCCACCTCAGCCTCAAGGCTCCAATGACTCCTAGCCATTTCTCTCTTGCCTGCTTTCTGATCAACAACAAAAGTTCTCTGTATGTGTGAATGCTTGCCTGTTTGTACATGTGTATTGTGTGCATATGTGCTCTTGTATGTGAGAGAGACTCTGACCCCTTGGGCTATCCACCTTTGATGGCTGAGACTGATGCCTCAAGCAGCCACATAGACACCTGTTGCTATTAAGGGTGACTATTTAATCCAGTTGGGAGGAAAGCAATGACAAACCTAGACAGCATCTTAAAAAGCAGAGACATCACCTTGCCGACAAAGGTCCGCATAGTCAAAGCTATGGTTTTTCCAGTAGCGATGTATGGAAGTGAGAGCTGGACCATCAAGAAGGCGGACCGCCGAAGAATTGATGCTTTTGAATTGTGGTGCTGGAGGAGACTTTGAGAGTCCCCTGGACTGCAAGGAGAACAAACCTATCCATTCTAAAGGAAATCAACCCTGAGTGCTCACTGGAAGGACAGATCCTGAAGCTGAGGCTCCAATACTTTGGCCATCTCATGAGAAGAGAAGAATCCCTGGAAAAGACCCTGATGTTGGGAAAGTGTGAAGGCAAGAGGAGAAGGGGATGACAGAGGACGAGATGGTTGGACAGTGTCATCGAAGCGACCAACATGAATTTGACCCAACTCCGGGAGGCAGTGGAAGACAGGAGGGCCTGGTGTGCTCTGGTCCATGGGGTCACGAAGAGTTGGACACGACTTAATGACTAAACAACAACATTTAATCCAGTGGCTCTCAGCCTTGGGTCCCCAGATGTTCTTGGGACTAAAATTCTCAGAAACTTTCACCGCTAGGCCAGGATTTCTGGGAGTTGTAGTCCAAGAACATCTGGGGACCCAAGATTGAAAACCATGGATCTAATAGACAGCTACAAAAGGCCAAGCCAACCCTGGAAGGACATCACTTATGATCTGGTCACAGATTGGGGCATACCAGGCAAAATGGTCAGCTAAGCTAATCATGTTCTCAACAGCCCAGTCCTTGAGATTTCAGGACTCAACCTGACACCTGGGGCATGAAACTAAGATTCTTTGTCATGTCATGTGGTAGGCCCTTCTGATGTCATGGGATAGATACCTTGTGGTCTTATCAGAAGTAAAATCCAGCTAACCGGGTAAGGTGGTAATGCAGAGGAAGGAAAAAGAAGGATTTGCAAAAGCCAAGGAAGCGGCATAATGCAGCCAGCAGCTCTAGGGGATGTACTTCTACATTTGTTACCGATCTCGTCCTCTGCGGTGTTGTTCGTTTAACGGGTTTTTCCAGGCTGCTGCTAGGTCTCGATGAACACTCGCCAACACTCCCAGGCCATGTTCTGCAGCTGCCAAGGCTTGTGCAATGAGCGGGTTCACTAGTCATGATTTTGGCCTCCCACTCCCTGTCGTGTTCCAAATGGCATGAGAGATCCTAGCGATGGCACCCACTGGCTTCTTTCCACGCCCTCCTGCGCTTGCATCTGGGCTTTTGATGCACCGACGATGGGCACCCATCAAAGTCACCTCACTCATAAAAATCAACCGTTCTGCTTCTCCAGAATCACATACCCTGTGATTGGTCTTCCCCCAAGAAAAACCATGGGAATAAAGCTATTTCTCGCCATCCGTACAAGACCTGGCACTCTTACCATCATACCTGTGACATCAGGTAGCATTCTTGCGATGCCACTGCACTGGATTTTTAACTGAACCCTGGAAAAAAGCGGCTGGGAGCTGTGTTGTTCAACAGGATACGCAATTGTTCCAGGAACCCATTTGTGTGTTTTGTTTTCAGTCGGTTTCTTGGCACTGAAATAGCTCTGTGACTCTGCATGGCGCCAAAAGTGAGTCTAAGTCCTAGAAAATATATGTTTTTTCCCCTCTGTTCCAAAGCACAGAAATCACAGGCACTGTGAGGAGATAAAACTTTAGCTCCTCAGAATGACCTCTGAATTCCTCAACAACTCTCACAGCCTTTATTTTTTTTGTCCCTGTCAGCATTAGGCTGTCCTTTTGGGAATACTTCAGAAAGTTTGGCTTTCTCAAAAATCAAGAAGAAGGAAGGCTGTCATGGATGTAGTTTATGAATCTTAAATTAGAGAAACATCCAGGAACGTCCCGTCCTTGAAACATGACTTTGTTACTCTTAAGTCTCCAGGTTAAAAGAGGCATTTAAACAATTTATCTTTTTCTTTTTTTCTTCTCCTTCTGGAATTTCTAGCTTGGAATTCCGGTGAGGTTTACAGGAACATGAGGGAAAGGTAATAATGGTGGTTATAGGGCGACAGAGGGGGAACTCTGGTATTCCTTCAGAAGGAACTTTGTGGTGGGTACACAGAGGAGAATGTCAGTTTGTGGTGTGTGTGTGTTTCAAATAACCCGCCACCCTCCCAAGGCACTTAGAGAAGCGTAGGGGGCTTACTCTGTCCTCACAACTTTCTTTTAGGGTGCTCTGAGCCAAGAAATTCTGCCCAGCCTAGACCTACACAGAGAGTTATAAAATGGAAATTCGAACCCCAGGCTTCCTCTTTCCTGTACAATGTGCTGTTGACTACACAGCGGTGGCGCTGGAGATATTATTCAACTGATAACAGGCCCTGTGCTTGATGGAAGCTGTAAAAATGCCAAGAAGTAATCACAGTTCAAGGAAGCTCTTAAATCTCTTGTGTTTGGTTTGGAATACTGA
This sequence comes from Intellagama lesueurii, assembly GCA_037013535.1. NCBI lineage: Eukaryota > Metazoa > Chordata > Lepidosauria > Squamata > Agamidae > Intellagama > Intellagama lesueurii. Next base: position 4,664,921 of record JBAJHW010000011.1, read on the forward strand.
GCAGGCCCCTTCTACTTTGGGACAATAAAGTAAGCATATATGTGCTATATTTAGAGAGTGTTCTAATGGGAAAGATGGAAAGTGAAATAAAATAAGAGATACCGTTTAGGAAGAGAGAGGCGAAGGAAGGAGGATAAGTAGGGGAAGAAAGGGAAGAGGAAAATCATACCAAGAGCATTGCAGAAATTCCTTTTGCTGGATAAAGTCCTTGTTGGAAGTTCTGCTTTTCACCCCCCCCCCCTAGCATCTCTGAAGAAGTTGATAACTGAAGAATCTACAGTCATCATCATCATTTCAGAACTGCAAAGCTGGAAGAGATCCTATGGGCCACCGGGTCCAGCCCTTGCCAAGGAGTCACAGTGGGGAATCAAACCCCCAACCTCTGGCTCCGCAGCCAGAGACCTAAACCACTGAGCTATCCTGCAGTTCTAATGATTATGATTAACTGTGTAACTTGTGAAACAAGACCCATGAGGCCCTGTGGAACAACAAAGGACACTAAGATGTGTGAATCTTGGAGATAAATCCATATGATTGCACCCATGTTGGTCCATTATAGCTTGAATCAATCAAACAAACAAATCTGGATTTGATCAAGCTTCTTATCTAGTCACCTATGTGCTGGTTTTAATTCATGGCAGGCGATCAGGCAAGTGTGGAAGCCTGCACTGGATCAGGTGAGGACGAACCTAAGACTCTTTTTTATATATAAAGACATGGACGCTTCCAAGGAAATCTGAGCAAACACCAGGAATCCAAATGCCATTTCTTTGCATTGCGACTCGCGTCACACGTTGTAACGGAAGGCCTCCAGATTTGTATATCTGCCTCTGACATTTGACAGATGATAACAGGTATGCTTGTTCCAGATTAAGCAGACAGATGGTTCGTAGGAAAGGCAGTGAGCGAGACCTTTTTTTCCTGCAGGTCTGCTGGCAGATTCATGAAATATTAACTGTCGGCATAAACATCTCATTGCTTAGCAGAAATCCGGAGCTTTTATATTCAGGCAGAATTGAATATGCATCTTAAACAGAAATGGATTTGTGGTGATGCTCTGGACCCAGAACCTTGGGCTCGTGGTACACCGGAGGAACTTCATGGCCAAAAAAAGAAGAAGAAGAAAGAAAAGAAGGGGGGTTAATATGTCCTATTTTTTTATTCTTTCTGTTTTACAAAACAAAGTGAGAGAGACAAAAGTGTACTTAGATGGGAGAACGCCATGGCACACTTCTTGGTTATCTGCGGTACAAGAGCACAGCTCCATAAATATAGCTAAGCTGGCATCTGTTTTGCGGACATCAAGTTGGTCTGAAATTCTGTGCTGGAGGACGTTCGGGGAAATCATCCATCAAAAATGGATGGTGATGGGAAAAGTTACTTTTCTGGGTTACAAGTCCAAAAGTACTCCAGCCAAGGACTGAACCCCCTACTCTGGCTTCTGGATGGTACTCTGAACCTATTGAAGCAAAGGATGGAAACTGGGAGTTGTATCAAAACACACTCGGGAACCCTTAAGTGTTTCTTTCTGAACCCCTTCAATGATTGCTTTCTCTCCCTTAATGGAAGGAGCTTGGGATTTGAACCCCCATTTTGTAACTCCTCTATTTGAAGACATCATATCTTCAAAAGAAGTGCCTAGCACAGGTCTAGGTTTCAGGTAAAGAGCCCCATGCAAGGCAAGGAGGGAGCTGGGAGTTACCTAGCCATCACTGACACTCGGAGAGGAGACCGAGCAGATACACCAGTCACTTATTGACAGCCTTCTCCACTCTGCTGAGATGGACTGCTTTTCTGGTAGCGTTACCATTCCTAAATCTGCATTTATTCTTATAAAGGAGCATGTGAAATGTGTGCAAAAATGTGTGCTTTCCTTTATCCTCCTTTGGGTACCATGTTCTCCTTCCCCTGCACTTTTACTTTTCTTTTTGGCAATGCATAAGCAGGTGTCCTGGATTGCACAGGAGATTTGAGTTGCTCATAATATTCTCCAATGAGGTTGGAAGAACACTGAAAGCAACATCCAGCTTCCCTGGGAACTCTCCTAGGTCCTGAAAGGCCTGTTCTGTCGCCTGCTAAGCTCTGTAAAGTTAAATGTATTCAAGGTCAAACCTTCTCTAGATCTTCCTTGGTGGGCTCCCAGACCAACCTGAACAGGAATCAGAGTGGGAGAAGACAGATGGTTTATCAGTTTGATGCTGTTTGCACACATGCAAGCATATACACATACATGCAGGAAAGGAGAGAGATTGAGAGAGAGAGAGAATGTCAGAGAACACCCAAACATATTTTCAGCTGGAAATCTGAACATTGGTGAACTTTTGCTTTCGTCACAAAATTATGTTTGGAAAATGTGTTCATTTTTAAGGGGGGGGGAAAGCTTACGTGGAAACATGTAAGCATTTGATACACCCGCTTTTTTCAGTGCACTGAATTGCACGGCCTGAACCCTATTTTTCCTACAGGAGAATGCATAGACAATGCATATAACTGTACACTTTTGCAAAATGCACACAAGAACGTGTACACCTTTGCATTTGAGTTTTTTTAAAAATAGAACCCAACTTACACTTGAATGTTTTGGATTAGCTTTGAGGACAGAGATCAAAAAACCTTGGCAAGACCCAGGCAAGTAGATTTCCTTGAACCTAAGGAACAGTAATGAACTTAAAGGACAAGGGAATTGCAGTAATGAATATGGAGAGGCTTCAGAGGATGCTCCGAGTCTTGGTGGTGGAGGGTGAGAACCAGTGGAAAACCATGTTGGGAGAGGACCCGTCTGCTGGAGAAGGATGTGGCTGGTTGTATAACCGGAGGCAGGAACGGAAGCTGTGGACACCCCCAGCTTGTGTTGCGGGCCATCTTGTCTTTTTCCTCAGCTTCAAAGGAGTGTGCTGTAAGATCTTTAAGATACAGATTTTGTTAACAATGCTCCTATATTTAGGATTTCTTTTTCTGGAAGTGAGCTCCATCTTTTAGTTTGGGAATTAAAAGCAGTACTTTCTTTGCTCTCCACCCTCCATTCTGCCCTTCCAGATCATACTGTTCTCTGAAGATCGCTTGGACTCTTCATTTGGGTGATTTAGTGCCTGCTCAGCATTTGATGTTAGCCTTGGCTTCAGAATTGGCTCAATTCTGAAGATGCGTCTTGCCTCGAACCAGGGTAGGGTCCGTTTGGCAGGACTTTGAAGTTACTCAAAACAACGAGGTATATATCCAAGAGCTTTTTTGCTTTAAAGGAGGTCTAGGGCTCAAATGAACTGGATCAGGGAGCACACACAGAGAGAGAGACTAGCATCTCTCTATTCCAACTGAGTCTATCTGCTCAAGAGGTTGCGTTGTTCACATACCCCATGTCACCCCCAAATCCCAAATCTCTCCCCCACCCCCAAAATCTTAGAAGTAGCTGAAAACTCCCAAGTCCTTGGGACTGCTCAGAAAAACAAATGTTCTGTGGGAGCAGAAATGGGACCCAAGAGAAATTGTCATAATCTCTCCACCTCCAGTCTCAGCGCAGCTACAGGCGCTCTGGCATTTGACGCATTTGCGTGTGTACGCAGAGGCAGGTGGGTGGACGGGTGGGTGGGACAGAGGCTGAAATAGCTCTGATGAATTTGCAACAAGAGAAGAGATCCAAAAATCACAGAGAGATGAAGAAGGCAAGCCAAATCTGCGAGGAGAGTGTCGAGGCTGTGGTTCATTAACATTCTCCATTGTTCAAAGAAACAGCATGCGAGCTGAAGTTTTGGAGGCTTGCTTTCTTCACAGTTTTTATATATAGGTCAGAGGCGTAGAAGGCAGAAGGAGGGGAACTCATGGGTTTGGTTGCTGCATTTTGCAATTTGAATGAGAAGAAAATTCTGAGAGCAAAAAAGCAACGACTCAATTTGGGAGCTGATTAGTTATCTCCATGCGTATAGCGCCACCAACGTGTCTCCGTGTCACATAGAATTTGTCGCTTGTAAGGATCTGGATTTATTTAAAGAGTTGGGGATGCCAGAAGTCCAGCAGCTGAGCCCTAAAATGAAGGGATGGAAATTATGAGAACTCAACTGTTTCCCAAAAGCGAGGGGGGGGGGGCATTTTTATGTGCCATAGTCTTCTGTCCAGTATTCCAGGTGTTATGGCGGAACCTGGTTACCTGCAAGAAGCTGGGAGAAAAGAATCATGTTTTTCACTTTGGTTTAGAGTGGTTCTGGATTCTCATCTCAAAGAAGCCTGTGCAGAAGAAAAAGAGAGAGGGAGCATAGTTTTGAAGCTTTGGAGGGAGGACACCAGCTCTTCATCAGAGATTACTACATCCCTTTGAGCAGGCAATAAACAAGAGCTAGACAGAGCAGCCAATCAATGGTGGTGGGGTCATGGAGGTTACCTCTGGAATATCCTGTCCAGCAGTGGCTCCCAACCTTGGGTCACCCAGGTGTTCTTGGACTGCAACTCCCAGAAACCCCAGCCAGCACAGCTAGTGGTGTAGGCTTCTGGGAATTGCAGTCCAAGAACACCTGGGTTAGCCAAGGTTGGGAACCACTGCTGGACAGCATACCCTTGGTTTACAATGGAGGGCACTGCCTAGTCTACAGAAATAGAAAAATTACTTTTTTTGCACTGTAATTCCCAAAATGGCCCCGTTGGTAGTGGGATTCTCAGTTTTATTTAAAAAAAAACCCCACACACTTTCTGATGCTTGATGCAAATACCAATGTTACAGAAAGCCTTTTGTATGGAGAGAGGTTGGACAAACAGATGCCACTTTGCCTTTTGTACCAGACAAATAAATGCCTTGGGCTATCACCCCCCACTCCTCATGATAAGGCTTCAGAAGCCAGGAAATAAATGATCCCTCAGCACCCCATCCTAAGCTCCTTGGAGAAAAGGTGGGGCTGAACATAGCCTTCACTATCTTACTTCCGTTGGGTTTGTACTTCTGCATCCTGAGAAGTACTTTCAGCTGAGGGAGAGTGGTAGTGGTGATGTGATTATTCAGTGAGTGTTATAGTGTAATGGGGATCTAAATTCAGGGCTTCATGGCCCTGGTCCATCATTAGAAGAAGACCATTGAGATGGTTGGCCTGCAACTTTCATCTGTGCTCACCATAAGCTAAACTGGCAAGGGTTAACGTGCTGCGCCCAACAACTTCTGGAGAACCTCACTTTGCCCATCATACTGGTTCTAAGCTAGTTAGAGGGGCACAGCTGGTGCTCTGAAGCTGACCAAGGAGGCAAACCATTTGTGCAGTCCTTCTGCTCTCTTCCCCACACCTCAGCTCCGATGGCCTTTAGTGATTCTCACTTAGTTCCTTTGGCTTGTTTTCCTGCTCTCATGGTTTGCACCACCTTGATGGAAATCTCACTGATTGGCAGAATCTGGGTCTTGGCAAGGCTGGAAGAATATCTCCTCCATCTTTCTGCATTCTCTTCTAGAATTGCTGCCTCATCTTTTTCTGAAACAAGCTCTCCAAATCTGGAAAAAAGACAGCAGCTTGCAAGTACAGAGCGAACTGTGTTACCAAGTGCACGGCTTTATGATCATTACCTTGACAAATCACAATTACACCCTACGGTTATGCTGATAATTACCAGGCTTAGAAGCATTGGTGTGCGTCGCTTATTTAAAAATAAAAATAAAAAAGATCAGTGACCTTAAACTATCCTTTAAATAAGCAAACTTTCTGTAGCACAGCATCGTTACTCGCATGCAGAACACAGTATGAGAAATGGAGGGGCACATCCTGTTCAGCCGTTTTCATAAGGTGGCAATATCACCCTGGAAAACCTTTGTGCGCCAGCAGCTCCTTCGAAATCTCAGATCCTGAATTTTTATGACTTCCATATAGAAGCTATTAAGTCCTTCACACCTGTAATTTCTAAAATGTATAACACCATAAAGGCCAACCACATTTCTTTATGGCTTCTCCATAAGGTCATGATGGGCGGTTACCCATCCCAATGCTACACACGCACACATCTACACGTCTACAGCAGGAATGATCCTGTTTTTAACAAAAGGGAATAATGTTGCTAGACACACATCTGAAGTTCAGCAAAAACAATCCAGGTCCTGAATCAGGGTCCAGTATGGATCAGACCCTACTCTCTTGTCCCCCAACCCCCAACTGCCTGACATGGGGTCCCCATGACTGCCTAGTCTTTTCCAGGGATGGGAACCCGAATTGCAAGATTCACTGTCAAGTCAACAACTCAACTTGGGTCCCCCCCCCCCCCCATGATTCAGACTCAATTCATGACTTGGAGTCATGACCCACCCCTTCCTCTTTTTTCTGGGAGAAAAAAACACTTGTTTTTATTAGGGACTTGGGACTCGGTACCGAAAACTCAGACTTGAACTTGGGGCTCAGATCCAAAGACTTTCCAACGTCCCTGGTCTTTCCCCTCATTACTTAGGCATCCAGGAGAACTTGTGTCGGTTCCTGCAGTAACACAGGGGACCATGGGGTGTAGTTCATCTGCTTAGCAGCATCTATACAAGTCAGGGAGCCATGGGAACTGCATCCCACCCTGCCCAAAGCTTGCATGCTTCTTGACATATAAGCCCCACCCTCAAGCCCCAAGTCGTCAGGGAAAACAGGGCAATGAAGAAGACAGCCATGGCTGTTGCTGGGGGTAGGAAGAGAGAAACCATGACTCCAGATAGATCTTAACTGTATCAGAATGGGCCGGCCATATGCATGCTTTCATTGGGAACCTCCATTTATGGCTCTTCTGGTTTCCAGCCAACAGAAAACAGAACGGAACAGAACTAGTTTTATTGTTTGAAATCATAGGTCACCACAATGTCAACAGAAACAAAAAAACGCACTGACACAATATAGCTATACATAAATACAAGATGATATAGCTTCCCTTATTTCTTAAAACTTTTGGTGCTTGGCACATCTTTTCTTTGCTGCCAAAGCAAATTTGGCTACTTAATAGGCAGTAGTTACATCCTTACCCACCTTGGACTGGTTTCCAGCAAAACTAAGGACCATTCAGGATGAAATCTAACAGCTGATGAACCCAGCTTTAGCACCTTCCACTTCTTCTCTGTGTAGACTTCACAGCCTGAGGACCACACAAGCATTCTCGTCAAGCCCTTCTTACACTTCCCCGGCTGCTTTGTGTAACCTCACATCTGAGGAACAGATATTTCATCTCAAAGATCAGATGGAGAATTGTGCTCCTTTTTATTTGGCCTAACAAAGGCGTTATCGCAACATAAATTTTTCAAACACGTGAAGTCGCTTTCTGAGCAGATTCTCAGATTTGCCTGCCAGAAATCATCCTGACACATTTCCATGCAAATTTGGAGATTACTCTTTTAAAAAAAAAGGTGCCATGCACATATAAATCCATAAACTATTTCTGTATGCATTTTCCAAATGCATGTGTATATTGTATGCATTTTAGAAATATACCTACTTCTTTGCATGGGATAAAGCATTGCTCTATGTATGTTGTTTTTTAATGTGCATAGAATTTGTGTGTTTTTAAAATAAACCTGAGTAGAACTTGAGTGCAGTCCAAGAAAGTGTAGATTTCTCTTCTGGTTCCTCTCGTGGTCCAGGGTTGATGGCTGGCTCCATTCCTAGACAACCACTCTTGGCCACTGTGAAAAATACTGGATACCTGGACCCTTGCTCTGCCTAAGTACAACGAGGGTCCTGTATCCCAAACGCATGCTCCCAATTCTTTCAGGACAAATAAAAATGGACATACATGAACAGGTCTCTTCCATTCTGATCTTTCATGCCTTCTGGAATGAGGGCAAAATACTGGAAAGCAAGGAAAGATGACAAGGTGATCCGGGAGTAGCTGATGGTTGTGGTGGCAGCCAGGGGTGAGCAGGGATGTGCAATTTTAGCCAAATAAAGTGAAGTGTGCTGCTTTTATACACTGTCCCAGAGTGCTTAAAGCACTCTCTGGGCTGTTTACAATTTAATTACTGTACACTTCTCCCTTCAACAGTGCTGGGATTAGGGATGCCAGATCCTTGTGTCGTTCAAAATCCATGTATAACTCTTATACCCCCAAAACATAACTACAAAGCACAAGAAGTTAATTCTCTCTCTCTCTCTCTCTCTCTCTCTCTCTCTCTCTCTCTCTCACCCCCCCCCCCCCCACACACACACAGGGAGAACAGTTCTCTCTTATTAGGGTTCTCTTCCACAGTATTGACAACCCTTTCCACACAGTACCATGTGTCATGAGCCTTAAAGGTCCTTATGACCCCTTAATTTAGAGGCTGAATATGAGATGTTGTGTTTGGGGTCAAGTAAACCACTTTAACAGCTTCCGTGTTGAACTCATGGTGTCTAGGGGCACAGTATGTATTGAATATTTATTTTTGGGGGGGGGGAAAACACATGTATAACCAAAATTGTGCGGTTCAGACCCGTGCAATGCAAGGGAGAAGTGTATACAGGCGATACGCTGCAGCCTGCTGTATCACCATTGCCCATGGGTTTTCCTGCGCAGCCCTGAGATCTCTTTTCATGAGCGGTTGCAGCTTCTTCTGAACCCCACTCACATAAATATGGAGTTGGGATTAGAGAAAATTGGACAACCATCTGTCCGATCTGCTTTGGTTTGGATTCCTGCATTGAGCAGACGGTTGGACTCGATGGCCTTGTAGGCGCCTTCCAACTCCATGATTCGATGACTGTTTCCCCCCAGCATATATTGCTCCATCCTTCACAATCCATTCCTCATTAGCATGCAGAAGAAGCTTTCCGCCGAAGAAATGTTTAGAACGGCAGAGCCAGTTCAGAGCAGCAGGCCAAGATAAGCTGATTCTGTTGTCATCCTGATACGGCTGAACTTGCCAGGTGTTGCTTACTTCTCCTTTGTCACAGTCATTGCCTGTGATCCCTTAGCCTTGGCTAGGGGTTCAAAAAGCTGCCTCTGATTTCTGGCTTTTCTGCAGAGGCAAGTGCAGCTGAAAATTGAAAGGGAACCCTTCTCAGATGAGACAGTGTACGCCTGGGCCCATTAACTTGTGTAAAGCAAGCCTTGCAGCTGTCAGTGATCTGTCCAGGTTTACAGTCTAAGGAATAAAATGGAATAAAACCCTGAATAAAATTGGGTTGCTGTTTTTTTCCCCCAAAAAACATGTTTGGGGTTCAGCCTCTTTGTTGATCTTTGATCCAGCCGCACTGTATGAAATTGTTGCTAGGGGTGTACGTGGGGCCCTGATTCAGTTTGGAGGCCAACTTGGGACATTGGAATGGTTCCCGGTGGAATCTGCAGAGATTTGTGCCCATACCGTTCAATTTGCAGCCAGGATCTGAGTCAATGGCTGAAATCCTGTTGCGTAACGAAAGTGAGTTTGTAAGTTTCAGTTCATTCCTTGCTGGTTAAATAAAGTGCCCCCACCATGATTCTTTGGGACATGCACGCATGTAGAAAGCCAGCTTGGACACATGTCCCTGAGAACAGCAGGAAGGGCTCCTTATTTCCTGGTGACAAATGGACAAAAGTTGCAAATTTGCTTGCATTACGCAACAGGATTTCAGCTAAAGTGTACATTTGGATGACACCCTCCAACTGACTTGCATTAGAAAACCAAAATGGCTAGAACTCGTTTGACTGATTTTGAATTTGTTAACATGAAATTTGGACACATAGCTGCTGGATAGCTCAGTGGTTTAGGTCTCCGGCTGCGGTGCCAGAGGTTGGGAGTTCGACTCCCCATTGGGCTTCCCTGACAGGGGCAGGACTTGATGATCCAGAGGGCCCCTTCCAGTGCTGCACTTCTAAGATGTTGATCAACTGTAAAGAGGGGAGTTAACCTGCCAAATTTTAGCTAGCTAGCTAGAAGTTTACATATCAGGCACCTATCAGTTTTATCTCCTTACTTCCAACCCAGAAAAAAAAAAGACTGAATCAATTTGTGCTGCAGCTGGTCTGATAGGTGTTTCAGATCTGGATCAGTTTTTAAATTTACTTTGCTTCACCATCAGACAGAATCTGGTTGTTCCACTTTCATACGGACCTTATACTGACTGGTCCAAATAAAGTTGTTTTAGCTAGTGATTTGAGCTTCTTAGCAAATCAGTGGATGGACCTAACTGTTACCCAGAAAAAAGTTTCTGAGAAATGTAAAGTGCCCCATGGCCCAGATTGGGCTTTCAGTTGCTTATCATCCGAATTCATTTTGAAGCTGCAAAATCTGGAGTAGGGCATGTAAGCGTGTTGGCCAAAGCACAGAGAGCCAACAGGATCTGACACATTAAAATTTGGGATGGTCCTACGAGATCTGGGGTTTGATTCTCTGCTTCCTAGTCCTATTGCCTTGGCTTGCCTTGGCCAAGACCTGCCCCTCCCCCAGCTACAATTTGCCATGTATAAATCAGGAATCAATGGTTGCCCTTTGCACATGCTTATTGGCAGGATGAATGGCAGAAACATTTCTAAATAGCCTTTAAAGTGCTGTATAAATGGTAATTGAAAGGGTTCTTGAACAAAGGGTCTCTGGCTTTAATTGATGGATCTGGTTTCATTTTGACACTTATGGAAATGCTTCATGTTGAAATGCTGATTTGGTATGTTGCTATCCATCCAAATGAGATGCCTCTTCTCACTGTCTACTGGGGTTCCATTGTCTTTCCTCTTTTGCCTTGCTTTGATGTCCTTCACACAACATCCAATCAATCAATCAATCAATCAATCAATCAATCAATCAATCAATGCTAGCCGTGATGTTCTTGAAAGTTTGACAGCGCAGTCCTATGTATGTTTCCTCTGACATAACGTTCACCGTACTCAAGAGGGCTGACTCCTAGCTTAGAAGGCATGGGATCACAGCCTTCAGAAATACAGCTGCTTTTGTGTGGTGAGTGCTCCAACACTGGAGGAATTCAAGAGAAACTTAGACAACCACATGACAGATATCCTTTGATTTGTATACCTGCATCGAGCAGGGGGTTGGACTTGATGGCCTTACTATTCTATGATGGCCTTCACTATTCTATGATGAACATAAGAACATAAGAAGAACATAAGAAGAGCCCTGATGGATCTGGCCAAGGGCCCATCTAGTCCAACTTCCTGTATCTCACAGTGGCCCCATCAGATGCCTCTGGGAGCACACGAGACAACTAGACACCTGTCTACTGATACCCCTCCCCTGCATCTTTGGACCACACGGCTAACCCTTACATCCTCTAAGAATGTACAGAGATAGTCTGAGTGAATTACGGACACCTGGATTAGATGCCTTGCTTTCTCAAGGAATCTTGTGGGAAATTTCTCATTGAGACATCTGTCTCATCATGCCAAGATGCCCTACATTGATGAGAATGAGAAATTAGGAAGTCTTCGTCTTTTCTCCAAACAAACAAAGGCACCAGAGTATTTGGTGCTGGGTATTCACCTAAATATGAGCTTGCACAATTGAGGCTTCTAGCTGGCTGCTGTTAGGAATTTTGGAGGGTGGGCAGGGAGCCAGGGTGGTTTACTACTTGAAATGCTATAGAATTACTGCTCCGGTATAAGTCCCAGAAATTTCAGCAGTTCCATGAAGCAGTGAGCAAGGAGCATAACACAGCTCAAGAAGGCTTCAAAGAGAGCTCTCTAAGCCATCAGATTCCTAAGTATTCATCAGTCCAGGTTCCATGACTTTTTTCCCTTCTTTTTTTTTTCTGAGAGCTGCTGAGAGATGAATTTTTATGGCAGATGCTTTGGAAATAAGCGTCTCTGCCCTCCCTCCTTCCCCCGTGCTGACTCCCTCCCTCGTGGTCTAGATTTGACAGCCACCTTGCTGTCCAGAGTTTTGTTTGTTTGTTTGTTTATTGTGCTAATATGTCAGATAATTGAAAGCGAATTCTTCTCTATGGATCACTAGGTATACTATGCAGGGATGACAAATCAATTTCCTTGTTACCCTGCCGGAGCACAGCATCCGACAGATTGCTTACGTTTCTACTGTGTTCTATTTGCACGCCACTTAAGAGGTTGGGATCGGACCTTGTAATTTGTAGCTGAGCAGTTCAAAATGCAAAACCAAACCAAAAAAGACCCTTGAGGAAGGGGGTCTGTATTGTCCTTTTCGTGACACCTGGCCAAAGCAGGACATACGAAGAGATCAATTCTATGCACTCACATCAATGGCATCACCCCTTCAATACGTCAGCTCCAGACCCTGGAAAAGTTCTGGTCTCAAAATTGCCCAATCATCATGCCCATGAACAAAGCTGATTGGGGGATTCTTGAACTTGTAGTCTGTGAAAATTACTTTCTCAAGCTTTGACTGGTGACTCTAAGTGGGGATTTTCACAGCTAGAGTCTGGAATATTACTTCTGCTACCCAGAATTGGGAACCATACGTTTTTTGGGCGTGGCCATCACGGATGGTCTTGTGGCTCAGGACCAAGCTGTCACATAACCTGAATCTCCCATCAGGTTTCACCTGCTTCTTTAAACTCTTGCAGTCTGGCCAGGCTCCTCATCTTGAGCAGATCATCTCCTGGATAATGAGGCTGAGCTCTTTTTTGATTCCCTGTGTTTACAACTCAGCTCATGTGTCTGTCAAAGGTATGGTCTCAGTTCCTCCTTTGGCTTCCTTCTGTCTCTCCAGAAATTAGACAGAACAGACTTCCAATTGAGTAGATATGAAACAGTCATGGAATGGAAGTAGAAAACCAAATCATCCATCCCTATTATAGACCCTCGGATAGTGTCCGCTTTTGCTTGAGAAGTAGCTCATGGCAAGATGCAGCAGTCAGACAGATGCGTAGTATTTTCTGCCCATTTTACAGAAGGAGATGCTGAGGCCTGTAGCATTGAAGAGAACATTTTCCACTCAAAATATAATGCAACTGGACACTTTCTAAAATAAAATAAAATAAATCTAAGAGATTTGCTTCAACTCCAGTCAAGCCTCTGACATTGTCTCCCGTTGACTCTTTTTGAAAAGAGCAGAAAAGTGGGAGGGTAAGATTTTTCACACCTCTTTTGGGGGGGGGGTCCCTTTTGGTCTGGCCTCAGGCTTGTTAAAAGGGTGCAATGGCTGGAGTCCTGCTGTAATCCTGCGTGGGTGCTCTCTTACCGTATTGATAAACATGATGCCAGAGTCTCTCTGAAGCTGTCGGTCCAGTTCTGATATCCCCAGAATAACGAGTCGAGCTAAAGTGACAGATCTATTTTCATTTTCCTTCTTTTATAACATGCCTGTCAGATTGCCCCAGGCTTGGAGAGATTGCGATAATAAAGGCACACTTAAAATAACGGAGGGCTGACATTGCTGTACCAAAGACGCTGTTCACCGACAGGAAAACTGAGCCTGCAAATTTGATGTTTACCAACATTACTGTTGAATACCTACCACGTCAAGTAGACATTTCCCTGGTCTACAGAGAGGCATCTGTATGGTAGCAGCAAAATACTGAGACGGGAGAACACAAAGTCTCCTTTGCCTTGATAGACAGCTGTCAAGACATGCTTGTCTATCATGTGTTGACTGTAGCAGTTTAAGAGTGATATGTTTGGGTTGTGGAAAACTGCATCTGGTGGGGGAGAACCCTGAGGAGAAATGAGCCTCTCCCCTTCTTTCATAAGATTAGAACTGAAAACATAAAATCATGCTGATGGGCGGGACCTTCTGGACCAACAACACAAGTAATTTTTCCACACAGTGTTTGATGAAATTATGGAAGGTGTTGCCGCAAATGTAGTGACAGCCATTGTTTTGGTGGTGTGCTTTGAAGGCGTAAACATGCGCACAGACAGACAGCCCAGCACTTGGAAGGGAAGCCGGGCTGTCTGTCTCTGTGCATGCGCATGGATGTCAGCTGATGCACATGCGCAGAGACAGCCAGCCTGGCTCCCAGAAGGGAAGCTGGGTCGCTGTCTCTAAAGATGGTGGAGGACAAAGAGAAAGAGGCAAGGGGACCAGGTAGAGAGGCGACCGGCGTAGCGGGAAGAGGGCAGGGCATCCATTTTGCTGAAAACGAAGCGTTGAGCAGAAACAGTTTAGTGCTTCATTTCATTTTGGCAAAACAGGCTCCCTGAACCAAACTATGAAGTGAACCACAAACCAGCCCTGTTTGTGTTTTTTCTTTCTTTCCCAATTTGTAGTTTGGTTCATGTCCATCTCTATCATTACGGCTATGCGCTACAGAGAAGAATTATGAATGACTGTGGAACAGCATCAAGAAGGATCCAAAGCCTTCACATCCTGTTTATGGGTTTGCTGCTATGGGGAATATGATGCTCAGCTAGGTAGGCTGCCGGTCTGATCTTCTTTCTGAGGAGATCTAGGATCTCGTGTTTACCAGGTTTTCACATTCACAGGCTGAGCAGTCTAGGATCTGCCTACTGAATGGATTGCCCCCTCCTGTAGGAAACTGCCTGCTGCTTAAGATGACCTTTGTGGTATTGTTTCTGAATGTCTTGTGTTTTGGAGCTTGGGCAGCTGGCAATAGACCCTGAGTGGTTCAAGTTTGAGCTTCCAGATGTTGCTTGACATTGTTCTCCAGATGTTTTTTCTTCACCACTGACTCTGCTCTTGATGACAGCTCCAGTCCAATAGCATTTAGTGGGATTTAGGTTACTTTCCCATGCAATAGACCCAGGCAACTTTCTTGTAATGACTTTGGGGTGGTGTTTGTATTGGTTGTTCTCAATCTCAACATTGAGGCAACATTGTCGGCCTCTGCTTTTATTGGTTGGTGCCAGTGCCTCTACACCTGTTCCAACCTTTCGTTATGCTGTAATCAGAGACATGTTTTTAGCTTTCTTGGGGTCTTGGTTAAGTCATACCTTTATTGGCTCACTAAAGAGTTATCTGCTGTAGCTAACGGTGGCTAATCTACATGGGGCTAGGGCATGTCTTGGTCACATGCTTGGACACGTATCTGATGGTGCACCTAGTGAATTAGTCACAATTAGATGCAGCAACCTATGTAGTCCTTTCTGCAAATTCCAGTAGGATTCTGTCCAAGGATGTAAAAAGTACCAAATCATGGTTTAAGCACCTTGGAGAGAGACTGTCCAGTCTGTTCTCAAGGAGTATTCAAACAGATGTCTTTTCAACATTTCATTCATGGGGCTAGTGTCAGCTTCCGGCATCTCTGAGCAGCTACTAAGGTTCCAGCATGGTGGGGGTGGCCACCACCCCTAGTATACCGGGACAGTTGCAAACACTTAAGACATTTAAAATCCAGATTGGGCGTTCCTTTCCTTGTTTGGGATAGATATGCGGGCGATGGTGGGAGGGTATTGGAGGAAAATTCAAAGATCTGGGAGACGGACTGTGGGTGTGGGGAGTGGGTGACAGATGTTTTGCTTGTGTGAACTGTGAGCAAGAAGACAAACAAAAATAAGATCTCAAAAGCAAATCACGAGAACCGAGGTTGGGGAACCTGTGCTTTTCAGATCTTATAGGACTCCAATTTCCATCAGCCTGGTGGTGAACCTGCTCAATGATGAGGCACAATGGGAACAGTGGTTCATCAACATCTGGAGGTCCGAAGCTTTCCCTGTTGTAATCGGAACACTTCCCTTATGCCTTTTTTCCACTAATAGCTTAGCTTTTCTGGTTTGCCTCTATGCTGATTGATTTTATGGGTCTTAGTCAATTAATCAGTGAATTAAATATGCATACCTCTGCAGACAAGAAAGAAAACAGCCGTTCCAGAGAAAAGCACATATTTTGTTTTTAGATGGTGTTGTGTTATCATTACATGCCATCAGGTTGTTTCCCACTTACAGCAACCCCATGGATTAATGGCGTCCAAGTAGTTTATACTGTAAACAGCTCTGCTCAAGTCTTGCAAATTAATGGCTGTGGCTTCCTTTCTTGCGTCAACCCATCTCATGTTGGGTTTTCTGCTTTTCCTACTGCCTTCCACTTTTACTAAAATAATTGCTTTTTCCAGTGAGGTTTGCCTTCTCGCTATATGTCCAAAATATGATTATCTCAGTATAATCATTTCGGCTTCTGCTGTGCTTTCAGACTTGATTTCATTTAAACCCCACTGATCTCTCTTTCCAGTGGTCCGTGATTATCTGTAGAGCTCTCCTCCAACGCCACATTTTTAATGGATTAATTTCCCCCCATCAGCTTTCTTCATTGCCTGGCTTTCCATTTGTACACACTAATGGGGAACATCCTACTATGTATAGCCTTGGCCTTAGTCCCCAGTGACACATCCTTCTGCTTAAGAACCTTTTCTAGTTCCTTCACAGCTGCTCTTCAAAGTCTCAACCTCCTGATTTCTTGGCCACAGTCTCTATTTTGATTCATGACTTGAGCCAAGAAATTCTGTTTCTTCTTCCTCAACATCAAAGTCACGTGATCCATCTGTGGTCTTTATTTTTGCCTTGTTTTGTTACAAACATGCATGGCTCTCCTCCTCTCCATGTTATCCTTACACCAATCTTATGAGGTAGGTCAGGCTTATAGAAAATTAGTGCCCTAAGGTAGCCTGTGAATTTCTTGTCATATCACATGAGGAGTGGCCATGCCCTCATGTATGCATGTACACAGACTCTCTCTCTCTGTCTTCTGAGATGGTCCTTCACATTTTCAGACCTTCCAAATACATGTTCAAAAATAATAGTAGAAATAAATTAAGCAGTTGGAAATGTTTGTGCAGCCAAAGTGTTTTTAATGTATTCATGTATGAATCTGCTAAATCCTACACCCTTAATTACTGTTGTTTGACATTTTAAAACCCAGCCTCCTAACTGTTGTTGCTGAACACACACATTGTTTGTCCTCAGTATGTATGCAAAGTTGCATTATGCTACAGAGCAAAACTACATTGGTTTAATATAACCAGTAAAGGAAAACTCATACTCTTCCATCTGTGGGCAGATTTGCAAGATCTCTAACACTTCTCCCCAAACAATTTGCATTAATTTTCATGGAACAAATGGGTCCCAAGGTTTTTTTTTTCCTTCTTGATAACAATCATCACTTAGAATTGTGGAGCTAGAAGGGACCCTCTGGATCATCAAGTCCAGCCCTTGTCAAGGAGACACAGTGGGGGAATTGAACTCCCAGCTTCCGGCTCTGCAGCCGGAGACCAAAACCGCTGAGCTATACAGCAGTTGAAATCCCATGAATGACTGGCAAATGCAGACAGGACAAAAACGGGTGCCTAGAGAAGCTGAGATAGGACTCCTTTGAGCCCTGATGAAAACAATGTCATATGATGATGATGATGATGAATATTGTCCATGGTGTCCTTGCTTATTGTCTTCAGCACAGGGCACCATAATTTTTTTTCATGGTGGTATTTGGTTGCATTAAAGTCATTTTTCCCCTTCTTCCCTCTGCAGACACATAGAGTTTTGGAAGAATTTGCACACGCTGCACGCTGTAGACATGGAGCTGTATACAGGACTCCAGAGACTGTGAGTGTTGTGTGTTCCTATGACAATCTACATTTGGGGGTGCTGTCCAGCCAAGCTAGGGTTGCCAGCTGACCAGGAAGAAGTTGTTCACCCATTCAGTCTACTCTTGTGCCGTTTTAAAGAAATACCTAGTGTGTCGAAATCACCTGGGAAAAAAAATTAAATCCAATTATTAGTCCCAACTAGAGAAGGCCATAAAATGAGTTGTTGAACCGCAGGTACTTCTGTAAATCCCATTGATTCAACAGGGTTCCTCTACTTGCGACTAGCCACGGGAGTTCAGCTAAAGTCAATTATATTGCAGCCTACTGAAGTCAAATGCCCCCCACTCAGGTTTGTAGCCCATTCATAGGTGTTGAACTTAGAGTTGACCTCATAATGCAGATAACTGTGCATGGGTTCCCTCTCTACCACTGGACAACCTGGAGCTGTGGCCCAGACGGTTTGTCTTACCCTTTCCTGCAGGCTGCTTCATGAGCTACTGTTGACCCCATTTTCAAACTACCAACGCCAACATGCGTGGGGTACTTGGAAGATCACCATGTCCTCTGACATCTGCCCCCGCCCCCCAAGCTAACTGGTCTGAAGAACTTTGCAATGTCAGTGTTCCTCAGTCTTATATCAGCAAAATGCAACAACTTTGCTTCACCTCCATATATATGAAGAATTTGCAGTTATTGCCATCTGGTTCTAGATCAGCAGAAAAGAATCCAATATTGCTGAGCTTCCCTGAAATTTAACCCTGAGAAGTTAATGTCTTCCAAAGGATTTCCCCACGTAAGCATCTTAAGATGCTTGCTCAGATCTTGTACAGATTTAGTGCTGGCATGGAGTCGAAGAGGGTGGGATGTTGCCTGCTTGCTTAGCTCCTTCAAAGGATAGGTGGAGAGCGATTCAATGAAAATCCCTCTCTGATAAAGGTGAGGCATTAAGGACTGGTTACTATGCTGTTGTTAGCAGCAAGAATAGATGTTGCATGAGACTGGAAATATTTGATGAACCATCCATAAATACATGGATGCAGCAGGTGTGGAATAGAGATGGGCACGAACCTTAGTTTGGAGGTTCATGCTGGTTTGTATGCATGGCTCCACAGGTGCTGCATGGTCCCTTCCCCCACCTCATTGGAGAGCACGTGCTCCTCTCCTCCTCCTCTTTGGCTGGTCATCCACTCGAACAAGGAGGCAGGACAGCGAAAGCCGTTCTCCTGCCGGGGGACTAGAGGAGGAGAGGAGCACGCTGCGACTGGTGAGTGGGTCATTGGCTGGGGAAAGGAACATGCTGCACCTGTGTTGCCATGCGTATGAACTGGCATGAACCTCCAAAGTGGAGTTTGTGCCCATCTCTAGTGTGGACCGTGGCAAATTTGGACAAACTAATACAAAAATGTCAGGGGGAAATCGGACAGAAAAGGAGAGACCATTTAACAATGGTGTCCCTCCATAAAGAACATGGCAACAAATGAGCAGAAAAGGGACCCATTAATTCTGGACACCAGTATTATGAGATGAAAAAGTAAAGGCATGTGTGAAAAGATCTCTCCTAAACACACCAACACTTGGACCCTTCTAGTACAAATTAAAGCTTGGTTCAAATGCATGTGCTATACCATTAAGCCACTAAAGGCTCCAGTTAAGGGAAACAAGGGTGTGCCTTCCTTCCTTAAGTCATAATCTTCTCACGTTGTTGGGAAGGCCTACTAGCTCAATGTTCACCCATAAGCATACAGGGATCTCTCTTCAATTTCCACGACTCCATCAATAGTTTCTATGGAGTTGGCCAACATTTTGCCAGTGAAATACAAGCTTCTGTCCACCATTTTAGAATTGTAACCATGTTTAGTTGAAGGGAGTGGCATTAGCCCTGTTAAGTTATGATTGTAAGGTACTTTAGTTTTGTCTTAGATGTTCCAAAGAAAAATTGATTAGCAGTAACACGAAAGTTATTGGCAATGAGTGACTTCCAACGCTGGAGGCATTCAAGAAATAAATTGGACCATCACCTGTCCAGATCTGCTTTGGTTTGGATTCCTGCCTTGAGCAGGGGGTTGAACTTGATGGCCTTCTAGGCCCCTTCCAACTCCATGAGTCTTGGTTCTATATGTTTTGCAAGGGTCTTAAGGCTTCCTCCACAAATTGAGCCTAAGGTGGGTCTTGGAACAGTGGGTCATCTTTGACCCTTCTTCTTTCTTGATCTCTCTTTACAGGACAATCAAGAATTCAGGACTCCGGAGCATCCAGCCACGTGCATTTGATAAGAATCCTCACCTGCGCTACATGTGAGTAGGTTTGCTCCTCTTTCCAAACCTCCCGTGCCTCACTGGTCCCTTTTATAAAACGGAAAAGGTGAATCGTTACTTGTTGCTTTGAAGACAGATGGGAGGGAAGCATCCATAAAAAAGAGGGAAGATGTGATGAAAGGCAGAATGAAGGCGGAAAGGAGGCCATGAAAGCGGATGGGGAAGTGACGGAGAGCTGTAACACAACAGTTTTGTTTTTCCCCCCGACTGGACAGCTGGCAGATTTTGGTGTCTTAATAACCGAGGTGACTTTGATTACGGTGCTAATGAGCAGTTTCTCATTAACACCCTTTAAGCGGCCAGTGGGAAGTTTCCTTTTCAGCATGGGGTTCAGGGGAATGCCAAGGGGGTGGGGGAGGGAAGGGCAGGGGAGGTGAGAAAAGAGCCATGCATCCTTGTCATGCAGCCTGAGACCATTCTGTTCATTAACGCTTAACGAATGGGAAATGCAAGGCAAGATCAGTCTGGGTTTCCCCCCCTCCCCCTTCCTACCGCAGGCACATGGCTGACAGCTTGTGCTCTTAATTACTAAGTTGTTTAAAGAGGCATGCGAGATGGAGGCCAGGGAACGTCGTGGTGGTTACTTCTCACCGGAGGCTATTGACGAAGCGTGTCTAAGCTGGAAGGCAGCTCAGCAATGGACGATGGAAAGAAAAATAAAACTTTTATTTGTTGAAAAGAAATCTTACCATTCCCCTCTTTAACCCCTGGAAGCAGGATGTCTACAGGGAGGATTAGAAAAAACAGACATTTACCTGGATAGAAAAACCAATCTCAGTGAAGGTGATGATTTCTCCTGCAAAACTAATTGTGAGAATACTGCAATTCCCCTCTCTCCTCCAATAAATAGATATTGTCTTCCAGTAATCCCATACATCTGAAGAGCACTGTGTTAGGGAACATTGTTCCAGCTGTGATGAGGGGATTTTTGGATTTCTTGGTCTACAAATCCCATAATTCCCCATTCTGGAAGTTCCAGCTGATTGGCACACACCTTACAGACATCTCAATGTGGCTCACCTGGAAGAAACGGCCTACAGTGGAAGCGTTTGAGGCTTAGCTAGGCCTAGATTCACCCATACATCCTGTTCCTGCCCTGGTGCAAGCTGGGTACTTTTTTTTTCTGAACAGAAAGCTAGGCCTAGCTCGGCCTCAAAGCCTTCTTGTGCAGGTCTTTTAGTCTCTCCTTTCAAGCGGCCATGGACACAACACACAGAGGGACAGAGGAGAAATGTTGGAATAGAAAAATAAGCCTTTCCGTAACGTGCAGAGTCCTTTCACTACTAAGAAACAGAAACCCATGTGGTGCATTTTTAAATTTGTTTCTTTCTTTCTTGATGGTTGTTCTCCTCTGGACAGAGTGGAGCATAATCGAACGGGCAAGGCTCAGGAGCAAAATAAAGCAGGGGGGAAAAAATGAGATAAATAAAACAAACGTTTGAAACAGCAAAAGCACCCGAGCCTCTCCTGCTTGAATGCTGATAGGGGATAATGGGAGTTGTAGTCCAGTGCATTTTGGAGGGCTCCCTTTTCAGAAAGGCTGCAGAGCACCAGGTCTAGAATGCTAGCTGTTGGGGAGCAACTGCGGGAAGTTTTATTTATTGATTTATTTGATTTATATACCGACCGTCTGGCTGCCAAGGTCACTCTGGGCGGTGTACAAGTAGGATAAAACAATAACATAACAACGAGAATAGTCGACAAGAGCAAACAAAACATAAAAGGTACTAAACAAATTACGCTAGAAAAACCACACAATAAAACATAATAAAGTAAAATGAAAAACATGGCAGTAGGTTGGATGTTAATTGTTAAAGGCTCTAGTGTATCAGGGTGTATTCAAATCCGGGAAGGCATGTCTAAAGAGCCATGTTTTAAATAGTTTTTTAAAGGTTCCCAGTGAAGGGGCCAGGCGAATTTAGGGCGGGAGACTGTTCCACAGTTGCGGGGTTACGGCCGAGAAAGCCCGATTTCTGGTCGACGTTTTTCGGGCCCCTCTCGGGGCCAAAACTCTCAACCGCCCGGCATGTGAAGATCTTACAGGGCGGGCAAATCTGATCGGAAGCAGGCGTTCTGTCAGATAGGTGCTGTGGTACTCACACCCTGCTTATAGGATTCCTGTAAGATCCGGTTGGCCATGGGAGAAAATGGGATGTTAGACTAGATTGGTATTTTGCCTGATCCAGTAAAGATGTGTTTATTGATAACTTTATATTCTTAAGCAATGTGGTTGTCCGTTCCTCAGGAGACAAGGCCCACGGCATGCAATGGTATTTAAATCTGTGTAAATCCGTGTGACATCACAGTAGCCAACATCCTGTTGGGATTTTACAACTGCACAAGAGGAAAGGATAACTGGTCTGGACTGCACACCTGGCACCTCATCAATTAAAAGCAATTAGCCAGGGCAACATGTGTGATGCCTTTCCCATGCACATAAAATCCTGATGGGTTTTGGCCTGGATCAGAGAGACAGAGGTTGCAAAATCCCATAGACCTTTACTTACCCACTCCAGCTGAACCTGGTGGGCTTCACAAGCAAACGAATTAGATTGAGCTGCAGGAAATGGGGCTGCAGTCCCATTCTTACTTTGTCCTTTGAAAGTTTAAAAATATCTGTCATACTGTGTGGTTTTCCTCACCTTCATATCTTGCATTTAGCATGCTTTGTTGTCCATGGGAAGCAAACATGGGCTTCCTTTGCATGTCCGATTGCACCTGAGGCACTTGAAGAAATCCATTGAGCTGGAGAAAATACACCTTCGCCTTACTAGTTTGATCCTGGATCCCCCATCTCTACCCCCTAGTTACCTTCTCAGCTCCCTCTGGGCTGAAATGAAGGGGGGGGGAGAGCTTAAAGAGCACCTCTGTGTTCTGCTCCCATTACTGTGTGCTTGTGTGGGTGTATTCTTCTCATCTGTTGTTCTCCATCCCTCACTGCTCAATCTTGCTCCACTAAAAAAAAACTCTCTTGAAATGCTTGCCTCCTTTCTTTATCCCTTCCCCTTCCAGTCTCTAGTTGATTATTCCTTCTCCCAGCCCCCAGAACTAATTGCTCTTTTTTCTTCAATTCCTCCTTCTCCATTAATTGCTTTCTGTCCCTTGTCCCCAGTTCTCCAAGAAGACTACATCTCTCCCTTCAACGGGTTCAATAACATTGATTCTTGTCTTAACTGTGCTTTGCATTGTCTTCTTTCCCTCGGCTCCCTCCTTTTCTCTCTCTCTTCTCTCTTTCTCTTTCCTTACTCCGTCCCTCACCTCAGTTTCCGTACATTCTTTGCAATAGAGCAATGTAACAGTACGGCCTTCAAATATATCTCCTTGAACACCTTCTTCTTAAAATGATCCGGGATTAGGGCTGAGCAGTGAGATGGCCAAGTTTGCCTATGGTGTCCAAACATTCAAGGTGGTAAAAACAGAGAGGTGTGGGTCAAAGGCTCACCACCCAACCATGGGGACATTCAGGCTCTGTGCTATGGCTGCCATGACTTTGGGAAGAAGAAGGCTTAGAAGTCACAGTGCTGGGGCTTCACCCTCTGCTGTCTTGCAAATGGAACAATGGGCCCCAGGGCATGCATCCATTGGGTCTCTGTGCATCTCACCAGCACCCCCTTCTGTGATGCCAGCAGGCCCGGGGTCCCCTGGCAGTGACTCCATGGGCTCCAGCTCAGCTTCCTGGCCCAGAACAACTTTTATAAGTGGTATAGCATCAGTGCCCCCTTGCACTTCTCCCCACCATCTCATAAGACTGATTTATAGTCTCTAAGCCCTTGGGTGTCACTTGCCAACTTGGGATCCCACTTAGCTTCCCTGGAGTTCCCTGGAGTCTGAGTTCTGGAAAACAGAAAGGAGAGGCTAGAAGGGGCATATTGCACCCTTCCACCCATCCTTTTTTTGGGGGACAGGTGATGACCCCCCCCGCCTTCCCAGTCCTATTCTTTCATTTTCCTTGACCCTGCCTTCTCCAGCTGTTTATCACTAGGGAACACTCTCTCCTTCAGCTGTGTCAGCCTGATCTAGAGAAAACTTACCCTCCTCTTGGCTGGCTGCTGCTTGGGGCCAGACAGCTCGCTGGGGTGCACGCCTGCACCCCCTCACGATTTTCCATCAGTCCATTTTGCTCCTGGCCTTATGATGCATTGAAGCTGCCCGAGCAGAACATGCATACAGCCAAGTTTGCACTGAGCCAGCGAACCCAGCTCAGCATGGATGGAGAACAGTTGGAATGGGCGGAAATGCATGCTCAGGCTTCAAAGCCATCCCAGGTACAACCATCAAATGTTATCTTCCCCCAGTATTGTTGCCATGAGATGTCGCTCCCCACCTAGACAACACGAGTCATTCCTTGAGACTTCACCGGTTGCCTCACGGTGTTACTTAGGGGCTATAGCCCGCCTATTGACTGCCAGTGAGCTTTCCCTGTTCTGGTGTGTTCAAAGCTCAGCTGCAGCCATGAAGGGCACCAAGCACATGGAAGGTACAGCGTGAAAAAAAAAGGCCTGATTATGAAGGCAGAGCATGCAGAAAGGGGCCGAATCGCCCATTCTTGTTCACTCCGGCACCACGGGCTGGTGTTAGTGGAAGTCAGACAGAGGTTTTAAATGACAGCAAGCTAACATGCTTACATAAAAGAGGCCATCTTCACAAGAGCTTGGCAATTTTTTTATTTTTTTAAAAATGTAGACAGGAATTGTTAGGGGCATTGAACTGCTCCGCTCATAAATACATACTGTTGCTCTTATCAACCCTGAAAAAGCAGTCAGCTTGTCACGACAATGCTGTAGCCTTCACACTGGCTCCGCTGAATGGATACTCTTCCAACCACCATCACCCTTTAAGTGCAATTTGGACGAATTTGTTCTCTTAAGCGCTGTCTTCTAAGTGAGCGTGGATCGTAGCTGCACTATTGTCATGAGGTGAGCTGCCTAGAAGAGTGGGAGAAACGGGGTCTTTTAATGCGCCCAAACAGATGCGCAAAAGACTGCCTCGCTTCCTCTTAGGGCTGTGCACCGGATTTAAACGGATCCCGAATTGCGAACCAGATTGGCCTGATGAGGTTAGATCAAAGCGGAATTCACAGGTTCGGTTCTCCACTGAAGCAAATTTACAAATCACTTGGTTTTGGATCAGCCGCAAATCTTGTTTGTTTTGTATCTATTTCTTTAGATTATTTGTATGCTGCCTTTCTCCTCATCGGGGACTACAGGTGGCTCTTTTGTTGTTTAGTCGTTAAGTCATGTCCGACTCTTCGTGACCCCATGGACCAGAGCACGCCAGGCCCTCCTGTCTTCCACTGCCTCCCGGAGTTTGGTCAAATTCATGTTGGTCGCTACGATGACTCTGTCCAACCATCTCGTCCTCTGTCGTCCCCTTCTCCTCTTGCCTTCACACTTTCCCAACATCAGGGTCTTTTCCAGGGAGTCTTCTCTTCTCATGAGATGGCCAAAGTATTGGAGCCTCAGCTTCAGGATCTGTCCTTCCAGTGAGCACTCCGGGTTGATTTCCTTCAAAATGGATAGGTTTGTTCTCCTTGCAGTCCAGGGGCCTCTCAAGAGTCTCCTCCAGCACCACAATTCAAAAGCATCAATTCTTCGGCAGTCAGCCTTCTTTATGGTCCAGCTCTCACTTCCATACATCGCTACTGGAAAAACCATAGCTTTGACTATGCGGACCTTTGTCGGCAAGGTGATGTCTCTGCTTTTTAAGAGGCTGTATAGGTTTGTCATCGCTTTCCTTTTAAGAAGCAGGCGTCTTTTAATTTTGTGGCTGCTGTCACCATCTGCAGTGATCATGGAGCCCAAGAAGGTAAAATCTGTCACTGCCTCCATATCTTCCCCTTCTATTTGCCAGGAGGTGATGGGACCAGTGGCCATGATCTTAGTTTTTTTGATGTTGAGCTTCAGACCATTTTTTGCGCTCTCCTCTTTCACCCTCATTACAAGGTTCTTTAATTCCTCCTCACTTTCTGCCATCAGAGTGGTATCATCTGCAGGTGGCTCACCACAGATAAAACTCACAGTTTAAAAATGCCACAAAAACGATGTTAAAAAGCAAGTAAGCATTTGTAAATGTTAAAACCAAGATGAAAAACAAATTTGAAAACATTTTTTAAAAAACAGTTTAAAAATAATTTAATCCCCTCCTTTCCTTCCCTTCCCTTTCCCTTTCCCTTTCCCTTTCCCTTTCCCTTTCCCTTTTCCCTTTTCCCTTTTCCCTTTTCCCTTTTCCCTTTTCCCTTTTCCCTTTTCCCTTTTCCCTTTTCCCTTTTCCCTTTTCCCTTTTCCCTTTTCCCTTTTCCCTTTTCCCTTTTTCCTTTTTCCTTTTTCCTTTTTCCTTTTTCCTTCCTTCCTTCCTTCCTTCCTTCCTTCCTTCCTTCCTTCCTTCCTTCCTTCCTTCCTTCCTTCCTTCCTTCCTTCCTTCCTTCCTTCCTTCCTTCCTTCAAGCCAAATAAATACCTAAAATCTCTCCCAAAACTGGACCTATTTAAAAACAACGAGCACTTGTCATCTCGTGGTGATGAGATGGTCTTTTTTTCTGGGAGGTGGTACTCTGTCGTTTACCCACACACAAGCCCGGCTGGGCTTTACTTCCATTAATATACGTTGTTTCCCCAGTTGCATCTTATTTAAACAGTTTCCTCCTCTCCCCACAACTTCTCCTCTGAAATCCAATCCCTCTTGTTGACGAGTTTGGCAGCCTCGTCCTTGAGCCAGAGGGGTCGGGTCCTGTGGACATCTGGAAGCTCCCTCGGGATCATCTGCGAGAAACCGGGTGTGTGACGATGTTGGCACCGAGAGGTTCCCCCTTCCTCGATCTTGCCAGCTGCCGCCCCGCGCAGAGCTCAACTTGCAAAGGGCCTGACATTTTCCGTCGGTGGCGTGCAGAGGAGCCGAGGATAAAAGGATTACTGGAAATATCACTCTCTTTGGAGTTCTGAGCAGCAGAAGCTGAGTACTGTAGCGGGTGAGATCAAAGGCAACTGTCCCGATCTAATGGCATGGGGATGGTTTCGTGAGCTGAAGCTCAATGTGCACCTTAGCTGCAGTCTTCCTAGTGCTGCCACCGAATACCGGGATCAGGGAGGTCCTGAGGTCCTGGAGCAAGATGGAGCATTGTGAAGAATACAGCAGCCAATGAATGTATGTGTTTCCATTAACAGGCACACTTTACATTCTCAAATTGGAGATCCTCAGATCTTTTACAGTTCCCCTGACAGTACTTTTCAAATATTTGAAAGGTAGGCATACAGAGGAGAGTCAGGATCTGTTCTCAATCATCCCAGAGTGCAGGACACGTCATAATGGGCTCAAGTTACAGGAAGACAGATTCAGACTGAATATCAGGAAAACTTCTTAACTGTCAGAGCAGGACCACAAAGAAACCAATCAGCTTGGGAGGAGCTGACTGATCCAGTGCTGGTGGCTCTCAAGAGAAAATTGGACAACCATCTACCAGATCTGCTTTACAGGCCCCTTCCAACTCAATGATTCTATGATTCTGTGATTCCCTGGGACCAAAGCTGCAGATGGAAGCCCAGGGCTTGACCCTGGACCCCAGATGTTTACATCCTCAAATGTCAGCAGCTTGGTGTTCGAATCCGGAGAAAGCTGACTATTCTCCCAACCTGTGAGGACGCAACAGAATGAAGACATGAGCTAGACTCGCAGTGGTTCTCAACCTTGGGTCCCCAGATGTTCTTGGACTGCAACTCCCAGAAACCCTGGCCAGCACAAGCGAGTGATGAAGGCTTCTGGGAGTTTTAGTTCAAGAACCTCTTGGCACCCAAAGTTGAGAACCACTGAGCTAGAGTTCTCAGATGCAAGGAAAGACTCCTCAGGAGAAGAAGCTTCCTCAGGAGTAGGAGACTTCTTGAGGGAAAGCCTTTTCTCCCAGGGAGATCAGTGAGCCAAATTCTGAAGCTAAACTCCTCTACCAGCTAACTGCCTACAGCTGGGCTCTGGGTGGGTCCTTCAGCAGCTCAGCTATATAAGGAACCTCAGCCTGAAGACAGGCAAGTTCCTTAAGATATATTTTCTGTTTTATCTGACCATTGCTCTTGATGGCTTGGCTTCTTGGACTCTCCCTGTTGAAAACATTTTTTAAAAAAAACAGTTTAAAAATAATTTCCTTCTTTCTATTGCTACCAGACTGGCTTGTTTGGAGCGTTTGGCTACACCTGCATCTCTAGTAGATCTCTGTTTATTAGGCTTCTGCTTTGCCTCTTCTCTCTGGTAATGGATCCCTTGACCTGACTTGGCAATGGCTACAACTTTCTGAATCTCTCAAGGGCTCCTTGTAGGGACCAAGGAGCAGGACAGGATGATTTCTAAGAAAAGTCAATGAGGAGGTAAGATGCTTAAGACCATGTAGCTGTCTGTCCCCTCCCTCTTTCAGATGATTTAGTACATGGGATGACACAAGAGCTTTTTCCCATTGCTAGCTTTCTGTCTTCCCAACCCTACATTCTTTTCTTCTTCCCCACCATTGCTCAATCTGTCCTTTTTCTCTGTTCATCTCCAAATCTAGAGCTTCTTGCTGTGCCATTACAACCTGATTGCTAATTTCAGTTGCAGGGTCTGGTTGTGGGTGGTGGTTGTGTTTTTCTTTTCTTTTTTTAATCCTTCACTGTTTAAGAACCGAAGGCAAAAAGCCATTGGGAAAGAGGCATTTAAGCTGCATGAATTTTTTAATGGCCCAGAATACTGTCACAAAAGCTGATGCAAACCCTGAGCAAAACCAAGTAGTATAATTTTTGATAATGTGAGTCTTAGCTCTGTAATTTCCAAGCAACTGAAAATCAGACTCGTCCTCAATGCACCCTTTCCCCCCCCCCCGCTCCCTTTTTCTAGGCTCCAAATGACTTTCTAAGGTAAATGCAAGCGTTTGTATTGTGTCTATAGGCTAGTAAGTCTGAGGGGCTTATTTGAGGTTGCTCACACGACCCTTTGACTGAGCCTCTGAAAAGTTTATGACTTGCCCAAAAGATGTCCTTCAGGGCAGCTAGCCTCTGTACTTTGAGGGTTAAAGGACCTGTCAAGGATAATTTCCACACTTGAGGCAGAACAAGGCCTATGATAATCAGCAGCCATATTTTACAGGTGTGCAAAATGCTGAATCATGCAGTCTGAGATGATGCAATGTCCACACTGAATGTGCATGTGTATAACTGTGTGGACCTGTGGAGAAGATGTAGGGTCTCTTCTAATGAATGTCATGCTGCTGGTTTGTACTGCTAAACCTCTGTATATATTGTAAGTACACTTGGTGTTGGAAGAAGC
Organism: Intellagama lesueurii; assembly: GCA_037013535.1. Classification (NCBI taxonomy): domain Eukaryota; kingdom Metazoa; phylum Chordata; class Lepidosauria; order Squamata; family Agamidae; genus Intellagama; species Intellagama lesueurii. The sequence continues at coordinate 4,693,856 of JBAJHW010000011.1, forward strand.
TGTCTTTGTCTGCGTCATTCAACTGGACTGCCTGGACCGAAACAAAACTCTGCTAACTTTACACCACCAGGACCAAGGTGGGTGGGTGGTTTGGCTGGATCCACCAAAGGAGGATGCAGCTCGTATGCATATTCATTCCGGGAGCCGATTCCAAACTGTTGGTGCCACTGCTGAGAAGGCCTGATGCCTCATAGATGATTTCCTGGAGTCCTTTAGAGTGGCTACCCAGAGGAGCGTTGCCTGGATCTGGTGGCGTGGGTAGATGACGTTCCAACAAGTAGTATGGCTATGTTGTGCAAGTCAACAGCATTTGTGGGGGCTTTCCTAGGCTGGTGTCAGACTGGAGAGCACGGCATTCTCATTGGGCCCTTGATGACTTACCTACAGAGGAGTTGACTTACCCAATCCCCACTGACTTAATAGGCTTACTCTAGTTCTCACTTACTATAGCATTTCAGCTAAAGACGTGACCCGTTCGCTGCTCTTAGCCCTTTAAAAACTGCCTGTGGCCACATAGGCTGGAAGGTAACATGGGCAGGAGTGCCTGGAAGGCCAGCCTGTTGTTAAATATGTGACTCTATTCAGCTGCAGGTAATCTCTTGCACTTTTATTTATGGTGTGTTCAAGAAAACAAATTAAGGCCTTGTAATTAGGTACTGCAGCTTATGCTTAAACGGAGTTTGGGCAGTCAGGCTGCTGTTTAAAATATTAATAATGGCTTTATCTGTCCGCCTTTGGTGTGTTCCTGAGTTGTGTGATGGTTTGGGGGGGGGAATGGGGTGGAAGAGAGCGAATAATCTTTCCTTGGGAGAAACGTGAGTGCTCTAAGTTGTATAGCAGGATGTGTGAATCACGGTACTTATAAGCTATTTTCCCATTCATGGAATGGGCCTTAGCTTAGGCTGGCTGGTAACGAGATGTTGCTAAGCCCCAGTCTTGGCTGTCATTATCTTCTGCATTCAAGGGGAACAATTTGCAGATAATTTTTTAGAAAGGTTAGGCATTTCTCCCTCTGCTTCCCCGATGCCTTCATTCTGACACTAGGAGTGGAAAAACTTCAGCTAATATGGACTGGCTAGGCAAAACGTTGCTTGATCTAGTGGCAGGTCATGTCATTTTTCATCCTGAACTTCTCAGGTTTGATTCCTGGGAGAACCAGTTCCGATGGTCATAAGGAGCAAGATTGGGGGGAAAAAAAACAACTGTTGGCTCTTAATGTAGATTGAAGTCAACTAAAATAAGTCAGGTGTTTTGAACTTCAAGCCTGATCATGATTGTTCCTCAGACTGAAGAAGCTACTTGGATGGGTAGTGAATAGAGATGGGAGTATTGGTATTTGAATACGAATACCCCCATCTCTAGTAGTGAAACATTTCAACCTTCTAAGAAAGAAGTCCAGTTGCCATGACTCAACTCCCAGATAACCTCATTGCAGTTACACTGCGACTGAGCGTCTTCACAGATACTTTAGTTAATATTTCCAAGGCCCTGGAAAGTAGTTCACTTTGTTGTTACTGTCTGAATCTCGCAACAGAGAAGGAGAGAGGAGCAGAGGCAACAGACAGGTCTCATCCACCCTTCAGTGGAGCCACATTCCTTTTACTGTAAAGATAACTAAAACATTGCAGTGACACTGCAAAAACAGTGAGGCTATCCCTTTGAAAATTACAATCATAATGTAATGTAGTTCTGCCTCCATTACATTGGTTGTGAATGAATAGATTATTTGTAGCTACTTTCATTGTTAATGTCAAATTCAGAAAACAATGAACTCAAGCTTCAGAAACCTAGAGGCTGTTGGAGTTTTATTTCCAACTTCACAGGCTATCTGTAGTTTGAGTGATTAGGAGCAACTTTTTCTGGGCTGGGGTGATGGTCTATCCAGCACTTAACCAATTGTTCCCTCCAGCATTTGAAATTCAGAGAGAGCCCTGCCCCTTTGCTGAGTCTTCCTTTTCCCTCTCTTTTGTTGGTTGGTGGCAGTTTGTTGTTGATCTGTTCAGCTGGATGCTAATATGGGCGCAGTAAAGAAAGCAGGATGCACGAGTCTGTAATCTCAACGTGTAAGTAAAGAAACATGGGATTTAAAAAAAAAATCTTACTCCTAAAATGTCTCGGAGCAAGTTACTGAGACATTAAGAGCCAGTTAATGAGAAAGGGGTGGACTCTGGGGAACCTTATAGATTTTCTACTCTGTGACTCTCTCTGTACTCCTACTGTGTACCAAAAAGAGAATTTTTACCAGAAATTCCAAACTCTGCAAGAGGAGCAACTGAGCAGTTGAAGTCAGCGACCAGACATTTTGATGGTGTCAACACAACCCTTTGCGAACAATTTTTTGTTTGGGGGAGGGAAGCAGATTCAGAAAGTAAGCATTGTACAAAAAACACCTCAAGATAATGTTGCTGAAGCAGTGAGATATGACAAGGTGTTGATTGATGGGACCTTAATTCCTTCTTCATTCAGGACTAGGCAAGAATTTAGTATGCCATAACTTCCACACTGCTGTGTTTTATTAGGAATATAAAATTTTAGTATGGAATTGTAGGGGTTTTCACCACTCCCCCTTCTATTTAAAAACACACATTTCACTACACACTGATGCATGTGCGCACACACACATGCATATTATGTGCAGAGAATTAGGCATGGCAACAGAGACCAGGTGGGAATCCATAGAGTGCTCCCAATGGCTCTCATTGCACAACAACCCTACATGTCACACATTGTCACTCTAGTTGTTGGGTGTGTGACTTGCATACTTGAAAGCCAGTCATACAGAGGAAGGGCAGGATCTTTTCTCAATTGTTCCAGAGTACAGGACATGTAATAATGGGCTCAAGCTATGGAAAGCCCGATTTCAGCTGAATATCGGGAAAATCTTCTTAACTATTAGAGAAGTACAACAATGGAATCGCTTGCCTTGGGAGGTGGTGAGCACTCCAACACTGGAGAAAATTAAACATCCATCTGTCAAATACATTTTCGATTCCTGCATTGAGCAGGGGGTCAGACCTGATGACATTCTAGGCCCCTTCCAACTCTATGATTCTATTTAATTAGGAAGAACAGCTTGTTTTTGGACTACAACTGGCACGGCAAGTGCCCGTGCTTTGTAAAAATGTGCAAAGGTTGTCATGGTTTCTGTTCTCAGGCTGCTTTCTCCACCTGTTCTCCCTCCTTCTGTTCGACGCAGCTTCTCCTCTGTTCTCTGTCCTTGTTTCCCCCACAAAGATGTAGCTTCTGACTGATAACAACTGTTGTTTTGCGATTCAGTGGTGAAGCTGCAACTGCCTGCAGCTGGCTTCCAGGTGCCTGTTGCCTCATTTAGTTTCCATGTTTTTGAAGGATAGCTTGAATCTGTTCTTTTACGGCTATGGGAAGTTGAACAGCATGGCAGTAAAGTGCCAAAAGGATGGTGCAGAAGCGTAAGCAGGGCAAGGCAACTGTGGCTTCAGCATGGAACCAACCCGGCTGTCATGTGATCAGGCACAAGCATTCCTCCACATCGAGGTCCGGTGGGAGAATTGAAACATAAGGACTAGAAACTTGAACCTAACACGGAAAGGAAGCCATAAGTGAAAGGGAGAGTTCTCTAAAGGGACCATAAGGAGAGGCAGATATATAGGGGATGGGAGGGAAAGGGGATGGAGGCTAAACAGAGATAGGAACAGAAGTCAGAAAGGGTTAAAATAGTGTCTAGAATAAAATTATTTGGGATTTTCTCTTTTGCTCCCCGCTCCTTCCTGTGACATTGGATCAGATGTGATATTGAAATGTTCCCAATTATTTTGCTTGGATGAGTTTAGTGATCCTGATGATATTAATTATTGTTAAAGGTCAACAGCACTCATATGAATCCCCCCTTATGTTCTCTGGTGTAATCTGTTAATTAATTGGAAATCATTTAGCGATGCCTGCCAGGCGACTTTTGCCTGGACTTCATTCCGGGGGGCTTGCTTTCTGCTCGTCCTCCCCTTCTTGAGTCCTCTTTGATGGTGGGTTGTCTTGCAGATGACATTCCTTTTGATCCTAACTGGGACCCAGTTCCAAAAGGCAGGGTTCAGTTGGAGTGAGATGCCACCATAAGCATTTGAGTCAAGCCAAGAAGATGATTCTTGATGCTGACTCTTTTCCCCCTTCTTGGTCCACCCTTTTCCTTTGAAACTTTTGGGTCTCCTTCTTTTAATCCTCAGGCTAACTGGGAATGGAATCTAGGAGCCAGTGTAAAATGCTATGCGCCCTCCTAGCTGCAGCTGAACATGGTAGCAGAGTGTCCAGATCCCTCTTTATGCCCTTAGCAATGTTGAATATGGAAGACTGCTATATCATCAGCTACCCATTCCCTTAGATTTCAGGGTCCATACTGGTGACTGCAGGGGGTCCATCATGCAGTCCATTATGATCTTACAGGGGAATGGTAGGGCAAGCAATTATTGTTTCCCTAGGCTATGGTCCACTGCTGTGAAGATGTGCTGGAAGAAGTATTATGAGTCATAGTAATACTACTCAGCTCCCCACAGCACAAAGGGCCCGACACTTGTGTGCTGAAAAATCCACGGGATCAGTATCTGCCGATTCACTTTGCTGCCTGAAAATATTAAATTAAAAAACCCAGAAATAGATGTTTTTAGATGTATTTTCAGCGTGTATTTACTAGAAATGGCCACGTGAGGGAGCCAGAGACAATACAATGTACTGTATAGTGTTTGATGCTTCCACATTTTTTTGGCATCTGCCGGGGAGGGGGGGGCTTGGAGCCTTATTGTATTTTGGAGCTTACCCAATGAGCACTAGTGCCAGTTGGAAATGGGCAGAGGTGGGTGACTGGGCTTTAAAGCTACCTCTCAAAAAATAAATAATTTTTAAAATTAGACTCTCTCTTTCTGTTGTGTGATTTACCCTAAGATTTAGCTCTCTGTCTAGAATACCAGAGCAACAGAGAAGTTCTCCGAGACTTTAGACAAAGCCTGAGACCTGGTGGCCCTATGAGAAAATCTTAAACATATCTGACTGTTTCTGTGCAAATCTGAGAAATTCTGTTGAGTTAAACTCAGCTTGCTTCATCATGTGTTAAATGAAGTGGTCCATTCTCCTCGGCATAACACAGTGAGCTATTTGGGAAAGCCTATATCACTTCCAAAGAGAATTGGCACATTTCTAAGACTTTTTTTTTGTTTAAAATGCACAGTACTGGAAAATGTAATAACTGTTGCCCTGTCATTTGAGCAAGGAAAAAAGGTAGCATAGACTGGATTGCTTGTGTCTTTAAAAAGGTAGCACAGGATGGGTTGCTTGTGTCTTTGTGAGAAATCAACTGAATTGCTGTGTGTATGTTGTTTCATGGGGGGGAAAAGGGCACTAGGTCTTGTGTGCAAATTGCAAAAGCCATAAAAATGGGGGGAATGGGAGAGAATTAGTATCTTGGTCACTTATTCAAGACAAGCTCTGTGGCAGAGGTTAGGAGTTCCTCAGGAAGCTCTCTTGGCAGGCTGAGATAGTCCATCTCAAACTGACAATCAAACAGATACTAATGATTTCAACACAGTATGGCTGTGATTATATTTATGCAACAGAAAGTGTGAAATGGGGAACAACTTCAAAGTTCATGTGGATGTTTATGGAACAACCTATCAAGATAATTATTTTTTTCTGGGAGAATAATGGATAGTTCTATCCCTGCTGTTATTGAATGTGTTGGTGTAAGAAATAAAGCTATCTTCTATTCCGTAAACTCATATTAAAGCTTAAAAATCAATCAGTCCAGCCGTCTCGATATTGTTGGATTATAGAACTTTGTGCTGTCACCAGAGTAGGCGATAGTGAAGAGTGATGGAAACTGTAGTTCAAAATCCTCTGCAGGGTTTTAGAGGGTCACCCCTGCTTGAAAAAGCTCTGTCTGTTGCGGCCGTCTCTTGATAGCTCAGGGCTCTGGAGTCCTGCGCAGGGCAGGGGCATCGTTTTAGGCCAGGGCCAACTTGAAAGCCTTTGTGTGTCCTGGGAGATGAAGCAAATGGTTGTTGTTTCTCTTGCAACACTTTGTCCGCTTTCATCCCGAGGAACTCAGCACTTGGAAGCCAAACAAGCCCATTAAGCCTCAACCCTTTGCCGGCAGTTCAGGCTGGCCCTCCTGGCCTCAATCGGCCGAAATCGCCCCGCGAATTGCTGAGCAGTGAAGCAGGAAAAAGCCCGGCACACTGTTGTATTTCAGACTGATGGGTCTAAATTTATCCTGGCGTAGGTGGAAAAGGAGGCAGGGAGGGAAGCTCAGATGGGAGCTTCGATGCTAGCAGATGAGGTCAGCACTGCAGAGTCGAGAGTCTCGGAGAGCTGGATGAAAGGACCCCAGTGGGTTCGATTTCCACGTGGTCTTTCAAGATGAGGAGCTGTTTCGCCCATGCATGTGTGCATCATTTGATTTGCCTTCTCCTGATTCCTGCTGGCTGAGTGCTGAATGCCTGTATTGAAAACCAGCCCTAGGATCATGTCTTCCCTGTCTTAGCAAAATACCCTGCAGTTGGTAGTCCTGTATTCATCACAATGATATGAAAGTTCTGTATTTCTGTTTGTAACAATTGGTCCTGCAATTGTTTGGTGTCCCCATCGGTCTTTTGAACATAATTCATTGAGCCTCCTCTCCTACCCAGTTCTCTGTTCTCCTGTCAAACAATCAGGGCCAAGTCGCTGTTGAGCATTCTCATTCTTCATTTGGCTAGCTTGAGGTACCCATATGTTGTTGGAGCTGGCTGGGTAGCTCAGTAGTTTAGGTGGGCAATGTGTAGCATGCGTAACTAAATTATAAATTGCTCGGAGACTGCTTTAAGCACTATGGGGTGGCATATAAGCAGCATACTTTTGTTGAAAGCTATTTGCTTTCAACAGGGGGTCAAGAGTTTGGATTGTGTGGGCAAATAAAGCCAAGATTCGCAAATAACGCACAAATGCGAAGAACCCAAATATCTTAAAATGGCGATGGCTGCCTCTTTGTTGCGTAGACTCTGAAGAAGCATCAGATGGGGTTGGTTTGTTTGGGAGATAACTCACATTTTGTGTTTGGACATTTTGTACATGGAAAGGGTGGGAAGTACTCTTTGTCTCACTCTTTGGATGGAGAGAGGAAGTCCTGTGATTCTGTCTGGAGGTGTATCGAGGACAGCTTGAATTGGCAACAATGAAGAGTTTGGTAAATATTATCCACCTTCCTATGTGAAGTGTATTTGTAAGGCTGGAATGTCACGAGCCAGTTTCCTTCTCTCTGACTTTTTCTCTCTTTTGTCTCTATTCCCTATTTTAAATCTGAAATAATGTGTCTTCTTGGAGGAGCCTAGCCAAAGTGAGAGAAAGAGAAAGTGTGTGTGTATGTAAGAGAGAGAGAATGTGAAATGCTCTATTTCATCAATTTAATGAGGAACACTGCACTATTCTGCTCACTCATCTACTTTCTCCCGTCTCTGAGAGCTGGCTAGACAAGGCTCCTAATAGGTTTGGCACTGGCTAGGACTCCTGCAGGCGTAGCCTGGCCTGTGGCGGCTTTGTCCTGTGTGGCCAGATTTTTTTCAATTTAGGCTCATATTTGCAGAGACCGATCTGCGACCAAGGCACCTCAGCAGCCATTGCTTCTGGGGTAAGTTTTGGCCCACAGTCATAGAGGGGAGGCAGCCCGTTCTGTCTTCATGAGGAAAGGTGCCTTCTGAACCATGTAGCCAGGAGGGAGGGAAGAGACCTGTGAGAGCACCAGGCTGGCTATGTTTTATGCAGAGGTTAGTTTGGTCTCTGTGAATGGGGTCTTGGAAGCTGTAGCAATAGGCCTCCATTTCATTCATTCATTCATTCATTCATTCATTCATTCATAAATAAATAAATAAATAAACCACACTATTAGTGTGAAACACTGTTCTGGATGGTTTACAGCAATAGATAAAATGTATAGTACTAAATAGTAAATACATAGGAATTAAGAAAATAAGAACAAGCCTTTACAGAAGGAGTGAAGTAAGAACAGACCCATGATTCAAATAAAGATATTTTATCATTTAGAGCAACATGCAGCAAAGTTTTATTTTTATTTTTATTTTAATTTTTGGACTACAACTTGTATTATTGCCCCATGGTAAACCAAGCCAATAATGTTACCGAACTCTGGTGAGATGCTTTCCACCCACATTTTCTTTAAAGTGCCCACCTCAGCCTTTCCTAACCCATTTCCTTCCAGAGATCCTGAAGCCATGCTGATTAAGACCCATGGTGATTGTAATCCAGGAGGTTGGGGAAACCTAGCTAGCTGCTGCCATTCCACCTTCCCTCTTGACCCTGAGGCGAATAAATCCAGTGTGGGTACAATGTTTTGGACTACAACTCCCATAAGCCCCCTTCAACCGATCGGTTCTGTGATTTGGAACATACCTTTCCTCTGCATGGTGGCAGCAGTTGGGCGCCATGTCAGCTCTCCTTCAGTCACGTCAGTGTGGCTGAAAGCACAAGCGTTCCAATCCAGTGTCCGAAGGAGCTCAGCGCCCTGCTAGGATGGGAAAATCAAGCGGCCGCTCTTTCCCCCACGTTCGCCGTAATTTGTTCTCGAGCTCTTTCTCCCGAATCAATGAAGAAATGCACACACCCTGGAAATCCATATCAAAAAACAAATCAGTGCAAATTTCTTTCAGTACGCCTACACACAACTCAGTGAGCAGAAAGCTGTGGATTTCATATACAGTATGGCCCACCTCTTTATTTATTAAGGGACGCTGTGTTTTGCACAGATCAGGTTGACTTTCCCCCATCAATTCTGAATTGTGCTGCCGGCACAGCCACCGTGAGGGAGCGTAGTTTTAAGGGTTCGTTCCGTGCTTTGCTTCTAATTTATTCCAGGCGTGCTCTTTTTCCTTCACAGCCCCGTGCGGCTAATCCTCCGGATCAGGATTTCATAGCTGGCAACATGTTATTAAAATGTGTTAAGAACATCTTCTGTGCAGAAACAAATGTGTCAGGTCTGAGGCAAAAGGCAACTGGAAGGAGGGTGTGTGTGTTTGTGTGTTTAAAAGACGTGGAAATGGACATTAAAAGGGAAAACAACCCGAAACCTGGCTGGCAGAAACGGCTACAGAAAGGCCCTCTCTGTAGGCTCATCCTTCTGCCTTGGCCTGATCACAATAATATAGTTTGCAGCTTAATTACAGAGGCTCTTGTTTGTAAGTGTCATTAATGAGGCATCTGGCTTAATTTAGCCGAATAAAAATGCCTGTTAATAGCAGAGCGCTCGCTCTCTTTTTTTTGCTGGCGCTTAATTGAGGGAAAAGCAAACATGCCATTTCCCTTCACAGTAAATTCAAATTGTTCTGGGTTTTTGCTGAGGAGAAAACTCCTCTGTGAAACCTCGGGCGCTTTAAATAAGAAGCAAACAAACAAACATTGCCACACGCTAGAGGGGAGAGCGAGTTCTGCCATGACACTTTAGCCTCCGTCTCCTGTTTGTTTTGCTCTGTGGAGAAACTGTCAATGGTGGTTACTTCCTATCCTCTGTGTATGCACTGTCTCTTTTATTTTGTACAAACCGAGATCAGAACTCTAGGGTATAAGTAAAGCAAATTCCTTGCAAAGAGAGGAGATATTCTGCAATCTGATACAAAATTCTGCAATGTAGAATTCTCCATTCCGTATAATTTATATAAACGGAGGACATGAGTCTATGACCCAGTACATGTTCACGCTGAAGTAACCCTTATTAAACCTAATATGACATGTAACTTTTACAGTTGCATTGAAAGAGTAATATTCCTGTTACCCATAGCAGAAGGTGAATTATGTGAAATTTGAGACACATGGATGGATGCACAGCTTTACACAATGCCTAGTTAAACTGAGGACGTCTTGTCAAATGTACGTATGTCTGTCCACACATATCAAGACACCTGCAAAATTAATTTTCAAACTGGGAAAAAAGGAATGCTGTGGGGTTTTTTTTTCCGTGTCAAGGTCTCCCGAATTTGAGCAAACTGGTTTTGGAAAAATATCTTCTTTCATCAAGAGTGCCACCAAAAAAATGCCTTGCCTTCTCACCGGGCAAGGGAAATGATTTTGTGATTTCTTGTCCTCACATCTAAGGATGGGATCTGTGAGGATGTACACTCATGATAGATGCCTCAAAGCTCAATTCAAGATGGCGGTTTTGATCTATAATGGAGCTAGGATATCTCAAAGACCACATCCTTTAGTACATTCTGACCCAAGGTCTGATAGACTCACTCTTAAGTGTCCCATCAATCTGAGAGGTTACATTGGTGAGTACATATGTATGATGTGTGGACTTTCTCTGTAGTGGCACCTCAGGGGGGATGTAGGCATATAAATATAAAATTGCTACAACGACATAATGATGATGTGTTGTCAGTGGGTGATGGTTATTGCTCAGTAAAAAAAAATCTGAACAAACTTTAATCATATCAAATTCTTAATAAAAGTAACTTTAAAGCTGTGAAGCCCAGGCTTAGTGGTTGAGGTCTCTGACTGCGGAGCCAGAGGCTGGGAGTTTGATTCCCCACGGTGCCCCCTTAACAAGGGTTGGGCTCAATGGGTCCCTTCCAGCTCTGCAGTTCTAAAATGATGATGATGATAATCCTCCCTTTATGGCATTGCCTTGTTTCTCCTACCAAACTAATTGCTAAGTATTGAGGAGAAGCGCTTGGTTTGCAGCCTTTTAGTTCATGGTTTCCCAAAGAGAGGCATGAGCCCATTCAGGAGAAGTGAACACAGAAAGCGTTTCTACCTGTAGAGTTCCATTTACTTAGTGAGAAGAACCTGTTTCCCACCAAACATTGGCCTAAATTTTAATAACAAGGGTGTGCTGTTTTTGAGTCCATATTTGTGGAGAAAGCTCGGGATCTCTCTGTATACAGTATGTATATTTTTTTTCCTCCCTGGTTTCCTATTTTGAATCCAACTTCTCGTGCCATTTCTGCTTCATGTAGCAAAACATGGCCTTCTGTGAAAGGACACTTCCAGTGAGATGAATATTCCCTTTCTACCCCTTTTTTCTGACTTCCTTTTCTTCTGCCTTTCTCTCTTTCCCAGCCTGTTCCTCTTTCACTTGAGTGAAAGATGAAGAACATTTAAACTCTCTTCTCCTGCTCCCGACTTGGAACAATAACATGTTTCTCGGTTCATTTCTTCCCCAATTAGATGGGCCCAGTTTCTTAGAAGATGGATTTACTTGGTGTGAAGGTCAGCATCTGGGCTCAGGCACTGCTGAAATTACGGTAGATGCCAATTTACAGAGTAACATAAACAACACCCCTCCTTCCTTCCAAAAGCTTCCCTGAGGACAGTATGTTTAAAAGATGCTTCCATGACAGGCACTTACTAGAGCAACCAATCAAAAGGCAGGCCCTGTTAGTAGAATGCACCGTAATTCGCCCAAGTGATTTTCCGTTTGGAGTGTTTCATGAACCATGCCCCCTTTTTAGTGTGCATTGATAGTTACTCTTGTCCATGCATCTAGAGTTCCAACTGCTGGATAGCTCAGTGGTTTAGGCATCTGGCTGTGGAGCCTGAGGTTGGGAGTTTGGTTCCCCACTGTGCTGCCTTGATGGGGCTGGACTTGACGATCCATAAGGTCCCTTCCAGCTCTGCCGTTCTATGATTAAGATTATTATAAAAGCTAATAGGAGTTTGCTGTTGATGTTTCCTGCAAAATGTGTTAATCAGGTTTTTTTTAAAGGTCTAAGCTATTGCACATTGACATGTGTTTCTGTGAATCCCACAAATTAATCATTACACATTGTGAAGAAGCTGGTTCTGTGTGTTCCATGTGATTGTATTGAGTCAATGAAGTGAATCATGGCTTCCACATACACCTTCTCCCTTGAATTGTGCGGTTCTGAGCAGCACCATTTTGGTTATGCACAATTTTTTTAAAGTAAATGAGATAGATAGATAGATAGATAGATAGATAGATAGATAGATAGATAGATAGATAGATAGATGCATATTCAATAAATACCGTACTGCTATTTGTCTCCAGGAAGTGACTTGAGAAAAAAATGGGTCTTGGACTTACCAAGGCCCCTGTTGTTGTTTGTATAGTGGCCCCCAGTTTGATGGTGGCGAGCTGGTCAGCTCCCATTCCTGGCATGGTAGCTTCATGTGGCAGCCAGTGAGAGTGCTGGGGCATCCTGGGAGGTTGATGTGGGTCTCTCTCTCTCTGTGTTAATCAACTGTTTATGCTTTGTATTTATATTTGGGAGGCGGGCATAAGAGTTATACATGTATTTTGAACTACACAGGGGTCTGGCACCCCTAGCCCCAGTATTGTTGAAGGGAGAAGTGTATGTAGGCCTCTCCCAACCCCTCCCTCCAAATTCTCTGAACCATCACCAACCTGAAAAAAATATTCCACAACCACAAGAGTGCAATTGCCAGGAATGGTGGTGTTCTCTGAAAGCTAGATAGAGCCTCTCTATGCACCTTCTTTCAAGTACAGACACACATACACACAAATAGTAGTACAGAATTGGGAGTTGACTACGCTACTGGTTTTATTTTGCAAATTACTTGAGATATACAAATGTGGCCACCTTGTTGTGTGGACTCTCAAGAATCAGAAGCACAGGATGGGTTGTTCTCATGTTTTGCAAGAACCCGCCAGTCCTCCTGTGTTTCCTGTGTGTGTGCTTTGATTCTTACACACCAAGGGCTCTGGGCTGCCACAGTGGTCGCAAGACCAGATAGGTGGGGTATAAATGAAATAAAATAAAATAAATAAAGAAAGAAAGAAAGAAAGAACTTGTGCGAGGATCACAGAACACTCATGATAAAAAGAAGCACTCCTTTCCTCACAATTGCCCAGGAAGATAGGAATGTTGTGGGACTTGAAAATTTCTCATTGAGATGACTCATAGTGTCAGGACAGATGAAACCAACAAGAAGGGGAGGGTTTGCAAGTAATCTTCACATGCCTCTTAAAAATGGACTTTCTCTGTAGCCCTGCAGCGCTTTCCCCTTTTTATACGTACAAGTACACATTGGTGCCCTTACTTTGGACAGCACCACCTTGGCTCTGCCTGCCTTCTCTTTATGACATTTTCTCCTTTAAAAAAAAAATAGAGAGCGAGAGAGAGAATCTATCTTCAGTTCCCTAAAAGACTTAGTAATAAGGTGTCAGATGCTGGATTGTAGATGTGTCCCGGAGAGAACAGATTTAACACTTTTTTTTGTCTTTTCCGGCTGGCGCATAGGGACTTCTTCGAGGTTGCTTTAGGTTGCCATGGAAGCAGCCTGTTTTCAGTGTGAATAACGCAAGCATGCAGAAGGCGAATTTAGATGCCATTAAAACATCCTCTTGGTGTTAAAATTCCCTACTATTATTCTGTAAGGCCGGCCTTGCGTACACTTTACGACCTTCTGTATGGAACTTACTACCTGTGGCCTATTCTTATTACAAGCTCTGCTGATGGAAGCTTGCCTTGTTCTGTGTGCATTTGATGGAGGGATCAGGGCTCGAAACCAGTACTCCACCACAGTAGTGGCAGGAATGTTGACAAATGCATGTGCTAAGTATTATTGTGTTTGCTCATTAGGCCGCAGTTCTACAGTCAGCATTAAGAAAGCCCCTCTGAGCATGGTGACCCCTTCCTTTTGAGTAGAGAGAGCATGGTAATGTTTTCAAGCTGTATGAGTGGACATGTGTAGCATTTGGAATGTGAGAAAAGGGTCTCTTTTTTAAAAACTCAGTATCTCCCTATATGCACTGTGGCCATACACCTTGCTCATTGTGCATTTTTGGAAACCGTAGTCCAATATTAACTCTTTCTGATCTCTAGCAGTTATTAGTAATATATATATCTTCCCCCAAGTTCTGAGGAAGAAAACTAGGCACCATACCTTCTTGTGTTTATCCCTGGTTCCTATTATTCTTTGTAGCTTTGTTTCACCACATTCACCAGGATATCACAAAATTGTGAAGATTGTGGATGCTGTCATTCATAAAGCACCACCAGGGAATTGTAACTGCTTCTCATCAGGGGTGTTGGCCAAATTTTGTTCAGTTTGTGTTTTGATATGAATTTCTCAGAGTTCACTGTTTGGTCACAAAAAGACAGAAAGTCCTTGAATTTTATTTAAAAGACATCACTGAGGGAGTGACAAAGCAAAACTGATAGATCCTTTCCATGCAAGCAGGAACCCTAAGTATTCATGGTCTTAAAGCTTTCTTTAAATCATTGTGCATTCAGTTATATTTTTATTTATGGTGCTGAATTAAGGCTATCGTTTCATTTTCCTAACACATTCCCTGTCTTCTTCATGGTTATAGAGAAATGTTTCATATTAGTTTTCCTCTTTGGAGTTACTTGTGTTTTTTACCTGTGATTTTACCTGAGTTTTTTAGTGTCTATGACTGAAGCCACGGTCACACAAGAAAAATGCATCCCCTTCTTTCTTGCATCTTCTGCTTCCTGCATAGTTGCACATTGTGATCATGTGGCACATATCCTGTGATAGTGGTTCATACTTTTTTTTAAACGATTCCACTTTTTTGGGGGGTGAATTAGATGTGGTACATTCATCTACACCCCTTGAGCCAGATATAACCCCTTTTCTTGTGCCTTTCTCTGCTCCCCTTTCCGTTCCTTTTTTCAAAATTGCATGGAGACATCACTGTGTCAGCAAAACACCCTTGCTGGCCACGTACTGATCTGGGCCATTTCTTCCTGTTTCCATGCTTTGTTACTCTCTATGGAGGGTAACCCTCAGCACATTGCAGTGGCAGTCAAAAGAGACAGTAAGGAGAGTGATGCTCCATATTTTACAGAAGTATACGTACCAATATGCTGACATTCCCATTTGAAAATTAATTAAAAAAATATTAAGGGAGTCAAATGACAGCAGGTAAGGGAGGTGGAACCATATGCCAGATGCATAGGAAATGAATTGGTTTTGGAGTACACACTCAATAGGATGTTGGTTGTACTGCATGACATACAGAACAAATATAGTCGTCGTCTCCCAGTGGGCTGGATTTGATGTGGAGATAGCACAGATGGGGTAACAGAAGAATCGATAATGGCCTTGCATCATCTGAACAAGAAAAAAAGAGTCAAAATTCACATGGAGTGACTCGGAAATATTTTGCTGATGTGACCGCAGCCTGAGAGTTTTGTTTGTCTTACTTTATAACAAAAATGTGATCAAAGTGTGCACAGCTACAAACATCTTCATTAATATGATGGAAAGAACTTGGCGTTATTTAAAAAAAATGAATGTGGAAGAAAAAAAGTGTAGATTTGTCCACCCATACTTTAAATTAAATTTATACTGTAATGAATTTTCATTCACAAATCATCTTGTTCTCAGTGGAAAAAGTGAACCTCAACAGATCAAAATGCCTAGGTGTGAAAATTATCACTGACTGTGAAATTGTTTACTTCTAAATCAGAGGAAAAAGACTAGTGGTTGTTTTTTTCTGGCAGCAGCAGCATTTTAAAAAGAAAGTGTTACATCTTGTGCAAAAACCTTATATTTTATGCAAAAATAAAATACACACACCACACACTTGTATTTGAGCAAAATGCAACTTTTTTGCACAAATAAGCCTTCAAATTTGTTACAAATTCTGAAATGCAAAAAAATAAAAAAGGAAAAAGTCTCAACATTTGAAATAAAGATCTGAATCTAATCTTCATGTATGTTATCTTTTAACAATCCTGTCAAGCATTTTTTTTTTCCATTTTGAAGATGGAGAAACTCTGAGGGAAAATTCTCTCAGATTATTAACTATATCCTTAATATGCCACATTTCTCTATAACTGTGAGGAAGACAGGGAACTTGTCAGGGATAAAAAAAATCATATTCATACCTCACCCTTTTAGACACACATGAATATATGCAGATCTCAGCCTGATGCTAAATTAGGTACAATCAAACCAAGTACCATTAACTGAATTCAGAATGGTGACTCTCAGGGAATAAAATAAAAGTGATAATTAAAATGAAAATTTGTGGATCAATATAATTTTTACGGCCTGCAAAATTCAGGTCGGTGTAATATTTGGACTGTTTGGGCGAATTTTTGGAAACAAAAAGTCTTAGGCTGTTATTCATATTCCATCAAAACATACAGTATCTGCTTCCCATTAGGATTACTTTGATATTAGTATTAACCTATCAATGGATCCTGTCAATATTTAATTAGAATCTCCAACCATGCTGAAAAAGCATTTTACAGAAAGTCAATTTTTCATTTGTTAAAAAATTTCCCTGACAGCAGGCAGAAGCCAACTTCCTATAGACCGCCATTTATTTTCTGTTAAACTTTTGTTCTGCCTTTTTGTGTGTGTCTGCTTGTGCAGGAAAATTCAGAATTGGGCTAAGCCAGAAAAGCCGCCGTGTGAGGGGAATTATTTACTGTAAATTCTGTCTTGTCTTCCTCCCCAGAAACCTCTCCGGGAACCGGCTGACGACGCTGTCATGGCAGCTCTTCAAGACACTGAGACTTATTGAACTGTAAGTTTTAACGTGGGAGGTGCTCTTGCGAACCGTGTGGGAAGCGTGAAGGATGGAGGCACTTAGGGGCTTTTTAAAAATAGTGCTGTTTGTTATAATAAAGATGCAGCTGCTGTAGACAATGGCAGTCTCATATCAACCACCCCTCTGCTTCGAAAATGTGTTGTAAACATGTCCTATACAGTCACAGAGGTGGGCATAAAGTTGAATACTGATATCAGAATATAGGCTAAGTTTTGCAAGAGTTCAGAGAAGTTACTTTTCCCCCCCTTGATGACGTGCCCCAGCTATCATGGCCATAAAAAAAAGAGCTCTTGGTCTTAGTATTACTACTGAGCCTTGTGGCACAGTGGCTAAACTGCAGTAAGGTAAAGGTAAAGGTTCCCCTTGACATTTAGTCTAGTCGTGTCCGACTCTAGGGCGCGGTGCTCATCCCCATTTCCAAGCCATAGAGCCAGCGTTTGTCCGAAGACAGTTTCCGTGGTAATGTGGCCAGCGTGACTAGACATGGAACGCCGTTACCTTCCCACCGAGGTGGTACCTATTTATCTACTCGCATTTTTACATGCTTTCGAACTGCTAGGTTGGCAGGAGCTGGGCCAAGCGACGGGAGCTCACTCCGTCGCGTGGATTCGATCTTACGACTGCTGGTCTTCTGACCTTGTAGCACAGAGGCTTCTGCGGTATAACCCGCAGTGCCACCACGTCCCTGGTGTACTGCAGTACTGCAGCCAAAACTCTGCTCATGACTTGGATTCAATCCCACGTAGCCAGCTTGAGGTTCACTCTGCCTTCCATCCTTCTGAGGTTGGTAAAATGAGTACTCAGCAATGTGTAGCCTGCATCATTTAAATTATAAACTGCCCAGAGAGTGCTTTAAGCATTACAGGATGGTATATAAGCAGCACACTTTGCTTTCGGCTTTATGGGATGGGTTAGAACTTGATGGAGGGTTCCTATTTTCATTGACGACCTTGTGGTTATTGTTGTATGCCTTTCTGCTGTTGTTAGAATTTACCTTTAACATTTTTGATATAGGAGATGCACTTGGGTTTAAAGAAGAGAATGTAAAAGATCAGATCACTGGTAAATCTATGCACCACAGCAGAATGGCATTTCTGCTAATAAATACACAAATACTTATCTAGTAATACAGGTAAAGTCAAAACAAATTAAAATGTTAAGATAATTTGACCAGCATCTCTACGACGACTATATCAGAGGGTTGAAGGTGAGTTCTCTGTGGCACATAGTATTGGTAGGAGATAGTCATATTACACTTGGAGTCATTAGCTGAGATGCTGAGGAAGTGAATTCTCCGTAATTGTTTTGAAAGTTATCCGTCTCGCCAAGACTTCTGTGGTAGGTGTTACCATTGCCTGGATAGAAACCAGAAGCATAGAAGATAGAGAGAATGGTCTTCTGCCTAGGACTCAACAATCTGTAGCTGTAGAGGGACCTTATATCAGTCTTTGAAATGGTGGGAGATCATCAGGTGGAGTTCTGCACCACTGTGGCATATACACAGCCTTGACACCAGTTCTGATGTAGGTCTGAAGAAGCAGACTTGTTGCTGCTGCTGCTTCTCTTGGACATCCAAAGTACTTTTCATATCGCTGCCTGTGAGATAGGTTAGCATCCCCGAAGTAGCCTTGCAGGTCTCTAGCTTCCTGAATTAAAGATCAAGCATTCAGCGCCGCACAAGGAGAATAAGTGGACATGAAATCAATGGAGTGCTGCCCTGGTGACCTGTTTTGTTGAGTTTTAGAAAGAGTGGAGCGTCAGAAATAAAAGCATATATGTTGTGTAGGATTGCTCCCAGGGGATTGTGGGAATATCCCATTCATCCTCACCTGTGATCAATAGAGCTATAAGAGGAAAGTGACTTATGGGAGAATAAAGACCAGTCTCTCAAGTGGGAGTCAGGTTGCTATTGCCAGTGTTAACCTCAGCATGCATACACCTACCTACCTACCTACCTACCTACCTACCTACCTACCTACCTACCTACCTACCTACCTACCTACCTACCTACCTACCTACTACTGTAATGTTGCTAGTAGTAATATTGCTGAAAGGAAGGAATGCCTAGGGAGAGGTCTGGCTAAAACGCTGCATTGAGGATTGATTGCTTGTGCTCATGGCAGCTCAAATTCTTTCATGCCCTGGTGACAGTTAATTTGAAAGAGGCAAATGGTTTCCAGCATCCAATATATTTGCTGTTTAAGACTAGGCTCAATATTTGGCTTGAGGTAGACCCTCAAGGAAAGGCCATAGCTTAGTTACAATATACTTGCTCATAGCAGGATATGTAAATTTTCACTTGTCTTGTTTTCACGGGTCAGGATGAGAAGCTGCAATATTTTTCAACTTCTGTGGAAGAGGGAGAGACTCTTTCAATCTGGACAAAAATGTTGCATAGGAGATCCATCCATCCATCCATCCAAATGCCCAGCTACTGCAGGTTGTACACATATAATAGGTGCTACCATGTTGAGTAGATTTTCGACACTAGAAGCTTTGGATGGGTAATTCGTATCTCCTTGATGAATCTTTTTATATATATACACATCTCTGTTCAAAACAAAGAGACAGTTCTTCCCAATGTCTTACTACAGCCAAGCTGTAGGGTCGGACTCCAATTTTCTTCTCCCTTCTTCCCCATTCCTTCAGTATCTCTTTGATTTCCCCCCCCCCCCTCCTAGCTCTCTCTCTCTCTTTCTCCTTGGGGCCCAAGGCATTAGGCTGGCAGTGGTTTTAACCGAGATGTACAAATTTAAAATGCTGTCTGGATGTATTTGTCCTTTCCAGGAATAAACTGGGCTAAATATGTCTCATGAGAAGGAAACTTCTCTAGCTCAAATCTGGCTTCAGTTCTGCAATGACTTTGAAGCAGATGGCTGCCTGCAACTAAGGAAAATTCACTTCCAGAGGGTGCTAGAGCAAATTTGCCTTCCCGTACTGAAAAGCTCTTTCTGTGATGTAGTTTCTGCAGATCTCTCCACATGGCCCTGGTCAGTTTGATGCCAGTGCCCCAAAATGGGTAAATCACTCTATTTCCATACCTTCTCACTCGTATGTATGTTTTCCCTAGTCTGGTTTGTTCTAGTCCGTTCATATGCACATCAAAAGGTACATTGAAATACGTATCTCATGATGTGTTTCTGAAATTGTCTTCCAAGCACACATTTCCAAATGTACTTCCCTACAAAATACATACTTTAATAATGTTTTGCCGTACTTAAGTTTACGGGAACCACAGCAGAACTTCTTGACTGCAAAATCCAGACATAGCAACTTCCTCTTGCTCATTCTTTAGCCCAATTCCTCTTCTCAGTAAAGTCGATCCCAAGGTACCCTGCTCTTACATTATGCCTTAGATCGCACTTCGTTTGCCCTGTCTTAAACGTCTCACGGGAACCATCCCAAACGAAGCCTGACCATGTTTGAAAATCTTTGCCCTTCCCTTCATTTGCATAACCCTATCCTAGATTCTGGTCACGCTAGGTGTGACAAGACTTTGCAAACTGGCTTCTTTCTCTGGCTTCCTTATCCCAGTGCCATTTCCTTCATTGTCTACACTGGTTTGCTGAACATCTCCATGGGCTTTCCTCAACCCTCCTGCCCTGGGAAATTTTATTAAGAAGTAGCTGCCTTGCAGAGGTTGCTAGAGGAATGCTTTCAAAGGACAAGCAATTCTTGAGTGAACATGGGTTCCTTTGGAGAAAGTCGGAGGCAAAAACATAGGAGAACCCAAGTGAGCTTAGAGTAGCAGGTCCAGTAAAATACTGAGAGTTAATTTGCCCAAAAGCTCCCCTGGGCCCAGCTATTAGGACTCATTACATCACTGACACCACTAGGGCAGGCTGATGGTAAAGTCAACCCCAAAGCACACGGCACTTATATTATTCATGGGGGTGATTCATGTATTAAGAATGATCTGGGAAGCAGCCTTTTATGACTTGCAGTTCAGGCCCCAAAGTGCTCCGCTGGCAAGTCTTCCTCTGTAGTGGCGTGATTTCAGGAAAATCTGTCCACACTGATTCAAGCATCCTCTTTTGAAGAGTCTGAACTCCTGTGCAAGAACCCTGGGAAAAGTTCATGTAGGAAGGAAGTGGGAGGAAAAGTATATCTTTGTAGGCATCGTACAGCAGTGATAGAACATCTCCTTCAAGTGGTTTCTTATGGGTTCATAACTACGTATGACTTGGTCCAGGACTCAAACTTTGGCATCTCTCCATACAACATCAAGAAATATCCCTTTCTTAAGCCTCTGCTGGTCAACACAGTGTTGACCATATCATTTTTTCCCCAGCCTAAGGGTTGGTACCCCCAAGGGGGTCACGGGTCGTCTTATATGTGTGGTAGGCCTTGTTAAATCATTTCTTCCTTGAACTTTCAGAGCCAGATATTGAGGTTGGTGTCAGTCAGTCAAAACTTTATGGTTTATGGCCATAAGCCTTTACAAGATGCAATGTATGAGGTGAAAAGAAAGTTTTAAAAACATACACTTTAGAACTCTATGTTTTAAAATGTGCCCTTCTTTGGGTAGCTCCAACTCAACTGTGGATCATTAAATTAAATGGAATGATGGTCCTTGAGAAGACCAGACCTCAGCTTCTTGGCTGCCAATGCAAACAGTGCTTCAGCGTATGTAATGAAGTTAGTGTGTATGTATGAGAAAGAGGCCCTTTGTGGGAGAAAGCAGACACTTCTTTCTGAGAAAGGATGACATTACCCCAATTTTCTCCAACTTTTTCCATGTGTGGCTTCCTTAATCTGTCCTGGGGCCTCCCCAGTGGAAAAGGGTGCTGCTCCCTCTGCATCTTCTCCTCCTGCACAGACGGGCATCTGGGAAGAGGGGTGCAGCTCACCCTAGAGTAAGTGCCTGGGCACGATCCCAGGTGTCACACAAGGAGACCCTCTGGGCAAGGAGAGGGAGAAGGAGGTGGCAGTGAAGAATGAGAGGATTCGGTGGCACCCTTGGCTGGGCTTGGCAGCACCCCAGGGCGCTACGGCACACGCTTTGGAAACCACTGCTTGGCCCCGTTAAAAATGACTTTTTATGCATATGTGGCAGGGGGAGGGTTGCAGGTTAGTTGGCTATTATAAAAGGAGGCTGCAAATCAAAAAAGTTTGGGAACCACAGCTCTATAGAGTCTGACACAGTGGCTGAAATCCAGTAGTAAGTCACATCTCAAGTTAGCCCCCTTGAATCCATGGGGATTTAGTATGTTGACTCTTATCAGTAGCTTCATGGATGCATCCAGCTCACCTTTTGTCTTCTCAAACTATGGAAAGGGGATGTTCCTACTCTGTAGAAGACTAAGGGAAGTGTGCCCACCTGATTTAATATGCAAAAATGATGATTATTTACTTAATTTTATTTATGCAGATATCCTTTGATTTGTATTCCTGCATCGAGCAGGGGGTTGGACTTGATGGCCTTCTTAGACCCCTTCTAACTTCACTATTCTAGGATTCTAGGATTTATTTACTCTTATTTATTTCTTTAATTTATATACCATCCTGTGAGTGCAAAAAGCACTATTCTGGGCAGTTTGACAACAAGTTTAAACCTATTAAAACATACTTACCTATTTCCAGTCTTTCTCTTTCTCAGCGTCCGAACAGTCTGTGTTAGCTTTGAGATTTCCCCAAAGGATCTATCAGCCTCGTGATTATGCAGGGGAACGCACAGCCCTCTGGGAGCAGGGGGAATCCAGTAATATGGCTGATAGTTGAGAAAAATCAATAATAATAAAAATTATCAGTATATAAAACACATGTAAGTGTCTTTTAAATAGAGTACATTAAAAAGTAGAATTCCCATCTGCCCTGCCCAGCCAGGTCAATGGGGGTCTAACGGCGTACAAAGCTAGCTTCTTCATTCAATTAAGATGCATGATGGGTTTCAGGTCGCATCATGTCCCTGAGCAGCAGGAGCTCTTACTCAGTGCATTATGACACAGAGTGTTAACGGATAGAGCCCGGACTTGACTGAGCATGTCTGGTAGGAAGAAGGAGGAGGAGGGGAAGGACACACTGAAGGAAAATGCTGCTCAGGATCCCTGTGCAGCCCTACAGTTGTGAAGCTGTGCAGAGCAAAGCAACACGCATGGAAACAGACACAGACAGAGATGACCCCAAACCCCTTTTAGGAAAAACAGTCTTCCATATAAATGGCTGCTAGAGGAGAGTCTGCATTTTGAAGGTTTCCTCCATTGGAAAGGCTATCCAATCTGTTTAATTTAAAGCAAAACAAAAACACCATTTTGAGCAGCGAGGACAGGGACCATGAAATCATGAATTCATTCATTCATCTAGTTAGTTAGTTAATGTTGTTTGTTGTTTAGTCGTTAAGTCGTGTCCGACTCTTTGTGACCCCATGGACCAGAGCAAGCCAGTTAGTTAATATACCACCCAATTACAGAACTCACACTATTCTGGGCAATGTATAAACAAGCAAACCCCCACAACCCCCACCCATTTCATTCCCATAAAAAACATAATACTGTAATCCAAATGGTGATATAACCAACTCGAGTGTGGTGGTCTACAGAATGTTGAGGTTTAAACATTAAAATTTACATCATTTGGGAGTAAGATATCCTTAAAAGCTGTCTTATCGAACTCTGTCTGGAGTAATTTCTTGAATATTAAGAAGGACAGAACCTGGAGCACCTCAACTGGTTGTTTATTCCACAAAGTGGGGGCCATTACTGAGAAAGCCCTGGTCCTCGCTGTTGCCTTTCTGGTTTCCCTCAGCTAGTCACTCTTAACATTGTGGACTGAGAGGAGCGTGCGATACAGGAAACTGATTTTGGGGAGATATGTTCTGACAAGTATAAAGACGCTAAGACTAGGATGGTGTCTGAACAACAGACTCGGTAGGCATGTAAGTCAACATTTGCTGTTTGGAGCACTTGTCCGGTGGCCAAGTAAGCCAGTGATGAGTCACCTACACCTCCAGAGATAATTTGCTCAGGCTGCTGCAACCTGGGGACTTGTGATTCCCTGCTGATCCTTATTCGGGCATTCAAAACACGTGGAAGTATTTGGAGAAAGCAAACTGAATACATCTTTCAGCACCAAAACGGATTCATTTCTTCTCTCTTGTCCTCTGGTTCTTCTCTCTGCTCCATCTCCCTATGTTTGTTCCCAATGGTCTTTCAGCAAGCCTTCAATCTTCCATAGACCCATTCTACTGCCGTGATTCCATATAACAGAGAGGACAGGTTTTTTCTTGATGTTACCTTCTCTCTTGCTTTCCTTTCCCTCACCATCATTCTGCTTCTGTGCAGGAGGTTAGAACGGAACATGTTCAGCTGCAGCTGTGACATTCGCTGGATCCAGCTGTGGCAGGAGAAAGGCGAAGCGAATTTCCAGTACCAAGATTTACGCTGCACGACCAGGGAGACCAGAGTCATTTCTATGCAGGAGATGAATATCAGCCAATGTGGTAAGAGCCCGGAAGGGAGAAAAAGAAACCCTGCTAAATGGGACACCTGTAAAACATTATTACCATCCTCTTTCTTTCTGATGGCCCAGCTGGGACCACTGTGGCTTACATGGCCAGCCTGGTACTATTACCCACATACAGCTGGAGGTATCAGCAATATGGGGGTGGGTGAGGAATTCCAACATTTTCAGAAGTAGGAAAAATATTATTGATTCTTTGGGTGGTTACAAGTTTAATTTTTTTAGAAGATAGATGCAGGAGAAACATGTACTACAATGCTGAGTTAGGGATGGGAGTTTTGGATTTCTTGAGTTACAAAACCCATAATTCTTCTTTCTGGGAGTCCTGTCTGATTTACAAACATCTCCCCTGGGAGAAAAGGCCTAACTGGAAAATTTAATGTGATGCTCCTTGGATAAAGCCCTAAATTAGAAGGCTTTGAGACTGAGCTAGGCCTAGCTCCACCCAAGCTTCCTGTTCCTGCCCCAGTGCTACCTGGGAGCTTTCTAAACAGGAAGCTAGGTGGAACTAGGCCAAGGTAAGCCCCAGAGCCTTCCAGTATAGTGCAAAGTGGCTAGCTGAGGTGGAAAAATATATATATAATGTGCTATAAATTGGAAAAGAAGTAGCAGCAGAAGACAACTATGTTCTGGATTGGGAATGAGTTCCCTCAAGCTTGTCGTTTGACCTGATTTTTATTTTAAACTCAAGAAGTCAAGCTCAGTTTGTTGGCAATCTATGGAGGCTCATCCTTAGCTTGATATACCCGCTCTAGCTGATTCCATGCCAAAATAAAAGGTGCTCCCAAGAAGCCACAGCTAACGGGCGGACTTGGTGGAAAAATAAGGCCACAACAGGCCCTCTTATAGGCAAAGAAGAAAAACAACTATTGTTTTTTGTCCTTATATGTGAAAATGCAAGATTCAATATCCCTAGTTTGTACACTCTGAGGGTAACAGCAACTTGCAGCTCAACTGGGCTGGACAGATACTCTCTGTTGTTCCCTCAGGTTGCCTGCCTTATCCCTTATTTCTGTAAAGAGATGCATTGATGGAATTCTGGAATTAGAGGCGTCTAACTGATTGAGTAGAGGGGAAGAAATCAAAAGTGTGAGGATGCATATCATTTTTCTTTTCCTCCCAAATCTTAAACTTGCCCTTTTAGGAACTCTACAATATAACACACACACTCATGCATTTCTCTCTCTCTCTCCTCCTTGCACCATGCCTTTTTTATTATTATTAAATGCTGGAAGAAAGGTGGGGTAGCTCTGTTTAAGTGCAGAAAAAGGATTTAGGAGACAACTGGAAATTCCTCAACAAATTGGAGGAGTAATCTTCCAGGATTAGAGAATCCTCTCGGAGCCAAAGCGAAGGCTGCAAAGGGTCTCTCCTGCTATGAGCTTGGCGTGGATTTATGGACATTAATTTCCTGGGCTTAGGGGGTGAACCGTTTCCCAGACCTGCCTGCCCCCACAGTCTGCTCCATCACAACTGGAGAGACATCCTCCCTGCTGAGATGTTTTCCTCCCGAAACGGAGCTCTCCCTCTTTCGATGCCAGTGGTCCAAGTTGGGAGCAGTCGAAAGAATTCCCCAATGATTTGTGATTCGGCTGGACTGATGTGTCTCAGCTGCTTGTTGTTCCATCTCTTCCTCATGCTGAGGCTTGAAATGTCATTGTGGAAGTTGCTGAAACAGTGTTTACCTACAGTGTGTCTAGGAAAGGCACATCAGCAGGTTTAGGGGGAAAACAAGGGATGTTTTGTCTTGACCTCTTGCAAAGGTCAAGGTATTGCAGCTTTCTTCTCTTCTCTGGTGAGGAAGGCAAGGAATGCCCTGGTGCACCCTCAAGAGTTCTCGCATTGGTGAAATTGGCCACTTTTGTGCAAAACTTCCAATCTGTGCACAAATTTCACAATTTTAATAAAATGGGCGAATTGCATAAATGACCCCAAAGCATGTGGACTGCTGCTTTAAGGATGTGAAACACTGTGTTTAGACCTATTTTAAAAGAAAGCATTCAATCCTTCTTGGCTTGCGGTCTTTCTGCTTTGTTTCTGAAATGCCAGGAGCGTGAGAGACCTTTTGCCCAAATTACAGAGATTTTGAGAGGTAGGATGGGGAGATCTCTTGCCTGGAGTGAGGGATCTTGAAGGGTGGTAGAAAAAAATTCACAAAATAGGTCTTATCATGTTTCCAACCTACAGAATTGGGAAGAGGAATTAGTGTTCTTTCCAGACTTAGGAGAAACCCTGAATTTGCAGAAGTGTGACAAAAATATGCATGGAGGAGGTGAACCCAGACATTATCCACTGAAGACTGAGCTTGTGATGTGGCTATGAAATACTGAGTGACTAGGGAGGGATGAGAATGGAAGATGGATGAGGAAAATAATTGAATGATGTTGCTGGAATCCTAAGCACATTGTACTCCATGCTGGAACACTTTTTGCAGGTCCCAGTTGTACTCATAGTTTTATTTCTTTAGGAAAAGAACA
The DNA here is from genome assembly GCA_037013535.1 of Intellagama lesueurii. Lineage (NCBI taxonomy): Eukaryota > Metazoa > Chordata > Lepidosauria > Squamata > Agamidae > Intellagama > Intellagama lesueurii. Next base: position 4,720,307 of record JBAJHW010000011.1, read on the forward strand.
ACATTGTATTTCCTTATTCACAGAGGAATATATGCATGGAGGTTGTGTCTTTAAAGGTCAACCACATGCAATATTGTAACAATGACATGATAACAATAAGAGCAAAATTATTTCAGTGCTACCACTGATGGACTCCACCGGCAGTGCAGACTTCCTTAGTTGGCAGTCTGTAAAAGTAACTGTTCCAGACCCTAAATAAGAAGCATAAAAACTATTTAGTTAGGGAAGTTGACCTGCAAGGAAGCTGTCCAGAGCTGGTATGATTCAAATGTGAGAATGCTGGATGGAAGCTCTAGAGAATTCAATCTCCATTGGCTCATGAGACTCAGTGGAGGAGCTTGGCCAGCCATTTTGGCTTAGCCTGACCTCTAACTCATAGGGTTGTTGTGAACCAAAACTGGGGATAAGGAGAACCATGGACCCACTTTGAGTTTATTGAAGGAAAGGTGGATGCAAACATAAGCAGAAAAATATAATCAGTTTGGTTTGGTGTAGGCTGTTAACTCTCAGGGGTCCATGAATCCACCATCAATTTTAGTATGTATTTTACAAGACCTTGATGAACCAGTACTATAGGTTCACCCTATAGGGCAAAGACTCCCCCCCCCCCCCAGATATGTTACTACTATGCAAGTAGAGGAAAGACAAAAACTCTACTTCCTCCAGCACTGTCAAGCTTCCGAACTTTTCTGTGTCATCTTTGATGAAGGAGTTTTGAAGCTCAATGGTTGATTGAGCGTCCGTTTGATACAGTGTCTTGTGTTTTGATTGGGCTTCTCCAGATTTGCCTGAGATCAGCGTCAGCCATGTCAACTTGACAGTGTGCGAGGGTGAAAATGCTGTGATCACCTGCAATGGGTCTGGCTCACCTCTACCTGATGTGGACTGGATGGTGGTCAACCTGCGCTCTATCAACACCCATCAGGTAGGAGCCTAAGGCTGGGGGCTTTTTCTGCTTGAGCAATCCAAATCAGAGGTGAGAAGATTGCTTTTTTAAAAGTAATTTGTATCCCCATCACTTTTTACTAATTGAAAGTAATCCATGGGTGCGACTCATTACATGTTAAACACACTACTTCTTGCATTTATTTTTGTTTTTATTTTTTATCATTACTTTTTTGTTACTTGCTATTCACTGGAGGCATTCAAGAAAAAAAATGGACAACCACCTGGCAGGTATCCTTTGATTTGTATTCCTGCACTGAGCAAGGGGTTGGACTTGATGGCCTTGATAGTCCAATTCCATTAATCTGTGATTCTATGATTATTTTTACAAAGAAAAAAAAATAAGCTTGATCAGAGAATGGTCTAGAACTTGAAATGTGAAAGATGTTTAAAATGTCCTCAAAGAAAAGCTTTTGAAAGTAACTAGAACTTAAGTGTCACACCAATAAAGTAATGCCATCCCTACTCTTTCCTCTTCTTTTGAAATAAAACTTAACTACACCCTAGTTACCCAACAATGTTGCTAGTTATAGATGACTACATTGATTGTTATACGTTACTTCCAGCCTCTGATCGGCACAATTTAAAAAGAGAACTTCCACTGCCTCTATGGAGGTATCAATGAGATGCTTTATTTCCACTTCTCATTATGAAAATAGCACCATCTGCACCATAGGTGTTATGTAGGTTTCTGACTTAGGGCAGTGGTAAACAATTTCAACACATCTGGGGCCACACATCCCCACCCCCCGACTTTTGGAAAGCTGGACCTCAATTTAAACAAACAATAACTTTGAAATAGATTGTTGGTCTTTGTGGTCTGTTTTAGGCCAAAATGGAGTCTTTTTTCCCAAATCAAAGTGGCCTGAAGTTATTTTTAACCTTCAAAAGGGCCTCTCTGTATGTAAAATGAATCGGGGATAAAGGGATGAATTTTATAAAAATTGCACCTCACTCTTCCCAGAGGGTATTTAATGTAGAAATAATTAAATTTGGAAAAGAGTAGAAGATGTTCTTAGGTAGACGGGCAAAACGTACCACTCCAGGTTTTCCAGCCTCTGTTTTGAAGCATCAAGTACCTACGCCTTCAACAGTTCATGTGTTTTACACTTTGAAAATCTGTGTCTTCTTCTTGGTGATGATTTTTAGACCAACGCCAACTGGACCAATGTCCATTCCATCAACCTCACCCTGGTGAATGTCACAAGTGAGGACAATGGGTTCCTGCTGACCTGCATTGCCGAGAATGTGGTTGGAATGTCCAATGCAAGTGTGCTTCTCACCGTTTATTGTAAGTTGGTGGGGAGAGGAGAGAGGGTGGGTTCAAGGGAGGCGGGGAGAGAAAAGGGGTGTGGGAGGTGGTTGTGCATTTTCCTGTGGGAGGTCTTAGCCCTTGATCCGTGAAGATTTACACAGGGCAGATGAACAAAATCTCAGACTTTCCCAGTAAGATCTGTGATCTGTTCTTCGTCTGTGCCAAGGTTTCTGCAGGGTTCCCTAGGGTGAAAGATGAGATAATTTTAGTAGTAAGCATGCACAGTGTCTGCACCGAAACATGTTAGGCTCAACATAGGTTTTCCTCCCTGTGTTCCATTATGTTCTCTGAAAGGCACTTCCTTGATTTGTGTGTTAAGTTCATGAACTGAGGGTGTGTGAAGACAGATTTCTTTAGATATAGGAGGACGTGGAAAACAAATGGGGGAAATTATTCCCAGTCACTCCTCCTCACTGCCTTGTCTACTCTCCTCTGCTAGAGGACAGAGTAGTGTGTGAGAAAGTCTGTGTTACCTTGAGCAGCGCTGGAAGACACTGCCTGTCCCATAGCCGATGCGGATGTGAGGTTCAGTTGTCACACCAATTCCCCCCCCCATGCAAATGCAAATATACAGAGGTGATGGCTTGTGATTTGCCTCAGGCAGCGCCATAGCTTGGGCTAACCCTGTGGTCAGAAATGCTGCACAGCGCAGGGGACATTCAGAGTGGCATTTGGAACATAAAGCTGTCAGGCTGATTTGAGGTAATAAACATGAGTGTCAGGGGCAGACAGGACAACTTTGGGTTGATCTCCTGCAGTTCCTCTAGCTTCTGATGGATCCTTCACTCAAAAGACGAGAAACGTGTAGCCTCCTAGATGTTACTGAACTACAAATCCCATCCATCGCAGGCAGCAATGTCTAGTGGGGAGGAATGCTGGGATCTGTGGCCCAGCAGGCTATGGCTTAACCAATCCTGCTGCTGCATGTAGATGATAGCTCAGTGGCTTGGACATGGGACTGTGAAGTCAGAGCTTGGGGGTTCGATTCCCCACTGGGCCTCCTAGACAGGGGCTGGACTTGATGATCTATGGGGTCCCTTCCAGCTCTGCCGTTCTAAGATGATGGTGATATTGACGTTGGTGATAATGATGGTGGTGATGATGATTCAAAAATACCAGACACAATCAAAATTATAAATACATTGGCTGGTATTATATGACAGATACAAGTTTTAGCCAAAAACCTAAGTATTTGTTGAATGTCGGTGCAGTGTGTATGCTGTTCCTAATATTGCTGTTTTTTGTAGCTCTGATGTAATAATAATAATAATAATAATAATAATAATAATAATAATAATAATAATAATAATAATAATAATAGGTCCTCCTGGTTTCTTTTCTTTGCCTTCTCACATGGCTGCTCTTGAACTCATGTAGGTCCTTTCAGCAGGGAATTTGAACTTGAGTTACCTCCTCAACTTTTTGCCCTTCCTCATGAATTGGAGATGTAGAACGTATTAGTCCAAGTGGCCAAACATATGCTAATCTGTCCTATTTGCATACTGTTTATGGATTGTGTAACTCAGCTTTACTCGGCACAATGTCTGGGTGCAAAATTTAAATTGGTTTCAGGGCAAAGTACCATCCTGCAGCCAGCATGCTAAATTACCTTCACAGGGCTTCCTTATTGGGTACATGTGTTCATCCCCAAATGTTGTTTCTTTGTGGTCTCTAATCTGTTTATCTCACATAAACAAGCAGGATTGGCCCAGGCGGTGTAAGCTGTTGTCGTGTCTAAATGGCAACTAGTGCTCCCGAATCCACACAAACAATAGAATTTTTAGTGAAGCCAATAAGAAGTAAATACCTCCCTATAAAGTAAGCTGGCTGGATAGCTCAGTGGTTTAGGTATCTGGCTGAAGAGCCAGAGGTTAGGAGTTTGATTCCCCCACTGTGTGTTATGGGAGAAGAGCCAGCCTGGGTAGCCTTGGTCAAGCTGCACAGTCCCAGGGCGCCCCTAATGGAAGGTAAAGGTAAAGCACTTCTGAGTATTCTCTACCTGGAAAATCCTGAAAAAGGGGTACCATATGTCAGAATTGACTTGATAGTGCATGTGCATGCAAACCCACACATGCAAACACAAATGCACACACACTATAAAGCAATTGCTTTTTGGAAAATTGAAAAATAGTCTCTTTTTTTAGGAGTAAGTGTTCCTGGAGAAGCTGCTGGCAACCTTGAATACATGAATTCCGGTGAACATGTCTATTTCAGATCACCATCTCCCTCATGTTCACCTGAATTCATGTATTCAAGGTTGCCAGCAGCTTCTCCAGGAACACTCTGAATTTTGTATATTTCCCCAAAGCTTTGCCCTCTTTTTATAAGCAAGTCAGCAGATGTTTTTATGGCCAGGGATGGGCAACATATTCTCTTTTCCTATCAAGGGACACATTTCCTCTGCAGTCATCTGTTGAGGGTCACTTGTTGAGAGCATCTCCTGCAGCTCCCAGGAATCTTGGCCAGCACAGCTAGGAGAGAGTCCAAGAACATCTGGGATTCCAAGGGTTGGGAAGCACTGCATCTAGCACCATGGGACTTCTGTTGCACAGCCATCTACTGCCATTGCCCCACTGAATTCACTACCCAAACTGAGCAGTGGAGCAACAAAAGAAACCTTTGTCTCTAAGCACAAGGTGTGTAAAGAGCATGTGCCTCCTTTCCAAGATGAACCAAACTAAAGCACGAGTCTGCTTGAAGGAACGTGCATCCTCCTTGCTCCCCTTGGTCTTAAAGGGGAATGCTCTCTGTTTGCGAGAGATGCAGAGACCAGATGCAGGGGAGGGGCATCAGGAGACAGGTCTCTCGTTGTCTTGTGGGCTCTCAGAGGCATCTGGTGGGACCACGGTGAGATACAAGAAGCTGGACTAGATGGGCCCTTGGCCTGATCCAGCAGGGCTCTTCTTAGGTTCTAATGAGAGCTGGGGAGGTTTGGGGGATGGCAAAAGTGTATGGCCCACCAAATTCCCTTACTTCCTGTAACTCTACCCTGATGCAATGATGCCTAACAACTCTAACTTTTAAGGGGAGTGAATCCACTCCGGGCTTTATTCTGCACTTCACAGGGCCTGGAGATATTTAGGGGATAGGTTTCAGCACATTGGAGAGCTCCCATAAGCGTCAGCTCCTGGATAGCTCTTGTGAATTATTATTCCTTTATTTAAAATATTTCTATCTCACCTTTCTCATTAAAAAGAACCCAAGGTGGCGTAGATCTGGGAGTATATTCACCACCCTCCAGGGGATTGGAAATGATGCCTTCCACTCCCTTATCAACGTAGTAAATCTAGTAGTGTGTTTGTCTCCAGCAGCAGCTGAGTTTTGTAAGGCAAACAGACCTTAATTGTTCCTTTAGGAACAAACTGCCCCCAATTACTCTGATGAGCACCAGGGATAGCTCACAACAGTAAACTGTTGCTGGGGCCATGCATTTCTCTGCTGCTACTTGATTACTGCCATGAAGTTGAGAGGAACAGAAGCTTGAGGATGGTGGTGGCAAATAACATTCTCATCTGTGCTAATCACAATGTATTGATACTTTGGTTCTGGAAGTCCAAACTCCATTACACCTCTGGCCACACAGTTTTAGATGTTATGGGTTATGCATGAGTTGCCATAACAGGGAAAAGCTTTTCAACACTCATGTGAGAGACCCACCACACCAACAAGCTAGTAGCCTATTCTGTAACCTTAGTATCATACTGCTAGGTTATGCATTATCTTGACCCCAAAGGATTCCCCTGAAGTCTGTGGATCCCACATTCTGTGTGTCGGTTGTTAAGATGCTAACAATTATCCATCACAAAAAGTTGAATTTCCCTAATTTGGGAGAAGGATGTTGGTTTTCCTAGGCCAGTGTTTCCCAACATGGAAGTTGAGACCCCCAAGGGAGTCACCAAGCATTTTCTGGAGGGGTCGTGGAACTCCTTCTATGTGTCATAGCCCTTGTTGAATTATTTCTTCCTTGACCTTTCAGAGCAGGATATTAAAGTTAGTGTGTATGTGTGAGAAACAGGCCCTTTGGGGGAGAAAGAAGCCTCTACTTTCTGTGAAGAGATGACTTTACCTCGTTAAAAATGTCTTTTTATGCAGATGTGACAGGTGGCCTGGCTATTATAAATGGGGGCACAACTTGAAAAAGATCAGGAACCACTGTCCTAGACCTACAGAAAGATAATATTCAGAAATCACTGGCTCTCTAGATGGGTTGGTCATCTGAGGGCTGCCATTCAGCCAGTCGACTCTGCTTCCTCCCTTTAGATCCTCCCCGCATTGTTGCCTTGTTGGAGCCCATCCGGCACATGGAACACTGCATTGAGTTTTCGGTCCACGGGAACCCTCCACCTCAAGTCCACTGGCTCTACAACGGCCAGCTTCTCAGGGAGACAGAGTTCATCCGAATGGAACTCTTCCAGGAAGGAGAAGTGTCCGACGGCTGCTTGCTCTTCAACCATCCAACACACTACAACAATGGGAATTACACGATAGTAGCTACCAACTACCTGGGGACAGCCAACCAGACCGTCAGAGGGCACTTCCTGGAGAAACCTTTTCCAAGTGAGAGACTGTTTGTAGCCTGACTGCTTCCCTCCCTCCCTCCCTTGTCCAGAAAACCTGATTCTGCTTTCTCTCTCATCCGTTCCCCCTCCCCTTTTTTGGGAAAATCTCAATTTCTTTCCATCTCGGAGATGAAGAAATTGGTGGGGTTTTTATAGATAGATAGATAGATAGATAGATAGATAGATAGATAGATAGATAGATAGATAGATAGATAGATAGATAGATAGATAGATAGATAGATAGATAGATAGATAGATAGATAGATAGATCTTACTGAAACAGAACTGAAAAGATATCCTCATCTTCCCCACCCAAATTCAATCAGTGCACTTATTCCTGGCATTAGGGTTGCCAGCTCAACAGCAATTGTGCCTTCTTGGTTGTGGCTCCATTCTTGTGGAAAGTGCTCTTGTTAGAAGTGCATCAGCCTCCCTCCCTCGGAACTTTTAAGAGAATGATAAAGACCATACTTTTCCAAGAAATGTTAAAGGACATCCTTTCTTAAGTTATTTTATACTTGCATTTCCTGGCTCCGCCACTGTTTGGGGTTTTAGAATCATAGAATCATAGAACGATGGAGTTGGAAGGGGCATATAAGCCCATCGAGTCCAACACTCTGCTCAAGGCAGGAATCCAAATTTAATTACACTTAATTTTTCAACAATGCTGGGGCTAGTGGCACTGGATCGCCATGTAATTCAAAATGCCCCCAAAGATGTAAGTACAAAGCATGGGCAGTTTATTGAGCAGTAACCCATATCAGTCCTAGCCAATCCTCTGCCTGCTTCTCTTTTTGTGGTTATCTTTTAAGAGGAGACAACAAGTAACACTGTGTCTGCAATGCAGTGATGAGAGGAACAGGGCTGGTGTGGCGCTTCCAAGTTTGGCTTAAGTAGAATTAACTTGTGCAGGTTTAGACATGCTTGCTGCCATCTGGAATGCTGTCGTGAGAAAGCAGAGTGCCCTTTTACTGTCTCCCACAGTCCAGACTCCCACAGCAAAATAGGACATTTTGCTATATATAGAGAACGTGATATACCAATGGTATGCTAATTTATTATTTATACCACACTATACATGGTGCGTTCTCCATACATAAGATATTGCCGATTAAAAACCCAGTCTTTCTCCAGAAGGCCTAGATGAATGTGCAAGTCCTAGTCAATGTCCATGGGAGAAAGGGGGGCTTGAAAGTTTAGGAAGCTGATAAACCGTCTGGTTGAGGACTGGCTTATATGAGGCTTAAAAAAAGCAACTTTGAAGACAATTTCTGGAATCCACTGGTCTGGATTGCAGGTTGCAATACTGCAAGGCTGTATTGTTGGGCAACAATTTGGCATTCATATAAAATCAGCTCACTGTGGAAAGTGCTAAACAAGATCTCTTTCCTTCAGTGTGCTAGTTTTCCATATGCAAGGATCGAGATGCCCCTTTCCATTGTCAGAGCAGGTGAAATGCAACATCAGGAGAAGATAAAAGGGTTTGCAAAAGAGCTGTGTGGAAGAGGTGTATATGGATAAATACGTATGTATACCTGCAAATGTGAAGGCTCTTAATGTTTTAAACCAAGAATGAGAAACCTGGGATCTCCCACGTGTTTTCAGTTTTTAACATCCAGAGGCCCCAAACACCATAGTCAATTGGTCAGGAATTATGGGTTTTTTCCATCCCAAATATCCAAGATCACCATGTGTGACTTAAATAGGAATCTAACATCCCCATGATGTGGAGGAGGATGAGTCAAGGTGACCAATGTGTCTTCTCAAGATGTTGAATGTTCATGAGCAACCATCATGAAGGCCTCCTTCTCTGCTACATTCTTATGGTGCTTTATTTCTCACATGGGTTTGGACACAGCAGCCTTCCAAAGAGAAGATGGCTTTGTGGATGTTGTGCTCTATAAAAAAATGACACACGACAGGTTTTGGATTATGCAATCTCTTTCCCCATAGTCTTCAGTTGTCTGGAGGGTTGTAGCTATGTGATAAGGTGCACACTTTACATCCAGAAGATCTTAGGTTTAATTTAAAAGCATCAGGAAGCAGATTATCATAAAGACCATCCTCTGCCTCTGAACATGATAATAAGCTACCAGTTAGATTAGACCATTGGTTCCTAACCTTGGGTTCCCAGATGTTATTGGACTGCAACTCCCAGAAATGCTGGCTAATGGTGAAGGCTTCTGAGATTTTTAGTCCAAGAACATCTTGGGACCCAAGGTTGAGAACTGCTGGATTAGACCATTTGGGTGAGATGAACCAATATCTTGACCGAGTATAACTTCACAGAGTATTTCCAACATTCTAGGTAAGACTTTGGGAATTCAGGAGAAAAATGTGCTCTCACAAATCTAGTAAGTAGATTCGGTTTCCATCCTCACCCCATCTTTCCACTTCAAAACGGAGCTACTATTATTAACCTTTAGCTCATTTTTTACAGCACGCTATGATCACAGTGCTTGCATTAAACTCTGTATATTCCCATCGTTGGTAAATGAAAAGAAGTGCTTAATTTAACCAGCATGTAACGTTGTACATTTTTTTCCTGGGGATTAGATAGTATTTAGTGTACAGGTAAGCCTTTTTGCAGATCAGAGCTTAAGGTGTCATCCTATTGTGCTTTAAGGATCAGCTAATGCTCAGCGGTGACTTGAAATCCTCCGTCTGTGTGGGTAATTCAGATGTACTTACGAAAACCCATTCAGCATTGTTCTTGATGACATGCCATGTAGGTTTCTTTGCATATCGCGCAAACACACAGACTATTATATCCGTGTTACACAATTATTTCCACTGCAGCTTTAACAGAATTTAAGCTATAATCTGAAAATCAGAAACAAAAAAAAAGTGCATTTCAAGATGCCGCTGAGAACATGGCGAACTTGTAGTCGTCTAATTATCAGGGCTATCCCCAAAGGATCCAGCTAATTGTAGTTTTATGAGTTTATGGGACAGTATTATGAGTCTGGTTCCTTCTTCAAAAAAAATACTACCACACCACTGTGGACATGCTGGCCTTTTTTGATTGTGGAAGCTAAGCAGTGGCAGGAAGTGCTTGGAAGGAGACCCCCCTGCTGAATGCCATGTACCGCCAGGAAGGGCTTGGAAAAAACCCTGCCTGATTAGCTGTACATGGTAAAAGACCTCTTCCTATGTCATTTCACAATTCCTGAAGCTCAACAATGTACTCTATCTTTCACACATAGTATACCTTCTACCATTCTCTGCTTTGTGACTTTTGCAGCTATTAGGTGCCAGATTTTCTGATGCTCGGTGGAGGCTGAAAAGCAGAGGTAATTAAGGAAGCTCCATCGTTCAGGCCCCCAAGCCATCACTTGTCTCTGCCATTGGAACTGGCAAAGGGGCATCGCCCGCCAGGGCTAGATGTGTCAACCTTTTGTCTTCATTCAGCTTTGGTTCATTGGGCAAAATGCACATCCAAACATCTGTTGCTTTGATTCTGCTTGGACGTTCTCACATTTCTTGACTTACTGCTCTAATGGCAGCAGTTGTCCAGGTTCTGTGGCTGGTTTCTCCCATCTCGCCCCTCCTTATCTAATCCTTTTAACTGGAAATTGAACCTGGATCCTTTTACATGTAAAGTGTGTGCTCTACCACTGAAGTCCCACCCATCAGTGGGACCCAGATGATGGTCCTACTTAATGGGTGGGGTTATCATCTGAGGTCCTACCATTGCCTAGTAGATAGAGGACCTTTTTTTGGTGGTTTTTCCCTGGTTTTGGTACCCTCCACCACATACCTTTCCTGAAATCTGTTCTGATGCATTTCTCATGCCAAAAGACGACCTTACAAAAATATCCTGTACCGTTATTGATCTGGTATATTTTGACTGGTGTCTTAGTTGTGTTCACTTTGGAAGGGATTTACTGTTTTCAGCTGCATCATGCTCCGTAGTGCTTTTCCTATTTTATTGTACCTTGGTTGGTAAGATGCAAAAATAAAACAACTAAATGTGGGAAGTGGCCCGTTTGACAGAGCTTGGCAAAGTTTCTCTCTTCGACTATGAGTTGTAGTACAAAAATATAAATTACCGCAAGCTCTAGTGTGCTTTCCCAAAGTGTCTCTTCCCCACCAAAAAAGCTGACCTCTGTTCTGAAGGCAAGTTTAGACTCTGATGGAATAATAATAATAATAAAAAAATCCACTCCCTCAAGACAAGATTTGTTGTGACCTACTTCAAGATCTGAAAGTGCTGATCTGGCTGATGGTGTCCCAGCATAAGCAAATCCCTCCTTTGTTGATGGAGGTTTTAGTGCATCACACACTCTGCTCCCAGCTCTCCCTGGGGTTACACTGTGCTACCCATTTCTGGGGAGATTCAGTTACCTCTTTTCAGAGATGGCAACACTTTGTCCCTGGTCTTGAAAGCCATGTCACATTGACTGTGCATCAAGTTTTAGTGTGCTCTTCAACCAGCTAAATGGACCTTGGGTTTCTTTCCTATGTCCAGTTGAAGCTGAGTATCACTGGGGAACATTCAAGGAGCCTAGGATTTTGCCATGAAGTGGAGCTACAGGAAATATGTATTTGAAGATGTTGAACCTAATGAGTTGAGGATTTCAAATAGAAGGATGTAGCTGATTAGGTTACACAAGTCCAGAGCAGCTTTCCAGATTCCTTTAGCCTGTGGATTGCCATCATAGTTCTGTGCAAGACATCCCAGGTTTAATTGCCAGAATGTGCTGCTAGGAGAAAGATGTTCACAATTCTGAGGAGCTGTTGCAGACAATAAAGGGGGGGAAAGGGCAAGGTAAATAATCCAGTGATTTACCTAACATTAGTCACAAGTAGTTCCCTGCCAGCTTTCCCATGTCTTAGAAGGTTAAAACAGAGTTTTTTTCACCTATGGCAAGTAAAAGAGTCTGCAGATGACCATGCAGGGAAGGTGTGCAGCCATCTGCCACAATTTCAGCAACATAAGTCAGTCCAACCCTAGATCTGCATGTATTTAATTATCAATATAACTATTGACATCAGACCATTTCAATGTGTTATGCAGTTGTCTGAAATCATACAATTTGAAGGAAAATATAAATAGAATGTCTGCATTGCCCATAAACTGTGTCTGAAGTGTATTTGGGAGACAGAGTGGAGAAAGATAAGATCTGTTAGGGAGCATGTGATAACAGAAGGGAGAACAGTCCACATTATGTGTCTGCTACTGCTCTGATCTATCTATAGTAAACATTGCTTAAAAAAAATTATGCAGGCGGATCTCCTGTAAGACGGAGCTGCAGATTGATTGAGAAAGACTTTTATCCCACTTTCCCAGCATTTGCTCAAAGTAGTTTGTGAAGATGGGGAAAAGAAAATGTCAATAATATAAAATCTATTTTAAAACTTGGAAAAAAAATTGCAGGCAGCTGTAGCAGGAAGCCAGAAGAATTCCAGAAAGAGGTCAGAGGCCCTTTGAAAATGGAAATTTTGCAGCTCTTCTATGTGGCAGACATAAAGGTCCTTTTTGGAGCTGGGCAGGAGATATTCTAAAGACATCCTGTGTCTGTCTGGTTTGTTCAGTCGTCATTATTATTGTACCATTCAAGAATCAGAACAACTTAACTGATAGTGTATCTCACGCTAGTCTACCTCACTGTGACAAGGATAAAGGGACTGACTCAGCCAAGGTCATCCAGTAAGCTTTATGGCTGAGTGGAGACTTGAACCAAAGCTTCTTTCACTGAAGTTGACAAATATTCTCAACAAATCCAGCCTGTACCCTAATGATTTCCTTGGCTTTCCTTTCAGGTTGTGTCCCTTTTTTCTTTTTTTTTAAAGCACAAAAGCTAACACCACTCTCCGTTTAATCTCTGTATCTGAATTGGTTTGTTTTGGTGCAGATTTAGACCTAACTGTCATTTAAAGATAGTGCTCAATCACTGGGGGAAAAGGGAGTGACTAGCACACCTGCTTAGTAGTGGGGATGATTGTCCATGGGCTGCTTCAAGGCTTCTGCTGATCTGGCTGCTTATCGGCTTTCAAATTTCAATCAGAGGTGGCTTGGACTACCCTTCCAAACGAGGATGCCTTGAAACAGAGGATTGCTGTCTGTAATGTAGGGCATATGGCCAACCATCTTTTCCTTTTGGGGGTCTCCAGGCATGAGTGCACAATCTCAAAGAGTCAGGCAGTTAAGCTGGGAAGACCTTGTAAGAATGGGAGGGATTTTCCCAGTACATGATGGGCTTCATTGTAAGGACCATGTTGTTCCTTAACCATGCCACTTGTAACCATGTTCCTTCTTTCTTTTTCCGTTCTTTTGTTTGTCTTGCAGGCATTTCAGATGGCATTATCACATGTAAGTCCCTCCGGGTCTGTTGCATCAATCTAAAAAAATCTTCTATCTTGTTCAGAAAAGTAACTTGAAGTTCTCTGCTGGGGAAGGTCAAAGGAACAGAGAAGGCTAGTGAGTCCATTTCCATGGGAGTGGTGAATCCACTCCAGGTATTCATGCAGATTTTAAAGGGGGCTGTTTGGAGGAGATGGTGCAGCACCTTAGATAACTCCAGGAGAGTTCCGAGTAAAACTTGGAGCAGGCGAAGAGCCCCCATGAAACTGGACTCACCAGCCTCCAATGCAAAGGAGAGAAACATTTGTGTGGTGGGGAGTGAGACCTGGGAAAAAAGGGGGCAGAACATGGTCAACCTAAAGCTCCCAAAGATGGGCAAAGAAGGTGCACAGGTAGTGCCTGAGGTGGGTCTTCAAACATTGAGAAATGGGTGAAAGAAGACATAAAGGAGGCGAGGATGCCCCAAATAGTTGTACGGCTTGGCCTTACCTGACCATGCGTTGTGGCCAACACAAGGGCTATGTGAAGAGCAGGGTCAAGTCTTAATGGAGGAGGTGGGTTTTGAGGGGTGCTCTGGAGGGACAAGTATACACAGGACACCTTGGAGGGTGCCTCAGATGGCATAAGGGCCAAGCAAGGAAGAAAGAACAGAAGCTAACAGAAGGTCTGGACTTCTTTGCATTGAGTGTGTGTGCCACCGTCCAGGAACATTGCCAGTCATGAGACCAGAACTGGGGTCCATCATAACTCCAACACTAAGCAAGAGAGGGTTTTGAAAGTAAGAACTTCCCAAATAATTGTTTAGATGTTTCAAATAAATGTTGATGGGGGTATAATATTGTTTAGCGGGTTTAGATTGTTTTCCCCTGACTCATAAGATAATCATTTCTTCTTTTCTCTTCGGTTTCAGTTGAGTATAGTCCAAGCCCTACTCCTCTTATCACAGTGACGCACAAGCCGGAAGAAGACACGTTTGGGGTAAGACTTGTGGGATCGAGGGAAGGGCATGGCTTTGTGTTCCTTGCGGAGAAGGGATTTTGCTGCCTTAGAGCTCTTTCTGAAGTTTTAGCTTGAACTCAACCCTTCTTGAATGCCCACACGAAGCAGTTGATGCCTAGTGCTGTGCTTTGCTGGTTTGTATGGTTCTTCTGAGCCAGCCTGGATTCCATTCCATTTTATTCCTTGCCTCCTCCTTCCCCTCCCCTCTCCCTGCACTTTTCCCCTTTTCTTAAGAGAGGAGGAGAAACCAAAATCAGCTTTCCCAGCCTCGTGTCCTTTATCTTTGTTGGCCTAGAGCTTCCCTATGATGGTAGGAGCCTCATGGTTATTAATACAGGCATATATGGACACTCCACCCTCTTCATCTTAGCTCTTATGTGTGCACAGCTATGTCTGGAAGAGGATACATGTGTGTCTCTGTGTATGTGCTATTTCCATGTGACCAGAAACCTTGATTTTTCAAGTTTCCTGATCAGAGACGCCACACAGATAAGAGACTATTTACCTCTGCGGATTTAGCTCTCAACCAGAGAGTAACTAGAATGGAAGCGTACATAACTTGCCTGTTTTGTTTGCTTTGGGGTTGAGATTCACCCTTTTGTTGAACATCTGAATAGGGTTAATTTGTCTTGCTTGCAATTGAGACAATCATGAAAATTCTTCAGATCCCTAGTGTGTTTGTGTACAGGGGATGGGTGAGTGATATTTCAAAGGGAAGTGAAATGTGGTTGGTTGCCAAGAGACAGAAAAAGTCCCTACATATAACTGTGTGTACGTGTGTGTATGCATGCAGACAGACACACACATTGGCAGATGCTGCTTGTTTTTGCATTCATGCATTGGTAGTTGCCCAGTGTGCGTAGATTTCTAAGAAAGAAAGAAATTCAACATTGCATATATGTGTGAGTTTGTGTGTGTATGTCATTGTGAGTGTCTGTTGACCTTTGGCGTTATGAGTAGTCAGTTATCAGATACTAGGCATGGGATTTTCAGAGTTTGTGGTCTCCCGCCCCAAGGAGTCTACAGGAATACCCTCAGCCATTTTTTGGGATGTTAATCAAGTAATCAAAGGCCTGGCAGCCGTTTTCAAGTTCTTATGCTAATGAATTCAGATTCCAGCAGACATCTTTGTCCTGTGGAGAAGACAGGGGGAAAGGGTGTACAAGGCTAAAGTCAATGTTGAGCTGCAAGGGATTATAGGTGTGGTAGTCTCTGCTCATTAGGCCCTACACAGGAAGCCTCTTATTTAAAAAAACCCTCCTTGCCAGACCCATAATCCTTTGTAGAAATCCCCCATGCATGTTCTTTTTTCTTTTCTTCTTTTTTTTTAAATTAGAGAAGAGGTGCTTCCCATATTTTCTGCTTCTAGTGCTAAAACTGCCCAGTCTTGGGTGTTGTGAAGTTTGCCTTTGCATGTTCATGGGAGGTGCCGTTTGCCCTGTTCCTTTGCCCAGCAGAATAATTTGTCCTGTCTTAATTACCTCTTTCAAATTTTAAAATGTGGGTGGTGAGTTGGAAAGGAACCTCACAATGAACTGGCTGGCCAAGCACTTCTGCCCTTTGACTGCATAATTGCTACAACTGATTTAAGTGAATGTTCCAAAACGCTCGTTCGAACACCCAAGGCACATGTTCTCACATTCACTTCTTCCCCTGCGGGTTTCCAAAAGGCCACCTGCAGCCAGAAAGCCATGGCAGAAAAATACCTAAACAGACTTGATAACATGCACCATGTATAAATAAAAGCAGCCAGATAATCCGAGGCTGGATGAGGCACCAGCCTAGAAGGAACAGAACATCTCTTTATTTTATGTGACGTGTATTTCATTTTTAAACGAAAGGGTTTTACAAGCAAAGCTAGCTGCAGAGAGCAGAATGATTGTTTTTCCCAATGCAGGAGGAAGAACCCCTGAGAGAAAGCTGTCTGTGTACTGAAAAGCCAGGAATAAATATTCTGTCAATATGTGCAGAAGGAAGCGGCTGGTGCCTCTAGCAAAGCTTTCTCTCCGGAGCAGATCTTGCCTGCTCTGTTTTCTGCCTTGCCCCTTTTCTCCTGCTTCGTCTTTGTGTCTCCGTATTGCCTTCCTCCATCCCCAAGGGTATTGAAGGAGACAGAGTTGCTACTTCTACATCACGCATCTGAACTTGAACGTCCTTTTTGGGGGCACTCTGCCCATCACAGTGCAAAAAACCTGTATCTCCCACCCCATGCATGCTCACTGGAGAACTGTGACCAAATCCTGGCTCTGATCGAATGCCCTATTACACCTCATTCCTGGGTTATCCTCTCTTTTGTGAAGGTGCATCACAACTTTGAAAAGATACATTGGACTGTGTATACCGACTAAAGGACTGTGTTGGGGTTTTTAGTCCAACCTTTAACATTTCCAAGCTGTCAGATGGAGACTCTGTGGAATAAAAGGAATGTGTGAAAAGACTGTTTGCTATCACATTCCAGGTTTTTGTTATATTGTATGAGAGAGAGAGAAAAATAGAGCTTGCTAATATGTCTAACATGAAAAGCCAAGCAAAGGAAACCGTACAGTTTTAAAATCTTCACCAACACGCTTCAGTCAACAGTGCACATTTACCAAAATAGGTGCATTTCTAAAACACACCCTTTGTCGGAAATGTTCTAATGTTCACAGAATGGCTTTCATAAATACCTAGTCACCACCCCCGCACACAACTATTTCACGTTATAGCCCACATGCACACCTTGTGTTATTCTTTTCATCAGTACATGAGAACTGGACAGCTCAGTGGTTTAGCTCTCTAGCTATGGAGCCAGAGGTTGGGAGTTTGATTCCCCACTGAGCCTCCTTGAAAGGAGCTGGACTCGATGACCCATAGGGTCTCTTCCAGCTCTGCAGTTCTAAGATTATCATTATGATAATAAACCTATATCCAGATCCATGGAACTGCGATGGATATTTGCACAGCTTCACAATATGCAATTATATACTGAAGACACTGGTTGAAAACTGTTAGCTTTCTCACCTCTGCACAGTCCTTATCCGTTTTCCCAGTTTTTCTTCTGTCTTCTTTTCTGTGCCTTTATTTCTTATTTTAAGTAAAACGTGCAGGTGTCATAGCTTCCCACTGTATCATATTTATTCTTACCATACATTATAATCACATAGAAAAATGCAGTGAAGCCTCTTTGAACCTTGCAATAATCATACTTGATGAGTCACTAACATTCAGCATGTTTTTCACAGGTATCCATAGCTGTCGGACTTGCAGCCTTTGCTTGTGTCCTCCTGGTGGTCCTCTTTATTATGATCAACAAGTATGGCCGACGGTCGAAGTTTGGAATGAAAGGTATGAGTTAATCTATTTCCACACACCCCCAGTGAGTTCTTTCGGCATGCTGGGATTTTTTTCATACTCTCTTTGTCTCCTGGTGGACCTCAGTCCTGGTTTTGCTGATACATTCCCAGCGGACTGCCAACCTAGCAGTTCAAAAGCATGCAAATGCAAGTAGATAAATAGGGACCACCACGGTGGGAAGGTAACAGTGTTGTGTCTAGTCGCACTGGCCACGTGACCATGGAAACTGTCTACGGACAAACGCTGGTTCTACGGCTTGGAAACGGGAATGAGCACCGCGCCCTAGAGTCGGACACGACTGGACTAAATGTCAAGGGGAACCTTTAGCTTTACCTTTCCCAGTGGAAATCCATGTTGGATATAGAAGTGCCTAAACCAGAAGTACCAAATGGAACTATATCCCAAATACTAAATGAGGAATGTCCATGCTGTGATAGAAAACAGAGACTTTTGCAGCAGGTGGTAAGCACAGGTGTAGTTGTGACTGCAGGTGGCCAGTGTTAATCATTGCTTTGCACATTATTACTCCTTGTTTCCGAGTCTGCATTTCAGAGTTTCAACATTGCTAATGAACAGTTTTTCTTCCAGTGATAATGGAAGCGATAATGTGGGCAGCTTCTTGAAGCCTATAGATGTATGGCAGAGAAAGGTGAATGATTGAATAGGATGTTCAAGGTTGATGTAGGATTGAATGGCTAGGCTATCTGTTCTAGCTCTAAGGACTATGGGATGTTCATCAAGGGAATATTGCCTGATTTACAGAATGTTCTCTGTTTTGCCCTGGTTCTTTGGGTGTTCATTTGTTGCCTTGATGCTGCTTCGGAGTACGGTTCCTACCATTACTGTTGAATACCACTATGTTCGTCCTGTCCTAATCATATATAGGATCATGGCAGATGGCTATGAGTGGCTTTACCAACCAGGTAGTGCCTTGTGTAGAACTAGAGTTTCAGAACCACGGACAGCTCCAAGCAGCTTTGGCATATACTGTACTTGAGATCTTGTCTTTGACTTGGGTCATATATCCCTGTTCCCCCAGGGCTCTCTGTACCCTTCCTGAAACTGGAAAATCACAGGAGGGCTAGGTTGTCATCTGGAATCTCTCACCCTGTTGCTGCTCAGTTTACTTTCATGTTGTTTATTGCCTGATCTGGTAAGGAGAAACTGGGTCATGTGGAACCCAAGCATAAAAGCTGAAATATTTTAGGGAAAATTGAGTCATGGAGGTTTTTTTGTGTGGCTCCTATTCTTGGAGTTGGGAGCTCAAGGGATATGATTTATTTTATTTTATTTTGTTATTTCATTTCTATACCATCCCATTAGTGCGTAAGCACTGGGATGCTAAACAAGCTAAACGCAAAAACACCCAAACAAACAATAATAGAAAACAAAAAAGGAAGAATGTTTATAAAGAAATAAAAGTGTCGTAGTATATGGATTTTGGAGCTATCATAGTTCATGATAAAAGGAACATACCAAAGGAAATCGGACCATGAGTGAACAAATCTATCAGTACCTCTTTCCTTCACATTCTGATTTCTTCCTCTCTGTCTCTGTGTTTCAGTGTTAAGCTCCTTTGGTCAAATTTGCAAACAACATCACAAAGTTTGAGAAGTGTTTTATCAAAAATGAATGAAAGAAAAACACTCACACATCTGCACTGGCTAAATTCAATGAGTAGAGCTGTTCCTAGTATGGAAAGGATCTTGTTGTATCTGACTAGCCTACAGGTGTTAATGTTGAAGTGCCTGTTTCACCACCACAAACAGGGTGGTGGGCCAGGCAAGGGTTAAAGAGCTAAGCCTCACCATTCTCTTTCTGGATGGGCAAGCCCATCAGATGGTGTGCACCTTTTAATAAGGAAAAGCTGTTCTCTGTTTGATAAGCTCCTCTACCAAATGGTCATTTCCACAACTTTTCTCGTAAATCATTGACATAAATGTCCCTCTGCAGAGTTTTTAAAGGCCTTTTTTTATTGGTAAAGTCGTTAAGCAGAATCTGCAGCATATGAAGGTAGCTCCAACCTAGGATGGCTCCTTCTTCCTTCTGTGATTTATCTTGACACTATATAAGTGAAATGCACAATTGAAACCTTTTGCTTGTTATTTGTAAGGATAGGGTGTTGTTGTTGCTGTTTAAATAATCTTCCCATACTTCTTGGGTGTGAATGTTTTGGGGGCTCTTATTTACGAAAAGTGATTGCACAGCTTCCCGATGGATGCAAACACTGCACCTCCACAAATTATTGCTCCATGCACAATTAGTTTAATTGTGCACCATTCTAAATTTCATTAGTAGTGAGTTAATGCCCTTTTGACTTGTTGGTTGGCTTCCCATTGCGGGTTTCAGTTTCCCGAGTTGAGTCAGGCAAAAACGATGCTCCTTCCCTCCTGGGCCATGTGGTGGTCCCTGCAAACTTCTGGATATGGGTCTTCCATGGAAAAACGTGCAGGAATATCAGCTGTTCCAGATTAATAGGGCTGAGTGGCTCAACAGGAATTTGCAGGACAGAATGGAGTTTGAGAATCGCTGCTGATTTCCATGTATCATTTAAGACATTGGCTGAAATCCTGTTGCTTTCCATTATAGGTTGCTCTACACTCGGCCCACCAAATCCATGGGGACTTGCTGGGTCATCTCCTCCATATGTTCCATTGGTTCAAAGCAGCCTACTCTAGTTGAGTTTTACTACATCAAAGCAAGTGGCAATGAGAGCCAGCCAGTTTGAATCAATGCAATTTACAGAAAAGTTGACTGACCCAAATCACCATTGATTCAGTGGGCCTACTCCGGTGTGACTTACTACATTGAGCAACAGGGTCTTAGCCACTGGTGTTAAATGCTACAAAGCTGTGCAAGGTTTCACTGTTTTAAAATGTTATTTTCGTACATGCTGACTAATACGGTCACCTCTTTGAAAATGGCATTAATTTGTTACGGTATTCTATCTGCATATCTCTATCATATCTCTATATTTATGCCTATCTATCTGTCCGTCTACCTACCCACCCTGTTTCCCCGAAAATAAGACCTAACCTGAAAATAAGCCCTAGTATGATTTTTCAGGATGCTCGTAATATAAGCCCCAGTTAAGTGAAACCCCGCCCTCCACCATTGTGCAGCAACCAGAAGATGACATGACTGTAAAATAAAACATCCCCTGAAAATAAGCCCTAATGCGTTTTTTGGAGCAAAAATTAATATAAGACCCTGTCTTATTTTCGGGGAAACACGGTATATAGTAAATAAAGAAGGAAGCATCTGGATTGAACGGTGTAAGAAACAGTGTAGGTGTTTTATCTTTTAATGGATCATTTGTTTTTATCATTAGGCCTGTTCCTTAAGCTAGCAAATGAGGATGAGTGTTTGTTATGGTGGCGGAAAACTCTTTTATTCTTGGGTCCTGAAAACGTTGAGTTCGTGCGATGAAAGGAAGTAGGGCCGGGCTGGGAGAACCTTAGAAAAGGAAGATGAAAGAATATTCAGTGATTACTTGCAAGACGTTCTGTGATGTTTGAGGAGCTGCTTTATCATTGGCTCATTTGATATTCATTTCTAATGACCCTGATCAGAGTGACTGCACGGACGTGGAAGTCAAAGGTACTTGCAGTGCAGTTCTATTGTGCTTTAGAATCCATTAATGGGCACTTGAAAGCAAAGTGGCCACCTCTTTGATTAAGATCTTGGGCCAGAAGTACCATCGTTAGGATTGAAAGGGGACCTGCTCTAACAGTCTCAGCTTAAAGACAGAGAGGTGGACTGAGAGATCTAAGACTGCACCCACATCTAGATTTGAGCGTTGTCTTCTGCTGCCCTGATCACTCTATGGGGAATGCTAGAAAAGCTAGATTCTGAAATTACCATAAGGAGAATTTTTGCTCTGATGCCCAACAACACGGCCCTACCATTAGGCGTGGGTGGGCAATGCACAGTCTTCAGGGGACCAAAGACAGGGCCTTGCAATGGAGGCACTCAAGATTCCTACATTCCTCCCCCAAAAAACATTACAATTGTTTCTTGGAGAAAAAAATCAGGCTGAAAAATGCCTAGAAGACAGGTGTATGTATGTGTGTGTTCTATTTTGCTGCATTGTGAGATGCCCCAGCAATGGGTCGCACCCCACCACAATGTTTATTTCATTTTTTGTTACTAAAGAACATGGGGGAGTGTGTGTTAAAAACCCCATCAATACATCCATTTTTTAAAAGGAAAAATGGGTCAGAGGGCTGTGAGTAGAGACCTGTGAAATCCAGAGGTATATGTGCATAGCCTCATTCCTTTGCTTTGGAGGAGAGAATCTCTATATTTCAAGGAGTGTGAAGGTGGTTGGTGTTATTTAAGATATCACACCAGGACAATAGGTGATGTAAGACATTGTCTGACAAAGAGCGATGGGGCTAGACCTTGGAACCTCTAGTATTCATGCTAAATTGCTGACATATTCACTTATCAGGGGTTCCCAGTGTATTGTGGTGGATAGAGTGATGGACTAGGACTCTGGAGAACAGGGTTCAAATCCCTGCTCAGCCATGGAAGCTCACTTGGGGAGTGGAATTGGTAAAATTGTGCCTATAATATCTCACTTACCTTGGAAGCCCAACAAGGATGACTGTAAGTCAGTTCTGACTTGACAGCACACAACAACATCAAAAAAACTAAGATCATGGCCACTGGTCCCATCACCTCCTGGCAAATAGAAGGGGAAGATATGGAGGCAGTGACAGATTTTACTTTCTTGGGCTCCATGATCACTGCAGATGGTGACAGCAGCCATGAAATTAAAAGACGCCTGCTTCTTGGGAGGAAAGCGATGACAAACCTAGACAGCATCTTAAAAAGCAGAGACATCACCTTGCCGACAAAGGTCCGCATAGTCAAAGCTATGGTTTTTCCAGTAGCGATGTATGGAAGTGAGAGCTGGACCATAAAGAAGGTTGACCGCCGAAGAATTGATGCTTTTGAACTGTGGTGTTGGAGGAGACGCTTGAGAGTCCCCTGGACTGCAAGGAGAACAAACCTATCCATTCTGAATCAACCCTGAGTGCTCACTGGAAGGACAGATCCTGAAGCTGAGGCTCCAATACTTTGGCCATCTCATGAGAAGAGAAGACTCCCTGGAAAAGACCCTGATGTTGGGAAAGTGTGAAGGCAAGAGGAGAAGGGGACGACAGAGGATGAGATGGCTGGACAGTGTCATCGAAGCGACCAACGTGAATTTGACCCAACTCCGGGAGGCAGTGGAAGACAGGAGGGCCTGGCGTGTTCTGGTCCATGGGGTCACGAAGAGTCGGACACGACTTAACGACTAAACAACAACAACAACAACAGCATTCACTTACCAAGGCTAAATTGTGAAAAGAAATTAATTATCTTAATTTGCTAATTCATTAAACTAAACTAAAAGTATAAAAATGCCCCAAGCCCTGTAAAAAAAATTATCTTGAGAAAAATAACAGTTTAAACTAATGAGGAAAAAAAATGGATTGCTCCTTCAAAACATAATGATTCAATTTCAGTTATGTGGGAACTTGAATGAGAGAAGGCTATAGAATTCTGCTCTGGTTTGTGAGAGTTTCCCATAGTCACCTGGTTGCCCACTGTGGAAGTAGAATGCCGGAAGAGATTGGTGACCTTCAGAAATTAAATTATCTCTAACATTTTCAAGCCATTTTTGAGGGTGAAAATGGATAGAGGCCAACTGATCTAGATATCATTGCTAGATCATCCCACATACGTCTAGTCCTGTTTTTCTTCTACTGCTTCATGTGTTGTGAGGAGACATGTGCAGAGAAGAAGGAACAAGAAGGAAACCTCCTGCGTTCCAAAATCTGATGCACAACCATCTCCCCAGTTGTACTTTTCAAACTCCTGAGAGAGAAAAGTGAGG
This sequence comes from Intellagama lesueurii, assembly GCA_037013535.1. NCBI lineage: Eukaryota > Metazoa > Chordata > Lepidosauria > Squamata > Agamidae > Intellagama > Intellagama lesueurii. The sequence goes on from JBAJHW010000011.1 coordinate 4,743,652, forward strand.
GTGAGGAAATGTCCAAGTCATGGGATATAGGTATTTTTTTCTAAAAAGTTAAAGTTCTTAAAGTTAAGATAGTTTTTAGTGCTTACTTGCTTTTAATCATTCAATTGCATTTTCATTAGCACATAGTTTAATGTTTAGCTTGTTAAGTTTTTAATTCTATTCTTTTTTAATATTGTGAGCCATCTTGGGTCTCCTTATCGGGAGAGAGATGGCCTATACATAAAACAAACGAATAAAATAAAAAAATAAATAGAATGTGGCTGGATAGCTCAGTGGTTTATGCATGTGGCTGCAGAGCCAAACGTTGGGAGTTCGATTCCCCACTGTGTGCCTCCTGCAAGTACAGCCAGCCTGGGTAGCCTTGGGCAAGCTGCCCAATCTCAGGGTGCCCTGAGAAGAAGGGAATGATCCACCATTTCTGAGTACTGTCTTCCTGGAAAACCCAAAAAGAGTCGCCATAAATCAGAATTGACTTGACAGCGCATGACAATGATGTGGGACATGTATATTGCTGGTGGAGGGTTAGATCCAACATTACGTAAGTAGCATTGCTCATGCGGTGGAAATTCCCTTTTCTATCCTTCATGTTCCCTCCTCTACACGTCCTCCACATCTCCTCCAGAGAGCCCCAACTTTAAAGAGCAGACGTGGAGAGTAGGCTGAAAGGGGAAAGAAAAGTCCATCCCACCATCAGTTCCCGCTGTGTTGGCAGCCACCCAGACTTCAATCCCACCCTCAATTTGTATTACTGTCCTTGGCCTCTGATTCAAAATGCAAGCTTAGTACATTGAGTGCTGTTGCCAGCTCTTATCTGAGTCTCCTTTTTTATGCTGTGTTGCGTGCTGAAGGTTTTCTTTTTTTTTCCCCTTTGTCTTCTAAAAACATTTGAGCTTTAGAGCATTCTGGTCTTGTCAGGGTTATGGCCTTTCTGTGTTTGTATCTTTGTTTTTTTATTGGGTTTTTAAAAGCCTCTGAATCTGCTCCCATTGCTCAATGGTGCTTATTTTCACCTGCCTTTGAACTGGAGGAGTGGTTTCAGTGGGACCTGCAGCCAGGAGTCCTTTATCTCTTGCCAAATTGGAGATATATATTTTTTGATTTCTGCCTTGTAAAAATGGCCTGGTTTTTATTTTGCAGGTACCTGGGCATCCATTAAAGGAAACACAATCTTGGGTCCTGAAAAGCAATAACAGAGCAGAATTTTTGTGCATGGTCTCAGCTACGTCCTATAGGCAAAAATATGTCCAAAGAGAGGCATAACCTTTCCCAATATGGTCTCCTCCGTCTTCTCATATAGTTACGTCACTTGTTTCCTAGCTACAGAGACTCATGGACAGGATCTTTCACAACAGTGTGATATTTGGCTATGGAGGCAACCTTCTGTCTTGCCATAAGAGGCAATGATGGGGATGTATAATCTCCAGGCTTAGAAAGAAGGTACCTCAAAATGCCAGATGCAGGGGAGGGGTATCAGGAGACAGGTATCTAGTTGTCTCATGTGCTCCCAGATGCATCTGGTGGGGCCACTGTGAGATACAGGAAGCTGGACTAGATGGGCCCTTGGCCTGATCCAGCAGGGCTCTTCTTATGTTCTTAAGAGTGGGATTTCATGGTGTTTGGGTTCCTGCGTGTTTTCCTTTCTTCAAATCCTGAGTGGTGCAGGTAGTCAGGTAGTAGTCCTCTCAAACTGGAGAGACTGGAGCATTGTCCAACATCACTTCAAGGTTCCCTAAAGCATCCTGGAGCTGTCCAGCCAAAGAGTAAGATCAGAGACTAAGAGCCTGTCCACACTGGCATATTGTTATGATGTATGGTTCTCTAATAGCTCCATATGACATGGGGGGAAAAAGACCTAATCTGCTTGTATTTCTCCTTAAAATGATCCATCCTTCCCTTTTAAGAGCTGACCCGTATCTTTCTGGCACAGGGCTAGGGCATGCAATCTTTTTGGGATGATTCCTTGAGATGCAAAATAGCTCTTTGTTCTCCCTTTACGGATGGGTACCAAGAGTTAAAATAGATTGCACTGAAGATAAGGACCTTTAAGCACCAGCCGGATCACACCAAATTTCACAATGTGGACGGGCCCTAAGAAACTTGGCATAGTGTTGCTGTTGTATAGCATAGTGTTGTGGGACATGTATAGCAACACTATGCTTGAAATAAGCTGTAATCATAGCCATATAGCTATTACTGTTGCTCTATTTTTTTTTTTGAAGTATCAGATGATCTTCATTTTGTAGTATCCTCAGGATTTCTTGCTTCCTACTCTCAAGTTGGTTTCAGTGAAAGAAGGCTTTGTACTTCCTTATATGAAGTATGGTTTCTCGACTGGGCTTTAGCTTGTGCTCTTTACTCACTTTGTCCTTGTGGTCCTGAAGGTGAGGGTAGAGGGTTTGGAACTGAACAGTGTTATATCCAGAGAGATGTTCAGATCTCTCCCTTGATCCTTTTTTTTTGTACCGGATCAAATCATTGGTCTCCATAGTAGTAGAAAATTTCAGGTAGGAGTCTTTCCCCTTCCTTACCTGGAGGTGTGGTGGACCTTTCCTGTTCAAAGTTTCTTGGTGCCTTCTCCCTTAGTACAGCTCCCCTAAAATACAGGTGCAAGAACTGTATGAACCAAGCGCAGATTTGGCTGTGCCGCTTGGTTGTCCAGAGCACCAATATCTTTTCTTCCCATGCTCAAATTCCAATGTGGAGTAAAGGGGGTGGTTGTGCAGATTTGCAGCAGAAGCCAGCTGTGAGTAGCGGCGATTGGCTAGCACCTGTGTCATTACCAAAGGGAAGAGCACACAGTGTTCCAATATGCATGAAAGCGACAGATTGGGAACAGAGTAATTCGCTCATCGCTTCAAAGGTAATTTGCAAATTTATGGTACCATTTGAAGTGCTATGCCATGTCAGCAGTCATCCAATCATGACATAACCGCAGATACACTAGAAACAAGAAATTAAGAGGGCAGGTAAAGGGAAAGATGAAAGTTAAAGAATTTGAGTTAAAACACTTCCCTTTCCCAGGCAAAGGGAAAGATGAAAGTTGAGGAATTCTACTTAAAGCAATTCAGGAAAGAGGGGCAAATGTTGTTACTGAGGTCTCTTGTGTGTGTGTGTGTGTGTGTATGTTGTTGCTGTTTAGCTAAAAAGGGAGAGAAACTCCACTTCAATTGCAGCCTGTTGTGCCTTTCCTCCCCATCTTTGCTGTAGTTAAGGATAATTAACAGTTTTCCTAGGAGAGGAAATTATTAAAACTCCACTGATTTGATTTCCCTGGAGACAGACGTTCTTTATCTATGGAACACGTTCCATATATAGCCACCAGACACAATTTCTCAGCTCCACGAGCTTTGTCTCCTAAGCAGAGACGGTTGGGGGTTTTGAACAGGTTTGGCTCCTTAGCATCCCCTTATTTCCGCCTCTCAGTTGAAACTGCTGTGAGCAGGAGATACGGGGCTGAATTTCTTGAGTAGGTTTCAAAGGGAATAGCTTCTCTCTTTCTCGGTCTTTGTCTCCTTTTTTTCACTCTTCCTTTCTTTCTTGGAAGTGAATCATCCCAAGTTGGTCACCGTGAACTGCTTGAATGACTCTTGCTTCTCCGACGTAGGCCTCCTTGGAACGAAATGCTATTCTGGGCTTCCCAGTGGATGAGTCTGGAGTTTATGTTGACACACTTCAAAGGAGAGATTGCATTGTGTTTCCTTCACATACCCCTCCCAAATGGGGGGAGGAGTAAAGGAAGGATTAAATGATTTTTCTCACCAACACTTGAAAATAACTGTACTGTGGCTGTCTTGACATGCAAGGCGCCCATCTATTGGGAGAAGGCTATGGTAGCAAAGTGTAGTAGCATGAATGACAATGGTGTTACTCGTGAACAGTTTGGAGGGAGTGCTTAGGCAAAGCAATCACAGTGACCCTGTTGTCTTTGAAAGTAGAAGACATGGGTCGAAGCCCTGTTGCTTAGTGTAGTTAGTTGCAATGGAACTAGGCCCATTGAATCTGTCGGAATTTGGTGAATCAACTCCTCCATAAATTCCATTGGCTACTCTTGTTGTGAATTCCTGTGCTGAGCAACATTATTTCAACCATGGTGTGTAAAAGAGGAGAAAAGTTAATCTGTTTAGTTTAATTCCTAAAACAATTATGTCTACCATTTTCAATTTGCCACAATGACTCTTTTATTCTCTCCATTTGCGTGTTAAAGTCCGCTGGACCTCTGATAGAGGACAGACTTTAGATGTCTGCCACACATGGTCCGTTCTTGGGCCTCAGAAGGTTACACTCAAGACACTTCTCGTAAAATTCTTACAAAACTGAGTTTTTGTTTTTTTAAAAAAACCAAGAAATGACTCTAACATCTTCTGCTGGCCATTTTCTTTCTTAATGGGAGCCCTCAAAAGAGGGGACATTTTTCAGAGGACATGATGGCATGTTCTACTCCTTTTTTCTTCAATATTCTACTCCTTCTCTTTCTTCCTTTTGAGAATTGGAAGTGGATGCTGTATTTTTCCCCTCTGTCCTTCTGTTTGAAAGAGAGAGTGCAGTTTGAATTAGGAGCCATACATCTTGCTTTAGACCCTAGGAAATGAGTTTTGCAGTTTTTCATAATGTTCCAAAAACCTTGTTTGACCCATGGGGCAGAAGACGGGAGCCCATACCATGGGCAGTGATGCCATTTCAACAAATAAACATCTGTCTCCACCCTCAGTTTTGATGCATGTGCCTCCTTGGTCTATCCACCCATCCTTGGTATGTGTGCATTTTACAGTTGGGTGCAGGTAACTCAATTCCCATATTCTAAAAACTCGTGCTTTGGCCTTTTGTTCAGTATCAACTCTTAATTAGCTGCAGCGAATGTTCCTTGTTTTGATGACTTGGGTGATTGCACCTCCTCTGGCGTGTATGCTTGGATTCTTCCACCTCTCAGCTTCCTGTTTACTACCTGGGTATCGCGCTTGGCTGAAAGAATTGCTCCCATTGTGAATTTACTGTTCATTAAAAACCATAGAGCAGTAAGAAAGCTGGGGGAACAGGGCCAGGAGAATCAAGATGAGGGGAGGTACCACTGCAACTCAGTAGGTGATAAAATGGCTAGTCCTGCTGTCAGCTCTTTATCACCTTTACCTAGCTTGCAAATAGTCAATTGAATGCAATTTCTTCCTTGCTATTATCAGCCTTAAAGAAGAGACAGAGGATGTGAACAACCCTGCAAAGTAGAAAATGGGGAGCAAACAGAGGGAGGCAGCCCTGGCTTCTTCTTCCCCTGTCGGCTTTAATTAATGCTTTAATTGGGATCTGTTTATTCTGCTGTTATCTTCTTTTTCTCTCTGAAAGATGCTGCAAGGCCATTAGTGGTGATAAAAATGTGTTTTGTAGAGGCCGCTGGTAGGCGTTCATCATCCTCTACACTCTGAATTGCTTGAGGGACTCTGAATGTATTTGTTTGTGTTTGCTCCGCAGCTGAGAAATGGATAGTGCGCCATTTTGCCCTCCCATTTATGGACAGTGATAGAGGGTTTTTTATTTCATAAGGTGGGACATATTCTTGATCGTATTATCTTCCTTTGGTACACACCAGATATTTTACCCCCCATGCTTCTCTGTAATCAAACAATGTTGTCATGGCACATTGTTTCCACTGTAAACTGTCACCTTATTGGACCCCATTTCTATTTTTAAAAATGGACTCAACAATTCATCTTGTCATCTCTAGGGGGCATGGGAAGCTACATTGCCATGTTTTGGGGCCACCTAGTGTTCATTTTTTTGCATATTTTTAAACAAAACTGACAGATGTCATTCCAGAACAGTCCTGTAGACCAGTGGTCCCCAACCTTGGGCCTCCAGATGTTCTTGGACTTCAACTCCTAGAAATCCTGGCCAGCAGAGGTGGTGGTGAAGGCTTTTGGGAGTTGTAGTCCAAGAACATCTGGAGGCCCAAGGTTGGGGACCACTGCTGTAGACAATGCTAGAGAAAGATCCTTCACAGGGCCATACCATGAAAAAAAAAATATAGTGGCTGCCAAAGATAAATAATCCATATGATGTGGGTTTTTTTTCCATATTTGCTTTGTTGTTTTTTTTTAAATCACAGGTTCTTTTTCTTTCTTTCTTTCTTTCTTTCTTTCTTTCTTTCTTTCTTTCTTTCTTTCTTTCTTTCTTTCTTTCTTTCTTTCTTTTTTTTTTGGTCATATTTATGCAGCAGTTTATTAACATTTCTTACCAAAAATAATTTTGACCCAACTCCGGGAGGCCGTGGAAGACAGGAGGGCCTGGCGTGCTCTGGTCCATGGGGTCACGAAGAGTCGGACACGACTTAACGACTAAACAACAACAAACCAAAAATAATGGGAGCAAAATTGTCTTTCACCTACATTGGCTAAATGCAGGGGTGTAGTTATTTGTCAGCATGGGGAAAAGCATGTTGTTCCTGTCTGCCCTGTACATATTAAAGATAATGGGTTTGTTAGGAGAATGTGGGGGAAAGAAAGATGGCATTCGTAATTCAGCACCGCGAAAGTAGCTGAACCCACAGTGATTCACACCAGATTTTGAATGGTCAATCACATGACATCCTGGGCCTGGGTGAAATAATATGGCTGTTCTGGTTTCTCTGACATTGAAATCATAAAAGCCTCATAGAATCACAGAATAGTGAAGTTGGAAGGGGCCTCTAAGGCCATCGAGTCTAACCCCCACCTCGATGCAGGAATACAAATCAAAGGATATCTGCCAGGGGGTTGTCTAAGTTTCTCTTGAATGCCTCCAGTGTTGGAGTGCTCACCACCTCTCAAGGTTGCATTGTTGTACTGATCTAACAGTTAGGAATTTTTTTCCTGATATTCAGTTGAAATCTGACTTCCTGTAACTTGTTCCCGTTGTTGCGTGTCCTGCACTCTGGGATGATGGAGAACAGATCCTGCCCCTCCATTCATTCAGTGGATCATAGGATATTTGCTAACACTGGGCAGTTCTTAGAAACATTCTAACCCAACAAATGTCTCACCCATCCTTAGTAGGAGATGAGGAGGCAAATCTCAGTGGAACAGCCATGTGTAGTCACAGTGGACTAGATGGACGAATCACTCAGCTTTAGACAAGGCAACTCCTTGGGTGTTGCTTTGGCCTGCCTCTACTGGAATGCAGGGGAAGAGTGAGCCTCTTTGGAGCATGGATAGAATAAGGGAGGGCAAAGACAGCTGCTCCTTGAATATTGTTTTCAGTCTCCAGCTTTTCACTACAAAAGCGGGTGTTGGATTACGCCGGGATACCGGAGTTCCTTTCCACTCCAAACAGGATCTCTCTCTGACACTGCGCAGCCTGTGTGGCTCAGACAAAAAGCCTGCAGCGCCAAGACAGCTGCTAGAGTTGGGGGCAAAGACGCTGTCCCTTTTGTTGCTGACAAGACAATTTCCAACTGATCCCCTAAAAGCTCTTGTGACATCTGCAATTTTCCAGATGGATAATGAAAACCTGCAAGCTTGTCTCAGCAGCTTTCTGAGCGCCAGCCTGTGGAGCCGTATCCAGTGGTTTTCAGATCTGCTGACAGGACTTAATAATCATTACGCTAAGTGGAGCCGTCGTGGTGGGAGCAGGTGAGGCTGTTCTCCTTGGCTGGAGGCGTTTTCTCCATCTTCGTACGGAGATCAGAAGAGATTGCTGCTTGCAGCCAACATGCCCTGAATGAAATCTTGTTGCCCTAACCTGTTCTACTCAGATGAATTCAGATGTTCTGCTTTGGTTTCGAGGGGGACAGGGGTTTGTAGTCACTGATCTTGCAGATTCTGACCTTGATCCAGATATATTTGCAAATGAATCTACAGGACAGGCAGAGATGATGGACTTCTTCCCTGCTTTCTCCAAGGCCCATTCCTCCAACTGCTGCTGCAGAACGAAGCTGCTGGAATTTAAGAAGATGAGAGAACACTGGACAATATTATTTAAATATGAATTTGCACCCTTCCTTCAACCTAAGGTTGTCCCTTGGTAAACTTCATTTTCAAGTAGGGATTTACCTGCTGTGCTTCAAGGAGTCATCTTCAGAAGAGGACCTAGAACTTCTCAAGGACAAGTAACTCTGAGAGACCACCAGAGTCCTGAAGGTTTCTGGGTCATTGGAAGAAATGGCTGAAGGTCCACCTCCCGTGGGAAATCCATGTCATGGATAGAGGCATAATGACAACTAAGCTTCTAAGAGCCTTGTTGCCTAAAGAAGTAAGGCATAATTGTTATGGTCAGATGACTCACCTGGTTGCAGAAAAGGATTCTTCATGAGTAAAGGGCTTACCTGCAGGAGGAGATGTTCCAGAAGACTTGCATACCTTTGATGACATTCTTACCATTGGAACTGCATTTCAAAACTAGCTCTTGATGCTGCCTTGCTCATCCTCTAATGGAAACCTGTGTTTGCTGGTGGACTGTTTCCGGCTTGGCACGTTGTCTGCTCCTTGACTACTGCTCCATGCTGGAACTGTGGTAGGAGACCTTGGACCGCTTTTCATGTTGCCTCTTGCCTGTTCTTTGGTTATACTGTGGTCTCCGACCTTCACTGCTGCTGACCCTGGGCCGCCTTGACCTTGGTAACTTTGCTACGCCCTAAGAGGACTTGACTTCATACTTCCTGCTGGCCTAGACCATGGACTCCTGAGCATTCTACTGATGAATGGAAACAGAAGAAAATTCTGTGTAAAAGTAGGTTGAAATGGTAGTGGTACCAGTACAATATTTTCCACTCCCCAAACTGGGTCGCAAAAGAGCTGAGCAGACAACTCACCTTCTGCACCCTAAATCGATGGGGTTCAAGCTATCTAAAAGACCGTGTCTCTCTTTATGAGCCTACCTAGGAATTAAGATCATCAGGAGAGGCCTTTCTCTCAGTCTCACCACCCTCAAAAGCACCTTTGGTGGGGATACAGGAGAGGGCCTTCTCTGTGGCTGCTCTCAGACTCTGGAACTCCCTCCCACTGGAGGCCAGCCTGGCCCCATCTTTGCTGTCCTTCTGCAAGCAGGCCAAGACCTTTCTCTTCAGGAAGGCTTTCCTTTTAATGACAGGTTGACCAAGGGATTTTTTTTAAAAGAGACTATTTTATTCTTCTGTTTTATTTGTGTCTTTAACATTGCTCTCATTTGTGACTTTTTAACATGAAATCTGTTTAGTGCTTCTAAAATAATACATTATTTGGCTTTTAACTTGTTTTTTCTTTTTCTTTTTTTAATATTGTAAACTGCCTTGAATCCATTAGGAGAAAGATTGCATCTCCCTGGCAGCCTGGGAAGGTAGATATATAAAGATACTGGGAATGGAAAGAATATTTGCTTTTTTCCCCCTCTTTCTCATCAATTTTAACTGTCCCAACGTTAGTGAGATTACTGAATGAAGAATTTTAAAGTTCGGTGAGCTTGATTCAGTGGCTCTACTCTGTGATTAGCAATTGGATTTAGACACAGAAAATTGTGTGGCAACATCAGTTACAATCAATTCAGACAGTACCTCTCTGAAAATTCATACCAAAGAGCACACAGCACTGATTTGGTATCCTTTCTATATCACAGCTCATCATTGTTCATCCCCTATCCCCAACTGGTTTTAGCTCCCATGACCGAGACAAGATGCTCTCAGCACCACCACCAGAGTCCTTTGCAAAACTGGAAGGCATGAAAAGCTATTCTATATGATAAAGGAGCACCTTCTGGGGGTGGAGGGAGGGATAGAATGGTGGGAATACATGGACCAAGGACTCCCCCCCCCCTTCCCGCAGAGAAAATACCTGGCTGAAACAGAATGTGTAGAACAACCCATCTTGGAGACTGTAATTAATAAATGCATGTTGGACAATTCATTCCTTCTAATGAGGACTCCATTCACCACCAGTGTAAAAGTGGAAACAGCTTTTAAAAAAATCAAACTACTTGAGGAAATTTTAAATGCACACATTGAAAACTGAATAGGATAATAGGGGAAGGTCTTTCTACATGGCTTATAGTCTAGGCATATGGAGGAATCTCTTAAATGTATCATATCTGGTCAACACAATAGGATGTGACAGCTTGTCAAGGATTCGACGTGAAAATGGAGAGTTTGCTTCTTCAGTATGAGAGTGATACTTAATTGTTTCAGGATGTGGTTTGCATGAGTTCTAGAATCCTTTCTCTTTGAAGCGAAGTTCATAAACACACACACACACACAGAGACACACAGAGTAAACACAAAAGGACAGGCTCATGACAATGCAACGATTAGGCAGCAGTTGTTTAAAGTTGGGTAGTTAGACAAAAATGATCTGAGAAAGATGCACCTTATTTCTAACACCACATACATTGGTATCTCAAACTCTGTGATTTTGGTTTTGATGCTTCCTCATTTAGCTCACTAGGATGAATTGGGTCATGAATTTTATCCGTAAATCAGCTTCCACTCCTCCGGTAGTGTGGTGGAACTAGGGGATATAGAGTTGAACCACTGGGAGCTTTTTTTATTATTAGAATGGAATAATCCTTGAGTTGACCTGGCACATGATGAGGAATACAAACAAGATCTCATAACTCACAGCAGTTTGCTGCTACAATTTGCACCATTACACATATCTGGGCTCTATCAGAGCTTGGAGGTGCTATTTGTTTGGACTCCATCTCCCAGAATCCCCAGATTTGAAAGCGTTGTAGTCCGCCAAAGTAATATTTATGAGGTCTTGGCTGTACTGCAAATGCCAGTGTGTTTGAATATGCTGCTTTGATGGGATGTCTTTTTGTGGCATATGCAATGTTTAACAGTCAAACCAACTCACTTCTCATTAGGGGTCCCCCTCACCCGTTCTCCGGCACCTGCTCTGTCTCGGGACACAGCGCTGTTTGTTTAATGGCAAAATTAAGCACAGCACAATGACTCCCAGCGGAGGAGCTGAGAAAATTGCTATCATCTATAAATTGGAATCTAGGTTTCATGTCTGCATCTGTGTGCATTTCAGAGCTTATTTTTCTGACGTTAATTGATGTCAATTGCTTGTGAGGGTTTTTTTTTTTTAAGATGTGGCAGCAGTTAAACATGTACCAACAACATGGTACAGAAAGCAAGGTGGGGGATCCTGAAAGGCTTTGTTGCTCAGATAGAAATAACTAGAGAGAGGCAAACCATCTTCTCCATTATAATACAGGGCATCTGCCCCATGTTCTTCTCTTAAAATATTGAAATTAAATTATGTGTTTTCGAGTCGATTCTGACTTAACAGTGGCTATTTGTCTTCTGGCTGTGCTCAGAAGTGGTTGGCCAGGTTGCTCTGGGTCTCTGCAGCTTGCCCAAGGCCACATAGGTGGTAGGGCATGGAGCCCCATAGGCTGCACATGCTCTGGGTCAGTGGCCCCCAACCTTGGGTCCCCTGGTGTTCTTGGACTAAAACTCCCAGAAGCCTTCACCACTAGCTGTGCTGGCCAGGGTTTCTGGGAGTTGAAGGCTAAGAACATCTGGACACGCCAGGTTGGGAACTACTGCTGTAGGTTGTAAGCATCCCACAGCTTTACCTCAAAAAAGACATGTGCGCGCGCACACGCACACACACACACACACCAATAAATATATATATAAATATATATATAAAACAAAATCAACAACAGGCAGTTACGTTGATCCAGCTCAACAAACCAGTTCTAGCCCTTTTCATCTTCACCAAGAGTAAGCCATTTGTCAACCTTGTGGAGTTTAATTGTCTGGATCTTAATTATTATTTTTTTATTTTGTTTGTTCCAAACCCAGTCACCCCGAGATCTGCACAAGAAAGATGGCTCACAACAGTATGCTATAACTGGGCTTTTTTTCCTTCCTCCCACCATGAAGACTGCAGATATGTTGAGAGAGAACATAATAATAATAATAATAATAATAATAATAATAATAATAATAATAATAATAATAATAATAATAATAAACTGTAGAATTCTGGAAGGGACCCTATGGATCACTGAGTCCAGCTCCTGACAAAGAGGCCCAGTGGGGATTTGAACTCCCAACCTCTGGCTCGGCAGTCAGAGACTTAAGGTACCAAGCTATCCAGAAGCCCAGGTGAAGTGGCAAAGACATCCCAGAGCTCCAGCCACGTGAATCCTGGCTCTACTGCATCACTGATTTTGGAAGCCCTAAGATTAATTTGGAAATAACGGTTGGCACAGAGAGGGGTGCAGGAGGCTGTGATTTTTAATCAAGGAGCAGCAACAGACAGAGCAAAAAAGGATAGCAATAGACTGCGGAATCTCGAAGTGTGATTTATGGTTTTCCTCCATGAACCCCTCCTTCCCTCTTAATTATTATCTTAAAAAAATATGGGAGAATTTGCATGCTTAGAATGACAACCGGATTTCTAAGTACAAGGGGGGGAAAATTCTAAAATCATCAATGAAACAGTGAGCTGATTTAAAGACGAAGGGAGCACGATCTCACCTTGGCTGAAGCCTAAAAAGCCAGGAAATTGGAAGCGAAGGTTGATGCTTTCACTGATCTGTCCTGAGCTTGGGATGTAATGACACCGTCCAATGTCACAAATTGCATTTTCAGTGAATTTATCCTCTGTGTGCCTACATTTTTTGGGTTCTTTTTAAACCTGAGTCTAGGCAGGGAAGATGGCGGGTGTGGGACAAGTGAAAATGCCTCGTGTTGGCTTAATCCATACCACCGGGATTGCCACACAGTGAATCGGAACCTTCCTGTGTTGCTAGAGGAGTCTTCCTGTGAGTTGATCCATCCTAGTTTAGAGGAGGACATTCCACAAATAGGAGGACCACCCTCAAAGAGGACCTCTTTTTTTTAAGCCACTCTTTCCCTCTCTCGACGGAGTCCTGGACTTCCTTCAAAATATGGCAAAATTACCCCACAGCGTACCACCTTGTATCCCATGGCTCTAAGGAGCATTTTGGCCACCTATGATGGGACAGCAAACTCAGCTTCAAGATGGGGACGTATTTCCTGCCCTCACAAATCTTTGGAGCCATTCAGGAAAGAGGGAGGATCGGCCTTTCAGAGCCTGTCCCACTTTGTATTTCATAAGCTGTTTTCAGTATCAGCCAATCACTTCTCTTTTGTCCTTTGGGGAGCCCCAAACCACTGTCAGGGAAGTGGCTCTCCCTCTGATGACTTCATCAACATACTTATTATTTATTTATTTATTTATTTATTTATTTATTTATTTATTTATTTATTTATTCATTCATTCATTCATTCATTCATTCATTCATTCATTCGATTTTTATCCCGCCCTTTTAGACAAAGTCTACGCAGGGCGGGTTCCATAAAACATTAAATATAAAACACTTGAACAATTAAAATAAGAATAAAACAATTCAAAACAATAATATTAATATTAATAATACTCAAGATGGAGAAAAAAACAGAAATAATAAAATAAAATAAAATATTGACAGGAGGGAAGGCCTGCCTGAAGAGCCAAGTTTTTAATTGGCTCTTAAAAACACCCAGCGAGGGAGCCAGGCGGATCTCTGATGGAAGGTTATTCCAAAGCCGAGGGGCCACTGCCGAGAAGGCCCGGTTTCTTGTTCTTTCTTTCCGGGCCTCTCTCGGCGTTAGGCCCCTCAGCCGTCCCTCCTGGCTATAACGGGTGATTCGGGTAGATCTAGGTGGGAGAAGGCGATCTGTCTTCTTAATGGCATCAGCCTCCTTCTATGTATTGTGGTTCAAGACAGAGACAAAGGCACTGCCTCAACAAATCTTTGTTCCCAACCATGAGTCATAACACTGGCGAAGAAGAAGCCGGGATCAGCCTTTCTTGCCCACCTCCCCGATTTAACAAGCTATGGGCTTGTATTACCATCTACAAAATTGTTTTCCCCTTTACTCCTTTTCAGTGACTGTGGTGGCAACTCCCATTTTGGGGGCACGGTGAATCCACTGTGGGTTTTAGTCTTCACTTTACAGGAGTCCTCCAAGCTGCTGAACTATTTCGGTAATAGGATTTGCAGCATCCCCCAAATGGGAGCCACGAGCCACCGCAGATCCATTTGGCTATAACTGTAGCACCACTCTTTCCTAGGATCATTGCAACAACATAGGAAGCTGCCATGTTGAGCACTTGCAAAGAGTTCCCTTTTTTGGATTACAATTCCCATAATCCCCTCTCTGAGGGATACTTGTATTTGTAGTGCAATTGGCAGTGGTTTTATGGGGAACCAGGCAGGACTCTTCCACATCACCTCCAACCTGATCCTTTTTAACTGACGGTGCCTTATAAAAACATACCTTCTGGTACAGAGCTGTAATTCCTTTTCTTACTGCTGCAGCTTTCGGCCCATATTTCTTTACATGGCTGATTTATTTTTATTTTTAAGTCTTTCAATTGCATTTGGAGCAAAATTCACCCTTCAAACGCGGCGTGCTGATCCGCTCATTCCTTATGTTCCAAATTGTGTTATTTAGATAAGCTACAGCGAGAAGCAATTGGGTTTTGGCTTCCTTGTGCTGCCAGTGCTGTCTCTCCTCCTGTTGGCGTTATGCAAGGAGATAGGCTGGCTTTTCCTTTTAATGACCTTGTCGCTTGTCTTGGGAATTAGTTAATGCTCTTTAACATAAATACCGAGCTGCCTGGGAGTGAAGCAGGCAGACACATTCACCCCAGTCAGCTGGTTCTTGGTGCTACATGGCGTATATATGAAGTTTACTCTTGACAAGCAGAGGATATGATAGTTCCTCAGTCCAAAAGCCCCCCACGAAACATACGTTCACAGGGCCGTGAATGTGCTCCTAGCTTAGATCCAGCCTTTAGGGGAACTATCCAAGGTGCTGAAACAGGTGCCCAGAATAGGGAGAGAAACTTTGATAGTTTTTTCTCTAAAAGGTTCAAACTAAAACCCAAAGTGGATCCACCATCCCAGTGATATCGGAACTGGCAGCCTCCAGAAACACACAGACACATATATAGGCATGCAAGCAATTTGGGTGTTTTGTGAGACAGTTAACCCAACACATAAGGAGGACAGCATGCCAGCTCCAGCCTGTGATGTTCACTTGGTTGCATGAAAAGCAATAGCCAGAATCCTGTTGGGAGTATCCACTGACATAAGTGTTCCTGCATAAACCGCAGTGTCGAATTGCAACTAATGTATGAGCTCCTGTTCAAGCCTGTGGTTTCCTTTAGGCAGTCAGTCCATCTCGTATTTGGTCTTCCTCTTTTCCTGTTGCCTTCCAACTTTTCCCCAGCATTATTGTCTTTTTTCAGAGAATCCTGTTTTCTCGTGACGTGCCCTAAGTAGGGCAGCTTCAGTTGCAACACTTTTGTCTCCAGAGATAGTTCAGGCTTGGTTCGACCCCCTTGTTCATCTTTCTGGCAGTCCAGGGTATCCAGCACCACATTTCCAAGGGATGTTTTTCCCTGTCAGCTTTCCTAACAGTCCAGCTTTCACACTCATTCATGTTGACTGGATATTGAAGGGAAACAACTTGGCATATTCACCTTCCTCTATGTTTCATAGAACACTTAGATATGAGTATAGATGCCCATGCTTATTTACACATGTAAACACACACACACACACACAAGTTCTGGTCACCACAGTACAAAAAAAGATGCTGAGGCCCTGGAAGGGGTGCAGAGTAACACAGATGATAAGGGGACTGGAGGCTAAATCCTATGAAGAACGCCTAAAAGAACTAGGTATGTTTAGCTTAATGAAGAGAAGACTGAGGGGAGACATGATAGCAGTTTTCAATATCTGAAGGGTTGCCACAGGGAAGAGGGCATCGATTTATTCTCCATTGCGCCTGAGAGCAGGACAAGAACCAATGGGTGGAAACTCCTCAGAGGGAGATCCAACCTGGAAATAGGGAGGAATTTCCTGATGGTGAGAACCATTAAGCAGTGGAACAGTTTGCCTCCCGATGTTGTGGATGCCCCATCGCTGGAGGTTTTCAAGAAAAGATTGAACAGCCATCTTTCTGGCATGGTATGAGGTCCCGGATGGTATGAGGTCTCCTGCCTTGGTCAGGAGGTTGGACTAGAAGACCTCCAAGGTCCCTTCCAACCCTGCGATGATTCTATGGAACCTGTAGTTTCCATTTTTATTCCATGTATTCTTTTCAGCATCCTTTCAGCATCTGCTTTTTTCCCATAAGCCTTGTTTTTTCTTTCTTTCCTAACTCCTGGAGAACATACACTTGAAAGCAGCATCTTCGCTGCCACTTATGCAAATGCATTCTTGACTGGACAGCAAATTTCCATGCGTTGATGGTAGAATTATGCAGCCGGGCATCAAAAACTGAAAGGCAAGGTTGCACGAACATATGCGGTAAAGCAAACGGCGTACTCAATGAAAGGCAGCCATGGGATTTTGTGAGAAAGTGGAAAATAGACTGTTGCACATGATCAACCTCAGGTGATGTTTCTTGAAATTTTATTGACTGCAGCTGACCGATAATCTTAGTCCTCTGTTCTGAGCTAAATAGATTTTCTCAATATTTTCAATAGGCAGTCTCTGTACAATAAGAATTTAGGATGGGGAATTAACGGTGCGAGCAAAATCAAACAGTGGTTGTTTCCAAATGTACAAGATCTAAGTTCTATAGCATCTGATTGTGGGATTAATTTTTTCTAGACCAATATTGGGGGTATGGGTGGAAAACTGGCCCTGAATTAACAAGGCTGCCTTTGCCCGACTTGAAAACAAGGTGTGTATCCTGTGTGCATCTTTCTTTAGCTCAGACAAGTGCTTTATTTTGCTTAAGGCTACTGGAATTCCTGCGAAAGGCAGGACTGGATGAATCCCAAGCCAGAATTAAGATTGCTGGAAGAAATATCAACAACCTCTGATATGTAGATGATACCACTCTGATGGCAGAAAGTGAGGAGGAATTAAAGAACCTCTTAATGAGAGTGAAAGAGGAGAGTGCAAAAAATGGTCTGAAGCTCAACATAAAAAAAACGAAGATCATGGCCACTTGTCCCATCACCTCCTGGCAAATAGAAGGGGATGATATGGAGGCAGTGACAGAGTTTACTTTCTTGGGCTCCATGATCACTGCAGATGGTGACAGCAGCCACAAAATAAAAAGACACCTGCTTCTTGGGAGGAAAGCGATGACAAACCTAGACAGCATCTTAAAAAGCAGAGACATCACCTTGCCGACAAAGGTCCGCATAGTCAAAGCTATGGTTTTTCCAGTAGCGATGTATGGAAGTGAGAGCTGGACCATAAGGAAGGCTGACCGCCAAAGAATTGATGCTTTTGAATTGTGGTGCTGGAGGAGACTCTTGAGAGTCCCCTGGACTGCAAGGAGAACAAACCTATCCATTTTGAAGGAAATCAACCCTGAGTGCTCACTGGAAGGACAGATCCTGAAGCTGAGGCTCCAATACTTTGGCCATCTCATGAGAAGAGAAGACTCCCTGGAAAAGACCCTGATGTTGGGAAAGTGTGAAGGCAAGAGGAGAAGGGGACGACAGAGGATGAGATGGTTGGACAGTGTCATCGAAGCGACCAACATGAATTTGACCAAACTCCGGGAGGCAGTGGAAGACAGGAGGGCCTGGCGTGTTCTGGTCCATGGGGTCACGAAGAGTCGGACACGACTAAATGACTAAACAACAACAACAACTGGAATTCAGTGGCTGGCATTACACAAGGCCTGTGGGCTATTCCTTCCCCACCCTTGACTTAAGAGAGATGATGGGGGAAAACATAACTGTCTCTCAGACTTGAGTTGGGAAACCAAAGAAACAAAGAGGAGAAAACACAAGTAGCTAAAGCCTGTTACGAATCTTCTGCTCATTTGTCTGGAAAGCGGAGGGGGGAAAGAATCTACCTCTTGCTTTGTTTCACTTAGAATTCAGCCTCCATCCTCTGCATGGCTGCCATTTTCAGGCCCATGAGGTACAACAAGGGAAAGTAGACATTGTGATAGGGAGGGCTGACTGCGCCCTCCCAGCCTTAGCTTATTAATTAACTCTTCCGATTAGTTTCCATTCAGATTACTTCTTGATTAATTCCCTGGAAGCTAGCAAGACCGCCTCACTGCTTAATCCTCTTTGTAAGCCCACTGAGCACAATACTTGAAGTAAACATTTGATGGTGAGGGGGAGGCCAATGCTCAACAAGGCCTGTACACTACAAACACACCCCTTCTCCCCACTGGGAGGGCTGCCTCCTTCCTATGGTATTATTTTCTCTTGTCGTCTACTGTATGTTCTTCAAAACGCTTCTTCAGCGCTTGCTTTGTTTCCTCCCATCACAACGCCACTTTGTGCGCCCTGTTTCGCCGGCGTGTCTGTAACAAATGGCTCGCCTTCCCTTGTTGATCCTGATAATTAGGGACTCTATCCTAGTAATTTAGAGAGATGCGGGAGGAGAGGGAGGCAGAGGGATCTGCTTGTTGCCAGCTCTGTTTGGAAACACGACACAAGCTTTTCCCCGTGTTCTCTTTGTTCAAAAGAGCTTCTCAACTCCTAAGCCGACTTCCAATGCATTTAAAGAGGCTGTCAAAACTGCTGGGGTGCAGGTGTTTGGTAAACTTCCCAGAAAGATTTTGCCAGCGTGCTCCTGCTTTGTTTGCCAATGTTTTGTTATCCTGCAAACTTCAGAGCTACTGTACTCCTAGGATGGGCGGGTGTTCATTTCTGATCTTACGATTGCCAGGCAGGGGGACTCGAGGCACGGGACTCACTGTCAAGTCGGACTTAAGTCACACCATCAACTTGACTCGGGTTGTTGTTTTTTTCTTTTCAATGACTCGGTCTTGACTCGGACCCATTTTTCTGAGTCACATTTTTGTGTCTCTGTTCTTTTAATGAGGGACACCATAAACTGGGAATAAGCTTTGCGACACTCATCAGGAGAGGCAGGCAGAAGACGAGGTAGTGACGGGCAGGGAGCGTTTTTGAGAGGGTGGAGGGGTGATGGAAAGCAAGAGAAGCAGGGCAGATGGGACCCAATGTGGGTGGTTCATAAGCCTCAGAGCTCCCCATGCACACCCCACACAGAAACCACCCACCCCTCCTTTTTTCCTGAGAACAAAAGCTTGTTTTTAATAAGGACTTGAACATGGGGCCTGGCACTTGGGAATTGGTACCAAAGATTCAGACTTGGGACTCAGATCCAAAGACTTGCCAATATCCGTGACCATTTCCCTCCACATGTTTTAAAAGTGTGAGCCAGAAGGGAGCTGGGAAACGGCCAGATATATCCATGTTTGGTGGCTTTTGTGTTTGGAGTGGGTGATTGGGGAAGACGCCTGTTTTTTCACACTTGTGCTGGCAATTTTTTTTCCCTTTCAGCCTGTTTGATGTTCTGAGCATAAGCAAGGAGGAGCACCGTGTCAGGGGTTAAATGCCCCAGGGTATGTGTGAAGGCAGGTAGAAATCTAGAATATAGGAGTTGATTTTAACCCTTCTTTGTGATAGTAAAAGCAGTTCTGAAATAGCTTACAATGGGATAAATGGACACTACCATTCATTGTCCATTACTTCGTGTCATCGAAGCAACCAACATGAATTTGACCCAACTCCGGGAGGCAGTGGAAGACAGGAGGGCCTGGCGTGCTCTGGTCCACGGGGTCACGAAGAGTCGGACACGACTAAACGACTAAACAACAACAACCATTCATTGGCTGGTATCTTGTCACATGGTCATGCTGGTGTGATGTCGGTGGAATTTTAAAAAAGTCCTGCTTTGATTTTGAGTTGGTTGCAACCCATGCCCAATGAGGTAAAGTAGCACACAATCCAAAATGGGAAGAGGACTCTAATTATTGAAATTTGCTGGTGGTGGCAATGTCATTCCTTCATCACTGCTGGAGCTTGGATTTTTATCTGTGGTTGGTTGGAAAAGCTGCTTTTGTCATTTACTGTGACCCCCTACATCATTGACACATTAAAACCCACACAGAGGGAATAAATAAAGCAAAATAAACTTAGTTGCCGTTAACTCTGATCCCGATTTACAATTGCAAAAACAAATGAAACAGAGACACTGATGTTGAAAACAACAACAAGAGCATCCAGAAACGAATCCAAACCAAACACAATTCAGTGTTTTCTGTTCAAATCTGTGAACAATAATCTCTAAAGTGGGCAGTTGTTTTGCTGCGGTAATGAGCATGATTTTAACGGCCAAACACTCATTCCCTAAAGTCACTGTTTTTTTTTTATTTTCCCTATTTTCTTTTTTTAATGGAGCATAAATAAATAAAAGGGAATTTCATAACCTGCGAGGGGAGAAGGAAGTGTGTCCAAATGAGCTCCCAAGTGAGAATCAAGGAAAAAATCCGTGTCGACATTCGTGAGCCGGAGAACGCGCCGGCTTGACACCTCCATGGCTGTACGCAGCATGCCCTTCCTGCTGATCAAGAACAACCCAAACAAATCAAGTGTAGTCTTTGGAAGAAAGCTTGGCAGATGCTAAGAAGCCCTCCCAGACACTTGCTGAAGCGGTGTGTCCATCTTTACATCGCTGCTTGCACTCGCTCCTGGTATTTCTCCGACGTAAATAGAAACATCAGCATAACTCCCTCTTACCCTTCCGTGAATCGCTGGCAGGGCCTTCCAGCATAATTGAGGATCATACAGCTCTCGAGCCTTTCTACCTGCCGCATGTTCTGTTCATTTAATGTGCCACATCCTGTTTTCTACCCATTTCTGGAAGCCAGCATGGTCTGTGCAATCTTGCTTAATGAGATTTTACAAAACCGGGCTACTGTGGTCCCACCGTACTTTGTCAACAAAATACAATAGGACCACAAAAAATAAACCTTGGCAGCTGGAGCAGGTAGACATCTGTCTGTGTGTTTCATGATGACTTCATAGGGGCGGGATGTTCAAGTAGACGTGAAATAAATAGTGGTGTTTGTTTTTTCTCCAAGAGTTGTCTTTGAGATCCCTCTGGCCATAGATAGGTTTGCTGGCCCTTGCTGAGCAGAACGATAGAACAACTATGGTGGAAGAGGTTGCTTGTTTATATATACGCGGTCCTGCCTGTGCTAGGACAGACAGGATACTTCATTTCGCAAACAAAGAAATCAAACTGCTTGCACTACAGTTCATTGTGCAAGCAGTTTGATAGAACAGGATTCATGCTTTCGGCTTTTTGTGCTTGGATTTAGCAGGTGCTTGCAAATGACTGAAATCTTTCCAGGTGAAATCTTGTGACGCTTACATACCAGAACCTCTATGTTTCTGGGCCTGAACTATTTTACACGATTGGCTACATGTATACCTCCAAGTCATGCATGGTCCTTTGACATTGGTTTAGATGTTTCAAGAACTTCCAAATGTGAAACGCCAACAAACAAGCAAGATGACCAATCTATGGAAATGTCAAGGAGAGGCAGATTAATGTCTTTTAGAGATTGGCCATAAAAGCAAATATCTGAGGTTTTGAGAACCAGACCCTCTTCACTTTGGGACTGCTGGTAACTGTTGGATCGCTGAGTGGTTTAGATCTCTGGTTACGGAGCCAGAGGTTGCGAATTCAATTCCCCACTGTGCCTCCTTGACAGGGGCTGGACTTGAAGATCCATAGAAGCTCTTCCAACTCTGCAGTTCTAAGATGATGATGATGATGATGATGATGGGCATCTTGCAGTCCTCTGCCTCTAATCAAGCCTGCCCAGCTCTCCTCTCCCTACTTCAGCTGCAATGTTTAAATTGCCCTTTAGATGTGCTGTGTTGAATTTGTCCCTGCAGGAGACAAATAACTCTGGCTGATAACAAGTTGGAACCGTATGCCGGGAATGTGCTGTCTCCTCCATGCAGTGTCCAGAGCAGTGCTTTAAGATTACTCAGAGCACGGCATGCACAAGGACAGGCCAAGGCAGGCCAGGGAGAAGGAGGCTCGAGGGAAGGGCAGGATCTTCTCTTCCACTCTCTTGCCTTTGACAGATCACAACTGTGCCGGCTTTGCCCAGGCTGGAGTCTATGACAAACTGGTAGCAGCACTGCTTTGAAAGTTCCTGAGTGTATGATTAGGGTGATTTGGCACTGATGACAACGCAAATAACACCAGCTTGGGAAATGGCATAGATACAGCGGTAATAGAGTGGAGACTGGAAGGAAGAGCTAGCAGATTGCTTGGGAACACCATCTGACCCATGGGAGGTTCACATCAGACCCACCCAGCCTGGTATTTCAGATACAGTCCCTTCCCTGAGTGGAGCCAAATGGCACTTTAATTCAGATGAATACACAGGGATTGAAACCAGACTTCAAAGAGATCAGCATCTGAAACCCGGCGTGCGGATGGATTAATTTGTCAGTCTGGGTTTCTCCTTCATCCTGATTTTCTTAGTCCCAATGTTGTTCCATCCAGTTCATGGCATGGGTGAATTCTGGGAAATTCTGGCTGGATAAAAAACCGAATGAGAGTAAACAAAAAGGAAATTATCACTTATCCTTGACCCATTACAATAAATAACATAATATATCATAACCTTTGAACTGCAGAGCCGGAAGATACCCTTGGGAAGTCCAGCCCTTCTCAAGGAGGCACCATAGGGGAATTGAACTCCCAACCTCTGGCTCTGTAGCCAGAGACCACTGAGCTATCCAGATGTTCAAGCAGCTTTAATTGGCTACAGAACAGGAATGGATTTAAGTGGCAAAGGTGGGTTAGGAATGGGTGACTCTATTTCTTGTCGATTACACTTTTCCATACATTTAGCCCACATCTGTTCCATCTCATTTCTCCATTCATCTGTGCTTCAAATAGTCACTGGTATGCATGAGAGTGCAGAACGACAGCATAATTCTTCACATCAGTGGTATGGGGTTTCCTCATGTGGTCAGTTGAGTTCTTGTATCAGCAAGATCAGTTTTTTTTCCAGACACAATGCACAGTTTCATGCAAAAATTGTACAGTTTGGATAATGGTACAGAGTGACTGCTGGTTTGTTTGAGAATTTGAAGCCCTGGATAGTTTGTTTGCTTCTTGTTTGCATCTTTCTTAACCATCAGCCAATCCTCCCTGTATGTGTGTGCTTTATTTCCCAATGGGAAAGGACAATAGAGATGTAGCTCAGTGGTTTAGGTCTTGGGCTGTGGAGCCAGAGGTTGGGAGTTGGATCTTCCACTGTGTCTCTTTGACAGAAGCTGGACTTTATGATCCATAGGGTCCCTTCTGGCTCTGCGGTTCTAAAATTATGGTGATGATGATGGAGTGAAACAAATTATATTTGGAAGGAGGAAGAGCTCATTGTCTCAGTTTTGGCTGGAGGCAAAGAATCTGCTGGTGATCTAAAATGCTTTGTGTCTGATCATTTCAAGACAGCTGAAATTAAAAAGAAGGAAGAATTAAGCATGATTTCTTTCCACCTAGTGCTGAAGGAAGAGTCAACTCCCAGGCCATTTTATCTTTGGATGGTGAAATAGAGTGGGGGGGGGGGTATTGGCTTTGCCACTGGCTGGCCCTGTCCTTGTCTGTCAGAATCACAAACATTACTGTCCTTGAGGTCAACTATAGGCAAAATATTTAATTGTTTTTATGCCTGTACTTGTAATATTGCAGGTTATGTTTACCGGTTGATTTACTTGGCAGAGAAGTCCTTTCAGAAAAGCTGAGGCCCCAGGAACCAATAAGACCCAATGTGATTCTAATAATTCTGCTTTCTTTGTGTTTGTAAATATGCTATCTTTGAATGCCAAACGTCCTCTCTTTCTGGGGGCCTTAGACAAAGCCAAAAGAGTATCTCACAGTACTCTGTTTGTTCTTCTTCCCATTCTTTTATAAATCATCCTGATCTTTATTCTTCCTCACCTTCTTTCGCAAAAGCAGCCAACGCTTGGCTTACAAAAAGGAAATGTGTTGCAGAACTAAACAGAAACAAGGAACCATGTGTGCAACTTCTGCAGACAGATGGCGTATTGACAATGGTTATTGTCAGGCCCCAGGGGTTATGGTCTGTGTGGAAGCAAAGGGGAACACTCTGTTCGTCCAGTAAACACATTGGAACTGCTTTCTTTTAAAGCTGACTGTTTTCTTTGCTCTGTGCCGGGATCTCCGGGTAAATTCACAAACCAAAGGTTCCAGGTTTGGATTAAGTAATTTCTGCCCACATCTTGCCACCCTTTCCATTCCTAACCCTCATGAAGCAACCTTAGCTCTCCAGATGTTCTTAAACCAAAACTCCTAGAAGCTTTCATCACTAGCTGTGCTGGCCAGGATTTCTGGGAGTTGTAGACCACGAACATCTGGGGACCCAAGGTTGGGAACCACTGCTGTAAAGTAACCAGGAGCCAAGGGATCAAATCTACACTCAGTTGCCTGACAATACTCAGAATGCCAAGGCAGGAAGGGGGAGCCTAGGCATTGTAGGTGGACCATGAGAGAGCATCAAGAGCCCCACAGCTGCCCAAGGATGCTGGGCGGTCAGGCCAGCTTTGAGTTCATATATTGCAAATTTAACTAATTGCAAATTTAACTAACAGAAAAAAGTTTTGCCCTCCATTTCAAACATTATGCCTTCTACTGGGATGGTTTAAGGGTGGAAGGTACAACTTGGCTGAGGCTGCTTGTTTTATTTATTTAGTATTCAAAATAATAATGTATGCGATTCTCCTAGCTGCCCTGGTGCTCCTGTGCACCAGGGAACTAACCAAAGGTCACTAATAATCATAGTGCAATCACAGCAAATGGTGATGGTGGGGAAATGTAGGAGGGCGTGAAGCAGTTTCACCTGTCTTTTGCAAACTCTTTTAAATCTCCAGAGGAAAAGAGAAAACCAAAAACAAAATCAAAGTGTGCAGCTTATATACCACCCCATAGTGCTTAAAGCACTCTCTGGCTAATTTATAATTTAATCAATCCGGCTGCACATTGCCAGCCCCCACAGCAAGCTAGGTACTCCATTTAATGACCTCGGAAGAATGGAAGGCTGAGTGAACCTCAAGTCAGCTACCTGGGATTGAACCCAGGTCATGAGCAGAGTTTTGCCTGCAGTACTGCAGTTTAACCACTGTGCCACGAGGCTCCAATAATATAAATGGCAATACCAGTTGAACCTGGAGATGTTTGACAATCAAGGGCCCACAACAGAAAAGGCATATTAGTTTTTGCTTGATTACAAACAGGGTTTGTTCCCAATGCATGTATCCTACCACTCGGCTACAGTCCGTGCCCAGCTACATTTTTCATGAGTTGCATCTTAAAGTTCACAAGTTAACGTTTCCAGCTGCCACATGCCTGATACTATATAAATGTGAACTTTGAAAGCTAAAATAATAGAAGCTGTATTGTGTGTGTGTGTGTGCACATGTTTGTGTGTTTCTAGAATGGGTTGCTGAAAACATTCTGGAATAGGAGCCTTTAATGCTCAAGGAAATTTCTCATTTTTGCAGCTGGCCAGATGGTGAACACAATATCCTTTCAATATAGCAGAGTATCAAACATGCACACACTCTGTGCTTATTCCTACATCCATCTCCCTCCGGTTGCTGAAACTCACCAACGATGACTTAGGCCATGAAGGATGCATGAGGATTGAACCCTAATCTGATCATAAGGCTGAAATAATAATTTCTAATGCGAAACTGCTGTTTCCTTTGCCCCCTTGTATATATCCGGGGTTAGGTATTTATTTATTCATTCTCTACTTTGAAACGGGGAGGGGGGAGAAATATCTGTACAAGAAAAGAGAGCAATCAAAGGAGAAGTCAGCTATCTAGCCAGCTATAGCCCTACATGTTCACCACTGTCTTAAGATGACAAGGCAAGACCTCCTTGCT
Organism: Intellagama lesueurii; assembly: GCA_037013535.1. Lineage (NCBI taxonomy): Eukaryota > Metazoa > Chordata > Lepidosauria > Squamata > Agamidae > Intellagama > Intellagama lesueurii. The sequence goes on from JBAJHW010000011.1 coordinate 4,769,349, forward strand.
ACACAATCTTCTGCCCCTGAATAACCGCAGAAAACACACAAAGAGAACATGAGTGCAGTATCATCTCCTAGGTCAGTGGTTTTTAACCTCACTGCAACTCCCAGTAGCCTTCACCATAAGCTGTGATGGCCAGGATTTCTGGGAGTTGCAGTCAACACCGGGGTGGCCCAAGGTTGGGAACCACTTTCGTAGACTCAGTTACCCAATAACTGCTGTTGTGAGACACACTGAAGCAGAAGGCAGTGTGTGACCATAGGTGGCCCTCAACCTGACTTCTAATTTTAAAACTCCTCTTCTTGAAAGCCATGAGCTTTGACATCTTGAAGGCATTTTATCCCTTGTCTAGGCACCCATCCGATGGGGAAAGAAAGATAAAGAGAGAACAGGGAATAGCAAAAAAGGAATGGAAGACCAAGACCGAGAGTGAAAGAAAGTGGTCCAGCCCACATATCACTCAGACCACAAAGATATCTGGTGACTTGGTCACTCTGGAGGTTGCTCATTCGGGAGGTAGTATCTCTGAAAGTAGCAGTAACATATATATCTCATTACCAATAGCCATTTGTATTTTTATACAAGAAAGCTGTATTTGGGTGGCCAGGAGACCAGAAATATGTGCTTAGCATCTGCATAAATCCTAAAGTTTGACTCCCATCTACGGAAGCACAGCCACCTCCTGAGATTTCAGCCAGTATTCCAATGCCCATCAACCCTACTCTTGTCTTGCCCCTGGACTTCTGTGTTACAGAAAGTGTGAGCCTCCTGCTCTCTTGTGTGAAGAAGGTCTGTTTGGGAGAATCTGCTTTAGGGAACATTAAGAAAGCGGAATAGTCTCCATTGTGTTCAAATGGAGACAAATTTTAGTGGGTACCACAAGAGGAAGACAAATAGATGAGAAGTCATTCTACTTAGATAAACGGGTGCTGCATGCAAACACTTAGACAGATACTGTAGATAATTATGTGGATAGATGGCCGCTTAGGCCTGTAAATAGAGAGCAATGATGACGGTGTGCCGTGCCAGAGAGAGAAGGCTTTAACGATATGCTTCTCTTCTCCTGTCTTTCAAAGGCTAATTGTCGTTAACTCTTGCAACAACTTTCCTTCCGTAGAAGTCAGAGTGGATAGCTAGTGTTTGTGAGTGTGCATTTTTGCTCTGCTTCGGATGGATCGAAGTCCCCATAACTCTGTTTTTAACATTCCACAGGGAGAAATTAAATGTGTTAAGGGATCTTTAATAATAATCATCATGTCCTGTCAAGTCAGTTCTGACTTATGGCGACCCTTTTCTGGGTTTGTCAGGTGGAAAATACTCTGGAGAGGTTTGCCATTCCCTCCTCCTTCTGGGGGGATGCTCTGGGACGGTGCAGCTTGCCCAAGGCCACCCAGGCTGGCTCCACTCACAGGAGACACAGCGGGGAATTGAACTCCCAACTTTTTATCTGCACAGCCAGATACGTAAACCACTGAGCGATCCAGCCAGCTAAAAGATCTTCAGTTATTTTTTTGTTTGTACTGCCTTTACTGATAAAAATTAAAACAAACTATTTGGAACCCTAACAAAGCTTAGTGAGGGGCCCTATTTTGGATGCACAAGAACACGCCAAAGGCCAAACTACACAATATACAAGCGGTCATTGTTTTGTTTTCTGTCTTTTTACATTTCCTTCATTTTAAAATGACCCAGGGTGGGGCATAGGGCATGCCTGTGATTCTGGTGTTTTGCTTTGTGGATGTGAGAGATTTGGAAAGGAAAATGGAAGAGTCTAGTTAAACAAAACTCACAACTATTTAATAAAAATAGAACATAAATCCACACTGACAGAAAGTAATAGAAGCCTGCCAATTGCTATAAAACCCCATTCCGCTTTCAACTGGTGTCTTGCCATCCAGAATTCCTCACTCTGTTGGCCTGCTGTTCAGAATAAAATAAGTTTATTGGTAGCCATCTAATACGTTTCTGTACAGACCGAGTCATTCAGGGTTCTCTTCTTAATCCCAAGAATCTACCGAGCTGTGGAGAATAAGCTCTTCACCTGCCCGTGGGGGTAAATTAATTTCACACAAAAATCCACAAATACCAAACACACCGGACTCAGCAAAAAAAGAGTCCTTTCACCTCAAAATGCGAGGGCTCGATGCTATGAAGAGCCATCTGGTTCATGGCTTGCTACATTCTAAATGTAGAAATGCCATCAATTTTCTACTGAAATATGTCAATACCTAGTTTCCTCCCTTTTGGATTACTGCAGCACGCTCCACATGGGGCTGCCCTAGAAAAGTGTTTGGAAACTTCATCTGGTTCAAAATGTGGCAGCCGGTCTGCTGACCAGCACTGGTTATAGGGAGCATGTAACCCAGCTTCACTGGCTGCCAGTCTGTTTCCAGCTCCAATTTAAAGTTCTAGTTATTACCTAAAAAGCCCTATATGGCTTGGGTGCAAGTTGTCTGAAGGATCGTATCACTCCATATGAGCCTTCTTGGTTTTTAAGATCTACTGGGGAGGTCTTTTACTCAGTTCCAGCACCTTTCCAAACTTGCTTGGTGAGGACACGAGAGAGGGCGTTCTCAGTGGTGGCTCCTAGTCTGTGTAATCCTCTGCCACAAGAAACCAGGTTGGCCCTGTCCCTCCTCCCCTCCTTCCATCATCATACAACGATCTTCCTTTTCAGACAGGCCCTGAAACAGTAAGTTATCTCAAGAATGCTGGTTTTTACCTTGCAGATTTTAAAAAATATTTTTGAATTGTTTTTATACTTGATTATTTACACTGGGACGTGGTGGCGCTGCAGGTTAAACCGCAGAAGCCTCTGTGCTGCACGGTCAGAAGACCAGCAGTCGTAAGATCGAATCCACGCAACGGAGTGAGCTCCCGTCGCTTGTCCCAGCTCCTGCCAACCTAGCAGTTCGAAAGCATGTAAAAATGCGAGTAGATAAATAGGTACCACCACGGTGGGAAGGTAACGGCGTTCCGTGTCTAGTCGCGCTGGCCACGTGACCACGGAAACTGTCTTCGGACAAACGCTGGCTCTATGGCTTGGAAACGGGGATGAGCACCGCGCCCTAGAGTCGGACACGACTGGACTAAATGTCAAGAGGAACCTTTACCTTTACCTATTTAACCTTGGTGTATGTTTAATTGTTTTAAAATGTCATATTTATATAGTGGTTTTCAATGTGTTGTTTTGTCTGTTGTGAGCTGCCTTGGGTCTCCTATGGGGAGAAAAGTGGCATATAAATGATTTAAATAAGTAAATAAATACTGGGGGAACCCCTCCACATTGTTGGGAATAAAATCTCCCATCTGGACATGAAGGATACCAAAATACCAGAAGACAGTTTGTTCCAATTGTGCTCAGAGACAGATGCTGTCTTCACACTTTCCTCTTGGCTGGGAGGAAAATGGACCACATGGTTTTCATAGCAGGTGCCAAAAGGGATTAGTCACCCTCCGGAAAAACACTGTGTCCCTCCCCATTTTTCTTCCCCAAACTGGTATTATCACGTGGCGTTCTTCTGTGTCACACCCTTCAAGACACCTCATCCTTTTCTGCTCTTGGACTTTGTTTTTCAAAATAAATCTATAGCTCGTCTTCCCTAAGGGCTCTGTTCTTCCTTGTAAGCACCTTGCAAAAGGTTGCCTTCGTTAGTTCCTGCTTCACATCAGTGAGGCGTTGGAACCGCGAGGCCTGTTACAGTTTGCACTAGAAATGGAGGGAAATTTGCCAGTTTTGGTCTCTCCTGTATTCGACTTCGGTTTTTCTTTTACCTCAGCTTCTTTTGATCCTAAATGTACGATCTGCAAAGTTTGTTTTTCTCCCCAAAAAAGAAAGGGTTCCCCCCCCTTTCCTAACTCTCTGTGTTGGACAAATTCCAACACTGGTGGGTGTGTGGGTGCCACATGGTTTTCTCCATGGGGCAGCCCCCTAACATAATATATGTTAAGGATGAGAAACGTGTCTCAAAGCAAGGGGTGACAGCCCTTGTTCAGGACACGATTAGGGCGAAATGTTCAGGGGTGTTAAACCGGAGTTTAAAGAGCTAAGCATTGAACCCCTGAGCCTACATGGATGAATCTGGTTTCAGATGGAGTTGGAGGAGATTGGTCTAGGGCAAGCTAAGGAGACCAACATGTGGGTCAGGGGCCATCAAAAAAGAAAAGGGTTCCCCCCTTTCCCAACCATCTGTGTTGGACAAATTCCAACACTGGTGGGTGTGTGGGTGCCACATGGTTTTCTCCATGGGGCAGCCCCCTAACATAATATATGTTAAAGATGAGAAACGTGTCTCAAAGCAAGGGGTGACAGCCCTTGTTCAGCACACGATTAGGGCGAAATGTTCAGGGGTGTTAAACCGGAGTTTAAAGAGCTGAGCATTGAACCCCTGAGCCTACATGGATGAATCTGGTTTCAGATGGAGTTGGAGGAGATTGGTCTAGGGGCAAGTTAAGGAGACCAACATGTGGGTCAGGGGCCATCAGATGGTTTGTCTCTGCTTTAAGCAGAAGTAGAGGCCTGGAGAATGCCTCTGCCTTACAAAGCTGGAGCAGTTTGATGGCCATTTGACTGCCATGGCTCCGTTCTGTAAAATCCTGAGATTTGTGGTGAGAGAATTCTCCGTTGCTGTCCAGGAGAACATTCTAGAGCACTGTAACCAAGAATCCTAAGTCCCTCCGTGAACTACAAACACATGGCACCTGTAGTGGCATCAGGAAGCAATGATGACTCTGTAGAGTGGACACATTCCGAAGGGTGGAATGGCGCTCTTTCCCAGTTTGGTATTTCTCAAAAGGCTGTGCTTTTCTGCTCTAAATGGTGCCTGTGTTTCCTCCTGACCTTGCCTGGAAGCGGCATATCCAAGAACCAAGGCACCCCTGCAGGAATGAACGGAATACCCGGATGCTTGCAGGAATCAATAATTTTATATTCTGGATTCTTGCCTCCCAACCAACGCATCTGAATTACAGATCACCTGGCAGCTGCGTGGCACAATGGGATCTATTTAAATGAATAGCTCTCTCTTTTATTAAAGGGGTTATAGGGGCTGGAGGGAGCAGCGCAGCATCAAATTGTTGGAGAGGTTGCTCAGGGCTTCTCTGCCACTCCAAGTGTCCGATCCTTTGCTCTTGTGCGTATTTTAATTCTTCTTAAAAAAACAACAACATTGCAACGAGAGTCAAGGGAAGGAAAAGAAGACTGTGGTGGACTTTGTGGAAGTGTGTGGATATGCTCACTTAAGATGATCAGAGTTTGTTCTCCGATTAGCAGTTAGTTCCCCGGCTGCATTTGCTGTCTCCTGTCTTTGTGGACTCACTCGCAAGAGGAGAGGGGAAAGGAAGCAAGAAGTAACAGCAATGTACATCTCTCCTCATTTTAAAGCCACAGACCTAACTCTTGGTCTGAACAATGGGCCCAGTGATGGCTCATCCATGTGGGTGAGCCGGACGCTACCCCATCTCAGGCTAATGGCTCACCCAGCTTGCCTCCATACCAAAGGCAGAGTGTCTCTGTACATATACGTGAGAACCCTTGCTCACCTTTGTGTGTGTGTGGTGTGTACATGTGCGAATACCCACTTTTGCCCCACTTCAACCTGCCATCGGCTGCTGTGATTTCCGGCCCACTGACTGCAGTGGAGTTGTGATTCAGAAAAGTAACGGCTCCAAGCTCTGAAGGCAAGGCAGTAGCCTGAGGTTCTACAAAAACCAGCGCTTGAGGCATAGGATCCTGCTTCTTCACCCTTTAGTGAAGCCGCATCACTATTACTATAAATATTACTTTTGGAAATTCCATATCAAAAGAAGTGCAAGTAGCCGTGTTAAGTTGCAACTGTAATGTGATGTAGTTATTCTCATTGTAATGTCCATAGACTACATTGCAATTGCATCTTAACATAGGATGCTTGCCCTTCTTTTGGCATGTCACTTCCGAAAGTGATATTTATAGTCATAGTTATAGGAATATGGCTTCACTAAATATGGCTGAAGCACTGATGTGGGTGGCACTTCAGGCTGATAATGAATGAAGGAATTAAGACTACCGAGTCAAACTTGACTCCTGTTCCTATAGAACTCAACTGCCAGGAGGTAAAGAAAGGGGTTCAAAACAGGGATTCAGTTTAATTTGATTCCCATATGGACACGGACACACATACACACACACAGACATTGTTTGCAAGGTGTGAAATAGGCCGAACTGGCTTTTGAAAGAGGGCTGTCAGAATAATGACAGACCAAAACCTGCCTTAAAATTCACAGGCCTGCACTTCGAAAATGTTGGGTCAGCAAGGGGAACTTAATCGCGCGCACTTCAGTAATTGTACTGTGGTTGTTATGCAAGACTGATGACTCAGGGTGTATTGTGTTTGCATATAAAAATCCCTGTTACCATGCCCATAGCATAGCGAGTTTAAATGCATAAACAATAATTTGGCTGCATTTGCTTAAGCTTTAACTAGGCTGCAAAGACTGTGTTGGCTTACAGTTTTTCTGATGGAAGTGGGGCTTATGGAGGCTTAGCAGGATAATGGTCCCTCCAAATTATGTGTAAAATACAGCTTTCACATGGGAGCACAGGGCAGGATGTCTGAGGACTGGCCTCTTTTCATGCAGGAGAAACAGGAGGGCAGCTTGCCCTCAAATTGCAGTTTTCAACTGCTGTAAGGTTTTTGACTACCTTCCAAATAGCAGACAGAGCGCCAGCGAGTTCTGTCGGACGTGGAGAGACCCCACAGCCCACTTGCCCATGCTTGACTCTTCACCTGCAATTACGATGAACAATTAAACCAAAATGGCAGCTTGGAAAACGATGACTGCTCCGAAACACACTGGGGGGGGGGGCGGTCCTCAGAGTCTCATAAATCAGAAAACCTGGGGAGAAGAGGAGGAGAAAGTGTAGGTCCCACAGGATGCCTCGAGTTTCAAGTCAGGGTGGGAGGGAGGGATGCTGTTGGGCGTAAAGGTGTCTCTCCTCAGGAGGAGAGCCTGCTGCCGTCAGCATGAAGCGATGAGGCTTAAAGATATAGCCTTGTCAAGGTAATTGATCTTGAATCATTGCCTTTCCTGTCAGAGCTGTCTATCTCCTTCCCCGCCATCGTCATCGCTTTGACAGCCCATCAAGAGTACAAGACTTGGCCCAGTTTTCTCTCCGTCCAATAACATTATGAAATTGATACCGACACTTCCATTGGCACTAATTCCTGTAAGTCGGTGGAGCCAGAAGGACGGGTGATTTACTTCCGTACCATTGTTACAACTCCCAAATAGACCGAGACGGTTGAGGAACAGCTGTCTTGTGGCCAAGCAGAGGAGGAAGCTGTAGCCACTGGAGATCCAGAGGTCATATTCACAGCATGAGAGAAATGTCCCTCAGTATGAGCAAGATTGCTACATGGAAGGGAAACAAGAACGTTCTTCATACTCACCGTAGGAGGCAAGGATGAACCAGCAGTCTAGTTTTACCAGTGTTAAGTGGTGACAGATGGGTTTAGCATTTGAGGTTTGGGATTAGACAAGAAATCTTCCACTGGGAACTCTCTGGGTAGGGATGGAACTCTGATTCTGTCCACATTACAAGCTGGACAGAAGTATATCTTGTCATTCGCAACGTTGCTGACATCACCAGGCTGAAGACGGCTGCCTGAAACTTCCTGCCGCTTTGCAGCAGCTTTGAAATTCCACTTCCAGAATGCTAGAGCATTTTGTATAATGCTGGCGCCGTGGATTTTGGCGATGCCAAACCCAGCCAAGGGTGCTGCAGAATCCTCTAAACCGAAAGGAAGTACTACTCAGGCTGGGCTTCCCCGTTCCCTTCTCCCTCCCTCACCCAAAGTATATTGGGGAGCCGTGGCCAGTAAGTCAAGGGAGCCAAAAGTAAAAAATATATTTATATGGAACTGCTAAGCTGGCGACTTACCAATATGTCAGGGTGAACAGCAGATAAATCCTTGGTGGGCAGCCCCTCCATGTAGCTCTTTGATACAATATTAATTTTTAAGACGCAGACAAATTGATCTCTGAATATCCAGCTGCTTTTGTTGTTTTGTTTTTAAGATAGCAGTAGATGTAAAGCACTTTTAGACAGTCACTGTCAATCAAAGGAGACAGTATTAGAGTGGATGGGCCAGTGGTCTCACATGCTTCAAGCCTCTGCAGTAGTAACCTCTAGACTGGACTACTGCCATATGTTCTACATGGAGCTGTCCTTGAAGATGGTCTGGAAGCTGCAACTGGTGCAGAACGTAAGTCGCAGAACGGCAATGTGGTTACTGGCCAGCCTGGTTGGGGATTCTGGGAGATGGAATAAAGAATGGAAAAGTTCTGTATGTTTTGATGGGTCATACAGGTGCAGAAGGCATCCTATTTTCCTCTAGATTAGCCAGGGTGGTAAGACCATCAGGAGGAACTCAGCTATTAATATCTCCAGCCTCATTGTGGGATAATGGGGCATCTCTTTGGTAGCCCCCAATTTATGGAATGCCCTACTTCCATATACATTCAGAGCCTGTTGTCAAGAAATGCCTTGATAGACAGCCATTTGGAAGTGGGTGAGTGATGTGTGATGGTCTTGTACTGCCTCTGCACTGAAGCTATGATGTGACTTGGGTTTTCAATGGTATTTTTGGTGGCTGGATAGCTCAATGATGTAGGTATCTGGCTATGGAGCCAGAGATCAGGAGTTCAGTCCCCCCACCGGGCCTTCTGCAACTAGAGCCAGGCTTTGGGCAAGCTGCACAGTCCCATGGCTCCCCCAGAAGAAGGTAATGGTCAACCACTTCTGTGTATTCTCTACCTGGAAAACCTTGAAAAGGATATATTTGTGAAGATTCTCAGTCATCCAGGTGACTGGAAGTTGAGTTATGGCAACTGGACCTCTTTATTAGGCTGAAACGTTTCGCTTCTCATCCAAGTAGCTTCTTCTGTCTGAGGAGAGTTGGCAGGAGATCCCTGATCCCTCCACGTTGGTTTCACTTCCCCCAGTCTGAAGCTACTTGGATGAGTAGCCAAACGTTTCAACCTAATAAGAAGGAAGTCCACTTGAAAAGAGTTGTCATAAGTCAGTATTTACTTGATACCATGTGATTATTCTTAGTGTTTTATTAATTTCTCTCATAGTCTGTTCTGGGAGCATTAGGGAACGGTTAGCTACATATTCACACATACATGCAGTTGTGGATTTGTCAGTGGCTCCTGATCATAAAAAGGGACGTGGTTAAACTGCAGAAGCCAGAAGACCAGCAGTCGTAAGATCGAATCCACGCAATGGAGTGAGCTCCCGTCGCTTGTCCCAGCTCCTGCCGACCTAGCAGTTCGAAAGCATGTAAAAATGCAAGTAGATAAATAGGTACCACCTCGGTGGGAAAGTCACGGCGTTCCGTGTTTAGTCGCGCTGGCCACGTGACCACGGAAACTGTTTTCGGACAAACGCTGGCTCTATGGCTTGGAAACGGGGATGAGCACCGCGCCCTAGAGTCGGACACGACTGGACTAAATGTCAAGGGGAACCTTTACCTTTACCTTTACCTGATCATGAAGGCTCAGTGTTAGATCCCATATCAGAGGTCGTTTGTGTCTTGTTAACCATTGCTGGTAAACATGAATGCATGGATGCTACGTAAGGGTTTCCAGTAGACAACTAGCTGACCATGATGGGTGGAGAAAATGAATAGCCCATTCCTCAGCCCTAGCATAGCCCTTCTTACGTATCTTCATATCTTCTGATTATGTGTTACATTTATAGATCAAGGGTGCACACTCAGCATCTCTGACCAGTTCATCCATAACGTATCTCTTCCACTTCATTTTGCATTGACACTTTTGCTTTTGAGTGCCTTTGTACCAGAAAGTGATTCTTACAGGACAACTTTTTGTACGAATCCTCGGAGCCCGGAAGAGTCACGGTTTGATCTGCAGCTCCCCAAATTTCCCAGCTTGGTCAGGGGACAGTGGAAATTGTAGTCACTTTTCTGACCTTGGGTTTTAAAGAAGACTGGGCTTTAAATGGTCATCCAGTGTAGCCGTTCTCAGCCTTTTCTTTTTTTCATGGCCATAAACATAATATTAAAGAAATATAGGCTGAAACAGGATTGTGTACATTGCATAATGGTGGTGTGTGAAGAATAGTTTCTAGTCTGTGGCCCCTTCAAATGTGCCAGGGCCCCTATTGAGAATGGCTGATCTAGTGATCAACAGAGATGGAAAAAGCTAATTTTATATTACACATCCCAGGAAGCGGCGATCAGCCAAACTAGCTATAGCGTTCTAGGGTCCGAAAAGCAACTTTTTCCTCACCTATGGAATAAATCAGTGATCCATCAATAGACATTCATAATGTTCCCCTTATCCTCCTACTGTGAAACTTCCTCACATGAACCATGATATTGGTTGCTGCTCCACTGTCAAATAAGGAAGAGCCTCAGCTTTTCATTAAGGAGCCTCGTGGCACTATGGTTAAAACTGCAGTACTGCAGTCAAAACTCTGCTCATGACCTGAGTTCAATCCCAGGTAACCAGCTCAAGGTTCACCCAGCCTCCCATCCTTCTGAGGTCAGTAAACTGAATACTCAGCTTGCTAAGGGGTGGTGGGCAATGTGTATCATTAAATTGTAAACTGCCCAGAGATTGCTTTAAGCGCTATGGGGTGGTCTATAAGGAGCATCCTTTTTGAACTGTGATTTCATTAGGGAGAAGATGAAACCATGCAGACGAGTGCTTGGATCAAAAACTAGAAAAGTTTCTTTTTTTTTTTTTTTTTTTGTCTTGGTAGACAGTGATTCTCCCCCCCCCCCCCCCCGGTCAGACTTTCACTATGTAAAGGGCTGCTCAGGAAGGGATTTTAAGGAGTTGTTGTCTGTTTAAATGGGCTTGAAAAGCGGTTTAATGAGGTTTTAATTTGTATCATTTAATTATTAATATGTTTACTTGTTCTTATTGTATGCCTTCTTGTATTTGTAATTGTTTTAAGATGTTACTTCTTAAAAATCATTTGCAAGTCATCTTGGGTCCTTCGACAGTGGAAGAGCGGGAGAGGAAATGGATGGATTGATTTGGGACCACGGCTCCCAGAATACCTGAGACATCATAGCCGCTGGCAGTACTTTAAAAAAAAGATCTTTCCCATCTTTGACTTGGGCATCACGACAGGGTTCTAAAAATTTGGCTCAGGGCCCCTGCTGTTCAGTTCATTTTGTGTGATATTTAAATTCGACTGGTGGAATGCAGTTTATAGCCTAGGCTGTAGAGTTGCACCCACCTATATATGTCAGCCTCAGCCAAGGCTCCTGACACAGCATTGCTGGACCTGAAATGTGTGTGCCGAGCAGCCTCCACTCCACCTCAGCTCAGGAGGTGATCTGAAGCGCTGGAACTTGGTGGGAGCATTTATCAGTTTGTCACAGTCTTGCTAAGCCATGGCTCGAGGCCAAAAGAACAAGTCAAAAATCCTGCAGTCCTGATGGGCATAAGGGGTGCGTGCGTGCATGCCCAGCTCTGAGCCGCCATCTCGTATTCTGCAGTCATTCTCCAGGGCATGGGAAAAGTTACTTTTCAGACAACAACTTCCCATGCTCACCACCACCATGGTGGGTGGCCATGCTGATCAAAGGTGTCTGTGAGATTTCATCCAAATATCGACATCCACCAAACTTGGTTCTTCTTTTGAAAAGGTGAGCTCTCCATGTTCTTCTGCCTTATTCCGCCTGATATTTTTACCCGACTTATTGCGGCAGTGTGAGGCATGGGATGCAGCAATTCCTAAAACAGTCCAAGAACTGGCCATGTGTGTAGGAATTGTTGGGTGCCATGGGAGTTTAGACAAGGAGCCATAGGAGTTTAATATTTACTTCTTAGTGTGGCATCACAAAAGTCTTCAAAGAAATAGAGTCCCAGGGATTTCAAGGCAACAGACAGAAAGTTCACAGCAAGAAAATCACCTGGTTAAAAGAAACCAGATGCTTTGCATATCCTTGCAGTTTTGTCATGATGAACCACATCATTAGGTATAAACAGGAGCCACAGGCGAGGATCTGTGAGTTACTTGAGTCTCTTTAGTGAGATCAACAGTGCCAGTGTCCAGTATTTCTCTACTGGCTTTTTAAGTGCATCTATCTAAGCATGCATGGATGTTAGCAAATGAACGCAGATGAACTTGGGCATGAGTGTGGAGTGCTTTTATGCCAAGAAGCAGTGAGGTCTGGATTAGACTGGTAGGATTAGCATAGTCAAAGGATTTTACTCTGCTTGCTATCTTGGCTATGGATTTGCTTGATGGCCTTCAGCAACACATTTTGCTGTTGTTCTGGAAAGTGGATGGATGGATGGATGGATGGATGGATGGATGGATGGATGGATGGATTCATAATAAGTCACATTCAAATATATATCTATGTGTGCATGCACACACACATTAGGGCTACCAGGTCTCAGGTTATGGTCCTGATATTCAGGTTTTGGGGTTGCAGGTTTTGGACCTCAGATCACAATGAATGGGACGTCAACTCTGACTGTGAGGTTCATTCTCGCCTCTTAGGAATATCCTGTTTGGATCTATTTAGAAACCTTCTGGTCTCTTTCATTATCCTGCATGGTTCAGAGCTATCACTGCCTCTTCTGCAACAGCTAGTTAGCCTTTTAGTTTGTCATAGAATCTCTACATTGTCAGCCACCTGCAACCCTTTTGTGATAGGGGTGGAAGTGGGGGGGCCCTATAGCATCACAAGGACCCCTCCCCAGACTTTAGCCCTAAAATCTCAGAGAATGAAGTTCGGTTCAACTGGCAGCCCTAGCACAGAGCAGGGGTGGGGACTTGAGTCATGGGACTCGCTGTCACGTTGGACTTAAATCACACCGATGATTCAGCTTAAACTCAACTTTTTTTTTTCAATTAATCGGACTTAACTTGGAACACACTCGCGCCTCCCTTTTCTCCCCTTTTTAATTGGGACTTGAACTTGGGACTTGGTATCAAAGACTTGGACGCGGACTTGGGGCTCAAACCCAAAGGCTTGCCAACATCTCTGGCACAGAGACACGAGAAACAGAGAGAGAAAGAGCCACACACCTTCACATGACTGTGTCTGTGTGTGAACCAAAGGAGTGTGTAGTCTAGGGTACACCTCATAAACGGGAAAGAAAGCTGCAGTATATAAAAATACCTCTTACAACCAGAAGAGATTAGAAAGCTGATATGGTGTTATTCCGATTGATTTTGCTGTTGTATTTATACCTGAAAGTAAAGAGCCAACACACTGGAAATCAATTCGGCCCGCGCTCTACACCCACTCCCTCTGCTGCACCATTTGAATGAAACACTTATATCATTTTTACAACATGTCTCTGATAAAGATGAGTGAGCCAAGAGATTAATAGGTGCCGTGGAGGCCTTTACCCAGCGACAACCCATCGCTGGCATCGTAAAGCACACAGTTCTAGGGTTCAAGGTGCTCTCAAGGTGATAGTTTGGGAACTTGGCTAAAAAAGCTGGAAGATAAATGTAGGTTTGGAGAAAGGAAAGGGCACCAAGCCAGACAGCTGAAGCCTTGGCTACCCAGACCTCTTGGAAATAAAAGGCTACAGAATTTGAAAGGCGATGGAAAGGATGCATCAGGGTTGCATAACTAGGACTCTGCAATGAAATCTGAATGCAAAGTAAGAGAAGGGTAGTCCTTACCCCATGATAGAAGTAGATTAATCAACTACAGCTTCAGTTGCTTAATCTGTGAGGATAGTTCCTTTCATAAGAGACCCTGCAAGCTAAGACCTTCCTTGTTTATGAGGATGAGTCATAGCCAAAGGATGGGAAATCCTTCTTTTTGTACTATAGACCCCACTATTCTCTCAAGAGCTGAGCCAGTAGTTATGCTTGCCTGGGGATTCTGGGAGTTGTAGTCCAAAAAGATATTTTCACACTCTGACCTTAACATAGCTGTGACGTTGCATGCATTGGCTACAGAAAGATGCAGGGTTAGGAACGTAGGATGCTGTTTTCTCTATGCAGTTAGACCAATATTGTCTAATCTGATAATCTTCTGTAGCTACTCCAGCACTCGCTGGAGGCTTAGGCATGATCCTTCTCATTTCCTGCTGCCAGACTCTTATGAGATGCCAGAGAAGAGATTTTGGGTCATCTACGTGCCAAGTTCTGTGTCCTGTAGCACAGATCCACTTGAGTAAGGGCAATGGCAGAAGTGGGTTTCATGTTACACCAGCCGTCTGCATGAGCAGCCACAGGATCGACCCTGCAATCAAGACACAGCCATTTCACCAAGCAAGTGACAGACATCTGGCCTTCTTGAGGGAGGGTCATTTATACTTCACAAATCCAATGGGATCCTGGCCTTATATTGAAGTTTGATCATTAGGCCGGCACAACTAGATGCACAAAACATGGAAAAGTTGCTTCCTGGCTGCCGGGGGTGGGGTGGGTGGGTCAATTGAATTTTACTCCCAACTAGAATAACCCATTCAGTTCCATGGGACCTATCTGAGTATTGACGAACAAATCATATTCATTTTAATGCATCTACTCTAAGTGGGATCGAAATTGATTTAGTACCATGTGGCTGTGTCTCTATTAGGAATGAGAATACACAAAATTGGTCTTCTGGCCTTAAAAGCGCCAAGGTGTTTTATGGAGCTCTCAACAAGATGGGAAAAAAAACTGTGAATGTTTGTGCCAGTAACGCAAATACAGTAGAACCCCCGTATCCGCGGAATCAGTACCCTTGGTTTCACTTTTCTGTTGCCTGAAAATATTGAATAACCCCTGTGTATTACCAGAACTACCCACTAGAGGGAGCCAGATACTATGCTATATATAGGGTTTCTATATCTGCGCTTTCCGACATCCACGGGGAGGGCTTCAAACGATCCTCTGTGGATACGAAGGTCCTACTGTAATATCTACTTACAAATAATGCAAATAGCTCGGAATAACAGTATCTGCTGCTTTTTTGTACAAAGGTGTAAGTATCAGAAGCATCGAAAAGGTTGCTTGCATCTTTTCCAACCATCAGTTCTGTCTACTATGATTGTGTGCGCGCTTGCTTTGTTTTATCAAAATAAAAGAGCCATGTTTTGGGCAGATACAACTTGGAGACCATGGTGAGAAAAAGTAGCTCTCTTACTCTCTCTTACTGAGAGACCATTGCTAAAAAGTTCTTTCTTGGGGGACCTACTTTGGGGGGCTATAACTCAGACATCCTAAATCCAATCTTTCTTTCTTTCTTTCTTTCTTTCTTTCTTTCTTTCTTTCTTTCTTTGGCTTTTACCCCGCCCATCTAGATTCAAACGAATCTACTCTGGGCGGCTTACAGTCCAAGCAATATAAAACAAGAATTAAAACAGACAATATCCAAACAAAAAAGAGAAGTAAGCAAAGTCCAAGATGGGAAAACACAGAAAAACTCCATCTTTGCCAAATTTGGAGGGGAAGGGAAGGAGAGTCAACTGTAGACTCCCTGTGAGTTTGTCATCTCTAACTCACACCGGTGCCATTTTACTGCTGCCAGAAATCCTGAATCACGTGAACCTCAAAATAGTTTGTTTCCTTGGAAAGTTTGTGGTTCATCATTTGTGAATAGCGACGAACTACAAACCCTCACGAACTGCCATTTTCCCAGTTAATGCCCCTCTCTAGCCATGACTGAGAAAGCTCCATTTCCTCTCAAGGTCTTCTTTGTCTCTCTCTCTTCACAGGCCTTGCTCGTAAAGAGCAAGGCCTGTGAAGAGGGCTGAGGTTCTATGGAAAAGATGCTCCGACAGCTGGTCTTCAGAACATATCACAATAGATGGGAAAAAGGGGGGTGGAAGTTACATTATGGGGAGGTGCTGAGGATTGGGGCTGGGCCCTTTTTGCTGGGAAGGCAGGATTAAAAAGAAGAATCAGAAATCTTCCTCATGTCAGGTCAGTGGTTTTCAGATAAGCAAGTGCAGCTTTGGCTGCCAGCCTAGGTCTGCCAATAAAAATTAAGAAATTGATTTCCTTTTGTTTGCCCGACAGGATGAAGGCTCTTTTTACGAGATAGTAAATGCAATCCATCTCCGAGCACAGCCAGATTTTTAATTGTATTTGTTGTGCTTTCACTTACTCTGTTTTATGAGTTGCAGTTTCTCTCCGAGCTGGCTCAGAAAACTCACCCCCTGAGGAATGAGGGAGCAGTTGGTTTTGGATCAGCAAAAGGTTGGGATTTAACGAGGGCCCTTGATGGAGTCCGGATAACCGGTTTACGTTTTTACCAATTGATAGATGGGTTAGTAAATGGCATAAATGTCAGTGTGAATATTAGGGAAACCTCCCCACAACGTTTTTTTTCCTTGTGTGTGTGTGTATGTTTGGTAGGGTTTTTTTTTTGTGTGTGTTGTTTGTGGGTTTTTTGGAGAGGGTGCATTGCACTGTTGAACTAAATCTTACATTGTGTACTATTCAATAAAGGAAATCTTGCACTTATTTTATAGACTTAACCGTGACATTATGAGCCTTCTAGGCACTTCAGATCATCAGAGGAGGCCCTCCTCTCGGTCCCATTGTCAGCCCAGACATGGTTGATGGGGACACAAAAAAGGGCCTTCTCTGTGGTGGCCACACTAGTAAGATTCCAGCCAATAAAAGACATCTAGCACTCGTCTACTTTTATTTTCCATTCCATGTTAACCTAACATATGAGAACAAAAATGGGAGAATGCAATCTGACTTAGGACCACCCTGAGCCTGGACTAACTTTATGCCAGCATAGTGGGCTGATAGGGGTTTGTATCTGGTATGATTTATTTCCTCTCTGTTCCTCTTTCTCCACCCTATATTATTATTGTTGTTGTTGTTGATCTTGATCTAGTAGCAGTACTAATAGTAGTAGCATCAGTAACAATAGGAGTCGGAGTTGGAGTGGTAGTAATATTTTAGCTCTACGCCTATAAACCAGTTGTGAAGGTCAAGGGAAGCACAAGGGCATGGTGATTCTAGGAGTATGGATTGTGTAATACATGCTACAGAGGGAGAGAGGAGAATTTACTTGTAGCAGGAGAAGACTCTGGATAGGCTTTTTCTGTGGTCACAATTGCTTTTCCCCCCTCAAATTTGTTGTTGTTTAGTCGTTAAGTCATGTCCGACTCTTCGTTACCCCATGGACCAGAGCACGCCAGGCCCTCCTGTCTTCCACTGCCTCCCGGAGTTGGGTCAAATTCATGTTGGTAGCTTCGATGACACTGTCCAACCATCTCGTCCTCTGTCGTCCCCTTCTCCTCTTGCCTTCACACTGTCCCAACATCAGGGTCTTTCCCAGGGAGTCTTCTCTTCTTATGAGATGGCCAAAGTATTGGAGCCTCAGCTTCAGGATCTGTCCTTCCAGTGAGCACTCAGGGTTGATTTCCTTCAAAATGGATAGGTTTGTTCTCCTTGCAGTCCAGGGGACTCTCAAGAGTCTCCTCCAGCACCACAATTCAAAAGCATCAATTCTTCGGCGGTCAGCCTTCTTTATGGTCCAACTCTCACTTCCATACATCGCTACTGGAAAAACCATAGCTATGACTATGCGGACCTTTGTCGGCAAGGTGATGTCTCTGCTTTTTAAGATGCTGTCTAGGTTTCTCATCGCTTTCCTCCCAAGAAGCAGGCGTCCCTCAAATTACCTCTCCCTAAAGCAAAGTGTGCTGCTTATATACCTCCCCATGGGACTTAAACTACTTTCCGGGTGGTTTATAGTTTAATTGTGCAGGCTACATTGCTCCCCAGTGAGCTGGGTACTCAATTTACCAACCTTGGAAAAGGATGGAAGTTTGAGCCAACCTTGAGCTAGCTACCTGAACCCATCGGAACCAAGGTCATGAGATGAGACATGACCGCAGTCCTGCAGTTTAACCACTGCACCACGAGGCTCCTCATAAACATTTGCTCAGCAACCACAGTTACCATTTTAGTGCTGCACAAAGTCTAATCCATTTTCTGAAGGTGCTGCATCTAGTTTGGCTCCTGTGCTTGGTTTTTGCTGTTCTCCATTGCTATTTTTCCATTGTCCTGTTTGTTTTAATCGGCTTAGCATCGTCATCTTTTGTAATGGCATGTGTTGAATTTTGAAGACAACAGATGCAAGAGGGAGAGCACCGGTGGAGAAGAACGTTGATGGATTCAAAAGGCTTGATGAAACTAACATTTTCTAATCTCCCGAGACTTCTTGTAAGGATAAGCATCTGTGAGGCTTACAGGATGCTTTGGAGAAAGAACTGTGCAGAAAACAGTGTCCATATTTTGCAAGGCAAATGTCTAAAGTATGAATAATTGAAAGATTGTACACAAGCACGCTTTTGGTGAATAAGCAAATGATGTGTTGCTCAAGTGAAATCTGCAAATAAATGCACACATTGGAAGAGTGCGTTAAGAGGCATGTGGATTTTGGTGCAGGAAGCAAATGCAACATTGTACATTCCAGTACCCCTCAAAAGTGGATTTAGAGGAACTCGAGAGAATTGATACAGTCATTCTTAATCTTTATACCACCTCACCCAGATGAAGGAAATATTGAGCAGTGTTTTTTATGAAATGAGAAGAGAAGGCAAGGAAACACACATATTCAGATGGTGGGTTAGGATTTATGTGCTGATTAGCTCTCATTTGTCCATAGATGTCATACAAGATGCAAGGAAATGAGCGCTGTTATAGAGCCCCACTTTGAAATGAAGTTGGAGGCAGGGAGGCCCATGACCTGCGGGACTGCGTAAAGATACTTGATAGTCAAGGGGTGAAGCAGGAAGGTTGTCTGAGAGCTGACATATGTTCAAGGTGGGGAAAGTTTTCGGAAACATCCACTCCCAAGAGGTTTCCAGCTATGTGGAGCACCAGAACTCATTCTTGGTAGGTGTCAAAAACTGAGACAGAGAATGACACTTCCTTGTCATGCTGCCTGTTAGCTTTGGTGACAACAGACTTTCCAGCTATGAGAAATAATCCATCATACACTTTCCCAGACAACCTTTCATGCTGCTTCCCCTTCAACTGTTGGGTTGTCTAGAGTTGGATGTGCCTTCAATGAACACAGCAAGAAGCCATGAAGCTTTTCCCTTTCCTGATGACCTGGGGATGATCCACTGCCTGCTCGTTAGCACAGATTAAGGATGCAAATCTCCTTATTTCATTCTTGAGAGGGAGAATGAACTCTTGTTAAGATTGCAATAGTTTCTTCACTGTTTATTTCCATGTACAGGAGTGTTCTTTATATGAAATACAAAGTTTTTGCAGAAAATGCAAGATTTTGTGAAATATACAAGGGGATTTTGCACAAAACACAGCTTTTTTAGTTGAGGCTGTTGTTGATGGGGAAAATCCTTGGTTTAAATCCTCCTCATGCAGAGTGAAAAATATCACAGTAGTTGATAATTTCTTCAATGGGACGTATCAATGTTCCATCAAGAACAAGAACATTTCTGAGTATTCATTATATCCTTTGCATGGATATTTGAGATGGGAAACCTCTTTCTCTTTGACTATTGCCCTTCAATATGAGTTTCCTTTCTTTATGCATTACTCTATCATGTATGTAATACATAAAGGGAGGAACACGTTTTTGTACTAATGCTTCCCAAGTTGAAGTCTCTTATTGTTGTTAAATAACAGCCCCTATCATCATCATCTATGATGACATCATAGCCATCTATGTTGGAATGTGTAATTCTGAAACACTGGTATGGCAAAAGTAGGTGGCAGGCATGGACAACCTTTTTACCCATCCAGATGTTGCTGGACTCCAAATCCCATCAGACTGGAAATGGGAAGGTATGCCTGGATTTGTAGTGCACCCACCTCTGTAAGTCCTCAACTCCACTTCCCTCATGTTCAGGCACACATGCATGCTGAACAAAACATGTGTCCTAGGTCAGCAGTCAGCTGATGACAATGGCCAACACAATGTCCTTGGGAAGATCAGAAGCAAGGTGTGGAGTAACTAATGCAGCATGGATGTTTTTCCACATCATCTTGCTTCTGAGCAAGGAGTTTTCATACAGGCATCATGTTTAATAGTCATTGATGAGCCTATCTTTTGTCTAGTTCCTCTAGACAGAGGATTTTTTTTAATGGATATAGACTTTTTAAAAAATTTATTTTGCATTTCTTGAAAACTACAAAGTTCCTTTGGATCTGTGTCACTGTGTAGCATCACCAAATAACCCTGAATATATACACCCTTGTTGGATTTTGGATGAAGAAGAGTGTCAGGCCTGGTTAACACCTGAGTGGAAAGCCAGCATGTAATACCAAGGATTGCTAGGTAGCTCTGGGGATAAATCCTGCCTGAAGTCTTGGAGAACAACTGCCAGTCAAAGCTAATCATTGCATAGCTGCTGGATAGTTCAGTGGTTTGGGTATTTGGCTTTGGTGCCAGAGGTTGGGAGTTCAGTTCCCTGTTGTGCCTCCCTAACAGCGACTCTACTCAGTGATCCATAGAGTTCCTTCCAGCTCTGTAGTTCTAAGATTGTTATATTATTATTCTTGGCTCAGGTATAAGGTAGATCCATATGTTCCTTTGCTCCTATCATAATCTCTTTTTTTAAAAAATCTCTTTCTATGTACACTCGCTCCCCTTAAACTTTGCTTTTAAGGATCAATGTGGCATTGATCATAATGATTTTGGTTTTTTGCTGGTGGGCAGCCAACATAGCTAAATGAATGCAAGCTTACAATTGATTGTGTCCTAATGGTGAGGATGAAATGGCCAAAAACCCACAGTCTGGTTGGTTTTAAAAGCAGATCTCAGGGTCTCTGTTTATCATGGTAATATAGTTTTGTTTTGTTTTTAAATAAACAACATGAAAAGTGGGAAGCTCCATTTACATGTAGTGTACATATAGAGAAGTGAATTTATAACATTAAATAGGTGGATGTGCAGTTGGAGAAACAGAAAAAAGTACTTCTGGCATTTGTGTGTGTGTGTGTGTTTAAATAATTTTACCGGTTGTGTCTTGTAACACAATTTCCAACAACACAGTTCTGTGTTGGGGCATGCAAAAAACAAATCTGGGTTGGAATTAAGCGTGTTGGGTGTGTGATGGAAAACTGCAGGTGAGTTCTCTTCCAGCTCAGATTGACATCTGAATCATAGAAGGATTTGTGGGGTCATACGACTCATCTTGTGTTTGAGGTTGGTGTCATGATATACAGACATTTCTGTTCCGAGCCCAGCCCTTGTGATACTCAGCTGCTGTGATGCTTGGTAACATCACCAAGGTCAACACCCATCTCCCCTACTTCACTGCTGTTCTCTGACTGTCATAATGATTGACATTCTTCTGGTTTATAAGAAAACCCTACCAGCTTGGGTCCATGTTTGCTCACCGACAAACAAAAATGTTGTAAAGATTAGCTGCAGGAATCTTACAGTGCAGATTGGTTTCCACAACAGTTACGTCACCTGTCCTTAACGTCACTAAGATGGGCTGTAGCTGAGATGGGGGGAAACTGGGTGAAGAAAACAATCAAAGCTGTCAATCGGAGTTTACAATTATGTGGGTGGGAGATTTGAAGCAACAAAGACTTCTTCCGTGTGAGTAAAAACACCTGTCACAGCTGCCGGGAGTCTTACTAATTGCCCAGCAACTTTATTATGTCCCACTTGGAAGAACAAACAATACTTGAAGTCTTGAAAATGAGCTGGCACTCCCCCCCCCCCATTTTCTTTCTTCTTTTTTTTACTCCAATAGAATCGTGCATTCAGAGTCCACATTCTCTGGATGCTCTTGCCAAGAGACTCCCGACGCCTCGAAACCTTTCTTCGCTTTGGTTGCTCATGTTCCATTATAAAGTAATTGGGCAATTAGAAATAGATTAAGTGATGGAAGGGAGATCTCCCTAACCCTTACCCCTTTCCTTAGCTCAGGTAAAAGATGGACTTTTTGAATGTGTTTGAAGTGTGAATCTTCCCTGCCTTGTATTGACCTCCTGCTAGCCACTGGCGGTCTCAGCAAAACAGAAGATAAAACTTCTCCAGGCGTAGATGTTTCTTCCTTCTGTTGCATGAATAAATTAAAACTCTGATTAGGAATGTGTAATGCTGTCAGTTTTTGTTTTAAACCCCCCCCCCTTCTTCTTAGAATCACAGAATAATGGAGTTGGAAGGGGCCTCTAAAGCCATTGAGTCCAACCCCCTGTTAAGGCAGGAATCCAAATCAAAGCAGATCTGACAGAGAGTGGTCCAGTTTTCTCTTGAATGTCTCCAGTACTGGAGCGCCGACCACTTGCCAAGGTCATTGGTTCCACTGCCATACTGCTCTAACAGTTAGGAAGTTTTTCCTGATATTCAGCCTAAATCTGGCTTCCTGTAGCTGGAGCCCATTCTTAAGTGTCCTGCACTCTGGGATGATCGAGAACAGATCCTGCTCCCACCTCTGTAATGACCACCTTTCAAGGATTTGAAAAGGACTATCATACTCCCCTCAGTCTTCTTTTCTCTAGGCTAAACATGCCCAGTTCTTTCAGTTTTTCCTGATAGGGCTTGGTTTCCAGTCCCCTGATCATTCTTGTTGCCATCCTCTGAACTTTTTCCAGTTTGTTGGCACCCTTCTAAAAGTGTGGTGCCCAGAACTGGACACGGGACCTCTAAATCAGTGGTTGTCAAACTTGGGTCCCTGAATGTTTTTAGACTGCAACTCCCAGAAATACTGGCCAGCACAGCAAGTGGTGAAGGCTACTGGGAATTGCAGTCCAGGAACATCTGGGGACCCCAGTTTGAGAACTACTGCTCTAGACGAGGCTTTACCGGTGCTGAATGCAGTGTTCTGATGGATTGCTGACTGTTTTCCTACAGTGTGTAACTCTGCATGCCAGTTGTGTAAGAGAGGGCCTTGTGAAGGATGATGAAATACTGGACAAAGCAAAATTGGATGGTGGGCAGGTGAAAGGCTTCTTTTTAATGCACACCCTTCCATGCAGCTGTAGAGTGTGAGAGAGATCCCCCCGCCCAAGGCTGACACGCCATTCCATTTTTCTGGCCATTGATCATGGCTTCCCTTTGGAGATCATGGCTAGCAATAGGAAAAAGCATCTGCCATATTGAATGATGGACCTGGGGGAAGGGGAAATGCTCCATTTTATGGTGCTGGTAACTTGGATTTATTTGTTGTGGTCTCTGTATATCACAGATGAACCGTCGAACCACCACAGTTATAGGCGAGGAACTTATTCATACTATCTCATGGGCACTTTAGAGATGAGATGTTCCCTGGACAGTATTAGATGACGTCTCAGGAGACCTGGTTTCAAATCCCACTGAGCCATGGAAACACAATGGAGGATGGCTATGTGGAACCATTCCATGAACCTCCCACATACCTTGGAAACCCTGCAAGGATAATCATAGATTAGAAGTAACTTGACGGCACATGACAACACTGCAGAGAGCCTGGATGGTGGACCTTGGAGGAGCAAATAGTCTTTTGTTGTCAAGGCAAACAAATCTTACAGGGCTTCCTTGACAGAGTGTCTCATTTTCTTGATTGATGAGAACATGGAATTCAGAACCTTTCTATCCGTAACAGCTAGACTGCACCAAGATGATGCATTCTTGGTATAGAACAAAGACCAGGATCCCTCATGTCTTCATGAATTTATCTCTCTGTCTCTAGGTCCTGTGGCTGTGATCAGTGGAGAGGAAGATTCCGCCAGTCCTCTTCATCACATCAATCATGGCATCACCACACCTTCATCGCTGGACACCGGCCCGGACACGGTGGTGATAGGCATGACCCGTATCCCTGTCATTGAGAATCCACAATACTTCCGACAAGGACACAATTGCCACAAACCAGACACGTGTAAGTGTGTGTGTGTCTTCATTTTGTTTCTCTCTCTATGTCAAGAGCAAAGATTCAAGAAGTTACATTTTGGACTTCACCTGCCAGGATTATCCAGCTACCATGGCCAGAAGGCTATGCTGGTTTGGGGATTTCTGGAGGTCAGACTCCAAAAAAGGAACTGTTCCAAGTTGAAGATAGAGAAGGGAAGGAGACAAACAGATAGGAGGATGTAGACTGAGGAGTTTGAAGAAAATAAGTGTGAGGATTTGAGAGAGAGGACGGTGGATCTTGTGTGGCCTAGAAACTAGCAGAGAATTAGAACATTACACAGGAGATCCCATTGAGAGAATCTTGAGGTTGGCAGTGTAGATAAAGGGGCCATAAAGTCATGCTCAAGTCCTGGTGCAACGAAAGGCCTCCAATAGTTTATATTGAAATAAATAAAACCAACATTATATCTTCCTGGATTTTTCCAGGGCTGTTGGATTAAACAGGGAACCACCGTCTAGAAGGAAGGGCGTATGACAATAGCCAGTCCAGTGCAGAGGAAAGGAGCCAAAAATTAAACTATCAAGGATAATGGGATCAGTAACATCTGTCTGATCAAATGTCATCTTGTGTTAATGTTGCATAGAAGTCAACTAGCTTTACAAAAAAGGTTCCTCAGAACCGGGCTTGGGCTATAATCTTAATAGTTGCTGAAAGAATGAAGTAGAATGGAGAACCAAAGTTCTGCCAGTCTTCCAGGAATTTGAATGTTCTTTAGATAACTGTGACAATGTTTATACTGAAGCTGCCTGTTGTTGTAAGACACAATTCCACTGCTACTACCCAAAATACAAAGAGAATAATTGGCTTTATGTTGGTTGTAAAACTGGAAGTCCCCTATTACTAAAGCAGATAAGATGGGCTGGAGTCCAAGTGGTGTTTATGTAAAGTTTATGTTACTTGCCATGGCTAACTGTGACTAATTGACAAGGGTCCAGTTGTGTAGTCCAGGCACATGATCTGATATGTGATGGAGACACTTTGGCACCTTATAAATTTGCCACAGTTAGCCACAATAAGTTACAGAAGCCTTACACAAATACTGAAAGGATCCTGGCCCATTGAATGCTTATTCCTAGTGATGAACATTTTTCCTCTTAGGAGAGAACTCTTTTTTTTATCCCTGTGAACAGTGAATTCATTCCATTACCAAAAAGATGCATCACCAAGTGATAGCTTATCCTTTCCAGTTCATCAGGATATCCTTGTAAAAACCCGTAGCAATTTAAACTGTAATCATGTATAGCATATAGCGTTGCTCACCGCATTGATCCTGTTTCTCAGAATGGCTCCAAACCAAACCATATGAAAGGTTTCACCTCCTCTCTCACTCCCCACCCGTCCCATATGCTTCCGATTCCTGTGCTTGCCATTGTCTGTGTTTTCCTGCTTCTCCTGAGAACTAAGGGGTGGTGGAAGGACTGGCACCATGCTTCTAGATCTGGGGAAAGTCAAACCCGTCTATGGCGGGAGGAGGACCATGTTACTGGATTCCCAACCCTCCATGTGGTGGTCTTTCTAGGATTTGATGAGCGTGGCTTGTGAAATGATTTTGTAGAGAAATCCCACAGAGCTAAATGAGAGATATTAAAACTCCTTAGTAGGGCTGGAAACTCTGGAGCATAATCCTATGCATGTCTACTCAGAAATTAGTCCAGTTGAAGCTAAAGGGATTTGCAACCAGGTAAGTGTGAACAGGATTGCATACATAATTGGCGTGCTCGTTAGTTATTTTCCTAATCAAGGCTGTGCTGTATATACACCACTTTAGATTATTTTTCAGGGCAAAATTATCAATTTCCATATAGTAACCTTTGTCCACATGCTTAAATTCTTCTCCATACATTATTTTCCTTGATGCTCCTACTACGGTGTCGCATCCTATTATCTTTCCCCTTCATCTGTCCATTTTGCATTAATCCCAGGGGTCATTGCGCCTCATTAAGAATCCCACTGGGAAAAGGGAATAACTTCATAGTATTAAAAGTCCTCAGTCAGTTTTGGCTCTACAGTGATGTTGTAGAAAGCAAGCGAGAGGGATTTCAAGAAACAAAGGAATATAGTCGGGAAGAGTCTTGGGGGGTGGGGGAGAGACCAAAAAGCAGAGGGCTCCCTTCACCACACTGCTAAAAATGGTTTATGGGATATGAAGCAAAGTTTTAGTTCGTCACTGATTATAATTGGGGGAGCAATTTTAATCAGTGGGGCTGAGAGACAACTTCCGCGGCTATTTTGGATCTGCAATAGGAGATCAAAAAGATGATCTTAAAAATGGCATTTCCTTCTAAAACAGGTGGTGCCATTTGTTGGTGCAGTTCTGTGTTCTTTCACACTTCTGCACCTCCAGAATGGCATCTATATTGAGGATTCTTTGTGATCCATCACAACAAATCTCTAATCAGATTGAGAGATCAACATTATATGCTTCATGTACTAGTGGGCAATTACTCTAATTTGCAAGATCAAGGTAGGTCAACCAGTCATCCTGCAGCAGTCTGCTCAGCAAAATCAAAGGGTTAAAGCCTTTTGTGAACATGGCCCTGAAGGCAGATGAACTGGTTTTACACAGTTGACCGTACATACTGGCTCTTTTGTATACGTAGCACATGTTGGTAAAAAGCAAGCCTGGATATTTAGTTTTGGTATGCTACCTGCCTGCCTGCACTGAATTTTGTTAGTTGAGTTTTCCTGTAGACCATTGGTTCCCAACCTTGAGTCCCTAGATGTTCTTGGACTAAAACTCCCCAAAGCCTTCACAACCAGCTGTTCCAGCCAGGATTTTTGGAGGTAGATCATGCATCATTTTCCTTTAAGGGTTGAAGTCCACACAGAGTGAGCACAGAAGAACTGCCAAACTCCCGGGATGGGAGAACATTTTTGCAGTTCCTTACCTTCAGCCGTTACCCTAACCGCCAACTCTAACCCTGTGAGGATACAACGGCAAGGATTTACATCCTTAGCTGATACACTTTGGAGGAGTTTTAACCTTTGATTTTGCTGAAAGCACAAACTAGGTCTGAGGAAGAAGACATTATATACTTGTGGGACCATAAACAACAAGATATATTGGGGTGTGCTGCTGTCTGGGATGTCAGCCACCTCCTGTCTGCCTCCATGTTTTGATCCCCAAATAGCTGAAGGGCTGCCATATGCAAGATGAAGCCAACTGGTTTTCTGTGGCTCCATAAGGTAGGGCCAAAATTAAAAGAAGATAAAAAGATTTGGACTAATTGTTAGGAGGAGCTTCCTAATGGCAACAGGTATCTGACCGTGGAGCAGGCTGTTTGGGGAGGTGGTAGACTGTCCTTCCATGGAGGTTTTTAAAAGCAAGATTTCTGGGATATTTCAGCTGTGAATTTCCTGAAATGAGTGGGGTTGTTCAATGGATTGTTGGGCCTTACTGCTCTAAATGTGGTTTTGGTGTTGTTTTTGTTTACTGTCTTGTAGTGTGACCTTCGATCCTTTCTTGTATTTGTACACTTACTGTTTTTAGCTTTAAATATCATATTTTCATGATGTAAGCTGCATTTTAAGAAGAGAGATGGAGTAGAAATATTTTAACGAACTAACCAACGAAGTAATCCTCGTCCAAAGCTGATCGTCAGTATATCTCTACTATCGATGATTTTTTTTAAAAAAAAACCTGATTAAAAGAGAGGGCAGAATCCAGTGTTCATTGGCCATTCAACTCTCTTCCAGAATGAGCCCAACAAAAATAAATTAAGATCTGATTAAAATAAGTGAAGGCTCTTAGGAATATTGCATTGTTCTCTCCTCCCATGATGGGAATTTCCTCTTGGAAAAAAAAAAACACTGTGGTTTACCGACCTCGTAAACGTGGGGAGAGAGATTAGCTGAGGCCTGTGCTACAAAGTGAAAATACCTCGCTCATTAGAGCAATGAGCTGTGTCTGCTTAATTGCAGTCCATTTTGACTTTGATTGTAACATCTTTATTATTGGGGTGCATGTGCTGAGGAAATGAAGTTTTTTGTCTAGACAACACAATAAATGGAGAAGAAACTGCAGTGAAGGCAGGTTTGTTTATTCTAGATAAAACTTTCTCTCTCTCACACACACACACACATCTTCTGGCTTTTTATTCCTAGAATGCCTGTTACGCGGTGGTTTCTGAACCATGATGGCTTGGCCTTTTCATTTTGTCATCATCGGTGATATTTATAAAACATGCCAGCTGATGTGCCTATGGGAATGACATTGGTTGACACAGTGGATGATTGTTTGCTGTGTCCTGGAAGGGCCTCTGTATGCCCAGGGAGAGATTTCTGGACCGCTGGAAATCCTGTTAAAGGCTACGGACATCAGGCTGGAATATTTTGCTAGAATGAAGGCTGGGGTCAGAGAAACAGGAAAGGAAAAAGTGCTAAGAGCTACAGTTCAGAAATGGCGGGTTTGGAACGCCCATGAGGTAACAACCCTGTAGAAGTTCAGCATGTCAAGGGCTGGTCAGTAACTGAACAGAAGACCGCCTAGGAGGAAGCAATGCCCA
Organism: Intellagama lesueurii; assembly: GCA_037013535.1. Lineage (NCBI taxonomy): Eukaryota > Metazoa > Chordata > Lepidosauria > Squamata > Agamidae > Intellagama > Intellagama lesueurii. The sequence goes on from JBAJHW010000011.1 coordinate 4,797,674, forward strand.
GAGATCCATTTTCTATCCAAGGTTTTATTTGCTTGCCTCACTCTGCATTTCCCAACAATACCTGAGCTGGAAACGATTCATACCCCAGAAAATTACACTGCTGTGGATACCTCTGGAGAAAATAAAAAGAACATAAAGTTTGGAAAATGTGCACATTCAGTCAATGGACAGAAGTGTGTACAATTTAAACTATGTGCACATTTGAAAACAAAAAGCAAATAAATGGATGGATCTTTCTCATTAAACCAACAATGCGCTAAGCTTCTGTCCAGTCATGAGACTCTGAAGGCGTTGAGTGTTTAGCTCTTTATTATTTTCCCCATTATATACAGTCCACCAAATGTTGGCTGGATTTACGTAGTGCCTTGAATACTGGGGTCATTCCCAAGGACCTGGGATCTCCATAGGTCTTTCCTTAGAAGATGTGCTGTAGGGTAGACTTCTGCAACTGGTGTATCGTTATCTCATTTACGCTATGAGTACCAAGGTGGTTTTCTTGGTCATTTCATACTGCACCTAGAGCATCAATTATAAGCAAAATAATTTTAGTTCTCTGTTATTAGTAATATTATTATTCAAAAATACCAAACACAGTCAGTCAAAATTATAAAAACATTGATTGGTATTCTATGACAGATACAAGTTTTCACCTAAAACCTAAGTATTGGTTAAATATCAACACTATATTTATGACATTCCCAATATTGATGTTTTGTGTAGCTCTGATTATGCTATTTCTGATGATGTTATATTATTATTAGTATTAGTATTAGTATTAAATACCAGGCACAGTCGATCAAAATAATAAAAACATTGACTGATTTTATATAACAGATGTAAATTTTGATCACAAATTTAAGTGTCTGTTAAATATTATTTAATAATGCCAATTTTTTTCACTTCATTGGTGTTGTTTCTAAGATCTGCAGCTGATTTATTATTATTATTATTATTATTATTATTATTATTATTATTATTATTATTATTATTATTATTATTATTATTATTATTATTATTAAAACTATAATTCACAATGCATTATGCTCAAAGGGGTTCACAGAAACATACAAATACAGTGTCAATTATGATCGCAAAATTGACATTGTATTATGATTGTGCTTAAAGCCGCCTTGGATCCTTAGGAGAAAAATGGGGTAAAAATATTTTTAGATAGATAGATAGATAGATAGATAGATAGATAGATAGATAGATAGATAGATAGATAGATAGATAGATAGATAGATATCTCTGTTTGAATCCCCGCGTATGTAGCCATGCTATGTAGCTCACTTAGGATTACCACTTTTTTTCTCCTGAAACCCCCTGAACATTAATACATACATGGTGGACAGGAAAAAAGCATGACCATTTTGATGGGAATAGAAGTGTTTACCAAAATTTGGGTGTTGTGTATGTGGGACAGAAAGGAAAAGAGTCTGGAAAACTTTGAAGGTGAAAGAAAGAAAGCGTGATGGTTATGTTTTCCTAGTCCCTACTTCTGGGATGGTATCAAAGGGTCTTGCTTTTAAAAAATATACAATAATGGCAGATAATGGAATTGTGTTCTTGCCGAATGGGTAACATTTGCTGATTAGTCCTATTTTTTTTTATTTCTTAATTTCATATACACACTCATGTTTTATATTCATGTTGTTTTTCACCTTATGACCCTTGCTGTGTTTGAGAGGGTCGGTTGGTAGAAGGAGCAACTCATAGGGGCAGCTGAATACATGCAGGTCATCCTACGTGCATCATAGCAGGTTGAATATATTTATTAATGGTAAAGTTGGCTTTGATGACTGGGACAGAACTATCTGTCCATCTGTCTAGCCATTTATTATCTTTCTCATATGCAGATGTGTTGGTGGTTTAACCAAATAATCAAATCACCAACCAATTAAGGGCTGTCCCTAGAAAAGGTCATTTGGTCATCATACGCATTACACCCAGTCCAACGTTGTGCCCACATCTATATTGAGTATGATTTTTCTCATCCATTGTTGTTTTCAACGGTTGTGAGCCTCTCTGCATAGTGCACAAGTACTAGAAGGGTGGGATATAAATTTCTATCAAAATGAAATAAACGAGATCCAGTTGAGTGGGCCACACAGCTGATCCTTCTGCAGGTGAAGGACATGCTGACACAGGCTGGTGAGCAGAAATGGAGAGAGAGAAAACTCTATATGCTTAATGCGCTATTAATAGTACATTGCCATGATATAGATTTCTGTCACCTTCCATCCTAACAAACATCGTTATCACTTTGTGAGGAAATGGGAGGGAGCCATGACGGATGTTTGTTCCGATCCGCTGAGTTCAATGCAACCGAATGGCCAACGGAATGCAGATAATGACTTTCTGTTGTCTCCTAAGGAGAAGTCTAGCTTCATGCATCAATGACCCTGCCCTTAATTGGTGCTAATGAAGGCTTTGCAAGGAGACAGGTGAAACGCTAGGACATTTTTTAAAAAAGAGGCTGTTTGCTTCCGTGTCGGACCGGTGTTCCGGTCATGAACTTTTGCCAACATTGAATTTCTTTACTGCTGTCGAATTTGAGGAGTGGATCGAGGCTGGGCATGCTTGCCAAGAAACGATCCAAATTGGTTTTAATTTGCAGGTTGGATTCCCAGAAGGTGCAGCAGGAAGAAAACCATTAATTGCTGGCTTTGAATTGGACTACTTTAATTTGGCAGGACCTTTTTTTTTTAATGACTGACATTTGGAAACTTCAAATCAGGAAAAATCTGCTAGTCACTCATAAAGAATCATGAATTGCAAGAAACTGGTGTGTACACTTTACCCCCAGGGTTCTTAATCTGGAGTCTTCAAGGTCCATTCAGATGGTTCTCAGAAGGGTTGTGGAAAAGCTGATGATCTCTATATGTGGTCCTGCATTTGGTCTCCACCCGCCATGAAGGAGACGGACATTATTGTTAAGCAGAGCAGTGATATCCAACAGATGTATAGACCCATGGTCTAAATCTTGAAATCTTCCAAGAAGACATTGATGCCAAATAGAATTTTCATCACTAACTTTTCTCCAAACCAAGAGAGAAATGGAGTGAATTCTGAACCGCACTTGCCGCTGTAGTGGACAAATATTATCTATGACTTCGATGACCTTTGCTTGCAGGATCATGTGCATCCATGACATCTGGAAAGCAAAACCACAGTTGCTAAAATATCCATTATATATTTCAGACAAGAGTCTCCCAGCCCAGATAATTGAACCTGGGTCTTTTGTCCTGCCAAACATATGGGCAATGGTCCCTCCTTCCTATCCATGTTTGCTCTGAAGGAAGCTCCACTGAATTCAGTAAAAATTACAACTAAAAAGGTGTAGGCGTATAGGATCATGGCCTTCATTTGGCAATACAGTTTTACAGTGGTATTATAAGAGCGAAAGAATATATGTCTTGGAACTCAGAGCATGATCCTATGCCTGCTCAATTATGGATGCCTCCAGCACATCATTATATTCAATATCTCTTCACTTTCCATGCTCTGGAGAGTTTTATTCTTGCAAACCACAGCTTTCCCCCCCTCAAGTCATCTTCATCGTAACCTTGCAAAAGGAGTCACTGTCTGTGGTTCCCGGGCTTGGAAACTGGTGTCATGTCCCTCTCATAGCAATGAGGCCTAGTTCCCTGGCAGAAAAGCCTACCAATTATATTTCTGAGCATCAATGAGTCACGGGATAAGTTCTGGAGTTTGCTTTTTTCTCCCCACTGGCATATCTTCAGCTTCAGCTACAGAGCTGGGTTCACCACCTGGGCGGAGCAGCCGTCCTTCTGAAGAGCATTTTGGTGACCTCGTTCATTACCTCCTGCTCTGGCATAATTGCATATTCCAGCTTAGTAATTATACATATTTGCACTAATCGAGTGATTAAATGTAATTGCATCAACTGTGAATCCTTGGGAATCCACACCCCAAAAAATGCACCAGTGGAGGGGGAGGCGAACCTTCTAAAAGCACATCATGTTGTTTCAAATAAACAAAAAATACATCAGAAGAATATTTGTATAGTAAGTCACTTTCCTGTTATATTCTGGCTAGTCAGGAATGCAGGGAAGTTATTCATATTGAGAGTCAAGGTGTCAACCCAAAAGGCAGTTAATTGTCTGATGGACATGAACCAGTTTATCCCAGTTCATATCAGTTTGTAAAAGTGGCAGCACAGGTACTGCTGCTCCCCTCCCCATCTCTTCTGGCTCAATCAGCCACTCTGTTGTGTGCCAAGTTCTGTGATTTATCATGCAGTGGGTAATGACTATGGAGATTCCTTAACTTAGGCAATTTGCCCCTGAATGCCTCCTGCCTGTATGGATTTTGAGTGGTTCACTTCAGGATGGTCAACTCCGTCTCCCTACCATCGCTGCTTTGGCATCTCTTTCTGGTGCAATGGTGGTGTCTTAGCCAACGTTCCTGATAGCCACTTTCCACCTTTTTTTCCCCTTTTTGTCATCTCTGAGCTTCAGGCAGGCCAATAAATCTGCAATAAATAATTCTGATGGTACTGTATAACACCCCCTCCCCAGACACGGCCACTTGCATCCGCCCATTTATGGGAATAGGTGATTTTTTCCCCCAAATATCTGGAAAGAAGCACAAACACCAACATGTATCTGGACAAGGATCAGGTTGAAATGTTCCCCAAAAGCTACAAGATGGTTTAAGCACAAACCTGTGTGCCCTTATTTTAGCACAGACTGGAGGGTCAGAGGGCCAATGCTCGTTCTGTGAAAAACTTGAAAAGCCACAACATTAAAGGCATTTCCTGTTGTTGTAGGGATGTAAAGCTATACTATTTTCATTCTCTCAGTTTAGAAGGAAAACTTTCCCAACATAATCCCTGCTAGGCAAAACTAGAAGACTTTTTCTGCACTTTTTTTTGGGGGGGGGGGGCATTTGGGACTTTTTTGCAAAAAAAAAGGGCGAATTTATTTTTCATGTCCAATAAAGTGTACTTTGTGCTCAAATGTATTTTGCAAAATATAAGACGTTGCTGATTTTTAAAAATGGGCTGGTCTTCAGGCACAGAATACAAAATCTTGGAGTAACTGATAATACTTTAAATAGGGTGTCGTGACATTTCAAGACACCCTATTTAAAGTATCATCAAGAATGAGGAAATCTGTGAAATTTGCTGTTTTAGGTGCTGTAACAGGTGACTTCATGAAAAACTACTGACTAGCTTCTCCCCAGGTTCTCATTTTTCTTTTTTACTTTTATGGGATTTTACTGATCTTTCCCTGCCTCACAAGCAAACCCAACATGTAGACAAGCATGGAGGGGGTGGGGAGAGCTCCCTTACTCGAGACTAATAAAGAAATTACTAGCATCCTACATTATGAATTGGATGAATTTTTAATAGCCAAGAATGCGGTGATATATAATGCATTGCTCGTAGCCTCCAGAGCTCATTGCCAGTTAATAAATAAATGACAGGCCCCTTGTATTAAAAGTATCAGTCATCTTATATCACTACCATCTAATTTTATCTGGAATATCAGGAGCTAGTTGGCAGATCCTACAAAGAAGGAGAGGAAGAAGGCCCCACAAGCAGAAAGCCAAAGAAGCCAGAGGAACGTATTTATTCACTGTCTATCTGTGCATCCTAGAAGCAGAAGCTCATGCAGGTTGGGATGGTTGTTGCACAGGAAATGGCCTTCTTAGCAGAGGTGGGGAAACTTTGGCCAACCAGTTTTGAGAACCACAACTGTAACCAACCCTTACCATTGGCCAGGTTGGCTGAGACCGAGAAGAAAGTTGGTGGAGGCTGAAACCTTTGGATGGCACAAAGCTCCTCAACTTTCCTCTAAAGCAATGGTTCCCGATCTTGGGTAGCCCAGGAATACTTGGACTAAAACTCTCAGAAATCCTGGCCAGAACAGCTAGTGGTGAAGACCGCTGGGAATTTTAATCTAAGAACATCTGAGGACCCAAGGTTGGGAACCACAGTTCTGAAGCATCCAGGATTTCAAACTTTGGGACAAGCAATGAGACACCAGTGTTCTACTCTTTGCTTTCATTTTATAACTTGCCACAGAAAGGAACTGTAGTTCTGTCAAGCTGCCTGATAGCTCCAGGATCAGAAGCAGGTCTCATCGGTTCTCTTAAATGGACTAATGAATGAATAGCCCATAAACATGGAGTTGACAGCTGTAACTAAACGTTACTCCACAACAGCTGGAATTTGGAGATATATGTCTGCTTTCTATGTGATCATATAATATTGTGCTATGATTCTAGCTGTTGGTAAGCATTTCTGGAGCTTGAAGACCAACCACGCTATCTAGAGTGTCACCCATCCCTGCTTCTCTTGTGGCTACAACTTTTTAGAGAGCAAAGAGATGGCACAGGACACTCTTGTTGTTCATAATATGCATCCTTCAGGGGAATAATGTGGGAACACAGCGTGGTAGAGTTCCATCTCTAGTTAAATGAAGTCCTTTCTGAAGCTCTTCTTCTATAGATTTCTGCAGAAGATGCTAAAGAAGTTTCTTGTTTTCCCAGTTTCTTGCTCCCTCACTCCCTAACGTTGTCATTTCCTTAAATGGATGTCCCACACGGACTCCATGGGACTTATGAGTTGTTGACCAACCAACATGGATATTGTGAGCTACACATTTTGCCTTGGCCTGCAGGGAAGAGTAACTGATTGCCTTATTTATTACATCTCCCCATTGCAGTATAAATAATATCACCCTAATAGATATGGGCCTTATGAATAATACAGAAGCTTGTGTCTAAGTAATTGCAGTGCTTTTCTAATACATTACGTCTCCAGTGTCGAAGACTATTAATGATCTTCTCTCACGTTTCCTCAGCTGAGGGCAACTGTAGACCCCAGGGATGGCAGGATCAGGCACCTTTGGGGATACAGTTATGTAGGTGAAGGAAGCAGGAAGAACACTAATGCGCTACTCAATCATTCTGTTCAATGTGGGAAATTTTAGTGGGGAAGAGATCATGTGCCCTTTGCTAATTCTTTCTCCTCATCGCCACACTCCCCAGGTCTTCTAAAATTGTGTGTGATTCCAGGCAATCGTTAAACTTATTTAGTGTGCATGCAGTCATGACTGATGTATTAATTAGATTTAACCATTCAGGCTACTTCAGCCTGTCCAAGGCAGCTAGTTCTGCTGAGTTAGGTGCTGCATTGTATTTTTATAGCCCCTGAGTAAACCCGTATCATACTTGGCTTTGCATTTCTAATGGAGCTCTACTGAATGTTTCCTAGGGGTTTGGGAATGGAGGCAGGAAGAAAGGCTAGGAATATCAGTATAGGAAATTCCACCCCTACACCAAAAGAAAACCCTGTTTGCATAAATATTCATTGCAGGATATATTGTTCACATCATCATTATCTTAGAACTGCAGAGCTGGAAGGGAACCTATGGATCATCAAGTCCAGCCCCTGTCAAGGAGGCACCGTGGGGGAATCGAACTCCCAACCTCTGGCTCCCTAAACCACTGAGCTATTTTGACACCTAATCCTCTCTGACACTTCTGTATTCTTTAGCTTCTGAAATTCCTCTGGATTGATCCTAGCCAATCAGGGATGAAGTCATGATGAAGGCTAGTCAATTAGTTTGATGTCACTGAGAGTAATATTAATGACTCCATTTTGAACGGAGGAAAATTCAGTATAGCTTGGTCTCTAATGTTCTCTCAGCAGCATTTGTTACACTGTCTTTTATTAAAAAGGTTTAAAAATATATTATTTAGTCTATTGTGCTGTTGTGGCCAGAAACATTACTGATACTTAATTCTTGGTGCACTTGGCTTATTTTGACAACAAAGCATTGTATTTCAGTCTTGTGCCTCTTCTTTGTCTTTTTTTTGGTCCTCAGTGAATCAAGTCAGAGTTAAGAGTTGTTTATATTGCTGTATGTAATCATGCTTTGTTTGGGTCTTCAGATGAACCCATGCAGGTTCAGAGTGGAAACAAGGACTGGCCTTGTGGTTAGGCAGAGTTGAAGTCACTGCCTCAGGCAGTAGATTTGGGATGTCGTAAACGATAAATACGTCATGTGCTGTTTACTTGGCTATTGTTGCCTTCCCATTTTTAGAGATGGGAAGAGATTGTAGGATTCTACTATGAATCTTGGCAGGAGTGTGGGTGTTGGTATGAGTGTGCATTGTGCTGTTCCACCTCAAGCAGCAGTGTATCCTTATTCATGGCTGGTGGGAACATCAAGTACAACCCCAAAATTTTTGTCATGTTAAATCTATTGTGACTTATATGACTTCCTCCTAGGGAACAGTGTATAAAGTTGCAGCCTAAATTTCTGAAGAGGGCTCTTGTCTGTCACACGTCTGCAACAACATCTTGCTCCTTTTTCTGCTCTGAGACATGCATCTTTTGCTTCCCATTCCTTGTTTCTATGGAGGCTGATGCCTCCAGATTCTGGGGAGCTCTGCGTTTTAGAACTTTGAAGGAGCTCTCCAAGGTGCTGATTTGAGTTTGCACCTGTGAAGTTTGGGCTAAAACCTGGAATGGATTCACCCTTCTCACAAAATTGGAACCATCTGCTCTCCATTGTTTTACTTGTTTTCAAAGCTTTGTGTTCCTGTAGCTTTAGAGAATACAACACTGAGTTGGCTCTAAACTGAAGGTGGCATATGCAAAAAGGACGGGGGGTACCAATTGTTCTGAGCTGACTTTGTTGCTCCCATAGGCTCATGTGACTTTTCAGAGTCTGGATCAGTGCTTTTGTTTGAAATTCTGCTGTTTCTGACCCCTGTAATTGCAGCATTTAAACCATTCTCCTTGGTACTTCTGCTTGGAGTTCAAACACACTCTATGTCCACCATGGGGCTATAATGGCTTAATTCAATTATCAAGGGTCACGTTCCATGTACTGCTGTCTGATTTCCTTGTCAATCAATACAAACTTCATTTTCAAAAGCGAGCATGTAAGTGGTGGGGAATTTAGAGGCCCAGGGAAGGTTGAAACCCAGCAATTACGAGAGGCCTGCAAGACCTGGCTTTGTTGTTTGTTACAATTGTTGTCATCTGAAGTTGTGCTGAAGAGTGGAAAACAAGGCCACCTGCTGCGAGAGGAGATGGGGGAAAGGATGGTTCAGTTTGGTTTTGATACAAATCTAAGAAGAACTGCTAAGCTCTTCCTCGTCAGAGTTGAACAAGTTTGAATTCTGGAAAAGGATCAAGAACTGACTTATTTGTTTATGCAAACCTAGGACTTTCAGCGTATAACTCTTAGCATTCTAGCCTTACATTCCTGTAAAGTCAACCCAGATTATGATGCTGACTTATTGCCAAACCCTCTCCTTTATATTGCAGATGGATACAGGATTGTCCTGTACCTAACAGGAATAGCTGTACTTCTTGAACCATTCTACTCAACCTACACTTTGGCCAGTGAAGACATTGTTTTTGCTATCAATGCATTATCGATGAATGCATCAAAACTGGCAAATGTCTTCATATTTTAACACAGAGACAAATTGTGGTTGAAATTATGGGCTTAAGCTGCAGGAAACCAGATTTAGGCTGAATATCAGGAAAAACCTCTCAACTATTAGAGCATTACAACTATGGGTACCATGACCTTGGGAGGTGGTGAGCGCTCCAGCGCTGGAGGCATTCAAGAGAAAATTGGATAGCCCTCTGTCAGATCTGCTTTGCTTTGAATTCCTGCCTTGAGCAGGCGGTTGGACTGGATGGCCTTCGAGGCTACTTCCAATTCCATTATTCTATAATTTTATGAACACATATGAGTGCAGGAGAAAGCAAAACCAATGGATTGTTTCATCCCTCTAGCTCTGAATGATCCCCCAAAGACCAGTAAGAGTTCCATTATTATTATTTTATTTAAAAATGGGTGAACATCCTAGGGCTTTCTCCAATTAAAATGTGTTGGTTTTTTTCCCCCCAACGCTCACACTGAACATCCCAAAACCTTTTTTTAAAAAATCAGTCCTCTCTTTCTTACCAGTCTCCTCTTTCCATAAGGTAGGAAAGCCAACTCTTTGGAAGAGTGATAAAATGTGATGGAGATCTATTGCAATGGACACTATTAAGCTGTGTGATGACAACAAGACTGCCAGTTTAGCAATATCTCATCCTTTGATATTTCAGGGCCCCAACCTGAGATGGAGAGGTTGTGACCTCACAAACTGAGTCTACAAAGGCAGGGCTGGCAAAGGATGAATGAAGGATCAGAACCATGTCTCGGGGAAGTGAGTTTGAGGGGATTCCAGATCAATGGGCCCAGAATCTCTTTGATGAATGTTAAATAAATTTGGGGTGTGTGTGTTAGAAATAGAAATATCAGGGAGGGTATAGGACTAGTGAGTTGGCAGTGTGGTGTAGTGGATAGAGTGCTGGTCTAGGACTCTGGAGGACAGGGTTTGAATCCCTGTTCATCCATGAAAACTCACTGAAGGAGTGCAACTGGTCAAACAACTCATTTAATATCTCACTTACCTTGGAAACCCTGCTAGGGTCACTGTACGTTGATACCGACTTGGCACATGACAAGTACATAGCACTGGTGGTAGCAGGATGCAAACCTTGCTTTCCGTCATCCTGACCCTGGATACGACAGTCTTCACTTCATATTGGGACAACTTGTCCTAACTCTCCCAGCCCAAACACACACATTTCAGGCTCATTGGTGACTCCTTCTCTGAGTGAGACCTCGCCACCCGCTTTGCCCAGAATTTCATGCCTTCAGATCAGTAAGCCTAGTGATCCACCAGGGAGGTGGAGAATACTCTTTTTCTCATCCTTGGTCTTTCTTTCAGGCAGGTGTTTCAGCTATAAGTGACTTGGGAATGCCGTGTTTATTAAACTTAAGAGATTTGTAAATGTGTGTGTGTGTGTGTGTTTTAATGCATTAAAGCTGGTTTTTAATCCTGGCTTCAATCTTTAAACGTGCTTAATTGTTTGTTTGTTTTAATGTGGTATTTATGTGGTATTTTGAAATTGTTGAAAGTGGCATAGTTTTAGCTGTCGTGAGCCACCTTGGGTCCTCTTTGTAGACGAAGGCATTGAATGAATGAATCAATCAATCAGTAAATGAATGAATCAATCAATGAATTAATGAATCAATGAATCAAGTTTGGAGTCTTGCCAGGCCAAGACTCCTCACTGAGACTTCTCGCTCAGATTTCACAGTTTTGGTTGAAAATTCAATCTCTGGTCTCATTACCCTGCTTTATTATTATTATTGTGAGTAGGCGGGGAAGGGTTAGGTACTTCCCACCTGTCCTTTTGAACCAGGCAGCGTCAAATTCGGTGGGACTCTGTGCCTTTTCCTGGGGACTCAAGTGCAGAAAGGATGTCATTTTTTTTAAGGAATTACAAGCGTTCTGCACAGAGAGGTTTTTTCTTCCAGGAAAAAAATGACAGTAGAATATTTGAGAAATCCCATGAGATTTCCCGCAACATTTCTCAAGGAAGAAAAAAAGCTTACCTAGAGAAATGTCACTGTGACTTAAAAAGAGGGATTTTATTTATTTATTTATTTTGCCCACTCTCTCTTTGTTGCTAAGACAAAGAGCCTGGAGATTCTGGCTATTTCTAGTTCAGACAATGTGACACCTAAGCTGTGTTTGACTCATTGCCTTGTTGCTAATCTGATTAAATACATTATTTATTTTGTGCAGTGGTTAGATTCATGTCCTGCTTTTCCTCCAATGAGTTCAAGAGTGATGGACTAGGACTCAGGAGGCCTGAGTTCAAATTCCTGCTCAGCCATAGAAACTCACTGGAGGTGTTGAACTGGTGCCCTTAAATACTTCACTTATCTTAAAAGCCCTATTAGGGTCACCTGATATACCAAGATCCAGGTCTATAGAGCCTGTGTCCTGAGCACACTCCTGTACTGCAGTGAGTCCTGGACCCTTTGTGCACGGCAGGAGAGGAAGCTGAACACCTTCCATATGCGTTGTCTCCAACGCATTTTTGGCATCACCTGGCAGGACAAAGTTCCAAATAGAGTAGTCCTAGAAGGAGCTGGAATTTTTAGCATGTATACATTACTGAAACAGCGACGTCCACGTTGGCTCGGGCATGTCGTGAGAATGGCTGATGGTCGGATTCCAAAAGATCTCCTGTATGGAGAATTAGTGCAGGGAAAGCACCCCAGAGGGAGACCACAGCTGCGATACAGGGATATCTGCAAGTGGGATCTGAAGGCTTTAGGAATGGACCTCAACAGATGGGAAACCTTGACATCTGAGCGTTCAGCCTGGAGGCAGGCGGTGCAGCATGGCCTCTCCCAATTTGAAGAGACCCTTGTCCAGCAGGCCGAGGCCAAGAGGCAGTCCCAAAACCAGCAAAATCAGGGAGCTGGACAGAGGACAGATTGTATTTGTCTTCAGTGCAGAAGGGATTGTCACTCTCGTATTGGCCTTCTCAGCCACACTAGACGCTGTTCCAAGACCTCTATTCAGAGCACGTTACCATAGTCTCTTGAGACTGAAGGATGCCTACTAGGGTCACCATAAGTCAGTTCCAACTTGACAGCACATAACAGCAACAAAGTGGCTTTAATGCTTCTTGTTTTATCCTCACAAGAAACCCTATAGAGTAGATCAGGCTAAGACAGTTGGACTGAGCCCAGGTCACCCATTGAGCATCATGTCTCAGCATTCCTGCACCAGTACATCACTGTCACAATGTCTACCAAGCCGTTTCAGTCGCAAACTGATAGATTCTTACCCTGTGTTTCCATGCAATATGCTCAAGGCAGTTTTACAAACTACAAATTGAAAAACAAGTTATTATCACCATGGCAAAAATTATGCCAATGAAAACAAGTCAAACATAATCAGCCTCCACCCCAGCAGCTTACAAATAAGCAGCAGGGTGTTGAGTGATCGCACTCAATCAAACACAAAGCAGGCATCACCTGGCACTTGAAGAGCAAAAATATTGATGCCAGGTGGACATCTGTGATGAGACTGTTTCAAATAGCGAAGTAGATCCTGTGCATGGTTGGTCTCCGCTGGAGCCAAGAGCACTGGAAAAAGAGACTTTAATGTGATCTAATCAAATAGCCAGGTTCGTCTCTGAGAAGGCTTTCATTCAGATTCTCCCCATGCTGCAAGGCATGGCCTTCCATGTGTTTTGAACACCAAGTCCCAGATGCTCAAACCAGCATGACCTAATGTATGGATGTTGTTGTCTATAATAAGTGGAAAGCCTGTCCTGATTGAGAGTTTTAAAGTCCCCTGGCTTGAATTAGGGTGTTCTATCGCACAACACTTGGGAAATGATTGGAAGACAGGTGCATTGTAGCTGCTGTTTTTGAGCAATGGTGTTTGTTTGTGATGTGTAAAAGCTACAAAGAGTTTTGTGGTGTCTTAAGAACTTGTTTGGCATGCGTGTTTTCAGACTGCGACCCCCATCCACCAGCTGTATCGGTTGAAGTGGCCTTCAGTTCTTGAAAGATCATGCCGAATGAAACTGAAAGGTCCTTAAATGTTTGCTCAGCAACTAGCATGGCTAGTATTCCACTTGGAGGTTTGGGATAGTGGAAGGCTGGGAGCCTTTTTAAGTCTAGTGGTTGGGTGATGCTCAACCCAACCTATGTTGTAGATTCACTGGAAAACAAAAATGCTGTTCAAAGAAAGAATAAAATAGATACATCTCTGATAGGCGTATGAACAGTGAATGCAGATGGTTTTCCTTAGCGAGCAGATTTCACTGGAGAATGTCTGAACCTGCCCTTTGCTGACTTTGGACTGTTGGTCAGCCTAGCCAAAACCCGTACTCTGGTTCTCCAAACTTAATTCCAAGCTCTGCTACTTTAGGTGGTTTCCAAGCCAGAGATGAAGTTTGAACATGGGAATGTCAGCATGCAGAGCATGTGTCTACCATGGAACAACACATGTGTCTCAGATACACTACTTGATATAGTTTTGTGTTTTTTGGACTATAATAATAATTGCATGTAGTCAAGTCAATTCTGACTTACAGCCACCTTTTCCAGCGTTTTCTAGGAACAGAGTACTCGGAAGCACAACCGGCCACAAAAATGTACAGAATCTATTAAACTTGCTTGTGGAATTCTGGTAGGTTAGGTTAGCACAGATCTCTTACAAAATATGCATGTAGTGGAGCAATGTACACAGAAAGAACCTATGAATTTTCATGTGGTCTTTAAAAAAAAATAAATCTTAGCATATGGGACAAACCAGGCTTCAAGGTTCAGAAAATAAGAAACAGAGAGAAACTGCTATTGACATATTTATCCACCCTTAGAGATGGCTGTTTAATCAGGAGATAGATCCAGGCATGGTAGAATCGTTTTGGGACATTTGGTTTTTCATAGGGCAAACAGCTAAGTGCAACAATCGATGTATACGCCGCTGAATGTTTCCTGAAGAAACATTATGTCTTCCCTCATTTACTTGATGATCCTGAAGGTGGATCAATCAAAGGAGTGGCAACCCGAGTTGAAAGGGCTACACAACCAGGGGGTGTCCATTAGAGAGCTGCCCGTACCAGCGGTAATGCCGCTGCTGATTAATAAACACACACCACTCTTAGTCTGGGGCTCATCTATTTATTTTGAAGGAGGAAGCTTTTGCTTGATGACAATCCTGCATTAAGCATCTAGTTTGTTAGCATCCTGCTGTCCTCTATCCTCCACATAGCTCATTCATGCCGTGCCTTGCTTGTTTACCCATCCATTCTTGGCTGTTTGTAAAAAGCTTGCAGCCACAGAATTTGGTTTTAATGTTCATTTGGAAGTATTTAATTTGGACGTGTAGAAGTGTTCTGGGTCCCCCAAGGTTCACAGCTGCATTAGGTAGTACATGCCAAAAGTAGTAGTGTTTTGTTGGCCAAGGGTGGAAGTGATCCTCCATATATATCTATATCTGTCCTGGCCATTAAAAGACTCAGTATTAGCTTGTTGGTAGCCAATATGGAAGTTTTTGAGGACAGTATTGCACCCCTTTTCCCCTTCCCCTTGTGGCACAGTGGTTAAAACTGCAGTACTGCAGCCAAATCTCTGCTCACAACTTGGGTTCAGTCCTAGGGAGCTGGCTTGAGGTTGACTCAGCTTGCTGGCAGATGGGCAGTGTGTTGCTTGCCTAATTAAACTGCGCACTGCCCAGAGAGTGCTTTAAGCACAATGGGGCAGTATACAAACAGCACTCTTGGCTTTTTTCCTTTGCTTTCTTTGTCTAAAGAGGGCTCTAGAGCCTTAGCAGAGGTCAAGATTAGAAGACATCCCAGAATTAAGATCGCCATGGGTGCTATTGTGCCCATGACAGACCACTCTTGGAAGTGTTACTCAGTTGACTCAAAAATACAGAACTGTCCGAAATGAAAACAAGGAGAACAAAGTTGCTTAAGAGAGTAGAAGCTTCATTACTGGGTTTGGTCATAGTTTCCCCCATTATGAGGATGTGTCTTTTTGCATTTCTTCGGAATCCATAGCTCTTTCCCCCACAAGTTCTTACATATTTCAAGAAATCACCATATGTCCGTTTCTGGATCAAAATGCCAGGGCCATCCTAGCTGGGCTGCTTTGTCTGCCCAGTGTCGTCAAGTGATGTACTATGATTGTTCTCATCACTAGATGTTTCTGCTTCCTCGGTCTGGTCTTTCCAGAAAGTGTTGAAGTATTTAATTTGGAAGTGTATAAGCATACTGGGTTCCCCAAGGTTTACTGCTTCATCAGGTAGTACATGCAAAAAGTAGCAGTGATTTGTTAAAGCCATTGTCTCCATCAGGTGCACCATTTTTTAGAGACAATACAACAAGATACTGAAAGAAGAAGATGCTATCTGGCAGAGTGAGGTCTCTTTGGCAGCTGTAACCCCCACTTCCAATGCCTCAGATTATTGTAATGATGCCATGGACAGCCGGTGTCCGATTAGAGATTTTTCTTCCGAAAGATCTGCTTCTTCCAATGTCTGCTCATTTCCAAAAGACTCCTGTTCTACAACGATCATATCCTCGATGGGAAGGAATCATAGTGATTCATCAGTGGCACATTCACCAATGTGTAGCCTGAAATCCTTTGGTGTAGATAAGTGATGCAACTTTCAGATGCAAATCACTGAAAGTTAATCAATTCGCTGTAGGAATTATCCAATGGTTCCCAGTGAAGTTCAGCTTCATTGCTAGAAGCCCAGGTGACTTTCCATGTCATGGAAAGTTTTTCATCAGTTGAAGCTGGTGCACCAACCATGGATGACCGACCCCTTTTAAACAAGGCCACCTTGGCCACATGTGTTGCTAACCTCCAAGGTAGACTACCTTAAAATGATCAACATGGGCTGACCACTGAAGGTTGTTTGCAAACCACAGGCCATTCAAAATGTAACTGTTATTTAGGAGTGAGCATTGGCTAGACACAAGGTTCAACAGCTACATTATTACTTATCTCTTCTGCAACCCTGACATCTTCTTTGGAGACCCCTCTTAGAGGTGTCTGCCAACTGTAGTGTAGTAGGGGGCAAGTAAAGAAAGAGCTTTATCTCTGTTCATGGCTAATTCGGGAATGTCAGCACTATTGAATTTCAATTGGCATCCTGATTATTATTCTGCTGGTGCCATCCAACTCCATTTTAATTTTTCCAGGACTTCTAACAAGAAAATAAAATAATAATAATCCTATTTTCCAGTCCTAGCACCATGGGCTATCTTTTGCTTTTATCTGATTTTTGTCAATATTCCTTTCCATTTGTATTTTATGCAGTTTGTTGTTTGTGTTGCTCTGCTTGTATCTGCTTATAAGTCATACCGCAGGCTGGGATCTTTCTCAAAGGTGGGCTTAAAATTCTCAAAGTAGTACACATATGTTTTGGCAGTCGGTAGAGGAGCTTTTTGAATTAGGCAAAAAAACCCACCAAAAAAACACATGTTATAATATTGAGAGAAAAACCTGGAACAACTGCTGTTTTGGAACACAGGTCACAGAATCCTCTCATTGAGTGGTCCATTAGTCCCCAAAAGTAATTTTTTCCCAGCTCTGGTTGAGAGTAAAGGTAGAAAGAATTCATCTAGCTATGAGCTGAATTAGAGGTGCTTATTGTAACGTTTAATCACATTGCTTATATAATGGCATCATGTCGTTAACCTAACTATGTGGAGCCTCTTTGGCTGCATCCCATAGCCAGCAAAGGGAATTATTTGGGGTGGGGAAAACTCATAGCAGTTGTCAAGAGGATCAACAAAGAGGAACTAAATGGGTAAGCTTTTAGGAATTCAAAACTATAACGCAAAAACTACTCTCTGTTAATCTTTTAGAGAAGTCATTGGGTTACAACATGATGGATGAGATGTCAGATTAAAAGAGAAAATGTTGTCACAAAGTGTTTTCATCCATATATGGAATGTTTGGGAAAGAAACATGTGTTTTGCTTGACTTTAAGAGTCAACGCTTGTCATGTAGTAGGGGTGGGCAAATCTACTGAGTCCCAGTGGACTCTGACTGGATCCATCCCAGAATCCTCCAGGATAGTCACATGGATCACTAAACATACAGAGATTTCCTCCCTCTTGGGTAGATGCCTGGGACCATAAACGCATAGGTTTCTCTTCTTGGTTCCTGTCACGAGTGTTTCCTTTTGCAAAAGCTTGAAGGATAACATGGCCAACATGAGCATTGCTTCTTGATCTCTGAGGAAACAGAATGGAAGATAACAGAAACAGGAAAGAGAGGAGGGGAAATAGAGCTGACATGAGAAGGGCCGAGACAGACCAAGTTGTCCTTGATTTTTTTTCTTCAAGACCTAGGATTTCTCATTGTAGACTTCCCTGGGTGGGCCAGTTACCGGATAGAGAGAACTTTCCGAAACCCATGAGTGACGGCCATCATGGGCAATTACAACATCAATGGGTGCTTCTATCACAAGAATGTTCTCTTCCTAGGACTCTGGACTGATCCAGTCAGTGAGTGTCCTAGAAGGATGGATTACTTAGACCTGAGCAAGTGGAAGGTCTCTGCCTCAATCTGAGCCCTTAGACAACTGTGCCTGTGGAGCCGGCCCTGCTGTAAGGCAGAGTGAGGCAAACATCTCAGTTAGCTGATGCCAAGAAGTAAAGGATTTGGAAGACAAACCAGCAGTTGCTCCCAGCCTTTCCTGCACTCCTTTCGCTAGCTTCCTGTCCTAGTTACAGGGGAAGATACTGTCCCATTGGTAGAAGAATTTGTTTATTAACCAAGCTGGCTTTTGCCTGCAGAATGGGAAAGGGCACCAGATTATCCTCTTCCTCAGAAAGCAAAAGGTTTGGATGCATACCTGAAGAGAGTCCCTTCGTTCCGCTCCTATCAAGGGAGTTATGAATTGATAAGTGCCAACAGTTGCTTTGCTAGCCTCCCTGAACAACCCGGAGACTGAAAGGCTGATGTTCTGTGTAGTCAAATGTAGGTCTGCAGTAGATGTCCATCCTTATGTGTTCTGTGTGTGCATGAGTACTGCATAAGTAGTGTGACTGGATATATGTAAAATAAAAGGGTGGCTAAAGACACAAAGAAAGTCCCAGCTTCTCTCTCTCTCTCTGTCCCCATCTAACTGGGATTTGTCAGGCTCCCAACAGACTGCAGCTCCCTCCATGCTTATTTAATTTACAAGAGATGCCTCCGTCAGGTTTTGCAATAAACACAGAGAGATAGGACATGAGCTATGCTGCTAACTTTAGATCTGCTTTAGATGTTGTCCTGGGCATTCTGCAATCCATACTGGCTTCTGTAAGCAAAGAAAAGCAAAAGCTTAAAACACTCTTTGGGTTCATTATGCAGGCTGCACATTGCCCCATCCCCCATGAACAGAGTATTCAATTTGTAGACCTAGGAAAGATGGAAGGCTGAGTCAACCTTGAACTGGTTACCTTAGCCTGTTGGGATCAAACTCAGGCCATGAGCAGAGTTTTCACTGCAGTGCTGCAGTTTAATCACTGTACCACAAGACTCCTGTTGGCTAAGGGTAGGATGAGACACCACGAGGAAGAATTTTAAATATCTGTAAGAGGCATCACCTCTAGCCAAAAGGAAAGGAAAGATCCATCCCTGTTGGTCTTTGTAATGAGCACTAATTGTGCTTAGCACTCTTTCTGTTTGAGAAATGAGGCATGCACATACAGCAAGCACAGAAGGACAGGGCAGTGGTTTTGTAAGAAATGCAAACAACCCATCCCCTGCTTCAGATTCTTGAACAAAGCAAGTTATCCTAGTTTTGGACAATATGTACCTCTTGTACAATTTGCACAATTGCACAAATTGCACATTTTCATTCAAAAAGGAGGAGTTTGGGGGGTTTTTTTGCATAAAGAGGGCAATTTTGTGCAGGAGATCATTCTTCCCCTTGCAAGAACCCTATCAAGAGCATCAAGATAATCTTCCCCATCTTTGCCAGTAGGAAGAAGAAGGTTACAGTCCCTCACCACATGTGTCAGGAGGAAGTAAACACAGATTTGTATCTTTAGGGATCTAGGGATGGGAGCACTCCTTGTTTCATCTGCTGGCTCTGGGGGAAGGAGCAATCCTTGTTCCATGTGATCTTTCCAAGGTCTGGCTTGGTTCTGGCTCACGAGGCTGAAAATAATGCTACATCAGCCCAAACGATGTGAGAATGCCTGCTGGATCTCTGAATGGAGGTCTCAGTGAACTCTGAGAAGAACCGTACCTCTTCTTCCTTTCGAAGAACATGTCATGGTTGCAGTGGTCACCAAGAAGTCGCCAGCTTGACCACTCTGCAACTCAGCACAACATAGGCTTGTATCAGTTTCTCTGCTCTGAAAATTATTTCCCTCTCTCTACTCAAGGCTTCCCCCTGCCCTTTGCTCCGAGTTGTTGCACCAGGCAGCTGAAGGTGAAGCGTTTGTAGAGATTTTGGACCTGTGCCCTTTTCAGCCCATCAGACTGCAGCATTTAATGCTTTGGAAGAGCTCCATCTGTAAAAGAGTTCCAGAAAAAACAAATGTGTGATCCCAACTCCTCAAGCAATGTCTTGTGTTTAACAGAAAAACAGCGGGGTTCTCATAGTTGCAGGAAAGCCCTCTTACCGTAGGTTTAATGATTCCAGCATGCAACTGACAAAGATCCCACCATCTTAAATGTGGAAATTTCATAGAAATCTGATCAGCTTCTTGGAGTCCTTCCCACTCTCCTTTCCATTTTATTCCTTTCTAGGGATGTAAACCTTTGCTTCTCTTACTCTTCCAGAGAAGGGCAAAGTATGACAATGTTTTTCTCCTTCCTTTCCCAAAGAGTGAGAGCTTTTCCATGCTACCAAATTGCTTGTTTTAATGCCAATTGGGTAACCTGCACAAATGGTGTGACTTGTGCAAATTTCATGATTTGGGCAAATTACACCATCTTGCAGTAGCTACTGCTTTGTTTCACTGTCTTGGATAAGCTTTGGATGGGTTTTTTGCATCTCTTGTTAACACTCGACACATGCTTTGGCGTCTGATTGAAGTATGCTTTGCTTCTTAAAAAGAACACCGATTTTGCATGGATTGCCCACAAGGCATTTTGTATAAATGGCAAAGATCTTAACAGTGAAAAATTGTCTTGCTGTCAATATGATGACGTGGAATCTTGAAAATTCCTTCTCCTGGTGCCTTGCTCCACTATGAAACCCTAAATCAATAAGAATGAGAATTTTTGCCAGTATTTGTTTCTATTCCTCTTTCCTTCTCTTGCATTTAAAAAAGTGACAGACCTGCCTTGGCCACTCATTAGTCAGTCTCTAGGTTCGTTCTTTGGGTAAAGATAAGAATTAACTACCAATAGCTGAATATTTTGGTTCAAATTTGTGCTATGAACGTTTTCAGATTTATTTGTAAAGTTGAAAGATTTGGATTTTTAAAAAAAAAAAACCCAAAGGAATGTGGGGGGGATACAAAACTGGCAAATCTATCCCTCCATGAAAAGGGTTTTGAGCATTTAGTCTGCCAAACTCTGACAGGCTTGGGAGATTCTGAAAGATCTAGGTGAAAGACATATTTTCTTTCATGTTCTGACACCGTTTGCCATGCTAAATTCAGGTTCCTAGGTTTCTAACACCTATCCAAGTTTCAGTGTGAACCTCTCCATATTTGGGATTGACTTTGGCTGCTTGATGTCTTCCATCTGCACTGGTGGTTCCCAACCTTGGGTCCCATTCTTGGACTAAAGCTCCCAGAAGCCTTTAGCACAAGTTGTGCTGGCCTGGATTTTTGGGAGTTGTAGTTCAAGAACATCTGCGGACCCAAGATTGGGAACCATTAGTCTACATGGATGATCAATGCAAGATGTTTAGAATATCTCAGGAGTAAGGGAAGAGCCATGTAGATGGGCGAGATCTACATGACTCTATAATAACATGGAACAAATTACAGAAATGATGGTCACCTTCTCTGTAGAAGGTTGAGTGTAGCTTTCCTTGTGAATGGCTGGTGGGTGGGAATTCGGATGGGTGCATAAATGTAAGAGGAGCTAGCAAAGGAGGTGCTAGCATGATTAATAAGAAGCTGAGTAGGTCAGAGAGAGGGGACAGTGAATGTCTACTTATCCATGACAAGCTGCATCATCTCACCCGTTTGTCCTGTCTCCCTATCTCCAGTCACTGCCTTACCATGATTGATATCATGACATTTGGTCCAACGTCAGCACACTCTGAGCCCTTTGTCTTCATCAGCAATTGTCAAAGCCTTCCATACTCATGCTTCTCTTGTGTTTCATTACTATAAAAAACATCATCACCTAACCACTGGCACAGGGTGAAAGTGATGAATGCCCACCCACCCCCTTGCCAAACGTCCCTGGCCATTGTCTTCGTCAAATCTTCATCATGGTTTGGAGGATTTGGGCCATGTATTGTTCTGATGACAGTGTAGAAAAACCCTTCTTCTCTGATGCAACTCCTACTAGAATCATGGTCAACCGACTCTCCAGAAGAAAGCACAGCAAATGAAGAGCCAAATAAGGCAAGCTGATAACATGAACTCCATCCTTGTTTCAGCTCAGTTTATTTTTGTTTCTTCACGTTTTATTTGGTTGCGAGTAGTGAGAAATGGATACAGATCAGGACCCCAATATTCATGTTGGTTTCCTGACTGATGATCTCCTCAGTTAGCACCCTCTTCCCTAAGTGACTCAGCCCCAAAGTGAATCAGGGCCTCTGCAGTTTCAGGTCATTTTTGGCCAAAATCCTGTTGCACAACCTAAGCCAGTTGTAAGTTTTAAGCCATTCCTCACCAGTAAATCAGATGCCCCATAGTGATTTTTTGGGGGTGCTTGTACACACTGGCACTGTGTAAGTGCATCTGCAAGAATCATTTATCAGTGAGAAACAGACCCAAACTTATGACTTTGCTTACGTTATACAACAGGATTTTGGCCTTTTTTTAAAAAAATGCAGGAAATGAGATCTTCCATATATATCCCCCCACTATCTTGTTTAGTTGAAATGTTCTTAGTAATACTTTGAATTTAAATATTTAAGCACCAGCTGTATTTGTATCTGGAGGTGAGGACCCCTTGACCTCCAGGTATATTCACCTACATTTCTTCTCACCTCCATCGAGCATGGCCAGTTATAAAGGGCTGTGCAAGTCATAGGCCAAAACATCTGGAGCCCCAAGGGCACTCAACCTTTGACTTGTTCCAAGCTCTGTCTTCTCCAGAGGTGTGCAGAGTTATGTTTATGGACTGCAATGCCCAGAATTCTCCAGATAGCACGGCCAGAAGAACCAGACATAAATCTGCACACATCTGTTGATGACTTTGCCCTGTCTCATTATGGCAACAGATAAAGTATTGTACACCTAGTAATAATAATCTTTCTTTCTGAGCCATATGAAACAATATTGAGTTTTAAGACCAGAAGACTTATAAAAAAAATGTATGTGGACATATATTAATATTTTGACCCACCACATCCTTTACCTTATAGCAATCCTATAAGGTAAGTCAGTATTGGCATTGCTGAAGTGTTCTGCTCCTGCTCCAGTACTAATACTGAATCAGGATCAAAACAGTACTAATCAGTAAATTTATTTGGTGTAGACATCTTAGCCCTAATTAAGAGACACATTGAAGTTATGAGATGGAATACAAACACATCAGCCCAAATCTAATCTTGCATCCATTGTAAAGAATAAACTCAATTTTATGACATCTGTTAGGAAAAAAAAGAAATCCCAAATCCATCCCAAAAATTGGATTGTTGTTGTTGTTTAGTCGTTAAGTTGTCTCCGACTCTTCGTGACCCCATGGACCAGAGCACGCCAGGCCCTCCTGTCTTCCACTGCCTCCCGGAGTTTGGTCAGTGTTAGCTTCGATGACACTGTCCAGCCATCTCGTCCTCTTCACGGATTGCTGCCTTGTTGTGGCGAAGGGGCTTGAGTCATTCAGAGAAGCTATGGGCTATGCCGTGCAGGGACACCCAAGACGGACAGGTCATAGTGGAGAGTTCTGAATAAACGCGATCCACCTGGAGCAGGAACTGGCAAGCCACTCCAGTATCTTTGCCAAGAAAACTCCATGGACAGAAACAAAAATTGGGAACACCCCCCCCCCAAATCCTCTTGCAATTGGCCACACAGCTCAACATTCTCAAGAGAGCAAAAAGCTGTCCGATGGTACAGAAATTAGGATGACAAAAGAGCTCCTGTAGCGAACTCACAGGAAACAGAGGCTGAAATTCAGTAGTCTGTTGCAACTAGATTTAGGCCCGTTGAATCAGTGGGGATTTGGTGAGTTCCATTAATTCAATGAGCCCACTCCAGTTGTGACTTTCTCCTGGATTTCAGCCATAATATGAGGTGGAGGTCAGTAAGGTGTTTCTGGATAAGGTGCTGTTCAAGCTAGCCCTCAACGGAGCAGCTTTACTGCTGGCTATGTTGCCCCTCACCCCTTGTTGGCTGGTCATTAGGGCATCGATTTGGCGTGAGCAAAACATCAGCATTCCTCTTGACAAGCAGTGTTCAGTCTTACGTGCATGGGATTTTCAGAATTCATCGACTACAGCCCCCAGAAATCTGCAGGAATCCCCCTAGCCAGGCCCATAATGCCTTGCACCTCCCATACAACCTAGCCCTGTCCAGCAACTTCCTGTTTTCATCATGTCCAAGAGAAGCCATTATTTCTCAACTGAAAGTGATTACACAGACCTGAAAGGATGGTGGGTTATTATTATTATTATTATTATTATTATTATTATTATTATTATTATTATTATTATTATTATTATTATTTTATTTATTTATTTATTTATTTATTTATTTATTTATTTATTTATTTATTTTTAACTGTTTCAGTTTATAATGTTTGGTGGAACCCGCCCGGAGTAGACTTTGTCTAAAAGGGCGGGATAGAAATCAAATATATTATTATTATTATTATTATTATTATTATTATTATTATTATTATTATTATTATTATTATTATTATTATTATTATTATTATTATTATTATTATCTTGGCTAAATTCCCTAAGAAAATTCTGGCAGGCTTCTGGGATCTGTAGTCCATGAATTCAAAAACTCCCAATTCTATTTATGCTGCCATGTCTGCTGTGTTCTGTAGTTCTGGGCTTTCATCCAAATTGTAGATCATAAGTAGCCCACCATTAAGAAGCTGAATTCCACTGGTGTTCCAGAGGCAGATCTTGGAAATAACACATTACCATTAACACACTCACGTTAAAATGATTACTTTTGTGTTAAGCCAGAGGATGAAGATGCTAATATATCTGCTTTTCTTAAAATAACATTATGAAAGTTAGTTTCAGAATACTATTTTTAGAAGATAAGACATATCATTTGTTGCGCCTCCTCTGTATTGCAAAAGAAGTGATTTGTGTTAATAATAATATACTATTTTCAAGACCTGTCCAGAGATGTGTTTCAGGCAGAACTGTGAGATAGGGAAGCTGTATCCAGAAACAGATCCTCTGTGTGTTTCCTGATGATCCATCACCCATCAAAGCAAGTGAATTGGCAAATCTTGGGAGGTGTGAAAAGACCTGTCTGTGATAATCAGACATTTTCCACCTGTTAAGGAATTCTCTCTTCTATCAGGAATGTAGAGACTGGTGCCATCTTTGCTCTTGGGCTCCTGAGGCTCATCTAGGTGGGTCTTGACTTGGTGGGATGCATGTACTTGTCCTTCCAAATTTGTACCCTCCTTGAGTGGGATATCTTGTAGGGAGGGTTACCAGTGTCAACTAGCTCCCTTTGAACTCTGTCTGTGCTCTGAACTCTGCTAGTGACTAGAGATGGGCATGAACCTCAGTGTGGAGGTTGGTGCCAGTTTGTATGGACCGCACTACAGGTGTTGCATCCTCTCTTTCTCCACCTCCCCTCACCAGTCAGAGCAGGCTCCTCTCCGAACTGAGATTCATGCCCATCTTTACTAAAGACCAGTATGATGCTACTGTTTCTCCAAGATCCCACCCAGTTCTAGGTTGGTCCTGGAATCTTGCAGTGGAAGAAAGGAAGGATATTGAAGACCTAAAAAAACAAGACGCTAACCTCTAGTCCCAACTAGAGTGGGCCTACTTGATCATTCATCAGTTGACTCAGTGGGCCTACTCTAGTTGGAACTGGTCATTGGATTGAGGCTGAACGTTTTTCTTCTTTCCTCTAGTCTTAAACAGGTAAATGTTGCATTTATTGGAGAAGCATTTTCTAAAACCTCTGATAGAAAAAAGGAGAAGTTTTTGGTGCCAACATGAATATAGTTGGACTGCAGCCATTCTGGTGGATTCCCTCCCGTTTTGTTCTTTTTTGAAATAATTATATGTATGTTGCTATTTCTCTGATCATTTCCAGTCTGGATCTTTCTTTTTTGTGGGGTTGCTTTATTTTTTCCCCCCATTTTTATTTCTTTTCTCTCTTCTGTTTTCCCTCCCCCGTTTCCTTTCCCTGCTTTAGGTTTCAGAGAAATTATGTTGAATCCGATAACCCTTCCTGGACATTCTAATCCTCTGAACCATCATGGCATTTATGTTGAGGATGTCAGTGTATATTTCAGCAAAGGACGTCATGGCTTTTAAAACAAACAAACAAACAAACACAAACAACAATGCAAAAAAACCCCACAAAAACGTGAAAGAAAAAAAAAGTATTAAATCGGAAAAAAAAACCCGCCTGGGAAGGTTCTTTGTTCTTATCTCGAGTTTGTTGGCTGTGCCCCTTAAGAGTTACGGGACACAGTGGGAGAGCGTGGTCTGTACTCGGATCAAAGCTGCCACCTTGTGGGACTGGACCACACTTTGCACCGCACTGGAAAGACCAAGGGGGTTATTACTATTACTATTATTATTATTTTTTTTCCTCTCACCAGATCACAGGGTTGTTCTCCTCCTCTGTTGGCCCCTGTGTTCCTTTCCTCCATTGGTCCCGGTGTTCCTACAAGCCACAACAAAAGCAAAGCAGAGCAACAGATTTTATTTTCCTTTTTATTTCCTAACGACACAGAACCTTGAAGGAGTCATCCTTACAGCTGCACTTTGCTTTTCTAAACAAACAAACAAAGAGAGAGAGAGAGAGAGAGAACCAAAACAATCAACCCAAGTCCAAGCAAGTTTTAGCTGTGATCTTTCCCATCTGAAGTCCTTGTGACGTCACAAGATTCTGTTCAGGCTGCCCACCATCAGTCATGGTGGCCAATCCCTGGGAGATGTCCCAAAGCAGGAGGAGATGGGGGAAAACAGAAGATGCTTGAACAGAGTGAAGATCTTGGTAAGAATGAAGGCAGCTCCCTCCACCCACGTCTATCCCCTCCACCCCTCCATCCACCTAGTCCCATGCGGGGAAACCAAGTTGACAGCGACTGACGGGGGAAAGTTCCTCTCCTTGGCCCCACAGGAAAAGAGATCAGTGGCTTTGTTTCCAATTTCTTTTTTCCCAAATCAAGTGTCTTAGGAGGATTTTCCGTTTGTGTGTGTGCGTGCGCGTGCGTTTTGTGCATTGGAGCAGCTCTTCAGCTATCTCAGTGTTCCATTTTTTTTGTACACCGGCCTCTTCCCTGCTGCTTGTATAATGGCTTTATCTGGGGACGGGAAGCATGGGGGGTGGGGGGAGGAGGTGGGGCTCTCCTAGGTGCCACATCTGGGTTACGGAGGAGTGGCAGTATCGGCCAGTGCTATAGAACAACTAGTTGAAGGAAAAGAGAACTGTGGAAGGCACACTGGACTCTTTCCATCTCAGGTCTGGGGAGCGTCTGTTTCTATGACCTTCTCCACTCCTCCTTCCACCTCTATCACTTCCCATTTCTGTTTCTCACCAAATTAGAGACACATTATAATTCAGTCATGCACACCCAGGGGGTTGGCTCAAGGCATACAGAGTAAACAAAAGAGGGATGTGGGGGGGTGCCATTGCTTATTCCCTAACATAAACACCAATATTGATTGGATTGATATTCATATATATATATATATAAATATATTCTTTTCTTCTTCCTCTCATCTTACCTCCATCCCGAAATCCCTCCAGTGGTGGAGGGTTGCTTTTTAAAGCTCATTACCACCCACAAGAAATGGAGATTAGTTGGTTTATTTTTATTTTATTTTTTTCTGGTAAGAATTGCTAGTCAGAGATGGGTGGGTATTAAATTGTGTTCTTCTCCCACTTCTTCAGATTTTGGGTTGATAGTGATTCCAGGAAGATTTGCCTCCCGCTAAACTATTGTATGTTCTGGAAACATCATTATTATTATTAGTTTTGGGATTATTAGTTCTGAGATATATTTTTAGGAGGCATGGAGTCACAATATGTCCCACTTTCTGACAGGTGGAAGAAAACCATAAAACTTCACCAACCCTTCCATGGTAGACCTTTGAACACTGCCCTGAGATAGATGTTGCAAAAAGTCTCACCCTGATTTACAGTAGGTTCCCCATATCCATGGGGGATCAGGTCCAAGTTCTCCTGCGGATGCTGAAAACCGTGGATAATAGCAAACACTATACATAGCATGGTCTCTGGCTCCCTCTAGTGGCCAGTTCTGGTAACTTAATCTTTAGAAATATATATTTCTAGGATTTTTCTTTTACTATTTTTAATATTTTCAGACCATGGATAAGTAAATCAGCAGATATTGGTCCTGTGGATACAGGGGTCCTACTGTATATAGTTTTCTGAATTGCGTATCTGATGGTAGCAATCAAAGAGGGTGCCTTGTGTGTTTTTCCAGCATAGCAACAAGAACAACAATAAAAAGCGTGTGTTGCCTTGAAGATTGATGAATGTCTTTTAGGAACATGACTTGTGAATTAACAACCCACTTCCTCAGATACACCTCTATGGTGCAAGAAAGATGTCACAACCCATTTTATTTTTTCCCCTTTTTCTGCCCTTTTGATTGGTCTCTTGCTTGAGATCATGATGAGCATGAATCCCAAGGTGCCATATAACTGAAACACCTTAAGAGGAGCACACCGCAAAAACATCTCATGTTTTGAAAGATTCTGAGAGACTGTTAAAACATGTTTTGTAGGGTTTTGTAAGGGATTTTCTCAGAAGAACCCACATTTTTATTTTTTTATTTAATTTTTTTCGCCAGATTGCCAGACAAGGAAGTGAACTGTTGCATGCCTGGGATGGGGTGGGGGGTAAACACCAGCAATTGCAATGAAAGGACAGTAAACGTCCAGAGTTGCCCCTCCAGCAAAATTAGATGGACTGATTCAATTGGAATTAAATAAGAAATGAAAACCAACACATCAACCAAAGTGCCATTGTGAGAGGCTCTTGGTCCAAACAGGGAATACCAGGAAGTGAGCACAGCTGGTTGTGATCTCCAGCTTAGGTTGTATACACATGTCTGTTTGTCATGCCTGCCTCTCCCCTGATCCCCACCCCAACCAGATTTAAGGTCACTTCACAGCTGAATGCCTTGCCCTGGTGTCAAAACTACACCCAAGACTTATAGCTCTCTCCACTGTGATCAAATTATGCTGCAGTCTCCCAGTTTTATGACAATTGGGTAATATTTATTGGGGAACCCGGTATGGAAGTGCACTTTGGTGATAGTCTTCCATTTCTCATGATGGACAAAGACAAGCACTGTGTGCGCACAGAGGAGCAGAACATGGAAACATTACAATTTCAGGGCCCTGCAATATCCAGAATTAGAGATGGGCACAATTTTAAAAACGAATCACCAAATTTGTTTTAAAAATGACTAATTCATTGATTCGTATTTGTGTGAATAAATGCCCCCTGGCGAATATGAATCAATGAATTTTTAGCAATTTTTGAGTCATTGATCTTTTGGGGTATAAAATGCGCCCCCCCCAGGCACCTAGAGACACCTAAATGGCAGAGAAGCTTCCCCTGGATCTCCCCTACAACCCCTCCAAGTATGGTGAAGATTGGCTGTATGTTTCCTGTTTTGGGGCATTTCAGGTTTCATTTGGGGGTGCTTCAGGGAAATGTGCCTGCACAGAATGAAATGAAACCCTGAACTATTCTCAGTGTTAGTGATTCCTATTAGAGATGGGCACAAATTTTTAAAAATCACCAAATTCATTCAAAAAATCACTAATTTGTCAATTTGTATTCATAAGAATCAATGCCCCAATGAATACAAATCAATGAATTTTTAGTGATTTTTGATTCATCAAATTTTTTGGCTATAAAATGGTCCCCCAGGCACCTAGACACACCAAAGAAGCTCCCTCTGACCCTCCTCTACAATCCCCCCCAGGTTTGCTGAAGATTGGGTTTCAAATATCTGAGTTATCCACCCACAAAGAGCCCACCCCAGGAAAGTCCCCCCCAGGCACCTAGAGACACCAAAATCACAGAGAAGCATCTCCCAACTCTTCTGTACAATCCCTCCAAGTTTGGTGAAGATTGGGTTTCCCCAAGCCAGTTGCTAAAGGGCACTTTCCTGGGGGGACCCACTTTGTGGGTGTATCACTTGGATGTCTGAAAGACAATCATCACCAAACTTGGAGGGATTGTAGAGGAGAGACAGAGGACATTTCTCTGTGATTTTGGTTTCTCTAAGTGCCTGGGAGGAAGTTTCCCGGGGGGGGGGCTTTCCTTCTGGGTGTATAACTCAGACATCCAAAACCCAATCTTCACCAAGCTTTCAGGGGTTGTAGAGGAGAGTCAGAAGAAGCACCCTGGAAATCTGGTGTCTCTAGGTGCTTGGGGGGGGCATTTTGTAGGGTTTTAAAGTAAAAAAACAAATGGATGAATCGATTCATCGATTCACCGGAAACAAATTTGTAAATTCGTAATTTGTGATTCATAGACCTTGATGAATCATGAATCAAAATGAATCACTCTTTTTCCGATTCGTGCCCACCTCTTTCCAGTATTTCCCTGATGGCTGCAGATAGGGATATTTGAGATTTTTGGCTCCCATGTTTCTGTGTGGCTTCCTGGCTGGATAGAGGCAGACCAAGAACCGTGACTTATGGAGAGATGCACCAGTATCTCACATAGATAACCTCTTGCAAGCCAGTTCTTTCTCCACCAGGGGTGTGTATGTTGAGGTGACTGAACTGTCTAATCACACCAGAAGCAGAGAGGTGGTACAATTTCCCAAGCCTCACCTTCTCCCAGTGAATCATGCAGAGATTCAACAGTCATCCTCATCTGTGGGAGTCTTTGCAAACAGTTTGAATTATTGAACTGATTTTTCCCGGCACGTAAGCAACTCTCTCACATAACACCCCTTAGGAAGGACCAGTTTGAAGTTTGGAGAAGCATCTGCTGACTTTCTTGATGCAGGAAGAGGGTCAGGTGAGGAGAATGAAAATCGGCCTTGGATATTTGCAGTTGTTGGCTTTAAGCAGCGGGTCTTAAGGAAAAAAAACATTTCCAGTTCTAATTATTGTAAATCATTACCTTGTTTTTCCACCAACAAGACTCCTCCATCCCTATTCATCACTTTCCCCTCTTGCCATGTCTGTCATCTTGTGCTATAAAAATGGGAACATCCCCTTTCACAGAGACTCTAGGGGTGTTTGATGTCTAGTTTCTTAATAAACACTTTATTTTCTAATTAAACTGCTGCGCTGAGTCTTTTCTTTCCAAGGGAGAAAAAAAATCAATAAAAATTCTAGGAATATGCCTTTCACTTTTGCTTTCTTTGCGAAGCCTGTATGACACATGGGGTATGCAATTGGTGGGGAAGGAACATCGGCAAGTAACTATTTGGGCTGGTTCATACATGCATGTTATCCCACATGCTCCTGGTCGCTAATGTGTGAACTGACTCAGAAAAGCTCAGTGGTACAATATCTGTGTTGTGTGACGCAGGCCCCAGGTTCAATACTCTCCAGATAGGACTAGGAAAGATTTCCTGGAAGAAAAAAAATCCAAGTTAGATGGGCTAATGGCCTGATAGCAGTATTGGGCAGCTTTCTGTGCTCCTAGGATTCCACTAGAAAGTGTTGTATTTCAGATGGAAAGAGAGGGAACCATATTGTCCAGCAGATGATGAGCTGTAAATCAACAGCAAAGGATTTGAGAATATTTTTTTTACTACAAATCCCATAATCCTCCATTCTGGGAATTCCACCTGACAGACCCACACCTACAGATACTTAAATGTGGCTCACCTGGAGGGGAAAAAAACCTAGCTGGGAAGGCTTTGTAGCCTGTCATAGGCCTAGCTCCACTCCAACTTCCTGTGCAAAAAGGAAGTACCCAGGTGAGACACATTTAAGTATCTTTGGGTGCTGGTCTCACAGGTGGAACTCCCAGAATAGAGAATTATGGGCGTTGCCATCCAAAAATCCAAATTTCCCATGCATATCAGGTGAATTGTAATCCCATGGGTTTAATGGTACTGCTAAATTAAAGATTAAAGATGGGCACAGACTGGGAAAATGACAGTTGGTTCATGGTTTGTCATTATTCACAAACTACGAACCATGGACTTCCATGAACTTTCCAAAAAACAAACCACTTCCTGCTTTATGTGATTTGGAATTTCCAGGAGCTGTGTAATGGCCCCCGCATGTGTTAGAGATGCCAATCTCACACAGAATATGCATCTGACTCTCCTCCCCACCTCCTCCAAGTATAGTGAAGTTTGGATTTGTAATGTCCAACTTATAGCTCCCCAAAGCAGGTCCCCCCAGGAAAGTGGTCTTTAGCAGTTGGCTAAAGAGCATTTTCCATGGGGGGGGGGGGGCTTCCTTTTGATGGCTACACCATAGACATCCCAAATCCAATCTTTTCCAAACTTGGAGATGGTGAATAGAAGAGTCAGCCCAAGAGTCAGTCCAAGTTTGGTAAAGATTGGATTCGGGATGTCTGTCTTGTAGCCCATGTATGGATTGCCACCACAAAATTGACCGATTCATGTGTTTTGTTTTTGTTTTTGTTTTGTTTTTTGCTCAATGGCTTGTTTCATGCCCATCTCTACTAAGGATCATGTCAAGTTCTATGTAGTATTAACTAAAAGAGGCTACCAAAAAGTTGAAGTTGATCCAGAGAAGGGCAGCAGAAATGGTAAAGGGTCTGGATACCAAACCTAATAGAGAATGGTGGAGAACTTCCATGTAAGAAGATGGTGCCAGCTTGTTTTCTACTGCTCCAGAGGGTAGAATTCAAATTACAAGAAATTGAGTTTGGACTAAATATTAGGAGGAATTTTCTGATTGTAAAAGCTGTACAACGATGAAACTGGCTTTTAATTAGAAGTTAGTGAATTCATTTTTTGTTGTTGGAGATTTTTAAAAAGAGGTTGGATGGCTATTGATCAGCGATGTTTTGGCAAGAGATGTCCTGATTCAGTAGATGGTTGGAGTAATAGATAAACCTTGGGGATCATTTCTGCCTCCACAAATCAAGTCAAATCAATTTTGGTGGATCTACTTTAAGACGGAACGAATCTGGATCAAACCCAATGGACAGAAGGGCAGAATCAGCATTTTAGCAAGTGTTTGCAAAGTCTAGGATATTGGCTCAGATTTCAAATCTCCCTTGTATCAGCTTGAGGACTTGACTTGTGGAAAGGCCTTCTGTCTGCTTTCAATTTTTCTGATCTTAGTTTTAGTTCCATTTCGAGATTTGATAATTCTTCCATCTTGTTTCCATCCTGGGGATTGAATTTGTTTATTTTTATTTTTAAGTTTGCCTGGGTGCTCCATACATTTCTGTATTATCATCTCCCTTTTTTTTTTTGTAATGCAAGGGTTTTGGGGGGAGTGCAGCAATTTTGTGTGGCCATTTTTCCCATGTAGCACTGTGTTGCACATTATATACACTCATGTAGACACATTAGTTCACGTTGCATATCCTTCTGACCCGAGAACTCTACTGCACAATTCAGAGAAGTGCAAATCTAAAATGGAAAACTGAGTTTTGGTTTGGCGTTGATCGAAAAACGTAGTCTGCAAAAGAGGTAGGATTGCATTAAAATATAAATCAAACCAGTAGCTCCGTGGTCCTTACTGTTTTTTTATGCCACAAGGAAGATCAAACCCCCTTCACGGGTGTCCTGAGTAATGTTTTCCAGTTACTTTCAAAAGTCACTATTAAGTAACTTGCAAAGTTTTCAGAATCATTCACTCCAACATTTTAGCAAGCTGCAATGAAAATGACAGAAGGAAAAGGTTGACAAAACAGAATACTTCCTTGTATGTATTTACATTAGGGGATAGGCCTCCAGGTGCCTCCCAGCTGTTCTAGACTACAGTTCCTATAAACCCTGACTGTTTAAGCATGCTAGATATACGTATGGGAGTTGTAATCTAAAACATACGGAGGCAATCAAGTTGTCTGTTCCTCATTTAAACTGTTGTGTAGCTAAGAGCTGTTACAATCAGGGAGGGTGGCAACAAAGGGCTTGTGGAAGGTATTTTGAAGCCTGCAGATTTAATCTGTCGAAGTCCACCCTTTCCCTTCTCCAGCTCTGGTCCACGACCTTATGTATTTTCATCTATAGCAATCGATCCACCCTTTCCTTGATAATTTTGTCCCATAAAGTTTTTAATCCTACACCTCTTGATCATTTTCCCTGCCCTCCTTTTCCTCAAGTGTGTGTAAGGAGCATTCTGGTGCACATTTCTCTTCACACATTTTTTCATTTGCTCCAAATCTGTGAACCCACAAGGGCTGGATCTATGGCATCACGATGGTCCACTCTGGGGTGCCTGGTTTTTAGCCCTGACCTCATAAATCCTACCACTGAAAACTAGGGATGAGTATTTGGACTCTCTGGACTTCAAATACCACGATTTTCCATTCTGGGAGCACTACCTACCTTGCAGGCACCTTTCACACAACTCAGTATGTTGCACCCGAGGGAAAGGCCTAAATTAGAAGGCTTTGAGGCACAGCTAGGCCTAGCTCCACTCAAGCTTCCTGTTCCTGCCCCAGTGCTCTCTGGGAGATTTTCTTTCTGAACAGGAAGCTTGGATAAAGCTAGGCCTAGCTCAGCCTTCAAGCCTTCCAATTTTGGCCTTTTGTCCCAGGTGAGTCACACGGAGGTGTGTGTTAAGTCAGGTAGGACTCCCAGAATGAGGAACTATGCTGTCTGTAGTTCAGAAAATTTGAAAATCTCGTCTCTACTGAAAACTGTTACTTGTTAAGACATCACCACATATTTCTAGCAAGATGGCGCAGTAATGAACCAGGAGATGTGCTAGAAGTTCTCTCTCCTTGAAAGCTACCACCTGGTGCTCGGACAATCAGGATGAGGCCCCTAGCTCTCTGCACAACAAAGCTACAATGTGAAGTGACTGTATGCATTGGCCTGCGGAAGCAGCAATTTTGAATACATTTGACGGCTTTTGATCCTGCCACGTTGCAGAACATTGAGTCAAGCCGAAATGAATTTTGAAAGAACTGTTGTAAAATCAGCTTAGCGATCCACCAGCAGCCCAAGGCTTGTAAATGCACAATTTGCAGGCGGTGTTTTGTGACTTGGCAATAATTCATGACTTCCCGAGCCGTTATTTTAATATTTGACTAACTAGTAGCATACCTTATGGCTGTCGAGCCGGCATTACTTAAATATTGAAATAATGGATAGCACATAGGGAATTAGATGTTCACCAATGATGACGGGCAAACAATGAACTCACAAAGTGAGGAAATGAAGGCTCTCTTGCAAAACAGCAAAGTTGATTTTGCCTCCTATGTGAGTTTGGGATAAGCAAATGGTTTATTCTGAGTATTAAATTTGGATGGAATACAGATGGCGGCCTTAAACCAGAGGCCATTTAGAACAGGATTCTAAACGGAGTCAGGTGAGTAAGTCATTTAACAGCTGAAGAAAGAATATGGGACTAAATCTGAGGACTTACTCTTTATTTTCTAACCTGGGACACAGTTAATGAATGGAAGGATACTGCAGTCCAGGTGAGTGGATTTCTAGAAGCATTAATGTGTATGTGTAATCAACACCTTAGGTTTTGTACATATTAGAATCCATGCTGACACGTCCCTTTATGGCATGGCACAGGCTCTGTTTCACTTGATGAAAACCCCTGTTCATTGTAGGCATAGATGGTATGAACTGAGATGGACCCATAGTCTGATTTTCGAGAAACCAATGTCTTATGATACTTTCAAAGTTCTGCACCTTTGAGTGAAACAAACTGAGAAATTAGAAATGGATAATCACATTTTCCTTCCATGCACACAGTTCCTTCAAAACTCCATGCCTGAGCATTGGGAGATAAACACAAGCGTCATTGGCAAGTCTCATAGCTCAGGAAGAAAATGCTGAAAAAATAATGTCATTGGATCACAAATGGTGTGTGGCTTGTGTAACCTGTTTTGATACTAAGCCAAAGATGGGTGCTATAAGGGAATTCATGTCAAGTTCTTCAAACTTCTTTCCCCCCCCTTGTGTGAAGCTCAATACTGCCACAGCTTTCTCTAAAATCCATGATGTGTGTTTTCCCCTGTATTGTATAGCCACATCTTCTGCTCTTCTGAAATGTGGAGCCACATTTCCCAATATTTTCTGTGAATATATTGCTGGCATTGGGTTTTGACTGCTTTGGAAAGCAAAATACAGCAGTATTAGCAATCATAACAGGCATAGTCTGTTGTCACCCTGTTTCTTGAGACCGCACCTCAGAATTCACCCACAAAGAATCTAGGGCATATGTGCACGTGTTTCTTTAGCGGATCAACGGCAACTTTATCAAGGCATAACTTCTCAACGTCCTGTGAAGTCTAGCCCATGATGTAAAGGTATACCAAACATCCAGGGATATCTTCTCTTCTCAATCCATTTACTCCTCTGTGGATGTGTAGAAGAGGTTCAGGCTGGATTATGCATCCTTTCTGAACTCTGTTCAAAAAATGAAAAATATCCTGCCTAAGACTTCATGGCTGGCTTCAATCAAATGCTGGAAAGAAATGAGAAATGAATAGTTCCCCCCCCCCTGAAAAAAATGGAGGTAAGTTGTAAATCTACCAGTGACGTGCTTCGGCCTTAAAAAAGAGTGGAGGATCCTGGCTTCTGCATACTTTCCTGTGGTGTAATTAAGAGTAGAAATGGGGAGCTCCAAGTTCTAATCTCACTGTGTCGCGAAACTAACTAAGCAACTTGGGAGAGGTCGCTGTTCCTCAACCCTGATCTACCATCCAAGCTTGTTGTGATGATTAACTGTACAAGAGGAGAGCTATGCCTACAATCTTGACCTGTATACATACAGGAAACACGTGATAGGAATCTTGCTAATATGGGCATTCTTCTGGACTACAAATATCTCTCCAGGCTATGAATTCAAATGTGTGCAATGCCCTAGCTGTGGAAGCAGGCTTTCACTGCCTGGCTCTTGTTTGCATTATGTGTCTCCAGGAGGGAGCAGATCTCCAAGGGTAAGAAATCCCAGTTGTGAATCTCCGAAGGTATGGCTGAATTCCAGCTGTGAACCAGATTGTCCCTGACATGGTTGATTGGGAATTGCTCCCCAGGAGAATTGCTGCTTGGGAATTGCTGCCCAGGAGATGTATACCCATTCCTCTATAACGAAACTCACAGGTGTCTTGGGCAGATGTTCTAGGGAGACTGAACATCTGTAGGAATTTTGAAGGAAATGAGAGAGAGAACAAAAAGTAAGGCAACAATTGTGTGCACATGTATATCTGTGTATGATGGGTTTGGACATGTCTACATTTTGCTAGCTGGGTCCTTTCTAAAGGACTGCGCATTATTCAGTTGGTTGTAATCAACCTGCATGGGAGAAAGTGAGTGCCTTATCTGTTATTGGTTGTCTCTTTGTTTAGCTACAGAGTTATGTACTATATCTAGAGATGGGCACAAGCTGCCAGTTCGGTGGTTTGTGCCCATTTGTCCTTCAGTGGTTGAGCAGTTCCCAGCCCTGCCTCCTCTATAGGCGCCCACACAAAGGCAGCGCCCCACCCACTCCGGGTGCTGACTCTGAGTGAGGCAGGCCTGGGAAGCGCCAATCCCCTGTTTGTCTGAAGGACGAACTGGCACAAATCGCTGAACCGGTGGTTCATGCCCACCTCTAACTGTATCTCCATTGGAGAATTTCTGCTGTCATGGAAGCTCTAAAGGCGTTGCTAATATCTGGTGAGATAATGACTGTCTTGGGCTCATGAGAATGCAAAAAGTGAACATTATATGGAGTGATGCTTTCTGGGGTTCTACCTCTAAAAGAGTGGATGAAGGTTCAATAATCAAGGGGTGGCATCATAGCTGTATGATGGAAGGTTACAACGTTGGGTCTCTTTATCTTATATTTAAAAAGGCAGCTCAGGAAAATGATGTTGTTGTTATGTGCCGTCAACCTGCTTCCAGCCTCCTCACAAATCAATGTCTAGGGATGGGATTTTCAGACTTTCTGAGCTACAAACACCATGATTTTCGATTCTGGGAGTTCCACTTACCTAGCCTTCAAACACCTCTGTGTGGTCCACCTGGGAGAAAGGCCTAAATTGGAAGGCTTTGTGGGTTAGCTCAACCAAGCTCCAGCACAAGCTTGCTTTTCACAAAGAAAGCTCCCAGCTAACACTGGGGCAGGGACTGAAAGCTTGAGTGGAGCTCGACCTAGCTAAGGCATGAAGCCTTCCAGCGTAAGCCTTTCTCTCAGAAGGCACTCCAGTGAAGGTGTTTGAAAGGTGCCTGCGAGGTAGCTAATACTTCCAGAAAGGAAAATTATGGTCTTTGCAGACCTGAAAATCCCATCCTTATTAATCTTGCATCATGGCTTCCTTTGCTGAGGCGATTTGTCTCAAGTTGTTTATACCTTGAAAGCTCTATGGTGGTGGAAGGCATGATAAAAGCTTTATAAATTTATGCACTTGTAAAGAAAAAGTAGACATGCGGAGGTTCCTCCGATCTCCTAATCCTGGAACTAGGGTCACTCACTAAAAGTGGACATTAGGATATTCTGGACAAATGGAAGTAATTCTTGACACAATACATTGCTAAAATTGTTCACCCTGACAAGAGGTAGCAAGGATGGCTTTAGAAGCAGATAGATGAATTCATGGAGTGAAGGGCCGTCAATGGTAATGAGTCAAGGATCAGAGCTGGTATGACTTTGGGGAGCAGGTGCTGATGGACATCCCGAAAGCAACTGGCTTACCACTTTTGGACTAGAATGGTTGGATAGCTCAGTGGTTTAGGTAGCTGTCGGCAGAGCCAGAGGTTGGGAGTTGCCACCTTGACAGGGTCTGGACTCAGTGATCCATAGGGCCCCTTCGAGCTCTAAAATGATGATGATTATCATAGACAGAACTTTGGTCTAATCCAGCCTGGCCCTTGTGTTCTCATGAGCAAATCAAGATGGCTAAGGAGCTCAACTGTTACACAGTGGTGCCTTGACTTACGAACTCAATCCGTCCCAGAAGATGTTCGTAAGTCAAAACGTTCGTAAGTCAAATCAGCATTTCCCATAGGAATGCACTGAAAACCGATTAATCCATTCCAGCTGTTTTTTGTTCTTATGTCGAGGCGCCGTTTGTAAGTCAAAGCATTAGTTCCCATAGGAACTAATGCAAAACTGGTTAATCCGTCCTTTACCACTAGGGGAAAAAAATTTTTTTTAACCTAAGATGACCTAAGGTTAAAAAAAGGGCAGGAAAGGAGGGAGGGAATGAACACCTTTTAAACAGAACACCTTTAAAACCAGCAGCTTTAAACCAAACCAAGCACCTTTTAAACCAATTTTTACATTTTAAAATTACAGTACCAGGCAGTACCAGGCAGTCCAAAGTGCATTTCCCACTTTCCCCACGTTTTTTTTTTTTGTTCGTAAGTCAAAGCTCCGTTTGCAAGTCAAAGCAAAATTTTGCGAACGGAGCTGTTCGTAAGTCGAAATGTTCGTACGTCGGGGCATTCGTAAGTCAAGGCACCACTGTATTAACAGCCCAGAAGCAGTCTATGGCATCCTGTGGCTTTTCCATGTGCCTCTGTTAGACATACATGTGTAAGACAAGCAGACAAGAGGGGATTGCTGTGGAATAAGGTCTCTTCCTGCCCTCAGACTACAATCCTTGACCAACATACTTACCTAAGTGTGCTACTAAAAATAGGATGTCACCCTTGCTTGTCTTAGAGGGATGCTTGCTATCCATGCCAGATTGCAGGTTCTGGAAGTAAGCCTCACTTTGGAAGCAAAGCATTCTACATGGGGTGATCCCCTGAAGAGTTCATCTAGTCCAGCCTCCTGATCAACACAGGATGTGCTGTTCAAGAGGCAGGTAGAACATGGAAGATGCATGAGCGCTCAGGTTGTGCTCCGTTGCTTCTAGGCATCTGGCTAAGATGCGACACAGCTCTTCATCAGTTACCTGCAACAAGTTACGCTAAGCATATATGAACACTGACAGGATTCTGGTTGTTGGCACATCAAGGCATCCCATTTTTTTTAAAAAAAAGATCTCAAACACTATGAGACTCTTCGCTCTTGCAGATCAGTGAAAAGGCCACTGTTCATAGCATTTGCTAGAAAAAAAAGCATACTGCAAACTTCATTCACCCAACTCAGCCAAGATAGCAAGCACAGAATGACGGGCCCGTGGTTTAAAAGAGATGCAAAAGGGAGGAAGGCACTCCGCACCCTGACGTTTCCAATCCTTAACAGTTCGTGCAACAAAGAATTGACATTTTGTGTGATTTCTCTCATTTTTGCGGTTCTGCTTAATCTACCCAATCGATCATGCTCACCCTTGTCTCGTCTCAAGAGTGCCACGGATCATCTCGCAGGATGAGGAGAATCATTTGAATCGTTTTGTGACGAGGAAACAAGAGCGTGCTTGCTTTCCACTCAAAACCAACAGACATTTTTGGCCCAGATAGAAAAACGTGGGACAATTTTTGCTCGGTGTGGCCCTCGGGGGAGATACAGGAGCTTCCGAGATGGACAGCTGCCTGATTTGGTTTGCCACAGACAGATGGAGAAAGCTGGAGTCCAGAACTGCACGCTTCTCCCTCTTTGATCTCAGTCAGGCAGCTCGGCCTGACAAATAGTCTGAAATGTCAGAAAATAAATGTTAGCGCCAAGGCGGGGGCTTATTCCCTCGGGAACAGCCAGGGCAAGGCTGTAGGAATTGTTGACTCCCAGTCAGAGGCCCTCAGTGGGAGCCTGCTTGTTTTGCTCCCTATTTTAATGAAGAAAAATAATCTGATTTCCTCCGTATATTTAAGAGAGAGGGAAGGAGGAAGATTTAAAAATAAAAATAAAAAGAGGGGTTGTGAATCATTTATAATTCAACGGGTGAAGCCAGACTTCAGAGCGGGAGAGAAAGCCAAGGGTTTGAAGAAAGGAACATTTCATTATTTATGGGGCTGAATTTTATACTGAAAGAAACTTTTTCCCGACCCCAGACCCTTAACCTATTGTGTTCACAAGCCCTCTCTGTCTTTCTAGGATATTACGGGCTGTGAGTGGCTATCCACTTCTTGCAGATCAATGCAGTTTATTCGCCGTTGTCTAACCACCACCAACACATGATGTGCTGTCAACTCAGTTTTGACTCATGGTGTTCCCCCCCCCCCCGGATTTTCTCCGTACAGAATACTTGGAAGCATTTTTGCCAGTCCCTCCTTCTGATGGCATCCTGAGACCCAGGCTGTACAAATGCCATGACACATGGGGTCATCAGTCATATGTGGCTTGGGGAAATCTCAGTTTTCCTCCCTTCCTGGAGACACAACATGGATTCCCGCTCCCTGCCTCTCGCTCCACAGCCAGGAGCTTCAACGCACACCATGCTATATTGGCTCTAATAACGATGTGCCATCAAATAGATTCCGATTTATGGCGAACCTCTGATGGTTTTCTAGGGAATACGAGCAACGCAGAATACACTTGTACTGTGAGTACTCTGTCAGTGGTGTTGCCTTGGTGGTGGTTGTTACTGTTGTTCCTGCTGCTGTTGTTTGCAACCAGCCAGTCACTCTGAGATTCACATGCCTTGAAAGAATATTCATTTTGCACAAAGATGATCTGAGAAAATTATGGAAATCTTAAAGAGGATTAAAAAAAAGCACTCCTGGTGCAGCCCAGTGCTCCAACCCTTTGAGCTGCTACGGTCTACAATTATATATTGCATACCCATTATTTTCACTAATCCACTGAGCTATACTGGTGCTAATACTCTGTGTTCCCCAGTCATTAGCCCAGGATAAGGTGGTCAGGCTCCTTTTATGAGGTTTAGGCAACCGTTCGAGCGAAAGACTTGTGTGTGATCAACTTGAAAAGGGATGAAAGGGAATGTCCCCTGAAGTGTGTACAAGGGTGGGTTTGGCATTTTGATCACTAACATGAGGGTGTGAACTATGGAAGGCAAACCTTCCTCCATGGACCTTTTTTGAAACCTCAAATTTAACCAAATAATGACTAGAATTCTACTGGTGTTCATGTTGTTACAGAGTTTTGAATTTCTGGATAAATTCCTCCAGCTACGCAGCAGAAGTGCAGGGATTCATGCATCAGAATTAGCTTCAAGTCCCCCGGATTAGTCCACCCCTTTTTTTCTCATCCGCTGGCACTTACAGTCTCAGGAACTCACTCTGAGACATTTGCAAAAGAAAGGTTTTGTTTATTTACAATCCTGAACAGATCAAACAGCAAACTGACAAAATGTGACTGCTTCGAGCAATAGGCCTCAACGGACTCACTGCTTCCAAAAGACTGACTTCAAACAGATAAAGGAGAGGGACAGAAAATCAACAAACACTTTGATTCATAGACAATGCTAGGCAAAATGGTATATAAATTGGCTTCATGTAAGGTAGCATTAAAGGGACGTGGTGGCACTGCGGGTTAAACCGCAGAAGCCTCTGTGCTGCAAGGTCAGAAGACCAGCCGTCCTAAGATCGAATCCACGCGACGGAGTGAGCTCCCATCGCTTGTCCCAGCTCCTGCCAACCTAGCAGTTCGAAAGCATGTAAAAATGCGAGTAGATAAATAGGTACCACCACGGTGGGAAGGTAACAGCGTTCCGTGTCTAGTTGCACTGGCCACGTGACCACAGAAACTGTCTTCGGACAAAATGCTGGCTCTACAGCTTGGAAACGGGGATGAGCACCGCACCCTAGAGTCGGACACAACTGGACTAAATGTCAAGGGGAACCTTTACTTTTACCTAAGGTAGCATTGCTATGTTCTTCTCAAAGTAGCTCTTCCTTTGCTACTATTTTTTTCCTCCTCCTGGTGTCAGGATGTGAACAGAAGAAGGTTATTTCTAAGGAGACTGGGAAAAGTGTTGAATGGAAAAGCATTTCTCTTTAATTTCTGTGGAACTGAGGGGCTTATTCTTCCCTTTAGCCAGGTTTGCTGGTATTGAGTATGGGACAAACACACACACACTGAAAAGTTAGCATTTTTGTGTATGTAGACTCATAGGACGTGATCCTATCCATTGCTTATTAAGAGATTCAACATACCCAGCTAATTAAAAGGTACTCAAGGATTTTTAAGCTTATGGAATCTGCCCTTGTTTGTTTATGTCAATGTTTTAACATATTCACTTTCCAATTAAAAGATGACTGTATGTAAGGGGGGGGGGCTTTGCGGTTCACCTCCTGAGAAGATTTCTACGCAAAGGTCAGGATGCTGCTTCTCCTGACATTTCATGTTGTGCCCCTCCTGGTGGGGAAGAGCCATTTCTGTTTATTTTCCTGTGCGGAAACCAAATGGTGTTTGATAATCCCTGGAACAGAGAGCTGGACGAACTCTTCTGCTGAATGCTGCTACATCCCAATGACAAAGGCAAATCTGATGATGTGTCTTTCCAAATTCACACCAAATTCAGTCCCACCAAAGGGATACTAGAAATCTAATGGATGTGTGGTTTTTCCATGGGTCGGTGTACATACATTTCGGAACATTGGCATGCAGTGATTAAAACACATTGTGATTAAAACACTGGTGCCACACACAGAAGAACTGTGCAGGAAGAAATGCCTCCGAAAGGCAAATCTTGAGAACATTAATTGTCTTGAATACAAATCCCGGAATCCCAGTATTAGTGGCGTTTAATGTGTCTCCTGATTTCTTGGTCCTTTATTGGTTTGCTTTTGTATTGCTTCAGAGGTTGCCCTCTCGGTGCAAGGAATTCTTAGCATCCAGTGATCCGTCTGTGCTTCAAAGATGTATATTTATCACTGGGTGCTTCCTTGCCTCACCTCCACTGAGCACTGCCTCTGAGTGGGCACCTGCCGGAGACGGTTCGGCCAAGAAACGAACTGGCACAAGCCGCTGAACCAGTGGTTTCTGCCCATCTCCAATTTGTGCTCTAGTTTCAAGCTGATTCGTGAGCTGCTGGATAACTCAATGGCTTCCACATCTGGCTGTGGAGCCAGAGGTTGGGAGTTCAATTCCCCCACTTGTGCCTCCTGGACAGGGGCTGGACTGGATGATCTCTAGGGTCCCTTCCAGCTCGGCAGTTCTAAGTAGGGATGGGAGCTGCTCCATTGAGTTGTTTTGAGAAAACCAAAGTGGGTGTATCTCTTTGTTTTGTGTTTTTTTGCACAAATGTACATGGAATTTTAAGACATGATAGATATTGAAGAGGCTAGAAAACCTGCAGAATTCCAGATAGCTGGCTTCAATGGACTGTAGGCAAGGCACCTTGAAATTTTGCCAATTGAGAAAGAAAAGGCTGAAGCAACTTGTATCCCTCCTCATTTTATTTGTGCTTAAGACAAAGATGATGTTGTTCATTCCCTTGGGACCTAAATTACTCTGTCCTGCTTCGATCTAGACTTTGCACTGATTGGTTTGTAAACACTGTGGATGGCATTGAAAAGCCAAACTATAAATAACATTAAAGCATCTGCACAAATGCAGAAGCAGATGATACCTTTATTAAACCACTAAAAAAAATAAGCAAATAGAAAGCAAGCTTTCAATGATAATTCATCTTTTTCAGGCTGTGCATCAGGTTCTTGGGGGTATTTCAGAAAATTATATACTTTTATTAGAGTCCTAAGGTTTCATGGCTGTCATTGGGGCTAAGTTAGCTTCTTGAGATGGAGAAATCTAGTCTGAGCTCCATTTGTTTTTTCGTCTTTCTCACGGTGGTCTGCCAAATACAGATGTCAGCTCCCTGGTAAATATTCAGTGCATAGTGAAGGAATCCCCTTGGCATCAGAATACAGAATGCTTTGCAGGATTCTAAGGATCTCAGCCTAATTTTCTAAGCAGCTGTCAGATCCTCCACCCAGGACCTAGTTCAAATAAACAACAGATGGGTTGATGAAACCTTTCCAAGAGGTGCTACCTATACATCTTTACTCAGGTGCGAGTTTCAACTTCTGGATAAACATGTATGGAAGTAATTAGCAAACTGCAGCCCTCTAAGCGCTGTTACACTTCAACCCCAGCATTCCTCACCATCGGCTGGGCTGCATAGCGTTGCTTGGAAATGTTGCTCCGATCAGCTCTGGAGAGGCCCTTTGCCCTCCTCTGGCAAATGAGACTGGAGCACCATATCTGACTGGACCCAGATTTCGATTGAATGTCAGAA
Organism: Intellagama lesueurii; assembly: GCA_037013535.1. Lineage (NCBI taxonomy): Eukaryota > Metazoa > Chordata > Lepidosauria > Squamata > Agamidae > Intellagama > Intellagama lesueurii. Next base: position 4,842,546 of record JBAJHW010000011.1, read on the forward strand.
AAAACTTCCTAACTGTTAGAGCAGTACGACAGTGGAACCAATGACCTCAAGAGGTGGTGAGTACTCCAACGCTGGAGGCACTCAAGAGAAACTTAGACAACCACCTGGCAGATCTCCTTTGATTTGTATTCCTTCATCGAGCAAGGGGTTGGACTTGATGGCCTTGTAGGACCCTTCCAACTTCAGTATTCTATGATTCTATGATATAGACTAGACTCTAACCAGCCGTTTTGGCACTCATGGCAAACTGCACTGCCTCTCACCCACTTTAAGGCATGGCTGGAGGCTGTTGCCAACGAAAAGCATGAGGAAAGTGTGATACCCCTCTAAAGAAAGAAAGTTTATGGTTTAAAAAGGGAGGGAGAGAAAGTTATTTCTTTTCCTAATACCAATAGAGACACCTATAGATTTAGCTCAGTGGTTTAGGTATCTGGCTGTGGAGCCAGAAGTCGGGAGTTTGATTCCCCACTGTGGAGATTCCCGGGAGAAGAGCCAGCCTGGGTGGCCTTGGGCACACTGCACAATCCCAAGGCAAACACCAGAAGAAGGGAATGGCAAACTACCTCCAAGTATTCTCTCCCCCCAAACCCCTGAAATGGGTCACTAGAATTGGCTTTGACAGCAGATGATGATGATGGTTGATTTCATTGCCCTCTAAACGTTGATGCCTTGGGTGATACCCCAGGTGTCCTACCTTAGTTATGGCCATGACTGAAATATAGATACACACACTTCTATGGCTCAGAGTTCTTCTGCACACATAGCAAAGCAAGTTGGGAAAACACAGTCTAGCCTTACTTTCTCTTTGATAAGGTAATTTTCAGCATGAAGGGAACTTATTTTTACATGCAAGGATTCAACTTGGTTCCCACCCTAACCCCCACCCCCATTCACTAAAATCCAGACTGGAACAGCCCAGGACCTGTTTTGCCACCCCATCTGCTTCTTTTCCGGGCTGAGTCGATAAGCCTAGATGTCTCTCTAAGGTCCACAACCTTGACGTGACATCTGTTTTGGATCATCAACTGAAAGGGATAGAGAGAGAGAGACAGACAGAGAGAGAGACACCTGTAAAAGCAAACTTCTACGAAAGCCTGGCTGGAGGGAGACTTTGGGAGTCAGTGCTGGTTTCCTCAGGAGAGCTGATCTGCCACAGATCATATATTCACTTTGTGAGCATGAAGTCAATTTAGATTGTCAACAAGCATTGGAGCAGTCTTCACACTGGAGATTAATGGGTAGGCTAAAGAATTTTGAGCAGGGTCTTTTGAAGGGGGGGGGAAGAAGAAGACTGGGGAGTAAAATAGGAACATAGGCTCCTGGAAAGCATGGAGCTGTGGCTGATGATTTGATAGAAAGAAAGAGGAGAGAAGCTTTAGCTAGTTGTCTGGATTATGACTCTTTTCTTTTGCATGTGGAAGAAAGTGGTGTAAATTGTGGCCCTTCCTTCCTTCCTTCCTTCCTTCCTTCCTTCCTTCCTTCCTTCCTTCCTTCCTTCCTTCCTTCCTTCCTTCCTTCCTTCCTTCCTTCCTTCCTTCCTTCCTTCCTTCCTTCCTTTCTTTCTGCTGTTCCAAGATGATGTTACAGCAGCCTTACAGTTGCACCAACCTTTGAAAAGGAAAATTATTAGATGGCTTGTTTATATCTTTTAAACAATGGTAGACGAGGACAAGCAATTGCCACATAAAGGGAACATTCTGGATAATTAAGATGCAGCTAGCGGACATTTTAAAAATCAATTGAATTTGGGATCAAGGAGTCGATGCCAAAGGTACAAGTTTTAATTTGCTGACAGCGTCTGGAATAGTAATTTCTCATTATTGGAAAAACACTGAAACTCCAGCCACAGTAGCTTGGGAAGCTATTCTAGGATGAAACTCATAAATTCTTGGAGATTAAGAGGGGCTCAGGTAAAATATTAGGTGACATAATTGACAGACTTGTCCAGAGTTTTGCAAAGCAAAGGGAAATAATGCAAATGTCAGTTGAATTTAACTGTGGCGTGAGATAAATGAGCAGATGGAGAAGCATGGACAGAAATAAGCAAGATGGTTACTTGCTCTCTTGGGTGCCTTAATGCTGGCTTCAGTTTCTCTTAATAAGGTACAATGTTATGATGAAACAGCTGGGTTCTGTAGATCAGAGATGACAAAGAATTTCATTTCCACTTGTTTTGCCTTAGAATTTACCAAAATGCACACATTCCTTCATACTGAAGATGAGAAGTATTAGGGTGTGTGTGTTTTTTTTATTTGTTGTTTGATTTGCTGTGGTTGTTAGTTTAAAGTAAATATTGTAGAAACTGTATCTGAGAGATTTTTCCATTCATAGGCTGGGCTTCTAATGCTTGATACTTAAACATCTGGTTCCAACATCTGTGTATTCCAACTACCTTTCTTGATTCATATCAGAGTGATGCACAATTTAAAATTATGGAAAGATGGAATATAAGGAAAGTGAAAAACAAATTATAATGTTAAGGAGCTGGCTGGATAACTTAGTGGTTTAAGTATCTGGCTGCAGAGCCAAAGAATGGGAGTTCGATTCCCCATTGGGCCTCCTGTGAGTAAAGCCAGCCTGTGTGGCCTTGGGCAAGCTGCACAGTCTTAAGACGTCTCCAGACGAAGGGAACAGAAAACCATGTCCAAGTATTCTCCACTTGGAAGACCCTGAAAAAGGGTCACTGTAAGTCAGAATTGACTTGATGTCACATGATTATTAGTATAAAGTTAAGATAATTAGACTATTTTTGACCAGAAACGGGTTACTTCAATAGTGTTACCTTGGCCATTTGCTAGATGTTCTTTTCTATGTGTAGTGGGGCATAAACTGCATGAACTTAAGTGCTACCTTGATTGAATTTCTCCACAGTCACAGAAATTTTGTCTTGCCTTGTCCTGAGTCAATCCATTAGCCTCCTTTCTCCAAATCAAGCAAATACTCAAGTCCATTCATGAAGAAACATCAACCCCTGCTCATTTACGGGCAACAGCTGTTAAGCTCATCTGATCACCTCATCCCTCTGTAACTTCTTCCCCAATTTCTGTCCTTCCTGCTGCAAATTTCAGCCTAATAACTGTCGCTGAAGGAGCCAAACCACGGTAATTTTAGACCTCGGCGTTGAAGGGGTTGCTGGAGTTTTCTCACGTTATTTTGACTCCAAGGGTTTCCCTCAGGCAGAAAGGTTGGCGAAATGAAAGGGAGAAGGGTATGTGGATGACCCAAGCGGGGAGAAAGCTGAGACAGACAGAGAAGAGTAGAAGGGCTCAGTTGGCGCATTAGAAAATCATAAGTCTGTAACAACACCTTGTCAAGACACGGGAGAAAAGCACAACTCCAGATGTAAACAAGGCCAGAAGATTGTTTAGGGATTAAAATAAGAGAGTTAAACCTTCAAGGGAAGAGGAGTGCAAGATGGAAATTAGCGAAATTAGACAGAAGCCTTAACATAGAAGCAGAGCATAAGCTGAGAAATGTCTTTCAGCACCTCTTTTTTTCACACTGTATGACTTATTCCATGAGCTTGGCTTCAGGAAAATGGCTAAAATCACTTGCCTTTTGCTACTTGACAGAGAGGGAGAGAGAAGGGTAAAGGAAATGCATGAACAGATAATGGCCACTTTAGTGGTTGGGGGAAAGGAACACATGAGGCTTCACCTCAACATTAACACTCCGAGAAAAACCTCCCAGGAACGGGCTTGGACTGGAGAGTGGACTCTGGCGATATATTTTACACCACTTCCTGCCCTCGGCTTGGCCAAAAACTGCAAGCGGTCGACTTTTTCTCAGAGTATTTTTGGCACTTCTATATCTGACAGAAACCAGAACCTGGGGAGGGAATTCTGAAAATAAACCTTTAAAAATGTAATCAACCATCGTACTTTGATATTTCTCTCTCCCTCTACCCCACCCCCCAAAAAACAGCTTGGATTTTATTGCAATTCTGGGCAAAGCCAAGCAACCATGTTTAATTTCACTTTTTTATTGTGTAGATATATTGACTAGCCCACAAGCCTGTGTGTTTGACTGGGTTCTTTCCTGCCTTGCACGGCCTTTTGTTCCTTTCCGATCTTCTTTTCCTTTCTACTCCATGTTTAATGTCTGTTCTTCTGAATCATTTAAAAGAGGACTTTGGTGGAATGCAACTGATGAACTGATTTTACAACATATCAGTCAACTCAAGGAGACCCAATGTGATATAGGACAGTGGTCCCTAACCTTAGACCTCCAGATGTTCTTGGACTACAGCTCCCAGAAGCCTTCACCACCACCTCTGTTGGCCAGGATTTCTGGGAGTTGAAGTCCAAGAACATCTGGGGGCCCAAGGTTGGGGACCACTGATATAGGGGATAGAGTGACAGCCTAGCAGAACTGGGTTCAAATCCTCACTCAGCCTTTAAAACTCATTGTGGGGAACTTGGTGAAACCATTCCTTGAACGTATCTTGAAAGCTCTACTAGGGCCACCAAAGGCCAGATGAGGCTTGATGGCATGTAACAACAAAAATAATTAAAATTGGATTTCCCCAATGTCAGTGAGTAGGGGCATGTCAATGAAAGGCTGAGACAAGCATGGGAAGCTGAAGGGGACACAACCATGACATTCTGACCATGAGTAGACAGGGCTTGAACAACTTCATAAGCCATCTGAGCTCTTCCTCTGCATTACACTTCTTGGAGAGGACAGAAAACCCACCATTCTGGATTGCAGAATCCAGAAACGGAATGCAGAAAGCTGCCTTTGCAGTGTAGAAGCACCTAGTCATTCTAAGGTGAAACCTGAAGTTCAAATTTTACTGTGTCACCCAAGGTATCCTCAATCCTCTTATAACTGGTATAGGTAACAATGTCCCTCCAGATAGTTTTGGCCTACAATTGTCATCTCCTCTAGCCAGCAAAATCAAGGATGAAAGGCAATGGAACTAGGAGTCTGAAAACATCTGGAGGGCCAGAGTCACTCACCTGTGTCTTATAGACTTCCATGATGCCCTCATCACCTCCACACTCAGTGCATCAAGAGCAATGAAGAAGGAGGAACTCATCCAGGTTTCTCAGGCTGGATGTCCTTGTTCCCAGGCATCACCTGCTTGAGACAACAGCAGGACACGAGGCTTGCCTTCCATGTCCTGGTAGTGGGTTCCCTGAGAGCACCTACCTTGCCACTGTTAATTGTTTTATGTTGCTATTATATTCTGTGCTTTAAAAGAAGGAGAGGAATAGCTCGTGGTTGAGGCATCTGGCTGCGGAGCCAGAGGTCAGGAGTTCGATTCTCCACTGTGCCTCCTTGTCAAGGGGATGGACTCGATGATCCATGTACATGAAGCACCAGTTTGGCAGTTTGTGCTGGTTCATCATCATCATAGAATCGTCGTAGGGTTGGAAGGGACCTTGGAGGTCTTCTAGTCCAACCCCCTTCCCAAGGCAGGAGACCTCATACCATCCCGGACCTCCTTTGGATGAACAGGTGTTTGGTGTTGCCCAGCCCCGCCTCTTCTGGTGGGCAGAGTCCAGAGGAGGTGGGACAGAGAAAAGACAGAGACACTCGGGTGCTGCCTCTGAGTGAGGGGGTCACCCGACGGAGGAGGCAGGGCTAGAAACTGCTGGACACCTCTTCATCCAAAGGATGAAATGGCACTAACCAGCAAACTGGTGGTTCATGCCCATCTCTAATTATTCTTACTTAGATTAGAAGAAGAACTGGACCAGTATAACCCCAATTCCACCATATCCCAAAATAAAATCCTGCACACATGCACAAATCAAGCAACTCATGGGTGGTGGTGATATGAAAGGCCGCCTCCTTTCCCTAAAGAAAGAGGGCTGGCCCTTAAGAGCTTTGAGCCTGCTGCTTAAAAGCTCTCCAAGTGTTCAGCTGGAAGCTTTTTCCGGATTATCCGTGGCAGGAATAGGCTGCCATGAAGTGTCTGATTACCACATTGTTAGAGCAGTGAAGTCTTGAAATCTGACTGCCGTACTGGGCTCAGCGGGGACCCTCACCCCTTTGCGCTCATTCGCGTGAGTCCCCCTTTCAATCCAAGAAGCAGGGGGAGAGAAAGAAAGAACGAAGACAAATGGAATGAGCCTAACGTAGTGCTTTCCAAGCAAGAAAGGAGAGAAAACAGAAGAGGGAGTTTGGAGGCGTGGGGGGCGGGAGGTGAGAGATTTAAAAGAGGTTGTAGGCGAGGGCTGGGTTGGGAGGCATCAAATCTCAGCCCTGTTGAGTTGCCTGCAAAGTACCACTGTATCTCTCTCTTAAAAAAAAAAAAAGATATCTTCCGGGGAGGAGTGAATGGAATGGCAATTGCAGATGATTTAAAACAAACCTCTCTTCTCTCCGGCTCTGGTTGGAGCTTCTTCTCCCCCCCCATCACCCCCCCCCAGCAAACGCCACAACCCTTCTTGCCAGGCAGGGAGAAGCAAAGCCACCACTCTCTTAAGACTCCTTGCGTTGCCTCCAATAAGTCGGCTTCCAAAGAACGTGTAATTAAATGTGTGGTATTGAATAAATGTTTCAGTGACATGGGACTTGGCTAGGAGTGGGGAAAAAGAGGGGGGGTCTGGCGGGTGGAAAATGAAATCGACTCCCTTTGCTGCTCCTTCTCCCTACATTTCCTGTTGTTCCAAGTGTACGGTTCTCCATTTCACTCACTCTGCCGCACCTCTCCTTCTGCCAATGGTGTCTGGGGCATGCCAGTGAGATCACTCACAAAAAAAGGCTCCCATTTCACAGTGGCTGGTATTCACAAGGCTCCGTGGAGTCAAGGAAAGCAGAGCAATTCATAAGTTCCATCTTGGGGAAACTTCAGAGGGTTAGAAGCCTGTTGTTTCCATGAGGAAATTAAACCCAGTGGAAATTGTGGATTTTGAAACCATTCTTACCTCAACACACACACACACACAATCTCTCCATGGCCAAATACTTCAGCTACGGTGTTCTTACCAAATAAGTATATTTTCACCACACATGAGCATCCCACATTATGGCTCTGCTGAGTGCTGTAGCTACAGATTTTGAACCCTTGCAATTTTACCTTGGAAACACCATCAACTAATGTCTGTTTCTGACAGACGTGGTTGGTGACTGTCTGCCAGATGCATTTGTGATGTGGCTATACAGACATAAGCCATTTCTTCCCCCATCCCCTGCTTTGGTAAAGTTCAAGTTTTAAGGTTTCAGGGCAAATGTGGGAGGGTCAGGAAACATTGCCTCATCCTAATATACCCAAGTAAGTCAAAGGGCCTATGATCATAGAAACATAGAATAATGAAGTTGGAAGGAGCCTCTAAGGCCATCAAGTCCAATGCCCTGCTCAATGCAGGAATACAAATCAAAGCAGATCTGACCGATGGTTGTCCAGTGTTCTCTTAAATGCCTCCAGCATTGGACTGCTCACCACCTCCTGAGGTCATTGGTTCCATTGTTGTACCACTCTAACAGTTAGGAAGTTTTTCCTGCCATTCAAGCAAAATCTGGTTGCTTATAGCTTGAGCCCATTATTACCTGTCCTGCACTCTGGAATGATTGAGAACAGTTCCTACCCCACCTCTGTAGGACTATCTTTCAAGTATTTGAAAAGTGCCTTCATGGAGGAGCATAAGATGGACAGCTGAGAACGGAGGTTCCAAGGAAGTAATAGCCCCTACTATGAAGGCCTTGAATGGCCTTCATCTCCAACATCTTGTTCTCTTGAATTAGAAAAAGGGAACAACATAGGCCAGGAGTGTTCTGTACACCACCATGTTTTTTTTATAAAAAATATTATTGTTAAATATTATTTAATGGGAGTTGTACATCCTTTTGGTACATCATGTACCAGCATGAATTTGACCAAACTCCGGGAGGCAGTGGAAGACAGGAGGGCCTGGCGTGCTCTGGTCCATGGGTTCACGAAGAGTCAGACACGACTTAACGACTAAACAACAACAAGTACATCCTTTTAAAGAATGGAACCTTGACCCCTGAAAGTTTCTGGAGATGTGATTCTCCCATTTCCTGGGAAATAATCCAAAGTGACTGGAACCACTGGATATCCAATGTTGGTATTTCTGGTTTGGGTCATTTTTCCCCCTGGACTTGCTGAATGGGGTCATACCACCACCACAGCATGCCTCCAGGAGCAGAGAAACTCATTTTTGGCCTCCAGTCCCCCCCCCCCCCCCGTTCCTGGGGCCATTTGGGCACTGGGAGATTTCATCTGGCCCATGAATCTCAATTTACCTGCACCTGATGCAGATAATATTGAAGTAGAGAGACTAGCTCTCTGGTCCTGTATGAAGCAAGGTGGTGGTGACAGCAGCAATGGCTTTCTTATGCTTGTGGACCAGTAGGCACTTTGGAGGCACCAGGATGATAGAATCATAGAATCGTGGAGTTGGAAGGGTCCTCTAAGGCCATTGAGTCCCACCTCTGCTCAAGGCAGGAATCCAAATCAAAGCAGATCTGGCAGATGGTTCTCCAATTTTCTTTTGAATGCCTCCAGCATTGGAGCACTCATCACCTCCTGATGTAATTGGTTCCATTGTCCTACTGCTTTAACAGTTAAGAAGTTTCTTCCTGATATTCGGCCTAAATCTGGCTTCCTGTAGTTTGAATCCATTATTATGTGTCCAGCCCTCTGGGATGATTGAGAACAGATCCTGCTCCTCCTCTTTATGACTACCTTTCAAGATGCCTCCAATGAAGTCTCGGTTTTGTGTACCATGGAGAAAAAATGCAGCCACAATGGAAAATGGCAGCCATCAAAGAGGCTCTTTTTTGCTCTGTGCTTACAACGTTAGACTGATGACAATGTAGACACATGGGGTAACACCAGATGAGAGGCTCGGCTCACATGTAGTAGCTGATAGCACGTTTTCCTTTTAGCAATGGGACTCCTGATTACCCATCCTCAAACAAAGCATGGCAATTTACAAGATGCAGAGGTGAGAAAGGATCATGCTCAAACCAACACATGATGCAGCTCCATTTCTACATGTGTCTGGAATGTCACACCTTCATTGATCCCAATAGCTACAAGCAGAGAGGGAGGGAGGGAGGGAGACTCATGGGGAACATTATTAGATTTTACTTCGGACACCAGATTGGAGTGAGTGAAATTGGTTGGGAGTCTGCCCCCGATCTACTGCCTCTGAGGGCTTTGTATCATCAGGCTTGCGGACCTAAAATCTCATTCAAAGAGACGGTTCGGTCCACATATTAGTTGTGCGGGTTTCTAATCGGGTCCGCATGATCCCTTCTGCTTTTGTCAGCCAAACGATTTCACGTCACTCCTCAACTCTGGCCAGCCGCTATCTGAATTGCTAATAAGTTGCAGTCATCTGTACAGTTCTGAAATGCATTTGGTGCCGCTTTGTTATGTATCTTAATTACACAAGTTGCATCGCAGATTTGTGAATTTTACATTTGATGCTAATAGTGGCAGGGTGCTCCATCCACGTTAGATTTATTGTTACAATTATTCAAAGACCAGATTAGTGAATAATTTTGAATAATGAATCAATGAGACGCTTTCTGTATCTTTTCCTGCAGAAGTTGTGAGCAGAAAGATCGGGGGGGGGGGTGGACCAGGGAGAAGAAATGATCAACCTCCCCCACTTCTCCTTGAATTAATTATTCTCTGTTTTGCATTATATGCTCACCCATTGTCATTATTCATAAAGCACGGTAGGTGTGAGGAAGGCTTTAGAAATGCATGAAAGAGGACGCCCCTGCCAGGAAGCGTTTCAGATCAACTTGGGAGATCAACGTGCTGCAGGGAAGCACATGAAAGAAGGGAGCTTTAAAGCAGGTGTTTGGGAGAACAAGATGGAGAAAAACTATTCTGAAGGGAAAGTTTGGAAGGACTAACAAAGCACCGTTGGTAGTAAGGGGTGAGGAAAGAAAGAGTTCCTGAATTTAAGCTATCTGATCATCTGCCTTCCCTGGTGTTTGTTACTGGATTATGCCATTTCAAACTGTGGGTGGTAGAAAGATCAAATGGTGAAACACCACCTCACATTTAAACTGCTCCTCATGTAGATTCATGATGAAGAACGCTATTCATCATTGCTTTCCATCCCAATGTTAGCCTAGTGTGTCCAATGAAGCTGAGCAGTGAGAACTGATCCAGTCACCTTGTGAGCTTCATCGCTAAGCAGGAGTTTTGGACTCAGTCATCCTGGTTCTGCTCTGTGCTCTGTCTCACTGTTGGTTGGAAATGGGGTGAGTGGTGAGTCGGAAAACACCAGGGCGGAGATGGCTGTTGCACCTATCTAAGGGGCCGTCAACTGCAACAAAGGTCAACTGCCCCATCGCTGGAGGTTTTCAAGAAAAGATTCGACAGCCATCTGTCCGGGATGGTTTGAGGTCTCCTGCCTTGGGCGGGGGGTTGGACTAGAAGACCTCCAAGGTCCCTTCCAACCCTACGACAATTCTATGAAAGGTCTAGGGGCAGCACAGGCCTACCCTTGAACCTCACCAGACCATCCCCGTACACTTTCCCAACTCTTCATTGCCTACAACACACTGGGCTGAAATCCAGTAGAAAATTGCAGTCAGAGTAGACCCACTGAGTCAATGCAGCTCCTGGAGGAATTGATTCGCTAAATCCCCACTGAATTAATGAGACTGCTCTAGTTGTGATTTATGAATGGTTTTCAGCAGCTGACTTTCAAGGTTGTAACCTAGCTTTCACTCTGGGGTGGCCCTTCGGAATGTCCAGATTAGTGAACTATTTCGAATTTTGTCACATTTTTCTTTTCATTTTGTTTGGACATTGATCGTTGAGATGCTTTTACTACGGTTTCCACTCTGAAATGGTATATAGCCTTGTGGTTCAGAGCCTGCTCCTTTTGTATTTTTCCTCTAAACCAGGACAAAATGGAAGTTGTCAACTAGCTTTATTATATAGTTTGACTGACCATGCTAGGAAAGAAAGAACATTTGGATGAACGTTGCAATCCTCACAAATGGAATGTATTTCCACTCCCCTGGAAATATATATATTTCGATTAGTGTTTTATAAAACAGAGCAATTGGAACAGGAATGATCAATTACACAACTAGGGCAGAAAATTGTGCAAGAGCAAAAATGTGAAGCCACGTCACATCATTAAGACCAGGCAGTGGCAACCAAAGCAACCTCCTTACTGCCAAATCCGTGCATGTGACACATGACCAATGAACTTGGCAAACTTCGGACCAATGTTTTCAAACTTAATCAAGCATCTTCTTCCATCGCTGAGCTTTTTCAGAAAATATTGAATGTGAGTCTGTATCAATTTCGTCTTCTTTTTTCCGTCTTGTGTTCTCCTTCTGGTTTTATTTACTGATTTTGTTTCTGCACTCAAGAAAATAGAACTTATCCAGGAAACGGGAGTCATAGGAGAGGATTAAGAGAGGATACCATCCTTTCAGGGAGTGAAAATGGATTGTAGGACCTGATAGAAATCAATTCTAATTCAGGAAGCATAAACAGCCCAGGCTATTAGCTAGAGAAAGTGATTTGTGCTCCTGTCCATTTGAGGTTAATAATACTTAATTGCACTCTGGTTTCAGAAGAAACATGGTGCACACCTGTCTGCCTGTTGTTGGCAAAATGCGGACATTGTTGTCTTGTGTGGTGGGACAAGAGAACTCTGCCACTCTGCCTGTACTTCTTCTCCACTTGCTCTCGTTGGGACCATGAAATATGGATTCAAAATCAGACAGGATGTTGGTTAGCAAGAACCGCTGAGCCAATTTAAAGCTCACTGCAGTTGTACATGAGTGTCCTTTTCAGGAAAATCAATAGCTGAGATGGGACCCGGTACATGAAGGAAAAGAACTGGAGGGGAAAAACACAAGAAGCTGTCTTATACAAAATCAGCCCATTGGTTTAACCAGAGATTTTTTTTTATAAAAGGTGTAGCCATGGTTTCAACTAGATCAGTATTGTTTACATGGGCAGCCAGTGACTCTTTGGGGTTTCAGACAAAAATAATCTCTAATAGGGATGCAAAAGGATTTTGAGATGCATCAAAACTAGCAATTTCTCACCTCCAGAGACTCAGTTCAAGGCAAAGTGTGCCTCGGGATGGGGAGAATGTGCAGAAAATGCAAGACTAATATAAAGAGTCTAAAATCCTGTTCCGTATGTACACCATGGTAAGTGCAATAGTGTAAATTTGAATTTCTGCTAGTTATCAAGTTGCCACTTGTATTCTTCATTGTATAAGTTGCTGTGCTAGTATATAACAGAAAAAACAAAACAACATTGTGGCACCTTAAAGACTAACAGCTATATTTTAAAGTGAGCTTTCTTGGATAAGTCCACTTCTTCAGACATCAGTGGTGGTGAAGCTGCTCCAGGTTTTATCCTGGGACCTATCCAATGTGCTGAAACTGTTTGAGGCACAATATTCAGCACCTTGGTCAGTTCCTAGAAAAAGTGGGTGAAACTCTGAGAAGATTCACCCTTCTCTGCAAAACTGGAGTCCCATCAGCCACCGTTGCAACCAGCTTGGGGCATTTACTTGTTGCCTAATACTGTCTAGGATACATCAGGAAAGAGGGGGACTCCTTCCTAGCCATCTGCCAAGAATTAGCAGTAGTTTCAGTTTTACCCAGGCAGGATCCCATCTCAAATATATGTTTTGGATTAGACCAGACTTCTAGAATCTTTTCCTCTTGGAAGAAGACTCTATTTTTCAGAAAATCTCAGCACACTTCATTTCAAACAGAGATGGACCGATGCTAAAATTGAAGCATGGTCATACTGTTGGTGTCATCACAGGGCTACCTTTGAAATCCATCTGACAGTATTTCCACCCTACCTGCCTCTCGTGCTTGCAGTACATTCTCTGGAACTATTCCTTCTCTTGCTGGCATTTATCGGAGTCGTTTCATGACACGTGGAGGGACTTGGAAGGACAAAGGGCATGAAAAAGGATGATAACCCGTAGATCCCTCGTTAGAAAGGCTGACCACAGCCTAGCAGAGTCAGACAACTAGATGGAGAATACCTGACATCTTCGAACAAGAAACAACGGCTGTTGTTCTGGCACCATTCCGTGCATGCCAAGAAGTTGCAAATACCTTTATGCAGATCAACCTCCCGGGGACCCTTGACACAGATGGGAGACAGCTTTATCATTCATGGATGATGTTGACTAGCAGACAGACAGTCGCTGGGAGTGTCAGCATTGACAATTCTTATTGAAGCAGCAATTCTGATCTTTTAAGAGGAAGGATTAGATTTCCATTTCTCGTGATACAAAACCAGTCTCAAGGTTCATCTCTGTTGATGCTTGGTTCTTTCATTTCAAAGCCCTGGAGGTATCGATCACCACAAACGGGAGTAAAACATTTGTGCTGCTCCAGATGGTTTTGGACTGCAATATCCACAATTTCTTGCCATTGGCTATCGTGACAGGGGTCACTGGAAACTGGAGTCCAGTAAAGGCCAGTATCCCATTGTGTTATATGCTTGTAGAAAGGTGATGATGTAAGCATTCCACTGCATCATCATGCATTGCTTTGTTGAGACTCGCCAGCCAACGGGTTGTGTGAATGGTTGTGCAACAGAGAACCTGCAGGAGCAGGGAAGTACTTCTGCAACTGCCTTCACATTTTGAATAGTGGCGAAAACCTAGAAGGCCACAGGTGCCCACTCGCATCTGAAGGTATATGAGACAGTGCCTTCTTCTGCTTTTACTATTTCTGCCCTTGTTTGGCTGTTTGAGGGTAAGGGAGGGAGAGACGTGTCCAAACCTTTTTCAACATGATACATTGATATTTCAATGCCTTTGTTCTTTCCCCCAGTCATGCACAGCTGAGAGAGAGAGAGAGAGAGAGAGAGAGAGAGATGTCTTAGTCATCCATCTTCTATGAGTATGGTGGATAGCTGACAAACACCAACCTTCTAAAAAAATAACATTGGTCAATGCATGGGGGGGGGGCTGGCTAGCTGGATAGCTCAGTGGTTTGGGTATCTGGCTATGGAGCCAAAGATGGGGAGTTCAGTTCCCTGCTGTGTATCGCAGAAGAGCCAGCCTGTGTGGCCTTGGGCAAACTGCAGAGTCCCAGAATGCCTCCAGAAGAAGGGAAAGGCCGACCACTTCTGCGTACTCTCTGCCTTGATAACTCTGTAAAAGGTTTCCATAAACCAGAATTGACTGGATGGCACATCATCGTCATTATAATTATTTAGCCTGCATTTTCTTTTCCTCCACTGGTTGGCATCACCTTGAGTTGCATGAGGTTGAATCACACCCAGTAAAGACTCGGGGTTCTCCTAAGATATACGATTGTATTAATCTTGGCTATGCCTCAATTCCTTCTCGAGTGGCTTCAGTGAAAGTTCTGGTATGTTTCAAAATTTGCAGCCTCATTTTGAACAGTCTCGGAACTGCGGGGTTCTTGAAACCATAAGTGGTCAACAAAGTCCTATATCTTCCTCTCCTACTTTGTGATTTAGAAGCACAGAATGCAAAGCTTTGATAAAACAGTCCCTTTCTAGTCCTGAATTTTTCAAGTTCTCATGAAGAAGTAAATTGCTGCTCCAGAACATCAGCAGTACGGATTCCAGGTTTTGCAACCATATGTTTGAACATCAGCCCCTCCCCCCATGAGTATACAAGAATCCTATGTTACTGAAAGGGTGAAAGAAGTATATCCCTGATATTATTTGTGTGTATGTGTGCTTTCTTTTTCTGGAAGGCTTTTGTTGTCTTGTTTAAAGATAGGGAAAGAATCAATTCTTCGATCACTCCTATGTCGTTTAAAGCAATACAGTCCAAGTACTTCCTTAGACTTGTGTTCTAACAAAAGTCTGTGTTTCACAAAAAGAGAAAAGAGGAGACTGATGGAATATGCATTTGTCATTCTTTTTAAAAATGGAGATCTGAGATAACATTGAAACTACAAAACCTATGGTGCAGTGCAGCTATCAGCAAAACATGGACCTCTAGAAATACATAGGCATCGCCCCTAATCAGTGAAATGCAGGGCTCCCTTGCTAAATTTTGTTTAGGGTTATAGTCTACTGTGTTTATAAAGCTGATAAAATTAATATCAAGGACATTTTTTTTTGTAAATTTTACCTGTTGAAGAGTGGGTAAAAAGGTCAGTGAGAATTCTCCAAAGGAGGATCACTCATTATGAGAACAATTGTTTATACAAACAAGAACGTCACTCTTTCAAAACAAGAAAAGATATATAGACTTGGTAGCATTTATGCCAGCGTGTCATCTTATAATTAGCAAACTTAATTGTTTGAGAGCCATTGCAACATTCTCTGTTTCTAAACCTTTGACTATTTCATGAGTTAAGATGTGCCTGTCTCTCCTTTTCTTTCTTCAAATGACAATGAGTGGCTTTTGATTGAATTGGTGCTTTAAAACAAAAGTTGCTATTCTGGGCATCGATAGCCAGCTGACCTTTTCATGTTCTGCCTCTGCCATTTTCGATGCTCTGAATACGGACATCATGTTTCATAAGCCACCAAGTCAACCTGTTGTAGAAAACTGAGCTCTGAGAATAAATTACTCTTTGGGTTGGGCGGGGGGAGTAGCCACTTAACCTGAGAACAAATCCCCCACAACACAGTGGGACTTGAAATGCACACAGCATCTTACTACCAATCTTCATTCATCCAGTATTTTAATTTTTCAAAGGGATAGCAAATATTAATTTGGTCCAGGCAAACAGAAAGAGTCTCATGGCCCTTTTGAGGGGAACAGGACAATTTTAGCACAAACTTGCATGGAATACAATCCACTTACTCAAATGGGTGGTGTACAGTGTACACAGCATCCAAGGAAATTGATGGTAGAGGACATTAAAATCATTGTTGGGGCCTGAAGGGTGCCCCAAGAGATCGGCATAAAACAATCCACGAAGCAAAAAATCCCAACGAATCGGGGCATTTCATGTTTCCTTGTGAGGTGCTTCAGGGAAATGTGCTGGCATAAAATGAAATGAAACCCTGAACTATTCTCAGTGTTAGTGATTCATATTAGAGATGGGCACGAATTAAAAACCAAATCACCAAATTCATTTAAAAAAATCACTAATTTGTCAATTTGTATTCTTAAGAATCAATGCCCCAACGAATACAAATCAATGAATTTTTAGTGATTTTTGATTCATCAATTTGTTTGGCTATAAAATGGTCCCCCAGACACCTAGACACACCAAAGAAGCTCCCTCTGACCCTCCTCTTCAATTCCCCCAGGTTTGTTGAAGATTGGGTTTCAAATGTCTGAGTTACCCACCCACAAAGAGCCCACCCCAGGAAAGTCCCCCCCAGGCACCTAGAGACACCAAAATCACAGAGAAGCATCTCCCAAGTTTTCTGTACAATCCCTCCAAGTTTGGTGAAGACTGAGTTTCCCCAAGCCAGCTGCTAAAGGGCACTTTCCTGGGGGGACCCACTTTATGGATGTATCACTTGGATGTCTGAAAGACAATCATCACCAAACTTGGAGGGATTGTAGAGGAGAGACAAAGAACATTTCTCTGTGATTTTGGTTTCTCTAGGTGCCTGGGAGGAAGTTTCCCGGGGGGGGGGGGCTTCCCTTCTAGGTGTATAACTCAGACATCCAAAACCCAATCTTCACCAAGTTTACAGGGCTTGTAGAGGAGAGTCAGAAGAAGCACCCTGGAAATCTGGTGTCTCTAGGTGCTTGTGTGTGTGGGATTTTGTAGGGTTTTAAAGTAAAATGGATGAATTGATTCATCATTCAACAGAAAAAACCCATTACATTTGTGATTTGTCGACCTTGATGAATCATGAATCAACACGAATCACCATTTTTCTGATTCACGCCCATCTCTAAGTTGTATGCTTCATTTTTGGGCACATCATCCCTGGCCGGACAGCCTGGCACCGCTCAATCAATTCCCTAAGCAACAATGGTGTGGACTTAGAGAAAACTTTGTGTAGGATTGATTGACAGGTCAGGCAGCCAACCACGGAGCTCTCTGGGAGTAGCTTGTTATTGGAGCCACACCTTGGGCAGCTCAGCTGGTGTTTTACTTTTGCAGCAGCCGGCATGAGAAGAGGCTTAACTAGTGAGCCCATTCATCCTCCCCACTTTCTGTTCCCTCCCTAGCTCACCTCATGATGAGCAACACACTGTCTAAAGTGCCCTCACGTGAACCACTCATTTAATTTTCCCCAAGCCAAATTTAGATCATCACCTGGCAGATATGCTTTGATTTGTATTCCTGCATTGAGCAGGGGGTTGGACTTGATGGCCTTCCAACTTCACTTTTCTATGATTCTATGAACTGCTAAAGAGCACTTTCCTGGGGGGGCTGTTTTGTGGGGGGTGGATGGGTGGGGGGCTATAGCTTGGACTTCCCAAATCCAGTCTTCACAGAAGTGGGGAAGAGAGCCAGCTGAAGACTCACTGTGAGTTTCCATCTCTATCTCATGCATTCTGCTGCTCCCAGAAATCCTAAATCACACAAATCACAAAATGGTTCATTTCATCAGAAAGTTCATGAAAGTTCATGGTTCGTGAATAGAGACAAACCATGATCCCTCATTTTCCTGGTTCGTGCCCATCTCTACTCTTGACTAAATTTTAAGCCCTTTTAGATTGGGGATCTACCTAAGTTGCTTCTGCAACAATTAAGGGAAAGCCAGATAGAATAGTATAATTACACTAGTCTTACTCAGTGGACTTTTCCAGCCCTGCAGATGCTGCTGAATGCAACTTCCATCAGTCCTACTGTAGCCAACAGTGAAGAATTCTGGGAGTTGTAGTCCAGCACCATCTGGATAGTTGCACTTTACCCTCCTCTGAATTATATGAAGTAAATCTTATTTCCATTTTCTATTTTCTTCTGGTAGGCAGAGAAAGTCCTCTCTGGAGAGTTCTTCCCAACCTCTGTAGGCGATACTAAGCTAAAAGCATCAATAGTTTAACTTTGAATAAGACAGCATCCTGGTTTTCTAGTATGGTCCCAGCTGTGAGAGATGCAGTTATCACCTAAACACCAGAATATGTTTTCTATTATGTCTTGATATGCACATTTATTCAGGTTGATTGGATTGATTTATCAACCAGCCCTCCTCAAAGGAGGCTGCAATCCTATACTCACTTACCTGGGAGTAAAAACCCCATTGATTTCAACGTGATTTACTTCAGAGTGGACATGCATAGGATTGCGTTCTTGATCAGCTAATGATGCAGTCCTGTAAACACTTATCTCGAAGCCACCCTTACTGAACACAAGCAGACATGCAGAAAGTTGTGCAGGTCATATGTGTGTGTCTGTGTGTGTTACTGGACTTGGTGGGATTGCTGCCTTGAGTTAGCTGGCACCTATTTATGGCCTAAATTGATTCCATGTCAAGTTATTCCATTCCAGATGTTTTGTACCATTAATAATTGCAGGCCAGATGTGGGTTTTCATGTGCCTCGGCAATAAGAGGCCCTTAGGTAATTTTAGAATTGGGCTTGGCAGACTGAGCTCTTTCTTCACCACCACCTGAATTTTGAAAAGAAAAAAAAAGTTTTATGTTTCCAAACCTGGGTCCAAATGTAACCCCCCGCCCAATGAAATACCATTTATATAATTGTGAGAACAGCAAGGTTTATTTTCAACACCTTCCCCGTATCTTTGTGTCCTACCTCACCCCATTTTCTTCTTCTTTTGGTTCTAGTTGTGATAAGCTGCAGAGAAATCTTATTGAAGGAACCTTTGAAGGTTTTCCTTCCCATAATCTTAAACTCTGGATTCTGCCAAAGTGATGTGGGAGACTACAGGAGATGCAAAAACAAAAAAAACCCCTTTCTAATATGAATATGAATAGAAGACACTCTAAAATCTTGATGCCCCCGAATGTCTTCTGCTTGCCTTGTTGCTGAGCTAAAAGGAGAGAGTGAGACGTCATCTGGAGTGAGAATGGAACTTTATTTCAACATGGAAGCGAATATCTCATGGTGAACCCGTTCATATTCTAGGCTGGTATTATCAAACAAGGTCTTTTACTAGCAGCTCAACAACAGGAGAACTCTGTGACCAAACGGTTTTCCTCCTCTAACATTATTTTGGATGTAGGCCAATGGAATAGTACATTTGGACACCAAGAAGTGACAATCGCAGAGTAGGAAATTCAATAGTTCAACCACCTTCACTGGAGAGAGATGGCTTTGCAAATCTCAAAAGCACTGGAAGGTAGACCGGACATCTTAACAAGGTGGGTTGTCTCTCCTTAGCACAAAACACTTGGCAGGTAGCTCGCAAAGCCCGATCTCCATTTCAAAGGTGGAAAGTTAGGAATGAACAGCCAAGAATTTGCATGTGTGCATGCACACAGAGGACACCTTTTGGAAATGAAAATGAACGGAATCCCACTATTTGGGGGAAAGGAATTATCTATTCACTGGTCTTTGCCTTTACATTGATTCATGATCTCCCTCCCTCTTGCCCCTTGGCTTCTGCAGATGTGCAGCACATTAAGAGAAGAGACATCATTCTGAAGAGAGAACTCGGCGAAGGTGCTTTTGGGAAGGTGTTCCTTGCTGAGTGCTACAACCTCAGCCCCACCGAGGACAAGATGCTGGTGGCTGTGAAGGTAAAATCCCAAGGACGCCCAATGCAAAAATTGCAGAGCTGAACAAAATACCATGTGCAAGCCAGGTTCTTTCTCAGCACTACCTCTGTCATAGTTGGACATAAGGAAGGTCTTCTCTAGGGTAGGGTATTATGGATGTAGGTTAATGGAACAGTAAATTTGGAAACCAAGAAGTGAAAGTCACAGGGTAGGAAATGCCATAGTTCAACCACCGTCACTGGAGCGAGATGGCTTTGCAAATCACAAAAGCTTTCATTTTTTTCAAAGTGCAAAAAAAAAAAAGAATAACAAGGAAAAGGGACATAATTTAAGTCTGGCCTTAGCAGGGGAAAATATGTGTGTTGTGTGTTGAGGTGGGGGGTTAAAGTAAATAAGAGAGGTAGGAGAACTCTATTCCTCTCAAGGCATAACAGCAACATCATGAAGATATTAAACTGTGAGAAGTAATTGAGAGCACGAGATTAGGATGGATGCTTTGCCATCTGTTCACTGTATTGTCATCCATCTAAATATCTCTGGTCAGGTTATCCCCTGAGGAAAGAGAATTAAAATGAAATTATGTGGTGCCTTGAATGGGTATGGAGTAAAAGGATAACAGAAAGCCTAAAGTTTTAGAGTTTTAAAGTTTCTCAGTTATCTGATGTTAGGTCCTTTGTATTGCACGTCATAGAATCACAGAATCATGAAGTTGGAAGGGGCCTATAAGGCCATCAAGTCCAACCACCTGCCCGATGCAGGTATACAAATTAAAGGATATCTTGACATATGGTTCTCTAAGTTTCTCTTGAATGCCTCCAGTGTTGGAGCACTCACTACCTCTCGAGGTCATTGGTTCCATTGTTGTACTGCTCTAACAATTAGGAAGTTTTTCCTGATAGTCAACCAAAATCTGGCTTCCTGTAACTTGAACCCATTGTTGCGTATCCTGCACTCTGGGATATACCTCAAAAAAGGATGGCAACTTGACATGCCTGGATTTTCTTTCTGAACACCCAGATTTCCGAAGACATGTCCTACAAGGTGGACTCAGTTCGAAGCATTTCTTTTTAAATTCTTGAGTGGTTCTTGGAGTTCTCTTCAACATGGATGTTCATATCATCCCTCTTTGGGCCAGGCAGTGATTTTTTCCCATTCTTTGCCATTATAGTCTAATAATGGTGGCAAAGTATATTTTTGTTATTTTGACTTCTATTTGTTGAATTACCACCAAGGAACCTTTGAAGCAGAAACCAACTGAGCTTATTTAAAGCCCATCAAAATACCTATGTATTTATTATTCAGCTACTATTTATTTAAAACGTGTATACACTCTACCATTTGGATTTATGAGTGGTTTGCCATTCATTATCTGTTCACAGAATGTATATCTCCTTTTCTGTTAGATATCCATTATGGCATGAGATTTAGCCTCACCTAGAGGTATGAAATGTTTCCTGATTATGTGACATTAAAATCGACAAAACTGAATTCACAGGAGCAGATTCATTTCATCTGTTGTTCTAAGTGCAGTCTTTTTGAGGAAATAGACCAAAAGCAGATTATTTTCAGCTGTAAATACTTCTCCTCCTCCCCTTTCTTCCTAAAAGGTCCTTCACAGAAACATTTTGAGGCCTGCCACTGACAAAATTTGCCGGTCATGGCAACCCAGAGTGTGATTGAGAAGCCACTTCCACAGGGACACAAAATGGAGTCTTCATCAAACAGGAATCCATTATAACCCTCAGGGGATGAAAGTATGCTTTTGGGAATTATAAAGGGAGGATTGGCCAGCTTTCTTCATTTCTCCATTCTTATTCTCATTCTTTTTTAAGGGTTGACACACACCCAAAGAGTTTCGCAACACATCTGTCTTCAGAATCAAGGCGGCCGAATTAGCTCTCCCACAATAAAACAATAATAATCATACTAAAAGCCAGACTAGTTCAGGGGAGTCATCATAGTGAGATATGGAGGATTTTGACCTTGAGTTCATCTGGCTTGGAGTCTAGCTAGGTTAAAAATAAGAGGCATCTATTACCATCTGAAAGCAGCTTTGAAGGCATTCTGAGATGGAGAAATTTCACTGTGATCGGAGGTGAGCTGGTGCCAATGGAATTGCTTTTAGGATTGGCAGTTCTGCTGATGTCATTTACATCTGTCATGGTGAATGGACGGTGCTGCCCTGTTTCCATTTGTACTTCTCTCTTGGGCACCCTCCTCCATAGGGATCTTCTTAGGTGGCTCCCATTATGAATCCATGCCATTATTTGACATCTCTTATTAAAACTTGTAAGAGGGAAGAGGTTTTTATGAGCTCATCCATTGTAACCCCATGTTAATAATAATAATAATTGTGTGCCATCAAGTTGATTCCGACTGATATCAACCCTTGTCAGAGTTTTCCAGGTAGAGAATACTCAGAAGTGGTTGACCCTTCCCTTCTTCTTGGGAAACCCTGGGACTGTGCAGCTTGCCCAGGGCTACACAGGTTGGCTCTTCTCCCAGGAGGCCCAGTGGGGAATTGAACTCCCAACCTCTGGCTCCCCAGCCAGATACCTAAACCACTGAGCTATCCAGCCAGATCTTAATACCTTGCAAATGAAGAGGAAATAGTAAACACAATTTCAGAACTCAGAAATTCTGGTAAATCATAGGAACATGTTTTGGCCCAAGTTAGATTTTTGACCTTTCTAGACCAATTTTGTCAACTCTGGAGAAGTTCTCTAGACTTTGGGGTCAGTTTTTTTGCTGGCCCTAGCTGGAGATCCCGGTGTTCTCTGCTGGTCTCCCATCTAAATGTTAACTGGAACCAATACTGCTTGGTTCCAAAATCAGATGGCATCCCCTGTGTTCAGTGTAGGATGCTGGTACGTGGCAGCCAAAGGATTATCTCCACAGTGCTAAGTCACATCTTCCTAGATGGTTATCTGCATTCACAAAATGGACAGTGGGGACAATACAGGTGAAAATCAGGGTGTGAATGAGAGACCACCTACTTGGAATATAGATCACCCTGCTTCCAGGAACATGGTAAAGTGAGGTTCATCCCATGGCAGAGTGAAGAATGATGACTTTCAGCATGCATCGCCTTCCTGACAAGGAATTTCCTTAACAGACTTCTTGTGTTGATAAGAATACATTTTTGCCATCACAAAATTTCAATATTTTTGTACAAAATAGCACAATTCGCAAAATTTGAGCAGTTGCGTGAACAATGTGACTTGTATTAAAATTAGCCTGGCTGCTGATTTATTGAAGAATTGGAAGCACTACAGGGGTTCTTTGTATCTTGCTTAGCCATCACCCTGTCCCTCTTTGTGTGCATGCCTGTCCTTGACTTTTCAAGGGGCACAAGAGCCCTTCGATGCCAATGACAGAAAGGATGAGCAGGGGAGGACAAGAACTCTTTCTTTCACTCTTGGCCGGAGGTGGTGCTTTAACATTTCTTGTTGCAGGGCTTTAAACTTCTTTATCAAGTCAGTTTCCTCCTGTCAAGACAACCTAAGTAAACAAGATCAAAGGAATTTAGCAAGTGTTCTTTCCATTCCTCCTCAATGGTGGTCACTGAGGGCTTTGATTTCCACCGTTGTTCAATAAGGCTTCAACTTGGAACTGAAAGTGGACTTCTGTTGACCTCTTGACCTTGTCTCTGTGTCTTTCTCTCAGGCTCTAAAAGACCCAACGTTAGCGGCCCGAAAGGATTTCCAGAGGGAGGCAGAACTTCTCACCAACCTGCAACACGACCACATTGTGAAGTTCTATGGTGTCTGTGGTGATGGAGACCCCCTCATCATGGTCTTTGAATACATGAAGCATGGGGACCTGAACAAGTTTCTGAGGTAAATCCTCAATCTGTCAATGTTTCTGCAACTAGCTCTCAGAGAACCTGCTTATTCAGTGCCATCCCCTTTTGGGGAGAATGTCACAGCAAGCTCCCCATTGCTGTGGGCCAGAGATTAGAAATAATGGAGGGGATTTCCTCACGTGCCACCGGCTCTCCCAACTGGGAAGGTAAAAGGCATCAATCAGGAGGGCAAAATCTTCACTGTGGGGACCATCTGATATAAACATGGACTTCTGTGTTCTCCTGGACCACAGCACAAGACTTGTGGCCCCATCAAGAGTTTGTTAGAGGCAACTGTTAGAAGATGCCCATGAAGGGGAAACTAAGAATTGTTCCAGAGAAGCAAATCTGAGGGGAAAAATCAGGAATAGAGATGGGCACAAACCTCAGTTCGGAGGTTCGTGCTGCTTCATGCCACGTGTTCCCTTCCCCCACCCTCGGGTGGATTCTCCACTGCCCTTCTCTTCCTCTTTGCATGTTCATCCAGTCCCAGCAGCAGCGCCTGCTTCCTTTCTCCGCCTCCTCCAGCAGCCACCCACTCAGATGAGGAGGCAGAGCAGGGATTCCTGCAGTGCTGCCGTTGAATGGGCAGCTGCTGGAGGAGGCAGAGGAGGGAAGCAGGCACTGCTGCTGCAACTGGGAGATTGCATGAAGTGGAGGAAGACAAGCAGCATGCGCCGGCTGGTGAATGGGGGAGCCAGCTGGGTGGTGGGGAGAGGAATGAACTTCCGAACCAAGGTTCGTGCCCATCTCTAGTCAGGAATCAAAATCAAATGGATCTTCAAGCCAAAACCAACCCTGGGAGACCACTGGTCAAGAATGGCCCTACCCAAACAGGGAGGCTTTTTGGAGGTCTCTTTTGCCAAAAAAGAAAGAAAGAAAAGCGAAAACACATGGCCATTATGGATGATGGGAAGTATAACATTTTCCTGTCCCTTAAATCAGTGAAAATTTTCATTCCCTAGCCGACTGTGGAAGCTGACAAGCCACTTGAAAATCAATAAAGCCCTTTCCCTGGGCTTCATTTGTTTTAGCTAGCATCTAAAATACAAGGTATTTTGGGAAGCCTCCAGGTAGTCCTCTTCCATCTTATTAGCAACATGGCCCATTGGAAACCAACAAATTTGGAATATATGCTTCATGCTGAGGTCCTATCAGAGACGATTTGATGAGTCCACCCTCCTCATAGATCTCTTTGGTCTCCATTGCCCAGCCTCTAATCCTCTTTTGGATCTGAGCGACTGAAAGATGAAATGTGTTTTCCAAGACATTCTGAAATGCTTCCAAAAAGCCAGAGGCTTTGTTCCACTAGATTTAACAGGGGGAAAAAATATTGACATATTCCTCACACCCAGCCAAGGTCAAAGTCTCTTTGCTCCACTGGGAGTTCCCTCCTAACCCTCAGTGGCAATTTCAAGGGCTGGGGGACCCTTCTGGATCAGATCCATGGATTGGGGGGGGAGGTCAAGGATTTTAAGGTCCTTTGCCAACAAACAAGGATCCTGGTAAGGATCAAGCTTCATAGCCCCTGCATTTTGCATTCAGAAGAAAGAGAAAAGACTTTTTTTCCTTTTTTGGAGTAAGAAGGAGAATGTTTAGCAATACAAAATCAGGTTTTTTTTGTGTGTGTGTGTGTGTGTGTGAGAGAGAGGTGGGGGACAGATTGTTAGAGATGCCTTCTCCTTGTCTCGTGCATCTGAACAAGAATGAGAGCCCACTTGATATTTCTCCTCGCCTGTGAGTTGATGAGATATTTTCTGTCAAGCTCAAGAACGGCTTTCACATTTGTGAGGATGGGTTCTGCCCACATTTTCACAAAAGTGCACAACTCACACCAATGAACAGCACTGCTTCTGTATGACGGGGGTTAAAAACTCATTAACTCGTGGGGGTTAATGAGTTTTAAACAGGCTGTTTTTATCTGTCTCAAGTTACTATAAAATTAGCTGTTGCTTACCGAGCTGTGTGACACAGCAAAGTCAACACACAGGGTCCAAAGCAGTTTCTCAACTTGAGGCAATTGTGGTCCCAAATCCTGTACAAAAGGATTTTGGCTATAGGACATTGATGATCAGCGGATGTATCATTCAGTTCATGCAAAACCACTGATTTTAGCATTACGGAATTAAATCTAATTTTTGGAGCTCTGGAGAGGGGTGGGATTGGCTGCCTCCTAGATTCACTTTTCAACAGCGCAAGTAACCATTCGGATCTTGGCCACTGTTGTTTCAAGCCATCATTTTGCTTTTAGACGTATGCTAAACTCTCTGAGAAAACGCCTCAACAATGGAATTGACTAACGTGGCAACAGCCGTCATTTCTATTTACACCGTTGGCTGGACCAAGAATGGTGTGTGACAGGGTTGGCTTCACATCACGGGATCATGTCACTCAGCTTTAGCCATTCTCTTGCCAGGCCCTTGAGCTTCTCTCTTGTCCCTGAGGCATGTCAGACCTGATGGTGGCTCTGTCAGGGATTATTTTTTAAAAAAACACCAGTCTGTCAGAAAGATGCTTCAGCATGTAATGTGACACAGAAGGGAGCTAAAGAAGCAGGTGATATCCTGTACTGCTGCCATTTTGTTTGTATCTACCCGGTTTCCCCGAAAATAAGACCTAACCTGAAAATAAGCCCTAGTAGGATTTTCCAGGATGCTCGTAATATAAGCCCTACCCCAAAAATAAGCCCTAGTTAAGTGAAACCCCGCCCTCCACCCTTGTGTAGCAACCAGAAGAAGATGACATGACTGTATTTGAATAAATGTAGATTGTTGTACATTAAAAAAATAAAACATACCCTGAAAATAAGCCCTAATGCGTTTTTTGGAGCAAAAATTAATATAAGACCCTGTCTTATTTTCGGGGAAACACGGTATTCATTTTAGAGCCGTGTAATCATCTGTTAGAATAGAGGAAGGGACAGGAAATCCCACCGACTATCTGTGACTGCACTGAAAGTTAAAGTAAATGAACAAAGCTTAATGCTGTAATCCAGAATATTACCTTCAAGCCAGCCGCCACGTGGGGAGGACTTAGTGGGCAATTTGGAACCTCATTCTCGGAGAAGATTGGGTGATGATGATGATGATGATCTTCTCCCTGCTGGGGAGTCATTTTTGCTGCCTGCAGCGACCACACCAAGGTTGTTTTGTGGCTTGTCTTCTGAAATAGCAAGCCCGACGAGGATCGGAGGTCTTGTTTCTCTGGATCTGGAAATCGCAACTTGCTTCCCACGTTCCGGCTTAAGGGTGCAGATCTTCTCCATAGAAAACAATGGAAGAAAAGAGCAAATTATCTTAAGATGGAATGTATACGTGTCTAACAATGCAATAAATAAATTGTAGCTATTTGGGTTTAGGCCAGTGTGTTTTAAGAAAATTGGAAATAAGCCAACCCCCCACCCCAAATAAAACCCACAGTAACTGAACCCAAAATATCTGTCCGGCTGAACCAGACATATTTGTCAATATCTCGACCAATCTCTCTCCCCCTCCTCCTCTTCATACACCTCAAAGATATTAGGAAGAGGAAATCCAGGGTGCATACATACAAGCAAGTTGGATCTTGCTGTTTTAGCAGGTTAGCTCCATGCTGGAGACAACGCATCCGTCTTTCAATTTGCTAGCTCTCTGCAGGGTTGCTGCTGACGAGGGCGAAATGCTAGGAATTATTTCAAAGAGAATTTGGAGGGGGAGGTGAAGCTACCCATGTCTACTGCATTGGAGAAAACAAGACCGAAGGTCACAGCTGTACTGCTCTTCTTCTACCATCTGCAAGGTGCTTATTGGCATTCCTGGTTCAGCCGTGCTAAATATTGTGTGGAGGACCAAAAAAAAAAAGGATGAATCTAACATCAGAAGGATGTCTGCTTTGCAACATTAAGAAGGTTGTGTAGACACATGGTGGAGGTCCCATATTCAGAAGGGACCAAAGGGAAGTAATGTTGCAGAGTCCTGAATTTTGATTCAGTTCCTCTAGCTGTACAGAAGTTCAGGGATTCACTGAGCAAAATCTGCTTCAAGTTCGTCAGATGAGTTCACCCCTATTTTTCATCAACTGGCACTAACAGTCTCAAGAACTCACTTTGAGACATTAGTAAGAGAAAGAATAAAAAGCTTGCATCTACTTACAGTGAACAGATAACAGAAAGCTAAAAACATGTCTGCTTTTCAACAATGGGCCTCAACAGACTTACGGCTTCCAACAGACAATGGAGAGGGGAAACAAACAAACAAACATGCAGTTCCAGGGCTTGCTTGTGCCCTAAACAGAGTGGTTCTATTAGCAATATAATTGGCTCCTTTCTTGCTTCCTACAGGGCGCATGGTCCCGATGCAATGATTCTTGTGGATGGGCAGCCCCGGCAAACCAAAGGGGAGCTGGGGCTTTCTCAGATGCTTCATATTGCAAGCCAGATCGCATCAGGAATGGTTTACCTCGCCTCCCAGCACTTTGTACACAGAGACCTGGCCACCAGGAACTGCTTGGTTGGCACAAACCTGCTGGTGAAGATCGGCGACTTTGGGATGTCCAGAGACGTCTACAGCACGGATTACTACAGGGTAAGATGGCTCCAGGGGGAAATTTGGGAGTGGATGGACCCAAGGGAGGCCTGGTGAATACCATGGTGGTCCAGGGTGGTGGAATATTAGACACACAAGGTCCAAGGAACTGTCTGACTGGGGAAGCCGGGTTCGGGTGGGAGGCTGATCTGGACAACATTATACTTACCGTGTCTCTTTACGTTAAGGTTCCCATAGAGATGAATCCTTAGTTTGTGTATGCTGAATATATGACCCCTTTGATCAACACCTATAGACTTCAAGGGCCTTTCTGGATGGTCCCATTTCACAGGGATAGTGAGGAGCTTCCTTCTATTACTTAGTCAAAAAGGTCCTTTAGAACAGTGGTCCCCAACCTTGGGCCTCCAGATGTTCTTGGACTACAACTCCCAGAAGCCTTCACCACCACCTCTGCTGGCCAGGATTTCTGGGAGTTGAAGTCCAAGAACATCTGGAGGTCCAGGTTTGGGGACCACTGCTTTAGAAGACAAACAGAGACCAGAGATGGGCACGGATGGCAGGTTCGGCGGTTCGTGTCAGTTCATTTATCAGCTGAATGGATGTTTGTCACTTCCTAGCCCGCCTCCTCTGGCTGGTTCCCACTCAGAGGCAGCATCACAGCTGCCCTGCCCTGCCTCCTCTGGGCAGTGCCTCTGAGTGAGCGCCTGCCAGAGGAGGCAGGCTGGGAAGTGCCAAACACCTGTTTGCCCAAAGAGCGAACTAACACGAACTGCCAAACAGGCAGTTCATGCCCATCTGTAGTGGAGACACTTCGTTTGCCTACGAGAGCTGACCCTTGGCACAAGAGAAAGAAAAGCTTTGTTAGAAGCAGCCTTGATCTCAAGATGCATGCCATTATTTTCCCCCTCTTCCCTATGTTCCATATGAATTTGCAGTACCTTCATTTATATGTATTTCCCTGCAGTCCTCATACATTCTTGCTTTATTCTGCTTCCTGCCTTTGACTTTCGTGCTTCTGTTTGCTTTCCCTTCTCCCTCGCCGAGAAGCCAGCACGGTCGGGGTACACGCTGTACATTCTGTTCCTCTCTTCTTTCTATGTGTCTTTCATTAAAAAAAAAAAAGTAGACATTGATAAATTAAAGAGAAATCCAATGGAGGGCAACAAAGATGATTAAAGGACTGGAGGCCACGACCTGCAGAGGGAGATTAAGGAAACTTAATACACGGGGCTTATGGAAAAGGCAACTGGAAGGATGACTGATAAATGTGCATAATATATGGGGAAAGGAATAATAAGCAATTTAGGCTCAACCTCAGCACTCTCCATCCAACGCCATCGCAATTTAGACAGGGGAATAATTTGTTGGTGGTAGATTGTTGGGTGCTATCGTTGGAAATGTTCAGAAGGAGACTAGATAAGCTGGCATGGCTTAGGAGCGAGGGAAAGGCGAATCTTGCTGGGTGGACCTATTATTTGATGAGCATAGCCCTCATTTCAACCTCTCCCGCTATTGAAATCTCTTTGAAGCGAAGGAATTATACAAAAAAAAATATGGACTTTTGGGTCAAGAAGAAAGAGTGGGAAGCAGCTACCGCTGGCCCCATGACAAATCAATGTCATTAACAACGTGGCCTTGCGAACTGATCTGAAGCAACTCGAAATGTGTTTTGCTCACTTTGTTTTCAAGGCAGAAAAGTTAGCTTTTCCTGATTTGTTTTAGGAAAATCGGAGTCTGGAACAAACAGGAAGAAGTTCTCCCACCCCTAAAACTAGCACACAAGACTGCAACAGTCAGCCAGCATGGGAATTACAGAGCACCAAGTCTGAAAAGACTCTACGTGTGTAAAATCTGGGTTCTTGCTCCTGTGAACAGGATCCTTCACCTCTTGAGGCTTACTTACTGCTTGCATGAGCCATGCAGCAAGGGAAAGAAAGGGGCTAGCCACTCGCTCTAACCAATTTGATGATTATTTGTAAATGACTAAATGGGGCTGAAGCGGGATAGGATACACTGAATTATTGGTTCAAGGCTTCAGCATCCTTGCTCATTTAAGGCTTTAAATGAGCAACCATGCTATATGAGGGTTGCTTTCTTCTACTCAGGTCTGAAGCTCTCTTTGAGATCTGGGGAACCCATGGCCTCCAGATACTGGTGGATTACTATTCCCATCATTCCTCAATGAAACAGTCTGGGGCCGAGAGGAAGGGGAGTCTGGTGATATCTGGAGGACCATATGGTCTCAACTCCTGCCATGTTTTTTTTAAAATATGGTCCTTCAGTTTCATGTCCTGAGGTTGTGATCAGTGCTTGCAAAAATTTGTGTTTGGTGTGACTGCCAGCTGGGGGGGGGATGTGGAGAATTGTAGTCCATGAAGGAACATTTTGAAGCTCAGGCTACGGCTTTGGATCCAGCCTGTGCAACCTGGACCCCATCCAAGTCAACCCAGTTCCGTAACTATGTATGGCAAACCACTGTGATAAGCCTCCCGTTTTGCCACACACCTGGGACCGCTCGGGGATAACTGAAGAGCCAGGCAGACCTTAATGTCTGTCTGGCTCCATGGTTCACCCGAAGTGTACAGAGCTGCCTTCAAAAGGGGGCCTTTCCAGGATAAGGTGAAGAATCTCCCAGCATCTTCTTGCAGGGGATTTAGATTTCCAGCTGTGAAGGTGAGAACCCCAAAGGAAGTCAAGCTTCATGGAGGTGTCAGGGCAATGGCACTGCCAGTAACGATGCTGCATTTCCTCGAGGTAATGCCGTGATTTCTCATGTGCAGATAGGAAAGTTGTAAAAAACCGCCTTCTGAAGGGTGACATTGATGTGACAGGTCTAAAGATCACTGCAGCCTGTCAGCTTGCTAAAACTCACCATGCTTTTGTCTGTTACTGTGTCTGTCTGTGTGTTTGTGTGTGGTGTGTACACAAGAACAACCATTTTGCATTTTTACTAAACAGAAGCTGTAAGACGCACAAATCCATACCAGGCTCCGGATTAACTCCTAGATCTTTGCTTTCATTTCTTTGTCCTCCTCTCTTTCTTTCTTTCTTTCTTTCTTTCTTTCTTTCTTTCTTTCTTTCTTTCTTTCTTTCTTTCTTTCTTTCTTTCTTTCGTCATCTTCTGAAACAAAGCCGGGCGGAGGGGGCAAGGACCTTCTGGCTAGCACCTATGAGGGATGCAGAGCGCTTTGCAAAAGTGAGCACCTTTATTTCCTGCAACCCACAAACAACCATTCACATAACAAAAGCAAGACCCGCAGCCTCCCCCCCATAAGTCTCACCATGTCGTAGGCGAAGACAGCTGCGTCTTTTCCTATGCAGCTCACTTAGGAATATGCTCAGCTGTTTATCCTGCTTTGATGAGACAGCAAAGTTTTGTTTTATGGCTTGGAATTTTTTTAAAAAATGCAAAGAGATGGGAGATAAATTTTCGAGCAAGGGAGAAAGTCAGAGGGAGCTTATTTCCAACTTTCAGACTGCAGGGCTCAGACATTGCACACCAGGTTATGCTCTGATGTGCCTTCCTGAGAGACAAGGGGTTGTTAAACCTTTCCTATCCCCCTTGCATTGTCTGTGTGCAGTATTTCTTAGAGATTTTGTATACCTTGGTTCAATCTCCAATCCAAGTGGAGACTTCAGCCAAGAAATCAGAAGACGTCGGAGTCTCGGAAGGGCAGCAATGAAGGAATTAGAAAAGAGCATCAAGTGTAAGGATGTGTCACTGGAGACCAAGGCCAAGATCATCCTCACTCTTGTATTTCTGATCATCATGTAGGGGTGTGAAAGCTGGACAATAAAGGAAGCTGGCAGGAAAAAAAATGATTCATTTGAAATGTGGTGCTGGAGGAGAGCTTTGCAAATATCCCGGATTTCCAGGAAGATGAACCAGTGGGTCCGAGATCAAATCCAGCCTGAATCATCTCTGGAGGCAAAAGTGTTGAAACTGAGGACATCCTACTTTGGGCACATCCTGAGAAGGAAGGATTCTCGAAAGAAGACAATAATGCTGGGAAAGGTGGAAGGCAGCAGGAAAAGAGGAAGACCAATCCATCCTGGATTGACTCCCTAAAAGAGACCACAAGTTTGAGTTTGCAAGAGCTGAGCAGGGTGGCTGAGGACAAGACATTTTGGAGAGCGCTCATTCATAGAGTGGTCATGAATCGGAGGCAACTTGGCAGCACATAACAACATCATCCGCCTTACCAGGCTCTATATGCATGTTTTGAAAGGCGGTGCTAAACCACTGTGCATCACCACATTGCACAACTGAGCACAATAGTGTATCATCTTGCATTGTCAATGTGCAGTATTTCCATCTCTGAAGATAACCCTAAAATTTCCCATCCATCTGAGATAAACTCTCACCAACAATGCCAGAACTAAGGGCACTGGGCCCGCTGTGTAGTCAAAATCCATGTATTTTTAACGAAACTACAAAGCATGGACGTCACTCCTCATACCTAGTCAGAGCCCTTTATTTGCAATTTTTTTCACTCTTCAGATCTATACAAATACTTTTTAATACACTTGGACCCCCTTATCCGCTGGATCAGCATCCACTGATTCACAATCTGAAAATATCAAGAGGAAAATCCCCCAAATATAGATTTCCAACTCCTGTATGAGTTTCCACAACTGGCCACTAGAGGGAGGCAGAGACCACGCTATGTATAGCACTTGCTCTTCTAGTAGGGTTTGCTATAATCCACATTTTTCAGCATCTGCGGGGGAAAGCTTGGAACTTAACCACCTCGGATATGGGTTGGTTCCTATCCAATCAGAGCTGCAGATTGGCTGAAAGCAAATAATTTGCTATTTATGAAATGAATCATTCAGACTAGACCAAAGTGTATGCTATTTACACATCTCTAATCAATACCATGTGTGCCACTTAGCTATGTATAGGACGTGTTCATTGTGGAATAGATAAAGCGATGACGTGCCAAGTTTGCCTCCCCCAAGTAACCGTGTCCTGAAACAGATATGGGGAATATGAGGGTCTCTTGGATGCCCCTTCCTCTCAGCCGTGTGCCATGTTAAGCTGGCAAAGGAGCCGGGGGACTTCGTGTGTGCTTCGTTGTCATGGTTTACTTGGGTGTTCCATACATTTGTCTATCATTTTAATAAAAAATTCTCCAAGGACTTTTCTGAGTAGCAGGACATGGGGGAGACACAACGACATGCCACGTCTCCCCCCCCCCCCCCCCGGTCAAGAACATCCAGGGGGAACAACACTGCTCTTTAGATCACGTGCTTCATCTCGCTTTACTTGCCGCTCCGTCCGTACAAGCCGAGCCCTCTTCCTTCGGTATATGAACGTTGCCGCTAAATATACCACCGTGGTATATTTAGCGCTTCGTTAGTAGGCCACTCGTCTTGCAAAGCCTAGTAGCTGCGTACGGGAGAAATCAATTCTTCACCTGCCCTTCAGGAGTTCTATCATTCCTCTTCTTTGACTGATGCTAATTAAATGGGCTTCTAGGCCTTTTGCCTTTGATTAAAACTGAAGAAATAATGACCTGTGAAATGCCAGCTATTTCCAGCTAAATAGAGCAGCCTGTGATCCCCATACTGCCATTAGGACACCCGTCAGAAGTCTAGAAAGAGGACAAGCCTCGGTATCTCGCATGCTGTTTGGCTGTTTTCCCCGACCTACATCAGTGTTTGGCTTTGGTTTTCCCAAGTAGCAGTGCAATGGAGCCAGGATTCCCAGGGACAAAGCAAGAGGATCTTTTTTAAAAAAAGAAGAAGCAAAAGTTATGATGTAGAGATGGGCACGAACTATGGTTCGGCGGTTCAGTGACGCTGCTGTTCTGTGGGCACCCTGGCTTCCCAGCCCTGCCTTCTCCGATGGGCGCACACTCAGAGGCACTGGCATGGCTTTCCAGCCCTGCCTCTGAGTGGACGCCTGCCAGAGGAGGTGGGGCAAGGGAAGCAGAGGTGCCCGCAGAACAGCAGTGTCACTGAGCCGCCGAACCACCGAACCGTGGTTCATGCCCATCTCTGTTATGGTGTCATCTGCTGCCCTTCAAGCTTTCCAGAGCTAAACCCTGGTCACAACTGGGGGGTGTAGAGGGGGGAATGCGTTTTTCAAGTCTGTTATTGTCAGGGATTCTTTTTGGAACACCAAGGGTTTCAAGGTGCCTTGGCCTTGAATGGCCTGTTAAGGGCCACAACGTTTACAAAAGACCTGCTTCTGAAGGCCATCAAGTTGCTAGAACTGGTTTTTCTGGTATGAAATCAGCACATATGTTTTCTTTTTCGGACTGGAATGGAAATAAGGTGGGATAAACTTGGTTACTGCTTAAACTGAGATGCCAGGCTCCACCACTCTGTTCTACACTGGGGGGAGCACCGTTGTTCCCACCTACCCCAGAGGAGATGGTGGGCAATGGTAGCTTTCCCATGATCTAGGAGTTTGCAGGTGTTGGTGGGATCCCCATAAGAAGAGGAACAAGCTGTTGACCCATTTGCAAGGATGGTGGTAGTGGAGGTGGTTGAAGCCCTCACAGATGTCAGAAGCTTCTCTTTCAACCCAGTGCACAGCTTTGAAGTAGCCGCACTGGGCAGTTGCCCCAAGCATCAGTAGGTCTCCAGAGTCGCCAGGGTCTGGCCAGGGCATTCTGATGGCCCTGTATTTCACCACCTGAAGTGACTGCTTCCTTGACCCTGATGACATAGACTATCGAGATTATCACGGTAAGCCACTTCGGCTCCAGAGTGAAGCTTGCCTCAGGGGTATGATGTTTAAGGAAGACATGGAGGGTTGAAATCAAGGACTCCATGAGAGGGAGCAGAGGGATATATCCATAAAGCTTAGGGATGTTTCACTGATGCTGAAAACCAACACTAGAGGTCTGAAAATCTCAGTACAGGTCTGTTCAGCTGAAGCTGATGCTCCTCTACAATTCAAGGAAGCTTTTCCTTCTGTGGCTTCCTCTTCAATCCATCATTTGCAGGCATAGAAAGAGAGAGAAAAGCAAAACCAGAAGCTGTTAATGATCCCCCCCTTCCTTTTTAAAACCTGAAGAGCCCTTCATAGCTATGCCTGGTGAATGCTGCGGAATTAATTGGGGCAATTAGGCTGTGCTACATTGCATGGCATTATCTCAGGGATGGTAATTATCCTAATTTCTCTGTCTCCACCATCCTGAAACACCTGATCCTCTGATTCCCTTTCCCCACTTCACGCTCTCTCTCCCGACCAGCTCTCCACCTGTCTGGCTGATGTTTCCCAATGAGTGTTGCCGTTTGTTTTATTATCCGTAATGAGAGTGAGACTGATAGTGAAGAGCTCTTGTCAGGCTGGTGGGAGCCTCTTCTTTGGAGTGCCAGTGAAAGAGGCTGGTGGTGGGTGGGGACCACAGAATCCTCAGTTGTCATCCATGGATGATCTTGCTTGGGTCTTTTATGGTCCACTTCCCCTCAATATTGTTTTCTCCCTCTCGTTAGGTTCCACCTTTTTCCATTTTTGCATACCCAGTGTGGTATAGTGGATAGATTGATGGACTAGGACCAAGAGGTCTGGGTTCAAATCTCTACTCAGCCATGGAAACTCACTGGTGGAGTGGAACTGGTAAAACCACTCCAGAAATATCTCATGTATCTTGAGTGCCCTATTAGGGTTGCTACAAGTCAGTCCTGATTTGTGCGCACATTATAACAAACACTTCCTCATTTTCATAATACTTATTCATCAATAAAGTCTGTGGGCAATGAAGAAGAGAAGTAGATGTTGCTTACCTTACAAGCGTAGGGGAAAGAAGGAAAGGAGTCACAGTTGGGTTGACCCTTGGCCAACATAAGCCAAGTTGACTGCTGCCCAACTTTAAGCTTAAATAAATACATGACCATGTTTCACTGGGGTGAGCAACTTCCTGATAAGGAAGACCCACTAGGATTTGCATTTTCTGCCACTGCTGAAGTTCCCTGTGGTTCAGGAGTTTGCCAGGGTATCCCCTGCACCATAGATTTCTGCTAGTCCTCATGACAGACCGATTACAGCAATGTCTCCATGAGAGCGGGGCAAACCATTTGTCTGCTGGTGTTGATTTTGTTAAGGAAAGAAAAGGCAGTTAGCTGAATGATCCTATTGGAGACCCAAAAGTTACTGTAAGTTACTACTAGCATGATGGGATGCGAATTCTGGAGATGAGAGTCGAAAGAAAGAAAGAAAGAAAGAAACATTCTCAATCGCTGAATCCTATTGACATTTCTTTGGAAGGAAGCCCTACTAAACTCAGCATGAGTTCCTTCTCAGGAAATGTACTTAGGTGTCTACTGTTAGCTTTTAAATCCCATGGACATTTCATAAG
Organism: Intellagama lesueurii; assembly: GCA_037013535.1. Classification (NCBI taxonomy): domain Eukaryota; kingdom Metazoa; phylum Chordata; class Lepidosauria; order Squamata; family Agamidae; genus Intellagama; species Intellagama lesueurii. Next base: position 4,878,756 of record JBAJHW010000011.1, read on the forward strand.
AGGCAATTTCACTGGAGTTCAGCCTATTGCTGAGTAGACATGCATACGATCAGAAGGTGTGCAGTCCACAAAAGAGGTGGAGAGAGAAGCTGAGAAGTTGCATTCCTTTCTCATAAAACTTGGCAGCACCAGGAATTTGATTGGCAGGATGCTGAAGCCAGGCAGAAGAAGTAGCTTTCACCAGATATAGGCCCCTACAAGCTCAACACTGTCTCCAAGTACAGATGCAGGCTCATTTGTAGTGGTAGATCATGGCACCAAACAGCAAGGAAAGACTCTTGCCCTCAGCTTGTGAGCTTCTCAAAAGAATCTGCTAGCCAGTTTCAGGAATAAAACAGAGAAATGCAGATGGGTAAGTTCATTCAGTCTGGCCCTATTTTGACCTAGAGATTTGTTGGCTTCTTTAAAAATGAAGCAGAAAGAAGTCAGCTTGTTTCCTGAGCAAGTTCTGGGGAGCCTGGGTGATTAAAGGACCTCCTTCCTGTGGTACCTCAGTTCTTCAAAGCAAGTTTCCCATGCTCCCCTTCTGCTCACCTCTAAACAAGGAGCATGGGCAGTCCCAGTTAAGAGACCAAAGAAGAGGACTTATGCACCTTCTCCTTCTCGTTCCATCATCCTAAGATGCTCTCAGCACATAATGGGTTCCAAAGTAGTAATCCATAGGAGTTGTAGGTCCTTTCCAGGGAGTCTGACACTTGTAAAAAGTTAGGGTGCTTTGAGTTCACTCACAGTTGTAAGTTCCTTTTCCAGCCCAGAGTGTGACCTATGCTGATGAAGGTTTATGAGTGTTGGAGTGTGTGCAATAAAACCTCTTTTTTTTTACTTGGGCATCTGTGGATCTCAAGATCCCAAGCCCAGCTCAGAAAAACTCTTGCAATGCCCTTTCTAGACTGGATGGTTCATGGTCTTGTGTAATCACAACAATTTTTCTATTCTTAGGTCTTTATTCAACAGGAACATTTTTCCCCCCATCCCTGCTTTCTTGTGACAGCAATAGGCTCTGCCTGATGATTTACACCCCATTCAAAGTTGCAGCAACGTGGTTCCAATAGGTGTAAGCTGGAATGAATTTAATCCTGTAGCTAATGGTCACAAACACAGTGTTTTTACAAACAGCATGGATGAGATCTACTTCCGAAACATCATCGCCACCACCATCAGTTGAAAAGCATACGAAGTGGACCCCTTAATGGGCGCTGCCTGAACAGGAAGCTGTGTGCACATGTGTTTTCCCATCATGCACCCATCTTCGCTCCTCAGCCCCACTGAAAACTCTTTAATTGTGATAAATCTGAAGGCTTCCTTTAACTTGAAGGGCCATCCTGGAAGACATACAGAAGACAGGATGGCAGAAATTTGCATACAAATCTCCTTCTCAGCTTCTGTAATTAAGATATTTGCATGGAAAGCCTTGTCTTGTCTTTCCCCTTTTTTACAGAGAGAAAGAAATTCTCTTGATTATTACGTGGCCAGAATATTTTGGAGACCAAAAAATTTGAATGAAAGAAGTAGAAGCGAGCAAAATGTCATGACTAGGAAACCAATGACCTTGGTCTTCCTTTTGTCCCCAACTTTGCATCTCCATGATGGAGTTGGACAACCTAAAGTCAACAGAAGAGTGTTTTTTCACATGGAAGAGCCAGGTTGAGGTCCTCCATCCTAGGCAACCTTCAGCCATTTGCTGTCTATCCTACTGATCTGTCTAACAAGGTTCAAATAAGAAGACACATGTCATACGCAGAGTTTGGGAACCTTCAATGAATTATTCAGCTAACATGCTGGAGACAACCATGTTGTCCCCTTTTGCCGCGTATGCATTTAGGACAAAGAGTCTTTCAGAAGAAAAGGTGGCAATGCTAATATACCGTGAACACGCAAGGATGAAAAATCAGACTTTTGAGAGAGAAGCGCTAAAGACTTGGATGGACAAATCTTTTGCTTTCAAGTTCTTTCCACTCCGAATCTGTGAGTTTTGTAAAATCCTCATGAAAAGTGAACTGAAATGAACTTCTCTTCCACCCCTCTCAGTCTACCTCACGCCACAGGGTTGTCACGAGGATGTAAAGTGGTAGAAACAGAAATAGAAACGTGTTCTCCTGATCTCTTTAAGGCAAGATTGGAATAAAAATATGAAGAACATGAAATACTCCATTATTATGTTTTGCTAAGAACCTATTATTCATCTCAAATATATTGCAACAAATACTCGGTGATCTTTATTGCAGTAACATGCGATGCCTTGAAACTTGTTTTCTCTAGAATCAGACAGCAGCTGGGCAAATCATTTCTCTTCCATTCCTTCTTCTTCTTTCCCCCCCTTTGCCTTGTCTGCACAAGGAGAATGTATGAGATCATTGGGTTTTATATAGTTAGAAGCGATGGTAGTTTCTTGGTATTTACTCAAAGTGAGGTGTAAATCAACTGCAGATTGCCGTCTATCTAAGTTATTTGCATAGGGACAGATGGGAGGAGGAATATCGGTCTTTCGTGCCCACACGTTAGATGAGAATAGCATTATTCTTGATTACATTTACGCCCTCCTGCCCTGTTCCAGTTTCCAACGGCCTTTATCTTTCTAGGATTTTGTTGGTGTGTGCATATTGTGCCATCGATGGTTGTGGGATTCTCACAGACGTCGTGTAACTTTTGAGTAGGGGGTGGGAATTGAAAATGACAGTCATAAGACTGGTTTCTAAGCTTGAGCTTTTGAATGCCATCAAATCCCTTGCAGAGACATCATGTGCACCATATAAGCATCATTTGTTCACATCTTTCATAGCTAATGGCCTCACAGCAGTCACCTGATAGAAGCAATAATGATGATGATGATGATCTGCTGTCAAGTTGATTCCAACTTATGTCTACCCTTGCTAGAGTTTTCGAGGTATAGGGCAGTGACGGTGAACCTTTTTGGACCTGAGTGCCCAAACTGGGAAAAAAAACAAAAAAACCCGGCGGATGGCAGCGGGAGCGGAAGTGGCGGTGGAAGGGGGAATCCCAGGCACGGAGGTGCCTCAAGACCCCACTCCGGATCCGCTGCCAACACCAGCTGCTCCAGATCCTGGCCTTCCACCTGTCGGGGTGCCAGCACCGCAGCTGCAGCTGCCTCCTCAGGTTTGGCTGCGGAGGGGGAGAGTAGCGATCCCGCGACTTATGGCTCGCGTGCCCGCAGAGAGAGCTCTGTGTGCCAGCTGTGGCACGCGTGCCATAGGTTCGCCATCGCTGGTATAGGGTATTTCGAAGGGGATAGAGTATTCAAAAGGAGTTTATTATTCTGGGGTGCTCTGAGACTGTGCAGCTTGCCCAAGGCTACACAGGCTGGCTCTTCCCCTCATCAGTAATGATGATGATGACGACGATGATCTGCTGCCAAGTTGATTCCAACTTATGGCTACCCTTGCTAGAATTTTCTAGGTATAGAGTATTCAAAAGGGTTTACTATTCCTTTCTTCTGGGGTAGTTTGGGACTGTGCAGCTTGCTTAAGGCTGCACAGGCTGGCTCTTTTCCTTATTAGTAATGATTATGATGAGGAAGATGATCTGCTATCAAGTTGATTCCAACTTACGGCTATCCTTGTCAGGATTTTCTTGGTATAGAGTTTGCAGAAGGGGTTGACTATTCCCTTCTTCCGGGGTGCCCTAAGACTATGCAGCTTGCCCAAGGCTACACAGGCTGGCTCTTCTCCTGGTGTGCACAGTAGGGAATTGAATGCCCAGCCTCTGGCTCTACATCCTAGTATCTAACTCACTGAGCTACCCAGCCATTTACTTATTGGCAAGTCTGAAATATGCTTTAAGCTGTTGGAATGTTGCAGCCAATGGAAAGACATGTGATGCAGTTAAAGACACACCCTTTCCCTTCTTGTCCCCTGCTTCATTCCTTCACATAACCCCCACCCCGTCCGTCTGTCCTTCCTCCTCTCCTTCTCTGTTGTTTTCCTTCCTCTCCTCTCCTCCCCCCCTTATTCTTCACTCATCACTGTCAGGAAGTGCCGCAACTGAAGGGCTATTTCAACGCAACGTGGCAACAGCAGAGACTAGCAGCCATGGCAGCTACAACAGTGAGTGGATTGTGATGCCAGGGGGCAGTGGTTTGTTTGAGTATATTATGGCTGGGAGGTGGGACCGGATGACCAATGATGCTCACCATATAATAGACCCTTGGACAGTTTGCAATCCTTCCTATGGTCTCATTAACTAGAAATGCTGTTGCATCTCCTATTTGTCCACACTCCAGTTTAGAAATTATAAGATACTATGCAACATGAAGCATAGGTGTCCCACCCATCTCTCATGCCTGTTTTGCCCAGGTTAGAGGTCTATCTCAGTTGAAACAAACCTATATGCAATTGCTTATCTCTGCAGCTTTCCTTTTTGCCCAGATCTCTTTTCCCCTCTTGGACTCTTCCATTGAGTTCTGTGCCATCCCAATTCCATTCAAGAACGTCCAACTCTCATTTCCTCCACTCTGTTGCCTGCCTTGGCCTCTGCTTCCCCCCCCCCCCCCGTCCTAGGTGGCTCCTGCCACTTAAAATAGAGAGCAGCAGGCTAGATGGACCAAGAGACTCCTTGAGAATTTCATGGCTTGCTATGTCCCAGGCCAAATCCCTCACTGCAGGAGATTGTTTGGTTGTGCAGTGGTGTTGAGTGGCCCCATATTGTATATGACTGCAGGGGACTCAATGCAATCTCCAGAGCCCCATCCCGGGATTCTTTACCCAGAAGAAGGGAGATCAAAATGGACAATTCAGCCCCAGGAGAGCCATTGCGGGCATGATTGACCATTGGAATGACATCCCTCTAACCTTTTAATAGACCCAAAACAGCATTTTGGTTTTGGAGAATAGGACAGGTGTGGATCTCAGAGGTCTATGAAGCAGGGCAGAACATGGGCTTTGTTTCGCTTCCAGACTAACCCTGCAGGTACGCTCCTCTGTCTTAGGTACAATAGAAGTGGAGCGGCCTCCAGTTTTCAGCATAGCAATATTGTCTCATTCTAATCGGCCCAGCAAAAAATAACTTCAGCTATACTGCTGTGTATTTTATGGTTCAGATAACCAGTCTGCATGCTTTGAGGGATTAAAGCACATCCTCTCATCTTAGAACTTTAGAGCTGGAAGGGACTCTATGGATCATCAAGTCCAGCCCGTCATACCTGATTCAGTTCAGACTATCAAGTAAAACAATAGAAAGGTTGTGAGATCAGAAAAAGCTACACTCACGGCAAAGAGACAGCGGCCCAAAACCCGTTGTGGAGCTATGCCTACGTAACTCCAAGTTGTGCCACTAGTTGCAAAATTTGTGCCAAGGTGGGAGTTATATATCCAGCAGGCCATTGCCCAGACACAATTGCACGACTATTTGCACAATCAATTCTGCACCCAGACATGCAATGCAGAATGACTAGACATAACCCCCGGCACGATTCCACAAGCATTACTTTACATGGCCATAGATGCAACAAGATTTTGGCCAATGAAATATGCACGAAATTAAATTCAAATTTCCAGGCTAGAACTGAATCAACACATTCTTGGGGTCACAAAGATAACACTCCTGAACACTTAATATCAACCCCGGGAACAGTAATTAAAATATAATAATTCCTAGTTCCACCTGGAAAGACAACGGTGACATCTCCTAATTCTACCTCAGTCTGAATAATTATGCCAACATCTAAATTATGACGAACAAGGACTCTAGACTTCTGCCTACCTGTTTCAGGAAAAGTGATCTTTTCTCTTGCGGTTGCTTGTTTCCCCTCCGGTTCACTGAGGTCAGGCTGTTCCATCAGATAAAAATACTTTAAAATATCTCAAAATATCTGCCAGCGTTCCGTGCTTTGTGGTTAAAATCTGAGCTCAAAGGAGTCAAAACTACACTTTTCTTCTTCCTTATCTGGGCTTACAAATGAGATTTTTTTTAAAAAAAGTGCGAGTAGTTTTGAGTACAGTTTGAGTGTAAGGTTATAAAAAGAAAATGGATGTTGAACTGGGACGATAGAAAGAGAGGCCTACAGCCCAGATAAGGATTGTTGGTCCCTCTTCCAATTTCACAATTCAACATTTATCTTCTTTCTACAACCTTCTACAGAAATTGTAATTTCCCTGTTCATCTTGGTGTCTTTGTCCTCCACTTTGAGTACATTCACAGAGTTCATATTTCTTCTGCCATTCTTTTTCATAATACTCAAATCCAGTGGCTCCCAACCTTAGGTCCCCAGATGTTCTTTGACTAGCTGTGCTGGCCAGGATGTCTGGGAGTCGTGGTCCAAGAACATCTGGGGAACCCAACATTGGGAACCACTCCTGTAATAGGTCTATACTAGAGATGGGCATGACCCACCAGTTCGATGGTATGTGTTGGTTCATCCTTTGGATGAACAGGTGTTTGGCCCTTCCCAGCCCCACCTCCTCCAGACGTTGGCTCTGAGTGGGCACCTGCTGGAGGAGGCAGGGCTGGGAACCGCTGAACACCTGTTCGTCCAAAGGATGAACTGGCACAAACCACTGAACTGGAGGTTCATGCCTATCTATAGTCTATACAAGTTATTTGATCCCCCAGTTTAGTGATTTGGATTCACGCCTGATGAAGTTTGGATGGATCTCAACATGATCCAAGGAGATTCAGATCTGTCTCCAAACTAAACTTCAGAAATCTAGATTTTTGCACTTCGCATGGGTTTGTAGTGGAAAAGTAAAAGAGTTGTCCTTTCTGGTGTAACATACTGCCTGGTTTTCTTTCATTTTCAAAGGAATTAGGAAGAATTTCAATCTGAGTTGGATTCAAATGGAGCTAATCTGTTCCATTCCAGATCTGCTCCACAGCTCTCCTTTCTAAATGTGGATCTCTTTTTTAACCACGCAGAATTCGTTTAATGCCTGTTCATTTTTATTTTCCAACATACATTTTAAACTTTCGATAGTATTTTATTGACTTGTTTACAATAGAAACTAGAGAGCTTCCTTGTGGATCCTGGTGCAAAACATGCACCCTAAGAAATCTGAGCAAGCAATGTGATTTTAGTGGCAGTATCAACCAGAGTCTGCTGTCCTTCCACACAAAAGAAATGCCAGCACTGAAAAAATTCAGTGTTTTGCTTTGCTTCAGGAAAACATGATCCCCAAACTGCTCACAAAACGAACCACGAACCAGCCTGATTCGTGGGTTCCTTTGGTTTGCAGCTCATTTTGTGCCCATCTCCACCGAAGCGTATACTTCTTGTTTCATCCATACTTTCTTTATATCAGCAGTATAATTTAGGGCAACGGAGGCAAACTTTCTTCATTGCAAGTGACAGTCAGAAATCCCTGCCAATCTAACAAAGGATCTAGATCGGAACTCAAGATACATTTTGTATATGTAGGTTGCAAGGGGGATTTACACCTTCCACTGTCCATCCTGCTTGGGAGATTTTGAGAGTTGTAACTCCCCCCTTTAAAAAAAAAGATTTCCAAGTTCAGATCCAGATTTACCTTCGACCCTGATGTCTTCTACCATTCAGCTTCTTTGATCCTCCTGGAAATTAAGGCAGTTAATTTTCTGATCCGCCTGGTTCTGGATACCATTTCTTGTTACATAAGTAGTTCATGATTTTCCTCCCTGCCTTTTGGTAAATGTCGTTCTCCTGAAAAATTTCCTCCCCACCTTCCCCATGCCCTCCGTACCTTCTTTTTCACCACCTCCTAGCTGTGTGCAGTTTTTCTTACTTTCTTTAAAAATTATCTTCCTTCCAATCTATAAAATATGTTGATTTTTTTTAAAAAAATCCCTTAGTACATCTTGTACCTTTTAATAATATAGCAATTAAATAATAATGTTGACATATTGAGATGATAGCAATTAAAGGAGTGAAGCTGCTGTTGAAGAGGAAAAAAGAGAATTCTCCATGATGCTTTTTTTTTTGTATGAGTCACTAAAATCTTACAGGCATTTTCTTAAGTGCAAACATCTCAGCTTTGGAAGCACAGACTATTTTATACACAGGTTGGAAGAGCAACTGTTGTGTTGTGATTGCCATGCTTGTTGATAACAGGATTCTTAGGATGATAAAGATAAAGGTAAAGGTTCCCCTTGACATTTAGTCCAGTCGTGTCCGACTCTAGGGGGCGGTGCTCATCCCCGTCTCCAAGCCGTAGAGCCAGCGTTTGTCCGAAGACAGTTTCCGTGGTCACGTGGCCAGTGCGACTAGACACGGAATGCCATTACCTTCCCACCGTGGTGGTACCTATTTATCTACTCGCATTTTTACATGCTTTCGAACTGCTAGGTTGGCAAGAGCTGGAACAAGCGATGGGAACTCACTTAGTTGCATGGATTCGATCTTACGATTGCTGGTCTTCCGACGTTGCAGCACAGAGGCTTCTGCGGTTTAACCCGCAGTGCCACCATGTCCCTCGACGTGATAGTCCAATCCAATTTTGTGGATGGATGTGAATCTGGTCCAGGTTTTAGCTGGGACTTTCTAAAGGCTATCCAAGGTGCTGAACCTGGTTTAGGGACAGGACTCAGAACCTTGAGTAGCTCCTGTAAAGATCAAATGAAAACCTGGAGTGGATTCCTATACACACACATAAGTCACCAGCCTTGACTGAATCAAATGAAGCAACTTTTCCAGGTTCTAGTTATATATATGCTATTATGGGTCTCTACTGCAGTTTGTAAGGGATAAGAATAGTCACACACTGATCTAGCAGTCCTTGGTGAGCTTTCTGATTTCCATCATGACCATCAGCATCCTGGCTA